>OX463758.1:5134297-7958151 GCA_949824845.1 Rhingia rostrata
GCGTGTAGTTTGACTTTTTTTTTAATACTGCGGTATATGCAGCATTGCCATGTTGAAAAAAAAAACATAACAAATAAATAAAGGTATTTAAAGAAAAAAAAAAAACTGTTGACTAAGGCGCCTCCTGCTTGACGACTTTACGAAATGTCAAAAAATTGTTGATTTCCATAGGGATTTTTGGAATTTTAATTGTTTAATAACTTTTTAAATAATTGAGAGCGACGATTTTAAAAAATGGCTAAATTATCAGCATAAAATAGTGTGATAAAAAAAAATAAGTGAAAGAAATTAGTTTATGCTGAAGTAAATTAATTCCATACTTTGAATGAAAAAGGTTAAAAAGTAAGTCGTTGCTAAAGTATATTTATGCCTAATTGAACTGTCAGTTTTGCATTCAAACATTTTAAAACGCTATTTTATCATATTCAAACTCTTTCATCCCATTACCTACATATAATATATCAGGACGAAGAGGCTCTACGATGAAGCGAGATGCCTGCCCATCGAACAACTCATGATGATGCTGTCTCGTAAAATATTGGAGAATCTCAGCGACCACCCCAATCAGGATATTCAAGAGCTTCTACAACAGCCTTTGGAACCCAGTCACCGATACCTTTATGTGAGATCAATCAACGCCCCAGAATTTGAAGCAATAATACATAACGAAGATCAACCATTCTATGATAAAAACACATGCGGACACTATAGAGGATAGCCCTCTATAAAAATATCTGTTTTTACCCTTAATACCGTCAATTTTCTCTTTAAAATTATTCTCATGTATTAGACTAAGTAAACACTAATATTGTAATAAACAATGTATCCCTAGCCATAAGATATACGTCGGGCCCCTATTGTTGAGCTGACAAAATAATTTTAGATATAAGTCTAGTTCTAAGACAATTTGTAAATAGTATGACTGAATAAATAAAAACCTTAATCTAAAAAAAAAAAATCCATTACCTACAAGGGCGCCATCTGCTAAATAGTTTCTCACCACTCATTCAACGAACACACCCAATTAATTAATTGTTTTTGTTTTGCCAAACCATACATATACTGCACAGCACAACAGAACTTGCGTTGACTCAGAAAAATTGCGTTTCCTATTTCACAATCAACACGATTTATAGCTAAACTACTGTGCGACTCCGATCTCAGTGATTTGCAAAAATTGAAGCTGAGCGGTCTAGAACCTTCCTAAAACCTAATATTCGTCGACAATTTGATATAAAAACGCTAATTCGGCATTAACGATTATCAGAAGTAAGACAAACCCATTGGCTGCTGGAACTGGAAGTGCTCCTTAAATATATTAAAACAGTATCAAGTGTGTGCGTTAAAAGTTTCAACAAAGAAAACTTAAGCAAAAGTGAAATACAAGACGAGAAAAACATGGCTGCACTGAAAATCGTATTCCTCTCCCAGGACAGACAAATCGTTCTCTATGGCGTGGCAATGAAGCAAATGTGGCAAGCAGAGTCGTTTGTTTTAGAGCGCCTCGGCCAGGATAAGAGTTTAAAATTGGAAACGGCTCGACTCCGCAAATTTTGGATCGGTGAGTAAACCAAAAAAAAAGATTTATTATTCGATGACTCACGCATAGAGCCGATAAGTTTATTTTATTTCCATTTGACACTGTTATCAAAACACGGGGGTTTATTATTTTCCATATCAGCTGACGTTGTTGTGCGCACTTTTCAATGCTTATGTACATCGCTTGCACATTTCGAACAACGGTGCGGCGTTGTCAAATATCTCATTTTCACGAGCGAACTTGGTGGATACTCTCGGTTTCACAGTGCAAATTTCATCGCAATGGTGAAATTATACGGCGAAGTCTCAATAGTCTCATCCATTTTAATGAGCTTAGAGCTGAAATTCAAAGTTCATATGCGGATGATAATGAAGAACTGGTTTTATATGAGCAAGATCAGCAACTTGAATTTAGCATATTTTACGCTTGTAACTTATGAATTGTGTTTGTCTTTGCAGATGAAGAAGGCGACCACGTCGAAATTATGACCGATGTCGACTTTGAGTTCTTTCTAAAGCGCGCAGGTCCTCGCACGCCAAAGATCTACTTCGAGGCTCGTTATCCTAATAGCAACCAGCAGGAGCAGCCCCAACCAAGCACAACCACTTCCTCTCAGCCGAGCAGTGAGAATCTTACCACTCATAGCGGTGTCGCGTGTGACGGTTGCGATGTGATGCCAATTCGCGGCTTCCGCTACAAGTGCTTGGAGTGTCCAGACTTTGACTTGTGCATGAAATGCAATGGCGAAATGAAACATCCCGATCATTTGATGGTTCGCATCCCGAATTCCTTGTCTCAAACTTGGGGGAATTTGCATCCATTTGCTTCAATCTTTACGAAGAAACGTCATCAACGGAAGTATGCAGCAGCTGCTGCTGCAGCTCAAGCTGCTACACTCGTGAGCACTACAGGTCCATGCGGCGAAGGCGATGGAAAATCTCGCCACCATCGTCATCATCGCCGTCATTGCTCTGCTGGCCCATCAGGAGTTGGCTTCTGGAACAACCTTTATGGCATGATGGAAGGCCTCGCTGAGGGAGGTGCCGTTCCAAGAGATTGCACGACGCCAACAAAGACTCCACAAAAGGAGTCTGCTGTTCCCTCGGCATCGGCACCGGCACCGGCACCAGAACCCGAAGTAACGGCTACAGAAGCTCCGGCACCAGCCACTAGTGCTCAATCTACCAACAAACAATCGAAGGAGACCAACACATCTCCTGATATTGCTGCTCCACCTTCAATCGCGAATCTTGAGAACATGATCGATCCTCACTTCATGAAGGCAGGCATTCAAATTTTAAACAATTTCAGCGAAATGTTTGGCAAGATCTTGGATCCTGTTGTGGTCCCCGATATAACTCGCCCCAACTCGAGTTCTCCACCAGAATCGGTGGTTATCGATCTTACCGGAGGAATCAGTCACGCGTCGGGTACACCACCAAAAGCTGCGACACCACAAGAACCAACTGCCACAGTTGGAGCATCAACCGATGAATCGGGAATTACAACACCAATGGAAACTGACGTTTCCCCTCCTACACCACCAGCAACAGCTGCTGATTCGCAACCACGCTCACGCAACTCTCAGAGCGAGGAGAACGATTGGACTATGATTGACAATAATATTGCTGCAGCTGCTGAAGCTGCTTCTAATGCGTCTGAAGCTGCTACTAGCGCTGCTGCTGTTGCAGCTGCAGCCGCTGTAGCCGCATCGGCTCCACCGCTAGATTTTGCAAAACTAAGCCAACAACTTCAGTCGCACATTGAAAATGAAATGAGACAACAGGCTAAGGCCACAGCTTCTCCTCCCGCTGGATCAGCAGCTTTGATTATACCTACAACTACCCCCATCGCTCCAAACGTTTTATCGTCAGTTACCCCAGCTCCCATTGCTGTTGCTGTTCCAGTAGTTGAACCTATCCCAGTTCCAACACCAAGGACACCCGAAGTCGTTGAGAGGCGTGCTCTTGCCGTCTTTCACCCAGGTAAGAGATATGAAGTGGAAAAGTGAAAAATGTGTTGATTTTTTTTTTTTAGATCCTCGTATTAACAGCTCAGTCCATGCCATGATAGCCATGGGATTTAGCAATGAGGGCGCTGCACTTACACAACTATTGGAATCTGTAAATGGCAATATTCCTCTAGCTTTGGACCTAATGTCAGCTGCTCAACATTAAGAGACCGACGAGAAGAGATGTGCGTGTGATAAAGCTTGGTACTCGTTCCGTAACTTTCAAAATGATAATCGTTGACTATAGTGAAGGAGACTTTCTGGGTACCTAACGTGATTTATACACATGTGCACACACAATATACAAATTACAATCTACTTACCTAGCAAGTCTCCTAAACTATCGTCAACGATAATCAGTTTAAAAGTTACGGAATGAGTACCCTGAGCTGAGTGTTTTCTAACCTGTAGTCCTAAAAAAACTTTACGAATGTCTAAGTACATATTATTATATTCAAATAGCTATGTAAGTTGGGATTTAAAGCCCCTATCCCCCATAATGTATCGAGGAAATAAACTTATTATTCTTCCTAAACAAAAGACTTTAATTATTAGGTGTATTTTGGGTTAATGTAGAATGGTGTGGTGAGCTGTGCAATTACATCAACAAAGTGAAGAAGGTACTCGTAAGCGCAGTTTATTAAGGCATTGTCTCAGGCATAACCAAGCTACATGTCCGTGGGATGGAATGTTTTATAGGTCGTTCGAAAGTAGATCGTCTAGGGATGATCGTCCAAATTTATCTAAACTATATTTTGCTGTCTTTGCTGAGCTTAATATGGAAGATCTGGAGTAGGTGGAAGAATTATCCATACGGCGGATCGCTCGTATCTTAATTTAGACAAGTATATATGTTTTGTTGGCGAACTCCAAACATGTGAACATTAATCATGCCCTAGTCTTACGTCAGCCTTACAGAAAAGGATTTGGACTATAAAAAAAAATATTTTAGTGGTAAAAATGTAACTAAGCAAAACAACCGCTGATTTGTCAATAGAGGTTACATTTACATGGTGTTTCTATTATATAATTGAACCAACATCGTCCCCCATAAGATGCATGTATTCCTCTCATTTAATGAACGTATTTACTATTTTGGTTTGCTGATCTTTAGGCTTGTTCTTTCTTTTAAAGGCTGTATTATACTGCTCACATTGTCTAAAGTGGAGCACACAAGTAGAAACCGACCTCAACAAATATGAAATACCACACTGGAAGCATTAAGCCAGGGACAAAGTTTATTGGGAGAGCCATGTTTCTTGAGGGTCAGGACCTTACATTTGTAGGAATTAACATGTTATGTAATTTCTGGTTTAGACGACAGCAGGCGAATTGTCGAAATGTAGTCAACGGTGTACAACACTAGTTAGGCTTCATAATCTTGACACAGAATAACGACCGATTCCCCATATGCTGTGGGTCTAAACTTAAAATTATAAACTTCATTACTTTTTAATGTTATCTACTGATTACCAATACGTATACACCCTATGGAAAATACCTTGGAAAACGGTTGTTGTAAACGATATTACCTGTCCTGACATCTGTATTCTGTTAAAACAATGTTTGACACCAAAGCCAGAAACCATTAATATTCGAATCGCTAGAAATTTTAGAAAAAAGTCGAACTTGAACGAAATGTATTTTACACGATTCGAACTCGAGGTTCGGTGTTTAACTCCGTAAATGAGCAACTTGACTTTCGAATAGTTGATACTACGAACTTGAATGGTTCTCTCCGAAATATTGTGCTGAGTATAAAAACAAGTCGAACTCGAATTCGAATACAATAAACCTCTTAATTTTCGAATGTTGAATGTTCAGAAAAGGTAAGAAAATTCGATTAAAATTGGTTTGACAATAAATTCAAATAGTAACTCCGAAAATTATGTTCACAATAGAAAAAAGGACTTATTCCAGCATTGCAGTTAGTAAGTAAGTTTTGCTTTTCCAATTAAACCTTGAGAGGTTCATTTGGTGCATAAGCTGAAATTTTTGGATTAAGTAGAACTACTACTACTAAGTTGAACTAGCAAAGGCGAGTTTTATTTGCCAAACTTATTTTGTTACATTAACACAGCAATTAACCATCTTACCTTACTTCACTGCATGAAACGTAAAGACAGCAAGGGTACTCATTCCGTAACTTTTCAAACGATTATCGCTCAACGATAGTGTAGGAGACTTGCTAGGTACGTAGCGTGTAATTTTTATTATTATGTGTGTGCCCATTATGTAGTGCCCATGTTTCGAAGCTAAGACGTTTAAATCACTATCACCATATTGTAATTTTATTTACATAATTTGACTTCAATTGAAAATATGACTGCATACCTAAAGTGTTGACAATTTATTACTGTTGAAGTTGGCAGAAACCAGTGCAAAATTTTCAAAAAATGTTGTTAACTGATTTAGTGCTAAAGCATTGAACTAACTAGTTAACTTGAAAACCATGAGTTTTTTGAGCTCCTATATAGGGATTTTCATAATTTTGTGGTTCTAATACGGTATTCCTAATATAAACCGATTTTCGAAAAACTTAATTGGCACGGGGACGGCTCTTAGTATGTTGATAAACATTCTTAATGGAGCTTGTAGCACTATCCAGAAACTTGATTTTTATTTTCATTCCGATTTTTGTTTCAAATTGAAAATACTCGCTATATATCTAACGCCTTTGGAAAAATTGATTTAAGATAAGATTTAAAAAAAAATGTGAGAAAGTTGGTCAGAGACTCGACGATAGCATAATCAGCAATCACGACGTAAGAAGTAAATTTTAGGCGACAGCAGTAACACATTAATTTGGGTATCAAACAATAGCCTGCATGTAAATAAGGATCATGTTCACCAGCAGAATAAAAAACAATAATGAAGAGGATCAGGTGAACTTAAAAAATAAGTATAAACACTTACATATCAACTTCGTCTTACGTTCATCCAATGATCTCGGTGCCTGCAACATTAAAATTAAAAACATGAGTATCAGTAAAAGCTAAGCCGCGAATGTATCAAATTTACATATTTCAAGTTAATTATATTTTTTTCAGAAAATGCAAATGTTAAAAGCTACGTGTGTGGTTCACATTTGAAGAACCCAATTCCTCTTTATTTATGGCGACCATAATTGGCTTAGTTGACAATTGATACCATTTTGCACTAACTACCGAATCACCACAAACCTTGTAAGCTGTGATGACCATTTTTCAGGAGAAGCGTAAAAGGTATGAATATGCAAATTGAAACAAAAATTAGTATTGACTCAACCCTTAAAGAATTCCTGGACTCTGCTATCAACCTTAACAAGAACATTTTTTCAGTCACAGTCTTACTTGATGTACTAAGGAGAGGATCTTGTTCATCACCACGCACCGTATCGATTTGTAATTTTCAGAAAAGTTGGGGATTAAAGGCTTTTTCTTATTTAACGCTTGGGTATTTGTGCGAAACGTTAATCTGCGTTCCGTCTATCAGATGGTAACACTGTAAAGAAAGGCATAGGATTAGATGACACGGCCAAAGTACACGCAAAGCTCAGCCATCTTGAAGTGCGCACTTTTGCGAGAGTCAACTGGGAAAAAAGGTGACAGGCGAGAGATGTTTTTTGATATGTAGAGAGCAAGCGTGCATTAAAACAAAAAAAAAAGATAGAGAAAACAAATAACTGGGTGTCTAAAAATTTTGATTGAATTTTCAATTCGTAGATACCTTCATCTCTATAGTCAATGTTACACAAGCCTATACCAGCCTGTCGAATGAACACAAAAAGTCCACCCGTACTAGGTATCTTAATTCTTTATTAACTGCACACGAATCACCCTGACATTGATCCCAAATCATGACGTCAGTTTGTCTAGTTCTGCTCACCCAACGAGTCGGTTACATTTTTAGTTTGTTTTCCAAGTTCAAAAACTCTGATAACCCAAACGGACATTGCTGCCACCAATCACCGTCACTTTTTATCCGCAATTTTTGTACACGGAATACAAAAAGGAAAGAGAAAGAGAAACATTATTTTTTAAAAGTTAGTATTTCGTTCGGCCATTTCCTCCTATCAGTTGTTTACATTTTACCCCTTCCTTAAAGCACAACCTCATCAGCCCATAAATTGTCGGCTCAAACAAAAAAATCCCTCGCCACACAGGGAAACACACATAGAGAGCAAAGATAATAGAGCATATATCCTACCCTTGTTTTCTCATTTTTGGTTTGGTCAGAGGACGTTAGAGAGACGGACATAATCGGGTTATCCTTCTTTTTTAACTAAACGACCAACAGAAACTCAGGCCATCCAACTCAAAATGGAATTCATCACTTGAGCGACATATCTACAATTTGTTCAATCATCCTGTTTACATTATTTGTATAGGTACTCGTCAGAGGTCCTCAGTTTTTTTTTTGTGAAGAGGAAATCCCTTTTCCAAGGACACAATAGCTGAAATTGAACTAATTAAAAAGGAGTTCGCAATCGGAAAACAATTCAACTGTCAAAAGCAGTGTGGGCTTTACAATGGTGCCCTGTGGCACCGCATACTACCCATGCACACGCACTCTCAGCCACTTCGAAAGATGTCCTTTCAAAATCTCCATCATTTCCCTGGGCATCGTAGTTTAATTAAGGACGTTTTTTTTTTGGATGGAGACACACTACATACGTACATGTCTGCTTCGGTTGTCCTTCGAATTCGAACGTGCTGGAGAGTCAATTGAACGACACTCTTCCACCAGATACTTCGTACGAGTGCGAATATGTCGTGTTAGCTGCTATCCATGCTCGGTGACCGAGTTTGAGTCCTTACCTGATTCAGATTTTGACAGAGAATGGGAACGATGAAGGACGATATGGAGTGGTAGGTATTGTCCCTATTAACGCAACAATTATAATTAGAAATTCGCATGGCAATCTATCATCACATACAAGTACGAGTAGGAGTAGGAAAACTCTATGCTTGTGGATGTCCCCGGTAACTATACTTATTATAGAGGATTCCGTTGGGCATTTAGGTTGCACTTTGTCGTAGATTGGTCTGTGAATGCACAATGCAAGAGTTCACACTTTGCCAGTGCGTTGCACATCAAAACATTTGTGCGATTTTGATTTGATTGAGGTGCTCCGAGTATAGGTTGAGTAACGGACGCAACTAGACAGATAGTCGTACTTAGTTCTGCAGCAGGACTCACACAAACATATGTGTGCGGTGGGTAGCATATGAGTTCATTAGCATTCATAGTTTGAATAATTCAGTTTCGGCAACGACTGGACGCGATCGCCGTTGTCGGAACGCGTCCTGCGTATCCAACGGTATTTATTTAGATAAATCGAATGGAATTAACGTGGGCTTAGTTGGATAATTACGAATCCGCTCAATCGTGCCGAGCTGGTGTGGCGTCCGGTTGATGGAATCTCCCAACGTAAACTTTGTTATAATTTATTCATACAATGCAATTTAACTATTCGTCTCTACTAACTCCTTGCGAGCGCAATTATCCTGTTAATCTGATCCATTCTCTTCCTGGCAAGGATATCCACTTACTGTTTAAACACAAAAGATATCACCTCATTAATTTACCGAGAAAGTTCATTTAAATCGTAAAAATGGCCATCCACCATCACCTTTGCTAAGTAGGATGTTGAGGATATTTTGGGGTATTCGCTTCATCCTTTGGGTGGCGCAGATGAATCCTGGTTAGTCAGAGGGAAATTTATTGGAATGCAAACTTTTTAAATGAAATTTACTTTGGTTGTGCATTCTAGAAGTTGCATGCGGGAAAGTGTAGTAACGTGCGTAAGATAGTCTCTTGTCTAGAGACAAGGATGAGGACTGGAAAGAAAAGGAAGATTTCTTAGCAGGAATACGAGTAATTTTATAGTTATTTGCATAAATCCATTTTTAGCTTCGGTTGTTGATGTTGTTTGCTTCGCTGTGTAGTCCTTTGAGAGTTTTACTTCGACAAAAGTTTGCCTGCAGGCGGCAATTTTACTCTCAACATAACAAGTTGCAAAACAAAAAAAAAAAACAAAATGAGAGAAGTCCTTTTTTTGGCTGCTGGTGGGAATGGTAGAGATGTAGAAATGTGTGCTCCTTGTACCTTCATCTTAGCAAATTCTCTTTGAGGAATTTTTGTGTGTGGAACAGGAGAAGGAAGGAAAGCATGCAGCGTGCAGTCTCGCGTACACCACAACGTGACATAAATTTTTTATGTAATTAGAGGGAATGAGATTGAGGTCCTTCTTTTTCCGTTGTGACAATGACGAAATGGAGTTAAGGTTTTTTGTTGTTCGGGATTCTATTTGAATGTTGTCTATGAAATCCATTTTTCAAGTTACATAGGCAATTAGGTGGGATATAGTGGACATGTGGTTCTTAAGTACTTCGGGTGTGGATGACACTTCGTTTTTTGTTCGGAAGTGTGATGAGCGTTGTTCTGAACAATTTTTGACAAGTCATTGTCAAAAAATTGTCATTTGATAAATTTGTTTAAGATTCCATCCTTAACAGCTATAAAAGTGTGCACTTACTATGTTCCCTGGTATTCCCGTCAAATGCGAATTTGTAAATGGCAACCTAAAGTGGGGTGCATGATTGAAGGATACCTTCAGTCCGGAAATGGGCTGGAGATTATTTAAAACAGTTGCATGAGCAACTTCAGTATACAGCTCACATCCAAATATATTAAAAGCTAAAATTGACCAATTCGACCACACTGTGATCTACACAAGGCAAGAATCCTTATGGTCCCTAACCAGAAGGTTGAAGGAATACTACTGAGTACTTGGCACTATGAAGTAGGACTGGTAGGCTTCGGTTGTACAAACAGTCCTATTGATTAAGCATTTGGACTTTCGAGTTAGCAGTTTTAATTCTTTGATCCAACAAATTAATGAGTTAGTGATCACAATAGAATATCAATATCATTGTAGAATGCATTTAGTCCCTAACGCCCACATTTATACTGAAGATAATGACAGGCACTATAACTAAGCCCTCACAGGGAACAAACATATAGTGCTAGCTGAATAGCTAACAAGAATCGCAGGTTTGACGAAGAATTTCAACCGGTAAAAGCATATAAGAGGGTTGCCTACAAGGAAACAATGCACGAAGAGCAAAGCTGCTGTCAAGCTGGGAAATAACAAGGTAAGGAGAATAACTTTTGAAAAAGTAGAGCAAAAATATATGTGAAAGAAACACTTTTGCAGACTATTAAGTATACAGGTGAGAAGAGGGGACGTTAGAATCGATTTATTGAAGGAAACATTCGATCAGCGCACAATTTCGCGGAATGTACCTGTCAATTGGGCACCAAGATCGAGTGATTTGACACCATTGGATTATTTTCTTTGGGGATATGTGAAGTCGCTCGTCTACTCCAACAAACCAGAAACGTTAGGGAACTTGGAAGCCAAAATTCGTTGAGCCCCAAATGCTCGAAAAAGTGGTTGAAAATTGGACCTCTAGACTTGGTGTATTTGAATCAGCCGCGGCGGCCACATGCTCGAAATCATATTTAAACATTAATGGCATCAAATTATCCTTCCAATGTTGCCCAATTGATGGACATTAAAACGATTTTCTTTTCTTTTATTTCAATTCGAAGTTCTATACCTCTAAAAAAAACACCCCTTTATAAAGATGTGGTAAAAATAGATTCTATGAGGTGAACTGCAAACATTCAACATATAAAAATTGTTAAGGCGATCTTTTAATTGCAATTATTGATACCCTTTCTCATTCTTTTAAACATATTGGAGTGGTATAAATAGAGATGAACTTTGAAAGTTTAAGTGGTTAGACATTTGTATAGTTTCTATGTGATTTTATATGGAAAACCATAAAAGTAATAAAAGGTGCACATATATTAAACAAAATTATATCGAACATTAAAATCGAGTGTTTTTTTATTTTACCGCCAGGTTCACATTATAATTTTTACTTGATACAATGTTTCTAAGAGGACTTGCGCCAACTTATTTATGCAACTAACCATGCAAGTTCGTGTGGTCATTAGGAATCAAACCTGGCAGTCAAATAAATGGTATTGTTTTATGCAAGTGACTCAAACCATAAACAAAACTACTTCAATACACCAGTTTAGTTTTAATCTATCCAGAATGGAATTCAGCAAATGGTCTTTAACGAATCAAGAAAGCCAATTTACGTTCATACCCTAACATGGCCATTATTATAAAGCAGTACTACGTAAAGGTAAAAAAAAGATTATTAAATGGATATGTTAACCATCCCACCTAAAGTCGCCGTTATAGCTTCAAAACGAAGGATTCAACAAAATAAACCATTGCAAGAGCCTCACATTGAAAGATCTCCTCCGCCAGATTGCGCATATTAACTACAACTTCACATAAAATATGACAAGAACCCTCACATCCTTTTAACCCTTTTTCTGCTGCGAATCGGGTCCCCCATAAATCAGAAGAGCAAAAGATGATGTTATTACATTTTAACGACTTTCATAAATCATAGATTCCATTCAATGATTACAGAACGATGCGAAAAATAGGAATATGTCCACACAGGCTTATTGATTTCTTAATACGAAAAGTTGAGTATCAGTGTGGTGCAATAGATTTAAAAGGTTCACTTAACGATTCTCATTGTAAGAAACCAAGCTCAGTATAAGAATAAAAACCAAGTCCTTTGTTTTAAAGTTTTTGATGTCGACATGTCGCTTTTTAATCGCGTAAACTATCTACCCATAGGTAACCTCAAAACTTTTGTCACAGCAAATTAGATGAAACTACAGACTTTTACATTTTACCAAGTCTTCTTAAGTGATATACGTGTTCTATCAAACAATTGCACTTAAGACTGCATACCTGAAGTAGATAGGAGAGGAAAAAAAACGGACCAACTTAAAAGGACCAAGAAAAGAAACATCCCTAATACAATTTTAAAAGTTCAATAAAAGATGTTTCAAAAGTTTAAATAAAAACTTGAGTCTGCTCTCCCACCCACCTCAGGTCTTGACAAAGCAAAACCTAGGCGAAAAAAAAAAACAAATAAGTCAACCAAGGATATCCCGACGACTCTAACTTTTCCCTTCACAGATAGCGAATGAAAGTTTTTCTCTCACAGAAAAGAAGGGTTGCCTGGGTACGAGTTGAATGCATTTGCCAGGCTGAAAGTATCCTTTTATTCGTTGGCCACCCGCTCTCAAAATGCACGTTCTCCACGCACATGAATATGTATTTAATTTCAAGTTTTCTTGGGTTTGATTTTAAAATGTCCTCCAAGAAGGTTTGCCAGTTTGAGACTATATTCGACTCTATTAGGAAACTTTGACAATTTACATAAAAAAAACTCTTTCTACAAAGAAAGTCGATTTTTCGCAATGAAGACTGACTAAGAAGCTAAGAAGGTATTCGTGTTTTCAGGATGTGACATTAGAATGAACCCATCACACATGAAGTGGCGGAACTGCCTCTTGTCACACCTCTTCACGGCGCGGCTGGAGGAATTCTGCTGCAAGCACGAATTTCATTTAAAAGTGCAATAAATCAGGTTTATTGCTATTTGCGCGGGTTCACGTTCGGTAATACGCGCACCAGGATCATCATCTAATAATAGGGTGCACGTATATGTGCAATTGCTTGACTCCTCGCATGGGCGGAAAGTGTTGTTCAACAAAAGGGAAGTGTGTTTTGTGCAACGCTAGGATAAGGGTGTAAATGTCGAAATGTGAGCTTGACATGATTACTTCGTGTTAAGTAGATAATTACATGTAGGTGGGGTGTGGGGGGAGAGGAGTGATTTTATCATATTCACTTCCGATGGGCATTTATTTCTGGCAAATTCAGAGAGGGTGGTATGACTGATAAAATGCCAATGCAATGATATTTTATAGACCAGTAGATGATGGCCAACTTTAAGTGTGAATCAAGTGGGTTAGGGGATGCAGACCATCCCAAAAGGTGAAAATTATTTAATTTGGTACAGGAAATTGACATTAGAGACGTTAATAAGATGTCCAATATTTATTAATCAACTTTGAGGACAAAAATTTTACAGATTTACCTTGTATTAATCGATTTTAAGGGTTTAACTAAACGATTTTCCGATCCTGTCGCATAAATGTGTTCTGAAACTATAGATTACTAAGAATTTAATCAAATAAAGTGCAACATTTCCCAAAAGAAATTTAAGACAAAGGGTAAGTTAAGTAAGGCATTTTTAAAATGGTTTATGCCATAATAAGCCAAATGGTTTATTGTTTATGCCATAATGGCTGACATTTTGTAATTAATATTTTCTTACAAATGCTAAAAGGAAGTCGTGCTAAATAGAATAAAGTCGATAGGAACTAAACCAGGACTTCGTGGAGACCAATTTATATCATCTCATCAATTTGGCAGGGAAGTCCTGCCAGAAATCCTAATTTCTTCATCCGCTTTTGAGACGGTCCATGCTTCAGCGCCTCAGAGCAGTGCAGGACTGGGATGATCAGGGTCTTATACAGGATCTCCTTAGTAGTTCGAGTGAGGGCTTTTCTTTTGAATTGCCTTCTTAACCCGAAGAAACAGCGGTTGCTAAGAGTGATTCTTCGAGATGTTGTTGTCAGAGTTAATAGCGGAGCCGAGATAGACAAAGTCCCGTACTACCTCAAAGTTATATCTGTCAATGGTGACGTTCTGTCCAATTCGTCGATGTTGTGTGTCCTTTCGTGTTGCCCTCATTTACTGATAAACCCATTTTTGCAGCTTCTTTCTCTATACTAGAAAACGTGGCTAGGACATCACGTTGGGTCCGATCAATGATGTAAATATCGTGTGCGTATGCTAGTAGTTGTACCGATTTTTGAAAAATTGTGCCTCTAGTGTTGGCTCGTGAATTTGGCACAATCCTCTCAAGAATCAAATTGAAGAAGTCACACGATAGCGCATCGCCTTGCATAAACCTTTTTTTGGTATCGAATGTGTCGGTGAGGTCTCCATCGTCATCCTACACAAACGGACGAGTTTGGGCGGTAAACCAAAACTAGACATGGCTCTGTATAGTTCTTCTCTATAAATGTTGTCGTATGCGGTTTTGAAGTCGATTAATAGGTGGTGGGTATCGATTTGGATATCTTGGGTTTTTTTCCAGGATCTGCCGAAGTGTGAAAATTTGATCGGTTGTGGACTTTCCTGGCCTAAAACCACACTGATAAGGGCCGATCAGGTTTTTGGTAAACATTTTTAGGCGTTCACATATTACGGCAGATAGGATCTTGTAGACGATGTTGAGGAGACTTATGCCTCTGTAGTTGGCGCAGTTTAGAGGGTCTCCTTTTTTGCGCAAACGATGCTCAGGTTCCATTCTTCAGGCATACATTCATCCGACCAGATTTGGCTTTTGAGTTGGTTTCTTACCAAGTCAGCTCCGCCGGCTTTATAAAGCTCGGTGGAAGGCCGATATTTCCGGCAGCCTTTTTAAGCTTGAGTTTAGATATTGCTATCCTCACCCAGGTCGGGTGGATGGCAGTTTTCGCTATCGTTGCCAATATTGAATGGTTCGTTCTGCCTGACAGCGGAATGTTGTTCGTCACCGCCGTTTAACAGTCTGCGGGAACCAAATTCTTTGGATATGGCCAGGTAGGTCTTTCGATTCAAGCACCAAGAAGTCTCCACATAACTCTTTGAATTGACTGCAAGTGCACATACACCCTTTCACCTTCAAAAAGATCGTAAGGGTCGATAATTCCTCGCCGTAACACCGCAGCTCATACGCTCGCTTTAGCTGAACGAGGAGGTTTCTAATTCCTGCGTTTCACTTTTTTTTCTCTCAGGTAGCGGAAGGTGTACCTATTTTACTGCCCACTATGATGAAAAGTAGCTTCATTCGTAAATAAGAGGTTGGCAAACGTTGATAGGCACTAATTGACTTGATAAAAAAGCCAAGCCGTTGACTTGTATTCTTGGGCTTTAATGGTTGTACCAATTAATTTTTTTAGGGGCTTTATGTCGTTGTGCAAAACACGATGTTTTGATGATCTATGCTCATTTGAAGCCGCTTACGAATTGAAAGCTTGTGATCTGATTAATACTATGTTTTTGAAGATCTCAGTCGCCTGGATTTCGCTTTTTCCAGTATAACAACGGCCTTTTGATTCCAAATGAGAGATGTTCTTGGCGCATCATTAAAGTGGCAAAAACCTCAAATATTGCAGAATCTATACACCGCGCTACAGTCGCCGAATAGCTGCCAAAAATGTACGGTTGTTCTTCGTGTCGCGGGCTTACTCGATTTTCTTCAAATGAAAGACTTCATGCGCTCTCTTCGAAGCAAGATTTTCGGCGCACTAATTATTGGCGCAACAGACTTTTTAGTTACCTAGACCTATGCTTTTCACACAACCATTCATATGTACCTCTTGAACAATAGCGGGACCTAATTTTGTATGCCAAATCCAAACGTATGGGTTAAGATAAATCTTTCTTTTTGGATGATTTCACGAGAAGTGGCTAGGAATCGAACACGGACTTTTTGTGCGAAAGTTCATGGCGCTAATTCAAATATTTAATAAAAAAAACATTTCTTCCATGTACTTTACGCTTTACCTATCGTGCCTAATAATGAATTAATGCAAGGGTGCAGCTAAATACGTATAATCACACCATTTTATAACAATATATGAATATGAAATCGATATTCAGAGGCTTTAGGTCCCATTTACGTGTGACGAATTATCGAATAATGCTTTTTGGTGTATATTATGAGTTAACCTACGACTTATACGATTTTGTCACATTACCTTTTTATAAATTTAGATATTTCTTAATACTAAAAACCTAAATCAAGATATTGCAGACAAAAATGTCTGCAATTTATGACCACCTCACATAATTGTCAACTTGAAAGACGGACCATTATGATTGTAAAACGTACCACCTCCATTCAATCTTCATTGAAAGCACGTTGCACTACCATCATAAAAGATTTCCATTCATTCATTTAATTACTCCCTCGTTGCAAGATAAAGTACCCGTACCCCCATATAAATATCGACCATTACTCCTTCGTGCTTCACCCACTTTTCAGTGGAATGCCAAAGACTAACCGTATAAGCAAAAGAAATCGCCTCGCACCACTTTAACTTTACGATTAATTTCCCATAGGAATATAGTTTTGCCCCGAGAGCACCGTGAAGTTGCAAGACATCTATCCTCTCCTGCGTCGCATAATCCTTTTGGTCTTATTTTATCTTATACCTTGAGAAAGTGCGATTACCTATTGGACTCAATAAGGCGCTTAATTAAAAATAAAACAAAACATCGAAGAAGACACGACAATTGCACAAAAAGAAGGACGAATCAATAATCAATTACTTAACAGCATTTAATGGTATTAGAAAGGATCTGCAAAGGACGACTGTACGACTTGATGAATTGCCTCTCAGTTGATGATTTTAGAGTTGCATAACGACTATGCAGAGCCAATTTTAAGTTGAATACATTTCATGTAGTTCTATTTGCGCTTCGTTTGCATGAGGTTGACACGAAACATAACCTCACACCTTTTTAAACCATCGCATCAAATGAGTAAGGGTTAGGGTCAGGGTATGTTTTTGTTGACAGAGTGATTGGCAGCTCAGACAGACAAATACACATACGTGCATATTCAATGGTCACTGTCACCAGTTTATGGGGACTGGACGAGTCAGTCAATCGTAAACATATTGAATTGTTTGAGGTAAAGTCTGTAGACTGAGTGGGTGGAGGGCCATCGCGGATAAGTTGAAAGAACCATCTTGTTTGTGTTTTGTGGTAGGATTTGGGGTATTGATAGAGGGTTGGGTTGAAATGTCCTGCTCCCAGGTGGAAACAAACCTTTTTTAACGGTTTTCGTAATTGAGTTCAGTTTGGAAGGGGTCTTTTGATGTAAAATGCAAATTTAAGGGAAAGAGGGTTCACAAAGTTGGTTATTTTGCTAGACCTGGTAAATTGTCATTTGGTTTTCGAAGGGATTGATGAACCACAAAAATATCAATTACGCCAGATGTGACTGTACATAAAAGAGTTCGACTTAAGGTTTATATTTCGAAAGTTAAATGCGAACAATGTTTGGAGGACGCACAGTGTTCAAAACTCCGCCGTTAAGAAGTTCAACCGACAGTTTTTTTTAAAGCTGTGAAATAACTGGTGGCCAGTGGAATGTTAAGAACGAAGAAATCTTAATCATTTTGAGTTCAATTGTATTTTTATGGCCTAAAATATCGATTTAAGAAACCACGATTTGATTGACAGACTTAAACTAGATCCTAGGAACCAATATTACTATAGGGCCCGACAAATTGATAGGAATGCCATATCAAAGGATCTGTTATCGCCTCAAATAAGTAAAGCCGGAGTTAAAATGTATAAAGCCCTCTTAACTCAGTGATTCATTAAACTTTATACTGGCCAGCTTTAGATTTAATTACTGTACATTGCAGTAAAGGTCCTTTCAATGTAATTTACATGTGTCTACATATGCATTGAATTACACATGCCATTGAAAAAAAAAGAAAGGGAATAAACCACCTCACATAAATCAAAGACCGTTAAAAGCCTCTCCAAAATACCTCCATAAACCAGCGAACGCACCTGGGGCACAATTATATTCACGAATATGATGCTTGGGTGAAAAATTTACAAAAAAAAAACTTAATGTCAGGACCACCAGCCATTGAACACAGGACATCAATCAAACTCATTATCGCTGAATGCTCAGAGCGCATTTATACGAATATACAAACTTACTGCAGCACCCAGGTGCAGAGGTAGAATGTTGAGGATACGTAACAGAGTTCGGTTAATTTAATTGTCCCATGTTCGAAAATTAATGCAACAGATGTGCAGGCTTTGACAGGCTTCAGAAATTGATTTAAGCCCACTAGCTTTGAAAGGGTTTCAAAGACTTTATTTTTGTTGGTTAAACTCACACACACAAAACGTTTTTCTTTTTTAATGGAATTTTCTCAATTTATTGGAGGTGTAGTGCAAAACCTATCTCAGTGCCTAATTGTCATTTTACTGGCATCTACACCTGGTAGTATGTACTAATTGCACGGTGGCAGTTACCGTAGTAACCAATTCACACTATATGAGCATAAAACATAGCGTTCCCCTAGCCCCAAAGTGCCGGCTAGCATGGTAGCAAAAATCACATTTTACGAGGACATTGCATGCAATTTTTTTTTGGTTCAATGTTGTTGTTGGTTGCTGCGGATGGTGAGGATGGAGGAGATAGGACAGTGGTAGGTATGCTTGTCATTGATAGATTACTGGATTTGGTATGCTGTCCTTTCGCGCTTTTCCAACGTACTGTCGTCTGTGCCCACTCATAGATACATACTTTGTTTTGTTTTGCTGTTTTTTTTTGTTGGTGTTTGCTCCTGTATGAAAGGACATATACGTTTACTGGTGGGTATTGATGTAGGTGGTGGCATTGTTCGTGTGCGGGACTACCTTTAATCAGAGCTAAAGTATTTATTGTACGCTCTCCTACGTGCTGTGGATAAAAGGTGGCGTCACTGGATTGATTACCATTCTCTACCGTCAGACAGAGCATCCAAGCTCGACAGTCCATCCCTCTGACAAAAAAGAATACAGGTATGGGGATCATTTTCGGGCCTATCTATGGGTTACTGCATATCGGAGATGCACTTAACTCCGGCAGGATGTGTAGTAGGAGGAAGTTTTAAATTTTGCGTTTAGTTTTGGGAGGTTAATATCGGAGACTGCATGGGTATGGGGGCCAGCAATATGTGTGTGTTTAGTTCGAAGGGATGCGAGTATATAGTCAATTTTGTTTAAATTACATTGTGTGATGGGTGGTAGCGTCGGCGGGGCTTTTAATGAATGGAAGGTGTTTTGTATGGGTAAATATTTGCCATCGAGGGATAGGTGGAACATAAAGCTGTTGTCTTTTCCCGGCAGATGGGTTGGAATGTTTTGAGTAAAATTTGAGAGTGCTTCTAAATGATATGCGGTGTAAGCTTCTAGCTTATGGCGTAGTGGGTGGTTCATTGAATCAAACAGACTCGGAGCAGTTTACTGATAAAAACGTGACTCGATGGTGTTCAGCCGGTTTGTGTGAAAGCGTAGGTATATAATTTGGAGAATTCGAAGTCAAGAGGGATGCAAGATTGCAGTTGTTAAAGCACTTTCCAAAAGGTCGACTAGAAAAGGTGAAGCGAATAAAATTTAATAACCAGTAAAAGAGGAGCTAGGGTACGATAAACAAGCAGTTAAGCCTGAGAAAGTTTCAACATCTGAGTTCCTAAAAATATATTTTTGGAATTTAATATAGGGAAGCGTATTAGAGGGAAAGACCTTATCAAATAGGGTTTTCAGAAATAACTATGGGCGCCATTAAAATCCAAATCTAGAAGTGCATAACAGCAGGTGCAGGTGGTCTATAAAGCAGAATATATGCTTGAAATTCAAATAAGTTGAACAACGGAGTTGTGAATGCGCGTCAATTATGAGATACTTTGAACATTTTCTGTTAAAGTTTAGAAGGTTGAAATCGTCCGGATAAATAAGGGATGTGCAACTATGAGGTATAACTGCCTAACATCTGCCTTTATTATAAATGAAATGCTGAGCTACAAAATGGAGAATTGACGCATGAAAAGAATCATCTGTAAGGTGGATTGCAGAATGGAGCCTAGAAAATTAAGTACATGTATTGGGGCCGTACTACTTACATCAAAATAGTTTCTATCGGAACTCAGTTTGATTTTGCGGTATACTTTGCGGAACAAAATAAATGAATCATACAATTACGTTCGTTTGATTCCTCAATAATTCTTAGTCGGATATCTTCAAACCAAATTTAACACGCAGCTGTCAAAAATATTTGATTTAATGCTGAACATTTCTTTCGGTCGGGTAACTCGATAGAGCTAAATATCCAGGACATGTTTTTATGCTTTATAGGCATGAAGGAACTAGGCAAGTGTTAAATATCTTGACGTTCTTTAAAGGCAAGCGACACGTTACTGACATGTGGAACCTGGACCAATTTTTATATTTCACAGATTCATAAATTACTCCGATTGATTGACTGAGTCGATGATAAACAATTTCAAGCATCCTTTAAGTACCTTGACTCACATCCAAGCCCTGGCGTCACAGAATCTCACGATGTCATTTACTGTTGACAATGATCCCGGTCTGCATTTCATTTTGCCAAATGAAATTCTTGCAAAATGCAGAATTAACCATACACTGTGCAGTGTGCACTTTCCTGACAACCCACTCGTATTCTCTTTTGAGTCATCATGCAACGAATCAGCGGAAAAAATCCTCGGAAGAAGCACAAATGAATCACAAGTAGCAGAGGAGTACTTCTGTTGAATTGAAGTGTCCTTCATGTGATGCAACAATTTTTCAGGGGAAATATCTGCAAACACATAAACCACCCCCAAGTTCTTCATCCAGTCTACAGTATCACATCCCCTTTTCCACCCCTGAGTTTAATATCTCCTCACAATGCCTGACGTCACTTTGAGCTGGGGAAATCTACTTTCCATCCCCTATTTTCTGCACAACACGGTGTTCGTATTCCAGGCGCAATTTAGACCGCTTGCATGAGAGGAAGAAAAAACCAAAACACCAGTTGCACCGCACCAATCCTAAATCGACCACCAGAAGGTCACCTTATTCAGTGGCTGGCTAATTAATGTCCACCCTTAGCTTGTTCTTCCAAATATATGTGTGTTTATCATAAATATTTATGACTTCTCAGTTGGAGGAGGGCCAGCGCGGGTGCATGCCTTATCTTACGATGACTCCAGCTCTCGATGACATAATTAACACATGAACTCGCGCGTTAATTACTTCTTGAAATTGGACCTTCATGTTAATGACTTCCCGCAAGTAGCAATCCGTTTCTACATTTACATGTAAAAGGAGAGGAAATCATTTTGGAGCGGCATCACATGCCTGCAACCAACGAAACTAACTGACATGACAAACGTGTACCTAGTCCTTGTGTCGTCGTCGAAACGCAACAATCCCCAAGGGGTTGTTTAACTGATTTATGAGGGCTACAAATGCAATTGCTTAGAGCTGTGAGCTCGTATATATGCGGTGTGAGGAGTTGCCGTGCCTTGTTGGCCATGAAGTATATTACGAGGTTTTATTATGATGGAATGCGTATGAAAATGGGGAGTTAAACTACCACGGGTGGGTTCATTTAATGCATTTTTTCGCCGCCTTGATGGGGTTGTATATGGGAATAATCGACGCGAGATTAGCTTATTTATTTTGTTTAAAGCTCTTCCGCATTAGTTTTAGGTGAGTATAGAGCCAAAGATTATACTCCCAAATCGGGAACATATATCATGAAGTCATGTGACATTTTTCAAACTTTATGAGAGGTGTACCTGATGATTCATGCAGTATTTTTTGAAAACATAAATATGTAAGGGTGAGTAATTAATGACATTGGATTAAGCTACTTAAATCGCAAGGCTGGAGATATGAATTCGTTAACATTTTTGGTCGTAGACAAATGACAAATTTAATGGAACTTGTCTTTTTGTGTTACTGCTTATCAACACAAACCATCGCGCACCTGATCTGGCCAACGATATAGTTGGGATTATATTTCAGTGGGAATTTAAATTTAACAACAGAGCAAGCATTATACTTTACTTTCTGTTCATAGATATCTAGATATCTGCTTTTAAGTAACTGACCAGATCTGTCGTTACATAAACGCCTAAAACAACTAGAACAGTTCGATAGACTGAGTCCGCATTTTTACAAAGGACCTTAACAGAATCCAAAAATCTTCAAACTCCATCAGAACTGATAGACTTCGCAGGCTTCTATCTCGGAAAGAAGCCTCTGCCAAACATAAACACCAACGCTGTGTTTTCATGACGAAATGGCAAACAATACTGAACTGAAACTACAACTGCTTTTCTCTACTTACCCTTAATCTGTCATTAATTTCTATATAAAAATAATAATAACTCTAAGTGAAACATCCTACACAACATTCGATACTACTGTAAACTCTTGGGACTACTCCAAACCTCAAAGCACGACAGAGTTGGTTCGCGAATAAACTTTGAAAAATCATTCAATAGCCAGGACCATCGAGTATTCTCTGTTTGTTTAACTCTTAAGTGTCAAACTGAAGGTCTAGACTTTTTCGATTTTTTTTCACAAACCATGTAGCATGAGACATAAGTAGCTTAACAGATCCTATCTATCGAATCCCAACACCGTTCACCAACAAGCTGATTATAATTATTGTAATTTAGGTCATTAAATTCAAGCTTCTCACGACAGTGTTTTTCTTGGGTGATTGTCAGACTTTCGCAAGAGGAATGGCAATGAAAAGATTTGAAACAAGGACCACTCATTAAGTATGCAAAAACTCTAATCACTAGGCCAGACCCACAAGTCCAAGTATAATCGTTAAGTATAACCATTCAAGAAGTACATCAATTGCTGTGTTTGGAATTGTTGTCATGGTTACCAACCAAGGATTTTTTTTTATTACAAACCAAGCCTCGGATGGAATATGAAAAAAATCGAAATGATCTTAAGTGATCTTTTGTATACAAGCCTATTCTTCTGAATGGTTTAATTCCATCGTTTCTTCGGCATTGCAGGTTCCTTACACCAAAATAATCGCAATTGATAAACAAATATTCGTAAAAAATGCCAGAAAGGTCAACAAGAGATAAGATTTTTCGGACAATGGACAATCAGTTTCTAAAAGCTTTTGGGTACATCTCACTTAAAATTCCAAAAATTGTTTTGTTAAACGCTTAAAGTTATATGGAAACTAATAAGGACGCACCTTGGTAAGGATGCACCTTGCTGATGGCAAAAGCGGTGAAAACAATTTTTACCTTCACACAGAAGAAAAGTGTACAAACACATAACTCCATCAAGTCCATATTCATTCTCCGCATTCAAAAATCCCTTCTGATAAAACATGAATGCACTGCAAATTGAATACCTTATCTTTCAGTATCAGCGCGCAATATTCCCATTTCCATTGTTAGTAGGTGCATACAAATAAATCCTCGCCAGAGCTCAGCACTGTTCCATACACGACGTTGAACAAAACATTAATTTTCTCATTCCTTCCTTACGGTGGCTATCTTGAAAGCATTTTCGTATGCAAAACCATCCGAGCAAACGTCCCAACATATGCATTCCTTCACATCCTATTGTGTATCCATTAAATACGCTTTTATGATATTCCCATAAAAACAAATATCACACATAAGCAACAATCCTGGCACACATATTTATGCATCTTCCGTTGCATCTTTTGCTATATGCAATAAAAAAAAACAGGAATCTATCTACATTCTCGTATAACCGGCAAAAAGGATTTTCCGATTCTCCTCGTGTAATATTTATATTCAGCCGTTAGCCATTACAAGGCAAATTATGCAACCCATACAGCCCAACTACATTATATCCTTTGTGCAATAGTGTGCATTGTGTTATGTTCGCCCTCGAAATATTCACACACTCATCACTCGCCCGGCAAGGAGTGGCAGAGGAACATACCAAAATGGAACTCCAACGTTTACACAACAAACCTCCAATTAAATTGCGCCTCTTACCAAGGTCTTGGGGGAGGGATAAATCCTGTAAGGATTTACGGTTTCTTGCAATCATAGTGGATGCTGACTGCCTGTGCTGCAGTTTTGCCTTTCTTTGTTATCTCATCTATTACTTGAACGAGTGCCATCCATCTTTTTCAACTCCTTGGAGATGAAGAAATGCGAGAAGGATTCCGTTTTTAAACAAAGATCAGGATGGAGTGGAGGATAAAAATTCAGCTATTACAGAGATTACCTCCGGCAAATGGGTGTTGCACATTCAATTTTGCTCCCCTTGTTGATCGTTGTCTGTGTATATGGTAGTCAAAGTTTGCCAGCACATCAGAGTTATATCACAGTAGTGCGGCATCAGAAGAGCGGCATTCTTAAGGATGTCACCAGGAATTGAGATGGAATCCTTTTTATCCTTTTTCGTCAGGAAAAAAAATATCTTGGTCAAGAGTAATCGAGTTTTTATTCAATTTGTGTGAGCAGGTAACGAAGGTATTAGGACACGTGAATCGAAAAGTCGAAAAGTTAAAAAAAAAATTCTCTGTTAAAAACGACATAACGGGTGCAGAATAGTATTTTTTTAAGCTTCTTCATAGACTTTTAAGTCGGTAGTATTTAATATAGACAGACAAAAAAAAGTCAATGTGGCTACTATCGGGTTTTTCAACAGGGAAGCTACAAAAGTTGAGCGACAGGGACAGCAAACGACGCCATATTTCTTGCCGCTCTTTTTACATTTCTCTTCAGTGAGGTTTGCCATTTCATGATGGAAAGATATACGATCCAACAACGAGTCAAAATTATTAAAATTTACAACCGAAATTCGGAGTCAGTGGCCTCAGCATTAAGAGCGCTACGTCCAATTTATGATCGTCACAATTGTCCTAGCAGATCAACAATTGAGCGTCTAGTGGAAAAATTTGAATCCACAGACACAGTACAAAATGTTTCCGTGCCAGTGAGAGAAAGAAGAAGAAGTAGAAGTATCGAGAATATTGCTGCCGCTGAGGCTTCAGTTGAAGATAGCCCAAATGTGTCTCTCACACGTCGTTCTCAAGCGTTGGGCATCTTTGTGACGTCGTTGTGGCGAATTTTGCGAAAAGATCTTTGCCTACATCCTTACAAGATTAAATTGACGCAACAACTGAAGCCGCTTGACCACCAGAAGCGTCGTATATTCGTGAATTGGGCTGAGCAACAACTTGAAAATGATTCGGATTTTCATCGAAAAATCATCTTCAGCGATGAGGCTCATTTCTGGCTGAATGGCTTCGTCAATAAACAAAATATGCGGTATTGGTCAGGCAGCAATCCACACGTACTCCATGAGTCATCATTGCATCCCGAAAAAATTACGGTTTGGTGTGGTTTATGGGCCGGCGGCGTCATTGGGCCGTACTTCTTCCGTGATGATCAAGACCGGCACGTTACTGTGAATGGGAATCGCTACCGTTCAATGATAACCGAATATTTTTGGCCCCAATTGGATGATATGGACTTGGAGGACATGTGGTTCCAACAGGACGGCGCCACAAACCACACAGCGAATGCCACAATCAATTTATTGGAAACCATATTTGGAGAACTTGTTATCTCACGAAATGGTCCAGTCGCTTGGCCGCCTCGGTCGTGCAATTTGACGCCGTTACACTATTTCCTGTGGGGCTACGTCGAGTCTATGTCTATGCCAACAAGCCAGCCGACGATTGATGAACTTCGTACGAATATCGAACGTGAAATTGCAGCAGTATCGGCCGATTTATGCTTGAAAACCGTCGAAAATTGGGTTCAGCGTCTGGACTTCTGCAAGCGTGCCCGTGGTAGTCATGCAAAAGAAATCGAGTTCCATACATAATGGCATCGAACGTACTTTTACAGGAATAAAGAATTTCATTGATATCCAAAACCGTTTTTGTTTTATTTAAAAAAAAAACGTTTGTAGCGCTTTTATTGAAAAACCCTTTATATGTAGGTCTACTTTCTTTTCTCAAGAATTTCTTATAGCTCGAACACTTGTTCGAGCTATAAGTGTTCGTCTGTCGAGTGGAAGGTTGCGCGTTCAATCCCAGCCAAAATCCATTTCACTTTTATTTAAAAGAAATAAAAAAGGTTGGTTTAATACCTTAGTATGCACACCATCTTGAATTTCTTCAAATTTAACGAACACAAGAAAAAGTGACTCCCCGAAGCTAGTTCGGACACCACCCACGGAGTTAAGTCTTCCACTACATCCAAAATCTTTCCTATCACTCTCTTTCTTCTCCTTCTCTAAGGCTCGTACTGTGGTAACATATAAAGGGTATTCATAACCCCTTGAGTACGTGTAAATTATATAAAAAAAAATATATATATGATGAAATTTGGTGGATTCTTTGTGTATGCCTACGGTACAAGTATTCAAATTTTCTAAAACCGTCCACTACCTTTTTTCCCAAAAAACATACCTTTTTTTGTCAAATCGTGAGGAAAGTCTAAATCAAATATTTGGGCAAACTAAAATGTTATCCAAGGTAAATATAAAGCTCTACCCACATTATGGTACTAGAAAAATGCAAATGTGTTTGTTTCCCTTTTGAGTAGATAACCGATTGAATTTTTGGATCCAGAAGTGTCTCATCACAGAGAAGTATTCAGAAAATAGAGACACACAGATCCTCTGGTACAGATATAGACGCGAAAAGCTTACAAGTACTGGTGAGTAGTCCTCACCGAAAGAAAGATTATAAGGCTCACGTGGTCAAAGGTTAGAAACCAATATTTTAATTCGCCAAAGGCCTCAAAGAATCGATCATTAATGTCATTCTAGCGTGTGAGGATGGAAAATTTATGGTTTTAGTTAAAATGGTAAATGAACTCCCTTTGGTTATTCAATGTAGACTTCACTGACATTTAGAAAACCTGACGAAGTGGATAAATTCTTACTAGCATTTCAGAAATTCTAAAGCCTTTAAGTGAAAGGGTTATGATCCAACTTTTAAAACATAAAAAAAACGTTCGAACACATTTAAAAAGCCTTCCGAATTTACAGGAATTTGACCAGAAACGTTCAAGTATTCAAGTAAAGATGATCAAAAGGCTACTCTCCCAAAATGAAAGAGCTTAGCGAACAAGGTAAAACACACATCGATTGACAATCAAGGATTATTTTCATACTGTTAAACATGATATTACTTCCAGTTAATCGTAACTCTCGTCAAAAGTTTTGGAGATGGTGCTGCGTGCGTTCTAGAGATGTACCAGAGTCTAGGTTGGATGATAAGCAGTGCGACTTTCGTGAAACATGGCATGGTCAAGAAAGCCTCTATCAGCTTGACCCTATGTTGATTAAATTGTAGCCCTAGGGGCATCACACATTTTCGAGAGATAATAACTCAGCAAGTGAACGAATTTAGCATGCAAAGAGCCTAAGATGTCTGTGAAAATCTGTGGCATAAACTTTTCAAAAGATGAATGTTTTGCATATGTAAATTTCTTGACGGTGAATAATATAAAATAAGTTTGAAATAAATAAATTTTAATTAAACGGTTCGTACACTTGATGGGCTTTGAAACATACATGGTCATGACATACATAGCTTCAGAGATAAGATTCACAACTCCCCCAAGGTTAATTGGCGTTCATTAGGAAACGAAAGTTCTTGATTTTTAAATTTAGTTGAAAACTAAAACAACATGACATAATTTCGTGTACTATATCTGAAAAGAGACCTTTCTATGACTACATCTATCTGTTCGTCAATTGCACACTCAAAATTGTGACTATCCTTCAATAACTTCCACGGGAACCAGATTTTTCCTTGTCAAAGTATAATTTTGCATAATCATATCCCACCTTCGCAAAGAATTTCAATCGTCAAAGTATGAAAACTCTTCAACTTTGATCGTCTATGTCAACTCTCCTCTTGAACCATCATTGTGTAGGCATAAATGCTCTCATTAACCTCCAATTTATGCCTACACAACGCGTATCTAAAGAAAAGCTGCCAAAATTAGAATTTTAAAGTTTTTGAAGGTAAAATTTGTTTCTATCCCACCATGGCATCATACTTTATTACATCGCGTTTCCTCCATGTGCCAGGAAGACGCAGAAATTTCTATGGTGGGTGTTCAAGTTCACGGAGGCATCCAATGATTCTGCTAATTTGTCGGCGGAAAGTGATAAAAGAATTTAACGTGGATTCTGTGGTCTTTTGTGATGTGGTATCATTAGGAGGTAATTTACCTTTAGATGAGAATATTTAGAAAAAAAAAAACGGAAGAACTAAGTGAAGATTTTGTTGGAACATTTTTTTTAAGATATTTTGTTAAATATTTTTAAATTATTCCAAACACCGGTGAATTAAAAAATAACTAATACAGAAATAGAAAAAAACGTAATAAAATGTACGGAAATAAAAGACAACACGATTTTAAGATTACATTTGCTGACAGATAGTGGTTCACACAAATGGTTTGGAAAGCAAAGCATATGATAGAAATTTAAATATTTGAATTTTATAAGCAGTCAGACACTTAATTATATTAGATTTGGAATTATACCACAAGCTATTTAAATAAATGCAACGTGAATGCCAAAACTCGAATATTTCGTTCGGAAATTATCATCTAAACATTGCATTAGAATTTGAAGTGAACATGAATTGATGATAATTTTTTTAAATAATTTTATTGTTCTCAAAAAGTTTCAAGTAGACATGTTTTGAAAATTGAAACCTTAAAACTAATTGTTCCACAATAATATATTAATACTTGATACTAGTGATGCAACTTCTACCACTTAAGTGATATATTTACCACTTTTTACAATGTTGGAAATCCTACCAACAAAACATTAGTTTTGACATTAAGTTTTTTAACTTGGAGAACCAATTTCGCTAGATATTCCTCAAAGTGGATCGCTCAGAATCGCTAGTTGAGTCGATCTAGCCATGTTTGTCTGTCCGTCCGTCCGTTTTTGGACCTTAAATTTGAGCTAGAGTTTTGAAATTTGATATTAGACTCTCTATCCGACGAAGCTCTCCCACGTTTTTTTTTTTTTAGAAAAAAGATAGTTTCTGGTAGTTTTAGTAGAGGCTAATATATTAATATACCCCTATTGGATAGGGTATAATAACGACCGAAAACTAACCTGAGAGTGGTATGGGTTAAAGTCACAACAGAATCCAGGACTGTAGGCAATGTTGTGATGTTTTTTATTTTCACTATTTTATGTGATTTTATTAGGTACTCACTAGAATAAGAAATAATTAAACGTATAATATCTGTGAATCTCCCGCTTATGTGTTGCGAATGCTCAAAGAATCTCATCCCTAATCCCTTATTTGGGAAAAAATAACTTCAAATGAAAACAAAATATATTTAAGTATAACGGCAATACTTACAATTAAGTAGTACACCTTTTTTGAAGTCAATACTTTGTTCTATTTGCTATTTTTTTAATCAAAAAAAGCTAGGCACAGTTTTAAAAAAAAAACTGATTTTAAACTCAAAATTTAGAAAAAAATTTTTTTTTAAAAATGTTTGAAAACTAATATTTTTATGTCTTCTAGTTTTTGAGAAAATTGAAAATTTCTAAAATTAATTCGGTGTATAAACAGTTAGATACCTTTGGAGGCCATGCAGCCCCCCTGCTTGAGCACACTGTAGAATTTGGGATGGGTGCTAGGTTTCTTTTGTGTCTTGTTGTAAAATGTAATGCACTTGATTTGCTGTACTTTACTTACAAAGATGAACATTAGTCCTCTAAGTGAGATACCAAAAAACAAAAATCCAACCAAAAATAAAATAGTTCTAGTAATCTTTAATTTTCTCAATAACTGGAAGACATAAAACTATTGGGTTTTTTGTGTTCGATTCAGAATTGATGTTAGCATTGACCACAAAAAGCCAATTAAGCACTTCGTTTCACAATTTAAAAAAAAATCGGTCTAAACTTTTTTTTTGCAATTTTTATTATCATAATTCTGAGTTTGCATGCGAATTTTTCGAACACTATGGCATTGAAATAAAATATGTCGGGACGGCGCGAACGCCATTCCCGGCTACCAAAAATTTCACGCACGAGTTATTCACATTAGGAACAATCGCGGAGGTCAATCCAACCGAATGTGCAATGGCCAGACCTCACTCCGGGGGAACCGCCTTAATGATCACGGTAACCCCTACGCCAGGTAAGTATGCTTTTTCATAGAAATTCATGGGACTAGTAGATTATCTTGCTAGAAGTATATGTGAATTATAAATGGTCAATGAAATAAATGAAGTAACCTCAAGAGTTAAGGGATGAACTCGAATTTGCATAATAATCAAAGGCTATATACAATTCGCTTTCCAAAATTTATCATTGCTACAAATTGAAGTGGCTTATATTTTTCTCATAAGACTGTCTTATAGATAATTTACGGAGTTTCTGTGTACTCCTCATAAGAAAGAATATTTTTAGAAAACCATTTTGAGCTTAGTTCAAAAAACGACTTAGACAGCTTATTATTTGAATTTTCGCAGTACCATATTTTGAGGGAGGCTTAAATCTATAGATACTTTTGAAAACTGCTTGATGACTTCTACAAAAAATAGTGTTCTTACAAAACCTAACTTATTTCCTATATAAAATTCATTTCAAATCCATAATCAACCATTGAACGCTCAAAAACTGGTACGGACAAATTGACGGGATTACATGGCTTAATCGACTTGACACTTGTTTACACTTTAACAAGAACCTTTGCAACCATAGGCGTAAAATGCTAAAAACAAATCCTTTGTTGGGATTATTCAAAAAAATGGAAAAAAATATGCTTTAAGGTGCAGGCAGAACATTTTTCCTTTTTCAACTAAACCCCCCACGCATAATGACTAATGACAGATTACTACACAAGCTCATTGTTTCTTATATCGCTCAGGTTCAATGTCCACCTGCCACTAGGATACATTTCTTGTAATGGGTTACACAATTGCTTACTAAATATTTAATGATAATAGCAGCACTATCCCTACCTAGGACAAGGCTGCAAAAACTGCAGCCTATCCTACACCCTTATTAAAAGCATCCGCATGTGCAACTGGACAATTTCACATTATTACCCGTCCCTCCACATGGTCGACATTAGTCCCTAATCATAACCTAGACAGATATCCATTGGGGGCATAGCATACTTTTGGCATTTACCCCCATCAGAAACTCGACAAAAGCACCCGCTAGGGAATAGGTAATTTTGTAGTCTACAAAGTTTACTAGCACTACCGCCGTCATTTCGTATATGACAACGACTTGGCTAAGTGTACACCTGCGTATCGTTCTCATCAATGTGTTGGAAAAGGAAAATAAAAAAATAAAAACATGAATTGAGCGAGATTTTTATATACTTCGCCAACTGGCACTGTAAGTGCGATGGGTATCTGGGGATAAACTTGACAGAATAAACTTTCTTCATGGCAATGACACCATTATCCTGTTGAGCATATTGTTCTTAGATGGCAAATTTTCGAGGGTATGCACACATAGATGCACCGGTTTGTTTTTAATGAAAAATCAATATTCAAACAACAAATTGTTATCAATTATCCTGGCTGGGGAAGGATGGGGCCTGACAATGCGGGTGTCTCTCAGAATGAAATTTATCATTTTGACGCTATATTTGCGTTCGATTGAAGAGACAGTACAAACAAGAATGAAAAAATGAGCACAAGTGTAAATAGCAGTGAGACAAAATTCCTATCTATTGCTATTCCATCGTTCTTCAAAAGGAAAAAAAAAGAAACAAATACTCGTACAAGAAATCGAAATTAAATTTGCCTAAGGGGAGATACAGACTGAAGAAGAAGAAAAGGGACTTTTCACTACCCAGATCAATGATTGAAAATGTATTTTGTCGTCCTGCGTTGGGCGCCAACTTATTTTGGGGGAGAATTCACTTCTTCCTATAGATATGCCCATTCACATACAGACATCTCGCGATATATCTGTGAGTGTGGCAGAACTTGTTTTGAGTTCTAAGGAAGTGGTATTGACGAGTTTTTTGTTCCATTTTTATTTAGGAGACCGTAAAAATTGCCAAATAGAAGAAGACAACACAGTGTCGATGAAGATTAGATATGTAGGGAGGGTGGTGAGGTTTTTATTTGTCAAACTTTTATTGATGTGAATTGTTGATGTTTTGACATAGACTGGATAACGTGAGTACGAAGGAAGGAAATCGGTAGCAGTTTTGGTGAAACTTTGAATTGTGGGGGTGGGCTATTAGATAATATTACTGACGAAGCACTTGTGGTATGAACTAGAAGATGGGGTAGGTGGTTGTCAGAAGGCGTTATTATTTACTGTGCGATGTTGTACAAATTATAATTTAAACGGAATTCAGAGAAGAAATGTCGATTGTCAATTAGGAGTTCAAAATTTTGTTTTGGCAATTTAATGTAAAAGCATTTCGTTCTTTTTTTGATTTTGATTTATCGATATAATTTTCGTTAATTTGACATTTTTACGTAGAAAATTGCTACGATTCGGCGTGCAAATAGTTAAATACCATACCGCGTAGTATCTTAAAAAGGCTTTTCTTCCATTTTTTTTACTGACTTTGCCGAAACTGTTAACTACAGTGTTAAGCAATTTTGAAAAAACACCAAGAGACATTTGTGACGGGTCCTATGAAATTATATACAAGGTCCCAGCCGATGGCCTCAGTCGCCAGTGCTGTTATGTGTCTGTAGTTCGATGCATTCATGTGCGAATTACTGTAATGTCAATGTCAGTCAATGTCTATATACAAGGTGGGCCAAAAGAAGTCATCCGATGTTGTTTGGTCTTCAGAACATCGGTTGTGGCTCGCGCAGTGTGTGCCGTTGCCCCGTCCTGTTGGAACCACATGTCATCTAGTCCTAATTCGTCCGATCGCGTAAAAAAAACTCGGTTTACATGGCCCTATAGCGCCGTCCACTGTTGTCGTTTGATTTATTTTCTATATTCAAGACAGATTTGGGATTTCTTCTATCATATAAGGTTAATTTATTATTACAAATCCCGCCTTCTACAGAGTCAATTCTCGAGTTGTTTTTTCATAAAAAATTAAATTTTACAAAATCCTGTATTACGGAAATATATTTTAAGAATTTTTAGAACAACACCAAGCACCAACGTGTAATCTTATAAAAAGCTCACTTTATTTTTTTAATGTTAGTATTTTGGTCTAGAATACAAGTTTAATTGTTCTTCTTCTAGTAACATAATGATAAATTGTCCACCCTGTTTTAAGTTTTAAAAAATTAAAAAAAAATATATTTTTTACTTAAAAAAGGCACGGCTAATGCAAACTACTGAAATCTTTATCTAAAAATCTTTATTCATTATTTAATTTTTAATAAAACTTCAAACGAAACGAAAAGCGTTAAATAGTTTTCGAAAACATAGTTTTTTTTTCAACTCAGTTTTCGGTTCGGGGTGAAAGCCGCATGAGCAAACATTTTACATGAACATCATTCAGTAGAATAATTCCAAATAATAAAAATAACATTACCAGGGTGTTTTTCATTTTCATAAACTATATATAATTCACACTCACTTCAAGTAAAATATTCCACAAGATCCCATCCATGTCGACGAAAAAGCATACTTACCTGGCGTAGGGGTTACCGTGATCATTAAGGCGGTTCCCCCGGAGTGAGGTCTGGCCATTGCACATTCGGTTGGATTGACCTCCGCGATTGTTCCTAATGTGAATAACTCGTGCGTGAAATTTTTGGTAGCCGGGAATGGCGTTCGCGCCGTCCCGACATAAATATTCGGCCCTATAATAGACAGACATTTTTTCCAAAGTAAAACTTAAGACAAACCTAGATTGTTTTTTGTTTTTGCAGTTAAATTGTTTCTTAATTTAGTCTTTATTTTGTTAACAGCCGAAAATCACCTGTCGGATGCTGCACTGCTATAGCATATATGTTGATAAGTTTGTTAACATATTCTCCCCTACGCTGCTCTTTTGAAACTTTTTATACGAACATAACTTAACAATATCGTCCTCAAATCTGCAATTACATCTCGGTTATAATTAAAAAAAGAACCTCCACTCTGCACTTAATTCCTGAATACATCCACTGTAATCTGGAAACGTGTAAACAATGCATAGATTCAGTCCGAAATATTGAATCGTTAAAACATTGCATTTTTTTTATATCAAAAGTATTTTTCAAATCCCAGTGTTTTGGAATTTTTCGTAGTGGAGTAGTGAAAATGTCAAAAAGAAAAAAAAGTGAAGTTAAACACTTTAACCGTAGTGTACAATAAGTGGGGACGCTGATCATGGTATCCGTAGCGAAACAAGGCAGCCTACGTTTCATTGTGATGGGTTGCAGTTTTTGCATCTGTTTTTTACAGCTACACGTCAATTTCTCTCTGATTGTGGCAAAATTCAAATGAAACGAGTAGTGGGTACACGACTGGGTCGTATGCAACTTTCTCTTTCACAGCAAGTTAATTTGACGTTTTTAAAAATTTGGCCAAAATACGCAATAATATTTATTTTGATTAATGATGCTAAAAATGATATAAATAATGTCGAAATGTGATTATACAAACGTTTATTCCGTCATTGAAAGTAATCTGTGCCCATGTGAATAATAATGATTTTCGGTTGTTAGCCTAACCTGAAAATTCCGTTTAGAGATAATTGGGCCAAAACCAACTACCTGTAACTCATGAAAACTGTAATTGTAGTATACAAATTAAATTTCATTCAATTTGGCCAAATAGTTTGCGAGGCCAAATATATGCGTTATATGGATTTTCTCGAAAAAACAGTATATATGACGTTTAATCAAAATCCTTAGAGCAGTTTTTGAGAAAATTAATTAAAATGGCCGAAAGCAAACAAAAAATATGACCAAACAAAAGCTGGACACGAAGTTTGAGAGAGAGCCTTGTAAGGACAGGCGGACCGACGAACCGGCGGCGGACGGAATCCAAAAACCAGTTTTTTGAGTTCCTCTTCCATCATAATGTAAGAATCAATAAAAATCTCGAGGTCAACATTTTTCACGAAAACAATATCTTTCTCTTTATAAGAGAAAGTTAAGAACATGAACCAAACAATATTAGGCGCATGGTTGAGTTGATGCATAGCTCGGAATTTCACCAATTTCAAATAAATGCGTCGATGCATTTTCGGAAAACGGATAGATACTATAAACGTAGATTCAGTCTCCGACTGGATTTGCGTTGCGTAGAAAATTACTATCCGAACGGATACCACAATAGGGCCGGTTCTTTCAACTTTTATTTAAATAAATCATTACTGTTATTCTAAAGAAAATGGAAGTCTAAAAACAGCTCCCTACCGCCAGTAATAGTGAATAGTAAAAGCTACAAAGATTTAATTATTGGCGTCAGCAAGAGACTCAAATAAGTGCAAATTAAAAAAATCGTTAGATCCAATGTTATATCCAATGAACGTACGGTAATAATTGAACATCCATTTGAAGTAAGCTTTTCAGCATTATAATATGATAAATACGACATTGTTTGAGATTAAAATATAAATACATTCTGTATATTATCTCACATGAAAAACTATGCTCCTTTCGAATACCATAACATGTTTAACTTCATAGTTGCTCTTGACCTAATGGTTTAAATGAGCTATCAATTTTACAATCTGACTTATACTCTGAAGGTTTATGACTCCCAACAACAAACACTTACATAATTTACTGCCCACATTACTCCCTCTATAATCCCTCAACGCCATCTGATAGGTGTCATCTATCCACTCTTTACACTGGCAACAGTAAACTTTTGCCATCGTTTTTCGCAATTAGCTTCATGGTATCCCACGCCCGCAATATCACTGTACATCCACAACTTCTCCTTTCCCCACATCGGATTCCCATCTAACCCCAATAAAGTTGTTGTTCACATTTCGATTTGATCCACAAAAACCTTTCGCAGCACAATTCCTCCAAAACCTCCTTGATAAATCAGAGTTATCCAATCCTGTCGGAAATAATATTTGTCCACATTATCAACTTGTCTCACAATCCTACACTTACACACAGTTATACGACATGCCTTATCACTGTTTGTGTCAATATTTAATTTGCCTTCCCCCCCACCAACCGCCATTACTGATTCCATCGACGACTTTCGGATACGTGGATTAGTAGCATCGATAACCCAGTAAGAGTCAGAACGCAACCATACACAGTTGTTTCTTATCCCTGTCCCCACTGCCAAGGATGAAAATCGGCGCAAAACGAACGAACGACTTCGGAGTCATAACTTATTTTCCGATCACAATAACCCTGGATTATGCCCAACTCGACAAGGTGGGGGGGGGGCTTTATCAAAGTTGGCATTCCCCATCAGTTTTGGGAAAATCGGAAATCGGAGGCCGCTGCAAGAAGGATATACGATGACTGGTGTAGGTACCCAAGAACGGAGACGAAAAAAGGATAAACTGGATTTAATAGATTCCAGGCAGTATGCCAGCAGGACTACCAACAAAAAACAACAACAACGACGATGGAGATTTGTCTGCGCTCTGAGGAGCTAATACGATTTAATGGTGTGGAAAATTAGAAACCGATTGTTTAGGGCGGGCAGCACAGGACATCTAGACGACCGGAATTTGGCGACATCCACCGGCATATGTTGTTTATTCCGGCAAACAGAGGGCTGCCAAAAATTACTAAAATTATAATAATTTTTATTTTTTGTTCCTTTGACCTGACACTTATGAGGTTCTTATCCGTTTATTGGGAAGCCATCGATAAATTGCAAGTCATCCTTGTGGCAGCAATGAATATTTCACTTTTACCCTTTATCCCCCCTTGAAAGGGCTGTCAAAGTGTATCTGAAAAGCTGTCAGTGTATATCATTTGAAATTTTTATGCAACCATTATTTTTAGATGTCAATAAAGAAAGGGGTTGGTCGGTAGCTATTTGGATGGCTAAGCGACCTATGGTATGATGGTTATGGGTATCCTTTCGTTAGAATAGATGGTGCATCCGTTTTTGGCTAGTGGGGGATTACTCCATGCCTATCTATGGCCGATATAAAGTTTCATCCATCTCATCGGAGAGTTTATCGATCGATTGATGGTTGTTATGAAGTCGGAGGGTCTAGGACAATGCAAGGAAGACTGGGGTAGAAATACTGAACGAGTTAAGTTAAATAATGTCGAAAACAAATATGTACCGTAAGGTAGGAAGTTTCTATTGAGTTTGGAATGCGAAATAGATGAGTTTTAGGCAACACCAGTTTACATGATGAGATGAGGTGATCACTCATGTATGTGAATGTAGAGGGAGCCTCTTTGTATGCGGTCATTTAATCCCTGCAGACAGATGGCTTAAGTTGTAAGCAAAATCATCCCGTAAGAAGTTTTTGACTTCAAAAAAATGTTAAAATATGACGCCCTCAAGCACCGGCTAAGATAGCACCATTTGTTAAACTTAATTATTAAGAACTTCATTTAAAAAATACCATTTCCAAGAATATAGGGTGGGCCAAATGAAATTTTTAAAAATAAATAAAACATTCCCACTAATTATGGCTGGTTTCGCAGTAGCTTATTCTGTCACTCAAACTGTCCAAGACCTTGTTGATGGTTTCGGGCTGTAGCTCACGGATTTATTGGATAATATTTGCCTCAAGTGCTTGACATAAAATCGGTCCCTCACGGTTCCCTACAAAAAATTGGCATCGCCAAGACAGGGGATAACACGATTTAAGAATTTGGTGCTCAAATTCATGCCTTCAATTTCAGTAAAAAAAAAAGTCAATTTACATGGCTCTGTAACGCCAACAGTTGACCGAAACATTATTTCCATCTTCATTTTCGAAAAAATGGTCCAAGATGCCACCACTCCACAATCCGCACCAAACTGTCTCTCTCTGTGGATTCATCGGCTTCTCTACAATAACGTGCTTTTTCCGAGTCCAGATGCGGAAGTTTTGTTTATTGACGTAGTCAACGAGATATAAATGCGCCTCGTCAGAAAATATGATTTTTCGCCTAAAATCGTTGTCCAATTCAAGCTGCTATAATGCTCAAACTGCGAAACGATAACGAAGCGGATAGTCGTGCGCCTTCAATTGCTGAGCCAATTGGACCTTGTTAGCTTATTATTATTAGCAAAAGCTGATTGAAATACAGGTCATAATCATAATGAGTGACGAGGCACATTTCCATTTGAATACATATGTGAATAAACAGAACAGTCGGTTCTGGACAATGAAAACCCTCAAATTATTCATGAGTCACCTAAGCACCCATTAAAAGTTACAGTCTGGTGTGCAATTTGGTTAGGAGGAATCATTGGACCTTACTTTCTCGAAAACGCGTAACGGTAATTGTGAATGGGGAATGATATCGTGATATGATTAAAAACTTTTTAACGCCAAAACTGCATGCTTTGGGCTTGATTAACAGGATTACAATGGAATTACTGCGAGACCTCTTTCCCCAACAAGTTATTTACAGAACTGATGATGTTGATTAGCCTCTACGGTCGACTGATTTGACTGCTCCGGACTTCTGTTTGTGGGGATATCTGAAAAGCAAGGTTTATGCAAACAAACCAGAAACGCTTCAGCAACTCAAAAACAATATTCGTGATGAAATTAATGAAATACCGCGTGAAATGTGTGAGAAAGTAATGAAAAATGTGCTAAAAGGGGCTCTCGTTTGTGAGACTAACAGAGGCGGACATTTACCTGATATTGTATTCCATACATATTTGTCGACATAATAAAACATTTCTCAATATAAGATCCATTCTCTTTCATTTAATCAAAAATTGTAAACAAACAAAATATCATACCTTCCGGCGGACACCCTGTATTTGGTGACAACCTTTTTTGTGCAAGGAGTCCGACTGAACTTTAAGGCCGTGGGTTCTGGTTTACTACTTATCTACTAATGGAAAAAACAATAATTAGGGACTAATGACTGTTGCGAAATGAAAGGTAAAAATAGACAGCTCATGATTTCAGAACACGTAAACTCCAGACCCTTTCAGAATGCGTATCTTTAAAGCTCTAGAGATGATATGTTAAGTGATCTTTAAATTTCGAAGGCTTATTGCGGTATTATAATTCATCAGAATTGCTTAGGAACACATCAACCAACATCGACGTCGCGTTGACCTCAAAATTTGTTTAGGAATCGCTTTGACATTGATGTTGAAGTCATTGTGTATGAACTACCGCAGCTGCTGTATTTAGTTTAATGCGTCCACCATCAAGAAACTACTGGTTCACCAAAGTACGCTAACAGTTACTCACTGACAAGTATGAGATCTACAAACAAACTATGCAGGCGCAGTTGAGAGCTGTTATAGAGATTTGTAGACAAAGAAGAAGGGCTTGGAATGAGTAAAAAAAATAACTTGAAAAGCCCTCAATCAACGATTCACATAGGTGTTCGTTTCAGAGATGTTGTTTGTATATTCAAGAAATCCAGACCAGGATCAAACAGACTATTGTCTAGATGGACAATAAAAAAGGAAAACGGTGCTGAAAATAATATGCACATTTACATTGTTCGACAGAACATTGAGATTGACATTGACATCACAGTACTTCGCCCATGAATGCAACGAACTACAGACACGTAACAGCACTGGCGACTGATGCCATCGGCTAGGACATAGAAGGAGAGACATATAACATAAACCTAAGTGGCACAGAGGAGGAGACATAGATATATATTATCTCATATTATCGCACAGGTGGGCTCAGATAAGCTGGCGATTTTCGTAGAAAACAAATGCCAACGAAGCGGGGGCTTGAACCCGCAGCGTTTGGCTTAGCAGTCAACTACGCATTCCTCTGAGACATGGCCACCGGCTGAAAAATTAGGTTCTACATTTTTATATGTATGTATATTTACTATTGGCCATGTCTACTATTCCTAAACATAATGGTGGAAGTCCACTAAACCAAAACGAATTGAGATTAACAAAACCAAATGAGAAACTTAACAATTCTGACGGAAATGACAACCTTTCTGTGGAACAAATAAAGGCCGCTGGAAATAATGTAGTAATGAGTATACCACAAAACTATCTAAATTATGAATTAAATTATTTGACGAAATAAATTACAGCTGCGTTTGCTTGATCCTCAAAAAGGAGACCCTTTGAATTACGCAAGTTCCGTGTGAAAGCCTAAAGCCACATATTAGCAACCTGGTCGACATCTATCGGTCTGATTTTAGGCCAGGAAGATCTTTTAACTTCCCCAAATCCGATACGGAGTCGAGGAACCCTTATTCTGCTACTCATCTCTGGAAGCTTTTTTTTTGTTGAGCTTAGGTTGCATTATTCAGGCTCAAGCAATAGAACACACGCCATTATTATGCAGTTATCCAACCTTGCTATCGACAGAGTCCAATCTTTAGAAGTTAAAATAAATATTAGGGGTTAAGGCACAACCAGGATGTCGACAAAAGCTTCACCATTCATTTGTTTGATACAGCGGATGAGACCTACCGGACCTCAAATTAAAGAAGCTTTTCATGACTGTTTTGCACTCTTCTATGTTTGTCATACTATCGCAAGATATGGTAAAGTGAACAAAATCTTAGAGATTGTCGTTCTCAGGATTTGAATTTAAATGCGAGTTGGTTGAGGGTCAACCGATAACCCACCTTCTTTCACCGCTTACAAGTAAGATTATGAGCTAGATATAGAGGAACCATAGTCCGATTTTTGTACTACCGGTAGGTATTGAAAAGTTTACAAATCCCTTTTGGTATTAACTACACTAAAGCCACGTAATGAGTATACCATCAGTACCTGTTTCCGCTCCAAATCAACCCTACAAAACCTCTGCCAAAAACAAAGCTCTTTTAAACATTCTCCACATTGCTTCCAGAAATCGGATATCCCTCTGGTTGGACTGAGCTGAGCCCTACCAGAAATAAATTCGCAAAGACAATAACTAACTGAATAGGACCCACACCCAATCTCAAACCTAACCTTTACCTTCGTTACATGGTGCATTCATTAATAACTACATCTCAGCCTCAAGTCTGTTCTGATCCGCTTTTCTGGAAGTTTGCAAATTTAAATCCATGTCCTTTCAATTATTTTCCTATTACTCGCTTTACATATCCTCCAATTAGTCGGTAACTCCATGTGGTATGTGTGTGTTTTTGGATCAGCAAATTTTGATAAAACCACTTGAACCCTAAGGCACTTCGACGTATCTGCTCTGAGAACCTTTTGTTTTCGACTGTTAACATAAATTGCATATAAACGTATATATACCTATACGTGCTTAGCTCCTTAATTACCTTATTCGAATTGAGAGGAAAGTATGTGTGTATATGTGTGCGGTTCGAAGGATTACTTTAATTACGAGCTCAAGAAATATTCCTCCTAATCGGATAAATTTAAATTCCGTTTTGGGTGGGAAACCCAACATCCTTGAAGGGACACCATCTTCATCAGCACACCACGATACTCGTATGCCGACAAATGTCGATGCAAATATTGTATTTGAATTTCAACTCCGAAGTTGTCTTCCAAAATGTATCTACAGACAGGATTACAATGGTTGTTAAGGGAATTGGTTGAGCAATACGAGATTACACACATGTTGTTACTATTAGCATAGAACAATTGGAATTTGATTCCTTTTCAGAATGACACGACGCCAGAGGAGCAGCAACTGATTTCTGTAAATTTGTCAAGACAATACTAACATCATAATAAGAATGCGGCGATGACGGCGTCATGAATTTGTTCGCCTACTGGTTGTGTTTAAAATGATCACTGACAGCTGATATTCGTGAATTCTTTAAACCAATTTTCGAAAGGACAATTCAATTTGTTTAGTCCTCTGCCATCAGGATGAAATCTAATCAAACCGATGAACGGATGTCGAATTGATGCAAACCCCTTAAGCCGGGCCAAATGTCTTCGAAAAAAAAACCATCCCCACGGTCTAGGGCAGCACGAGTTTATTAAATTCTATCCAATTACAGCCCGAAAATCCTTTCCTCTATCCTGCAGGCATATAAAATCAGAATAAAAATCGTAGCCAAACAAACACAAACAGATATACACAGATTCACGTGCAAGGATGAAAGAAGCGAGCCAACTGATAAGCTCACATCGACATTTAGCTGGAGACTATACATGAGAGAGGAAAACATTGCTACCGCTTGGTATTTCAAGGATAAAGGAAATATAACCACCTACACGGTCTAGAGCTAAATTTAATAGGATTTTCGTATACCTTCAAGTCTGTGGTACCTTTTTACCCCCATGGCCCCAATCTTTGTGAAAAATACTCGTCACCTTGCTGTCGCAGATACACACCTTTGAGGGTGAAGGTCCTTTTATGTGTTCGCCTACATAAGTGTCAACACGATATTAAATAAAAATGGAAAACGTTTCATAATTTATTTGCTTATGGGGGGGAGCCCCAATCCACTGCAGCAGCTGGGGCGAATGGAATTTAAATATACCAACCCCGGAGTTCGTCGGTTAGGATTGTTTTAATGGAGAAGTCAAGCCAACGCGCAACGTGTGTTTATAACGCTTGGAAAAACTTTGAATTTTTCATTTCGTGGTTGGAAAATTGTTGCCACTGTGATTTATATCTCATGAATTCCGCGTCAGTGATTTGTGGCGCTTCAATGGGATTTAGGTTTTGTTTTTTTCGTTTGTTCCTTATCTACGCAAGGACCTTTTGGTTGGTATTAAAGATTGGTGTTTACTGAAATATTGACAGGAGCTTTCTTTGGAGCATGGATTTTTTGAAACTTGAAATGCTGAAATATCAGTTGAAGACTTGGATATGAACATTTCATTCAAATAAGGCAGATTTGGTTGATAAGGATGGTCTTTCCCTATTATCAAAAAGGTGGCCTTCTAAAGGTTTAGGTTTAATAGCAATTCGATTAACTATTACGCGGTTCTGTTAGTGCTAATAAGGGCTGCTTCAATTTTTCCGTTGCTTGCAAACATTTTATGGTACATTCAGAGGCTCAAACCAAGGTTCTCCATTAATTTGTGATGCCACAAGAAATGGGACTTCCAGTTTATAGCCAAAGTCAAGTTTGATAACCTTCTCAAAACAGTTTTATACTCTTGGGTGTTTGTCGAACATAATCTCACAAAAGCATTATTTATCTGTAGAACTGTTTTTAGTTAAGAACTAGTGATATATAACGTAAGTAGTGTCAAACTGGCACTGTCCTGCGAGCAAGTTATTTTTGGACAATACGTGATCAAATAGACCACAACGATTGATAGCAGATAGTAAAAGAGGGCGGGCGGTAGCGAAAACCGTTCATTGGCTTGCCGTATGCAACTACTTGGCATATTTTACTTTCAAATCTTGTCTTCAAAGTTTCTAAAATTTAACTCGTCTAAGAATTTGAACCGGTCCACTTCGAGCTATCGCGACTTCAGTCTTTAGGCTTCTGAAAAGTTTCACTACTTTAGATAAAATGTTGGACTTTTTGTGGCTTAATGAATACGACATTAAGAAAAATTTCTATGTGGTGAAAGCAACCTTAAGGTTATATCCAGATTATCATCTACTTGATCTATAAAATCGAAGCGATTAATCTCGTCGATATTTCATTCCAACAAGATGTCGCTATTTATCCCACAGTCAATGAAACTATGGATTATTTGCAAGAACGATTTGGTGAACAGCTTTCCACTTCTTGGACCAATAAAGTGGCCGCCTAGATTGTGTGATTTTACCACTCAAGACTACATGGACCTACATGGATAAGTCGACACCGATTGAGGAATTGAAATCCAACATTACTCGCGTTATTGGGCATATCATTCGAAAAGCTCGATCACGTCATTAAAAATTGGAACCTTTGAATGAACCAAATAAGCTAAACATGCAACTCCATACGCCCTTTAATTAGGAAATTCAGAGGGAACTGTTGAAGGTTTCATAGGGGATGAATACAGAGTTCAGTAAGGCTTGCCGCCTCTATGTTGTTTGTGTTAGGAATGAAGCCATATTTTTCAAGGCTCGTTTGAATAAGAGCTTGAAGTTGAAGTTGAAGGTTGGAATAAAGCGGTAGAATAAGTTTATGAGATGGATATTTCTATGATTTTCTCTAAGATTTGGTGTCCTTTAAGACTTATCGCACGCTTTTGAATTATATCAGCAAACCTTTCAATTCGTTTTTAGTGACTTTGAATATGTATATCTAGCTTTTATATTCTTTCGATTTCGACTATGCAAGACCATTCATTGACAGCTCTCTTGATGTGAAAAGAAAGACAACATTTTTTTTCGACATTATCATGTACAGGAGGCGAATGTTTACAGTCTGGCAATATGGAACTGGCTAATGACCAGCAAGCAAAATGACTGGCAAAATGACCAGCAAGCAATTTGACTTGTCTACAATATATTATTGAAAATATAATTTTGTTAAATCAACTCTATACCATGGAGGGATACAAAATTTCGTACCCAGGAAAATGACGTTTAATATCGCATTAGCTGTAGCATTTACATCACTGTCGAGGAAGCATAGCAATCAGGAAAAATTCCTAAGGAAACCTTTTAGATTTTCTAATTTGTTTTTCTCAGAAGCCAATATTAGTGTTGCTCCTATGATGGTCGAAAAATTCGTCAAACAATTGACTGTTGACCGGTACATTTTTTATATTGCTTGGGCGTTGAATGAACCTAGAGTTGGAAAACTTTCCAAAAACTTAACGTGGTAGAAAAAAATAACTTTGTTGGAGTATTTGTGTATTTTAGTCATATATATAATTTTTTTTTCGTGGGCTGGTGGAAATCTCGAAAAACACGATGAGCATGTGCCCAAAGTAGTGTGAGACTTTAACCCACTAAAACCACCAACCTTTTTGTATTTGTGTTCCAACTAAGTATACGACTCATCTAGCAATTTTTTTATTATCACGGATATGAATGTTTGGCAGGTAACTTTCTTTTGAGAGTTCCTGCTTTTTCCGCAATTTATAGCGCGGTTTGTTATTATCGGGCCAAATCTAAAGAAGCCGCAATAAATTTGTTTCTTTAAGAATTTGGAGGACCGTTGTGTTAACGTGCACGTATGCAAAGGATTTTGTACTGCATCAACATTTATCAAAGATTGGTCTCACTGGTACATTTGAGTTCAGTGATTAGTTCATTCGTGAAAAGTTGCTAAATTTGGATTGCATGTGGATCAAAAAAACCAAACTTACAAAAACTGTCAAAACCCATGGCATGTATCCTTCAGAATGTGCGAAAAAAAACCATCTACGTCACATCCTCCTCGCACATTATACAAATTAGATTTGTTCCCATTCTTACAACCTCCCAGAACCCCACAGCTACCTCCCATTTCTACACCCGCACTTTTGATTATAAAACCCACTTATACCTGTAAACCAGTGTCACATTGTATACATTCACCCTAGAGGTTAATACACCGGAAATGTCACATATAACACATTCGAAGCAATAAAAATGCCAACAAACAGTTGAACTGAAAAACAAACATAAGAACCCTCACAATAGACGCAGACAGCCAGGACAGAAAAAATAAAAGTAAAAATAGCACCGGAAGACGGATAGGAAAACAGTGAAAATAATTGTCAAACCAAGTTCAATAGCTATCAAGCGGAAGTTTTATGTTTAAGTCGACCCTTCTCGTACGACTAGCGCACTCTCGCCATTTTCAAAGAGAGTGTTGTTTATTCTCCGCTAAACTGAAACCACTCCAATTAATTGGCAACACACATTCACTCAAAGTGAGTGGGAGGCTACTTACAGACAGCACCCCCCCCCCCCCCCCCCCATCTAAATTGCTCAGAGGGTTCATGTGAATTTCATTACACAGCCAAGCTAACAACTAACTGGGTTTAGGGTGGGGTTAACATCGTTTTCTTATAACTGCAACTTAGTTAAATGACCCATAAACAAGTGCTTCCCAAAAATAGACGCTCTATCCCTACATCCACGTTGAAAGGACGTCGACGATGAAAATGACGCTGGCGATGGGAGACAATAAACACGATGAAAGGAACCGCTTTTCGGGAACGATCCTGAACTTAATTCAATTGCTTCTTCATATAGAGCTGACTGTTCATGGGATCATCATACTCACACTAGGTTTACCCTACTCCCATTCCACAGAAACCCAACAAAGGGATATCATCAAAATGAAGCTATAAATCCGTTCAGGAATTCGACACAGTTCTCGGTGTTCTAGCCTCCCCCCCCCCCAAACCCACACACACACAAACATACACACTTCAATTTACCGACTTCATTTCGAATTCAGTTTCGGTTTCGGAAGACGAATGATCCACCGATGCCGGGTATTACATTCATTTGAATAAAATAAACGGTTATTCACCGAAAGTATTTCCAGGACAGTGTTTCAAAAAAAATAGAATAGAGAAAGACTACATACCCATTCGTATATGTGAACTAAGTGCGGTTGTATTTTTGATTTTCGCGTACGGAATTAATAAATGTTCGCTTCGAATATACATAGAATCGAATGGAAATTGAAACCAAAATACTGGAGGGATACCTACCGCTGGCTGTAGGTTAGAGAAAGTTGTGAATTGCAGGTGATTGGCAGTGAGTTATGGCTGTTGAGTGCGGTTTAGGGAGGTAGCTTTGCTTTGTCGAGAGATTATGAAAGAATTTATAGCCGAAGTTGGTTTGGAATGTAAATAGGAATAGAGATGAAAAAATATAGTACCAAGGCGTGATTGACTTACAAGTATTTTTGTATTGTAGACACGGCTTCTGCAAAAAGTTACATCCTGCCTTTTATAGCTACGCTAATACTGTGAGTGCAAATGATTTCCAAATTAATAAATTTTTAAAAATCTAAAAAAAAAAGAGAAGGCTTTGAAGAATAGCTTAATAAATTTTATTTTGCAAAAGCTTTAACGGTCGTGAATAGCTTTTTAGTCTTTTGCACCGCGTGGGCGTTGTTGATTGAAAGGGAGACCATGTTTTCTATGTCAATACTTACTCCTTGGTTGGTGTCCGAACTAAATGTAAGAGGAGTCACTACATTTTTGTGTTCGATTTAATTTACAGAAACTTTTTCGAATGCTCGGGCTTCATTCTTAAAGAGTTACAATCGAATTTTTATTATATTGATTTCTTTGAATTATGATTAAATGGATTTCAACTAAACAGAATGCACATTATCACTACACCACGCCCAACAACATTTCACTGAATCAGTCAAAGAGAATTATCACGACTTCTTTGCGTTAACGGGCCTTGAATGTAAAGATTAAACGAGGAGTTCTTTCGACTTCTACTTTAAGTTTACAAGGAACACTATGAGTACACTAAATAGACACATTGGTTTAGTGCTATGGTCACCCTGAAACGTATATCCAATCTATCCAATGACAAAAAAAATCGAATTTAAAGTCCACAAAAATGTGTGTGGACAATAAAAAAATAATTTTTCACCGTCTGTCATCACCGAGTCTTATCCGTGTAAATATTAACAGGAATAAGACTTGGTGATGGCAGACGGTGAACAATTTTTTTTTTATAGTAGATATAACCAAAGATTGTAAAGTCATGCAGATTATTACGCATTGAGAACAAAAAACAGAAGCTTGCTCACCAGCTTCTTGGTACGGGCGGTATGCACGTGCACTCAATCAGAAACGAGATCCAAAAATATAGCTGGCTGTGCCATTAGGACACGCCATCTGTAATGACCTTATAATCTTTGATATTACGTACGTAGGTCCGTTCCGTTAGAAGAATGAGAAAATAATTCGGGCCTTGGAATAATAAATTAAACAAAACAAACTTCATAACCAAGAACTGTACGTCTCAAGTGCGTATGACCAAAGAGTATAGAACTACATAGAGTGCGCATCTCATACAACGAATATTTTTTATGTTGGGTACTTACACCCTAGTGTTAACATTGCTACCCCAGCATCAAACAACAGCCTTGCCGACGCATACGATCTACGAAATTTCCCCTTCGCACTTACCGACCGTGTCTGAAATGGCTACACAATTTTTAGCTGTGATGCGTACTCTATATAGTTCTATACTCTTTGGTATGACGAATATCCGATGTCTATACAATATGGTCCTTCCCAACAACTAGACAAGGCACGAGGTGAGTTAGATACCAATACTGCAGCCCGAAGTTGCACACACACGGATTTTACAAGCTTTGTGTAGTGTGAACATATAGAAACCGATCAACTAGTGGCAGCCGGCTAAATACTGGGCTAACTTGAAATGTTGAATTAGGTGCAGATTCATCCCAAACTTTAAAGGCATTTAAGAACAAAAACAGCGAATGAAATACTCCAGTCCGGAAAGTCTTCAACTACCAACATATCTGACAGATGATGGTATTAGACGCAGTAGATTGGGATTATCTGGTGTGCATAAATAGAAATGAACCCCAAGGATGCAGTTAGCTAAGGACCGTACTAATGGGATGTTGACTGAGGCTTAGCTTCATTGCGCAGTGAAGCGCTACTTAAGTAAGTAAATATTTTTGAAGTTTTGTTGTTGTTTTATTTTTGATCATGTTGGTAACACAAGTAGCGGAAAAAGAGCGTCCCATTAAGATCGTACATATACTGGTAAAGGTATTCGGTACTCGGGTATATAATCCGTTCGTGGCTGAGCTTATTATTTAACATATCGGACAAGTAAAAGGATAAAAAGAAATGGATCCAGAAGAGGTATCACAAGAAATTAATGCCAAATTTCTTTAAGGGTTTTAAAACGTTGTTTTGGTAATGATTTGAGATTAGATTTAGAATAAAAATTGGATTTCTTAAAAATGACATACTACCAAATTATAAACTTATTATTGAATAAATGTATCCTCTGCAATGCCCTTCTATGACCCCCAGCCAAAACCTTTTCCCTCATCAGTATAATCGAACAATTACATCTTTTGCACAAATAAATGTTGCCAACAACACAGCACACCGTTCAGCATGCATATAATGTTTCAAACAATTTTAGAACCTCCTAAACATGGTCATAAATTTCATTTTAATATGAATTTATAAATTACACATCCGGGAGTTGCAAGCTCTTCCTAATAATATTCCCAACGAACAACATCCCTCTGCACTGTGCAGTATCCTTTTATCCCTCATCAGGTTTGTGGATTTTTTTTTGTTTCAAATTATTTTTCAAACACGACTAAACTGTATTAAAGTTTTATTTTTATTTATTTCTTGTTACCATTCAACTCCCAGCTGAGCAATCTTTTGTTCCCTTAGTGCAGTAGCCAGAAATTTTGAAATTGCAATACCGAGAGAGCGAGGAAGTTTGCGTCCCGTTATAGGGACATGGTGTGTCCCCAAAGAAGACCAACAAAAAAAAATGCTCCCTCAATTTGCTGGGCAAGGGAGGAGGCATGTATAAATTTCGCTTAAATCAGAGCGAGAACTTTCCGAGAGTTCAAAAAGGCCACTTGCCCAGGGACCAATTGTTTCCATGTACATTGGCTTTAGTTTTAAATTAATTGACTTCCGCCAGCTGGACTGGGTAGTTTCTAATATCCTGTGATTGATTTCACTAAAGAAAAGTTTTTTCCATCGTATCCCAAAAACAAGACAACACATAAAAATGAGTGAGCGTGATTCAAAAGGACGTGCCCACTATGCGTGGCCAGTACGCTCTGCGAAACATGAAAACTTGTCCATTACGATTTTCTCCATCACACTGCATGAAAATGAAAATGAAAAGCAAACACGAAACGAAAGAAAAATAAACTTTTCCTGACACTTTCTTTGGCTCGAATGCGAAACTTCCATTTCTTCAATTCTATACAGTTATCTCGATGGGTTCCCAGGCTATACGCACTTACATTGTAGGTCCGCAGATGAACAATTTCGAGGAAGCCGCTGCTGCTCCTTCTTCGGCGGCGGCGATGGTATCCTTAATGATGATCTTATTAAAAAGTTCATAGAAGTTTTGCAATTTCTTAATTCGGTTAATTATTTTATATTTGCTTTAGTGGTGGTGGTGGTAGGGGAAACTAAGATGGAACAGGAAAATATTTCAGGACTTTTTTTTATTCTTCTCAAGACATTAGTTTTTCCTTTTCTGTTGATTTTTTCCCAGGAGTAGTGTAGATGTGTGAGGCGATGGTTGCTATGTGTATAATTACATTAGGAGATGAGAGAAACTTTATTACTTTGAAGGAGTGAAAGGATTTTTTTGTTTAACTGATGGTTGCGTGTTTTAATAGATTTTTGTTGAAAGTTAGAACAGCATGTAACTACTTAAAAGGAGATCCAATTAAAAAGTGTCTTGGTCAGCAAAAAAACTGGTGCCTTTGATTCATAAGGAGTCATCTCCGTAAGTAAGGTAGAAGAGCCATATACTTCAAGAAATCTGGAATTGCTGGATGGGCAAATCTGAGACTCAATATTTCGAGACGTTTTGAACTTAGGAATACGACGGTCTTACTGACTGAATCATTGTTTCATAATTTGGTCACTGACACTAATTAATATCTAAATAATAGCTAAATCCCGTTTGAGTAAGCTACCAAGGTTGGAATAAATAATCTTGGCGTCAAACAAATATGCAAAGTGTAACGAATATACAGATTTAGAAGTAGAAGTTTATTCAACAAGTAATTCAATTTACCACAAAGGATGTTGACGAATGCCCGTGCCAAGGATGGAGGACTATCTGGCAAAGCGCTGCTAAAACAGTTTCTGTCGAGATTTTTTTGGAAACTTAAGGAAGGGGACTCAGTGGACCTGAATCCTTCCTGTACACACGCACATGTGAATGGTTGATAAACAAATCTAGGCTTAGTTGCTAACGAGCCTTTTACAGAATCTTCCATAAATCTGTCCAATCACTATTATAATATGTCGACGACATTTGGTAGGACAAACCGAATGTCATCATAACGTTTCCTAGTGCTATACAGAAGGAAGCGGCAAAAATAGGTTTAACAGCTCATAGCAAACATCCACGCACGAATGGTACCTTAGCTGAGCTCTGACGAAGATTGATCTAGAAAACGGATGCTTCTTTATTTTGGCGAAACCATAACTCAAAGTCCAAATGCTTGCTTTATCATAACTTGGACTTACAGTCCTAATTTTTTTCGCCGAGTGTTGGGTAAATCGGTCATTTATGCGAGGAAGTCGAATGGAGTGAAGCTTTATGAGCTGTACCCAGGTGTGTACGTCTAGTCTCGATCTACAGCCAGTAGAATCTTAAAAAAAAACTACCCGCAGGCTGGATACGAGAAGAAAGACAACGATGAAGCGATAGCAAACGCTTTAGCGCTTGGACTGAATCAACGTGCCCAAGCTCGAAATAAATGGAAGGATGGCTTGTTTCATGAAGAGACCGTAAACTGATCTGGAGCCCATAGGACAACGTGAGTTATGAATTTTTTATATGAATTGTTATGTTAAAAAATTTACACTTGAAGGACTTGTACCTGTATACCGGAACAAAAGTCTGAAATAAAAAATAGATTCTTCCTGATATACCCAACATGAAATAATAGCCTCCTTATTTTTATATGCGATAGTATCTCTCATGGTATTACATCAGACACGGTCTGCACAGGTCAGCACAGCCCAGATGGGTTGGATGCATGAGATCGAAAACTAGCATGCAAGACCGATGTGATCGATATGTAAAGGTTTTTTGATGTGCAAAATCTGGACACAGGACAAAATTTCGTACAAAGGATTTTGCTACGGGGGTTCGTAACTCCTTTTATATTTGTCTTTGCTCCCTTATATGGACATCTATAGGTAGTGGCAGTTTGTGGCTTTAAAGTTAATTGTTTCCAGTTTAAATCTCTAATAGTTTCGAAACAGATTTTCTGTTTCTTTGAAGTATTTTGTGGCCTCTTACTTTCACATACTCAGGCCACATCCTCTTGGATGTGTCACAGATCGGGAGTGAGTTCAACGTCATTTTTTTTTTTGCGATATTCAATGTTTTCTGTCATACCAGTGAATTGAAATGAAATTTGACAGACGGGTCAGCCTGATCATTGCAGGTGGCAGATCTTTTCCTCGGCAGTTCATCAGCAATTTCTTTGACCTGTATGCCTCTGTGTCCGGGGATCCAACAGAGCTTAACAAAATATTGAACGCCAAGAATCCTAAACTCTCCACGACAACGTTTTACAAGCTTAGATTTTATTTCGGCAGCTGAGATTACTTTTATTGCAGCATAAGACATGCTACCCAAGACCTGACGCATTTTGCTAAGTATTTTTGGAAAAATTTAGATATGCGAATTCGGGAGCTAATTGTGTCTTATAGGAGACATTTTTTCATGGTGTAAATTTCTTTGTTAAATTTGATAACTAACTCAGCAAACTCCCAGCATTCTCTCCATATATCGCGTGAAAAGCTTACCAATGAAATGTGGACTAAGTTATTATATCTGCTATATTGCTATCTGTAACAGGATTATGATGGTATCCAGTCCCGATGTAGGTGTGGTTCTCTTTGCGCTAGTAGCGAGCAAACATGCTATTATTTGTACCTTTGTCAAATTTGATGGGGACTTTATTTGTGGATTGCCACCAGACAAGCCCTCATATCTTCATATAGGTCTTACAATGGCCATATACATAAAAAGAATATTCTTGGGATTCTCTTAGTTGTCTGTGGAATCCGATGTTTCTTCCTCACGATGCAGGGATTCCGAACTGTGTACACGTGTACCAAAGAATTTAACTCCAACAACGGACATAATCCAATATTAGAAAAAAAAACATTCACATCTCAATGAAACATTTAACTTACCAGCGAGCATTTAAAACTTCAAACTAAAGTCGAAGCAAAATCGCGATATCTACCATTACATGAAAACAATCACATTACAGTGAATATCCGACCATCAAAGAGAGCAAAATGCGATGGAAAATCCCCGGGAAATCCCTACAATTCTATCAGACTCAACAATCTGAATAATTACTACATAATTATTCAAAGGATAAAGTTAAGCTGCTCTATGATACTCCAAAACAAATTGGCAAAGCCCCGACGCGCGCTCTACCACCTCCCAGCTACATTTGGGTAGGTATTTATGAGGATTTCACCTACCTAGTAGCGGTAGTCATTGCCATCATCATTACGAACATTGGCAAGGCATCTCGCATCACCGCGCCATCTACACACACTTATCCCCTTCCACCGTTATTCCCAATCATCATCATTATTTTTTGTGTTTGTGCCAATTAAATGAAATTTCATCGCAGCTACTTGCGACTTGGTCCTGTTTACATAGCAACCTCCAATAAAAGCTTTCAGGATATACAAAAGCAAATTAACTAAAAAAAAAACTTTCCCTAAATATCACCGTTTCTATGCGAAGGGTAAAAAAGCTCTTCCCGCCATTATTCCTGCTCAACTACATAGCAACGTTCTCATGGAAACTTTCGTGTGTTTGTTTTGTTTTTGTACGCCGCAGCCGCAGCCTCAGCCTCAGCCTCGTGTACTTCATTTTCATCTCATTGTCTGTAGTAACTCTATAACGGAATCTGCCAAATCCTACGAGTGTGTAATTTAATTAGAAAGCACCTCGGTCGTATGCAGGAAAGTTAGCACGATACAGCTAGCGAGGTATTACATCTACCCACAAGCGCACAGGATGTTTTGTTGCTACTTTTTATAAATCGCAGTTTAATTACATTAAAACGATGTTATCAGTTGAATTAATTTCGTCATCACACCGTACCGTTAAAGAGGATCACGCAAGATAGATACCCCCGCGTTTACATTATTTCCCGCGTTGGGAGTGTATATTCCCAAAAGCTATATAATTAGCTTGGATTCTAATTTCGGTTAAAACATCGCTAGGATACGCCATGGATTTCAAACAAAAAACTTGTCAAAAAAGTCAACTTTTGTCTGCATTTTTTTTTTTTTGTTGGAATAATTCTCAAAACTTTTATCAACCGTTTATTTTGTTGTTGCTATAAGAGCATTCGTTTTTTTTTTAATTTAATTAAAGTTTTTCTTTTGTTCTTTAAAAAAATACACGGAAGGACTATATACACTGGCCATTAAAAAACCGGATCAGAAAAGTTTAATAGACGAAAAAAAGGATTTCCTTTTTTAATTTAAATTAATGGCATGATTAAGGGAAAGCAACAAAATAAGGAACAACCAAAATAAAGTAGGTACTTGAGGGGGCCAACCAAATTATCCTTGCTTATGGCAGATTTTTGAATGCCTACACAGCGAAGGGACGCTCATTTTTGAGTTATGAAAGGCTTCGAGTGTGAAATGGGTTTCCTGTAAAAGGGGGGTTAGTGGAGTTGGGTTACAAAATTAGATTTTAATTTATTACGACACAGATTAAGTTGAAGGTTTAATTGAAAAAAAAATCCTAAAAAGTCCGGGAAGCAGTGAACGAGGGCAATTATAGATGGTGATGGGCCATTAAAGATGCTCAAAATAATATGAAAAATATTCCTTTTTCCTTAGGTGTTTATTATTGTTCTTAAAATCTGTCAAGACTAGACCTCAACTCGGTGATTAGGGCAATTCAGAGTTTCTGTAGGTAACAGTTTGCATCAATAGTTACATTCATCAATTTATTTATTAGAATATCTAGGTGTTTACTGGAGGATTTCAGGCATTATTGTTAGTGGAGATTTACTTAACGGTTGATGTCCGGACTAACTGCGGTTAGTCGCTTTTTTGTTTTCGATTTTAATTCACAATTTCTTGTACGGAATTTGGGGTTACTTAAGGTGTAGTTATCGAACTTTTATTGTTTTTATTTCTTCATTTCTTCGAACGTTTCTCAGACAACGTAGGCTTAAGATTCATCTGATGCGTGACGAAGGCAATGTTCGTTTTTCCTTATCGTTACAGGAGTAACTTATTATTTTGTCATTTTGAAGTCCATAGCCATTGCCATATTTTTGCATACTTAAAAGTAGGAAGAGACCGCCAAGACCTTCGCGTAACGCGTCATCATCATCAGTCCCGTTTGCGTTGACAGGCTATGGAGACGAAGATTCAACCAAGAACTATACAAGCTGTACAGTGACATGCCCCTGGTAAAAAAAATCCGCATTGGACGTTTAAGATGGCTAGGACATATAGAACGAATGGACACCAATACTCCGGCTCAAAGTTTCCCAAGCGTTAAGCTGAAAGTAAAGTGTATGCTAGTGCAAAACTCCACAACATCTTGAAAGAGATCCACCAGCAGAATGCGTTATCGATTATTACTTTTAAGTTTGTTATGTCCAACATGGTCAAAACGTGATTTGAAGCCACTTAATGTTGACTTGACAGACTAGTCTGAGCAGGCATCTGCTTGGGGCACATCTTTTTTTTATAATGGGCGTGGTAAAAGTCTAATGAGCGCTCTTATATTGTTTAAGTGCATATGTTTTAGTTGTTTGTAAATGGCAATAAGGAGGAACCACAGAGTTAGGTAAAACACTCCGCACATCCTATCTCAATATTTACGGCTTGAAGTTAAATTAATTAGAAGTCATTAAGTTGAACTCTTGAAGAGGCGGAATGCTACTGCTTGATTCCTTTTGGGAATTTGTTGTTATAAAAGTGGTTGGAGAGTGTAACATTCAAACAGTGTTCGAGGGAGACTATGGAATTCGCTACGGTTATGTTTCCTTTTCAGTTTTATAAAAGGGCTTCTGTATTCTATCCAGTAGACCTTTCCCAGCGTTTTTATCAGCTTTGAATAAAAGGTTGTTCTAATGAAGAATCTACTGGCACACATACTGAGCATAGACAGTCTTTCGGTGAAAACTATCCAAGTGTTATTATCGTATAGTGACCCTAATTTTTATTTCGCTTCAATCACAGAAGACAGCGTTCTTTTTTTAACATTCAACGTCGATACCTAAAACTGACGGTCTTGAAGAAGTTTTTGTGATCCAAGATATTTTTTTAAGACGATTTATCAATGTTTGCATAATCTAAGAAATAAAAAACTTAGGTGCAATTGGTCGGAAATTACTTTTCATAAGTTTGCTAACTACCTACCCGTTACAATTAAAAGAATACCTCTTCTACCAGCAGATTTAAAAAAAAATTGGATTCCATAGAATGTTCTTTGTGCTCAGCCTCCAGTTTGGTTGCAAAATGAGCACCAAAGTGGTTGGCTTTTTCTATATAGGTGACGGCTGGAGTAAAAGTGTAAACACCATCCGTACACCGGAGATTTTACAACTCTCAATGGTTCTGTGTTAATAGGGGAAATTAATATTTGTATGAGATTACGGATCTAAGAGCAAGAGTAAAAAGAAGAGTAAAATCTCAAGGATATCCTTCATTTTTTGTATCAATAAACTATGAATATGAGATCTAGTAAATAAGTTCTCAAATTTCTTTGCGGATCTAACCAACATCTCTATTTCCAATTTATTCTGGATGATTATATATGGACTCAATGGATGTTAGCTAGACAAAGAAAGTGGTTACCCACCCTAGTGGACCACCTATGGTCATAAAAATGAATCTGTATACTACGATGATTCCGATTAGGGGAGACGAACATCTGCTGATTTTTTGAAGAGCTGATTATGATTTTATCAACATTGCGTATAATTTCGCCAGAAAATGATGTTTTTTTATGAGAGATATAGAACTTTGAAATGGAATAAAACAAAGATGATTTTTCTAAATTGACATAAATTTTAGTTTATTCGAAAGATAATCTTGTGGCATTATAATTTAAATATGATTTCTGGCATATAACCAAGGGTAGCTCGGAAGTTATCTAATCTGAAGATACTATTTTCGATACATTTTTCCAACATTTGTGGCCGTAGGTATATCAATTGTGGTATATGGTCACCCGTTTCGGGCTTATCGGTGTAGACTACCGACTTCACATATTCTCACACAAAATAGTCAAGCGGCGTTAAATCGCACGATCTTGGAGGCCAATTAACATGACCAAAACGAGAGCAATTATTCCAACAACCTATAAAGCAAACAGTTAGTTTTTGTGGATGTAACGGTGTCTGAACATACACTTGAGGATTATCATCATTCCAAATTCATTCAAATTATCTAATGTCGACGGGAAGCTTCAATAGGTATTTTGTCAACCAGGTAACCAAACTAATTCATGTGATTGCAAACAAAACTCAAAAAAAGTTCAAATAAAAATCAAACCCAATTCAATTGAATTTTCTCTCAACTTCCTGAAATTACTCTTTAAGAACCCTTAAACTGGTTTGTCCTTTTGCTAAAGAACCAAAATGCTCCTTCCAAAAATATGATGAATGGTTTTATTCGTCTCGATTTCAGGTTGCAAACATTTTTGGTGACAGAAATCACCGGTGAAATATGAAAATCCTAGTGCTATCGTTAAAATGTGTTTACCTACCCACTGCATACAACCGCCGCCGCCGATTCAAAAAAAAAAAAAGTAACAGGACGAATAATGTCCTCCAATCTGAACTCCATTCAGTCATCTATTCTAAACTCCGAAATGCATCTCATAAATCAAAAACCCGAAGAAGAAAAATCAACGAATGCGCATTCCTTCAGTACACCACTTCGCCAACACTGCACACTGTACATCAGCAATCCTGCTCAACTCAGTAAATCTTCCTTAAAGCGAAACAGACGACGATGGCGACCGCGACGAGCCGAAAAGGGCAAACGAACGACGAAAAACAAAATATTCCCCAAACGTGCATTGCCATGGAAAAGATGAAAAATATGATTCTTTGCATGCATATTGTAAAGTACATTTCCTTTCCTTTCGCAATTGAAATCCTTTTTGCATTCTTCGAAGGAAAAGATTAACTGCACTTGGCAATAAAATGCAAATGTCACCGTCGCTCTCTCTAGAAATAACCAGAAGCAAGGCCAAGAGGTCTCCTTCGATGTAATCATATTTAAGGAGTAACGTATCTCAAAAACGGATTGAAAATGCGGGGGGGGGGGGGGGACAAATCGCTCAAAAAAGGACACAGCGGAGCGGAGACTGAGACGACGTCATCTCCGTTTTGTGATTGTCATGGAAATCGCACATCACACACATAGCGCGCATATGAAAATGTAAATATTAATGGAGTGGAAATAAATCTCCTTTTGCCGTTAGAGATGTAGATATAGTAGCTGAGCAGTGCCAAAGAGCAGGGAGCTTCTGGGAGGGGACAATTGCCTTTGTTTGTCCCCGAAAAGTAGATTTGAATGGACTCTGGGGCACCTGTTATTAATTTCAATCATTTCTTGAGCATAGATCATCTTTTGTCTAGACAGTGAATGAAGCTAATAGGTATATACATATATGAAGATGGGTATGGAAGGATGTCTGTCGTCCTTTTTACTATCCGACCGATTATTCTATGCTGTGCGGACAGAGGGTGCTGCACAAAAGTCAGTATTCAATATATAATTTAGTTGTCATGGGATATCGTCAAATGAAGCCACATCAAAAGGATATCTCTCGCATGAAAGTGATGTAGGGGGAGAAAAGCTTTTAAAGGATGTTGACACAGAGTGCAATTGAAGTTGTGTGATGTAGTGTCTGCGCTTAGTGATATGTAGTGGCCGGGGATAACATCAAACAGATGGAACGAGTCGAGGACAATATGAAAGATTATCATCCGATGAGAAGAGATTTGATGGATGTAGTGTTAAAAAGGACAACGAAATATATATATTTTGAGTAAATTTTTTTTTAAGGAAATACTTCGTCCGTCTGGGTATTGTCAGGGTATTCAAATTCGTATGATCCAATAGGGTGAGGAGATGAATGCAACAGCTGTAGTTTATGCAACAGAAAGTGAACTTTTCGTAAATAATAAAAAAATACCAAACGAATAAAAGGATTGCTCATCAAGTTAAAGGATTATTGCTCACAAGTGAAGGAAATAAAAGTTTACATATCGAATTAAGGAATTGTGAATTAATCTATCAAATATTTGTTCCTAGGTCAGTTCAGGCAAAGATTACAAAATCATAGAGATGACGCACTACATACAAGAACAATTGCGGGTCGTACTGGCACAGCCCGCCATATATTTGGATCTCATTTCTCATGTGTGCACGTGCACACCGCCCGCCCGCACCATGAAGCTGGTGAGCAAAAGTTTCTGCTTTTTGTTCTCAATGCGTCATCTGTATGACTTTATAATCGTTGGTTCAGGTTAGGTTCGAAAGGATGACAAGAGGGAGCAAGCTTCCCCTAGTCATACCTGTAGACCAATGTAGATCCGCTTTGATGTCCTAAAGCTACATGAGCTTCTTTATATACGGGACCATAAGTATGCCCATAACCTGATTCTCTGTACCAAGAAGAAGTATTATTGAAGGTAGACGTATTCTTCTGGAGTCTTAAATCTTAGGGTGCAAAGATAGGAACTGTGACGGATATACGAGTTATGGAGATGCCACAGAACCTACAAAGGTTGTTTTAGGTTAGGGGGAAAAAGAAAAAATGGCTTTTTACTTAAAAAAAGGAATGGTACCTACAAGATCTCTTGATTTCCAAATATGCATGACGTTGTTTGTGCCTACTAGGTACCTACTGAGGAAATATGAACCTTAAAGTGATAAGCAAATATTCTCGTAGTACTACCTCAAAATATACATAACAATGGAATTTGTTTGTTTTTCCTTAAGACATGAAGCTCTGGGTAAAGTGAAGGATTTGTATTAGATGGAGTGTGAAGGCAAAGTGTTTCTAGGTTACTTTTAATGTTTTATGGAAAGTAGATTTAATTCAACAAAATACGCTTAAACTGCTCACCTTTGCAGTTTTTACCTCTTTGAGAGTAATCTGTAAATATGGCAACGCTGTACAAAGGTTTTTCAATAATTTTTGACAGTTCTTGGTAAATATAGGTTAACCAGTTTCAGCTGCAGCAGAAAAGCGTCTATTTGAGACGAGTTCCATAAATATGTAACAAATGCAGATAATTATTTGGTACGGCTTGGCATTTGTTAAAAATCGTATTTGGTAGTCAATTCCTTGTAACACACCATCCAAGCCGATTCTGGTTGACTTCAGACAGCTAATGATAGAACAAGATTTTGCCTAACATATAGGAAAACCTTAGCCAAAGAACAACCTGTAACATTATTTAACATCTACCCACTCGCAAAAGTTGTCACCAAGAAATTCATACGCAACCAAGTAAAAATTACCTATAACTACTGTACCTATTCAATTTAATTTATATGTGTATAATATATATCCACGCTTAATAGGTAGGGATGTACTCACCGAATATTATGTATCAACTTTCCATCCATTCACTCAATTTTAAAATTACGCCGACAATTGCACGTCAACAACGAACACGTCTTGCCGTGTCCATAATCTTGTAAGCCACTTCTTGTAGATAAATTCACAAATCACAACTCAATTACACTTTTGATATCAATTTCACTGCACTGTAAGTCTGTAAAGTAATGCACATAAATTAATCTCCGAAAAACTGACTTAATACAAACGGAAAATCCAAATTATCTGCAATCCAATTTTACTTCTGTGAACAATGAAGAAAACAGCTTATAGCCCAGCTACTTGCAAAGGAATGTTCTAGTACTAGCCGTGAGCCACAAGAAAAGCCCAGTGTTCTCTCCACCTGCCATCTGTGTTTCGCTCATTTAAGTGTGACCAGATGGCTTATTGTGTTGATTAATGTGGCTGCACTTGTTTGAATGCGAATGTTAATGCAAAAATTGCCCGAACTGAAAATATTTAGTTTTGTTAATTATATTTTTCCAATATACGTTCTATCTTATTTGAGAGTAAACATTAATCAATATAATGGACGCACTGTGGCTGCGTTGAGTGTTGGTGATATGGCGGACACACATCAGAATTTATGAGATTCTTTGTCCAAATAAGCACAAAGTAAAGTATTTTCGTAAAAATTCTAATATAAAAACGACATCGACAACATCATCGTTGTCTCTTGGTAGGTATTCAAAATTGTTCATTGTAAAATTACAGACTTAAGTGTGTTCTCTGCTTGGCATCAAAAATGATTGATGCTATATCCGAAAAACTTTGGCACTTTCATATTTTTTACAGAAGCTATCACCCATAAAATAATAGAAAATGTATCTATAAGGACTTGCGAAAAATCGACTTGCAGTGAAACGTTGTAAATACTGTTACCACTTCACCTCTCTCATATAGACGTTTAGAAAGTTTGCTGCATTTTGCAATTATTCTAAATATTCATTTCAAAATATTTTCTATTCTTGTCTTATTTGTTTGTCTTCAAATGACTTAAGGGGTCATCCACGACTGTTTCTCTCAAAAGAGATGGCTTTGTCTGAAACCTTGAATTAATTTTGAAGACCTAAATATTCACTTAAATCTCTGCTTAAAATTTTAAGAGAGAACCTTTATGAAGATTTCCATTTGTTTCCGTATAAAGTGCTGTTGACTCAAGGAATACGGCGAAACAATCGCTCGAATGGTTGACACTTAACCTGGCTTTTGAAAGCAAATTTGTATGACTGATATGGCTCGTATCACGTTGGTCAGCGCTCCTAACAAGCAAAATTGTCCCAGTTGGCGAACGAAGAACAAAATATTGTATAGACAATTCATAATTTATCAAAATCTTTTATGGTTCGACAAAAAAAAACTTTTTTCTATTATATATGCTTTGGGGTAGGGTACACGAATCAATGATAAAAATTGGGTGTTCAGCAATTTATTAAAAGTTTTTTTACACAATTATAATATATTATATGTACGAAGGCATTTTCTAAAGCTGAAAACAAACTTATCCATTTAAGACATGTGAAAATATGTACAACCTTAAATATGAGCGATTATTTAGAAGTTCCATCAATTTTCAATGCAAAACTTTTCTAAGAAAAACTAAAAACGAAACATCAATCAGCTGACCAACTGTTTACAGAGGCAAAAAATGGAGCGATTATAGAAAATAAAACATATGAACAGGCTACAGTCCGCTGTGCGGATCATTTAATACCAAATCCCACCCCATCGTTAAAATTACTATCCCCAAAATGTGGCGATGAAATATAGAAAATGACTTTTTCACAACATATTTGTTCATACAGTTTATCAAAATCTTTTGAGGTTTAACAAAAAACAATGTATTTCTATTGCAAATGGCTTGGGGTAAGGTATACAATTTTTAGTAGGAAAACGCCCCCAACCATAGGCGTAGATGAAAATGATCTATGTACGAAATGTTTATACTGCCAGTATGGAAGTATTTCCATCAAAGCTTTCGATTTTTTCTTAAAATTGGACAAAACCTGTTTTTGTGTGCTAAAATTCTCCACAACGAAATAATTTATATAAACAAAATATAGACATTATAATTTTCCACATATTTTCATCAGACCCATTGAGTGTAGTGCTGCTCATTTATTTTTTTAAAATGTATTATCGTTTTATAATAAAAAAAAGCTCTTGCTAGCTCAAAATTAATGTCCCAAGGATTGGTTATACATAGACAGACAAACGGACGGACAGTTTTGAAAAAGTATGATCACATTAGCTATATTTTGTTAGTACATATAACTTTTTTGCCTTGCCCACGTTTAGGGGCTTTTTTCCTTTAAAAAAAACTGTTTTCGGTACAATTTTAAGAAAGTTCGAAAAAAAACTGTGGATGCAAATACTTTGGTAATATCAATTTCAAGATTTTGTGTAAAGATCATTTAAATCCACACTTACTCACAAATTTAGAAATGCGTCTTTTAAAATGTTTTACACCTGTTTCTTAAACGAATATTTGTTTGTAAATAATGTACTAAAACAATATTATACAAATTTACAAACATTTACATTAAATAAATTAATAGCATGGTAACACTTAATTTTTGCTAGCAGCAGAACCTTTCTTTATTTGTATGAAATGATTGCAGTCTTGCACCTTGTCGCACCTACCACTACCACATCATTCCGAAAAGAATATCCAGACAGCAGATGTCGGATGTGTTATCTTTACGGTGTTGTCTATGTGCAAATATGAATTTCGGGTCACTACACTAGCAACAACCGCCGCCAAACGTCAGACCAGTGTTGCTGTACTCAGACTTATCCATTCGGTTTTAAAAAAATAATTTTCTCCTGAATATAATATTGAGAGTATAGTGGATTATGGACCTATTTTGGAATGCATTAACGTTTGTTGGACCGCTATATTAAAATGATAAAATGGTTTTCGTGGGATACATTTTGGCTTGGAGTCTTCTGCTACAATGCAAGCATTGGTTTCATAAAGAAATCGAACTCGAGATTTTAGTCAAATTTAACATAACGATGTCTGAGAAGTCCGAAAAAGTGGGCTTCGCAATTCTTCCCTTCTATGTTGGTCTTAGCACCTGGATACTATGGGTGAACTGAACACATTTACTTCAAATGAGGTTTTGGATATTTAGATACCTACATACACAAAAGGATTTTTCTTATTGGCATTAGAATATATAGGTCAAAAATTAACTAGTGAGTAGACTTCATTTTAAAACGTCTAGGAGGGACCTACCAAAGTGGGTGATGAAAGAGATTTTTATCGGATTGCATTTTTGTATGTTTCCAAAACGTAGGTATTAACTTCACATTTATTTGATGATAAATTTTCTCCGAATATTTTCAATGTTTTTACATCCTGTCTTTGCTTTGTTAACCCAACCTTTACTGTCTCTAAGATTCCGATCTTTTTTAAATTACATATTTTGATTTGGTTTTGTATAAACTTAAACAATGCATTTAATTATTGTTGGCATTTAGAATTTCTTCAGCGTATCTCTCTTCACTTGTGCAGATTTTCATTTTTATTTTTTAAAAATCTCCACAAGCATCTTTTTCTTTATTTTTTTATTCCAGACATTGTTTTCCTTGACAGACTATATTTTTCAGCTTAACAACGTATTGGTAGAAGTGCGCTGGCACTCTCTAACCCGCAGCTGCATTCAAAAATATGTCTAGACAAAAAAGAAATGACAGCCACGCAAAACATACCAGAGAAATATCTTTAAAAAAATGTACACAAAAAATCCCATAACAAATTTTGATTGGGAGTTTCCGAAGTTCACTAAAGAGATCTAATATCTGCTTTTGTTCTATGTACACTGATTTCTACCAATGATCTCTACCGTTCGCAAAAATAAAACAGGCAGTTTATGAGAGGAGGGAAAACTACACATACACAAAAATCAGTGAAAAATGTAGATAGGTACTGTAGAAATTTCTGTTGGTAAACATAATAAACTGTTTAAAAAAAAAATTTTTAACTGCATTAGTACCTACAGGACCTATAAACTGTGAGATAGCTTTGTCCATTTTCATTTAAGAAAAATTCACGTTAACAAGGATATTATTGATTAAAATTCCGATAAACATTGATTTCTTATCTGAAAATCCACCGACTTGTAAAAGCAGTTAACAGTCCCATGAGAAATACTCGCGCAAATGTCAAAACGCTGATAAGGATAGGTGAAAAAGTATTAAAAACTGCTTGCGAATGTCGTCAACCAATCTTGATAATGCCCTTCATTTAGCGAATGTTCATTTCCTATACAACATAGCGGACTGCTCATGCTTTTTTCGCCTCATTGTGTTCAGAAAACATATTTGAAACTTCACACAAAACATGCTGAAATTTTTCCGCTCAAATGTAGTCCTCAAAAAAGAAGTGCCCTTTTTTTTGTATTAAAGTGCGATAAGGCAGGACTTCTTTTAAAAATGTTTATCAACACATACCTAATCATCTTAATATCAATAAGACGAATTTTCTTAGTTAAATTGTTGATGCAATAAAACGTGGTTTCTGCAAATGGGATCTTGTTTAATAATTACTTTCGAATATTTTACATTTTTGGGTACCTACGCAATTGATCGGGGGATAAATATTTTTGATTTGTGTACCTTTATGACGGAATAAATAAATATAACAATACTGTTTCAAGAGTTTGCTACACTTACCTCCTCCATTCACAACCAATTCGTGTTTTTCATTTGCAATTTCGTTGGTTATAATTCTCCATACAAATTTTGATAGTTTATTTGTCACGTGCCACAAATTTACCACGTTTACAATGCTTACGACGGCTTTCCAACGTTGCATAAAAAAACCATCGAGAGTCACTAGCCGCCGCCGTCACAAGTTCCGACACCGTCAATGAGTCAGAGCAGAGCTTCAAGAAACCAGCCATCTTGGATTAGCTGCAAGCCTGCAGCTGCATTCCTGTGTTTCTATATCACAAATCGTGTGTGTGTAGGTATGCTAGTTATATTCTTCGGTTCCTCGAGTCGTCAGTGTATTTGCGGTACGGGTGGTAAAATAATAATTGTTTCCGGTGCGATCGAAGGTATCTAAAAATAAGAAAAAAAAGTTTGCAATTGTTGAGTCGTGTTTTGTGTGTAAATATGTTTGTGTTTATTAATTAAAGTGATCATTTTCAATATTTTCTACTTAAATCGTAAATAGGAGAGCAGTTTGTGAGTGAAAATTCAGTAAAAGTCTTCCAAGTGAAGCAGCCATGTTTTTTCCTTTGTTCTTTCTTTCGGTGAAATTGCAATCAATTTATTGCTTAATTAAGTGGTGTTTTCGGTGTAAATATTTGTGTTTTTATGAAATAAAGTGATCATCTTCAATATTTTTCTCCAAAAATGTAAATGAGCGAGCATTTTGAGGGTGAAAATCGAATAAAAGTTTTGCATGTGAAGCAGCCATGTTTTTTTCTTTGTAATTGCATTGCAATTGGAATCAATTTTTGTCGTGAATTCAAGAGGCAAAGCCGCCATGTTTTTTTTTGTTAATTATTTTTTACTGCTTAAAATTTCAATTTTTCTTTTTCAAGTGAGTTAAATTGGCTTGCGAAGTAAATAGAAATAAATAAAAATCAATAGTTTTGCCTCTGATGGTGCGATTAAAAGCCACTCTCCTTTCGTTTGAAGTGCTCTTTCGTTGGTTCTGAAAGTGATTCGGTTCATTGGAACAACGAAAAAAAAAGTGTTTACCTGTTAAAATGTTTCTTTCTTTAATAATTTTTTTGGTGCTTTTGCAATGAAATTGACTTGAGCCTCTTTATCACATTGCGGGTGAAAGTGTTATTGTTCGCAGAAAATCCCACTTCATGTGCGTGCTTTCTCATGTTGAAAATTAAAAAAAGGCGTTTAGCTATTTGTGAAAGTGCTTTACACGAAATTGTAAAAGTAAGAGTCAGTAAATTTTACAGTGTCATGTGAAATTTGTCCGCGAATAAATTTTTTTGTTGCTAGGATGTGTTCGTAAATTATCCGCGGTCCTTAAATCTTACGAGATCTTCTAAGATATTTTTTTCCCACGGAAAAAAATAACGTGGGATCTTCTTTCGCGAATAAATGTGTGTGTTTTCTCTTGTATTTTCGTTAATTAAGTGCGATACGAAATTAATCGAGATCCTGTTCCGCGATTAAATTTAGCTTTTTCTTTTTTAAGTGCGGTCCTAACTAAAACGTATTCCTATTTTTGAATGCCAATTTGTAAACTTCATTATCAAAGGGTGAGTTTATTTTTTCCAAAGAAATAATATCTGCTACCTACCTATATTTTTTTGTAAACATAATTATTTTAAGATTTTTTGAAAAAAAAGTCGAAGTTTCTTAATATTGTCATAAAAAATACGGGTAAGTCTTAAAGCTCAAAGAGTGTTCCGATATGATGCTTGCAGATGTTTATTGTTACTACTTTTCAATGACTGTACAGATATTGTTTATGACGGTAAAAACGTCTCCTGGAAATTCGTTCCATTGTTACAAAAATATTTTAGTTGTTATCTAGTTCGTGTCGATGTCAGTTAGACTGTGTGCATATGCGCTGCAACTGCTTGTCTTGTAGGTCTCACAAATGTCACAAGTGTAAGGCTAATTACTGAACAATGCTGCCGCCTAAGGCGAGAGTGTTCAAATTGTATCAAAAATCGTTTACGTAAAAATTAAGTTTTGTAAGGATTACTCCAAGTGCCTTGCTAGGTACTAAGAACACAATCAAATCGTTATTTAACATCTATACAATTCATTTTGTTTGGCGCTCCTGTCACCGGATATTGTAAAGCTTCATTTTCCTCAATCAAATGAATTGACGCGACTTTGACAAGTGTCCCCAGTGATTCCGGGAATTCTTCATCATTATTGCGTTTTCGATGAAAGAAAAGGAAACAAAACATAAAAACGTGAAAAGTATAAAAAAAAGACAAAAAATAAAACCTCCAACAAAAGACATCAAAGGTAGGCATCAGCACAGTCTCTCAAAATCCTCCTCAGGCAACAAAACAGGAATCTAATATAAAAGTAGAACAATTCCTTCTACTCCTCCACCCCCTATTTAAAAAAAAAAGTTATATCCCCACAGTAACTACAAAGAAACAACCGCCAGCAACCAGGAGTACAGATGCCAATTGAATTGTTAAAAATCATTTTATCCTGGTACGCTACCCAACGTGTAGCTGGTCGACATGGTCGGTATCCATGTCACTATTTAACCCCCCCAAGCATACAAGTTCACTGAAGTGGAAGGCCATTCGTTGTAAGCCGACTTGTACCGACTGTACATATGTTTTCGTCAAAGCGGCCATACCATGGTTAGTTTATCCCCTTGAAGGATTGTGGTGAACCGATACCCATATGGCATGTGCCGCGTATCCTTGGCGATAAATCATAATTTCTTCAACTTGCCTCTGACTGATCGACAACGGTGTGAGGACAACTTTGTTGCATATGCATTAGGGTGACTCTTGACACAAGATTTGTGTTCTTTTCCTATTTTCAGGTTCATTGGACCGAAATAATTGCAAATTATATATTTCTGACACACGTAAGAACTCCTGCCATAGATTATACACCCATCCACACTACACGAAAAGAAAAATCCTCAAAATACCCCCAAAAATGCGCCCACGGACTTTTACCGGTTCAAAACCAAATGTGAAACTTTTACTTCATCCATCCGCCAGCCAGGGAGCTAAATGTTTACCCTCTCTGGCTAACAGCAAAATAGAACTTGTGCATTCTATGACCAGTTCCAGTTGAGCGCAAACATCCTGTTGCGGCGGATGCCCGGCCAATTTACCGCAATTCATTTCTGTGCCGTTTTGTATTTTAAGGGCTTTTGGTTGTGGGCGGTTTAGAGACAGACTCGATTTGAATTGGTTATGGAGTTCAAATTGCATACAAGGTGGGAGTAGGATATAGCCAATGCACACCAGGACATAGCACGCGGCTGTGTTGTTATAATTTACCGGGTTATTAGTTTGGACAATATGGGAGACTTCCTGTTTCCTGGAGATTCTATGAAAGACTAACGCGAAGCATAAAAAATAAATCTCAATTGTGGTGGAATGAATTTGCATTTTTAATTGCGGTTCGCAGTTGGTGGTGGCCGTGCAATGCATACAAATGAGCTTATTATTTGTTCCGCTTAAGTGGGAGGTTGTTTATGATGAGGTTTTTAGAAGCTACAAGTTGTTGGTTAACATTGGTGTGAGTGAAGGGAAATAATTATCATAACTAGCTGAAATGATAGTGCAAATAATATCCGTTTTGAGATAGGATTGTTGGCATGGAGGATTTTATTTTGAGGCGTGGTGAGTTGGATAGTTTGTGGTGAATATGGGTTTGAGCTTAAATTTCGGCCTTCAGGCCAATTGCTTTCAAGTTGTAAACACAATTTTTTTCATTTTAAACTTTTTTGACTTGAAAACTAGAACCTAAAGTCAGTGGAATGTCGTTGTGTGACAAAATACCGTCAGATTTCAATCGTCTATAACTATGAGATTATTAATGCGAATTCACGGATGAACTAACAGCAAAACTCTTTTGGTACCAAGGTTAAGTATTGGTAGAGTGTATCCACAACAGTGCACTACAGCAGCAATCGATTTGGAATAGTCCAATTAGCCCGTTACGAAGGGGAAGCTCATGCCCAGTTGCAATATCATGATCGTATCAGTGGAGCTACCGGAACAGTAAGCTCATGTCCCGCTGCAATATCAAGAAATCTTAAGTCTTATCGGCACGTATCAGTGGAGCTACCGAAACAGTAACAGTAGCTCCACTGAGTCACGTAAAAAATCATCACATTTTCATCGAATTCAAAGCCGCCAATGAGATCAACCTTAGCATGGAGCATTAAAGAGCGGTGTACTCGTTCCATTTGTGTCAACTAACCCTGGAGATTATCTGAACTTTTACAAATGTGTTCAAGATTTTCTTCAGCAGAGAGTTTGTATCAAAATGCTTAGAATAGGTCTTAGCACGGAGGATCCCAACAGATCTATACTTACTCCATGACTAAAGATGGAATGCAGTGGTAAACAGAATTATTTCACTACTGAGCATTCCCCCACAAACCCTCCAAGCCATAAACTCTTTTAACTAACGATAGTGTTTCTCGTTATGACCATTCTCATAATTTCATGCAGTCCATTCAGAACCCCATGAAGTTCATTTTTTCTTATTGCCCCTCTTAAGTCATCCGGTTATCATGCACGTACATTAAAAATTAAAACCTGCCCAGCTCTCCGACCCTCCAAATGCCACTTGTTTAACATAAATTCCCTCTTAACAGCTCACGTAAAGTCCTTTTCAGAAAAAGTGCAAAAAAAAAACTGAAACACCACTAAATCCCTCATCTCCTGGCGCATAAGAGTCCAACTAACCCTCCCAACGTTCATGCGGTGAGAGTCAAAGAGTCTCTCTTCTGTTAATCCTTCTCCTGTGGCAATTTACCTGTCCTTTCTGGCTTTTCTATGTGTATCCAATGCCTGTGTGTCAGTTTAAGTGATATTTTCGCAAGTAATAAACGAGAGTCCTCTCAATCCCGAGCCACGGGGTTAAGGAATAAAAATTGCACCTTATCACGCTTTGTGTTTTGGGCTGGCGCTAATTCATTTTCTCCACAAAGCCTGAGTACAGTTCACAATTTAACTGTCACGACAACTGGCAAAATGTCAGAAATGTTCTTCCTGTTCTGCGTGTCGGTTTGCCTTCAACTCCCAACCTCCTGGCACGTATTCCTCCTCCACAACGGGTAGTGGGTGGTGGTTGTTGTTATTACCATATCTTGACGGGTGATTATTTCATAATAACTTGCGTATTATCCTTTTTGCAGCAATGTGATGCATATATCCTTTGTTGGGAGGTAGAGTTTTTTTTCTTCTTCTCCGTGTGCTTTAAGGATCTTTGAGTCATAATCCGACTCCAACTCCAACTCCAACACGGACATTTTTGAATTTTACCATTTTTGTTTGTTCTGGTTGTGTGCCTGTGTGTGCGGGGTGTTATTTTTTCTGTATTTGTTTGTTGCCTGTTTGGTCCTTGATATGCTTTTACATGTGAACCGTAAAAAGGGAATTTATTATTATCAAACTCAGTCGGTTGGAATGGAATATAATACTAACAACAGGAGGAAAAGAAAATAACACGCAGGACATTTTTTTGAGCATTTTTAAGGATTCATGCAATTTTAATGGTTGATAAAAGCTGGTACTTTTTTTTATCAGTGTAGATACTGGCTTTGGGCGTCTTGAGATTTGCTACTAGAGGGGGTAGGGTATCATTCTGAATTGGGTATCGATTGGAGCATGCAAAAAGACAGATGTGAGAGATTGATCCATTAACTAAGGCAAGAGATTATGTCATTGTTATCATTTTGAGCCAAGGGATTGTTACTTATTAATGGGAGGAGAAACATGAGCAATCGTGGATTTGTTGTGGAAGCTTAGTTAAGGAATGGGGTAATTTGCATGCATGGTTAAGAGTGTGAGAAAAGTGTTGGATTACTCAGACCCCTGAATTACTAGCGTTCAAGATTTATTGATAGGCGAGTCGTTTTTAATAATGTGACGATGACAATGAGCTTATCGTCGATGGTGTTTCTGTAGGTAGGACCCAAACTGGGGTAATAATAGCGGGGAAACGGTTTCCATTTTAGGAATTGTTCACGTTTCTTTAACCTTCGTTGCCCCTCTGATCCATTTGGATAATAACCGCAAAGCAATGCTGTGTTCACTAAAACACACACTAAGACATTATGTTTGATCGAAACTAAAGAGATCGCCATGTACAAGGTGTCCGCCGGGAAGGTATACTATTTTGTTTTGCCGCCATTTTGGTAAACATTAGTCTTGACAGTTCATATTTGGCTATTTATTATGGAAAAATATTCGATAAACCAACGTGTTTTAATCGTTTAAGATTTTAGCAAAATCAATCATCGATTACTGTGACGATGAGAAAGTCACGTGAAATTTTTGGGAGAAACAACGTGCTAACAAACCGCACTATTTATCGTGTAGTGAATGATTACGAAGAAAGTGGGTCTGTAGGTGATAGGCCCAAGCATGGACCACACCGTACTGCAATATCGGCTTAAAACATTACTGCTGCTCAAAGAAGTGTTCAAAACAATCCATAAACCTCAATTCGACGCCGGGCTCAGGAGCTTGGTCTTCAATGAACAACTTTGGCCACAATTTTGCACAAGGATTTGCATTTGATTCCATTTAAGATTCAGTTGACACAAGAGCTTCTTCCACAAGACCATTTACGCCGCCGTACATATGCCAATAGGATGTTCCAGCTAGCCCATGAAAACCCCGATTTTCATGAAAAAATCATAATGAGTGACAAGGCACATTTCCGTTTGAATACATATGTGAATAAACAGAACAGTCGATTCTGGACAATGAAAACCCTCAAATTAATCATGAGTCACCTAAGCATCCATTAAAAGTTACAGTCTGTTGTGCAATTTGGTTAGGAGGAATCTTACTTCTTTGAAAATGAAAACGGCGTAACGGTAACTGTGAATGGGGAGCGATATCGTGATATGATTGAAAAGTTTTTAACGCCACAACTGCATGCTTTGGGCTTTATTAGCTTGTGGTATCAACAAGGCGGTGCCACATCGCATACAGCAAGGATTGCAATGGAATTACTGCGAGACCTCTTTCCACAACAAGTTATTTCAAGAAATGGTTATGTTGATTGGCCTCCACGTCGCCTGATTTGACTGCTCTAGATTTCTTTTTGTGGGGATATCTGAAAAGCAAGGCTTATGCAAACAAACTAGAAACGCATGAGCACTCAAACAAAATATTCGCGATGAAATGTGTGAGAATGTAATGAAAAATGTGCTCAAAAGGGTTCGCATTTGTGAGACTAACAGAGGCGGACATAACTTGATATTGTATTCCTTACATAATGCCGACATTAAAAAAACCATTAACAATATAAGATTAATTCTCCTTCATTTAATCAAAAATTATAAACAAACAAAGTAGTATACCTTCCCGGCGGACAACCTGTATATGTCTCTAACAAATTGTTCACATGCGTTTTAATTTTCTATATTAGTTGCTGGGCTATTTTTGCTGCGCCTAATCAGATGTGAGTGTTGAACTTATGTTTGGTGTATATAAACGTAGCCATAAGACCAGGCAAAATGGGAGACATATCCCCGACGTTCGATCGAAACTGTGGAGTTCGCTATGATTATGTCTCCTATAATTTTTTTTCGGACCCGTTATCAATAACACAAATCAAGGTAGGAGACATTTTTTAAGATATTCGTTCGAAACTGAGCAGTTTACTATGCTTATACCTTCTATACGTTTTTTTCGCATGTGTTCAACTTCTGATAAGTAGATGCAAGACTGTTTTTGGTGCAGCCATATTCGGGTTTATAGGCCCTTTACATAGCGGCCAGATAACAAGGAGTAGAATATCTCATACACTGACTAAGGTGCCTACACACACGTAGGCTGTTTTATTTTTGTGACTTTGAACGTTTTAAACCCACATACCTTATCGAGCATTTCAAGCTTTCCGGTATCTACGAATCTACGATGCTCAAATCGTAGCCTTTTTTGAACTTCCCTTTGTCGAATTTAAAATTCCTTCCCCATCAAGAATTAAGTTTAAACACCACAACCTCTCATTCTCGAACACAATGACAACACCCCACCGATTATGAAATATTATGTCTTCCGCCCGAGGCACACCTACTCGTATGACAGACATGGAAAACATAGCAAGAAAAACCTTGACAAGCACGTTTGCTTTCCTCAATTTTCTCTTTTCACGGATAACGAATCCATCCAGCGACAACGTCTGCAATTCAATTGAACATTAAAAGGAAAATCAACACTCGCACAAAAATGTATCCCCGCTGTCTGCTGAACTGCCAGATGAACAGGAAACGTATAATGTACACCCGAACACACGGTCTATGTAGTAGTATGATTTGTGGTGGAAATATCCTTCCATTTGAATTACTTCCTCTCGACTGGAATCAAAGTTGAAGACATATGTACTACCGACTGTAGGAAGGCGCACAGGTAGGGACCACCAACATGTCTGCTGATTCAACAAATATTGCTGTGTCGCCGTCGTCGTAGTCGCGTGTGCTCCAAGACGACAATGAAGTTACGTGATGCCACATAACGCATGCAGTTTGGAGTCCTTGCCTTTGGGGATTCTTCGACTCATTCGTATCCCTCTTGGGTGACATTAGCCTGAGCTGCTGCTTCGCAGTTTCATTGAGACTGTATTAAGATCTTCCTACCTCCGGTGGTTATTTTTTTCCTTTTTGCACGGCTCACTGTAGGTATTCCCCTAATGGAGGATTCACAGAAGGATGTATGCATTCCTTTTTTGTGGTTAAATCGGAATCAATTTGTTTTGAATTTGAAAAGGGATATAGAGATGCAACCGATCGGCGAATTTGCAAAGACAAGTTTTGATTTCATTTGCTATTCAGTGCAGCAATTGATTCTGATTAGAATGGTAACGACAGGAGCCTTTAAATTGAACTTTATGGAGGGCTTACGTTTTAGAAGTTAGATGCGACTTCTTTTCATGGCCTAAGTTAGGAAATGGTGGTAGCAATTCCAACTACATTAGACATGACTGCTAATGCAGATGTATTAGGTTTAGTTGGGCGGGATTGCAACGCCCACTATGTGCTATACATTTGTCTAACATGATGTGATATTCCGCTGATAATTTACTTGAAAATCAATTGTCAACTCTGAACATGCGAGCTAGTTTATATTTGACCAATTTTTGTTTTGGGTCAGGGCGTCGTTTAGTGTTGCACTTTGTCTGGGACTTTGTTTTTTTTTTTCAAAATGATTCCGACGTAGTTTTTTATTGTGAAAGGTTATTTATTCTCAGATCACTACTATTACCAAGTCCCAGAGGTTCTTCTGACCTTCAATAGCATTGGACAAACAAAACAGTCGGTATTGACAGCCAAATCAAAAGGTGCTGATTCCTTAGGGAATTCCCAATCCACACAATCTACTCAGCTGAATGAAGACCACAGTGTCGATTTCACGGCTCATTAGTCGCCTATCCTCAGTCATGGGCTATCCACAGCAGATGCGTGCCTTAAGTGCCCTTAACGCTCAACTTGTTTCGGACAAGTCTAAAGAAACCGACCGAAGTGATGAGCAAAAGTTGATATACACCTTCTACACTCGTAATAGTATCCACGGCATTAATAACTTCATTCGGGAATCCACGGGACTCTATGAAAGGTAAGCAGTCGTCGAATCAAAAGAGATACATCTCCATTTGTGGCCTTCTCTCAGATGCACCTGGTTCCTTGTCCTGACGCTGACTATCATCGGAATGGTGTACGTGAGTTTAATTCTCTCCCAGCGTTACAGTGACCGTAAATTCCAAACAGTCGTGGATAGCACCACATTCCGAGTGGAGGAGATCGTATTTCCCACCATAACCGTCTGCAACCACAACCGTTTGAACTGGAAGCGCATCGACGCCGCCAAGGCTAAGTTCCTGCCACTGGAAAAAGAGCAAAAGAAGCTGGATCTCTTTGCAGAGTTTGTAGCAGCCTTTGATGGTCTTACCTTTGGAAATTTTGCTTCCTTTCAAAACGTATCCAACGAGCCTCTGAAACTGCTTAATGAGGTAAACTTTACCAATGTCATTGGGTTCATGTCATGGACCTGTGAGGAGTTGCTCGGAAACTGCCGGTGGCGCAGTGAAGATTTCAGATGCTGTGAGATGTTCCAACCGCAGAGAAGTGAGTTGGGGTTGTGTTTTTCTTTTAATGGTGTTCAAAACGAGGAGACCAGAAAGAGGGAGCAAACGGATCCCTTTTATCCCTTGCATAATGCAAACTATGGACCAAGTAGTGCTCTCCAAGTGAGGGTTTTCATACGGCCGGAGGATCATGTGCCCCATAGTCAACTGGCGAAGGGAATTGTTGTAAGGGAGGGTTGAAAAGTTCTCGTATTGGTTTGCTAAGTTTTGGTGTTTTTTTTGTAGGTGATGGTGCATGAAACCCCGGTTTGGCAAAAGGATGGGTTCTTCATTCCATGGAATACTGAAACTTCGTTGGAAATAGATCCGGTGATTTATTTTTTCGAAAATGATACAAGGGGAATTTCGTCCAGTTTGCGAAAGTGCGTTTTCGATGTGAGTATGTGTTGGGGATGTTTTGATCGACGTCGCATCGGAGCTTACAATTTGGTAACATGTCAGCCACCATGAAATGGACAGTCTGGCATGTGATGAGTTTTACAGTGTGGGGGTTTGATGAGTTTTACAGTATGGGGACGGTTTTTAATCAAGATACAGATTTATGGACTAGTGAGTGTGTTTCAAAAGACGTAATCAATTTGACCTTTATATGGGATATTAAGCTAGGGTCCAAAAACCTTAATTATTAAGTCAGGAACATATAAACAAATTGAAGGGTATTGCTTGAGTCCCTATGAAGGCTTGACGTATTATTTGTGTGTCAATAATCAATCTAACCTAATTCTGCTAGGCCTTCAGGTAATGTGTGGAGTTCTTTAATGAGTTCTTCATAAACATGAAGGGTCTCTTGGGCCTACTTGGTAAGAGAATTAATTCTTGAAGCACTCCATGTCTTTCCGAAAATATCTCTGATGAAATGTATCCAATTCAATTGGTAAAGATCTAAGGAAACATTCTATTCAGTACCACAGTCTTTGAGTAAGTACGTATGCTGTCAATTTGCATAGAAAAACTCTGTACAAAACTTGATAAAAAGCCTGGGAAATATATAGGGCAAGAGCTATCGATTTACATGTTTTCCAACGCAGATAGCAATATACAGTCTTGATCTTCATCGCATTTGGTGGAGAATTGAATTCCCCAAGTCGAAGAAGCTGCGACGAGTTTTCTTTCAACTATTTTTCTTTCGGGTTAAAAGCATTTGCACTCTTTCCGAACCCGCTTTAAGCTTGAAGGACGAGTTGAATCACCTTCTCCACCACGTTCCTAAAACCAACAAAAAACTCCATTCAAACGCGTTCCTTTACCAGAAATCTTTTCAAAAACTCCCAGTTTTCTCTGCTAACAAGCCACCACTCAACGAGCGTAATATTTTCCGCACTCACACAGACACAAGCACTATTCAGCTCCATGTGCGTTTTGATACTCTACTTGGGTTCGAAAAAAAATCTATCCCCAATTATTTCCGGATTTTGTCTCAATTGACATCTACTGCGTTTTGTTTCATGCAAATGACCGACCGACCTCACCCTCCACCTTACACAGGACGAACGTAACAGCGCCGACTTTAAATCCATACCCGGTTACGTGTACATGATCGAGAATTGCCATTCCCAGTGCCATCAAGAGTACCTGATGCGCTACTGTAATTGTACATTAGACCTGTTCTTCCCCCCAGGTAAGGCTGCCAGCCACTTGTGTCCACTCGTAAATCATTGATTTTCACAAATCCCACCCACTGCTTGTAGGTGACTTCCCGACCTGCCAGGCGTCCGACTTTCAATGCATCTACCAGCACCGTGGTAAGTTGTAAGCTGCTTAGTTTTCGTCAAGATTTTACACCCCCTTCTCCTCTCTCTCAAACAGATTACTTTCGGTATACGAAGCACGAGGGTGAGGAGCGGTACGTCTTCAACCAGAATGAGGGCATGACATGCAATTGCTTCCGCAACTGCTTTTCGCTGAATTACATCACTGAAGTACGTCCTAGCTACCTGCCAACAGATATCCTTGGCAATTTGTCTTACGTGGATCTGGATGCGCATTATCGGTTCGATTCGATTATGGTGTACAGGACGGGGTTGGTCTTTGGTTGGGTGGACCTGATGGGTGAGCCTGGCAACCAATTGGTATTGGAAAAGTTTCTTATGATTCTTGGTGTTATTCTTCGCAGTGGCCTTTGGAGGAATCGCTGGTCTGTTCTTGGGATGTTCGCTAATTAGCGGCGTAGAAATTCTCTACTTTCTCTGTGTTGACATTCCAAGATTCATCTATCGACGGTGGAGGCGACGAAGGACAGCTGCAAAAGTGCTTAATCTTCAGCAATGGGCGAGAGGACAGCCAAAGTACCCAAGGCAACACAATCTAGGGATATTTAATGTAGAAAATGTTTTATTTAAATATATCAAATAAAGGACACATGCTTTTTAGTCCCTTTCAACAAAAAGCCCAATTTCATAGTTGAAAACAGTAAAAAAACACGCCTAAATAGTGTCCCCACTTTCTCGGCTACTGTGTCTAGGGTATGTATGTAACAGCTCAAATTAACCTCGTATCCTCCCAGGAGATTGTCTCTTTAGGTAAAAAGAACCTCCTCAATTATTCATGAGAAGGTATATATACGGGAGAGGACAATTGGGGTGCCAATTACTATGTCCTTACGGAAACTCTATTATCCTGAATGAAAAATTCCATATTTCCACTGTCACAGGATATATTCTCACATGTTCGTAAAACTTTGTGCATTTTCACACATTCTCAGTTATTCTTAGCAATAGAATGCAATGTGTCCCTGCACTGATGGCTTTAAACAATTTCACATTCAAACGTGGCAAAGGACAAACTGGACTGAGGACAAATGACTGACGAAAAAAGGTGCAAATGTGAAAGGTTCATAGGGGATTCCTCTCAGCTTTCACTACCATGTGTAACCCGTTTTTAAACCTACACTTGTGTACATATTTTCATCTAAAAGTCCTTGAAATTTCGTACGAGTTTAGTTTTGTTCGTTGCGCTCTCAACAACTTGACAGGCACATACGAAAACTCGCCTTTTTGGTGTACATTTGGGTAGCGTGACAGTCTTAAAAGTTTTTGTTTCTCGAAGGACATACATGTGTCTGTCTGTGTGGCTTAGTAGACCAATAAGTATAGAAAAGTTTTCTGTTTGTACATACAGTGTTTATTTATTTGCTTCCAGTTATTTGCTACAACTGTTAAGTTTACTTGAATAGTGTTGAAGTTGAAGTTTATTTTTTCCTCTCTTTGTTTGATGAGCGATGGTACTTTGTTTAAGGAGCATTGAGCATTGATCCTGTGGTGGCTTTTGGTTACTTTTAAGTATGTTGTGTGTTATTTGCAGGATTTTTTTCCTTTTTTTTTCGGTTTTATCTTGTAAGTTAAATTGAAGACGTGCTTCCTGTGTGGTAAGAAGATTGTATCTTCAAATGTGGAGAAAAAATATATTAAACCAACTATGAGGACAAAGGCGGTCCTTGATGTTGACACTTGAATCCTTTGTTTTGTGCTGAGACATATGTGATAAAGGCGTCTCCTTAAAAAAACGTTTAGTTCAAGGATTGTGGTTTATTTTGTTTTATCTGCTTGTCACTTCTGTTTGTTAGATGAAAGATAATATTAAGCGGCTTGGTCCTTCATGTCGAATATGGTAAAAACAAATTATTGGAAGATCTACGAGAGGTATTGTTTGGAAAGAGATTAAATAGTTGTATCAGAAGAGATTTAAATAAAAAGAAGGAGTAAATATCTCAGACGCAACTTGTTTTATTTTAACTCAAAAAGCAAGCGCTCTTACTGAAAGATCCTTTAAATATTAGGTGATTCCTTCAGGAGCATTTTTTCACTGAAAGATAATGCTAGTGATGTGGTTTAACTCAGAGTTAGCCCAGCACTGAAAATCCTGTCCCTAATGATGTTGCTTTTAAAAAAGGCTCAATAACATATAAGCAGAACTTAATCCGGCCAAGGTTGTACACATTTTTTCACTGTATAACTAATATCAACGTTTTTCAATTAATGTATTTCGTGCATTTATAGCAGATTATCTTAAGAATACATAATCTTACGAAAATACATAGTTCGCTCACAATTCGTGAGCAAATTGATCACATCCTCAACGTAGTGAAAACATATATCGACATTAGATGAGAGAAATCGGTCATTTAATTATTTAAAAAAAAAAATAGGCTGGCCGGAATAGGTGCCATAAAATAATGCCGTTGGTAATAAGGCAAATTTTAAATATTCGGCTTTATTTTCTTTTATTAGAAATAAAAAGATTGCGAAATAAAGCCGAATTTCAAAGAGAAAGCACAAAATAAATAATAAATGAGCTTAGAAAATTTTAACGTAGGTATTCAATGTTTGTTTTCCGTCCGTTGTTCGGCTAAGGGCCCGTCCGGTCCCCTGTCAGAAACCTGTATCAATATTATATGAATGGGTCGCTTAGCAGACCTGACTACGTCTCCGTCTCCGAAGTCATTCTCACATTTTCAATTTCGAAGCTCCGCCTAGGGTATGCTGAGTTGTCTGGCAGAAGCCTATAACAACAGTACCATGGCGGCCCTCCTATCTAGTTTACGTACTTCGTTGCCCGGCTTAGGGTATGTCAAGCTGTCTGACATGCACCTCTTTCAAAAAATTGTTTAAACCACAGTTCTTGGGTGGATTGCTTGTACAAATTCAAAGCCCAATAACTCGGCTTAATTTATCAGTTAAAATTAAGGCTGAATTTCAAAACTCGGCTCTTTTATAATTACAAAAGCGTATTAGGGCCGATTTTTTTTGCAATGCAGCTTTATTTCGCTCATGGTGATTTGACGAAATGTAATTATGAATGTCGCCCGTTATTGCGCTTCCATGTCCTTTGTCCATCACGATGCAACACAGCCCGTACTTCCCATACTTTAGACTGGAGAGTTGAACGCTAAGATTACGTGATAACACCGTCTGTTTCTTCGGAGCTACGTAAGGTCCAAAATCTTACATTCGGCTATAATTGTGGAAAGAGAAGCCTGCATTGCTTTTGTCGTCTTTGGTGAAGTAGCACTTGAAATGTTCGAACGAGTCAGCTAAATTTCGAACTTCAGGATTGAACAGAATTGTTTTTTTAAGCTTATTTGAAGGAAAGAATTTATTACACTAATCTGTGGTTAGATGCTTGAGATCCACTTGAAGTCTTGAATATCTAACCTCACCACTACATTGCTGAATAAATGAATTCGTACAAGTGTCCCGAAATCAATCACACTTTCCAACAAAAATCTTAAGCAAGGAAAACAAATTGTACATCGGCGCATATCTATGTAATTTCTTTAACACGTGTAGTGACACGTGCACATTTTTGTGAAACATTAGCTTAAATACCAACCAACCACAGCTTCGTTAAATGCGTCAGACCTCCACATAAAAGTGCAGCATGTTGCATGAAAACATGCGTACTTTTCCGTTATTTTCTGCCCAGCTCGAACTTTGATGTTATGTACAAATTTTTATTGCGTTTTCTGTCAGTAACCACTTTCACTCGATTATTTGAAATATAAAACGCAATTGGTTTCTTTGTCCGAAAGGTTATCCTTACCAACAATGCAATTCCACTCAACCTTTGAAAGACGAAAAATAATAGTTTAGCTGTTAACGTTGTTATGTTCCGGTCACCATCTGCAGTTGCACTACGTTAATGATGAACGGCGGCTTGAAGAGGATTTAACAATTTAACTCATTCTCTCAGAGTATGGTTGTTATTACTTAACCCTTGTTGGCATACGCGTGACGTATGCTTTACTTTCTCTGTGATCGATCTCTTGAAATCCACTCCAACTCCACAGAGAAGCTGAGAAGTTAGAACCTAGTTAAGGTCAGCCAAGGGCAAAGGTACGCTGGTACGCGCAGAGGCAATTGACTCAATTTTTCTTTTTAGTTTTATGTCATGCTTGGTCAAGTGCGGTTTGCGAATTTAAATCCTCGGTGCGGTTAATTACTATTTGTACTTGTTTTTGTCTTTGCGCTCTCGTGATCGTTTCTTTTTTTTTTTGTCAGTGAAGTGTGTAATTATTTTCAAAGTGCTTTTGATTTGTTTTCCGATTTTTTCAAGATAGAGATTGAAATTTAATTTCATATACGCTTGCAAAACTTTCAATAATATACCAAATTGTGTAAACTCTCTCATATGTGCATTCATGTTTATACATGGTTGCGTTTTTCAAACGGTAAGTCAACAAATACAGTACACTGTCTGGAGTGATTTTGATGAGAAGGAAAAAAAATGAGACGAACAGAGCTAATTATAATTTATAATTATTTAGTGAAATTTAAAAATTGCAAGACAATGCTTGTCTTTTTCTGCTAATTTTATTGAAAGTATAAGTATGGTGTGTGAATCGTCGGAATATTTAGGAAAAATTTAGAAATGTGTAAATGGAAGTGTGGGCTTTAATTAACGACAACGCAAACGTCGATTTATTCGCGATCTGTTAGTTAGTTAGTTAGTTTGTGATTTTGTGGAGTGATTTTATAATGAGAATTTTCAATAGGAACCTCGGCAGATAAGGAACTATAGTTAGGGTTATCGGACATTTTTTCCCACGGATTTTTTTCCCCATTTAGCAGTGTAAATTGATTGCTGAATAGGAAAAATTACGTGGGAAAAATAATTCCCGATAACCTTAAATTACTCTAAACCACTGATATTTATATACTATGAAAATTTTGAAATATTTAAATTGTGTAGTAGTGGTTATCACAAACAAATATGTATTTTTATACCCTATCCCCTAGGGGTACGTTCGTTTTGATACATAGTTTGTAACATAGCGAAATAATTTAACTAGATATAGCTAAAAGTATATGGATCGACTCCGAATCGATAGCTGAGTCGATTTAGCCATGTCTGTCCGTCCGTAAATCACCAGTTTTTGGGACTCAAATTTTGAGCTAGGATGATGAAATTTGGTACACGTGTTTGCTGTTGCTCCCAGTGTCTGAACAACATATCTAGACAATCCTAATGTCTATATTTCGTCGATACAAAGTTTATTGCCCCGTCCACTTATTGGGGGCGTTTTCAATAAACAACGTTTTTAGGTAACATTTAAAACATTTTGAAACAAATGTTGATGCAAAATCGTTCGTTATGGTAATTTAAACATTTCTTCCATACACCATTTTAACCCACGCCTACTTTTTGGAGGCGTTTTCATACAATTTCTATACACTAGCTCATAGCAAATTTAGGCGAAAATCGATGGTTTTTGTCAAACCATAAAAGATTTTGACAAACTGTCTGAACAATATATACTGACAATGACATTTACTATATTTCATCGCCATAAAGCCGACATTTTGGGGGGGTCTTTTATATTAAGGATTTGATGGGATAGGGTATAAAACGATCCACACAGTGGATTGTAGCCTTCTCATATGGTTTAATATGCATAAAATGTCTTATTCCAAAAGTTCTGTTTTTTTAAATAAAGATTGAATGGATTGCATGATTGGTATGAAAAAAACTGTCTGGTTTTAGTCCAGGAACTATTGTTGAATTAATAGCGTAATACATCTTTTATAGTCTAAGCGGCGACGGTCTCAGTGGTGCGATGGTTTGTGCGTTGACATGCCGCGCAGAAGGTCTGGGTTCGATTCCCAACCGTAGCAACACCCAAATGATTTTTTTTTCACCGGCACTCCTCTCGTGATGATCTGAAAAATCATCCGAGTAGTATCAGTTGTCAAGAGAAGCTTGTCTCAAATTCGCCGTTCGGAGTCGGCATAAAACAGGAGGTCCCACCATCGTGCAAGAAGTACACACGCATAAATAATTGGTTGTGAGAAAATTCGGCCCTGGGTACTAACGAACCAGTTGCGCCAAAAATGTGTATATTTTTTTTTATTTAGTCTTCGCAGCATATTCACATCTGCGTAGGACAAGATAACTCTCCCCTAAAAATTTGACTTCCACAATTCCATTGTTTAGTTCACATGCCTGGGAGATCTGTTCCAGCCATTTGATGTGAGAAAGGAAAGTTTTTCATTTCACGTTAATGAGTGTTGTCGATATTCACCACATTGTCAAATCGGCCATTCCACCCTCCGACTGCAATACATGAGACGTTAATTGATTATTCCCCAACCCCCAGCTCTCCAAATGCAACAATTCAGTCTGTTAAATTAGCCATTACAAGAAGATGCGTTGCGCCAAAGATTATAAAGCTATACAGATGGCGCACAGCATACAAGAAAAATGGTTCTATGGCGGGTCGTACTGGCACAATCCGCCATATATTTTTATCCCGATTCTCATATGTCCACGTGCATACCGCCCGGCCGTACCGTGAAGCTGTTGAGCCAAACTTTCTGTTTTTTGTTCTCAATGCGTCATCTGTGTTGCTTTATAATCTTTGGTTGCGCGTTCGTTTTATTCCACATAATTGAACAGAAATGTTCGCACTTGACAGCTACCAAACCACATCTCTCTATCACTAACTTAAAACAATCTGGCATTATTCACATATTGTGTGGCATTTTCAAATTTAAAAATTTATAGTCCTTGCAATATTATCTACGCTGCAATGAACTCTACTCCCTACAATCTAAAATCTTGAAATTCTACCAAGATTTAGCTGGTTTATCTATATTTTGCAGCAATATTTGTCGGTTGTGGAGTTGTTTTAAAGTCAGAATCTTAGCTTTGGTCCAAAATAAGGATGGATGTGTTAACCTTATCAATAAGCTTGTATTATCCATTAACACCCCTCAGAAACCTATATCAGCTGCTAAGGATGCCAGCCTTTGCCAAAAATCGACAGACAGCAATTCTAACTGTCACCACCGCCATCTATTAATGAAATACAAACTCATTTGTTAAATTGTACTAGATGAAATGTTTTTTTTTTAATAAAAGGATGCGATACGTGCTGCTATAATTTTGTTGTGCTACCATCTAGTTGCTACTAAACGTAATGTTCGCTGAACCGGGAATGCTTTATTAAAGAGCTTGATGGGATATTTTTATTGTTTCTTTATATTTTGCATATTGATAAAGTTAAATTCATCGATAAAAATCTGGAATATGAAAACTGAACATTATCGAGAAGCTTGATTGTTTGGTTTTTACTAAATACTCGTAGTGAAATGCAAGGGCAACCATACTTTCAAAAGCAGGGGTGGATAAACCAATGTTATAAGGCGCTTACATAGATTTCCGAAAAATACTTAAGTGGAGCACGATTCCTTAGCTTAAGGACTAAAGATTATTTTAATACGCTGAGACTCAAATTCGTTAGACAAAACAATTTTCGAATAACGATTGCGATTCTTGAAAGAAGTGTGTTGCATTTATTAAGGAGTCGCCCTAGTGACAGAAGACTAGTGACACCTTACTTAAAATATAGAATTTTTGTATGGTGACAACAAATTGTACCTCCAAGTGAAGTAGAATAGAAATTACCACTTTACAAATGTTATCATGAAACTCAAAAGAAAATGAAAAATGGTAAAAAAGATCACAAAAAATAAACGAAAATTATCAAAAATTGACGTTTTTGTGTCACTAAGGCGACGATTAGATGGTTGAAATTGAAAGAAAAAATGAAATAAATGAATGCATTGCTAATATGGCGAAACATTAAAACCGCTAGAGATCGTTTACACTTCAGCAGAACCCTAATTTTTTCCACTTGAAAAAATATGTCATGAGAACTTAAATAAAATTGGAAAGCGAAATTTTTTAATGATTATGGGAATGTCATTTTTTAAATTTATCAGATGCTTACGATAAAATATATTTTACTAATGGAAAATGCATTTTAGCGCTCGATAAATACTAAATCACCACCACCTATTCTTGAAGACCAGAGCCACATTGCTAATAAACCATACGAACAGTCGCATGTGATGTGATGGGTTTTCCTACCAACAAGAAAGAAACCCATGGTTTGATGAAGAATATCCCTACAAGGATGTAGACTAGCCGAAAACGAGATTTGCTGAAAATATTGGTCTACCATCACGACTTTTTTTTTGCGACCGGCAATTATTGGTGTGAAATTGTACTCGAAACGACGACGATATTAGTCAGGGAGTACCACCACATGCAGGAATAACTTCACCGCGCACGAGAGAACTTACGGTGTAACGACGATGACCAAGCGAGACCAAAGAAAGGAAAATGCGTGTTCGAAAGAAATCCAAGAGCACTAACTTTATTACCCCTGGCTTATATATGAATTTGTTTTACAGTAATGTTTTTGCTTGGAATGATCTGAAAATGGAAAATATGGCGAACCTTGACACTCAGGCGCCATTATTGAGTTCAAATTTACAGTGGCTTACAATTTTTTTCATTTATTTTAATAAAACTTTTTTAATAGTTTATCGTATGCGATTTTTGTGTCTCAGGGTGACTCAACAATTGGTGTTGAGCATTATAGCCAAATAAAATGGGGAGAAATACTTTTGAGAAAGGAGGTAACAACCAGAGTTGCTACGTTAATTATCCTGCTAAATTTTGGCAAAATAATAATAACAAAAATCAGGGATAGACGTCCCAACGGGTTCCTATCGATAGGAACAAATAAAATTCATAATTAGGTTGTATATTTCTTAACTCTTCAATGACCGGTAATAACAGCGAAAAGTACCATTCACACGACCTTTACGAAGTGATGATATGAACATCCAAACTTAACTTTAACAAGGCGGTTTTTGTTTTTTTTTGTCGAAAGTAAATATATCAGCGGTAGATGATAAGGCAAGGAGTAAGGGCCCAGTTATAGCTATCATTGAAAACCCTCATTGGAAATTTTCTTTTACTTCTTGTGGCTTTTTTTTTAAATCAATCATTGGCGAGTTGGTGTCAAAACAAAGCTTATGAATTTAAGAACATGATTATCCAAAAATAATTAAATTTCTAATTATAGTTTTTGCAGAAAACCAATTTTTATTTTTCATATTGGAATTATTGGAAAATTCCGTTTCAGTTCGGTGGAATGGCCATCATTCCTTCATAGAAATAAATGTTGATTAGTGAAAAATATGACGTGATTTTATGCGAAAACTATAATTAAAAATTAAAATTTCTTTGGATAACCATTTTCTAAATCTTGTAAGCTTCATTTTGATACCAACTTGCTAATAATTGAATTTTAAAAAAAGAACGCAAGAAGTAAAAGAAACTTTCCAATGAGGGTTTTCAATGATAGCTATAAATACTAAACAAAGGCATCAGCAAAATTCAGCTGGATCAACTGTGCTTTGAGAAATGGTATTTTTTTTACCCTATCCACTGAATAGGAAACACTCTCAACTGCTCCAATTAGAGTGTCTGAAACCACTATTAGTGTGGTTTAAGTAAACAAAAACACAACACATCACAGTTCTGAAAATATCTAACATATCCAAATCAATATCCATTACCTATTCATCACATCACTTTCGATATAATGTTTCATATGATGTCTTCAACGCCGTTATATAAAAGATTGTTTAAAACTTCCGAACAGACCACAAGGCAAAATATTCTAAGGGGTGGTTACATTTTAAGAGCAGATGTTAATTTTGAATACAACACAAATTATTTTGGAAATTTTTGTCATATCTTTTTATTATGATAATATTGGTATGGTTCAACTATGTATGAAACAAAATATCCGGGAAATCGCCGCCGCACAGTGGTTCCTTCCATAGGCCAAAAGTCAATATTTTCGCAGTTAAAAAATCTGAAAACAGGACTTAGCATTATTCAATTTTAGTAGATTTTTTAACGAAGGGCTCAGTGGCGCGATGGTTAGTGCGATGAACTCCCGCGCAGAAGGTCTGGGTTCGATTCCCAGCCGTAGCAAAACCTAAATGATTTTTCACTGGACCTCCTCTCGTGATGATCTGACAAATCATCCGAGTAGTATCAATTGTCATGAAAAGCATATCTCAACTTAGCCGTTCGGATTCGGCATAAAACAGGAGGTCCCGCCATAGTGCTAAGAAGTACACACGCACACATGAATGGTTGTGAGAAAAAAGCTAGGCCCTGGGTACTAACGAGCCTGTTGCGCCATAAATTTATTTATTTTATTTTTAGTAGATTTTTTAAAGTTAATTTTGGAAACAAGGTGATGCGAATAATAAAACAATATATAATGAAGGGATTTAAATGGTTTTCTCAAGATTTTTTTGACCTCCATTGGAACTGAGGCATGATTTGTGTGTTTTTAATTTTTTTTGTTCTTTTGTGTTTTTCTAAAGAGAAACACGTCAAGTGCCGATAAATGCCAGTTATAATTTATACATCAAAATTTAGAGCTATTTTTCCTTTTTCAAAATATGTATGGCTTTTTGAGCGCAGATTGGCGCAAACTAACAAATTTTCACCCGACGTAAAGCACTGATTTCCACTTTTTTTTAAAGATTGAAGCAATATGATCAAGCGAATCGATATTTTTAACATTTGGCATTCGGTGAAGAAAGGTGGCAGTTATGCAAGATCTAACGAAACATGGACAATTTTTAAACAAATGTATAAAATTGAAGATTTAGAAGCAAAAAAGAAGATAAGTAACCTCTGTAATTCCTTTCAAAGAAAGTGGGAGGCTTGCTCAAAGGCTTGATTTCGAGGAAGATTTTAGTTCTTTATAAGACCGAGCAAATGCGAATAATTAGCAAACACGTCAAGGCAGACCAAAAAAGCCATTTTTTGAAAACTCGTCTAGAACGAAGAGGAGACGTATTGCAGAGATCGTTGACGTCATCGATGAAGATATCGCTTATGCTTTAAATAAACGTCAGTCCAAAGAAAATTTTCAAATTAAACAACTTGATACAAATGATGCTTTGAAGCTTTTGGTTGAGGCAAAATTGTCATGCCTTCAGTACCAAGTCATCAGGAACTTGGTAAACCAAAAAACTGAAGCCGATGTTTTTCCAAGCTATGTAAACGTTTTTAAAGCGAAACAAGAATGTTACCCAGCACTTCAAACAATAAAAATATCGGATTCATTAGCTAAAGTTTCGCTTCAAGGACTCGTTAATCATACAGCTGAACACATCGTGGAATCCCAACGAAAATTTTTTGAAAATTTGGATTATGATTTCGGTAGTAAAAAAAATTAAAAACAAAGTTTTGTGTTATATTGTAAAACTTGTCCCTTCATTTTTTAGCTGTGTTAGTAGTAAAAGTGTTTTGTGTTCGTTGCAACCGATTAGTTCAGTTGCTAATATAATAGTGCCGCTCGTCTGAATAAAATCACATGTTGGGTTCGTCTTGTGTAAAAATATAATTTCACTGTGAGTACATGAACTCTTGATTTATGTAATCTAACTCTAATCGGCAAATGGGGCTTTGACAGAAGCAGTGGACAGTCCGGACACAAGCAAAGAATATCCAGCGATATGTTTATAACATCGTATGTTCCAATACAACTTTTTTCGCAAGAGGGCTCTGAACCTGAAAAGAAAGTTGTATGGCAAAATCCTCGACCAGTATCAACTCGATACTGCCGACCGATACGCTTTCAAATAAAAAAAGAAAGGGCAGACTTGAGCAGAGCTGAGCAAGAATATATACAGAGCCAAATAAACGAACTCAATGAAACAATTATTAATATATCGGACTGTTTTATCAGCGTAAAGCATATACATAAATTGACAATGGTTGACGGTAAGATATGCAATGCCTTGTCACGTACGGCTTCAAATCCAAGTAATATGAATGAAATTCGAAGCTCCTTAGAAAGAACCATCAATGAAGATTTCTTAGATTTCGGCATATCTCCACTGCATTTGTTAAATAGATTACTGCTGATTTCAGACCCATTGCTTTCTAACGAAAGAAATTTTTAAAAAATCAAAAATCGACTTTGCCCAAAGAAATTTTAAATTTATTCATATAATTATTTGCCAAATACAATAATATTTAAAACAAAACACTTTTTTACTTATTTAATTTATTTTTCATCAGTTAAAATTAAATTTACAGTTTTGACCGCACTTCCCATACAAATGGAACCACTGTGCGCCGCGACCTCGGCGGCACACCTCCATCCGATGGTCCAAATTTTCGATGACGCTGTGGCATAATTGAGGTTCAACGCCGTTAATGTGCCGAATTATCTCATCCTTTAGCTCCTGAATTGTTGCTGGCTTATCGACGTACTCCTTTTCTTTCAAATAATCGCAAAGAAATGTGTCAAATCACCAATTGACATCGGTACCACGTGAGATAACACAGCCATTGAATTTGTCTCGCAAAAGAGCTATTGTTTCGTTAGCTGTGCGGCAAGTGGCACCGTCCTGTTGAAACCACATGTCGTCCACATCCATATCTTCTGATTCGGGCCATAAAAAGTTCGTTAGCATCTCACGATAGCGATCACCATTCACAGTAACTGCCTGACCGGCCTCATTTTGGAAAAAATACGGCCCTATGATGCCGCTAGCCCATAAACCGCATCAAACAGTCACTGTTTGTGGGTGCATTGGTTTTTCGGCAGTCACTCTGCGGCAATTCTGCTTGAAAATGTGCCTCATCACTGAGGATCATTTTCTTCGAAAATTGATCATCCACTGTTGCCATTACTTGCCACCTACCCGGTTTGCTTAAATTTTTGCACGATTTTTCCTACGCACATTTGGACGATTAAATCGACCGAAAAAATAACGAAGTGCACGATATGCATTTTGATTTGAACGCCCATTTTCATAATAAGCCTGAACAACTTAAACGCGTTGCTCGATTGTTTATCTTTCCATGGTTCAAATTGAGTCTGAAATTGAGAAATGCCAAATGAAATGCAGAAAAAAACTTGACGCTTAGGTGTGGTTCACATTCAACATCGGCCCTTTAAATTTACGTTATAAATCTGCGGAACTATTGTCATACTCTGAGTATATTAGGCCCTTCTTATTTTACCTATATGATTTTTAAAGACCATCGGTTTCTATGATGCCTATACAATCGCTGTACATGGACCTAATAATTTTCTTTATCACTGTGATTGATGGTCGACGTTTTTTTATTTGCCTCGCTAATTTATATTCCTTATGAAATAAATGAAATGAAACGCCTATTGTCACAATTGATCTGACTCAACGCCCTGGTTGAAATGGGCTTATCAGGGCTAGTATTTGCTGTCAACAAGAGAAGGCACACAACACCGATGTATTATACAGAACTTCACTCTCTACGGCTAAGAATGTTATATGCCTCGGGATCGCTATTAATTTTGACAACAATAGCTCGTTTGAAATCAAACGAAGTATTACTTTTGACTAGCACTGCTCGTTTGGGCTAGCAATGTTAAAAACACCTTACTATTTTATCCTAAGAATCCCAGCTCTTTATTAAGCCGCAACTAAGACATGAACCAAATACAAATCGAAATGAAGAATTATATAAAAAAATACTGACGGACCTATTTACAAATGCTTTCAAGAAAGTCTTGCTTCTTGCGCATTTGTGCAGCGTTCTTTATATCGTTCAAGTAGAAATAAAAATATATTTGCAAACACTTAAAATTGATACTATTGCCACACCCTGTATTTCTGTATTTCTTTATAAACTCGTCCGCTACCAAGACGCAACGAAGTGACATGAACACATCTGACAGTTATTGTAATATGAAACTTACTGGTAAAAACAGATTAATTTGAAAAATCGATTTTGTAGGATAACTGCCAGTCTGTCAATTTGTTGTCATGTGCCAAAAATGTTGCTTTTGCAAATGTTTATTTGTAAATGTAAAATGTTCATATCAACCAAAAGAGAAGTGAAAAATAAATGAAGAGAAATTATATTTAAGAGCATATGTGCTCAAATTCGACTATTCTGCTATAAAATTTCTAAAAATGGTTGCTCCCTTCACTATTTCCTGTTCCTTGCAAACTACCTTCCCTTGAATTAATCGACATTACCGATTAGATGTCCGCTTAATGTTATCCTTGGACATCGAACTACCTTATCGGTTTAAATCCAATTCGTTTCGAATACAATACACATTGTGCTCAGTAAAACAATGCTGTAGCTCAATTAAAAAAATCCCTTACCGTGGTACGTTTCTTCGCTAACAAGTGGGAATTTATTTTATCCGGGAGATATCCGGTTTAGTTTTTAGATTTTTGTTAAATTCGTAGTGTCATCTGAAGGAAATATTTAAAAGCCAATATGAGGGATGATTTCATGAGGAATGCATTGCAAAGGGTATGGACCGTTTTTATAAATCACGGTTTCATGTGCCTATTCCTAGGCATATACCATAGACATGTTCACGTCAGCGCGGTTATTGTTTTCACCAATTTTGACATCTCAACAGAAATTAAACTTAAAGCCGATTAACTCAGTCAATAAAGCCCTCTTCAGTTCATTGGCCCCGTCAAACCATAACGCTAATCTCCAATCTTCGCCCCTCGTTGTCGAGCCTATTGATTTAGAGTTTATCATCAAACCAATTCGCAAATGTAACGTCTATTGTAACCAGTCCGCCAATTCGGAATACAAAAGCCCCCAGCGCCAAGCGAATTAGACTGCCTCTCTCCCTCTCTAGCTCTGTATGTTTTGGTATGTGAGCATAGCATATAGCATGTCCTTGTAAACGATTTGACCACCACCGTTCCAAATGATTTTCCAGTTGAATAGTTGTCTCTGCAAACTCTTGTCATAATAATCCTACACAACATTCCATAAGGATCATCATATCGGGGGCAGGAGGTTTTGTCTCCCCCGCCTTACCCTCCCCTTACAAGGACCAATTCCAATGGCAGTCAAATTTCTAAAGCGAAAGTGGTGTGTAATCATTTTATTGGGACAAAGTTTTGTCATTTGATTGTGTCTTCCTCTCGGTTGTGTCGTCTCTGTTGTCGGCCTTCCCTTAGCCAGCCAACTCGAAACCAGCGTCTCGAAAGGGGGTCGTGATATGGAGGGAGGGGATGCTCGGATTTGTGCATGGAATCGATTCATTGCCTGTTACCACTATCGCTTCTTGTTGATTTTGTTGATTTGGTTGATGGATGCTTTTGGTCGTTCCGTTGGTCGATGGTCAAAATCTGTTTGTTGTTTACTCGGCTTTCGAATGATGGGTGGAGGGGTTTTCGAAGTATAGGGTGCTGGTTGAGTGAGAACAGTATACCAATTACAGTTAACTAGATTCGTTGTGTTTTTTTTATTATTCTCTTTCTGGGTAATTGTCATTTAGTTATCAGCTGACTGCGTAGTGTTAATAAACGTTGGTGAACGTCCAACGGGGTGTCCAAAAGGCTTTGGGGAGGTCATGTTTGAAACTAGGTGACCAAAAGTAAATGAATTAATTAGTTCGAGTGTAAAATTGGTTTGGAAATGGACGGATTAAGTGAGCGAAAGAGAACAGGGACTTGAATTGAAGGAAGCAAGTGATTAGGTGCGGAGTTTTCTGTAAATCACAACCACTTCCACGTGAGGGTATTCGAGCTATGATACCTTTTAATGCTGTCGATTGCGAGTTTTATGGCGATTTTGATGTTTATGTCTGTTCAGTTTGACATGTTTTTTTTTCTGTATATTGGGAAATTGATTTTTATATTCGTATGTCCACTATTTGCAAATTTGTTGTTCGGCTATAACCTTGAATTTCATTTTTATTGGTTGAAGTTAATTTGTGCATTGAAAAGATGTGCGACAGTAAAAACGGACACGTACTATTATGTACATAACTCACATCTTTGTATCTAAATTTCCTTATGATGAAGCATAAATTAACCTGCGGTTGATCTCAGAGCTGGTTTGGAATCAGAACATCCAATTTTATATGCAGACCAATATCACCGAAAGTTATGAAACCTTTTTGAGTCTATGTGAATGTAGTAGTAGCTCAATGTATTTATTTTCGACCTCGGTCAAATCTACCACCATTTGATGCCGAGTGCACCCGGATTATGGATTTTAAAAACCTTCTGTCCTTTGTCTAAAACGACAAAGACAAGGTACTTCGAAAATAAAACCGCAAACATAACACCGAAGTACTGTCTTCGCTTGCCTTTAAAGTCAGGATTCTCAATAGCTTAATTGACGACTTTTTTGAATTGTCAAATCGCGGACGGACTTTAAGATGAGTAATATATAATATCTGTTTGATTCTGTTGATTCTTATGAATTCACATTTTCCGGTATCTGATTACAATTGTTCTGGTTTGCAGAGATGTAGTTTTCGGACAGGTTACGAGCGCGCGCGGGTACACAATTTCACCAGAAAGGTCTATTCCTCAGTTCGTCTTTAATGTGAACCATACCGAGCTTCCTATTTATCGAAGTTAGTTCCCAATATCACGGTTGTCAAACAGGGTTACAAGCTAAAATCTTGTTTTCTTTAAAAGCACTGGACATCATCAGATAAAGTGGGGTGATGCTCCTTTCCTACTCAGTCTATTTCTACAGTAGTCATTGCTGACGAGGACTAGTCTAGTAGTCCCATGAGACAGTGTTCTGTAAGGAAGCCAAAGATGGAACTAATATGTGAACTTTTTAGATTAATCAAAATGAGAGTGTTTTTGACTGGAATTAGGGTAGCTTGCCGATATAATTGACACGTTGTACCATTTGTCCATCCACAGTTTTCTATGATCACATCCCAATTAAACAATAGATTATGTATCTTTAGCGAAGGGCATAGCTACCATTTGGTAGAATGTCAAGGTTGTCCATAAATGCCAGTTTCCTTCGATATCTTTGTGCCTCGTTACCCTGAGAAGGTTTAAATTCTCTTCCGTCTAGTTAAAAGGTACTCGGCATTTGTTGGCTATTTTTCATTGTAAATGATGCCGGGATGTCGATGATACAGACATTCTTTGGGAATATCACGTTGAACATCAGGCAGGGCAAGGCTTTATTAGTTACCACCGATAAGGAAGGGGAAATGATATGATTAAGTTAAGCATCTCCGAGATGACGCCTCCACATACACCGCAATCAGTTTTGAACATCCGTGTGCATGATATCCGAGTTGCCATTTCTGGAAGTTGAACTCAAAACTACGTAACTTAGTGTCTATGTTTCTTCTTATTGATGGTGGAAAAGTGATGACTATGTTGGTATCCTGTCAATCTGGGTGATCTCTTTTCTTCATAGTGTTTTGCCATGCTTCCCTCTACAAACAATAGACCTCTTCATTGCGATCGTCTTCTTTGACCTGTCAAATGATCCCAGTTAGTCGCTTCGTAGTTCCATGAAACCTTTTAATTTCTTCGCATTGATATTGGAGCACTGTGTGAAGATTTGAATTGTGATCTTCTAGATGTTTAATGACACTTTTCCTATTTAACAGCATGCAAATGATGAGGTGGAAGGTGACATTCAGTGATTATTGCTGTCATCATGTCAGCCGATGACCTTAAGCATTAGTTGATTGCATACAAAATACACGTATTCTGCTCGAAGGACAATCGATTTTTTTATAAAGGGTCTGTACATTGTGAATTAATCATTTACGATGCAATTGTTTTTTATCCAAACCAAGGGAAGTTCTATTTCTTTCAAAAATGATTCATGTGATGTCCCGTTTGTGTTAACGTTCCTCCAAATATTGGCCACATCTGTTAGGCTCTACAGTTTTATAATCAATTTCGTATAATGAAATCGCAAAAAAAAAAATAGTTCTACAAAAAGTGTACTGACCCATAATTCTATTAAATCCATTTCCCATTCAATGAACTCATTGAATTGAAATAACCATAACTACTTGCAGCGCTCATGATAAAAAATGACGCAAAATCAAATTGAATTTAAACTCAAAACCTTAATCCGTTTTCTAACATAATCCTCGCACATTCACCACATTCACTTTGACATATTAAAGCCTCCCAACCGGTCGCCGCATTGCCTTTATTAACCCATTAGCACACCAGAACAAACAAAATAATACCATCCGCCATACTCCGTGTCTAAAATCACGTGCATTGATTTTTTCATTCTTCCAACAACACACAACTGCAGATCAAATCGAATTCAAAATCAATGCGTCCGACATTCTGCCGGCCAAAGCCCCGTCAAACCGCCAATAATCTAATTAACAAATCCGAGCGCTCGCGCCGCATTCCCGACAAGAAAAATCACATCACAATCATATACATACCCAACCACCCACACAAAAACATAGCAAACATTTAAAAATTAATAATAAATTGGAAATTTCAAAAATTAAATAAATAGCGGTACTCCTAACTTACTGTGGTGCATTGGCGAGTGTGCACACGTTTGCCGGAATAATGAAAATTTTTGCGGGAAATTTTCATAATTCGCGATTTCCGACTCGACCGAACCCATTTAACCACACCGTCGTCGTTGCTTGTACAGTCAGTATCCTGTGTCTGTGTGGATCCGAGCGACTATATGACAACGAAATTGAATCGTTTGTACTTTGAATTGGCTTCGTAGTATTCCTGCCTCCTGTATCTCATTGACAAAGTTTATTTGATTTCGAAAATGTGTGCGTGATTTATGCTGGACTTTGCGATGCGCTAACGTTTGCTGTTTTATGCTTTGTGGCCACCTGGCCGTCATCACATGCATAACTGTTTTATTTATTTTTATTTAAAAAAAAAATCACGCACATGTTTATTTTGGGCCACCGTTTTATCGCAAATTGAACGCCGTATAGGTGGCAAATGAGTTGCGCAATGCGTTGGGATGCGTTTGATGACATTTTATACTGAATTAGGCTTTGAGATGGAATACGGTGTCGGCAGGAGAATTTCAAAGTTATTGACGATTAATTTATATAAAGAAATTACTCCTTAGTAATGGAATAGCTGTAAAACTATGCACATTGTATAGATTATATAGAGTTACTAGAACACTCGATTACAAGATCATTGAGAAGCAAAGAAAAGTAAAACGATGCAATGTGACTACTGTGGTCCGATATTGCAAGTCACCTGTGACATCTGACATTTGATGTGTCATCTCAAGTGTTCAATCTTAACTGCCTATATGCTACCCCTACAAGACTAAGAAAGTGTGTCGTCTGAGGGATCAAATTCCAGTTGTATTGTCGATGCCAATTCATGTATTATTTGATCATTAAGTGAATCACGATCAGCCACTTCAAACAATCAATCCTGCCTCTGCTATTTTAGAGATCATGTGTGCGGATCAAGAAGTACAGAATCCAAATGAAAGCAAATATCAGGTGGAAGCCACTTACCCTCTGTAAGATATCACGGAAGCCAAGGCAAGAATATGACAAGACCCGAACCAGCAAAGTTCTACGATATGAGCAAACATCACTGTAAAGTTTGTAGGGACACTCAGTGGCCATAAGTTCCAAGGAGACTACACAAGAAAACTCAATCTCAAAATTACGACATCTGTAGAGGCTGTGGTTGCGAAGTGAAAAAGGGGAGGAGTTAATAGCTAATCTTTCCATGATATCGCAGAACTGTTCAAGGCCCCAATAACTTTCTAAGAGGTTCCTAAGGACTTCGAGATGGCTGGATATAGTTGAATGACAAACTTCAGGTTGATATGTTCCATTTCAGCGCGGTTAATGTGCACTTACGGTGATTAACGAAGGGTGAATGCACGCTTCTTGGATCAAATACAACATCCCTTTAGGTATGACGAAGTCATTGTTCACTTCACCATAATAAGGGAAATCAGCCATTGAGTTGATGCCCTTGTCTGTTAAATCGTACTCAGTGGATCCGTTGTTCTTGATGGCCTTGCCATCCTTGGTGTGCATTCCAGCTCCGAAGCAATAGATTTAGAATGCCATGCTCCAATACACGCAACCTTACGCAGACTGAGAACCTTGTGCGTCTCGCGGGGAAATTTCTTTGTTTGCCAACGAGCGGTCACACCCTTAAAATCCTTACCCTTGGTAACACAAACGCAGTCAATGACTTCAGTTTGTCCTAAGACATTGGATATTGGCTTGTTCCAAGTGTTTCTTGACCCACATAACATTGTTGTCAATGTTGCCACCGTTCAATTGGAATTTCATAATATGTGCCTTTTTTAGGCGTAGCTTGATCAAACGGATCTGCGAGTGATAATTAACGCGGGTGACTTTGCAGTAGCGGAACATCTTCCTGAAATCATTCTCAATGCTCTTCTTGCCAACATCATCGGTCCACTTCTTGCTGGACTTTCTTCTTGCTCTTGTAACAGTTCTTGTAGAAGCAACTACGGCAACTACGAGGGCGATGTCCTTTAGAAATCGTTAGTAAGATATTAGGGCTTTGGACAGTTCTTGGATATCACGGTAACCGAATGGAGTCTCGATATAGCCGACAGCTCCAACAACCATCATTGGTGAAGTTTTCAACGGCTTCTACGGCATCCTTCTTGTTTATCTTCGATTCAGAACGGTGAGCTTTGCGGACGATATGGCTCATACCGGCCTTGTAGCTTATGAAAAATGTAGGATGCAATGGCTTTAAGCCATTATCCTTGGGGAAAGTCTTTACCATACCTTACCACGGTGCCTAGCTGCACGCTTATTTGGGTAGAAAGCCATGGAACCGCTGCGAGCCGTTGAAAATGTTTGATGAGATATTTTTTAACTATTTCAACGCTTCCTATCAGCTCAGACAAAGATGAAAAAAAATAAATTATGACCCTGCATTGCACCTGATCGTTAAGCTAATCTATCACATGCATGTGCAAATCTTAACTGGCGTATGTATAGCCACGCCTGTTTTGTATTTTCCACTTAATATAAAAAAATACGACAAAAACGAAAGTATTAATAAAACTAAAACAGTTTGAGATACCGATAGCTACGCCACTTCGTATGATGATAAATGACAATCGGTAGATAATATACGCCAAATATCTCAAAATGCCAATTTTCGCAGATACGCCACTTCGTGTTTGGAACGACGATGTAACCTCTGTTCCATCAACCACTGTTAGGATTGCCAAACCGATTCCGAAAACCACACGGAGTTTGTAGATCCTATGAAGGAAAGTGCTGCTCAATGCCATCGAAATTCTTCACACAAAACCACTATCAAAGTGTCGTTAAGCTGATTTAAACAAAACGGTTCCCCTAAAAACTTTTTAAGGACGACTTACTTCCTGAGTTAAAACGTCCCTAACCAAAGACTGTGCGCTGTCAAGTATTTATGAGCACAGCCCAGCCTAAAGGGGCATAAAAGTTAAAATACATTCACCTTGTTCTGGCACTACAAATGAAGGTTCACAGAAATAAATTTGTAACCAATTACTTTCCCTAACCTAACAAAAGCGGCAAAAAATGAATTGCACTGCCCTTCCGTGAAACACACCGCACTTTTAGCAACCAACCTCCCGTCCCACGCCCTGGGTCACAGAATAATAAATTAGCATTTTTTTTTTAAATTGAAACAACTGCGCCGATTTTTTTTTGTGTGTGCCAAGTGCCAACCCTGTCGTCATTCTAACACAGATTTCACAACCAATCTACGTTACCATCATCATCATCAAGAGTAAACGCCATCAAAGCACATGGACAGAGCCACCACTACCACCAGCAAACATAAGCATCACTGCTGTCCGTCGAATACACTATATCCCTTAGATTTTTTATGTTTAGTGTGTGCGTACCTCGATCACATCCGTTTGTTCGTCCATTAACTATTAATTCCTGGTGATGAAAAATTTGATTCACCAAAAAACCCCAGGACGACAGAGTCCTCCTGTCAATTTCATTTTCGCCGCTTTTTTTCGCATTTTTTGCGCTTGTGTTAGATTCGTAAAAAATTCATTGAATCGGAGCGATAAAGGGGTTCAAGTTTGGGCGCCGCGCCACCGGTCCCTTTTATTTTGTCAGCTAGCCTTGGTGTGTGTGTGTGTGCGTGTGTGTGTGTTGGCCCTTCGTCGGTTGGTGTCACAGAAACACAGCCTCTGACAAGGTAATTGGGGTTTTGTCGTCTGCTCGGGTGATTGCTTTCATTCTATCGGTTAGGATATTGCATGCAACATATACAGAGAACGGGTGGGGGCAGCAGGCAAGCAGCGTTATTTTTTAATGGAAGGACATGCCCGCAGGTCTAGTTTTCGCTTCAATGCATGATGAGAGAGTAAGTATACTTTACTTAACGGTAATTATGTTCGTCTTGTTTTTTTTCCTTGTTTAATGTGCCAACAGGGTGACAGATTGGCGAATTGTATATGAGTGTGTTATTTTTTTCTGCGCATTGTTGAGGAGAGGGAGATGAAAATGTGGATCCTCTGTGACTTTGGGGTTAATGCAATAATGAAAGTTTTAATTTAATTTTTTTTTTCGCGCACACACATAGGCCGGTATATTTATTTTAATTATGAAAATTAATTATTTTAATGAGGTTACCAGGCAAAGGCGGCCGAGGTTTTTTTTCCGTTAAATAATTTAACCAGAATGTGGTAATTTGTGGTAGATTACAAAGGCATATTTCAGGTTTGGAATTACGTTGCGTGATATTACGAGGATGGTGATGGAGTGGGTCGGAGATGGTGGATGTGGAATATTAGTTGAACATAACAGCAATTTAACAGCTCAGGTGAGAAGGAACCAAAAGATTCTATAAATTTTAAAAGAAGTTCATTCGATGGGGACAGCGCACGTTTTTGGAAGTAAAGTGGGTGGATGGACCTTTTTTAATGTGTAAATTCTTGGCCAAATTCAAATTGAGATCGAGTAAAGTTAGGCCATGGGGTTCCTGCTTGAAATATGGTTAAAGTTTGATAAAATTTCGGTGATTTAAACATGGGTGGCTCAAACTGTGTATTTTCAATAGATTTTAATTTTCATCCTTAAAAGGAAACTTCCACTATGGGTAGTATCTAGTTGCAAACTACAAGTTAGAAGAACTACATCGATAGTGATGGTTAAGGAAAATCCGTGCACATATGAGTGATCATAATCCTCGAACTTTATTGAACTCGTTCTTAAAAAATGTTTGCCTGTTCCATAGATCAGTAGATCTGGCCATCGTTTCTCCAGCCGTTCACCAGTTTTTGTGCCTTATTTTGGATTTATCTAGGATGATGAATTTTTTTACCCGATATCTTTGTTCATAACAATATACAGTTAAAATCTAAACATTTCGCGCAAGCCAACTTATTTGCGGAAAGCCACCTTCCTTGTTTGAGGAAACTTAGTATTTTCCATTTTTTTTCTTTAAAAAACCCAATTTTTTGGTAAAAGTTTTAATAATCAAAAAGTTTCAAGCAAAATACTTTAAAAAAAATTGTTGTGTACACGCTTACTTTTTAAGCATAACCAGGAAAAAATACATGACCGACATATATAGGGTTTTTCTTAGAGGCATATAACCCTTAACCTAACACAACAAAACACAACAAAACACAACAAATTCAATGGAATGAACAACATTTTGGCTTTATGAGCTCACAAATTTGATGGCATTTAATGTTAAAAAAATAAATTCTGGCATATGACTGCGTCTTATGACCGCCATCTTATCGGTCCAATTTTGCACCACTTTTTCGAGCATACACGGTCTTCTATCGTCAATACTCCGTCGAATGTTGGATTATAAGTGCTCAATCGTTGCTGGTATATCAACATAGACCACAACAAGTAGTCCTAAGGTGTCAAACTACGCAAACGAGGTGGCCAATTGACAGGTCCATTTCTTGAGATGATTTGGTCACCAAACGTTAAGCTCAATAAAGTCATGGTTGCACGCAATGTATAGCATGTTGCAACGTTTTGTTAGAACCTTTTCTTCTCCAAATGATTTCCAATGGCATGACAAATAAAAAATAAAGAATCATTTGCCTGTAGCGTTCGCCATTCACGGTAATGTTGGCACTTTTGACGGATTTAAAGAAAAATGGCCAGATGACGCCTCCGGCATGTATACTGCACCAAACAGTGATTATTTTCGGGATGTACTAAAGTATCAAGAGTCTCATGAGGATTGTGCTCCAAAGACTTTGCTTTCTGCCTTATCGGCTGGTTTTGTTCTTAATAACATGAAAGAACTATCCCGCTTGTTTTTTTTTAATAATAAAATTCTGCGTAAAAATTCTCCTCAAATGCGTTTTTGTTTTTGGAAAAAGCAGACAATAAATATTTGTTCGCCATCAGTTCATCGGAAATCTCATTACAAAAGGTCACCATAGTTACCCAACATTCAAGTACAACCATAACCGCCATCCCTTGTAGTGTTTTAGCTAGATTTGCTATGCGAACTGTCCGGTCCTTGTTTCACCTCATCTAATCCAAACTACATTCACAAATAACAGCCCAAAAATATCCCGTCGGCATTATTTGAAAATATTCCGCTCTCAAACTATACCCACGCCGAGTGGCGCTCCTCCATCTGCTATACGGCACGAAATTCCACAAAAACAGCAGCGCATTGTGCGTCCGTTTATTGTGACACAATAAATGCTGCTAATGCCAAAAATATCAGCATCCGTAACTTGTACCAATCAACGCATCTAACGAGTCCTGAAATTATACACAAAATTTGTGCTGCGAGATCTCCTGCCTTGTGTTTGTGTGCGAGTGTGTGTGTGTGTATAAAATGGGTAAATGCAACATTCCACACACAAAGAGCTGCAAATCGAAAAACAAATACCACTCTAGTTAGTGGTTCCTTGCATAATTAAATTTGCGTACATTAGGAGGAGCTGCAGGAATGGGGATGGTTTGTTTGGTTGTGGGTGCAGCTGAGCACGGGGCAAGGAAGAGCGCGGGCGGGACATCGCATATGAGAACGTGGGTGTATATGACGCAATGAAGTCGACTTTTAACCGCAGTGCTGAGCATGCACAATGATAGTGATAGTGTGGTTGCGGGGAATGTGCTTGCTGTCAGCTTTTTGGCCCGAATGATCCTCCGTTTGTTTAGCTATTCTCTTTTCGGTTATGTGAATGAGTGTATATGTGGCCAAAGCGTGTGCGGTGTGTGTTTACGTTTGGAGGTTGGTAGAAATCCTTTGAATTTAGTGTTTTTGAGGACGGAGCCAGCCTCCGGTTTTTTGTCCTGTTTTTTTTTTAATGAACTAGATTTGTGAGTGTTTTCCGAGCGATTTTGAACCTTAAGTGGAGGGAATTTATTCAACCGTGTGTAGTAGGGCAAGTACAAACACACCCGTGCGATGAGAATTCAGCACTTTCTATGCTGATTGTTGAAGTGAAATTTAGGACAGCTCATGACGGTTGATAGGGTTCTTCGAGGACGTAAATAGTGGTTGTGCGGGGAGTTGGCTTAAATTAATAGACTTAGTCAGTTTACATCAATAAATATCAGGGTATCCGGCTCGATGGGCCATTTTAGCTTTCCCAAGTTAGGAACAGATGTACTGCTATCGAGCGTTAGAAGAATATTTTTGAATAAAAAGCAGTGATTTTGGGATATTTATACTTAAATTGTTTTGAAACAAGAAACTATCTTTCATGACTTCAGGAATGCATTGTTCACACACAACTGCCGCAAGAAATGTAAGCCATTCTCATCTGTTACAAAATTAAATGTCACAACTCATTGAACCTTGAAATTAGAAGCTATTCTCAACAGATGGCGCTCTACTGAAAACTTTGCATCACCTGAGTGTATGCCATTGGATATCCTAGATCCTAAGTATTTTCAAATCCAAAAATCTTAACCATAGACATATCAAACTGCCCTCGTTATTTCTATGCAAAACATGCCCAAATTTCAGTTACAAATTTATACGTGTAATTTTGTGAAAATAGGTCCCAGGTACACATGACGCAGCACTCAAAATCCGAAAATTATTATTCAATGTAAAATTTATTTTGTTAAGCACATACAATCTGACTGAATAAATGATATCCTGGTTCAGTTTGGTTCGGTTCCTTTCTCATAATCACGATGAGTTGTTGACCCGCATAGACTTCAAATTTTGCATAAACAAACCTACCTACCTACCAACCTACACCCGAATAAATTTTTTCCTCATTTTTGTTGTCTTGTTGTTGTTGTTTCCATTCGTTGTTTCTTATTTGTTTATCTTTTTTTTTTGTGTCTCATAATAGAGAAACGAAGTAGTCTCGGCAGTAGTATCGTGCGCGCACCATCATCACGTTTTTGTTGAAATCCTTACTTCGGTGATTCGGTGCACAGGTTGAGCCAATATTCTAATTTGAATGTTACATGAACCGGAACGAGACGAAAAGTACTACGGGCTTTGATATCGTTCTGCTGTAGTCTGTTCTCTGTGTGTGGGTTTGGAATGGGAATAACTAGGACGACCATAGCCAGGAGCAGGGATCTTCTTTATCACATCACCTACCGTCATCATCTTATTTGGGAACCTAGAATGTTTACATGTTGTCGAAAAGTCACACAGTTGTCTGAAATGCTGGCTGACTGGTTGTGCTTGTCGCAGTCCTTCGACGAGATGAAATTTCGTTGCGTTTTTCCTTTCGTATTCTTTCACTTGTGTATGGCAATGCACGACAGGTAGAAAGAGTGAACGTGACTAATGAGTTTTCAAAGGAAAGGTAAACCTAGTAAAGGTAAGCAACAGCACATATATGATTCTATACAGCCGATGGGTAGCCCTTAGGTGGGTAACTTTATAATGGATGCAGGATATCATGTTAGTTTGTTTGGATATCAACACCAACAAAAAATAAAGATACTTGCTGTTGCGGGCAGTCCTAGCGGTTGCACTTTCTTTTCTCGAATGTAATTGTATTTGCTGTGTGGTTGAGTGCTGAACATATCTTCAAGCCATCGCAAGTTGTTATGAGATTTTCCAGGTGGAAATTTCCTCCCTATCATATGCGAAGGTCAAACTCATTTCGTGTGCATTCGAGTTAGATGAAATGGAACTGTCAGCAGCAGATGTTACTGTACAGGGTTTCAAGAGCAAACAGCGTTCATTTATTATTAATGGCGTTGAGTGTATTTCTTATCTTGTAAGAAGTAAGTCTATGTGCGGAATGTATAGTTGGCGATTTTAGTTGGTGATTATTGCTGTTGCACAAATTGTCCTTGTTTAAGAACTGGATGTATTCCCTTAAGAAAGAATTAATTGGTCAAGCGCACATAAGTTTATGCTTCCGTACATGAATATGTGCGATTTGGAAAAAGAAGAGTGCGCTTGACCAAAAAGTATAGAACTACATAGAGTGCGCATCTCATACAACGAATATTTTCTATGTTGGGTACTGATATTGATCTACGAAATTTCCCCTTCGCATTTAGCGATCGCGTCTGAAACGGCTACAAAATTTTTAGCTGAGATGCGAACTCTATGTAGTTCTTTACTCTTTGGCTTGATTTACAAATATGTGCGTGAGAGATTTTCAATTTTTTGTTATTTATCGATTGTTGTCAATTTCTATTTTTTACTTTTAAACTTATTTCTTATTTACTTAAAATATTAACTTACTACTAGAAAAAAATGCTTAAATCTAACTTATCAATAACTGGTTTACTTAATCTAACTTATCGGCCCTTAGTGGGCGCTGTAAGCTTATATATAGCTGTTTTATTTTGACTTTAGGCTTAGATTTGTCGGTTTTTTTGTTTTAAATTTAATTTTAATTTACAAAGAAAAAATTGAAAACTTTGTTTAGTGACTTTTTTTTGTTTTATATAAAAGCTTATTCTAGATTATATATAACTTAAGACTACTTAAACTACTTAAGCCTAACTTAAGACTACTTAACTACTTAAACCTAACTTAATTATAATCGGGGTGGCGAGCCCTCGTTGCGCATGCCCCGAGGGTCGCCATCCTGATTGCGTCTTTCGGTCCCACGGCAGCCTGCGTTCAACCATATTGTACGCCAATATGGTGCACAAGCCCCGCCCCAGAACTTGTTCCTAATCTAAAATCTTACCTATGGAGTTGGACTAAAAGTCCGCAAAGTCCTGAGAAAGTGCAGAATCACCTTCCTCATATAGCCACCAGAATTCAGTGCGCTGTTTTGCAGCATCGATCCTATCGCGATCCGATACCGCCGTGCTAAAGCGGAGGAGCTCCGGAGCATTGTCGACGTACCCGTCGCGGATTAGCCGTTTGTCCCGCGCGTCACGATAGCGGTGGTATAAAACCGGGATCCCGTTCCTGTCTTGTACTAACCCTAACGAATCGATGTAAATGAATGCCTCTGGTGGAATAAAGCCCGATATGAGCGTGCTCTCCATGTATAAATCATTGGGATAATAAGCCCCAAAGATCAGGCTGTTGTCGCTAGCCATCGCCCTTGCAGCGTGCCTTCGAGTCACCTTAATTAGGAAATTGTCAATTCTATTCAACTGAGCCCCATTGTATAGAACCTCGTTGCGATAATATTTTATGTACTCGGAGTCCGGCGTTCGGTACAATCCTAAGCAGGATCGGAGACAACGTCTCTCAAACAGCCGTATCCTTTCCATGTAGGATGGTGATACATTGAACCACACGGAACAACCGTAAGCGATGATCGGCCTTATGAGGGCCATGTAGCAAATGACTTTCACCCTTGAATCAAGTTGACTGCTATGAAACAATCTTCTTGTCAGAGCATAAGCCCCCCTAGCCCTGGCCAGACAAGCATCCACATTTTTATTATAATATAGAAACTTGTCAAGCCAGATGCCAAGGTATTTGACTTCACTTCTCACCGCCAACGGTCGTCCATGCTGTCCCATGATACAAAATTTTTTCCAGTTTTTTCTGGTATCGTAAGAAGCCCTCTGCACTGGGGTCCTGAACAGAATTGTTTCGGTTTTTTGGAAATTGATCCTCAATTTCCAATCATCGCAATATCCCTTAATGTGATCGAAGTCACGTTGCAAAAGTGTGTTGATGACCTCGATTTTCGGACCTGATCTGTACGCCACTAGATCATCTGCGCACGCTATAGCTTGTCTGAGAGAACCTACAAGATCACTTGTATAAATGTTAAACAATATCGGGGAGTTCACCGCCCCCTGTTGTAAACCGTTTTTAATTTCAAAGACTTTACTCGAAGTTACGTTGCCACATTTGACAACGAACTTCTTTCCCATAAGCATTTCATAAATCATATATAGCATGGGTTTACGCATGCCCAGTCTGGTCAGCTTGTAGAAAAGCCCCTCTAACCATACAGTGTCGAAGGCCTTCTCAAAGTCAACCAGACAGGCCCCTGTGCATTGTTTTTTGGACTTATTCCATTGGATGTCGGACACTAGTTTCGACGCGGCATGAATGGTATCATGCCTCGCTCGAAAACCAAACTGATTATCCGGAATAATTTTGTTTTCCTCAACCTACTTAAGCAGAGCTCTATTGACTATCTTCTCTAATACCTTGCTTACATTCGGCAGAAGGCTTTTTGACCGAAGATTTGCAGGGTTTGTTTTGTCCTTGTCCTTTTTGGGGATAGGATGTACCACCGCCGTTTTCCAGTGCACCGGATAATGTGCATTATTCAGTGCATTGTTAAACAGGGTGGTGAAGATATCGACTGCTTCTATTGGCAGGTGTCTCAATACGACGTTTGGGACACCGTCCTCTCCTGCCGACTTTTTATTTTTCAATGATACCAAGATGTCCAGGAGTTTATCTTTTTGCACGAACAGCATGTCAATTTCTATTTCTATTGCTAATATTCGTATATACATTTAGTCTGTAGATCATTTCAACTCACGTATATTTTTGTAGGCCTTTTTCTAAAAAAATGGATTCTTATACTTTATCCAATAGCATCCGTCCTAGCTCCGTTCAGCTACAGGATAATGAAATTTTGTATATAAGGTCATTTACCATGCCTCACGTACAAGTTAAAACATTTTCAAAACCTTTTTAAAAAACGCCCTTTTTGCTCAAACTGTTAATTTTCTAATTCTTAACTACTGACTAAGTTTAGATACCGCATTCGAGTTCGAGGCGTTGCACAAATTAAACAAAAAACAACCACTATTTGAAATTTTAAACTCTATTTCTTGTTAAACTCCCACAAATGGTGGCAATGCCAACCAATATTTTATGTGAAACTGCCTCAGATTTAATTCGCAAATCATTCACATCAAAACCGCATTTTATCCATCTGGAAGGACGACCATTTTTGTTTTCGCATATGCCACCCTCCAGCAAACACCATCAAATTTCACCAAAATGCACCTTCAATACCCTGCCAGTTGACCATAAAATCACAGATTAACCTCAAAGTTTAAATTAAGTTTCCTTATCTTTGGCTAAAAACTACAAAACCACCACCTACACCAACCAACGAAAGACCGACGCCGCGATGCCTCACCAACCAAGTCTAAGCGGGTGACAACAAATCGCCTGTGGTATTCCTAGCCCCGTAGAACCTCACCTAATTAACCTAAACTACTATGCGTTTTCATTATAAATTAAATACCGTTAACGGAAAACGCAAACAAACTTTAGTTACTGAAAGCGACCCACCCTGAGACCAAAATGTAAGTGGCTTCGCTCAGTTATGTTGGGGGGAACAAAAAAAAAAAACACAACAATCCAGAGAATTCCCAATCCCACTACCATGCAATATGTACAAATAGTAAAAGAACACACAAACCCTGAGGATATGAAGCTAATTTTCCAAGGATTCGAAATGTCCCCAGAGAAAAAGCTAACCAACATCAGTGGGCGAGGTGGAACTTTTCAAGCTAACATCGACAGCGAGGGTGCCGTCCTGTCCAATATGCGATGCGGTGCACCCTTCACATCTGTCTCCTGCTTGGCTCACCTCAGCCAGTGAGAAATCGAAAACCGAGGAGAGGTCCTTTTTTAAGTTTTTCATGTGTTCGCCTGCGGCTAAATTGCCGGGTAAAGCTGAATGGTGAATTACGAGATTGTCCTGTTCTCAGGATCAAGGTAAAAGCATTCAATGAAAATGACTGCTGTCGCCTGTGTGCGCTATGCCAACATAACACACGTAATGGTTGTCACGACGACACCACACACACACCCTTAGGATGGGTGACGCGGCACTTTATCTCTGTTTTGTGCAGCGTTTATCTTTTGTGACCCAGAGAACACCCCGAACTTTGTTGTTTTTGATGTCGTCGTGTCGACGTCGTCCTGTATTTTCTATGCTGCACGACTGTGGTATTACAGCCGCGTCCATAATATAGGCCTAAGGACATGATGCCGATGCTGACTGTTGCTACTGAAAGCTGGCTCCTGTTGGTCCAAACGGTTTTATGATTATTACATTTTTTTTTATGGCGCAAAAGGAACCCTTCGCCGCAGGATGACACGACTTCTTGCTTTATATATACAAAAAAAAAAGCGAAAACATTTTTGTTTCTTTTTGTCGCTGTTTAGCAAACAAATTTACGTTTTGGTGGCGCTTAAATACGGCAATAAACGTGACTTGACATACTAATCTCACGGTTCTAAAAAAACCCGATGGGGAGGTTGTACCGATCCCTTTGGATGGGTTTTGTTTCGTTTTTTTTTAATTTCTCTAAAATGGGAGACGGGTTTTTCTGGTTTTCTTTGTTGCCTTAAGGAAGGCTAGGCAGAGCGGTACTAGGCAACGATAACATCAAACAAATTTAACACTATTGGCGACGGGAAAGGTGTATCCTGGGGACAATATTTACCCAATTTTCTAATAACACAAATGACAAATAAAATTTGTACACGAATTACTTGTGTACGACACGGACAATATATTAGGGTTGTGCGTTTGCGAAGACTGGATGATTCGAAAGATTTTATCAAAGACTTGAGGCGGGTTTTATCGTTGATTAGGAACAGTTTACCTGAGGTGTAGTCTTAGGAGAGTACTGAGGGTTGATTGTTATCCTTGAATTTTTAAACGGTTTTTCATTAGAAAGAAGTGTTGGTAGAGTTCGTGATTAGAGGTTCTCTATATCTCTAAGAGCATTTAAATTTAGTGGGTTTGAAAATTAAGTGAGTAGTAGCGCAAACAAGCACGGCTTATTTGTTTCCATAATATAAGCGCGCTGATTGAGTTGGAATTTACAAGCAATATCGAGCCGAATCGAGCTCGAAAGACCATCATTAATAGACTAAACGTTGATTTTAAAATTACCCCATCACATGTATAAGTTTTTTTTTTACTATTGCTAATAGATCTCTTGCTTATTATATATACCTCAATGCAAGTTCTGAAGAGGTAGGCATACGTTGCTTTTATATCTTATCAACAAATCCTAATGAGAGATGAAACAAGAGTTGAGTGGAAGAAGCAGGTATAACTTTGCGTTGATGCCAAGTTCCGCTTTATGATAAGATATCAGTCAACTTACAGTATTTCATTTTCAACTTGTACTACGATGACCAGCCTTAAGTTTTAAATTTCAAAGAAATGACGGATTTAACAAATGTTTGCCTTACTCCCATGAGGAAAATATCTGGCGAGGTTGGGGGATTCGATAATTAGTGGATACTTAATAGCATCTTTGGCTGCACCATCCGCAATTTCATAAACTTTGATTGCAGTATGCCCCAGTACCCATGCTAACATTCTTTTTCCTTTCAATGTGCGTCTTAGTTGTTCTAATGTTGGGCAGCGGTTGGTTTCGTTTTTATGGATTTTTCGGACTCCCAGGTAATCTCAATAACACTTCGTCCCAGGTAAGATTTTGCAATCGATATCGCTGTATTAATTGCTGCTAATTCTGCAATGTAACTCCCTGCTTCTTTAGGGATCATTCCTTGCCAGACCGTTAAAGTTTGTGAATCTTGAATCTTTTACCACTGCATAAGACGAGTTGCTATCATTATGCGAACCCTCTGTATAGAAGATATGGTCAGGGTTGACGATTTCGATCATGTATTACCCATTCTCCAAATTTGACTTCAGTGCAACTCTAGGATGCGTTTTTCAAGTACGTAGTTCTAAATTCATGGTGTTGCGAAATTTAGTACGGAATAAACCAATAGGTCTTTGAATTCAGCCTACTTGTTCTGAGTCAATGGGGCTGCTGATGTTGCTGGATCAGTTATTGAAGGTTCTCCTAACCACTGACTAACTTTTGACAAATGTAAATGACTCAAGCAGTAATGGAATTGTTTCTCTTGCTTTCAACCGCCTTGTTGAAACCAGATCTTGGTCACATCCATATATTTTTATTTAGGCACTAAAAAAAAGGGTTATCATTGATAACGAACACCATTAGCGCTTTATTTTTACTAACCCCGAACTGTCAGCTACCACATTGTTATATTTTTCCGTTGCGTGTAAAGTATGGAACACACTTTATACATTGGGAATCTTCTAAAAGCAGATACAGAGACAACTTATTTTTAAATATCTACTCTCCCAATGAATGACGAGGTACCACAATTTACCCAAAGGATAATTAAAAAAGCTTTCCTCAGTCCGTTAGGGGCATTTTTGAGAAATGCTTTTGTAGTCGTTATTTTTTTTTCAAAAACATTTGATTGTAAAAGGATTTAAAAACTTTTTTTTTCATAAAAATAAAATCGGAAATGTCTAAACATAGAACCGATTTATATGTGTCACTTTTAATTGAAGAAAAGAACCAATTAGTAGCGTCCAGATCGACAGGACTCTTCTAAAATCGTTTTGTTGATAGCTAAAGACCCTACTGAGAAGAGAATATTTTGATTCGAACAAACATTTCATCGTATCTATTTTTGACAGTTCACCAATTCACTTTTAGAATCATTTGCATGTTTGCAAAGTCGCAGAAGTGATTATGGTTCTCAAACCAGGAAAATCGCCGAACGAAATAAAATCTTACAGACTTACTTCAATTCTTCCAATAATTTCAAAAGTTTTTGAAAGGATATCACTCGGTCGCTTACACCCCATTATTGATCAGAAACGCCTTTTACCTGACCATAAATTTGGGTTTAGAAGTAAACATTCGACTGTGGACCAAGTTCATCGAATGACTGATATAATTAAGAAATATTTCGAAGAAAATAACATTTTCTCAGCCGTATTTCTTGACGTGACGCAAGCTTTTTATAAGGTTTGGCATAGAGGCCTTCAATGCGAGCTAAAACAAGTTCTGCCTGAAAAATTATATAAAATCCTCATGTCGTATCTTGAGCATAGACTCTTCTGTGTGAAACTTGGAAACGAATTTTCGGAGTTCAAAGAAATATTGGCAGGAGTACCCCAAGAAAGCGTCCTTGGATCACTCTTGTACATCCTATTTGCACGTGATAACCCACAAACAAACGTTACAATAGTTTCCACAGCAAATATGAAATCACAAAACGTTCTTAACGGGGTTAATGAATGAACAAAATCCTGGCGGATTGCACTTAACGAGAGAAAATCGATTCATGTAGATTTTTCGTATAAACGGACAAACAATTTGCCTGTATTCCCCAATACGGTTCGAGAAGCGAAATTTCTCGGAATGACACTCGATGCAAAATTAAATTTGAAGTCTCATGTAAAAAAGAAATGCGAAGAACTTAAAAATAAATACAGAGAACTGAACTGGTTTCTCGGAAAATATTCGAAGCTTAACCTTGATAACAAGCTGCTATTATACAAGCAAGTGCTAAAGCCGGTCTGGACATACGGTATAAAACAAAATTTTAAGATCATTCGTCAATGCGCCGTGGTATATAGGAATGAAGATCTTCGCAGAGATCTGGGTATTCCCGCGGTTAAAAATGAAACGTTTATTGGGACACGTTAACACAACGGTCCTCCAAATTCTTGACGAAACAAATTTATAGCGGCGCCTTCAAAGAACTAAGCCCTTAGATTTGACCCGATAATAACAAACCGCGCTCTAAATTGCGGAAAAAGCAGAAACTCTCAAAAGAAAGTTACCTACCAGACATTTATTACGCGTGATAAAAAAATTGCTTAGTTGCAATACAAATACAAAAACGGAGGTGGTTTTAGTAAGGGTAAAAGTCTCACACTACTTTGGGCACGTGCTCATCGTGTCTTTCGAGATTTCCAGCAGCCCACGGAAAAGAAATGTTTGGTTTGGGCCAATAAAATTTATCAGCGACAGCTTTAACTTTACATAAAAATACAAACAATAATTCATAGAAATACTTTTTACAAATTTAAAAAAAAATAGACTCACAGTTGCCTTTGAATAGAACGTTTTTAAATTAAAATATATTTTCTGCAGGAAAAAATCAAATAAAAATGAACACAATAACAATTGCTCTTATGTTCAATGGAGAACGTCGCGAAATAATATGTTTATTTGGGAGAAGATACTTATTCTGGAAATCAGAATATAAACTCGATGGTGTCTCACGATGTAGATCCATTTTTACTTAATTTAATTATTAGAAATTTCCTCCTAGTTTTTTGTCGATTTTTGAATTTGTTTAATTTTCTCTAATGTCATTTTTTCTGTTTTGCAGATACATCAAGAATTTTTCAAGATCCAAAAAGATAAATTGAATGGAAGAATACCATGTAAGTCAATGACATTTTTTATTCTTAACAAATATTTGCATTGAGTATTATTAGTTCATTAAAACTATTTTAAAAGTATTTTAAGTAAAAAAAAAAGACTTTTATGGACAGTCTAGCACTCAGTAGCAAAACTTATCAATTCTTGGTTTCCCATATTTTGTAGATACATAGTTGTCTTTAGATTTTCATAAAATGGCCCAGAAAAATAAATGTCTTCCCGTTTACATCTGTAGATCTTGCCAGTCCTTGTTCAACTAAATTTTTGTAATGAAAATGTTTTTTTATCGTTTGTAACTATATTTTGTAACGACTATTCTTTGCCTATTGATGGCCCTACCTTTTACTTCAACAGCCTTCTTCTGGTAGGCGGATCCATACTAACTGCGTTAGCTACGTACGATTTCCATTCGCTCTACACACCCAAATCATATCAAGCATCAGATTTATTGTTTAACCAAATTGCTGACTCATGATAATATAACGAATCAGCCGAATAGTGTCAGCTATCAAGAAAAGCTTATCTCAGCTTAGCCATTCAGATTCGGTTGTAAAAAGGGCAGGCCACGGGTCCTTACAAGCCGCTGCTGTTAAGCAGTCATAATCGTTTAATAAACATTTTACCGGAAAGGACTAAAGACCTCTTCTAATTTCTCCATAAAAATCGCAACAACACACGCATTTGACATGCCTCAGTGACGAAGAGGCATCTATCTACTCTCTAAATACGCTCTAATATTTGATTTGAACAATTTGCACAAAAATAAACACAGATAATAATAGCTTATTAGGCTTTTGATAACAGTGTTAAGGCTTTGATCTTTTGCAAAGGAAATAATGTTCAGAGGATACCTTTTCTTGTGGGTCAGGCAAACTTCATCGAGTATGCTCTCTTCCAACCACATATTAATGATGGCTTATGCTCCTACCTGACTCTTCTTTCTTGACATAAAGGGCTTTACTGGAGAGGCGTCATCCAGAGCAATGGTGAGCTCCATTTTGAAAATTATACTTTGTCGTTGTCGAGGGTTTTGTTCAGTCTTTAGGTTTAGGTTGGAAAATTTGTTCGCCTTTTAGCAGTCGGTGTAATTAATTGGCTCCTCCATATTCCATGTCCCAAGTCCGCTTATATGAATCTCTCAGCTTTTTGAAAAAAAAAAAAAAACTGTCGGTCTTCCCTTCTAGTTGCCTTTATGTAGATCTCGCTTTTGTAGCTTCCCCAAGAGATTTCATCTTCGTTTCCGGCGATGAATTGTAGGTCTTACTCTTAGCTGTATGAATCTGTGTTATATTTCGTCGTGTCGGGGTTTTACTTTTATAAAAGGAGAAAAGTAGGATATAACTTGCGAACTTCTTGGTGATTTTTTGTTTAAATATACCTCTCTCGGCTAGGGCGAACCTATAATTGAATGAAATGTGAAGAAAGTGCAACCAATGTCATTACCGTTCTTAACAGAAACCCAACACGCGCACATGAACGATTGAAACAAAAATAGCACTAGAACCTAATTCCTACCTGTGCGTTTTGCGACAAATATTGTCAATAAGTTTGTTCGCCATTCATTGATTCTTTGCTTTGTCTATGCAAAGGACGAATTAAAATATTAGCTGGGCGCCATGATCACACATGACAATAACATAAAAAAAAAACAGAATTTATTCTTACCACCTTTTAACCAAATTGCGGCTCACACACAAACAACATCTAACACCCCGAAAAAGGCTAATCCCTACTAAGTCCCCGAATAAACGAGTAGCAACTTTTAAATCCGCCCAAAACGCCGCCAGCAAGGATTCTTGGTGTCAGTCGTCATTTTGATTTGTTCGCAAATCCACCCTGGGGACCAATGTCTCATTCGCAAGCCCATCAAACGGGCAAAAAAAATCACACAAGGACAACAAGGATGTCCTTTGCTTTCGTCGTATAATACCGTGTGACATGTGTGCGAGGTGTGTTCATCTGTTGATTCACATATCCAAACCAACCTGACGTGCGACATCTCCAATCAAATGGAATTAAATGACAAGATATAACAACAAGCGTTCGCATAGTGAAAGGAGCCGTATCGTTCGCAAATCAACAACAAGTGTCACAAGGAATGAGCCTCACCTGCCCATAGTTGAGTATTATTCCTGTTTCAGGACAAACGACAGAAGTTGGATTCTTTTATTTTTGATGTTATTGTGCGTGTGTGTGCGAAAATATCCCTATGGACAGGTTTGGATTATAGCCTTTCACAATCTCTACCTTCCTGATTTGCTTTAAGGATACCCCTATCGCATTATACTTATTTTGATTATTCCTTTATGAAATTGGATGCTAGGCAATTGGCACATCCAAAGCTCGCGCGAATTGCAATCGGATAATGGCGTCATTACTTTCAACGATATTCGCTGTGTGGGTGTGTAGGGATAACCACAGGCGCCTGTACCTACCTCAGCCGATGGTGTTAATAGCAGCATTAACAAACAAATCTCCTACTTAGACGTGCTGTGACTGCCTAATCAGGCAAAAGCCTCAGAAATGCCGAGAATCACCTCCTCACCCAGCAAGGACACATTTTTAGAGAGTGTGCGACGCGCAATATGCCTTCCTTATAACAGGAAAAAAAACCCTTTCATAGATCCTTCAGATGCTTAAGACTATGTGAAATGTGACTACGCGAGTATGTACCTACTAGAACCCAACCACACACCCTCAAAAATATGTGAGTTGCATTTTGTGTGTGCGGTGTACCAGTGTGTATATTTGCAAAGGTGTTATTATATCCCTCTCAGCGCGCCAGATCCTTGTTGGATTTTTCCAATGTTTGTCGTGTGATGTTAATTAATTTCACTCCTCTTGCTGAGGTGGTGCGCTGCTCTTGATGAAAAGGAAATTCCAAGGAGCGTGTCAACCTTGCGCTTGGTTGCAGCCATACACAGTTGTGTTGTACAGGTGTACTCCTCCTGTACCTAATAAAAGGATTCACCTCTCACAGTCAGTGTGTGTGTGGCGTGCCTTAATGCCGGTGCTTTCATTAAACAATTTTATGGTAACTATTAACAACTTAAGTGTGTGCTAAGTGTGGTTGGGAAATGAAAGTGAGGCCAAGGAAACTGATAAGCTTCTGCATAAGTGGCTGAGGAATGAGAAGGACTTTGAAAGGAGAACGCTGTGCACGTCGTTGTGTGTGCGTTGAGAAGAAATAATCGTTTTCATTAAAACTGAGGTTATGGTTGAAGTCAATTAGCCGTCTCCCCGCAAATGAAATGATGGCGAGAGAACAACGCCGCGACGTGGCTTCGGTGGTTTAATTGTTTGGTAATCGTAGTTTAAGTCGACTGTTTGCATAGGTGGTGCCTATTTATAGAGGGTCTAGTCAGGCGATGTTTGGTTGTGTGGGAGGGGGAGAGTTACAAATGGGCTTCTACTTATTTTACTTAAAGGGCTCTCTTTATTAGTTGCGAGTTGTAAACGATAGTTGACATTTTGTAAGTCATTTAAATAAATGGGTCAACGGTTTAAATTTGCAGGATCGGGGTTAGTGTGACACTTCGAGGAATATAAAATTTCTAAACATATACTTAAGGGACGTATGTCCTTTGCTGGACACAAACCATGTAAATACCAAGTCTACTGAGAAACTTCTAAATTAGCATGAAAGTGCTGCCAAACGGTTATATTATTAGAATCAGCAGTATTATGACACATCAAGATTAAGGTATTTACTGTTAATGACGTAATTTCCAGGAAGCAAGGCGGCTTTTGTCCAATTGTCAAGAAAGGTTTCTCAACTTAGATTTTCCGATTTATGTTGCCTAAACAATTGCATTATTAATCTGACAGATTGATTGCTCTCTAAAGTCAAACATTTCAAAACTTTGGACGCTTCTTCATTGTAATTATTTAAATGCTTTATCAACAGGGCCGAATTGCATTTTTTTGGTTTTCTTTTTACTGAATTGCATGAGAATAATTTTAAGTGCTGCCAAACATTTTATTGTAGAAGATCGAAGTACAGAACACAAATTATCCGAGTGCAAGTGAAAAGTGAAATCTGATTAAAGAATGATATGATTCAACAACAACGATGAAAGTGATGCCATGAGGGTGTCTGTATTTTTTCATAACAAATAGACATAATCGACTTAAAAGTTGATGTCTGATAAATATTTGTAAGATCCAAAAAAGATGAAATATTTCGTAATCAAACAAAAAAGCTGTGCTGCCAAATCAACATGCGAACTAAATAAATTCTGTCACAAAAAAAAAAAACGCTTACAAAGCAATGCATGCCTCAATCCATGCTAGCTAACTGTGTACCCTTCAGAACAGAAAAGAGTTTTCCTCTGAAAACTTCGTGTAACTGTTTTTACTTTGGGGTTAACGCAAGTCTTGCAAACGACCAATTATCTTGAATAGTCACAACATCAGGCAAGTTGCCTGTTTACACGATAAAACCATTGCATCTTCGTAAAGATAAAGACAAAAAAAACCCTCCCAACTCTGCTCCATGTGCATCATCGGATGTCCTTTGCTTTCATCTACTTAATTATTCTACATAGCTTGGTTTGTTTAGCTCTTGTGTCTGTTGCACAATTGTCTGTATTGTGTTGGTGTCTCTGTCGATATGTCTTATCTTCTTCATGCGGCCGGCATCTCCCCAGAAAAAGAAGAATTAGGACTCACTCAGACTCAGTCCTCATCCTGCACCCCAAACTGAAGACGCAAACTGTCACTGTAAGCACGAGGCAACGTTTTTCTTTTGAAAGCCAACAGCAGGAAACTTTTTCCAGTGTGTCATTTAGTAGACACAGTAGTTAAGTCAAAATATCTTTAGGTAGGTAAAGTCCCAAGCGAAAGGATACCTCCTCACTTCCCACATTCTATGCTGACGACGAGAACGACTACAACGACTACGACGATAATCAACATGCAATAAAGTTCGAATTTTTCTTTCTAACTGAGACTCCCTTAGCAAACCCATCCCACATTATCTTGGAGGTTTACTTTGGTATGAAGTTTACTCGATATTTGTGGGTTGAAACGTGCGATATGTGTGTGTTTGTGTGAGGTTTGGGCGTTTAATCCCGGAAGTTTGCTCTGTCATGAAGTTTTCTTTCCATGGCAGGATGAAAATCCTTGATAGATATGTGGATGGTGGTTCTTTGGTTTTTTTTTTCTCTTCGGATTCAGAGAACTGATGGTTGATGAAGATGAAGATGCAGACTACTACCATAGCCACCCACCACGATTTCTACGACGGCGGCAGAGGATGAGCATGCTAGCGTTATGTCAGGATCAATCCGGAAAAATCAGCAGTCAGACATCTCGCGCGTGAGTCTATGCACTTTTTACATATCATCATCGAGAGCAGGGTACAGCTCAGCACAGCACACTAAAAGCCACAGCGGTAGTGAGGTCGATCCTTTGGGATGATGCATAGGACTTATCCTATTATAGATGAGTCCTGAAGGATTCATATTTCCATTAGATGTGTTCAGTGAGTCAATTTTTTTCTTTTCCTACATCCCCTAAGTGAAGGGAGTGCAAAATTTCGTTTGCAGTTAAGAAGAAGAAGAAAAATAAACTTTTTGGTATTTTTTTTTATTTTTTTTTTTTAATTTTCATTTAACTTTGATCGAATTTTCGTGTAGACGCTGTGATTTTATTTTGGAATATTTGTGTTAAGTTTCTTCTTACTTGCAGGGTAGCTATGTTTTTCAGGCTGCTGATGATGGCACTACGTTGTGTAAGTGAATGTGAATGAAGCTCTACCGCTTTTTACTTTGTCGACGAATCGATGGGGTTTGTCGGTTTTTTTTTGTCATCAGACGACGTTACGGAGTTGGGTTTTGTTGCAAACAAGTTTTCCTATCTAGAATTTAATTAGATGTGTTAAAAGTTTTAATCCAAAACCAAAATATCGTGAAGATTGTTTTCCAAATATAGATGTTTTTGTAAAAGTCAGTGAAATGTTTCCTATTTTAATATTTATTTTTGCTAATATTACTACTGTTTGATGGTATATAATTTATTTTTCGCATTCGATTTGCAATTTCAATTAGTCGATGGCTTATTATCAAAAAAAAAAAATTTGGTTCCACTAAAATGAGTGTTTGATGTTATGGCACTTTCGGATCTAAACGTTCGGAGTGCTTATAAATCAGCTAGCCACAGACAGAACTATTAACATAAGTCTTGGCGTCTCATCTGCCCGTAGATCCGTTAGCTGTGGCACTCCACAAGGAATATAGGTGTCAACAAGCTAATAGTAAATCTAGAAAGAGAAGGATGAAAAGTGATTGCCTACGCCAATGAATTATTACAAAGTGGTCCTCTGTACTCTCTAAATGGGGCGCCGAATGTAGACTAGGCGCGAATCCTCAGAAAACCAAATTGGAATATTTCAGCAGGAAATACAAATTCCCACACATTGACTATCCTACACTTAATGGCATCAGACTCACTTTTGCACAATCAGCCAAGTACTTGGGTCTGGTTGTGGATAAGAATTTTAACTGGAAAGCGAGCGTTCAAAAACGCGTTTAGAAAGCCACCGTGGCATAATACAGTTGAAAAAAAAACAATCGGAAAGAAGTGGGGTATGCAACCACATATCTCTTTCTGGCCTTACATGTCTATCTTAAGATCCATACTCCTGTTTGTTGCCTTAGTCTTGTGGACGGATTTAGAAAAAATATGTGATGCGCACTCTATGTAGTTCTATACTCTTTGGTAATATCCACGAAACATATTAACACCTTCAGTGACAGTGAAGCGCCAATCAAACCCCTGGAATCCATTTCGTTCAAATCGAAATCAGCCCACGAATGCCGACTATCTCTTCACCAGATGCCAGAGCATTGCAAGGCGGATGAGCTTGTTAGACAGGGCACTACCCTTGATATGCTATCGCCAGTTGGAGATGTTAGGTATGCCCCTCGATAGATGTTAATTACAGATCATACTGGATGCGATCAAGAAAGCAAACCGCAGATAGATAAACGCCCCAACGTGTCAAAAATCCACGCAGTTATAATCAGAAGCGCTCCATCTGCTTGACAATGCTGAACAGATCAAACATCAGCACCATAATCGGTGACACTATCCTATAGGCCTACACGCAAAAATACTAGCCATCTTTAGCAATGGCTTACAGAAGCCATTGCAGCTGCTTGGACGTAAAAGTGCCTTTGTCCAGCTATCTCCGACAAAATAAAATTCCATCTGGGAAACAACTTTGACCTCCTACGCTATATAGTCAGCTTTGAATGGTTCAATTTGCCAAACTTATATAGGGAAAGTCGATAGATCCACGTGGTACCACAACGGACCCTTATGGTCGAAGTGTGCACGCGCATCGCTTGCTTTCCTTAATTATCTGCGCTTTTTTTTTAAAGTAGCCTCAGAATAATAACATTCATCTCAAAAGTTTAAGTCCGCTCCACCATCAACCAGCATATAAATAAAATTTTTGGCTTCTAACCAATCAGCTGCACCCTCAAACCACCCCGAAAACACACTCTGTAACACAAAGCATAACTTTTATGCAAAATCACTGTTTCAGGTTGACAGTGTAACTCAAACTCAAACACTCAATTTATCTCCCCCCAAATATATAGCACTGTTGCCTTTTGCAATCTCTGGTAAAAAAAAAAGTTAACCACCCACACATTCTGGGTATCCCACTTTTGAACAGTTTTCCTGCCACTTTTGAAAATAATTCTTTCTTCCTGCAGCTCATGCAGCGCACCACCACATTACCCCCCATCCATCACCCTTTTCGTGCTCCCGAATAGACCAACCGGATTATCCGAAATTAATTATAATTCTTATCGCCCAGAGAAACAAAGCAAAACGACAGAAAAAGGACACAAAAGTTTCGCATTTTTTGTTTTCCTTTCAGCTACGGGACCTTTGAAAGACGCTAGCAAAAGAAATACTGCACGAAAGCAATTACCAAATCTCATAGATTAGATCGAGGGAAAAATATGCTCCGCAATTTGATTGCGATGACAGGATAATAATAAGATCCCACCCCTCATCAAAGTGGTGTCTCTCGTACTGTAGCTAATGTCGGGGATTATCTTGTCAGAGTTGTGTCAATTTAAGCGAGACCAGTCCACTAACCTTGAACTCGAACGAACTAACTAATGCAATTATAATTTTTGGTGGTGTTCTATTGAATATTCATATTAAAGGATGCAATTACCGTTATTGGGGTGTTTAAAGGTTTATCGAAGTGGTATGTCACTGATAGTGTCGTTGTTTTTTTTTTCCTTTTTTACTGAATACAGTCGCCGCACAGAACACCACAAACTGTCAGTTTGGCTGGACTTTATGAAGTTGAGTGCGTTCAGGTGATTTAAACGCACGATTGGTAGGTGTTTAATGGTTTGCAAAAAGGCTCGGTTCATTTTACAATTATGAAAATCGAGATGGAAAATTAATTTTGAGACGGGCAATGAACTTTGAACTATTTTTTTGGGGAGTTTGACTGTTGCCATGAGTTGCTTTATAGTAATAAGATAGAAGAAATTTGTTGTTGAAAAATAATAAAATGGGGTTATCGAACACTTATATATAACTGTATATATTTTTAAAGTGATGTAACATATGTCAATAATTTTGTTGTTGTAGATATGTAAATGGTTATGATCTGATCAGAGTTAACTTCCCAATTTGTGATGGATAAAGTCGAAGTAAATTCAGAGTTCAAACCCAAATTGACTGATCTCATATTGCAAACCTAAAACTTTGCCATTATTTATCATAAACTGCTTTTATGATCAGAGTAAAATTCTGAAAAATCGTGATATGCTCAAAATTAAATCTTGTCAAAGCCATTATTTATAATACGGTGCTTACGAATGTGATTGGGCCACATTTGTTCAGTGACAGCACCTGAATACCGTAACTATGACTGGTACAAAATACCGAAATATATCTGTGCCTAAAAGGTTAAACATCTTATGTCAACTTTGTACATTTTTCAGGAGAGCCGTTTATCATTTTAAATGGTGCACTACATTAAAGACAAGCTATTATATTTTTTTATCACACATGGTCTACATGGTCATACTATACAAGTGAAACCCTGAGATGAATGCTTTATTTTCGGCCTTTCTAAACTGTGTCAACTGCAGAGGAATAAGTCTCCCCCACCATAACTTGCATCACCTAATCTGCCGTAAATGTGAACCCACAAACGAAGTCCATAACTTATGAAATCTGCGACACATCGCAGATCCAAAAAAATAAAATAAAAAGGAGGACCATTCTATACCACCTAACTAACTTACTGGCCCTATGCGGGCGCCCTAAATTAAATGATAACAACTTAATTCTAATGCCTTTCGGCCTATTATCTAATAAGTAAATCTAATAGTAATAAAATGATGATAGAGACAAACTATACTGAGCTGTGTCTGCTCAAACTCTTTTGTCTGAGCTTGATATTCGAAACGAAAAAATTATAACAGGGACACACATTGATGTTTATTTCTGTTTTCTAAAACAAATAAACTTCAAAAAGCCGGTCTTTTGCCTTCACATAAAATTATTCAACACGTTTTTTTTAGTCACCAAATTTTAATATTTTACTCCCTACGAGACAAAGAAACGATTGTTTTCATTTTTTGAACATTGAAACTATATACCTGAACACAATGTTAAGCTTTTCAAATAGCTTATGAACTATCAAATGTCCCATAATTGACGCAAAATTTGAATTTTGCGCCATTTAATAGCACTGCTTTGCCAACGGAAAAAATTTATCAGTGTAACACCTGACAGTTTGGGGCCAGTAAAAATGAAGCGCTATACGAAAGAACATTACCCGTGCTGTGCTCAAACACCAAAACGGCATTCGTAAACCCTTTAAAGCTTGCTATTATAAAAATAAACGCGTTTTTATTGTTGAACAATATTTTGAAAATAATGGCCCATTTTTCTTTGAAAATGCGGCTTTTCAAGCAACTAGTGGTGTTCGTTGTCATGACATGGTAACCCAGTTTTTAGTGCCTATATTACGAGATATGAATGTGACGAACATGTGATTTCAACAAGACATCGCCACATGTCATACAGAAAGAGATTCATTTTCTAATCCTGTTATCTGCCGTTTTTGAATCAGAATTGGCCACCCAGACTTTGCAATTTAACGCCATTTGATTTTTTTTCTTTTAGGCTTTTAGAAATCAAAGGTTCTTGCAAATAAGATAGATAGATTGATATGTTTATTTCGTTTCAAATTTCATTTTGTTATCGCACAATTTACATTATTCGCACAGAGATATGATTAACGTATATAATCTTACTACTGAAAAAGTTGTTTAACATAGTGAAAGCATAGTTTGGTTTTACAAAAAAGTGACATATTGAGAAAACCACCAACGTCTTGAAGGAGGAAATTGGGCGGTGTATTAATTACATTCAGCCACAATTATACGAAACGGTTATAGAAAAAAATTTAATAAAAATACTTAATTCTATAAGTCAAACGTTTATTCCGCAATAAAAAGAATCGGTGTCCATGTGAAATATAATGATTTTCCGTTATTGGCCAAAACTTAAAATTCCGTTTAGGTGTAATTGTCCCAAAACCAATTATGTGGAATTCATGGAAACAGAAATAGTAGTTTATAAATAAAATTTCAATCAATTTGGCCAAAGTATTTGCGAGAGATTGAACCGACCGACGGAATTCCAAAAACCACTTTTGCGGGTTCCGCTATCATCGTAATGTTAGAATCAATCAAAATCTCGAAGTCGGAAATTTTCACGAACACAATTCAGAAATGGCAACCCGATGCGCTTGTGACAGTTGTCAGTTTAGCAGTCAGCCGAGTGCATTGTTTTTTTTTCGGTGATATCACTTCTATTCAAAAATATAAAACAAATCGCGAAAACGCCCTTTGAACCGGTTCAAGCAGTTCATAGACACGTGGCAAATGTATTATGTAAAAATATTCGATAAACCAACATTTTATCAATATCTATCATAGATTATTGTGACGATGAAAAAGTTAAGTTAAATTTTTGGGAGAAACAACGTGCCAACAAAACGCACTATTTATCGTGTAGTGAATGATTTCGAAGAAAGAGGTGGTAGGCCCAAGCATGAACCACAACGTACCTCAAGATTGGCTGAAAACTTTACTGCTCAAGGAATTGTTCAAAACAATCCATTAATCTCAATTCGACGCCGTGCTCAGGAGCTTGGTGTTCAAAGAACAACTTTGTCTCTCGTACTGTTTGCACAAGGATTTGCATTTGTTTCCATTTAAGATTCAGTTGACACAAGAGCTTCTTCCAAAAAGCTAGCCCATGACAACCCCGATTTTTATGAACAAATCATAATGAGTGACCAGGCATATTTTCATTTGAATTGATATTTGAATACACAGAATAATCGGTTCTGGGCATTGAAAAACTTTTAAATTATTCATCAGTCACCTTTGCATCCATTAAAAGTTACAGTCTGGTGTGCAATTTGGTCGGGAGGATTCATTGGACCTTAATTCTTTGAAAATGAAAACGCCGTAACGGAAACTGTGAATGGGGAGCGATATCGTGATATGATTGAAAACTATTTATAACCACAACTGCATGCTTTGGGCTTGATTAACATTTGGTATCAACAAGACGGTGCCACATCGCATACAGCCAGGATTACAATGGAATTACTGCGAGACCTCTTTCCACCACAAGTTATTTCAAGAAATGGTGATGTTGATTGGCCTCCACGGTCGCCTGATTTGACTGCTCCGGACTTATTTTTGTGGGGAATACAGACACATAACAGCACCGGCGACTGAATACATCGGCTGGGACAGACAAGGCATTAACACAACAGAGAGAGAGACAGATAGACACATAGATGTAAACCCATATAACATAAACCTTCGTGGCACAGAGGAGGAGACATCGATTTATTTTGTCTCATATTATCACACAGGTGGCCTCAGATAAGCTGGCGTTTTAAGTACAAAATGTATGCTGGCGAAGCTGGGGCTTGAACCCGCAGCGTTTAGCTTAGCGGTCAACTGAGCATTCCTCTGAGCCATGACCACCTACCAGGATATCTGAAAAGCATGGTTTATGCATACAAACCAGAAACGCTTGAGCAACTCAAAATAAATATTCGTGATGAAATTAATGAAATACCGCGTGAAATGTGTGAGAATGTAATGAAAAATGTGCTCAAAAGGGCTCGCATCTGTGAGACTAACAGAGGCGGACATTTACCTGATATTGTATTCCATACGTAATTGCCGACATTAAGTAAAACATTTATCAATATAAGATCCGTTCTCTTTCATTTAATCAAAAAATTATAAACAAACAAAGTAGTATACCTTCCCGGCGGACACCCTGTACGTCGTCCATTTCGTTGGTAAAAATGTTTATTTTCGTTGCGCGAGTGCGGCACATCATTTAGAAGTGCGCTCAACTTTTAATTAAAAAGTTCGGCAAATTTTCTTTTATTTTATGTACAATAAGTGTTCTTGTAATGAAACAATAATTTACAATTTTTTTAAGTGGGGTTCGTTGGTCATTTCACCTGTAATTTGTGTAAATACTCGTTGGGTTTGTTTGACAACTCATTCGTCTAGAGTTCGTTCGTTAACTTGCTGCTGATAAATTTAAAAGCGTAGGATGAGTAATTGTTTTAATAATTGTTTATAATGGTTTCCAAAACAGAGGAGATTTTTAAAAATAATTAGAAAATGCACATTCAGTGAATGATATTTTAAACATTTAATATGAATAACTAGACTTATATTCAAATAAAATCTCCAAAATCAAAATAATTTATAAATCAGAATTTCATGAAAAAGACTTTAAAGCAACAACTACAACCATGTGTTTATATTTACGTAGAATAAAAGGATTTTCGACCCACAAACGCATCTATATGACAAGTCCTTCACCATTTAATTGTGTTTTTAAAAAACAACAACCTCATGTCAAAATCGCTTTCCCTCTGCCCCTCATTTAGCCTGTAAATCCGATTTTCATTTTCAGTACACACCACCACCCATTATTGTATTGATCATTTAAACTAACCAAACAGCGCCATCATCACATAGTGAGCACAATTTGCTAAATAATGCAAACAATCGAATTTAAAATGTAAATGACAACCACTGGATTGACATGGTGTGTTGCACGAATTTGAACGCGTAAAATGGTTGAATTCGAAAAGCCGAGCCGCGGCAAGCACACGCGCGCTATAAAAAAGCTGAGCTGAACTGTCCACAGCTTTAAAATTAAATTTCATGGCGTGTTTTTGTCGAATTGCTCCTAATTGACGAGTAGATAATTCAATTAACTTGTGTTTTTTTTAGTCCCTTTGTATTTATGTGTTTTGTCGGTGTTATGACATCTAGTAAAACAAGGATGTCATAAAAATGTGACTCTCTTGACACGGTACGGAAACAAACAGAACTATTAAAGTTTTTTTTTATGGAAATTTTGCGGTCGAAAACAAGGTTTTTGGGGGCATTAAATTGAGTCAAGTTATTGGGATATAGTTGTAAGCACTCGTATGAAGGGTTATTGGACAATAAAATCTTGTTGACATATTGTTTTTTAAATAGGTTGTTGGTTTACAACACACTTTGACGGGTTATACTGACGATGAATAGCCATTTGGTGGTGTTGTTTTGAGAGGTCATTTGCGAACTGCGTTTTTGTTTAGATAGAGAGGGCTTGAAATTTTGTGACTTATTACAAAACCGGTTGTTGTTGGAGTGCGATTCTAGGGAAAACTTTAAGTACGTGAAATAAAATAAGAGGTGTTTTGTATTTTTTTGACATTGACAGTACTTTGCACATGAATGCAAAGCACTACAGACTGGTTCTGGTAGTTTTTCATTGTTAATTCGTTGTGTTGCAAACTATTAGTTGGACTTTATGTTGATATTCTAAATCTGCTTATCTTGTAGGTCGTTCAAATGCCGGATGTCTATACAGATGATTTTACTCCTTTAAGTAAAAGATATTTGAAATAAAGTGAAAAATCTCCAACAAGTCTTTGATGAGCTAAAAATTAGAGCTCTGATTTAGAAAAGTCACCTCGCCATATTAACATCTTACAAACGAACAATTTCTGGGCTGGTGTAAAATTTGCCATTCCCTTGACAATACAGTTTTGTTTTCTAAAGCAAGGTTTGCTGGTGAACCGCTGAACTCTATTATAACCTAACTTTACCTTGTCCGGTTCCTAGCTAAATCCTTAAAGTTGGTCTTTTGAAGATGATTGAGGTCGATTGAGTTAATTTCTTTCAGGTCTATTAGGACGCTTGAAAGAATTTGAGAAACATCTATTATTATAATCCTGTGTTGTAGATTGTCTAACACGATTATATTTTACTGGCCCTCCTCTCGTGATGAACTGAAAAATCATCGACTGTCAAGAAAAGCTTATGTCGACTTAGCCGTTCGGAGTCGACATAAAACAGGAGGTCCCACCATAGTGCAAGAAGTACACACGCGCACATGAATGGTTGTGAGAAAGCTCGGCTCGGGTACTGACTAGCCTATTGCGCCAACAATTTGTTTTTTTTTTTTGTAAAATGATCATCTTGCTGACCATATGGTTTACTTCTTGGAAGTTAGAATCGTTCATTCCTGTAAGTTCAGACAGTAGAAAATGATATAACTCTAGTGTAGATAAATTGTTGGAATTTCGCGTCTAAATATGTGATCGTACTTCCTGAATCTAGAAAAGGTTTTCTAAATACATAAATCTTTCCTTTTTTTCGTCCAGCGATTTATTTTATGAATAAGCTGGGTTTGTCCATATTTTTGTTGCTTCAGAGGAGGCTGTTCTTTCCTGTTTTTAGATACCACCGTTTACCCTCAGTTGGTTGACTAGAGGGATTCCCTGTTTAGACTCTCCACATTTGGTCGACAGACATCATCCTCATTAGGACCCGTGCCGCTTTTCTGAAATGGTCCTTGTTGACAGCAATTGGGATCTGACCTCAACCAAGTTAAAGTGCGCAAGTGGATCGGGCTAATTATAGAGGCATATGCCCATGTTCAACCTGGACTGCAGCGCCACTTTAAAGCAAAAGGAAGATGAATTGTCTAATCGCCAAATTGAGTCGTCTGTTGTACTGATTGACAGCTTGAAATACCACCACTTCATCTTAATTTATGACTTAAATGCGCCTAAGATTGCTCATCATCAACTCGAAATTGTCAATGTCGATCCAATAATGCGCATTACAATACAAGTAGGTATCGTGTAACTGGATTCAATTTGTCTTTTTCCTTGAATCTATCCATGTCTCTTCATGTCCACGTAACAATAATATATCCATTCACTCGGAAGTTAATTAAATTTAATAATAATAATTTCCATGAAAATCACTTGCCAATCAATTACTTCCCATTCGGTTTTAATGGCCTTTTGCTGTTAAAAAAAAACCTATGACTTGAAATATCATAAATAACGGATTTCACCAGAAGGGTAGTAAAATATTTCCTCGGTTTTTTCGTTATTGTTGCTGTACAAATTACACACAATCATAGACATATAATCCTCATAGCATTATTCCCATCACGATCATCATCATCAGAGACCAACCGAAATGACATTAAATCAATTTGACGGTTATCAACCCGGCCCCAACGACCATTTTTTGGCATTCACTTCGATTTAATGACTGTCTATGGGTCCCGGCCGGGTATGTCCATTGTACATACATACACACACTCTCACATAAGTTTGATGATGCGGCATCTGACCACAGTGGTCAACTTTTTATCCCGGAAAACCGCAGATACATTTGTTATTATACCCCGACTTGGTGTGGTGAAGCCAGCGCATTCTCACCCCATCAACAGGGTGAGCACCGTCAACGGCCGACATCGACGCTGGACTATAGGTTAACGAGTTGTTATTTAAAATAATTTAACTTTTGTACAGCACAAAGAGCATGAGATACACAACCAAAATAATAACAACGCCAAAGAGTGCACAGAATAACCGAAAAAAGCACAACTGCAACAACAGACACGACACTGGTTGCACGGGGCACCGGATGTATCCGGTTTGTATTCTGAGAAACGTACACTGGAGAAAAATGATTGCTTAAAATATTTGTAGGTACGAAAATTAATAGTTGAAGGTGGTTTGGGTGAAAGGGGGTCTTTTGGAGTTTCACTGCAATGTCTCGACAAAAATTAGCCCTTGTAGATTAATGAGATTAAGATGTGGCAGCTCAAAAGCGCGCAAAATGTTTGGGTTTGCTTTGTATTCATAGCAACGCCAATATTTTGTCACACCTGTACTCTTAATAATCTCAGTTGATCGGATTCGGCATAAAACTGTAGGTACTAGTGATTGTGTGAACAAAAATAAGTGCCAAGGTCCTGACTTGATGCGTTTACAATTTGTTTTCAGATATAACCGTTAGGCAATTTAAACATCCAAATGAACTTAGCGACATATTTTTTTTTTCATTGTACTGTCCGAAAGTGTGCTTGTAGATATGTGGGTTATACGGCTGGAGATTGAGCATGGCTTACTAAGGTTGGAATCCTTGGACAGCTCTCCAAATGACTCGTAACGTAGCAGAGTGTAAAGAAATAAGCCATGAATCAGCCACGATAGGAATAGGACGGGCTCGGTAGCGCGATGAACTGCGGCGTAGAAGGTTAAGGACCGATTCCCAGCCATAGCAACACCTTCATCATTTTCACTGGCCCTCCTCTCGTGATGATCTGACAAATTATCCGAGAAGTTTCGATTGTAAAAAAAAGCTTATCTCAAGTTAGCCGTTCGGAGTCGGCGGAAATGGTGCGCCTTCGTGCAAGAAGGCTAGGACATGGGTACCTACCAATTTTGTATTTATTTTTCTGTAGGTATAGGACCCGTATGATCCTCATTGTCATCTCACACCGGAAGGCATAGACTCTAACTTGAAATTATGTTTCTTTCCTTTGTTATCAACGTATACTTTGTCATGTCCTCGTAAGCTACAAGAACAACACGTTTAGAATGTTTTCAAACAATGACACGGTATGACCGATCAAATGGTGACGATTTCATTGGCGTATCCCAGTAGCTGGACATATTTGTCAAAGATAGTGTCTTCTGTGTTCACATCTGCCCTACGCACTATCTGGTCGACCACGAAGGTGACGAAATCGGATAATAGCACAGATCCTTGCCAGAATCCGGTACAAAGCTGTATCAATGCCAAAGGGTGACAAAGCTGTAGCAATTTTGATGGAATCCCGTGTTTCGTCATCGAATTATATCTAGAGCTTAAGGCGGCACGGATGCCTTAAGTCGATGTAGATCCTACGCAGAATTGTTGTACCTTTCTGGCTTTTGTAGCGTTGTAGCGCCTTCGAATGTGTCTCTTCTATTATTACTTTTCGGAACTTGCAAGAACCATGATACAACGGGTATTTTTTCGGGAAGGTGGCATATGCTGGATTCAGCAACCTCTTTAATGATGTAGCGATATATCCTGTGGGTTTTGACATTGGTGAATGGTTGGAGCACAGCAGGGAGTCTCTCACTCAGTATCTTCGGTTCTCTAAGGTGACCAACGCAAAAGGTTGTAAAATTCCTCTTTAATAAGTTACTTAATCCCATCAGTTGGAGCGCGTATATACCCCTAGGAGACGAGATCATCCGTATCCACCAGTCATTTGAGCACTTCCACTAGTTATTCGGCTTATCGGCCACTATATCTGTGCAAGTGACATGACTAATATTGATTCCTTGATGACCTGTATTCAAAATATGCCAGGGAATTCTGCCGCTGCCGTCTTGGATAAGGAAGAGGTACCTTAGTGTGAGTACACGCCTAACTAATCGTCTCACCTGTGTACTAAGTTATTTCTGTGATCAAATGAAGACAAACAGGACTTTTCCGTACAATTATGCGATTTCATGCAACGTAACATTTGCCATGACTTGTAGGCTCTCCATCTGGGTTGGATTGAAATCAAAAATGCCAAAGTCCGGATGACCAGTCCTGATTGTCAAAATTTTTTTTGTTCGTCGTTCATAAAAAAAATGTTCAAATGCTATACTGTAGAAACCAAAAAAAATACCATTATTATGCACTGTTGCAAAAATAAGCCTTGAAATAGATGAGAATTAGGGAGAACGTACATTTTTCTCTGTTCTAAATGAAAAGTTATGAGATATCGTGATTTTTAATGTCGCCATTAAAAACTTTGATATTAGAGTTTAAAAAAAACGCTTTCTGTATTACGTCCCGTTGCCTTCCATCTCTCTTTCGGTGTATGTAAGCCATAATGCGGCATATTTTTACAAAATAATTGTAAATGTGGGCGCAAATTTTAATTCCTATCTCCCCAAACCCTTCAACAAAAACAACGACTACCTACCTACATGTTGGAAATTTCATATCGAACCCTGGTGTTAAGTATCATCTCGTTATTTTTAATAAATTAAAATTTGCTGCTGTTGTTTTTTCTCCCTCTCTCTCTCCCTGCTGGCCCTGTTTTTTGTTTTTTTTTTTAATAGCTTGCGCCGAATCCTGTAGACGATTTCTTTTATTTTATTTTCAGCGAAAGTAAGGTCCTTCTGTTTTTTCTGCTTTTGGTGGCGTAAAAATAAAAAAGCTGACTTTGTAGATTCCCTTTCACTGGAGAACTGCGAGCTCGTAGCTGAGGCGGAAAATGAAGATTAAAATTGAAAACTCACCGTGAATTAATCGAATACTCAGCGGTTTTTTCTTCCCTACCATCGAAACAGAGATTTCTTTCGCAAGTCAAAAAAAAAAAAGAATTATAGTGGTAGGGAGGAATAACCAAACACCTTTGTATCCTTTAGCGATTTATTACCTGACACTCTCATGTACCACGACTTTCAGAGTTTGTGTTCAAAGGCGCGGACCCTATACCACGCATATCAATTAATTACTTAATATTGGTTGAGCAATATAAAAATAAAAACACACACACCAAAGCTTACCTCAAAAAGGCGGTAATAGCGTTTGTATGGTAATCCTTTTTTTTGTGTTTTAATAAATACTTTTGTGTTGTAGCTGTTGCCCTTTGGATATGTGTAATAAGTGGAAAATGAATTTATTAGCAAAAATAATTGGCTCAGACAAAGAGATACACACGGGGGTCGGCAGACACAATAAACAATTTAATAAACCAACTCGGCTACATGCGTATAGTCGGCATGTGCACATTGTACATGTGTGACAGGGAAAAATGACATTTAACCTCAATTTTTTGTTTGCATGAGTAATGTGTGCTTTAATTTTATCTGCACTGTGGGTAGAAATTTAATTTTGCGTTTATCAAAGCAATGGAATGCGGGAGGATAGTTCGGGAACGGGATTCGTTTTTTTTTTTTTAATAATGATAAAAGGGAATAGTATCGAATTTGAGGGGATACCTTACGATTTTGATTTGTGTCAACATTTTGCAATCGTTACGATCTACGGAATGCACCTTGTGGGTGGTAGATCCTTGATTGGGTATGCGTCGTATGCCTGTGCATAAATTGATTGACCGGCTGTCTAGCACGGTGAATTGCAGCTAGGTGGTATATTAATTGGATAACAATTGTGGTCGACATTACAGTTTTGACGATATTCCCATAAGCCAAATGTTGTCAGGTTGTTATGAAGATAAATGGTTAGTGGATGTTAAGAGCATATTGCTTGTGTATTTTTTCTAAATAATGCTAACACTTCTTCTATCAATCTATATCACAGTATTCCACATTGTACCTGAAAAACTTAGCACACTCCTTTCGGCTGCCGACTTCAACTGCCTAGAAGCTTCAACTTAAAAAGTATCCATTCGAATCTATCCAACTGAAAAAAATCCTAACACTAACATCCATAACTTTGACGCTGCTTTTATACAATTTGTCAATAAAACGAAATTGGAAACCCTATACCCTCACCACAACCATCCCCGGCAAGGCATAAAACCACCATTCAATTAAAAAAAAACAAGCCATCCTCGATCTAACGCCATGCACATCCTTATCTCACCACGCGCCTCTTTGGCGGATGTCACGACAATGAGGCGGTAAGTGCTCCAGCTCTAATGGAATTCCACCTCGCTACAACGTCTTTACAACACAAACTCTGTACACACGTTTAAACCAAACAACTGAACGAAATTTGATGCTACATTGTTTGTCACCGTTTTTAAGAAAAATATGAATAAAAGGACCTAATTCCCTGTATCCGTTTTCAATTTAAAATCCAAAACACACACATTCACACACTCTGTCTCTCTCTTTAACATGGGTGCTCGTTGAAGATGAATCCTTGTCGTATGTTGCTTACTTTGCATCCTCGCATGCAGTAAATCTTCTGCACACACATCTACCTATACCCGTTCCGGTTCGGAATGTGCATTTGGCAATGCGGTACTTGTTAATATTCATAAAAGCATCGAAATAAGGACGAACGTCAGGACGAAAGCGCAAAGAAAATAAACAAAAAAAACTCTTAGATCTGCATATCGAACTTGAATCAGCAGTCAAATATCACGCGCAAGGATATACGGTGTGCCTAACGTATCTATATCCCTGAATAGTTACAATACATCCACCAATGTATGGGAGCGCTTCCTTCGAACGGAGGATACCTCGCCAGCAACACAAAAAAAATATATATCTGCGGCCTGGAAAATCTGTTTACATCCATGATTAAAGACGCATTTAGGAAAGCAGCAGTTCACCGTGTGTCGGCACGTTTACCGAAACCTGAAAAAGATCCTGAATGGCTTGATGGGTTGGGCGGGGGCGGTCGTACTAGTCTTCTTCTCTCTCGAAGGACTTCTTTTCTTGTTACACTTTCTTGGAATAAAATTTATGCGATTTCATTTCGTAGATATCATCACTTCAGTCAATTTCGGCGAGAGTTCGACTCCCTGGGTGCAGGGATATTCTGGCAGCCATTCGATTTGATTTTATGCTCTTCGTCGTGTCGTTCTCGTTCTCGTTGTTTAAAATTGTAAGCGCACCGGTGTGTGGGGAGTTACTTTTGGTAACATTTACCGAAAGCGAAGATAAATGGTAAATTAATTGGAAATTTTGATGGTGATCGGTTTGAAACAGGACAGGAACTCGAGTTGTATTGGAAATTCAATAAGACGACGACGTCAAGGTGGTGGTGATTAAATTATTGACAGATTTCGGTTTATGAGAATGGCGAATAAAATTGGCTCCTTCTGTTGTCTCATCTAAAATTTATTTGCATTGGGCTTATCCTGTAGCGGTAGTTATCTTGTTAGCGGATTGCTTAGTGGCAAGGATGTGTCATATCTGGGATTGTAAACGGGGATTTGGGTGTTTCAGAAATGTATTTTTTGTTTGTTGACAGGTAATCGAGGTACGTGTATAGCTTGTGATGAAGGAACAATCATTTATTCTGATTCAGGTCAAGAGTTGATGAAAATAACGTGTGCGGTCTTGAACTCTCCTGTCGTCGAACATGTGAATAACAGTAATAAGAAAGTCGGGATGTAAGAATGAAAATTAAAACATGCTGAGCCTCATATCTAGCTTTTCCATTCATATGTGTGTGCAGTTTTTTTTTTGCACAAAGTATGGTACTCCTGTTAAACCCCGACTCAGAACGGCAATTCGAGAAACACCTCATTACAGTTTACGCCCTTTGCCATTTAGGTCTTGAGAGCTTTTTCATGGCAGTAGCGTTGTTTGCACCTTTTCCTGGAAAGCCCGAGTGTTTTGGAACCAAATAAAGTGTGTCATTGTACTGCAGAGCAGTCTGCGCAGTTCCTTGGAATGTGGGATGGTACCGAAACTCACATAGTGTGGCACTGTGCTTAAGGCCGTCAAGATGTCTACTATTTGGGTTATGATAGCTTTGTCCTGCCAGTAGTTTCTTCTGAATGTCCGATTGCCCTGAACCCAACATAAACTTTGACATCAGGATCATGTTGGCGATCTCGTTTAGAGTTTCATTCATTTTTAGAGTGTCGGATACCAGCTTTACTGTCGATATATTTACGTTGCAGTATCCGCTGCTGTTATCGGATTATTCTTCGCCCAAGCGGCAACCTGATGAATAGCGACGAACGAACTCGGAAGACGCTGAGGTAGATTGAAAGCGATTTAAGACGCGGCTGAGTTAAAGCTTGCAAGAGTAGATCCAACCTTCTGCACGGCAGTGTATCGCACTAACCATCGCTCCACTGAGCCCGAAGGAATATACACGTTCTTAAATTATTTCATATTTGCAGCTGGTATTTCTTAGTTGCTGCGGAGAGTGAGATATCCGCATGAGGGTTGAGTCGACACTACCCAGTGGTCACTCTCAGTAAAAGTTTGTGGATCCGGGATAGCCAGCCAAGGCAACGAAAAACAGTTCTGACACTTCAACCTACACGCATTCTACAACTTGGTTTCGCACAGGCTCTAACTAATGATGTCGCCCCTTCCTACTCCGACGAGGCACAATTTCGACTTCATATTTCGGCAGACTTTCATAGGTTTTGTCGAATAGCTGTCAATAACATGTTCCTTCATCAGAGCGTTCGTTCCAATGCTTATATTGGCAAATCTTGACGTAGATTTTCACAAATCCGTAAGAAGTTGCGTTTATAGCAAAACTTTTCCGGTTAAATGCTTTTTCTCACCACGGACTTTCCTACCATTTCTCCTTATGCTCTCCAAATCTCGTCCATTAAATAAAAAGTAAAAAGAACTGTAGTTTAAAAATATCCTCCAAACTGGGTCTAGGGCTCTGAATCCTTAAAATATTTAAGTTCACAAGAAATATAAAAATAGCTGAAAAAAAACGCCTCCTTCTAACTGACCAAAAAGCGGCAAAGAAACATTCACTCTAAGGCAAATGCAGTAATGGAAAACATTCCTTCGCTCATTCATCTTTTTTATCCTTTTTTTTTGTTGCCTGCTAAATCTTAAGCATAATCCACTTTGCAATACAGCTTGAGGGTGCATCCTCTTATCGGGGTTCTTAGAAATTACTTTTTAAAACAAACACACACAGTGCAGAAGTTCAAGGCTGCTAATGAAGTTTCCGTTCAACAAAAATAAAGAGTACACCAGAAAATGTCCTTTTTTCCTCAAAGGAATTTCAAAAGTTTTCAATTCCATTCACAGATCCACACGTGGCGGTAGGTATATACGCCCTGCTATAAATCTTACGATGCAAAAACAGAATTGTACTAGAATAATGCATAATTAAATTAGCAATTCCAGGCATCGCATGGAGCTATTCACCTTTACGCGCTCAGCACCTCTGTCGACTCGCAAATACACTACACATACACAACCCCAGAAACAAAAGAAGAAAAGTAATCTTTAAGCTATAAAATCATTTAGATAGGAGCAGCACACATAGACATCACACAAGGCAGCAAGGCGAAACTTTACCATGTTTCACTCAAATTAAGTTAATTGTACCCAAAAGTCGGTTTTCGGGAGAGGGGCTCCTTCGGTGCGACTTTCCTCTCTGTGAGTGTTTGCGGTCCTTTGAGATGCCGGATAAGGCGGTATGGGGCAACCCACAGCCAACAAAAAGAAAAGTTCCATGATACCTGTGCCAGGATAAACAGGTACCGAGTCTCTGACAAAATCTATGGCAAACTTGTCGATGTCGCATGAGGAAGGAAGCAACAACAAGGACACAGAAGTGGGTGAGAGTTGTTGGTGGGTGTTGGAAGGGGATTAGGTTGAAGCTGTACACATAGGAACTCGACAAAATTTTCTTCAAAAATATTTTTTTTGTCGGTCCCTGTACTCCGGGTTTCTCTGCTAAAGTACTAGTGCAGGTGCATTTGGCCTGAATATATATTTCCCATGATTTATCGATGGTGGGCTGAGGTTGTCAACGAAGGGGGGGGAGTGTGTTGTTGTTGAATATTTTGTAAATCATATTTTCGGCGAGTTTTGGTTGCAACTTTTCGGGGTACTAGAGTATTTTTGGATGCAGTGGCTCTAAGGTAGACAGGTAAGGAAATCAATTTCCTGATTGGATGGAAAGGGAAATGTTGTTGGAAGGGATATATAGTTGCGTCCTTCTATGACTTTTTTAACGCATTTTTTGGTACCGGATTTCATGTCGAATGCAAATGTGCAGTTGAAGGGTAAATTAAATTCGTCTTGCAAAGATTCCATTCAGGAATATAGCCCACGCCTATGGTATTGATTTGCTCCTTTAAGAATTTATTTTTCGGAGAATAGCAATGCCTTCGGACTTAACTTTTTTGTAGCCACATGTAAGGCACCGATTGCCACGTCACCTTCGTTACATTTTAACAATAACAGCTATTACATGAAGAATTGTTGTGATTTGAGTTGTTATCAATCTTGAGAGCTATCGATATCATAACCTCACTGAAACGGAAAGAAGAAGATGAAATTGAATACTGATTTCAACGTCTAGAATATGTTTTATCATCGCAGACATTTTTACGACGCAGAATGACAAATCATCCGAGTAGTATCAATTGTCAAGAAAAGCTTTTCTCAAACTCGCCGTTCGGAGTCGAACGAAATAGACAGTAATTGGAGCTTTAATGATGGGTTCCTTTTTTCTCAGTAAGCTTAGGCGACATTTTTAAGTCACGCCGTGGACCAGATTGACATTCATAGATTCGCATAATCTCAGCTATCTCTAATACGCCATTAATATGGTCGCTTTACTTTTTATCCGTCTTTCGTCCACATATGTCTCTATTTGTTTAAAAAGGTAACGTGTTTATCAAGGTGCAATTAGTTTCTGATTAAAGAGCGCCTCTTTGTTTTTTTGCTCAAATCTTGACCTATGTTAACGTGGACCTAACTAGCTAACTTTTTGTCTTCAAAGCCTTTTCTTGTTTGAGCTTATTATCATCGATTTTTTTCCGTGTTACTGATAATAATGCCAGCAATTAAGTATACAGCCTCGTCTGATATTTCCCTATAACTCTGGTACATACAATATAACGTGCATAACAAACACAAAAAAATTCTTAAGTTGTGCAAATATGTAAGAGAAGCTTATTTCAATAAACATCTGCAAGCATGATATTAGAGCGCTCCTGAAGCGTTATAAGTTCCCCTCACTTAAGAAAAGTTTATAAAAAAATGTCGGTTGTTGACTATGTGCAGCATAGTATAACTGGGACTGAAGACGCCAGTATTGATTCCATCTTTACCTCAATCGACTGAAAAAAGGAAAAGATGACTTAGCCTTTCGTATTGTCCTATCTACTGACGCCAAGACTATTCAAAATTTCTACAGAACCTAGTTGTTAACCAGGTTATAGAGCTTTCTCACAAAAATTCATGTTTGTTAGTGTTCTTCTTTCAAAATGGACGGTCCTATCATTTTATGATGTATCCAAAATGGCTGAGATAAAATGAGATGACAATTGAAATTACGCGGATGATACATTAGCTTGCCGAGTCTGGATTTTAAATTATTTACTCAAAAAAAGTCTGCAACTAGGTTCGATCATTTGGATCTGAGAACTAAATTTTAAAATTAACTCTCGAAATGTTTCAGAAAAGCTGCACCTCAAGAGGCATGATATCTAAAAGCACGATTTACGGAACTCTTGTCCTGTATAATGGTCCCATGTGTAAATAGCAAACATTTCTTAATCCAATTTTTACTTGACCCTCTTTTTTACAATGAAATAGAAGACAACAGCATAAGATCATCAGCGAACTGTTTGAGATGTGGGCCTTTGAATCCCTGGTCCTAGTTCTGTCGAGGGAATACTTTATCTGGTGTCCATACCTATTATTACAAAGTACTTGAGCTACACGATCAATCTTAAAAGGTTTCCCCTTCTTCGCTATTTACTTAGTGTATCACTGTGAGAAGCTAACATTTAGATGCTTAACTGACTCTATAAATCCCTTTCAACTTCCCAAAATGGATCGATGCATCGCCCCTCTGCATGTCTCCTTCACTCACAAAGAAACAACTGCCTCTGCTTTCACTCTTTATGACCTTTCGCTCAGGCAAATGAATCTGCAGCCGAGAAAGCGAAAAACATTTCCAATAAAGCATCGGTGCTGCAGCTCCTTGCCAAAAATGTAAATTTCTTGCACCAACTAGGCCAGCCAAGAGTTCAGAAACTCTCCTTAACCTCGATTTCGCAACTTGCAACTCTTGCAACGTCTTTAAAAAAAGATCCTCTCCATGCACCGCCACTCTGTATTTTTATATGAAATCAATTTGTTTGTCTAGGAAGTAAAGCACTCACTAATTGTTTTGACGCGGCGCGGTTTTCATCCATTTGTCCTCTCTGACTATGCTATCCTATACGAGTAGTTAACTGTGCGCTCCCTAAAGCAGGACATAAATAAAGCACCCGAAACGTCCAACCAACGAGAACCAACCACGGCGACGAGGACTGAGTAATTTTCAAATCCTGCAATATGTCAGAAGTTTGCGAACATTTAAAACAGTTTCTCGTGTTTTTTTTTTCTACTACCCTGCCATACTCCGTGTGCGTTTTTTTCACGTTTTTTTTCCACCACCGACTTAATGTCTTGCCTTCACTTCCATATTAAAAAGCGAGGACCTTTTGTGCCATCGCGCGCCGATGAAAGTTGGCTACAATATGGTGCTACATTTCACCCTCAACTTAGGTCCACGCTCTCCACTTCAACAGGGACGGGCGAGGGCCGGCCGGCGGCAGGGAGAATTCCAAATTTCTATACACAGACCCCAGCCATGGTGTCTGCGAGTCGGTACTTTAAGGCAATCAAATGGGGATAACTAGTGTCCTCCTGGTATATGGTTGGTTACTGGTATTGGTGTGTACGCCTCAACCGCGCACTACTTGCTACAACGTCCGATAGGAACCAACTGAGTGGGTGGATGTCCGGGCGTCGCATTGTTGGCGGAATAATCCTTTGGTCCTGCCTGGATTCTAACGCTCTAAAGTTCTGCTTTTGCTCTTGTTATCTCTTTTGCTATTCCTTGTTTGTTTAAGTTAAAAGTTGCGACAGTTGCAAGGCGGAAAAAAAATCAAGGAGTTTGGGAAATCTGAGTAATTGGACTGCGTCGGCAAGGTCTTTTTGTATACGATGGGCTAACGGAATCTCGACTAAAAACCGCAACGAAATTTTCTTAAATGATTTGAAGGCTTTCTGTGTTGGAGGGACGGAAGTAGTGGAAAATTTAGTGAAGTGGAATCAACGGGTTGGAAGCATGAAGTTATCCCAGAGTGGGGGGAGCGCATTTTGGTAGAAATTGGGTGGTAAATTTTACTTTGGGAAGTGATTTCGGGATGTATTGTATGGGGAAGAGAGGTCGAAATTGGCGGAGACAGGTACTAAACTTGAAGAAAAGTTACGCTCAGCAGATTTGTAGAATCACTGAGAAGTTTCCACCTGGTGATGGTGATTTCTGGTATTAACGTATCTCAACTGTAGTATGACATAAGTGTTGCTATCATGACAGCACGTAAGGAAAGTCTGGGGACTTACATACACAAAACAAATCTGTACACTGTCCTGTTCCGATGCAAGTGAGTTTTTTGACAGTTGTCGTGTACGTAAAAAAAATTATTCACCCTTTCCGGCTGTGAATAAGGCAGAGTGAAAAAAATGGGCGAACCAGAAATATTGTTCACCATGGAGTAATGAAAATTAATTCTGTTCACTCGGCTGACAAAAATTATTTATTTAGCACACTTTAGGCACAGCATGTTGCGGAATCGCACAAACTGCTATGGTTGTACACAGGTAGTGAATGTGAGTTTTGTGAAGTGTGTACACGTGTCCTGGCTCCTGTTTTGAAGTTGTTTTTAATATTGAAATATGAAATGTATCTTTCATTGCACTGTCACTACTGCTACTGAATATTAAGAGTATCTTTCTCTTATCAATTAATGGTTGGATGTCGTAGTACGATGGCAGACTATGGTTGGCTTTTACTGCACAATGCCCAGTTGTAACTCTGACTATCGATTGTGCTCATTTTAACTTGACTTGCTTAACCATTTTTTTTTTCTCTTTTTTCCGTGGAAATCTCAATATGTATGATGAGCACGTGCCCAAAGTAGTGTGGGACTCATCCACTAAAACCACCACCCTTTTTGTATTTGTATTGCAACTAAGTATGCGACTTATCTAGCATTTTTTTGTTTATCAGAATGAATGTTTGGCAGATAACTTTCCTTTTAAAGTTCCTGCCTTTTCCGCAATAAATTTATAGCGAGGTTTGTTATTATCGGGCCAAATCTTAGCGCTTAGTTCTTTGAAGACGCCGCAATACATTTGGATCGTCAAGAATTCGGAGGACATTTGTGTTAACGTGTCCCAATCGGAGGACCCTTGTGTTAACGTGGCAAAATTATTCGTTTCATCTTTAACCACGGGTATACCCAGATCTCTGCGTAGATATTCATTCCTTATATATCACGGCGCATTGACGAATGATCTTAACATTTTGTTTTTAAAAGTTTGTAAAATATTTAGATTGAGCTTCGAATATTTTCCGAGTAACCAGTACAGTTCTCTGTTTTTATTTTTAAGTTCTTCGCATTTCTTTTGTACATGCGACTTCCATTTTAAGTTTGCATCGAGTGACATTCCGAGGTATTTCGCGTCATTTGCAAAAGGGACTCGAACCGTATTGAGAAATACCGGCAAATTGTTTGTCCGTTTATACGAAAAATCTTGGACTTGGACATCACAGTACTTCGCACATGAATGCAACGAACTACAGACACGTAACAGCACTGGCGACTGAGGCCATCGACTGGGCGAAAAATCTACATGAATCGATTTGCTGTCTTTAAGTGCAATCCACCAGGATTTTGTCCATTCATTAACCTCGCTAAGAGCGTTTTGAAATTTCATATTTATTTCCTCTATTGTTATGCCAACTGCTAGTATAGGTACAAGAGTGATCCAAGGACGCTTCCTTGGGGTACTCCTGCTAATATTTGTTTGACCTCCGAATATTCGTTTCCAAGTTTCACACGGATTTTGCATAATTTTTCAGGCAGTACTTGCTTTAGTTTTTATTGTATGCCAGACCTTGTCAAAAGCTTGCGACACCGCAAGAAATACGGCTGAGCAAATTTTCTTTTCTTCGGAAGCTTTCTCAATTACATCAGTAATTCGATGAACTTGGTCCACAGTCGAATGTTTACTTCTAAACCCAAATTGATGGTCAGGTAAGTGGCGTTTCTGATCAGTAATGGGGTGTAAGCGAACGAGTAATATCCTTTCAAAAACTTTTGAAATTTTTGGAAGAAGTGAAATAGGTCTGTAAGGGTTAGTCAGGCCACTTGAACAAAGATGGTCAGTCTGTAGCTTATGCCAACCAGGAATTGAAACTTCATTCTTACCAACATAGACACGATCACAAAAGAAACGATTGCAAGTGAATCTGTTAGATAAAAGTTTACTATGAGCAGCAAAACACCAAACGAACCATTCCCCAATAATTGGACAAGTCTGCAGATCACAGAAGCTGTCTCAACAACTCAATATCATCACATCTTTCCCTATACAAAAATGTTATCCCAAACTTAATTTTACGAACGAAAAATCCAAAAAAAATGCAAATCCCCATACCCTTGTTATGCCCATCTGTTGTAACCTTTTGAAGTCAGACGTCTTCCTTTGCCATTTCCATCACTGAGCTTCGCATCCTTTTGCCGTGGGACAACGAAGCACACAAGTATTCATATTCCAATTCCCAATGGTGCCACAAAAGTTAAGAAAATTTGTTCTCCGCTAAAAGACAATGGCAACCCATCAGGTGGTGGCGTTGTATGGTAAGGCAATGCCGTTGTCTCTGTCTAGCAACCCCCTCATCATCAGTGTTGGTCGTCGTTTTTGATTCCCCTGTAGATACAAGCATCACCTCCCCTGGGATTATGACAACTCTTCGCATAGTGAACGGCTAGTCAGAAGATGAAAGGTTGGATGCACTCGGTTCCGGTGGCAAAAATAAGGTCATGAGACTTGAAGGCAAACACAGCGACATACACATGCACACAGCGTATTCGTCGTGGTCGTCCTCGTATCACCTTGTAAAGCCACAAAGGATCTAAAGCTATTGGACCTGTATATGATTTTGGTTTTGGATTTTTCGGCAATGATTGTCTGTTGTTTGTTTAGGTCGTAGTTAGGAGAGAAGCGCCCTGGTTGCAGGCGACGCGGCGGGATGAGTGTGGGCTGTGGTAATGTAATCGAAATAATCGAGCATACCTCAACAGCCGAGTCGGAGCACTCGTTTCTCTGGTGCTGAACTCATGTCATCTATCCAAGTTAAACAACGCATATACCTATGCTGAGGTTCAAGAAAGGGGAGATACATACACACACCATCACACACCCAGTGCATCATACGAGTATACCTTTTTGGGAAATTTGAGGCAGTGGTGCCCGCCCGAAGGGACTATCAAGGTTCTGAATTTTGAGCATACGATGGACGTATGTTGTCCTGAATGGTGCGTGGTAAGGTGTGGTGCGGTTAGTTGTTTTTCGTCTGTATTACCTCGGGTATTGTTTTGAATTATATCTCAGTGGCAATTCGCAATTCAGTTGGTGTTTGGCAGTGAAAATCAGCATGTTTACCATGTTGGAGCTCACATAAGAATATCTACACCAAACAATGAGCGGCGGAATACCAAATGGAATCTCAACACCAACCATGCAGTTGCTTTTAGAGTCGAGTAGCCGATAGGCTTGTATTTTACTGTAAATTGCACTTTTTGCTTAAGGCTGTTGTTAGATGGTATTTTTTCATTTTTTAATATTCACTGACGATTCTGAGATGTGTGGCATTTCATTAACTTCCCGTCACGGACAATGGCAACATCAAATAAGTGGAGTTAAGCTAGCCCCACATGACATGACTATGACTAGTGAAATTGAAAATTCTGGCATTAACGGCCAATACAGGTCCTCAAACCTAGCTTGTCCCTCTATTTGAGAGTGCGAAGTTATTATTTTTGCCACAAAGAAAGAAAAAAAGAAATTAGTCTGGTCATTCATTCATATTGTAGAGTTTCGGAAATTAAGTGGATTAAGGTTTTTGCGATCGAATGATAAGCAGGTTGGGTTATTGTTGTCCATTTGCATTATAAATACATTTTCGAGCCACAGATGAAAGTATGCCTGAGAAAAGTTGGTTCTTCAGGAATACTTTCATATAACAAAATTTTGTTACAAAAATTTGATGTATGCTCCTTAGCTAGTCATATCCCCTGGATTGTAACAATGGGTTCTTCTATATTCTCAGCATCGACTACTGACTCAACTACGATTTTTTTTTGTTCACCTAAACAGGACATTGTAAGCTTGGATCTTTCTGAATAAAATGTTTAAACACTATTTCTACAATTCCATAACTACAAGATACAAGATAAACGGAGTGTATCAGCGCTGCAGCTGAGCTCAAAAAACATCGCATCGGGACAATGAGCCCGTCACTTTGCAGCATAAATATGCTTTTTTCGTTGTTGTAGCATGTTGAGGCTTCACACCCGACCTCTCTTGCGGCATGTAGTCCTTATCCGTATTTTACAGAAAAATTAAAATGTTTCCACAATGACAATCGCTTGTTCTTCTGAAGTGTACCTAGACTCCAAGATGATCCTAGGTATCAAACAACATACCTCTCAAGTTAATTCGGTCTATAGATTACAGTGGTTCCAATTTTTATTTCGGTTTCTATATGATACGGCTTACTCTTTAGCACCCTAAAGTGGATCTCAGATGGCCAGGCTCTTAAAACATACCTTTTGATTATATTACTCAACTGCTTCTTTGTCCCAAAATAAACAGAGGTTGGCAAGATGTTTTCAGTTGGTAGTCGAGGCTTTATCTAGTTCATAATGGAACTAATGCAGTTCTCCCCTCTCCTAGGCCAATATTATTGTAAGAGGTCTCCTAGTGAAACGACACATTCCTAACGCTCTCCCGATTTTTTTTTATATTTTTGGTGTTTAAATTTTTTGTAAGTCCACTGAGGTCCTAGACATGTGGATACCCCTGCAACCAGTTTGTAGTCCGAGCAATGTTAGCTGTTCATAATATTCAGATATTCAACATACTAGATGCGTTTCATTTATCGATCGCAATGTCAATTTTACTGAACGTCCCTAGACAGAGATAAAACCCTGTGGGTGGCCTATAGCGACAATACCCTTAGCCCAAGATGGTTGCAAGACATGGTGAATTGTAGCCAATACTGCTAAATATGTTGTTCCCTCTTACCTAATCTAACCGTGAAGTCATCATGCACGATTTTAACTTTGTAGGCTATAGCGGCAATCTTGTCGAAACAGTCATTTGTGATGATATCTTTAGTTAGTAGTATCATCAACGCATATAACGCCTTGTAGGGCCTTAATACAGTTTGTAACAATGCGTTCGCTAATGTCTCAATAGCAAAAGACATCTTGAAAGTTTGTCAAGAAATTCCCATCCGCTGAATCCGCTCACACGGACCATAGTTAATATCGTCGTTTTTCATCCCCCGAATTCAATCCCAGATTCATTCCATCGTGTTTTCCGGATGGCAGTTATGTCTTAAAACGTTTTTATCAACCAGACTTGCATACGAAAACTTGCTTGATTACGAACTATTCCCTAAGAAAGGTAAAGGTTCAATGTAATCCTCAGCGGTTACTGACATATCGTCAGAGTATACGATGGAACTCAAACTACATTTTATTTTTCTTTCGAATCCACATGACCACATAGATGGGAAAATACAAATCTAATTGATTAGGTAAATATCTGTAAGAGACTCCATTTTTGAGTTCACTGACCGTCCTTAACTTCAGATTATAAAAGTTGAATATTAATACCATGACTCCCTGCCTGGAACCATCTCGTTCTTTATTTTACGGTTGTGTGTGTATCAAAATCATCAAAAAGAAAATCCAAGCTAAAATTCTCATAACGCGAGACAACAGGTCAACAAAAGGCAAAAGCCATCTCTATAAATACATGCACATAGGTAGTCATTACCCTCTGAAAAGAAGACCAAAAGTCTCATCGTTAGTAATAAAAATCCGATTAAATTACCCATGACTGGGGGATTGCATTTTCTTTCTCTCACAGAGTGCTCAAATCCTCCCCACCTCCCCCACAAAAAAAAATACACCCAAGCTCGGTACACATAACAACCAAACCCAAAAAAATTCTGTCAATGAAGCCAATAAATGTAAACATGTACAAACAACAAGCACAAGGCCATGATGTGGTACAAAAAGGACATCATCGTTGTTCCAGTCTCACGGAAATCCGAAAATTGCACATCCCTGTGTGTGATGCTCTGTGTAAAATCCTTCCTTCCTGGATGACTATTTTGCAAAATGCTCGAATGGCTGTGCACCGGTTCAAAACCTGAATTCATGATTATACACACCACCCTCTCGAGAAGAAGAATAACAAGTCCGAGTTCACCTCCTCCAACCCTATGGATATGTAGAATGTAGATACAGACCTACTCTTTGGGATATAATACAAATGACATCGAACACAGAGTATACGGTCGACGATGATGATGATGATTCTCCAGGTGAACGTGAAGATTATTATCCTTAGACTTGTGTGTGTCCTTTTGGGAATAATTTTCTCTTCGACGAAATTCCCTTCTTTGATTTCTCATTGGATATACCCATCAGGAATCACTATTGAAATGAGATGAGAAATTCAGGATACATTCATCCTATTAATAGAATTTAAAATGCCTCCGAGATTCGGAATCGGTTGGAGGGTGAAGTTCTGTGGATGAACCCAGATTTTTGCGGTACAATGTGTGGACAAATAATGAATGTGCGTGTGCCAAAAGTCCTGATAGTTTCCAAATTAAATAAAGCGTACCCCTAAAGATGCCTCCAGAATGTGAAATTTTCCTTTGTTGGTGTGTGTATCTCAACTGGGAAATCAATTCAAGTGTTATTCTAGATGCAAAGGTACCAGAACATATGAGAAGGAGCATGTGTATGGGGGAAAACCCACCGGAGTCTTGAGATCAAGTCTGTCAAAATTTTTAGTTATATTGATGGTATACAGGCGGAGTAGCATGTACTATATACACACACACCCACATCCATCAGAGTGCTTGGAGTGACTTTGAAGTTGATTTTGCTAAGATGGATCGACGTCCAATTTACTCCGTGATGCGAGTCGATCGGTTCCTCCTTTCCCCGGCTCGATGATTGTGAATGTTGGTGCAGTAATCTATTTTGGGAGCTCTGTCATCTTTCACTTTTGGGATGCAATTACTGGTGTGACTGTCTGTTGGAGATATGGAGATTTGGTATCCACATTAGCATCCATCAGAAGACGGAAGTCGCTGCAGAGTACAAGTGCAGTTTGGGCAATGATTAAAGACAGATTGAGCATCGGCCGCTGTTCCTTTGAATGTAAGTAGCGAGTAAGTTAAGTGGTTCAACTTTAAGGAGTTGCGTTAGGCTGGTAGAATTAATTAAAATTTGCCTCCAGGGGTATCAAGTGACAGCAAACAAAATTAGAAACGATATTGGATTTTAATTGGCGTTCACATGTGGATGTTGATGGGTTCAATGCTGAATAAAAAAAAACTATAAAATTAAAGCAAGCAACTTGACATGGAAAGACTTGACATGTATAGATGAGGCAATAAGTCGATTGTTTCTTAATCATTTTTTAGTTCATCCTTGTGTTTGATTATACTTCACTTCCCTAATGACTGGAATGTACTAGGTACTTATGGCAGTCTTATTGTTTATCCAAAGATACATTCAATTTAACCAAGAAGATCATCTTCATAGCTGAAAAGCTTCAGAAGTTATTAGTTCAACCGAAAAGGGTGATTTCATATTATTCTCCTATCCGATTTTACCTTAGCTTTATCATCCTCCTTAAATTGAGTTCCATTAAATGACTCAGTGGCGCGATGATTAGTGCGATGAACAGCCGCGACTTTCAGCAGCAGCAACACCTAAATGATTTTTCACTGGCCCTCCTCTCGTGATGATCTGACAAATCATCCGGGTTGTATCAATTGTCAAGAAAAGCATATCTCAACTTAGTAGTTCAGAGGAGGAGGTCCCGTCATCGTGCACGAAATACACACGCCAATATAAAAGTTCTGAGAAAGTTTGTTTTTTTTTTCAATTATAGCCTTCAGGTTTGAGGCGAAAAGAAATACTGCACCTATGGTTTAAAAAATATACTGCCGAGAATGCCGAAGCGGTTGGGTGGACTGAGTAAAAGCAGCATCACCAGGATTTGAAAAAGGCTACAAACAAATCTCGATAAAACTAACGAAAAACTTAGACCACCGACAATCCTCTCAGTAAAGCATACCAAAAACAACATTGCACCTCCCAAATAGGATTTAAAATTTTCGTCTTAATAGTATTCGCAGGATTAATTTCAACTCAAAAATTATAAAGAAAACTTGACTCTTAAAGTAATTCTTTCAAATAATAATCATTCCTCCATACCAACCAAATTCGTCATCTAAAAAATCTCATCCCGATCCCTGACATATCAAGACGCCTTATCCCCTCCATCGGCACTCTATAAAATTGGTATTCCATTTTGTACAGAAATTGCAGCACCACTTACAGCGATTTTATTATGGCCAATGATTCTATGATCCTTGATCCTTGATCCACTCAAAAAATAGAATACACCACCCGTTCGTATACACAAATAACCATTTAAATTCCCTTCCAATTAAGTCAGTCTGAAGAGGTGCTTCTCCGTCGTGGTGGTAGGTGTGCCGTGGTGCTTTAGAGAATAACGTGATTTAACGGGTAACCCATCAGAAGGATTCGTTTCATCCCTAATGGAATCCACCTTGAACTTTGTTGTGCCTGTATATATATAGCAACTATGGACTTATCACGGACGCTGCACGCTCTTCATGTCCGCTTGTAGGCTAAGTGTTGCAAATACGTTTGCTTAGGAACGAGGAAGAGCACTGAACTTGACCCGTTTCTAGTGACGCCATCGTCTCCGCTTCGCTTGCTAATGTAATTCACTTAAAGTATCTATTAAATCACTATACCTACGCCGCTCACTGAGTTTGCATATTGTGTGTGCAACGGTATACGGCATGCAATGTGAATGCATATGTACGCTGAATGTTCTGCGAACACACTCTCCATATCGTAGGAGGGAATCATTTCCTTGGGAACAACAAGAAAAGGTTCGGAAAATCCATTTCTGGTATTATGCTTGTTTATTTATGTACATTGGCATGGCATAGTGTTGGGTAGGGAAGTTTATGGTCGGCCTAGTAATAAAGAGGTGGCCTGGTATTAGGGGGAAGTCTAGTGGATGAACATTGTATTTTTTATATTTTTTTTATATTTATTGTTGTTGAGGTTGACCTTTTCACGCTACATAATTTTATGAGTTTATATACGTAAGAAGAAGGAGAGCATTGTATAAGGGGGGCATTGGTATCCCTGAAGGCCGATAATCGAGTGGGGAACAAAGCAGGAAGGAGTGTGTATCCAGATATGAACTGGAGATCGATGGTAAGATAGGTGAGGTACTTTGAGTTGGATTGTTGGATATACTCATTGGAGGCATGTGGGAATCTACTATTGAAAATAATTATCACAGGTTCAAGTCTGGGGTAATACTTGGTGTCCAGACTAAGTTGGAGATGCTTTTTTTTATTTCCGTGGGAGTGGGACAACTAGTAATTTGTTGATAAAACAAGAAAACACAATCTCCAGATTTCTTCTCTAACCTCATTGCAACTCTATGAATCTGCTTGCACGGTTTGAGGTGATGCTATTTCAGATTTATTCGCGCAACAAGCTCATTGTCTCACGGCCGATGTAGCTAGGTATTGTTGAAATCAAATCACCTCAGCTTTGTTGTTCGGATATTTAAGACAGTCCTAAAGCACTCCAGACGTCTTTCTGGGTTACGGGTTATCAGGATTGGCTGTTGGACCAGCTGGATCTTGTAAGATTATATGTAGTTCCAGATCTTTCTTTAATATCCGATGAATCGTGCTACGCGAAATGCTTAACTGCGTTGAACGTCGTCGTGTCGATGTTTCAGGTTACTTTCCCTAACGACCAGATTGTTTTCGATTGACCATCCAACACGAGGCCAAATTTGACCACCACATCACGAATATTGGGTTCTGTTGGAATATTTCAAACGCATGTTACGTAGAAATTATTATTTTATTTGCAATGTGATCATGTAGTTCTCTATCCAAAATCTCTCAAGCCTTATGTCTGAAGCAAAACAGAAAATATAACTCAAAAATATTTATAACAAAAGAGTTAGGAAAGAGGTTTTTGTGCCACCCTGTATAAACAAATATTTTTGCGTTTAAAGTTACACACGTCCATTTGCTGAGAAGAGGAAGAAAAGACACCAATTATGGAGAAAATCTCTACCAAACACAGCACCTTTTCCATATCTTTTTTTCTTCCTCTTCTCAGAAAATGGACGTGTGTAAATTACAACACAAAAATAATTCTTATGCAGTGTGGCCAAAAACTAGCTTTTTCGGAGAATTTCTTATATTCCCCAACTTTTATTCGTTCTTCATTTTGGCGAGTATTCACCGATAATAAAGTATTATGATGCTTTTGGATTGGGGTTTCTTGGAATTTGGTTGGTATTGAATACCGCGGTTACCCAAAATTGTATCAAGCATTTGTAGAACCTATCAAAATTTCCGTGGCGTTAAAAAGTTTTTAATCATATCACGATATCGCTCCCCATTCACAGTTACCGTTACGCCGATTTCATTTTCAAAGAAGTAAGGTCCAATGATTCCTCCTGACCAAATTGCTTACCAGACTGTATCTTTTAATGGATGCAAAGGTGACTGATGAATAATTGGTGACAGAACCGATTATCCGACTACTATTTTTTATTTAGTACCGGCTATTAGGTTAATTCACATATCCATATTTATATTCAAATGAAAACGTGCCTCGTCACTTATTACGATGTTTTCATGAAAATTTGGGTTGTCATGGGCTAGCTGTAACAACATATTGGCATATTTACGGCGTCGTAAATGGTCTTGCGAAAGAAGCTCTTGTGCCAACTAAATCTTAAATGGAAACAAATGCAAATCCTTGTGCAAAATTTTGGCCATAGTTGTTCTTTGAAGATCAAGCTCCTGAGCACGGCGTCGAATTGAGGTTAATGGATTGTTTTGAACAATTCCTTGAGCAGTAAAGTTTTCAGCCGATCTTGCTGTACGTTGTGGTTCATGCTTGGGCCTACCACCTCTTTCTTCGAAATCATTTACTACACGATAAATAGTGCGTTTTGTTGGCACGTTGTTTCTCCCAAAAATTTCACGTAACTTTCTCATCGTCACAGTAATCGATGATTGATTTTGATAAAATGTTTTAACGATAAAAACTTGTTTCCGTAATAAATTTGCCATGTGTCTACTTTACGGCTACCAAATATGAACTGTCAAGACTAATGTTTACCAAAATGGCGGCAAAACAAACTAGTATACCTTCCCGGCGGACACCCTGTACAACCAATTTTTGTTCATTCCAAGCTATAACTTCCATTAGACCGAGATTTCCTGTAAATTAAAAAAAAAAAACAATCTAATCGCCAACAACAAAACCCGTCATTTTCTTAATAAATTTATTTCACTGTTCCTTTTTTCGTTATTAATAATATATTACATTTCCGCTTCCCCTTTACTGTTACGTGTATTTATGTTGTTTTCTTATTTAAATTGTTTTAACTTTTATACATTTTCATTTTTAACTTTACAGCGTTATTTCGATTTTGTTTAAACTTTACTTTAGTCACTTTAAAACCCTAGTCCTGCATTATGTTTTTTTTTTTTGTTCAATTTATATGTGTATTGTTGTATGCTTTAAATTCACAAGTAATTTAGTGTGTTGAGTTTTTGTGAGAAAGGGATTATACAATCTAAATTTGTTTATAATTAAATATTTGTTTATATATAGCTTATATAGTGGTTTAAGGATATTTTTTTTCTTTGCTAGTTTGTAGTATTTTTTTTTAAATGTACGTTCGTTTTTTTTTCTATTTTACAAGTGTTTTGTAACCGGTGTGTGTATTTTAGGGATAATTAGTTTATTAGTTTGTTTTCTTATTTTCAATTATAATTTATCGTTGTGTATCGGTTTTTGAGTTTATTGTTTAGTTTATTTTGCTGCATTGGTGAATTTTGATTTGGTTTGGAGTTTCCCTTAGTAAAAGTGCGAGTTTTCTGTGTACAGTATATATATAATTTAATTAACTACATTGATGTTAGTTTTGTTTAGTTAAAATAGAGAAATAAAAATTATAATATATAGTGTTTTGTTATATTAACAATTTACATAGTACATAATTTTATATATATTATGTTTTTTTTTTTTCAATTTCAGCATTGCAAATGTTCTTCTTCTTTTGGGGTGAGTTTATTTTAATTTTATTTTTTTATTTATTGTAAAGAAGACAGTGAGTGGGGTTAATTTAAAAGAACATATATAAACCTCCCTTAAAAGACTTTCGAAAGCAATATATACTTCTGAAAAAGCATATTCAAAGACCAACCACTTAGGGATGACAATATAATCAGCTCAGACACTAAACGTGTAACAAGAAATAAAGCCACATGGCATTTGAATTTCAACCTGAGTTTCGCACAACGACCGAAAGTTACGACCTTGAAATTAAAACTAATTTTAAAAATATTTTCAAAATATCCCACTCGCTGCAGTAAAACCTTACTCACTAAATGCAGAAAATCAACATTATTAATTATTAATATTTTAATTATATATATAGTTTGTTTAATTACTTGTTTATTCAAATTTATTTACATAACATCTTGCAACATTGGTATAAAATATTCTACAGTATGTTGTATATATAAATACTTTATATATATATTATATGTATATATATTTTGTAATTTCCTTAAACATATTTATAAATACTTTTCTTAGGCATTTTTTTTTAAATTGTAATTTTTAATCCTTAATGATTCCTTAATACTTATAGTGTTGTATTTCTTTCGAGCTATCTTTTCTCTACTACATTATTATTTTATTTTTAATTAAAAAAAAATAATTTCAGGCTTCCATGTGTTTATATATGTATATAAATATTTTTTTTTCCTTTGTTAATTTTTTTTTGTTTATAAATGCTATAATTTGCTTTATATTACTTTTTGGTATTTTTTTTTCTGATTTTTTTTTACTCAACATGACTAGGGTTAGTTAGGTATTGAATGACAAAAACTTCTTAAATGTCTTACAACTATTAACTGCACTATAACCAATATGGTGGCATGTAAAAAACAACTATTTGTTGTTGAGTTGAGGATAGACGTCGCGGACGCCGAGCTCTTGTCCTTGGACCAGTCGTAACCCTTGGGGCTGTCACCGGTTAGCTTCTGTTCGGATTTGTCAATTTCGTTTAGATTCGATTGGTATTTGGAACCAGCTGTTTTCAAAGGAGGAATTGTTTGTTTAAATAAGTAAGTCAAATGGGGATATAAATGTTTATAAATTATTATATTATGTTCATATATTATACTCTAGTAATATTTATGATATAATATTAATTATATTTTAAAGTTAAAATATAGGCGTGACATTTAATTATGAATGGGGATGAAATATAGAAAATGACGTTTTCACCACATCTTCTTCAGTAAGATAAGCTGTTGAAGATAAAGGGCCTAAGCGATATTTGAAGATATTTAAGCATTTAAAGATGTTTACATTATGACACTTTTGATAAAAACAAAAAAAAGTGTAAACAGATATTTTGAAGTAAATAAAACTTAAGTGCTTTATATCTTATTGAAAAGACTGGATTTGTGTCGAATTGTCAAAATGAATGTTCTAGGAAAGCTCCGAATCTACATCATTATTTGCAACAGATGATGTTGAACTGGTTTGGTTTCCCCGAATCAAAAGCACAACTTGTTAAAATGGATTTTTCTCGCTAGGAATGATTCGAATCTTTTGCAGTATTGCTCATTCGGATTTTAGCAAAAAAAATCGCTTAGGCCCTTCATCTTCTAAGCGCTTCAAGTATCTCTTCTGATCCGACAGAAAAAGGACCCTTTTCTATGGGATATGTTTTACAATTGCTTTGTTTTTGGAAAAACACACCAGAAATTGGGTTTCAATGCAAATGATATATAGATGAAATGTTAACTTTTTTATCTCGAAATATTTTTATCAAAAATTTTTTTGATTTTTTTTAAATTGTAGGAAAATCGTCTGCTTACGAAAAAAATCCATATGCATGGTAAAAAACTTAATATAGGCCAAATATAGATATTAAGATTATCTAAATATCTTGTTCAGACACTTTCAAATTCCGTAACATTTTGTCAAAAAAAACGTTATTCTAAAAAGTGGGCTTGGCCGTGGGTGGATTTTAAAAATTGTTTGAACAGCACGGACAAGGATCGCATTTACCATATTTTATTATATTAGCTCAAGGCCTAGTTTAAGGCCTAAAAACCGGTGATCACAGACGGATGAACGGACAAGACAGACATGGCCAAATCGACTCAGCTAGCGATTCTGAGTCGATCATATATTTTCATATACTTGTATATCTGGCTAAACTATTTTTCCGTGTTACAATCTATGCATCAAAACTAATATATCTACACCAATGGGTATGGTATACATAATATTAGGAATCAACAGTCTCAAGCCTAGCTTTTCCATTCATTCAATACTCACAGTTAAATTTGGCTTGCACAAAAAATATGACCTACAATTAAAAGCCTAATCCAAGCGTAAATTTTTAAAACTTTCTCATGTTAGTTTCATGTCCTTGATGTGAGGCAGTAACCATAATTGAAGGTATTCTCACTTTTGGGAGTCCCAGGCACTAAACACTAGGGCACTGCACCCACAAATGACATCCTTACATTCACCAAACATATGAGAAGGCTACAATCCACTGTGTGGATCATTTTATACCCTATCCCATCCCATCCTTAAAACAAATATCCTCAAAATGTCGGCTTTTTGGCGATGAAATATAGAAAATGACATTGTAAGAACAAATCGTTGAGACTGTTTATCAAAATCATTTATGATTCGACAATAAACATCGTTTTTCGCCTGGTTATGCTATGAACATAATGTATAGAAATGGTTTTTATATGAAAACGCCTCCAAAAAGTGGGCGTGGGTTAAAATGACATATAAAAGAAATGTTTATATTACAAAAAACAATTATTTTGCATCAACATTTTTTACGAAATATTTAAAATTTTACCGAAAAATGTTTTTTTACTGAAAACGCCCCGAAAAAGTGGGCGGGAAAAAAAAGTTTGTATAAACGAAATATAGAAATTAGAATTGTCTAGATACGTTCCAAGGACACTTTTTCTTTTTTTTTCTTTCTTTCTTTCTTTCTGCTGGGAGCAGAAAAAGTATAAAATTTTTTGAAATCCGCCCACTGCCACGCTCTCTTTTTAGAAAAACATAGTTTTACGACAAACCGTTAGAGTTTTTGAAAAAAATCTTTATATCTATATTTCGTCTATACAAAGTGTTTTGTCACGCCCACTTTTTGAAGGCGTTTTCAGTAAAAAACCTTTTTCGGTAAAATTTTATACATTTCGAAAAAATGATTCAGTGTTTTATTTTTTAATACAAATATGTCTAATCTTACGTGTCAGAAAACGTTATCTGTCTGGTAGTTATTCGGTGTTTTTTCTATCGACTATTAACATTTGAAATCGAAACAACTTTGTTTTGCATCAAGGAATACGAACAGACAATATAGAATATACTTATCTGGAAGTTACGCTTTGTAGCAAATGAAGAACAAAATCTGCACTTTTCCTATCTTGCAGTTAACTTTACCTAACTATTCAAGTATTCCATACCATTCTTCTACTTGTATACGTCAGTGATATATAACAAAATATTAACAACTTGCCGATAAAAATTATCCGCTTAAGATAGCTTTATCCATCAGATAGTTATTCGCCAAATTTGAAATGGAAATACAAAAACCACTAAATTTAAAATACCATTAGCAAGTACTTACTTTTATCCAAAACAACTATCGCGTTCGTTGGAATATCCCCATAGCTCGGCGTATTGAAACCAAATTTCGTAGTTGTTGTCGTTGTGCGACGAAGTGTTGTCGTTGTTGGTGGTGGAATTGTTGTTGGTGGTGTTGATGCTAAAAAATAAAAAAAAAAAAAATCCTTTTAAAATCCATTCTTAAGCCCGGAAGTTCAACCCTCTCAACAAAGCCCTTGCATCTTAACAGCAAATGTCCCAACCTTGACCCCATACAATTAATGGACCACTTCAGTTACCCACAAATGAGAAGAAAAACACTTCCCAATACGTAATTGGAAAATTGCTTACAAGTCCAAAAGCCTCTTACAAGCGTTGCGCCCTTCCTTTCGTTCCTTCGACATCTACACAACACCACAACAAATTGCTTTACTGGACAATATCCTCATTACATGACCATTTCATCCGGCTGACTATAAAAAGTATCTTTCATGTGTAAAACCGACAAAAAGGACACAAAAATCCAACTTGTTCCCGCAGCTATTTCATTCATTTCACACACAGCGAAAAAAAAAACTCGAAAGAATAAAAGTCACTCACTTGAATCACTTCACTCGGTCCAACCCGGCCTCTTTGCAAAGTTTCAAATCGTAGCCATAGGGGCCACCACAAAAAGCCCATAAATTACCACAAATTGTCGTCAATAATCCACCACCAGCAGAAGGTATCCACCACCGACTGCGGAGGGCTATCGGTGGTAGGGGGTTCAAGAAGCCAATGAACAAGTAAAAGTAGCAAGCAAAGCCGATGTGGTGTAAAAGTCTCGAATGGAAGACTCTATTGAGGGCAAAGAGATAAATATCGACAAAGGAACTCATTGAACTTTCATTGCACACGGATACACAGTACTAATACAAAGCGCTACTAAAATTGCCGGGACCTATCAGCGCTCAGACTCCTCACTTTATCACTTGATACCAATACCACTACTGGCAGTTCCATGCCGCCAATTTCGCCACTAATGCTGCTGCTTCAGCCTTCACTACCGCACTTCCATAGTGTAGGTGTTTTCAGTGTGGCACTTCACCACAATTGACACCACACTGCTGGTGGTGGAGTACGAAAAAAAAAAAAAATAGCTAACAACTAGGGAGGACTAGGAGGGAGTGTGAGGAAGATTTATCTATTTGCTAGGATTTCGGCACTTTCCAGTGGAGAGTTTATTTGGGTTTATTTGGGTTTATTTTCGGATAAATAAGGGAAGCGAACAGTCAATCCGTTGGTTGTCATTTATTGGGATTTGGATTGTGGTTTTTATTTGTCCTTTTTTTTTTGATGTTGCATTTGTTGTAGGGAGTCCTGGAATTTTACAACCGATTTGATGGACTGCGAAATTATGATTTGTCAGTCATTATGGGTGTTAGCCTTGAATTGGTGGCAGTTGGTCCATGTAAATTATTTGATATCGGGTCGGGGATCTTTGAAACTTAATGTTATGGAAAATTGTATTTAATGGGTAGTTAGACAGGGTTACAGTTACTGTCTGGTTATGCTTTTATCGAGGCTATTTGATGGTAATTTTTTGAATGAGTTCACTATTCATTGTGGCTAAGACCACTGAGCGGCAAGCGGCAGAGCAGCAGATTCAGCAGAGCAAAAGCTGAATGGCAAGCTTAAGCGCCAAGTGGCCATTTATTGAGCGGCAATTCATGAGCGATAAGTTGTGAAATGGTCGCTGCGCTGTCGAGGTTTGCACGCCGTAGTGTTTGCAAGAAACACATTTTAACATTCATAAAATTATCTTTAGTTTAAAAACAAGAGGATTTTGTGTTCATCGAATAAATCAAAAAGGATTAGGTTATGATGAATTTCACCATTTGCACCTATAATAATCTTCGACAACACGAAGACCAATTCATGCCAAACCAACATACAATCATTTGATTTGCTGCTGGAAAAAATTGCACAAAAATTACAAAATGAAGGAATCCAATATCTGAAGAATAGAGCCTTGACTTGTAGCAAACCAGAGATATTACTAATGCTAGATTCAGCATTCAATTCAATTCAATTTTCTGCGAAAAAAAAAAGGAGTCGCCGTTGGACGATTGCTATGAGACGCACAATGTCTTCAGCAACTTTTCAGTACATGTGTTTCCAACAAAATCTTGCCGCCAGAAAAAGTTTCAGACTTTTGGGATTCAAAAAACGCACCTTCTTATGAGAATTTTTTTTTGAAACTCTCCTCTGAGCTTGAGTTTTTCAATTTCATTAAATATTTCCAGAAATTTGAATTTTTTGTCATGATTTTAATTCTTGCTGAGCGCTGCACTTAAATAATAGAACAGAACTGAAATCAAAGCGACGTCCTTTTGCTGAACAGAATCATGGCTTACCACTCTGCGAGTGCGTCGCCACAGCCATACAATTTCATATGTTTTGCCGCTTTGCCGCTCTGTCGCTCTGCCGCTCAGTGCGTGGCCATAGCTTTACTGAGGGTTGACTAAAGACTTATTGTCTGGTCAGACAATGAATACAAAATTGGTTTCTTTTTAGAGATAAGACCATATACCAAGACTTTCATCCGATAATCCCACTTTTAAATAGAAATGAAGCTTCTTCCGCAAATTCACGTTTAAGAAAAAGTCTATCAGCCCTAGCGAGGTATCCGTCGGATCGGAAAATTCTCCGATTTTATACGATTCGGAGGATTTTAGCTTCGAGGTATTCTTCCGTGAAGCTGTTCGTAATATTTTTGCGACATTTTGGAACGCATCTCGGCGAATCGCGTTGAAGTGCGTTCAGGTGAATTTTTAGTGCAATATTTGACAGCTAAATGCAATTATTTTCCGATTTCCTTCGATACAAATTCTTCTTGGAATTTATTTACGAATTGAGTGAGTTTTTCTCAAATGACATATACCTCGAATGGAATTTGAACCTCCGACGATATATGCGTTGCGTAAAATTGTCCGCTCCGACGGATACCTCGCTAGGGCAGTATATTTCAGTAAAAAATAGCAGGTCTAGCATTGCAAACGTACGCCACATTCTATGTGGGGTCTTCCTTTACATCGTCTACGTAGAATGTCCTCGAAAATCTTGTATCCGTGATCAGTCAAGATCTTTAGGTAGCTGTCTCTGGCCGTTATAAGTGTCATACTATAAGTGATGTAAAGTTAACGTGAATGAGAAACCTTGGGTCCATATTCTCTTGACCACCTCTACGCATATTTAGCTGGGTGGAAAATTGGATTAACCAATATTCCTCTATAACCATCCAGATATTTAGCCGGCTGCCTTTAGTTTCGCAAACCCTGCCTAATATCGTTTTATTTACATAATCTACATCTACATCGTCTTTGTAACCTCGAAAACCAGAAATGCATATTACCCTATTCCCGGTACTGAAGGGAAGAACCTCTCCACAAATCACCACCGATCCAGTCACTCAAAGTAGCCATTCCAAAAAAAAAACGGGAGAAGGAGAGTCTTCTATTAATATTTCCTTGTTGCTCTTTAAATGGCGTCGTGTGTCTTTTTAAGGCAACGAAGCATCAATTGATCTTCCTAGGATCATCCTGTTTGCTCAGCACATACTAACGGCTACTTTAGCAGCCAATTGCTATGCATACTCATGACTAGTTTTTTCTTTCTTCAAAGCCCATCTTTTTCCGCTTTTGGTATGTTATATTGTTTACCCCCATCGCAGTAGGACTAGGGCCATGATAACCGACTATTTTGTTCCGAATCGGATGGCATGAATGTGGATGAGATGTGGATGAGATGTAGTTCCAACAAGACGGAGCTACATGCCACACCACGCACGTCACAACCGATTTATTGAAGGAAACATTCGATGAGCGCATGATTATGCGGAATGGACCTCTCAGTTGGACACCAAGATCGTGTGATTTGACATCACTGGATTATTTTCTTTGAGGATATGTATAGTCGCTCGTCTACGAGCTTGGAAGCCAATATTCATCTCGGCGCCAAATGCTCGAAAAAGTTGTTTAAAATTGGACCTCTAGATTTGGCTTTATTCTAACCAGCCGCGGCGACCACATGCCCGAAATCATATTTAAACATTAATGGCATAAAATTATCCTTCCAATAAAGCCAAATCAAAGTTCTATGCCTCTAAAAAAAAAAACACCCGATACTCGCCCTTAACGCTGTAGTTGAACTTAAACCCTAAAAATAGCATATATTACCAACCAAAAATTTGTCACTCAGTGGTTTAAGTTCATCCGACTCTTACTTACATATTTGAGTGAACCTACCTGGTTTTTATTCTAGCTCTAGTTCTTCACTGTAATCAGCGGAACTGTAGACTTCCGAAAATATAAGGGATGTGGAAGTCGTTCTACATTCGAGCTGAGTCTAAATAAATTAAACTTTCTGAATCGTTTTGTACTTCTGAAACAAAGTACGATGTTATACTGATTAAGTTGAATCTAATATGCTGAACAAATGAAAATATAGTCCCGGCACCGCATTATGATTGCATCTACTGAGATTTGCTAATATTTATTCCCGCGGTGGGATGCTAAGGTGTGTTCTCTACAAATTTCGCGTCCTCTACCCGACAAAATTAAAAGAGATTTTCAATAGCCCTCAGCTGACACTCTCTATTTCCTATTCCTGCAACTCTCGACATTAAGCTCCTCACAAGACGTTACAAAATTGTGTACATAGATTAAATGTTCCTCAGCAGAGAACCTGCAATATCCTAATAGACTACAGAGTTCACCTCGATAGTCCTTTCCAACTTCTCAAAACAAGTGTAGAGAGCTTCGTTATACCTTTAAGGCTTCTCAAGTAGGAACCATTCTTAGAGTCAACAGTTGTGTTTCCTGCCAATCTCTGCAGAAATTCCTTATACGCCTGTATATTGACTATATGCCTTTAAAGTGAATCATACCAATATTCTGGTCTTTAATAAATCCGCCTAAATTAATTTAAATTACATAGATAATTTGCCTTAAAAGGTTCTGACAGTGTCTAACGATTTCTCCTGGATTAATTCGATTAAGGTTGGTAGCTAGATGTTCTGCAAAACCTCTGACAATCTCTAGCTATTGTAGATTTACTACGTAAAATTTTTCCTGCAGTTCCTTCTGTGTAGTTTGGCTTTCCTCTTTTATTAGCCTTGCTAATGGTCTGGTTAGAAGGCTTCATAGGGCACCTAACTTAATACATTCACACTGAATAACTAGTGGAATCGTCAATTTTTGGCATTTTAAACAATAAAGACTTATTTTTCAAGACGACATTTCCAAAGAAAAACCTTGTCGACTGAACCCAGACTTTAATGAAATAACTTTGGTTCCCTTCTTTCTGTTAACAAAACTTTTTGAGCTTTAAAATTTTAAACTCAACACGTTTTAGCCAATTAAACCCTCAACCATTTCCAGCCCGCTGGTTTTTTTTTGTTGTTGATTTTGTCAACCCATTTCCTAGCTCTGATCAGCCATAATTAACAACACCCCCAGCCTAACTAAAATTCGACCAAACATCATCACAAAAACGCCAGTCATACCGCATTTTCCGGCCGAAATAACGCCCTTAAACACCTAATTATCTCATTAAAATCCCATTGGACCAGCATAACTGCATTGTGCTCTGAGACAGTCCTATTTATCACCTATATACGACCACCCAGAGCACACATGCACCCTACCTCTCCCCGCACAAATACTAATTCGAATGTGCCCTCAGTTATTTATCCAATTTTACCATCGAACAGCAGAAAACGTATTTAAATTGTCATCGCACAAAACGTCCATAAATTACGATATTTGCCAATTTTTGACATTTAAATTGTTGTGCCCCAACCCCCCTTAACATTGCAAGTACTGTCGCAATAATTTCTCATGCCCAAACCCATTGCACTGTGGTTGTGCGACTACGTGTATGGTTATGTAGGGCCAGTGCACTGCAGCAAAAATCTCCACCGGAAATTGACGAACAAAACTTTGGAACAATAACATGAACTTGATCAAGAGGAGGACACAGGACGAGTGGTGGAGTGCACTCGAGCTCACGTTCGAGTGCCAGCCAGTCCCGTATAGTCTATTGTTTTTAATACAAGTGGCGAGGGTACCGTTTGGCATTTGGGTGGGCTTATGTTTTACTGCCGACAAAAAAGGGTAACAAAATATTTTAATGTGACACTTACTGTATAGTTTAATGGTGCCATCCATTTCACCACGAGGATTTTTGGCGACACACTTATAGCTGCCGTAATCACTTTTTTGAACGTTCGTTATTGTTAGCCGCATAGTTGCCTTGTATGATGGTATCCCTGGTAGAGTTTCTGTCCTGCAAATACACAAAAGCGCACACGGAGAGGATAAGTTTGTGTGCAAAGGTATGGGGAAAAAGGGTCACTTATTAGCTAGTTCCTTACTTGTACTTGGTCGATTCGGTGATCATTTGGTCATTTTCTCGAGTCCAGTAATTGAGTGATGTCGGATTGGCCTCAATGAAGCATTCCAGGGTGATGTTGAAGTACATTGGCACACCGACCAGCTGGTGAGGTATCCACACCATTGGTGAGACTATGCAGGGAGAATGAGAGAGGGAGAGTGGAAATTACATTATTTGATGGTTAGCATGGATTTTGGTTTAGGTCTTCAACATTTTAATGATGAAAAAGGATTTTTTCTTTTTAATTTGGGAACGAAAACTCACAATCCACACTAACTTTGATCCTTTTCGAGACACTGGGTGGCACACCATTTGATGCTATACACAGATATGCACCCATGTGTAGGCGAGATATACGTTCCAGTTCCAAAGCTTCACCTTCCATGTCAATTACTATAGATACCAAGAGGATTTTTCAAGAGACAGAGAGTATGTGTAAGTTGATGTTGGTTTTAAATTAAATTTCTGGGATACTTACTCTCCATGGTTTTGTTTATAACAATCTTATTACCATCATCTCGTTTCCATTTGATTGATGGCTCCGGGCTACCTTTTGCCTTACAACGTAAAGTCACATTGTCGCCCTCACGTACGATGACATCGCTTGACGTAAGTGAATCGTCGATGTTTGGTGGAACTGCAAATAGAAGATAGAAGGGCACATTTTAGATGAGTAAGGGGTGAAACAAAAAAAATTCCAAAGAATTCGGTAGAGAATATTTAATATGCAAGGTAAACGAAAGTTAAATGAATTCATTTTGAGGTAAACGAAGACCATGAATTAATAATCCAATACACAGAATACTTTATTTCATAGAAGAAATTAAAAAGAACGCACTTAACCATACATATGGACCCGTCGTGATATATTCCAACATTGTTAATAAAAATCTCGTATTCATAAACGCACACCTTTTAATCATAAACGCACACACACACTTTTTAACGCACACTAGAAAATAACGAAATTTACTAAAGACACGTAAAAAATTTTGTAGATACGTAGATTTTCGAATAAAGTGTTGAATGAGTTCGGGCGAAACGCACACTCCTCGTATTGCTGAACGCACATAAGAAATTGTGTAGATGGGTATATAGTGTGAAATATTTCAGACATTTCTATTTGCGATAAAGGCAAACATCAAATACTCAAACACTAACGAAATTTACTTAAATGTGCGCAAATATTAGGAGTCTGTAGAGATTGTTAAAATTCCGATTCAGAATTGTTAAAACCTAACTTCTCAGTAACTTCTTAGTTAAAGTGCGACATTTCGGAAGTTTTTTTTCAGTGTGCGCACATAGTCCAGTATCAATGGTTTACGTTTCTTTCTGGAACACAGGTTTTAAGATTTCTATACACGCTATCGCATTTTAATAGCGTTAGGTTTTGATCTACTTGATCCCTTAACCATGCTCAAGTCCATGCTATCTTACTTACTTCTACTTACTACATGTGCAGGGACTGCAGGAGTGTCCTTCCACACATCCTGGTTGCATGATTCAAAATGTATCCAGTGATCCTAGCAATGAAAATGCACAGACCATTAAACCCAATATTCAGGTAAAACCAACACTCCATAAGCTAAGTGCTATAATAAGTCAGAAAATAACATCAAACGAAGAGTTACCCTTGCCAACCGCGGTTTCCTTGGGCTAAGAAGGTAATTTAGTAATATAGCCCTAACCTGGAAGAAGACTCTATGAAATTTGTCCGACTTTTGCAAGATGTGGGGCCTGAACAAACGGTGTTGTTACCTTCGGGATTTGTACCAGGAACGCCGCGCTTAGTAGACCTACATACTAACCACTAGATCACTGTTTTAAACTAGCATTTCACATGCTATTCTACATTATTCCACAACACCACCTAAACACACGTGAAATTATCTATCATACTGACCACCACCCACTTTTGGTTCAGTGAACTCTACATATTATTATCATTTCATCCGACATCTACACCATTTTTTTAGCTGACTCCATCCCTGTCGTTTCCAATTTGATGACTTCAAAGCGCCAAACTCCCTTTCGGAGAAATCTCTCTGACACACGCGATAAATTACCAAATCCCCCCGTCAAAGCTGCCTTTGCCACCCGGCCATTAACCCATTCCTGTCTCTCTAGCGGTCAACTTAGTCCACACCTACGTGAAAGCATGAATCTTTTCCATTCCTTTTCACACATAACATTTCTGAAACATCCTATCAAAGGACCACGTCTAGAGGCAACGAAAAAAATTCCGACTTTACAGAGATTTCCTCTTGACATTTCACTGTGGCACATTGTCCCGCATTGTTGTGTCCAAATTCTGTTTCGGTTGTCCTCTTACATCCCGGGCAAACAAAAAACCCCAACAGGAAAAAAATCCGCGTCTGAAAGGATTTTTGCTCACCGTATGCGACATTCGCCAAACAGCAAAGCTGAGCAAAAAAATGAAAATCTCATCCAAAGGATATTGCAGGATTAAACAGCGACTCAAACTGTTGCTGGGGAAAATTTTCATGTGTGAAATGCCCTTTGGAATGTAAAACCGTCATACCACTACATACTACCATCTCTCACTCGTCCTTGGCAGAATCATCCTCCATCCTATATTTGTACTGCCGCCGTAGTCCCCGTTTAACATTTATCCTAACTTTAGTTCTAGGCGACTAATAAATTGCGACAGCGGTGGTGTTGGTGGTACACACAGCAACACCGTTGACCACCGTATGTCCTTCTCTCATATTTCACCCCACTCTAGATGGAAGGCAAAAAAAAGCCATCCCCACATAAAAGGACGCGGAACCTATTCCATTTTAAGTGCATGGCAAATGTGGAATGCAACTTGATGTAGTCACTGTTGGTGTCACACACGCACATACTGACCCGGTGTTGTTGGTTTGTATAAACCATAACAAATGTGATTTGCAGGACGAAAACCCAAAAAAGGACGACTAATGGGAAGAGAAACGTAATTTGATTGTGAATTCGTGATTTAGGAAACAATTTTCATTGTGTGTCGGTGTCCATCGCTTGTTGTCCATCGTTTGAGCAACCGAGCGCGGGACAAAAGGACGACCCCTCTACTGTTTTATTGTCATCAGGATAATTGAATTTAATAAATTGCCTCATTATGTTTGGGGAAATGGAATTAAAAATATATGCGCTCCCCCCTCGTCGTCGTCGTGTGTGTACGAGTACGGTATACATTGTCTCCCTGAGGGCACATTATGCAGAGAATTAAATGCAGTTCCGGAGCGGAGGAAAAGAGAAAGAGAGAAAGACTGTTGTGTAGGGAAGAACACGCTGCCACCACTCGTAGGCTTATTTAATGAGATGCATTGCTATTGTTTCGCTACCGGGTGCAGCCAGTGTAAGTTGTTGTTTATGTTTTTGGACTCGGGGTTTTTTTTTTGCGTTGCCATCGAAATGCACAAAAGTTTTAAAACTCAAAAATATGGGTTATGTCCTTTGTATGTCCCTCTAGTGTTTCAACAGCAAAAATGCCATTACTGCCGAAAAGTTAGACAACCGAGTTTGGAGGTTGTTTCAGATGTTTTTTTCCGCTTGCGGGAAAAATCCTTTTTGAAAAATGAATGCGTCACGATGTTGAGGCGGCCAAGAGTTTGTTGGGATTTTCTGACGCGTTTTTTTGTTGGTTGTCTTAACGGATGTAGATTTTCGGGAGGAATGTCTAAAGTTATCTGCGAGTGGTGCATTCCAGTGGCGAATATAAATTGTTTTCGGTTATTTTTTTTCGCTGTTTTTTTTTTTACTTTGGAGGTCGAATAATGGGGTTGAAGGAAATGGAATTATCATGAAAATCTATAAACTTCCGCAATTCCAGATTGTGTACCATACAATGTAATTTGGTAGTGCACATGGTGTGCGAGAAGGAAAGGATGTCAGAATGTGGAATAGTTGTAGGATGTGATAGATGGAAAATTATAGGTTTTGCATTATGCAATCATTAACAGTCGTAGTCAGGGCAAATGACAAATGCAATGTAGTTAAGTGATGTCGGAGAACTGTTAATAAAATTATCTGCATGCAACATAACAAATATCGAGAGAAATGCACAGTCATGCGAGCTAGCATGGACAGGATATAAATGTTTTCTCGGCACGGTTTTGCATTCAAAAATGTAATTATGAAGCAAACGAACTAAGATTTTTTTTATAGCATTGCGATATTTAATAACTACCCCGGGAGCTTCTCAGGGACTCCAATTTTTGACAACTTGTTCTTCGACATTTAAAGTAATACCTCACTTGGGTTCCATTCGATAAAAGATTCCAAGCTTATAGCTTCTCAGGAATTCTAATTCGACCATATTCCACTAATATTATCATCGATACACAGGGTTCCAAATAACCCAACAAAAACAGAAGATCGTCGTCAAATAAACTGCTTAAGACCATCCCAACAAAGAAATACGTCACTCCTGATCCTAAGCCGTATTAGAATATTATCTACTGTTCAATTTATTGTCGTTAAGAACAAGTGGAAATACTGCAAGACATCTGAGAAAATTGTGGTACCTGATCGACTCTACCTACGAAAATTTAACTTTACATCTCTAACCCTCCACTTCATCCAAGATTCCCGAGGTAGACTTTTTCAGCAAAAACAGTCAAAACAACATACAAATTCATAAGCTTATTTGGGTTCTAGTTGTGGATAGAGGCTCGATCATAAGAAAAGTCGTATGCGAAATCAAGGATATGTCGAGGCTCCAGTAGAAAGAGGATATATTGGAAAAAGGATCATTTTATAGTTTTTTAGCAACATTAGCGAACTGCAGGTGGGAGATTCTTGCAAAAGTACCAATTTAACAATCTAATAGACAATACCTATGGAATTGGACCAACCCAGTGACACAATGGTTGGTAGGTTAAACAGGTTTAGCATCTATTCCCATATAAAGCGGGTATACATTTTCCCTTGAACTAGTTGGACCATTGGACCAACTCCATATTTTAAAAGATGGATAATAGGTGGAAATCCGCTCAGAAGGTCTCGCATCGATTTCCTGTTACTAAAAAACTCAATGTTTTTCACCGCCACTGTTAACTAACAACTGTCAAGAAAAGCTTATCCTAGCTCACCTTTTTTCCGAATCGGTCGTCGCATATTCACTGTTTTCCCTAGCTAAAAAAAAAAGAGGAGGCAAAATATTACCTTAAGGGGTTGCCTTGCTGATATACAAGGTGGGCCAAAAGAAGTCATCCGATGTTGTTTGGACTTCAGAATATCGGTTGTTGCTCGAGCAGTGTATGCCGTTGCTCCGTCCTGTTGAAACCACATGTCCAACGGTGTTCTCAAAAAAAAAAGGTCTGGTGACTCCTCCAGCGTGAACAGCGTACCATGCAGTAACTTTGAGCGGGTGTAATGGCTCCTCTTGCTTTACTCGTCGATTTTCGGTGCAGCAGAAGCGATAGTTTTGCTTGTTCACGTACCCGCTGAGGTGGAAATGACAAATCGTCCACTTCGATTATTCCGCGTTCTTGGGGAGTGTGTCGCTCCATGGCTTGTTCACTTGAATTCTACATCGGTCTTGTCCACAAACGTCAAAACAAATTTGACATTGGCGGCCTTTGCAAAAATAAGAGCATCTTCCAATAGGGTGATCTGTGTTGATTCACCTTGTATATCATTGCCTATGCATATCCTGTTAATATAAGTAAGTGACCTCTGAAAATTTAATAACTGGTGACCCAAAGTCAACCTCCAAAATTCTAAATTGCCATTTCAAAAACCACTTGCACCAAACAAACATCTTATGCAGACCTAAGCCACTTGGAAATTTTCGAATTAGACCCACTGAACCGAAACAGCCAAAATAACTTCATTTCGGGCTTGACAAGTGTCTAAATTCGTTTCACCTTTAACCAGTCCACCTCTCTACAACCCCATACACATCCTCAGGTTCTTGTCGTCCTTCTCCCTTTTTTTTTGAATAATTTAAGAAATACGGAACCAAGAAAAATTGTAAACACAAGACATCTGCAAATCAAATTCCCTTCGATTCCCAAAAACCAATTCGTTGCAATGTCCTTGTTCACTTTTACATCTCACACATGAAATTCTCAAAAAAAAAAAAAACTCAAAAGCACCATCTACTCCTTCCAGGAAGAAGACCAAATCGACAGAAAAGAAAAAACCTCCAATTCCACTCCAAAGAATTTAGATTTTCTTCCTTTGATTCTGCACAAGTCGAGTGTAGTCTGCTTGTTTGGGTGGGAAATTTAACTTGCAAAAAGGATGCGGACTGGCATGATGCAGCACACCAAAACCAAACCCTTTCGAATTGTAACCCAAAAGCCATCTACTATGCGAACATATCGAGATCCAAAACGACTTCACATCCTTTCGACATGCCCACACACACGAACACCAAACGACAGATATCGAACAGCAGGATTCTTAATCCTGCGCTGTTACTCCTCATTTGTTATTCAGCTCTCGATTATAATCAAAAGTTATCCCGAGACTGGTGTGTGCAGGGAAAAAAATTAAAAAAAAAAAACAACAAGAACAGGACGAGAAAGGACTCGCAATATGTTGCCTTTATGTTACGTTTTATTAACGCTTCTGATGTCCTAGGACATTATCCCTCATCTTCTGTGGTACATTAAGACATGGTACACATTCGACGTAGGACATCATCTCTTGACCGCTATCCTGACGCCCGCCAGCCTTCACTTCACAAATGTGTAGATCCTAATTAAATGGAAAAAGTTAAGAAAGTGTCAAAGACAGTTTTTCATCCCTGTGCCGCCTTGCCTGTTGTTTTGCGTTGAGCAATATGTCAAGGAGGACGAGGACACAGACATGCAGACCACGAGGAGCAGCAGCACTACGCACGCCATAAAACTTTCCTTTCTTGGAATTAAATGATAACGATACTTTGCGCTGCTGTTTCTTATTACTTTGGCCCCGGTTAAGGGAGAAATATGTGTTTGCAATTTTTGATGTGCGGGCACGGAGTAGAGCCCTCGCCCCATTGACGGGCATTCAATGATTGGCTATCGGAGGATGTCATCTATTTGCCATTAAATGGCCATGATCTTTGGAGAATTGCGGTTTTTCAAAGAGATATAGTGGAACAATTTGCTGCTCATGGTACAGATAAGATCAGCAACCGGCGCATATTCTCCTAAATGCGGTACTTGGTGGACAAAACTTGTCAATGGTGGTGGGTGGTGGACGTTGGTGACTGGTGACTCGATGGGCTTATCTGATATTTGTAGCGGATTTGCAATAAGTGGCTCTTTAAGTGTCACTATTGGTTTATGGCATGGATCAGTGAATGTTTTGTGTTTTTGTTTTTCGATAAGGATTTGGAGGGGTGGTCACCTTTTTTTCTGGGGTGGTGGAATGGGGGTTTTTTGGTTCAGGTAGAAATACAATACAAGTCCTCGAGTATGGTGTTATAAGGAGAAACCTTTCTGCTAATCACAACAAATCCTGAAACAATACTGATATGATTTAGATCGTCTAGATCCATTAAAAAATAGTCAGTGGGACATGCTTTTATGATTCTTGAAGAGAGTGGAAAGCATGCATAGCACTGTTTCTTCTACTTTTCCAGATCCCGGCAGTTTTTATACTATTCGTTGATGGCAAACCCAATTCAACAGGTTTAATGCATGAGTGGTATGCAGTTTTTAATGATCATCACATTCAGAGATTTAGAGTCCGGAATGAACCTTGGCCTCACTCAACATGCCTCTCCAATTAGCCCTGTCCTTAGCTAACTGCCTCCAGTTGCGTACTCCAAGTTGGTTGAGGTCGGTTTCTACTTGTGCGCGTCACTAAAGGCGAGGTCTTCCTCTACTGCGTCCGACGTCTGGCTGGGAATCGAAGACTCTGCGGACCGGAGTATTGGTATCCATTCGTTCTACATGTCCTAGCCATCTTAAACGTCCAATGCGAAGTTTTTTTTATCAGGGGTATGTCACTGTACAGCTCGTATAGTTCTTGGTTGAATCTTCGTATCCATAGTCCGTCAATGCAAACGGGACTGAACATTTTTCGAAAAATATTCCTCTTAAATCGACCAAGGATTTCTTCATTCGCTTTTGAGACGGTCCATGCTTCAGCGCCGTAGAGCAGGACTGGGATGATCAGGGTCTTATGTACGATCTTCTTAGCAGTTCGAGTGAAGGCTTTACTACTGAATTGCCTTCTTAGCCCGAAGAAACATTTAGAGGCACGGTTCTACAAAATCTGCAATGTATCTATCAAGAACAGGTAAAATGATGAAGGGACCATTGATGAAGGGGAGACTAGGAAAACATTATTCAATGGTTCAAAGAGTGCAAAGGTGCAACATCATCTAGATGTCTGCAATACAAAAATAAATAGAGCCTTGTCAGGAATAGTAATTAGCACGGCAGTTCCCTGGGATGACCGAATTACCATGGACCCAACAAAATGTAGTTATATGCCAATTGCTAATCTAATCAAGATCCAAATCGTTGAATAACTTGGTATACATGGGAAGATCTTGATTGATCACAGTTTATCTGAAGCTATAAATCAAAATATCTGTACTTGATATACGGGATTTATCTTCAACCAAGATGTATCTCTATGAATACCGACAACACTGTCTTTGGAGACACAAAGGTGGAACAAGATATGGTGCTCCGAGCTGGATCTTTCCATAACCCAGGAGTATTAGATAGTAGTGAACTGATCACGGTTGGGGCGTCATTAGAGTGCTACTATTCTAATACTTCGAAGACATTGCAGTGATTTGGTAGTCTGAAGGTGGAATAAATAGTCACACGAATGGGATGGTTCTGCGAGCTTTATTCTAATAAACCAGGATTTAGAGTCTGGGATGATAGAAATTGCATCACATTTTGACTTTCTATATAAATCACAATAAGTTTACCTAACATAGGGCATTATTCTCCTTAATGAATACCGACGACATCGTCTTTGGTAGGGTGAAAATGAAATAAAATATCACAATTAAGATCTCACCCTTCGAGCCGGATGGGTGAGTTCGGTTTCTTTTAAAAAAATATTGATGTATAAGTATTACTTTAACGAGATCTCGTTATGGATTCTGACTATGGTTCCTTCTGATAACATTCAATAAAATTTCTAAGCTGTTTTTATATAATGGATATTCCCTTGAGGATTTATTTAAGGTTCTCCCTAGAGAAGTTTAAAAAGTAGGTTCAATGACCCTTCCGAGAAAAAAAAGAAGTCGCTCATCCACCTAACTAGTCATCAATAAAAGGTGAATCCCTTCCATTAAGGTCGCTTGTTTTAAAAATTCTAATCCCATGACATCCATTCGTTTAGTCTAATGAGAAAGGAACTACCCCTCTTAACCACATGACTGATTCTTCAATAAACATATCCTCGACAAATTAAAAACGAGAATGCTCATGCATCCGGATCATGACCTCTGTTGAAAACATATTTTTGGCATCCCTGCCAACGAATTACACAGAACTTTGTTCGAGCACAACAAATCCTTTCTGCCCCTTGACAGACTAAACCTCCACCTCCCAAAATTGCGCTCCAATATGGCTAATGCATGTATGCACACAACAACAATGAGAACGGTCCCCCACATACCTCTAGACACGTTGTCAACAAATGAGGTAATCACGTTATCCTTCCACACACTTCATAACGAATATTTGATTTAATTAAAAAAAAACCCAAGCCGCTTTCAATTTATTTCCAATATTGTCGCTCTCCACCGTTTCGCACATCCTTCATCCTTTGACTTTGAGTGGCCGACTAAGGAGCTCAAATCGCCATATCAGACGACAGCTTGAAGAGATGATATTGAACCACTTTATAGATAATCCTCAGATTGTCCTTACACAACGACCATACACACACACTCAAACATAATCATCCACACAAAACAAAAGGTAAACATGAAATAAAACGTGTGTAATCGGTTTTATTAGAAAAGTTTTTCGGCCCGAAACGAGTTGTGACACCAAACGACGACAGTAAACGTTCGTTAGGGACATTCGACATTATACAACGGACAGGACGGTGTATTCTTTACGGCAATTCAAAGTTTTCCTCTTCTCTTCCTCGTATGTGAATGTGTAGTATGTGTTCTCTAGGATCTATGTGGTTTTGAAACATTAATCACCCCTCGTTAACTTGCGCCTTGTTCGGGTAAATCTTTTATGTGACAATCAACCTAGGGAAGGAGCTATCCGCATTGGATCAAAATTGCTACTGACCCCTTAAATGACTCCGAAAGGTAGGTATAGGAAGTAGATATCTGGACATCCCCATAGCCCACTTCATTTCATGTGACTTGACACAAGCAAACATACAGTTATTTCGGATAGACAGACAAGCATATTGTGAAACTTACCGACAACTTTGACAAAACCGTATTGCGTCTTGGCTGTCACTGTATTAATTTGACACATATAACGACCTCGGTCCTCCTCTTGGACATTATTGATATGCAGGAACCATGTTCGATGTTTGTCGTGCTTATCATGTGTCACACTAATGCGTGGATTACGTGTGATCACATGATTGTGTACGGTAAGGATGGCTGACTGTTCGAAATGCATCCACGCCACCTGCAACAGAAAAAAAAATAAAAGAAATGAGAAGGTGAAGAAAATGTAATAAAATCAAGGGAGATTGTCGTTATATGGGTATATGGGAGACTATATGTTTGGAAGGGATGTAGAGGAAAAGTCTATGGGAGATAACTGACATTTTGGCTACTCAAAGATATAAAAAAAAAAACATTGACAGAATGCACTTCTTAGATATGAAGCTATTTACTAAATATCCACTAAATTCCATCTACTGGACTTGGTATAATTTGGAACACCTTACCGAGATCTGTATAAAACTAAATTGTGTGGTAAGAGGTAAAGGTCTATCATGATATATTTTTATTTCTGTGAAAAGTCCTTAGACATCTGTACAAGGACATCAAAAACTCTTTGTTTTATTTTTAAGCTGGACTGGGGAATAAATAAAAATTAATGGGAATGGGTATTATGATACGGCGACAATATTTGGCTAGCATACTCAAAAATAGGTCAAACAAATGTTAAAAAGAGGGATTTTATGGCAGAGGGGTTAGAAAACTCAATAGATCAGCGTTTTTTAATCCCAACTGCGAAGTTGACTCTGCTGAAAAATTTAGTTCTCTGTCACAGATAACACCCCAAATCACGAAAGAAAAGTATATTAGGTACGTGTTAACCACAGATTTAATAAGATCTCGCAACTTGTGGAAACCTTTACAAGAGTTTGTCATGGTCTGACATTTGATGACATTTAGCCACAAGACATTTTTTGGCACCAGGTTGAAAAGTTGCTTAAATCTGCTTAAAATGGGCAAGAGTCAGCGGCGAAGGAAATGTGCTTATGGATTTTCATGTCGATTTTCATGAAATATTTTCCTAATCAAATTTGTGATGAGATATGAGATATAGTCTATCGCATGCTTTATGTTTTATAAAAAGCTTGCCTGACAATTTTTCAAAATATATGAACTTAACTTTATATCTTTAAGCCTTGTGTCAATTGCGTTAAAATGGGGGTTAAACTTTATCCACAGGCTAATTTTTGACATTTCTGCAGGTGCTTTCCAATTCTGTCACCCCTCAGTAGGTATATCAAATGTCAAAAATTAGCCACTGAATACATTTTATCGAGCTGTTGAGCAGGTTAAAATTTTTAAGTCTGTAGTCACCACACTAATGTTAAAATGTATCCACTGGCTTAAATTTTAACGCAATTGAAACACGGCCTTATGGCCTTCAAAATATCTTTTGAAGCCTTAGCAATTGTAATTTGTGACATGAGATATATTTATGTCAAGATTTATTGAAGCAAAACTTGACATTTGTTATTTATGTCATGATAATTTTTTTTTCTTTATAAATACGTTGGATTTTTTTCTCTTTCAAATACAGTTAATAGTAACAAGGATTCTAATTTCTAACTGTAAGGGGACAGCCAATCGCATTTTTCTATTGGGAAATTTTTGCTGTTTATAATACTCGAAGTGGGGGCGAACTAGACTTACTTACTTAAGTGGCGCTACAGTCCGGAATGAACCTAAGCATCAACCAACATGCCTCTCCAATTAGCCTGGTCCTTAGGTAAGAGCCTCCAGCTGCGCACTCCAAGTTGGTTGAGGTCGGTTTCTACTTGTGCGCGCCACTTAAGGCGATGTCCTTCTCTACTGCGTCCGATGTCTGGCTGTGAATCGAAGAATCTGCGAGCTGGAGTACTGGTGTCCATTCGTTCTACTTGTCCTAGCCATCGGAAACTTCCATTGCGGAGTTTTTTGACCAGGGACATTTCGCTGTACAGCTCGTATAGTTCTTTAATCTTATTCTCCATAGCACGGGACAGAAGATTTTTCGAAGAGTTTTCCTCTCAAATCGACCAAGGATTACTTCATCCGCTTTTGAGACGGCCCATGCTTCAGCGCCGTAGAGCAGGACTGGGATGAACAGGATCGTATATAGGATCTCCTTAATATTAATCCTTAATTCTTCGTTTAATTTCTGACGAGATAGACAAAGTCGAAATAGACAAAGTTCCGTACTACCTCAAAGTTATATATGTCAATGGTAACGTTCTGTCCAATTCGTCGATTTTTGATGCTTCCTTCTCTATACTAGTAAACGTGGCTTTGACATCACGTCGGGTCCTACCAATGATGTCAAGATCATCGACGTACGCTAGTAGTTGTACCGATTTTTTTGAAAATTGTGCCTCTGGTGTTGGCTCGTGAGTTTTGCACAATTCTCTCAAGAATCAAATGGAAGAAGTCACATGACAGCGCATCGCCTTGCCAGAATCCTTTTTGGGTATAGAATGTGTCGGTTAGGTTGTTTCTGACCCTGATGGAGCAGCGAGAATTCTCCATCGTCATACAACGCAAATGTACTAGCGTTATACCGTCTCTATAAATGCTGTCGTATGCGGCTTCTTGGGGTTTTTCCAGGACCTGCCGAAGTGTGAAAATTTGATCGATTTTGGACTTTCCTGGCCTAAAACCGCATTGATAAGGGCCGATCAAGTTGTTGGTAAACGGTTTCAAAAGTTCACATATTACTGCAGATAGGATCTTGTAGGCGATGTTGAGGAGACTTATGCCTCTGTAGTTGGTGCAGTTAAGAGGGTCTCCATTTCTGTGGATTTATCAATTGAATGATCAAAATTACAACAACAAAATTACAGTTGCTGCTTGTCTCTCATGCACTTCTAGATTCTTAATGGGGGGCCCTATTTTATTACACACCACTTTCAAAATGAACAGTTTTCATTCATATTTATAGAAATGTTTATGAAATACAAAGCCGTCAGGACCTTAACAAGTTAAAAACAATTAAGTCTTGTTTCATATGATATATTTATATCATGATATATGTTTCTAAAGGGCAAGTTGTGTTTTCTAAGAAAACTCCCACCACACCTTTCTATTCAATTGCTCTAATTTAAACCCAAAATAGGCCGCCCATTTTAAAAGTTTTCACTAAAAAAATCTCTCATGTGAAGACGTTTAGTAAATCCCCAGGTACTTAGCTTATTCACCTTCGAAAGAAATAGTACAAATTATTCCTCTGACTGACTGCAAATACCCTATTAAGTCGCCTGTTATCCTTTTGATCCCATCTATGGCTGCATAGCTAATGCAAATTGCCTCTGCAAATCTAATTTCCCACCCCTGGAATACTGGCAATAAAATTCAATTTAAAGATTCAGCTTGCCACATTTCTAAAGCACAAAAAAAAACCCCGAATCCGATGGCAAACCTCCGAAAAAAAGTTCCATCAACTGAAATTAATGACTTGCCTCCTTGTTGATTTGCCTTTCTAACTGAGACACGACACCATTCCCCATTACCACCACCTACGACGGGATGACAACACAAATGTATTTGTGTATGTATTTCTATCTATCTCGGCGAATAAAAAAGGATTCCTTTGATGTCCTGTCCGATAAGCTTGCTCACCCATATCTTTTTCTCTAATGCGACAAAGTCGTCGAGAAGAATTTCAAACTAAAACCCCGGGACAAGACATAGACAGACACACCGAGGCGCTAGAGATCCGATTCCGAGATCCTTTTGGGTAGAAAAAAAACAAGATTTCTCTGTTCGCGCTCACAAACAACAACAACTACAATAAAACGACAAGCGAATGTCCTTTAAATGGTTAAGCGTTTCACTATCTTTTACGGATGATTTTTTGCACCCTTCCTGTGAGTAAGGTGGGTGACGAAGGATACGTTCTTTCATTTTGTTTGTCCTCCTAAATTAAACTAAAGAGGGGGATAGATATCACAGTGGGTGGGTGCATTCATACATTGCGAAAGTCCTAAGGAAATTAATGTTCAACACTTTTTCATCGAATCCTTTTTGGTGGGAAGGGGGTGTGTGTTAGACAGTGTTGTGAATCTATAATATCACTTAGCTTAGAAAAAAAAAACCTTTAACCACTTCCTATACACTTGCCTCTTGTAATCGTAAGTGGTGTGAGAGAGATTTTTCGTCCTCTGCATAGAGTGTGGTGTGTGTTGGATTCAATTCTTTTTTTTTTTTTTGCCTTCCTCAGAACAACATACAGCGCACCATGAATCGATTAAGGATTATATGGCATAGCACGTACATGACATGTGACTACATACTACCGCTGCATAGGAGAGTAAGAGCGCAGTGTATGGATATGTGTAGATGCGGAGCAAGAATGTTAATGTTGTGTTTGACTTTTATTCATTTTGTCAACATGTCGTGTGTTGTTTTCGATGCCATCATCAATTCACTTGTCGGTGGATATGGTGTGTCGACAACGACGACATTGTGATGAGACGATGACACTTGACGGCAAAAAATTGAGGAGCGCCAAAATGAAATAAATATTAGAAAAGAAGGGTTTTTAGATACAAGGAGTGGGTTATCCTTGGACGTGATCAAAGTGGGTAGGTTATCAGTGGACGATTGGAGAGGGTTTGGGAGCGGTTTCTGCACATACATAAACTGCCGAAGGACTAAGACACTTTGCAATTTTTCCTGTGAGCGTCATTTGAAGTTTTTATTTAAAAATAGTCTAGAGTAAAACAAAAATGTATTTAAGGGTCCCACCGATGGGCGCCAATTATATAAAAAATTCGCTAATCAGGCATTTCACGTCTTAGCTTTTTTTTTAATTAGCACTTATATCAGATTAACGAGTCTTTGTCGTTTCCCTCCTCATTGTTCACCAATATGTTAGGTTGCTTCACAAGATATATTGGCGAGCACAACAAAATATAAATGTTAAGTGTTGGGCTCTACTTGGGTGAATGATTCCTCAACTATTCCGCGAACATGCAGACCATTCTGTTACCGTTACCCATAGTGTAATGTTGGGCGCAAATTGTATGAAAACAAAATGTCAGAAAAATAGCAAACACATCTAAGAAGATTTCTTTTTTCACCCAAAAGAGCCAATCTGTTTCTTTGGCTCCTGCTCCTGCTAAAACTTGCCTTATCAGCAACCCATTTTTTTTTATTAAAAACTCACCCAACAATAGACATAAAGAATCTTTTTAATAAAAAAAAACTTAGCGGCACATATTTAAATCAAAATAACCGATCTTTTTAAATAAGCATTTAGGCAGACAAGTCTAACCAGGCCTGACTTCCAAAATGGAATGCGAACTCTCAAAAGCTCCTTTAACCTCATTTTGACCCTGGCACGCTCCTCGGCACTCCTCACGAGAAAAGTGACAATTTGTATCCCTAAATCAAATTAACACCCTTTCACCGTCCTGTCACATTATGCCAATTTCCTCATTTCTCTGTCATTCGACGCTTTCTACACCGCAAATCACATTTGTGCCGCTCAAATGCCCACAAAAGAACTCTCGCAAAAAACATCATGGCACCCTGTGTGTGGTACCATTTTTTTATCAGCTCTCCTCTCATAGCGCAAGGTAAACGTTTTTAATGAAATTAATTAGGCCAACCAGATGAGATTTTTATCGTCAGCATTATTCCCACATTCCCACATCTCTCCAGCCTCTGTACTCCGTCCGTCCTACCACCCTCTGACGGTCTTTTTCAAATTGTCCAACGGTGTAAGTTTACTTTTTCATCCGTGTAATTGGGAAATTATCCTTTTCCCCTAAAAAAAAGAAGAAGAAACCAAAACGAAAAAGAGTATCCCAACATCCGTTGCATCGTCCTTCGGATGTAGGTATGTACTCGTACCTCTCTTCAAGAGGATAATTAAAGCTGTAAAAAGGCGCTTAAATTTGATGATGGGCATCGCCATCAACATCCTCATCAGGCTTATCCCCTCAGCCGCAGAGATGCATACAAGGCCATGATGTCGACGGTGAAAACGCCAACTTTAAAAGGCTCTATGTGTACACAAGGCGGACGTCTGGTGCATTTAAAAAGGACCATCCCCTAATTGGGTGAGCACACTTTCTTTTTCTCTCTTTTTTGTGACATCTTTTAGGGTGATAAACAAAAAAAAATGCGGTCTTTATGTCACAGGCACAGGGGAATCTTAAAGAACTTGGCACACAAGTATGTTGCACGTTTGGGGCATTGTTTTGATGATATGACATTATTCTTATCTTAAATACGAGTACTTATACCATGCCCTGAGGAATTGATTTTTTCGGGCTCACAAGGTGAAATAGAATGCAAATATTTGAAGATGAAAAGGAAAGCCAGAGACGACTAATCAGACAAATCAACCCGGCCCAGAGGACAAGTTTGCGACGTGCTCACGCATTCGTAATTAGAACGATGAATGAAGGACCTTTGTGTACACGTATGATGCTCGCGGACTACTTTGGCAAGTGGATGCATGTCGGGGAATTGATTTTTATCGCCGTGATTTGTACTTTCGTTTGCATTTATTACTCTCACGGGTGTTTTATTGTATAGGGCAGATGGTAAAGTCCTTGAGGGTGAATATAATTTTAGATAAAACGTGATCTTGTTTTATGGGCATTTGTTGTTGTTAATGTTGAGCGATTTTTCATTAAAATTATCTATTCGAGGAAAGCTCTTTTGTTTATATCATGACATATATCATGAGATTTTTGTAAATAATTTGTTACTTAGGGCCCAGTTATAGCCATCATTGAACGACTTTATTGGGACACAACACTTGATGGAATAGAAATGTCACCGCCATAGCTTCTTATAGGAATTATTGAAAAATCCCGTTTCAGTTCGGATAAATGGCAATCATTACTTCATAAAAAAAAATCTTGATCAGTGAAAAAAAGGAAGTGATTTTCTGCGAAAACTAAAGGGTGATCCATTTCGAGGTTCCCTACTTTTTTAAAGAAAAAAAAACACAGAAAATTCAAATTTAATGGAGAATGTTTGTTATCATTTGAAAGAACATTCTTTGGCATTTATTTTTTGAAGATTATGTCTATCAAATGTTGGCCGTTGCTACGTCGCAGATGGTCCATCCGTTGAGTCCAATTTTCGATCACTCGTTCGAGCAATTCGACTGGTAACTGGCGAATGACACGCGTGATGTTTTCCTCCAAGGCCTGAATCGAAGCGGGTTTGTCGGCATAAGCTTTTGACTTTACATATCCCCACAGGAAAAAGTCTAACCGTGTGATATCACACGATCTTGGTGGCCAATCGACCGTCCCAAAACGTGAAATTATGTGCTCACCGAAATGTTCTCTCAATAAGTCCATTGATTGATGCGATGTGTGGGAAGTAGCGCCGTCTTGCTGAAACCAAATGTCGCCGATATCACGAGCTTGAATTTCAGGCATCAAACAGTCGGTTATCATGGCACGATAACGGTCGCCATTGACGGTTACGTTCGTACCGGCATAATTTTTAAAGAAATATGGACCGATGATTCCACCGGCCTACAAACCACACAAAACCGTTGTTTTTTCTGGTTGAAGTGGCAGTTCTTCAATCTCTTCAGGTTGCTCTTCGTCCCAAATGCGGCAATTTTGTTTGTTTACATACCCATTGAGCCAGAAATGGGCCTCATCGCTAAACAAAATTTGCCTCGAAAACGTCGGTTCTTCTTGGAACTTTTCAAGAGCCCATAGAGCGAAGCGATGTCGCTTGGGAAGGTCGAGCGGCTTCAGTTGTTGCACAAGCTGTATTTTGTACGCTTTCAATTTAAGATCTTGACGTAAAATGCGCCAAGTCGTTCCGTACGTCAGTCCGAATTGCTGCGAACGGCGCCGAATCGACTCTCTACGGTCTTCGTGTACATTCTCAGCTACGGCCGCTATATTTTCTTCATAGCGTACTGGACGTGGTCTATTCGGTCGAATATTATCCAATAATGAATGCTGGGTCTCAAAATGGGTGATGGTGTTGCGAATAGTACGCTCAGTAGGCCGATTATGTTGACCATAAGTTGAGCGAAGTGCAAGGAGCACATTCCTCACAGAACGTGAATTTTCATAATAAAGTTGAACAATTTGTGAACGTTGTTCACGCGTAAGTCTTTCCATTATGAAAAGCCAAACAATACTAAACAAAAATAACATGACAGCATGACACGACTCACACGTGATCTGTCAAAAAAAGGCTATTGAAAAAAGTATCTCTACTTGGATCACCCGTTATAATTACAAATTTTAATATTTTTGGATAATCATGTTTTAAAGTTTATAAGCTTTATTTTTACACCAACTCGCCAAATATTGAATTTATAAAAAAGCCATAAGAAGTAAAAAAAAATTCCCAATAGCTATAACTGGGCCCTTAGTCATCAAGGATTAAGATTGATGACACTTTTTTGGAGGCTATTTGCATGACTTCGGATTTCCTGTTGATTATGTTCAGTTTAGTTTTTTTTTAGTGTTAGCCTGAACTCCACACCTGACGGCCTATTTGGAACACACAGAGAAGTCATTTGCTAATAGCTCTATAATAATGTTAAGATACATTCATAATACAGGTCTGCATAGGGATTAACTCTGGAGCTTTCCGTTTTAAATTAGATTGTGGCCCATTCAGATTCACCACTTGATTCATTGGCAGAGTAGGTAGGACTTGCCCTTGTGGACTGCCACAGTTTACACATCTCCGTGCGAATGAGAGACCGAAATTTGTGTTGTTAATTCTACCCGTGAGTTTCTGACTTATTAACACTTCCAACGAATCCTTAATATATAGCTATGGAAGTTCATCAGTGATTGCGTCTATTTTGACGTTCTTGGAGGTTTCTTTGTATCAAGAAAAGCCTCCGTGGTAAACATGAATTACTATCGATGAAGGTGAAAAAATATCGTGACATATATATTGCGATTTTTTTAAATGATAGGGCGCCTTTCAGATGTGCATTTTGAAATGTTCCTGTAAATTTTATCGATTATTTTGTCTCACTTTTTGGATGAAGTTTGAAAAATATCGTTACATATATCATGCGATTTTTTTGAAGAGTAGGTTCAGATATATTAAGAAATTTCTGTGTAATTTTTATCTGTGGATTCTACTTTTTCGATAGAGTTTTCAAAATATTCTACGTAGACTCATTCGCCATTCAGAGATTATCCAGCAGAGATTATCCATCGTCAAAATCGCTTGATGTATGATTGGATAGTTAAATCATACATCAAGCGATTTTGACGATGGATAATCTCTGCTGATCAAATATCAATAAAAAGATAAAAAATTCCACCAAATTTTACATTACTTAGTGATATTTAATCTAGCTATTAACGTAGCAATGTGGCATATTTATTAAAACGTTCCATATAGCCTCAGTTATTGTGTCGTCATGGGCTCTCCCCACCTGAGGGAAGTGTGGGAAGTGTATCGTGCGCAATATATTGACATGGATCCCAATTAAATACTTAAACCTGGGGACAGTGGCATCGCCTTTTTTTTATCCCAAATATCAAAGCTTTCTTCAAAATCCTGATCCCCTAAATTTGAATGTCATATGCAGTAATTTCCGAAATCCTCTCCAGGACATCAATGATATTTATGTGTAATCCACCAAAGAAGCCATAAACTGACCACAGAATCAGAGGAGGTTCGATGACCCTTACCATACATCGTTTACTCAAATGTTAGCTATACAAGAGTATCTGCAGCTATAATCCAACTACCCCCGGGGGTCCGAAATAGTATTTGCAGGTTCTTGTGTTTATCTTTTGGACTTTTTGCGCTTGTTCTTCTTCTTTCCGACTTCGTCGCCTTGTCGATAAAAACCAAATAGCTCCCATCAAAATAATAATACCAGCCTTAGGAATATCCAAACATCCGACCGATACACAGCGCCGTCTCCATACCACCACCACCTTTGGGAACTTTTGTTTACATTTTAGCCAAAAATGTTTGCCATGTTCATTTTTGGCAAAAGAACAAGCGATGTCCTGCTGCTTGCAGTTCTCATTCTCGGCTGCGTGTTTGTGTGCCAGGTGGCAAAACCACGTGATGTAACCCTCATCGCATGGTAGAACATATGGGAATTTGAATTCTAGATGTGTGTTTTGGGAAAAGCGCCTCGGGGCGGTTTATTTTCCAAGGAATTCGTATCCACTCGCTCCATCCCATTGTCTTACTCGGGCTGGCCTCGATTGGGGTTGCTTTCGAGCCTTCCTTCAGATTTGTAATTCCGCAAAGGTTGTCGCCTTTAAGCCAACTGGAGATTAACTCTCTATTCCTTGCACACACCCGCACACGAAATGGGGCAAGCATACGGTTCCATAATATGTACGCACATCTTTATCTCGGGAGATAAGGACTCGCTACGTGCACTGCATACATTGTCAGTTAAGAAAACTTCTCTTCTACCCCAGAAATTGGTTAATTAATGCCTTCTTATGGGTTGAGTTTCCGGGTGGGACACCTTCACATACATCTAACCGAAAATAATAATAATAAGGATATGTGGCCGGGAGTGGTATGTGAAGGATATAATAATAATGAACTCAAGCTCACCTTGTATGTGCCCAAATTTTTGACAGAACACGCGAGTTTGACATTCCTTCCGGCTGGTACGGTTATGTTTTCTATCACGTCTGTAAATTCTGGATCCTCCGTCACAACTGCAAGAGAAAAGAAAACCACAAACAGGATGAGAAAAGGAATCTAATTGATAAATCAGGTTTTTTTTTTGCGGTTGTTGTTCTGTGTCTGGAAGAATGGAGGAAGGAAATTAATTACCGGGTCGTGTTATGTTGTTAATATCAATTATTTTAAATATTCCGAAAACCTGGCAGTGTTTGTGGTCGGTGAGGGTGAGGGTAAACGCGCTCGTATTATTGACGGTCTTTCGTGATTCATTGGTTTTGCACGTAATTATCACTTTTTTCCTTGTTGCTGTATTGGGTTGCCGCAGATTTGTGAGGTCGACAATACGTGTCGAGAATTTCGTTCCACAAATTGTCGGGGCTGGTTACAGGGGTAATTATGGGGTGGTTGATATGATTACAGCTGACGTATAATTGGAAATGCGTAAAGTGATAGGTTGGAGGCTAGACTTTGACTGTGAAGGCAGTTTTGTTATCGCAGACGTGTCATTAGGCGAGATAATAATGCTTGGTGGTCAGGTTATCTAGGATTCGTGGAATTTTTATCTGTTTTTTGTCAATTCGAAACGTCCTTGGTATGTGATATTAATTATCTCCCTTCTGTTAGGCTGTTGTTATACTTATTGCAAGGAATTCTTTGGAATTAAGTGATTTTGCTTGGTATTAACAGTGGACTAGTCGATTATTTGTTTTATGTATTGATGTATTTAAATGTTGTTGTGCTTATCAGTCTGATAATTCCAGTTACGACCTATCACTGCCGAATATTTCTTTTTTTTTTTGAGTGCCGCTTTTAAGTGAATTATGACTGACGATTAATTATTGGAATGGAAAATATGCCATATTTGAGAAGAAACTCGTTGTTAAATGGTTTGTGGTTGGGAAAACCTATAGAAATGGAATGTGTTGATTGAATGGCTGATAATTTGTTTTTAATGCTTTAGTCAACTTATTGACAGCTAGTAATATATCCGACATTTTGGTCGATATTGATCAACGTCCCTTTAAAAATTCCCTTCGTCGATCTTCACCATATGACTTGATCTACTCTATGAGTTTCGTTATGCAGCAATCGCAAACTCAATAATTAATCTAATAATTGACACACATATCTGTAACAGCGATCTCCTTATCATTCTGCAGAAGATCAGTTGATCTACGAACATAGCCTTCAAAATCCAGTCGATCAATGGCTTTGATTTATCAGCGAGCATTGTCACTTGCAAGGTGATTATTTCCTTTAGGGAAATCGATCGACACTCTATTTAGCTGCATGAAAATTCCTCCTATTTCATTATTCTCACCACTGGCAACATCATCACAAATGGTCGTAAGTGTTTTCTTAGATGTTTTACTTGGTATGGTACTTTCTTTCAACCACATCTGTAGCTCAAATCGAAAACATGTGCAGTTCCATAATTAACGACCTCCTCTCGATCTCTCATGGACTTAGAAGGCCAAAGTGCAAGATCATCTTGTCATTGTTTTCTCCACTTATGATATAATGGTCATACAACTGTATGACCATATCATCTATCCTGATGGGTCACTGTTATATCGTCATTCAAAGATCATTCTATCACTATTCTCTTCACATATGGCCCTTGACTCAACTCATAAAAATATCATGGACACGGTCAATTGTTACCCGAAATCTCATAATCGAAGACAATCGCTCATTAAGTGTTAAAATTTGATCGCTTTTCAGATGATTTTAATCACCTCATGCTCATTTTTTTACGAAACCTATTTGTAGGCATATTTACAACAATCACAAGAATGCAGATCGTTGAAATATAAAAACACCCAACAGTTGCGATTGTTTATATGTCTTTTTACTAAATTTCAAACACCCAAGCAAAAAATGTGAGGAACCTATAATTATCTACAATTTAATACTGGAATGTTACGACTTTATTCGAGTCAAACCCTGATCGATAAAAGGAGTTCTACAACAAAAGCCCAAGCCAAGTGAACATCCTTCACGTGATCACTTGAAATCTGATCATGTATACCTCAGCACACTTGATAAGTCTGATAGATAGCTGTGCATATTCACGATTTTCCAACATTTTCCAACATTTTCCAAAAAGAAATCATCTACCGGCATATGTTTCCAGATATTGTTATAACCAAAAACTTGTCGATGAGCCTTTTGCCTATTTTTACTATTCAAAATATGAGTTATATTATATCAACGATACAATTCAGTATATGATCGTCGAAATGTGATCGTTACATAAAGGCAACGAACTCATCGATCATTCATCATTCAAGAACTAAAATATAGTCAAGACAAATTTACATCTTTGACACGATCGCTTAAATTATTTTCCTATGTTTTCGACGTTTTTTAGCTACCTTGATTCAATCTAAACGTAGTTCCTAACCAACAAACGGATTTTCCTGATCTGCTGCGATCTATCTTGTAGCTATGTGGGAAATAGATTGAGAAAATGCCGTTAAAAGAAGAAGCAACAGAACTTTTCCAAAAACTCTGTAATTGAAAATTCGTTTCTATAGTACTAGACATTGTCATAGACAAAAGTAAATCGATAAGTCTTTGCTAATTGTTTTAATATATAAAATATAGATGACACCTTTAAAATGTTAGAATTTCGAGTAAATAAGATAACGTCGGGATATTGAACTCATTGACAATCCATTGTTTAAGACCCAAAATAATAAATATTTGTGACACGATAGCTTGAAATCCGAATCAATAAAGAAAATATATCTACCCACACGTTTAAAATAAATACCTTATAGATAAATGGCGCTTTTGACTGCACTTCACCAACCAACAGTTAAAAAAAGACTTCAAGGAGGAAGTTGTATCTATGGTACGATCGCTTAAATACGGATCCACGCAATATCAAATCACTCCTCCAAAGACATCGGCTAAAACTGATCAATATTTGTTTATATCGAAGATATCAAGATCTTTGATCAAATAACGGTCTCTCCTTCAAGAGAACTGCGAGATCATGCCGATCTAGATCTAATCATCGACTTCAAAATAGCAACATATGGCCACAAAAAAATCACAAAAGTGTCAAATCTTCGTCATAAATCGAAACCGTTCATAACAAACCATTCAACCAGATGTTCTCGCATCCTCAATGGTAAAGTGCAGCCTGTTAGCACCTTTTTACACTCTCCCCATAAACAACTTTTTCTAACAGAAATCCACCCCCTCTTCCTTATTTTTTTTCTTCATTCTATAAAACGTAACCCCCCTTATAAAAAAACACGCACTTAAAACAGAAACAAATGAATACTAAGCATTATGATATCTATCTCGAATATGTGCACGATGTGATATAGTATTTGTGTCTATTAGTAGCGAGCGACATAAACAATAAATAATCGAGCGTTAAATGGACGTATGACAGGCGCACGAGCGTAATGGTGTTTGTGTAACGTAACAGAACCGAGCCGAATAGTGCGATACTTCGTTCTGAAAATATACACATTTATTATCGTAGCGACAAACAGCCTTGGTCGACGCTGCCGCCGCATCATCATCCCTCCAACCTTAGCCTTGGATTTTCGGTGCCGGGGGATTCCGCAGTCGAAGACGCAGTCAAATGAGACACGCACACACACATAAATGGAAATGGGGAAAAATCAAGAGGGCGCCCATAAAAGTTGACATCCCAGAGAAGTTGCTAATTGTTTATGGGAGTCGATGTCGCGCGTTTTCGATTTCTAGGAATTGATTTGTTTGTCAGTTGTCGCAAAGCGTTTTCGAGATGAGAAAATGACAAAACAAAAATTTGTATGTATATGGATGGATAGGGATACACGCATTGGTTTCAATTAATTATGGTTTTTCTATGCCATTGCACTTGGAGTGGGAAAATGGCGTTTGTGAAATATAAAATCGTCGGGATTTTTCGATAGAAAGAATGGGGATTTTTATTCATATATTTTTTAGACCAAGTTTTTGATACGTTAACAGGAATACAAAAAAAAATGAATTCGAAAGAACACACTCGTTAGTTATCTACTTTATGACCACATTAGAGGACTTTTTTCTGGATAGAAAGTTTGGGGTATATGTTGGCCGCAGTATACATTCTGTGAATATATATTCTACCCATCTAAAATATATTATGGCCGAATAAGCACGTCAGACCCTCTAAATTGCGCCAACTACAGATTCATAAGTCTCCTCAACATCGCCTACAAGATCATATCTGCCGTAATATGTGAACGCCTGAAACCGTTTACCAACAACTTGATCGGTACTTATCAGTGTGGTTTTAGGCCAGGAAAGTCCACAACCGATCAAATTTTCACACTTCGGCAGACCCTGGAAAAAACCCAAGAATTACGGGACTTTGTCTATCTCGGCTCCGCTATTAACTCTGACAACAACATCTCGTCAGAAATAAAACGAAGAATTGCTCTTCCCAACCGCTGTTTCTTCGGGCTTAGAAAGCAATTCACTAGTAAAGCCTTCACTGGGACTACTAAGGAGATCCTATATGAGACCCTGATCATCCCAGTCATGCTGTACGGCGTCCATGAAGCATGGACCGTCTCAAAAGCGGATAAAGAAATCCTTGGTCGATTTGAGAGGAAAGTTCTTCGAAACATCTTCGGTCCCGTTTGCGTTGACGGGCTATGGAGACGAAGATTCAACCAAGAACCATACGAGCTGTACAGCCAAATGTCGCTGATCAAAAAACTCCGCATTGGACTATTAAGATGGCTAGGACATGTAGAACGAATGGACACCAATACTCCGGCTCGCAGAGTCTTCGATTCCCAGCCAGACGTCGGACGCAGTAGAGGAAGACCTCGCCTTAAGTGGCGCGCACAAGTAGAAACCGACCTCAACCAACTTGGAGTGCGCAACTGGAGGCAGTTAGCTAAGGACCGGGCTAATTGGAGAGGCATGTTGGTTGAGGCCCAGATTCATTCCGGACTTCAGCGCCACTTAAGTAAGTAAGTAAGAATAAGTACGTCAGGTCTAATCATTTCTTGACAATAAAGTCACAGGTCTTCTATATTAAACGCTACTGATATGAGATTAATCAAGGCATTGAGGTATACAGGATCTGCGAAGGTAAGAGAGGTCTTGTCGGCAGCTATTCTAGTCTTTCGAATTTGAATTCTGTCAAGGTATTTCATAGCTGTTGCTGCGTGTAGGATAATCACACTATCACCTGGCTGCGAATAGATAGTGGACATAGGAATTCCGGTGATAATTGTTAACAAGATACAATTTTTCAATGACTTACTCCAAAGCTGAAGTCACTGCCGAGTGGGACTTAAATAAATGCCATGCAAAACCAATGCCCTTGATTTTGATGACCCATATTTCTTCAAACTCGACGTTCGATAAAGTTTTTAGGAGTCACGTATGCTTTGATACGATGTCGTATAATTAAAGTACGGTTTTGCGAATAGCCAAACCGCTATATCTTTACGCTATTTAAAGATTTTTTACCTCTTTACCTCTATATAAGAACAAGACAGCAGTCAAATGATATCAATATACGAAAATGAGAGTAGCTTTTGGTCACAATTTTAGGCGCAATGATAACTGCATTGTTATGAACGCTATGCAATGAACCCGCTACCCAGTCAGGCAGAAGTGTAGGCCGCCTAAATTAGTCGATTTCATCATAATCTCTCCTCTTCGACTGTCTAGGCATTGTCGGAACCTAACTTAGGATGTTGCTTCGAGGTCCAGTGACATTACATGTATTTTTTTGTCAACAGTTGCAGCCCTAAACTAAGTAAAGATAAAAAATCTAGCTTTTGAATGAAAGAATACGACTACACTACATTTTTGTTAATCACTTCTCCGATGAAAAGTGAACCTATAATATTGAAGCAACGTCTTGAGATGTTTGCAGATGTTGGTTTTTTTAATTCTAAACATCTAAGGATGATATCACTAAGCTCTGCAAACCATCTGCTACAATAGTCGCTGCAATAAACAAGGCAATCTCCTACAACTCTTCGTAAAGCTAAAGGCTTTGCATTCTTTTGTTTCCAAGAGTAACAAAAGCCGTTTCTTAATAGGTAAGGAAGGTATGGTCTCGATAATGTTGCGTCTTCTGCATAATATGCTATCTCTTCACGTACCCTTTTTGACCGAATTCGAAAAGCTTGATAACTTACAAAGTTTCAGACGGTAAGAAAGCAACCCTGATGTGTACACCTATTTACACATCGCATCGCCAGGTGAAAGCAATTCAGCTGTGAAATCATTATCCAAATATTTCAGATGTAAACCTGTCAACTTGTAAGTGATTACTTCTTCGATTCTAACCTAAAGGAAGACTTCGTCTTCCAAACTGAAAAACGACATAAATCGTACTTGGTTGCTCAAATGCAGAGGCATATCCATGAGTATTAGGTTTACCTTAAACTGCACTTTTAGTCAAGTAAGAGCTATCGTAAGTGGCAGCGAGGAAGTAAAAAAGGACTCCAATCACCGTGAAGGGTTCTTGCGATGAAAGTTAACTAGAAACCGAGCTAGCTGCAGAGGCTATAACACCTCCTGAGAAGAATATTGTAGCATTAAGATCTAAGACGTTTCAAGTAAAGTGGGGAATTGATGACCTCTTCATTACAAGAACGTAAGAAAGACATCTTTTAACAGTAACTGAACCTTGAATACAAAATATCAGTTCTGCAATCATAAAGTAAGTTAGATAAACGATCCTGCTTCAGTATGTATCTCCTTTTGGTGATCTGTATTTGCAGATAAGCCTTTAATCAATTTGCGATCTCCAGCAATATAAAATTTGCGATTTAAAAACTCCTACCACGGTTCACTACCATCCGAAAGTCGTTTTGTTTCAGCCTCACAAAAACTTGACATCTATTCGATGTCAAAATAAAAATGTTCACACATCCAAAAATGTCACATTCGATTCGCCATGACAACAGAATACAATCAGTTGCCTTCAGCCGAAATCTGTAAATTCCAACATTCTTGGGTCTCGCACAAGACGTTCCACGAAGCTCGCATCCATGCGAAAAGAATTCGTCTTCGGGCAGCAGCAGCAACTAATTTGACTGATCAAACACACACACACACATATCACACACTCATATCATCCCGTACCGTAACTGCGTGTTAAATTAAATTATTCCGTAGTCTCATAGTAAGCCGTCAGCGGCTTTAAATCAGCTCACTGATGAAGTGTATTTCATCATTAGGAGCGCTCTGTACATATAGATTCGTCAATTCATTGCGAATGCAATTCTATTCAATGCCGGATTCACCCCAAAGGCACACCGTATCTACATACTAACGTGCAACTTGCACAGCTATACGCAATTTATTGAATGCACGAGACTCTATCTGCCTTCAGGGATCTGCTTGTAGTCGCTTTCGATTCTTTTTTAAATAGCTCCGTCTCAATAGATTTACGACTCGAACTTCATGGAGTGAGCGAGTGTAAGCCGCGCGAGTCTACTGTATTCGAATTGCAAGTCATCATGACACGGATTGGATTTCTTTTTTTTTGTTCACTCTCGTTTGTAGTATGGCCCAACTCAAATGGAATTATCATCCCCGGCTCCACAGAGCTTCGAGTAGACAACTTCATTTCGTTTAATTAATTAGCATCATCTGCTTTGGCTGCCGCTCTTTCAAACTGCCAACCAGAAGTCGATTTATTTGTTTAGGTTCAGCACTAGAGTGGGGCTACGGGTCAAAATCATTATCGTCATCTAGGGCTGGGTGATGCGGCAGGGAAGACGACGGCGACGGGGCTAGGGTGAATAAAAGAAGGGACATAATGTTTCGTCTGAGTTTAAAATTGACTTTTGAAGGGATTGGAGAAAGGAGGGATTTGAATAAGTTAATAAATTTGTATCTAGATAGGTCCCTTTTTTACACGACTGGTGCGAGGTTGAGGGTTTTCGGAAGGAGATGGTACTTGGCCGATGATGGATGCTCTGTCGCTGGCTGGAAGAGGTCAAGTTTGCCAGGATTATTGGAGAGGATTCATAGCTGGATATTAATAAGAGTCTAAAACTATGATATCTTCTGTGGTGGTTGGTGGTTGAGGCTAAAGGTGAGCACTTGAAAGCGGTGACCCAGTTGACTCTGAGTGTGCTCTGTAAAGGGTGCATTTAGAAAAGAGATTTGTTTTATATGGATGGGGAACCTTGGAAGTAGATATGCAAGTTATGAAATTGAAGGACAATCTCGTGGCCCTGAAAAGGGTTAAAGGGAATATTTAATATCGAAGACGTTCTATTAGTTTTGTAGGACGATTCAATTCTGAGTTGATAGAAATGGAGCAAATTCACATAGGTCATGCAAAGTACTGAGAAAAGGTCTCATATGCCTCATAAAGATTTTTCTGAATATTCGAGAAAAATCGGGAGCCAAAATGTGAGATAATTCTGTATGTCACGGCGACTGTAAGACATTTATTGAAAATGACCTTGTTTGGTGGCAGTTTTATATGGCATGTTACAACTCACAGTCTGTGTTGGCATGAATAATGCAATGAAAACCACTCGAATACAAAGTTTGCAAACATTCCCAATTCTCAGCTTGGACCTATACTTGCACAAATCTGCAGCGATTCTGGAATAGGTATTCAAGCCACAGATTCTTCATCCTGACTTTTAAAGGCAATTCTCTTGTAGCTTTCTAGCAGGGAGTAAACCAAATCTGTAAATATCTGTAGGGGTGGTATAAAAAGTGACATACGCTTTGGAACGGCATTGTTAAACGATCTACTATACTTAAACAATTTATTTAGGTTCGCGGACAATAGTATAGTGTTTCTCAAGCTATATTTCGGCATTCAAATCATCCTCTACGGGCCATCATACTTAAATAATTGAATTTCTTCAAAAATTATTCAAATTTAGGAACCTTAATAATTTACTATAAGCCAGAGGAATTTTACAAAAAAAAAACAAAATGTTTAGAAGTGGGATTATGTTAGCAATGCCTTTATTGTTATATTTTTTGTTAATCTATAACAAATTTGTCCTGTTTAAAGATCTTTTATGTACAAATATCTAGGAAAGTAGCTTGAAGTTGGTTGTTAAATTAACTATTAGCCTACATAGTTCATCGAAATTAAAACGGGTCCTTGAGCCAAAGATTCAAAGTTAAAAATGAATAACTGAGAGCCTATGACCAGTGCTGATAATCTTTTAAATGTTTAAAGACAGGGTGCCTGAATCTTAAAGTTGATCTACTCATGGTTTGTAAATATCTCATATTGATTCCAACATGCCATTGTTGATGAGGGTACCTACCATCTGATGAATAGACTGTGCCATTGGATCAGATTGTTATAGGAAAAGTTGGACCCATTGTTATAAAACAACATCTTAAGTTGGATTGCATAAACTACTGCAATTTCTGACAGTTCATCATATTACAGTTACAAAATTAACTAGAAGCTGTAATTGGTTATTCTCAATATGTACAAGGTGGGCCAAAAGAAGTCATCCGATGTTGTATGGCTCTCATTTTTAACCTAAATGAAAAACTTCGATTCTGTTTGTTGATAAGGTATGTTTATTGGTCAAATTGAGAAGATGACATCGGCAAAATGGGCGCCGTCACAATTGATTGCCATAGGGGCTCGTTTTATGACAATTTTCATCACTTCGGCGAGAACTTCGGGCGACAGATTCTCGCACTCATGTCAAATGTTGTTCTTGAGGGCTTCTAGGATCTCTGGCTTGTTCACGTAATCATGGGACTTCAAAAAACCCCACGAAAAAAAGTCTGGAACGGTTAAATCGGGGGATCTTGCGATCTTGCGGGCCAGTGCAAATCGCCAAAACGAGAGATGAGTCGACCGGGGACGCCGCCTTCGGAATATTGGTTCTGGCTCGCGCAGTGTGTGACGTTGCTTCGTTCTGTTGGAACCACATGTCCTCCAGTCCTAATTCGTTCAATTGCGGCAGAAAACAGTTAACATGGCCCTATAGCGCGCACCGTCCACTTTTGTCGCTTGACCAGCGGCGTTCTCGAAAAAAAAAATGGCCCAATGACTCCCAACATGCAACATGTCAACAGTGCAGCATGCAGTAACTTGTGGTAAAAACAAACCATTTATAATTTTCTATAAAATGTCGTTTAGAATCCGTCGATACCAGGTTACACCGGTTCATTGTTTCTCTGCCACAAACTCCACCTCACCCCACAGTTGCATTCCGAAAAAAAAACACCTCGTTTCACTCGATACTGCAATTGTTCGTCCTGTCAAAACCATTAATAAACACCTGTCATCACCCCGACATCTCTGTCATCGATTCAACGTCATAATTTCTGATGACACAACATAAGCACATGTGCTGCCGCCATATACCATCCATCGTGTATTTGTTCTAGCGAGGGGAACCAAAAAGAAAGCGAATAGATATGAAAAAAAAACCGGGACACGTTGAATTCCTTTTCATACACCGAACAAACATCCCGCACATCTGACGTTTATTTTCATTCGACTTTGGTTTTCGATTTTTTTCTTTTCAAGACAGCAACAACAAAAATATTAAAAAAGTGCATCTCGATGCAGTAGACCGGGCTGGGCAGCTGGTGTTTCGCCAAAGCTACCATTCTCCAAATCTAATTGAAATATCTTTCTTATACACCGCCGAAGCACCATAAAGCATCATTCGCCGGATAAACATTGAAAACAAAATAAATCTTCCTCATGGTTGGGTTCTCCTGCTCTGGGTCTGGTCTCTCCCCCATTGAAGGCGAACAACTCAAGTAAATACAGATAATCAGCATCGCACAGTGCTCTCAAGTCAGCCCCATCCTCCTGGCTTGGTTATTGCATCTTTTAAGATACGACGAGTGAACCAGAAGTTGTTTCGTGTCGTAAATAAAATTTCCAGAAGGGAGAGTCGGCATCAGAGTCGGAATCATAGTCAGAGATAATCCACATACACAAAGGCGATGCGCGCAAAACAAACAAACCCCCGAGGAGGACTCACTGTTCTTCACTATCTCTAGCTGCACTCTACTCCATTCCACCCAAGATGACATTGTCGACAATGAACAACAACGTCGAAGTGGCTTGCACACCGAAAAAAGACTCCGCACCGCTCCATGTCGCATGTCTGCGAGGGGAGTCCAAAAATAGTTTCCCCCCCACCTTTGGAGCATCATCCATGACCCATAGGGATGCTACTTTTATGCAGACATGACGCCTGGCACACGCGTTCGTTTGGCATGCAGCGCGAGGGGATGGGATAGGGAGCGTCCTCCTGATTTGGGGTGATTTTTTGGGCGCAGCTGTTGCTGAAGAACGCATCCAAAAACTCTCTACTGGGAAAGTAGAATAATACGCGTAGCCGTGTAGCGCGTAATGGAAATCGTGATTCCGAGGGGCGCAATTATTTGCATGCGGTTAGCTCGTCGGGCGGGTAAAATCCGTGTGATTTGTTCGGGTTCTGTTTGGATGGTGACGGGAAATTATTTGAAGAACGTTGTGTACGTGCACTTTGGGGAGTTGTGGGGTGTACGCCACATAATTACACCACGCTGCAAGCGGTTCCCTTGAGAGGGTATTGATGGGTCGTGCCCAATTGATGATGATGCTGATTTTGATGGAACGCACAATCCCGCACCGAGTTTGTACAGGTCTTTCGGTTGTTTTTCCGTGGTAGAATGCATAAATCGATAGCTAGGAGGAGGAGAATGGGTATATGCTCTAAATCAAGTTGAAATTTTTGGAGGAAAAACAAAAGCGCGCCAGCCTGACGTGATATGATGGATTCGGAAGACCGCATGTGACAGCTGTCAGGAGAGGGACATTTGAAAAACCTGCAAGCACTGAAAGAGATGAATGGGTCATAAAATATTATTAGTATCGGCAGGGGTATCGAAATGCTGTTAGTATTTGGTTTAGAGGGTTTGCAGACACGTTAACATCTAGGTACGTGTATATTTTGAATAATTTTGGGATAGAAACCTTATTATGCATGGCGATAGCGTAATAGGGATATTTTTTGTTTTATAGGTACGGCTTAAATGCCTAGTTACTCCTTGTTATAGTTTTTCAATTTAATTTTTAAAGTGGATCGTGACTCACGAGGTGATTGTGATTTTTACTAGGCATTGGTCGTCAACCGATTGATCTCAGGTTGGAAGTATGGCTTCCGAATCTCAGTTAGAGAGTCCACAAGTAATCCGTTGATTATGTTTTTAAGCTGATCGCTGTAGAGTACATGATCCTCTTCATCAGTAACAGTCTGTTAATTTTCATCACGAATTGCTTAAACAAGTCGGGCTAATGTAGAATTTTAATACTCTAGACAGTGCTAGTTCTATCTGAAAAATAATGTCAGTTGCTGTGTCAAACATAAACTTAAGTCAAAAGTATTTAGCACCGTACCGAAACGGGTCGTTTTACGAAACTCTCTTTTTCATTTTAACCGAGCAGTACCACCAACGTAAACCCATTTCAAATGCCAAAAAAAAACAGAGTAAGCGATTGAGTTTGTATGGCGAAATCACACGTATTCGGATGAAATGACACGATTCGATATTGTTACCAGAGAAGGTGATCTTCTTCAAGATCATTCAGGGTCACCAGACATGATCACAATCAAGCTTACTCAAGCGCTTGTTTTCTAAGAATGCGTATCGATCTTTTTTTTTAATCTATGATATAATGACCCTCAAAAAAGTGACCCTCGTTCGATAGGCAATCCTCAGGCAAACAATCATCGATTCAAGTCAAGCCTTGTCATTCGTTTATCCACAAAAAAAAATAAAAAAAAGATCGTGATCATGATCTTTGGCGCCTAATAAGAGTGATCCCCTTTCAGCTAATGATCTGCAATATGCAAATTAACATAAATCTGCCCTAGCGAGTTATTCCCCGGAGCGGACAACATTCCGCAACGCATACTTCCTCGGAAATTAAAGTTCCATTCGAGGTATGTGTTATCGGAAACAAATTCACTGCACTACCATGCCAATCGTAAATAAATTCCGCGAAGAATTTGTGACGGAGGAAATCGGAAAAAGAATTGCAATTAGCTCTCAAAAATTGACAAACATGCAACTAAATGCACTTCAACGCAATTCACCTGGATGCGTTAAAAATTTTTGGAGAAGAATAACAATTTCGGAAGAATACCTCGAAGCTGAAATCCTCCGAATGCTACAAAATCAAAGAACTTTCCGCTCCGACGGACACCTCGCTAGGGCTCAATATCACGTATCAGTGTCGTGACAGATCATCCGAGCAGTACCAATTGTCAAGAAAAGCTTATCTCAAACTCGCTGTTCGGAGTCGGCATAAAACAGGAGGTCCAGCCATCGTACAAGAAGTACACACGCACACATGAATGGTTGTGAGAAAGCAAAGCCGTGGGTACTAACGAGCCTAATTGATTTTCATCAGCCAAAGCTAAGTAGTTCACCTCAGTGTACAGACATTATATAGAACAACCTGAAAGGTGAATTTCCGGATAACACTTTTAATATCCTAGCAACATAATGTTTGAAAACTCAGCTAGACTCAGTTTTCTAGGCTGAAGTTCAGTTTTTCATCTCTAGATTAACTTTCAGCAATTGTTATTGTAGCTTGATTTCAATATTAATAGCCATTGCTTCAATTCAACCTTGATTGAACAAACCAGACCTATTTGACAAATGTCCCTTCTTCATATCAAACCCTAGCTTCTCTTCCAATTTATCACATCCATGCCCCGTTTACGGTCAATTGATTTAACTAAAATGACGTCTATGGCTTTCAACTTTCAAAGATTGAACTTTTCCCACATCCCAGTCCCAATTGACTTCTGTCCCCGATGTGGTCTTCTTCATCCACGGACTATTCGATAAAAGTGAACAAAATACATACTCGAACTTTAAACGCTGACCTATGACTAGAATACTGGACACGTCATTAAAGAACAAGGCCACATAACATTGCGACCCCTGCTGTGTACTACAATCTGAGACTAGAATCCCTCCAGACGCATTGACCAATGAGCTCTCCTTTTTTGTGTGCTTTCTTCCATTCCCGTGCTCGAACTTCTACTCAGCTTGTTATTGTTCCAAGTGGAAGGAAGGATTTCTTCTTTTTTTCTTATTTCCGCAGGACTTGGTCAAATTTAATTTAACAAAGTATCTACGTTACGTACCGGTGCCGGTGTGCAAACTTCATGTACCCACCCACGCACACGCTCATACACCGCATAGTAAAACAAAAGAACATTCAGAGAGCGAAAAAATCGCTAAATGAATTTTAAAAGAAAACTTTTTTTTTCACCACCACTCGCCAACCACAGAGGGAACAACCTGCAATGCAACAACAACAAAAAACGAACAAGCACACAAAAGAAAATAAAGAAAAGCGGCCCGCCACGGAAAGTTAAAAGTTGTTCACTTTCGCACAAAACAAAGAGCGAGCGCGGAGAAAGAATGCATGGGAATGAAGCGCTGCAATGACGAAAAAAAAATGTAAAACATAAAAAATTGAAAAAAAAATTATTTGAGAAAGAAAAAGGGATTTAAGAAATCACTCTCAGGAAATGGAGGAGCACAGGATGAATAAAGAAACGAAGCGCAGCAATACAAAACTTTGTCCATTCACGTAAAAATAAAAAAAAATAAAAAGACTGAATCATAATTCGTGGGAGATGTCATCGTAGTCCTCCTTTTTCTGTAGGGATTGTCGTCATGTTGTACCGCCCGCAATCATTGTCATCGTCGTTTCATGCGGTCATCCTTATCCCTTCGTTTCATCCCCCAAAGATGTGTGGAAATCACAAAAAGTCGAGAAATCAGGACGAAGGACGGAATTCGAAGTCCTTTTGTGTAGTTATTTTATTTTTAGTATTCCTGTCGCTTTTCTTTTTTGGCCAAGCCACCACCGACCACATCGTTCGTGTCTTCGATGACCAACTAGGGGGTATTTACGGTTCTGTTTATTTTCATATTTTATGCCCTTGAGGGGATGGGGTGAGAAAGACTAAATTCTGTCCGCATGTAGTTACGGTAGAAAAGAGGATCCAATTGAGAATACGTTTGAGATATTTGTCTGTCTCCTTGAATTTGGAATCAATTTTTCAATCAAATGGTTATGATTTCATTGGTTTCATGTTTATCCGAGGCGGTCAGGGATGGGTGATGATGTGGCCGGGGTACTTCTTTGATGTGCTGGGGAGGGAAGCATTTGTATGTTATGAGGACTTTTCTAGTCCTTTTTTTTACTGAACTTGACTAATTATCATATTATTTGAACTGCGAAATAAGGTTAGCAATTTAAACTATTAATCCGGTTAACATTTGTCATGATGACTTTTTACACCGTGCAAGTTCTAATATTTAAAATATCCAAATTGGTACTCTCTCAGGTCCGGAATTTTAGTTCTGAGTTAACTTTGAGTTAAACCTGATTATTTAATCAAGGGTTAACTCAGCAAAGTCGTTGGGTTAACTCCGGATTCAAGTTGACTGAGAAACATATTTGCCGAGTGGAACTGTGATGATCTCGGCTAGCCCTAAAAACACTCGAATTTATTTTTTTATTTTCTTCCTGTCATAAAATCGGTTCTCACATTGTGCCTGTCGAACGTCGGAGTAAGCCTTTTGGTATTTTTTTTTTGTATTTCATTGAAATGTCTAGAAAGTTGATAGCATAAATGGTATTGTTGGTACAAAACCATCAGATTAGGAGGTCACTTATATGGAGAAGATCGATTTAGTTCGTACAATAATTTATAATTTACTTTAGGGCTGATGGTTAATCGTGATTTTTCAGAGCTATTAAATTTTTGCTGGCCTTTCAGTAGATTAGATTTTTTTTTGTAACATAAGTTCCACGATCAGTGATCTTGATTGCGATAGAATTATTCAATTCTTACAAAGTTATTCACCAGTAATAAATAACATCATTTATCCAGTGATATTTACAAGTCTAACTTTGATTCAGTTTACGCTGATCGATGATCGAATCGATCGTGTTTCTTTCTTGAAATAATATTATGCAGAACATGAAACATGATATTTGACAGATTTGGCTTGTCCATTTGATTTGATCATTTAATAATATTAGAAATTGAAAACATAATTTCTTGAAATTTTAGTAAGTTCTGTAGAACATGGGTTCTGTAGAAGTCGGTAGAATCCTTAATTTCTCTCGTACAAGATAGTTTATGTTCCTCGAATCTTTGTAGATCAGTAATCATTTATAAATCTCTCAATATCTCTTAAGTTTGGTGTCAGAAAATATTCTTTATAAAGATGGGTTATCTAGGTGATCTTGCCTTTTTACAGCTCAGTATATCAATAATGAAATAAAGGGTGGTTAAATTTCAAGGGCCGATTTTGATTTTGAATAAAACACAAATTATTTAGAAAATTAGTGTCACTTCTTTTTATTATAACAACATTGGTATGGTTCAATTATGTATGGAACAATATATTGGCCAAATGGCCGCCACGACTTCCTCCATACGATGGTACAAATTTTAGATGACGCTGATGCATATTTGAGGTTCTATGCCGTTAATGTGCCGAATTATCTCATCCTTTAGCTCTTGAATTGTTAATGGCTTATCGACGCACACCTTTTCTTTCAAATAACGCCAAAGAAAGAAGTCCAACGGTGTCAAATCACATGATCTTGGCGGCCAATTGACATCGCCACCACGTAAGATAACACGGCCATTGAATTTGTCGCGCAAAAGAACCATTGTTCCGTTGGCTGTGTGGCAAGTGGTACCGTCCTGTTGAAACCACATATCGTCCACATCCATATCTTCCAATTCGGGCCATAAAAAGTTTGTTATCATCTCACGATAGCGTAACTGCCTGACCGGCTTCATTTTGGAAAAAAATACCGCCCGATGATGCCGCCAGCCCATAAACCGCCAGTCACTCTTTACGAGTGCATTGGTTTTTCGACAATCACTCTTGGATTATCATTCGCCCATTCGCGGCAATTCTGCTTATTGACGAATCCACTGAGGTGAAATGTGCCTCATCACTGAAGATGATTTTCTTCGAAAATTTTATCATCCTCTGTTGCCATTTCTTCCACCATTCTGACCATTGAAGACGCTTGAAATGGTTAAGAGGTTCTTGAGTCAATTGCACCTTGTAAGCGTGAAAATGCAAGTCTTTATGCATAATGTTCATCAACGAAGAGCGTGACAGGTGCAATTGTTGGGCACGACGACGAGTTGAGGTGGACGGCTCTTCAGCAACACTATCGCGAACAGCAGCAATAATTTCTGCAATACAAGCTGGACGAGCATGCACTGGTACTTTCACATCTCCTACAGAGCCGGGTTGCTCAAATTATTACACGATTTTTCCGATTTTACGCACATTTGGACGATCAAATTGAACGAAAATTCACGAAGTGCACGATATGCATTTTGATTTGAACGCCCATTTTCATAATAAGCCTGAAATACTTTAACGCGTTGCTCGATTGTGTCTCTTTCCATAGTTCAGATTGAGTCTGAAATTGAGAAATGTCAAATGAAATGCAGAAAAAAACTTGACTTTTAAGTGTGGTTCACATTCAACACCGGCCCTTAAAATTTAAGCACCCGTTATATGAATGCCACTGATTCAGTAATTTATATTTATAAAGTTTAAGTTTTCTTAATTCTCTAAGAGCATTCATATAGGTATTCGATCGTACTGATGTTTTGAAGCGGTAGTTGCCATAGTCGTAGTTGCCCAGCCGTACCAACACCTAAATGATTTCTCACTGGCCCTCCTCTCGTGATGATCTAACAAATCATCCGAGTAGTATTAATTGTCCAGAAAAAGCTTATCTCGAATTCACCGTTCGGATTCAGCATAAAACAGAAGGTCCCGCCATCGTGCTAGAAGTACACACGAACACATGAATGGTTGTGAGAAAGCTCGGACCTGGGTACTTACGAGCCTGTTGCGCCAAAAATTTGTATTTTTTTTAGTTGCCAAAATTTAAAAATGTCTATGTTTTAACAGCTTCATATAACGGGTGTTTTTTTAGAGGTTGGTTTTTCGAAAAGAGATAAAACTGACATTTTGTGGTCAAATCGGGTAACTTTACCATGGATCGTTTTCGCACTACGTTTACCTTATGTGATAATACGCATCCGCAGAGACGTCGAACAGTGCGCACCGAAAAAACAATTGCCGCTGTAGAGCAAAGTGTTGAAGAGGACCCCAATGCATCGATCCGCCACCGTGCACAGCAATTGGAGCTTTGTCTATCAACTTTATGAAGATTTTCCGCAAAGATCTTGACTTACGACCTTACAAGGTCCAGCTTGTGCAAGAATTAAAGCCCGCGAGACCATGCAATGCGTCGTGATTTCGGTGTATTGGCCGAAAATGAGATTGATTTCGATGCTGATTCTTATCGCAAAATTTTGTTCAGTGATGAGGCTCGTTTTTGGTTGAATGGCTACGTCAACAAGCAAAATTGCCACATGGAGTGGAGAGAATTCACATGAGACCCTAGAGACGCCATTACATCCACAAAAACTGACTGTTCGGTGTGCTCTATGAGCTGATGGAATCATTGGGCCATACTTCTTCCGAAATGATGCTAGTCAGTTACCGTTAATGGAGACCGGTATAGAGGCCATTATAACCGACTATTTTGTTCCCGAATTAGATGGCATGAATGTGGATGAGATGTGTTTTCAACAAGACGGCACTACGTGCCAAACAGCTCACGTCACAGTCGATTTACTGAAGGGAATATTGGATGAGCGCATAATTTCGCGGAATGAACCTCCCAATTGGCCACTAAGATCGTGTGATTTGACACCATTGGATTATTTTCTTTGGGAATATGTGAAGTCGCTCGTCTACGCAAACAAAGCAGAAACGTTAGAGGACTTTGAAGCCAACATTCGTGGCGTTCTTGCCGACATACGGCCCCAAGACCTCTAGACTTGGCTTAATTTGAACCAGCCGCAACGGTCCATTGTCCGAAATCGTATTTAAACATTAACTGCATAAAATTATCCTTGCAGTAAAGTCAAATTGATGGACATTAAAACAATTTTCTTATAGATAAGTGATCTTACTGATATTTTATAACTCACTATCGTGAGCTATTATAAATAAAATACAGCATTGTCTACCAAATTTTGAAAAGCATCGTAGATCATCTGATTAGTTCGATACTAATTACTGTTGATGCTGAATAAACAACATTAAAAAATATTTCGTATATTTATACTGCAGAAGTAGATCCCCATTAATCGTTTCATTGTTTCTCTAATTACTGATCTACATAAAAGATTCACTGGCAGCTGATCCTCTCCTTACCTCTCGACATATAACATTCTCTAAACCACTCAAAACAACAGTTTTATTTCCCAACGCACAAAATCCACTCCTCATACCAACAAGCATTAAATGAACGAATAAAAATTACGATAAATTCCAAAAATAAATCACATCCCCCATTGTAAATTATTAATTCTCCATTTTTAATGATCCCCAACACAAAATCCATTCAATCACTAGAAGCGTGATATTTCACTCATAGTTTCACGATTTAAACGAATAAAAAACAACAGCCCTGGCAATATCCATCGCTCTGGACATGCATTAAATTTCGTAAATCATTTAATTGAAAGTCAAGAGGGTGCCCCAATTATCTGCAACAGGCTTTTTAAATCGATTTCACAATGATACACGCACCGATACCGAGAGGAGAATTTTAATTACTGTTGCTGACATGATAGCCATTATTGGCGGTTTTTTGTAGACCAGACTATTATAGCTGATGTATGAAAGCCTTCCACCAGGGGGCACTTGAACACAGATATAAATTTCCTTTGTTCCATTCATTTGTTGCAACTTACTCGAAACTGCTCCACTTAAAGTGATTTTGTAAATTTAAATGATTTTTTGCATTAAAAACGATGCTCTCCAAGTTTCAACATTTTGTAGGGTCATTCCACCAGCTAGTCACGATTGCATGAGAATATCGTTTGAATGTGTCAAAGTTTCCATAAAAAAAAATCCCGATGTAAAGCACGTTGTCCAAAAAAGGGAGAAAAAAATCATAGGAAAACCCACCGAAATCCGGAAGGACAAAAAATCTACCAAACAGCAGGCGTGTTGAATGTCGTCCTTATGGTTCTCCTTAAGTAAATAAATAAAAAAAAACACAGCAAATCCCTGAAACAGTATAACAGACATATCAAACATTCATCTTTTTATCCACTCGTATAGGGATGATGGTGGGGGTGTGCTCGGGGTTAAAACATATGCAGAACTCATTTTGTTTTGAAATGGGGAATGGAATGGCAATGGAATTGGTTATGATATCGTGTATCATCCCTTGAGGGTGTATATTTTTCTTCGTTCATTTTTTTTTTTTTTTATGTCGTCCTGACTTTCTAGTAGCAAGCCGTCGCCACAGATAGCCTGTTTTTTTAGGAGTTTCTTTCCTTTTTTTTCCAAAGTCTTTTCTATATATATTTGCATCTAGCAGGTTCGGTTTGCTGGCTACGCTTCTTTCAGCCATTACTTTGCAATTTGAATGTCGGTTGGTGTGAAAGTTTCTCTCATTTTTTGTCAGTTTTTTTTTCACTTGACAGGTCCTGCATGACCACATAGAGATGACCCAAATTACAAGCAGTAGGAGTGCAGAGTAATTTATAGACACTGGGTTCGATTCTGGTACGAGAGTCTCTTGCGCTCATAGAGCAGACACCAATCACACGTTGATGGTGTGATATTGTCTCTTGCGGCTGTTTTCTTCTAATGCAAGGACTTGGGACATTAGAAAATGAAGGCAGACTGTGGTATACATTTTTCTTTGCATGGGGATTTTCGGGAAATATTTATGACCTTTGAAGGATAGTTTTTTCGGGTATTTATGCGTCAAAAGAATCAATCCCCGAAAGTCACTCAATAAATAAAGAATACTCGGCAACTGTCTTAGCTTAGTAGAGCCGTATGCCATAATTATTTCCCATTTCAAATACGCTCCTCTTGATAAAACGTTATTCTCTGAGCGATCTAAAAAAATGGCACGAACAACCTTTTCTTCCTTAGAAAAAATGTCAACGCTTAGCAAAGTCTCAAACCATTGTTAACCATTGAAACAATCTTGACAAATAACTTAAGTACGAAAGTTTAGTTTAACCAAGGACCTAGGTTTTTCTCACGACCATTCATTTGTAGCTTTTAACTTCTTGGAAGATGGCGGGATCTCCAGTTTTATGCCGAAGCCTCCTGTGACAGTTGCTTCTACTCTAGTGATTTGTCAGATCATCACACACTAAACAAAATTTAAGTCCAGTTGGGGCCAGTTTCTTAGTGCGAGATCATCCTAGTTTCAGGATTAATATCGAGTTTACAAGAGAAACATCTTTTTCAGTTTCGAGTTAACCCAACAATTTTGGTGAGTTAACCCGAAATGTTTACTTTTTGGCATCTGCTTTGAATTCCGGAATCTGGCACCTTTCCTTTATCTGATACATAACTCTTTTCGGAAGATACTTTTTACATTTACCTTTATCAGGAATTCCCCTCCACAGAGCAATTGCCTCACCTTGGGCGCCATTCCATCGCAAATTATAATCACAGTTCAGTCCAGTTCTAAAAAAACGATTGCTACCTACAAAACCCAAGTGCAAGACCCACTCTACAATCCACTTTGGCGAAATTAACCGTTTGTGAACGAATAGGTACCGCCGATGGTTGGACAGTTCAATGGATGTCCAGTCGGAATCTGTTTTTTTTTTCTTTAATTTCTGTCATTCAACAAGTCACAGAAAAATTTCTCCACAGGGGGATATTTTTTGTTTCTCGTACAAATCGCAGCGATCTACTCTTCAGAACTCATCCCATCGCCCAATTAAAGCTCAGAAATGTGTAATAGCATCGGAACTTAACCCCAGTCGTCTGCACGCAGCCATGACTCTTGCATGGGATTTTTTTTCTTTTCTAAAACCAGGACGAAAAAAACACATCCACAGAACAAACAGAGAGAACAAAAATTAGAAAAAAAGATGACACACACAAAAAAAAACGCACTATTCCCCAATTGAATTCAGAAAATGTGGAGCTTTGCCCGGAACACATAGTCGAGTGCCCGCCACACACATAAGCCCCGCAACGCAATTTCGCAGTGTAGCAATGGCAATGGCAACGGCAGTGGCATGTCCTAGCGTGATAAAAGACCTGTGAGGTATTTAATCCTTGTACACACTCATATTCACACAGCGAATGCCGAGAGTCTAGGGTAGCGACAACCATCGAGAGTGGATATGCTAATATCGTCCTTGATATGCGAGGTTTTGAGCGTGTAGGACAGCTTTTTTCACTGTCCTGACTATAGCCCCCACTGGGGTTACCCAGCCATTCGAATATATTTCTTCGCCGAAGCAGGAATTGCGCTCCTCTCATCCTGGTTTTTGTAAATGTGTGTGTGTGTTGTTTTTTTTTCGTCGTTCGCAGCGAAATATCGCCCGGACAGAGGGAAGCCAATGTCGGGGAAAAAAATCGCTCCAGCATAAAAATACCATTTCTCACATGGACGTTTCCTTTGGTCCTTCTCGCTGCAACAAACACAGCCACACATATGTATCTGGAGTTGATACACGCTCGCACACTCGTGAACAGTACAACAGTTAGCTATTTGCCTTGAGTGCAGTAATTTTTTTTCCTCTCCAGCTGTAGTTCAACTTTCTGAATGTGATAGGGAGTATCGCTCCAAGCCTCTTAGGTGGCTCGTTTATAACTGTAACAACACCGCACACTTAAAGGAGCACCTATAGTCCTAAAGAAGCGTAAAAAAGAAAACGAATTGCAAGGCGCTCCGGATGAAAAATAATTATTGCATTCAACATGTGCAAGTTGGCTGTGCTTTGTTTGAGGGGATCCTTTTTTTCGATTCCATTTTTTTTTTCTTTGCATTTGTATGCCCCTGAACGTCTTTGTGTTCGTTGCACCAATGTGAATCTGCTGTGTGTTTGAGTGTGGAATACTCACTTTCTAATGAAATAAAGGATGCATTTTGATTTGTGTTTTTCTTTTCAGGCTAAAGTTTTAGTTTGGGGTAAGGATGTTTTCTTTTTTTCTTCCTTAAGGCTGGATGGTGGGAAAGATTAAGTAATCGATAGTTGGTGGAAATTTCTTTGAAAGCGGGGATCCTTTATAATTTTTTTGGTCTATCCTGTAAGCCTTAACACTCATTAAAGGTGGATTCGTTTTTTTTTTTAAAGAAGTTTGGGAGCATTATTGCAAGGAAGTGGGATTATTGTGGGATTTGGCACAGTCGGTTATTAGGAGAATTTTTATTAATATTATTCGCTGGATGTTTTTTAAATGAGATTTCGCAGTTCTTTTCATTTCTGAAAACTTAATTGGTTACCACTTGCGTATCAACGTAAGATGTACTTGTCCAAGGAGTATCTGTCTGTGGTGCTTAATACCCAAAAGACAGCACTTGGTTGCAACAAATCACCAGTGTCCGTTCGTGTATCTCATGTATCACATCTCAGCCCGGTATTATAGGTTTCGCCATTTATTTATGTACTCATTAATATTTGATATAACGGGTGATCAGTCAAGAGGTAATTTTTTCAAAGCCGTAAGTCATGTCAAGTTGGCATGTGATTTTTGTATTCAGTATTCATTGACATTTTATCATGGACCTTACGTTGCGTCATGGGGATCCGTGGAATGAGCTCTCGAGAGACTTGCTGAAGATTGACTGTTTTCGACCAACATTTTGTTCAGCGATGAGGCACATTTCAGTCTCGAGGGATACGTCAATAAGCTAAATTTCCGTATATCGGGCGAAGAACAACCGAAAGAAGTTCAAAAGCTGCAGTTACATCCACTAAAAACAAACGTGAGGTGTGGTTTATGGGCCGCTGGAATCACCGCTCCATATTTCTTTAAAAATGAGGCTGGCGACAACGTTACTATAAATGAGGCTGATTATCGCGCCATGATAACGCACTATTTTGTACCTGAAATTAAAGCCCGAGAACTCGACAACATTTCCTTGCAACAAGACGGCAATTCTTGTCACACAGCCTGTGAAAGAAAGAAACTTATTGAGAGACCGCTTTGGTGAACAACTCATTTCACGCTTCGGACCAGTGAATTTACAAGCAAGATCGTGCGATCACACCGCAGTGCTTTTTACTTTGGAACTACGTTAAGTCCAAGGTGTTTGTGGATAAGTCACCTACGATCTTCGATCATTCTTTATGTGGCCTGATATCGATATGCAAATAGTGTTTAAAAAGTCGATCCGGTGAGATGTTTTTCGATTCCTTATTGTTTTAGTCTCTAGAAGTCATGTTGCTGAACGCCGCATTGAATAAATAGCAGACAAATTGCAGTTGCCGAAATGAAAATTTGCACCAAATCGTTTAACAATTTATAAAAAAAGAAATTGACGTTCGCAGCCATTTTTATTGTGTCCGCACGTTTGAATTTCATGTTATTTAACCTAAAAACAATAAAAAAAACGAAACAAGTTTTAAATATTGAAACAAACAAACAAACTGGTTTTTCCATTTTTGTTTTCCATTAAAAAAAAAGTTCCAAACAAATGACGATTACGCCGAAGGGCTTAGAGCTGGAAAAAACTGTAAATACCTCACTGGTTCGACTTTTCAATTCCATCTGCATACCCCTACATTTATAGGTGAATTTTTTATTTAAATTTATTTTTAAAAACACACTAGTTCTGCAAACTTTTTTCCTGCTAAACCAATGCAAATCATTTTTGAATATGAACCGAAAAAAAAAACATTTTAGCGCTTGACAGCCTCGAATAGAAACAGAATTGCCTGCTTACCCACCTGTAAAACATTAACTTCAGATCATTACATTCTGAAAAAGTTACAGCACAGCCCAGACTCTCTACTGCTGCTAACTCATATAGCCCGACTTAACTGTCAAAACAATGCAACGCCACCATGACATTCGAACGAGCAGATATTTTTTTAAGGTTGTCCCACCACACATCATGGTTGAAACTCCCTACCCTAACTCCTACACAATAACATAACTCGCAGAATGGAAATTTATGCGGATGCAAATTTAAAATCATAAAATGGAAAATTTTATATCACGTGTGCATCATCAACTACTCATACTTCGTCCTGCCATATTCACATGTACGAAGCGCCCCGCTTCCATCCCTTGACGCGCAAAATTATGCGAATCTATTTCATTGTTTCAAGAAAAAGGACTACAGCAAAAAAAATTAACGAAAAAAAATTGTTTTTCTTCTTCAGTTACTGAGACATTCTTCTTTTTCAGAGGCAAATCGTCATGTCCCTGCAGTGAACACTGTACCATTTTTTCTGCTGCGCCCTATGCCTGTCATATCCACCCCTTGCTGGTGGGTGTCTTTAAAGGTAATAGAACGACTGGGAATCACATTTGCATTGTAAAACATCAACCTAACTGTCGTAGCAAACAATTTCCGGAAGTGGTTTACCTTAACTGATGGCGTAAATAAACGGGTCGGAACCAACCTTGAACCACACGGACTTAAATCGCTTAAAGGCCATTAAAGCGGCACAAATAGTGCAGAGGGGGCACTAAAACCAAGAGGGGTTGCAAACGAAAAAGTTTAGAAGCTAATAGTCATGTTTTTGCTCGAAGGAATTACATTTAAGCGTATCAACGTCATCCATAACACAACAGAGATGACAATCGCGACAACAAGGGTTGACAAAGAAAGATCTCAGCTTAGTTCGGGCAGATACAAGGGGGTACGCTGCTGCTAAATGTCAATGTGCTGCTCCATCACGGATTTCTGTTTATAGGAAATAAAGGAAATGATCCTTAAATTATGGCTTTGTTTACCCGGGCGCAGGAAAGTTCGGTCGTCGTGAATTCGATATTTTCCCCCAACCAAAATCGATGGGAGTTGGGGGTTGTAAGAGTTGCGCGGCGGTTGGCGCGTATCCTGCAGACAAATGGTAGACAGACGGTTGAACAGATTTTCATGTACGTATTTGTTTCTTAAAGTTGGTAATAGTTTTAAATAAATTGAAGGAAATTCAATCAACAAGATGGAGAAAAATGCGAAGCGAGGAGGACTTGTGGGAGGACTCTCAAGCGAGTAATTCCTAATTTTGCGATAACTGGAGCGTTACGAGTCATTTGCCGTTGGCTGAACATTGAGGGATGTTAGTTGACGGTGTGCAAAAGAGCAGAAACGATTGTTGCCGTTTATTAGGTGGGCAAACTAATGGATGATTATTGTTAAGAAGGGGAGAGAGAAGACTAAGAGGATGGGAAGATAGAAATCGCGAGACCCATTTATTTTACAGTACAATGAGTGGGTTTCGCGATTGCTATCTAGCCGCCTTACCCATGAATTTTCTCTTTCCTCTTAAAAATAATCATCCAACAGTTTTACTTTACTTTTCTTTTGTCACGAAAAATAATAACAAAAAAGAGTCATAACCTCAAGTTGGCGCCACTTTTAGCATTATGTTCACTTTTTGTTTATTATCATCGACAAAAGCACGCGAAAATATCAAACAAAACCAATATGGGCTCACAATAACTGCATTAATCATTTCCTAATCGTGTAGCCCACCGATTTTGCGATCAAAATTTGCCATCCAGAACTTGCGATTTAATGCCATTGGACTTTTGTTTTTTTTTTGGGTTTTTTGAAGTCAAATGTCTATGTAAACAGACTCACGACCCGCAACAATGCCTTAAAAGAGGAAATTGGGCGGTGTTTTCTGACGCCCTTTCTAAATTTTGCGGGTTAGAGTATTTACTACTAATAAAATTACAAATATTTGGCGCAACAGGCTAGAGATTTCTCACAACTATTCATCTGTGCGCGTGTACTTCTTGAACGATGTCGGGACCTCCTCTTATATACCGGGCGAATTTGAGATAAGCTTTTTTCCACAGTTGATACTACTCGGGATGTTTTGTCAGATCATCACGAGAGGAGTGTCAGTAAAAAATTATTTAGGTGTTGCTACGGCTGGGAATCGAACCCAGACTTTCTGCGCGGCAGTTCAACGCACTAACATCGCGCGATTCCAAAAACCAAACAGCTGAATGGCAGATGGTTGTAGCCTGGATTCAAAATGAGAGCACGTGACAATTCCATTTCTTTTGTGTTTGATATTTTTGAAATGTTAACTTTATTTTACGCTTAACAAATCAATTAATAAAATTGCCCAATCTTTTTTTATATCTTTTCAGGTGAGTACGTACTTTCAAAATTTCGTATGCCACCATATTTACGTGAGTAGCAAATTGCAAACAAAAAATGTCACTTAATGTAAAATGAGTTTTCCAAGATTCTACCCAGTTGCTGTTAGCTTATTGTGTTCCTATCCCTTGGGTACAGTCACCCCTAACCATCGCAACCACCACCTAATTACATTACCAAAAGTTGCAAAAATCCAATTTAAATTCAAATTAATCACATGTGTACATACTGTACGATCTCGAATTACACATATCACCCTTTAGCGGAATCTGAGCACTTAAAAATCACGATACGCTACCCCCTTCGCAGTGTCAAATCCACCCGTATTGCCCGTGGTACATTCGACACAAAACCGGGGTTAGAATTCGAGAAACGCCAACAGAAAATAAATGTTAAATATTTTATAAATTACAAACCACTCACACGCCCCCTTTAAAGGAAATTTCTACGTAAAAAATGAACATAATGACTATGACCTTGTCGTCCTTTCGGGTCCTTTTAAATCAACTCTCACAAGTCATGGGACGACACACAATTCGCATTCATATTCGGTTCATATATGTGTGTGGTATTTCTGCCGGTATGACAGACGCGTACTCATTATTTTCCTAAATCAAGGGGACCTAGAGATACCCTTCGGGATATGTCGTTCCTTAAAAAAAAATTCAGAAAATGATTATGCAACCATCCGCCTTGGCCAAGTAGGCTATAACTCAAAACCTTGTATGAATTATTGAGAGGGCCGCCTCAACTTTTTTGTGCGGTTTCTGTCCCCGTCACCCCTTCGTCGGCGCGAGATATATCCTTACACCAAGGTAAGACAATTTACACACAACCAACTCAATAATTTTTGTTTTAATGCAACACTTGTGTGACACGGTACAACAAATGTTGTGCGCGCCCTTAATACGACTCCCAAGTCGCTCACCATGCGGAATGAGCCAAATGTAGAACAAAGGAGGCGTGGCGCAATGGGATTTGAGCCATATCCTGCGGTGCTATTCAAGATTCAGTTGGGGTGGCAGAAAATTGTTGATACAACAGTAGAAACGGTTTTTTTTTTGGAAAATGCATTCTCAAAGAATCCTTCCATAGAAGCACACACTTGGTTGACGTAGAATGGGGAAGGGGTATAGGGTAGAGGGGATGAAAATAAATTAACTTATAAAAATCAAGAGGGGGTTTCAAGTATGCAAAGTGAGAGACGAAAAGGGGTATTTTTGCATTCACGAGTAACTCTCCCCAACTTGTTAGGTGTGCCTGATGGTGTGGGTGGATTTGTTACTTCATTAACAGTAATTTGCGAGCGTTATTTCATTAACGGGGTACCAAACCAAAACGAAGAGACGAGAAGAAAACCGTTTTTGTGGAAATTGCTATCATGGTACACTTGGCGTATTTCTGTTCAAAGAACAACACTCTTACAGGGGTAAGGATCCCCACGATGTCACTTGGATATTCTCGTGCTATTCCAATTTGAAAATTATTTTAAATTTTTAATTTTAATTACTCGAATCAAAATGAAATGAAAATCCGGAGGCAACAACTAGGGTTGAAGGTATAATGGGTTCAGTCGAAGGAATTTTTTTTTTAATTTTTTTGCGACATTTTTTTATGAATTTTCTACGCAGGGTTTTAAAAGGACTAGAGGTGAACTTGGTGAACTCTTAGCTGGTGGTGGGATTGTCGGAGCTTGTGTTCAAGAACCATGCATAAGATGGTTCATTTACTACGTTTTACTGGACAAGTCTTTTCTGTTTAATTTTATTATTTCCTGTTGTTGTTAGGCGTACTCTGGCGATAGGAAACTTGAATTTTGTAAGGTTTGCATCCAAGATACCTACGGGACTGTGATTATACTCAGTATTTCGTTCCTTACTTCATTTCAATTCAAAACGGTTTCATTCGAAATGGGAACCAGTCTACTACTTGTTGGCAGGTTGCAGATTATTATTGACAATACATTACAACTACCAACTACAAAGAGATCACGTGCCTGTAATGAAGAGATTTTTGATCTTCCCGGAGCCAATGATTAGAGATTTTAGAGTCGGACTGAGAGCCGGAGAAGGTAGGCATCAACTAGGTGAAATTTTACGGTTAATCATAATCGCATTGCCTACAATTTGACCACCAGATTATGCAAGAAGCTGATTTAAAATATATCTTAACTAATCTGTTTTCTATAATAATAGGCAAAACTGTTGACTTATTTTTATTGTAAATGCTTTGATGAACCTAGAACGTCGCCGATAAAATTGCAAAATAAAGCCCGATTTATTCTCTCTCACTATAACACCTGCCGACAAGTCGATAATGGTTCAAAAAGGTCTGGTTGCTGGTCTGACAAGGGCTTTTATACCCTATCCTATAGGGGTTTATCAGTTTTGATACATAATTCGTAACATAGAGAAAGAATTGAGGTAGGTATACCTCAAAGTAAGTTGATCGCGAGGCCATGTCTGTCTGTCCGTCTAAAGGTAACCGGTTTTAGGGCCTTAAATTTTGAGCTAGGATAATGAAATTTGGTACATGTGATCCTTGTACGTGCTATTCGAACAAGTGTAAACATTTTTGAAATCCGCTCACTGCCACGCCCTCTTATTAGAAAAACCTAATTTTAAGCCAAACCGTTCAAAATTTTGGAAAAAGTGTCTTCACAACATATCTAGACAATACTAATGTCTATATTTCGTAAATACAAAGTTTTTTGCCACGCCTTTTTGGGGGCGTTTTCAGTGACCATTTACGGTAAAATTTTAATCCTTTAAAAAAAAGTGGGTGCAAAGTAATTGGTTTTGGTAATATGTATAAACATATCTTCCATATATAATTTTTAACCACGCCCACTTGTTGGAGGCGTTTTAATACAGAAACCAATTGTATACCCTACGCGACATTTTCAATTTTAATATTTTTTTTTGCCATTAAACCCACATTCAAGGGATATTCATTTTAAGGATGGAAGGAAGGAAGGAAGGGTGCAAAACGATCCACACACTGGATTGTGGCCTTCTCTTATGTTTTTTACTCTTGATGCGTTCTGTTGCAGAAAAAAGGAAATTAAGCTTGGACTCTCCGGAGTGTACCTTGGCCTCATCCAATTTGACTCTCCAATCACCACTATTCTGGGCTACCTCCGTTCATTCGCTCTACATGCCCTAGCCATCTTAAACGTTCAACGCGGAGTTTCTTTGACCAGGTCTGTGTTGCTGTACAGCCCATTAAGTTTAGGGGAACCGAAGAATGGGTCCGATTACCAACCAAGGTAACATCAAAATGATTTTCACTGGACCTTTTCAATTATATGGGAAATCTTTCGAGTACTACCTACCAATTGTCACGAAAGGCTTATCTCTACTCAATCATTCTAAAACCGGATGAAATAGTTGGTCCCATCATCCTGGAAAACTGCACATGAATGGTTGTGAGAAAAGCCTTGGGCATTAAAGCTGCATTGGCTAGCTGAATATTCGGTGTATATCGCAAGCGCGTCAAGAAAGTTGACACACAACATATTTTCTTCGTTCCTCAACTTTAACTCGTACATGTGGGTTAGACTACTAATGACAGGGCCCCTTGTTCAAGTCCTGAAAGTATCATCTAAGTTTACATATCTATGTCCCACCTCTAGCGAAAGTCTGACAAACATAAAAGAGCATAATTGTCATTAGTAGCTTCTCAAATTTGCCATTCGAAATCGGTGTTAAGTTGAAATCATAAATATAACTTCCTACAAATAAGTTGAAAAGCAAGGTCTGTTGCCCTGTCTGTGCTATTAACGCAAGATATTTCCTGTTTTAAACCAGCACTGTGTTGGCAAAACAATTTTCTCCGACAGCTCAATCAATAAGTAGTACCACGTTGCCTTTTTGTGGCACTCCATTTCAAGTGTCAAACACCTGTCAAAACTCCATTCGAACAGGAACCACGAGTTCTGCAAGTACCACTGTCGAAAACCACCCAAAAGCGACCAAAGCGTCCCATCTCCCCGCTGCAATAACTCTACACAACTTCTCAAGAAAGAGTTATTTCCTCCTCAGCACCAAGCAAAACAATTAGTCAACTCTGAAGCACCGTAATCAACTTTCTTCACACAACAATCCTGACATCCACTCAACCTCATTAGTATCTCATTTAGTGCAACATTCATTCCACTTAACACTTTACGCTCGATACGCACCCGAAACATTTATTAATCCCAATTAATCATTATAATGCTTGACATTAACACACACAGAAGCGTACTGCACGCACGACATCGACACGCATATGACATTATTACCATCCCAAGAAGGGAGGGGTGGTTAAAAAGTGTCAAGAAATAAATTGTCAATCAAACGGATTCACACTATGGTGTTCGGCAACGAAAACACAACTCGAGCCCTTGTCGTTGTGTGTGGTACGTGTACGTACACATCTCAAGTGGTATTTACTTTAGCGCCCTTGCCACCCTTCTCTATCGTCTCGTTTCGTCTGTCTGTCTGTCGGCCTCTGATGGTAATTGGTAATTCGTTACTTACCCGAAATAAGAGACCGAGACGGAAAATCCGATAAATACCTTCTCGAAATCGGATTCATCATCCGCATCCCTCCGCTCATTGAAATGTAAAAGACTATAAGGACCGAGGAATGTTTGGCGTGTATCTTGAACAAGGATTCCCCATTTATCATTTCATTAGCAGGGAGCGCTGTTGTTTTCCGACTTTTATTTTTTAGTCGACTTTCTTCTGCCTATTCCTGTGTGAGTTGGAATTAAAAAAAAATCCAAATCAATCGTTATCCTGGTGTCGGGATGTGTGTTTTTGGCTTTACTCTGTAAGCGTGGATTTTCTTTTCTCGTCGGTGGGTTGTTTCTTTGCTGACATTCCGACATTCGACACTCGACACCCAAATATTCCAAACGCTGCTGAGAGTAACCATTTGTTCGAAGCCCACAGCCACACTGGGGTGTGCAGAGCACCCTTAAACAATCGTTTTGCGTTTTTTTTTCTTAGAGGGTTAGTTGGCTGTTGTCTGTTGGTTTTATTTTTAGAAGTGTGTACGATGTGATTGCTTTGATGAGGGATAATTTAACACCCAGCATACCACAACAATTTGATTAGACAGAGCACAGTGACGTGCGATGTCACACAGGAAGGAGAACACAAAATGGAATGAACGAACGCAACGCCTTGGCGCAAGGGTGTGAACACCATACGATGGGCCAGTGCTTATGGTAGTTTAGGGATTTTATTTGATTTTGTTTTGCCCTAGTTTTATGGGCTGTTGCAAGCAGATGGTTGTGTTGAGCGTGAGGGATGTTTAAAAAAAAGTTATTGTGCGGCTGACTTTTTTTCATATTTAGGGTAATTTGGACAAATGTCATTCGGAAATGATGTGTTGAGGGGTGTAAGGGAGGTTATGGGTGGGAGTGTCAGAGCATCTTTTTACAATTTGCATCTAGATCATTGAGGTAGATACGGAAAAACCCAAACCCCAAACCTAGCTTCTCCAATAATTGATGTACCTAATCTAAATTAGTTTTATGCCACAAAGAGGCAGATCCTCCAGTTTAAGGGCAGTGAACAAAGCTATGGTGTTGTTTCCTTAATCACGGACATCGCACTTAGTCGTAACTATAACCAAAGATTATAAAGCCATACAGATGACGCATTGAGAACAAAAAACAGAAACTTTTGCTCACCAGCTTCATGGTACGGGCGGGCGGTATGCACAAATTAGAAACGAGATCCAAATACAAAGCGGGCTGTGCCAGTAAGACCCGTTATATAACAATTTTTCTTGTATGCAGTGCGTCATCTGTATGGCTTTATAATCGTTGCTTTCACTTACTGATAACGTTGCCACTGCAAATTTAAAAACCCCTGCTGATTAATCTAACCTTACAGACCCCAGAAGAAACTATATTCCTACCAATAAAACCCCAGCACACATATTTTATTCTTAATTTCTTGAAAATATCGTAAAGAATAAAAGTTTTAAACTCTTGACACAAAGACAGGCTATGCTCATCGCCAAGGGAAACTAGCTCATAGTCAGCTGTCCGAAATTCACAAGAAAATGCCAGGATATTTAAGCCAATCAGAGGCTAGTTGAACAAATACTATCCTGCAGGTTGCCCTCACTGGGATTCGACTCCTGTCATACCTGATTTACATCTTAATACCTCACAGTCAGATTGATCATAATAAGATCCGAGAAAGACACGTATTGGTCTCAAGTGAGGAACTTTTTTTTTAAAATAGAGCTTTTTAGGTTAGGTTTTTTTATTTTTAATACCTCTTCAGAGTTTTTTTTTAACAGATTGGGGTTTTTAGTGGGAACAAGGAAAACCCTATAAATGAGTTCACTGGTGACTTACTCCTAGGTGCTTTTCACTGCGAGTGAGAACAACTTGACCTTGAACCACCCGGTACAACACATCCATTTTGACTCTGGTTGGACTCCTTCATGTAAACATGAATACTAGAGACGACTTGCGCGAAAGCATTAAATCAACTAACCAATGATTAGCTAAACTATCCACGCATTTTTTTTTAATTTCAAGCAGCTATATTCAAAGTCTGGATATAGTCACTAGATTTTCTTTTAAACATGCAAATTCCAACTTTTACTGCCTTTGCTTGGGATTTCTTGCACAAACTAATTTATTAAAATATCCAGACATTTTGTGGTCGATTTAAGGCAACTAGTCACTGGTTAGTTGATAATTACATGCCTATATGCAAGTGGCCTTTAATGTTGTGGTTTGAGCTTCGTTGTTTCAGGTAAAACCTAGAAATTGTTTTCAAAGACATGAATTTATGAGATTCTTGCAAGCGTTTATTTGGTGTAACTTTCTATCCAAAATAAGACCCATCTACTCTTAATTTCGACACTAGCCAATTCAACTTTAGCAGTCGTTGCTTAGTGTTCTCGTCCTAGTTCCAGATGTTCCGCCATGACAAATTGTAAAAACCCCAAAAATACATTTAAACTCGCCAAATTCCTGAAAGTATTAAATCCGACAAAAGGTGAGCGTCTATCGTTCTCTTTGCAACACCATTAAATGCATTGATTCGCAACATTGCCGCCATTTAATCTACCCCCGTCTATCTCCGAAATAAATCACCAAAAAGAATCACCATCGGCAACTCAGGCCTGTTGTCAAAATCGATTTAAAAACTGTTGACTTAGGTCACAATTATAAAAAAAAAACCTAATAACAAATTCGATGCCATAAGTCATAAAGCGAGCTCCAAATTTCCATCACAACATCAGCGCTGACACTCTTCATTCGCGGCAACCCCATTAAAAACCCATTAAAACTGAGAACCCGCCCGTCCACCATAAAGTGTTGAATAAAAAATTCTCTAATCAAAATGCCATCGTAAAGGAGCCGCCGTGCCGCGTCGACAACCCCTCTCCAGTTAGTTGAAATTTGAATTTTAAAAACGTCCCCCAAAGTGAAGGACTCAAAATTTCATCTTATAATTAATTCAGTAATACTTACCGTTATTGGCTATAATCGCATTCGATGCGGCTGCTCCTGAACCAGCGCCACCACTGTTCACGCTGTTGCTCATCGAAGATGACGTCGAATCGCTGGCAACTATAAAGATCGTCATGAAAAAGATTCCAAGGGTCGCGTAGAACGGGGCCATCTGTGATGTCAGGTTTTTCCGTGTGTTTAGCATTTTTTTTAAAAAAAATTTTAACAAAAATAAATTAAATATTTTTTTTTTTTAAGAATAGTCTTGTGTGTATGTATAATTTTTTTGTCACTTTTTACTAATCATTTTTTGACTCGGCGAAGGTTTTTTTTTTTAATTTCTGCTCCTGTTTTCCTGTGCACTGACCCTTGTTATTGCAAAATGTTCATTTTCTCTCGTTATATCCGTTTTTGGTCCTGTGGAATATATGCAAAAAAAATGTGAACAAATAACTGAACGAAAATTTGCGTTGAAGGGATTTTTTTTATTTTTTTTTTTGTAAGGAAAGGATATAATTAAAGGATTTCATTTCACAATTTGTTGCCCATTTAATCCGATTATATACGAAAATCGTGATGGATAGAGGCGAGCCAGCGAGAGAGACAAAGAGTGCATGCAACAGATACTATAAGCTACATACACCTACCAATACAGGACGTGTGTAGTTTTATGCGAAAGCTCTCGGATATGCGGTGTCCTGGAGCGAGATAATGAATTATTTGCTCATCAGAATTGTTATTTCGGACGACCGAGGTTATTCGCGTTTGTTTAAATTTTTTTTAACCATTTTGGCAATGCGTGTTCCGCTTTTTGAGTTTTTTTTTTTATTTTGAATGTGGGAAATTGATTGATGTGTCGAAAAATTGGATTCAAAACGAGTTGTAGGTAGACAAGGTCCTTCTCGACTCTGAGCGGGTAAATTGTTCCATTGTTTGCGTTTAATGCAACGCTTTTTTCAGAGGTTAACAAGTTTTTTTACAAAAAAAAAAATCGGCGCTTGTGAAATTTGGCGAAGTGGGATTATTGGAGGTAGGTCATGGAACGATGAAAGTGAGAGGAAAATGTTTGTGATAAAAATCAGTTTTCAGTGAATTCACAAGGATAACAGTCTGGTTGCAATTAAGCATATTTGGTTGAGTGGTTTGACAGTCGATAATCAAGTGATGTGTATACAGTTTTAAGATACTTTTTAAACCGAACCCGTTTTTTTTTTTGAATAGAGACAATGTTACGAAAATGTTTTGGGTGGTTTTTGGAAACGCTGAAATGAGACCTAATGCTAAGCTGTTTTTTTGCTTTTGAAAAGGGTCAGGAACCCCTGAATTAAGAGAATAATTTCTCCGAGGTAACGGCTAAAAGTCCGGACAACAGTGAACGAATTTCCATTAAAAGTCGACAATGTGCCACAGATTCGTAAAGCTGGATCAAGGTTCATTACGCTATAAGGACCTGGGTTCTTATCGCTAAGAAAACAAGGATAGGGTGACTTCTTTAAAGATTATCAAGCTTCGGAGAACTAACAATCTGGTCAACAAGGTTGTATATGAAGCTACTGATGAAACCGTTCTATACTCTACTCATCTCGGCTATGATTGTTCACATTTTTTTCTTCTGGGCTAGTTCGTTGCTTCTATATTAAAATATTAGGAATTGATAAGCCTCCTGATTTTGAATCAATTTCCCACTAAGCCTTACCAAGTCACGGTGTTATTTCCGGAAAGACTTCTAGCGAACCCTGTAATTTGCTTCTATAAAGCCTTTTATAGCAAACAAAGTTCTTCTGTTAGGCTTGTTGGATGTATTGCAATAAGTCTTATAGAAGTTAATATCTTCCTAAAAGTGCGGCAAATGTTTTTTCATTGGACTTCTTGCAGGCAATATTGCTGGTAGGGAAATAGCTTCGATAGTGCTTTATCGAAGCGAAATTGTTAGTTGAGCATGCCTACCATTACCTGAGTGGGACATGGCCTAGTTTTTCTTAAGATCAGTTCTTGGACGTTAAGTTTTTCTCGAATCTTTAAATTTATTTCGTTACGCTTTCTACTTCCGCTGTTTTACCACTGGGCCTCAAACATCTGCCTCTTCAATAGGTGCGGTTCTTATATATCTACCTGTTTCTACTTATTCACTCCACTTATAGCGGGTATTCCACCATTGTTTCTTTAATGTAGCAGGTTGTCGAAAGTTTTACGGAACGGAGTAATGGTGCTCGTTTGTTTTATTTGCGTAGTTCGTAGAATTCGGCAATGAATCTTCGTCTCCAAAGTCGGTAAACAAAAATGGGACCAATGATTTTTACCAAGAATTTACCATTCATTACTATGCTGCAATACTAGGATGGCCATGATATTTATGAGTAAATTGCGTTTATAGCCCGAGAACCAACGATTTACAAGAGTAATTCTTTGCGGAGGTAAGAGAGATACACTCTTATACTACTATTAAGTCTTAGCCATTGCCTGTGACGCCTAAACAATTCGCCAATATGTTATATTCCTTCATATTGACTTGCCCTCACTTACTGACAGACACACTTTACCCGCTTCCTTCTCTATACTAGCAAACGTTAATTTTAATCAATTATGCTAATAAAAGGTGGGCCAAAAGAGACCACCTTATTGGAAGCTGCTCTTATTTTAGCAAATGGCCGCCAATGTCAAATCTGTTTTGACATTTGTGTACTAGATGTAAAGTGAACAAGCCATAGAGCGATACACTCCCTAAAAACGCGGAATAATCGTGTCTATATTTTTGCGTAACAATTCGCGCGAATTCCGTCGCCGATTCCCCGACCGTCCGATACCGGCTGCGCACTGCACCGTTTGGCCACAAACCTTGAAGAGTATGGGACCACACCAGACGTTGCCAATAGTGGCAGGCCCTGAAGCACCCGTTGTGCCGAGAATATCGCCGCTGTTGTCGAGGATGTCGAGCTGTCGCCGGAAAAATGGATCAGACGCCGTGCCTCGCAATTAGCCATCAGCCGGTTGTCCCTAAGGGACTTGCGCATGCTCCCGTACATAGTCCAGTCCGTGCATCAGCTGCTGCCATTTAGAAAAAACTGAGAGCCAAAGAACATGGGATGACTTCTTTTGGCCTACCTTGTATATGCACAGAAATCACCAGTCACCCTAGTGACAGCACTGTAGTGCGTTTCCTGTTTATGTTTCATCGCTAACATTCATAATTTTTAAGCAAATCACCACCCCACAACATTAAACCCTTCCATCTAGCTCAATTGCCACACTTTAAATCGCAACTCCAATCGCATGCTAGAAAAAAACATAAACAAACCAACTGTTCATCCTTAACCTCCCAAAAAACGACCTCAAGGCGAAACCGCTCGCTAAGTGTCACTTTTATTTCTATTCTTTCGAAAAATTTGTTTGCAACATCGAAATGTCTCCATTCGTCTCCTCGCTTCCTCGCTGTCATTCTTTTTTTGTCGGGTTAACTGCAATCCTTTAAAAAAGTGTTATCCTTTCGACTCGAACGAACAGAACGAAACGTCACAATTTAAATATTCATCTCTTTCTCCATCACCAGGAAGAACAACTGTTCGAGTTAGTTGTATGAAAACTATGCTGCCCCTCGTGGCGTAAGCCCGTCAATAACTCGCGGGTTTTCCGCGACACATAAACCAAGTTTTTCATCGTCTCTCTGACTCTCTGAGAATCCTTGAAACAATCCGCATAAAAAGTCTTTAAAGTTTTCCACTCTTGGTGGAAGGTGTGTCAGTCACAATCTCTAACCAGTTCGGGATGTGGTCACGTGTGTATGCCCCGCAAGTCCTTGTTGCACACATTTATGAGAAAGCCTTCTAACTCTGGGTTATCTTTTGAATTTCTTCCACTCCAGGACCCTTGGTTAATATGCAAATGCACATAACAAGGATAAATAATGATCACCGGTTTCGGGGTAGGAAACACATGCTGTGATATATATCATTTTTTGCTACCCATCGACCGAAACAAAATGTAAATCCTTAAAATATTATCCTTGAGGTGTTTTGTATTCACCCCCCTCTCACTCACATTGCATTAAAAGGATAATAAAAACGTGGAAAAGAAGCAAGCGAAACAGGAAACCCTCTTAACGCAGTTTGGTAGACCTAACGTCAATAGAGTGCGCGCCGTCTTTTGCACTAATTGAGACCTGTCATCCGCGTGATATTTTTTTTTTTGCCTCTCAGCAGCAGCACGTTGTATCCTTGATTACATTCATCTCAGTCATTATCCTGTTTGAAAAGGGTTAAATTGAAATAACAAACAACACTTCGACAGAGGATGGGTACACTTTGTTTTTTTTTTCGAAAAAATTGCAAAGACCGACAAAGATTTTTTTTTTGTGTGGGTGTGTAGGTTTACCTTTTTTTTTCTAATGAGTGCTGTGCGCAGTCTTGCAGCACAAGTTCTGTGGCGGGATATCCTGATAATTAGTGCAAAAGATTTGCTTTGCATTGATATTGAAAATTTGTAAGGAATGGGGCGACAAGAGATGCAGCAGGGTTGTGCCCTTGTACCTTAGTGTTTACGTTTGGTTTGTGTAGAGGTGTGCAAGAAATGTCATTAAATGTAGAAAATGTGATTTGGACTTTTTTTAGGTTAAGGTCAAACAAGACCAGTGGTTCTTAAAGTTTGTGGAAATTCTTTTCAAATTTAGGGACATTGTAGGAAATGCAAATAGATTTGAAAGGAATGCCCTTTTTTTAATTAATTGCTTGTGCCTGTGATATGTAAGGAATGTGGATAGACCCTAAATATTTATTGGATTTTAGAAAATTAAATTGATGGAATGAAGCAATTTTTTTTAAAATTATCTGTCTTTTAACAATGGCGCAACAGACGGCGAATTTTCATTGTCTGATCTTACATTCGGTATAATTCATCAACCATAAGGACACAGCGAGATTCTCGCACTTCTTTTTATCATTAGCACGTGCTATGGGGTTTATTAATACCCCTCTAGTAATTGGGCATTAAGGAAACTGGGGAGGAGGAAAAAGGATACACCGATGGGTGTTGGTTTTAAATTTCCTTAAATTGAAATCAGTAGGAAAAACTGAGTTTGGTAAATCATTCGTCGTGTTCGGTTTAGGAAGGAATCTCTATAATTCATAGTAAGTCCGAATCCGAAGATAGGCTTGAGGGTAAAATTATTAACATTCGTGGCATGGCGAGTATTGCGGTTAAATGTTTGAAGGGTCGGAATGCAGCCGGCTATTTATTTCGAGCAGTTTCTGTAAAAAAAGCGGTAAAAATGTTTTGGGCAATAGATATTCCTACGATGTTCAAGCGAGACCATAGAGTTCGCTACGGTTGAATCTTCTATCAGTTTTATCGCTCGTTGTTATATTTTTTTTTTTTTTTTTTTATAACTTACACGTACTCAAGGGGTTATGAATACCCTTTTATATGTTACCATAGTACGAGCGTTAGAGAAGGGGAAGAAAGAGAGGATAGAAAAGATTTTGGATGTAGTGGAGACTTAAACTCCATGGGTGGACTAGCTTCGGGGAGTCACTTTTTCTAGTGTTCGTTAAATTTGAAGAAATTCAAGATGGTGTGCATACTTTTAGGTATTACACCGACCTTTTATTTCTCTTAAATAAAAGTTAAATGGATTTTGGTTGGGATTGAACGCGCAACCTTCCACATTACCACTACACCGCGGCCACCCATATCGTTTCCAGTAGGTGCAATGATGTTTTTGCTGCTCCTGACCAAAAGTGGGCGTTGAACTCATGTTTAAGGCGTATATACGCTTCATATATTGAGGCTAGATCGGAAGGGGTGAACTATTTTTTAGATCTGTTAAGAAAACCTAAACATTTTGCTGCGTTTTTAGCGTCTTCGAATATGTGGTCGTTCCAACGTTACTAACGCTCGGATTGTGAGCTTGGAAAGATTTTCGGTTTCGACCATACAAGTGTTCTTTATGGATAATGGCTGAAAATGTTGATCGGAAATAAATGAACTTAAGATATTTTGTCGTGTTAGTTTAAATACATTTTGACGTTTGTAACTAGAATTCAGTCACAATTGTGTATAATATTGTAAGGGTTGCCAAAAGTGTTATAATATTTAACTTCATGATGCTAAATGATTTTTGTTTTTGATTCTAAACATTACTTCATAATTCTTAACATGTCGTTTTTTATCCACCTTCCAAGATAAAGGTCTTGGATTCCTCTTTTTTATCTCCGTACCAATGCAAACACAAATTATTTAAAAAAAAAAATCTTAAGACCTGTTTTCGATCACCTAGACTCTGAGTACTATCCAAGCGGTCTTTCATTACCGTCTTGACAACTTCAAACTTTCAGTGTGAATGCACTCTTAATCTTATTACCGAACTGTCAATGCCAAAACATTCAGTAAAATCAAAATTTTCATCATGGTGAAGTACACGAAGAAACAACGTCTACATACAATAAACATTTACTACCGAAATTCCTAGTCGGTGGTGCAACTTTAAGACCGTTAACGCCAATTTCGTAATTCTCGTCCCAGTAGACAAGCAATTCATAGTCTAGTGTCAGAATATCCGCTGTTTGATGTTGCCGTTTCAGTGAGAGGCGTATATCGCATGGCAGAGGCGTCCATCGCAATCGGGCTAAATCAGCAAAATTCATGACGTTTTCAAGAATTTGGCCTCTACCAGATCACATTAGGGCGAAATTTGCGTATGGTTCTTAGCCTTCAAGATCAGGCTGACTCATGACCTAAAGCAAAGAGTCTAGAACTACATAAAGTACCTACGCATCACAGTTAAAAATTTTGTAGCCGTTTTTGACGCGGGTGGTAAATGTGAAGGGAAAATTTCGTCGATTGTATGCGTCGGCTATGCTGTTGTTTGATGCTGGGATAGCAATATGGACACTAGGGTGTCAATATCAATACCCCACATAGAAAATTTTCGTTGTATGAGATGCGCACTCTATGCAGTTATATACTCTTTGCCAAAAGCCACTTAATCACATAAAGCGACGAACGTTCTCGAATTGGACTCTGGACATGATGAAGAATTTCGTCGCAAAATCAGCTTCAGCGATAAAGCGTTTTTTTTTTGGTTAAGTGGCTTCGTCAATAAGCAAAATATGCATTACTGGACAATTACTGAGCAGTTGCATGAATTGGACATCAGTGATTTGCGATTCCAACAAGATGGTGTCATAAGCTACACAGCGGGTGCAACATTCGAGTTATTGAAGTCTCAGTCCAGCGAACGTGTTATCTCGAGAAATGAACTCGTCTATTGGCCGCCGAGATGGTGTATTTTAACGTCTCTAGACTTTTTTATGGGGCTATATCAAATCATTTGTATATGCCAACAAACCGACGATGTGAGGGGAGCTCAACGCCAATATTGAACAAAAATTAACGGCCGTTTCGGTCAAAATGTTCGACCTAGTCATCGGAAATTGTGTTCAACGTATAGACCGCTGTATACGATCCCATGGTGAGCATATGAAAGTAGTCGAATGCCATTCATAAATGTTTTCTGATCTAAGTATTTTTCTGCAAGCTCAGAAACTAAGTTAATCAAAGGATCAGAATTTAATTAAATTTCTGGTGGAATTCTCTGATCACCTCTGGCTAGAGTATGAGTAGAACCCTGCCTACAGACGTGTCGGTATGAGAAAACATTGCTGACTAAGTTACCGGGCCTCATTTTTGAAATACAAAATTCGTATTCTTGTGTTCAGAAAAATATTGACTGCAAACAAAAAATATTTTATAAAGAGAATCTACTTACAAAGGTTTGATGCAATTTACCTCTGTAGTCAGTCACTACTAATTGACCCAATCCTGTATATAACATATGTCGTTACCAGGAATAAATTTAAACAATGCATGCATATATGGTTCCAGGAGTACTTAGGTACGTAAGTCATTGCTCTATTCCTCAGTGTTTTCATTGCAAACCTACCTTTTTGGTTTATCTAAGTAAACTTATAACTTCTAGACACATGAACTGCAAGGAAAGAGCTTTATATTATGTGCTCCAGGTTGAAAACATCTCCCCATCAATAAATCGTTCCTTCTATAAGCAATATCAAATCAATATATCTAAGCTCACTCCACACAACGTTGACGTTAAGACTTTAAGTTCCGAATTATATCAACCACCTCCATTGTAAGCTTCATTCATGAGGAATAATTCCGTTCATCATAAACACAAAGCTAAAAACTTTCCTCAACCTTTTATCCGTAAACAACAAATTAGTGGGCCACTCTCTACAATTAAGGTCAAGAAGTCTTTGCTTCAACCCACGTTTCCGAAAATCGCTTGCCAACAAATCTCATTTTAATTGTCTACGCACAGCTCCTTGACACTTACCAACGATAACAACCAACAAAGCAGGACCACGGGATATATATTTTCTATATTTGAACATAAAGCACATAAGTAGGTCATTTGCATGTCTTCTCCTTACGAATAATCTACGGACTTGGAGTTTCCACTTGTGTACCAAGAGGGGCGAGCGTTGCTAATTGTAGTTTTAAGCTTTTAAAATCGTGAAGATAGAATTCAATTTGAAGAGTGAGATCAATTGCAAGCTGTTTTTTTTTTTTTTTGCTGGCCAAGTGTCAAACATGGAAACTTCAAATCAAGAAGTCTCTGAGTTGAACGTTATTTCCTCGATTAATAGTATTTTATGCTCGTTGGGGATATATGAAATAAAGGCGGCCTAATTTAGAAGAAAATGCAATAGCGAACCTTATGAGCTTTATGAACCTGAACTGCATACGAGATGCCACCAACTACATTGGGTCGAGTACGTCATGCCGAATGAACAATAATTCTTCAGAGACCGCAAGAAAGACCGAGCTGTCAGTTGTATAAATCACGGTTATGAACCAAAATGACCTTTTATAAAACCCCATCGTTCCATGTCTACATTAGAAATCGTTTGTCATATCGAGCTCGAAATTCCTGGAAAAAGCTTCGATTCCATTTGCTATGAGGGGCTTGTGGGAAGAATATTCAACAAACAACTTTTCTACCTGTACAGCAACGTCGACAAAAAAAACAAAAGACACTCCCTGCACATTTTAGATTGTAAGGATTGCAATGGGACGAAATACCAGGAGACACATTTCCACCAATTAATTGTCTCCAGAAAGTTCAGAGTTAAGTTTACAAGCATCTCGAGCTGCTACTATAGCTTTTAAGGTTCGCTTGACCTGGTAGAAATGGCTTCAAAAGTAGCTTTGACGAGCCTCAATCAGTTAAATAATTAAAGGAGTTACCTAGTAGGAGATATAAAATCCGAAGACGAAGAGGATAAAAGGATGGATGTCTTGATAACCAACGGAAAGGTGTCAGAAATTGGCCTATAATTAATAACTGACTTTTTCAAGAGTCTGCTTCAATCTTAGAGGAAATTGCTGGAAGTGGAGGACCTCGTATACCAGGATGGCCCCAAACAGGATAGGTTAGGTAGACGATCCTAACCAGTATGAAGAAGAAGAAGAACTTATTGCATTTAATTAGGCTGATTGGAAAAACATACTGCCAGATTTACAATGAACTTAATACCATTAAAGGTGGATATCAGACTTTTATATTTTGTCACTGCGCGACCTCTATGGTCTCTCGTGTTTTTCAATGTTGTTATGTTGATATTTGAATAGGAGACACCTCTGAACCAGAAGCTAGTTAACGGAAACCATAGGGCTGTACACTAACAGAGAAAAGATTTGACCATGGGTAGAAGAAATCTACTTTGGATACGTGCGGACACAAGTTTTTACACAAACGTCCAGTGGCCAACCAACAAGGGAAAATCAAAATCATTAATCAATTTCCATGGGATTCAGGTAGTATAGCTAGAGACTGTAATAGACAAACCCGCAGAACGACTTGGAATAATACCCAACGGGCATAGCAGAAGCTGCAGAGTCCAAGAATAAATAGCATCCAACCATCAATTAATGTGTTGCCTTACAATATCGAACACAAGTGAAGTCGAGAGTGATTATTCTTAAAAGAGTTTCATAACTGGTTGGTTGATCTTATCAAAGTTGCAGTGATCGTATACAAACTTCTAGTTAGCTTAACAATCACCGGATTTAAACTAAGTTACCCATATCGAGATTAGTGCTTAAATTGAAGACTTTAACTCTCTGACCGTTTTTGTAAGCTGTGTATTGCTTACGAGATAAATGTTTAACAGTATAGGTGATTGACTCAGTATTCAACAAGCTATGGATCCCATCGATGGACAGTATCCAGCATTTTACCGAAGAGAGAGCTAACTACAATCTGCTCTTCTACGGATCTTGTCATTTTTGAAACAATCCCCGATAAAGAAAAAATCAGAAGCCTACAAATACTGATATATGATGAGCACAAAACGTATAGATCTTCACCTACATTCTTACAAGGCCAATTCAACTTAATAACTGGAGCCTCTTGGGCATTTGAAGGACCGAAATTTCTTCGACTGGTCTCAAAAACAGTCTGAATTTCAACGAAAAATTGGTAGTCAACATGAGCTGTAGGGTTATCCATTAACTTGAGTCAACGCAGCCTAACCAAGGTACGCTAGAGGCAAGTCGCGATAAACTCGCTGAAGAAAAACATTGACGATCAAAAAAAGGAATAAAATTGACATTGACATTGACATTACGGTAATTCGCACATGAATGCATCGAACTACAGACACATAAAGGAATAAAATAAAATCTGGATTTTAGCACCGTCGGAGATTACAACAAAATTTTTCGTCACAGGAAAATGTCAATAGTAATATAGTATCTCGTATAAACGTTCACACACGACATGTCATATAAGGATTAGGTAGTGTTGTAGAACTATCTTTGGGGCTTTGCATTGTAAGGACTTGCAAAATATAAGACATTTCGGGATTGATTTGAAAAATCGTTCTGAATCTTTGATTTACTGATGAATTTTTGTATATGATTGACCAAAATTAGATTGAAAAACCTCGGTTTTATATTGTAGGTCCCTTTCGTTATCCCTAAAGTTTTGTTTTGCAAACATAATTGCCTGTGTGTGATAACTTTAAACACAGCTTGACACTTTTGTGCTCTTAAATGTCAGACTTTTTTAGTAGGAGGGTGCAGTAGAATTTGATATCGTTACTTTTACGTTTCAAAACCATCGTTCCTGTGTACCTTTGAAATTTACAAATATCAACTACATGTTGCAATTTTCACCGCTTTTTTCTCGCAATCTCTCATTGGCTCAAGTGGAATTAAAAAAAAAATACATTCAGACTTACACTATCAATTATCCACATTCCAGCTGCACTCGTCCTTTTGTTATTAAAACGTTTCACACCGTTTTTCCCCACTATTTTTATATTAATCCGTTTTCACTTTATTTAATTAAGCTTCTCTTTGAAATTACGTACGTATCGACAGGAAAAATACCAATTCAAGCTAACGGAATCAAGTCCTTTATTGGTGATTAATTACCATGCAGACGAGAGGATTTTCATTTATTAACACAAAAACAAACGTAAATACATACAATGCAAAAAAAAAATGAACGTAGGTAGCACTCAAACACTGATTTAAGACCACTAAGGGTTGTCTCAAGTATCACGCACACAATTCGCCGAAAAGGACAAAAAGCTAGAAATTCCAACAACGAAGTTTAGAAATTTCCCACGATTTATTTATTTATTTATTTTTTTCAAAAACGATTCATCAAACACTTAATCTGTAGCGCGAGAAAAATGCCGCAACAATAACACACTCGTTGTTCGTCTTGTTGGTACTTCTCAAGTAGACAACACGTGCGATGGATCATTACCGAAAGACCGACAAAACACTCCCAACATCCAATTGTGTAGACGACCGAAATGCCACTAACTTTCGACATGCAGAATACTCGCATCCAACGAGAAAAAGCAGCAGAAAATCATTCGTGCCGGACAGATACATCTTTCGAGATACAAAAATCTATGAGGATGCGGGATTTACCAGCGATACTGTTGCCGATGGATGTAGATACAGAGAAAGCGAGTGCAAGAGAGCATTTTCAATAGCCGCCATCATCAGTGTAAGTACCATTGGCAACATTATCGTTACACGCGTGTCGTCATGGTATACAGGGGCCAGAGCATCATCTTCGTTCCGCAGACAACAAAGCATCGAGAACCGCATATATTCGTGCATCGATGTGGAGGATGATGATGGTGCTGGTGCGATGCGTGGTGAATGTTGTGGAAGAAAAGTCAAAAATAGCACTCGCTCCCTTTACTTCTGTTGGCAGTGAAGTAATATCAGGTAAACCACCCCCATTAGCATTCTGTATAGTACAGCATGGGATAAGCATAGAATTTTCTATAACAGACTTTGTTCTCTTTTCCAACATCGACTGCGAAAGAGAATTCTCTCTTCATTTGTCTGCATATGTACGTAATAAAGAGAGTTTTTATGTTGAGGTATGCAGGTGCAGGAACAGGATTAACATTACGATGTCATTGGCCCTTATGGGTTGTCGAGAAGATACGGATACACATGACTATAGATGCACCTTACATTGAAGTTGTCGGAGGTTGGAATTTAAAAGTTTTGCCCGAATCTTTTCCCACTAATTACTGAACGCCGACTTTGGTGATAGTTCTTCAAAGTCAGATTGAAAATTGTAGAAGAAAATTAAATATCACACAAGTAGGCTTCAATTTAGATCTATTGGAATTTTTTTTATATTAAAAGTTTAAAAATAACATTTTAATTCTTTTAGGGGCAGTTTTTCAGTACTGAGTTTTCTTAGAGTTAAGCCAGATAATTTAATCTAGAGGTAACTCACTTAAGCTGCTGTCTAGCTCGGGATTAATTTAACTGAAAAATATGTTTATCTACTAAACTCGATGTTAATCCTTAAGCTATGATGATCTCACTCTGAAAACTGGCCATAAGGCCCGTTTCTCGCAATGATCTGATAAATCATTCAATAAATTAAACAATTGTTTCGAAAAGGCTTATCTCAAGCCAGTCTGTCGGATTTGTGATAAAACAGTAGGTCCCGCAATCAAAAAAAAAAAAAATTATGGCGCAACAGGCTCTAACGAGCCAAGGCCTAGCTTTTTTCTCACAACCATTCATGTGTGGGCGTGTACTTCTTAGCACGATGGCGGGACTGTTTTATGTCGAATCTGAACGGCTAAGTTGAGATAAGCTTTTTCATGACAATTGATACTACTCGGATGATTTGTCAGATCATCACGAGAGGAGGGCCAGTGAAAAAACATTTAGGTGTTTCTACGGCTGGGAATCGAACTCAGACCTTCTGCACGGCAGTTCATCGCACTAACCATCGCGCCACTGATCCCGTCAGGTTCCGCAATCGGTTGTGATAAAAAGAATTTGTATTATATCTACTACTGTCGGAGTAAAATACTTCCTAATATATATATAGATATACATATATATATACATATGTATACTATTATTTTGGGCGCTCCTCGATCGATTGACTCTTGAATTGGAGGTTCGGTTTTCCATGTTTTCTTGAACCTGAAGACTGCTTGTCAAAAATTCATTGCTCATTCTGGCATTCACTATGTTGTCAACGTGCTTTACATCTTTACACACCTCATAATGGTTAACACTTATCTTCTCCATTCGCCTTCCTTGTAGAACTAAGAATTTGACGAACAATTTTTCGTTCGAAAGAGCCCTATATTTGCTCCGCTTTCCGGCTTATCGTTTAGCACTCGGCGCTGTTAAGTAGAACTGATAGGAATATGGTTGGGTAGTGCAAGGAATAACACTTTCCCAGGATTTGAATTATTAGTTAGGTATCTCGCAGTTACCACATATTGTTGCCACTACATAAAGTCCACATTCCAAGCCTCGATTTGCGGCCGCAAAAAAAACTATTGCGTGATATTCGCGCTAAAAGCTTTATCGTGTTCGTTTTTCTAGAACAACGGACCAATGACTAAGGCGCTTTAAAAAGCACTCCAAACTGCTTTTAAAAAAAAATAAAAATTCCACTTCAAATCGTGACTTTTCGTGGATGGACCCTTCTATAAATAACTTTTGGATTCTCATCAGTCCATATGCGATAATTTTACTTTTTGATGAATCCATCCAGGTGAATCTGTGCCTCATCGTTACTGGTGATTTTACGCGTATAGTTGACTAGCATTGACCCACGCATTCATTAGGGGCCTTGGCGACGCTTTAAGTAATCCATGGGCTTCCATTTCTAAAGCAATCACGTCTTTTACCTGAGCATGCATATAGAAATCATTTGAAAAAATATACTTTGAAGAGCTCCGGGATGATGATGTCACACTGGGATGAATAAAGATCACACTGTTGCAAACAGATGCAATGTTTTTGATGGAAGGCACAGAAGCACTGGTATAACAGCAACACTGCCATAATAGGCATTGGTTAACCCGTCGCATTTTTGGACGGCATACGTCATTACATGGCTAATGGAAACTGTCGAAATATAAATCAAAAACCATTCGATTTTTCAAAGCCTTTTTCTATCGAACTTTGTTTCGGAACACGATTTATCTCTGACTGGGACTGTTTAAGCCATGGGTCTTGACGAATTCGTGAGGTGACTTGCACTCACTTCTTTATTCAACTATCCATTCATTTTCTGTTGGAACAAGGAAGTAAACCATTACTTATCTCAATCATGGAATGAATGGGTTGGCCCTAGATATGAGAGTTGTACATTTCCAGATTTCTTTGACCGAAAAACTTTGGAATTAAAAGTAAAACCATTGACTTCCCGTTTTAAAACAACTTCGAATGGAAATGTGATCAAACTCTTGCTTAAACTTTGAACTAAGTAACACCAACTGGATGAAAAGATGGAAATATGAATGCTGCTCAACAAGTATATAAGTTTCCCCAATCCCCATCTTGTTAACTCTTTTTCAATATAATTGTTGTACCTTCTTCAGCAGATTAAGAATTCAGTTGATAAAAATGGTGGAAAAATGTTGTCATCCAGGCCCTAGTTAGAGCTGTCATTAAGCTTTTCTGAATTTTAAAGTACGTACATCCAGAACTATTTAAATTTTTAAGTGGAACTTGATTTTTTTTTCTTTTTAATGATCTGGTTGGACTTTTTTGCAACTTTTATTTTGTATTATTATTAATCTGCTCTACCATCACTGTGGTTATTTTAAACTATAAATTTATTCAATGTAGGTATGAGTTCGATTTACCGATATCTCAGAGATTTTCCCCCGCTGCTCTGTCAAACAAGAATTATCTTACTGCACAGCACATAATAATGATGAATTACTATCATGAAGCATAAAAAATAAACAGCTGTGCGCCTTTTGTAGAAAGGATGAGGAGATTAATCCGACTAATGTTTGTCCTACAAAATTAAGAAAACTTATGTCTCCAGTACCTAAGGAGATGAATCTCGTCTTACTTACGCATTTTTTGGGGATCTTAGGAAAGAACTGTAAGATCTATTAATTATTGGTACCAACTTTTCGAATACATTTACAATTCCATCCTGTTTTTTTTTATTTCAATGATGGCTCTAAACGGTGCCTAATTCTTAACTTCTCTATAATTGTGGTACCAATTTTGATCTGTTGGAATTTGAATGCATTGTAGGACCTAGCCCCTATTGTTATGAAACTCAACTCGCATGCATAAATACTTTTTTTACCTTATGTCTGCTGAACTCGAAAAAGCTTTATTTGTTACACAACTTGGATGCATCTAGACAGCATAGACGAGGCTTAAGTCTAGCGTCAAACGATATGGGCACATGCTCCGTGAACTTATTGGTAGTAATTTTGATTGAACAAAGCCCGTAAAGTTCACTTTAAATGATGATTGGACCATGATTTTTTTTTTAAGCCACACCTTGTGTAAGGTATGTTACAAAGTCAAAACGTGATTTTTTCCCAATTATGCTGAGCATAAATGTTGACGACCACTATGACTTATCCGTTTAACGTTTTTACCAAGTCGAACAATATCCTTTTGGTTTAATAAGTTCAAATCTAACATAATTCAAAAGTAGGAGCGGCTTTTGGCAATCTCAAAAATATTCCTTACCGTATCTTTGGATAAAAAGTTCAAACGGACGTTGATTTGAGTCAGCATTCTGCTTTTTGTTATTGATTGGCTTCTTTATTGAATCATAAATAGCATCCCACCGTGTTCGCCCCATTTTTATATATATGGGTAATTAGAATGTCCCCTAATATTGTAACAAGATTGCTTTGTTTAGAGCATCCTCTGTTTACACTTGGTATCCCAAGACATCCGTTTCCCAGTCCGGTAGCAAAATAAACAATCACAAGACCAAAATTGGCCTCCACCTTAACGTCGAAATGGTTCCAGCTGTTGATTATAATTATTATATCAATTATCATGCACAGTGATTATATTTTTAGAATCAATCCATCAAGCTTCCGGTTTGTCGTATGTTCTCCTTTTCATCAAAAATCGATTGTTTACACAAAGCATTTCCCTATGACAACATTCCTTTATTCTCATTCGCTTATAAGTACTTTTGTGTTATTAATATTTTTTAATGGAAATAATGGGAAATTTCTTTGTAAATTTCCCCTATGAAAGTTTATTTTGCTGGCTATGTCCCCAAGCACAATTTCAACACCTCATTGACTTGTTCTCTTGGAAAGTTTTTTTCCCCTGATTTTCGAAAATGCGCCAATAAAGAGAAGAGTCACGTTTATCTCTTAAAAAAAATATATTTTCATTCACAATCGATAATTTTTTAATGCTTACTAAATCAAATTGTGCTTTGCAAAATTCTTTCGTTTTTGCCTTCATAGTTAATTCAACGATCGTAAACTCTTGAAAACATTTTTCACAAAAATCAATTATAATGTCCTTTTGGCGTATTGGATACCCTTCATTTTTATTGGCCAATATAAAAAAAATATTTGTTTGTCATTAACTGCGCATACAGGGCTCAAACCTAGCTCCTCCATTCATGTGTGCTTCCTGCTTAATGAATGTTTGGCAGACTTTCTCAAAAGGTGCGGGAATGGAAAAATGTAGGTGTTATCACACTTTCGGGATTTGAACTAGGGACTCCGCATTTAATTGACGATTGGAAAAGTTCAAATGCGACACCTAGTGACAAAAAAATACATATGTATAAAATAGTAATTTAATTTTCAAATTAGGAGGAAAATCTTTGGATATCACTTTAACAATTTTCGAAGACTAAAGACTTTGTATTAATATATTGTCTGTAAATCTCCAATTTAATTCACAGCTTTAATCCACTCAATTATTATTATTTTTTCTTATTTGAATTATTCACTTGATGATTTCCCATACAAATATGCGTTTGCTTTCAAAATGTATAGCACTAAGTCGATACTGAAATTTGCCACCAGGTGTTTGACTTCAGTCGTCAATAGGCCATTAGGTCAATAGATCATTAGGCCACTTCACACACTTTTTAAAGTGAACCTTAAATTTATCGTAAGTCATTATATCCAATTGCAAATAAAAAGTTCGCCATCTTGAGTTTGTAATATCTAAGCTAAGGTGGTTCCTATAATAAAGGCTGGAAAGGCCGCTGAAAATCCTGAAAGTTACAGACCAATAAGTTTACTCAGTAATTTGAGCAAAATTTATGAAAAAGTTCTCAAAGAGGCTATCTCAAAACATATCTGTGATAATAGTTTATATCCAAATGAACAATTTGGATTCAGGCCTCACCACAACTCTTCCCACCAGGTGCTTAGAATATGTAACCATGTCAAGATAAATCGTGCAGTGGGCAGATCTACTGGAATGGTCCTTCTTGACATAGAAAAAGCATTCGATACTGTTTGGCATGATGGCCTTCTATATAAATTGATAAATTTCCGCTTTCCCCCATACATTTGTAAAATTGTCCAAAGTTTCCTTACTCGTCGTTGTTTCAAAGTCCATGTAAATAGTGGTGTTTCTGACCTGATATATTTCGACTCGGGTGTGCCACAAGGCTCAGTTCTTGGTCCAATTTTGTACAATCTGTATACATCAGACTTTCCAAATTTGCCTGAAAAATAAAAATAATTATCGAAAATAATACATTTTATGATGACAGACAACCAATTTTCAAAAATAAAGATTATTGCATCTCTCAAATTGTTTCAAAAGCCACATTATCCCATCTCCCCTTTCTAAAAGCTAGAAAGTGCAACCGTTCTCTTAACCGTCGTCTATATTTCCCCACCCGAATCCACCTCATTGAAAACTCTCTTCTTATATTCGAATTGTGCCGAGCCGATTGCCATGTTCGAAAAAATAAACAAATAAATCAGCTTCGAAAAAGAAACAGCCGGCAAATGATATCACATATAAATGAAGGCAAACATACAAAAAAAGGAAGCAACAATCTACTTATACCAAAAAGCTATCTCGGCTATTATTTGTGAAATGAGTATGCGTCGTCGTCGTAGTCGTCGTCGTCGTGTGGAGAAGAAAATTCAATGGGTACCTACTGGTGCTGGGTTTCATTCGAGGACGGGGTAGCGCCAAACACATGTCAGTGGGGATGAAAGTTCAATCAGCTGACCAATGACATGCCTGTAAAGTATCTTCAAATTGTTCTGTTGGGCCAAGCGGTGGGGGTAATGTGTGAATAAAATAAAATTACCCACACAAATGAATGGGTGAGTTTGAAATTTAAGTAATTGTCAGTATTATATGATGTTGTGGGGAGTTTTTTTTATGTAGGTATTTGGATGGATATATGTGTGTCTGTTGAGTGGGGATGTGTTTTTGTTGTTTCAATTGGTAGGCTTACTTGACAAATGTACTTTGTTATCTACCCTGGTAGTCTTCTTAGTTTTTGAAACATGACACAAATGCCTATTTTTTTATGTTATTCAAATTGAGGATAGATAAAGTATATGCACTTTTATTTAATTAATAAATTTAAATAACCATTCAATACTTTTTTTTATTTTGCTAAAATGTTTTCATATTAATATTCATTTTTCGTTTTTTTTTTTCTCTTTTCAGGTAAGTTTCACACATTTCAATTTATTTATTCTTTACATTCAATCAAATAAATCAAAACCACAAGAAGGGAAATTAAAATTCCCCCAACAAAAGTAAGCAACAACTGAACGCTACCGTTTACTTTCTTCGAGAAGTGAGAACTGTCATTCATGTTTCGTCTTGTTTTGTTTTCGCACCCAACTTTTTTTAAGTTGGGTCGCGTTAATATAGCGATTAATTGCTTTTTTTTTGCATATTGCGATCCTTGTTGCGTGTTTAATAGTAAGTTAAAGGTCGTTAATACTATATGACCAGGTTCGGTCCTCAGTGATGTGTTTAGTAATAGAAAGCAAACATTTTGACGAAAAATTCTTGCGTCGCGTAATCCTTGCCAGATCTTTTTAAATTGCAGTCGATGTGTGAATCGTTGGTTTCTTTTAAAAATCAGTGATATACTCTATATTAAATTTTAGTGAATGTGGTCTGCAGAACAACTTGAGAATAAAAGAACGTCAAGGGAAAATAAAAATGGGTGAGTCTGTCAAATCCAATTTTATTAATGAAATGTCTGTACCATGGAGCACCTGTGACAAATTTTAACAAAGTTAGTTGACGTTTGCAACAAATATAAGGCTCTTTGTCATTTTTGCGTAATTCTGTCCCAATTACCTATTCCACAAATCGTTATTTGAGGTTAGTTGAGGTTAGGTTGGCCGGTTGATGAGGCTATCGATGTTCTTCATTCTTCGTCACACTCACGTTAATGAAAACCCATTGTGATGCCCTGACAATTATGCCCATACAGCGTGCGCATGCGAGTGTGTTTCAACCTTAGTCATTATGGTAATTGGGCCTTCGCACACGAAAATGCTTCAACCGGTTGAACCTCATGTTTTTCGGGTCTGTGTATATAAATTATAAATTTTTTGAAGTTCTCGTTTGTGTTTTTATTTTATTTAATTCGTCTTTTTTATATATCACAGCTATTAGAAACACGTACATGCGTTGGTAGATTACTCCTCTTCAAGCTCATAATGTTTGATGAAAAATTGCTCTCCAGCGATTCTTAAACTGTGCACCCTCCTTACACGCCCCACCAACAAGCCGGTTGAATCATACTCGTGTGCGAAGGTCCATTGGATGTTCACACGCATGAGGAGAAGGTTAGGTTTCTGTACAAGGAGTTGACGTTTGTCGCCAAAGAAACAAGCTTGCTAGGTCTCATTCCAGATTTTTTTTATTATAAAGACTACCTGCGACGAAAGTTTCCGCACAGGTAAAGACTTATGAAACGTTGATTTGTCATATTCAATTTACCTCAAAGGGGTAGTTGCTACCTCTCGAACTATTGCAGAAGTGGACGATCTGTGCTATAGGGTTAGTTGTTAGTTTTGCACTTTGCACATCACCGTAGTAGAAACTTCCAAGTAGTTTCCTATAACTATCGTTCTCGGCATCTGGATCACTGCATTTTCTGCATAGTTGGCCTGTGGAAATTGTTATAAATATTGTAAACAAGACAAGTTGTAACTTCTTATCACTACCACTGCTATTGAAATACAAGATTTATTCAGTGCTATAAGGTTGCTTGCTTTGTTAACATCTAAATCCACCAAAGGTCTTGTGGTGTGTTGACTTTTATTTGTATTTTGCCACTTTTGTTAAATTAATGGTACGCTTGGTTGTTTTTTAAAGGCTACGTAGCTACTATATGACGGAAAAGTCTACCCTGACAAGGTTGCCTGCTTCCTCGTTATTTATAATGCTATTGTGTCATTAAAACTCAACACACTCGATATGTGACCCAGTAAATATTAATTTTTGTGGTATAGCCACCATCTATAAGCTTAGATGTAGAGTCACCTACAACATTCAAGTGTTCTGGTCTACATATTGCACACTGGTGAAGATGAACCCATTCCTTGAGTTAGGTTCACCCTTTTAGACGTTTTTCAGAACACAAAAGGGTATCGATTGCCAGGATTAGCAAATGCATGCATAAGTCCTGCTGCTGTTCCTGGTGAACTTTGTGCTAATTGCCATCAGTTGCATACTCCAAGTTGAATAAGTACTTTTTCTACTTTTGCGCGCTACTAAGAGTGAAGCCATTCTCTAATGCGTCGTCTATTTGGCTGAGAATCGAAGACTTACTATATTATCCAAGTCTATCTATCCATAGTAGTTTGCCAAATTTTTTTGTTGAATCTTTTTATCCTAAACGAAAATGGGAGTTAGGATTTTCTAAAGCTCGTTGTTCGCTTACTACATGTTGAAAGGTCCAAATTTTAATATTTCTCCCAAATGATAGAAAAGCTTGTGTTGTAAAGTTTGACTCTGAATTCTATTAAAAGCCTAAAAAGCAATCGTGATGGTTTATAGTAAAAATCCTGTACAACAAAATCACAAGAAAACTTAAAAATTTTTTTGTTTTTGCTCAATGAAGGTACTTAGGGTGTGGTATACACCATTATCAATATATACAGTAATGCCTCGCTAATTCGAGCCACCGTTAATCCGAACATCGCGCAATTCCTAACCTGTATTTCTTCTCATTATACAAGGTGGGCCAAAAGAAATCATCCGGTTTTGTTTGGCTCTCATTAATATCGATGTGGTTCGCGCAGTGTGTGCCGTTGCTCCGTCCTGCTCACAACCACGTGTCTTCCAGTCCTAATTCGTCCAATTGCAGCAGAAAAGCTTGGTTAACATGGCCCTATAGCGCGCACCGTCCACTGTTGTCGTTTGACCAGCGACGTTCTCGAAAAAACTGGCTCGATGACTCCTCCAGTATGAACAAAGCACCATGTAGTAACTTTGAGCGAGTGTAATGGCTCCTCGTGCATTATTCATGGATTTTCGGTGTCCCAGGAGCGATAGTTTTGCTTGTTCACGTACCCGCTAAGGTGAAAATGAGCCTCATCGCTCATTATGGTTTTTGTCGAAAATCGTTTACTTCGTCTTCGAGATCGAGGATGGCTTGGGCGTAGGTTACACGCGTTTGGCAGTCGACAGGCAGCACAGCTGATGCACGGACTGGACTTTGTACGGGAACATTGCGAGGCAAGGCGTTTGGTCGATGTTTCCGGCGACAGCTCGACATCCGCGGTAACAGTGACGATATTCTCGGCGCAACGGGCGCTCTGGGGCCGGCCATTCTTGGCAACTTCTCGTGTGGTCCCATACTCTTCAAGGTTGTTGGCGAAACGGTGCATTGTTTGCGCATTCGGTGTCGGACGGCCGGGGAATCGGCGACGAAATTCGCGCTGCGCCAACACTACAGACGAATTGTTACGCAAAAAAATAGACACGATTATTCCGCGTTCATGGGGAGTGTATCGCTTTATGGCTTGTTCACTTGTTTTCTATATCTGTCTAGTTCACAAATGTCAAAAGAGATTTGACATTGGCGGCCGTCAGCAAAAACAAGAGCATATTCTCTTGGTGATCTCTTTTGGCCCACCTTGTATATACTCTATTATCCGAACCAACCCGGATTTTTGCACTGCAATCCGAATTTCAACTAAAAAAACCGTACAAACGCATTGTTTTTTTTACGTATTTAGTTTTGTTTTTACCGTAATTATTCGTTACTTGTCTTCTGGGCGAGTCTTCTATTGACCATCATTATGAGCCATTGTTGTGAGTCTAGATAAGCTCCGGGGGCAATTTCGATGCTGGTTGCATATTACATAAGTCGTCAGAAAAGGTACTTCCCTTTCATTCTAGCTCAACAAAAAACACACGTATACATATTCTCATTTTTCATTTTTTGTTTCCTGTTATACGGGCTCATTAGTATATTAACGGTTTTCCTCGTTAAATAACCAACTCTTTTCTTTTTCTCGCATTGTAGTCAGTAGTCTGAATAATTTGATAATCAGAATTACCTCTTGCAGTAATTAATACGGATTAGCAAGACAGTACTGTCACTCTCTGAAGTTTGTGCTTATTAAGATATTTGTTTGGGATGCTGCTAAAAGTAAACATTCTAAATTTATTTGTAGATCTTTATTCTAAAATTTTAAAAGTATGTGCTTTTGTTATATTTTTTTAGCATATTTGCTTGAGTCAAACATTTTTATTCTTATCTCCGTAAATAAACTCCAGCTCTCTATGTTCTTTCCATGTTCAAAAATAGTTATTGCCAACAAAATTCCCTTAATAAATAAATACCTAACCGATTATATGACTTTTCGACAAATGACAATTTTCATTCAACTCCACATGCAAACCAATAACGACATCTGAAAACTTAACGAATTTCTAAAACCCCCCGGAGAAAAGGTGATGTCAAAGCAAACGAATTTTTCAACCACCCCCGCTTACAACAACGAAATATTGCAACCGGCCGTCAAAACATTGCCAGAAGACATGCGCCGAAAGTGCAACCCTCTTTCACAACTAATCACCCGCAACCCTTACCATTTGACAGGCAATACTTTTTCCTCTATCTTTGCCTTCGAATCAGCTGTGTTCACGCTATATCTGTCAAATTGAATTTTTGTTCCACTCCATTGTCACAAGTATTGCTCATTTCTGTTCAATAAATTGATTCACACGGATGTAATAAACCAAAAAAAAAAAAAAACGCACATCGACAGCTCAACAAGAAAAATAAATAAAATCGGGAAACAACATATCCGAACGTCTTGTATGGCACTGTGCTAAAGATGTCTCAACCATCCTGTAGACGACCCAACATTTAACCACTGTAACAGCTTGATACGGGGAAACTTTATCAGAGGATGCTGAAAAATGGACAAGCTTGAAAACGCTCATGGATACGCAACTGGATAGAAGCCCAGATTTGTCAGCATTATCACCACCATCACTTCCCATAGAATCGCTTATAATGGGCGCCTGCATGGGTCGTTGTATTACGGATAAGAGTTCCTGTTTGAAACGGTGAGTGTGTGAAAGACCAATGACCGTCTAAGGAAGTCTCAAGATGTTCTCTGTTTAAATCGATACGCAACTCGGTAGGCACACACATCCTTCCTTTCCACTTGATATTACTTTTTTTTAATAACCCATAATTTGCACCACCCTCGAAACATCACCATCATCCTCCACCGCCGCACCACCTACATAAGTGCACACGGTACGAGCCGCTCCAATTTAATTAGAAGTGGAATGGAAACTGGAACGATACTGGCTTTTGTGTTTTTGTTTTTGTTTTTTTTTGTGTTACATGTATCTAAAGCACTTTGATTTTTTTTTTGTATTTTTTTTTTTGTAATTAAGTTACATGTGGTTGGGAGTACGTATAGTTCCTCTTTCGGGCACACACTCAAACCTTTCCCCCTACCTATAGCCAATATGACAATATTCTTTCTTTTTTTTTTATTTGCTCTCTTTCGAACGTCTTGAGCATCCTTGAACTGATTTTCGAATGTGCTTTGTGAGCTGATGCAGTGTATCTACTTCGTATATTGTTGTTTTTGTTTTTCATATTTCACCCTTTTGTCAATAAAACACCCGTCATCGCAAACACCAAGTAGATGGCGTTCAACAGATGAACATGAGACTGAACTGATGGCAGACGAAGACGAGGGCAAGACACAAAGGAAAAAGAAAAAAGAACGTAAACTAATATTTAGAATAATTAAATTTAAACGAAAGGTGAGTGGGCTTAAATGGCATCAAGAAAATGTGAAATTATATTCTGAGGTCGTTTGTTAATATTAGGGTCAAGCAGGGAAAGGGAAGGATCTTTTTTTTAATTTTGAAAGATCGTGTATAATGTAAGGCGAACTGAATTTGATGTTGACATTTTCATGTATAAATTTGGGAGGACTTTTCCCGATTTTCTTCAACAGATGGTGGTTGATTTGTTCGCTAAATAACTTTATCCAACGTATACAACAGGTCTTCAGTTTATTTATTAAACATAAAAACCTATTTCGCAAAGAATAAACTGACTGTGGTTTCAACTGCAAAAAAAATATCCAGAAAATTAAAAAAAAAAAAAAATACGGAGGGACTTTACATATTACATAGGAGATGCTTATCCTACTATACAATCCTTGTAAACGTAGTCCTCAAAAAGCAGCAGAATTTAATTGTCATATTTTTATAACAAAACTTCGGAAACACACTCAAGCCAATTATATCAAGCCTATATTAATCTGCCCTTAAAAAACACGTTTTTTCTTGAAGACATTTTTTTAAGGTTCATAATATATCCGATACACAAACCAAATATGCACTAAGTTCCCGCACTTGACGGATTTTATACCTTCAAAGAGGTTTTACTTCATTTCTGCTGATGCAGATGGATGGTGTACTATTGAATTTCTCCGTAGATAGAAGTGTTTTTTGTATTCGTTTATAGTTCACACATTCTTTATAAGAACGTTTTTTATATAGTACAAAGTAAATGGTGTCCCATATTTCATGCAAAATGTAATTTTGATAGAAAACACTTTTTTTTAATGAGGCAGCTTATATTTTTTATTGATTCGTAGAATGTACAGATTGCGGCCGCCACAGCTTTGTTGGCATGTATGTACTCTTTTATTGAAATGTTCTTTGAGCATTTCGTATAAATGTGGCTGAATTTCATAAATACACCGACCAATTTTTTCTTTCAAATCGTTGGCGAACGTGGGCTTGTTTGCATAGACCGTTGACTTCAAAAAACCTCAAAGAAAAGAGTCCAATAGCGTTAAATCGCAAGATCTGGATGACCAATTCTGATCGCAAAAACGTCTGATTACACGATTAGGAAATGACTCATGCAGTAATTGAATTGTGACCTGGCTGTATGACATGTGGCATCGTCTTGTTGAAACCAAATGTTAGTCACATCTATAACTTGTAGTTTAGGCACTAAAAACCGGGTTACTGCCTGACCAGCACAATTTTCGAAGAAGAATGGGCCCTCTTGCCCAAAATAAGCACCAAACAGTCACGCGTTGTGAATGCTTTTGTTTCTCGACAATTTGTGGGTTTTCTGAACCCAAAATTTTGTTCGAAAAATCAGCATCCACTTTTGTTGTTCCAAAACCAATTCAACGATTTCTCTTCACGCTGTATGGTTAGTTGTCTTTAATTCTTGAGTCAATTGTACTTTGTAAGAACGAGATTTCAAGTTTTTCATAAGAATTTGATGTAGTCAGCTTCTCGAAATGGCCAATTCTTGCAATTCTTGACTTCGGTGCCGAGTTGATGTTCCTGGACTGGCTGCAAAACTCTCGCGAAATGCTTCGATGCTTTCTTTTGAACAACATATGACAGTAGTGTCTAAGGTCACTAATTGATCCATTCTCCTTGAATTTTGCAATTATACTCTTCACAGTTGATGGTCTTCGGGCTTATTGGAGAGGCTTGTTGGTTGAGGCCCAGGTTCATTCCGGACTGTAGCGCCACTTAAGTGAGTAAGTAAGTAGTTGATGGTTTTAAATCACTTTGACGGCCATATCTTGTAGGAAATTTTGCGGACTGTAGCCGATAAATCTTCATTATTTTAAAAAAATTTCCCAACAATGAAAATGTGTTATTCTTTCGTATCGGTGCTTAGAAAGCGCATTTTTTCTAACCCCGAACTGTTGGCAACACAGAACTAAAGGCAAAAATTGGCGAAAAATTCAAATTTTGGGACACCCTTTGTTTATAACCGAATGTATTTTTTTGTGATTTTTTTTTTCGGATACAAGGATTTTTTTCCATAGTTGTTTCGTAAAACTCTTACCATATACAGATACCAATAACGTACGTAGGTTTCTATTAAAACAATTTCCGATGCATATTTCTTCATCTTGAAAACTGAATGTGATCTGAAAATAAAACTACTCATGGTGATACTCTCTCGTCAATCTCTCTTCTTTCTTATAAAAAAAATGTAATCTCAACCGTGACCTTACCTTTAGGTTTAAGTAAACTTGACCAATACATTTGTGATTTCTGATAATCCTTTTACTTTCATTTTCATTCTGTGAGTTCGTGTTGTTTGTTGTAGTTGTCAAAGTGGTCGTGTTTAACAGATCCCGGATTTGTAAAATTTGCTCCATTTCTTTGTTAATTCTTTTATCAGCGATGGGGCGTTAAGCTGAAAATTGGTTTTCTTCCCTTTTTACCAAATTTTGGATGATCACGGTTGATTTCCTGAAGATCACTACTGACATTTAATCTTTTATTCTCCGCGATCTTCATAAAATAAGCCATGAGATATCCCTGTGATCACTTTTATGAGTGAGACCCTTTTCTCGGAGAAGATTGAACTGATCGTAGGGCGATCGATTTTTGTATGCTTTTTCTATACGCATTTTTTTTAAGCAAAGTCTTCAAACGAGAAGCGACTTGGGATCCTGTACCGTATTTGATTGCCTCGTTATCCTATACTCGAATGTCACGAATATTCATTTTTTTCAGTTAAAGTAATACACTCAACGTTTTTTAAATGTAGTTTAATATTCCCGTTAAGGATTTTCTGTTTAATTTTTTTTAAATATTCCAATAGCTAGTGAGAAGCATTGATATCTTGTATCTTAGTGGGTTTCCTATTCTTTAAGACGGCCGATTTCAATTTAATTAACAAATCATAGCGAACCAGCATACAGATCAAATAAAACATTTTCAGAATCGCAAGCAGTTTCTCGACAAATTCCTGGAACGACAAGACTTAAACTACTCAAGGCTGAGCCGGGCACCGACTACCGAACTGTAATAAATATTTTTTTTTTAATCTGAAATCCTTTACAAAGAAATCAATCCTAAACCCCCCTTTTTAGCACGGACATTCAACTGCAAAGTCTTGACGCTCAGACACTCTTGGTGACCGCTGCCAAGGACATCAACACGACCAATACATTTGTCCCAGCGGCATCATCTCGTACGAGTTCCTCCCTCGATCTAGAATGGGAACACGAATACGGTCACAACAGTCGCATGCTCTCCCGTTCATGGCTATTCATAGATGTCGCTACTGCTGATGCTACTGCTGGTGGTGGTGGTGGTGATGGTGATGATCGTCGACAAGATGATGGTGAAACAAGTGATGACAACAAACCACTCTTTAATTCTCCGCCATCCGATGATGGTTGTCTACGCGATGGATTTCTACCCAAACAACATCGACCTGTCAATGGGCAAACGTCAGCGGCCAAAAGTAAATCAAACCAGCAACTAGCAAATTTCACTCGTACCTCGTCGCGAACAAGTTGGTCACATATTTCGACTCCCGAATCGCTCGAATGGGATATTGATGAGGAGCAAAGGAATCAAATGCATCTGGAGGATGACAACTTGGACCATGAAACACTGGAACTGTTGCATCAGATCGAGATCCTCAAGAATAAGGTACTCAATGAGACTGGTGACGGTTTGGACGGGATGGAATTTCCCAATAATGGTGAGAGTGGAGATAGTTGATTTAATTAGCTGGCGAGGGATGTCAACGTGATGTTTGTTTAGTTGAAGTGTTTTTTTTTTGTATGAATTTGTATTTCATTTGCTTGCTATGCCGTCCATTTTTTTACTTATGCAATCAAATAATTTTTTCAATTGGACTTCAGTATATGTGTCCATATTCGAGTATATTTTCATTTCCTTAAGATGTTTTGCAATAAAACCCATCATCATCAAATCAATCAAATCGAATGTCTTGGACATTTCGTCACCGATAAGCGCCATATGATTTATGCTTGTAGCACACCACTTTAGACTTTGAATTTCTCTAATAGGTTTCTTTTTTTATTCTGATTAGATTGCATATCACTTTTCAAGAAAATATTCAGAGCCGAATCAAAAGACTACATCTTCTGTCAGCCGTTATACCCATATCAAGATATTCTATGCTTGTGCTGACGTGGTGTCATGAAGTCTGTGTTTTCTTAAGATGTACTTTATGTCCTTTACAGTCCAAACTTCCTGCCTTTCCGTAACTTCGGTCTATGTCACAACTTCGAGAGCTCTTATGGACTTACAGTCGATCTTTACGGGTCCCAAGAAAAATAATGTGGTAAATTATACACTCATTCACAAAAAGAAAAAAATTCAAGCCATCGGTCCAAACCATTAGTCAGCAGTCCAACTGACCCGTTCGAACACATCGCGATAACGTTGTTTATGGTACACATAATGTATTCACGTATAGAAAGAGGATAGCTAGATGTTATTATGTTAAATGTTAAACTTAAGCCTCTTTTGACAAACAGTCAATTATTTTAGGCAAGATGGATCGGCACCAAACCTTTCTGCTCTTAAATGATAGTCTTAATTCTTATCCCAAAATGAATGACACGCCATACGATCTTTGTACGCTTTAGAATTACTGAAAGCTTATACTAATGACTTATCGGAAGTTTTTTTTAGAGGCAGAAGAACTAAAAAAAAAAACATATGAGAAGGCTACAATCCGTTGTGTGAGTCCCCTAACACATTTCAGTCAGAATAAGTGGACGTGGCATTGCCAAAAATCGTTTTTTTTTTAACAAAACACCTACCCACCATTTCACCCATATATGGGTCTTGTTCAGACACTTTTCAAAATTGTTTACTGGAAAGTGGGCGTGGCTGTAGGTAGATAATTCTTACACTTGTTCTGCCTTTTCGGATACAGAGTGTGTAAACCAAATTTCATCAATCTAGCTCAAAATGTTGGGCCCAAAAATCGGTGACACACAGACGGACGGCGGATAGATTGACAGACATGGCTAGATCGATTCAGCTAGCGATACTTTGATGTATCGGGTGTTTTTTTTTTTTGAGGAATATAGCTTCAAATTCAAATAAAACATAAAAAAGTCGTTTAAATGTCCATCAATTTGACTTTATTGGAAGGAAATTTTAATCCATTAATGTTTAAATATGACTTCGGACATGTGGCCGCCGCCGCTGCTGGTTCGAATAAAGCCAAGTCTAGAGGTCAAATTTTTTAACCACTTTTTCATTGCATCTGAGGCCGTATGTCGGTAATAACGCCACGAATGTTGGCTTTCAATTCCCCTAACGTTTCTGGTTTATTGGCGTATACGATTGACTTCACATATCCCCAAAGAAAATAATCCAATTGTGTCAAATTACACGATCTTGGTGGCAAATTGACAGGTCCATTCCGCGAAATTTTGCGCTCATCGAATATTTCCTTCAATAAATTGATTCTGACGTGCGCTGTGTCTCATGCATCTCTTCCAAATCAATGCCGTCCAATTCGGGAACAAAATAGTCGGTTATCATGGCTCTATGCCGGTCTCCATTACCGGTAACTGAATCTCCAGCATATTTTTGACAGAATTATGGCCCAATGACTCCACCAGCCCATCACCAAAAAGTCAGTTTTTGTGGATGTATGGGCGTCTAAAGGGTCTCATGTGGATTCTCTTCACTCCAAATGCGGCAATTTTGCTTGTTGCATTCAACCAAAATTGAGCCTCATCCCTGAACAAAATTTTGCGATAAAAATCAGCATCGAGATCAATCTAATTTTCGGTCAATACTCCAAAATCACGACGCATTGCATGGTCTCGCGGCTTTAATTCTTACACAAGCTGGATCTTGTAAGGTCGTAAGCCAAGATCTTTGCGCAAAATCTTCCATAAAGTTGATGGACAAAGCTCCAATTGCTGTGCACGGTGGCGGATCGATGCATTGGGGTCCTCTTCAACACTATGCTCTACAGCGGCAATTGTTTCTTATGTGCGCACTGTTCGACGTCTCTGCGGATGCGTATTATCACATAAAGTAAACGTAGTGCGAAAACGATCCATGGTTAACCGAATTAATTGCTTTGATGGACGATTATGTCGACCATAAAATGGACGGAGCTTGTTGTAAACTTCGCGAACTGAATCATTATTTTCGAAATAAATTTGCAGGATTTACAGCCTTTTTCATTTATGACAAACCAAACTGAACATAAATGACATTAGAGTTGCCCGATTTGAACACAAAATGTCAGTTTTATCTCTATTCGAAATATTTTTTCAGAGGCATAGAACTAAAAAGAAACATACGAGAAGGCTACAATCCGTGGTGCGAATTGTTGAATACCCTATCCCATTTCATCCCCAAAAAGTATACGCATTATTGCCAAAAATCGTTTTTTTTTTACAAAACTTGTTTAGTGTTTTGTAAAAAAAAAAAAACGTGGTGTGACTAAAAACTTTAAAAGGGTGATATAGATATTGAGATTGTATGTGTCTTGTTCAGACACTTTTCAAAATAATAAAAAATAAATAAAAATTTTCTGGATAATGGGCGTGGCAAGGCGGAAAATTTTTAAACTTGTTCTGTTTCGCCAGATAGAGAGTGTTGAAACCAAATTTCATCAATCTAGCTCAAAATGTTGGGCCCAAAAATCGGTGACACACAGACGGACGGCGGATAGACTGACAGACATGGCTAGATCGATTCAGCTAGCGGTACTTTGAGGTATAACTAACAAAATTATTTTTCTATGTTACAAACTTAATGTCAAACCTAATATACTTCTATGGGATAGGGTATAAACACATCAATTCAATGGAATGGCCATTGGCTTTATTATTCAAAATAATTTCTGGCATATAGCGTATGAAACTGCGCCTTTTTCGAGCATACCCGGTCCTGTTTCATTAAAGTGCTTATGATAGGTCGTTCGGCAGTTATGCCTATCGGAAGTTCTTAACCTCTTACGTCCTTTATAAACAAGTACACTAAAGGACATAAATGTATAGACAGTTATTTAAGAAAAAAAAAAAGATTTTTGTTTTGCTCGTTCATCTAGCTATTATAAGCAAAGACAATTTTTAACGGAATCAAATTACATAAAAACACGAATATATTATATAAGCAGCATTTTATTTTTTAATATTATTTTTTTTAAAAACCTCATACATACGAAGTGTCAATTGGTTAAAATTAGTTTGTAGCTAAGTTTCTCTTCCGCGCAAAATTTGTTTATGTGAGACTTCAATTTTTGATGAAAATAATTTACATACTTTATTTAAAATCAAATTAACTTAAAAGATAAGTTATAACATTAAAGTGCCTAGAATAAGAAAGCATAAAATGACGTCATAATATATTAGTAAATCAATAAAATGAAGGAAAAAAACAACTTTTCTTTAAAAAAAAATTAATATCTTTTAATTTAAATTTTAAATTAAAAAAAAATGTTATTTTAAAGAAATGTTAAAAACAAAATTCTTCCAAAGTGTTATTAATTTATTTATTAAGACATACTTAAATAAAAAAAAATTATACAAATTGTAAACGCGGCTTAAAGATTCAAACGAATGTACATCCATTTAAACCAAATGTCAATGATCGAAAATTTATTTTTTCATTCCAAAAAAAAAAAACGCTAAATTGTTATTTACTTTAAAATGCATAGAAAACCCACCCCTTAAAAGAAAACAACGTCAAAATATATTTACCTGTATAGTTGTTAAATTGTTCTCTTCTTATCTAGACTTTAGACATATCTCTTGTTTAATTTAAAATAAAGCAAAACAACTTAAAATTAAAATTGAAACTGTTATAACATTTCAATACAAACCCAACACATACACAACAAATATTTTGCTGAGGATATATTTAAATAAATCGTAAGGAATGTTCATAGAAGTTTGTGAATAGTTTTCATGAGATATCAGTTTCTCTTTTAATTTTTCGCTTGAAATAAACTCAAGAGAATTAAATTATCAAATTAAATGTTTAAGTTTATTAGAAAATAAAACCGAACAAAAATGAACAGAAACCAAAGAATAAATTTAAAACAAAATGGAATTTCATAGAAAAGAGATTTAAAAACAGAATCATAAAATATTTTGTATATACAGATATATATTCATATTTATTAAATAAAAGAAATATTTGAAAATATTGTCCGGTTGTTTTTATTTAATGAAGACGCAATACGTGAACTAATCGTTCGGCTTTTAAGTGCATCCCTCTGCGACTGAGTTGAAAATCTTTGATTGTTTTTTGCTATGCTGCTAGTTGTTCAACTTCATCGTTTCTGTTGAAAATATTTCAGGTACAAATACGAATTTCGTTGGCCTCTTTTCGTTGCTCCACCTCTACGTATCAAAATCATCCCGAACTCTCAATGCGTAGATTTGTATACCCTTTCCAATAGGGGAAAACATAGAGAAATAATTGAACTAGGTAAACCTCATATATATATGGATCGACTCGTAATCGCTAGCTGAGTCGATTAAGCCATGTCTGTCCGTCCGTCCGTCCGTCTGTAGGTAACCGGTTTTCGGGCCTTAAATTTTGAGCTAGGATAATGAAATCTGGTACTTTTCAAATCCACCCACTGCCACGCTCTCTTTTTAGAAAAACAAAGTTTTAGGCCAAACCGTTAGAGATTTTGAAAAAGTCTGAACAACATATGTAGGTAATCTTAATGTTTATATTTCGTCTGTAGAAGTTTTTTCCACGCCCACTTTTTAGGAGCGTTTTCAGTAAAAAACGTTTTTCGGTAAAATTGTAAGCATTTGAAAAAAAAATTGATGTAGAATAATTGGTTTTAGTAATATAACCATTTTTTCCAAATATCATTTTTACCCACGCCCACGTTTTGGAAGCGTTTTCATACCAAAAACCTGTATACCCTACGCCATACCATTTGCAGGAGAAAAACGTTGTTTTTTGTCGAACCATACACGTTTTTGATAAACTGTCTGAGCAATTTGTTGCGATCTGTAGCCAAATAAATGGAGATTTCACCATTATTTTGTTTCATGTGGTTTCTATAAAACTCTGCCTGTAATATCTCATCCAATTAATTCCTTCGCTGATGGCAATGCACTCAGATTCTTATAGTCACTTCCTGGTTCACGTCCCTATTCTTCGCTTGCAAACTTCAAACATAAAGCGAAATATAAATCTAAAGCAATTATCGATGAATGAGTCTTGCTTCGAAAAAAACCGGGACGTAAGAACCTTTGTTAGAACAAGTCTGGTTGGGTACACCAAACACTTACCAGACAGAATTCAAACGCATGCGAAACAAAATTATAGGAGACTAAGTCCTAAATAGCTCAACATAAGTGTATGTTTCGACCTGGTTTGGTGCAGGAAAAACACCTATACTCGATCATTTTTCGATGCGTGCGAAAGACACATACAGGAGACACAGGCGCAGCGAACTGCTTTGTACTATACTTTGCTTAATTTTGTCGCTGTCGAAATAAGATGATATCAGTGCGCTACAGTACCTCCTTTTTCCTTATCAGCAGATTTCCTAATCTGAGTATATTACACAAAAAAAAATCACTTCTTAACATTTTGTTGGTGTTTATTTAAAAAATATATTTTTCGTTTAACTTAACAATATTTTTTTTTCTTAATTCGATTTTTTTTCAATTTTATAGAAGAGTATCTTTGCAAATGAGTCGATGACTTAAATTTAGAGTAATAACATATTTAGGGGTATATTATCTTCCAGTCTAGTGCTTAGCCGAACCATGACTTTGCTTTGCCCCAAATTGATTTTGGTTTCTCTGTAACTGCTTCAGCGGCAACAATCTATAAAATTGGATGAAAAAAGTTTTAAAAATTGTCTATCAAATGAAAGAAATGGGATGTCATCAAACTTACCGTTTCTTTTGCTGGCTCTTCTTCAGTCTGTTTGTTTTGCTTTACACTTGATGACGCATGACTAGAGGCGCCCTCCTCAACCTGACTCTGTTGCAAGTTCTCGTGTTGGAGTTGTTGTTGCCCATGATCAGTGTAGTGATCTAATTCAATTTGTTGCTGCTGTCCGAGGTCCTCCATTTTTTCACTCTGTTGGCCCCCATATGAGTTCCAGTCTTCAACTTGAACTTGTTGTTGACCATTGTCCTCCTGATCGCTTTGAGTTGTCATGGCACCAACACGCATTCTATCGTAAGATGGGCCACGTCCATCGGAATAACGATTCTGGTAACCAGAACTGGGAGCAGTCGGTTCAACTGGAACATCTACGGGAACAGAAAAGGTGTATTCCTTTTTGCGGTGGATTGATTCTCCTTGCACCCGTTGACTGGGGATGTATCTGTTTGGTGGTGGTGGTGGAGGTGATCCGTACATGCCATGAGGGGGTCCATGACCATGATGATGGCCATGGGCGTGAGGTGGTGGTCCGTGACCATGCGATGGATGGGATGGCTCGTAGGGCATCTGAACCATCGGAGCGTTTAGATCCGAGGGATTGCCCACATTGGGTTCTGATTCGTCCATTTCCTCTTGGAATACCTGTGGTGGTTGATCTCCACGGTCCATGCTGATTGTCTCATTGTGTTTTGCAGAGACCGATGTGTTGGTACCCAATTCGATGCCTCCATAGCCGCCCTCGTTGAAATCCAAATCGATCAAGCCCTGTGCCAAAAGGAACAACTTCCTACGCCATTTGCCCAACTGTGCCCCATCATAACCGGTACGTCCTGTTAGGATATTCAAGCGGCTCTGTTCGCGTACTGCCCATTTCTGCAATTCCTCCTCGGAAATACCAAACTGATGAGCGGCGATCTTCAACCTTTCAAGTTCGGCGAACCTAAAGTCCTCCAAACGATTTAGGGTCATCTTGTAGTGCTTGGCGATGTTTTCAATTCGTTCAATTTCCTCGTATTGCCAGTTCTTGATGGTTGCTGCAGGGATACGATAACGGGATGCGATCATGGTCAATCGATCGCGACTCTGCCATTGTGGAAGATTTTTCGATGTAAAGCTTTGAGTGCGGATCATGCTGTAGAGACGATCACGTTCACGGCGCTGCCAATCTTCTAGGTGTTTCAGGTTGAGCGTCTCAAGAACGCCCTCAGTCTTCATGTTTTGTAGTTCGTTCTCCTGGAATGATTTCAGTTCCTCCAACGAGATTTTGTATTCCTGAGTCAAATTACCCTGGTAATGGCTATCATCTTCCAAAAATTCAAGCAGTTCTCCCTTGGTGATGATCACCTTTTGTGGAATTGCTCGCAGGCGCTTCTTTTCGACAATTTGCCAATCGTTATGATTGCCGTCCTTGACCAATCCAAGGCTGCTCAAACGGGCCAGTTCCTTGCGTTGCCAGTTGATGAGTTCCTCAATTCCAATTCGGTATTGACCAGCAAGTCGCCTTAGAGAATTTCGATCCCTAGCCAGTTGTCGTTCGAACTCTTCAATGTCAATTTGCTGTTGTTTGATGGTGAGGTAAAGGCGCTCCTTCTCACGCTTCTGCCATTCGTTAAGATTCTCTGTGTAGATAGTCTTCTTTTGTAGCAACTTTTGGAGCTCATTGCGGTACCACTGTTCGATTTCGTCGACCGAGCAATGATACTGATCGGCAAGTTTCTGTAAACGAGCTTGATCGTCGAAAAGCTTACGCTGGAGTTCTTCAATGGACCATGTGTGTTCCTGCAACACTTGTTGGAGATATTTCTGTTCACCGGTCTGCCATTGATTGTCTTGTTCAATTACCTCTTCCCCTTCCGCAAGGAGATTAAGTTTCTTCAACCGTAGTGCCTCGCCACGTAGAAATTCGATGATCTCTTCAACCGTAACCTGGTAGTGATTGGCGACATTCTCCATCCTCTGCAGGTCGTTGGCAATGTGCTCTTCAAAGTTCTTCTGTGTCACTAGATTGGTTTGAGCCAATGCGAGAAGATATTCACGTTCATGCTGTTGCCATTGGGTCAAGTTGTCGCTGGACACGGGCTTGATCAATTTGTGTCCCTGATTAATGATCCACTCTTCGATCTCCTCAACGGTCACGTGGTATCTGTTTGCCAACTGTTGCAGACGTGGACGTTCGGTTTTCAATTGTTGCCTGAGTTGTTCGAGCGTGATTTGATTCTGCTGGATGAGAAGAAGTAGACGATCGCGTTCGTCGCGTTGCCATTCCTTGAGCTGAACAGGCTTAATCAATTGCTGGCTCTCGTTGATGATCCATTCTTCAATCTCTTCAACGGTCACATGGTATTGGTATGCCAGCTGCTGAAGACGTCCACGATCGTTTTTAAGTTGCTGCTTGAGCTCTTCAATTGTCAGATCGTTTTGCTGGATCAGTTGTAAAAGGCGATTGCGCTCGTTGCGTTGCCATTCGTTGAGCTGAACGGGCTTTATCAACTTCTGACCCTCGTTGATGATCCATTCTTCTATTTCCTCAACGGTCACGTGGTATTGGTATGCCAAACCTTGAAGACGTGCACGGTCAGATCTAAGTTGCTGCTTGAGTTGCTCCAGTGTGAGGTTGTTTTGCTGAATCTGTCTAAGCAGATTATTACGTTCGTTGTTTTGCCATACTGTGAGTTGTGCAGGCTTGATTAGACGTTGACCCTCTTTCCTTATCCATTCCTCGATTTCTTGGACAGTCACATGATATTGCTGAGCGATCACCTGTAGGCGGTACTGATTAGCTTTTGTTTGAGCTTCCAATTCATCGATGGTTAGTCCTTGGGGCTTCTGTAATTGTTCAAGAATTCTTTGTCGCTCCATCTGTTGCCACTCTGTGATATGCTCTGGTTTGACGAGACGTTTACCCTCCTTCAGGATCCATTCTTCGACCTCTTCGATGGTTACGTGGTGACGCTGAGCGACTTGACGTAAGTGATTCCTCTTGTCAGTCTTCAACTGATTCTCAAGTTGTTCGAGGGTAATGTCATTATTTTGGATAATCTCCTTAACCCATTGCTGTTCTTCTTGTTGCCATGCGGTCAATGCTTCGGGTTTGATTTGGCGATTTCCTTCTTTCAAGATCCATTGTTCAACTTCCTCCACGGTGACGTGGTATTCCCATGCCAATTGTTGCAGTCTCGTGTGATCGGTCTTCAATTGTTGCTCAAACTCGTCCATTGTCAGATTGTGATGTTTAATCGAGTCCTGTATCTTCAAACGCTCGGCCTTTTGCCAGTCTTGCAAATTTCCAATTATACCTTGGTTCTCCAGGCGTTCGGCTTCCTTTTTGATCCATTCTTCGATTTCTTGAACGGAGACGTGATATTGGTTTGCAAGGATCTCCAAGCGGCGGCGATCTGATATCAATTTCTCCTCGAATTCAGCCAACGTGAGCTGGCTTTGCTGTTTCGCAAGTTGCAGCAGACGATCTTTTTCGGACTTTTGCCAAGCGGTCAAGTTCTCGATTTGCAGTTTGCCTTCGTCACGGAGACGTTGCGCTTCCTTCTTGATCCATTCTTCGATCTCCTCAACATTGACGTGGTATTGCCAGGCGAGTTGTTGCAGCCGGTTGTTGTCGGCTTTGAGTTGATTTTCGAATTCTTCAACCGTCAAGTCGCTATTCTGCTGGATGAATTGTTGGATTCGTTGACGTTCCTTCACCTGCCATTCGGTAAGGTTTCCAATGTGAAGTTCACCTTGGGTGCGAAGGCGCTGAGCTTCTTTACGAATCCATTCCTCGACTTCCTCCACTTGGATATGATATTGCCAGGCTAGTTGTTGTAGACGGTTGTGGTCGCTCTTGAGTTGCTTTTCAACATCCTCGACGCTAAGCTGCGCTTGCTGTTGAATGAGTGCTTGAAGACGATCACGCTCTCCCAATTGCCAGGCGGTAAGGTTTTCGATTTGCAATTTTCCTTGATCGCGAAGCTTTTGAACCTCCTTTCTGATCCACTCCTCAACTTCTTCTACCTCAATGTGATACTGCCAGGCAAGTTGTTGTAGACGGGTGCGATCTGTTTGCAGTTTCTTCTCCAATTCAGCGGCACTGAGGTCACTCTGTTGCTGAGCAAGAATCAACAAACGATCGCGCTCGTTCTTTTGCCATTCGGTAAGATTTTCAATTTCCACCTGCCCCTGGTTCTTCATTCTTGCGAGCTCCTTGTGAATCCATTCTTCGATCTCCTTTACCTGAACATTGTTCTGCCAGGCGAGGTTTTGCAAACGCTGACGATCGGCCTTGAGTTGTTTTTCGAACTCATCCACAGAAAAGCCATTTTGTTGTTGGCCGATTAAAGCTGTCAAATGGTCGCGCTCAACCTGTTGCCACTCCTTGAGTTTTTCAATTTGTACGGTGCCTTGAGTTTGCATACGCAGCAGTTCCTTTTTGATCCATTCTTCAATGTCCTTAATCTGAACCTGGTATTCCTGTGCAACGCTATAGAGATGAGCACGGTCGTTCTTTAGGCGTTCTTCCAATTGGTCAAGTGATAGCTGATCTTGTCCCTGGACAACTTGGAAAACATGATCACGCTCAACCTCTTGCCATTCGGTCAAAGCGGCATTGGGCTTGATCAGACCAAGACTCTCAAGGCGGCCGCCTTCGTTCTTAACCCATTCTTCGACCTCCTCGATCTCGACATGGTGTTGCATTGCCAATTGTTGCAGGTAGGCGCGTTCGGTTTTGAGTTTTTGCGTGAACTCATCAATGGTAAACTCATTCTGTTTTACCAAGTTCACAAGACGCTCTCTTTCTATCTTCTGCCAGTCCTTGAGATTGGCGGAATCGATTGCTGCTTGGTTCTGCAGGCGAAGGACCTCCTTCTTTAGCCACTCTTCGATTTCTTCGACACGCACTGAGTATTGGTGGGCCAGTGAGTAGATGTGCACTTGATCGGACTTAATCTTCTGCTCCAGTTCAGAGATGGACAACTCGTTCTTCTCGATAAGCGCCGACAAGCGACCACGTTCTACCTTTTGCCATTCGGTGAGTTTCTCTTGTTCGATCAAGCCAATGCTCTGAAGACGTTCAGATTCCTTACGCAACCAAGCCTCGATATCTTTAAGTTCAACATGATATTGGTTAGCCAGCTTCTGGAGACGGGTTTTATCATCCAACAGCTTGTGTTCAAAGTCTTCGACGGTGAGCTTGTTGTCGTGCACTAATTTTACTAGTTTCTCCCTTTCGGTCTTTTGCCATCCCTGGAGATCTTCAATCTTTACCAGACCCTCACCTTGCAAGCGAAGCAATTCCTTTTTGATAAATTCTTCAATATCGTCAACACGCACTTGATAGGTATTGGCCAAACCAAAAAGACGGGTTTGGTCTTTCTTGATCTTGGTCTCCAGCTCCTCGATAGTGAGTTCATTGTTTTGCACGATCTCCTTGAGACGATCACGTTCTTGTTGTTGCCATATTGTGAGATTCCTCTGGACTTCAGAGAACACACCTTCGGTTTTCAATCGCTGTGCCTCCTCTCTTAACCATTTCTCGATCTCCTCAACTTGCACTTGATACATCGTGGCCAACTGTTGCAACCTGTTGCGATCGGTACCAATTTGCGACTCGTATTCATCGATCGTCAAGTCGTTCTTCTTAATGATTGCCAACATACGATCGCGTTCATTTTGTTGCCATACTTCCAACTCTTTTTGGAGATTCACTTTACCGCTCTCGTGAAGTCTGTCCAATTCAGATCGTTGCCATTTTTCAAGCTCCTCCAAACTGATGTGATACTTTTGGGCCAAGGTAGTGAGGTAGCTGCGATCGTGCTTCATCTTCTGTTCCAATTCCTCGACAGTCAAATTGTGATGACGAATGATATCCTCCAAGCGTGACCTCTCTGATCGTTGCCAGTCGGTGATTCTCTTCATTTCCTCTTGCTGCTGATTGATCACGTCCGTCAATCGCTTGAGTTCGTTCTTAAAGAACTTTTCCATGTCTTCAACGTTGAGTTTGTATTGCTGTGCCAGATCCTGGTAGCGACCCTGATCACGACGGATTTGCTCCTGCAACTGTTCAACGGTCGAATTGTGTTGGAGTAGAATGTTGTTCAAGCGATCTGATTCTTGGCGCTGGAAGACTTGCTGGTTGTTGTGTTGGATGTTGTTGAGTTGAGCGTTTTGTTGGTTAAAGATCATGTAGAGACGGTCAAGCTCTCTACGTTGGTATTCCTTAAGCTCTTCAATATTGATGTGATACTGTTTAGCTAGGATGACCAGTTTAGCATTGTTTTCCCTCTGCCAACGTTCCAATTCCTCGCGAGTGACTCCGTTTTGATGGATCAGCCAGTCAATGCGACCACGTTCGCTCCTCTGCCATTCGGTAAGTTCAGAGTTGACGACGCTGTATTGATTGATCAAAGCCTTGTAGCGCTCCAATTCCTGTCGCTGCCACTCTTCAATTTCCTCCAAAGTTTTGTTGGATCGGTATGCTAGAGCAAGTAAGCGTTCCTCCTGATTCCTCTGCCATTCCTCAAGCTCACGAATAGTGATCGAACCGGTCTGAAACAGCCAGAACAGCCTTTCACGTTCCTCTCGCTTCCATATATCGTCCTTGGTCCAGCTGACATTTCCAAAAGGCGCAATATGATTGTAGACAAGTTGACCATTGTCCCAAACGGATTTACTTTCACTTCCTGTCACAACGGGTTTGCCATCGGGTCCGGTAATGATGGTTCGGTTGTACTTCCTGATGGTCACAGTTGTTCCTGGTCGGATGCCATACTGATTGCCGATACCAAATAGGTTGGTCTGATCGTCACCCTCAACTGGAATGACAATGGGTGGAGTGTAACTGTTCATGTTGTTCATTCCATAGCCAGCATCAACTGTCACTTCAGGACTGTAGTTTGGAACTCCGACCTCTTGTTGGTTCAAGTGGTTGTAGATGCTGTGCTCGCGATTGTTGAAGAAGGGCTGCGATACTGTTGATCCCTGGGACACATACAACGGCACAGTCGTGTGAGTTGTGGTTCTGTTTACACGGACAGTTGTGATGATAGGATTTAGTGAGCTTCCACCGTGTCTGGTCGCGCTGGTGTAGTTCTTGTTGGTAATGTACGTCTGTCCGTTGACCACCTTAACTTCAGTCGGCTGGTTCACATGTTGAACTTGGTCATATTTGCTCAAGTCCGTTGTTTCAATGTGTGGCACCATCGGCTCATACAGATCGACCTGTTGTTGCTGATTGTCAATGTACTCGGCATCATCAGTTAGCTTCTCTAGCGCGGCAGCAGCTTGCGACTCGAAGTAGTTTGGCTGAGCTACCAAACCGTAGCTAATACGGCCACTTCGCATATCTGCGATAATTTTGTCGCATAACTGTTTCGAGATGGTGTCGATTTCTTCGTTGGTCTTGCCAATCGTTTGCGCAAAGTTTTCTATAACGAAAGATAGTAAAGGTTACTTCTGTTGATTTCAAAAAAAAATATTGATAAACTTACCACTCCACCTTTGATTGGTATACCTTCCAGACTGCATACCTCTCGACCTCGCATTATATTCCTGCCTCAGTCGTTCGGCCATTTGTCGGACATCATCCATATGTTCATATGCCCATGGTGATAGCCCACAGCAACCACTACCAGACGATGATGATGATGACGAGGTCATCGAACTCGATCTCTGGTACGTGCTGTATGCATTACTCCAGCTGCCAGCGCACAGCAGCACCAGCGCAAGGATAAAGGACTTCATTGTGGAAGTGCCCTGCAAAAACGGAAAAAAAATCTTCGATGAACAAGACCGTCTTTAACCGTTGGGAGTTTCTGTTCGATTGTGCTCTACTGCATGATAAGGGATCTTTAAATAGAAAATATTGGCTAAAGACTGTAGCCGCAGATTTATGGAGCGGCAGCTGAGTTCAGTAGGCCACTCAATGGGAATGATAACACTGCCTTTTTTCGCCACTAGTGCCATCAATGTCAATAATATCAACGCAGGAGAGATTGATAAAGGTTTTAAAATTAAAAAAAAGTCGTTGTTTGTGTCTGTGGTGTGCAAAAACTATTACAGATAAGAACAGATGACATTTAAAGACCTCGATTTTGTCAAATTAATCTTCTGATGTGCTATCTAGTTTATCTATCCAAACCCGAAGCGTTGTTTTCTCTATTACGAATGCTATTTATGGGACAGGTTTCATTTTCTATTAAGAATGTATTTTGTGGTATATTTGATAGCTGTCAATTCTGAGGCTGGTTTTATTTCCCATTAGGAATGCAATTAATGGTACATTTGGCAGCTGTTACTTCTGAAACTGTTTTTATTTTCTATTGCTAATATAGATTTGTCATACTTTACAGCTTTTAGTATTTTTACAATACTGTTGGTGCTTTTAATCAAATGAAAATCTGTCAAATAGTCTAGTATAGCATGGCCAAAATCGTACCTAATTTGACAAATCCAAACTGTGTCTATTTTGTTATAACATATTTCCTTTTCTCTTTACAATGAATGAAGAATGAATGAACAATGCAAAATCGGTCGAAAAATGACTCACTTGTTGTTCCGCAGTAAATTTGTGGATCGACCAACACGACAATAGATTCATAGGAGATATATTACCAAATCTGACTATTCAAATCACTTTCGCTCGAAAAGTAGACCTTACCTTCCCTATGACGTCTCTGAGTCGATGTCACAGAACACATATTATGTTGTTGACATGATTTTTGTTCTTCGACATTAATAATAAATATTCCAGCAAACTATGGGTTATCATGGCTTTCTTCCCATACAAAGTCTGTCTATGCGATAACTTCTCGACAGATAACTAAACACTTTGGGGTGCATCAAGGTTGCCTCTTATCGACTATACTCTTTCAAGTTAACAAAACTACAAAAAACCATATGCTCGACCTACATAATTTAAAAATAACTTGTTTCTTGTATTTTATAGCTGTTTCTGTTTTTCATAAATCAAATGTAGCCAAAATATCACTACGACCTCATAAAATTCGAAATGTCCTCATTATGACCCATTTTTTGATTGCTCTTACACGCTATAAATGCATTTTGTGTGTTAAGCTATTTCCCAATTCAAATCATCGAAATGGTCCCACTGTTTTAAAAATAGCATTCAACTCACAGAATACGGAAGGCGAACTCCAAAAACATCAAGTTTTGATTTAACCTGAATGCATTTTCTATTTTGTTTCGTTTAAGAATATTCGTCGTTTAAATTTAATACTGTCGTCGACGCGTGTCTATTTTAATATTATTTTTATACATTTGCAATACCTCATCTTACTGGTCTCAAAGTCACGTATATGACGGATCATGCGATGAGACATCGTAGCGTTTATTTTACTATTTTAGCTTTTTTTTTAATCCTGTCAATAACTTAAATTTTTTTTGCACTTGAAACAGTTCTGACAGTTTTCGGGTATTTGATGAATCGTTTCTGGTTTGCACGTGAGTCAGATGTGACAGGTTCAATGAGATGTATATATCGCTTTTGAACTTAAAAAAATATATATAAATTGAATTTTTTTAATTGACCTCTTATCACTTTGAAGAATGATTAAGTGTGACGTGAGTCAGGTGTGAGATGATATGATGATTTTCCAGGTATTTTGAGATTTTTTTCAAAATTACCACTACATTGCTCTTTAGATATGTTCCTGTGCGTTTAATGACCCCATACATAGCTTAAAATTAGTAAAATGTTTCCTTTTTTTGTTAATGGATTATTTTGCACAGTACCTACAATAGCCTTAATCGTTCTTGCGAAAAAATAAATGTCACAGATTTCTTTTCATATATCGCTTTCAAATTCGATCCTTGGTGGAAAAAGAAGACTAATGAGAATTTTTTTTAATGACTCCTTCAAATTAAATTACGAAAAATGAATTGAATTGTCATCATAGATGTAAATAATGGTTTTAGTAATATCGAAATTACTCAAAACGGCACTGACAATTTTTTCTTTTAACTAAACACGAGCATTAACGTAAACACAGGGTGTCCGTCGGGATTGTACAACATTGATCTTATATTGATAAATGTTTTATTTAATGTCGACAATTATGTATGGTATACAATATCAGGTAAATATCCGCCTTTGTTAGTCTTACAAACGCGAGCCCTTTTAAGCACATAATTAATTACATTCTCACACATTTGACGAGGTATTTCTGGTTTGTTTGCATAAACCTAGCTTTTCAGATATCCCCACAAAAAGAAGTCCGGAGCAGTGAAATCAGGCGACCGTCGAGACCAATCAACATCACCATTTCTTGATATAACTTGATGCGAAAAGAGGTCTCGCAGTGATTCCATTATAATCCTGGCTGTATGTGATGTGGCACCGTATTGTTGATACCACATCTTAATCAAGCCAAAAACATGGAGTTGTGGCGTTTTAAAGTTTTCAATCATATCACTATATCGCTCCCCATTCACAGTTACCGTTACTCCGTTTTCGTTTTCAAAGAAGTAAGGTCCAATGATTCCTCCGGATCAAATTGCACACCAGACTGTAACTTTTAAGGGATGCAAAGGTGACTGATGAATAATTTGAGAGTTCTTCATTGCCCAGAACCAATTTTTCTGTTTATTCACATATCCATTCAAATGAAAATGTGCCTCGTAACTCATTATGATTTTTTATTAAAATCGGGGTTGTCATTGGCTACCTGGAACATCCTATTGGCGTATGTACGGCGGCGTAAATGGTCTTGTGGAAGAAGCTCTTGTGTCAACTGAATCTTAAATGGAAACAAATGCAAATCCTTGTGCAAAATTGTGGCCAAAGTCGTTCTTTGAAGACCAAGCCCCTGAGCTCGGCGTCGAATTGAGGTTGATGGATTCTTGCAGTACGTTGTGGTTCATGCCTGCGCCTACCACCTACAAACCCTCTTTCTTCGAAATCATTCACTACACGCTAAATAGTGCGTTTTGTTGGCTAGTTGTTTCTCCCAAAAAAAAATTTCTCATCGTCACATTAATCGATGATTGATTTTGATAAAATGTTTTAACGATTAAAACACATTGGTTTATCGAATATTTTTCTAATATAAATTGGCAACGTGTCTACTTTACGACTGCAAAATATGAACTGTCAAGACTAATGTTTACCAAAATGGCGGCAAAACAAAGTAGTATACCTTCCCGGTGGACACCCTGTATTTGAAAAAAAAAGACTCCCAAAAAGTTGAAATAACGAATTGTTGTATATTTAGACCAAATTTTTATTTCGGTCAGTTCTAAATCGCACGGTTTTAAAATGAAACAACTATTTTTGATTACAAAGAGATCTCCTAAATCTAGTTTCGTACGTGTTTTTCCTTATTTCCAAAAGTATGACGAGTGCAATTTTATTTAAATTCATTTACTGCACAACTTACTTCTTACAAAACTATATCAACAAGATGAAAATAATTTTGTACAATTGTTTTTATATATAGCCACGCCTAATTGTTTGGTAGATTTTCGTTGGATTTGGCATATGATTTCTGAAAGTTACTTTTTCGGTGACCTATATTTGTGTCATATTCAACTGTTACTAAGAAAACCTATCGGCTAAAATTTGACCGCATAATAGAGAATTTTTTTCAAAATCAAAAAACATTCTACACTCTTATTGAACTTCACCTTTCATCTGACTATATTCCGTAATGATAGATTTGGAAGAAATAATAATCGTAATCGGGAGAACAAAAAAAATGGGAAGCCTCTTAAAATATAATAATTATGATATTGGCTAATCTCGGAACGGAAATTATCTTTAAATTTTAATGAAATGAATTGAAATAATTTTTTTAACAAAAAAAAATATAAGTCCTGTCAAATTATGTGACGATTTCGTAAAGAGGATACGAACCCAATAGATGTTTAAAAACAAATGCTATATCAAGTTTAAAAATTCGATGATAATCTCTTCTTTCAGATATAATTTGTGTCAGTTTTATTATGAAGGCTAAGAATTTAATTATCCACTATGAAGTCATCACTGAGGATTATGTGTCATAATGGTAATGAGGTCGATCAAATTTGTTAAATAAATACAACTGGTTTGCATGCTACTGTAACATTTAAATTTAAAAAAGTTTTAATCATAAAAAATTATTAAAAAAAAAAAAAAACTTTTATGGACAAATATATAATAAAAAAAAATAAAATCAAATAAAATACATTTCTACACAAATTACCAAAAGATTATTAAAAAAAACTATAATTCACCAGCTCTTATATCACATTGCTTTAAAATTTAAATTTTTTTTTAGTGTTAACTCGCTTCCTAAAACCACATTTATGCTACACCACATAAGACGAATCGACTCCTCCAATTGACTTGTTAACTAAATCGAATCCCTTCCAAAATCACTTGAAAAAATACATTCGCACAGTCCAATTCATCTAACGCAGCGTTAAATAATAAATGGAAATGCAAAAACAAATCCGATTGCACTTATAATCCACTTGCAGAGATAGCGACTAATTACAAAACTACGCAACCGATAATGTAACCGATTAGAATAGCACATGCGAGGAATCACAGAGATTCTCTCCTCAATTAGTAGGACACTTTATTTTTATTTTTTAAAACTATGCAACATCTTCAATTGTGATTATAGGCAAAACTCACTTTTTAGCACTTTCCGTTAAAATTGGCAATATATTCGTTAAAAAGATGTCTTTTCCTTCGCTGTATCTTGAAAGTATCTCATGCGAGTGAGAGAGCTTTTCTCCGTTCAACTAAATTCAAATAGAGTTCGAGATACTTTTTCTTTTGCTGAACCGTTCGGATTAGATGCGAGTGGTGAACTGACTGAATGTACGCAAATGTTTTGGAACTTAAATAAAACTCTAGCACGAGATGGTCGTAGTCTGACGTTGCCTGTGCTTTCTTAGTTTAATGGTTTAAGAGGTTAGTTCAGATGATGTAGTATGTGTATTCATTTTTTTTTTGTGGTTCGATTCATTGGAATTGAAATCGAGATTAAATGATTCTACTGGTTGCATGCGGATGAGTGAGAGATTGTAGCACATTCGGGTGTTGGTTTTGGCTTTTAGGACTATTACTCAGCAGGAAGGTGACGGTATTTTTTTTTTGTGCGATCGGATGAATAGTTTTTTAGACTTGAAGAATGGATGAAAAACGTGAGCAATTAAAGGTATGCAATGCTTGGGTATTTTTGTAAAATTGTTCTTTTTTCTAATTTACACCCTCGAACTGAACGACGAAGATTTATGAGAATGGGTTCATTGTCAGAGGTATTTATTTGTTAGCAAGACAGGGAATTAACTTTGACATGGTCGAGAACAGAATTTTCTAGCATGTGGGTTATTTTGAGTTTTTGGAAATTTTGATATTTTTGGAGTTTTAGAAAAAATACTGTCACAACATTCAACTTCCACCTTTTGACTTTAAGTGGGTGTGACGTTGACGTTGATCTATTTAATTGTGTTATAAATTGGTTTGCGCTGCTGTCAGGAAAGGGGTTCTTGAATTTATGTTATATTGCAGACTTTATTCAATTTGTGTCTTAATTTTTCTTTGGTAAACATTGACATTAAGCTAATGAACTACATTCTTGTCGTTCTTCTGTTTCTTCTTCAACTATTAATTGTGCATATTGTGAAGCTACTGAACAATATTTCTCCAGTAAGACGTTTTTTTAATTGTACTTTAATGAGCGTTCTACATAAACTACTTAAACACTTGCGATCACATGGATGAGGCCATATATTTCAACTATATTTAGGTACCTTTTGGAAATTGTGTACCCGGAAACGTTTACTACTTGCAAAGAGTATAGATCTACATAGAGTACGCATCACACTTGAACATTTTGAAGCCGTTTCAAACGCGGGCGGTAATGGGGAAATTTCGTCTATCATATGCGTCGGCTATGCTGTTGTATGATGCTGGTGTAGCAATATGAACACTGGGGTATCAATATCAGTACCCAACATTGAAAATGTTCGTTGTACATTTTCGATTATGTTTAAGTCCGGTAAATAAGACGGCCATGGCAAAAGTATGGAAACTCCTAGCCAAGGGTATGAAAATGTTTTTCACTTTTGGAAATGACCGTTCCATCAAACATTTGTAGCGTTTCCATGCATTGCTCCAAGCGATGTGTTCTTTTGTAAAATTTGTTCAATGCTCCTTGTGTACTTGCTTCACAAAAGGTTTCTTTTTCTTCTCTGCATAGTACCAATTTTTCGTATTATCCTTTGGACTGTTGCTATACTGACTGATACACCGCTGTTGACCCTATTTTAGTAGCTGGTGTAGTAGAATTTGATAAAAAGGCTTTCTGCCAACTTCATGTAAATGTTGTCCGCGGCTCCCCTTTAAATGTTCCATTCGGATAGTCCAATTTAGCGTCACTTTTACGAGCATTTCGGCCTGTATTCCACGAATTACGCGTTTTATGTTATCCTGTAAGGCTCAATCGTGTCCGGATTGTCCACATAGACTAACGACTTTACATAACCCCACAAGAAATAACCAAGAGGCGTAAAATCGCATGATCTTGGCGGCCAACTCACAGGGCCATTTCGAGAGATAAGCTGCTCACCAAATACATCTTTCAACAATTTCACTAGCTGTGTATCATGGGGCACCGTCTTAATGAAACCACATGTCAACCAAGTTAAACTCAGCCAACTGGGCCGAAAAAAAAGTCGCGTATCATGGCTCGATATCGTTCGCCGTTGACGAAAACTATTTCTTCCACGGTCGTCTTTGAAGATAAATGGACCGATGATGCCACCAGCCCATAAACCACGCCAAACTGTCGTTTTTTTCGGTAATCGATTGGATGGTCTCATACTAGTGATCGCCATTTTAAAATTAAAAATCAAAACCATCAATGAGTGGTTCTTTAATAGTACACACTTGGATTTAAGGCCAAATCTTGTCACTAAAAGGTGACAGGCTACATTTTTTAGTGACTCCTAAGTCTTATATTATGTGATTTTATTTATTTTGTTTAATCAGGGCCCTGATCCAGATAATAAGAAAGTTCAGGTTGTAATCTTGTACATAATAGATAATGATCGCCATGAAATCAGAGTTTAAGAAAATGCCACACTTTTAGGCTTAACCACCTTAAAAAATGTTGTTTATGACAAAAGAATTCCGAAAATGTGATCCCCATTCTTTTGCATGCCTGATGTGTATGCAGGACCAATCGTTAAATTTTTTTGTTTTGCAACACATACAAGACAAACAAAATCTAAATCAAATTATTTCTTTTTGTCTCTATTTGGTTAAATTTATAATTTTTTAACACACTTTTTAATCATTTAACAAATAGTACAAATTTTCAATGTAAAGTCATACCAACAACACCTTAAACATTCAACGAAATTCGATATTTATTGGAATTTTGAAAATGCTTAATTATTTTGAGGAAATCTTACTTCACTTGGTAGCGAAATCTCAGAAAACAGCCCTAATTTGAGATGTGATATTATTTTTGTATAGTATTGCTTGGCATTTCATAATGGAAAGACTTACGGGTTAACGAACGGGGTAGCGCAGATAAAATCCACGCGTAAGTCTTTCCATTATGAAATGCCAAACAATACGTCACGCTAGACGTCCGAAACATTAAAAAAAAACTCTAAGTCTAACGGCGTCAAATCGCACGACCGAGGCGGCCAAGCAACTGGACCATTTCTGACCGTAAAACGTTGCTCGAACAGAGCTCATTCCGGAATGAACCTGAGCCTCGACCGTGCGGCATTAAATGGCGCAAATTCGTAAATGGTGAGCGACATAATGCATCGAGCGATCCGCTCGATGATCCGATCCTTCGTTCATATTCACGATGCATGCAGTTCGCACCAGTTAAGTTTTGTGTCACAGTTTTGAGTTTTTTTTAATGTTTCGGACGTCATTTGGGACAGTCCTAAAAATAGTTCTTTTCTGACGAAAACATTTATGAAAATTTAGCACAAATATCATTGAGTTATCATTTTTTAGAATTTCAAAAAGTTCGCTCATCAAAATAGCTGAAACTAAAAATTAGATTAACAAATCGAGTTTTGATTAAAAAGAAAACAACTCTTCAGTCAATGAAGAATTTTACAACTTGGCGACACGCACCTAGCTCGCCACCGACCTATACAAGTTTGTTCATAATAACGTCCGAAAATCGGAAGATTCAAAAAATAATTATTTAAAAAAAAAACAAACAGCTTCAAGTTCAACGTAATATTTCGTTCAACTTTTACACAATCATGTAAACCATGATACAAGCTTATCAGGAGCTTACAGCCGGCACCCACCAACGTAATTAATTTTTAATTTTCCGGTTTGTGAGCGCCATTCAGAGATTAACAATCGCTTCTTAGAACAGCTTATCATTCTCTAATTATGTGTTAATTGATTAATTCAATAATTCTTGCTTCGTTTCTTTTCGTTTGCGATTCCTATTTGTTTACAAAAAAAGAATTGATAATAAAATTTAAATTTTATAACATAAAGTCTGTGGTTTGGGAAAGTTGTAGAACTGTATACCGGAGAGCTTCCATCTTTGATCATAGAGTAATTCTTAGAACAGAGTGAATTGGAATGAATCACATTTCGTAGGTCAAGGGTGTAAAAAAAAACGCAAAACAAAACACTTTTAGATGAGTAAAGGTGACGAAGAATGGTACATACCTACGTCAACATAAAATGATGGTACCTACGTATACAGAGTCTAATTTCATTCACAAAATCAAGCTGGGGGGCTATCGTCTTGTTTTGATTTCATTTCGTGCAAAACTTCAATATCATTAACAATTCCGGAGTATGACTGCCGGTGGGTGTCTGTGATTCACTACTCGCATATCGTTGTCATTAGTGACTCGACTTATTCCTATTCCAACCTCTATTCCATTTATGTCTAAACCACAATTGCGACCCGTGTAATTGGACATTACGCTTGAATATGAAAAATTACGTTATTGCTATTTTTATTATTTCTTTCATGTTATGACTGAGAGGAGAACTGATTTCATTTTTTGATTCGGTTTTGAGAAGATTTAATTTCCGGTTTTTTGCTGAATAAAATTCGTAGAATGACCATTTTGTCCCCAAACATCAACGTTGAGCTTTAAGATCAGTGAACCTATTTAATCTAGAAATGGATGAGATTGAGATTGAATTCAATACGTGTTATTTTTTTTATTTGTAATTTTATTTATTTGGCTTGATGTCTCATATCAAGATCTTCGCCCTTATCGAGGTATCCGCTCGAACGAAAATTTTCACCGATACGTTCAAAATCGGAGAAATTTTGTACCGATGTAGCCGTTCTGGTTAGCATTTCAAACAGATTTTCCGACGAAATGTAACGCACATGATCGTGCATCTATGATATGCGTTAAGTCAACAATTTTTGATAGCAATGCGCTGAATTTCTTGTCGTTCGACGAAAAATTGCTGCCGAATCAAACGAACGCGTTCATACCATCTTTTTATTTCCTTTCCGATTGGACCTGACTTTCGTTTCGGAAATTATTTTGAACGGATACCTCGATAGGGGTGCTATTTTTCATAATCTGCTGTTATTTGTGAACGCCTGAATGCCTGTATCAACAACCTGATCGGTACTTATCAGTGTGGTTTTTGGGCTGGAAAGTCCACAATTGATCTAACTATTACACTTTTCCAGATCCTGGAAAAAAACCCAAGTCTAAATAAATACCCACCACCTACCTATTCACCGGTTTCAAACCGCAAACGATGGTATTTTCGTAACGTCTGTGCAGGATGATGATAGAGATTCTTAGTGATCGACCATGTGGCATTGTCATGTTAAATCATAATTCTTGAGATTGTTGTCCAGACGAGCCATCAACAGAGGCACAATCTTACATATATCTGTGCAACTACTAGTATATGCGCTCATCGTGGAGCAACAACCAGGTTTGGTAGTACAGGGACGTAGTACACGAAAGGACACCTAAATTCAATTTAGCAATTTAAGAACAAAGACCTCATTTGAACAATTAAGACCCCTATCATTACAGTCCTGCTCTTCCGAGCTAAAGGGTGGTCAATATCAAAAATGATGAAGAAATCCTCGATCTATTAAAAAATTTCTCTCCCCCTTGTTGATGTCAACAGGATTATAATAGGTGCATCTATCCTTGGCTTTGCCATTTTACTTATCACTTATCACTTTCTGACAATGTCCAACATTAGATGCTGGGCTAGGAATAATCGAATAGAATAAAAGATATGCGTTCTGCAAATATCAGGGTGGTCTTTTGCGATTGCAGTCTTTCATACATTTTTCAATAACCGACGCACGGCAAAGGGCAACAGAAACAAAAAATCAATTTCCCGCGTTTTGCAAATCTTAATAAACCCTCATTAACCATGTTTCGCATTTCAACAAAAAAAAAACTTAAATGAAATGTGATTATGCATTACCGTCCAAAATTACACGCATCCCAAAAAAGATTAATGGCCAGTTTATGACGAGAACAAGGTGATAGGTAGATACCTGGCAGACATTGCATGGCCATCAACCACAATCACTTCAGTATATGTTAAGCACAGACTTCTTGGAATCTGACGTAATCCCAAAAAGACCAAAAAATATGCGTAAAGTAACCCCATTGAGTAAAACAAATCATCTTGAATCGGGGAAGGTCAATGAAAAAAAAAGTACGTCAGGAAAATCCCACTGATCTTCGCAGAAACCATCGTAACAGTTAAAAGCGCCATCAAGGTCTAAGTAGCGATCGCATTTTTGCCAACAAAAAAAAATCAAACTGCTCGTGGTTCTCAATTCAGTGAAATTTATTTGCCACGCCATGCAGCTAATCATATGCAACTCATCCGGAATGTCAATAAATCAGCATTTGCCAAACAGGTTTGTGGATCTATCACTGACTCACTGATGGATCCGTTCGTTGTTTCTGGAGATCGCTTGCCGAATTTATTATTTGCTTATCAATGAGCTAAGAACTGTTTTATTTTTAAATCACCCTAACCACGAATTAGCTTTTACGGTGATGACATGTTCTCAAAAAGTTAAGAACTAGTTTTTGATAAATCCATTTGTTATGGCGGAAGTGCTTGGTTATTGTTCTTGAGAATTCCCCCAGGCTGATAATTTAGTAGCATGTCGTCGTTCCAAATAATTTACTGTCAAAGGCATGTGCAAAATATGTCATTACCCAGAATTGTCAATTGTTTGCAGCAGTCTGACATGAGTGCTTGACTGACAAGATGTAACCGCGTTGTAGGCGTTAAGTCAAACCGCGTCGCCACAATAAAAAACAATTGCATCTTATTAGCTTTTTCGAGTTCGGTGCGGTATGAAGGGTAGTACAACACTTTCGCATCTTATTAGCTTTTTCGAGTTCGGTGCGGTATGAAGGGTAGTACAACACTCTCGCACACCTTTACATCTGTCATCTCAAGTTGAATATTCTGAATCTACACTTGAATATGGATGAGTATATCAATGAATTTACGCAATCGCTGCAATTGCTAAATTTAGAACGTTGAGTAATTCGTAAAGCATTACCTCTCGCTACGGTGAATAGGATCCAGGACAACAAACATCTCTCGTATTGACATATGGAAGTTCCCAACCAATAACAGAAAGTTGATCACCGCAGACTGCGGGTGCGACTATGAATATAAATGTCTAATAAATTGCAGCTTCTGCTGGTCGATCGATGACGTTTTCTATGTGTGGCCGGCGTTGGTCATTTAGAATGTCAATGTCAAAGAATATGTAATCAGTGGCTGCGATGATCGTAATAATTCGTAAGACGGATCTAGTTGCCGCTTAATAAATTCATTTTTGTTTGTTTTTTTATTGTTCACCTGACGTTTACGACGGCATTTCATGTTGTTTGTGTCAATTTGTTTTTCAAAATTGAGTGCTAAACGTTTAAGTGTTATTAGGTCTGTATATTAATAGGTGTTCTTTGTGTTTATTTATTTTTAAGGAAAACAAATGTCAAAGGTAATCTAAATAATTGTTTGTCTTTTATTGTCTTGTCGTTCTGCTTTTTATGGCAGATGACTTCCATTACAAAGTTGTTGTCTATTAATTATTAAACACCACACGCTACAGTAGCGATTGTATGGCTGGCTTCCAATTTAGGGAGTATTTTGTGCTTTAAATGTCTAAAAGTTTGTAACCCATAATAGTTGTTACTAGCTAAAGACTAACTTCCTGCATGGCGCACGCGGATTTTTTCAACGCGGGCAAAACAAATTGGAATATTAATATCAAATTTATATAATATATCAGCGTCAAAACGGTGATATTTACTTTAAGACCGCTTACTCCAATTTTCGTTCGTAATCGTCTGTACATCGGATGGGCTGTGCGTGCTTTTGTTAAACATTACACCGTTCATAGTAGAAAAAACATCTCAGTCGTTAGTTATTCCGTTCAAAATGAGCCAAATCAGTCGATTATACGCCGTTCATAGGATTCTCCTAGTCCACATCGCATTGTGGCGAATTTCGCATAAACATTTTGTCCTACAAGAATCACTTGTCCAAGAAGCTACCGCTCTTAACTTCCTCACGGTGATCATATAAACGAAATCAAGTTCGATACTTAAGTTTACCATATAGTACACATGTAGCACTTCATAAGTATGTATGAATAATTATTCTCAATCTATGTCGATAAAAAATTAGATCACCCTACTGACTAATATAAAAGCCAATATCTTAAGATCCATAGCATGATGTCTCATTTTTATCAATCAATTGGTTAGCACAATTCGAAGTTGTGTGCGGGGTATTCCCCAACAAAGTTTTTTTTTTGGAAATATATACCATCATCATCCTCTGGGTAAAATGTTTTGCTCAATCAATTAGTGCCTTGAAACTCAATTTTCAAGAACTCAGTTGGAAAGGTTGTTTCATCAATTGAAGCGTAAGCAGTAACTCTCACCTCACTATAATTAAGTTGTCAAACGGTTCAAGTTTCTCATCAATATAAATTAAAACCGTCAAGAGTGGCACAAATAACACATCTTCTCTGCATTCCGTTCAGTTCAACATTCTTTTAATTGAGTCAATGTTTGGATAAGACGTTTCAAAACCTGGGATAGAAACACTCAAGATGTCGCGTGATATGTCCGTAAACTAATAGCTTCAGATGTTTTTAAAAGAAAGTAAGGGTTTATCATTGATCGGGTTACGTCTATGAATTTAAGTTAAGCTAGTTGTACTAGCTGGGCCAAAAGAGATCACCCTATTGGAAGATGCTCTAATTTTTGCAAATGGCCGCCAACGTCAAATCTGTTTTGACCTTTTTGGACTAGAAACACGTAGAATACAAGTGAACAAGCCATGGAGTGATACACTCCCCAAGAACGCAGAATAATCGAAGTGGACGATTTTTGGACTAAAATCATAATGAGAGATGAGGCTCATTTCCACCTCAGCGGGTACGCAAACAAGCAGAACTTTCACTTCTGGGGCACCAAAAATCCACGAGTAATGCACGAGGAGCCATTACACCTGCTCAAAGTTATAGCATGGTGCGCCATTTTTTTTTTTTTTTGAAAACGAGAACGACAACAGTGGACGGTACATGCTATAGTGCCGTGTTAACCGAATTTTTTTGCCGCAATTGGACGAATTAGGACTGGAAGATATGTGGTTCCAACAGGATGGAGCAACACTGCGCGAGCCACAACCGATATTCTGAAGGCCAAACAACATCGGATGACTTCTTTTGGCCCACCTCGTAGTTGAGGGATATCGGATCTTTTTTCAAGCATTCTTTGTGTTTTAAAAGTAATATCATGTTATTGACTAGTTTGTGCGGTAAAAGATACGTGCAATCTTGGATGACTAATGCACATAACTAACACATACTGGGTACTAACGAGAAACAGGCTCGTTAGTACCCAGGGCCTAGCTTTCTTCTCACAACCATTCATGTGTGCGTGTGTACTTCTTAGCACGATGGCGGGACCTCCTGTTTTATGCCGACTCCGAACGGCTATGTTAAGATAAGCTTTTCATGACAATTGATACTACTCGGAAGATTTGTCAGATCATCACGAGAGGAGGGCCTGTGAAAAATCATTTAGGTGTTGCTACGGCTGGGAATCGAACCCAGACCTCCTGCGCGGCAGTTCATCGCACTTACCATCGCGCCACTGAGCCCGACTAATGCACATGCATTTGTAAAATTTTCCAAATGTTGTGAACTATGTTATCTTTAAGATTTGCCAGCTAAGGGTGACTTGGAATTTCCTGGAGGAGTTCCGCCTGTCACTTGGATAGTCAAATTAATGCATTGAGACTAGTGGTCCTTTTACACATAATACAGATTTAACGTAACCCCAAAAGATTGTCGAATCTCACGATCTTTGCACCTTATTGTAAGAATGTAACCCGTAAACTTCCATATCTATGATATTTTGTTAGAGGTGTGAAACATCACACTTTCAGATATTGACCAAATGTCTCTAACAAGCGAAAGATACCGAACCCAGAAACTCCGAATATGGTGTTGGCCTTTAATTCACACCAGTATGCCAACTATTTGTTTTGATACGTCCTGTCAAAGTTTAATAATAAATAAATATATGTTGTTGTGCAACAGGCTCGTACCCAAGGCCTAGCTTTCTCATAACCATTCATTTGTGCGTGGGTCTTTCTTGTACGATGGCGGGATCTTCTTTTTTATGCCGACTCTGAACGGCTAATCTTTTCTTGAACATTTTTTACTACTCGGAAGATTTGTCAAATCATCACGAGAGGAGGGCCAATGAAAAATATCGATTTTAAATTAAAGGTTGGGTTTCAGTGCTTATAAGGACAAGATTGAATAAATCGCATTTTTGACATTCAAGCTCTTAGATTTGGTACGATAACAACGAACCGCGCTATAAATTGCGGAAAAAGTAGGAATTCTCAAAGGAAAGTTATCTGCCAAACATTCATTACTCGTGCAAAAAAATTGCTAGATAAGTCGCATACATATTTGCAATACATATAAAAATGTTGGTGGTTTTAGTGGGTTAAAGTCACACACTACTTTGGGCACGTGTTCATAGTGTCTTTTGTGATTTCCATCAGCCCACGAAAAAAAAAATTGACGTAATCACGCATTGAAAGTTCAATAATTGAGTTTGTTCCACATCCACAGTGCACCCTATACAAAGTGAAATGTCACTGACGTCATATTACAGGTTATCAAATAATTTATCCCGTCAACTAGCATCCTTAAAATGCTTAAGCTAACATCACGTTTTATTTGCAAGATGAATCCTTCTTTAGTTTAAAAAAAAAACATTCTGCAATAAAATCAAATTAAATAAAATTTAAATTGAAGGATCGAAATTACAAAAACAACTTGTGCACAGACAACACTATTTTAGTAGAATTAGAGCAAAGCTATTTCGGACATTACCAAGTGTCTTCATCAGATTCCTTCTAAAATAGTGATGCTAATTGCACGTTCTCTGTTTGATTATTTGAAAAAATTTAAATTCCCATTAAATATGTCGCCTTTCTACCTTTCACTGTCCACCTTCGTTTAAACCTCCAAATCGGTTCATGTATTAGCTAGCAAAAATTTCCCTTTCACATGTAAATATCCCACCTTTTCCCATGTTTTTTTTTGACAACAACTGTCACTTAAGCACACGTCAGTTTCATTTTGTACACCCCCATTTGCAACGTAAACTGTCTACAACTCCAGCAATCCCAGTGCAAAACACTTTCCACTTCGATAAATCGTAGTTGTGCTATTTTTTTGTGAATCCACCTTTTGTAAAATAATGATCTTAAGAATATCTCCAAGTGAGTCGAGTACCAGTCGTCATGTTTGTTGCGAATTTTAACATCAACCACCGCTTTGTGCAAATTTCCCGGAAGATGATTCAATCGCATTTCACCAATATTCTCGTCTTCCTTGCGGGAACCATTGTGGCGTTGCTGTTTTATGAGCTATTTCGCAGTGGACACGGCGTCCTCAAGCATTCCCAGTTAATGTACATACCAGACGAAAGATACTTACAAGTTATCGATGAATTTACAACCGTTTCAAAGAGAACGCTGCAGAGTGCGCTGCATGAAGATCCGTTTAGGGAGGACCATCAGGCGAATGTCAAAGAGGCTCTGGGTTCGTTGAAATTGGCTCAAGAGATGAAAACCGCCGGTAAGGATGACAAGGCCATGAGGTTGTTTGAGCACGCATTTGCTTTGGCACCAAAACATCCCGAAGTGTTGGTCAAGTATGGCGAGTATTTGGAGCATAATAGAAGAGATATTCTGACCGCTGATCAGTATTACTTTCAAGTAAGGAAGTCCGTTTTTTTTTTTGGAAAAAGCTGAAAGCTGAACCTTAATATTTTTGGTAGGCTCTGACAATCAATCCAAGCAATAGTGAGGCCTTGGCAAATCGCCAAAGAACCGCATCCATTGTTCAGACAATAGACGAAAGGCGTCTACGAACGCTAGACATTAAGCGAGACGCGCTCTCGGCGATACACGAATCGAATTCAGCTCTTAGGCGAGCGAAGAAGGAGGCATACTTCCAGCACATATATCACACGGTGGGTATTGAGGGAAATACTATGACACTGGCGCAGACGAGGTCTATCCTGGAGACGCGAATGGCTATCGATGGGAAGTCCATCGATGAACATAATGAGATTCTGGGTCTGGACTTGGCGATGAAGTACATAAATGCGAGTTTGGTTAACAAGTGAGTGGGTTTATACGGTTTGAACTGATTTGATGTTTGTGGAAATTTTAAGGATGGAAATCACGTTGAAAGACATCATGGAGATACACAGGAGAGTTTTGGGCCATGTAGATCCCATTGAAGGCGGAGAATTTCGACGAACGCAGGTGTATGTAGGAGGACATACACCACCAGGCCCCGGAGATCTTTCAATTTTGATGCGACGATTCGAGAGGTGGCTGAATTTGGACGAGACTATGTCGATGCATCCTATCAAGTGAGTTGGACTTTTCCAATTTAACATGCCAAATCCTCAACGTTTTCTGATTTTTTTTAGACACGCTGCCCTGGCGCACTACAAACTGGTGCACATTCATCCCTTTATAGATGGTAATGGACGAACTTCGCGTCTTCTCATGAACACAATGCTGATGAGAGCTGGATACCCACCTGTTATCATACCAAAGCAACAGCGGTAGGATTTCAAAAACGTGTTCACTAGATCTAGCTAATTAAAATATTTCCTTCCTCCAGCCACAAGTATTACCACTTTCTTCAGCTAGCCAATGAGGGCGACATTCGGCCATTTATACGTTTTGTCGCGGATTGCACTGAAAAGACGCTAGACCTATACTTGTGGGCTACCAGTGACTTGCCGCAACAAATTCCGATGCTAGAGCAAACAGATTTCATTGGCGAAGTGAAACACCAAGTAAACTCAATTGATTCACTACAATCCGGTGCTGACGATAAAGAGCTGAATCAATCTGGTTCGGGCTTCGAAGATTTGGAAAGTTTGTTATAAAATTACGCACAAAAAGTTTAAGAATACACGCAAATTAAGTTCGTCTATATACCCCGGATTTAGTTCAACCCATGAGAGATTTGTGAGTCGACAGTGAGCGTGTTCAAAGTATCTGTACTCACCTGGTAGAACGCAAATCTTTCTATCGCTTGAACTATTTTTCAGCCTTAAAGTTAAAAAATCTGTGTGTTGCGGTGTAAGGGGTGTTTCCAAAAAAAAGTTTATTTTGACTAAAAAGTGACACAACTTTTTATGTTGATTATGAGAACTCACTTAATGATAACTTCTACTGCAATCACATTGCAGGGACAAACTTCCCAACGCGTGTACGTTGACACATTCATTCCACTCAAATGAACTTTCAAAAAAAAAACAAAAATCCATCTAACTCAAATAAACAGGACATTTCAAAACAATCGTCTGTGATCTTAAGATTAAATTAAATAAACAAATGTATGGTAATCCCAAAAAAGGATATAAGAGAAATTAAATTATTTATTTATTTGCTGCCTTTATTCATCATACTCTCTATCTTCTTATTTTGTTATGTAAAACTTTTCGTTTTACAACTCTTCTGTCTCAAGGATCTGTTGTGATTTTTGTGTATGAATTGTAAAATTACCAAAAACTAAATATTTCTTGTAAATAAAATCTTTAAGACAAATGTATTGTTATTGTTTTTTTTTTTGTTATTGTTACCGAAGCAATGGAGGTGATCTTGATTAAGTTTGTGATTTGATATGGCTCATGCAAGGCTGACTGACTGCAAGTGACACCGCTTGCCACTCAGCCTTATGTAAACTTGTTGGAAATTTTTTAACCGGCAGCTTTCACTGCTTGTGAACAGGTACATCTTTTCCCAACAGGAAGTCATAAAATTCGTGAAACGAACGTACAAACTGCCCAAGATAAAGCTATTAAATGTAATTTGGTTGAGGTTGGTTTCTTGTGCCTGCCAATTAAGGCGAGGTCTTCCTTTAGCGAGCGGGAGTATTGGTCTACATGTCCAACGTGGAGTTTTTTTTTTTGACTAGGGGCATGTCGCTGTTGAATTTTTGTCCCCATAGCCCGTCAACGCCAAAGGTTTTTAAAAGGACTTCTACATCGGTTTTTAATACGGTCCATGCTTCAGTGCCATTGAGCAGGACTGGTATCATTAGGGTCATATATAATATCTCCTTACTAGTTCGAGTGAGAGCTTTACTACTGAATTGCCTTCATAGCCCAAAGAATCAGCGGCTGGCAAGAATAATTCCTCGTTTTATTTCTGATGAGATGTTGCTGTCAGAGTTAATAGGGGAGCCGAAATAGACAACCGTACTAATTCAAGGTATATCTGTCAATGGTGACTTTCTTTCCAATTCGTTGATGTTGCGTTTTGACAGAATATAATATAATATTAGTTGCACCGATTTTTGAAAGATTGTGCCTCTGGTTTTGTCTCGAAAACATAAGACTTCTTGCCTAAGTCTGGCAAATCCGACCTCTCCTGTTTGATGTTATTAGATTGCAGGGCCATCAGCGCTGTAAAATCCAACATAACAACGGTCCAAAGGATAATACGATGAAGTGGCACTATACAGAGAAATGTATGGCCTCATCCTTGTAATCGCCATTAGGAATGCGTTTTTTATTTCTTTACATTAAAAATTTTTAGAACGGCTAAAAGCTAAACATAGATTTTACAAATTAATTAAATAAAAATATTTTTTCTTCTCTTTTAGGTGAGTCTCAGACCTTAATTCAACTTAACTCGTAAGTAGAGCATTTTTTTATAAACATATTTTATTCACTGAATTATAATTCAGTATGAAAATTAGTATCTGGTAAAACAAAACCTTGACAAAGTCCAATGGCCACCATGCAAGGTGCTGTTCCTTTATACAGGTATATCATACTCCCAAGCTCAATTAACCAAACCCAAGTCAACGATTTCCATACAAAAAATTGTCATTTATTTTTACTCTTCACCCACAAACTACAACTAAGTACAATTAAAGAAAAAAGTCTCTATTTAGCTAGTAAAACAATTATTTACAAAACGGTATAAAAAAATATTAACAACCAACAACACCTAGCTACGCTGTTCTTATTTAACTATAATCCCTCCAATACTGTCATGATACTTCTTTAAAGGTTAGCCTTCAAAAATTGCTTATAAGTAACTTCCTTCCACCAGCTGGGTCGTTCCAAAACATTGGGTCCCTGCATAATTGCCTTTTGCAAGTGAAGGTAGATCTGAAATGGCAAAATGTTGAGTTACATTGGGCATAGAATTTATTTTGACGGCCTTCTTACATTTCCATCACTCATTCCCAAGGGTGAGTTCAAAATAAAATCACTTGGGGCGAGGGCATCTACCAAGCTTATGGCTTCATCCTTCAACACCGGCAGCAGAGCTAAAATTCCCTTTTGGTAAAAGTCGGCCTGGCTATTGTTCTTGAAGAAGTTGCCTTGATACAAGACAGCGATGTGTTTCAACACTAAACTAGCACCATAGAATGATAGCACCTTGTATAGGACATCCTTTTCTGCGCTGCTTGGCAGGTTATTGACGAATTTGTAGAAAATATAGTAGATTGTACGCTACAATTAAAACCGTTAAAAACTATTCGATTGAATGTAAGACTTGAGCCAACCTGAGCATAAATAATAGACAAATTGCTGGAAGTGAACACTTGTGAGTTGTTGCGCACTTCGAACGGAGTCATACCGCTCTTCTGAAGCTCGTCCACTTGCTTAGCAGAGATATCTAGCTGATAAGCACACAACCAATTGAGTGTAGTCAAGAGACCTAAAAAAAAGGAGGATCGTTTCATGACAACTCAAAAGTAATATTCATCAGAAACTTACTATCAACAGTCATTGCCTCGTTGACACTACGTAAATCAGCCTTATACTTGAGGATTTGGTCCATGTCCTTAAGGAAACTAACCGATCCCATTGGGGATGATTCAACAAAGTTGCCGCCATTGCGACGCAATCCAATCAACCAATTCGAAGCCTGTTGAATTAGGGTGTTGTTTTCGCCTTCGTATGTGCAGTTGGCATCGTTGTCATTTCTCAAATCACCAATTCCGGTTGCCTTGAGGTAACCATGGCCTCCACAAGCTTCACGGCACTCTTGAATGCCGTCCCGTGCTGCCCAAGTGCAGACAGGCTTGGCAGCCGATGAAATAGCGTGGAGTTCCATGCCTTGACGTGAAACGTCTTCACCCATGAATGTCTTGACTTGAAGTCCTACACTTTCAGTGCCCAGCCAAAGGGAGAAGACCCGCAGGGCGTAAGTTGTTGCCAAGTATGGAATAACACGGAACTGTTGTGATTGGTATTCAATAACTGGCCACTCCTCGGAACTTCCGTCAGGACCAAATTGCTTGCGGCACGCAGAGTACCTTGTAGCGATGGTCACTGCTTTGTTGAGAGCGATATATGCCAGAGCTGGAAGAAAATAAATTAATCACTAAATAGTCCGAATGAATTTCTCTTCTCAAACATACAGCAGATGTTAACACGTCCTGAGGAAAGTGCACCCAATGAAGCACCCAACCTCTTGCGACTATCCTTGATCGGACTTGTGAAGTTACCCTTATCATCGACATCACCGGTCCTCGAAAGAAGGTTCTCCTTTGGGATTCGATATTTGTTTAACATCAAAAATCTGCAAACGGCATCATTTTTATTTTGTTATCAATTACATTGTCAATGTCATTCCTTACCCGTTGTCAATGCCATTCAATCCAATTTTCTCTCCCAAATCTCCCACAGTGACACCAGGGAACGACAGCAATGTATTGGTATCACGAATGGGTACCAAAAATGCATTTAAACCCTGATGGGTTCCATCGGGCATATACAACTGTGCGTAGAGCACTGTATGGGTACAGGTCTTGCCCAAGTTTCCAACCCAACACTTGGCTGCCTCAAAGTCGGGAGTGTGTAGAACAAATTCCTCAGTCTTTGGATCGTAGGTGGCCCGAGTGCGCATACCACGAGCGTTTGTTCCGTGGGAAATTTCTGTTAAAGCAAAGGCGCCACCAATTTTACCCTCTTGGATTAAATCCGCGTATTTGAACAAACGTTCTGTGCCCAGCGCCAGAATGGTGCTGGTGAACATGGCAATCGATAGCGAGTATTTGACGGAAAAGCTAAAGTCATAGCTGAACATGCCTTGAGCCATTGCCAACGAAAGGGTTGGTTTGGACACAAACTAAAGATAAAATATTTGAAATGGATAGGCATTCATTGATTGAATTGAATTAACTTACGTCTTCGATTCCGTAAAAGTGCTCTTTCCAGATGAGCATCATACGCCTGTTGGCCAGTTGGCGTTGACGATCCAAAGTCGGGGACTCTGGGTCATGTTGAAAGTCTGGATGCGATTCCATAAAGGACCATATTTTGTGCTGCAAATAGGGACTTGGTTAAAAGTTGTGGTACAGTACTAAATGAAATTACTATTAACAAAGCTGATAAGCCAACGGCAAGTATAAAGTACAGGCTAAATTAATTAGCCTTGTTTTCAAGTGCTGGATTTACTCTGAGACTCTTATTGTTATAATTACTTTCAATCAGATTAAAACACTTATAATCAACATTTCACATGGAATCATTAATTTTGATTACAGTGGTTAGCAAACAAGATTACATTAAATTCGATTTAATATATTTATGTATTCATAAATTCTATGAATAAAACACTTGTAACAAAGCCGCTGCTAATTTTGGTGGTAAAGAACACGAGCTTGACGTTTAGCCTTGCGAAATAGATATCCTGAGCTCAAAACAGTTTTTAGAAAATCTTATACATCTTACCGTCCACGGACCCTGTTGAAGGACTTTTTTCGTATGCAACTATAAATTTACCAAAGTCGCATCGACTCTCAGATAAAATGTTTGAGTTTATGTTAGAATCAATCAAAATCTCGAGGTCGAACATTTTCACGAAAACAATATCTTTCTCTTCAAAAGAGAAAGTTAATAAAGATGATTAGGTGTTCAATTTTGTGATTTTTTTTGGTTTTTATAACTCCCGCGGTTATTCTTTATCAATCAGGAAAAGTTATCTGTATTACGATTACAAATTACTTACATTTAATCATCGAATATGAGTCCTAATTTTGATTAATTTCATTAATTTGTAATCATGATTACCTTTTGTCCAACTGTGCTCTGAGTTAACCCAGAGTTTACTAACCCCGGGGTAGATCTAATTTAGAGTTAACTCATGAAGCAGTTTTGCAGTGCAGGATTAAATTTGACTCCGTTTATTTAGTAGCACTCATAATTTATCGATTTTGCTGACAGTACGTTATCGAAATATGTTTTTTTTTTTCAAAAAAATGATCGCGAGATCTGACAAGTCTTTCACTTCTTAAAACAGTCACACTTACCCCGTATAAATAAACGCTGATTAGCTAATTAATGACTAAGATAACGTTTTTTCCCATAAGAAATACTCATGCAAATGTCAAAATTTTGTCACTGCGTTTATTAATACTGGGGCTATTATTTAAAACAGTGTCGAGTCGCTGACATTTAAAACACATATTTTGTTTCTTAAAATTTAATAAAATTTCCACATGAATGGAATTGAAAATAACTTTTTGTTTGGTATTTTATCACCTGTCAGAAATATCTGATCATTTAATTTAATTAATCCCAAGGCTAACTCACCAACCATGATGGGGTAAAATGCTTTCTCGAGTTGAGCTTAACCCCAAAACTGGAAAGAATTCGCACTGAAAAACCGGTCCTTAGAATTAGCTAGGATATAGGTTATAGCAAAGAGTATAGAACTACATAGAGTGCGCATCACAGCTAAAAAATTTGTAGCCGTTTCAGACGCGGGCGGTAAGTGCGAAGGGGAAATTTTGTAGATCGTATCCGTCGGCAAGGCTGTTGTTTGATGCTGGGGTAGCAATGTGAACACTGTGGTATCAATATCAGTACCCCCCATAGAAAATGTTCGTTGTATAAGATACGCACTCTATGTAGTTGTATACTCTTTGGTTATATATAGCAAAGATTATAAAGTTATACAGATGACGCACTCCATAAATGGCTGTATGGCGGGTCGTCCTGGCACAGCCCGAAATATATTTTTATCTCGATTCTCATATGTGCACGTGCAAACCGCCTGCTCGTACAATGAAGCTGTTGAGCAAAAGTTTCTGTTTTTTGTTCTCAATGCGTCATCTGTGTGGCTTTATAATCTTTGCTTATAGGCATGTATGGAATCAAGTGTTTAGCAGATGTAAACTAGACTACATGGTGGCATTCCAAATGCGAACTGGAGTCTATCGATGACAGTTGAATAGAACGTTTCTACTCTGGAAACTTTAATGCAGTACTGCTATTTGTCATATCCTTGTCATCATATTTGTCAGTGATCTTCTTAAACATTTAGCTAAGACGTCGATTAATGTACAAAATGTCATATTTTTTTCTGCAGTTTATTGCCATTTAAAATGCTTTCTAAAACTTCTATGCCTCTTGGCGTATGCGGGTATGCCTTATGATCAAACTTAGCTTAGACAATTTCAAGTCAGGCACGGAAAGTGCAAATATATAATACAAGTTCGTTATTAATTATGATTGATATTACAACGACCATTATTCTAATTTCATATATAGCCATCTAATGTTAAACATTTAGTATCATCATGCACAGTCATGCAATTCGAACTTTATCCCCAATTAAGTTGGTTTCTAACACTGATTCATCAGTCGCTTATCTATATCAGACCAGATTATATAGTGCTTGCACTCATTTATTTCAATATCAATCAAAACCAGAATGTACTACGTGTCACTCGCAATGTTTCAGAACAAAGTACCACCACCTTTATTGCCCCCTCAATTAATTCGTTTTTATCGATTAAATCGCTACCAATAATCTATCGATAAGATAAAAAAATGCAAGCTTAGTTTTAGGCCTAAACTTAGCCATTAATCGTTGAATGGATAATCAACTCAGTGGTAGTTGCCATAAAGAATGAAATAATATTAACTACTAAAATAATTGATTTTATTATGTCATACGTCATTTCTTACCTTTAGACCGATGAATTCTTCGCCTTCCAAAGCGATATTCATGCGTTTGTAGCAGAATGATGATTTCTTCCTGTATGTGGTCAGTGGGCCAGTTTTGAAGTCGGGAAAGATAGTTTTATTAGCCATTATGTTCACAGTTTGGCTAAAAAAAAATTAAATAAAAGATAAACATAAAAACGCTGAACAGTCTAGATAAGTATTAAAACACCTAACGAAAATGTTACAATTTGGACTTTCGAACTCATACCTAGATCTTTGATAACGATAAATTTGTTTTACAAATTGCGATTTTTATATCTGCGGAAACGGTGTACACATATATTTGAAGATTGAATTCTATATAACCATAAATAGTGTATTTTTTTTATATAAAGTTGTAATATTTGGCATATAATAACTAATTGGTGCGATTGAGAACACCTTTGCTATATATATAAGATAGCGGATGGACTTTAGCCCCAATTATCACAACTATACATGAGCATTCTGTAAGAGGCTTACATATATGTTTCAATCGAAACACTTAAGTTTGTTAAACATTTGACCTTTCAAAGTCAGAGATATTTTCTTGCGTAAAATAAAGCTAAAAGTAGTCAATGATTATGTCACGTATTGGTGACTACAAGTTTCGTAGTAACCATTAAAAGAGTTTACTAGTTTAAAAAATAAACGAGTAGGTCCGTTATATAAGAAGTCAAAAGTAAGTTTCCAATTTAATTACACAATTGTAATTTTCTAAAAAAGAGAATTTAATTTAAGTAAAACCCGCCTTCTTTAAAATATTTTTCTTTTTATTTAGATGTCTGAGTGGTAATTAATAGCATAGGATTTTTAACTATAAACAATTAATTATAAAGAACGATACAATGTATTGTTCATAGACATTACAGTAGAATAAACATTCTTTTTAAATGCGACGTTGTAAAGTTAAACTTGATTTTAAAATGAAATATAGGGTAATAATAAAGACAGACAAATCTTTAAAAATATGGATAGGCTCTTAATAAAAAACTAAGAAGGTCTAGGTACGTTAGTCCTCAACAATTTTAGGCCTTACATTTTCAGCTTGACTTGCTTTTTTATAGTGATCCCACATCATTGTTGGTCGAATCAATATTGAATAAAATAGGCATGTTCTATTTACGGATCTTTTAGAGAAACAAAATTCTAAGCAGAGGGCAATTTATTCTTTAAGCAAAATGCAGACCAGTCTAGGAGAAAGTCTCAGCATATTGCAAAAAAGCCCGGCATTGCCAATCGAGGAATCGGGTTCGATTAACGGAGGTCTCTGGGATTAGTTAGTGAAAAACGTTTAATGTCTGATCATCGTATTTCAGTACAATTTGTTTCCATATTTTGTTAGTTTTGATTAAAAAACTTTTTTTTTTGTAAATGACCCAAAGACAGCTTTAAATGACTCCCACTGCTTTGAAGCATTGAAAAAAATACTCAAAACAATATAAAACCCAGTAAGTTTTTTTTGGCTTTCATTTGAAAAAAAAGTTAATTAGTTACAGCCGTATTTATTCGATTTTCTTCACATGTGTCTCAGAGGTTGTTTTGTTAAGCGTGCTTAAACATTTAAATTGGCTCTAAGCAACGTTGCTTAAATTTTTATCTTTAATCGATTATTCATTGCTGCTTAACTAAACGATGATTGTTGCAAAAAACGTAATAAAATTTGAAAATCTAGTACAAAAAAGTAAAATTTTATACAAGTTGATGTTTCATTTATCTCTGTTATTTGCTCGTACACTGTTTTTGGCATTTCACAAATTGAGATCTTTTGAGGCAAGTGCCTTGCAAACCTCTGATAAAGAAAACACATATAGATTGACTAAATCTGTTAATATACGCATCTTGCATCTAAAAAGTGTATAATGGAATGTTTTAGTGAGATAGTAGATTATATAATATACTTCCTTTCGAACTTAATATCTTATAGCAGCCATCACTTGAAGATCAGCAGAAATGTGACCACCCTTATAAGTTCGGATCACACAATGTTGATAAGCTTTCCATATTGGGCTTAGAAAATCAATACTTGTGCTGAAAATATTTGTCTTGCAGTTCGATCGGGTTAATTCACGGTTTGTACATTTGTATGGTCTCGTAGCTGTATTGTATTGTTTGTATTTATTACATTCACAACATTTAAATCATTTACAAAAGAAATGTAGCTTCAGTCCATTTTTATTAGTTGGCTTTCACTTTTCAACACAGAATCTCAAAATAAATATGCAAAAAAATTTAAATGAAAATTCTCTGATCTGACAAAATTCATTTTTAAATTGCTCTAAACAACCTCAAAACGCAGTCGATAGTGTTTAAATTAAGCTACCTCTAAGCAACGTGCCTTAAATGTGAAAATCAATAAAAGATACCGATTTTGCATTTAAGTGATACTTAGTAAGAGGTATTTTAAAGTAAAACAACGTCTAAAATTCCTTTATGAATTCGGCTGTTAGTTTTTTTTGTTAGAAGCATTGAAAAGGATTCCTTTAAGTCTTGGGTTGGCCCTATTTTTTTTTTTTTGAGTTGTATGAATTTGATTAAACGATTTAAGCATAGCGAGTTGTAGCCTTCTAATTATATGTTTATACCCTATATCACAGGGGTTTATTTGTTTGTAACAGAGAAATAATTTAGCCAAATATACCTTAAGGTATAAGGATCGACTCAAAATCGCTAGCTGTGTCGATTTAGCCATGTCTTCTCGTCCATCCGTCGATCTGTACGTCATAAGTTTTAAGCTAGAATATTGAAATTTGGTACACAAAAATTATTTTGCAAAATTCCGCCAATTACCACGCTCCCTTTTTAGAAAAACGTAATTTTTGACCAACCGTAAAGAATTTTCAATTTCGAACATTATATTTAGACAATCTTAGTCTATATTTCGTCTAAACATAGTTTTAGCCACGCCCACTTTTGGTGGAGTTTTCATTAAAAAAAAACAATTGTTTTCGTCCATAGATCCCACTTTCTGGGGCGGTTTCATATAATTTTGAGGATGAAATTTGTAGCCTTCTCATATGTTTTATATAACATTTGACATTCACAAATGAACTTGAAGCATTTACCACCCAATTACAAACTGTTTATAAATACGCATTTGCACTCTGTTCAACTTATTACAAAATGAAAGAATTAAAAAAAATTTAAATACAGTTGAATGAACGACACAATTTACTTGACTATGACTTTGACCTTACGCCTTCCTTCAGCGCATAAAACATTTAATTTTCGTTTAGTCTCACATAAAAGACGGAGGCGCACCTAAAAATATACTCACTCTTGATTTTCACTTTCATTTGTAAACGCCGTCATTTTGTGTGATTGTTTATATCTTGTATATTATATCTGTCACTCTGACTTTTTCACTTGATTTCTGGTGTCAAAAGTTCAAACACACAGTCCACAGCACTAATATATGACCAATGGAAAATAAAAACAAATAAATCAACTGAATATTTTAAATCACAGTGAAATTAAAGCAGAACTGCTACCGTTTAAGGTTTTCAATTAACTAAACAAAACGGCAAGTCTTTCGCTTTTTTGCACTAAATTCCCCACAATTTACGTAGTTATTCGCCAGATTATCATTATCGAGCAGAATTATACAATCGTTTGATTTGATGATTTCCTTTAGATTATGGTTTTTGTGAACGCGATTGATAAGCTTCAAAAATATGTGTTTTTATTTTAAGAAAAAAAAAAGGAAATATAATTCAAAATGCTACGATAAAAGAAAACAAGGGGCAACCGACAAACGGGAACAACAAAGCCAGACTGACACTTGACGTTGACAGCGCCAGCGATGATAAAGTATGTACGGTCTAGGCGACTGAAACTGACTGCTATACACAAAAGTACATCTAGAGAGTTTTCGTTGGGGATGGCACAACTTCGAGGTTTCTCTATAGCTAGATTGTTATTCAAAATTGCATGTGTTTTGAAGCTTTTCATTGACAATGACGAGGAAATTATTTTTTGGTGTGTACGCGTCTATAGACTGTTCGTATTTTCGCTTTTGTGGCAATTATCTCAAAGAGCTTTAGAAAACGGATTACACACTTGCTTGCATTTTCTTTGATACAGCTGATTTGGAAATCGGAAGCTTTCATTACCTATATTTGATTCATGTATTTCTACTGTTAATTTTGAAATGCAATATGATTACTTCCGTGGGGATGGCTTACATTTAAAGATCTAGGTACCTATGTGATAAAGGCTTACCCGTACCAAGCTAATATTTAAAACTTTCTTAAGCCATGATTTCCGGCAATTTTAGCAAACAAATATGGTTTGTTTTCTGGTTTAACAAAGACTACTACTCTAGATAGTGCTCGTAATTTTATGTTATGGCAAGATTCGAAATAACCATCTTCTTCACGGTCATTCGGCCCAGTCCATGGACTACTGTAAATCTTATCAGAGCGACCTCTTGTGCCTTTAGCATCTCCAACTCATCCATTCTGCAGTTTGTTTTTCCAACACCGTTTTTTCTTGAAAGACTGGACTAACACTGCTGTCATTTCTACGATCATGCGAAGCGCTGGTACATATGAAAAGGCTGTAATCACCTTATGGCAAAGTAACCTCACGCGGCGGCGGCAGCTCTGGTGTGTGGTAAGTTTCAAAATTTCAAATTCGCTCCTTCTATTGTACTCAGCACTTCTCCAGTCTGTTTGCATATCAACGTTTTTTTTTTTCAATACCTACCTCATCAAAGCTTGCTATGACTACAGTTCAATTCCAACGACGCATGCTACATTTCTGCTTTAAAACTTTAAAAGTGTGATGATATTCACAATAAAATCAGTAAATTGGATTTCTGTTAACCTAATTAATAATTATACACCACAAAACCGGCGAACAGGATGTTCTCCAGAATAATTCAAATTAAAACCTTTCCTTCGTTCATATCATCATCAAAACCGCGAAAACTTTCCAAATGGTACCCGGATGCGGAATTCATGCAGCAATTTCACTCCCCCGTCATGTATCCTATTCCGAAGACGTCAACATGGAATCTTCCGCCATGGAATAGCAAAGTCCATGTCACAGAGAAAACCGTTCGCAATTTAACTCTCAATTTCGGGCCACAACATCCAGCAGCCCATGGGGTTCTCCGACTTGTCCTCGAACTAGAGGGTGAAACAGTAGTCCGAGCAGACCCGCACATCGGCCTCCTTCACCGTGGAACAGAGAAGCTAATTGAGCACAAAACCTACACTCAAGCATTACCATACTTTGACCGCCTGGATTACGTTTCAATGATGTGCAACGAGCAGTGTTACGCTTTAGCGGTAGAGAAGCTTCTTAATATTGACATCCCAAAGCGGTCAAAGTACATCCGCACATTAATGGCCGAACTGACAAGAATAATGAATCACATCATGGCGGTGGGTACGCATGCCATCGATGTGGGTGCTATCACGCCATTCTTTTGGCTATTTGAAGAGCGTGAGAAGTTGATGGAGTTCTATGAGCGCGTGTCTGGAGCGAGAATGCATGCGGCTTACATACGACCGGGTGGTGTGGCATGGGATTTGCCAATAGGATTGTTGGATGATGTCCATGATTTTGCTCTCAAATTCTCTGAGAGATTGGACGAAGTGGATGACCTCTTGACGAACAATCGGATTTGGGTGCAAAGAACTTCTGGAATTGGTGTTGTTTCGGTAAAAGAAGCCCTGGAATGTGGATTCAGTGGAGTAATGTTGAGGGCGAGTGGAATAAAATGGGACTTACGAAAACAGCAGCCTTACGATGCCTATGGAGAGTTGGAATTTGATGTTCCTATCGGTTCCAAAGGAGATTGCTACGATCGATACCTCTGTCGTATGGAAGAGATGAGGCAATCTTTAAAAATCATTGAACAGTGTTTGAACCACATGCCAGAGGGGGAAATCAAAGTGGATGACCACAAAATAGTACCACCAATGCGTGCGGAAATGAAAACCTCAATGGAAGCCCTGATTCATCACTTCAAGTACTTTTATCAAGGATACACAGTCCCACCAGGAAGCAGTTACACTGCGATCGAATCCCCGAAAGGAGAATTCGGTATCTACCTCGTATCCGATGGGACGTCACGGCCATATCGCTGTAAAATAAAAGCTCCCGGCTTTGCTCATCTAGCTGCGCTGGACAAGCTAGGCAGGCAACACATGTTGGCCGACATTGTAACCATCATAGGCAGCTTGGATGTTGTATTCGGTGAAATTGATCGTTGAAATAAATCGAAAGGCGTTTCAATAAATCACGTGGCAAATTAAATTTGCATTTTTATTTATTAATCTCAGTCGGAATCGGATTCCTCTTCATCACTGCCACTGTGGTAATTTCCATCGTCTTCTTCTCGCATATTTTTTAGGATTTTAGCTTTATATCGAGCATAGGCAGTGCCATAGCGATCTACGTCTCGAAAATCTACATCATCTACGAAGTTATCGTCTTCAGCACTAATGGAGAATACATAATTGTTATAAGGCTGATGAGCTTCATCGTCGCTGGAAAGGAGATCTTGTTCGTCTTCATCTTCATCGGAACCTGAAAGATTTTTTTTAGCATCATAAGGTTGGGAGTTGCTTATTGGGCGGTTCAAACCTACCTAGATTTAGTCCTTCGACCGCACGCCTCATATCGAGCTCTCCAATGGAATCATCATCATCCTCCTCATCCGGATAATCATTGCCAAAGTGGTTTTCTTCGTTTGAGTCTTCAGACTCGTTGTCTTCGTCGTCGGTGTTATAGCGAACATCGTAGACCAAGTCGTCGAAAGCACGAATGCTGGTTAGAATAAATAAAGAGATGTTAGCGCACTGTTTTTTTTTTTTTTTTATTTATGTGTCATTAGGCTCAATTCCTTCTCTTACTAGTTCTGATTGGCATGCGAATGCACACCGTATTGTTCTAGCTACTAACACAATGGACAGACCTATTAGCGCTTCCATTTCTCATCTGCTCTAAAACGTTCATTTAATTTACTGTACTCTGCTCAAAGGCGAGCAAGCGCTCGGACCGCTTAAAGAAGACTGTTATCTGAATTCAGAATTCTAACACGCATGTTAACAATCAAATTGGAAAGATGTTCACAAAACCTTTAGAAATCATTTTCAGTCGTTTGATATACAAGACGAGCAGTTGTAGTCCAAAGGCAATGATATGAACAATACAATTCAAAAACTTTTGGAGAAAGACCAAAGAATGCACCTGAAATTTAAGACCAGAGCTGACAAACATCTGTAAGCGTCTCAGGGCTTCTATATGTATATACAAATTTAATGAGAAGTGTCTCGCAATGATAGTTTAACTAAATGGAATTCTTTGAAAATATTTCGTTCGAAAACTTGGCGGAAAGTAAATAGGATGGAAAACCAGTCAATAAATGTTCAGTTAGTTTTGGTATATATATAGCTCAGGGGACATGTCGTGTCAATGTGCATAACGCTGTTCTGTTTATCTTGGGTACACTCTTCCAGACTCTCTCCTTGTTGAGTTACAGACAAATCAGAATCAGTATTGCTAAAAACAATCCCTTTGCCATCTTTGTGACTACTTTTTTGAATTTTTGGCGTTCAAACAGATCTGAAGTTATGATTGCAATCAAGTCTTAGTCTCTTTTTCTTAAACAAAATATTCGATGTTTATCACATCTTCGTTTTTTTAACATCGAAAGTCCTAACTTCCGTTTGGAGAAATAAATCTTGGTCTAAACCAAAACATACAAACCATCGGTGCACTGATTCCTTGCAAAATCAAAGTACCCATCTATCCCGTGTCCGCGCTCTCTAAATAAAACAAACGTTTGCTATTTTTCTCCATACACTCATGGTATGGTATTACAATCATGGTTTATTCTGTTTATTCTCTCATTTCCTTGTTAAGTACTTTTTCCATTCTTTCTTTCTTTTTGTTTTGTTTTTTTTTTCAATTTTAATCTAAACCAAGAATTATTTCTTATAACGAAAAGAAAAAAAATCTCTTTACTCTTCGCTGTGGTGTCGCGCTCTGTGACTGGGTGGACCTGATAAGCTCCTGGCAAGTGTTGTTCCCAGGCCACACGTCCAGAGACGACGACACGTCACAGAAAGGCAAACGGAAATATTGATTGTTTGTATACAAACTTAACTTACATGTATATATATATAAAAAAAAATCAAATCTTAAGATCTAGTCTTTTTGATCAGTAGAAAACGAAACTAACGAAGTAACCAGAGGAGGAGAGGAAAAGGACTATCTAAAATGGCATTTATCGGTTTCTCTCGAGTTTTCAGTTCGTTTTGTATTATAATTTTCGCAATCGAGGACGACGATGACGACGTTTAAGAGTAGAATTGTGTGTAGTTTTGATCGACGGATAATAGTAGTAGAAGTAGTTGTAGAACTGTGTTTTTTGTGTTAGTAGCGATAGTAGTAATACGGATAGTACAACCTAAATGAACCGACTGGTGAAATATATCTGATCGACTTGAATAACGAACCTTAGGTAGTTGTCTGTGTAATCGACGTTGTCTGCTTGCTGTTCATTTTCGGGCAGATACAAATCGTACACATATCCATCACTGTCGGTCGGAGTGAAGTTGGCAGCCTCCTGTGCGTCGTTGTCGTTCTTTAATGAACTAGTGCTGGCTGCGACGTTTGCTGCTGCTGCTGTGGTGGACGGCTGCTTTTCGATGTCTACGATGGTGATCTCCTTTGGCGTCGAGGACTCCTCCGCCTCGGTGTCGATGGTGCGAAAGCAATTGACCACCTTGAAGCGATTCTCATGGCCTTGTGCACGCATCTCTAGTCGAGCACGTTCTGTAGTGTTGGTCGGTTGACGATGTTTCTTGGCTAACTCTTTGGCTTCCTCTTTGGAGAGACGAGTGATTTGTGTGGTTGCTTTTTCATCCTAAAACAATACGACGGAAATAAAAAAAATGAAATGAGAGCATTTGCAATGCATACCTGTGATTGAACGGTTCCAGCAAACTTGAGAATTGTGGAAATTTCATCTTTGGCCTGAAGGAGATCATCATTGGCTTTGCAATTCTCATCAATTCGACGTTTCTTGCCATTCAACACAAAGGCTCCGAGGGGTTCCTCGTCAATGCGACGTTTCACACGAACAACTGCTGGCATTTCGAGTGTGTTGGCGACAAAATCTGGATAATAAAACTTACTGAGAGTATGCCCAGAATGTTTTTGATTGTAGTGCGATTAAATTAGGCACGATTAATTGTTTTTTTTCGGCAACAACATGCGGCTCGGTAGCTATTTTCTGTACACAAAAACGATAACGATTCTCTTCTCATCAAAATCAAACGTCTGACAGACAGAACACAGAAGGCGGACAATAAAAATGGCTGGCAAGAGATGAGTGCATTCAGAGAAAATTTGAAATAGAAATTGCATGAGCGTTGTAAAGCAAAGATTAAAAACATATATTTTGATGCGATTCATTCAGAATGGCTATTCATAAAATGGTCAAACGGGAAAACAATTCTGATGATAAATACCAAAAAAATATGTCTCCACTTGTCATGAAAACGTACTGCCACTCACCCCCAAAAAAGCTGATAGTGATTACCCTTTATTTCTACTTCGCGATTCGCGTTTTTCGCAAGTGGTCAAGTATTCGATAAATAAAATAAAATTTACCTAAATTAATATTCGCAAACACAAAAACGTCAAAGATTTTTACATGTGTTTCTATTGAATATTTTGACTGGAAATTGTGATCCTTACTTCTTATTGTACATATAACACATTTATTATTGAATAAAGTTATTTCGGTGATAAGTGAAACTGAGGTAATGATGATTCAAACAAAAATTTAAACTATAATCACTCCATGTTAGCCCACTGTTATTTCACTTAAAAAAAGTGGTTCACAATGGGGATTTAACTTACTGCCGGGGTACTAAAATTTAATTTTTTTTTCTTTCATTTCAATTTTTCTTTTCCAAGTTGTTGAACCACATTCATTGCTAAGCACCCATCCCGGGCGAGAGAGCCGCTGTACCCTCCCAACATACTGCTGACATTTGTCACTTCCTACAAAGAACTGTCAAAATCCAACTAAGCATTTTCGGAATTTTTTTTTTTGTTATTTTCTCCAAATATCTACACATTTCTCGGGGCATAGGCAAAGTTATTTTGTTGTTTACACGATGTTCTGTGGGCCAATACCACCACATTTAATAATATTTTCCAAGAAATCGAACGCACATTAATAACGGTACAAATATTTCGCTTAGCAAGGAAAATAAATCAAAAAACAGCCTCGTAGTTGCTCTCGGACGCAAGTTCAAAACGAAAAAAAATGCTCTCCCAATGAGATTACGAAAAATAAAAATGTTAACAGCAAAGCCTTGGGTTTGGATCATCCTATGTGGAATTCTTGCCACCACTTGCGTCTATTACTGGTTTCTGTATTCGGAAGTGCGCCTGGAAACATTCCGTGATGGTATGGCAAATTGATTTCGATAAATATTCAAATTCGTTCGTGATTAGATTAGACAACTAATGTGTTGACGTACCTTTTGAACGTTCGTCTTTTGAATTGGTTCTTTTAGCAGCAGCCAAGACTAGTTCGATAGTGAGCAATGCTATTCCCGTGGACTATGACTATGATGAAAATTTGGTGGTCCTATACAATCGAGTGCCAAAGACGGGATCGACCAGCTTCGTCAACATCGCCTATGATTTGTGCAAAAAGAATAGATTTCATGTGCTGCACATAAATGTCACGGCTAACATGCATGTTCTGTCGCTACCCAATCAGGTAGGAAGCTTAACTGGATCTGTAATGCACAATGATTAAAAGAAACAATTTTTTTCTATTCTAGGTAACATTTGTACGGAATGTGACACTTTGGCGGGAGATGAAACCGGCGCTTTACCATGGTCACATGGCCTTCCTAGACTTTTCCAAGTAAGTTGATTTGAAGTATGATCATCTGCGTAGTGTCTCTTAATTCTGACTTGTTTCCTTCTAGATTTCAAATAGCGCATAAACCAATATATATCAACATAGTCCGTAAGCCGTTAGATAGATTAGTTTCGTATTATTATTTCCTTCGATATGGTGATAATTATCGACCTAATTTAGTGCGTAAGAAGGCTGGCAATAAAATGGTGAGTCAGGGTGTTGACAATAAACCCTATGGGTGGAGTGAACTTATCTTTCTTTTCAGACATTTGACAAATGCGTTGAGTCGAAACAACCTGACTGTGATCCAAAGAATATGTGGCTACAGATACCGTTCTTTTGTGGACATGCTGCCGAGTGCTGGTAAGTGGTTGTAGGTTTTGAATTTTGTTTTGGGAAGTATTTTGTGTCATGTTTTGTCATGTCTTTTAATTAATGGGCACACTGTGTTATCTATATTGATTACACTTGAAGGCAACCTTTATACGCACCAAGGCTACATTGTCGCCCGATGTGGTTTTATTTTTGTCGACCTGAGTAGGGGATGAGTTGTTCCGTATGCCAAGTCTAGACATGGCTATTAAATGTTATCATAGTCGATGGTGTGTATTGATTTAAAAAAAACCTCCCTCTCCGATCTTGGGCTCAGTGAATCACGATCGCTTGATCGTTGCAACAAAGTTTCCGTTTTTCTTGTCATCTCGAAGCTGAAGATAGGTATTTGCGGATTCTCTGGCTGAATCGAACACTTATGCTTCAGCCAAAAGAACATACAAATACCAGCTTAAGTGTGGCCGCGGCTATGTACTAAAAGGGTTTTACCTATGATACAGCTGATAAAGCTTGTGCATGTATATTCTTTTCCGCTCGCCTTCTTTGTACATAAAACCAAATATTTAACTAAGAACCTTTCGGTTCAAAATGCTTACTTTCGACATAGCAGAGTAGAGCTGTTATGGTTTAGTCTGGTACAGAAAGCATTTGGACTTTCGATTAAGATTCTTCTATCTGAGCCGAGCAAAAGTAACATCGGTTTCCAATGGTCAATCTTCGTCGAATCTCTACTGATTTAAATAGAAGTAGCTATCGGAGGAGGGTCAGTGGGAAATTATTTCATCGTACTATCCATTGCGCCACTGAACATGTCAATGGAACGATGGGAGCGGCCAATTAGTTGGATGGACAGATTTGTAAAAAATAGTGCTTTTGGTCTGTGGTCGTTCTGTTTAGGATATCTATTAAGGATATGGCTCAGTAGTTGCAGTATATGGCATATGGAGCTAATATTCAGCCTTTAGTCTGTTCAGGCTCGGTTGGTGGTCTCATGCCTGCACAATTCAAGGCATCATCTCCGTATTTCGCTGGCAATCCATCAAAGCCGTTGTAAAACTTAGAAACAACAGTCACCTTGGAAAGGGTTTGCGAACTTTTTGCGCAGCACTGCTTGGTATTCTATAGGTTTCTATAATGGATTAAAAATTGGTCTAAGTGTGCCGGCGAACTTGATGTCAGCCACTTTAACCTAACCTAATGTGGCAAAGCCTTTTATAGTTTAATTGGGTTATCACACACTTATAAATTTAGCAAGTCAATTCCGGTCGGAGGAGAACAGTTTCGATGGTTTACCACTGGCATTTATAATAAGCACAATTGCTATGTAGTCAAAGGTTACATCGACTGGGCGTTGCCAAGTTTACACTGCTCAGGGTTCGCCCTGGTTCTACAACAACCAACCATCACAAGATAGAACTATACTGGCAAATAATTCGGACATACGATCGCTAATCGAAAAACGACAAAATGATTCTCATTAATATGAGCAAGTTTTTCTATATTCTTTGGACAGCAACATGCGCAAGTACACTTGATTTTGTCTGTCACAGAATAATCGACTTCTATTATTTGAAGAGAATAAGCCGTAACATACGATACTCTCTCAGTTCAATTCTAGTTGTCAATCGTCAACTCCTGCTAGTGAATCTTCACATCTATATATATGGTTCCATGTTACCGTGAATGCCCTTCATTGGCATTGCCTACCTTGACATTGAAACTATAGACCCCATTAGGTCATTAAAGGCACTAAATTTTTATATGACTCTTGGTCTACCACCCCACTTGGTAGTCAAAAAGTTGCCTTTCGAAGTCTTTTATGACTGACCTCCAAAATTAATACGAATTACTAACGCAACATGCTCGTTAGTACCTAGGTCATAGCCTTTTCTCACAACCCCAGACGTGTGCGTTTGTATTTATTGCATGATGGTGTAATCTCCTGATTTATGAACGGCTCAATTGAGATAAGTGTTGATAATTAATACTACTCGGGTGATTTGTCAGATCATCTCAAAAAATGGGCCAGTGAAAATACCCTGCACAGCAGTTCATCGCAATAACCATCGCGCAACTGAGTCCGTCAATATGTCTAACTTCCGTTCTTAAAGTCGATTACGTTTAGTGTTTTCGTTGTTCTTTGGTTTTACATCAAACATCTATTTCCACATCACAGGGAACCCGGCAGCGATTGGGCACTAAATCAAGCCAAACGTAACCTCGTCAACGAGTATTTCCTCGTTGGAGTAACCGAAGAGATGGAAGATTTTGTCGATCTACTCGAACGGTCTCTACCAAGGTAAATACTTTAAAAATCCCCCTTCTCCCATTGTCTTACATACTTACATTCATTTATCTTCTTTTAGAATATTCAAAGGCTTTCGCGAGCATTATCAAAACTCAAACAAATCGCACCTGCGACAGACATCGTGGAAGATCGCCCCCAGTGAGGAGACCATCGCTGCGATAATGAAGTCGAAAATTTGGCAAATGGAGAACGACCTATACGAGTTTGCCCTCGCACAATTCCAATTCAATAAAAAGAAACTGACAATTCCAGACAAGAATAGCCGTTTACAAAAGTATATGTACGAAAAGATTCGACCAAAGTAAAGGATCGTTCGATCGAACGTTTTCTTCGGCCCAATTTTTATTTCCTTCCGTCCGTGGTGTAATATTTTATTATTTTTTTAATTTTAATTCGTATTTGTTTATTTTATTTTACACCGCATCACATTTTTATTTTTAAAATTTTTTTAAATGCAAATCAAAAGACTTCCCCTACACTTACAAGTGAATTCCATTTCCAAGGCAAGTAATTGTTTCGTGTGAAGAGAAAAATGACAAAAAAAAAAACAAGATAACTCATCCCTAGTGTTAACATGTACTTAATAGATATATAAAACCATGTAAATAATGATATTATGTAGAGAATACTTAATTAATGACATTAACAAGTAAGAAGGCGTTGCAAGGATGTTGCCACGCACCTATATTAGCTAAATTCTTTGTTTTTTTTATTAGCTTAATCTAGTTTTAAGTTCCTTCTTATTTTCTGTTTGGTAAGAAAAGGGTTTTGTAAATAACTTTTATTATTTTTATTAGTTAATGCAAAATAAATAAAAAAATAAATAAACTGAGATTTTATCGGAAATACGTAAATGTGGGTTTTATTAAAATTCGTTGTTTAAATGGAGTTAGCATTGCAAATTAGGCGTACCCATATCGGGTTTGTGCCATTATATCTTTCACAAATTGCGGTCTGTCTATTGTATTGCGAGCTTTTCGGGGTGCGATTGGGGTTTTCTTGATATTGGCAAAAAATTGATTTGACAAGACTTGAAATAACTTCCCCAAACATTTTGCTTACATCTTATTTTTTTCAAATTATAATAATCAAGTTGGGTCTTATGCAATAAGGTTAGCACGATCTCAGAGTCAGAGCTGATGAGCTTGAACTTACATGTGAGATCGATCGTGCAAAGCGGAACTCGGACTCAGTTTCATGTGCAAAAAAAAGGAAATCGTTTTCAACGGCTCTGACTCAGTGGAGTTGAGATCGAACTCAAGGCTCTTTGTTGTATTGTTTTATGAAAATGTCAAAATGACAACAGAAAGTAAAAATGGGGTATTGTTTTAAAAAAACGCATTGGACCGCTCTAATAAATATCCTTCATCGCCTAGTATTTAGTATTACTGCTAAATTATTGTTCATTTAATTAAATAGAAACGTTTTTTTTTAAATCGTGAATCGATCCAGTTTAATATACGTCAATATCGGTGAATTTTTCTCCTGTGTTGCTGATAGCTTGCACATATATTGAGTAGATTCCTTTGCGATTGGTACGGTTTTAGTATTATGAGCATGAGTTCAGCCAAGAGCACCAATCGCTTAAGGAAATGCATACTTACTGCTCCATAGCATTTGTGCTTCTCGTATCTTCCGAAGTATATGCGAATAAAATTCAGTCATTCGCATGGCTTGTGATTTTTCCGAAACTTTATGTATCACTCTTGATATATGTATTTGTTTGATGTACTCCAGTAACATCACTTATTCCAATTTGAAATCCTAGGTCTCCTGTGCAACAATTTGCATTATTTCTTGATTTGTTAAGGCTACACCACGTGTTTTCAAAGTCGGCCCCAAAAAGTGTTCCGTTTACAATCACACATCCTCTTCATTAAACCAATACACCCGACGAAAATCTTAACCAGATGGACACGAGATGGAGATTTGCTTATGTATATGAACTGAGTAAGAGATATACCACGCTTAACTCTTAATGATCAATCATCATCAATCGTTTGCTCATCTTTTTGAATATCAAAATGAGCTTTGTCTCACTTCAACCTTTCAATTTGAGATTGAACTCATAACATACCATGCTGAGAACGATCTCAGATACTATGGATCGATTCGATCCGACGGGGTTTTCAGAAAACGGTTCTCTGCCCGTCCACTTCTTTGAGGAAAGATCTTCATCCAGAAAAGGCCTACCTGGTGCTAGAATTTAAGCCAGAGGACCATCCATTGCGTCGTGTGTTGGGTGAATGGTCTGAGAATCAACTGGAAGTTCAAACAGATTTTTAACTTCAAATCAACTTCAACGATGAGGCTCATTTTTGGCTTGACTAGTTTGTAAATAAACAGAACTTTTGTTTTCGGAGAAAGCACAATCCTCATGAAAAAATTCCAAAAAAAAGAACACATTTTGTGCGGGTTACATGCCTGAGTCGTCATGGGGCCATTTGTCCTTAAATCCGAAACCGGTGCCATCATTATCGTGAATGACGAACGCTACAGGCAAATTGTTTTTGACTTTTTTTATTCCTCATGTCATTGAAAAGCATTCGGAAGAGAAATAGTTGCAACAAGAAGGGCGCAACATGCCACCATGACTTTGATGAGCCAAACGTTTGGTTATCGAATCATCTCAAAAATGGACCTGTGACTCGGGCACCTCATTCGTGAGAGTTGACACCTTTTCACACTTTTTGTGGTGCATACGTCTAATCTCTATTTCATGCTGATAAACCAGCAAGGTTTGATCACATAGAATCCAATGCAACATTGACGAAATAATACCGGGTATGCTTGAAAAGTGGTGCAAAATTTGACCGACAGGATGGCATAAAACGCAGTCGCGGAGGCCACATGCCAGAAATTATTTTTAAACATTAAATATCATGAAATTCGTGAGCTAAATAAAGCCAAGATTTTAGTCATTCGTTGGAATTTGTTTTGTTTTGTTTTTATTAAGCGTTATGCCTCTAAAAACAAAACACCCTTCTATTTTGTGAATATACCTAGATTTAATATTTTTGACGAAAGTGTATTGCAAACTCGAGCATAAGTCAACATATTTCCAAACGATGACCATTGTTCAACATGACATTTAAAATTGGAAAGTGCGCCTTAGGCTGATAATTGGACCACTTAAATCCACTGCCCTGACCTTAGTGGTGTTAAGTCTTGCAATAATATCTTAATCTAGTGAATTGACATATAGAAGATGAACCAAGTTTTGTTTTACTATAAGACTCAATTTTGGCAGCCTTATATCCATTTTGATGTGGGCTCAGTGGCGCGATGGTTAGTGCGATGATCTGCCACGCAGAAGGTCTGGGTTCGATTCCCAGCCGTAGCAACACCTAAATGATTTTTCACTGGCACTTCTCTCGTGATGATCTGACAAAACATCCGAGTAGTATCAGTTTTCATGAAAAGCTTATCTAAAAAAGCATAAAACAGGAGGCCCCACCATCGTGCAAGAAGTACACGCGCACTCATGAATGGTTGTGAGAAACGAGCATGTTGCGCCAAAAGTTTGTATTTTTTGTATCCATTTTGATTCTGGGCACGTTGCTTCTAATTGTTCAGTCCAAGCGCTCGCTTTATCCCTTGTCGCCTAAAAACCTGAAGGTTGGGATTGAAGATTCTCTCTGTGTCACAATGTGACCGGCTTGTTTGCTTGTTTGTTCGATGACTTTTGTTTTGGTTTGTTTCATCAATCGAGCTCAAAATGTAAGGCCTACAAACTGGTGGCACTGGCTTAATCGAGTATGTCCTTAATAGTGATAGATTTGTTTAAGAAATGCACCTTCTCTATTTTTATAGGCCTTTACTATAATATGTAGCCGACTATTTTCATGATAGGCTATAGATTTCGTGATCGAAAAAGGTACACCAATGAAGCTTTTGTCACTTTTTGTAACACCTGAATTGAAAACGTTCTTGAATGAATTACCTTTCAAACGATGCAGTTGCTAAGGTCATGGTAGGCATTCTCAAAGTTTAATTGCACAACAATAACAAACTCAAAGCTATGTCTAAATGCAATTAATTGATTATCTATACATTCAGATATTTCGCCAGTGTACCTATATGGGTATACATCGTAACGATGACTAATTTATTTTGATTGTTTCCTAGCACGCATACAAGTCAACTTGTCGTACGAAATCATTTTCTTCCATCAGACTTGAAATGTGCTTTTCTTTACAAAACGAACGCGTCCACTCCACAACGCCTTGTTAAAGAGAAAGCTGTATTCGCAAGTAATTGAGCAAAAGAAAACCCACAGAAAAGAACGCCCCTTTTTCTGCTGCCCGTCTAACTAACCATGAAGGGCTTATTTTTCTTTTAGTCAGTCTGCTAATGAACATTCCTTCAACGAGTCGTTGTTATTCGGTTTTGAGAGTCGAAGAACTGTATAGATAAGTACACACCAGCAATTATTATCAATCGTTTAATACATGTAGAGGGTAACCATCTAGCTCACCTCTGTGGCCTTCTGCCGGGATCAGCTCACCTTTGATCACTCGTTGCCTCAAAACGATTATAAAAGCGGTGTAAAAGTTAGTTAGCATGTCCGTACTAAGACACCTATGTACATGGGGTCTTCTTAGCAAAATAATTGTGCTCGTGGTCGTGGTCGATGTGTTCGTATAAAACCCAACCGAACCTAATTAATTCCCTTAGTTTAATTTGTGGCTTCGCTTTGAGACTGCCTCGCGTGTGTGTTATTGTTCCGATTTGAAAAACAAAGCAACATTCAGTAACACTCTGTCGGGGTTAACGTTCGGAGGTACATAAGCAACAAGTCCCCTTTTGGACCACATAATTTCCATTAAAGAAGAAGAAGGAGGTAAGTGTACTACGGATAAAGTGGGAAACGGACTTTTTTTTTAACCCAAACGTGTTCGTACTCAAAACCTTGAAATAGTTGCAAAACCAAATAATGAAATGTATTTGAGTCAGAATTGAAAACGCGGCCAACTTGCTTCATGGCATGACTAGTTCCGATTAGTTCTGATTAGTGGCTAACCAAGGATTTTAAATCGAATGACATGTGTTGCGTGTAGGAAGTTGACGCGTGTGTTATCGCATTTAATTAAAAGTGACATTTAGGTATGAGTGTTTCAGTTTATGAATAATCTAAACTGAATGCGATTTTGAACCACAAATTATATCATGTGAGAATGCTCATAAATCCCAATACACCAAAGTCCCAACAAGCGACATTAATTGGTCGGCCAACTTTAGTAAAATTTAACTTTATATGGTTCTTAATTTTTCTGGATACTTTGTGTGCCTGTATTGAAATCGGTGTATATGTTTTTTTTTTAAAATTAGAATTTACTGTATACAATGAGAATTAATGTTCCGGTCGTTAAGTTGTATAAGAAAGCTTTGTTTAGGTGTAGATAATATGGAATCTGAATTTTGACTCATATTACCAGTCCCATTCATGGACCCTCAAAAAAAACAGCATCAACAACTTTATAGCTTGTGCTAATCGAGCAATTACTCGAATTAATTTATACCTTACAGCTAGGAGTTTGTGAGTCTTTTTTTTCCTCTCGTCAGGGTTATCCTTTGGATCATAGCTTCCTAATTTAATTGTTGCATCCATATTTGTCCGTCCTCAGATATTTGTATTATATTTGCACAGTTTTAAGATATTAATTGGGTCTCTAGGTTCACCTTGGTGTCTTTTTATCGATTGTCAGCTTGCAATTAAAGGAATCTGAAATATCTGGCATTAACGTCCCATGAAAGCCCTGAAATAATGATCCGATATTTACGTCCCATACATTTTTTTCGCGCCTATAGCTTCTCTATTCATTTGTGGTTCAGAAGTTTTATTTTTGCCACGGAGAATGGTACCTCCAGTTTAACGCCGACTCTGAACAGCAAATTTGAGAAGCTTATCATTGATCAGACTTTCGCAAGAGTTGGTACTTGGAAAAAACGTAGGTGTTGTTACTTTCGGGATTTAAACAAGGGATCCCGCTCTTAGAAGTCCAACGCACTTACCACTGGTTCACTGCACCCATTGCATATGTCTTACTTAATGCGTCTAATAATTAGGAACTGGACTTCCAGATTGGGGGTTATGCTTTGGGTAAACTACCCACCCATGAAAAAAAAAACTATTTTAACAAGCAACCAATAGCCTCGGAAAGGCCTGAATTGTTCATTTTGCCTGACAGCGGAATGTTGTTCGTCATCGCCGACTAGCTACCCACCCATGAAAAAAAAACTATTTTAACAAGCAACCCATAGCCTCGGAAAGGCCTGAATTGTTCATTTTGCCTGACAGCGGAATGTTGTTCGTCATCGCCGACTAGCAGTCTGCAGAAGTGGTTCCTTCATATCCTCAGCATCGACTCTTTCTCAACTACGATATTTCCTTTTTCATCTCGGCAGGATTCTGTTCTATACTTGTATCATTGGCTTTCACGTTTTACAGTTTGGTAAAAGTTGCGAACATCATTCCTTGGGTGACACCTCTCTATATCCTCGATCGCTCGCTTTTCTTGCTCTTTTTTCTCTTTATAAAATTGGAACAAGTTCCCTTTCTTGTTCTTTGCCTATAGAGCTCGATGAAAGCTCTCGTCTTTACCTGCAGCTTAGCCTCAGCATTCCTCATCAAACCAAGGGTTTCTTGCTGTTGGACGAGAGAAACGCGGCACATCAGTTGCGGCTGATCTAATGGTTTGTTGACTTCGTTGCCATTGTTTTTCGACATTCGATGAAGGTGGTATGGTGTTAATCGAAAGGTTAATGGATACGCGTTCCGAGAAGGCCTTGGCGGTCTCTTCCGAAATCCAAAATACTGGATGCGTGACTCTTGTCTTACGCAGTTTGATTAATTTGGTTTACCGTTCGTTGATTTAGAGACCGCCAAGTCCCCTTATGGATATAGGGGTGAGGAATCAGTGTGCTGGCTATAGAGGCATTTTGTTCCGTAGCGAATTCAATTAGCTTAAGTCCGTTGACAGACGTGTTGACATGTAGGCTGTTAAAAATGTCTTCTCTTCCTACCTTTGAATTGAAATCTCCGAGCAAAATTTTAACATTGTACTTTCGTACTCGCTCATCAGTCTTTGTAATCCTTCGCAACAATCCTTGGGGCGTGAGAATATGTTGGAGAGTTTGTCCTAGGTGCGGACTGCTACAATCCGTTCGCTAATCACTTCGAAGCACAAGACTTCTTGCCTTAATTTGTCGATAATAACAAATTCACATCCGAATGGTACTTGTTCCTGCTCCATTTGGCCGGCCCATCCCATCGATGGCAGTAATACCTGTTTTTTTGCAGCTAAGGGCTTTAATTAGTTTTTCGGCTGCATGTCCTCTGTTTTATGTTGGTAAACTCGAGGTGCAATTACGAAGGGTTAGACATGGAACCCTTAATTTATCTGATACGTTCCAAATTAATATTATTGATCTTCTTCTTCTATCACTAAGATTAAAAATATCTACTTAAATCTACTCTAGGATTGGTGCTTCTTTTGTAAATAGTCATTCTGTTCTTTAAATCCATTCCTTGTTTATATCCCTTTAGATAACACCTGTCGATTTTTGTCGGGGACACTGAAGTGATACAATTTCCCGTTTTTTTGTGGAAGGCTGCAATAAAAAATCGAAGATTTCTGATTTTAACAATATTTTCAATTATGTAAAAAAATTCTGTTACTTCTGGCCAAATAAGTAAAATTAGGACACTCTCATTGTTGGGTTATCTTTTGTGGTTTTCAATTAATTTTTAAAATTCTCATGCTATCTAAGTAATTACATCCTTAATTGTCTGCCCACGTACAAGCGTTCACATTGTCAAAAGCATTTAATTTGTATCTGTCCGTAGCAGGGAGTAAATACAACAGATTAATATTTATACAAAGCGGTAAATCACCGTCCCAATTTGAAATGAGTAATAAAATATCGATTACATTTATTTTATTTTATTTTCCTTTATCGTTTCATACACAATTGCAATGCTAAGAATAATTTTGTTCATCAAATTTACACTCCCATGTTTGGTAAAGAAAAAACAAACAAAATCGATTCCTTCATCACATGCGGCGAAGCAGGCCTACAGCACGTGTTTCACCCTCACGCAAGGTCAAATCCTTTTCAACAGAACGCCCCCTATTTTCTCCTCGCTTTCAAGAATGCACCCTGAAAAATGTGTGCACTTTCATTCATGAAAGTTAAGCTCCATTCAGTTTCAGGCGAGCGTTAGAAGAGGCAGTACGTGTGTGGTATTGTTGACCTACTTCACAAATAGGGAATAACGTCGGTTTGTTTATATTCTTGTTCTGTTCATCATTCTATATCTGTGTGTGTGTCAAGGTTATCAAATATTTTGTGAGTGTTTTAAATGCAATTAGGAATCATGCACTGCGGTTATATGATATTGATTATGTATTCATGCAGTTGTTGAATCAGGGACATAGATTAAAGTTCATCGGATATTAAACGTACGTGATGTACCTGAACCACGTTCATGTAATAAAAATAAAATAAGATGGTAATGACATTAACCGTGATTCAGATGCCAAGAATAATATATCCGGTAGTGGATTTTATTGCGAAAAACCGCATTCTCCCAGCCGAACTTGTTTTACATTGCAAAGTTCGTCATTATACTCGTCGGGATCGCAAGCGCAACTCACAACACATAGCTAAATAAACCTTTGTAGTGGTTGTGTGCGTTTTATTCTCTAGGGGGAATTGAACTGCCGTTGGGAAGGGATCAGTGTTAACCCACCGACCTTCAAGCAAGCGTTGCAATGTGCTGTGGTTAAGTTCAAGATACACACATAAGCTTGTTGCTTCTTAAGCCTGACTTGGCATATAAAATGCACTTTTTTTTACAGAGGCGTATTTTTATTATGAAGGTTTCTCAAAAGTTTATATTTAGTAGATGAAAAATAAGAGTTAAGTTTCTCTTGAAATTTATAAACATAATCGTGAGTATTGCACTATTTTATGACAATGCGTCGACCTTGATGATGCAGCAAGATTCCTACATAGTCATCCTGCAAGTTTAGGTGGTTTGCCAAAACTAGACTTGGCTCTTTATGTATGTTGTTATTTAAATGTTATCATATGCGGCTTTTTAAATAGAGTAGGTGATAGGTAAGCATTTAGGCTTCCTTTTTTCTGGAAACGTAAAGATTTCTTCGGTAGTAGATATTCCTGTCCTAAATACGCACTGATATAGATCGATCTGGTTATTGGTGATCGTTTTCAGGCGTTATCATATTACACCCCTCGAACCTCTTCTTTTGAGGGTTCTAACTCTTTCAGTATGTCGATATGAATGTCTGACCTTTTTTTGTTTTGTCTTCAACAATAAAACCAAACCTTTCCGAGTATCTTAATGGGTTGTCAATAATATTTTTTTTATGTGATGCTTTTATACGCTTTTCAATCATTAGTTCTAGAAAGAAAAAATAACATGAAGTTCCATTTAAAACCCATTCTCATGGATATGCCCAAAAATAAAGTCTACCAATTCCGTAATTTACCTTTTTTGGCACACACCCTGTTACCAAGTGCTGCCAATAAACCGCTTTGAATTTCCAATTCTGTCAGCTGAAAAGTGTAGGTGCCTTCCACGTGAACGAACACATTTGGATTATACGAAAACGACGCTTCGCTCTTACTCTCTTATTGTTCATATCAATTCTATTGATCAACATGAGGAGAAACTCAGAAACCTGATTAACAACTGCCTTCGATCGGCGGCTACTACGTGGTTTATAAATATCTTTAACCGCTCACAAAAGTTCCCAGTGCGTCCAGTGCAACCACAACCATCATCGAACGTGAAGCGAAACTCCGTTCGGCTCAATCGCGTCTATTCACACCTTTCGTTCGGTTTAAGATCATAATCCGATCCGTGGGCAGCTCCACCAAATACGAAAAAGTAAACATTACCATAAGCGAGTAACAGCCTCCGGTTGTTGCGTTTCCTCTTCTTGTGTTGCCGTACTGACAGACAGACCGATGATCACTGAGATTGTAGATCAGTTTCAAGTTGTTTGCCACTTTTTTTTTATTTCAATGAGAAAAACGTTTTCCATGTCTACTGACACCGTCATCAAAAAGGTTAAAATTTTTTTTTTGATCTTCACTTGGGTTTCAAGGCCTTGACACAGTTTTATTTAGTTTTCTTTCGTTTTGTTATAATTTCCAACCAAATGACGAGGGTGGGGCGGTGCCTCAGACTGTCCAAAATATTGAAGCGAAGAGAATTTAAAGAAAATGTCAACAAAACGTTTACCTCTGATGTGTAAGTTACATTGACTTTGTTTATGTTGCTCTTTTTCAATGTTTTATTGGCGCCCTAGAAGGCCGTTCACAATATAGTTGGGTGGTTTACAAAACCAAAGAAGAGCTCAAAGTTGAGTGCATTAAAACTTTTGTCGTGAGAATCAGTGGTTGACCATTTAAATAGAAGACGAGAAATCTGACTAAAAAGTTGATGTTTACATTGAAGTAAAGAAAAGTGATAAGGTCTCACTGTCAGTACGTCTGAAGCAAATAGTGTTTTGGAAATCCCACGATTACAATTTTTTTTTTTGCAGTTTACTGATCAAAGTGTACAGATTTATAATAAACAGGAGTGTATTTTTAATTAGTTTTCGTCAATTGGGATACCAACAAAATGAGTAAGTATGGTGTAAAATAAAAATTAACGTTGAAGTGGGACATTTCCTTTTTCAAATGATTGCGTCATTTAATGCGCCTTTTTCTTCTGTAAAGTGTTAAATATAATAAGAGAGCAAGAATCAACAAAGTTTCAACAAAGCTAACTACGAATTATGTGTATTCAAAATAGCGGTCTGTTCGGATAAGGGCCACTCGCTTTTAAAACGCATCACATATTATGTCAAAATGATGTAAAAAGAAAGGAAAGATAAAGGTTTTGTGAAACTATTAAAAATTCATAAATATTCGTCATATTGGCAGGGAAAGCAAACAGAATTGTAAAATAGCAAATTAATCGACGATTGAAGGCTGGCATTTTGGTATAAATCTACATAATATTCCTTTTTTCTCTACTATGCGCTAAAATGGCGCTATTTGTATTATCAGAAAATTGGTACCTACAAATTCAATTAAACACTAACTTTCAACTTATAGTTGTATTGCCTAATAGTAAAATGTTTGTACTTTCATGTTAAACATAGTTTTCTTTTGGTAATCCTGAATAAATGGAAATTTCCATAAATTCGATAGCACTCTACATATTCTTTTTGCCACATGTAGAACCATTTTTCAAAATTTTTGGCAATCGGCTAAGTTTGAACCAAAAATGTCTTTTGTGCCAATTTTCAAATCATCATTTTTTCACTCATAACATTGACATACGTTTCATCCTTCAATACCGCGAAATCAATTTGAAAACATGTTTACAAGGAAAATTATTTTTTATTGTCATTAGTTTTAAATTGAATTTATTTGACCTGCTTTTACCATTATGTAAGTATTTTTCACTATCTGCAATAATCTTAAAGGAATGAAAGCCTTCCCGCTTTGCTGCGTCCATAATGGACCGCTGCTAAAACTCGCTAAAATATTGTTGCTTACTTTTTATTTATGTCTGGCATGGCATTTCATCTTGTTTTTAGAAAGTCAATTATCTCTATATTTCAGCAACTTCTCTGTTTTAAAAGTCTTAAAGAACGATCAGTAATTTAAAAAAAATTGTATTAACTCATGAAAGAATATTATTTTTAAGTTCTTTAAAACACATTGTTTAACTGTAGCCCAAACAAGTACTTCCATAGTTTGAAAATCAATAACTTGCATAAGCTATCGCTCCACACAGAACACGTGTCTTTTATCTATGTCCCACTCGCGGTTTTAGTGGTCGTATTATAAGAAACACAAGAGACTCCTTTATTTTCTGCCTTCAAATTACTATTTCCATTTTTTTATTTATAAGTATCTATCATGACAAAAAAAATTACATTTTTGTTTATTTGTTTTTTAATTACAGGAGTACCGACAATGTTGTCTGAATTAAATGAAATACCCTCAGTCCAATTGGGTGATTTCAGTTTGACATTCGAGTTAAATGATTTATCAGAACATAATCGACAAGTGGCAGAAAAAGAATTACGTGAAACACCGGAAGTAAAAAAGAAAGCCATAGAAGATTTGCGTCGATTATTGGAAGGTGAGTAAGAATTTGAAACTATTACAATTACCATTACAACTAAAAGTTGATGAACTTACTGTTTAGAATTTTTATAATAGGGTAGTTCGTGTAACTTGTTGAGGGCTCAAAAAAAATGTTTATATATCTATCACATATAAATATTTATAAACATAGCTTGATTCCCCATCCCAAACTCAAGGCCTTATTTAGACTTTTCATTGACAGTTAATTTGTTTACCTTTCTATTAAAAAGATTTCTAAATTAGAATTCTAATAAGGAATTTGTCATGTCATTGGGCCTCCGCCCATTAGATGAGTTTAATTCTGGCATAAGACCGATTTCATACCATAGTCAAACACATAAGATGGACATACATTCCGGCACAAGAAATTGTATCTATGAATCCCTTTTCATTGTTTTAGTATTTCTTTCGAAATTGACATTTGCCTTGAGTACTTTCAACAATTTGCAAGCTCTTACTTTTGTGTGAGAGTATATGCAACAACATGAATGATGAATGTTGTCTGTTCGGTTCACAAAAAGCGTTTGAAAACCGAACGACATAAAAACATTTTCAGACCTAAAATGTTGAAAAACTTGGTTGAATAATTTCAACCATTTTCTCTCCGTTTACACCAGTCCCCTCGCACCTAAGGGCCCAGTTATAGCTATCACTGAAAAGCCTCAATGGATTTTTTTTTTACTTCTCTTGGCTTTTTTTATAAATCCAACCATTCCAAAGTTGGTGTCAAAACAAAGCTTATGAGTTTTAAAACATGATTATCTAAAAATATTTTAATTTTCGATTATAGTTTTCGCAGAAAATAGAATTCCTATAAAAAGCTATGGGGGTGACAATTCAATGATGATAGCTATAACTGGGCCCTAAAACCAGTTTCATACCAAAATATTCATCTCATGTGCGGAGACCCATTATCTACCTAAGAAAAATCGGCCATGTAAATTTTCTGCTAATGAAAACATTTAAAACCCACTTAAGCTCAATTTTTCATTAAGCTGTGAATACACCTTGGCGTACACATTCTTTTTTTTTACAATTTTCTTGCGCTTTATGCTTGGACACAGACCCCAGTCTTTTCACACAACCATCCTTTTGTACATGTGTACTTCTTGCAGTAGGCGGTACCTACTATGCCGAACCCCAACGGGTTGAGATAAGCTTTTCTAAACAATTATTGATACTACTCGGTTGGTTGCTATATCATCGGGAGGATTAACTTTTTTTTAAGGAAAAAAAATTAATTTATAAAACTGCTATTGGTAGATAATTTCGATTTTGGATTTTATTGCGGGTTATTGTATCCAGTAATATGCATTTTTATAGAAATTTCACTGTCCTGTATTAAGGAAGCCGTATCCCAATTCCTCATCGCAATCGACATACAGTTGTAGCTCCGTTTAACTAGTTTAAGGACGCGAGGTATTGATATTTGATTTTGAATTAGACAGCCTGCATTTTTTATTATTAGGGTTATGTATGGAATACCACATCCGATAAATGGCCATCACGGTATGCTGGCATGTACGTTTCGAATAAATGTGGCTGAATTCATTAACAAACTGCCCAATTTCCTCCTTCAATGTGTTGCGTTGGTGGTTTGGTAGACCTTTCACTTGAAAAAAAAACTTCGCGTTAAATCGAAAGATCTGTCTAGAAAATTCTAATCGCAAAAACGGCCACTTACACGATTAGGAAACGACTCATGCAGTACCTATTTGAATTGTGTCTCTGGCTATAATATATGTGGCATTGTCTTGTTGAAACCACATATTGGTCACATCCATATCTTGGAATTTAGGCACAACAAAACTGGGTTATCATGTCCCGATAGCCTCCAGTCCAAAATGCGAAAGTAATATTGCTCAACAATGAAAATATGTACTTTGTTCTTTCTAATTGCGCTCTACATCTTTCTAACCCCGAACTGTCAGCTGTCACATTGTTATCTTTTGTTAACTCGGATGATGCTTAGTTCTTTCACTAAATGGAATTCGAAGCTATTAAAAGCTAACGTCTCTTCGAAGGCTGTGGAACGATAATGCTTTAACTACAATAGTAACGCGTTTCATATGTTCAATAATTGGTGAAAACTATACAACGATAAAGCAGAAGCAAAAAAAAATTGTCGATATTATCGTCCACCTACATGGATTTGTAGAAAAATCGCCTTCGATGTTGACACCTTCGATGCTCATAATCTGTTCTAGCACAAAGTTAAATAAATCGCATGATCTTCTTGCTTCTGCTCTAAACAAAGCGCTGAATCACGTGTCCCTTAAGATAAGACTTTAATTTGTGACAGAAAATTGAGCATTTGACAGATTTTATTTCACGACTTTTCCAACGAAATCGATAACTTGATTACTTAAGCTTTGTTGGCCCTATGTAAACACTAACATATAGAATGTAAACGCCAATGGCAACACTGTAGCCTAGTTCATTATCCACTTGCATACTAAATACTTACAAATGTGTCAACTCATCATTACTAAAAAAATACATTTTTGTCATTTTTACCAAATTATACTTTTCAAATGAAACCACTTACGATGTCTCGCCTCGTTCAATTAATGGATTCGGCAATCCAATCGATTCCAGTTTTGGTGTCTGCTACTCGTTGTTGAATTTCTCAGCCGCATGTCAATACCTTGCTATGGAACTCCCAAAGACCAAGGTCAAGCTAGCACTTATTATCAACTCGTATGAGTGAGTGTTTGAAAAAAAAGTCCGATTATGGACTTTGCACGTCACGTTGGTTACCATTTTGTGACGTGTTCCCAGTTGTTCGTGAACGTATACGTGGTGTTTTGTGGTTTGCTTTTCAACAACTTCGCTCAATTACCATAAAATTATTTACCTTAGGTAGGCAAGGCAAAATAATGACAACCTAATGACCGCATCGTCCAGTCCTAATACAAATAGAAATTTGAGTGCATCACCTAGTCGGGTCCATTAAATCCTATTTTTAGCATAACTAAGCTGTATCACATCATAAGTAAAGTCGTATCTGTACTTGTGGTTTAATTACCACATTAGCTTACAATCAAGATTTTCACGTGAAGAGGATTTTAACATTCCAGACTGAGGTTTGATCTTTCGTACTAGTTAATAGCACAAGTCAAGGTGGAAAATGATCAAAATGATCACAAAGTCCAGTTTAGTTTGCTGTTGAGCGGCAAATGGCAAATAATACTTTATAAAATCTTACACCCTAATGAGACGTTTCAACACTGTCAATTAGGGATAAGTATTGCAATTTGCAGTAATTTCAATTGCGTGTGGTAATCTATTGATTTTCTATGAAATCGTCGATACTGATTGCAAATATCTACTAACAACAAGTCGCAATATCTTTGTACACTTGTTGTGCTAATTGTTTGGGGGCTTAATCTGATGAGTGTGAGTGATTAGAAGTACCTAAGCTCAGAAATAATTTCTGGCAATTAAATGTATATTACATCTTTTAAGTGGTAATTGGCGTGATCTTGCAGGTTTTGTAATTGTGACTGAATTGATCCATTGAACTTTCATTACGTTTAATAATTGCAAATAAGCCTTCAACAAGTTGTCGCTTGAAAAGCTATTTGATGTTATTCATTACAATTGATATTTCCTTAAACGCCAAACGACACTTTTGGCCTCATGCTGTCAGTTTATGAGCCATGGATATGGTGTTTTGATATAATATTTGCTTTTCAAGCGACGGTTATAGCCATTTATAAGTCTTTTAAAACATTTGGTATCCAAAGGAAAAATAATTTCCTGAAAATGAAGATCGAATGTACCTACTTTTTGTGGTCGTTATTGAAATAAAGTTTCCGTTATGAATATTTAATGAATACATTTACACAATATCACATTTCAACCGGTTACAGTGCATGTCAGTATAGAAATAAAATTGAAATTCGAACGGAGTGACTCACATTGAAAGCAATTTACATGCTTTTTTGAAGGTTTTTTTTATTATGTCTTTGACACAGCGATATTGTCAACATCGAGAGCAACATTTCTGTTTGGAATTGGCCTGACGTTGAGTCATTTACCATACAAAAGCGATTCTTGAAACAGAATTAAAATATGATGAACGGTATAATGTTACCTAAGTAGGGTAATATTGTTGAGCTTCGAGTGTTTGAAAGAGATAGTCGCTCCAGTCACATCCCCTCTAGAAGCGGATGATCTACAAGATAATACGGATATCTCCCGCATCCTGTGGGTCTTTGTAGTTTCATTGGTGAGTTTACATCTGGATATCGTCGAACCATCTGGCAATTGTCGCTGTTGTTTTATAGGTCTTGGTTGAATCTTCATCTTCTTCTTCATAGCTCATTCACGCAAACGGAAATGAAGATTTACTCAAATTTTTTTCGGCTAAAATCGATCAAGGATATCTTCATCCGCTTTTGATGCGGTCCATAGTTCAGAGCCATTGAGCAGAACTGACATGATCAGGGTCAAATAATGGATCTCCTGTTTGAGTGCACTCTTTTGGCTTCGTAACCTGAAAAACATGGGTTGGCAAGAGTTTATTATATTTATTAAGGCGCCACCACAGGTGTCATAACAATCATGCAACAATCCTTAACCTAAATACCAATGAATACCACTTTTCCATACGTTTTTAAGAGAAGCGTACGAATGGTCGAATGGCCGTCGATCATGAAATAAGATCACTTGAAAAAAAAATGTTATCACCGTACTTTTTTCGCTTTTGGTCAGAGAGAAACCTTTATATAATTATTTTTTAGGTTGTGGTCAATCAGGTCAATCACTGAAAGAAAGATATAAATCTCATTTAGACATTTTCAATATGTCATGTCGCCTAATTAGTGGCGCATACAGTAAGACATTTTTTCAATATAATGCGAGCAGTTAAATCAAAGCGAAGTGTTTTTGATATACATACATATAACGGGTGATTTTTTTAAGCGTAGTTTTTTTTTAACCGAAAAAAACACTCAAATTTGCATCAAATATTAAAAATGTTTGTTGTAATCGATAAATAGGCCTTTGCCATTTATGTTTTAAAGACAACTTCATGTAAATGTATTCCGCGGCTCCGTTTCAAATGGTCCATTCGAAAGGTCCAATTTTGCGTCAGTTTTTCGAGCATTTCGGCCTGTATTCCACGAATTACGCGTTCGGCTTGCCCACATAGACTAACGACTTAAATAACCCCACAAAAAAATGATCAAGAGGCTTTATATCGCATGGTCTTGGCATGATCACTTTGACAGATGACATTTGGACGCCATTACTAACCAGTGCTGCCAACCTGAGAAACTGAACTCCTTAAAAATCACCCATTATAGTTAACTAAAGACAATAATTGCAATATAAATATTGAAGATTTTTTATTTTTCTCGACGAAATAGGTTTTTGGGTAATCATTTCCATTTTTTTTTTTTAAATCAACAAATGAGTGGTTAATTGAAAATACAAAATAACTCTCAAACAAAGAGCAAAAAAACTGAATACTGAAATACATCTCGAAGCAAAACGTAAATGTCGATCCCGGATGAAATATCTCTCAATGAGAAATCAAATGCAAATAAAGGTTGAGAGTTATTTTCGAGCTCTACTTAATACATGTAATCTTTCTATGTCAAGGTTTCATTTATATATCTAAAAATTATTTACAATCTCTTATTTCCAGAGGAAACCGACCTAAAATACCCAAAGGATAATGAAGAATACCTGGTACGATTCCTGAGGCCGTGTAAATTTTACCCCGAAAGCGCCCGTGACTTGGTAAGATTCTAAGTCTATTTGTGAAACGTTTTGCTTTTATTGTCATAACACGTATATGTCAATCGATTGTGAAAACAAACAATTTTGTGCATAATCTCTTTAAGTCAATGTCACTGACAAACAAATTCCAAATCAATGCGTCTCCATCTGGATGTTTATTTTCTGGTAGATATCATAAACTTACTGCTCGAAGCATTCAGAAAACAATGGAAAGATAACGTGGTACACTCCTATTCATAATATGCAAATGTTATGATGTTGATCTTTTTTTTTGTTTGATATTATTGATTTTACGTGACATTGTGATCCGTTGAGCCAACACGTCATTTGGTTTAGGATTACTTACAAGATGAAAGTGATTAATGGCTGATTTTTATGGATAAGCACATTGCACATGTGTCATTATGATGAACCAATAATGTATGCAGAGTTAATATTTTTATAAATTCATTTGTAAAACACTTAAAAGTGGCTTTACAAACTTCCAATTATATCTCAATCTTTTTTTAATTTTTCGTTTCAGATCAAGCGCTATTATGCCTTTAAGTTAAAGCACAAGGACATGTATGACAACCTCTTGCCCAGCAGAGAAGAAAACATCTTTAAAGCCAACGTTTTGACAGTTTTCCCCAATCGCGATCAATGTGGAAGGAGGATCTTACTCTTGGAGCTTGGCAGTAAGTAAACACTTTTGACAAAACAATAATTGCATTGAAAAATAGAAAACCTTATTTTCTCATTTAAGGCTTCATTAGAAAAATAATAGTAAATGTGTTAAGTAAATTATTTTTGACCAAAGCATAAGGTTTCTTAAATGTAAGAAGTTTGAATGAACCAAACCAATAGACCGGCGATTATAAATAATTGTGTTGACAATTTTCTCTCGACTCACCAAATAAAGCCTGTTTTCAAAAGTTCTGTTTTATCGTCGACGATCTTACTCATTTTTATAAGTTATATCCGTAAACCCAATTCATTATTTCGCTGTTGACAATACATTTTGCTAACAAATTGGTTTTTCGTGGTTCACGTCTTTTTTCTTCGGCTGGGAACTTGAAATAACATAATAAGTTAACCTCATTGAATTCTCACCTCGAAAGCATTATATCCAACGCTACTAAAAACATAATGCTGGGTTAAGTCATTAAAGTTAAACCTATTGCCGTTATTCACAAACGACATTGACGAAAGCGAAAGCGAAAAGTTCTTATGCTTTGCACAGCCTCTATAATCTACCCATAACAAAAAAGGGCGGAACTCTCATGCCCCGCCGAGTGTACAATAAAAATCTTACACTTCCCAGACAGAATTCAAACCAAAAACACCTTTATGAAACATAGGCGTAGCGAACGCTCTAGTCTCTCTCGAACACCATAAAACAAGCATCAACAAGCAACGCTCAAACAGAATACCGAGCCCATTCGACAATTCAGCCTCAATAATTTTGGCGCTGAAAACTGTCATTCCTTACCTTAGCGGAAAATCATGACTGCGAAATTCAATGTTTACTCCCTATAACTGTTTACAGCCATTGCAAAGCATCCTTTTATATCCTCGATTTTCATTAAGTCATTCATATCAAGCCTATTAGCTATTCCTTCAAACATATTTATTGAACATAACTACCTTACTATAATAATTTACTTTTTTCTTCCTAAACAGAGAAATGGAAGCACAAGGAATGCGCTCTTGATGAAGTCTTCAAAGGAGCCGTACTCTTCCTAGAAGCCGCCATGCTGGAACCTGAAACCCAAGTGAACGGTGCCATTGTGATATTCGACATGGACGGTTTGAGCATGCAACAAACTTGGCAATTCACTCCTCCATTTGCCAAGAGAATTGTGGACTGGCTACAGGTAACTATTTCCAGCCGATAACATTTCCTTGGTTTTCACACGCCTTTATTTCAGGACTCTGTCCCACTCAGAATCAAAGCTATTCACATCGTTAATCAGCCGAAAATCTTCAATCTAGTCTTTGCGCTGTTCAAGCCATTCTTCAGGGAAAAGTTGCGCTCACGCATCCATTTCCATGGAGTCGATCGTGATTCACTGCACAAACACATTGAACCAAAATGCTTGCCACCATGCTACAAAGGAATTTTAGAACAACCACGTGTCGACGGTGTGCAGTGGTATCAGTTGATGATACTCTGCGAGAAGGAATATGCCGCAATCAATCAATATGGATACAAGAAGTAGTGTGGCGGTTGTGTTAATCATTTTATTTATTTATTTTTGTTAAATGGAGTTCTTATCGAGTTCCTATTTTATGTATTTAGCAGATTTCTTGCTCTTATCAGTGGCCAATGGGTTGGTTGTTTGCGCACAAATTGTAAAAATCAAACGAAACAAAACAAAACAAAGTTTTTTTTTTAAATTGTTTAGGGTTTTAAAATGTATGTTCATTGTATAAATAGATGTATTTTTTTATAAACTAGTAACATGTGTAAATAAATGAAATTATTTTTACTAGAAGGGTCGCATTCTGATTTATAATTGCAGCAGTTATTGTCTGTTTGCCAAAAGTTAACTTAACCCGACATAACACTAAAATATTGGTGCCCATATTTTAAAACAAACGATCAACATAGCGCGCAATTAGGCTTAAAGATAGTTTCTAAACGCCTAAACACACACAACAAAATTTATCACTAACTGACGGAATGTGAGACTGACTATATGACAGCTAAACTACAGATTTTAGTGCATACTTCACGTTGTTATTAAAAAAAAAACAAATCGTATGGAAAGTACAAAATCGATTTTTTCATAAATCACCAGGCGCTCAGCAAAAATAGTAAGCAACTGGACCTTTTCCGATTCTATTTTGGCCTATATCTCGTTAACGGCTGGACGGATCTTAATGGAATTTGGTAGGTAGCTAACCTGGAGGTTGATCTTCAATTATAAAGTCGAAGAAATAGAATTGCTAAAAAGGGGCGTGGCTGAGAAGGACTTTTGTATGACTTATGAGGCAAATTGTCTGATAGCTGAATTTGGACGCCGAACCACAACATGATACACGTCATTCATTAGAAAGAGCACCTTTTGACGCCATTTCCTGCCAAAGTTCATTCATGAAACGCATGTAATTGCGCTGAGGTGAATTGAATCCCGAAAGGCAAACATTTTCCGAAATACCCCCTCCCTCTCTTGCAGCGACGACATTTTGAAAGCGAAATCTGTAAGAGCACCTTCAAATACATCTACCGGTCAAATTTCATTAGGATTCATTCAGCCGTTGTCCAGTTGGAAGGACCAAAAAAAAAATACAAAATTCGTATGGGAAATCGTGCCGCGAAAAACAGAATTTTTAAAAAACACCAGGCGATCAGAAAAAGTAGCAAGCAACTGGTCATTTTTCGTTTTCATTTTGGCCTAGATCTCGGTAACGGCTGGACGGACATAGCGCGCAATTAGGCTTAAAGATAGTTTCTAAACGCCTAAACACACACAACAAAATTTATCACTAACTGACGGGATGTGAGACTGACTATATGACAGCTAAACTACAGATTTTAGTGCATACTTCACGTTGTTATTAAAAAAAAAACAAATCGTATGGAAAGTGTACCGACAAAATCGATTTTTTCATAAATCACCAGGCGCCCAGCAAAAATAGTAAGCAACTGGACCTTTTCCGATTCTATTTTGGCCTATATCTCGTTAACGGCTGGACGGATCTTAATGGAATTTGGTAGGTAGCTAACCTGGAGGTTGATCTTCAATTATAAAGTCGAAGAAATAGAATTGCTAAAAAGGGGCGTGGCTGAGAAGGACTTTTGTATGACTTATGAGGCAAATTGTCTGATAGCTGAATTTGGACGCCGAACCACAACATGATACACGTCATTCATTAGAAAGAGCACCTTTTGACGCCATTTCCTGCCAAAGTTCATTCATGAAACGCATGTAATTGCGCTGAGGTGAATTGAATCCCGAAAGGCAAACATTTTCCGAAATACCCCCTCCCTCTCTTGCAGCGACGACATTTTGAAAGCGAAATCTGTAAGAGCACCTTCAAATACATCTACCGGTCAAATTTCATTAGGATTCATTCAGCCGTTGTCCAGTTGGAAGGACCAAAAAAAAAAAATACAAAATTCGTATGGGAAATCGTGCCGCGAAAAACCGAATTTTTAAAAAACACCAGGCGATCAGAAAAAGTAGCAAGCAACTGGTCATTTTTCGTTTTCAATTTGGCCTAGATCTCGGTAACGGCTGGACGGACATAGCGCGCAATTAGGCTTAAAGATAGTTTCTAAACGCCTAAACACCCGTCACTAACTGACGGGATGTGAGACTGACCATATGACAGCTAAACTACAGATTTTAGTGCATACTTCACGTTGTTATTAAAAAAAAAACAAATCGTATGGAAAGTGTACCGACAAAATCGATTTTTTCATAAATCACCAGGCGCTCAGCAAAAATAGTAAGCAACTGGACCTTTTCCGATTCTATTTTGGCCTATATCTCGTTAACGGCTGGACGGATCTTAATGGAATTTGGTAGGTAGCTAAAGTGGAGGTTGAATTTAAAAATGCATTTCGACCAAAGGCAATTGCTAAAAAGGGGTGTGGCTGAGAGGGATTTTTGTATAAGAAATGTGGTAAATCAATATTCTGATATTGCTGGCCATACGGAGAAATAAATGATTTTAACATAGGGAGCAATTAGGCTTGAAGGTATTTTAGAAACCCCTAAAACACACAACAACATTAATTTCAAGATCAAATCACCACTAACATACGTTGTATCTACGGATTGTATTGCATACTGTTTGTTGTTTAAGCGGCGGGAAACAAATAAGAGTTTACCAAAACAATTGATTAAAACATAGCGAACAATTAGGATTGAAGTTACTTTAGAAACTCCTAAAATACATAACAATATCAATTTACCAGTACCGTATGTTCACATACAGTGTAGTTAGGGTGAGGAAAATCATCTACAGATTGTATTGCATACTGTTTGTTGGTTAAGTAGCAGGGAAAAAAAGAGTTTGCCAATACAATTGATTAAAACATAGCGAGCAATTAGGAATGAAGTTACTTTAGAAAACCCTAAAATTACAACAAAATTTATTATTTACAGACTAGTGAGTGAGTGTGACTATGAGCTACAGTTCGCGTTGCATACTTCACGTTGCTTCAGCGCTGAGCGAACAATAATAGTTTTTCCGAAATATCCCCTTTCCCTCCTTAAAAGAAAACATTTTTTATACTTAATCTGATAAAGCACCTTCAAACACAACTACCTGCCAAATTGCATTACAATCCATATACGCGTTGTCTAGTTGCAACGTTTTTTTAAAAAAAATTCAAAATCGTATGAAAAATTGAGCCGGCAAAATCGAATTTTTCATGAAACACTAGGCGCTCAGCAAAAATAGTAAGCAACTGGACCTTTTCCGATTCTATTTTGGCCTATATCTCGGTAACGGCTGGACGGATCTTAATGAAACTTGGTAGGTAGCTAAAGTGGAGGTTAGTCTTCCAAATGAATGTCGACCAAATAGAATTCCGAAAAAGGGGCGTGGCTGAGAGAGATTTTTGTATGAGTAATGAGGGGAATCTTCTAATAGTTTAGTTTCTACTGTGAAGAACAGGATGATTCTTACTCCATTTGAAAGAGCACTTCTGGTACTCCTCAATGGAATGCGTGTATTTGCACTGCAGTGAATTGAATCCCGAAAGTCAACCATTTTAAAAAAACATCCTCTCCCCCCTCTCGAAGCGACGCTATCGTAATCTGAGAAGTACCTTCTAAAGTTCACAGCATAAAGGATGTAATTTAGAATGATAAAATAATAAATCTTGACACCAATCTAAACGTATACTTTAGCAGCCACTTTATAACAAGCTTATTCAAGTCTTATCGTAATTGCTTTTACTGTGGATTTTGAATAGGGTAGGGTACATTATTTAATATAAAAGAGCTTAAGTATTTGAAAACTTATAGTAATTGGTAGAACTTGACATGATGTAATTGAACTCGGAGTGTAGTTTTAGTTTGCATTTTAAACTAATCAAAAACAGTTAACGTCGGTGATATATCCTATATAAGCTGATACACTATGGTATCGTTTCAAAATATTTTTATAAATTATCAAACATTTATTTGTAAGTAAGGTCCGATATTGACTTTGTCAGGGCAAGTAATATCCCGTGGATGGTGAGGATTTTGCCTCTCAATAAACTTAATTTATTTTAAATAGCTTCATATGTGGACTTGGATTACTCGCTATGGCTTTACTGGGGATTGCTGGTCTTCAAAATAATATTCCTACTACCATTCGTATATATGGCGCTTATATACGTATCGGTGATTATACTTTATATTTACAAAATCTACAAGTAAGTTAAAAACTTAACAACATGAATTATTATTAGCATTTAGTAATTCGTGTTCAATCGAACATACACGGGAGTGATTCGTGCCTGTATTACTGTTACATTTGAAACCGTTTTTTTTGCTTATTTTGTTAAGATATATCCTCACTTTAAACGTTTGGTAATATCTTAAGAATTTTGGTTTATAATTGTTGTCTCAAATTGAATGAAGGAATAAACACTACAATTGATTTTTTTTTATCTACACATAAGATGAGTTCAGTTATCTTATCAAATTAAATTATGTTTACACAACATTTGTTGGCACTATATATGCTTTATGTTCTCTTTTTTTATGATTTTTTTATTTGCAGGCAATTTATTATGCGCGTCCCCATAACAGATAGTAACTTTTGGTGGAGTGGTGTTAAAATAACCGCTACTATTTGGGATTTACACGGTCGCATTTTCCATGGATATGATGTGATAGGTATAGATAATCTTCCTGTCAAGGATCCAGCACTGATAATATTTTATCATGGTACTATTCCCTTTGATGCTATTTACTTGTGTACACGTCTCATCCTACAACGCAATCGTGTTATATACTCAATCGTTGATCGCAGTCTCTTTAAATTACCTGGATTCGAAATATTGGCTAATGCCATAGGTGTAAGAGAAGGCACAGTTCAATCATGCAGCACAATTCTTCAAAGCGGAAACTGTTTGATAATTTCACCCGGTGGTCTCTATGAGGCACAATTCAGCGACCACAAGTATGAGTTGCTGTTGGGAAATCGAATAGGTTTTGCTAAAGTTGCCCTCGAAGCTAAAGTGCCAATTATTCCTATGTTCACACAAAATATTCGAGAGGGTTACAGGCAGGTTAGCCTGTTTAAAAGACAGTTTCTGTGGTTGTATAATGTCTTTCGGTTACCTTTAGTTCCTATATATGGTGGATTTCCCGTAAAGTTTCGTACGTACCTCGGCAAACCAATTCCATATGATCCCAATTTAACACCAGAGGAATTAAAACTTAAGGTAGGAAGATAAAAGAAGACTTTGCGGTGCAGTAAAGACTTATATATTTGTTTTAATCTAGGTATCTACTGCCCTGACGGAATTGATCAGTAAGCACCAGAGGATACCAGGCAGTATAGTTCATGGCATACTTGATCGCATTCCATTCTTCCAAAAGAAACACGAATAGGTCAACTACAGCATCCACAAATATACTAAAGAGTTGGTGTGGAATTATTGTCATTTTTACTGTTGATATCAACTTTAATAAAGATTACGAAGTCCAAGCTACAAGCTAGCTTACATTGTTTTTTTTATTGTGCTAAGCGTATTTACAGAATTGGGTGCAGTGCACGTTCTACATTTGCTCGGATTTTTCTGTTCTTTATTAAACTTTCTCGATACCACGCATTACAGCGCTATCACATGCTGACCATTAATGAAATCCCACAGGAAGTGACGTCAAAAGGTGCTCTTTCAAATGGCGTAAAAATCATTCAGTGCTTAGCTGTAAAAATTAAGCTATCAGAAGATTTACCGCATTACTCATACAAAAATCCTTCTCAGCCACGCCCCTTTTTAGCAATGCTATTTGTTCACTTTGAAGACAAACCTCCACTTTAGCTACCTACCAAGTTTAATCAAGATCCGTCCAGCCGTTACCGAGATATAGGCCTACATAACATCGAAAAAGGTCCAGTTGGTTGCTATTTCTGCTGATCGCCTAGTGTTTCGATTCTGCGGCACATTTTTTTTCGTTTATTTTTTTAATACGTTGCAACTCGACAATGACTGGAGGGATTGTAATGAAATTTGGCAAGTAGAGGCAGGGGGTGCTTAGGAAAATATTTGACTTCTGGGATGTAATTCACTGCTGCGCGCAAATACATGCGATCCATGAATGGAATTCAGCAGGATGTGACGTCAAAAGGTGGTCTTTTAAATGGCGGATGGTTTAAAGATGGTGTTGTTGATGATTTTCTTAAATGGTTCTCTCTCTTCAACCGCTTTTAGGATTGTAGTGCAATTAAGTTGAACGGGAGGTTTCTTTGAAAGATGAGTGCACGTACTTCGCAATTGCTTCCATAAGTGTGGAGGTAAACTTGAGGCCATTGACGAAATTTGTCAGGCGTCTACATAATTTAATTGAATTCAATTTTGTTGGTAGACGTGCTGCTTATATAGGATCCGGTAATTGTTCTAACAAACCCAAATAGATATGACATTACTTACCCTGTGTTTTGCTTCCTCTGCACAAATTATCTAAAATATGTTAATTTTCATTGGTAAAATACTTGATGTTAGAAATACTGGCAAAGAAATTGAGTTTGCATAGAATTATGTTTTGCATATTTTTTATAATTTGATTTATTCTTCTTAATAATATTTTGTTGTTTCTTTTTTTTGCATATTTTTTTTTCTTTTTTTTTAATATTTTATCGTCATCATCAATCAAAGTTTTGTTTTATTATTTGAATACATAGCATTTTTCATGTTTGTTTTTTACCTAATTTCACTTGTTTTTTGTTAAATAGTAATAATAATTAATAATATAATAATAACCAACATATTTTTTTCACGCAGTTATTTGTTTGTTGTTTGCAGATATACGCAACATACATAAATTCCCTTCATCCATTTATTTTAAATAATATTTATTTCGCAAAAACAGCATGTATTTTCTTCTTTTCTTTCTATGTTATCGCCCTCTCTTCATATTCTCAGTTAGGTTAAGTTTTTGAATTATTTTTTTATGAAAAATTCCCAAGCAAATGTTAATATGCAGCAAATACTTTTTTAATGTTGGTTTGATAAAAAAAAGGAAAACATTTCTGCTGGAAATTCCCCATACTCGCATCAGTTTATAAAGTGTGAGTGTGTAGTAGAGAAGTATTTCGTTTCTTTTTTGTAGTGTACAACATATAATTATGTGTAAATATATATATTTTGTTTGTGTTAAAAATTGTAATAATTAATAAATGTATGTGTATAATAATAAATTGATTTTTGTTGTATACAATTATATTTATGAATAAAAATGCCCTTTTATTAATCGGCAGATTTGGTATAAGGTTTTATTTTTGTTGAATTTATTTATTTTTTGTTATAGTTTTTTTTTCAGAATTATTTTCTTATTGCATTTGGATTTGAATGGCGCTATGGTGATTTTGTTTGTGTGGGTTCTTATAGAATTAGGAGAGTTTTTATTTAACCTTATACTAGTGTTTATTTATTTATGTTTTGTATGACGTTGCATAGATTTTGTCATCAATGTTAAGTGCTTATATTTGAGTGCTTTATGTGGTAACAGAAAAAGGAAAAATAAAATTCGGTTCAATTTCAAAATATCATGTGGAATATATTTTGAAAGACCCAAATTTTTAACTAAAAAATTGAGTTTTTAAAACATACAAACAAACATTTTTATTGAATACTAATCGGGTTTAATATTAAAAACAACTTGTTTATAAAGTTTTATTCAATAGAAATATTTAACGGAAATATGCAAAAAGTTTGCAGTTATTAAGGAGTAAAAATACTTGTGGAGTAATCTACATAGTGTTGGGATTTATGTAAAATACTACAGATGCATTTTTTGGGGGGTGTAAATAAATATAAAGCAAGGTTTTTTCTGGTGCATTTTAGCCAATTTAATTTTACAAATTTATGTTTTAACATAAACTAGTAGTTTAAGCAACGATGTTTTAATTGTATTTCCCTAATAATTGGACTTGAAATTTTGCAAAAGAACTATAAAAATTGTCCATACAGGTACTAATTTCAACTTGCACTTTTACGATTACATTTTTTCTATAACCAAAAATGGGTTTGAAGTCATCGCTTTTTTAAAACGATAATCGTTATCGTTTTTTATGGCTCCGATTCAGATGTGATATGAAATTTATCTGACACCACCCTCGTTTTCCATTATCTAAAAAACATTTTAGATACCTACTAAGTAATAATTTATGGGGTTTATTTATACCCTAAATCTAAAATGTTTTTTGAAAGGCATTTTCGAATGAAAAAGTGATTTTTTTTCTATTGTGATGACTAAAGTCAGCCTAATGTATTTAATAAAATAGCTGTGAAAGCAACTTACACGAGTAACCGAAATGAAATAAATTTCAAACTTAGCCAGCGTTATCTAAGATCTTTCAAATCATGCATTTTTGAGCTGCTGATCGCATTTTAAAAGAAGCAACAGCTTTATGAGTAACGTTTACTAGTATTCGATTCAGAATTTATTGACAACTGGGATTGGTTCATTAAAATGTAACACTCAAGCTACGGTTTCAGGACATTCATTTTTCTTAATAACTGCTGAACAAATAAGATTTTGTGAAAAATGTTTTCAGGGCATGTGTTATCTGACAATATGAGCGGCAGACCGGATTTAATAATAACCCATTACTTAAGGAACACGTATGAGGGTGCCGACATCAAATCAAGTGATCAGTTGCGTAGGTTTATTCAAGGTAACGACTCTCACATTTGGCCCACGGTTTCAGGGCATGTGTTATCGGACAAAGTGATTTTTTTTTTTTTTCTGAAAAATAGAATTGTCAAAATGGTAATTCTTTAAATCACGCTTAACTGTCATCGTTGCTTTACAGAAGACTCAATCTAAAAACTGAAAATTGAAGTTTTATTATCCCTATATCATATGAAAACGCCATTGAAACATCGTTGCTTAAATATTCATTTCTATATATGTTCATATTAGTCGAAGGGGCGAAGCTTACAGAGCCAACGCCTCCATTAATGCTTATATAAACATTTTGGATATTTTAGAGAATTAAAGAGTTTTAAACTCATAAATTAGAGGCTAGGGTTAAAAAAAAAATCTATTAATAAGGGTGAGTAGAAATTTAACTTCTTTTCATCATATTCTTTTTTTAAATGACATAAAGATAGGGTAATATAACATTTTACCTCATGCCTAAAACTGATGAAAAGTAGTAAACTCTTTATAAAATATATTAAGCACAAAAAAATAACATGCGACGTGGAACGAAGAAAGTTGAAAGCCTCGTTCAAAACATGCTCAATGTACCTTTTTTGATTCCACATCGCATACGAGTATTTTCTTTCTGGATAAATAACAAAGAGATTAAAAACAATTTCATAAACTTAACATAAATAAATATTCTTTGAACAATTTCGTTTCTAGATGACAATATTTGTTAGAATTTGTAAATTTGATAGGCATTATAGCGCGTACTTTTTGCAGATACTTGTTAAATTAATGCAGAAACTCTCCTTCTTCTACATGTATGAATGTTTCCTGTTGTTGTTGAAATTTGTATTGGCATAACATTTCCCTCTCTCTCACTGTCTGTCTGTCTCTCTTGTGTATGTATATGTATATGTGTGTGTGTGTTTTTCTTTTGTTTAATTTTTTTTATTTTATTTAATTGATACATTCAGTGGTTTGCTGTTGTGTGTTTAAATTACTTGAGAGAATACCTGGCGGCATTGCAATTGAGAATTTGTCATTGTAACCGTTTAATTGGTTGTTAACGTGATTATTACTGTTATTGGCTACAAATCCATTAGCTAAACTATTCATGAATAGATTTTGCTCGTTGCTTAGCCAATTAGCAATTTGTGGATAATTTACCTAGAAGATTTGAAATTTAAAAAGTTCTTTAAGAAAATTAACTTAACTGTGTGAATTATAAAGAAAATATCGAAAATTTGATGGAAATAGAAAATATTTTTTTTAAATAATATATCATGAAGTTATATATGAAAATGTAATGTAAAAATATAAGAACAAACAATTTTGTACAACAAAGCAACAAACACCCATTTTTTTTTAATTTGATATAAGATGAATGTGAGTTTTTTGATTTTGAGAAAAAAATATTTAAATTGTTTTTTTTTATTTTACAGAAAGCTTTTTTTGTTTCCCCAGGGATATGTATTTTTTTTGTACAGCAAGAGAGTTAGAAGAAATGAACAACTTAAAGCAAAATATTGAACCATTTTTGGTTTGTTTTCAAAGACAACCCTTGTTTGCATGCCAGGCATCATTTCTTTGTTACAAACGCAATTTTTTTAATTTACTTTTGTAATGTTAAATTCAATTGAAGAGAAAAACACAAAACAATTTGCAAGTGATATTGAAATAAAAAAAAAACAATATCTTGAAGATAGAGAGATCAATTTTTTTTTCTTTGATTCATTTTCTGTAATCTTTTTTGATCGATTGTTTCTGTGTCAGTGTTTGTGTGTTTTTGGTGTATATATGTCGGGGAGGGAAAGGATGGGTTGTGGTGTGCATATTTTATATATTTATATTGTTTTATAAAAAAGAATAAAATAAATAAAACAATAATCACATAAAAATCTACACAAATTGCCTATTTTTAAGGTATTCTAACATTCCTTGAACGTTCGCATTTACCTGTGCTTGAGAATTCTGTTGAGGATTTAGAAGATTATTTGGTAGATTGGCGCCATGATGTGGTGGTTGGGGGCCAAAACCTGAAAATATATTAAAGAGAATATTTGTATTTAATGATGAGAAGAGACAACTTTGCAATGTTTTGAAATTGCTTTCAAATTTAAAGATTTACTGATGGGAATATGTACAAAAAAAATGAGAGAGCGAACAATCCACTGAGTGAATAGTTAAATTCCCTATTCCATTGTCACCACATCTTGTTAAGAATGTTTATCTCAATTTCTTATGGTCCGACAAAAAAATGACGATTTTCTATGGGATAAGTTTTACTTTTTTTTTAGAAAAACACCCCAAAAAATCGGGCATGGTGTAAAATGATATGTAGACTATATGTTCATGATATTATATGAAAATATTTTCATAAACATTTTTTTGTAAATTGTACTGAAAATCGTGTTTTTAGTATGGTAAATATAAATGTAAAGATTGTCTAAATATTTTGTTCACTTTTTTTTAAATTCCTTGACAGTTTGGCGGATTTTGAAAACTGTTACACTGGTTCGAAAAGCACGAACAAGAATCGCATATATACCAAATTTCATTTTCTGAACTCAAAATTGAAGGCCTAAAAATCGGTGATCTACAGACAAAAAGACATCGCTAAATCGACTCTGCTAGCGATTCTTAGTTGATCCAAATACTTTAAGGTATCTATCTGTATATATGCTACGAACTACAAATTAATATACCCCTGAATTTCAGAACGTAGAATTAAAAACAATATGAGGTCCTGAGTTCAGTTCTGATTTGTCATAGACGACCTCTAGAGATCTGTACAACGTTGACTAGCAAAAAGCGGAACAACCACAATACATGTCTGACTGCAGACACCTACAAAAATGGAAATTATATACGCAACAGTTTTGTGAGGACACACAGGGCCCAGGTTCTTTCTCGCAACATAATGGCTTCATATGTGTGTACTTTTATATGGAATCCTTCACAATGTCAATGATTTGACAGCTCATGGCAAGAGGATGATCGGTAAAAAACGATAACTGCTGGTGTTGCTACGAGGGAATCGAGTCCAGATCTTTGGTACTCCTGTTTATCTTAGAAATACGCATATCGTTTTTTTTTTCTAATAATCAACAAGCGCTCAAGGGGTTATGAGTGGCGCAGTGGAAGTGACTTCTTAGCGAGGGGTACTTGGTTTAATTCCGAAAGTAACTGCCCCACCCTAAGCCCCACCACAACAGTTATGACAAAAACCATACCATAAAACTTCCATGAGAAGCTTTTCAAAATTTCCGTCCGAAGTCCCATTCTTTGTAACAAAAATATTGCTTCGCACAAACAAATGGATGGAGGTGATAGGGTTAAGCAGTCCCTATGTCAGATCATTTTCTTTATTTTCCATTGGGGTTACAAAAACCTTTATAGTGTTTCTATTCTTTTAGAATTTTGGTACAGCAAAGTCATTTACCTGCAGGGCCTGAAGATCCAACCAATAGGATGTGTGTAATATCCTCTGCATATTATGCCAAGGACTTCAATAAGGATTCAGGCTGCCAGCAAGGTTATTTACCTGCAATAGGCTGGGTGTAATATCCCCTGCATATTATGCCAAGGACTTCAATAAGGATTCAGGCTGCCAGTAAGATCACGTTAGAAGATGAGAAGGCTCCCTCCTGGTGACAAAGAAGTATCAACTTAGAGAAAGATACGGTTAGCGGTGAAATGATAAAGGGTCTTTCATTAGCAACTTGACAACTTGTCTGAAAGCACCATTAAACCGATTACCAAACTCTCAATGTCAAAAAATTAAGTAAACATATGAGAAGCTTACAATCCGCTATGCGGGTCGTCTATAACCCTATCCCATCCTTCAAATTAATATCCCTATAATGTTAATTATTATTGTAAAGCAGCGTTTTGGCAGATCATACCGCCGAGCTGATGTAGTGTAACTGAAAAAGCTTATGCTCGTCTACGGTAACGCTTAGTCGCTACTGGACACCACTAAAACATTGGTATACATATGCGAACGCATTACTATAGAGGCATACAAACAGGCCAATAAACGTCACTATACGGCAAATTAGATGGCAGTGCTTCCGTCAACAAGGAGTGTAGACAATTTTACGTAAAAAAAAACGATTGTCTAATCAAATAATCAAACTCACCTTGACCGTTCTGTTGTGTCAAATGCTGCATAAACATATCTGCTCCAGTATGTTGTTGCGGCTGCTGTTGTGGTAAGCCCTGCTGGGGGTGATGCTGCTGTTGCTGTTGTGGCGGCTGTTGATGTTGTGGAAATGAAGAGAATTGACGGAATGAAAGTATAGCTGGATCCATGGCTGTCCAATCTGGCACATTGCCATAACCTACGAAAGTAAAACAATCCCCATTTAGTCAACTAAAAAGAGCACAGACAAAACAATATTTCATCACACTTACCCTTGTTATGATTGCCACCGTTCTGGTTTTGTTGGCTCATATGCATTTGAGGATCATGGGGATGCTGAAGTTGTTGTTGCTGCTGGAAAGCTGCTAAATGTGGATTCCAGCTGTTTGGTTGTTGCTGTGCCGGCAATGGCGGCTGCTGACCGCCATTATTTCCTCCAGACATATTCATGAATGGTAGAATTTTGCTGCTCTGTGCCCGAGGCACACCGAAACCAAATGCATTCATATGATTAAAACCAGGTGGTGGCATTCGTGAGCGCTGTACATTATCTAGAAGATGTTTTTGATGGCCAGCACTTTGTTGTTGAACCATTTCGTTCTCCATCAGCTCAGCTAAAGCTTTCTGCGTCTCAATGAATGGATCAAAGCCTACCAAAAAGGAAATTGAAATTGTATTTCGGGTAAAGTGGAAAGGTGGTAGGCTAACATACCCAAATCATCGTCCACCGAAGAATTGTGTGTGCTAAACTGATTCAGCAGACGGGATGACGTCTGTTGTGGTTGCGATTGTGTAGGTGGTTGTTGCTGTTGTGAAATCGGGGGCTGTTGTTGTGCTTGTTGTGGTGGATTTGCAGTGTTTCCACTGAGGAGATTGTGTGCAGCCATTGGATCGTATTTACCCGGCAACCTTTGCTTTTGTAACGTTGGCTGTTGTTGTCCCATAAGGCCTACAAGAGAGTCTGGTTGCACATCTAGATGGTCAGCATAGGGGTGCATGCTCTTACCATTTGTGTGATCTAAGAATTGTGAATTAATTCGATTGTTTTCTAACAGCGACGCCATCCGTAGGTGGTCATTTATTGGACCATTACCTCCTCCATGTCCATTTATCGCAAATTGCTATCAAATTAAGTAAATATTGAGATGTTTGTTCATTGCCGAAATTATAAGACGCATACCTGATGAAGCTGCTGTTGTTGCTGTTGATTCTTATGGAAATCGAAGAATCGCGACATATTCGTACCGCCAAACAGATTGCTGTTTAGCAAATGGTCATTCTGTTGTCGCTCCTGTTGCTGCTGCAGGAGTTGTTGCTGTTGTTGTTGAATCAGCGCGGTTTGAGAGAGTCGGCTTAGATCTGTTGCGCTATGGAAATTGTTACTAATGTTGGGGAAATCTGCAAAGATAAAATGGAAGTATATTTAGAGTTCTGTTTATATTATTTGGAGAATCAATCACAAGGCACAATGGACAAGTAACCATCATCACCAAAAGTGCGAAATTGCAAGCTTGCTTTAGGTTGTTGCGAGGCGTTTTTTTTTTATTAGAAGGGTCAAATAAGGGATGTGTACTTATTGAAGGTAAAGATGCCACAAGCGGCTAAAAACATTTTGACAGAATTCTAAATCTCATGACATAGGTGTACCGTGCGATTGGTTTGATCTAAACCCAACGACACATACTTATTGTCCTCGTTTAACTTTAATTGCGGTGTGTAATGTAAATGTAATATGCGTCAATGTAATTTTGAAATAAATCCATTAATGTTCTACATTTAATATATCTTAGTTTACAGCTGTATATTATGTAGATTGTCTATTATTAAACAACAAGCTGCTAGAGTCCGTCAAAGTACAACGTAACAAAAACTATTCAAAGCAAGAAGAACAAGCTAATAATGAAACTCGTTGCCCAAATATATTTTCACAGCACTGTACGGAAAAACAGGAAGATGTTTCTTCTCTTCTCATGATATTCGACATAAGCCATAGCGACTAAGTAAAAAAGCCTATGCTAACTCACTACAAGTTGTTTTTACAGAATACACCAAAACAAGTCCCAGAGAGAGCCAAATAAAGTCGCCACGCACTCTATTAAACTCGCAAATGACATCAATCAAAGCCTTCCAGCCTTAATGGAACCATTTCTTGCCACATACTGGACGTAGATTATATAACATAACCGAGTAGTATTTAATCTTATGAGAAGCTAATCCAACCTCGGTCGTTTAAATGCGATGTTTCAAGAACATTACATGAATGATGCATATTGATAAACCTTTGCCTATATTTCGCATACTGCGCAAAGTGCTCCATTACGTTCTGTTAAAATTGCATCGATACAATCTTTTATCTTTTATCGACGAAACGGATAGGTTATGTAAGGGTGTTGTGTCAAAAGTCAAATGTTTTGTCGGATGTTTATTAACTCTCGTCAATCGCTGTTTTCTTGGCAAAAAACGCCATTCGATTAGAAGAGCACTGTCTCGAACTATAACGAAGATCCTTTTCATGTTCCTTGTTTTATTCATAAGTTACAACTTATTCTAAGGCCCATAATCAAAAGCCAATGAAGATATGTAAAAAGTAATTAAAATTTGAGTTGCCAGGTTTTGGGGAGACGTTTTGAAGAAGATCAGCGAGATTTATCTAGTAGAGAATAGGATATCTGACTACATAGTCCTACATTACGATTTTGACATAACTACTCAATCAGAATACCAAGAAGAGACGAATGACCGTCGGACAATGCAGGGTCTAACACTGAAACAGCAATTTATACCGATAGGTCTAAACTCCGATGCAATCGCGATTCAAAGCAGAAATACTCAAAGCTGCCGAATTGGCTAGAGTATTGGACATATCGCAAGAGGATATATCCATCTAAGTAGTTAGTCAAGCGGCCATAAAAGCTGTGGCATCCAACATAGTAAAATTACGTGTAGTTGGACGCTACGGTACAGAGCTAAAGGGTCTATTTACCCCGAATAAAGACTAAATTATCTGATCGTTAGGACATAATAACATCCCATTGGCTTGACTGAGTAAGCAGACAAGCTAGCCAAACAAAGATCGTCTAGCTGTATCTCCCTATGTAGTAGTAGTAAAAACAGAACATAACTATAGAGACACAAAATAAAACAATAACTAAGTGGAAAAACATCAGCTCTTGTAAACAAAAGACTTATGGATGCATTAAGTGGTGGCAAATCAAACTAGCGTATAGCTCTGAATCAGGCATCTATTTCTATAGCGGTGAGAGTGATAAGAAGACACAAATTATGCACCTAGTGTGACCAGGACCCGCGATCAGCAACAGCCGTAACAAACTCTTTGATAGCTTCTACAACGGAGCTGCTGTAAATCGGGAACAGCACAAATCAAACAAGTATAACATTTGATTCTAGCACACCATAAACTTTTCAGGTACCAAACACCTCAACAAACGGTATCACTTTGGGCCCACGTAGGCCTATGCGAGTTTGCGGCTCACTTGAGCGTGAATAGCCTATAAAAGCTAACCTTACCTATCTAGTAGAAAAGATAATACGCATTGCGCCTTTGAAATTATACAGCATGCAGGAAGAATATATACAACAAAAGCCTTAGCTTCCCGACCTACTTCGAACCTGAAATTTAAAGTGTCAAATGCATCCATTTTAGCATTTTTCTATGTCACTGTATAAATGTACTGTCAAAATGTGATCCTTGGTTATTCTATACGATGTCTCTGAGAAAACCACGTAACGCTTCGTTTTTTATACTTTGCCTGATGAATGGAACCTCAGCATCGTTCGCCAGATGCACAAAAAAGAGGAGAACTGCGCCAACTACAGAGGCATAAGTCTACCCGACTTTTCTATATGTCGTAATAACCCTGAAAACATTCACCAACAACCTTATCCGCTCTTATCACTGTGGTTTTAGGCCACAAAAGTCCACATCTGATCAAATCTTCTCACTTCAGCAGATCCTGGAAGACCAAATCGATACCCACCACCTATTTATCGATTTCAGAGACGCATACGTTTACCTGTGCTACGATATTAACTGTGACAACATCTCGTCAGAAATTAAGCGAAGAATTACTCTTGCCAACCGCTGTTTCTTCGGGCTAAGAAGACAATTCAGTAGTAAAGCAATCACTCAAACTACTGTGGAGATCACATACAAGACCCTGATCATCTTGATCGTCCTAGTCCTGCTCAAATTGGAGTGTGCAACTAGAGACAGTTAACTGAGGACAGGAATAATTGGAGTGGCATGTTGGTGAGGCTCAGGTTCACCCCGGACTCTAGCCCCACTTAAGTAAGTTAGTAGTTATGAGTGCGTTAGAACTTCCTGTACGATGGTAAAACATTCAGTTTAATGTCGGGTTCGAGCGACCGAGTAAAGATATGCTGCACATAACGATTTAGACTATTTGACTAATCCGATGATCGTAAGACTAGCCTATCGATTTTCTTAAGTTTCTAGAGTTGGAAATCGCGCCCAGAATCTCAGTGCAGTAGTTTATTGTTTTAATCACCACGCCACTGAACCCTCACAAAGCTATAGCTGTTCCGCTTGAATATATGGGTGCAGCACCTAAACAATGACAATGAAAGAGGCGTATGTTTGCAAGCTACTTTTACGAGATAATAAATGCAATAAATGTAGAAAGTGTTATTAGACTGCTCACTACTAACTCCGAAAATGTGACAGCTTTATAATCAACAAAATATGGAGTCGTTCGTGGACAATACAGTAGGAATCACGCAATTAAGATAGAGTTTATTATTTTACGCTATGAAAACCATAAACCCAAGGTGGCAAAACATGAATCAATGTTGACTATGAACGATTTATCATATAACGTCGGAGCAAGAATATTTTTAGAGATAGCTATTGCATTGGCAACAACCATTTAAAATATTGCAAAGACTAGAATAGGCCACCGATCAAGGACCTAAGTGCGTAAGTATGTACTTAATATTAAAGCTCACGCTTACGCACTATGGCATAGAGCTTATGCACTCCTAACACCCAAGTGGTAAATTCCCTCCAATCAAGGATTAAAATCTATTATCATGTCATGCGAGTGAAAAGCTCTTTTGTAACAACATTACAATGAGTAAATGCTTAGAGGACTTAAACAACTGATTAAAAAATAAGCAATCCCTAGTCCTGGCCTATTCTATGACTCTGAAGTCTTAACCCATAAACTAAAATAAACATAAAACATAAACAACAAAAAGACAACAAAACAAAACGAACAAAAAAAAACGAAAACATACCGTGTGGTCCGTTCATTTGCGATATTCCAATATTACTGAGTAAATTGCGTTTTTGCATTTCTTGCATTCGAAGGAACTCTTCCTGCTGTTGTTGTTGTTGTAATGGTGTGAGTTGTTGTAGCAGTTGCTGATCTTGTTGGTGAGGCATTTGTAGTTGCGTTGGTTGCTGATGTGAAGGCAGATGTTGTTCTTCCCCTGGTTTAAGATTATTTCTCATCATAACATATTTGAATGCATCTTCCCAATCGTCTGCATTTTTATATGGCACATGGCATGGGATCGGCACAGTTGGTGGTGATGAACATAATGACGACAAAGGGGATGGAGATGAGGAGAATAAATATGTTTGGTCATTTGTTTTAAAAATTATACCATTTGTTGTAGCAGTGCCATTTTGTGTGCTATTTTGATATCCATCGATCCCTGTGTATTTCGATTTAATTTTTCGTTTTGTTGTACCGATTTTTTGATCGAATTTATAACGCAACGGTACACATTTTTTGTGTGTGTATTTTTTTTATTGCAGGAGGAGTTGCCGGAAACAAGAAGAGAATAGTTTTTGATTTGATCGAATTAATTTCTGTTTTTGGTTTTCTTTCATTTTTTAATTTTGAAAAACTTCCATTTTTTATTTTAACAAACAAACGAACACACACACATAGTTATAAGAGAAAAAAACAATAATTACACACAAATCCTACTTCCATTTTTTTGAGAGAACTATTAAAATCGAATGTAATAATTTTTTGAGTGAAATGAACTAAGATGAAGCAGTAAACTAGCATAGAACTGAGCAGAGAGGCGGGTTTATGACAAAAAAAATTAAAGGCAAGAAAATTAGACCAACCCAGATGAGCCCAAGTCGTATAACCTAATCGAACTTGTATTTCGATTTGAGAAACTGTATGGGATTGTATTTCGCCTATTCAGTATTCATTCAATAACGCCAACAACGCTAGCTACGCTGCTTTAAAAACAGGTTTTCCTAAATTTGTAGGTAATTGCAAATGATCTATCAATTACAAATTGAATACAAAAATAAAGTGTTTGTGGTCCATATTTATACAAAAATGAGCGAAGAAAATGTAACCATCAACGACGATTGGTGCAGAGCCATGATCAACCATTGTGATCGTACGTGATTATAATTAGCAGGACATTTGGTTTCAACAAGATAGTGCCATACATTCTGCCGGTGAAACCAAAGAAGAAAATGCTCGATTCATCGCGCTTTGTAAAGAAAAAATTGAAAAGATTTTTGCAAAAACCAGGCGGATCTTATTGAAAGCGTTGCTTCAATTTTGAACGTGTTCACTTTTGTTTAGCTCGAGAGCGAAAGCAGACGAAAATGACATTGCTAACAACACTTTGTTCAGCGAGGAGATCCAATTGACGAGGTTCAAAAGCTGCAGTTATATCTACTCAAAACAACCGTGTGGTATGGTTTAAAATCGGTTCGCAATTCTTCCCCGCGCTTCATAGCCGTAGATCATTTGATTTGACTTCACTGGACTATGTTCTGTAGTATTCGAATATTCGAAGTAATTGGACTAATTCTTACTTACAGGCTTGCTAGTAAATATTGAACGCACTATTAATAAGAAACAACGTTTACAAAATTTATTTATTTCTAAAATTAGCGCACTGTTTGCCATTACATCCCGAAAAAATCGTCCCGATCGGTGCGGCATGTAAACCGTATTTTAAGTTTTTGTTCCTCATTTCATTAGAAATCATTTGTATGAGAAAAGGATTCAACAAGACGGATTAACATCCCATACAACGCGTGCAACTATGACTTTGTTAAACCAAACATTTGATGACCGAATCATCCAAGAAATGGAAATGTGAATTCGCCACCTCGTTCGTGTGATTTTACACACTTGGACTACTTTTTGTGGGAGTACGTCAAATCTCTATTCTATGCTGAAAAACCAGCAACGATTGATCACTAAGAATCTAACATTCGACGCACTATTGATAAAATAATACCGGGTATGTTCGAAAAGTGGTGCAAAATTAGACCGACATGATGGTGTTCATAAGGCCCAATCGGGGAAGTTGTCATTCCATTAAATTAGTTTTGATTTATATTTCAAAAAAAGTTTTATGCCTCCTTAGAATCCAAAATTCGACGCACTCTTGACGAAATAATACCGGGTATGTTCGAAAGAGTGGTGTAAAATTAGACCGACATGATGGTGTTCATAAAGCCCAATCGCGGAAGTTGTGAGCTAATAAAATCAAAACTTTGGTCATTCAATTGAATTACTTTTGATTTATATTTCAAAAAAATTTCTATGCCTATGCATTTACGAATTTATATTCCAACTTGCACATGACGACGATATTTGTTGTCGCTGCAACGAAGAGGCAATTTTCAGCAAAAGTGATATTTTCTAATGAATTTCATTTTGAACGTATCTTCATATGATTTACGAAAAACCCACCCGGATACCAATCGAGTTCATATAGTTGTTATAGTAGTGTCATTTTTTGAAGAAGAAGCCATTCTTCTCAGTGGCTAGAGAACATATGATTGTCGATACGCATGATTGTGTTCCCCAGTCTTGGGGAAATGAAGTTCAGTTTTGTTGTTATCTTTTCTGTTTTGAGTTTTGACTAGGGAGCGCTGAAGATGGAACTACGGAAAATTCAGGAAGGATTCATTTCAGCATTGCTCAGCTTCGGGACAACGGATTGGAGTAGGTTATAGTTTTGTTGAATCATTTATAAACATAATATTATGCCATCAGTGCAATGGGTATGTGTAAAGTCTTTTTCAACCCCTTTCCCCGCCTAGATATCCAATTTCGAGTTACAAATACAAATAAATACAAATTTTTGGCGCAACAGGCTCGTTTTCTCACAACCGTTCAAACAGCCTCCTGTTTTACGCCAACTCCGAACGGCGAATTTGAGATAATCTTTTCTTGGCAATTTAAACTACTCGGATGATTTGTCAGATCATCGCGAGAGGAGGGTCAGCGAAAAATCATTTAGGTGTTGCTACGTTATTCAAGTCTTGCGTTTTTTTTTTCCTTAAACATTGTGGATCAACACCAAAGTTTTCAATTCTCGGTAACAAGTGTTCATCATATAGAATGATGGCTACCCTTCAATAAAACTAATGTTTCCTCCTTCTTGTAGCACTTTTGACACTTGGGATAAACAGAAGTCACAGGTTGTCAGGTCATCTACGCCTTCAGAAGGATCTACAAATGCAAATTTTTGATGTACCAGGCTTATAACAATTGAGTTGGCATGTTATATAAAAGACTGACGGCATATATAAGCCATGAGAATGGGCCGAGTGAGAGTGTTGTGTCTCAATAGTTAAGAAGCGAACTAATACCAGCAGTGAAGGAGCTAATCATTGCGCAGATGTTACTACATTTTAAACAGTACGATAATTTTTGGCAAATGAGGATGGTTATGAAATTACTTACGCTACCCTACTAGAACTCATTCACGACGATAAAAAAGAAAAACGACTGCGATTGGCGAAATCAATAGAATTCTTGAACATGGCAATTGTTTCTACAGCTGAATATAGCCATTTAAACGAATGACTCACGCTAAATTTGTTTTCGTTTAAGAAAAGCCGCTCATCAGTAATATCCGTGATCTTTAGACTAACAATTACCAATCGCCCATTACTTTCAAGTTTTAAATCCCTTTTTTACGAATGCGATGTTATCATTCTAGAAATATTCTAAATGTATCCCACAATCTTAAACATATGGCTCCCCTTCTGAAAGTTTTTCCGCTTTAAAACGTGGCATGCAAAAAAAAACAACACTCGCAAAACCCTTCATTAACCCGGCCCAAGATATTAGCTACTTAAAGGAAAAACTATTATTCAAACTGAAATCCTTAAACTAAGCCAAAATTACATATCGAAAAGCACTAAATCATAACCACTTACCATTGAGTAGATCTGGTAGATGTGATGTGATGACACTGCTCAAATGATTACTCTGACTGTTGCGTAAATCTGTGTCCAGTTTACTCTTAAGAAATGGTTGAAACGACGACGATGACGAGAAGAAACTGTTGTTATCGTCGAATAGATTCAATTTCGACAAACAAGCTGGTTTAGGATAGATGTAAACATTTAAAATACATGTTAACAAGCCAATTCAAAGGTTCACCTAACATACCTGTTGTATCAATTATATTACTACTATTTTCAATATTTGTTAGTTTCTGTGTTGCTGTTACTGCTGTTGTTGGTGTGGGCGAAACAATGCCATTTGTTTCGCTTGTACCATTCAATTCGACCACCGGACTAGCTGGTGTCGAAGCTGACGACGATGATGACGATAGCTTACTGTTTGTGTCTTGATTGCCGCTGCTGTGGCTGCTACTCGATGAGGAGCTGCTACTGCTGCTGCTGCTACTACTACTGCTGCTACTGCTGTTGTTAATGTGATTCTCTATATGTTGATCAGTAGTTGGTATGTTTGTGTGATGATCGGGGAAGCTGCCTGGCGAGCTATTACCGCTAGTACTGCTTTCGCTGAGAAACGGTGACACACGATGGTCGCTACTATTACTGCTTGACGAACTTAAATGAAAGAAACGTTATTTCATGACATTAGGAGTGCCTTCAATAAACTTACCTTAGTGATCTTGCATAAGCCTGTCCATTCACAACCTCGTGCTCATCCCCATTATCCTGTTCGAAGTCTTCGATTAATTTCATCTCATCGTCTACACTTAGATGATTCGATTTTGTGTCGTTTTTCAATTTGCCAGCGACTGTTGCTGGTGAATTCTGCTGCTGCTGTTGTTGCTTGTCGGATGAAGATTTTTTATTATCGAGTGCGGTGGTGGAAGATAACTTTGTCTCCACACCACCGACTGTCGAAGAATCCTTTGTACCATTGATTTGCTGTGTGGAGTTACTCTGTTGCAATAGATTTTCTTTATTGCTGTTTTGATTGCTATTGTTGTTGCTGTTGTGATTGTTGTTGTTCTTCTTTGCCTTTTCCCCTTTGGATTTTTTGCCACGACCCTTTTCTTTTTTGCCACCACCGCCACTGTTGCCTGAGCCGTTTGTTAGCTCTTTATTATTTGTCGGCGATACAGAGAGACTGGGCCAGGCATCTTTAACGCCTACTGTGCCATTAGCTGAATATTTTGAAGAAAATGTACAACTTTGCGGAGTTAACTGAATGGGATGGACGATAATTACCGTTTGTAGTCCCTCCTGACCCAGGAGTTCCACCGGTTGAAGGCCCACCACCGGGCGTACCATTCGGCCCAGAAGAGGCTATCAGCAAGTCGTGCAGTCTCTTCTCGTACTCCTGGTGTTTCCCTTGATGCATTTCCTAAAAAAAGAAGAGCATTTAAATGAGGTATTTACAAAAAGGGTATATGTGTTTCGTCAGCACAAAAAGCATTCTTAATCCACTGGCACATAATTGATATACTTACCTCCTTCGTAAAGCTAGCCTCCGGATCGCCCAGCTCGTGCAAATACATACAATCGCCCTTGGGGCATTGCTGATTCTTCATAAAGTGACTACAATACTTGGTTGTACCTAAGCTAGTCTTAATCAGTCGGCCATCTATTGATATATTATTCACACTTTGTATTGCTCGAAGTGCGTCACAGTTATGCACGTACGTGACATACGCTGACGCCGAAGGACCCTAAAACGCAATTGAACATTTTCCATTAGACGGTTGATGTATGGACAGAACCACACAGCTTACCTGCACACCGGCATACGCGGTGCTGGGATTTATCACAACTTTATGAATTTTACCATACTTCCCAAAGTACTCGTGCCTCTTGAGAATCTACGGAGAAAAAAAAAACAAACGAAGATACATTTCAACATTCAATTGACGAGCCTTCTGTAACAAAGGGAATTCGGAAACAAATTGGTTCTCACTTTTGCACTTACTTCGGCATCGGCCAGTCTGGGTGGTAGACCAACAACAAAAACCAAATTCCTTTGCACCACACGCACATTGGCTAAGTGCTTTCGGTTTTCGGTAATTTTTTGCTTTCGTTGCTGATCCCGTTGCCGTTTTTGCGACTTGAGAGCAACCATCTGAAAGGAATGATGAAACCAAATTAGCCAAATGTCGCGATAGGTTTTGCATGTCTAACGGTTGAAACTTACTTCCTCTTGAGTCAAAGGAGTAAAGTCGGCTGGATTCTCCGGATATGCCTTGCGACACGCTGGACACAGCTCATTTTCATCCGTGCGAATTCTGTGCCAGCAGAATCTACAAATCTTTAAAAAAAAATGAATAAGCAAATCTCAGTTTTAAGATGTTATTTATATCTGGGCAACTCCTTACCTGATATCCACAAGTGCACGGATAAAAATTCAAATCATCAACTTCCAGTGGTTCCATACATAATGGGCATTCGGCCACGTCATCACTGCTATTGTTCATACCGTTCATAGTTGTTGTTGCTGCTTAGTAGCTATTCAAATCACCTCCTTGATACAGAGTATAACACTTGAGATTTCAATTAATTTCCCAACTAATTAATTGAATTTTTTTTCTTTGGTCAATACCCAGATACGCTTGAAGTGATGTGACTTTATTGAACAGTCTGTTTGTTAACCAGTTTAGTTTTGTTGTTGTTTGTTGGTGTTGATGTGTTTTTATGAGACACACTCACGCACGCACAGACACACAACGCCTTCTTTCGTTTGGTTGTAGCAACACTTGCTGCTGGTGCTGCTTCTGCCGCAATAAAAAATAAACACAAGACTAAGGGTGTTAGAGATGGTTGGCGTGTCAAACACGATGTTGTCAAAACAAAAATTGCAGTTTTTTTGTGATTCAGAGATGCAGAGATGAAGCGACTGTAGACCAATGCACACATACACTAGCTGCTGCTGCTTCGAGAAATGTGGTTTGATAAATCTGTCACTTGTTTCTGCTGGAGACTTCTATTGTTAAAGTGGCTGAAACGATAAGATGTGATAGGGACAATAAATAAATTTTAAAGAATTGAAAGGAACTTCACATCGAATTGAATAAGGTGAAAGATCAGGATCAAAATCACAAATTGATAAGTTAAAAAAAAGTCCTATAAATCTGTAGCATGGATGTGATGTTTTGGGCCCCGTAATTTCTGATTGAACCCATTTTACTAGGCTACATCATTAGAATATGAATAATTGTTTAAATGTTTATTCCAACATTCAACCTTTAGAAGTGATATCGCCCAAGCTGCCATTTTTTTTTCGGCAATATGATTCAAATCATACATTGGAGTGCAGTTTTATCAAGCTGCATCGTCGGGAGGATAATGCGTTTAAACTGTTGCGGCAAGATCACACCTAACCAGGACGTAGACAGTTGCCGCACAAATTTACCACCATTTTCGATGGAGCATTTTGAGTGGTACTTGTAGGCGCCTTATTCTGAATTTACGTTGCTCACATGGCTTTGGTTGCAATTAGTTCATTGCTTCAGAGGTGAGCGTCAAGTAGCGCTGACTCCAACCAAATGTCGTCGAGTGTACGGACATCAATTTCAAGCAACAAAAAGTCCATCTTCAGGATGCGGTACATTCTCGACGGTATAGTATTTCTTTAAAAATGGAGCAATGATTTTATAAGTACGTGTGCATTTAGTGGCCGAATATTTTGTATTAAGTGACGAAACACATTCCTTGGAGGGCATAACACAATTGAATTTTAAACGCTGTGTCAAACCAATTTTAAGGAATTAATCCATTTAGAGGTTCGATTCTACTCTACAAAAATATAGGTACCACCATCGTTTTTAAAAGGATAAGTTGAGCAGAGTAAAAATTATGTGTCCACTACTTTTAAGTTTGAATATTAATTTTCATTATTTTTCCAAAAGTGCTTACAGCTTTATTACGTCACAATAAATTGTTTTTTTTTTTTGTAAACACCTCTCACTTCCAATGGAAAACGAATCGCTTTGGAAATATGAAAAAAAACTAATCCGCATTCAAAAGCAATCCGCTGCGGTTCTTAAGTCTACAGTCAAATTATCTATTCGTTTAACATTTAAAAATCGCAAATGGCAAAATAAATATCACAATAAAAACATATGTCAAAACAAACTAGCTACATCGAAGTTGATTGACACTTTTCATATCTTAGTTGACAGTTTACATCTTCTTATGCATGTATGACATTAAATTTTTATAAATGTGAATCACAAATGTTGTGTTTGTAAAGCTACCATTGAAAAGCATCATGGGAAATTTTGTTTTACTTTTTGCAGCATTTTAAGAAACTTAATCAGTGAGATTTTTAAAGCAAAGTTTCAGAACTTTAAAACAATTTTATTCAAAAATATTTTAATTGTCAATTAATCTGTCATTATTAAGCAGAAGTATGCTTCTTTCCTCATTGTTGATTTTAATGATACATTTTTAGAATGATTGCTATTGGCCATTCTGTTTTGTGTTTCAATGGTGCTTATCAATGATAACGAAAACTATTCCCCCAAAGCTCTAACTAGAGATCAAAAATCTATCGTCGTTTTGAGAAAAAGAACACAGCAACGTCAAGTTTGACATACATTGGTTCAAGGGGACATCCTTTTTTCAACATCTAAGAACAAACTCCACTTGTCACAAGATGTGTCCTTCCCGAAATGAATAGCAATTAAAACAACAGATGAAGCACACACAACATGACAAAAACAGCTGGGTTCCATTAACCATAACCTATGCCAACAAAACAGTGCCATTCATCACTCTCTTTTTTTATAATAAAAAAATAAATGCAACACAAGACTGCATCATAACAAAGGCACCGAAAGGCTGCATAACAACGCAATCTTATCAAAAAGCCATCTCGCAATGAAATCGCTTAGCTGTATCTATAGCACAGCTTCGTGTGAGCAAAAACGAACAAAAAATCAAGCAAATTTACGGTTACATGGAATGAAAATATTTCAGACTCCCGCAACAACAACAAGACGCCCAACATTACCCCAGAAGTAGTAGAAGGAAAACCTTAGGAAAACTAGAAAAACATACAAAGTGAAGAAAGAAATACAAGTACACACACACAACACATTCTGAGAGAATGCACAAAGATTCCATGCAATTCCCAAGTAAACTGCCGAGCACAAATCACACAAAAACAAGCGCAACAAGATACAGCAACAACAATATACAGTACACTGCAAACAAATACTAGTAACTAACAACTAGGTCAACGACTTGAGACTAGTTTTAGTTTCTTTGGATTTGTGTTTTCCTTACTCCATAGCAGAGGCTCAATATATTGCCTTTGTCAACGACAACGACGACGACTATCGAAGAGTAATATTTTCGATAACACATACCCTAATTATTCGGAAATCCGAATCAGACGCTCAGGAGATTCGCTTTTTTTGTTCCCCCCCGGTAGAGGAACACCAACATCAAGGTCATGTGCAAGCACAAAAGTCATTACTAAAGCTTGAGATGAGAGAGATCACGATGAGCTACAAGAGAATAAAAATGGACCGATCCCGCTCGCTGAGGAGGAGAGTGTAATTTTAAACGCTTTTTACCAAACGATTTCGTACCGATTGCACAATCCTCTCAAGAATCAAATTGAAGAAGTCACATGATAGCGCATCGCCTTGCCTAAATTCTCTTTTTGGTATCGAATATGTCGGTGAGGCCGTTTCCGACCCTTATGGAGCAGCAAGAATTCTCTGTCTTATGCGCCTTTGAAAGCCATAAATAGGTGGTGGGTATCGATTTGGACATCTTGGGTTTTTTCCAGGATATGAAGAAGTGTGAAAATTTGATCGGTTCTGAACTTTCCTGGCCTAAAACCACACTGATAAGGGCCGATCAGGTTGTTGGCAAACGGTTTGAGGCGTTAACATATAACGGCAGATAGGATATTGTAGGCGATGTTGCGGTGACTTATGCCTCTGTAGTTGGCGCAGTTTAGGCGGTCTCCTTTTATATGGATCAGACAAACGATGCTGAGGTTCCATTCTTCAGGCATACTTTCTTCAGACCAGATTTGGCTTATGAGTTGGTGGATGTTTCTTATCAAGTCATCTCCGCCTGCTTTATAAAGCTCAATCCTTAAGGGTCGTCACTAAAGGCCGAAACCGAACGCCAAATTTAAGAATTTTGTCAGCCAGTCGCAAGAGAGTCCAAGCAAAAAGCGAATGGAGGTGAAGATTGAGTAGCGATCTCTATAAGCTGAATCAAGATCTGGATGTAGTGCGTAAACACCTGCCGGCTTCATTGGGTAGACCGGATTGAGTGAAAAAATTGTAATTATCCAGTGAAGACAGGCTGAATTCCAAAACGCAGTACTTTTGCATTACTCCTTAATCAAGAGTTGCCAAAAGAAAACGAATTACTATGATGCAATGCATACTTTTCAAAAAGCAATAGCAAACAGAGCATCGTGAACAATTATGATACAAATGAGTTTTGACGTGTTGGCATTGTACCAACCTCAAACAGGTTGGAGTGCGCAACTGAAGGCAGTTAGCTAAGGACCGGGCTAGTTGGAGAGGCATGTTGGTTGAGACCCAGGTACATTCCGGACTGTAGGACCACTTAAGTAAGTAAGTAATTGTACCAACCAACATTGTTTATTAAGCTGTTTAAAAAGTATGATTGTTACTTATTGCTTATACATTAATGGTGTTTGAAACAGTTTACGATAGTTCGCATCAAAGTCGTTCCAAAACGTGAAAAATTGCAGAGCATAACAAATTCAAAGCAGCGCAAAAGCAGTGTGAATTCACAATGTGCATTTTTTACGCTTTGGAAATCAACCACAACCTTCGAATCCCAATCCGAACATTCGTTTTAAGGTTCAAGTGATCCACGATTAGGTGGCATTATCATAAAAGCTACCAACAGAAAGGAAGCTTCTATTAGAGGAATCTATATATTCTAAGCGTGACAGTTGGTTCTGATTTATTGGTAACAACACGTAAACTCTACTTTCAAATCAGGTTTTTTTTTAAAACGTCTTGCTATTTGAACGACACAAATTAAAACAACTAAAATAAATTCTATCCCATCTTTATAGCCCTTGAACTCTAATGAGTAACTAAAGGGTGTTTTCATAGAGGTATACAACTTTGAAATGGAACAAAACAAATATGTTTCTTTTTACTTTATTCGAAAGATAATATTCTGCCATTATAATTTAAATATGATTTCTAGCATATAACCGCCAGAGCTCGGACGTAGTCTAATCTGGAGGTCAGTCAAATTGATTTGTATGAATCTCAATAAACAAAAAAGTTCTCACTCTTATTAAACACCCTATATTATACAACCTATTACATTCTTCACACACTTTCTATTTTTAAACCAAACAAAATGTACTTAGCATTCAAAACCAGAGCTCTCTCTGTCTCTGAAATCATCAACAAAAAGTTGCGTCGATAAAATTGTTGTTAACATTTATTGAAGGTATCAGATGACTTAATTACACCGAATTGAAATTTTTGTTTGCTCTGCTGTCAAGATTTGTGACTTCATTCGACTTAAGCGATATAAATGAACAACAAAGCCGGTCTAAAATTTCTCCTTTCCTCATATAGTTTTGATCTACATTCAGTGAATGGAATAATTATTTATAATTACATGAAGCGATTGTTGGGCTGCTGTTTTGGATTAGCTTCCATCACCAACTTGGCAGTTTCCTTTTTTTTATCTCAAAACAAACACCCAACCAATTGTAAGTAATTAAAAAGCAGATCAAGGCTTATTCTGGAAATTATCCATCTCTAAAAGAGCTTCGAATAGACGATCCACCACTGTAAGTTGATGTTGCGCTATGCGTGTCCAGAAAAGATGTGCCTCAGCCAATTTGAAGCATCTTGAACCCCTTTCAAAGTATTGTCTCGTGCATTCAATCATAGGAATATCAACAATGTTAGTCGCGGTGTGTTTGTATTCATGAATGTATATTAGCAATTACGTTTGTTTACTTGCCAGCAAGAAAAAAATTGATAACACACTTAAAACAAACAAAACAGTTGATAAGACGTAATATGGTGTGAGAGTGCCACGACACGTCTACAGTTCAACTGCGAGATTGAGGATAGAGTGAGTTTTTATGCACTTTATTTTGATTTCATTGAATTCGGGCATGAAACACTATATTGGAACTTTTCAACAATGACTGGAATAACACGCGGAGGAACACATGCTAATTGGGGAACCGGAAGATGACGTTTACAAGTCACACAATGATAGCGGTTAAATAAATACATGATTTGCGTTTCAAGCCCCAGCTGTTTCTATTTTGTAGAAATGTGATACGATAAAAAAAAGTGGGTTGTCGTCCAATATTAGTCATTGGCATCCATTGTTTATATTTGACTTGAAGGTGCAGCTGAGTATAAGGATTTGAGGAGGGATAGATTTGAGAAAAATTTCGACATGATTTTAGAATCATTAAATCAAATTTAAGCTGACTAGGTCCAATATTGATGACTCCGCGCCGCATTGAAGAGATTAAATTTATTAACATATGATTATCAAATAATTTTAAGCATAAGCCAACAGAAAGCAACATGGCTTGTATATGTACATGTCAAAAACCGACACTATTGTCAGATCTTTTCTACTTAAGTTCATTATTAACAAATCAAAATAAGCTAATAAATGCATTCAATGGCAGCTATTTCCATTTAAACTTTCAATCAACAAAGCAACAAGTTCATAACAAAATTTTAAACGTCATGAAAACATACAAAAGAATTATGAATTATAAAACAACAAAAATCGAAGAACGCAATGGAAACCGATGCTTTTTTTAGATTTCGAAGTCGAGTGATATTAAAACTCCTTAGTAAAACTCTAATATTGAATATTGAACAAATGAGCTTTAATGCTCCAGTCAAGAGAATCCTCGAATACCAGCCGCAAGATTCGAGACAAGGACGATCAAATCTCCGCTTTAAGGAACATTTGATTGAAGATGCCAGAGCGGTTTAACTAAATTGCCTTTTCTCAGGGAGAAAATCCAAAGTAAATACTAGTATACTACCAGTAAGCACACTTCACACTTCGGCAGATCCTGGAAAAAACCCAAGATGTCCAAATAGATACCCACAACCTTTTCATCGTTTTCAAAGCCGCATACGACAGCACTTATAGAGACGAACTATACAGAGTCATATGTCTAGTTTTGGTATACCGCCCAAACTCGTCCGTTTGTGTAGGATGACGATGGAGAATTCTCGCTCATTACGGTCGGAAACGACCTTACCGACACATTCGATACCAAAGGATTTAGGCAAGGCGATGCGCCATCATGTGACTTCTTCAATTTGATTCTTGAGAGGAATGTGCAAAACTTTGAGGTCTCCGCTATTAACTCTGACAACAACATCTCATCAGAAATCAAACGAAGAATAACTCTTGCCAACCGCTGTTTCTTCAGGCTAAGAAGGCAATTTAGAAGTAAAGCCCTCACTCGAACTAATAAGGAGATCCTTTATAAGACCTTCTCCACGGCGCTGAAGCATGGACCGTCTCAAAAGCGGATGAACAAATCACTGGTCGATTTGACAGGAAAATTCTTCGAAAAATATTCGGGCCCGTTTGCGTTGACGGGTTATAGAGACGAAGATTCAACCAAGAAATATACGAGCTGTACAGCGATATGCCCCTGGCCAAAAAAAACTCCGCATTGGACGTTAAAGATGGCTAAGACATGTAGAACGAATGGACACTAACACCCCGGCTCGCAGTCTTCGATTCCCAGCCAGACGTCTGACGCAGTAGAGAAAGATCTCGCCTTAAGTGGCGCGCACAAGTACAAACCGACCTCAAACAACTTTCAGTGCGCTACTGGATGCAGTTAGCTAGGGACCGGGCTAATTGCAGAGGCATTTTGGTTGAGGCCCAGGTTCATTCCGGACTGTAGCGCCACTTAAGTAACCAGTAAGCTTAGTCTGAGTGCTCTTTACGGTATTGAGAAATTAACAAACTAATGACTGACTAAACAAACTTATGACTGACTAAACAAACTTATGACTGACTAAACAAACTTATGACTGACTAAACAAACTTATGACTAACTAAACAAACTTATGACTGACTAAACTCTAATCTCACTTTGTCTTACGTCGTTTTTTAATTATAATATTGGCAAATCACATCATGTTTGCCAAGAAAACTCAAAAGATATGATGTTAGGGTCCAGTTACAGCTATCATAGAAATTGTAATTTACAAGTTGGTGTCCAAATGAAGCTTTTTATTTTTCAAACTAGATTATCCAAAAATATTTAAATTTGGAAATTTAGTTTTCGCAGAAAACAACTTTTTATTTTTCACTGATCAAGATTTATTTTTGTGAAGTAATGATTGTAGTTCCACTGAAATAAAACGGAATTTTTCATTGATTATTATAACAAGCTATGGGGGCAAAATTTCAATTCCATCATGTTTTTTGTTGCAATGAAGTTATTTAATGACAGCTATAACTGGATCCTTAGGGCCACGAACGTTGTTAATCTTTTTTCTTAAAGTTTGGTCCTCATTCATACAAAGTAGTCTTTCAATGACCTTGATTACTTTGTAACAACACGTTTTTACACGATTGAGTTATTAAGCACGAAGCTACCACTTATTGACATAATTGATTTGCAAAGATGTACCTATACCATCTAAAATTTGAAGATGTGCAAACATTGTTCGGTTGTAAATAAAATTAATTTGTATATTAGGCACCAGCAATCGTCTGATTTGACTTGAAAAAAAATCGTTTCTCTTGTAAAGACAACAAATAAGGGCAATAAAACTACCCACCTCCTAGAAATGATCACACTTCATGTATAATGATAAACACAATAAATGTAAAACACAAATCAACGCATTGCAACAAACCATCCTCCATTTGATTAACAGATTTTACAAAAAGACATTGTACATAAGTATGTGAACATATCTAGGCAAGTACGTATACAATTTTTTTTTTTTACCGTACGTGCAACAAATTATAAATCATGGATAAGATAAAAGCCATGCACATTACCGAGTCTATTAAAATAAACTGCGAAGTAAAAAATACTTTGAATAATATGATAGGAAGACGCAGTAAATAATTAACAAAAAAAAGTTGATAAGGCTCTGCCTAGATAAAATTATATTAAGTTAATGACAATTAGCAATTAAACCCGTGGCAAGAAGAACAGAATACCATTCGTTATGTTTAAGTGTGATTAATACACGACCTAGACAATGATTCAAAGTACATGCTACCAATTCAGTTTGATTGTATAAAAGATTCGGTTGAAGATTGTGATTGGCATTGACAATCGTCTCTTGAATCCACAAAAAAATAGGTTTTTAGATATATGTCAATGTTTTGGAATGACTAAGACATCTCGTTAACTTTGCATTATGATGTAATCATAAATATAAGAAAGCACGGATTCAAATTAAAATATAAAAACAAACGGAACAGCTGGCGTGATTCATCATTTGAATGTGCGACAGCAAGAAATGCATCTGTCAACAGTTTTCGCACTTGACAGAAAATCAATTAGTAAAGCTTACATAGTCCATCAAAATATGCACACAATATATTTAAAGGCAATAGCCAATTAATTCCGTTATAGCCTTAGCATTGGTGAACCTGCAATTTATTGTATGATTTCGATCCTAAACCAAACTCTACAAAAAAGTTAGTGTTTGGTAAACAGAGAAAGAGAAAGTACGTTTCTGTCGTTGACCTTTATTGGGAAACACCATTTGATTTTATTATATTTTTGTTGCCAAACATCGACGCAAGTCATGAGCCCTAGGTTGTTAGACAGGGTATAATATCTTTAAAAAAAAAACTTCAGAGAATTACTCTGCATATGGTTACAGAAGTTAATTCATATGGAATGATAGGAAAATACAAACCTCAAACTGATGGAACTGTGACACTCATAAAAACGCGAAGGAAGAAAAGTTGTTTAAAAATGAGTAAACTAACTTACTTAAGTGTCCCAAAAAAAAAACATACCTCTGCATAATAACCCTACAAAAGAATGTAAAGAATGATTACCCGATTCGCATACAAGAAGATGATCTAAACTGTCACGATTCAGAAGGTTATTTTCTTACTACAAAATGCCAACCTGTACCTGATGGAAAACTAGTAGCAGAAGTCTTGTAGAAATAAGTCTTCTCAATATTAATTGAAAGAACGCCTAAAATCGCTTACTAACTTTCTTGTGGTTTAAGCACCGCAAAATTTAGTACTAATTAAATCTTTACACTTTTCCAGATCCTGAAACTGAGCCGCGTCATTTACGGGGGCTTTAGTCTCATCAACATTGTCTGAAATCGTTTACCAAGAAGGATATCGGCAAGTCTTAGTGTGGTTTTAGTTCCAAAAAGTTTAGAATTGTCAGATATTTGAAAAAAGCCAAGAAGACGATATACACCACTGCATACAGTAGGAATTTTTACAACGTGGGCCAAAAGAAGTCATCCGATGTTGTTTGGCCTTCAGAATATCGGTTGTGGCTCGCGCAGTGTGTGCCGTTGCTCTGCCCTGTTGGAACCACATGTTCTCCATCGGTTAACATGGTCCTATAGTGCGCACCGTCCACTGTTTTCGTTTGAATGGCCCGATGACCCCTCAAGCGTGAACAGCGCACCATGCAGTAACTTTGAGCGGGTGTAATGGCTACTCGTGCATTACTCGTGGATTCTCGGTGCCCAAGAAGCGATAGTTTTGATTGTTCACCTACCCGTCTATTCAGGATGATGATTGATAACTCTCCCTTTTACGTTAAGGTCGGACATGCTCCCATCAAAACATTTAAAATGATTAAGACAACATTTTTATTGAGAGGATTCTTTAAATTCCTCGATTCGACAAGAGAGAAACAATACTCCAAAAATATAATAATAAGCCACTAACATTGATATCATTGGGAGAAATCATCTGATGTCAACGCAACGTTCACAAGAAGTTGCAGGATAAAGCGTTGGGTTAAAGAGTAAATAAGGGCAAGCCCAACAAGGAACACACAATATGGATGAATTAGCAGAAAGCCATAATCGACAGCGTTGAGGTGGTAAGGGACTTTCTGTACCCTGGCTACACCATTAATTCTAACAATGACATCTCAGAAATCTAACGAAGGTTTGCCCAACCTTTTTGTTTGAAGGCTTATTAAAAATGTTAAGTACCTAGATTTCTTATAAGGTCGTAATCACCGCAGTCGTTTTTTAACTGTATATAAGGACACAAGTTATACCACCAATTTCACGAGTAGTTCAGTGGCATAGGTTTGGTAAAAAGATCTAGGTATTGCATTTAAAGGTATTTTTTTAGGAAATGTTGATTCCGTTGGTAGGCGTAGTAGAGGAAGATGGTATCATTTGCTTTAACTGGTTATGTAGGCGAAATGTAAACCAGGAACTTTAAAACCTAGGTAGTCAACGACATTTACTACAGCATTATGTAATCATATATATATATAAGAGACATTTTGTTGGCAGGCTGAGCGAGCGAAAACTTAGAATGATCCAATCATACAAACCAGCATGAAAGACAGTGAAAGAACAAGGTTTTTGAAATTTAGAACCAAAATTTACAAATGTCCATAAAAATTTACAATTGTAGCGCGAACGAATAAAAATTCCCAGGCAGCTGTTAGACGCAGTAGATGAAGAAGTAGAAGCAAAAGTAGAAACCAACCTTAACTAGAAGTACATAACTGAAGTCAGTAAGCAATGCACCTTTCCAATTGAAGAATCATCATGGGTAAGTTCGAGTATTAATTTAGCAAATAAATACATTCTTTTAGTCTATTGAAGTATTAGGGAATATTCAACTTGAATAAATTTCATGAGGATGGTTTATGGAAATGTACTCATCTAAATTAGCAAGCTATAAAAGTATGTAAGTGGTTTTATTTAGGAATGTTGGAGTATCACCAAGATATGTTTTTTGTGGTGAAAAGTACGTGTGTCAATAGTGTCAAATTAAGGCTGTTAGTAAATCCGGTTGCCAGTTTACTAAAATTGGAACTATCTCGTGTTTCTTCTTTAAGAATCAAGGGAACACATCATTTAAGATGTAGCCTACAGACCTCTTTCAATAAATTATTAAAGCCAACTCATTTCTCAAAAGTAATCCTAACCAGTCCTTCGTTGTAGAGCCAGTCAAAATAAATAACAAAAATAAACAGATATTTCATTGATACAAAAATCTTGACGGGAGTCCTTCCAATCGGCGACATATTGCAAGATCAAAGAGCCCAGAATTTGAGAAATCCATAAAACCTCATCTAATTATCGTATTCCCTACAAATATTTTCAATAATATCAATCCGTCTTGTCAAAAGACAAAATTCAAAAACAGCAATGTTTCCATATGTTTGCATGCAAGATGACACACCACCTCAACATAAAATCAACAACACACACAGAAGAAAAAATAGATACAAATTCCAAGCAAACAAAATACTTTCACTCCTAAGCGATCAACAAATATCTGCTGCTAGGTATAGTTATTTAATTGATATTTCAAATAAATCAATGATGTAATTACATGAAAATCCCCCTTGCTCCAACAAAACACAAAATGAATCGAATAGACAAAAACCTCTTCCCACATCTACCTCTTTATGCATACAGGTGTCTCTGAACCCGAATTTATTACGTTGGAATTCCGTTTTTTTTGTATACGTATATATATGCATTAACTAAGTGTAAAATTAGATAATAATTTCATCCACATTAAAATAAACAACTGCACAAGAGATGAACGTTCTTTTTTTTCGTTTTTGTTTCTGTCTTATTCACAAATATCAGAGCGGCCATGATTGCTTGTCAAGTTTTCCTCCTTTTTGCCGTTCTTTGTTTCGATTATAATGATGAGAGGACAGGAATTCACTGCAAAGGTGTGTGATCGTATTGCAAAAATTGCTGCGAATTTTATAAAAATAAAAATACGACGAAATGAACAAACGAAAAAAAAAACAACGACCGTATAAAGTTATGAAAGGCCTCTTTCAATGCGACACACAAACACAGGAAAAATGTTATTCGTTTCTCGTTAAAAATAGAATGCGTGAGACTTCATAGGAAATGTATAAATTTTCAAAAACCAACGAATGAAAAAAAATATATACTTGTTCTTGCTTCAAGTGTTGTTTATATTTTTCGCACAGGTGAATAAATGGACTTTTTTCCTTCGTACTAATTGCAACAGCTTAAGTGAAAAGCAACAAAAAATTATTAAAAACCAAACATCTCTTTACAAAAAAAAGAATAAAATCCCAGACAAGTTGTTTAGCAGTGGCCAACTCAGCAATGTGTGGCATTGAACATTAATTTTCTTTTCAGTTGTATTTTTACAAGAAAAATAGTGCCAGCTTTAGTAAAAATCCAAATTTTCTAGGCGAAAATTTCTCACTAAAATTTTGGTGTTCCAAGACAAAATTCAGTTCTTTTTCATACATAACCCATTCACCAATTCACAGTGTGACGACTCTCTCTGCCTTCTTCTTCTTCTACACACATTTGCTGATTAATCTTTAGAAAATCTGTTTTTCACTTTTTTTTTTCTTAATTCAATTCCACTTGAACGGGCACACAAAATTCACAAGAAAATCAATTGAAATTCACTTTTAAAATGCATTACCTATTTTTTACGGTTAATCGTATTATTGTGGGGGTTAGAAGTGTGGATAAATATAATTTTCGATTTTTTTTCTAATAACTGATTGCGATTGCTCTTCGATGAAAAAAAAAGACTACTGCTTTATATTTTTGATTAGAAATAAAAGTTATCCCTCTTCTTCACCTAAACACATACACACACTCGTCGACTTGGAATTGTTTTATGTTTTTCCTTTTCTTTTCGCATTTTCCTTTTGTGGCTGTAAGGGAATTTCATTAGTTTGAACTCTTTCATCGCATGGCTGGCTGTCAAACGGAAGGTAGAGCGATCGCATTCACTCCATATAAACACTGCATTGTAAACGTCACTTTCAGTGGGACATTTTTTTATCCCAACTTAACAAAATATAGCAAAGAATATCCAAAAGACTTACGGTTTTTCGATGTCAAAAAGAATTTCTATTCCAAAGAGAATTACTTCCATCGAATTTCTTCAAACATTCAAATAAAGTGCTAACTAAGAGAAAAAAAATCAATTGTCAACGTCAAGAGGGAAGAATAAAAAATAAAAACGACGAGACAAGTTTCTCCCTTTTTCCACAAAATAGTAAACACAGCAAAAGCAAGACAATCGTTTCTTGCGTCAAACCCTTAATGCGCCAGAGCTGTAAAACCAATTCGCTTTTTTGCCATATAATATGACTGTCTCACTTCACCTTAAATCACTTCATCACAGAACAAAGAACACAATAAAAACTAATGACATCTCTTTCATTACATTCACTTGGTCTTTTTTCGCACGTAATTACAAGGGAGAAAGAAGAGATAAAAATGAAAAAAAAAAAAGTCGTCTTCGTTTTGAAATCAATAAAATTTCGGATTCTACCAATAAGTTCATTTTCACACTTAAATGGACAATTTCGAAACAAAATTTCAACATTTTCGGGTGCAAATCGTTTACCTTTGCTTGTAAACCAAATTTTGCAAATTTATTGGAATTGTTTTACTGTGTAAAATTGAAAGTTGCAAATTTAGCAGAGAGAGATGTTGCAAGAAATATACAAGACACTCTTTTGACTGATGTTGTAGATTTCCGGTTAAAATGGGTTCAAATTTTTAGGGAAATTTTCATTGTTGTTGGTTTTGGGTTGTGAAGGGATTTTTTTTTATTAAGTTGAAAAGTGTTGATAGTTCGTTTGGGTCATTTCATGAATTTCAATGTTGGAATTATTTGCAGAATTTATATCAGTTAAATTTTGTCATGTGTTATGATTATTTTTCATTTATTTGATGTATTTTTGTTGGTCAACGGAATAATAGCTGGTAGTAGATTGGGGGAAATATACGGGTAAAGTAATAGATTTTTGCTGTTGAACTTTTTTGCAGAAATTACCCATTATTATTGTTTGCAGGGTTGTTAAATGCATTAGGTTACACTTTAAGCCCTATTAATGCAAATTAATTGGTTTGCAGCCTAGTTCCGGATTTTAGATTACATCTCCGAAATAAGATAAAATAACAATCAGCTGTTTTCAGTCTTATTTGAGTGTTCATGCGGAAATGCTTACCTTGTTTCGTCAGTCATTTCTCCTACACTCTCACGTGATTAAAATTCAAGATTTTGTTAGCTATTCAAAGTAAGATGTTAAGCATTCTTATTAGTGATTTTTACTTTGGCACAGTTCCTTAAATATGAACGAAATCATCAATAAACCTAATTTTATAATCGATTGTCATAAATAAACACAATTTGTAGCCACTAACTTATCTTTATAGCTCAATAAAATTATTTACCGAATACGAATCGCAACTGCTGGGAGTTAGCTAGTGACCGGCCAAAGGTTCACCCTAGACTGTATCGTCAATTAATTGAGTATTTAACCCCCGTATCAATAAACGCTGATTATCAATGACTAGCGTAACAGTTTTGGTCAAAAGAACGGAATTTTTTTTTTTTTGTAAGTGGAGAATTGGATATTAATGTTTATTACAGCGGGTTGACCTTGTATGACGGTGCCAAAACATTTATATGTATTAATTTGTAGCTATATTTCAGAAATACAGCAACCCATTTTTTTATTAACAAAGCTCTTTTTATTTTAATTTATTACACAAAAAGTCTATTAGGAACAAATTAAAAAAATACAAATAATCAACTTTAGAATAGACAGAAAGATCATAGAACAGTTTTTTTTAATAAATTAGTAAAATATTTAATTACAAAAGAAAATACAGAAAAATGGCGATTGGACCCAGCCGCTGACTTAACAAAGAACACATTTATTTTAAATTAATTCTCAATACTTAATCACAACATCCACATTTTGTGAGCCCTTTTCCATCTTTTCTCGAATCTCACTATCCATGCCCATGAAGCGCACCAAACGGGTACCATTATAGGGCGAATCACTGCCAGGTGGATACTTTCTCATCTGTGAATGAAGAACATATGCTGCTAGATAAATGAATCCCATCAAGTAAGTTAGGAGCGACGTCTAAATATCCGCATTGTACTTGTGCAGATTTGTTGTTTTATTTAGTTTACACACTATACCTTTTTTTAATTCTCTGCTTTTGTTTAGGATCTAATTTTAATTTTATCCAAGAAAGCGTATACATTTTTTTTATTTTTGTTAACGTTGTGCAATCTCGTTTACAAATTAGACAGGTGTCGATTTGTGTGGAATAAGTAAAAGCTTAGAAGTTGCATTATTTTTGAACAGAATTTCTTTAAGACTCCATTATCCTTGCCATTTATTAGGGTCCGAGCTTCGCTTTTAGGTAATTTCTTATTTGAATTTTGTTAACAAATACATTGAGCCAAATCAGTAAAATGACGGTTTTGATAGGAAAGAATAACAAGAGGCAAAGTATGCTTTATGCAGCATAAGGGTGACAGATGGAAAATATAGAGAAATGACAGTGCTACCGAAGACTCAATATTTTTTATAGTCGAAATGGGAGAAAAGTATCGATATATTTGTTTGTCAAAATAAAAATATAAAGAAGTAACAAATAAAAAAGTATTAATTTATTTTAAATCAAAATAAAAAAACCCCACCCAAAATTGATTTTCGTCTAAATCCTAGCACAACTAAATGAAATAAAAGAGATAATTGTGTAGGGTTTAGTACGTTTGTATGTCATTGTTATGTTAGAATAGTGTAACGAGTAAACAGAAAGTGAAAATAATGAAGTGTTAGTGAGTGTGTGTTTGCATTTTAGGTTTGCTTAGTATTGCTTTATTTATTTAGTTTTTGTTTTGTTTGTTTAGATTTATTTGCTCGCAGTGTTGGAATCATCTTTGGAAAACCGTTTCTGTAAAAAATAAAACCACCAACCATGTTTAAATCTTTTTAAAGAGTTATTGTTGTTTTATTTTTGTTAAACTATCTAAAGCTACTGTTATATTACGATTAATGTATGTATTTTAACAAAAAAAATTTAAGGGATGTGTTTTTAGCATCCTTAAGTTATTTTTTTAGCTTTGTAAATTAAATTATTCTCTCTTTTTATCGGCTGTAGGAAGGTATTTAAACTCTGATTTTGAATCCTATTTATTCAAAGTCTAGTCTAATCTCAGCATTTTGAGCTTTGTTTTAATTTTATGATAAATTATAATAGATCTGGTACCTCAATACCTGAAAAGATGTCATTTTCTGACAAATGTAAGCCAAGTTATCAGATTTTACTTAAACATTTCTCAGCAAGAGAATTTAAAGCTTTATATCTTCCCTTTGTTGCAAAAGAATTACAAAAATCTTTAAGCAAAATGTCTAATTGTGTGAAACGTGAAAGGATGTATAGCGTGCAATATGTCATTTAGATATCAATGAGGAGATATTCACAAAAATTAGAAACTCACGGTTTAATCTTAATATTTTTTTTTAAAGAATTTGAAAGCTTTGCGCAGAGGCGATTAAAATAATAAAAAGAGTTTGTGACTAATCGGAGTAATCGATTCAGTCATCGTTTTGCAGAAAAGCATTAACAAAATTTGTTAAGTTTTACTAGTTAAACCAAACCTTTCAATTGCCAAAAATTATAATTTTGTTGAATCTCGGGCCACTCTTTCTAAAAGATAAAGAAAACTAAGAATGTAAAGAATTTGAACTAATTTCCTATTACAAATCCAATTTTTGTCGTTCAAAAATATTGGTTACTCGTAGCTCCTTTTTGACTTCGATAAAAGATGAATTCCTAGTTTAAGCACGATAAATTAATGACGTTAAGCATTGGCAAACAAATATATTGTCGAAACGTCTTTTAAAAATAAATTCAGAAGCAAAATTCCCTGCCAAGTTTTTACAGTCTTGTAGATCCTGTTTTGTTTTTGTTTTGTTATCATTCGGATAACAGATTTTTTACCATTCGAAAACACCATAATTGATTGGTCGTTATGATGGTTTAAAATTTATTTCTATGTATTATTTGGTAAACGACATTAAGTAATTGGGACCACTTATGAACATTTTCAAAAATAGCTTCTGATTGCAGTCTAATCAATTGGTGTTACAAGGGGTACGGTCATACCTCAGCAATAATCTAGCTGTTAAACCATGGGATGAAAAAGAAATATACATTGATGACAAATGTCATTTCGAACTGGTTTGCATAACTGACTTTTTTTGATTTTACCGAATACAAATAACCTTTCAAGACCACCTTCAGGGTTCAACCTGAACTCCAATCGGTAAAATTATTATTATTATTATTTTTTTAATTTTGTAAACAACTTAATTTTCGACTGCTGTTAATGTATTTCTTTTTAAATTACATCTGTTGATTAGAATATTTATTTGTTAACCCCTAAGCAAAAGCCGCTAAACAAAACAACTCACCATAATCCTATACTTCTCCTTGCATGCATAATCGGATTCATCAATATCCTGATAACAATCCGATTTGTACTCATCTGGTAGCGGTTGACCTTCGAATTCACAAAGTTTATGCAGAGGTCGAGATCTACTCAAACAGAATTATTACAAACTTAAATTCACCTCATAAATCTTTTTTTGCGAAAGCTCTACCTCACAATCAATTTGTTCATTGTTGATGGCTTTTGCATGGGACAATAAAACACATCCGGTGTCTTTTTATCGAAAACTATCGATTTCCTCATCATGTCTTTCTCTTTGCCTGTTATTTTGTCCCCAAATTTCGCTGACACACTCCAACTGCAGGCGAGCAAAAGAACTGCCGCAAAGATGAGTCGACTAGTTGCCATTTTCTCTCGCAATCAAGAAATGTATCTGAAAGTATTAAATTAATGCGATTAGTTTAAGTGAGTGCGACGACTTTTTTATTCGGTGGAAAGTCCTTGAAGTTGTCAACCGTAAACTACCTGCTCAGCCAGTTTGTACCTGTGAATATAACTTTGGAGATAATTTTTTCAGCGGCAAAAACTACTTTCACGATTTAACAAGAGCACAAACCATAAACTGGGGGTGCTTTAAAAGTCAGTTTTGAAGTGCGCAGGCGCAATCAGATAGATGTTGCATTGCTTTGAACGTGGAACTTGTGTGCATATCTGTATATACAGCAGCCGTTTGGCATTTGGTGCAATGTGTTCGATGAGTGGTAGTTGGTAAATAATATGTAAATGCCATTGTATGAGACTGACTTGTAACGAAATATAAACTTGTAGTGTAAGTTCAGGGCACAAATGGAATGTTATAAGGTCTTGAATGTTCAATAAACTATACCAATTGGGTGCAGTCAACAATGGTGTTTGTTCTTGTATGGGTAATGTTTTTAATGAGGTAATTGCAACAGCTTAAAATAATGTGGCTTGCATTGGGGTTAACTTGATCTGCAAACTGCAAGAAACCGACAACATGTAAATGTTATTTGTATATTAATTGTATCGATCTACATTGTCACTAACAAGTTGGTAATTAGCTGTTGTTCCATATTTTTGAAGGAGTGGTATTATCGGTGTGACAATACGTTGGTGTTTGTTATATATGACAGACCAATACAGCGGAATATTTTACTAATTACTAAATTAGAGCGTTTCCTTCATCAGTTGTGCAAACAATCGAGAAGAACAATGGAATGAAATTTCTTAAAAAAAAAAAACAATTAACAGATATTTTGTTTTGAGGAATTGTTTTGAATGACAGATGTTGATGCAACGTCCAACCGTCTTTGTAGCCATAGTTAAGAAAACACTTTTAAAGGCAACTACTAATGACACTGTGCCGCTCTTTATGTTTGTGATAGGTGGTACAACTGTTTAATTTTTGTTTTTCTAAAAATTTCACCTTAATAGCTCTTCTTCTTGATATCTTAATCGTATGTTTAACGGGTGTAAATAAAACCCATTTACAAATGGTGTCATCGTGATGACCACCATTTTGCCTACTTCAACCTTCAACAAATGGTTAAAAATGAAATTTTTCAATTGAAAGACAATCACTACGAAAAGCATAACCTTCACGATAATTATCAACGTTATCTTTTGTCTTCAATTTCATTTTACATTTAAGTACTTGACAATATGACGTCATGTGCTTCTTTTCTTAACAAAGTGTTGCTAATACTACTCAATGAAGTAAACATAAGTTGTATATTCAATGCCAAACACGTTGAGGTACTCGTATATCATGGTGTCATTAAGTAACAAACAAATTGCTCGTCAAAGTGAGCAGAAAATACGAAAATAAAATAAGTTGAGTTACCTATAATTGTCATTTGCAAGCTACACTTTAACTCATGGAGGTAGGTGACAGATCGCCTGTTTCTATGATGTGTGATGCTAATCAGGTAAGTAAAACATACTGATGGCTTTAATTACTTTGGTAACTTGATCGTACTACATATGACTGGTGTAGAGATCGTTCTTGGTTAAACATACATATAGCTTTAAATGTCAATACTATCTTATGGTTTTATGACATGATATGCAGGTATTGACTTTGAGGTATTTTTTCACATTTAATAGGTTTTTTGGTTGGAATTTCTTGAGTATGCGATGGATTATATTGTATTTTGAGTATTGTTGCGGAAATTGGGTAAACATGTGATGGGATTCGTGGTTAAAAGTTTTGTTGAAAATTAATTACAAATAAAATACAATTTTAACAACCGCAATCTTAAATGTTATATCATTCTTATATTTTATGTTAAATGCGCATTAGACTACAATGAAGTCATTGGCCAACTATTTTAGGATACAAGACTAAGAATGTTTGGAAGAGGTGAACACAACTTAAGGTCGCATATTCATAAATTTTGTATAACCTCTTACTATGTCGTTAGACTTAACACGAAGTTAAGGTATTTTGTAGACGTTTTAGGCCCATATCTAAATGAAAAACTCTATTTTATGACAGAATGTTTTAAGTTAAGGCTCATTGATTACATATGCTTCCTTTGCAGTGTTACTAGACGAACTTGTCAATTTTAGTAAAGTAATCAAAGCAGCATGCATACTTCAAATTCCCTACAACCTGCTACCGGTTGCTATTTTTTCAACTCCAATATGCAGTTATGTTTCATTCATAACTGCGTTCACAGTTCCCAGATCTGTAGATACTATCTCTGTTTCTTTGTCGTGTAAATGAGCGAAACAATATTCACACTCTCACAATGGACTAAAAACTCAACAGACCCAAGAAAAGTACATACCATCGGGTACCTTAAAGGAATAATTATCAACACTTCATGTATGTGAGGAAAAAATCCATAAAATACATTATGCCGTGCTACTGTCTGACGTGTACGATGATGAACCATACAAGCCGCATAGTGTTATGTGAATAATTTCACGGAAAATAGTGATCATTCACTCTTCGGACTTTTCAGAGGAATAGTTTTTTTTTTCTTTCACATTTTCCAACAATATGAACAAACAAATGTTAAGAATGAATACCTGTTTTTAAAGTTGGTATATTCATGAGCTACTGTCGGTAAAATGCTTACAAATTTAATTACCACTTTCGTTTTTCGAAGCGGCACAACCATATGTGTACGCTAATCAATGGGGAGAAGTGAAAGTGATCTTTGCGCATTGGGCTGGTTAAATAGATTTAAACCAAATTTGTGATGGGAACAATGCGATGTGGTGTATCATGTATCATCTTCATCAAATTCAATGAACGCTAAACAAGAAGACAAATAAATTTGGAAGAATGAAAGTTAATAAAGACTCAAAAATTAAGTTAACACTTGATCAGCAAATTGGAAAAGCTTTATCTGACATCCTTTAACAGATTAAAGATATGTTTTGGTTTGGCCAAGTGCAAACAAGTTTGACTGTTAGCGTCAATTTATAAATGAATCTGTTCAAAGGGTTCGATTTTGAGCGCGAAACAGTTTTTTTTAATGTAAAAAAAAATGAAAATTCTTCATTTAATCGTTACTAACTAGGCTTTTTGTTAATTTTGAAAGAACATTCAGGATTCAGCACAATCAAGAATGTGAGAATCTGAATTTGATAAGCACATTTTCTACATTACCTTCTCCTTACCTCAACTGTATTTTTCTTGTTACTGCCTTAATCAGATGGATATTATGGTGGTGACTGTAAGAGTAAACTGGTGACAGCCATCAAAAATGGAACGCATTCAAAGAAAAGGGTGCAGCTCAGGACTAGTTAAAATGATTGAGTTCTTTCAAATGTCTTCAATCAATACATTTAAAAGTCATCAAATTATTTACAATATGAATGACATAATACCATTCAATCTCAACTCGTCTCGAATAAACCTCCTTTAAACTTGAGCACTACCCCAAGACGAAGTGATTGTTGAGACTGAATCACTTAAAATAATTTGCTAAATAAAAATCTTCCCACATATAAATTGTACCTACTTCTAATCCCATAAACATCCCAAATACACACTCAAGTTCAATTCCATTTTTGGGCAGAGCCAAATGTCAACGTCTTTTGGGCTTACATTAGTCATGTTCTTCCCACAAACTTTGCCATAACTTGCCGCCAACAAATTATTCCGCTTAACGAGCGAGTGACATGTATTTATGTAATTGGGAAATGCCTACCAAAAGACAAGGCAATTTTCGTTTGTATTGCCCGGTACTTCTTTGCTTCATATTGATAGTTATTTTAGAAATCGATGCCTAAACGCCACCGACCACACCTTAATTAAAGCAATTTTATAACGTACACGGTTTTGCACAAAATTAGCATAAGTACATACAAGAATGTATATGGTCACAGAAAAGACCGTTATAATTTCCGTTTGTTTTTGTTTCACATATACTTCCAACATCAACATTAATTAGAAATTTAGATAACATTTTAAGTCCCATCTCTTCTGGTAAACACCTTTGCGATGCCACCTTGATTGGCAGTGTGCGCCCACTTGGTCAAACACCTTGGCTTACCGATTCTCAAGTTACCACTTCCTTCGTTGTGTTAGGCATTGGACTATGGTCATCACGGTTTTTTTAGTTTCTGCGAGGGCGAAGTGGCATTGAGTGTAGATATGAAAATATTCGTGCTGGTAAGTCTACCACCTACGGCTAATATCACTCTTACATGTTATAATTACACTTCTTAATTAAGCTGTTAGCGAAGAATCGCTCTTGGAAACAAATGAAACCACATCTAATCTGGGTCTCTTTTATTGAACAGGTTCCAAGAAAACAAGTCGTAGAAACTTAAGAATCCGTTTGGTTGGCAGTACAGTACATACTTATAATTTAAATTAAATCGGGATTTTTAATTTCGATTTGCAGTGAAATTGTTATTACGGATTTGAATCGTCTCCAATCCGGTTGAATTGTAGAACCAGTATTGACTTATACAGCTTCGCAGCTGAGTAAATGATTGACTGGTGTAGCCAATGAAAAAAATGTCAACAAGTTCATGATGGGAATGAAGCTTTTTTATTAATTAATCATTTGAGTTTTTTTGGCATTATTAATTAAACGTGCTATTGGGGATTATTTTGAGTAGCTTGCACACCAATTCAAGATGATGTGAGGTTCAAGATCATCGACACAAAGTAGACCAAGTGTTAATGTTTTTGTATTCATTCAATGAAAACACTGACATACTTGTTATTTTACGGTCGTTCAAGTCATATCAAATTCAACTGTCTTACGGTTGCGCAAACTGAGTCATGGCGTTTCTGTGAGTTTAATAAACATAAAGGCTTACTTATTGCGTATTCCGTATTTTTCGAATGAAGAAGTAAAACCTGTCATCTGTCATAAGCTGACGACACAAAAAGTTGTATGGAAAAAGTTTCATTTGGTGGGAATGTATGTTGATTTAAAATTAAATCTGTGCGCATAAATATTCGTAAAAATTGAAACAAGGAAAAAACTCTTTTGACGTCTTAGTTTTATTAATACATACAAGCGTATTATATGGGTTATATATACATTCCCAGTAAATATAATATCTGTTTGGAAATTATTGGGAGGAATTCATAAAACGTAAACTGTTTTGATGCCGGGGATTTTTAGATATCACTAGATGGATTCAACAAACAGTTGACCTTTACTCCATTACTCCACAGCCATAAGCCACTAGTTGATGTCAACCTCAAATAAATTGTGGCAACGTTAACCCAGATAGTTAAATACTAACATTTAAAGTGTTTGTTTGTTGGTGAAGAAACTAATTAATGACATAACCGGCTCCAGTAAAGTGCAAAACACTAAAGAAATACAGCTATAGCAAACAAAATTAAGGTTTGCAAATTTAAGTCGATAAAATAGAAATCTACTCATTTAAATATTGACTTCGGGTTTAGTTTTAGTTTGACTTTTTCATGTATTTACCTCTTGGTTATATTTAGTCGACTTTCATTGGTCAAAACACCTTTGATTCGGATTTATATGCAATTATAATGCATTCATTTGTTATTTATGAATTGAGTGATTAGCAATAAAATACCCAATGAACCACAGCCACAGAATCCAAGCAATGTCCAATTTCAGTTTTCTACTAAACTCTTTTGTCTAATATGTGGTATGATATCACTTAGCTTCCGGTGAGGATTTCTCTTTGGCATTCCGTATTTTCCATTCTATTTTTGCAAATATTAAGGAAACTCAGGAAAAGAAATGTCAACACACGTTATAACAAGAAAAATAAACCGCACAACTATTAAATATTTCAATCTGCATGTTAACAATGGTCCATTTGAATAAATTGCTAAGGTTAAGCCCAATGAAAAGTACACATTGTTACCACTCAGCCATACCACAAGAGAAAATCGCAAAATAAACAAAAATGCTTATGTAGCGTTACACAAATGCAAAAACAAAGGTATTCCGACAATGAATCCATTTTTGTCGTTTTTTTCTCAATTGTGTGTGGGTGAAATGTGGAAAAGAAATAAAGAAAAACGAATCCATTTCCCAATAAGAAAGAGGGGTAAAAGTTGAAACTCGGCCAAATCAGCGCACAATCGTCTGCGTCTAATTATGGTATGCTTGCATTTTATTTTGTATCTGTCTCGTTTTTCCATCCATTAAGCTGCCTGACCACCGCGCCGTTACAATTTACACTAAGTATTGTTGTTACACTGAGTGACTATGTGTTAATTGTTGTGTTGTTTTAAGGTCAGTTTACAACTGTGAAATAAGATCCAACAGGGTTCACCGGTCATTGACATACATGAAGATACCTTGAGATAATTAACAAAAAACACCTTGAATCATTTACACTTCACAAATTATTTTCATTCACACTATTACTTTGAACACACATTAAATTATATGGAACAATTTTCAATAATTCACCTTTTTCAACACGAACTTTTTTTACAACAACTGCGCAAACTCGAGTATCCAAAGCCTAGCTCGTTTCTCGTAATACTAACTTGGTGGTTTTGGATTTCTGATTCACAAAGGTGATGTCAGATAAATCTAAGAAAAGCTAAAAAGAGAGAGGCAAAATAAGAGTTTTTAAGAGAAGTACTTGACTGCCGATTCTCTTAAGACATCTCAATTAGATAAGATAAATATTTGTCCCCCCATTGAATGGGATGTGGAATCTGAGGAGTCTTTGGACTCAGACACAATTGTAAGGGGACTGATGAAGCAGCTTTTTGGTTTTTTTTTTTGTTCTGCTGGCAAGTGCATTACTTTGTCGATAGATGTAACGCGCCGCGTTTAGGTCAGTACGTGATTGGATTAAAGATAATTGAGAATAATATTTCCGGTGTGGATTTCAAACCCACCAGATGAGGGATTTTTCATGTAATTCCAGTTTCTGCATCAACTCTTTTGCTTTGATTATTTTCTTTAATTTTTGTTCGGTTACGCTTTAACACTTTATTGAATTGTTTACGATGTTATGCAAAAAAGGATGGAGATTGTAAATGATTTCAATAAAGTAGACATTGACATAACAAATCTCTTTACACGATTTGGGGAAAAAAAATCTCCACACATTTTAAATTGTGTACGGATAAGTGAGTTTTCTTTTTGAAAAAAAATCCAAGGAAGATCTATGAATAAAACTGCAAAAAAAATGGCTCGACGGTCGTCGAACAATTTAAACAAAATTGGTAACAATACTGCTATTCTAGCAGTTGGAAAAACCAACATCTTTAGCAGTGAAACTTCTTTGGGCTCGTCGGGGTAAAACGAAATGAAATTTCAACACTTAAAGTTATTTGTAGGGGAAAACTAGACAGAACAAAGGTGTGTGCATGCATATCAGAAAATATAATGGAATGCAAGTGCGGCCGCGGAAAGAACAAATTTGCGACCAACAACAACATGCAAAAACTTATGTTTCAGAAAAAAGAGCGAGAGCGTAAGCATCAGAGAGCTGTTGGTAGTGAATGTTCGGGGCTACGGAGTACAAAAGTACGGACTATACGGAGTACGGACAACGGACTTCTGTTATTTGAGAAACTTCGATGCATGAAGGTTCACTTCAACCTCGTAGAAATCTCTTTTTTTTTATCTTCGAATGTGCACGAAAACTCTAAGTGTAAATTTCACCTAAAAACTGTCCGCCTTAACTCAACACATGCTTAAATAACATCATACAAAGGCGGTTAGCCTTAATCTATCAAAATAAAGTTCTGATCTTATATAAGAATTCTGTCGCTCATAGTTTTGGCGGCTATCTTAACACGAAATAATGATGCCTACTTTATATATCTACTCAAATAAATTAAATTAAGCATTTTAATGCTAAAAAATAGACTGCGAAAATAACTACAATTAAAATTTTTAAAAACAAATGCTCTCAAAGTGTTATATTTTTATACACTACCACTATGGGAATATAAGTTTTACATTAAATTTAGAACATAGCAAAATAATTTCGATGGGTATACCTCAAAGTATATGAAACGACGCACAATAGCTAGCTGAGTCCATCTAGCCATGACTGTCTGTCCACCTGTCTGTGTGTCAAAGATTTTTGGGCCTTAAATTTTGAACTAGAGTATTTGAATTCGGTAGGTACACTTTTTGTAGGCGTTTTGTTAAAAAAAAACGATTTTCGGCAGAGAAGACTAGTAAAATTTGGAAATTCTTTGATGCAAATACTTCGAAAATAATGTAAGATGCATTTAGTCATTTCGTTTTTTTTCGTCAATACATCATTTTGACTCACGTCCTTTTGGGGCGTTTTCTAATATAACTATTTGTATACTCAACCCCATAGCATATCAATATAAAAAAATAGAATAAAATATTTTGATTTACTGTCTGAGCATTGTGAAAATGACACCCCCGCGTCTTGGTGATGTTTAATTTAAGGATGGAATGGGATAGGTTATTCAACGATTCGCACTGCGGGTTATAGCCTTCTTATATGTTTATTTGCCCATTGGATCCCTAGCACTGCACTAAATATACGGTAAATATTGCCGCACATATTTGTTTACCAAAATAAAAACAAGTGAAAATTAATATCAAATAACTTTAAATTTAAAAAAAATAACACAATTCAATTGATTTAATTATTATAAGCAATTGTATAAACCGCAAAAATTGAAGCAAAACAACAAAAAAAATCAGTCGCGCACAACGAATGAAGAACCACCGGCAACCATATTGACTACTAGGAAGATTATTTTGATATGTCAAGACCAAAGTGACGCAATATTCGGTTGAAAATGAAGTTGGTACATGAAGTATAGGGTGCCCCGAGAATTGCCCCGAGTATTGAATTCAGATGATCCGAGAAGCTACAAAACACCAAATTGCAAGCTCAAAGGGACACTATCATATAGTTTATACAAATGATAGTGTTATATATATTATTCAATATATAACTATTGAACATTGTATAAAATTTAACCCTCTTTTTAACGAAATTTACACACGGCCTAAGAAACGTTTAAACAAACAAAAATAAAATTTTACGAGTAAACCAGTTTACTCTTGATTAAAGCTGATCATTAAGTAATTATTATTATGACCTTTCTAACCAAAACGACCCTAATGTAATTCTTTTACACTACGGAATATATGATAAATCCTAGTATCTATCAAAATCATTTTATATTATGCCTCGAGAGCATATCTGTAAAAAAAATTCCCATCGACCCACCACATACTCAAACCATTTCTACCCAAACTCCTTACCAAAATCCCAGTCATACCAAACGTCAAAACAGGAAAAATACCCACCAGCGCACCACACCGCGACAAATACCTCTCACATCAGTTGTACCAACTCCAAAGCATCCGAAAAATTCAAGAAAATAATAATTTTTAATGTTTGGTGTTTGTTCTCGCTCAGACGTCGCCATTTCTAATTTCCAGTCAAAATAAAGTGTTAAAATCTCCGGCAAAAACAATCGCAACAAACTCCACAACCAATAGATTCCAAAAAAGTGTCCATCGCCCATGAAACAATATCCATTACTTAATTAATTCGCATTACGTGAAAAGTAAAACGCAAACCATAGTGAGTTTCGTAGTTAATTTTTTTTTTTTTTAATATTTTTCTCCGCACACACACAATCGTCGTACCGCTAACACGCCAAAACGAGACAGAAATAAGTGAAATCTAGTTTGAGTGAGTGAGTGAACACAATAACTGCAAAAATTTCTCATTGGAAGAGAAAAATAAAATCTTGGTTAACATTTTTGCTTCGAAATTTCTTTTGTCAAAAAATCGACACAACTGTTCGAAAATACGTGAAAAACTTGAAAAAATGCAAATCGTGTCGCAGACGAATGGGTAAACCACTCCTGCAGACTATTATTGAAGTGCAGTGCGTCCGTGAAAACAATGAACAATTCTGTGAAAAGGTATAGCAATTATACTGGCGAACAAAGTCATCATCAGCAGCAAAAGCAGAGGCTACTCATCTTAAACACCACCACCACCAAGAGGACTAGAAGCAGCAGCAGCACTACCATCGTTGCCGTTGTGGTGCTGTCGCTTTTTGGTTTTTGGATTTTTCTTTGGACCTTGATGCTGGCGGTTCGAAGTGTCTGTAAAAAAGTCGTCGAAAAGAGTCAGCAATTTCCTACTTTTACCGTCAAACAGCAAAGGGCTATTTTGAAGAACGAATTTCAGGTGAGTGCGCTGCGACGATCGACACCTCTTTCCGAGCAAACTTCAGTGTAAGGTGTGAGTGTATTGGTGCGTGTGGGGCGCGAACGGGAAAAGGTGCAGCTACTGTGGAATAAATAAAATTTACAATTTTTTTTTCATTCCGAGACATTGAAAACTTTCTCAAAAAAAAAGATTTTCTGGTGGAAAATCTGCTATTTTTGCAAATAGTTGGAAGCGCGCCGATGGGAATGATACGATTGTCATTTACATGAGGAGAAACGACTTTTCTCTTTTCAACCATCGCTCGCTGACTGCAATAGTATGTGGTTGCATGTAAAGTGGCGGCAAAACGCTATTCTTTTTTTTATTTATTTAAAGTGGAATTGTGTGGTGTAATCTTTTCCGAGAGGGTAAGACCTCCTTTTTCGTTGGATTCTTGTCCAGAAAAGGCGCTAATTTTGGTCACCAATCGGTAATTTTGAGAGGATTTTAAGAGCGAAAAAAAACATGTCGGATAAAATGTCAAAAATTTGCAGGGTTGTCGACAGCAAGAGCTGTCACTTTTCGTTTTTTTTTTTATATTTTTGGCGTTTTGTAGAAGGTAACCTCGCGGTTTGATTGGCGATTTACTTTTTTTGATTGAGTTTGTGGCATAGATTTTGAAGAAACTTGTAATTCTTTTTAAGTAAACAGTCAGAAAAAGTTAATTAAAAAAAAAGGAAATCTTTGTTTTGGGGGAATGCATTTTACTTTGTCGCAACTGCATTTTTTGAGTAGCAAATCGGTTAGAGTTACGCAGAGAATGCAATTAAACCCTATTGGGAATTGACTAATTACGTGAATTACTCACTTTATTGACATCCTATCTGCATTTACTATTTCTTTTTGACTCGTCTCAAAGGACTTGCACCAACTAAATTATCATTTTACTATCCAGGAATGCTTGTGGCAAAAATAGAACTTATTAATAAATATAAATGGAGGAAAGCTAGGTTTGTTGAGGTCTTTTATGGGCTGTTAAATTTTTTTCAGTAAAATGCCTATGGTAGAATTCATCTATTGGAAAGCCCGGACCATGTTCAAAGTAGGTAGGTAAACCGTTTCCTGTTCCCATATGAATGGATTGAAGAATTAATAGTTGTCAATGTTTTCCTCTTGTGCGACTTTTAACCTATGGCTAGTTTGCCAAGTTAATCTTTCTTACCAGAATAAAATGATCCAGCACTCGATGTGAAGAAAAATACTCCGCCAATGAGAAGTCAGTTTAGGGTAGGAATTTTGTGATGATATGAATATAAGTTTACCCAAGTTAAAGTCAGAGAAAATGTAACGAAAGCGTGTTTAGGACAGAGGAAATATCTCAAAATAATAACCTTTACCAAATATAACCCCATTCCCATTTATCCACTGTATTGAGATTCCACGCACGTTCATGATCACGCCACTTTTAATTGTGTGTGCTATCAGGCGCATTTGCATATCACAGGAACCTATTTTAATTTCTTAAACTTCCAAACAAATACCTTTTTACTAGCACGTGCAGAGATGGGACAAAATTACCATTAAAATTTTCTTCAGAAAATAACGTTAATGGTAAATGGAAAGGTTAGATTATTTAAGCTTCAAAGTAATCCTAGTCACAAGTGTTGATTAAAGTCTGTGGTTGACACGCCTAGAGACCATAGTCGTAGAAAAGCTACACAATTTTTAAAAAACATAGACTGTGAGTACAGTGGACGTGTAACTGATTCAAATCCCGAAAGTGACAACAACACGTCTGTTTTCGTTCACTGCTCCACCTCTTGCAAAAGTCTGACGAACATCCAATAGTAACACTGTCATGGGAACCTTGTTAAATTTGCCATTCGAATGAAGAAAGCAGTAAGTCCATATGAAATGAAAAAAATAAGCTTAGTTTGAGATTGTTGATGTAGAAAAATAGAAAAATGTGCTAACCCTCTATAATATCTAGAGGCTACATTAACCTTAAAATAATGCATTGATTGCACATACACTTCCATTCATGTTCAACTTCTTTGCACTTGCTTTCTTCAAAGATATATTATGGCTTTATTAGTAAGAATAAACATTCCCATTAATTATGGAACAAGTGGCTGGCTCGTTTGGCTTCGCAGAAGCGAATTCTGTCACATAAATTTTCCAAGGGGTTTAATCCGTAGCTCTGAGGCGGCCATTTGATGTTGCTAAGACAGCTGATAATACGATTTGGGAATTTCGCGCGCAAAAGACCGATTATGACATGAGCTGTGTGGCATTCGCGCAATCCTGCATGAACCATAGGTCGTCCAAATTCATGTCTTCATTTTAAGTAAAAAAAAAATGTCAATAAACATGGCTGAGTCTCATTTCCAAAAAAAAAAATGGTCCAATGATGCCACCACTTCACAATCCGCACCAAACTGTCACTCTCTGCAAATGCATCAGCTTCTCGACAATATTGTGCGGGTTTTCCGAGCCCCAGATGCGGCAATATTGTTTGTTATGCATTCCGCCGACTCGTCAGAAAAAAAAACTGTGAATCAATAACGAAGCAGAAGATCGTGCGCCTTTAACTGCTGACTCTATTGGACCTTGTAAGCGAATAATCCGAGATCTTTGTGCAGAATTGTCCTCAGGCTAGTGCGTAAATTGTTGCGCTGTTGAGATCGATGGCGAGTTGATGTTCGTGAATTGAGTCTCACATTCTCTGCAACATTGCCCAATTAGCATATCAGTCTCAAGATTTCTAGCAGGAAACATCTGCGAGTTTTAAAATAACCTATGATTCAAAAACAAACCCCTAAACTCCGTCTCATATCTTAGATAAAGGTTTCCAGGTTTATTGAATTGGGCGTGTCTGGTTTATATATTCAGCAACGATCGCGAGTATATTTTTTGTGTAAATAGTAAGTGATCTATTATTCTTAGATTGCTTTTGATTATTCGCGATTATATCAGCATTCTGTAGACATGTGAACCAACCACTTACTCCTAAAATCAGCGTCAATGTATTTTCTTGTTTTATTTGCTTTTGTAGCGATTACATTTTACTGCTGAATGATGCATGCATTTTGTCAATTATTGAATTGTTTGACAGTGCGTCCTCCCCCTTCATATCATAGATACCTTCAAAACTCCAGCAATAAACTCGCTATGCATAAACTCTTGTAAATAGTTTTCAAAAGCACAACACCGGCAACAAAGACAAAAAGATAATGTTAGAAGCTGTGTCTCTGTGAGTCATCGATTCCGATTTCCATACCCGAAATTGGTGGTATCAATATCTGTAACTATTGTTTTATTTTGTTGTTTCGCTAAATCTACTCACTCAAACCTTATACTCAACAAAAACAACATTTTATTTCTGCAACTATGTATCCTGATTTTCATAATAAATTCTAAACATAACGTGAAGTAACAAAATATATATTTCTATTCCCAGCATTTAACTAATTCCACAAAAACAATTTAAGGAAACTTGTTCCTGTCTTCAAAGAAAACAAGAACACAAAAGTACAGGGAGACAACCTTCAATTATATTTAATAGAGGAAACAAATTATGAAAAGTGTTATATATGAAAATCCTGCAAGAACATAATGAGCGATCGCGACATACCAAGTGTACCGGTGACAACATTAGCCGGCTTAACAAGCCTTTCAGACTGTAAGTATAGATAGATATATCTCATCTATTCATCTACTGATTGATTTATGTCTATTTTTTTCCAGTACTAAGTGAGCTTCCTGTATCGGACTCCCTGTCAATAAATCCGCTGAACAAATCGCTACTATTTCATGCGCTTGTAGCTGATGAATCAAATAATTTACTCTCGGTTCGTGATGATAATTTAGTTCGACAATTGGTACATGCAATTGAACAGACTAATTCTGATAATATGTAAGTAGGTGTTCGTAAATACGGACCCACTGTATGTAGTGAATGTCATTCTAAAAAGAGCACCCTTTTAGTGAGGTAAAAAGTCAATATGCAATCACACAACATGGAACAAACATAAGTACTTATCCCGAGCTTCTACAAGGGATCTATACGTTTAGGCCGACAGTTTTTAATACCCCACAAAATCATCGAATACGTGAGTGCCTGCGGCGTGCAGAGATCCTAAAAATTTATTGTTTTTGATTGTCTTTTCCTCAGAGAACCATCAATCACCGCAACAACAGCAACAACAACAACTTCATCAGCAGCAATATGTGCACCAACCTCAAAACGTTGCACACACACCTACACAGCAGCGAATAGGAGTGAATGTGATACAGAATTTACCCGATCAAGGAGCGCCTAATATCATTCAACATCAACAGGTGTGTTTTTTTGTTAAACTATACAAGTTGGCTTATCTTTACATTGAGTTTTTTTTTAAGATTAAATCGCCGGTAGTCAACAATATTACGTATCAACAATACCTGCCGGTAGCTTCACCGGATGGTAAACTTCAACAACAGCCACAGATACTGCAGCAAGTCATCATTAATCCTAACCCAGCGACGACAGCCGTGCAAAATAATTTTGCGTCGTAAGAGTTTAATCAACAGTCCTTCCATTTGAATATTTTACTTCTTTTGTTTTTTTTAGTGCCAATTTGGTTAATGCTTATCAACAGCAACCACAGCCAATTGCTGTAGACACACCAACAAGGCGAACAAGGCGTAGCGCCGCTGTTGCTGGATTAGAACCACATCAACACCAAATTTCACCTAAACAACGAGCTGCAAGCCCGCTGCAAACGATAAGCGCCTATCAAAATAAATCGGTTGCTCCTATAATACAGCAACCACAGCCAGTTGCACAGCAAACGTCGGTAATACAACCTCATGAGACTGTTATCCAACAGCAACAACTGCAGCATCAACCTGTGATTCAACAGAATCATCAGCAAAAATCTGTTATACTGTCGACACCGCCTACACAACAACAACAGCCCTCTGTTATAATCCAACAACAACCGCAGGCAAATCTTATAAATGCCCAACCGGTTGTCCAACAGGTTGCACATATTCAACAGAAAACACCACCTCAAGTACAGACACCACAAAAACAACAACCAAAACCACAACAACAATTTTCGCAACAACATCCGCCACATCAACAACAAAATCCACAACAACTTCCTCAACAACAACAACAACAGCAGCAATCACAACATCCACATGTGATTCAGGGGCAATTCCAAAACGTTCTTAATCTCCAGCGACAACATTTCGCAGCCCAAAAACAACAACACAACACGCCACAAAAGACAACACCACGCAATAGTGAATACCTGCAGCAACAGAGTAAAAACTTTGATTTACGTGGTCCATCACCCGCCCAAGCTAGCACAGCGCCAGATTCCAATCAAATCGGACAAGTTCCACAACAGCAACAACAACAGAAAATAGCAACATCCGCGCAAACAAGAATGCCAAACAATGGCTCCATAAAAGTCTCTAATACTCCAGTACCGCCTACAACACTTCCTCAAACCGCAATTGCAACTGCACCAACAACTGATGTAACACGATCCAGTTCGGTCAACTCGAGCGCCTCGAACGCGTCCAGATCAACAACGACGAGTAAAAGCCACCCTCGGGTATGTATAAATCGCCTAAAAGCCGAGGACGAGCGTCTCATGCAACAGAGTATTAAAGAATTTGTTAAAAAGTCACCAGAGTTGGCGAAAAAAATCGGCTTGGCCATTGGAGCAACGTCTGCTACAAATCAAGTAGCCAGCCACCCAGCGACAGCAGCAACTCCTAATCCATCTGATCCGCTAGCAGCCACTGCTGCTCCATCATCAAATTTTACAAAAACCGAAGAGAAAATGAATAGCAGTAGCAATAAAGTTGTATCGCCACCAAATCAGTCGTCTACATCGACGTTGGCTTCCCCACAGCAGCAGCCAACACCTCTGTCAAAAGTGGAGGGCGTTGGTAGTGCTCCTGCTGCTGGGGTTGTGGGTGATACATTTTCAATGATGAAAGCGGCAGATGATAAGCGGATTGCAACTAAAAGGAAGTTGGGCGTCAAGCAGGAAGTGGAAATTCCACCAGAGCAGATTTGTAAGTTTTCTCTTCTAACGGTTGGTGGGCTATTATGTGTTGAATGTGTAGAAATAGTGTGATGATTTTGTCGAACTCTCTCTCTCAATCTATTTCTGTCTGTTTGTGTTTCATTTTCATTTGATTATAACTCTTGTTTGATGGGTTTTATATATTTTTCATGTTTTTCCTGCTTTTTGTTGAATAATTTTATGGAGGGCCTTAGGAACGTGGGATCGGTTATGGGAAAAGAATGCTTAGAAGTCAGAGGCTAGAATGTTGCTATAAACGAGACATTAAACTTGGGACATGTTGGGAACAATACGGTTTTTCGCTATTATGTCAAGTGAAAGGATTTCGAATAAATGACACGAATGCTTATATTAATGTTCGACTCGAGTAGTCGGCTTTCGGTACACTTGGACAAATGTTTTGAAAAGCGATTCTGTCACTGAATTGGTCCAACATAGGTAATAAGTGGCATAGACTTTAATACAGCAAACGATTTTGGTACGATCGACGTAATTAATGAGGTAGGCCGCGTTACATGGGTGACTGCATATGTTGGCGATCACCGGTCTGATTAATCGGATAGATAGATAAATAAAAAACCCATAAGGGACGTAAGGTAAACCCCGTCGGAAATAAGATGTTGTCTGAGAAAATATTACGTCAGCGTTAGGCAGTATCTCTTTTGGGCAATGTTGTTTTTATATACTTATGTCAGGGTAGACGATGGAAACACTCTCATGACTAGCTATCAACTAGCCTTAATTATTCCATGCACTGGGCTAGCTCAACTGCAGGTGTAACGGACCTACTTCTGATCTATTTGTTCTTTGGATCTGGCCGCTTTTAATATTACCCTACACGTTGGGGTTTCCCTTAGAACGTAAATACTAATTACCACCGTGTCATGAGTTCATTTATCAGATATCAGCCATACAGTAATTTAAACCACTAACAGCTTGAAATTTGTACTTAATCATCAGACTAAACCTCGTTTAAAAGACTTCGCGTTTACGAAGTCTACGAAATCAATGTTACATTTCCTTTCATTAAAAAAAACTTCACACCATCTAATCGAAAATATCCCTAATACCACTACAATGCGACATAAGTGTGCCTGTGTACATATATCTGTTTGTAAATAAACAAAATTCAATTGAAAAACTTGCAATTTATAATGAAAAATGAATTATTTTACTAGCCAAACGACGATGTTCCGTTTTTACGAGTGGGTATACACAACAAGAAAGTTTTTTTTCTTATTTTTCCCTTGTTTCTATTTAATTAATTTATTTTTAGAAGTTTTAAATAATTTTCTCTTTCCATTAGCTCTGTCAAAACTTTAAACAAAGTAGCAAACCGCATTGTGCACACACAAAACCCTCCTAATCCATGTGAATTTTCATTCTATTCTCTCTTTTCTCTTAAATACGTGTAGTCTCCAAGCCGAAAGTTCGTCGCGTGGAGCGTCATGTGGCACCCACAGCACCGAAATGTTCCAAGGAGGAAGTGATGCGTTCACAGACGTATCAGCAGTTCATGAAAAACATGGAACAAATTATCGAACTTCTCGATGACTCGGAGCAACCAAATTTCGAATCAGGTAAGTTGAGGAATAGTGATTTCAATGGCGAACTTTTTATTTGAATTTGTATATTGCGTTTTGTAGATGACGTTGACCAGAACATCGAATGCATATCATCGAAGATGCTCAATGTCATGAGCAATGATGTGGCCAAGCTAAAGGCGAAAATGGTACTTGATTCGATTCCGAAGAATAAACTCACGTTGCTAATTAACTACGCCATGAGGAATGTCTATTTGGCAAAGAACTATTCGGCAGGACCGGACGACGAAGATGATATCATCGATGAGGAGGTGATGGAGAAGATTTTGAACGCCACCGAGGCGTGTCTGCTTGTCTGCAACATCTACTCAACGGTGAAGGATTTAAAGTTTCTGCAGGAGGACAATATTTCGTTGATTATCAAGTTTGTGCAGTTTCAACTGCGCGAGACGATTTTTCCATCGTACGATCCGGTATACACCGTCAAGAGTATGAAGAAGGTGGACAATCGCAAAAAGACAAAGGCACAACAGAATCACAATCGGAGTCTGCAATTGTTGTACTCGAAGGCGGTGGAATTGATGAAAGTCTTTGTGACACTGTTTGACAAGTGCATTTTCGTGGACACCATTGTGCTGCCACTGTCTACGCTGGCCATTGAGCCCTTCTTCGTGGATAATATCGATACGCTGCAGTTTGTCTGCTTGGAATTAGTGACTACAGTAAGTTTGGACGTAAATATATAAACATTCTATAGATCTTGTTCATCACACATTTTTGAGCAGGGTGGGGTAACTCCATGAAGACTTTTACTTGTTGACTAGTTTAAGGGTGCTGGATTATTTGAATATTTTTTGGTCATATGAATAAATTTGCAACAAAACAGTGACTTAACGTCTTTCAAAAAAATTTTTGACAGGCTTTTTGAGCTTGTTAAGTTTTACAAAATAAAATCATCAGCTATGGCTTGACTAGTCTTAGGAAGAAGATTATTTTTGAGGTATTTTTGGCTGCCTTTATCTATTCATGCTTATTTCGTTGACGGTCTTTCATGAACTTGTGAACATTTAGTAGTAGTTTGGAAGTAGGACCTATTTTCTTTATGAAATATCAATCTTACTCCAGACCCCTAGTCAGTCTATTGCAAGGTTTTCTTCCAGATGGACAATTTTGGATGATGGTGACTCATTTTTAGGTCGATTCAAAGCTTTCCCGACCACACTTAGTAAAACCACTTGCCTTCCTACCTTTGCAGATCTTTCGTAAAGAAAAATACGATAAAATGCGTAGTAGCATCCTCGGTGACATTCTTGCTTCCATTGATCGTCTGCCATCGTCCAAGAAGAATCTCCGACCCTTCAAACTAAGCAATAACGGTGGTAATATCCAAATGGTAACGGCCCTCGTCCTCCAGCTAATTCAATGCGCCACGATTCTACCAGATGCAATTTACGAGCCGCTTCGCAATTCGAAAAAGTTAAAAGCGCCCATAGAACCATTAGAGGATTCGGAAAAAAGCGAAAAGGACAACAAAGACGTGCTGGTGCTGAAGAAATACGATGTCGCCGTCAGTATAGGTGGCAATTTTCTTACGACCTTTCTTAATAAATGCAAAACCCGTTCGAATGAGACCGATTTCCGTCCGCTATTCGAGAATTTCATTCACGATTTGCTCGCGACTGTCAACAAACCTGAATGGCCAGCGTCGGAGCTTCTGCTGAGTCTACTGGGCACACTGCTGGTGAAGTATGTCTCAGACAAGACAATCGAACAGAGTATACGATTGGTCTCATTGGATTATCTGGGAATCGTGGCAGCGCGGTTGCGAAAAGATGCAGTCGAGTCAAGGTGTAAGGTGAATATCATCGATTCGATGATCAAGTGCATCAAGACGGAACAGGAGAAGGAGGGCGACTTGCCTATTGTCAATGTAAGTACAGCCGGCTTTTAAGAAAGACTTAAAAACTAATGGAAGTATCTTTCCAGAGCAAAATAAAACTAGACCCCGAGGAAGAGCGCACCGAGTTCCTGCAAAAGATTCTGCTAGACTTTTTGGCCGTTAACGCCCAAGAAGAGGATCTGGTCTGGGACTATGCGAGGCATTTCTACTTAGCACAGTGGTATAGGGATATTATCTATCAGCGGCGTCGAATAGCCGACGGAGAGAAGGGCTACGCGTCTCGCAAAAAGAAAAAGACGGCGAAAAAAAAGAGAAGAAAAGGTAAATGGTGTAAACTTGCTAGCGCATTGAATACATTTTCAAATAACACTCTTCCTAGATGAATCATCTGAATCCTCATCGGACAACGAGAGCAGCAACGATGATGAGGACTCTGAAAATGGGGGTGCTAGTGGCAACGCAAAATCACGAAGCAACAATGACAACACAACAGATCAAGAGTTAAACCTAGAAATCTTTAATGTACTCGAGGATCGGAAAAAGTATCTCTTGAGCAAGATAAAACCCTATTCCGATATGAATTGCACATCACAACACATAAAGACTTACATAGACTATAATAATGCGCATTTAATTGCACAGTATTTGGCGAGTAAACGACCCTTCAGTCAATCGTTCGATAAGTACTTGCAGAAAATCATTTTAGTTGTAAAGTAAGTTTATCAGAAAATCCTGGATGTCTAGGAGGAATTTAATGGATGGTATTATTTTCCTTGTTTTTAGTGAACCATCCATAGCAGTAAGAACGCGTGCAATGAAATGCTTAGCAAATATCGTTGAAGTCGATCCAATGGTACTCAAGCGCAAGGACATGCAGATGGGGGTGAATCAAAAGTTCTTGGACGCTGCCATCTCGGTGAGAGAGGCGGCCGTCGATTTAGTGGGTAAATTCGTACTAAGCAATGAGGAGTTGATCGATCAGTATTATGATATGTTATCTACAAGAATATTGGTGAGTTGGGTGATAACATAAAGCCATTAAACATCAAGTTTAATATAATTCATCCTCATTTCACAGGACACTGGTGTATCAGTGCGCAAGCGTGTGATAAAGATTCTCCGTGATATCTGCATTGAGTATCCTGATTTTGAGAAAATTCCCGAAATCTGTGTAAAAATGATTCGGCGGGTGAACGATGAGGAGGGCATTCAAAAGCTGGTTACCGAAGTGTTCATGAAGATGTGGTTCATGCCTTGCAAGGACAATGATAAGGTAATGTGTTTGGTGTATTTAATTGCAAATGGATATTCCATGGATCATTTTATTTTAAATAGCATGGGATACAGCGAAAAATCAACCAGATCATCGATGTTGTAAACACAGCCCATGACACTGGCACTACATGGTTGGAGGGACTTCTCGTTAGCGTAAGTAGTACTATGAAGTAGGAAATGTTTTAAATTGATCACTATGATACAAATAACTGTTGGTTTGTGTTGAACAGTCAGTGATATGATGAAAAAATACCATGCTCTCATGATAACTCAGGCCTATACACCTCAGTTAATTTGCATGATCTACATAAGAAGGGTTTCTGCGAGAGTTTCCTGTCTGGCTCTATATTTTGTCATGGGGGAGGAATCCCAATCAAATTCGGGTATCGTTTCTATTTGAATTTAATGCACCAAAAATAAAAGAACGCATCTTAAAGAAAAATGGAGTCCGTCGTACAAAAGAATTATAGACTGGCAAAGCCAATGTTTCTGGAAAATTGCAGAAAACTTCGAATCCGAATTGCCTTAACACAACCGAAATAAACCGCCCATGCAAGGTCTGAAATCAAGCATCACCGATCGTTCGTGGGTTCCCATATTCATAACATTTGTATACGCTTGGATGATTGTCAGCACTTCTCATAAAATAGGGGGCAACTAGGGAACCCTTGGTCAAACGCACTGCAATGTGAAATAAATTTTTGAAATTTTGAAAATTCTCTACTGCAAAAATGGAACTACGTGAATTTGAACTTTGGCTGATTGGGTGCTCTAAAATAGAATCAGGTGATCCCCGTTTATGGATCTAGGTAATTCTTAGCTAATAATGAGAACAGTATTCGGGTCATACTTATTGCAAAGAAATATTTATTAGCTCTAAAAGCCGTTGATTATGTAATATGGATTGCATGCTTTTGGCTTGAAACATCTGAAGCAACAGTGGTACATAGTACATAGATTTGTAGAACTATGAACTTGTTATTTTTTAAGAAGAAGAAAAATCACGATATCAACCCATAGATATATGTACAGTTCCTGAACGTGTTCTTGTTGAATGTTTCGATAGGCACACTTGGAAGTTGAAATTGGTTAGGTTTAAAGAGGTTGGTGGGTTGATGAGGTAGGCGGTGTACGTCTTCCCTCTTCACACTCAGGTCAATATAAAACCATTGTGAAAACCGTTTTATTTTAATTCGACAGCAGAGATTGCTTTTATTGCAGGCTGATTGTCAATGAAGACGGTGATATCATCTGGTGGTAACGCCAGTATTAAGGTCGCTTTGGCTGCCTCTGCTGCTGGCAATATCTCAGCCTTCTGTGTGCTTTTCAGCTTAAGTTTTCCGGAAAACATTCCACCCTCTAACGCCCACGTCCATTTTATAACCATCAGTATAGATGGATATGATATCGGAGTCCAGTTCATTTCTCTCCCACTCCCTCTACTTGGAAAGATGCAGGAGAATGGTCTTTGAAAGTCAGGGTGAGCCAGCACGTATTCAGAAGAAAGAACTGGACCCGGATATCTGCTTAGAAGAAGTGTGTCCTCTGAGTTCATTATCCAGCAGTTGAGCTGGCTGATTCTTGGTAAACTTTTGGCTGGAGATTCTTGCATGTGGTTCTGATTGCACTAGTAGCGCCCACCCATGCTATCCTTTGTACCTTTCCAATCTTTTTCAGATGGGTGACTTTGTTTGGGGATTGTCACTAGATAGGTTAGGTTTTCGTGTCTGCAAGCGATGTGCGTGCACACTTAGGCCGTTTTGCCACCAGAAAAGTCCTCCATATGTTAAAATACGTGATACAATGGTCATATACATCCAAAAATGAATCCCGGTGCTCGCAACCCAGTTTTTATCTGTCGAACATTTGGTAACATGTATAGAAAGCTATTGTGACAATAAAGATTGAGTTTCCAGTTCAGTTTTTTGTCAAGAAAAACAACGAAATGTTTTGCACTATTGCATAATTTGAGGGTAATACCGTTGATAACCAATAGTTCGAGTATTGGTATTTTTCTCTTATTTGTAAAGAGAAAGAGATCTGTTTTTTGGGTGTTGATGCCCATATTGTTATGTCCACCTGTTGAGAGTTTTCAATGCATGCTCGAGAGCTAACTAGTAGTGTATCGCTACATCATCTGCGTAGGCTATGACTTTTTCCCTATTTTACCCATTTTTGTAGCATTTTGAGTATCTCGTTTATGACGAGAATCAGCACTCGAGGTGAGATAACGCCTCCTTGTGATGTTTTTTGAAATTTGCTAGATATGATTTCTAGATGTCGGGAATTTTGCAGTAATATACTCAAATTAGAGGTTGATCCATGGCTAAAATATGTTTTTGTTTTATACGTATCACGTCAAACAAAGTTGTACTCACTTTTATCATTTATGGTCTGTGGGTTCGGTCACAAGAGAATTGTTTGCACCCACAAAGAAATAGAAAGAACGTGCACTTACCTGAAAAAAAGAAAGAAATATTATATACCGTTTAATAAACACAACGATTAAGCAAATATTAGATGCGAGCTCTAGAGTGAGTTCTCTTGTTCATATTAGGGGTTATGACAAGTTATGTTCGTTGTGAGATTAAATTCATCAAAAATGATTAGAAAAGATGAATGCATTTATTGTGGAAAAAATTGCTTCAAATTGGTACGCAAAGGAATCACGTAAATGCGATCTAGTTCAGTTTTTTAACGATTAGCAGTGCAGGTTTTGACGTTTAAGATGTCTAGTACACGTAGAGCAAATTGGAAAAGTACTCTGCAACTGGACGTAGTAAACTAGGGAGCTTAATTTGAAACCGTAATATGGCATAATACAAAAAAACTAACATAAACACAATTTATCATCAGATTTTCGCACCGAAAGAAAATTCACTGAAGCCCGATGGCAGCGCACAAGAGGCAGTTAAGAAGAACACCGAGCCAGCACCAGAAATAGTGTTGGCATGCCAGCAGCTAGCCGATGGTTTGGTGGAGCGTTTAATCGAATTGGAGGACACCGATAATGCTCGTATGTTAGGTTGTATAACAACATTGCATTTGTTGGCGAAGGTACGGCCGCAGCTATTGGTTCGACATGCCATCACAATCGAACCATATTTGAATATTAAGTGCCATTCAGCGATAGCGCCCAAATTTATATGCTCTGTTGCCGATATTCTTGAACAGGTATACCAATCTAAAGGCTGTCCAATTAAGTATTTGCGTAATTATCTGCTGTTCTGTTTAGGTTGTTCCGCTGATTGTGAATCCCAGTGAATCGTTCTTAGCGTCTTTAGAAGAGCATCTAATGCTCTTAGTTGTATCGCTTAATCAGGCCGTCGTCACCAGTTGTGTGTCGTGTTTGGGAGCGCTTGTAAATAAAATCACCAAGAACTACAAACTAATTAGGGATTGTTTTCAAAAGTAAGTTGATATATATTTCCCTCTATGACTGTTTTTAACTAAAAGAAATGTTTGCGCTCTTGCAGGTTTTATAGGATCATTGAAAACAGTCGCGATCAAGTAGTCCGAAATAACTCTTCTATCGACAGCATCTATACGCCGATCTTTCGAAGAAGTCTTTTCACAATCGGCATCCTAATGCGATATTTCGACTTTAAGTCGCCTAAAGTTTTAGGTGAGTTAACAAACAAAAGCACATCTGCTCAATTTCTAAATGTCCAATTTTTTAGGTGAAGGAAGTGGCTTCTCCCCACAAATCTGTGATGAAGTTTTCGAATGTTTAATGTTCTTCACACAATGCGCTAACAATGATATACGAAAGCAAGCTCTAATAGCACTCGGTTCGTTTTGTGTAATGAACGATGATTATCTGACCCGCACCGAACTCAAAAAATTCTACTGTGATCTGTTGCAAAGCGAATGCGTCGACGCGTGCATAAAAATCATTTGTATGCGAAATATTTGGATTTATTTAACCGAATCTGAGATATACATGCATAATAAGGAGAAAGACTGTAAGTTCTGGCACGCTATTTATTTGTCGACTTTAATTTGGATGCACTTATTTTTAAAGGGGAAAAACAACAGGAAACGGAAGATCTGAAGGAGATGAACGATGTCTCATCAGGTATGGCCAGTAGAATAATACAATTGTATTTGCCAGATATTCTCGATTGTTTCCTTCACCGGGATGATTCGGTACGACTGTGGGCAGTTAAAGTGGTCCAAATTGTACTGCGGCAAGGTTTGGTGCATCCAGTGCGGATGGTTCCGTACCTCATAGCGTTAAGTACGGATGCGAAGCAGGAGGTGAGAGTTTTCAATTTGAAATATTCAATTTACTTTGATATCCTTTCTCTATTGTAAAGGCTGCTCATCGAGCAGATGCCCTGTTGAAGGAAATCGACAAAACCTACTCCGGCTTTGTCAACATGAAAGTGCAATTTGGCCTACAACTGTGTTTCAAGCTGCAGGAGCTCCTGCAAGGCGACCGAGGGAAAAATATTGTGATACGAGGATTTTGGTAAGTTGAAACCCACTACCGACAAATATCGTCATTAACTGTGTCATTATTTTTGTTTTTTTAGTAAAAAAGAACACGATGTAACACCGACATCTCTGAATGACTTCCTGTATACCCTGCTGCGCACAACAAAACCCCAGCGACGTGCCCTCGTTCAAACGGTCACTAAACAATTCGATGACCAAAAGACGACGCTACGTCAAATGCTATATATCGCCGACAACTTGGCCTATTTTCCCTTTGTAGTACAAGATGAACCGCTTTATCTTATCCATCAGATCGATCTGATGATTTCGATGGCTGGCACCAATCTCTTGGCCACGTTCAAGGAATGCCTGAAGCCATCCGAGAATGCCGACGATATTCTCGAAGATGATGATGATGAAGAGGACCCTGATGTGTTGTTCAAACGCCTACCAGATGATATTACCGAAATTCAGAAATGCATTACATCGGCGCAAGCGTGTATGCTCCTCTTGATACTCAAGCAACACCTAAAGGATATGTATGGGCTGACGGATGGCAAAATATCACGATACTCGCCCTCAGAAACGCAAAAAATCTACGAGAAAGCTGTTGCCCGCAAGGTGGTGCCCGATTTCAATCCAAAGTCAACGATAGATGTTATCAAGAAGTCGGTAATAAAGACCAGCCAAACGGAGATGAATGCGGACGAGAAGATGGATTTAGTTGTAAAATATTTAGATGTTAGTTGAAAATGACATGTCTACACTTTTCATAGATTGAATGATGGCTTATATTTTTATTACAGTTTAAACAGCTTATGCTTAAGTTAGATCCTGATGACGCGGACTCTCTTGATGAGGATCGCGATAAGTCGCGGCTAAATATCACTTCAACAACACTAGATACACCGTCTACTCCAGCGTTGAACTCAACCGGGGGTGCTAATCAGAGTAGTGTGGATGGTGTAGGCGCGGAGAGTAGTACGGGACCGGGCAGTGGTACGCCTCATGTAAATAGTGTAAATCATTCGACGGTTTCAACACCAGCCCAACAAAAGGTGAGTAAGAATATTTATCTTTGAAAGTAAATGGTAACCAATCATGAGTTTTTTTTTTAATGCAATTTAAAAAAAAAATCAAATATATCGTGAAATATTTATTATTAATCTAAACAATTATTCTTGACATTCACTTTTTGAATAATCCCTTTCAAATGTTGGCCGCAAGTGCTCCGTAGCTCGTCCATGCGGATGTTCTAATTTTCGATAAAACGTTCGAGCATATTCGTCGGTATCTCGCGTATAACACGAGTAATATTGGCCCTTCAATGCTTCAATCGTAGTTGGCTTTTCTACAAACACCTTAGACTTTATGTAGCTCCAAAGGAAAAATTCTAACGACGTGATATTATTATCACGCATGAGCGGGACATTAATTGTTCTCTCAATATGTCCATTGTTTGACGGGCTATGTGGCGAGTAGCGCTGTCTTGTTGGAACCAAATGTTGTCGAGTTCTCGGGCTTTAATTTCAGCCAAAATACAGTAAGTTATCATCGCGCGATAACTTGTCCCATTTACAGTAATGTTGGCGCCAGCCTCATTTTTTGAAGACATACGGATTAGTGATTCCACCGGCCTTAAACCACACACGGTTGTTTTGAGTGGCTGTAACTGCAGCTCTTGAACATCTTCTGGCTAATCTTCTTCCTTATTGAGCCATTGAGTCAGAAATGGACCTCATCGCTGCACAAAATGTTAGTCGAAAACAGTATATCTTCAGCAAGTCTTACGAGAGCCCATTCACGGAATTCTTGCGTCAACTGAATTTTATGTGCCTTAAAACTAAGATATTTGCGTAGAATCGAAACAACATGGGCGATTCTATGACAGGCCAAATTGCTGAGAACGGCGTCGAATGGATTTATCGCGATATTCTACTACAGTGTCAGCTACTGCAAACGACCCCGAAAACCGGGCGTTGGTTAAAATGATCTTTAAATGAAATTTCCACAATGTTTTATTCAAAATATTTACGTATGCCAATACTTTGTATTGACGATAAGACACTTTTTCAAAATGCTTAACCATTTGGCAAAAACAACGTTTAAATAAAAAGTAGGCGGATTTTAAAATTGTTCGCACTTGCTGCTTTTTTGTTGACCAGAGATACACCAAATTGCATCACAAACATGACTTGATCGACTCAGCTAGCGATTCTAAGTCTATCCATATACTTTGGGGTATAACTATTGACTTTATTTATCTATGTTACAAACTTAACATCAAACCAATATACCTCTATCGTATAAAAACACTATCAACTTGGCACAATTCAAGCGCCATCTATCAAAAAAAAACCTTTTAAAAAAATCTCTCTTGATTAATCAACCGCTATAAGTTGAACTTCTTCAATCATCAAACATTCTTCAAGTGGTAGGAATAGAAAAAAATAGTATAGAATTGTAAAAACAAAACAATTCCTTTTTTGCCAGGAAATGCCAGCGACGCCAACATCCCGGAGTACGCGCTTAGCAAAGTCATCATCACGCAAACAACCTGCTCGGAGTAAGCGAAAAAAACGAAAAATCGTTTCTTCTGACGATGATGAGGACGACTACAGTGATGCCGATTACTCATAATAACTCTATAACAGGTAATCAAGCATCTAAACGCCACTTAAAAAAACTCAAATTCTTTTAAACATTCTAAAGAAAAATACGCGCCACAAATGAGAATCGTTTAGTGTTTTTTTTTTTGTGAATTAGAAAAAAACACAACTTCACATACATTAAATCGAAAAGCAAAACAAAATCAAGTGAATTCATTTAGTTACCTTTTTATGTTTAAAAATAAATACATCAAACTAATATCCTACGTCTAGGTGAGTGTATAAATTATAATTAAATATAATTATAATTGAAAAAAAATGTATAAAATGAAGACTTTTCACTTTTAAACCTTAAAAAAAAACAAAATGAAAAACCTATGTTTAGAGAAAATTAAAAAAAAAAAACAATTTAATATATTTTTAAGCGATGAACAAAAACACACACACAAAATACACAAACAAAAACGTAAACCCTACACACAAACATACAAAGAATTTAACAAATATATTCAACACAAAAGGCAAATATATTCAAAGTTGTGAATGAAATCCCACAAATTAAGGGGAAAAAATTCTGTTACCATAAAAATATAAAGTGAAAAAAAAAACAAATTTAACAAAAACAATGTAAGCAAAAAGAACGAGGAAGAAAACCTATCATTGGTGTGTTTTTTTATGTATACAAATTGAAGAGAAAATGTACATTAAGTTATAAAAATTACTCTATTAAGTCGAATTGATTTAAAATTACAAGCGTAACATAAATATATTTAGATTTTAAGTAAAACAAACAAACTAAAAGGAAAATAAATTCAAATGCAACTGTACATTTAAAAAAAGAATATAAATAAAAGCTTCTTTAAATTTCCGCCCTTAATTGAAGAAGAAAGAAAGGACACCACTAAGAAAGAAAGTTTATGTTCACCCAAATCACATACACACAACACACAAGTAATGAAAAAAATATCTTTTTCTTTTTTCTATATTTTTTATATATGTATTTAAAATATATTTAATAAACAAACAAAAAAAAACATCCCTAGTTATATTGAAGTCTTTAAATAAATTGGAAAAACATTATTTATAATTATGTAGTTATAAAATAATATATTATTATATTATACACATATGTCTATCTATTATATAATTTTCATTTTACTTTAAAACTCTTAAAGATACGAAGAAATGAAATAAACACGGAAAACAAAAGAAATAACTTCAATATGAAAGAAAGAAAATGTTTAATTATTTTTTTGTTATATTATTTGACCCATAAATTAATCCGTACTTAGCTCTCTACGGATGAAGGCTATAAGTGGTCACAGAAATAAATATCCAGACCGAACGAATTCGCAAAAAAAAACATACTAAACAAGCCGATTTCTGGCTTTTTTATAACCCTTATGTATGTATGTGGAGTCTTTGAACGGATGTTGAGTTTATGATTTGCAGGATCCTTCAACGGTTGACGTAAACGCGAGATTTAAAAAATAAAAATAAACAACGCTCGGATCGAAATCCGGGGAGCGCGTTTTTCACTTTAAATCGAGCCCAATTAAGATGAGATGTACACCCTTTCAACTGATTGACGATTGATAAAATCAATTGCTACTGTGAATGAAATATTTTCAGCCGACGCACACGATTGACGAAATTCCACCTTCGCACTAATCGATCGCGTCTGAAACGGCTTGCAAATTTTTAGCTGTGATGCGTACTCTATGTAGTTCCATTCTCTTTAATATGTACAAACTATTCAGAGCCAAGGTACGTCAGCACACCACGGAGCCACTCACACGTCCTCAACGCTTGAGTCACTCATCAGAAAAATCTATCGTACAATGTACGTACAAACTGACACAACAAGGTTTGAGTTGAAACAAATCTTCCTCATACTTCTACGAACCGAATCGCAAACGTGTGGAATAGTGCGAGTAACAAAATACGAATAACGAATTTAATGCGAGTAACGAAACATGTGAAAGTAAAGATTCTGTACTTCGAGTTGAATCGAATACCCGTTACTCAGTAACGAATACATGCGGTTTGCTACAGATCTAACTTCTACGAACGGAACCGCAAACGTGTGGAATAGTGCGAGTTACAAAATTAAAACATACAAATAACGAATTTGATGCGAGTAACGAAACATGTGAAAGTAACGAAACTTAATGTACAGCAACGATTCTGCACTAGTCGAATCAAATACCCATTACTCAGTAATGAATACATACTAAGGGTATTCATGCAACGTCGTGATTTTACTACGTGCGAAAGATTGTAATTTTACGACCACGTTTCACGATCGACTAAATAATGCGGTAACCCAGTGAATTGAATATTACTTTAGTATTTATTTATTGATCGAATTTCGTTTCTATTGTTCTCTTTCTGTTATAGATAAATATTTTAAGTTTAGCGAACACGTTTGATTTGTAAAAGTGGCTGATTAAATGCCCAAATAGCACTTCACAAATTTACAACGTTTACCGTCTCAGTTTACGCAACCAATTCCTATGAGAAAATTCCGATACTGTTAGAATATATTTCCCATACAAATTTGGCAATTCATTACGTCGTAATTTTATCACGTTTACGACGACTTTCCGACGTTGCAAGCAATCAAATGATTTGTTGAAGAAGATGAGCATTTTTTTTTTTTTTTGAAGTAGCACCAACTTAAGTTTATGAATACCCATATAGTGTGTGAGATCAGCGCGGGCATTATGGAAATTGTTGAGAAGAAGAGAGTAGATACCGATTTCCTTCGTTTTTTTCGGGAAAATTTTATAACGGATTTTTGTATTTAGGCCATACTACTCTGGGGCTCTATTACATAAAACGAAACAAGCTACAATTAAACGATACAGAAGTAAACGATAGTCATGACAAAGTGCTATTGCGTAAAACGAGAAATATTTATGACAGCTCAACGAAAACGAAAGCTATACGACTGCCGAATGGCAATCGTAAGAAATTACGAGTACATATCGTAAAACTTATAACGATACTCGTTTTATGTAATCGAATTTTAAAGAGAACAAAGTGATTTCAACGATATTCGTTTAGTTCAGTATTCGTTAAGTTTGGGCAATAAAATCAATCAGGGTCTTAAACAATCAACTGCATCGCTTATTTAATACCTGTTGCGCATTTTGGAAATAATTACTAACAATTAGATGAAGGGCCTAAGCCCTATTTGCCTATAACTCTTTTGATAAAAAGAATACAAATTTTAAAAAGGAATTTTGAAGCAAACAAAATGTTTATTAAGAAGACAGGATTTGCGAAATATTTGCAGTATGTGCAGGCAAATTTAAAAAAATGTCGCTTAGGTCCTTCATTTTCTAAGTGCTTCAATCGTGATGTTGGTATCGGCCAATTGAAGTTCATCTTATCTGTAGCATCTGTCATAGCAATGATTTTAAACTGAGCGGGGGTTTTCCAAATTTTTGTGTGTACGTTTGGTTTTCTAATTTCAATTGCTATATAGAAATAAATTAAGTTCATGTTTGTTGGTTTGACTCGCCTAGTTCGCGTTGCTTAAGTGGTTCTATTTTGTTTTCATCTTTTGTTTTGCATACTAATATTTAAATACAAAATACAAAAATCAACCACAAATACCAGTGTTCATATAAAAACTTGTAAATGATTTCTAATAATATTACGAATCAATATATAACTTACTAACTGTTGTTACTCACAATAGCCCTAACATACTAACGTTTTATTAAAAAATTCACTGGAGATTTTTATTGAGTGAAATCGATTGTTTTATACTTTTAAGCAATATTTACGCAATATGTCTGATGTTATTCTTAACTTGGTAAATTTAATTGAATTTGAACTATACCGACGTTGAAAAGTGAAATATACGCACTCAAAGCCATGTAACAGCCAATGAAAGTATCGCTATATTTTTTAGATTACCGTTGCAAACGAAAGCACAGTCTTCCATCATCATCCTGGCATTTAAGTATTGATTGTTCTTAGATTTTAGCCATTTTGGATCTTTCTTTTCAATTAAATTGCAAGTAACTATAAATAAAAAACACCGACAAGTCTCCAATGCAATTTAATACCACATAAAAGCTATATTTTGTATTCCATATCATAATAACATTTCAAGGCTGACAATGATACTAATTGAATGTATTTCCATTTCGTTTCCAATTCCATTCCATTTTTTTTAAATAAATAAATATACATTTTAATTGAAACGAACAAAATCTAATTTTGAATGTAAATTGTAAATATAACGATAGAGATTATATAAAAATAAAAATCATTTAAGTTTTAATGTAATATAAGGATAGTTTTAAGTAAATAGATTTGTCTCTTCGATCTAATTTTACTAATTGTGTAGCAATGAATGTGTTTTTTTTAATACTCAAATCAAAGTCAACGTTTGTAGAGTTGGCAAAAATGATAAAACAAATATGCAAAGCAAAACGCAAGCTGCGAAAATACTGGTGATTTATATTAAACATAAAATTATATTGCAACTACATATACATATAAAATTACTATATAGATGAGTAAGTATTAAAAAAAATAGTTTCATAAGTGTAAAAGAAGTAAAACCACGTGGAGAAAGGAAATAAATGCAAAAAATACGTTTTGAAAGAATCAATGTTGTAGCAAGGGCTTTAGTATTTGTTTTCAGCTTGTAGTATAAGATGTTTCAAGGAATAACATACTATGGAATGGTTTGTATGGGTACGAGATCTATTTTTATTACATATCTACATTGTAGGAACTCAAAAGATATATAATATACATAAATCAAATTTAGTCCATTTAAATAAAATAGGTAAAGCGATACCACATCTTTAAGTTGTAGTATTATAATTAGAAGTACCTTTCTAGCTCATTTTCAGGAAAAGGAAAACGTCCATAACATTATTCCGTAAGATCTTTCTTTCTCGCGCATATTTTTGGGAGGTAAATGAAGTTGTTCTGTTCAATCAGTTTAATTTTATTAAAATAGGCTTCACAAGACGTAAGTAAGACCAAATCGTGAATACCGCTTTCATGTTCGAAATTTGACACCAAATATTTAATCTTTGCATGAGCATAGAACTGTAGCAAATACTTTTCCATATTATCTGTTAGGATAGATAGAAGAGTTGAGATAAATCATCAAATGACCTGCGAGCTTTGACACAATGAATCAATAAAATATGCGAACCATATGTAGAAAAAGTTTCTCCCAAGGAAAGAGAAAATCAGGCCTATCGGGAATACATTTTCCTGGGATTTTTTTCCTTGTCAGAAATGTAAATCAGATTGCTGAATGGAAACAGTTTCCTGGAAAAATTTATTTGCGATAGCCCTGAATAAATTTTTTTTAAATTTTCAATGAATTATTGTTGTCAAACCATAAGGAGTCGCTTCGTACACCACGATACGAAAATGCCGAGCTTTTCCTTATTCATAACATTTTACATTGGACTATAACAAAGAGGTGTCTTCAAGAAAAAAATCAACATCGGGCAACAAAGATACATCTGGAGTCTGGATCTACTCAGGACTGAAGTATCAATGCAGGACTTTATCAGACAACGCTTAAACCCTTCCAAAAAATACCCGCCACACAAATCAATTGTAGTTACGAAAATATATAAATAATCCGTTAGGAAAAAAAACATTCACCCTTGTAGCATTAATTTCCAAACAGATTTGCAAATATTAATCAGAAAACCAAACCGCATGGTAATTCGTAATAGTGCTGCATAATTACGACTCGAAAATGTATGGACAACGAGACAAAATACCATGTTGCCAAAAAACTTGTAAGCGATAAATATTGGATATTCGCGTTTCGCAACAAAACAAGAGACATAAAAATAGTTCAAAAGTCATAACTCAAAATTGTAATTACTTCGTTTTATTGCGGTACATTAAGCAATTTAATTTTCATTTAGGGTGCCAAATAATGTTTTTTCGTCCTTTTCCTGGCAGGGATGAGATTAAACTGAATTTTAATAAAGTCCTTGTATTCATTTAGTACCGAGATTTTAAAATCCATTCCATTTTGGAATCAGTCAAATCAACCTTTCACAGGATTTGTCACCTTTTTTGCATGTCAACCACAGATTTGTTTTGTTTTTTTATTCGGAATTGGGGAAAATTTAAAATTCCAAAAACTTAATTTGATTGCAAGCTCAATTAAGTAATTAAATGTTTACTTTGCGGGGGGTTGTATCTCGATTGTAATTAATTGCAACCAAAAGTTTTAGTTGAGAGTGAGGGAGCGAATAACAAGTGAAAATGAAATTTAAAATAAAACAAGAAAGGACTTGGATGGTCAGGGGCGCAGCATTATTGGAGTAAGAGAAGGTATGCAAATAAACGAGAGATTGGATGCAAATTTACAGACAGAGACAAGACATTTTAAAAGGGATGCTTGCTTACTTTTAAAGGGATCCTTTTCTCATTAATAACGGCCGTGAAACAAGTCACTGTCGATTACTCTCAAAAATGGCCGATGGCCGATGGCCTCAGTCGCCAGTGCTGTTATGTGTCTGTAGTTCGATGCATTCATGTGCGAATTACTGTAATGTCAATGTCAATAAATGTCATTTTAAAAATGTTAAGAACTTCAAGAATTACATGACAACTATGAATCGTTTCGTAGTTCATCACTCTTTATTTTCCGTGGGCATATGTGAACCTTTTCTTAACGACACTACGAACACCATGAATCTAAATTAGTTTGCGATTTTCACTCGTTAAAAAATATCTAACCACTTTTGACATAAATTCACTTTGGCTTATCACAACTCAAAACGTTAGACAGATGCATTTTCGATTAGAGTTCTATAAAGTTTAAGCCATTCGAGTGGTAAGTATAAATTATATATTAAAAATTTTTGTCGACTTAATAAGTAAGATTGGCTATCTTAATGTTCGGATGTGGCATAATTTGAAGAAACAGAATCCATAGGAAGCCGGTATAAAACAACAGCTTCTGTGTACTTCTGCACGATGTCGGGACCTCCTGTTTTATGCCAACTCCGAATGGCGATTTTGAGACAAGCTTTTCTTGACAATTGATACTACTCGGATGTTTTGTCAGAGCATCACGAGAGGACGGCCAGTGAAAAATCATTTAGGTGTTGCTACAACCAAGATGTTAAGCCTCCGGATGCCTATTGCTTTATTAGGAGCAAGTAAAAATGGGTGGATATTCGCAGCAAGTGACACCAACTTTAGGTAAAGATTCCCTGATGTGATATTTTAGACACCACCCATGAAACGCTGTGCAAAAACACTTTTTTATTTATAACAATAATAATACATTATAACAACGTTCAGTGGTGCGATAATAAGTGCTATGAACAGCCGCGCAGAAGGTCTGGGTTCGATGGCCATCCTCTCGTGATGATCTGACAAATCATCCGAATAGTATCAACTGTCAAGAAAAGCGTTTCTCAAATTTGCCGTTCGGAGTCGGCATAAAACAGGAGATCCCGCCATCGTGCAAGAAGTACACACGCACACATGAATAGTTGTGAGAAAGCTCGGCCCTGGGTTCAAATCTATCAAGTGTGTTGCGCCAAAAAAATTGTATTTTTTTTGTAATAGGTAACTACCTACCTACTAATTGAGTTGTGAATATTTGTTCTCATTGGAATTTGTTATTTGATCAATGTAAACTAAGATTAATGTAGAGTACTAGATTACTAGAAATATGTACGTAAATAATTCAAAAAAGAAGTAGATAACACTAAAAGGATTAATTTAGTTTGCGGGTACCTATACTTTTGTTTAAATTGATTGTGATTAACAGAATTCATTTTTTTTTCTACAGAAGTGTCGGCCTTATGCATCTTTATAATCCAAAAAAACTATAATAGTGACATAAACATGAATATTAAACAACGAATCTGATGCTACATTCTTAGAAGAAACCGAATGGCATCATCTGCAAATTTGCCAAAATAGGTGTTCTCTCTTATAATTGTTTGCATTTATTATTGCATATATTATAGCAATTAGTGAAACGCATCCGGAAATTCTTAACTCATGAATTTTAAAACTAATTTATTTTAACATCTCGAAGTGTAAAATGTTTACCTACAGCATTCCGTATACCCACCTATAATAAATGATTATGTTATATGAACGATCATAGATTTCAGCGTACGGAAGAAGTTTAAGATCTCGGGGACATATTTGATAAAAAAATAAAATTTTCTTCTCACTTTCATTAAAGAAAAATCGAACTCAATGTTAGGTTTTCTAAAGCGAAATTGCAAGGACATTCGAGATGTATTTAGCCTTAAAACTATTTACGTTTGAAGAATTGCCTAGTTACGATAAAAGATGTGAACATATAGGCTTGCAAACCTTAAGTTTCAGGCGTTAAGCATCTGGTATCATGTTTGTTTGCTATATTCTGAATTATCTTATTGTTTCACCGGAACTGATATCTCTTATTAACAGAGAATCGCTTAGGGAGCGAAATTTTTCAATTTCGAACTCTTATAAAACCAATTATGGCAGCAATGGGCCTATCACACTATGCATATGTTTAACTTGATAAGCAACAAAATTGGTTTTTCATTGTGCCGCGTTGATTTTAAAAATTGTTTATAATTAATGGTTTTAAATTAAAATATTGTTAATTTAGAAAAAACTCATTAGAACAAATAATTGTCATGAAAATGTTGTTAGGACATTTTTTATTTATTTTAACCCATTGATAAATAAATCCACATCAATTATCTACACGTTCCAAATGTCATGTTCCATCTAATTGTCCTCTTAGCTTCGACAGTAGAAAGTGCAAATTATTTTAAATACGAATGTACGGACTATCGAATGTGTCGGTAGTTTTGCGATAAATTTTAAAAATACCTAAGGTATATGTTAGGCGTTTTCTATTGGTAGGTAAATATGTTAAAAGACAAAAAAAAGTTTTAATTTAACACCCACATATATCAATTTACATTCTAATAAGTAGGTACCTATACCAACAATTCAATATCGTTTGATAAATTGTAACCATTAGATTTCAATGACCGCGTTTATAATGCCCAGCCCCAAGAAGCAGCACTGTAACTGAATAGTTGAAATATTTATAATCGCATCATATTATACTTGAAATTAAAGAGTAGGTACCTACCTTTGTTAACAAATATCTAATGTCGACAACAGTAATAAAGGCTTAAGTCAAGTTAATACTTTGACAGATGTGTCAGTCTTCTTGACAGTGGGTGAATCTACAGTGAACACCGAAAGTTGATTATTTTATCATGAAACATGCATAACATCACATGTTACCTTGATCTACTAGGTAGGTAGGTACGTATTTTTTTTAATTTAAGTTCTTCCTACACCCCGAAATCGTTAAAAAAAATATAATATTACAATAAACCAACTCATAACCTGATTTATAATTCCAACAAACAGATCCATATTAATATCAGTTCAACTCGACAAATACCATAACCATAAAATAAATAGTAGTACAGTCAACCGAAAGAATAATACTTAATAACAATTTAACCATCCGCATCTAATATTAATTTCACAGCATTTACATAAATTCCCATCAACGCGGTAGGTCCCTACCTACATAAAAATAAACAAAGTGAAACAAAACGCCTTTGATTTACATCCATTACCGCGCCTACAAAGCAACAAAAAAATACACCGAACACACATCTTCGACCTACTTAGCCATGATACCTTTAATATACATATTAAACAAAAGTGAGTCCTTTTCATTTTCCAGGACAAAACTCCACCCCTTTTGTTATAACACTAGCGCTTTTTTTGTATTCTTATACGCCAAACACTGCGCCATAACCAATAATATTTAAGTAAGGTTGTAATTTCACCCCACACTTCGCGAGCACTACGTGCCAAAAAGAAACAAAACAAACGAATAGGGGATGGAAAAGGACGACATTTTGCAGGGGATGTGTACATGTTTAGTCCAATGGAAAATCATGCGCTTTTCTCCGCCACCACGGCACACCGACGAAAAAAACACACCGGTGTGGTTCGAATGTGTAAAATGAACATAGAAAAACAAATTATTACAAACAAATTATGGTTACGATCAAGTGGTCAGTGCTCTTGTAGGTGAGGGAAATTATGGGGACATTGTTTTTTTAATTACAAAAGAGTGGCTTTTGGAACAACCCCTTTTTTAATTGTGCCCAAGGTGGTAAGTTGAATTGTATTTACGATTATTTTACATTTCTCGGTTCACTAAACACTTTGCAACAATGAAACGGGGGTTGCATAAAATCGCCCCAATGAATTCCCATTTTATCTGCTCTCTCAGGTGTGCATTAGAAGATAAACAGAGACAGTAGGAGTCAGAGCACCATTTCCAAGGGTAGTTATGCGCACCCATTTCGATTATAGCATTCGACTAGCCAGGTTTCGTGCTGCCATGGGGGTTGATGTTTCTGGCCATAATAGAGCTCCAACCATTTTCGAAATCATAAAACAGTATCATTTGTGTCGGGTCGTTAATGTAATGCGGATGTAAATTGCCTCGCGTTGCCGTTTTCATAAACATAACGATTATTATACGGTTTAGCTGGTGTGTAAATTTTGTGGATTTTATAAAGAGTGGAATTTGTGTAAATAAAATGGAACAACTAGCTCAGTTTGTGACAAAGTCATTTGAATACAACAACAATACCAATTCACGTGTTCAGGAACTATTAAGTGCCATGTCTGCCACGCGGGTGACATCGAAAATCGACGAATGTTCAATTAATGAGAATTTAGACACCATTCAGGATGAGGAATCAGTGGATATAGACATCACCGACCTGTCGGGAACAGAAAACAAGGATAATAACAATATAACTGAAGCTCGTCCTTTGTCACTGGTTAAGTTGAGCGAAACACATGTCAAACCTCCAATTCAAACAAAAAACTGGCTAATTTCCGATTCATCACCGAAAAGGAAATTCCAAGAAATAGGTAGAACTACTAATCAACTTAGGTTCAAGGATATTTTTAGGTTCAATTCGAATTCTCATTTAGGATCAATAGAGCCGACGGCTCTATCCGCTCCTTTGACAACTATTACGCACAACTCGGTAAAAAAATCAGCACTTAATTTGATACGCGTTTCGAATATAGAGAAGGCAATGGGGAGTGTGGCGGATCTTCCGGCAAGATTGAGGCCCATTGGATATGGTAGTGGGGAAAATCGTCTAAAGGATTATAACACCGACGGTAATGTGCGTATGTTTTTGAGTGCCTGTATAGAGAAACGTGAAAAGGTTCCAACGCCAGCACCGCCACCACCGCCGACGGATGTTGAAAAATACGAAGTCGAGCCGAATGATAAGGAGAGGAAGTTTCACAGTGCTAAGGAATGCATCAGTCGAGGCGAGTATTTTGAAGGTATGTACAAACAAATAAACAATTTCTTTTCTAAATTAATTTGTTCCCTATCGACACGGTTAAATCGAATAATCACAACCTCACTGCGTCGTCAATAATGATTTTATACAGACTTATATTAGATCTCCGTCTAATCTGTAATTATGTCAACTTGCAGGTTTACTGGCACGCTTAAGGGAATGTTTGAAGACGTTTTTTTGTTGCAACATAGATGTGTTTTCCTTCCGAAGTCGCTATTTGTGAATTCTTAGTCCGAAAAATGTACAGAGACATTTTGCGATAGGTCTATATTTTAAGACGTTTCTATGTTGTTCATTAATACTTACAAATGCCAAAAAGGATCGTAAGGGCTTTACAGATCAGTTTTTTTTTATCGAGATACAGACTGGTTTATACCTACCTCGTTATCTTACACGAACGTTGGAAAACACGATTTAGAATATGTATCGCATTTCAACTCGAAAATTTAACTGGGCTGGATGCGAGCTCTATTTTCTTGATATAGGTTCTTTGAAGTTAAGGCTTCCCCAAATCATCGAGTTCCATATTCGATATAGATTTCTTAGCTGCTACTTTTACCCACATAATCTTTACGTACTACCAATAATGGTGCATTTTACTGAATTCAAACGAGAAATATTATAAAACCTAAATTAAAAAGTCCTGAGCTATAAACTGAATACCTATTGGAGAACTTCTTAAGAAAACAGAGCATCTATTCATTATTCTTGTCGCGATTATAGGTAGATTGCAATAAAATAGAAAAACAATATTGTAATCGATTATCGATTACAATAGAATAAAATATTAGTTTAAAATAGAGAAAGAATAGGTTGAAATATTACCTTGTAGGCCCATTTCACTTGAAAGAACGAAAATACCAAGGATTTGTTCTTCCGCTTTTGGCCCTCCCATCTTAAGTGCCAGTTTAGGATTGGGATGATAAGGACCTTATATAAAATATCCTTTGTTCTTACCCCATGCTTAGTAGTGAAACGCACTTGCCCCTAAACATATGATATAACTACAACTAAGGGTTTTTACCAGTAAGCCGAATTCAGATTATTCAAATGATTTGTGAATACATCGTCGTATCCTATCTGCCGTAATATGTGAACGCCTGCAACCGTTTACCAACAGCCTGATCGGCCCTTATTAGTGTGGTTTTAGGCCAGGAAAGTCCACAACCGATCAGTTTTTTACACTTTGGCAGATCTTGGAAAAAACCCAAGAAGTCCAAATTGATACCCACCACCTATTCATCGATTTCAAAGGCGCATACGACAGCATTTATAGAGACGAGCTATACAGAGCCATGTCTGGTTTTGGTATACCGCCGAAAATCGTCCGTTTGTGTAGGATGAAGATGGAGAATTCTCGCTGCTCCGTCAGGGTCGGAAACGACCTCATCGACACATTCGATACAAAAAAAGGATGTAGGCAAGGCGACGTGCTATCATGTGACTTCTTCAATTTGATTCTTGAAAAGTCACGAGCCAACACCAGAGGCACTATTTTCTAAAAACCGGTACAACTACTAGCATACGCCGACGATATTGACATCATTGGTAGGACTCAACGACATCACGTTGAGTCCTTCCACGTTTGCTAGTATAGAGAAGGAAGCGGCAAAATTGGGTTTAGCAGTAAATGAGGGCAAGACGAAGTAATGCTGTCAACACGAAAGGACACACGACATCGACGAATTGGACAAAACGTCACCATTGACAGATATAACTTTGACGCAGTACGGAACTTTGTCTAACTCGGCTCCGCAATTAACTCCGACAACAACATCTCGTCAGAAATTCAACGAAGAATTATTCTTGCCAACCGCTGTTTCTTTGGGTTAAGAAGGCAATTCAGTAGTAAAGCCCTCACTCGAACTACTAAGGAGATCCTATATAAGACCCTGATCATCCCAGTCCTGCTCTACGGCGCTAAGGCATGGACGGTCTCAAAAGCGGATGAAGAAATCCTTGGTCGATTTGAGAGGAAAATTCTTCGAAAAATCTTCGGTCCTGTTGCGTTGACGGGCTATGGAAAAGAAGATTAAACCAAGAACTATACGAGCTGTACAGCGACATGGTAAAACGCACATGTAAACGAATGGACACTAATACTCCGGCTCGCAGAGTCTACGATTCCCAGCCAGACGTCGGACGCAGTAGATAAAGACCTCGCCTTAAGTGGGGGGCACAAGAAGAAACCGACCTGAAAACACTTGGAGTGCGCAACTGGACGCAATAAGGTAAGGACCGGTCTAATTGGAGAGGCATGTAGGTTGAGGCCAAGGTTCATTCCGGACTGTAGCACCACTTAAGTAAGTATGCATAAACCTATACATATGAGAAACGAAGATCTACGTATAGTGTAGGTACCTACCTACCTACGCCAAGACAGCGACCTTCCAAATTCTTAATGAAAAACATTTATTGCAGAGTTCTTAAGGAAATTGGATTGAATTCGATTGAAAACTGTAATCACAAACTTTGCTTTATGAATTATTTGATAAAAAAAAACGGAAATTCTTGCAAAAGTCTGGCAGTCATTCTTTATCTTTGAAAACGATTATTACTCAGGCGGTAGTCGAGATCTCATAAGAAATTGCTCAATAACCGTCTGTTATTTGACGATTATTTGATTTATTGTTTTAAGTGAAGCAAAAAAAGTGATATTGCCGACAGCTAAAATGACTATTGATCTTGCGTGATGCAAGATGTACCGTCAAAATGTTGTCGTCAAAAGATAATCACTTTACGGAATGATGGCTCTGATATACATTCAAGAAAAACACTGTCATGAGAAGCTTCTCAAATGTCGTTCGGATTCTCTTTTTTTTGGCAAAAATAATAACTTCGCAAACACAAATTATAGGAGATGCTTGATGAGGCCATACATGGCCACATGGGCCGTAAAAGCCAGGTATTTAATTTTGTTTGTTAACTATATACTATAGAGTGCAAATAACTACAAATAACTACCCATTGTATATTAATCTTACACCACTGTTGTGATTACGCACCAACGGTTCTTTGAAGAAGATTTCCATGACACCACGTCAATTTTGCGTAATCGTCATGTAAATACCGACAGAGCCACTGCGACTATTTACGACTGGAAAAGTTTGTTGCGCTCCCTTCTCTGATGGTAATCTTTGAACTGAACCACCCACAAAAACATCTGTCAATTGCCCGTTTATTTCGTCTTCTAAAAGGAATTAGGTTCCTGCTCAATTCCTTATTTTCAGTTTTCAATATTCTCTTATATTTAAAATTGAATATTTTGTCAGTAGTAATGTAGTAATCTTCTCAAGTTGGCCGCAAAAATTTAATGAAATCTGATTCCTAATTCCCAATATGAAAATCTTTATTTATTATTTCTTATATGTAATAAAATGCTAACCTACTTCGAATTAAAATATTGATGATTTAAATAAAATGATGTTTATTTAAACATAGATGTAAATATTTCTGAAATTGTCTTCTTTCCATTATCATTTTTAATGCGACTATACAAAACGCTAACATCCCCTCATAAAGGCTATCTTTCCAAGTATGCAAATACGTATACAAAAAATAAATAAATCCCAGTTAATTAATTAATTGCCTGATAAAGGGGAGATATCCTTAATTAACTGACTTGTTTTCGGGCAACTAAACAAATTACATGATGATGAAAGTACCTACCAAACTAAGTTTTCCAGCTTAACGCGCGCCATCTTCAATTTCCTTCAAGTAGATGATGTTGTATGTATGCGTGTCGACAAGAGTGAATAATACACGCCCTGGGGGAGTAGTATTCAATGTCTCAATAAGGATCATAAGGAGGCGCTATAAAGCAATCTCTGAAATTAGTCGTTTATTCAAATTAACTCGTTGTTTCTTATTCTTTGTCGTTGTTGGTAACGTGTTGTGTCGGGGGTTAAGTATGTACTCTAATTACATTTGAAAACAAATTTAATCGCTTCAAAGAATTGCTTCACAGTTAGGGAAGTGTTTCAGAAAAACTACGGAGTGTTGTATGGGATTATTGTGAGCCAACCCTTTTTGTGCGATTTATGTTGAAAAATGGAAAAAATTATTCTGTTATTAAGCTGTTTTTATTCTCAATCAATGTAATTGAAAAAAAGGACTTTTACTTAACTGTTAACGGTAGCAATGTTAGGCTAATAGTTAGGTACCTATATTCCAATCCTCTGTCAGGTTTTGAGAATAAAATATATAGAATTGACATAGGTAGTGAGATTGAGAAGTTGAAAGAAAGTGTGATAATCCAAACAAAGGGATCATAATTTGTAAAGTCACAGTAGTCAAATCATTGACCTAAGCGTACGGCGACCTCGAGTGTTGACAATAAATAATGTTCAACAGGAACAAGAATAATTCGTCACCTTTAAGCTTGTGGGGCTTAAATTAAACCATCGTTTCGTGTAAAAAGTAAAAGAATTTTATTTACAAAGAAATTGACTTTTAGCTGAATTTCATACAAATAATATAAAGTTTCCTATCATTCCTATATAAACGACCAAATAATTTTGGGATAGTTCAACCTTATATTTGTCTTATGCGATGAAAGTTGGAGCGGTTAAAATATAATTCATGGTTTCTGATATCTATTTCCTCAGATAAACCAAATTGTAATAGCCTATGTAATCTTCCACTTAAATTTTGTTTATATATTTTCTAAAAGTTTCAGATCCCAATTATAGCTACGACTTCAGCGACTAGAAAATAAGTATCTTTGCGAAGTAAGTAAACGTTAAGTGGTTTTACTAAAATTCGCTAATGGTGACTACCATATTAATTAGGTTTTAATATCGAATTTGAATTTGGTGCATTACTAAATGTCAGACCACTAAAAAACGTCAATTCAGATTGTCTACACTTACTCGCTCTAACCTCTAAACGATTAAAAACCAATCAACCAAACCATATGTCATATAAAAGAAATCATAACCTAACTCCCATCCCAGTGTAAGTAAATGCCGTTAATGCATATGCTTTTCGTAAAATTGAAATCCCACAAATCTTTCCTATCACCCTTGTTTTTATTAAAAATTATTACACCATATCGCCAATAAAATATCAAAATACGTCCTCCCTTTGGTATCATTTGTTTACCCCCTCACTCCTTTAAAAAAAACAACAAATCGTTTATTCACCCTTTCGCAACAAACTTACTCCTTAAAGGCTCATACACATGTAACTTTCCATATGCAAAATGCAAACGTTCGCACACACTCCGACTTTTACTTAATAAAATCCCGAATCAAACCGAATCAAGGTCGATGTGTGAGTTGAGGCGGTCATAATTTATTGCTCCCCGGGGATCAGCAGGATTTCATCTAAATGAATTTGTTGTAAATTGAAATGTTGATTTTATTTTTTCCGCACTCCGTAATACCACTTGTCTGCTGAACAGCGATTAAAAAATCAATTATTAAAACACCAGAAATTATCACTTTGGACGGTATAATAATTCAGTGACATGACAGCAAATTACAACATCATTAATCTCGCTGCTGTCATTTAATAACTGTGGTTGCGCTTCACATTGTTGAAATGGATATCCGGGGAGGACATGACTTGTTGCGGGAGTTGGAGGTGAATAGGACTATGCGAAGGAGGTCGTTTTGATGTTTGCTGTTACAAAATCATTTATCATGTTGTTTTGGGGATGTGCAATTGTGCAAGTTATGAGTGTCAGACGGTGTCATCAAGGGGTGTTTGGGTAAGTGGAAGATTGCTGATGCCCATGACCTGTGCTTTGCAAAAATAAAAAACGTCGAACCTTACCTAACCGTTTAGAATACCAAAAACTTGCTTAAATAGACAAACGAAGTGGATCACTTTTTTTTTTAAATTTCTTGTACCTACATATTTAGAAATAATTAGAATTCTTGGTTCGATATTTGTATTTCTTTCAAAACGATAATAAAGCGATCAAGCACAAAATGCTTGCCAGATTTGAACTTGGCGCTATTTGTGCTTTAATGTATTGGCAAAAAAAAAATAATTTGACAGTTGAAAGTTGTGTTAACAAAAATGGAGCACATTCACAAGGGAAAACAGCGTTTTTATCGTTGGACAATATTTTAAAAATATTGTTCGCCATAATATTGATTTTAGTCAATTGTGAAGAGACTAGAAGAGACTGGATCAATAGTGATCCACAACATTATGGTCTTCCAATAACTAGTCTTGCAAATGTTTATATCGAAGCAGTTCGTGAGAGTAATGGTGAAAGTCCAGGAACATCGATTCAGTGCCGTGGACAAGAATTGTCAATTTCAAAAAGCTTTTTACAGCAAATACTAACATTCTTATAAAGTTTATTTTCGCCCTTATGATGATCTACAAATTGCAGAACCGACAACGCATTTACAACTTGTCACTATATTGACAAAAATTTATTTGAAAATATGCGATATTAATTAGTGCTTTTCTATTCAGCTCGACAGCGGAATCGAGTTCTTTTTGCTCAAATAATATGTTAGGACAACATGTGGTTTCAACAAGACTATGGTACATGACATTCAGTCCGTAAAACAATTAAATTACTATATGAGACATTATTCACATAAACACCTTCTCGTTACGGTGATCAAATGTGGCCTGGATAGACCTACTAAGTATTCCTTCCGTATTTCCGTAACTTTAAAAATGATTATCGTTGACGATAGTGTTGGAGACTGTTTAGATACGCAGAGTGTAATTTTTAATATCGTGTGTGTGTGCGTGTATAAATCACACAGGAAAATAATGTTTTTAAAAATATGTCCACTTATTTTTAACGTTAAAAGAACACTCTTGGTGATCAATATTACAACACGTATTTAGCCAACTATCAAAAAATGCCAAATATGTAGATGTCAACGAATTTCTCGTCCATAGTTCAGAGAAAAAAACAAACAACGCACAATCAGCACAAATCCTAATGAAAAAGCAAACAAAAAAACGGTTTCCTTCAAAGATGACTGCGCACGAAATTGAAATAACGTAATTGAATTACCAGCCATCATCAGAATTATCAACGTAAACCAGTCCCCTTGCCTTGCCCGACCGTTAGCACATAAATGTCAAATGGTAGCATTTCTCCCCGATGTGAAACCGGTGAAAACATGTCCTTCCATATCCTCTTGTCTGTCTGACTTTACATCCATTTGTTGGTGGAGAATTTTCATGGGGATTTTCATTTTACTGTGTTTTACCTAAACAAACAAACCTTCCGTCGTTGACTGTATGGTAAGATTTTCCGATATTTTGCCCCGCACTTGCATATAACGTGCGAGTGTGTAAAGGAGGCGAACAAGGATATAACGAACTGAAACCCCAATCCTTGATTAAATGTGTACCGATGTCAGATTCATCCCCGCCTTTGTAGGACCATAGAGAGATAATTATAATTTTTTAAGCAAATAACCAAGGCACAGGCATTTTGATTTCATTCGTTGTATCCACGCACACGAATACACTGTAGCTGTGGAATGTGTTATGTGGGCCCCAATTGGGCAATACTGTTAAGGAATCTTCCGAGTAAAAGGCAGACAGAAACGATGGAGAGAGGAAATGTCGGAAATTTTCCCTAATGAAATTGTAAAACATTATGCTGCTGTGACATTGTGTTTGCTTTTATTATTTTGTAAAATTTACATTTTCAATTTTAACAAGAGAGAGGGAGACAGAAGAAGGGCAAATGCATACAAATTGGTTAGATGTGGGTGTGTGCAATTCGCAAAAGGAAGAAGGATCTTTTTAATTATGTATTTAATCATGAGTATAAGTTATGCTAATTCATCATAATGATGGAATATTTCAGAATAGCCAAAGCTATTTACAAGTCTTTAAGGTTCTATTGACACGTATAATATTTATAGATACGGATGCTTAAGCTGAACAAATTTATAGGACTCGTGTCTCAACTCAAGGTGGGGCAAAACTAATATTAAGTCATAATATGAATTTTCTGCCATTTTGTTAGAATTCAAATAAAAAATGAGGCTCGGTTTTCTCGGAAAGTTTATTTGAAGATATAAAATTGACCATGATTGATCCGTAAAAACCGATTAAACTTTAGTTTAGCGATAGATAACAAAGTGGAATATAACTCCAAACCTAAAGGTCCAAATTCTTGATTTACAAGACTCTAATCCATATTTTGCCCTTAACGGGTTTCCGACCCATTTATTAAGTAAAAGAAGTTTTATGCAATTACTGGTCAACCGACTAGGTACCTATATTTTGTTCGTTTCTTAAGATTTAGGCCCTCAAAAACCGTATTACTCGACGTTCGCTTTGCAATTTTAAGTGGATGTGTCAGTAGCACTGCTTTGCGTTTGATCTGTAAACTTTTGATAATGAAAGTAAATAAAGCACTACTCAATCTAAAAAGAGACGGTTATCGAGATATGCATACTAGGTGGATGGGAAAGCATTCGAATTCTATTAAATGGCTGCAAAATGGTCTATTGTAAAAACGCCATTGAAAAAATGGGGTATGATTCTAAGTAGGTATTACACTCACACTTTATGTGATGGCTTAAAAAAATCTTAGCCAAAATCTTTCGGCAAAAATGAAGGATCAACGTAGGTAGGTACAAAGGAAATCTTATTAATTGGTCGATTTCAAACAAACTCCCCGATCACAATCAACCATCATTTAAATAGTCCTCCTCATTGATAACCCATTTAAAATATTTAACGTTTTGCATTTCCTTTCATTTCAGAGAATATCGATTCATCGTCTAGTCCAATAACAATCCACGACCGTTCAGACAACAGCAATTCCCCCCACCCAACAACCGTCACAGCTGCTATAACCGCCGCGTCCGCCATATCCCTACACCGAAGTACTCATTCACCCAAAGATATTTGCATGTCACCAGATGGTGGACTTTCATCCAATCAAAGCTCCAGCTTAAGCAGTAAACAACGTCGATCGCGCACAAACTTCACCCTCGAGCAATTAAACGAATTGGAGCGACTTTTCGAAGAAACCCACTACCCAGACGCATTCATGAGAGAAGAGCTAAGTCAACGATTAGGTCTTAGCGAAGCCAGAGTACAGGTAAGCTGCATTTCCACAAATAAAGAAACCATTAAATAAGTGAAATAAATAACCACTTACCGACAATCAATTGAGATTAATTACATTTCCGAGAATTCGACAGGCGATAAGTCACTCTAGGGCTATGGGGAAGTTGACATTTAAATCTGACCGCATCACTTAATCGAGGTGAAAGGAACTGGGGTGCAAAGTAATTCCACTAACTCGACAGGAGAAAAAAATAAAAGAAAAATTGTATATGTACTCCAAGAGATTGATAGGGTGGATGGTGATTTTTTCGCCATTTACGGGTTTCACTAACAGCAACTTGAACTTGAAATAATGGAAAACTTTCCACTTCCAAAAGGGGGTTGGTGAACATTTGAATTTATCTCACACGACAAGAAAGGGATTGTCTGACGATGCAAAATTAAGTGTTTCTACAAATTGTTTCTTTTGCACAAATGGCGACACATTTATTTATGACTTGGATGTTTTCTTATGTCACCCTATTAGGCCGTGTGACTATGTGGTGGTTGTAGCAGCACTTAACGAATTATTTTTATTTATTTAATGTGACTTTGCTTTCGGAAAGTAATGAGGCAAAGATTGTGTATTAGGAAACGATTATTTTGGTAATAGATGTGCTAGGTTATAGATGGACAACAGAGAGAGAAGGAGTGGTTAGTTAAGTCGTTTAGGGATCAACGAGATTTATAGCGAGTTAAATGGGTCGCTGCGTTGGACGCCAGTTGGAGAAGTTTTCAAATCATACATAACGGGTGATCCAAGTAGAGATACTTTTTTGAATAGCCTTTTTTGACAGATCACGTGTGAGTCGTGTCATGCTGTCATATTATTTTTGTTTAGTATTGTTTGGCATTTCATAATGGAAAGACTTACGCGTGAACAACGTTTACAAATTGTTCAACTTTATTATGAAAATTCACGTTCTGTGAGGAATGTGTTTCGTGCACTTCGCTCAACTTATGGTCAACATAATCGGCCTACTGAGCGTACTATTCGCAACACCATCACCCATTTTGAGACCCAGAATTCATTATTGGATAATATTCGACCGAATAGACCACGTCCAGCACGCTGTGAAGAAAATATGGCGGCCGTAGCTGAGAGTGTACACGAAGACCGTAGAGAGTCGATTCGGCGCCGTTCGCAGCAACTCGGACTGACGTATGGAACGACTTGGCGCATTTTACGTCAAGATCTTAAATTGAAAGCGTAAAAAATACAGCTTGTGCAACAACTGAAGCCGCTCAACCTTCCCAAGCGACATCGCTTCTCTCTATGGGCTCTTGAAAAGTTCCAAGAAGATCCGACGTTTTCGAAGCAAATTTTGTTTAGCGATGAGGCCCATTTCTGGCTCAATGGGTATGTAAACAAACAAAATTCCCGCATTTGGGACGAAGAGCAACCTGAAGAGATTGAAGAACTGCCACTTCATCCAAAAAAAACAACGGTTTGGTGTGGTTTGTGGGCCGGTGGAATCATCGGTCCATATTTCTTTAAAAATTATGCCGGTGCGAACGTAACCGTCAATGGCGACCGTTATCGTGCCATGATAACCGACTCTCGGCGACATTTGGTTTCAGCAAGACGGCGCCACTTCCCACACATCGCATCAATCAATGGACTTACTGAGAGAACATTTCGGTAAGCACATAATTTCACGTTTTGGGCCGGTCGATTGGCCACCAAGATCGTGTGATATCACACCTTTAGACTTTTTCCTGTGGGGATATGTAAAGTCAAAAGCTTTTGCCGACAAACCCGCTTCGATTCAGGCCTTGGAGGAAAACATCACGCGTGTCATTCGCCAGTTACCAGTCGAAATGCTCGAACGAGTGATCGAAAATTGGACTCAACGGATGGACCATCTGCGACGTATTAACGGCCAACATTTGATAGACATAATCTTCACAAAATAAATGCCAAAGAATGTTCTTTCAAATGATAATAAACATTCTCCATTAAATTTGAATTTTCTGTGTTTTTTTTTTAAAGTAGGGAACCTCGAAATGGATCACCCTTTATATGCCTATGATTTGAAAATTGTTTGCTTTACATAACCGATGTTTACATTTTGAATAGACAGTTATAAAACATATATATTTTTGTTTTATTCAATGCGCTTTAAGATTGTTTTTGGATATCTTTCTTTGCGCAATAACTCAATTGAATCCTTATAATACCAACTAGATTAAAGATCAGTCTTTATGGAAAATTCCATAAACATTTACAAGATTTTTTCATGTTCTTGCTTTTTAATAAGTGCCTAACCAATTAGGGTCAATGTATTTTTTTTTTAAATGCCTACATTCATCTTGCAGAATGACCCATCGTTGGGCGCCAATTAATACCGGTTAGTATATGACAAACAGGCCTTAGATGGATCCTTGTTTTAAACTATTTGCCTTCTTTATGAATAAAAATGTCAAACGTTTTAGCATACTCAGTCACTTAACAAAGCATCATAAAGTAACCTACACATGTAGGTAATAACAACTTCATTTCCAATTTTCCTCTTAAAAAATAATAGGAGATACAAATAAACTTCTCAACGCAGACTGAACATTCAAATTTATATTCTATGCACATTACACCCAAACGTAAGCATTGGTATCTAGTTCTATGAAATTGGAAAAAAAGAGAATGTATCTGCAAAACCTGACTAGCTACTGCAGAATATCCATACATACAGGCAAAGGACACAGAGAAAAAGATTATTTATATGTTTCAGCTACCCAGGATACAGACCGAAATTGAACATGGACATAGTAAATGGCCATATAACTTTACACAGATATTCGCCATGCAACTGGCGTAGGAAGAACGGCTAAAAAACAACAACGAAAAAAATCAAAAAGCGTCCTGTAATCCAGTTGAAGTTGAAATTTTCTTCCTTTGTGCAGGGATGCAAGCTATGCATTATAAACTCTACAACACGAAGGTATTTGTTGATTTATGAGACAATTTATATGATTTACTACATAAGTAGTGAATTGAAGAAAGGATAGTTAAATAAAGGAGTAGGACTAGATTGGACCTGTTACGTTATTTTTAGATTTGTATAAGCTTTATTAAAGATAGCCAATTTAATGTTTTTTGAAGACAAAGAGTTTTATAATGGTTTTGTATTTTTGTTCCAGGTTTGGTTTCAAAATCGAAGAGCCAAGTGCAGAAAACATGAGAATCAGATGCATAAAGGTGAGATTTATCGTTTACTGATTATTTTTATTAGGACGGTTTTTGTTATAATACAAATACCATTATTATTTCCGAAAACAAATCTTGATCATTGAAAAAGTAAAAAGTGATTTTCTTTGTACGTTTTCATTTAAAATTTAAATATTTTCAGATAAACTTCGTTTTAGTAGGAACCAACTCGCCGATAATTCAGTTTGATAAAAAGCTCCCAAAAATAAAAGAAAATTTCCAATGATAGTAATAACTTGTTCCATCAGAATTAATAGTTTGGTAATAGTTTAGGAGCCTCATAAACGCAATTTCTTAAAATATCACATTTTAACAAAACAATCGAATCATATTATATTTTTGAAAAAACTGAAGCAAATCTAGTATCTAACTTGAAAACAAACACTTTTTCGTTCAACAGCTAACATCCATCCTCCACTTACCAGCTTTTATTCCAATTATGTCTGTTTAGATGCAAACCGTCACATTCCCCTGTTTCATTTTTAGTCAGTTTAACGTAAACATTTCGTTAGCAGATATAGTCTACCACCCACACTCACACACCCTAGGTACTACTTACATGAACTTAATTCGCACCCTTGTAACCAGTTCGTATACCGCATTCACAATGCAATGTGTCATCACAGACAGAAGGGCGAAAAAGTTGGTTTATTTTAATTTATTCCATCCACCACGATTGTAATTTGTTCTGCAAATATATCCAAATTAGGATGTTTGTGCAGTAGCTGGTGTTTTTTCGTGCGCGGTCATCTTTTTGTGAGTGACAGATGTGAGTTTTTGCTCTTTTAATTTTTAGTTTTATTTGCAGGAAAAAAATATCAAAACCTAATCCAATTTACTTTTTGACATAAAATCACACATCGATATGTCAAAGTAAAAAAAAACCTCACATGTCGTCGTGTCATTGATATTTTCTGTTTCGTTTTATTTATTGTACCTACCACTAGGGAGTATCTGATAGGAATAGCAATATCAAAAAGAGGATATTCTGTGGTGCACCTTTAATCAAAATGTTAACAAAAAATATTTTTCCTCGCTACTTCTCTAGCTGTGTTTGTTGACATTTCCAAATTGGCTAGCAAACATATGCCTTCGCGTATACCTATATAGTTTTGTATGCAGGTGGTGATTTTTTTGTATGGATTTGTTGATCTGTCTGCGGGTACGGTGTTAAAAACGATTGACAAAATGTTTTTCCTGACACAAAACATCATCAAATAGATTTTAAAGGAAAAGTGGGTGGGAATGGCTTGTTAGTGGTGAGCACGAAAAACGAAAAAAAAAAAGTTTGCTCGCAATCAATGATAAATAAAAACGGTAATTTCGTGGCAGATCTAGGGTAGAAAACGATACAAATTTGTTAAATTGTTGATCGTACACATTAGGAGCGCGTGATTGAAATAAAAGGATGAACTTTTTCGCTGTAGTTGGATGTTGTGTCATTAGGGACGATACTTTGTTTGTGAATTGATCGATTTATCTGAAGCCTAACGTCAACTGATTTCTAAAAATGTTTAGTCAATTTGTGAAGTGCTTTCGAAAGAGAATTGGCGCCCCTGACTACCTACGTTTTGCTTTTGCTTAATATTGAGTTCCATTCACGACAGTCAGTCATGATATACAAAATTAAGTTTAAACTTTTCTGTTATAAACAGCGACTATCATGTACATTTAGTTTCCGGCAACTACTCCTTCTCTTGTGGTGGTAGATATAATAATAAACTAAATAGTAATAAACTAAAAGCAGTCATTTGGACAAAACCGGTTTTATTTTGGTAGGCTATTGCGTTCCATTTAAAGCCTACTGTCGTTTGTTTGTTAGGTGAAGACTGCTTATTAGTCCCTCTTTCGTCGTGTCTGAGATAGCAAGGATAATACTAAGTTGACACGTACATGTCAATGCATAAATATCTGTTGAAGAAATGAATAAAATTGACAAACGTAGGTAGGTATTCCCCTTTTTTGTTTTTTGTTGTCTAAGAAAAAAAGTATTTTGATTCAATCTACGATCGTAAAAATAAAACAACTTTGTCCAAAAAGTCTTCAAACCACCAGCAAAGCTAAATAAATCTGCCCATAAAATTTGCCACCAGTTCAAATAAAAAAAAACAATCGACTTCTTGCGCCCCCTTTTACCTAACAAAATCACTTTACAATAAAAAATAAGCTTCCATTATTTCCACCAAAGAAAGCATCAATTGTAAGCGCGTATACGCACAAGATAACAATAAAACTCTGCCTGCCTAATTCCTTATTCGGAGTGCAAACGCAACCCTCTAGAGGTGTCCAGACAAAAGTCTATAAAAAAAGAAAATACAAAACGGCAACTCAATTGAAGAAGGAAAATGGTATATCTATATCCCCGTCCCTTTTGTGACGGGTAATATTTTATTTACTAAATCTTCTGTTAATCAACTTGATGTTCTCGTGAACAAGTGTAATCATCCCCTAAATGCGTTTAAAATGCCGGAATAATTTTAAGGGCAACGCAATCCAACAAAACCTTACAAGGGGGAAATCTCTTTTCCTCTGTTTCCCTCTTATTTCGTTCCACTCATTTAACCACGAATTTAATTTCAATAAGTGAGCCTTATGAAGGAGCATAGCGTTTTCTTGGACTATGTTAGGTGCCTTATGACAGTTCATCTGTCAAGATTCTCCTACTTTTTTGGTGTCAGCATAGAATGTAAATGTAATTTAACAGCAGTGGAATTAAAATGTCATTACATTAATTTACACACGTTTTGCAGAACTACGCCGGGCAGTAAATTTAATCTCAACTTTACCACTCAAAATGTAATCAAATTAAATCTTAAAAAAACAAGAAAAAAAGACTCCTTCCAGACATATAACGCCACCCTTCTACTGGGTTATTGCCGAAAAACGTTGACTCCCACGGGTGTCATTTGTTCCCGTGGTGGTAATAAATAAGTGAATTCACTATTGAGAAAGGGCAAAAGAGCGGACAAGAAGACAAAAAAGGTTTAACAACCCCACAAGAAGCTTAATTTAATTTATTTTTATTTGATTTACTGACAATCTTTTTTTTTTGTTATTATTTTTTTGTGTTCACCTTCTAATTCATTAGACGATATTTTGGCAATATTTCTCGTTTTAGGTATTCTACTCTCAAGTCACAGTCCACCCGTTTCAACTCCATTGGAACCATGTCGTGTTGCACCATATGTCAATTTACCAGCTTTAAGGAGTACGTCAACATCTAGTTCACAATCGGGGAGCAGTTCGGGCCAACATTTCAGTGCATCGTCTGCAGCAGCAACAGCGGCAGCGTTTTCAGCTTTTGATCCTGCTTTGATTTCGGCAGCTGCTCATCAGGTAAATTGAAAAATTGACAGGTATTGCACCAAAACGCTGAAACGTCAATTATGTTGACGTTTTAAAATTTTTGCATGTGTTATAACGAGTTGTGAGCTCAAATACATGAATGAAAAGGGGGATAAATTTGTACGCAAAAATCGGTCACACTCATTAAATAAAGCTTAATATAGGTACTAAATTTAAACCCTCTCGACAAAGCACAAACTTAATCATTTTACTAATGCTGTGCTATGTTTTTTACCATTTCAGTATGCCGCAGCAATTACCAACAACTCAAGTGGACTTTTTCCTATTCCGCAGTATCCGCTTAATTTAGCAGCAATAGCCGCAGCGCATAGTAAAAGTTCCAGTATAGCTGACCTAAGGATGAAGGCGAAGAAACATGCCGAATCACTAGGATTAGCTGAAAATCCGACTTAATTAAAATAATGTAAAAAAGAATAAATAACTCTAACATAATAACATAAATTAAATATTATTAAGGTTGACTTCCTCAAGTGTATATTATATTTTTAAATTTAAGAATAGTTGTATTCATTTTTTTCAAAAATTTGAAAATTTTATGTTCAACGTCTCATTTGATTCACCAAGTAGGTTGTAAACGCTCAAAGTTGTGCAATGAATTATTAACGTTTCCAAGAATCCACACATTCAGAATACTTGAAAATCACTTCTGAATGTTCCTAAAAAAATATTGGTAAACTGTCAAATAACAATCTAATAATCTGCTAGGCATACTAGAAATGTTGTTAGAATTCGTGAAGCGAATTTTCTTTCTCAGAATTGTCAGATACGTATTTTCTTCCAATCGAACGGTTGTAAAATGTCAATAGTTTGTCATTTCTTAGACGTTTGAAGTTTGGACTAATCAAAACATTAATGAACAGGTACTACCACTGAACAATCTTCTAAACTATTGTTTTACTTTGATATATATAATTATCGGATTTAAGAAACCGGTACACCTTTAATTTCCTTTTGTCCAGCTATTTATTGTAAGATTTATTTTGACATTAGAGTATCTTAATTTATGTTAACAATGGCCGTGTTCCGGATTTAAGTTTTACGAAGTTAACTTTGCTGATGCACTATTCTCATTTGTCAATCGAGCATTTTTAGTCACGTGACATGATCGACTGAACAACGAGAACAGTGCATCGGCAAATTCAACCTGGGAATTCTGAAAACCGGAACACGGCCAATAAATAATTCAAATGTCACCGTAAATAAAGGTATCTCATAATTTAGAAAATGTGGATCTACAAAATTCTAGTTTTTTAAAGCCAACCCCTTTTAATAAAGTGGCAATTAAAATAATTCCATATGCGAGTTGTAAAAATAAACTGTGATTATTTTTCTTTCTTCTAAGGCCTAGTATTTTACCTAATAAACTACATTTAAAAAAGAAACACTTTTACTACACGTAGTTTGATTTGCCGAAATCAATATATCGATTGAAATATAGACAATCAGTTATTTTGGAAAGCTGCTACAAATTGATGTCTAGGTCATCGGCTAATCCCCAAGAGAAATCGGTCAAGTTCAGCGCAGATGTCGGAGGTTATAAAAAGTAATCACCTAAGATGGGATAACTCAATTCACTTGTCTTAAGTTATTACGAATCATCACACGGATCAAATGCCAGACAGGTGAATTCGGGATGTTGGATGGTGGATGCTTCCCCTTGCTAATCCTTATTGAGGTGCACAGACGATGGCGCACTTAAATGGATTTGATTCTTGTCAATAAAAATGAAACAGACGTCATATAAATGATTTGAGATTTGTTGTGATGGGTAATTTTTATAAGTGGTAGTTAAATGTGAAGGGTAGACAATTTTTTTCATGGCCCTGTTAAGGCGATGACATTTAAAATAATTCCTTCGTGCACAATGATGTTGATGTTGATGCTGAATTATTTTTCATTCTCTATTTTCATAATAATTTGGCTTCATGATGATATCTTCATTGAATTACCTACATTGTGGTCGATCCAGTTCACCTTGGCAAGGAAGAAAACGGCATATTTGAAAAACGTATTTTCTTACTTCCTACGGTCTACTTTGGTTTTAATACCTTTTTATTTATTTCAGCAGGTTCGATTACAACTATTCTCATGAAGGCATTTTTTGAAATGAAGAATACATGCACCCATTTTTCTTTAAAACAAATACTAGCCGATATTTCCCAGCATTCCGTTATATTTATATTAATCCATGTCAAAAAAAAAAAATTTTATGGCGCAACAGGCTCGTCAGTACCCAAGGTCCTATCTTTTTTTCTTACAACCATTCATGTGTGCGTGTGTACTTCTTTGCACGATGGCGGGACCTCCTGTTTAATCCGAACGGCTAAGTTGCGATAAGCTATTCATGACAATTGAAACCACTCGGATGACTTGTCAGATCATCAGAGGAGGGCCAGTGAAAATGATTTAGGACCTTCTGCGCTGCAGTTCAACGCAACATTAAGATTTTGTTTTGTTTTTGGAATGTGGATCCCGTGAATATGAAGTCAGTGACAGGAGCATTTGTTAAAATTGCAATAGATTACTTTGGGACAACATCAAATAAAAACTCAAATTTGTTTGAAAACAAATCGCAACAATCAGAACTCCCGCCATATAGAGTGATTCATGAGGTACCGAACATTTATTCAATTTGTTGAAATACACATCTGTGTATTTTTTAAGGGATCAATTCAGCGAAACATGCAAAATATTATTTGACAAAAAAAAGATCCCTCTGCTGAGAATGTTGTTCCACTTAAACAAAATATCTCCTGATGCTGAAACAGCGTAGGAATTTCTTCCAAATAATAATAAAAAAAACTTTGCTGAGACAACGGAGTTAAAATATAAACTTTATAAGTGAATCTGACATTCATCCATACTTTATCTATTGGAGATTTTTATTAGTAAACACATTTCTTCTCTGAGTCTTTTTTCTCTTCTAAAATTAAATCCAGGAGGAAACAATTGGCAATTGGAAACGAAATTACAAAAAGAAACACCAACCCTTACAAACAACCGATGCTTACCCCTGATCTATTACATTTCTTTCTTTTCAAAGAACTGTCAACTTTACCTGTCAAGCGGTTGTAAATTTTCTTTACTCAACAAATACAAAACTAATCGCGGAAAACTATTGAAATTTCGGGTAATAAATAAGTTTGCTTGAAAACAATGGACTTGTATGACGACTTGGATACTAAGCAACGTGCCGGCCAAATCGATGGCTGGTCATCTGGCATTAAAATGCTACAAACACAGCTAGCGATCAAGAAGGTTTCACTGCCACAGCCGAAAAAAGAACTTTCCAAGAAACCAGTGAGTGTGTAGTATTTTCAGCGGAACGCCTTCTTAATATTAATTTATCTCATAGCTCCTAACTCCAATGGTAAGTTTACGACCGAAAAAACCCCCAGAAGATGACATATTTACACCAGTCCGATCGGAACCGCGGCAGATGAAAACAACGATTGCCCAACCACTTGCTCCGATGATTGACAACAATAAATCTGCGGACTACGATATGGATGTGGTGGATGAGTACGATCCGTTCTGGCCAAATGAATATGAGAAAATAATTAAAGAGAAACGCGACAGGGATAAGGAGCGACGTGAGGAACGTAGGAAACGATGGTCTGGAAGCGGTAGCGGAGGTGGCGGGGGTGGTGGTAGCAATGGTGGAGACAATTTAAGAAAGGACTCACCAACAGGTAAATATCCTGGCTTTGCGAATCGTCATAGCGAGGAAGACAGTTATTCAAGGTCACCACCATCATCTGGAGGGGGAAAAGGGGCCGCTATTGCTCCACCACCATCTTTGCAGGAGATTTCACTAACAAATGGTGATGGGTAAGTCGTGAAGTAGAATGGACAGGCATTGATTAACTAATTCGATTACAGAACAACCGCTGTTACGATTCCCTACACAACCAACTCGGTAGCTGCCAAGATTATGGCCAAGTACGGCTTTAAAGATGGTCAAGGTCTGGGCAAGCAGGAACAAGGCATGTCAATGGCGCTACAGGTAGAGAAAACCTCTAAACGTGGCGGGCGAATAATTCACGAGAAAGAGTTACTCATGCCACCGCCACCAACGGTGCCTAGTCCGCCACCTCCCGGAGCATCTTCATCCGAATCTACGCAGAAGGCGGAACCTAGCATTACAGAGATTATGAAACAGCCCAGCAAGGTTGTCTTACTCCGAGTATGTTAGAACAATTGGCCCTATTATGTCAGTGGTATAATACCTTCCTCTTTCAGAACATGGTTGGTCCAGGCGATGTAGACAGTGAACTTGAACCTGAAGTGAAAGATGAATGCAACACAAAGTACGGCGATGTGGTCAGTGTGGTCATACACGAAGCATTTGGCACGATACCTGAGGACGCCGTGCGGATATTTGTTGAGTTCAAGCGCATTGAGAGCGCTATCAAAGGTGAGGCTTGGAAATAGGACTAAGGACGGGCTAACAAGTTTTTTTTTTATTACAGCTGTGGTCGATTTGAATGGACGTTTCTTCGGCGGGAGGCAAGTGCGGGCCGGATTTTTCAATTATGACAAATTTAAGAGCTTCGAACTGCAGTAACAGGGAACTGGAGGCTATAGAGAACGCATTTTACATTGCACATATACTGACTCTTAAATAAATTAACGTATGACAACAAAAAGAAAATAAGCGTTTCATAACAAAACAAAAAACAGTTCAAAATGTATTCTCAAAAGTTAAATGGATACAAATCACGAGTCCCTGCTGACAAAGTGTTGGGAACTCAAACTGGAATGATATGTTGGATCAGATTCTGCTAACTAGACTTCTCTCTTCCTAGTCAATGCTTAGTTTTGGATCACTGATGGCAAACTTTTGATTGCAGGTGAAAGATATTGTGATGGCATATCTGGAATAAAAAGGAAACTTAAGAATGATTTCGAACAATGCCCAAAACTCACCTAGTTCCTTCGGTGACTTTCTCTACATTATGAAGATTTTCAGCCCCCGATGTAAACGCACTAACACGCCCCACTTTTGGTTCAATTGCCGAGATAGTTTTATTCTTATCCATGCCATCAATAAAAAGAAATCGACCTCCTTTAAAGTCCTTCTTGTAATCGTTGAGGTACAAAAGCGACGTGTAATGGAACGACTCGTACGTTTCCTTGAAGTAATCACATTTTCTTGTTTTCACATTTACTCCCTTTTATGTGTCGAACTGATTTACCTTATCAACGTGTGGATGCCAATACTCGTCGTGCATCGTTTTCGCTGTCTCATTGCTTATCCTAGAGAAAAATGTCGGATGTGTTAGATACAAACTGGATACATCCACCTCAAATTGCTGTGCTATCCCCTGCTTGATTTTCGACTTGATCATCTAATAAATAAAACTTAGCCCCATAGTGGACACAAACAACCAAAATACCCTCTTCTCACCCTATAGGTAACCAGCGATTCCTTTTCAAAAGCTTCCTTTGCTTGAGGGAGCGAGTAAACATTCACAAACTTCTCTCCCAGTGACAGTGCACCTGAATGTAGATCCAAAATCGAGGCACCTCCTGATGAACCACCAAACTTAATAACTTTCTTCGCCAGGTCGAGTAGAATTTGTGACTCTTTTTTTGTAATCAGGGAATCGGACACAAAGCGACCACATGTGGCTGGCACACACTCAGGGAAGTCTTCCATTTCAGTGAGATACTTTGGTGAGCAAGGCAACTTTTGCATTCGCAGAGAAATTGTTTCCTTTTGCAACGCGAATTTGATTTCCTTCGGGTCTTTGGTGTAAAAGTACACGACTATCATGACGGAAATGATCATCACTGAACGAGTCCAAATGCGATGTGTTGTCGAGCGAGCGGCTTTTCCCAGCTCGGGAAATGTAATGCTGTGGATGGAAGATTGATGTTCAAGAGATATTTAACTCATAAACAAGAACTAAGTTCCGTTAAAAAAAAAAAAAGATGACCGCACATAAAGCTCGTGTATAAGAAGAATGAACATTAGGGATCTTATGATGAATTTCTAAGAGATTTCAAAATGCAGGCGTTGGAGTTCATCAATAGAGTTTCCCAGATGGTCTAGGTAACCCGGAGCCCAACATGACTCCGGGTTACTTGGTGCTGTTGGTAATTCCTATTTACAAGCGGAAGCCAGATGAATGATAAAAAGCTTCATTTTGGAAAATACGTAAAAGATGTGACGAAGGATATGCGTATGCGAATATGACTTCGACCGTCTATCCGGATGAACAATTTGTATTCAAGTTAGATAAGTAGAAGATCACTCTGATTTGGATGATTACGACGTAGCTATCTCCTTTTATTGCAGAGTATTACTCTTGGAATAGAGTGGCTAACAGTTAGGTATGGTTTGGTGCCCGGACGGTAGGTAATGTTCTTGATGTTTTTATTTTATAAAATTAAGGCCATTCAAATGCTACGTCCAGCTTCCTACATCCAAACAAAAACTTTTGAGTTTTCTCAACTGCAGCGACCACACTTTGTATACAAATCTTCTGTCTCTTTATCAACAATTGATAAGACAACATGCAACGAGGAACACTATTGCGATTTGCGAGTCATATTCATATAATTATCATATCCACATACACCGTGTACATAAAAATCGATATATGTATAGCATACCCTGGTTTGTTGGGCTTATCGGTATCATTCTTCTTCTTTACAGCAACCTCGCTTTGTTTCTTGGCTGGCGACTCTGTATTTCGTTTACGAAGTTTATCAGCTTTTGTCGTCATTTTTTCTCTAAAAGAATTTGAATAGTCGCTATCAAATACCAAAATTCATACAGCAAATATATACTCACCTTGCTTTTCAGAAACTTTTCTTTAAAACTGACACTGTCAACACAAATTTGTTTATACCTCTAACTGACACTAGCGCCACTACTTATCGATTTGGAGAAGTCCGAATCAGCTGGACGACGATGACAAATACCCGTAGTCGTAGGACTGTCAAGCAAAGTTCTTGATACTAAATTATTTTTCACGAATTGTTTTCTAATTTGGAGAAATCTAGGAAGGGAAAAATTAATATTGCTCGAGGCCATCAATATGGGCGATGCAAATAGCGTAAGTGAGAGTTAACTGGAATATCCCAGCTATCCGAAAGCAAAGAGATTTAAGACGAACACCTTGTTCTTATTCTAGGATACAGAAACTGAGAGTACCGAGGAGGAAATCGAACCCAAATTTAAATATATGCGCATCGCAAATGATTTACAGAAAATTCTCAACAATGATGTGGTCACATGTGCTGCGGTCCATCCAAAGGTTCCATCAGATAACTGGAGAACTTTCTATTTGTGCTCTATATCAAGTGTGTGTTGTTTCTTTTGTTTAGTTTCTGATCTTTGGAAGTTTCTATGGGCGGCTGTATTTGTTGGACCATCAGGGTAACACAGTCGACTCGTATTTGAACAAACCCACGTCGTTTTCGCACTCGGTGACAGTAAATCAGATATCAGTCGACTCCAAGGGGGAGTATGTTGCTACGTGTTCGGATGATGGAAAGGTTAAGGATTCTGAGTGAGTTATATACTGTCTTATGGTCAATTTGTTTTGCAGGTGGTAGTAACGGGCCTTTTTAGTGATGAGAACAATCAGAAAATCAATATTGGAAAGTACGTCAAAGCAGTTGCTCTAGATCCGGATCCAAAGATCATTGCAGGCAAGCGATTCATTGTTGGTAAGTAGGCGAGTGTCTCACATTTTTGTCCAACTTGTGATCTATCCTCCCTTTAAGGCGACGATAAACTAACAATGTACGAGAAAAACTTCTTGAAAAACCTAAAAGCATCGGAACTCTCTAACGCGGAGGGGGGTGTTCTGTCTATCTGTTGGAATGGATCGTATGTGGCTTGGGCAAGCTACTGGGGAGTGCGTGTGTATGATCTTAATGAGAAATGCTCACTTGGTCTCATGAAATGGGAACAGCCACAAAAGTAAGCATGGTTCAATTCAAGTTGCATTGTTTCTAGTTGATGTTTTCCCACCTTAGTGCAAAGTTGGAGAGCTTTCGTTGCAACTTTCGATGGTCTAACGCTACAACACTGCTAATTGGATGGGTGGACACGATTCGGATATGTGTCATTAGAAAGAGGAACTCAATTGAAGCTTCAACTAGACATCTGCCAGGATTAGTCGTTGACCCTAGTATGAACTGAGAGAGAGAGATATTGGTTTATTTTTTAATTGTTCACCACTATTAACAGTTTCCACATTTCAAACGAGTTTCTACATTTGTGGTCTGGCGCCATTGACTTCAAATCAACTGGTTGTACTGGGATATCCCAAGGAGAAAGACTCGAATCGAAAGGCACTGCGACCAGTGCTGTGTGTCATGGACTACAAGTTCAACAACAGCGAGGAGGTTTGCACTGATAGCCTATCGTTGAGGGGGTAAGTTCAAAACTCTTAAACTAAGTCTTCTCATTTGAAAGTGAATTCATTCGAATGCTTGAAAGGCAAGGAACTATACCAAGGAGCACTAAAAAACACACCTTAACCTTTCTTATTCAGCTACCTAAACAGCCATTTTCTCATTTCTTATACTGCTCACTAACTTACTTCCAATTCCATCCTTTCAGCTACGAGGAATACACAGTTAACGACTACATACTCGGCTGCATTATCGAGGAGAATCGCTACTTCATCGTTGCACCCAAGGATCTGGTCGTTGCCAGTCTCTACGAAACAGACGATCGAGTCCAATGGCTGATAGAACACAGGTGAGTTCAAAAAACCACGACACAACTTTTACACTCAGTTACATTTTATTTATTAACACTACGAAATATCCTTTGGCAAACCTATAGCACATGGTGACTAGATAAACAAACTCCACAACTTGCTACCCTTCCTAGACAGCGATTGTGTTGCAGCACGCCTCCGCTGGCTTCTTCCAGTCGTAATAGTACTCCAGTGGACGTTTCAATGTATTCTCCTTTGCCCCTTCAAACGTACACAATCTCCCCTCGAACAAATCCTTCATTTGCTGTTGTGATCGCTTGTGCAGCACCATATGCTGTCGTCTGCACCTCCTTGGCATGTAGCCGGTATCAAATCGAATGTCGTGACGCCTGTAAACATTACGCAGCGGTGCCAACCATGTTCCCATCGATATATCCTCACTAACATAGGTATTCAGAATCTGAGAGTTTGACTCGATGTACTCAGCAATCGCCCGACTAATCACATATCCTCCGCCCAATGCGTACGGTGTATACCGACTGCAAATGTAATAATGCTCCTCCTTCCACTGTCCCTTGGTCTTAATTTGTGCCCTTCCATTAAAAAATCCCCAATACAACTCTGGAATCGGGTTTACCTTATAATCCGAAGACTTCCGAATAAGTTTCCTATCATACGACACCAGTTCGTTGATCAGGTGATCCATCTTCACATACGTATCGTCATCCACTTTCAACAGATAACTGAAACTCTGGTGATTTGTCAACTCTCCAATGCTGAGAATCAATTTCTTTGTCAGATTTGAATAAGAGTCATGCAAATCAGGCAGAAACATCATATCCTTAAATTCATTATGCTCCTTCGTCAGTTCACCTTTCAACACCGGGGTAATGTTCTTTGTGCCGATGGCAAAGTAATGCTTCACTTTGATGAATCTTCGACTTGCCACTGAGTTGTCTACACTATCCAGCCAATCCAAATAGATTCGCATCCGATTCGATTGTTCTGCAACAGATTCCATTTCGAGAAATCCATCTCCATCGTAGTCTGGCACATACACGAAATCTTCCGGATAATATGGTTGAATGAGGGGGTTATCCAACTTCAGCCAGGTGTCTCTTATTATCTGACGTTTTTCAAAGTAATTCGGGGCGGACATAATCAATACCATCAGAAATACCTCATAGTTTTGATCTAATTTGGAAATGTTACTCTTGGATGGACACTTTTCGATGTTGGTGAGAATAGTTGTGAGGAAGGAGCCGAAGAAAAAGGCGAATATTGCACTGAAGAGTGTGATTAAATTGTTCATTCGTCGCATTTTGAGCGACAATTGTTTGTTTTTCCCCTTGCTAGGTGTAATTTTGTCACTTTGAAGTAGTCTGCGATTTTATTCAAAGAGGATGTCCTCATAAAAATGAGCTAAACTGGGGATTTATTTCGGTTTGTTTTAAATGTTTTTCTGTCTGGAATGTTTATAGTTAATTTCGTCCAGCAAGTTGCGAACGAGAAGAAATGTCAAAAACAAAACTTTATTTAGTGATAATAATGCCATCTAACGGGAGAAATATGTGCCTCTGGATTAAGGAGAAGATTACACTATTTGAAATTATTTTTGAAGTGAGGTTGTAACTGTTTATTTTTATTAAGTTCAAAAAAAGTAAAATCGAGGCGTTTGGCTAAAACTATTTTCTCCACTTAAGCCAATATGCTGGTAGTGCTTAAAGTTATCTCCCATAAAAAAATCTATACAGAGTTAGCAATGAGCAAACACTTTTTCGGAATGTCACGCATCGGCTATGTGGAATAAATCTATGATGGGATTATATGCCGCAAACAAAAAAAACAAGTCTCATACCCCAAATATGGTAACCCCACCATTGTATTGTCGAGAGTCGAAAAAAAAAATGTTCGTCACCCCAAAAATAAATGAAAGAATTTAAGATAAATATGATTTATGGTAAAGAAATGTTAAATTACTAAATCCAACTTTATATAAATAGTGTGTCGACATACCTTAGTATACAGCACAACATAATTTTCACAAATTGCATCGATTTTCAATCCAAAGTGGATATTTATTTTGCAAACTATTTTACACTTGAACCATCAGGATCAGACATGTCTCACCGAATCACTTTTGTTTTACAGACATCAGACATGTCTCACTGAATCACTTTTGTTTTACAACAAACACACAAGAAAAGAGGGGGAGAAAGGAGCAAAAAACTATTGGATAATGAACTTCACCTTCACACTATAACTAACTAAACTAAACAAGAGAGACACTGCACAAATATTAAGAAAACATGTTGTCACGTTGAGAGTTGAGGTGAGACTGATGAGTGGCTTGACATAATTTTTGGTCTCGTTCCTCTTTGGAATCTCATACGGAGGCTATTCGTGAATAAGAGCGGGATATTACTATATACATAGTTATGGTTGCAGAAATGTTGCATTTGACAGAAATTGATCTGCAACAGTATTTTTTTTTTGTATAGATTCACGGTTTTGATAATCATGTGATGTTTTCTCAAAGGGTGTGTTGTGACTTGTTAGTACATGTCTTTATGAGATTTATTCTCCGCAAACCTAGATTTTATTTATTTTTTACAAACAACGGTATGGAATAAGAAAAATAATTGTGGTGTGTACTGCTCTGATTAGTACACACTTGTCCTGTACCCCCAGAACCTTCCAATTAGAAAAAAATAATTGCCTAAAAACTGCAATATACTCGTATCATTATCTTACGATAGTTCTTAAATTTTTACTAACAACTTTTTCCTTTGAATCATTGGAATGTTATTTGGAAACCCTATTGTGAATGTGAAGAGTAGTAGTAGCCAGCAGAATGTAAAGCCTAAATCATATTTAACCACAAGCTTCAACAACCACACCGACAAAAACGGTAGAATATTTAGTGCGTTTACCATTGACAAGAACATCGACATTAGCGGCAAATTTGTGTGGAGGTCGCTGATCATGCGAAAGATATTCTTGAGATATTCCGCGTTGATCTATTACGATCGGTTTTATTGTTTGTTTATTTTAGTTTGGAAAGTAGTCTTTAAATATTTCGTTTTTTATTTTAATAGAAAATTTGAAGAAGCAATGGAAGTTATCTCCACACATGGCGGCAAACTTTCACTTGTTGAAGTGGCTAGGTAAGACCTACAAATCCATCCAAACTTTTATTCCACCAAACATATCGTACCTCTTGCAGGCTGTACGTCGATCACCTACTCTCTTTGAAACAATTTGAAGATGCAGCAAAGCTGTGCCTTCGAGTACTAGGCAACAACAAAGCTCTCTGGGAGGAAGAGGTTTATAAATTCGTTCGATATCAACAATTGCGCTCGGTAAGCGCGTATTTGCCCACAGCAGATGATTACAAGTTGGATCCACAAGTCTATGAAATGGTGCTCTATGAATATTTAAAATTTGATACAAAGGTAGGAACCATATTTTCCTTAATGTTTATATATATTTTTTTTTATTTGACATTCTGAAAATACCTTTCATCATTCTTTCGCGCACTTGAAATTTTCCAAAAATAGGTTCCACATCCTATTATTTCCTTCATGTTTTTATTTTACAAAGTATACAGCGGATTTATATATAGCTAAGATCTATTGTCGAAAAATCCTCAGAACGTAGATCCTAATTAAGTTTATACAGTAATATTCAAATTCCCTCCAGGGCTTTCTAAATTTAATCAAAGAATGGCCACCATCGCTTTACGATACTCTGGCCGTAATCAATGCAATACACGATAATTTTAGGAAAAATTGCGCAAACGAGCTCCTTGAATCTCTTGCGATACTTTACACTCACCAAGAAAAGTATGAAAGCGCACTAACTATGTATTTAAGGTTTGTAAAGATCATATGGAACACATGTGGATCGTAACGTATTTCGTTTCGTAGATTGCAAAATAAAGATGTTTTTGAGTTGATCCGAAATCGAGACTTGTACACTGTCATTCACAAATTGATAATACCGCTCATAGAACTGGATAAGGATAAGGCAATATCGATGCTTGTACAGAAAAAGAAAATCCCACCGGAAATAGTCGTACAACAATTGCAACAGAAACAGGAATATTTATACAATGTAACATCTTAATGAAGATCTTATTTAATGACGATTTTAATTGCCTTTATTTTAGTATTTAGACGCTTTAGACAAAGTGGACAACAGCGGTAAGTTCCACTGGAAGTTGGTGAACCTCTACGCTAAGTTTGACCGTGATAAATTGCTGTCGTTCTTAAAGCGCTCAAAGAACTACCCCATCCAGGAGGCATTCGATATTTGTAAGCGAGAGTTGTTTTATCCAGAGATGGTTTATCTGCTCGGTCGTATGGGCAGTACAAATGAAGCTTTAAATATTATCATTCACAAGGTAATATATAATTTATTTCTTAGTTTAAATTTCAAATTCAACTGTTTTTATCAAGTTGGAAAATATAGAAATGGCAATTGAGTTCTGCAAGGAACACGATGATTCTGACCTTTGGAATGATTTGATCGACGAATCTTTAGAAAATCCTCAGATCATGACGAAACTCTTGGATGGAATTATAGGTAATATTTCTTAACTGACCAATGACTTGTAAGAAAACTTTTTTTTTTCTAGGTTACGTAAACCCTGAAGTGTTAGTTAATAAGATAAAATTGGGTCAGAAAATTCCGGGCTTGAGAAAATCGGTTATAAAAATGCTCTGTGATTATCGATTGCAAGTAAGTCAGCCATCGTTTATTACTTTCAATCAATTCCATTGTAATCTGTCCAATTTGTTTAAGGTCCAAATCCAAGATGGGTGCAATAAGATCATACTAAGCGACTATTTCGATCTCCACGAGAAAGTCGTGCGTGTTCAAAATCAAGCAATGCTTATATCACACGAGAACTGTTGTGCTCGATGTAACAACGACTTGTTGAAGAAAGACATTCCCCCGCGAAATGATTTGATAGCCTTTAATTGTGGCCACATTTTCCATGAGACTTGTCTGCCGGATATATTTGTTGATGAGAGATGTAGCATTTGTATAGCGCGAAAAGACTAAGGGGATTTAGGAGAGCACAGCCAACAACTAAAACTTTGTATAGAGTGTGAATAAATAAACGAGGAAATTAGTTTTTTTTTTTGAGTTAGAATATTTTTCACTCGCGACAGTATTTTTCGAATTAACGATTTTTATAATTTGTTCACGCGCCTTGATATTACTTTGTTGTATGTTTGTTATTTTATTTATTCTCATTTTTGTTATTGGCTTTTAGTTGCTATTAGCATGAACAAAATTTGCAAGACTATCCCACATTCAAAACAGTTTAAGCTAAAAAAAAGTTAAAATACGAAAATTAAATGTTTTTTTATGTATCTATTAGCATACTCTATTCATACATGTATTTGTTACAAAGACAAAAGAAAGTTTAAATTTAATTTAATTAATAGAATATTCACCAAAGAAATTGGAAAAGGGTTTGTTTTTAGTGGGAGTGGGAGATACTTATCCAAACTGTTTGAAATTACCTATGGATTTTTATTTTCTTTTTTTTAGAAGGGAAAAATAGTGTTCAATGGAAGCTTAAGAGAATCGGTTGCATTGGGATTCAAAAAACAATTTGAGAAATTCCCACAATTTTATTTAACATTAAGCTCTACATTCTAATTAGATTCTTGGAATTCTAACAAACACAGAAAACATCATACACATTCTCCTCAATATTTCGGCAATCACCCATTGAGTAGAGACTTCGTAAAACAGAACGTGGACCAGTGCGCTGGAATTGGTCCTCTGGCGGCAATTATGAAAATAATTTACATTTGATGTGATCAAATGCAGCGCCATTGGTTGTGCGTGGCTCAGCAGTCATAGAACATTTCCAAAAAATATTTAGCGTTGACACTGACGATAGTAACCTTTAGAGGACTTAAAAATACTAGCAACTTTTGAGTCAAAATTGTTTATTGGTCTCTTATTTGCCGCACTGTACCAAAAACACTATTCATAACCCCCTTGGGCCCTTTGGCAATAAGCAAATTATAAAAACAAAAACTATTACTTACTTCTGACCAGAGATATGTATATGTTAAAGTTTTTCGTAGAATTAATTTTGGATACCGCGAGAGGCACTGCAAAAGCTTTCCTTGGAAACCGTTTAAAAGTAAAACTTTGATGTGATGTTTTTTTTCCTCGGGGAGTAAAGCTATTTATTTGAAAAGTCGAAGCATAACTTATTCCTTGTTTAAATAACCACCTCTAAATAATTATAACCAATACTTTTCATCTACTATCAGTCCACTAACTTGTACACAAGAGCATGAGTATCTGACGGCTAGTTTTTACGGAGTCGATCAACCTATGCACTAAGAAGATTGGGTGCTGTGATCGGCTCTCAATGTCTTTTCTTTACCATACACATTCGGGTGTGAAGAGAAATAAAATTAAAAAGATAACGTCAAACTTAATAAACATAATATATCCCTACATACTAGTATATTGCCTAATCAAAATTTGTTTATTTTTAATAACTCGAATATTAAAAAAAATTATTTTCATATTTCAGCGTATATAGTAAAAAAAAAATTGTTTTTTTTATTCATTTTTTTTTCTCGATGCTGATGCTACTGAAGTATCACGGTTTTGCACAGTTTCCTATCCAGATTTATTCAAATTTACGCTTGAATATGAGTTCCCAATCCGACCTATTATGTAGACCCACGGAGTCATAAGCTTTACCATTTTAACGTAAAATTAAACATACCACTCATCTAGTTGAAAGATAAATTAAAGCGTCATAAGCAATCCAAGTTTGACTAGATTTGAACGTGTGCTCAACTTTCCGTGCTCTGGCAATACCTTTAACAGAAACACAACCCACAGTCCCAACCAAATGTCGAAATCAAAAGAAAATGTCAGACCAACCAAACACATACGCACTCAAACATCCCATACCGCACATGTACCCAATTCGCCGACAAACTTCACAACAAAACGCAATTGCCAATAGGCGGACCGCAGGAGAAAACTTTTCTCGTCCGCCTTGCATTCGAGTAGAATTTTTCAATATGGTCGGTTCCCATAGTTTTCTTCGCGGATCGTCAACATAAAAACTGAATCAAGAAAACTTGAATAATTTTCCTTTCAACGCAATTTCTGTGTCGTCTGTCTCTGAGTTTTGTTCTTAACCAATAAATTTGCAATAATTTGTGTAATTTAGTGACGTTTTTCGTGTTTAAAACAATTTGCTTCTCTCTGTCGACTAAATTATTTTTTTCATTTTTGCCGAGGTACATCCATTTGGACACTCCACCCTTGTTGGGGGCATCTCTCTTTGCGTTCTTCGTAGTTCTCGGTGTGATTTTTTTATAAATGGTGAGTGTTAAGTATCAAGTCTGTCCTTGTAGAAAAATTTAAAATAAATTTAAATACCCGGTGTGAGTTTCGGTAAATTCGAAAAAAGGGAAACAGTGATTTTTGTGTCAATCGAAAAAATATTTCAAGAGTCTGTGCAGACAAAAAAAAGGTGTTCCGGGTGGTTGTGCATTTTTATAGATTTACTTGTGAAGGGAGGAAAAAAAAAGGCATTCAGTTTGACAACAACAGCCGATCAACAAATTAATTTGGTAAGTTGCATGTTTTATTAAAAAAAAACATTATCGAAACGTCTGTGAAAATTCTCAGCTAAATTGGAGAAAAAAAACTAATTTGCATTTTTACAAGATGAAAATCTAGAAAGAGAAAAATTAACGAATGGGCAAACCAAAAGTCAAAAGTAGAATTCGCCCCGGTAAGGGGAAAGCATATTTGAGTAGTTGTTCTTGTTGCTGTCATCTTCACGACTCTCTGTTCAGTTTTTGGTCGGTCTCGCCACTTTTCTTGTCTTTTCTGTTGTCCTTGTATTCTTCATCTTCGCTTCGTGTTCTTTTGTCCTTTTTTGTTGCTGTTTTTATTTTTTTTTTATTTTTGTTTCTGTTTTATGATTGTGAATATCCCTGGACCTTGTGTTTAAAGCCTTTATGGGATGTTTTACTTTTTAAAGTAAACAAGAGGTGGGATTCCGCAAATCTTTGGGAATTTTATATATTTTTCTGGAAAATATGATGAATGTTTACAAAAATATGTCATCAAGAATAGTATCAACAAATCATATCGGTTCACATATGTTTCAAATTGGAATTGTGTTTTTCCATCTCTGATCTTGAACACTTGTTTTCTCGATTTCAAAGGAGATTTGGAACGGCTTCGACTAACACGAAAATATTTGACAGATTCCTTACGTCAGTTTGATATTTAAATTTCGATTGTCATTTGGTGAAACGTTTGTGCAAGTGAGTGCGATCTTTGACTAGTATATCAAGTTAATAGTAACACACTTACTTTTAACTACGACGACATTTAAATTTTTAAATTTTGATCCCAAAATACAAATCTGTAATACATCTTCAAATTGCACAGCAAAAATCTGGAATCAGAATTTTCGAAAACGGCGCACATGCTTTCAAGTTGGCAAGTTGGTTGAGGTTAGTTTCAGGTGTGGTTTTCCTTTACTGCTTCCGACTGCCTGAAAATCGAATATGCGAGCTAGAGTATTGGTGCCCATTTAATTTGCCTTAGCCTACAATCGGATTGGATGGATTCCGCAACAATTCTTCGTCGGACTACTTCAGGAGAAAATCAAAGGGTAGCTATCAACAATTGTTGCTGTGCGATAAATTTCTTCAGAAGATCTGTTCGAAGTACCTAACTAATCGGTAAGCAAACCTAGGTAAACAAATTTTCTTCCGAACGGATACGTCAATCAATCTGACCATTATCTACCAAATTTTGCTACACTTTGATCAACAGCGCCAAAAATATTAAAGCATGACCAAAATCTCCTGAGCATATAAATCTTGATGCTTGTGAAAATCTCGTACCCTGTATGACTCAAACTCTCAGAACTCTATAAATATAATTTTCTTAAGGGTTCTTCTACACCTACTTGCGATCTTGTAAAATTCAGGTCTCCCCTTCTCTTCTTTATTTACAAAGGTTCCTCTTCCACTTTTTGCAATTTTGGCTTTTCGGAATCCTTCCAATGGCACACTTAGCTATTGAACTTCTATCAACTTTTCTACGTTAGATTAGGTTAGGCTGTAGTCGCTGCAAACTTAGACCAAAAAGGTCCCTTGTGGTACCACGTGGATCTGTCGCCTTTCCCTGTATTCGTTCGCTGAATTGAACTATTCAAAACTGACTATATAGCGAAGGAGGTTTCTGACAAAAATCTTAGCCAGTCCACCTAGTTGATAATCTAGAAGAAGTTTCCCAGATGGAGGTTTCTTTTTGGGAGATAGAGAATATTATGAATAAAGAGACCTAACATATCTACTGGCGGTAGGGTAGTGCCCTGTCTGGCAAGCCGCCTTGCAGTTCCTTGGTAGGTCTCTGTGGCCCGGCACAAAAAAGAGATGAACGGTGAAATGCTCTCATTAATAGATAGTCGGCAGAGATAGAGTGGGCTGATTTCGATTTGAATGAGATGAATTCCAGACATTAGATTGCCGCGTGGGGCTGTCACTGAAAATGGTAACATACTTTGTGGACATTACACTTCTTTACTTCTTTAGGACAATGCTTCTTTAATTCTTCTTCTTCTTTAACTTTACAAATATCGGGAAAGCGAAAAGATCTGCTTCGTATAAATGTGAATCGAGCTATTGATTCCGATCGTATCGGACTTTCATTCAAGGCAACTCGGAATGGTTGTCTTGACTACACCTTTTCTAAGTAAAGCACAAATCAATTCACCTGGCCAGTGCAATGCGTCACCTCTTTTTTGAATTGTGTCAAATACACAAACAATTTTTTAGGAATGATTACTGCAAATCATCCATTGTATTCAATTTTAATTTTTTTTAATGTTCTTCAATTCCTAACGCTCATCTCTTAAGTTTGTTTCGAAAACAAAACAAATAACGTCACCTATGTATGGTATGCCATCTCAATTAAATCACATTGTTTGCAGGACAGATAAATAAGAAAACCATTAAGAGTTCGTTGGCTCAAGGTGCAAAAAAAAAAGAAATCATAAAATGATATAATTGTACTATTTCACTCTATTCCGGATTTGTAGTTGTTTGCTGGTTCTTTAAACCCTCTTGGGTCTTATAAATACTCCATATACGGAACTTTACTTTTTATTAACGCATTATGTTAAAAGTTAAAAATGTATATACATATAGAGATGCACTCATGGCGTGTATGATGTTGAATTATGTCAAAACAATAAACATTGTAGTTTATGCATCACATTCCAACGAAATAAAAATCATTAACTCCATAAAGCTTATGACCTGGTAACATTTTCGGACCTTTCTTCAGATTTAAATATGGAAACACTTTTTTAATCCGCTTTCCAGCACATGCATTTGTTTAAACTTATGTTTACCAACAGGTTATATACTAACCTGTTCGCCTACAATATGAAAACCAACATTTTGGAATATTTATTAAGCATTCTCATAGCCCACAAGATTCCGTCTGTCTAAAAATACTTATTTCTAGCAAGTCAATGAACAAAGTAATTGATACAAACGAAATATGCACCGATTAAAAAGAGTTAATGTAATCAAATTCAGCTATTAGCATTCAGATATTTGGCGACTATCAAAACCACAAAAAATTACGTTAATGCTAAACTATTATATAAATTTTGGGTCACCCAAGTTTATGAAACTTTTAAGTCGTTTACACTAAAGTAGGTGAAGAATATGTTTCCTAACCAGAGTTCTAATGGTCGATTCACAAATTAATCTACTACGTGTTCCTACATTAATTAGCAATAATTGATTATTAATTCCTTTGTTTTATTTAATATTTAGCGAAATATTTTACTAATTGGACTAATATTCTGATAAAAAAAAATCTATCAACAGAACGACAATATTATGCAAAACAAAACTAAAGACTTTCCTGCGACCGAATTAATTTAAATAATTTCTTACGATTGTGGGAAAACAATAGCGATGGGTTTTTGATGGATTTATGTGTCTCCGAGAGTATGTTTATTTATATAAGATAAGAGATAAGATATGTCACATCAGACTGAACTAATTGTATCATATTATTGGCCAGTTCTGCAATCTGTTGAGATTGTGGTTGATTTTGTTCACACGAACGTATTAAGTACGCAAATAGTATGCACATCAACATACTTAATATGTTTGAGTAAAACTGTGTGGATACTTTTCGTTATGAAAGATGTTTGTATAACGCCATCTATTGAACTGAAATTAAATTAGTGGACATCAAAAATATTACATTACAAAACCGACAATCAGTTAGATGAAGTGCTTGTCCATCCATGAATTTCGTTGATTTCTTTGCCGTCCTAGGCCAACTGAATAAATACTAGAGGCGTTTAGTTTAGCCGCTCACCTTGAATAGACAGCAACAGCATCTGACGCTTGTAAAATGTACTCAAGCTTTTCTGAGGGAACAATTGACAATTTGCATGACACGTTTTCGGGTCATCTTATCTAGTTTTGCCGATTTGCAGACTCTGCCCAAATGGAAGCTCTTTTATAGAATATCCGTCAAGGATGCCAGCATGTTTGGTCCGAATTTCTTGTCAACACGTTTGAAAATGAGGTAAATGAGTCAAATGGTTATTAAAAATAGCGATGCCTTCTTGAACTGGTAATAAATTCGTAACACAAATCCTACCAATATGGACAATTCTGGACAAGCAATTTCAGATCATATTTATCTTGAGAGGCGCGACGTGAAATAAAATCCAAGAACTTGCGATCAAACGCCTTTTAACTTTTCTTTAGGCTTTCATTTACGTATGCGACAAAATCATCAAGTTTTTCTTGCCAAAACAAGGCTTTATATGAAGACCGATCTATATGAAGTCGGAAAAAATGGAGGAACATAAACCAACTTATTAGCAAAACTTTGTCGGATGAAAGTATGCATAAAGAATGGAACCTCTGAACGGCATTTATTACCGACTGGATTCCGTGATTCCGTGAACGTTTGAAACCCTTCCTTAACTACCCGAGCGGGAAATATTAGTTTGGTTTGAGACCAAAAAAGACCATATCTGATTAATCTTCACACCTCCGAAGGAAACCCAAGATGTCCAAATCCATCCATACTCATCACCTGTCATGGATTTTTGAGCCGTCTACAATAGCTATCAGAGTGACAAACTATTCTACCCAAACACGTCCATCTTTGGAGTATGACGATAGAATTCTCACTGACCCAATAAGCTCAGCAACGACCTTACCGAAACATAAAAACTTCGCCATGGACGTTTAAAAGATGACTAGGTCATGTAGAGTGAAATAACACCAATACTCCAGCTCGCACAATTGTCGATTCCCAGCCCCAAGGAAGACAAAATAAATGATTTCCTCGCCAACCAACCAAATCATTTATCAGACATGCAACTTTTACTCAATGCTTAAAAATATAAATATTAAAAAAAAAAATAAAAAAAAAAGTTGCGATCCTGCCAGGAGTCGAACCTGGAATCTTCTGATCCGTAGTCAGACGCGTTATCCATTGCGCCACAGGACCGATGTGCCATTTTTCCTCTATTCCAATATTCGTTGACCACGCACAATGGGAACTTTATGTAAAGCTTAGGCCCACCAGCTCATACATTCTAAAATAAGACACATCGCTTAGCCAAATAAAAACAACAACAAATAGTTGCGCATTTCAACATTTTCACTAGAGAAAACCGCACCAACATTCGCTTATAATTTGTCGCTATGTTTTGGCGTTCTTGTAAATTTTCGATATTAATGGTCAACATGCGTGTGAATCGTAAATATTTGTGCGCGCACTCTTTCCCCCATCGACATCGTAATTCCACTACTAATAGGGAAGCTTTCTTTTGTCGGTTTTGAATTAGGAAAACGATTAAAATCGAATAGACATCAGACATCTGAGTCTAAATTTGAACACTCTGTTGACATTGAAACTTCACTAGATTGTCCCGCTTTTACGTCAAAGAATGATTTCCCAAAATTCTTCCCCAAAATAATCGACTTTCCTGTGGATAATGTTTGTGTTCTCTTCTTTCTGCTTTTTTCTCTATTAGTATTTTTAGCATCCTGCCACCTCAGCCGCCGCCACGCACACATCCAAAGGGAAGCGAGTGAATAAATTTATTTTTTATTGATGTAGGGGGTGGAAATTGTTTTGTTATTGATGAGAGTTTCCCTTGAGGTGGTTGAAAGTACTTGTGTTCGAAAATAGGTTCCTTCCGATGGATTGCGATGGTATTTTTGTTGGCTCGTTGTTGTTTTTGGGAATTTTGTTGCCCTTCTTGGAAGATTTCGATTCCTTGAAGGGATTCAATGAATGAATATGATTCGAATTTGTGAATCTATTTTTAGTCTGGGCGGAATCTTAATTGGTGTTTTACTTGTGCTACATGTTGGTTCGCTGATAGATGTCATATGGGGCATTTTTGAGGGGAAACTGGGTTATTGGCGATGTGTGATATCGGTTGGTGGTATTTTTTTTCGGAGGTGTTACTGCAATGTTTGTATAGGTAGGAAATGTAAGATGAATCGGAAGTATATGTTGAACGGATTCTAGTCTGACGCCCAAAATTGTAAGCGTCTGAATGTTAAAACAATTAATTCTTGTTTGCTTTTTATCTTAAAATGACAGTCCTTATAATCGGAAGTTTACTCAAACTTTTTGTGTGTCATCCGATTATTTGATAAAAAATATTTGCCCTCTAACTAAAACTACTTGTTTGGATTTATGCCAATATAATTCTACCTTTATGAAATCCTGTTTTACAGATGTGATTATTCTAAACGACCCGACTGCACGTATGATTGAAAATTGTTGAGCTAGATACTCTGCGCACTAGACTACAATGTCGGCCAATGGAAATCTGTTCATAGCTATTATCCTAAAGGCTACTGGCTTAATAAGCCTAATCGATGGAACAATTTCCCACACCAAAGAAACTTCATCCTCTCTCCGTTTATCTGATTGATAATTGTTGCCTTAGACACACTGCACATCAACTGAGATATCTATACATACATAATGTATAAAGCTATGCGACTAAATAATGTCTAAATATAACAAATTTATATTAAAATGTCCAGTAATATGACAAAATAATTTAACAACTTGGCCACTCTCACAGAGCGTTGAAAACGCCGTTTAGTGTAATCTACCTTTTTAATCTGACAGATTTTTCGATTGCATTGGATTATATATCAGCAGATAAGACCAAAATGGCGCTTAGGCTTTGCAGCCACCCTTAGCTGACCCAAACTAACGAAAAGCATTACTGGAGGGTTTTTTTTTCAAAATATTTTATTTCTTCAAATAAACGATTACTTAAAATAGAGTTTTCGCAGTTTCTATTATCAGACATTAAATATTGTATAACATAACAAAAACAAAAATAAAATAATCGAACGATCCCAGGTCGCCAACGCTTTTTTTTTAATTTATTGACCTAGCCAGGAATGCCCGGGATTGTTTTTAGAAATGAACATCATTTGTTAAATTTTCAGGAGATTCATATTTTATTTTATGGTTGTAGAATTACCTTGATATATTTGATGAATCGTCCATTGACATTCACAGCAATTCAAGTTTTTTGTGTGATCTATTGTATCTAAAAGCTTCCAGCAGTATCAAATATTTTTAGTTTAATGTTGCTATTACGGCTTTATTAAAGAAAAACGCCACCTAAAATAGTTTGTTCTTAAAATGTAGTAAATTTTGATAAAGATATGATGAAGGCAATATCTTCGAGAGTTTTTTTTCCATCTGCAAGAATAGGCAGAAGACATTTACGGTAGTTGATGATAAGGCGAAACGCGTCGGCCTTGTAGCTAAAAAGGAAAGCAAAGCAATTACTTATTATGTACAAACAAAACAAAACGTAACCTCCTTTCGATAATTAAAACTTTGAGTTCGTTAAGGAATTTTTATTCTTTGTAGACAACATCGGCACCTCGTAAGACACACACACGCCAGAAAATTGGTAGATCCGACAAAGATTGAACCATCAGAAATCGATGCTACTTTGATTTTGCCTATGCAAATGGGGTCACCAAAAGCTATCTTCATATAAATGAATCTAGTTTGTGGGTTTCTATTAAAACATACTACCTATCTGGAATTATATTATTTAAATATACACCACTTCTCTTAGTTTCACCATAAAAAGCCAAACAAAACCCTGCAATTTATTATCAATTTGCCAGATGTGAAATCAATTGAATCCCCTCCAGTTAACTATGAAAAAAAATTGCAAAGCTTAAAACAAAACACAACTGACAGCTACTTTGTGCACCTGCTCCGAAATTCCATTCAACAAAATTAATAATAAAAATCGAAAAGGTAACGTTGCCATAAAAATAAAAACTAACCACCAAAAGTGGAGAAAAAATGTCACCGAACCAAACACCCAACAAGCCAGAAAATTAACAGACAACGACGTGCTTGGAGTGAAATGTCAGCGTTGGCTAACGGCGAGAACGACAACGACCAAGTGTCGGAGGAAAAGATCTTTGCAACTCTGAATGACTTTGGTATCTCAAATTTCATTACGACGCAACAAATAAAATATAAAACGTAAAAAAAGATAAAAAAAATATCACATGTCGTTGTGTTTTGTAACACATTACCTGGCGTTCTTCCTTATTTATTTTTACAAAAAAATGCAACTATAGTTATGGTGCAGAAAGTTGTTTTAAAGCAAACAATGGGAAGGTTTGTCTTTTTGACAGGTTAGGCATGAAAAAGAGGATTGTATTGACATGGTTGAATCGATCGTTGAGGTGACCTCGCCCAAATGAGTGAGTTTTTTTTCTGAATTTTCCTGCATTGACATCTGTCAGCTAATCATATTTAATATGCATTCTTAGAAGAACTATGTGTGTACAAAAAATATTAGAGCCCTTATTTATTATAATTTTTTAAACGTTGTGGACATGATATGCATTTCATTTGTTTAATATGAAATAAAAAAATGAAGGTATGATTGCTTTCACTAGTTGAGTGTATTTCTCAATATAACGTCAAATCATCATTTATTAAACTCAATAATATTTTATCTACCTACACGGATTCTGTCACAATCCTAAGCAAGATCAAAGGGACCACCTCTCCAACAGGCGTATCTTTCTCATGTAGGATTATGAAACACCCTGATTGGCATTATAAGGGCCATATGAATTTCACCCTTGAATCAAGTTCACTGCTTTGAAAAACTCTTCTAGTCCTAGCCAGACAAGCATTTATATTTTTGTCTACCCAGTTGTTAAGAGGTTGCTGACATTTTCATTCCTTTGTGAGCCAGGACATAAGTTGTGTTGCTTTGGCAAAATCTGATGTTCGTCCTATGTATGTCTGGCTACGTGTGACAATCACCACATGCAAATGTTTGTCTTATCACCAGTTGTTAAGAGGGTGCTAAAATCTCCATTTTCTGTATGTCTGTCTATGTGCTGTATGACTTCGTCCAGGTGTGACATTCGTCCAATATAAACCTATGTCTCGTCGCAGTTGTTCAAAGGTTTCTAAAATATCTATTCCTTAGTATGTCTGGCTACTTTACTTGTGAGAATTTCCATTAATTTGTATGTCTTGATGTGACGACAATCGTCCAATACAAACATATGTGTCCTCACCAGTTGTTCGAAAATTGATGCGATTTTTTCATTCCTTTGTATGTCCTAACAGTGTGTCATTGACAAAATTTAAAAATCTCCCGATGCAAACCTGCGTCTACCAATTGGTCAGAGGTTGCCAAAATTGCAACTCGTTTGTAAGTCTGTTCCTTTAACACACATAGTAAAACTAATTTTTGATATTATTGCATAAAATTAAAAGACAAATTATTTATATGATGAATATTTCTTGTACCTCATTGGTCATACAAAATAATGTAAAATAGCACATAAAAAGTTATGTATCTAAAATACAACAACAATTTACTTTATTCTTGCGACGTACTCAGTTATTGGGAGTCATCATAAACCATAAAGCTAAGACTCAGCTAAAAGCTTCTCGCCATTAGCCATTGGCCATTGACATCAGACATTAACACATTCCACACCCTACCATCACCCACTTACGATCCACCGCAAATGGCAAATAAAAATCAATATTCGAGGGGATATTTATTAAAATTTCGATATGAATTTAGTATTTTCTTAAAAAATATTTTACGACCATTTAGGTCACACTTTACAGTGTGTAGCTGTCAAAAATTGCACGAAAAACGCACCTGAACGCATTGCAACGAAATTCGCCGGCATGCGTTACAAAATGTCGGAGAAATATTCCGAACAGCTTTTCTGAAATTGAACAGCGTTTCTGAACAGCTGTAAAAAAATGCAGAGCTTTCCGCTCCGACTGATTATGATTTTGTAAATGGCCCCTTTGTTTCTGTCAATATAATTCTGAAATATGTTCATTTAAGTAGATATTTTGCAAATAATATTTTTTTTAGCTCGGTTCATATTGGTTTCGAGAAGTTTTAAAACTGAATATCATAAGTCATTCTGAATAAATGCTGGCCAATGGCATCATTTGTGTGGCATCTGGTCCGACGCAAAACGGGTGAATTCATCAGCGTTGTGGATTTCAAATTATTAAAACATCTAGAATTTTTAAGGTTAGTGTCTCAGTAGTATTTATATTTTCGTAAAGATAACATATAAAAGAAACATTAATATCCAGCAATACTGACGTCGCATTTTTGGAAGAAGGACCTTTCTGAAAAATACATTTACTTACTTAATTACATAAGTCGCTCAGTCGAGGTAGATAATGTGCCTTACCGCCTTAAAGTTATAGCTGTCGGTCTTACCTCTACATACTTTACTTAACAGGCTCTTAAGATAAGGCAGCCTTGCTTCCTCTTATACGTTGCTTCCAGTTGTTTAGTAATGGGTGATCCAAGTAGAGATACTTTTTTCAATAGCCTTTTTTGACAGATCACGTGTGAGTCGTGTCATGCTGTCATGTTATTTTGTTTAGTATTGTTTGGCATTTCATAATGGAAAGACTTACGCGTGAACAACGTTTACAAATTGTTTAACTTTATTATGAAAATTCACGTTCTGTGAGGAATGTGTTTCGTGCACTTCGCTCAACTTATGGTCAACATAATCGGCCTATTCGCAACACCATCACCGGCCGGTCGATTGGCCACCAAGATCGTGTGATATCACAGCGTTAGACTTTTTCCTGTGGGGATATGTAAAGTCAAAAGCTTATGCCGACAAACCCGCTTCGATTCAGGCCTTGGAGGAAAACATCACGCGTGTAATTCGCCAGTTACCAGTCGAAATGCTCGAACGAGTGATCGAAAATTGGACTCAACGGATGGACCATCTGCGACGTAGCAACGGCCAACATTTGATAGACATAATCTTCAAAAAATAAATGCCAAAGAATGTTCTTTCAAATGATAATAAACATTCTCCATTAAATTTGAATTTTCTGTGTTTTTTTTCTTTAAAAAAGTAGGGAACCTCGAAATGGATAAGAGTTCTCTTATCCGCGATCGCTTGATCCTTAGGTTCAATCTTCCTTGTCGCCTTAAACCTGCTGGGCTGGGATTCAAAGCTTCTCTTTACTGTGTCATTATTTTTTATTCGTTTGATTCTATCTTCGTACAGCTTGTCCCCAATAACTACAAAATCTCTCAATACCCTTCATCAATTGACAGTTGACCAAACTGGGTCCACTTGAGATTACTTTTTTCTATTAACAGAAATAACGCTCGCAAAATGCCCAAAATATGACTTCAAAGCACTCTCATCCATTTCAAATTACCCCTATTTGACCAGATCCATAAATTATAAGTCAAAATGTCTTTGACATTTGTCCACATCACCCCAAACACAAAAATAGCTCGATAGTCATAATATACTCCTATTCAAATAATCGTAAGGAGTGTTCATACACTCATAAAAGTCAGTGACGACATTACGGGATTGTACATATTTTTCGCAATAAATTTTGGTTTGGATTAATTGCGAAAATGTATTATTATTATTTAATGGGTTTCTGGCGGAATGACGGGTGCAGAATGGATATTACTTCTCTCATTCCTCAGTCTAGGTCATTTCCCCATAAAGCTTTTAATTTCCCACATATAATTATGGTAACCATTTCAAGTTATTGGTGACATTAGTTACCACCCAATGACTTGTCCATAGACTTTTCATCATCTGTCAAAACTATGACATTTTCATTAAAAAAAATGCGGTTTTAAAAAGAGAAGATATATCTCCCCATATGTACATATTTAACTTTCAATATGACAGCTGCACCATAGTTTTGCCACTTTCGTTGGCCACGAAAATATAAGTGAACATGAAAATATTTAACACGAACGCACCTCTACTGATTACTCCTGCGCGATCGTAAATAATCGCGCAATCACGACCAACAAACATTGCCAACAGTTTTGTTTTTTCTACTCCACTCGTCTACACTTTTACTGAATTGCATTCAAACACAGACGATAGAAAAGACAAAACAACAACACAAACAAATGGAAAAATAATGGAAAGTGTTACTTTTATATCCAAGTGCAAGGGGAATAATCGTTTTCAATTGGACACGAATTCGAACTCGAGTCGCGACGGACACACAGCAGACACGTTTGTAGAGTTTTATTTAAAAAAAAAAAACAAAAAAAAAACTCCAACGGAAGGAAGGAAAGAAAAACTAACCAGCGACACATCGTCTATGTGCATAAACTGCAGTACTTGCAAAATCAAAATGAAGAAAAGCCCACTGAACTCTGCCTTTAATTTGAAACCTCTGAGGTTCAGGCTGAAAAAGGAAATTTCACTTTTCAATGGCACCGCTGCAGACGGGAATGTGGACGTAGATATGGATATTGTTATTCATTTTGTAGTTCCTTTCGCCGTTGGGCACTGCCAACTTTTCAATTTTCTCCACGTATTTTTATAGGTTTTATTTGTTTTTACTGTCTTCAAAATCATTTTCAATACGGACAAGAAATTCAAAAAAAATCCATGGGAAATCGATTTACATTTTTTTGACAAGTCATCCATCTTAATCATTATCGATCCGATGACGTTAGGAGTGAATGCATTCAGTTAAGAGTGGCGTTGCGTAACAACTGATCTCGTCATTTATAAAATTTGATGACGATCTTTATGATAGTTTTATCAGAAAACAATGAAAACGTGTTTATGTTTATGTTGGTTATGATTGGGGTTACATGATGTGCTGCACTTTCATGCACAAACGAACAGAAGAAAAGCTTACATCATAGCTACTTGGAGTGCGTATCTCACATTTTTGTTGGTTTTTGACGCATGACTCGGGCTTAATGATTGAATCTTGTGATGTCGGCTGTGTTATGTAACTCGAGAGTGAGTTCATTGTTAGATGATGAGATGAAGTGCGTGAAATTAAAACCGAATTTCATGGTAGTTGATAGATTGGGATGGGATTTGACATACCAATTAATGAAAGATGGGGATCAGTTGAAGTGGTGCATCGAAAACGAACTTTGACAGTACAAACATGTAGGTGGATTAGAGCTAGCCTTACTGCTCGAGACGTCAAAGCCAGACTTTTACACGTGTTATTGTAGCTTCATCGATGACAAAACGCCTCACAATAAACTTTGCATGCGTATTGCCCATTCTCGCACTAATTGTATACGGATAGATATCTGCTGATATTTTACTGATCTGTCTCAAAGAAATCTTAAAGCAATTCTATGTCCGAAATTATCTGTTACATGTTTTGTTTCTGAGATGCGTGTCGGCATGGGCATGTCAGGCTAAATTAGTTTAGTGACCTGAAAAACGAACGACTTTGAGCCTAATGGACTCAAGCTATCGTTCTCTCCGACACATCGACGAGTGCAACTATCAATTCTCTTAAAAGTGTGCTTTAATGCTACTTTAGAAAACTGTGACGTTCTTCCTATGCAAACCCTACGACGCAGGCTACGTGTTTTAACGGGCAATGGATATTGCATAAAAAAGTAAAACAACAAAAAAATGATTTTCCTACAACAAAATATTCTGAATATCTTAGAAAATTATTTTCTTCTTACGTACTCATTTCCTGGGAGTCATCATAGCATAAACCATAAAGCTTTGATTCAGCTAACAGCTACACGCCATTAGCCATCGACAGATTCCACACCCCATCACCCACCTACAATCCACAAAGCATATAGCCGCGGCTCGCGCAGTTAATATGTCAAAAAAATCATCGATATCAGTTCGGTTTTCGGGGAAAAATCAGTAATCGTTGTACTTTATCAAAATTTCGATTTCAATTAAGTGTTTTTTAATAAATTAATAGTTGGAATATATTTTGCCACTATGGAGATAGTTTTAGATAGTAAACAAATGTTGCTTTTGTAAAAAGGAATAAAATAAGTTTGTAATGAAAAAAGTATGTTCATAAAAGTAATTTCTCGAGTTTAATTATTTGTTTTTCAACAAATTAATAAGTAGTCAATAATCGAATGTAAAATTTTAATCAATTCGGCAGCAAACAATGTGTTTTGATCTAAAAATTGTTTCGGTTTCTATGAAAAAAATGTATGCAAATGCAATTTATGTGGAATTGGTTGTTTCTCCTTGGAAAAGAGTTTTTCTATCAAAAGTCTTTGTATTCCTATAGATCAAAAAGAGGCTAAGGAATATAAGTAATTCTGCGGGCGTTTTTATGTAAATAAAAATGTGTGAGCGGCAAATGCTATGAACGGTGTTTTTTTAAACTAGTTCTTCCCTCGCGAGTGGAGTGAAATCGTATTCAGAATTTCTGTGCGGCCTTCTTCTTCAGACCAACATTTTCGTCCACCAGCTTTTTCGTTCCTAATATAGCAAAATATTGGTTTGGAGTTGAATAATTAAAATCAAAAGGTTAGTGTCTCAGTAATTCATATTGGCGTAAAGATAAAATATTATTGTAAACATTAATCTAGCAATGTACATAAACAGTCGTAGCGTGCTTTGGGATGAGGAACTTGTTGAAAAGAGACATTTACATGTTAAGCTGGAGAATAACATATTTTTGTTTATTAACTTTTGTTGGGTGAGGAGAAACTGTGCTCATGGAGCAACCTGGAGTTATATTTGACTTGTCTCTTGAATTTGTGAAGACTGATTAATATTTGTGAAGATACGTCTTTTGAAAGGTTCTTTGGTACTGCGTTTTTCGTGTAACTTTGAGCTGATTTGCTAAACTGTGAACTTTTGTATTCTCAAAAAGGTATGTCGTTAACAGCGTTTTCTTGTGTTATGTTGAACTGGAACCAGAACTATGTTTTGTAGGTCTTCGTTTATAGAACAGTTTTTTTTGTATCTTGTAAATAAGTGTGCAGTTATAGACGTGCCGTCTAGTAAGTCGCTGTTGTAGTAACATCATTTGCAAAACTAAATTAGTTGTCCCCAAAAAATCATTAATGTGTAGAAGTAATAATTGGGTGATAGAACGGATCCTTGTGATACCCCAACGTTTACAGAAAAACGCAATCAACCACAACTTGGAAAGATATGACTTGAAGAAAGTTTTCTATCCACCCACACAGAATTTGTGGAAGTCCGTCCTTATGTCAATGAGGCTAGCAAAGCTCGATCGAAATCAAAAAAGCGCAATAGCTCTCGATTCTCCATAACCTAACAAGTCTCCAGTTGAGCGTTTCTTACGGAGCTAGTATGTCTCTTATGTTTTCATTGACTTTTTTCTCGTCATGTTCAGGAAATATGTAAGAAGTACACATTGAAACATAAATAGTTATGAGAAAAAAAGTTACCCCACTGGGTACTAACTAGCCTGTGGCGACAATAATTGTTATGTATGCTACACATGATTTGTTTTAAGTCGAACATACGCTGCCATCAAAACAGAAATGTCCTTGTAATGTCCATTTATTTATTTAAGCTGATGCAAATTAAAATCTCGATGATGAAGACATATTGGTAAATGATATGGCACAGGTTTTACTGAAAGCCAGTCAGCATTGTCAGATGTCTGAGCTTGTCGTTCCATTGGGAAGTTAGGGACAGGGTAGTTTTTTTTGTCACATAACAGCTTTAGCTTATTTTAAAATTCCTTTTCAAGACTAATGATTTGAAAATTTCATGCTTTTTGATTACACTTAGAGTTCATGTTTACCTATTTTACTTCTAGCAAAATCCAGATATTTTCATATATCGTTGCATATCATATGGCGTATTGTGAAATTGGAAAACTACGTTTTTTACTGCTTTTAAATATATTTTTATATTAAAAAGCAGTCTGAAAAATCTTTGAAAATACAAACCTACAATCTTGTTCTATACGAATTGGATATCTCTACATACAACGCCAATAAAGCGACTTCAAAGTTTAGCATTTCATTTTCTTATTTTAAATCTCAAATACTTATAGCCTCTCCTATTTCTATTATGAGTATAATCTTTCCTATACCATGCTCCCTGCGAGTCCATACTTCAACAGAATTAACTTTGTAAAAACACAATGCACCTTGGATAGTCCCCATTGCATACGCGACCAGTTGCACATTGTCTTCACGTGGCTGCACATTTTCCCCACTTCCTACGTTCGTAGTCGATTAATCAACAACCTGTCAAAGAGCCAATTAGCTCACCCGACACGCACTTTTTCATCACACGATAGTGCTCAATTTAAATTTAGAATTCTTGAGTCATTATTATTTTCATGACTTAATTGTGCTTTGTCGGCGCTTTTTTATATGTCAGACCTATACAGTCGGTCGCATTCAGCCTCTATGTCTTTTGATAGTCAAATGTACAACATCTGGGTAAATGACATAGAAACTTTGGATTTTCTCTGTAAAATTACGCATTCCTTTGTTGAGACTAAATGTTTGTGTTGTTTTTTTGGGGGCTTTAATCTGTTTTGAAAAATATTTGGGGTGGTTGGGTGCACAGAGATGTTCGGCGTTATTCTCGCACGGTTCTTATCACTCCTTTGTTGATATGTGCATACTACTGAATACCCTTGTGAATTACACGCAATCTCACACTAGACCTATGTTGAGTGCAACTCTCTGTTCGACGAATGAACAACAAAAAGTGGGAAATAAATCGACCCAATTTATTTCAATTAAATTCGATTACATTTTGTAATGTATACACATACCATTATGGGTGAGTAATGATCTATTAAATTCACAAACAGACCGAGGGACTAAGCCAGATAGAAGTCAGTAAGTTGAGGGTGCGCGAGCTAAATATTTCAATGATTCATGTGATTTTTGTGAACTGGGATTTCCTAAAGAATAGACTTTCCTGAGAATCATGTAAACAGCAGTGGTGTATAGTTCTAAGAGGTGAAATCACAATGAATGGGATTTGAAATGACAAGAATTTATATGGAACCGGGAGTGAGAATATAGAAGCATTCACTGCACACATTCTTGGACTAGATTTTTGTTTATTTTACCAGTAAATGGTAGACCACCTGTCAATGTGAAAAACGTACACGCACAACTTACAATAGACATACCTATCTAATTTGAACAAAAATTCGTAAAAAGCTTTGACTGATGGCATTTCACGTCTGTCAAATTTAGCGGTACGAACGCATCACCCACCCCATCACCTTACATTGAATTGGACCATTCATTTCGGGTCCGCCATTTTCATAGTCGTGATGATGGGCATCACACTGAAAGCACATTTGTTGGCATCACATCTCGTTTAGCTGTCACTTCACTATTGAACTGTCAACTTTAATAATTTTTGAAACTACTTTTCCGCGTGATTATACTTTGATCAAAAATGTGCTTACAGAAAAAAGTTTATACAGAGTGTCCATGACTAATCACAGTAATCGATTATTTACACTGATAAAATGTTTTAACGATTAAAACACGTTGGTTTATCGAATATTTTTTCCATAATAAATTTCCCACATGTCTTCTTCACGACTGCCAAATATGAACTGTCAAGACTATTGTTAATAAAATGGCGGCAACACCAAGTAGTATACCTTCCCGGCGGACACCCTGTATCAATAAAATATCCACTTAAAAACATCCTTCTACTAATCTTGGGTGTTTTCAAATATTTTTGGACAGCTTGTATAAGAACGTTTTTTTTGACGTTTTAATTGAGTAAAACTCTTACTTAAAAGTTTGCAGATTAGTCATGGAAACGAGAAGACCTTTGATATTTGATATAATTTTGTTTTAAGGGCTTCTAATTCTATAGTCTTGAATGACCCAGAAACTGTTTGTTTTCCTTTCTTCGTAATGCCAATGCGGTTCATGTAACCAACAACTTGTATACATATATCTCCTAACAAATATGTGTTCATTCACATCACTCCTCCCTTAAGCATCTGAAAGTATTTAAGTATCGATATTGTGACGGTTTCATCATTGTCATCCTGCAGAATTATAAACCCTCTATAAGTATCATTGGCCCAAGTGTTATAGAATGTGGTAGGAACAAAATTCTCCAGTTAATAACAAAAAATACTAAACTAAAAGCGAAACTGATGATAAATATCGTCTTACGTAAGTTAAAGGCTTACTGTCACCCGATTTCTGCAAAAGGACATCCTTTCTAAAATCCCACACCCACAGTTCATTCGTTTTCTCCCCATTACACAATCATCCAGTCACTAAATCACTCCCTAAGGCGCTGAATAAATGCTCGTATAATCACAATCAAGATGCGCAAACGCCTGCCTCTGTACCCTAATTGCTTTAACCATGTTCGCACTCAACAACCAAAAAAAAAAACTAAGGACCCGATTACACAACCGAACCAAACCTCCTGCGCCACATGTCACTCGACTGGGCTTAAGCAAATTAAATTTCCCGCTGAGTAGCACCAACACACCATATGCAGTGTCGATGCCTTTTTCAAGGCGCCCATATTCGGGCGTTTAACCATGTGTCCACACAAAAAAAAAAATGACATCATCTAAATTGAACCGCACTGGTGTGATTGTTGAGTAAAATTTCACGCATAATTTGTCTTTTAAGAAGGAGAGACAACCGACAACCAATCTGACATTTATTGCGCCTGTCAAGAATAATCTGTGCGACATTTTGCTCACCCTCAATCGATGTATCTTTGTTACATGATCGAACTACCAATTGCCTCCCGGAGAGATCGAAAGTAAAAAAAGAAAGTTACATCGACCTTAGTCGTCAGGTCATCAAATTGCCACAGATCTGTCTGTCATGAGTATGCTCAACTTGTAGCACAAAAACAAGGTCAGATCAAAATCATATTCAACGCAGGTGATCACAATCTCAAGAGAAAACGAAACCTTAACCTTAAAATCACAAAAAAAAATATTTTCTCCACTTTTAATCCGCAAAATCATATACACTCGTCATGTAGGAGAAATGTCAAAAAAGAGAGACGCAGAGAACCGCCGCCGCCATCAAGAACCCCAGTCACGTATTTAAAGGCTAAGTGGCACAAATTTCAAGAAGGCACTTGCACGCGGCTCTTCAAGCGAAATCTATTTCTTCATCACATTAACTGCTCATTGATAGTTGTTAACCCGTCCATTTGATGGTTCTTTCTTTGTTGTTGTCCATCCTTTCAATGTTTGCTGTATTTCTTGTTGAACTTACTTAATTCTGAAGTAGGTTTCTCTGAATGTATACTCTTCAAATCCCACACTGGAGAGTTTCCCTTGAGTCCTTGAACTTGAACATCTCAAAAGACATAAAAAACAGTAAAATAATTAAAACCAAAATGATGAAAATGTGTACAAGAGAGTGAAAAATATGATATTCATGCTTTTAACCACTTAAACCCACAACTGGAGGCGCTAAATGAAGAACCCACTACTACTACACGCTCTGACAGAAACTAAGTTTTCGTATCCTTGGATGTGTTTTTTTTTTAGTTTCTTATGTATAATTTCTAAAACTATAAATAAAAACGTGGGAAACAGGAAAAGCTCTGACATCCTATTGCAACCGCGCGCATCTGTTTGAAGCCATTATAACGCACCACGAAATGTCACATCTTGGTTTATAAAGTCCTTTAAACGAGTTGATCCACTCGTAGGGAGTAGTTTTTGCCTTCCTCCCCATATACCCAACCCACACAGACAGTGTGGAGTATTTCCTTTCATTTGTTGACAATTTTGTTTTATTGTATCACATGGCTGGAAATAGAAAATGAGGAGGACTCTTAGTCAGATTTTTGTTTCTACTCATCTCTCGTTTCTCGTTCGTTTGGCGTAAATAAAAAGTCATTTCAAAATGATTCACTTCCGTTCTTTTGGAAGAGATGTCAAAGAGACGACAATAGTCGAATATGACTTTGTTGGGATGGGGCGGAAGTGTGTTTATAGCTTTCAAAGGATTTGCGCTCCGATTTTCAATGAGAGGAGTCTTTAATTCTGTCATTTGCGAAGGAATTGGCGAACGTACCAAATGGGTTTGACAGTTTGACATGATTGCTACTTGTGCTACTTAAAATGGCGTTTTTAAATCGGTGATAGGTTTCATTTTGACATTTATGGGGCAGTTGGTAGTTCATATTTAAAGTTGGTTTGTTTTTGGCTCCAAACAATAACATCAACTTTTAGTGCTTTTTCGAACATTGTCCTTGTAGATATTAAAAGATATTAAAAAGACTAAGTTTGTGGTTCTTAACCGGTGGTCCGGGGACTACTGGTGATTCTGGAAAGCACCCGAAGTGGTCCTCGAAGCCATCCAAAAAATATTAAATAAATAAACCAGTGTTCAGTAATCGTCTTAAAATGCGAATAAATCGATTTCCAAAATTCTGCCTTAACCTGAAATATAGAAATACGAAAAAAAAAACACGAACAATCAAAGATTCTCTAAAAGAAAAATTTTGTATGTTGAAAGCTGAAGAAGAGCTATTATGCCAGGAAGCTCAAAACAAAATTTGTGACATACCACTTTCAAACGACACAGTAAAGTTGCGCTTTCAAAAAAATGTCAAATGATATTGAAGAACAAGTTACTGACAAGATAACATTGTATTCCTTATTTTGCGCTAAGATATGATGAATCTACCGACGCGACGTTTCACAATGTGGTCAATTAGCTGTATTTTTGTCGATTTTTGAATGACAATAAAAAGTTTGAAGAAGAGTTACTATTTTCTCAACTTGAAACGTAGTCGAAAGGTGCAGATGTTATGGATGTAATAATTCTCTATATGGAGAAACACAGACTTAGGGTGTTTGCATAAACGTCTGCCTAACTAAGATCTGCGTTAGAGGTGTTCATAAAGTCAGATTTTTGATCGAAAGGATCCAGATGAAGTGCAGAAGATATGTTCATTAACGTCATAAGTCTCATCAGCATCTGGCAGATTGTGTATCTATATTTTTTGACTGCAGAAAGCGCAGAAGATAAGGACAACAAATTTTAGGTGCGAAAATAAAAGTTTTATTGACAATAATTTTTTGTATTATTTTGTTTTTTAATTTAGCAAAGGCTTGACGGTTTTTGTACGGAAAAATCCATGTGTATTTACGTCACACTGCGTTATTCAAAGTCGAGTACTGCTTAGCTTCGCTATTGCGATGAAAACCGCTATAAAAGTAGTGAACTTCTTTAAAAGTAATGCGCTGAACACTTGTCTCTTAAAACAACTGAGCTCTGATATGAATTCTAAACACGAAACTCTGCTTTTTCACACGGAAGTGCGATGGCTTTTTAATGGAAACATGCAGTCAAAGTTGTACGAACTGAGAGAGGAAGTACAAGCTTCATAACTGACAAGAGCAATGCTGGATCAGTTCTGTGAGTCCAAATTTCATATACGTTACCCTTATTTGGTAATTTTGTTCAAACAACTAAATAAATTGAACGTTCAACTGCAAGGGTCAGGAAATGTTACGTTGCAAGGCACCAGCAATATTTTTTCATATGAAGTTCATATATTGCGAAACTTGAGCTTTGGATCATTTCAATCGAAAGAGGCAACTTTTCTGCGTTTGATACCCTGAATTAAATTATTGACGGACAGTGTTCAGAAATTAAATCAGAAAAACAGAATAACATTAGATACACTTTATTTGAAAAACTTGTGAATTCAATCGAGGACAACGGTATTCGGAAACTGATCCGCAATCCTCTTATTGTGAACGTCTCTGAGGTGCCTGAAGAATTTCAAGAAGAAGTAATTGAAATGCAACACGAAATAAACTTTAAAAATACATTCGAGACAGGAATTAATCTTGAAGATTTTCAGAGCCAAAAGGCAATTTATTTTCCAAAAATTTGAGATATTGCTAATTTTACCTTACTTTGTTTTCATAGACATATCTATGCAAGGGTTTTCGGCGCTTCTGATAATTGAAAATAAGCACCAAAATCGGTAGGCTTACGCGAAAAATAAAAATAAAATAATGTTTGCCCTTAACAGTTGTATGGGTGTTTTATTTATAGATAGAACAACCCTTTATACATTCACATTTACTTTATTTTACCTGTAAACTGTTGGTGGTCCATGGCAGGACAGAAATTTAAGAACCACTAACTAAATAATGTCAGTTTAATGACATTGCTAATATAAAATAAATTTAAAAATATGTGAAATTTGTATGATTTAATTTTATTTTTATTTTGCATAAAGTACGACACAGAAATATTGGCTGCGTTGAAAAAGTGTGGCATAATCTAAGTATATTCTTCTTAGCACATTTCAGTGTAAACGATTAATTCCTATATGAAGTATTAAGTAGCAATTCGCCTACTAACATAAACGTTTTCCTTATATGAAATACACGCATAAATCTCAAAATTAAATTACCGATTGACTACTCGCCGTTCACTAATTCGGGGGTTTAGAAATTTAGGTTTCAAGATCAAAATCCAAACTGAAAGCTGGCATTGACTGTGACTTCTCGCAGATGACATCTGTATTTACTAATTTATGCTTGTCATGAACACAATTAAACTATGCAAGCGCCACTGCTTCCTTGAATATTTGTCACCACACATCAACTTTGACAATTCACTTCTGTTGCGTGGCAATTTCAAGTTTTAAATTGAATTGAAATGAGAACACATTTCGTTTCAACTGACAACTCAAATGGCTTTGTATTTGACGTTCCCGCGCGTATTATTGTAAGGTGAGGTGGAGGAGGAGTATGAAGTAAATGATTACCTAAAGCAATACATAATGGACAACAATTAAAATGGACCTTAAGTTTGGGTAATTTTGTGGGAAAAATGTTGACTTACAAATCATTACAATCAAGAGAAGATTTTGCTTTGGAGAACAACTTGTAATTTAAAATATATATTGACATTGACATCACAGTACTTCGCACATGAATGCAACGAACTACATACACGTAACAGCACTGGCGACTAAGGCCATCGGCCTTAATCATTATAAAAATAAAAGATAACCAAACTATAGGTTAACGTTCAAAATTAAAAAAAAGCAAATACTTTTTGTTTGTTGGATCGAGTTAGATAATACGCTATATTATGCTCCTAATATTAAGGAAGAGGATGTTCGTAAAGGTATTTTAACTTTCCAGTTCTGAGAGTGCTAACAGTTTTTCACAAAGATCTCGCAAAAACCAAAGGCATCATTTTAGCATTATCAACTATTGCTATGAAAAGTTTATTTAACTCAGCCGTTCGGATATGTGACATCGTACATCTGCAATGATGTAAGAAAAAATATGAATGGGATAGAACCCTTTGTGCGAATATTTTTTTTTTAGTTCTGTTCGACTTTATTGGGGATTATGTTTTAGCTCTAAAAAATATATATAATAAAAGCATTGGAACGTCCAAGTATTTCCCAGATCTCTGTAAATTTGTTAGTTTTTCTTTAAAGCAAAACAAAACTGTCATTCTCTACCACCTCACCACACATCAACTGTGACAATTCACTTCTCTTCCGCTTTTTATATATTCGCGGATAATGACAAGCTTTCAACTGAAGTGAACTCTCATCGGTTGCCAACACATCATCAACTGACAACCTAAATGGTTTTTCAATTGACGTTTCCGTACGTGTTGCGTATGGATGTAAAATACTAAAACAAATTGTTTACAGAAATGTAAATCGTATGAAAATGAATTTAGGTAAGGTTATATTGAACAGTGCTAATGAGAAAATATTCTAATAGGCCCTAGACTTTTTGGGTATCGGTTTTATTTTATAAATTTTTGCGACTTTCGGCGTAGCCAGTAGATCTGACAGAAAAAAGCCACACCAAAATTTAAAGAGAAGCTATTGCGTGCATTATTTCGTACCTGAATGTCAAGCGATGACGGTGGAAATAGCGGAGAAATAGCGTGGTGTACGAAGAACTCCTGCAATTAAGACTCCCGGATGTTATCTGTGTTGATGGTGTCTATCAGAAAATTAACAAAATGGATTTTAGTACTCCAATTTTTTTGTAAGTTCATTTTATATTTACTTAAAATATCAACTTACTACTAGACAAACATGCTTAAATCTAACTTATCAATAACTCCGATGTTCAGCCATTATTTTCTGCTCCCTTGCGCATTAAACTGACATTACATTATATTAGATAACTGTACAAATACCTAGATATTTGGCACAATCTGAAATGATCTACCAAATGTTGGCTACAATAATGGCTGAACTTTAAAAAAGTGTCAAATGTAACTTCTTTTTTTTATGGAATACATTTCAGCTGACAAGCATTAAGAAAACCCTGTTCAAAATCATTAAAAAAAATTCTAAAATAGCTGTCAAAATTTGTTGTCATTAATAAGTTGTTAATTTTTTTCTAAACGAAAAAAAGACTAATCACCACAAGTTATAAAATGAGCACACGTTTTTTGAAATAGCTTTTACGGGTTGTGCTCAGTCACTACCTTATAAATCCAATGTTTTATTTTCTAACTGACACCTATCAAAATAAACAGACAGACATACATATATATTAAAGTGTATTGCCCCACCTATCGTTACAGCTTTGCTAACACATTCTTTCAACTTGAAATAAACCCCACTCAATTGCAGCCCATAAACTGTTAGACATCTTCCCGTGACAAAATACTTAACCTCACATTATGTTAATTTAAAGTCATACCGTGCATCCTAAAACAAAGGTACCTGCATTAAAACTTAATTTATAGGCGCTAATATAATTCTCAACGATCATATACGTACTTGCAATCAACCGACTTAAAGCCACCATGTCTTCAATTTTATCTTCATTTACAATCACAAAAGTGCACTAACTACACACTTAACCCGTGTATGTGTCTTTATTTCTGTTAGCACTGACAAATTGCGTTAACATAACGTAGACGAACCAGTCGGGCGCGTCTATAAAAATGAATTAGTTTTATGATAGGAACGAAATTGGCCGCAGCTATACTGCATTTTGATTTCGGTGACATACAAGTAAGAAAGCCTATTAGGATTCATTTAGAGTTTTCACTTTCTCGACCGAGTGTAGTGAACCAATTTATGTACTGGTAATGCTAGCCATGCACCGCCACACACAGTTGACAGTTGTTTACTCGTTGACAGTAATAACAATAATAAATGGCTATGACACATATAATGAGTTTTCCTAGGTGGCGGCACCTACTTGTGTCATTTGACCACTCAAAAGTGTTTGTCTATTAATGTATCAAATGCGTAGTGCAAATACGCTTGGGCACATAAAGTTGAATTGCAGCGCGAAAACAAAAGTGAAAGTGCACTTTCAGTTGCAGTCAATGTCAATTTTGTGCTTATTCTGATGGCGATATTATTAAAATTGTTAAGTCAATTATGCTGGTTAATTTAATCGAAAGTTATGAGTGTTTTTTTTTTTTTTATTCAATATATATCGATGACATTTGTGTTGACATTTCCTTTTTTTAATTGCAGAAATCAACAACTGAGGTGATTTGCTTATGTAGGTAAGATTATTGTTTTAAACCTTTAGAAAATAAGCAAATTGTTTAATGAATATTATAACATTGGACAAACGTCAGTGTTGTTACAGTGTTGTTGGTCAATCGTGTTCAATTTACATGTGTTAAATTTCGGACAATATTTTCTGTACTACCCTTTATTGATATTTGCATAGTCTCCGCATATACCAATCATTATTTTCGAATATGTATTAAGACTTAGAAAAATATATGAGAGCGCTACAATCCGCTGCGCGTATCGTTTAATACCTTATCCCTCTCCATCCTTAAAATGAATGTTCCCAAAATATGGGCTTAATAGAAAAGGGGGATGAAGTATAGAAGCATTGTCACAACATATTCTTCAGCCAGTTTATCAAATCTTTTTTGGTTCGACAAAAAACAACGATGTTCTGCTGCATATGCTATGCTATGCTACCATTTGGATACAAATGGTTTTTGTAAGAAAATACCCCTAAATTGGTTCTGGCTTAATATTATCTACAGACAAGTTGTTCATTGTAACTATATTAATGTTTTTGCGTCGAAAGTTTTTTCAAATTACCTTAAAATATTACCGAAAACCGCTTTTACAGAAAGCGCCCACATATAGCGAGCGTGAAAAAATGGACAAATTATAGATATTGGGATTGTTTAAAGTTATTCATCCACTTTTATAAAGTTGCCTAACGTTTGGCCAAAATCTACTTTTTTCTGAAAAGGCGGCTTGGCAGTTGGTGGATTATTTTACTTATTCTGCGGGGAGCAACAAAGAGTACGTTTACCAAATTTCATCATTATAGCTCAAAATTTAGGGCCCAAAAACTGGGGACGTACGAACTCACGGACAGTCATGGCTTAATCAACTCAGCTAGCGATTCTAAGTCGATCCATATACTTTAAGGTATATCTAGCTTGATTATTTCCCTATGTTACAAAGTATGTATCAAATTTAGTATACCCTATGGAATAGGGCATATAGAAAATTTACTAAGGTCCGATAACACTTTCTGACATGAAATCTACCCCATTCACCAAGTAACCTTAACTTGACACACCCTTAAACTTGCTCAATGATTAATATTTCGCTTAGTCTTTCCCTCTTCCAGACTTAAGTCTTGTCTCTTGTTTAACTTTTTTATTCTTCGAACTAAACGTTGAGACTCAGTGACACAAGTTACTATACGCAAGTATATTCAATTGAATTAATCACCAACTGTCACGCAATCACAACAAATTACAAGCTGAAAGGTGTAAGTCATGTCAGTTTGGAGGCAAGCGAATCGGCTGGCCCGCTGGCTAAGGTGGAGAGTTAATAAATTAACTTTCCTGAAATAATCTGCTGTTTGTATAGTGTTTTTTTAGACTAAAAAACTGATTTGTTTTTGGGATAGGTTATGTCATTTAAGCTGTCAAAGTCAACTGATTTAAGAGTGTGTGAGGGAATATGATTAAGTGGTCATTCCAACGAGGCGTGCCAGAATAGCAGCTAGACACACGTTTATTTATGCAAGTTAAATGACATATGGCTAAAAAAGTGACAGCTTGATAGTTACGGTACAAGTACCAGTACGTATAAATGTTGGTTATTCTTTTTAACAATTTGAATACTAGCTTTACGACATTCTTACATCATCCAATAACGGCCATGACTGCTTTAATTGTAGATCTCCAAAAATGTAATTTAAACATGACAGCCAAACATTATTTGACAGTTACCACTTGTCATGAATATCCAATTAACCTAAACATAAACTGTAAAAATATCAAGAAAGAAATCATAGCTATATGATTATTTTAGCATTTCATTTTAGTCGAATTGCTTGGGTGTTTGACTAAATGTCAAACAGTGAAAGTTATGATATAGATCACGTTTTTTACATTTTACAAACAACTGTCAAACTCGTGACTATAGAAAAATAAATTTTAATTTAATTATCTAATTATCATAGCTTGGGAATAATTAAGTTTTCAATTTATTTCATTATGCAAGCGGTAAAGAATTTTAAGAAATCAATCTTTCGATTGAATGAGATTTTGTAAAAATCAGATAATTTGTGTTGGAATTCACTAGCATAATTAATGGTCCGAGTAGTTGTTTGTGCCCCACACCGGATATATTCTTCGATGCACCGGTATCCGCACCCTTTTTTTTTGTATGTATTTGATATGAACATACCGTGTTGGTGTCCCCTTGGCAATGTTCACATGACACAGAAATGTCATTCCTTTTTGTTGCTGTTACAGTTGGAGTGAATTTCTGTCCAAACTCCCACATAAAGGGACTGACGGTTCTTTACGAGCAATAACAATGCAACCACCCTTAACCCTTATACCGGTGACACACAAGACCACGTGTGGTGCAATTACCAGTCACCTCGATAGGGGGACTGCGAGAAATGTCATCTGGGATTGTGTTGAATAATAATAACAAAAGCAACCGTTCAGCTGGATATTTCCTTACTATTTTTGTAATATATGACTTTTATCGGTTTGAAAATTGCAAATTGGATGATTAAAGATAGAGATGGTCACTGGATTAACCTTTTTTTTTTAGGGAAATGCCATTATAAGAGAAGGCCTTGTTAGATAGATTATATCCCGATTCCGATCGTTTTACGTATAATAGGAATCCCAGCGAAGTGTAATTTTTGGATTTTCGTCTTTTTTTTTTTTCAAAGTTCTGTATGCAAAGTCATATTTTTGACTCAAAGAATAGGATTTATAGTTTAACGTCGATTACGAATGGCATATTTGATCTTTTTTCGCAATAGTAAAAAATGTTGGAGGTGTTATTTTCATTATATTTAAATCAGAAACGTTTAGTATTCCAATGTGTTGAGTCCTCAATGTGATTTTTGGATACAACTTTCGTGTTCCATTAGTGTACTATGTATAAATAAAAAGGTCTTTGAGTCATTTTGTATGCTAAAAATTGAAAAGGTTTAGGGTTTAACGGTGTCCTAAAATCTTTTTCTGTCAATTGACTTATATTACAACGTAACCAGTAAAAAAAAGGATTTTCAAATGTGCCCCGTGTAAAACAAAGGTTGATGTCTATGCTAGTTCTATAATAAAAAAACCCTACCCATTTTTGCTCTCTTTATGAATTATAATATTTGCAAACGCTGACAACTACAGCTACTCAATTATAGGGTGTCATGCAATCCTATCCACATCGTCTTTAATTTCCTCTACAATTCACATACCTACACAAAACGTCAGCTAATGCTAATCTTACACCACCTAGCAACAATGCTACCCACTTAGGGTAACCAGGTTAGAGAAAAGAAAATTATGACAGCAACGTATAATACCCAAGAGACAACACACTGTTGTTGTAAAAATATGTAAGTAATGACGAAACAATGCACATTCGCTTATTAGAAGAAAATGAAAATGGGAAGAGGAATACCCAAGACAGAGGCACAGCCCAGAGTGGACTACAGGTCAACACCCATTAAGAATTTTTATTTGATTTGTGCTTTCCTGTTGGGGGGTTATATCCGTCACATGGTAAAGGAGGCCACGACATGGACATGGACCCTCTCCGCGGGAGGATCGCGATTGTGTAATGAGGAAGTTGCCAAGTTAATGGTGGACTGGTATCTTTCTGTGTTCTTTTTCTCTTATCTGTTAGGTTTTTGCGTGCCTTGTTCTTCTTTTGTTTGCGCCCTTCGTTTGCTTGCTAATTATTCAACTTCCAAAGTCCATTAACCCAATGAGCGGATTGAATGAAACATAAACAAACAAACATTGATGCACTTGAGACGAGGCAAAAAATTCACTGTTGAGTGGTGTTATGTCGCGCTTTTGACTCAGCAGTTAGTATAGCGGCGCTGAGGGGACGGACAAAAAGTGCTTACATATTTTTTTAATGGCGCACTATTATATTACGTGGGCTTAAAGTTGTGCAATTGTAAATAGAAGACGTCTCTAGATACTAGGAGGTGGAAATGTTAAGTAACTGAGTTGGTTTGACTGAGGGGCACACTAGATTTGAAGTGAAATGTAAAAGGTAGGTACCTGTCGGCGTAAATCGCATTAAAAAATATCTGCGAAATTAAGGGCAGAGCTCAGAGAGCATACTCCGCAAGTTTTATAAAATATAAACATTTCAAAATTTATAATTACTGAAATGGCTCCCGACGCGTTGATAAATCTCCATTTATTAAGATCCTGGATATGCTGTTTCCAGTTTTCCAGTCGAAACATCTTAAAGAATCTCTTGGCTACAAGGTGAAGCGAAATAAAGGTCACGTCATTATGTGAATTGGCTGCCATTTTGTTGGAAATGAAAAAAATGGGTTTATATAAAGTTGTAAAATATTGACAATAAGTTAAGAACTGTGATATAAATGATATGACCACCTTGTGGTTTATTATAGTAAATAAAATAATCTCAAAGAAAAAAAAACAGTTTAAAGCTATTGCTAGCATCCCAGCTTGGAATACGCTGCTGAGATAAGGAAGGCAGGTTGATTTGTGCACTACTAGTTTGTTTGAAAATATGGCCGTATTGGTTCTACAGATCATCTTTGATTCCCCCACATACGTAGATGGAAACAAATTTCTTTCCCTTGGGTTCTATTCGTCTCTGCTTGGAGAAGAGCAGGTAAAAGTTGTTCAAAGTTAGAAGTTGTTCATAGGTCCAGAGAGATTTTGAATACAGCTGTTTTTTCAGCCAATTTTCATGGCACTTTGGCCATTTGATTTTTGCATGTATAGATCCAGAGGATTATTATCAAAGATTATAAAGTAATACAAATAAAGCATTGAGAACAAAAAAAAAACAGAAACTTTTGCTCACCACCTTCATGGTACGGGCGGGCGGTGTGCACGTGCACACATGAGAAACGAGATCCAAATATATGGCGGGATGTGCCAGTACGACCCGCCATAGAACAATTTTTCTTGTATGCAGTCCGCATCTGTATGGCATATCTTCGTTATTATGGAATCACCTTAAAAAAAACTTAGAAAAAGCCACCGAAAGCGTTTTCTTTTTTAATTTGTCTGCATAGTCATTTGTTTTACCACCAAGATGCATTGTTACCACCATAACCTTAAATATGTCATATTTCTAAAACCTTAAATAGTTTGCATAATGTGTAATGTGAAATTCTTCAAACTGAAATTAAATGTTCTTTGTCTAGAATTTATTGTTTAGATTAAATATTTATGCAGCCATCGCGATCGTGAATAGATTACTAGTCACGCGCTACCAATTCGTCTGTGTAAATATTTGAATCATTTTGTTCCCGCTGCATTAGCATATCTTGAATGTCTTGTTCAGTGACCATTAGTGATTCAAATGAATCGAATAATTTGCTAATAAGAATGCGAAATATGTGGTGTTTTTTTTTGTTAATTAAGCTTGACATACCTTAAAGTATATGGATCGTAAGTACGTCACCAGTTTTTGTGCCTTTTGCTGGTAGTGGGTTAAAATACAGGAGACAAGCGTTGTTCTCTGTCGAGGCATAAACGAATTTGATAAACTTTCTGAGTAATATATTGTGGCAACGCCATTGGGATGTTGAATGTTAGGATGAAATAGGATATTATATGTTTAAATTTAAAAATCTTTTTATAAATCCAGTAATATCCCACGATGACAAAAAAAAAAATAAAATTCTTAACAAATAAAAGCAAATCAATGGTATGATGATGATTATATTTAAAACAAACGTCGGAATCATCAATCAATGTTTCGGATTCACTAAAAAGAAAAACATATTTAAATCAATTTAGCATCCACACTGCTTCTAATCAACTTCAACAGCTATTTTGGTTTAATTGCGCCTTTGCATCTTTATGAAAATGAATGGAAATAATTTAAGGCTATGACACCGACAACAACACAAATGATTGATGATAGATGAGTTTGGTCAGCTTTGTGGGTTTTTTTTTTACCAGATAGAGTTCAGTGGGATTTTATTCGCTCCATGAACGTGTGTAGATTGCCATATAAGATTTTTTAAAGCAATTTTTTTTCTAGAATCATAATGTCCAAAGAACCGCTTATCTGTGCAATAAATAAGGGTCTACAAATTACACCTCACCTGTTTCCCGAAATTGTTGACAACTAATTCCTTTATTCTAAAAGCAAGCGTCCAAAAATATTCACAAGATGCAAAATGGTCACAAAATTCTTAAAAAAAAAAACAACAACATTGATAAAATTTTGATGTATGAGGTCTTCATTTGGGGCAGATCGTCCTGCAAGTTTGCACGTAGATTCCTATCGGTACATAATCCCTTCGGTTAAGATTGTTATTGCAGTTTTATTTAATGCTTGGAATGAAACAATGCCTTAAAATCAGAAATGAAAGTACTCTTTCATCTCCTGGCGACATAAGCGACAACAGTCTAAAGTATGTAGCCCACTTTTGTAATATAACGGGAAATCAATCAAGAGAGTTTTTTTTTTTGACAAATGGCGCGTAATTCATGTGAAGTTGCCATGTGTTTTTTTTATTAAGTATTTATTGACATTTCACTTACACCCGAAAATCGTCATCGTTTTAGTGAAGGGGCTCTCGAGAGACTTGCTGAGGATTCACTGTTTTCGACCAATATTTGGTTAAGCGATGAGGTTTGGCTCAATGGATACATCAATATTCAAAATTGGCGTTTATGTACCGAAAGAGGTTCAAGAGCTGCAGTTACATCCACTCAAAACAATCGTATGGTGTGGTTTATGGACCAGTGGAATCATCGGTCCTTATTTTTTCAAAAATGAAGCAACGTTACTTTAAATGGGGCTTGTTTTTGCACCATAATAAAGGATTGTTATTATTTTTTGCCCCAAATTAAAGCCCTATATCTTGACAACATTTCATTCCAACAAGATGGCGCTACTTTCCACACAGCCCGTGAAACAATGGTGAAACCGCTTCGGTAAACAATTAATTTCACCTTCGAACCAGTGAATTGAAGATCTTACGATATCATACCTTAAGACTTTTTTTCTGTAAGGCTAAGTAAAGTCTAAGGTGTTTGTGGATAAGCCATTTACGATTAAAGCATCGGAGGCCAACATTACCCGTTTTATTCGCGAGATACCGAGGGATATGCTCGAACGCGCCATGGAAACTTGGAACGTCCGCATAGATGAGCTACGGCTTGCTTGTTTAGATTAAAAATTAAGATTTCACGATATATATATGAAATTTTTGTGTGATTTTGCTTTAAAAACGCCTCAGAAAATTTGGCATTTTACTTACATTAATTTTTGTTCTAAGTGCTTTCATCTGTGAATTTATGATGAAATCCATTTTTGGCACCGCTTCAAACTTTCTATACACAAAATAAAAGCAAATCAAGTCTGATAATGTTAAACTCAACCGAATGATTAGTTCGTCCGACAGGTAAATGTACTCCACACTTGTGGAATCTGTTTAATGCGTCTAAAGTTTGACAGTTCGTGAAAAGCTTTCGTTTATTTTTTTTCAAGTTATCAATAACTCAAGACATAAAGTACTATCTATAGTAAAACACAACAAAGAAGTTTGTAATCCAATCGGGACGCTTTCGTAATAAAATAAACTTGGTCAACAACTTAACATGTTAACAGCTTTAAAAAAAAACCTCTCCTAGACAACATAAAAAAACCCTCAATCTCTGTCACGATTCAAACTCAATTTGACCCGCAAAAAGTTGTAAAAAAAGTTGTATCCTTCAATTTTCCCAAACACATCTGGGTCAAATGTCAAAAAGAGATAAAACCCCACATCTACAAGATTACTAGCATACCCATTGATTTATTAACCGCGCACATCCACTTGAGTTCAACAAAAGGGTACGTTTTTTTCTTTCTCCCCATCCATTGGAACTTGGAACACCTTTTTACCAAACACTTCGCCATCGCCACTTATCGCAGCCACTACACTTCGATGCATCCTAACAATTGAGTCAAAGTTCAAATTTTCAGCTTAAAAAAAAGCACCTTTTGGCATCTTCCTCGTCTTTTTCCTGTTGGCAATCATAAATTTTCTGATTGACGACTTTAATGACAGAAAGTGAGATGGAAAATACAAGACAAAACATGTTCTTCTCGTATAAGTGATATTTCATCGCCATCTCGCATGCTTAACAATATTTTTCACCGCCCACTCCCACACTCCCACACCACCTTCCTCTTCCTCTATCCATATTGACCCACATTTTAGTTCTTCTTCTCCCAATTGAGTGTTAAATAGAGAGATAGATCCATTTAGATCTGTCGAATGAGTACAACAACAACAACAAAAAACTATAGGAACACAATGGATTAGCTTGATTGGCCGCATGGTGTAGAGGTTCTCGTGGAGGCTCGGTATATAGATGAAATACCGAGATTTACAACTTGAGCGTTTGTATTTAATGGGATTCTTTTGCTACTGGTTGTTTATATTGTTGAACTTAATAAAGTGTGCACTCCAGTCCGGAATATTTGGGCCATTAGGCCTTGGACAGATATTTTCAAAAGTACATACATGAACCACCTACCGGTTTTGTAGGACAATTATGTGCAAGTTGTCAATGGCCACTCGATGAGAAATTATTTTTATATCCCTTTCTCATTGGGGGAAATTTATTGAATGGAAGAGTGAAATAACCTTAAGTGGATAGTGAAATGTGGCATCTGTTTTTTTATATAAATATTTGGCATCACTTTAAGGTCGTTTAGGCTTGCTGCTTCTTAACGAATAATTAATTGATGCAATTCTTAGCAACGTATCTCGAAATAAAGCTTATATTTGCTTACTTACTGTGTGAACTCAAAGAATCCCAGGGACACGTTGGGTATGTCAATTGGTAGCCTAGCTCTAGGGAATTCAGTCGCTACAGAGAGTTTTTCGAGAGCGGTGCTCGCGATGCGCGTGTAAGAGTTTTACAAAAACGGTGGTTCGGCGACTGCAGCGCATAGTAGATTATGTAATAGTCTATACATCTCACTCGAAAATGGGTCGAAAGTTTGAAGAGACCGGTATAACAATGGAAAAACCAAAATCCGTAAATCAGTCCTTTCGCGACTATACGAACTTTTTTTTAAAGGCGCAAGTGCTTTAAATGCTCATATATCATCATTTCACCTTGTTTTGCACTTCTATAAACTTTAATTGGTGTAACAATTACATCCCCAGGATTCCAGCGAGTGTCTTGACTTCATAAATCAGAAAATTGAGAGCTTTTCTACGTGTACCAACATATTTTTTCTGGGGGAAGGAAATGTTCATCTTAAAAGAAACGTGAATTAGCATTAAGCAATTAATCCGAAACACAAGCATAAGAAAAACCTTCATTCGCCAAAAGTGACCGTATGGGCTAAGATGTCTGCACGAGAAATTATCAGCCCTTACTTTTTGAAGATGAAAGGGAATAGTTACAGTTCATTCAGAGCGTTATGTGAAGATGTTAGTCAACTTCTTAGTGCCTGAATTGCATGGTTGCAGCACGACATTAACGCCAATTAGTCCAATTAGAGCTATGTAATCTTTTTGAGTCCAAATGTCGGAGAAATGTTCTGAAAAGCTTTTCGGAAGAATACCTGGAAGCTAAAATCCTCCGAATCGGAGAATTTTCCGCTACCTCGCTAGGGACGAATACTTTAAACTAAAAGAACAGCAGTACGGAGCAACGTCTTGAGCGTCTAATACGAGCCATGTTATATTTGAGAATCTACCCCATACTACTTTAAAGAGATCAGAGAGCTTTACCACTCCATGATGGAGTCTCCATCATCACCTAAAACCTTAAGAATTTCAGAGAGTAGTTAATTATTAAAAGCAGATTATTCAACTCTTACTCTTTTAGTCCTACATTAAACAAATAGCCCGCCTTCCACAGTTCCCTGTTCCCATTTTGCACAGTAAAAATAATACAATTCCACCCCAATTGTCAATGTCCAAAGCTCGCATAATAAATTATGACGTTCGGGCAGACTACCTTTCAATATGTCAAAAAATATTCGTGCAACTGTCATTTCAATATTCAAACCACTAACGGGCCAAATAATGAGATGTAATTGTGCGGCCAAAAGCAATTGCACACATTTCTTTGCCGCGTGCGTCGTGACTACTAATGACATTCCCACATATTTTGCTTGCTTGTATTGTGGTCTCCAATGCTTGAGTCGAGTTGCCACATTAATTTTTCTTTCTAATGAACCTGATCGATATGCCACATCAGTCCGTTGCACAGCTGCACAACGTGTTTGGCTATGGCCACCATTCACTATTCTGGCGGTGGTCTCTCAATAGGTTCTATCTAAAACTTTTCATTTGTGAAGTGGAAAGCCAAAAACCCCGCTAGGCGCAGCCAATTTTCCATCCATTCTGTATACGGGGACCGATTATTGATGATCCTTCTGAATTTGGCCATCTGCTGGTATCTCTATCTCTTCTTTATCGGTTTGGAACATGAAATTTCGCAGCATCGTTGTCGAAAAAATATGCGCGTTGTCCAGAACAAGTGGAATTCGCTGCTATCTGCATACGCAGTTATGTATATCAAACTTGAAGAAGTTACGAGGACAACAACCGTCGAGTCGACGTGATGTAAGTGTCACAATCTTGCCAAGCTAATGAAGTGCTTCGAGTCTGCAATGATGAGCGGTGAGGTTTCCAAAGATTTATATTTATATGACAAATTTTCCGTGCGGAAGCTGTGTCGTCGTTTGGCGGTTACATCATGATTGCATCATTATTCTAAATGACGTTGAGGCAGTACCAAGTCCCGATAGTGGAATTCCTCAACATGGGTTTAAATGTCTGCGTGCGGCTGGCGCGGTGGTGGCGTGGAGATGCCAGTTCGCTTTGTGAGTAAATGAGATTTTAGTGCCACTTTGCGGATGTTTTTATGCTCGTTTTCCTATCCAGTTAGTGGGTCCCAATGAACGGAGACAGACAGACTGTGTGATGGTGTGATTTTTAATGCGTTACGAAGATAACATGGTTTACAGTTGGGAGATGATCGTTAGTCAGGTTGCCACGGAAGATGCAGTTTTTATGTTGCGCTGCAGTTTGCAAAGTAATAACGGCGGTTGAAATGATAATTTAAATGCGAATTATGCGATTTTTTTGTGGATCACCTGTGATTTGATAATCGTTGGTGAGTTAATGGATGGTGTATGTTTTTTTCTTAAATCGGGGTGTGCCATATTTGCTTAAGAAAATAAGTCAGTTATGTATGCTATGGCAAATTTTTTTTAAATTTTTTTTTTGGTCATCAAATTTAACTGATAACATAATGATATCCACCAATACAAAAAATTGGCACATGTCGTGATCGGAATTCGTGATCATTGAGAGCAGTAATAACAAATATGTACAACGAACGACAATTAGAGTGGAGTAGATGTTTTTGGCAGATTTTTTTCTTGATTTTAATACTAAATGGGTAATGAATACCTTTATAGTGTTTAAGGATAAACCGGGTGTTTGAAGAGAAGACGAAGAAAGAGCAAGACAGGAAAGATGAGACTAACTTCAGGTAACTTTAAACCACATGTCGTTGGTGTCCATATCCATCCTGTTAAGACTATAAGAAGCTGCTTTTCGTTAATCTGTATCACTAGTCATAAGCGGTTAACACAATAAGTTTAATCTAGGGTGAAGAACGGTAAAATAATTTATCTGTATGAATTGTGTGTTGGTGTATCTCGTTTATGTTGATATCACCCCGAATCCAACAATTTTGGGCACAAATCAATTCATAAGTTTCGAAACGTTTCTTAAATGATTTTCAACACACAGACAACTAAACAATGCACAACGATATATTTTCTTGATTTTAATACTAAATGGGTAATGAATACCTTTATAGTGTTTAAGGATAAACCGGGTGTTTGAAGAGAAGACGAAGAAAGAGCAAGACAGGAAAGATGAGACTAACTTCATCCTTTCCCATATGGGTAGGTATATTAGTTTTGACATTAATATTGTATCATAAAGAAATAATTCACAGATATACCTTAAAGTATATATATATATGATATCAGAATCTCTGTCTATCTGTCCGTGGATCTGTCTGTATGTTACCGAATTATACCGAAAAGTGTCTGAATAGTATATTTAGACAAATTTCGTAGTTTTTTTGTCACCCCCACTTTTTTGGTGCGTTTTCTTTAAAAAAAACTATGAACATTCGTTTTATACTTAACGGGTGATTTTTTAAGAGTTAAGTTTTTCAGGTTGGCAGCACTGGTTAGTATAATGGTGTCCAAACGTCATCTGTCAAAGTGAAAAGTTTTCAGTATACTCTGTCATATAATCATCAGAGACTAACAAACGAGCAACGATTGCAAATTATTGAAATTTATTATCAAAATTAGTGCTCTGTGAAAAATGTGAAAATCCACTGTTTTATCGAAAAATTGTGTTCAGCGATGAGGCTAATTTCTGGCTCAATAAGCAAAACTGCATACGTAAATAAGCAAAGCTGTCGCATCTGGAGTGATGAACAGCCACATGCCATACAAGAATTACCGATGCATCCAGAGAAAAACTACAGTTTGGTGTGGTTTATGGGCTGGTGGCATTATCGGTCCATTTTTCTTCAAAAACGACCGTGGAAGAAACATTAACGGCAACGGCAAACGATATCAAGCCATGGTACGCCCAGTCAGCTGAGTGTCAACTTGATTGACACACAGCTCGTAAAACAATGGAAATGTTGAAGGATGATGAATTTGGTTGGCCGCCAAGATCATGCGACTTAACGCCTCTTGATTATTTCTTGTGGGGTTTTGTAAAATCGTAAGTCTATGTGGACAAGCCGAGCACGATTGAAGCCTTACAGGATAACATAACACGCCTAATTCGTGGAATACAGACCGAAATGCTCGAAAAAGTGACGCAAAATTTGACCTACCGAATGTACCATTTGAAACGGAGCCGCGGACAACATTTACATGCAGTTGTCTTTAAAACGTAAAAAGCAAAGGCCTATTTATCGATTACAATAAAAAAAATGAATATTCGATGCAAATGCGAGTGTTTTACTCAATTTTCTTAAAAACTACGCTTAAAAAATCACCCTTTAACTTTAACCCACGCCCAATTTTTGGGGACGTTATTCTACAAACTCCATTTGTGAAGCATATCCCATAGCATATTCTTTCAAAAACGTCGTTTTATTGTTGAAGCATTATAAAAGATTTATATAAACCGTCTGAACAAGATTCTTATAGTTTTGGCAAAGATCACTTCTTGGCGACATTCATTATTAGCATAGAATGGGATCGTGTATTCAACGACTCGCACAGCGGATTGTAGCCTTCTTATATGATTTGTTTTCTTGTTTTCGTTTAGTTTCCCAGAACAGCTGACACAAATTCAATCGACTGTTAAGTCATGACTGCTTCTGGTATCCTATTCCTTCCATTTTTGCATTTACAATGACAATAAATAGATTATTAGAGCAAGCATTCGCAAGCGTCGAATGTATATGTGGCCGCTAGCTTGAAGATTGCGGTTTTGCATTGAAATATCCAGAATCTACTTTACATTTAATGTAAACATCAGAATTGTCTTACCCCGGAAATGGAAGATGCGTAACTTAAAAATCATGCAACTACAAACGATTGATATTTTAATTTTGAATGTTTTACTAGTAATCCCGGTTTTGAACCTTGAATCATCTTGCCTTACACATTGCCAATACTCTGATTAACAATCTGTAGCATATGTAGAACCCTACCCAAGATTCTGACCATAAATATTTCTGCGCGTTTTTTTCAAAGGCTTAATATTTGGGAAGAGTTTTCAAAGCGCTAAATTTCTATATGATTTTTAAAATCGGACGTTTGTTTAAAACCCTTTTTGAAGTCGGTTTTAGTGTTATTTTGGCTTTAAGAACATTAATTGTTGAATCGCACGTTCTCGGTGGGCAGTTTTCTTAACGTTGCTCGGGATAACTATGTCCTCAAATTTACTGTGCAAAATGTATATTTTAAACCACATGTCGTTGGTGTCCATATCCATCCTGTTAAGACTATAAGAAGCTGCTTTTCGTTGATCTGTATCACTAGTCATAAGCGGTTAACACAATAAGTTTAATCTAGGGTGAAGAACGGTGAAATAATTTATCTGTATGAATTGTGTGTTGGTGTATCTCGTTTATGTTGATATCACCCCGAATCCAACAATTTTGGGCACAAATCAATTCATAAGTTTCGAAACGTTTCTTAAATGATTTTCAACACACAGACAACTAAACAATGCACAACGATATATGGGTTTGTTCGAATTTTTTTAGGATTAGCGGCCATGTTATCCTAACATACACTATATCCTAACAAATTTCTAACCAACCTAAAAAAATTCACTCTTTAGCTCTCTCTCATGCCCCATTTCTCATCACATCGTTTAAATAATTGTCGGTCCTACACACTTGAAACCAACCCAAACCCAACTTCAACCAAACTAAACTTTCCATCATGTTATCCTGCCGACATGAAAATTAGTAGCTGACGTTTGACCCAAATGTGCGCGACCATAATTTTACTTTTATGAACTTTTTGTCACTTTTTAACATTTATATAATGAACTTAATTATATGAGTTACAAACTCTCTTGTATTTAGTAGAAACCAGTCTGTATCAGCACAAAAAAAAAAACAGAAAACGCGTTTGAAGTTGAACTCAAATTGTGCAGTTGAACTTTTGAACTAGTAATTTTTGAAACATCATTGTTGCATGTCTATTCCATTTTGTAAAGTACAGTTGTTCTCATATAACAAATTTAATTAAGTCATCGCCCAATGTCCACTATAGTCGGATGTATCTACCGGAAGTGACGTGACAAAGAGCACAAGTCGGTGGTTTTTGGCTTTTGTCCCTTTTTCCGAAAATTCCACAAGCAAACTGTATTTGTATTCGAATACAAAGAAGCACGTAAAGGAAACCTTTTGAAGGGCTTCTGGTATAATGCACAAATGTAACAAACCTATTGTCAGTCAGAGACCGAATGGGAGGGTTTTATAAATGCATGACATGACGTTCTGTTGTGTAATGGTCGTTATAGGTACATTGATAATGACAACAGACTGTAAACGCCGGCCGGGCGTTGTCAGTGATGCGTTAAGATTCCAAAATGTTCTGACACAGCATGTGATGCGATTTATTTTATTTTTGGATAAAAGAAAGTTTTTGAATATTCCAATCTGAGAGGAAAGGATTATTTTAACAGCGGGGATTCTATACTTGATATTGAGCTAGAAAAAGCGAGTGTTTGTTTTTAAAAGAAATCGAATTTGGGAGTTTTGAAAGCTCTGGTCAGTTGGCATGAGGTAAACAAAAATAAAATGGTCGACACCCTTTGTGAACAACATATCTACGTATGGGTAGGAATTTTTTTTTATGAATATGGCAAGCCGCTGCTTGTGGCATTTAAATATTCGAATATAGCAATTGGTTAAGGAATGGTGTCTGCATGTATTCCGGTAGCACATTTAGATTTGAATTTGGTACGTTGTGGCACTACTACTGACGGGCTCAGTGGCGCGATGGTTGCACACGCACACATGAATGGTTGTGAGAAAACTCGGCCATGGGTACTAACGAGCCTGTTGCGCCAAAAATTTGTATTCATTTTCTTTGGTACTACTCGAATCTTAAAAATAAATAAAAATAAATTTATGGCGCAACAGGCTCGTTTGTACCCAGGGCCTAGCTTTTTTTCTCACAACCATTCATGTGTGCGTGTGTACTTCTTTGCACGATGGCGGGACCTCCTGTTTTATGCCGAATCCGCACAGCTAAGTTGAGATAAGCTATCGATACTACCAGTGAAAAATCATTTCGGTGTTGCTACGGCTGGGAATCGAACCCAGACCTTCTGCGCTGTAGTTCAACGCACTAACCATCGAATTTTATTAATTTATATTTATTGAAAACTTCTTCGTTGGTGTAAACTTCTTTACGAGACAATTGACCACCTTCCATATTGTAGCCGCTTGAATTTTGAAACCTTTACTTTGGTCACTTATTGTATCATAGGTTCCAAACCATCAAGACAAAATAAATACATATTAACTGTAACTTACACCGTCTGATTTATTCAACTATCCCGACACTTTCTGGTAAACTAAATCATTTATTGAGCGGTATAATTGAAGAGAAATTTTGGTTGAGGCAAAATCACTGATTAGGCCTTGAAAAGGCATTGCGTTCATTACGAAGCAATAAGCTAAGCACACAAAAAGCATAAATATAAAAATTGACACAAAATTATCTGAAAAAATGATGGAAATGATAACCAAAAACTGCCACCAAACGTTGAAAAGGTCTCGGAAAAAAGAAATGAAAAGAGAAAAGAGAAACCCCTGCATCAGTAGGAAATATTTCCATTAGCTATTGAACAATAATTAAGTTTTCTTCAAAAATCCACTCGGAGCTAGAGAAATTCCAATGAAATTCGATCGCCGAAAATAAATAACAATTCTCAAGCCAATTTTTTATGACGACACAGTTTTTAAATCCCTGATTCCTGGTTTAAATCTGAAAAGTAAAAAAATCGTAATCATTTTTCTCTCGTCTGCAAATGTTTAACAGTCATCCAAGACCGTAAACTGTCATTTGAAGCATCTAAAATTTGCCGTTCTATATCGGCGTAAGTGTTTGTAGGTGTTTCGCGTTACCTGGGTATTTCTAATAAATTGGAAGTGGTCCTGTAGGACTGCGTCCGACGTCTGGCTGGGAATCGAAGACTCTGCGAGCCGGAGTATTGGTGTCCATTCGTTCTACATGTCCTAGCCATCTTTAACGTCCAATACGGAGTTTTTTGACCAGGGTTATGTCGCTGTACAGCTCATATAGTTCTTGGTTGAATCTTCGTCTCCATAGCCCGTCAACGCAAACGGGACCGAAGATTTTTCGAAGAACTTTCCTTTCAATACGCTTCATACGCTTTTGAGACGGTCCATGCTTCAGCGCCATAGAGCAGGACTGGGATAATCAGGGTCTTATATAGGTTCTCCTTAGTAGTTCGAGTGAGGGCTTTACTACTAAATTGCCTTCGTAGCCAGAAGAAACATCGGTTGGCAAGAGTAATTATTCGTTTAATTTCCAATGAGATGTTGTTGTCAGAGTTAGTAGCGGAGCTGAGATAGACAAAGTCCAGTACTACCTCAAAGTTATATCTGTCAATGGTGAAGTTTTGTCCAATTCGTCGATGTTGTGTATAATTTCGTGTTGACAGCATATACTTCGTCTTGCCCTCATTTACTGCTTAACCCATTTTGCCACTTCCTTCTTTATACTAGCAAACGTGGCTATGACATCCCGTTGGGTCCGACCAATGATGTCAAGTAGTTGATGGCTAGTAGTTGTACCGATTTTTGGAAAATTGTGCCTCTGGTGTTAGCTCGTGATCTTTGCACAATCCTCTCAAGAATCAAATTGAAGAAATCACATTATAGCGCATCGCCTTGCCTGGCTGTTTATAGTGTTGCTGTTTTTCGTCGTTCTACAAAACCCAAACCATCATGAAACAACTAAAAGTCCAGAAACTTGACTACCGAGTTACAAAGAAAAGGACAACGACGTTGATATCTGAAGCTTGAATATAAGAACGCTTAATAGCGAAAGTGCAGTCAAACAATTAGCGGAAGCCCTAAGCTGCTACAAAGTAGACATTACTGTCATACAAAAATACAATAGAATGGGCCGGCCAGAAGAAGGACGGAAAACTGCGAAAACGGATGCGGATTTGTCAATAGCGACATGCGCCTACAATCAGTCAAAATGCACTCGAAAAATGGGTAACTTGACATTAAAAACGTGTATTTTGTGTGAATTTATTGAATAGTCGATCATTATTTTTGGTGAAGAAAAAATAAATAAATTCTAAAATAATATTCCTAGCTAATATTGAGTTGCACTGTTAATTTGCATTCAATAAATTTGCTTAATAACAGAGCGGCTACATTTCAATACCAATATCGAGTTAAACTGTGACGTTTATGTATTAAAAGAATCACAAAAAAATGTTTTTTCCTCGGGATTATTCTTGTCGCTTTAAACGACTAAGCAGTTCGCCAATTATTTCTTCTTATTTGCTATCATTAAAAAAATTAAATCAACTTCATTATAACCTCCAAAGTGTCACTTTATCATCATCCTAACCTCTAAATCTGCACATCACTCGACACTTCCTAATTTTATAGCGTCTATTGCTCATAATTCCACTTTCATTTTCATAAATCTCATTTCAACTAGAAACTTCCCCATAATGCAATTTCATTTTTAACAAAACTCGTTTTATATCATCCTAAAACAGTCCACACTTTATCCTATAAACCAAAAACTGTTTGTAAATAAAAATTCCACATTATCGCCGTCCGCTGAAAACCAAGAATTTCATTCAAAAATTGTTGAGATTCCTTTAAAAAAAACATCTTCACAGCCAACGCAATGACGTGAAAAAATAATGAGCAAGACACGAGAAGCCCCATGACTCATCTAGTCTACGAAAGCTCTTTAAAGTGTCACGGACCTGTATAAATAAATTATAGTTTATTGTTCTGGTTTTGAAGTTTAAGATTTATTTTGTTGTTTTTGCAAATAGAATGAGTAAAAGTAATAAAATTCATGGCCCTGGTTACTGAATTCCCTGTTGTGCTCCCCTTTTATTTAGTTTTTGCGCTTAAAAATTAGCCCTTCCTTGTCGGAGCCACCCCGTTCTCCACCCATCAGTGATGGGTGTGCTCTATTGTGGACTAAGTAGGTGGTGGTGACTCAGACTGGTAATGATTGCGTGCCAGACATACAATTATTGGGAAAAACCAATCAAGCACATGACCCACTACTGGTACGCAGGATACGAGAACATCATGTCGATTCTGCCAGCAAAACTGCTGCCAATTTTGCAACAAAAATAAAAGAAAACAAATCCTCCTCCACTGCTGCCGAAGAGGGTTGTGTGCATGCTTTTTGGGGAGCGCTCACATCGATTTGCCTTTGGCTTGTTTACATCTAAATCGGTTTTTCTGTCAGCGTTATAAACTTTTCGGCACTAAAAGTTATTGTGTTGAGGTTTCTTTTCATTTCATGTTATTGTCCAACTCAAGTTTCGTATGTTCGCGCGCCTTGTAATTCAAGTTGACGTTTGTTGCCTTAGGGGGCGGTGGTGTAGATAATTTCCACTGGCAGGGTTTTTCGTTGTCGTATATTGACAGTGACTTGCGGTTGTCTGCGAAATGACAGACAGTAGAGCATTTGCATCGTGGAATAATTTTTCGTTGAAATTCGAATAAAACGTAAATGAAATGTCGATCACGATAGTCACAAGTGGAGCACGATTGACTGGGGAGTGTAATTGAACTCAGCTTATGCGGGGCGGTTACAATGAGTCACTTGCGGATAATGTGTCAATAAGTGGTTTTCGGTTGCGAATAGATTTGATGCGGAAGGTAAACAAATAACAAGTGCATGAATAAGTGATTCACCTCGGGAGAGGATATGTGAGTATATCTAGTTATCGGGGGATTTTTTTCTTAAGATTTGATGTAGTTTTTATTTGACAAATGCAGGGCTACAAGTTGACGTAACGTGTTTGTGTTGTATAAGTTGTCAACATCTAAAGTAGGAAAGATCCTTAATATTCAATTACCGAATAAGATTAATTTCTATATGACATTTGTGACTTTAAATACAGAGGCGCACACCGATGGCGTGAGTTTGTCCAATTTGCTGAAGTTTAAGCTCTAAATTTGTTTGATATAAAAATTTTTTTGACTATTTTTCCATAAGGAGTATAAAGGGGTTTCTATAAAATCAAAGAAAATCGTTTTGCATCTGTTGTTCTGACAGAACACCAAGTTAGATTCACCACTTATTGAAAAGCTCTTGATAATATGAAACAACCACTTACTTTTTGCATTAGACGTCTAAGATAGCTAGGGCATATAGAGCGAATGGACAGCAATAGCCCAGCCTCAAGAAACTTCGATTGCGTGTCAGATAATAGGCTCAGGGCGCATATGACAAATTTACTGACTGTAGTAATGTCTGCTCTAGGCTTGTTGTATATTGGAAAGACGTCTTCTATAAATTTGTTTCATTGTTCGCTTATTCTAAAATTTCGTACTGGACGGATTGAAAGTCTTTGGATAGATTCCAGTAAGTTGAGACAGTAGTAAATATCTGCTCTAGGCTTGTTGTATATTGTATATTGAAAAGACGTCTTCTATAAGTTTGTGGCATTGTTAGCTTATTCTGAGATTTCGTACTGGACGCATGGAACGTCTTTGGATAAGTTGAGAATACGTTAGAATAGAAGACCTAGCTGTATTCTTATCTATCATAGCAAAACATGTGAAATTACTTTTCTATTGTATGTGACACACTTCTAGGTCAAGCCTTACATCTTGTAAACCCTCAAATTAACTCAAGTAAACCCCCTTGATACTACAGTTTATTAAAATTCCTTTTTTTTATCCTTTCAGATGCGAACAACTTACAAGGACCAAACACAAACAAACCAACACATCAAAATGATGAATTAAACCAGGGTAAGTGTCCTACTGCCTAAGACTATGCTTCTCCAAGCCCACTAAAGAGTGTGGAACCCTATCAATACCGCATTTCTCATATCTACGATTTTGCTCCACATACTACCCAGTCGCATACAACAACAAAAGGCGCACCATTGCTCATATGGTTTGTAAGTACGATGGGTTCTAGGTCAAAATCGTTTATCAACTCCTACTGCATACCCAGCACCACCACTGTTCAACCCACACTCAGTGCAACTAAATTCCACCCACCTACCAAAGCCATAGAGATGCATGTGGACTTTGTGGCCTACCCCTATAGCCCAGCATCATCGTAATTACCATACCCAGAGAGAATATATAAAATTCCACCACACATTGGGTATAGATACTGAATGCAATTACCAAGATACGAATATGTGACTTTTGTAGACACAATGATTGTCCGCGTCCACTCTGTGGTGGCCGGTCGTCAATGCGGTGGGCTGGGAGCTTGTATGTCACATTGCTGTCACACATATCTTCCTCTTCACTATCGTGAATAAATTTCAATCTCCAAATTGAACAAGGGATATAAATGCACTGTTGTGTGTAGATTTTTACCCATATCGTTACACATTTCATTTTGCATTTGAATTTAAGTATTTAGAGAAAATGGGTTTCGCCCGATAAGAATACGGGATTGGGGAAATGCCAATGGCCATTATTCATTGACAGACAATTGTATTGTGATGGCAGATACCCAGATACTGGTATGAGCGGACAACAAGGAAGTGCATTTTGACATAATGAACTCTCTTCTCTCTCTCTCGAGGTGCATTGTGCTTTGATTGACACACTTTTCGCTCGATGATGATGGATGATGTCGTTGAATGAGTGTTGAGTGGTTTTCTTTTGTGTCGTCTTTATTATATCAGTTAAGATAATCACCTTAATATCGTGGACGGCGGGATAAATTGTTGTGAATTGTGTTAACAAGTGATTTGTGGATTGTGTCAAAAGTTAAGTGAAGTTGTCGTTGAGAATTGCATCACAAGCTGCAAGTACCTCAAACAGATTTTTGAGGCAATAAATATAAAACTAACAGCGGTTGCGCTTCTGTATCTCTCACCTGTGAACATTGCGATTTGTTATGGAATGATCGATGGCAAAACACAACCTACCTCGAGCATGAACATTCTCCATCCGTAAAGACAATATCTGTCTCAAAAAAACCCTAATGGTTGCCCTCTTGAAAGGATGTTTACTGCAGTAGCCGTTCATTTTGTGTCTTTCCCGGTCTGCATTATGCTCTGCCCCTCTAGGTGGGAGAGAGATTATGATGCGGAAATCTGGTTCAACAGGACCCCAAAGCCAGTTATCACACACTCACACCGAGTCTAGCTCTCACTTCACTGAGAAGTGGATTAACTTGTTTTCTGGTTTGTTTTCTATTTTGTTGCTACTCAGTGTATCTATGCCGGACGGGACTGCCTCTGTGTAGGTATACCCATATGTATATTCTTTGGCACTTAAAGTGGAACGAATATACCACTCGATGCGATGAATTGATTCCGTTTTTGGATACGCTACTCGTCGTCACAGCGTCGAAAGAGTGATGGGATTCTAGGTTTTTTTTTTTCATTTATTTATTTTTTGCACTTGAAGATTTTCCTTTTATATTCCATGTCGAGATACCGTAAAATGTAATAGCTTCTAGTTTCTATGCGTAACGTTAGTTAATTTACACTGGATGTGATGGTTAATCTTTAGAACATAAATCTGAATGGGAGTGGGTTATTTAATTTAATTATAAAAAAGGGGTCGTGCCTTTTATAGATGAGGCTTTTTTTCACTGCTTAATGTCTATCTGTGCAGAGTTGGAGAGGTAATTGAAAACAATTGGATGAGTAGCTGCTAGTAAAACTACTGCTGATAAAAGGCTTACAGGCGATTTCTAGTTCATAAGGTCGGCTAGATTTTACTAGGTTTATTGTTAGATTCGATTTACCAGATATTATACATCATAATTTTTGATTGATTTACAGATCAGGCCGTTCGGATTCGGCATAAAGCTGAAGTTACTGCCATCGTCCTAGAAGAACGGCTCAGATGGAGATCGTAGCGGAAAATATTTAAGGAATTTGTGTTTAAGATGAAAAAACGCCGTCTAAAGATTTTTTACTGCTTCACCTTTTGCCAAAGTCTAAAAACATACAAGAGTATAACAATTGGATCTCTAATTTGGCATTGAGAACCGCCAATAAACTGCAAGTCCTATTTTCTGTGCACAATGAATAGTTAAGTCTTACCAATGAACAATTTTGTTTAACTAATGAGCAGTTATGCATGCAGACTTAGGTTTAGAAATCGTGGGTGATTTTGTTTTCTAAAATTCTTGTTTTTTGCGCCAAATATAAAGACCACTATGTCCAATTAATGTGCTAATAAATCGTTCATCTTATCAGCTTCAATGCAACACTAAGGGTCGATCTTATGGATACTCGTCCAACACAACCTCATACTGCGCGTACCGAAGAAACCATTGTTGAGTCTGTTCGAGGACCTATATTTGTCGATTACACTCCATTTTTAGCAACTCGGTCTCTGCCAGTCCACAACGTTGAACAATTTTAGGTAACGACCTTATGAAGCAACTCGATCGAATTGTCAGATCAAATTCAGCCCTTCATCTAGATGGTTGACTGGACCAGGTTTTTCCAAAACAAAATGAAAGCATGTGGCCTTCAGGCTATGTTAACGTCAGCTGTAATGAAGATAATGAAGACGAATAACTACGCTCAAAGTTCGCTTTACTCGCACAACTGTAGATTTAATCATCCAAAATGGTCATGCAAAGCCAAAAAACCATCAGTTGACGTCCGCAATATGGAGCATTGTTTAACGTCCTGAGCTTATCCAGAATTAGGTCAGATTAAAACTCTATTCAGGATAGAAATGTCATCAGTATCTGTAGTAACAGCCAAAGTGCACAAAGGTTTCTGCTTTAATCTGATAAACACCACCGTCGACGGCATGACACTATAGAATTTGAAACATCCCTACATTTATGCAGACCTATTCTATGTAAATGTCGGATTTCAGCGATTTTTTTCTGTTATACCAGTCTTCACTAAGCGTGGTATTCTTAAACGCATGGATGAAACTACAGTAGCATACCAGCAAATTTTCGTGGTAAAGTTGGTGAATGCTGACATTCTGAACTCTTCATTGTTGAAATGCTAACTGTTTCTCGTAAAGACGTCGAACAAAGTGCAGTAAATGGAAGTATACCTTGAAAGTACAAGTGTTCCAATTAATTTTGAGAACGTCCGACACAAAAAACAGTTTTCTGATGTTTTGCCTACCGTCAAGGGAACCCCTTTCGTCCTATTCAATCTCAATGCAGTCTTCAAACCATATCGACAGTTTATTCAGTTTCAAATGACACCAATAAGTCATGTCCCGTTGTAACACAAATTCCCTCTCCAAGTGTATGACGGAAACTCGATTATTCTCTCATTAATTAGAGCAACATTTCAGGTTATTCTGATCGATTTTGGCACACGTTGCTTGTTTCCTAAACATTCTCTGGCGATTTAATGGAATCGCAAGCAAGCATTAATCATCACTTTCTATCCAGATTGCAGCCTACACTATCGTTAATGCAAGTGACTGCGTGATTCGATCACCCATGTTCGATCGGATACTATCTATAGATTCGACCAGAATCTTCCCCATGCGGTCCACCAAAGACTTGAGAATGCAAAATGCATGCAATCTATACTTGTATCTATGAAATGCATTAAATTTTGTTTGGTCTATGTTGGATGTAGTTGGTTTTTAGGCCATTCGTTCCTAGCGGGTAAACAGAGTGCACAAACAGACACTTCCACTCGTAGTTACCTTTGTATGAGGTCTAGTAATCATCGTCCATCCTTTTCAATACAATGATGCGGGGGGCAGAGTATTCATCCAAGATGCATCAACAAAATTGTTGTGCTTCTTTTATTCCTTTCTCGATTCAATTGAAATGAATTCGTTCTTACTGCCTTTGAGTGTGTGTGTGGGTATTGTTGGCTCCGTTGCCCTACATTCAGTCGAGAATCACACAGAACAAGCGACAAAAAGTGTGTATGCCAAACTGCACAATTCAATTATTGTTGAGCGTACTTTTGGGTTCCTTTTGTCAATGCCAACGTTTTGTGATTCCAAACTCTTTGCGTTTCACAAGTCCTTTGGTGTGACATCTTTGAATGGTAAATCCACTGACGGGGGAGTCTGAAGTTTCTTTTCATTATTATTGCGGCCTTGACATAAGCATTGAATTACTTTTGGGACGCTCGTATTATTTAGGTCATGGCGACATGATAAAAAAAATTAACAGTTCTCTGCATACAAGTGGAACCTGTCTCCATTTTCCACCGTGCGTCCCATACAACATGTTTGAATGAATTTCTAAGTGGATCATCACGAGGCGCAATAAATTCAAATAATCACCTACCACATCGACAACTTCAAGTGCCTGCTCGTCGACTCCGAGGGGCTATCGTATGATACAACCACCAGAAGTTGGTTCTAGTCTTTCTTTCTATTAAATCGTGATAATCTCATTCAATTTTGTGGCAAAGTGACTTTTGAATGCACGATCCTCCTAAAGAATAATGGCCGCCAGTAACGACGATCGCGATGAGGAGGACGAGGCAATGAATCTGATGTGCCTGTAGCTGGGGGCATATTAAAGCGTATTTAGTGGAATGGATCTACCACCCCAGTAACATTTGGAGCTAAAAATAGAAGAGGCACACATCGATTTATCATTCCACCAGCTCTCTATTTTGTGGTGTGTGAAGTGGAAGTCAATGATTTGTGGGCGCAAAGGGATGACTCCTTCTTTGAAGTAGTAAGGTTGACAACAATAAATCTCTCGCAAGGGAAATGATACTTTATTAGTTGCGACAATGAGTAGGTTAAGTTATGACAAGTTGTTTATAATAATGATGGGCAGGTGATGGTCTCGTTTTTTTTACAAAAATATCTTACACGTCCCACATTTAGATGTGCAAATGATATCCACACCATTTCGTGTCGTCTCCCATTTAGAAATATACACGCACGCAGTGGAGAAGTATTTCTGCGTGCTTTGTTATAAATATCCCTCGAAACCTCAAACCCAGCGCGCGCTCTATTCCACATTAAAAGTCTGTATCTGCAGCAATGTGTTGCGCACTTGTGTAAATATTTCCGAAAGTGAAATATTGCACAGATTGCCAAGACTGAAGAAAAACCACATAGTGCAGCAAGTGACAAGTTGAAATGCCTCAAGAAACGCAAAAAGCAGACGAACACAAGAGGCAGAAGCTAATGTAATTGTAATTAATACGTAGACGCGATCAAATGACTTGGAATGTAGATATCTTTGTATCTTTATAAGGAGATATGGAATTGAACTGCTGATCCAATTTAACTTGTTTGTTTTTTTTTTTTTCTTTAGATAGGAAGAAGTGATGCAGAAAGAGGGGAATATGAAGAATATTATAAGAGTGGAATTACACACCAACTCTGAAGATGCCGTGACATTTTATACTTTTATTAGTGCAACTGATATTCATTTTCTTGTAGAAATTGATTGAGATTCTGTACGGAAGTTTTGAGTTAACATTTTTTCATGGACTCAGGTAAAATGGTTGAATTTCATTAATTTAAACAGCTCAACAGTATGGGGGATAACACTATTCATTTTGACATGCCATTAAAAATGAACAATTAATGATTTCAATAACGACAGCTAAACTGTGTATACAATTAAGAAGTTGTTTATTTTTTTTAATTTTTCATGACGATATTCCATACTTCTATTACATTATTCTTACTTAACTGCGTTTACTTCATTGTGAAGGTAAGAAGAACAAAAAATGCTTAGAAAGCAATACTGTCTGATGATTTGTAAATGTTGTTTCAAAAAAATTCATAAGTGAATTCTAAAATTTTAGATTGATCTAGTCATCCTTAGATAGATAGCTGTTTTTGACTTTTCATCCAAGGATTTGTCATAATTGTATGCTGTGATGAAAGCAAATTGTTGATTAACAAATAAAGTTAGTTTCGTCTGTAATGTTGTTCCACTTCATCAAAAAATCTTAGTTGAGGGAGTGGAATAAAGTCTGTTTGCTTATTGGCATGTACCAATGATTTAATGTAGCAACATAGAAAAGTCAAGAGGCGTTAAATCACATGATCTCGGCGACCAGTCGAAGGGTCTTTTTCCCGAGATAACACGTTCACTGAACTGAGACTTCAATAACTCGATTGTCCGTCTTGTTGGGATTACATATCACTGATGTCCAATTCATGCAATTGCTGAAAGAAATAACGTTTCAAAATGTCTTTGTACCGAATACCATTTACCATAATGTGACGCTTGTTTTCGTCGACAAAAAAACGGCCCAATGACGCCACCGGCCTGAAAACTGCACCAAAAAGTGTCTTTTTGCGGATATAGTGCTGTTTCATGATAGTTTTCACCTGTCCAATAACGCATATTTTTTATTGACAAAGCCGTTTACCCAAAAATGCGCTTCATCGCTGAATATGATTTTACGAAGAAATCCAAACCCGAGAACGTACGTCGATTCATATGACCAAGTGGTTTTAGTTCATGAGTCAGCTTGATTTTGTAAGGGTGTAGGCCAAGATCCTTACGCAAAACTCGCCATAATGTTGTCTGAAAAGGCCCAATTCGTAAGGAGGCCCTGAAATTGAGTGAGGCAGCAATATTCTTCACACTTCGAGTAAAACATAGTCTCACTGTCACGGCAACATCAAGCAGCTCATAAAGTTACGACCATCGACTTGGAATTTAGCTGGAATTTGTAAAAGTTGTCTCTTCGTGTACTGCTAAAAAGGGTGTTTTTTTTAGAGGTTGGTTTTTTGAACAGAGATAAAACTGACATTTTGTGATCAAATCGGGCAATTCTAATGTCATTTATGTTTAGTTTGGTTTGCCATTTCATCATGAACAGGTTGACAAATGAACAACGCTTGCAAATCGTGCAAATTTATTTCGAAAATAATGGTTCAGTTCGCGAAGTATACCGCGAGCTCCATTTATTTTCTGGTCGACATCAGAGCAATTAATTCGGTTAATCATGGATCATTTTCGCACTACGTTTACTCTTTGTAATAATACGCATCCGCAGAGGCGACGAACAGTGCGCACCGAAGAAACAATTGCCGCTGTAGAAGAGAAGTGTAGAAGAGGGTCCAAATAGATCGATTCGCCACCGTGCAAAGCATTTGGAGCTTTGTCCATCAACTTTATGGAAGATTTTGCGCAAACATTTTGGCTTATCACCTCACAAGATCCAGCTTGTGCAAGAATAAAAGCCGCGAGACCATGCAATGTGATTTTGGTGTAATGGAGACCGGTATAGAGCCATAACCGACTATTTTGTTCCCGAATTGGATGGCATGAATGTGGATGAGATGTGGTTCCAACAAGACTGCGCTACATGCCACACAGTGCACGTCACAATTTTGGGATATGTGCAGTCGCTCGTCTACGCCAACAAACCAGAAACGTTTTGGGACTTGGAAGCCAACATTCGTGGCGTGATCGGCGACATACGGCCCCAAATGCTCGAAAAAGTGGTTGAAAATTGGACCACATGCCACATGCCCAAAATCATAATAATGGCATAAAGTTATCCTTCCAATAAAGCCAAATTGATGGACATTAAAACATTTTCTTGTGTTTTATTTCAATTCGAAGTTCTATACCTCTAAAAAAAACACCCAATGGACTCACTGTGTGTATAACTTAATAGAGACATTAATTTCTAACGCCCAGAGTCTCTGTAACTACCTATTTGAAATTAGCTATGTTGGTATATAACGATTTAGTTTATTGACTGGCGACTTATTATTTTTAATACAGATTCATAGACATCCCAATTACCAGTGCGAAATTAAAAAAAAATATGAGCAGTTTTTTTTAGCATGCTTGAAACTTGCTGCCAAATCAGGCATGAAGGACATTCCTTCGTGAGGTGAGGTCCACCCTTATCCAATAATTGTTCTAGTGGCTCATGTTGATTGTGTGCAAAAACGTTCTATGACAGTCTCATAAAGAATTTTTTAAAGAAAAATACTAAAGTAATTGTAAAAAAAAAATATAGATAAACTTTTCGTGACAATTGATATTACTAAAATGATGTGTCAGATCAGACCATCTGCTCTGCACAGCGGTGCACACACTAACCCACTAATCCAAAGAGCTCTCAAAAAACTTAGCCGCTGAGATGTCGAATCTGAATTATCAAAAAGAAAATTTGTTGCCGAAAATCTGGTGTTCTCTTTCAAACCGATCTGACATCACTGATTTCTAACATCAATCGTAAAAATAACACATTGCTACAGATGATTCGCTAACCGGAATTGTAATATTCGGATTTTCTGTGAACACACTTCGCCTAATTTAAAAAAAACCCTGTCAGCGTAACAATACGTAACAAATTTCAAAAAATCAATAAACAACCTAATAACTTGTCCAATATGTCGGGCGGGTATGAAAGCCCACACAAAAAATAGATTTCAGCGCTTCGAATTCTTAATGAAAATAAATATTTTTTTCTGAAAATAAATTATTTTTTACCGGTACACCGTCGGGTGGGGTGGGGGTTGTGGGGTAGCAAAATTCTTCTTTTCAAGTTGATTTTTGTGTGGAATTTCAGATCGAAAAAAAATTAAAACGTTTTGTTTTTCTATTTCTCCATCGTTTTCCGCCACGCTATGTCAATCATGGGGAATTCGTTGGAAGTATTTTGCAATTCCAAAAGAAGAAGACCAGAACACTGCAAACGAGACGAAGCTTTGGATATATTTAAACGACTTTTGTTTTGCAAATGAGATGCAGTTATGTGAATGTGTATCTTGTTGAAAAAATGAATAAAAAAGTGTTATATACGTAATGCTAGAAGTAGTTTTAGACACACATAAACGGATAGGATGGCATCCATTTAACTAAGTGTCGTTCATTTATAAGAGAGTGAGGTGATTGCAGTGGGACTGGGAAGCTTGTCATTTGCATAACAATAATAATCGCTGGGTGATTTGTAAGGAAGGTGTAATGGAGATGATTTGCATTGTTTTGTAAATGTTGTGGGGAAACAGTGAGTATTTGGAGCAACCGCTGTAAAATGGAGGTATTGTTACAGTGGGTACTTGACATACTAGTCGCTTTAAAAAAGGGATCAGTTTTAATTTATATGTTTAGAGTCGGTAATTGATAATACATAAGTGTCGTATTTGATAATACATAAGTTACGGTTCTTCTTCTTCTAAGGTGCAGTTCATGTCTATGTTGTTTTGGTTTTAAACCTGCCTATCATTAAGGATGTTTATTCATGGACTCCCTAAAGGCTCAGTTTGATCTTTGGCAGTTCTTTTTTATTTTTATATATGATCTCTAGTCTGCAACCTCTAACCCAAATCATTACTTTATTCGCTTTTCATATGTGTTTCCAGGTCCATATTTCAATGACAACATTTCACTTTATCTTTTCACATTGGGGCTAAGTAAAAGGAAATGATTCTTTTGAGAAGCTGGAAATTATTTATCCTACATCAAAATTCAACTAAAAAAAATGTCTTCACAAAAATGCTCAAAGCGACAATTAGCTCGAAATTTTATAAGTTTGCGAAGTTTCCTTCCATTTCGTTTTTTTTTTTTCAAATAAATAAGTTTTGGACCTTGCGTTTAAAAATATGAAAAGCGTATCAATTAAATACTAATAAAAACTTGAATTTGCAATTAAGCTATTGTTGTTAAAAGTTGGAGAAAATAATTAAAAAAAAACACACAACAGTAAACAATATAACGTGGTGATTACCAATTAAATTTTCTGCAACACTTTCCTGATAGCCTTTGTTAAAATCCGCTGGATGATCTAGGTCTTTTAAGCAAGATGTAACAGTCCACATTCAAGTACATTTGAAACAATTTCCTAAACAACAATACAAATAATATCGATGACAGAATTCAGCCTTCTTGGAATCCAATATACTTACATTTCTTTGCAAGCTTCTCTTTCTGCTGTAAGTGGTACTTCGATGCATCATAACTAGAATTGGTATTTAAACTTCAAAGGTGGCTGCAAACGTTTTTTTATTTATAATTTCGTAGGATCAAAGTGACAGCATACATCCACAAACAAATAAACAACCGTCCAACACACCTATCTGACCAAAATATAATTCCCCCAATGGAATTCGATAAAAAAAAACATTCTCCCCAGCCTAAGCTGACCGCAATAGCACCTCGTGACCTATAAATAAAAGTACTCCTCATCGAATAAAAAGTTCACTAGGTTACGAGGTAAAATCATAACAACTTCTCAAAACAAAAATACACATTCGAATGCAGTCAAAACAATAATATTCACTTGGGAAGCAAGAAAAAAAAAACACTGAAATCCACTCAACACCCACCTACCTCAGGCAACAACATGCCTCTCCTCCAAGTGTGTAAATAAAACCCTTGAATCCGAAGGAGAACAACAATCAATGCCACACCATCCACATGTATGAAGTGCAACCTGACATTAAAGAACCAAAAAATAGAAGCAAAACAACAACTACAAGGATTAGATATTTAAAACGCAATGAAAGGTGGGTGGTGAGTATCTATATGCCCACAGTGCATTCCCCTCCCCTTACACTGATGAAAAAAAACCTATTAGATAAAAATTAAACATCTAATGGAGGCACACCTCCGACACACTATCGTCACTACACACCGGAGGAGGGGAGTTCAATGACTTTTTAATTAGTCAACAACTTACTGCAGCGACCAACAAACTGGAAACGGGTAACCGAGCAGATTGACGTGCTCAACAGCATAACACTCCTTTGGCGCTTTGAAGCTTTCAACAGTTATTCCCTGCCGCACCATGCCACAGCGATTAATGCATTCAGCAACCTATAACTTAGTTAATTCAACATTTTCCAATCGATTGAGCCCCAACCTCTGCGTGCCACACTCAGACTTAACATATATGCAGATACAACGACTGGCAACTACTTTGCACTTCGTCTGTGTACATCTGCGTTGCAATTAAACAACGGAAAAGCGTAAAACTCTCTGATCCAGTTTAGCGGAAAGAAAGTGGCGTTTAATTATCAACAACATTTGGTCATTTGATCGAGATCATAGATTATGCTAAACCAGATACACTTAGTATCTACGCAGGTTAATCACATCGCGTCGCAACTTTCTATTTATGTCGTGCGTATATCTATGACATAAAATCTTCATACAACTGATTTCGTTGTTAAGTTTATGTATGCACATGGGCTTGTGCCGTTGTTTATGCTTGTGCTCTTGTCTGGAGTTTCCAAAATGCGCAGACAAAGTGGAGATATTAAGAAAGATTGCAGCGCAGATACTGTATGGAAAAATGAATATAATTTGTTAGAGGCAACAATTTAGATACAATTTGCATTATTTGCGCAGTGGTTCTGTCTTGTGTTGTTTGGTTACGGTGTTGTGCTTCCCATGTTACGCTTTTTTCTCACTCTCATTGTTTTGAGATACAACATGAAGAAATCATCAACAACAACTGCTGGATGTGCATATGAGTGGGCAATTTCAATTTGTTGTTCTAAGAGATACGTGGTTGACAAAACCAGATCATAAAAAGGGAAAGTTTCTCAAATTATGTCTCGTCGGGTTGTCTTGTTTTGATTCTGAATCTCAAGATTGTTTTCATATTTAAATTTGAAGTTCGTCTGAATACTAAGTGAGGTTTCACTTTCTGATTGAGATACGGCGGTGGTGGATTCTTAATCCAATTGGACAGATGGCGAGTGATGTTGACAGAATTAAAGTTGAATTTTAGAGAGTGAAACTAATTGAACGTGATTTGAATTAGTGGTTCTATATGGGTTTAGTGAGATCTAGCGAAAAAATATTTGTAGGCGGATAAGCTTATATTTTTTGCTAAAAAGTGTGGTAAGTTAAAAAGACTCGCTCATATTTTTAAGAAGTCTGAAGAAACTATACTTTCACATCATCATAACAGTACTCTTAATGCCTACAGTTTGTCCAAACTGCTTAAGTCCTTTATAGCGTGACGATTATAAAGAAGCATCCTATTGGGCACTAATTTTGTGCCTTTGTCACATCTTCAGGGCCAAGGAAGATGGGACACACCGTCCCATAATAATAGTAAAAAAATACAGATTTTTAGTGGGAAAGCTTAAATGTTTTATTTATTTATAACACATCGGATAAATTGCTGTCACGGCTTTGCCGTCAAGTACGTACCTACTATTTTATTGAAGTTTTTTTTATGACCGTTTCGTATTAACGTGGGTTAATTTCATTAATACACCGCCCAATTTCCACTTTCAAGGCGTTGGTGGTCGTCGGCTTGCTTGCATTAAACTTTTACTTTAAAAAAAAATCCACAGGAAAAAAGAGCAATGGCGTTGAATCGCAAGATCTGGATGGCCAATTCTAATCGCAAAAACCGCCTATTACATGATTAGGAAATCACTAATGTAGTAATTGAATTGTTTCTCTGGCTGTAGGGCATGTGGCACCGCCTTGTTGAAACCACATTTTTGTCAAACCCGTTTCTTGTAATTAGTACTGAAAACTGGGTTATCATGTCACGATATCAAATACCATTTATAGTTACCGATAATCCATCCAGACCTAATTCCGCACTAAACAGTCATGCGTTGTGGATGCATTTGTTTCTCTACAATTAATCAAATGCGACAATTTTGATGATCAACAAAGCTATCAAGATGAAAATGAGCTTCATAACTGAAGAAGATTTTGATAGAAAAATAAGAAAACAACTTGTTGTTGTTCCAAAATCCATTCAACGAACTCTCTTCGCGCTGCTTGGTCAGTAGTCTTTGGTTCTTGAGTCAATTGAACTTTGTAATCATGAAGTGTCAAGTCTTTCGTGAGAATTCGCTGTAGGGAGCTTCTCGAAATGCCAAAATCTTGACTACGGTACCGAATTGAAGTTCCTAAACTGTCAGTATTACCCTCGCAAACTGCTTCGATTTTTTTCTGTTAAACGACTTGTGACAGGACAACCACAGAGTCTCATTGATCCAGTCTCTTTGAATTTTTCAAATATTCTCTTCACAGTTGATGGTTTTAAATCAATATTGCAGCCATATTTTGTACGAACATTTCAGAATGTAGTTGACAAACCTTCTTTATTTTTAAAATACTGCTCAACAATAAAATGCGTTCTCCTTTCGTATAGCGCACCATTTTTACTAACCCCTAACTGTCATCTGTCACATTGTTATCTTTTTTTCTGTTGGCAACACAGTACTATTAAATGGCGCAAAATTATAATTTTGCTTGAGTTATGGAACACCCTTTAGTTTACATTTGCGTCGGTTTTTATTGTACCAAGTAATTTTTTTCCAATTCTGTTGTAATTGTTTTACGATAAATAATTGACAGTACTTACGGTGGAGTACAGCTAGGAGATGTAAAAATAAAAATTACCTAATCCCCGAGAGTGCAATGGTCTTAGGGCTTGTGAGTTGGACTCCTCGTCGCGGTGTCTGACATTCGAAGGTTGAAAGTAACAAGTTTTTTTTTTCACTGATCCACCTATTGCCAAAGTCTGGCAAATATTCAAGAGTATAATATAGGAATCTTCTCAAATTTTCCGTGTGGACTCGGTGTTAAATAGGACTTCCACAAGACATATCTTTGATTTAAGTGTACGTTGCTTTTAGGATTTCTTAAACTACCAACTGATAATAACTTAGCATTTACTTGATACATCCATTTTTTTTATAATTTCTGCAGATACAACCATAGGCAAACAAGTAGAACATTTCCACTTTCAATTCACATGAATAAAACACTCAGGTCCTATTCACGATATTCTAAGTGATGTTGTCCTTGAAAATGTATTTGCTTGGCTCTACTTGTTTTTTTATTTTTTTTTTGAATAAACAATCCCATCCTTTGTTTACAATAATTTTCACTTAAACCTCTCTATCTCTTGAGCCCACTTGGTTCGGATGTTTGTTTTTTATTTTTTCATTTTAAAACTGTTTCGCGATTGTCCAGTCCTCATTCATGTCCACTTGGAACGTGTCACACAGACGCATATTCTATTCGGCACTCAAAGTGTGAACACATTAGTTGTTTGGCTCAGAGAGCTGCTTATAGAGTCGTAAGTGGACATCAAACATATTACAAAAGACCAACCGCCTTGGCATGTAATTACAGTCAGTGAAGGGAATATGGGTTCATGATTGAATTTAATAAAAAAGGTCATATACATTTATGCATTTTATTAATATAATCATTTTTAAAACATTTTGTGTTCTACAGTTTACCACTATATTTTAAATTTGAATTTTATGAAGTACAAAAAGTGTAGATCCGCAGAAATGAAAAATATTGATTGTTTCCCAAGCGATCTTCAAACCCTTTTTAAACATAATGTACTAGCTGATCCTTCGAGACGTAAAGCAAACGATTTTTTTTAATTTTATTGGCGAGTGCTTGCTATAATTAATCTGCAGATCGCTAAACCATGCTGCGCTTTGCTTTTGTAAATCAAGAATGTTAAAAAAAATAAAAGCATTAACGACTATTTTTGTTGAAAACTTGCTGATTAGATTAAAAAAACCAAACACTTTTATTTGTATAAGTTGGTAGGTATACAACTTTCGAGATTTAATCGATTACTGATAATGCATTTAAGTGTGATCCTGTAATATATAAACGGATTTATTGAAGGTTTTGATAGTTAAATGTTTTACGAACTGTATTATGGCGCAGAGTTCTACTGTTGACTAGATCTTAAAGCTGTTTAAGTGGTCGCTATAATATTTGATTTTTATATGAAGTAACAAATTCAACTTCAATTGTGTTATAATTCTGGCATAAAAGACAAATCTTATTTCATGAACAGATATTTATATTCGATTTCGAAAATGTGAAACAAGGTGTCTCAGAAGAATGCTTATATTTGTTTACGTATGAAAAAAAAATAAAAAAAATCGAGAGATATCATTTTTTTTCAAAAAGATTTCTTATTTGAAAATGGTAGTTTAGTAAAAAAAATAAGTACGGCTGTATTTTTGTAAAATTACTTTTTCCATAGGGGTATATTAGTTTTGACATAACGTTTGTAACATAGAGCAATATTTTTGATAGATATAAATATGGATCGTCTTAGGATCGCTAGCTGAGTCAATCTAGCCATGTCTATCTATTCGTCTGTCTGTAGATCACCGATTTTAGTGCCTTACATTTTGAGCTAAGATAACAAAATTGCGATCCTTGTCCATGCTGTTCGAACATTTGGAATTTCAAAATCTGCCCACTGGCACGCCCACTTTTTAGACTTTTTTTTTTTAAACGGTTAAGAATTTTGAAAAAGTGCCTGAACGATATATTTAGATACTATAATATCTGTATTTCGTTCATATGGTAATTTTTTTCTGTTTTCTGTCAACAAAAAAAAAACAGTTTTCGGTAAAATTTGAAGAAAATATGAAAAAAAAAACTTTCTATGTAAAAACATTAATAAAGTTAATGTGAACATTTCGGCCACAGGTCATTTTAACCCACGCCAACATATTGGGGACGTTTTCCTACAAGAACATTTTGTGTTCCCTATCACAAGGCATACCTATGCAACAAAAATTGTTTTTTTTTTTCGATCCATATAAGATTTTATTAAACTGTCTAAACTGTCTGTTGTGACAATGCAATTTCCTTTATTTCATCCCTTAACGTTCTTAGCCACGCCCACTTTTTGCGGACCTTTAATATAAAAGTGGAATAGAATATGGTTCAACGATTCGCACAGCGGATTTCATAAAAACAAATAATTTTTATATATTTTCAATTAAGTTCGAAATTAAATGTCATGTTCGAAAAATACGTTTAAAACTTAACTGTTGATTCACCCGATTTCCATCAATATTGGATAGAAATGTAATAATATAGGATTGGGTAAACAAATTCTATCTGTGCCTTTAACATCCGTCGCCCACTGTTTCAGTTCTCATTCCAGCTGCTTGATGATGCAAAATGCGTATACAAACTCGAATTAAATCATGTCATCGAATCGATATGAATACTGGATGTCTTCAAGTATATAGTAGTGGCGTTCAACAGCTACGACCTCAAGGCATTCCCTAGGGGGTGGTAGTATGGTAGTGCTGATGTATGGAAATTTGCCAAATTTTTAGGGCCAAGTAAAAAAATATATTTTTTTCATCTGTTTTTTTCTTTCCGTTTTTTTTCTCCGGCTAATGGCTTGTGTGTACGCACTTATAGTGTTCGACAGTTTTATTGTTTAGTCTAACGATTTCGCTTCCAGCGAGCGGTTCATATAGTTGGCTCCCCGTGGTGAGTTTTAGTTTTGCGCTCGTTGTGTGTCCCAAGCTTCTAATTGATCTAACCCCCTTCTAACTAACGAGGTCAGTGTCAGTGGCATATCTTGGTATCTATCTACAATTTTTGTTTGTATCTTTCTATCGTTTGCAAGTGGATCTGTGTATCTTTTAACTGACCTTGTCCGTGTTTGTGTGTTTCGGAAAATAAATTAAATTTCTCAATGCGACAAGCGGGTGATTAAAACTGTTCTAAAAATGTGTGTGCCCCTGTGAATGCTGTGACATTTGCAGTTCAGATAAATATTTCAATTTCACTTACTACTGCGCGAATTCCATGGTGATAAAAAAATTCCTCAAATTTCAGAATTTCATTTGGAACCGTTTCCGCTGTGCAGTGTTTGAAAGTGTGTTATTTTTTTATTTCAATTCGAAAGCCAAAAAAAAGGGCTGTGTGGAAATGTCATGTCATGAGTGACAAAGTTGTTTTGAGGCTTTTGAGAGTTACAAAATGTTGTTGTGAATGAACGCTTGGACTGATTTATTAGTTGGAAGTGGATGTGTGTACCAATCGCACGTGGAGTGGGTTTTTGGTGTGTGTTTTTGAAAAATGTCCATGCAGCAGAATACAATTGCTAATTAGTTGAGGAAACAGTGATTTGACCGAGTGCGTCCGAGAGATCATATGGGGTGTTGTGTGGAGGCGGTCGACTGATTTATGTGGTCGTTAATTTTAATGGTTGTATATATGGGAAATTGATGCTGATTGTTTGGAGAAGTAAAAAAACGCATGTGGTAATAGTGGACTAAAAATATAATTTTGGGCTTTTCCTAAAAATCTTCAAAAAAATATGTGCTGGAGCTGGAAAATTGTTCACAGTATGTACTCAAATGTTAGGGCCTTGATGAAGTAATTATATCATCTTTGGATGAGCAGTATCGTTTTTTGACTAGTTAGACGTGTGAAAGAGTTCTGATTAATGAAACCAATATTTGTTTGTTAGCAAATCTATCATTATTGTCATTTTCTTATATTTTTTGACTGCTGCCGATCTACACTTTGAATATATCTGTAAATATAAAATATGTCAAAACTGATGTCAATGGTCGCTGATTCTCAAAAACATGTTTTAAAAACTTTAAATCCTCATACATTTACATAATATTCTTGTCTTTATTTTAGTAACTGCTTTTTTGTGATCTCACCAATGCGTACAGTAACTCAATAATCTTTCCACTTGAAAAATTCCAACGACAAACATTAACATTGGTAGAGAAGATTTATTTGACGGTTATTATCTAGCCGGTACTGCGATTAGATGACAAACAAACTTGTTTCTAAAAATTGGCAATTCATAGAATTTAACATAGATCGTAGAAATAATGATTTTGGCTTTTAATACGAATAAAGATCGCACAAGTTTACTAGTAGACATCCACATTTGCATGTTGCTGCAACAAAAATTAGATACAAGAATTCCTATTAGCAAGCCTGCTGGTTGTCATCTTGTGTATACATATATTATGTCTTTCACATACAATTTACGAGTACGTATAGAATAATCATGTCCGTTTCGTTTATTGACCTTGTGTTATTTGAAGACCAAGCTCTATCTTACAAAAAAAATATCAGCTTGCAAGTAGGTATATGAATAGAAATCTTTTCATGATCGGCATCTTATCATTAAGATGGAGGAGGATCTTCGCAGTTGTTAAGGTATATATTTGTGTTAAACATTGATTTGTTGCTTTCACATCCCTTGTTGCAATTCAACAGTTAGTTGAGGATTTCTTTCCAAAGCTATCTCGATTTTCATGAATAACTTTTGCACAACGTGCAGCGATGAGACTTATTATTGACTTAATGGCTTTGTCAATAAGCGGATTTCATGCCGGAGGTGTTATTCGGACCGTTTCGTCATGTTATGATCAATGGAGCTCGTTATTGTAACATGTTGGAGTACTATTTGTACCCTATTTCATAGGAGTATGTATATTACTTTTTTTTAAACAGATTTTCATGTACTTGACATCATTGATATATGGCTATAACAAAATAGTGCCAGATTTCACACATTTGGTGCAACAACTGATCTGTTGAAGGGACCGTTTGGTAATTGTATAATCTAAAAAGATGGTCTTTTCACTTCGCTCATACAATGACAATGCTTTTTCTAATGTTGGACCAATTCGCCAGTTCATACGATTGTTATGTTATGAGTTATTTACGACTCTTTTCCCATCTATAACCCGGACAATATTGTAAGATCGTTTAAATACACCACTCCGTGCTCAGAACCAAACGTCACACAGAATCATTACTTACCGATTTGCACGAAGCTGCTTAATGATCAAGTACTAACTGCTTTTAGGTTTTCGATTACACCAACAACAAAATCGAACATAAATTCCATTCATAAGTTGTTGGTCGAAAAAGGATTCACATGTTCAAAAGGATATCGAACACACAGAATGAAGAACGTTAGTCGAAACAGGTTAAGTACTGAGAGGAGTTGGTAAGATACGTGAGTAAACACGAAAAAACTTTGATTCGATTCCCTGTAGTAATATTTCTGTTTAGCACTTTCGTAATGTTTAAGAGTAAGAGAGTAAACTGGGTTTCACACAAATGACTTCTTTACTTCTAAAAGTTAGCAAAATCGACTCTTTTGACTTTTAATTCATGAATTTGACGAATGAATCGAATTGGTCTAGTTACTATGAACTTTAAAAGGACATGAGCAAGAAGAAATGTAACTTCACTCTCAATGCTTACTTACTTACTTAAGTGGCGCTACAGTCCAGCATACCTCTCCAATCAGCCTGCTCCTGCATCCAGTTGCACACTCAAAGTTGGTTGAGGTCGGTTTCTACTTGTGCGCGCTACTTAAGGCGAGGTCTTCCTCTACTGCGTCCGACGTCTGCCTGGGAATCGAAGACTCTGCGAGCCGGAATATTGGTGTCCATTCGTTCTACATATCTTAGCCACCTTAAACGTCCAATGCGGAGTTTTTTGCTAGTAGTTGTACCGATTTTTTAAAAATTGTGAGTTTTTCACAATCCTCTCAAGAATCAAATAAAAGAAGTCACATAGCGCATCGGTTTTCCTAAATCCTTTTTTGGTATCGAATGTGTCGTGAAGTCGTTTCCGAATCTGATGGAGCACCTAGAAGTTCTCGTGAGTTTTGCACAATCCTCTCTAGAACCAAATTAAAGAAATCAAATAGCGCATCGCCATGCCTAAATCCTTTTTTGGTATCGAATGTGTCGGTGAGGTCGTTTCCGAATCTGATGGAGCACCGAAAATTCTCCATCGTCATCCTATACAAACGGACGAGTTTGGGCGGTATACCAAAACTAGAAATGGCTCTGTATAGTTCGTCTCTATAAATGCTGTCGTATGAGGCTTTGAAATCGTTGAATAGGTGGTGGGTATCGATTTGGACATCTTGGTTTTTTTGCAGGATCGAAGTGTGAAGATTTGAAGATTCTCTCTCTCAATGCATTTCTTATAATTAAGTTGTGTTTGTATTTTCGAAGGTTGGGTACAGTTCTTTGAATACCATTTCTTTGAATGCCATTTCTTGTAAAACTTCTAAATAACCATCTGGTGACTCATCTCACATAAAATAAAGAAAACTCCGCAATGTGTTATCGCTTACTCATCACTTTCTCTAAATCGTCAACTTCTAAAAATGAAAAAAAAAAAAAAAACAATACGTATTTGCAAAAACCGTCTCGATTGGTTTTCGCAAGAAACACACAATTAAAGTGCATCTCTGATCACCAACTACATCTTCTATTTTCGTGTTCGCCTCTTCAATTGTAATTATTTTTAGTATCTGTATCTTTTATTGCTTCATCCCATGCAATTCACCAAAAAAAAATCGGAAATCGCAAAAAAATAACAAATCACTCTCCACTCCAGGAAAAACTACAACACACAAGTGAAATTTTTGTAATTTTTTTTTCCAATAAAAAGATACTTTTACTTTTCTGTTACTGTTGCGGGTAGATAGAAATCAAAAATCGCACAAAACCTTTGACAATTGACAAATTTCATTGCGACCACTATGCATACATGTGGCGGTGTATGTGTTATACACCATCCGGCGAGAGTCTGTTTCCGTTTTGTAAAATTGCGTCCACTGTCTGTGCGATTTCGATTCCGTGATGAAAAATCATCATCATCCTCGTCGGCTTTGGCTGGGGGCTACGGGCTTCGACAATCGAAAGTTATTGACCGGAACTAATAATATTTGGATGCAAACCAAACACAAACTCAAACAACTTGAAGCCAAAAAGGTAACCATGTGCAACGATTTTTTAACGGTTACCTGTGGAAACATACATATATTGGCAGATAAGCCTACGTAGCATATACGTGTATGTATATTAGAATGAAGCACGTGACAGAGAGACACATAGCACGACATTAGCCAGCAGTTTTCCTGGCTTCAATTGCTTATGAGTGTAACGTAAAGTAACGTAACGTAAATTGAAAAAAATTACCCGAGTAGAGTAGATATCTTTGTCTGTCGTCGCTGTATCTTTTGGATGGTTCGCTGTGCTGGCTAGGTTTTTACCGTCTTTCTGTGTTTTACGAGCACAGTTGTGAACAAATTTAATTAAAGCCGAGTGGCATGGTTTGGTTGTTGTTGTTTTTTTTTTCTTAGGAAGTTAATCATGACTCTCATTATAAGTGGGTGAAGCCTTGGGTGGGTGTGGTAAAATTTTGAACCGTTTATGGCGATTAACAATTGGTGGTGTTTCTTTCAACAGGCATGCGGTGTAATGAACTCTAGATGGTTATGGAAGGAGTGTTTGATGAAATTGGATGAAATGTTGTTTAGAAAGATCGTTAAGTGATCGGAGCTTAAAAGTGAGAAACTTTGGGGGTATAATCGACATTTGGGAAGTTGACATTCATAACGTTTTTCGGTTTGGGTTAATGTTTATTTAGGCTTAAACAAATAGAGATCACTGAATCAACAATGTCTTTAATTAATATGTATATTCCGATATGTACGTTCATCACAGTTAGATATTTAAATCTTCACCAGATTTATGTCAGAAGTTTGATTGTAAGGCAACGCGCCTTTGAGTAACCGGGGTGAAAAAATCTATAAAATCTAATATATCAAAATGTTGAACTACAGTCGCAGTTATGGCATTTAAAAAAAATATGTGCTCAGTATTTCCATGGCATATTTCATGGCGGCAAGGAAAACCTGATCAGGATATAATCTTCAAACTAGGAATATGAAGCAAAACGAATATGTATTGCTTAATCATTATCATCATTTCAAGTAATGTATAAATTTGGTGGTTTGGATTTGTGAATCGCTGATCGACCACTTTTTTTTTAGAGCCAATAAGTGTATAACTAAGCTTAATTTCGTTTGTATAGGTAATACATTCGATAGCCGATCATATCCCGATCAAACTTAAAAGCTTTTAATTTGAAATGAAACACATATTTTGGGTACCCCTCTACCGTCAGTTGAAAACATGTTCGAAATATTCACCAATGTCGCGCGAATCGTCACCATCGGGCATACACACCCTCCAAGACTTAAATCCCGTCATCGAACATATTTTATCTACCTATTCGTACATGAGACAGTGTAGCGCTTATTTTTGCCTCAAACTCGGTTAGTCGAATGGGGAAGGTTGTAATAAGAAAGACTATCTCGTATTTGATAAAAAGTAAACAGGAAAAGTCACACGCTGTCATAACAGAATAAAATTCCCATCCATTTGTCCAAAAATAACGTTGTTATAAAAAGTGGGCGTGGAATTAGGCGGATTTAGAAAATGTTTACACTTGTTCACAGCATGTTCAAGGATCACATTTACCAAATTTCATTATCCTAGCTCAAAATGTAAGACCTAAAAACCGCTAACCTATAGACGGACGGACGACTCATCTAGCTTTTCTGAGTCGATCCATATACTTTGAGGTTTATCTAGCTAAATTATTTCTCTATGTTACAAACTATGTATCAAAACTAATATACCCCTATGGGATAGGGTATAACGAACGTCATTTTCCTCAAAGCATATTTTACTCCTCTGTCATTGTTAACGTTGCATTCTGTCCATTTTATTAATGCACTGTTTTCGTGAATATTTTTTTTTGCGATACATATTATGAACCCACGTACGTACACAACAGCACTTTTCCTTAATACCGAAAAGTAATGAAATTTTAGTTTTCAAAAATATTCCATGCGCCTTCACCATTTACTAAAACATAAAAAAATTCCAACAAAATTTCTGGGTAAACGTTTTCCATGCAAAAGAAACAGCACCTGCAAAAAAGGCATATAGGAACCTCCAGAAAGGGACAACATCCTTTCTGCGCTATTATAAATTATTTGAACAACGTTTTGCGAAAGGAATTCTCTGCAATGGATGTTTTATCTCCCAACAAGTGCATACAGGACCACTGCCTCTTTTATTTGTTCTCAAACCCAGGGGCTTATTGCTATTCTCAGCAATTGTAGAGCAGTTCTGTTGTACACGGAAATAAGGAAATTGAAAATATATACCCAGTAGACAAGTTAAGCTATTCGATGGAGATGACGGAAACGATTTGACTTTTGTAAATGAATTTTCTTCGAATTGAATTACTAGAAGTAAAGAAGGATGGAGCCTTTGTGTATGTTAAGATGTTTTGACGTCAGTTGGTAAAGGATTTTTCAAAAAAATTTAAATAATATATGTACTTCAAGGTAAGTGATGTCACTTTAGTTAATTGATTGATATTTGTCTGCGCCAATCATACCAGACTTAGTTATCAATGACGCCAGTTTCATAATTAATGGAATCTTCAAATAAATAATCAAATTCAAAGAATTAAGTATTTGCATGTTCCCACAGCAAAAAAAATGATCCCTTCATTAATTTAAATTGCAAAACATTAATTTTATCAACGTAACTATTGACAGCACTGTTGAGACTAAAATATTCAAAAAAAAAACTACTTTGGCATTATTTAGGAATCTTATAAATTTGTAACCGATTATGACCCCGCCGAGTTTATTCAGAAATCATATTCATGCGGTTCTACACACAGATCATGTAAATTAAGAAAAAATTAACATTTCACTGTTTCGTGTTAAACAAGCTGTAATTTTTGATTTATAGGTATAACGTTGTGTCTGATTTTTGTTAAATAAATTCAAAAACATGATTAGGAGTTTTGATAAATTCGTTTTGTAAATCCCCTGTGTTTTTTCTGAATGCTTGTTGAATGAACTAAGTGACAAATCAGCTTAGCGGTGTTAGGAGTTGTCAAACAATTAATGACGAAAGGAACTCCAACTGGATAATTATGTTCGAATAAAAATGTCAATTCGAAGAAAAATAAAAACGGGACTGGAAATAAAATTTCATATGTGAAAAACAACATTGACAAATTGATTTTTTTAACTTTCGAAAGCATTGCTTTGGGCATCAAACATGGGTCAGAAAATCGCATGTTCATGTCAATGGGTGACAGAGAAAACGTGCTGTCGGTTTTTGTATTTTTATTGTAGATGAGCTTTCTGTCAATACAAAGCAAAACGGTGGAAGAATCAGCACCTGTTACCACTGTATTGCTTTATATTAACTTATCTTATCTCAACTTAACCGTTCGGATTCGACACATATAGTGCAAGAATTACGCACTCACAAATGAATGGTTGCGCGAGAAAAGCAAGGCCTTGGGTACTAACTGATTTTCGATTCTTCAATCGACTTAGTATAAGGATTTTGGTCGATAGGCATTCGCCTCACTTTGGTACTCAATGTTCGGCTCAAACCTTGAGATTCCGGCGACTGCTAGCCACGATTTTTCCCTGTGTTATAAACGTGATTCACGATTAACTCTTTATTCCCATTTCCTGGAATTGTATACGGCTTATTAGGTGGATGGGCTCTGTTGCATCATCCGTCCTGATAAGCCTTTACATTTCAAGGCTTTGATGGTGTTGTTACAATGTTGCTTCACTTGAAAAATGGTTTTATAGCAACTACTTTCCCCCTCTTCCATTAATACGTTTTTACGTTCTTTGTCTTTTTTTGGTTCTTTGTCTAAGTCGAAAAGGAGGGTTCAGGGAGATATTTTATTGCTAGGTCCGCTTGTGGAACAAGTTTTGACGGTATGGTACGTAACTGAAATATGAGAACACGCCTAAAATGAAAATGGTTTAACATAATTAACTTCGCAGCTCTCTTTTATTAAAACAACGCCCCTAAAAACAGTCATATAAATAACTGTAATTGTATAAATGATTTATTTTTCATTTGAGATCCTTTTATTTCTGGTCTTAAGTCTTAATGCAATGATGACATCTACAAATTACCAATTATGGTATAAGTGTCAAAACCGAATGAGCATCTTATATAATAACCCCAAGTACATGTAACGAGAATTTTCTTCCAACCAACATCAATTAACCCAATTCCTAATAATTAAATATTTTGCCACTCGAAATCACTAATCACTGTCTGCATTAAGGTAAACATCTGTACATACTTCTCACACATCGGCAAACTGAAAATATTTCCAACCTCAACTAACCATCAACCACAAAATTACCTTCAACGGTCTATGGTTGCAATTTACCAAACGAAAAAAAATCCAACACTTTCAAGTACAAGTTCTATGAAATTTCGAATATTTCTAGCCTCTATTACCGTTATATTCCCACATAAGGCATTAGTTTTAGCTGAACCCTCATAAAGGCACTTATAAACGAGTTATTTAGACAGTGCGCAATTATCACCGCACACATGTACACAAAAAGAACAATTTAACCTCGTGCACACGCGAGGAGGAGACTCGCGAATAACAATAGACGTTTCTATTTGGTTTGAAGACGTTTATGGGTAATGTAGGCCTCTGCCTAGCCTCACAATGCGAATTTGTGTAGCCGTACTTGTGCCGGTACTTGGGTGAAAGTACAGAAACTAACAAAATTTTTGTACCGTAAAAGATGGCCCGGAACATACGAGCACAATAAAAGATTGTTTATTGTTCCCCGCATGCTAAGCTGGTAGATTTTTTGAAATAGTTATGCGATGCGTAATTGTACAAACAATGTGCGCACTGACACGAAAGTAGGCTTTATTTTCCGGCATTTAAGTTCGGAATTAGGGTTTAACTGATTTAAGTTGTCGAAACTAACACTTGAAACTGTTTTTTGGGTGGTGAGGAGACGGGATGGATTAAAGATTGGATTGTAAAAGGGGTTATTGGGAGTTGCAACTGTTATGGAGTAATGTATCAAGTGGATTGGTGATGGATTTGGTAAAGCATGAGTTATTGCGATCAGAAAATCCAGATGAAAAACGAACTCTGTAATTTGTCACGTGAAATTTGTCATACACTAAAACCAAACATTATAAAGTCATACAGATGACGCATTGAGAACAAAAAATAGAAACTTTTGCTCACCAGCTTCATGATACGTGCTGGCGGGTTGTGCAAGTACGACCTGCCATAGGACAATTTTATTTGTATGCAGCCCGTCTTCTTTATGACTTTATAATCTTTGGTATAATAACCAAATCTGTGTATAGAGTGGGTTATAAATAATGATCCTACAGGGAGGGTCATCTAGTGGTTACTTCTTAAATCACAAGTTATTTTGACACTAACAGCTGTTTTCCGCTCGAAATCTGGACAGAAAGTCAGTTTCATACCTCCGCGGAACGAAATGAGTCTCTTTACACTTCAATGACGTTGGAAAATATTGAAAACTATATCCAAAGTGAGTACTCTGTAGCCCAAACAGTGCGTTGTTTGTAAAGAAGTTTTGGCCGAAAGAAAGCAGCAGCCGCGCAACTGTACGCAAGTTTGTGAAAAAGTTCGTGACACTGGTATGCTGGTCGACTACGCTCATGCTCCCCGTCGTCGTGTCCTACGGTGTGCCAACTGGCCATCGATCTCAACAGCTCAACAATGTACGCACTAGGCTGAGGATCTCGGACAAATATCGCAGATTATTAGCTTACAAGGTCTAATTAACTCAATAATTGAAGGCCCATGACCATCCGCTTCGTTATCGCTTCGTAGTATGTGATATGTGGACGGCCGCTTTGTAATGGTAATGCGTTCGCCTGTTGAGTGGAAGGTTGCGCGTTCAATCGCAGCCCAAATCCACGTAACTTTTATAAAAAAGAAATGAAAAACAAAAAGGCCTGTTGTTTCACCTAAAAGTATGCACCATCTTGAAGTTTCATTGAATTTAACGAACACAAGAAACAGTAACTCCCCGAAGTTAGTTCGGACACCACCCATGGTCCATCCAAAATCTTTCCTATCACTCTCTTTCTTCCCCTTGACAAAACGATCTTATTGTGGTAAAACATTTAAAGGGTATTCATAACCCCTTGGGCCTTGAGTGCTTGCAAATTCTAAAAAAAAGTTAAGGCCTTAGAGCAGCTTGAATTGTACAACGATTTTGGATGAAAATCATCATTTCTGACGAGGCTTATTTTCATCTCGGCGGCTACGTTAACAAACAAAATTACCGCATTACCACTCGGAAAACCCGCAAGTTATTGTCGAGAATCCGATTCATCCATAGAGAGTAACAGTTTGGTACGGATTGTGGAGTGGTGTCATCATTGGAACATGTTTCTTCAAAAACGAAGATGGAAACAAGGTTTCGGTCAACGGTGGGCGTTACGGAGCCATGTTAAGTGAGTTTTTTTTTTTACTGAAATTGAAGGCATGAATTTGGACGACTTCTGCTTCATGCAGGATGGTGTGCCATACCACAATTGATCACAAAAGACTTATCAGGCAGTTACTATTTATATCACATAACCATTCATTGTTTTTATTCAATGATGTCGGAACTCACAGTTTTATGTGGGTTTAAAATGGCTGAGTTATGATAAACTTTTTCACTTATTACATGATTTTTAGAAAATAGTTGTTACAAAAACTGTTATAAAGATTTTCTTTAAATAATCTTCTATCCTCTAAAAAAGTACTAAATAAGTTTAAAAATGAATTGTTTCACTTTTTTCTTTAAACGTTACGAACTTCAGAAATAGGGTACCGGTCACTGATAATTACCTTAACTTTTGAATTAAAATTTTTCGAAATAAAATTTAAAATATTTGTATTATTCAGGTGAACTATAGATTTATTTTTAATTAAATCAAAAGTATTTTTTGACCATCCCATTAAGTGATTCCGATTTTTCCGCAATCTGCGACCGACCATTTGTTTATTGTCTGAAATAAATGTTTGTAAATTCATTTACCTTTGTAAACAATTGATACATTCATCATGAGAAGTAAAACATAATACTCAATACATATGATTATGCTCAAAGCAGCTTAAACCCGTGTTTAATCCTCAATATCTTTATGTAAGCAGTGATCCAATTAACACAGGCGAGCCGATGACAAATGAGGCCTAATTCTTCATAACTCCCGCAGCCCATCAACACTTTGTAAATAACAAAAACTCTTCAAGTTCAATACCTTATATCGCTGCTGAAAAAAACTCGAGTCTTATATCATCGCAATTACTCATCCAAAAATTGTGGCGTATACTTCATCATGCTTTATGTTTTACCTTCATCGCTTAAATTTGGGGCTTGAATTTATCATCCATCACCTCAATAAATCACGTTACTCTCCCAAATAAACGAGGTTAATTAGTTCAAAAAGGCGAAAAGAAGCGAACAGCTCTAGAACCACCCGTACTTAAGGAGCCTTAGGCTGGCCAGATTGGTCATATTAATCGATGAATCATACTGATTTTATGTAAATGACCGCATCTTTATCACACGCCTAATGAACATTATATTTCTCTCATTCCAGGTTAACCAAGAAGACACTCCGAAAGCACACAAAGTCGAAGAAGAGGTGCACACGAGAATAACGCCGGGCCAGGGAATTGATATCTGTCGAAGGGCTTATCACCTGCATATGTGCCGCACAACACAATGACTGAAAGGCTACGTTCGATAAATATCGGTGGTGGCGGGAGCGGTGGTCCTGGCTACACGATGATTGGGGCACCAACCCTCATATCGAGTACATTTTCGGGTACAACTACCTCATCGGCAATCGGCGGCAATGCCGCGGGCAGTGTTGTCGGAATAATTGGCGGTGGTAGCTATATAAATGGCAATAATGGCGGTCAGAGTAACAACAACAACAGCGGTAGTGATACGGAACCGGATTTGTTGCCGGTAATGGCGCAATTGAATTTCCATTTGATGCAGGACCTGGGTAACGATTACAGTTCAATTATGAATGCATCGCAGATTTCGACAGCGTCAAATGATTCGATAGCAATGGGTGTGGTGAGGCAGGCGTCGTCGTCATCGGCGGCTACATCGGGAAAGCATTTGGCAGCTAAGGTGAGTGGAACAGATTTTTTTAATTATGTTTCTCATAGGGGGTGTCTGTAATCGTGGGTTAATTGAATTTGTCTGGATATAAGGATGATTTATAGTCGACCGATGTAAAGTGCTTCTATTCTGTGGTTAACGTTTAAGCATGTTAGTCGATCATTTGATGCTGCAACTTGGTTAAGAACATTTGTTTATACTTTTGGAAATTATCTTTATTAAAATCCTGGTACTTTCTTACTCAGAGTTAATACCGCTTTTTCAGTTGTTGAATTATCTCTGAAATAATTTAATTAAGAGTTGTATCCCATTAAAGTTGTTGGGGTTAACTTCGTGTTAATTCAGAACTAAAATTGATTTGAGTTAAGGTTTATAATTACGCCAAAAACTGGCCCTTAGACTGTTTTTTTTTTAGTAAGAATGGACAAATATGTTTACTACAGGGTGGTTGGTGAATATTGCTACATAAAGAAACTCAAATATATTTTTTTCAGCGTATGGAATTAATTTTTATTTTATTCATGTTAAAGCTTATTCAATTTATTTAAATGTAGGTTCATTAGTTTTCAAAATATTGGAATTTAAATGTCCCTCCTGCTTGTTGATGCATGTGCGTCATCTTACCAAAAAGAGGGTTCATTACTGCTTGGAGAGTTGAAACAAAAATAGCCGCAATTGTTTCTCGAATGGATTGCTTTAATTCATTCAAATTTGTTGGTTTTGCTCTGTAGACTTCCTGTTTGCAATGACCCCATAAGAAAAATTCAGGTGCAGTAAGGTCAGGCGACCGAAACTACGGACTGCAGTGCGTGATAGCGGCGGACAATCCGAATTTTTGTTTCAGTGTCCCAGTTATCCATTTTTGTGAAATCTAAAAATCAATCTGCAAAAAAAAACATTTTTTTGGTAGCGGCTTTATCAGCCACCCTGTACATTTTTGTCAAATTGAAAAATTAGCGACTGTTCGAAACAAAACATACAGCTACATTAGGCTTCATATCCTTCATGATATTTAAAAAAAAACAGGACGACCGGGTTCGATTCCTAGTCGTTTATAGACACCAAAAGGTTTTTCTTTCTGGCCCACCACTGCAAATACCCTTATCGAGCGGTATTGTCACGAAAAGCTTATCATTATCTATCAGTTTCCGTGTTACAAAAAGGAAGAAACCTAACTCTAGGTCCTTCAGGTCAAGATCAAAGCTGCTATAAATAACAAAAACAACATTGTTGAAAACAACATTTTAATTTTGTAAGAAATGAAGCCTTTAACCTATCCGTGAACCAAGCAATAGTCAAAATGACTTCGTCCGATCATTTTCTTCATACGCGATTAAAGCCGTAAATTCAGACGATTCCGGTGTTGCAATAGGGGCTCGACAAATTGGTCAACTATTTTTTGTTGAGCTCCATTTATTTAGACAGTAAAAGACGACGTCTTCTGGTACAGTTCTCGGTGCCCCGGTACCACTGCGTCAAGATGAATCGCTTGATCCCCTGTCTATGGAATATTTCTTCTGATGTACTGCCTACAAGGGTTGGCGAATGTCAGTAGTTGAGTAGATGGTTATGATCGAGATTACATATCATAACCATCTCTTCTAAAAAAGATTAGGAACAAAAAAACGGCAGTTTAATCTTAGGGATCCAATGAACATTTACACCTTCCTTCCTTTTTAAAGTCGACAGAGTCAAGTACGTATATCCATTTTAAAGACAAATCACGACACGAAAAACACACACACAATGTCACTCGTCGTCGTCTGCATTTTCAATTAATTAGTTCCTATTCCAATTAGTTCATTATTATCATACGAGCACCATTCAGCAGCAGCAGCGGGAGCAACCTATATACCAGTAGTCGCCAGTGGTCAATGCCACCAACGTCAACCCGATGTCAACGACAACGAATGATGACAATCAACTGATTACAATCAGTAACTGCAACATAAACGTATGGTCCGAGAGAGCGGCACTGCAGAGAGTATGTTAATGTGTTCTGGTTTCTTAATGAGTAAAGTCACCAGCGACTATCTATAAGGTTCACTCGGCACTTTTTTGTTTTTGTCCCAACCTTGGCTGTTTGCCAGGGGGAATCGTTTTTTTTCTGTTGAGAAGGTTATTCCCGCATAAAAGTTTTAAAATGCACGAACTGAATTATCTACAGAGCTGCAGCTTTAATTATCGATTCAAATATTTCGTTTGTTAATATTCGCATCGCGAATTCGCACCCACTTAACGGTGATGAGTTGATGACCAATCGTTTGTACATCACCACCCTCTCTCTACCACTCAATCGCAGTGTCCACAATCCACAAAATAAACCGCAGCGTGCGGGTGACTTCATTGAATGCGATGAGCACGAACTTGAAATGGAATTATACTCGGATACGTATAATAATTCTCATGTTTTATTTCTGTTTTATTGTTATGAGGTTCTAGAGCCACATGAATGAGATGTATCTCGTAGATAGAGATACAAAATTCTGCGGAATTTCAAATTTTTATTATAACTCACATCTTTGTAGGGTTGATAAGCGCACGGGACACGGGAAACTTGGTATGCATGGAATGTGGTTCTGGGGCAATGCGCAATTCATAAAAATGATAGAAGAGTCGTATATTTTATTTTAATTGGAAATGGGTGGAAATTAAATGCATCACGGGTGCTCATCGTTGCCCGCTTCTAAAGCACTTTGGAAAGTCGTAAATAAAATGTGACTCTTAGGTTTTGAGGAAAGTATTTGTCATATTCATCTTCAGCGCGATTGATAAACGGATTTGTAGTATACCAACAATTGGGGATAGTTTGGAAACCATCGTAAGACACAATTTTATTGACTATGGCGTCCCTATTAGAGGTATGTTCCACTTACAGATCTCTACAAAAAATCCGTAACTGAAAGAAGATGCCTCACTTAAAATGAGATGATTTTTTTTTTGCAATACGCTGAGACTAAAATTTGTATCATTTATTCCTTGATTCTTTCTGCTTTCTTAAAAAAATGTCTTTCTTTTTTTTGAGCCAGTGAGTTCTTGGCTGCAACTCCAAAACAATAACCGTTGCGGCAGGACTTTTGGTTCGTCAAGAACTTCTGATCTATAACCGAGGTGAATAACGGGTGATTTTTTTTTTTAAATCGAATAAAACACTCAAATTTGCATCAAGTATTCAAAAAAAATTATTGTAATCGATAAATAGGCCTTTGCCATTTACGTTTTAAAAACAACTCATGTAAATGTTGTCTGCGGCTCCGTTTCGAATGGTCCATTCGGAAGGTCCAACTTTGCGTCACTTTTTCGAGCATTTCGGCCTGTATTCCACGAATTACGCGAGTTATATTATCCTGTAAGGCTTCAATCGTGTTCGGCTTGTCCACATAGATTAACGACTTTACATAACACAACAAGAAATAATCAAGAGGCGTTAAATCGCATGATCTTGGCGGCCAACTCACAGGGCCATTTCGAGAGATAAGCTTCTCATCAAATTCATCCTACAACATTTCCACGTTTCCTGAGCTGTGTGGCATGTGGGACCATCTTGATGAAACCACAAGTCAATCAAGTTGTGTTCAGCCATCTGGGGCAAAAAAAGTCGCCTATCATGGCTTGATATCGTTTGCCGTTGACGGTAACGTTTCTTCCACTTTCTTAGTTTCTTCGACTGTGAAGAAAAATTAACCGATAATACCACCAGCCTATAAACCACACCAAACTGTCGTTATTTTGGGATGCATCGGTAATTCCTGTATGGCATGTGGCTGTTCATCACTCCAGATGCGACAGTTTTGCTTATCCGTTGAGCCAAAAATTAGCCTCATCGCTGAACACAATTTTTCGATAAAATAGCGAATTTGCACATTCGAGCACGATTTTTGATAATAAATTTCAAACATTTGCAATCATTGCTCTTTTGTAAGTATTTGCATAATTAAATGGCAGAGTATACTCAAATTTTTTTCACTTTGACGCCATTACTAACTCTTAAAAAATCACCCGTAAAAAAATAATCAAAAGGTTGGTTTTTTCTCGATTGCATTGGAATAGGACTAGCAATTTTTGGTTGAAATTTTGTCCGATCCTTGGAGTTTACCATATTTGTTTTTATGTATCCATTGAATTTTAACCTTGACCAACTTTTTACTAAAGTTCGTGACAATGTAATGTCTTTGGTTTTTTTTTTAAGGTCCAGTTTGTCTCCATAAGAATACCTAGAAGTGAATATTCCAGACCTTCCGTTTTGTACATTTATAGTGGCCTCATAAAATATGCGTGCAAATCATCATCTTTTGTTAGGTGGAGACAGATGCAATCTGATCTTTGATTATGAAATTCGGCCCTTAAACCTTTTTTAAATACAAATTATTAGTTATTAATACCATTTCCATTAGTCGGAAGTGTTCCGCTTTATAAAAATTGTTAAATAAAGTGCATGAGCTATATTTATTTGAAACTACTGCCAAATTGTTTTCGATAACAACCAGAATGCTTACGAAAGTTATTGGTTGCCAATGGCATATATCCACACCATGTTTCATCCCTAAAAGTATCATTACAAAAGTAACACTTAAATGACATTTTGCTCATGCATATTATTTAGCAAATATTTTAACTGTTTGCTTTAAATTATGACAAAATTTAATATCTAATTGAAAAAAAATTGATTTAAAATTACATCCGTCAGAAGGCTATTAAAAATGCAATTTAGCTTCCGTTGTCACACCGTATTTTTTCTTCGCAACAGCATCCTTGACAGTAAATTTCCTCCAGGATATCGACAACAAACTCGATTACTATATTTTCTGCTTGGAAATTCTTGTCGCAGCCTACAGATGTTTGCCCGTTTACCATAACCTCCATTCAAAATATATTCATTTCGTATTCCCAACATGTGCACGAATATTTATTCATCAAAAGAAAAAAAAACATAAACCGAAAGGATGTGAATTTATCTCAGTCCCAAAATACATCTCAGCATCCTAAACATTGACTCCATCATTCCCACTAAGACAGCATTGTACAAGGTGTACACGTAAATGTTTAACATTTCAAAATTTATGCTCTCATTCAAACATTTTACACTGCTATATGTGCGCTTGTGACAAAAAATGACAAAATCAATAGAAACGAACACATGTATAGACATCCTGTAGCGAAATTTAGTCTACAATACAACCTGCAGAGGTGGTGCAAAGCGCACATCTAAAAAGTGAACAGAGCAGACACAAGTGGGTTGGGTAATTCAACCCTCGACAAACAACTTTTCAGGTTCAAGCTCCTGTTTTATTGTGTGTGTTTGTGTTTCTCCTTTTTATTTTTTAAATGAAATGACAGACTTCCACCATCAGCTAGTGGGGGTGAGTGTGAAGAAGACGTTGCGTTGTCTTAATCTGTCTAATGATCACCACTTCAACCCCTCGGGTGATGGTATCCATCACTGACATTAAACACAAAATTTGAATGGGGGGATGAATTTTTGTGTGCATAAAATTTACATTTACATTGCCGATTACTTTCACTACAAGGGTGGGTTTTTGTAGCAGTACGTGTTACATGCAAGCCTCCGGGGATGTTTTTTTACTCCCCCACCCCAAAATGAGAAACAGACACAAAAACCCCGAAAAATTCCAAAAGTAGTTAATGGAAGATTTCGTTGTTTATTTGCGGATGTTGAATGCATTCGTTCGGAATGACCGAGCAGCACTTTTACTTGTTTTTGGGGTGTGCAGTTGCAAAAGTGACAGGTCCTTAAGCGCTTGTAGGCTTAGCTGAAATTAAGATTAATGTGGCGAGTGGGTTTTAAGCGCATTGAATGGGTAATTTTCGAATAAAACGGGGTTTACTTTGTTTTCGGGGGGTACAGTTGACAATGGATGAGTGTTTGGATGTAGATAAGTGACAATGGCTGTTTGTGTGAGGTTGACGTACATTAGGTATTAGAAAAAAAAAGAACGTCATAGTCGTTTTGCATTTGTAATTATGTTTTTCTAATGAAACCTTGTTTGATTTTACTTCACATCCTTGCGCATTTCCTAATGCTATGGTTAAACCAACGAGTTATTTTGTTTTTGTTTTTTAATCAAGTGGACTCAATCCCTTTCATCCTGAAGAGCTTATTTAGAAATCGGAGAGTAATTTGGCCCAGTAGGAGTGGCCTATAGTAAAGGTTGGTTAAATTTAAAGGGCCGATGTTGATTTTGAATCATTGTCATTTCTTTTTATTATGATAATATTGGTATGGTTCAATTATGTATGGAACAAAATATCGGCCAAATGGCCGCCGCGACCTCGGCGGCACACCTCCATCCGATGGTCCAAAAAAGTTCGTTCTCATTTCACGACAGCGAACACCATTCACAGTAACTGCCTGATCGACCTCATTTCGGAAAAAAACGTGGCCCGATGATGCCGCCAGCACCATAAAACGCACCAAACAGTCACTCTTTGTGGTTGCATTGGTTTCGAAAATTGATCATCCACTGTTGCAATTTCTTGCAACAATTCTGACCATTGACAACGCTTGAAATGGTCAAGAGGCTTTAGTTCTTGAGTTAATTGCACCTTGTACGCGTGTAAATGCAAGTCTTTATACATAATGTTCATCAACGACGAGTGTGAGAGTTGGGCACGATAATGAGTTGAGGTGGATGGCTCTTCAGCCACACTTCCGCGAACAGCAGCAATATTTTCTGCAGTACAAGCTGTACGAGCATGCACTGGTGTTTTCACATCTCCTTCAGACCCGGTTTGCTCAAATTTTTGCACGATTTTTCCGATTAAATTGACCGAAAAAATCACGATATGCATTTTGATTTGGAGCGCCCATTTTTATAACAAGCCTGAATAACTTTAACGCGTTGCTAGATTGTGTATCTTTGTATGGTTCAAATTGATTTAGTCTGAAATTGAGAAATGTCAAATGAAATGCAGAAAAAAGCTTGACGTTTAGGTGTGGTTCACATTTAACATCGGCCCTTAAAATTTAACCACCCATTAGTTATAAAAGTAATCATTTTACCACGAGCTGTGTTGTTGGGATTTTGAAAAAATTTAGTCAGTATCCTATAGACTAATTACTATTACACACATATATTCATATACTACTTTGTTTACTTATATTGGAAAAGGGGAATATTCGGGAAACTTGACATTTCATTTCACACCAAGTCCAATTCTATTAGCTGCAATTTGTTTTGACATAAAGTAAACTTGCAGAAATAATAGTTAAAAACCTGCTTATTTGAGTTTGTAAATATAAACAAAGAATGCCGCGTTTACAATTTACTTATTTCAGATTCAGGTTAGGTGACAATCAAGAGGAAATGGCTGAACGAGGTTTACCCATTCGTTAGAAGAACGACTCGAAAAAGTGGACGTGGATTAAAATAATATATAGACGAAATACTGATATTTTTTTCATAACCAATGATTTTGCATCTACACATCAAATATACGCGCCAAAGTGAAAAAAATGATCTAGAACGGAAATAGACAAAAAGAAACATTTCTGTTAGTAAAAAATTAAGTAAAATATGATTGAATTCAATGGTTTATGATATTATTTGTTGGTTCAGGCTTATATGCGTTCAGAAACGTCGTCTTAAATTTACAAATTTTCGCACGTTGTAAATATTATATCAAGAAAGTACTCACGTCACTTCCAGACACTAATCCTCAGGTGTTGTCAAACAAATGTTGTCTGAATCTCGTTTTCTGAACACAGCCGTTGGTGGTGGTGCGAATGGGAAACGAGTTCCACAACTGTAGATTGCTTCTAAAGTTTTGACAAAAAAATAAATAACAAAAAAAAGTGCTCTGATTTACTGTTCAAAAAAAAAAAAATTTTAAATCGCACAATGTAGATAACATAATGAACTAAATTGGTTGGTAAGATTCCTAAAAGCCCACACAACATATTTCTCTAAATACGTAGTAACTTGAATCGTAAAAAAAAATTCATTTCGGGCTTGTTTTTTAGTTCCTTTGTATTTTATCGAAGCCGAGGCTGAGTTAAATAATGAAGTTTCCTTTACTCAATTGAATTGTTCATCAAATCACCCTGTCAGCAATACGCCGTTTTTGATACGGACTTTTTCTAAAGCCGCTGTATTACAATTTACACCAGAGAATCTGGACTTCACGTTCGAGTCTCCAATCTCTCATGTAGTATATGATATGTCCCGCATGTATATGACAGTTGATTTAGCACTTTGGGCAAAAAGATAAATGCAGATAAAAATTAGTGTCCTGGCTTTTAATTTTAACAAAATGAAATACAGCAAGTTCGGGTACCTTTGATGCAAGAAACACGAACACTGTCAAACCTCCTCGAACAAAATAATCGAAAACCTTCTTACTCTTTCGAAATTTAGATACCTTCCCTTCTCGATAACTAGGTACCTAACTGGGACTAGGAATATTAACTCAACGACAACCACTCAGATATCCACATAAAAACGAAGAAAAAAATGCAAATTCCCCCATCAATTAGTCAGTCGCAGGTAAACACCTGTCCCATTAGTGTCAGAGTCGACTCTTGGAGAAAATTTTGGTTAAAGGCGAAATTTACTGTCATGCTCAAATGTGCGTTCACACACACATCCCCAGCGACCGACACTAATGGCTTTGGCAAATAAGTCGGCATGTATACAACTGTATATCCTTCCGTGTCATCATCAGTTGATGTAAGCACAATAAAACAAAAAAAAAACTAGAAACCCCCCATCATGATGTTCTTTTTTCTCTGACCCAATTAAAAGCGAATAAATCTAGGTCATGGAAAGACAGCCAACCATACCCAAAAATCCTGGCATTCTGCCAGCAGCAACCATTTTTTTTTAATATTTTTTTTTTCATTAATTTATTTGTCTTCTTTGTCGCTCTTTTGCAGAAACCCTCAACGAATACATCCTGTCGCTTTCCGAAGCTTGAGGAATGTGCCCACTTCCACTATGAACGTGTGCAACTGGGCCCACTATCCGTACGGCTGGTGGATGACAAATCTGAGCTGCTAAATAGCAGCATTGCCTCCCAGTCGTTGGGCGGCGATGTAGCTTCATCACTAAATTCCTCACTGCGGTCATTTAGTCCCTCTATATGTTGGTTCATTGTAAAAGTGATACCTAGTCGTTCGGATCCGTTCCTGGTGCGGCGTTCCTTTGACAATATGAAGTTACTGGACGAGATGCTGCATAGGTGTGTGTACGACAGGAAGATAAGTGGCCTCAAGGACCTTAGTGACTTAGACTTTAAGTCCGAGGAGGATGTGGAGTATGCGGTGGCAAAATACCTGGAAAGGTTCTCGAAAATCGCTTCGGATTCACTAACCTGTGGGACTATACTCACATGGTTGCAACTAGACAATAAAGGCAGGCGACTGCCTCTAGCCGACACAGATACGATGAAGAGCATAAATACACCGGCAGTGGGCGCGGCTTATGGTGTTAGAAGGTGAGTTTTATTTCTTCAGGTCATTGACATTCTTCTCTTACATGTTCCACACGTTTGTAGGTACATGGCTCAGGCGTCCGATGAGATATCTATCGAAGTTGGGGACATGATTTCGGTGATTGACATGCCAAGCCCAGCGGAGTCCATCTGGTGGCGCGGCAAAAAGTCTCATCTACAGAAATCCCATTACGAAGTCGGATTCTTTCCGCAGAGCTGCGTGGCAACGATTGGTGACAAAGTGCCTCGTCACTTTCCGTTGCCAGCGCCTTTAGTCGGACAACTTGATGTCTCTCCAACGAAGCCAGTGCTCCGCAAGCACGGCAAACTGATTGCGTTCTTCCGATCGTTTATTCTATCAAGACCATCCCGCCGGCGTCTGAAACAAAGCGGTATTTATCGAGAAAGGGTATTCTCCTGCGATCTAAGTGAACATCTGCTGAACAGTGGGCAGGAAATTCCGATGGTGCTGAAGTGTTGTGCGGAGTTCATCGAGGAGAATGGCATCGTGGATGGTATATACCGACTGTCAGGCATCACATCAAACATTCAAAAGCTCCGCAGAGCCTTTGATGAGGAGCGAATTCCGGATTTGGGCAACCCTGAGATTCGTCAAGATATACATGCAGTGAGCTCTCTGCTAAAAATGTACTTCAGAGAGCTACCGAATCCGTTGTGCACGTATCAGTTATATAACAACTTTGTGGAAGCCATACAGGCGAAGAGTGAATCAAACGAGCGGCTAAAGCTGATGAAAGACACGGTCCTGAAGCTGCCACCCCCACATTATAGGTAAGTGACTTAAAAAATTTTTCATTCCTTTATCACCAAAGTCACATTTTCTATTCTAGAACGCTTAAGTATCTGGCCCAACATTTGAATAAGATCTCGCAGCACTCCGCACGGACCGGAATGACTGATAAGAATCTAGCGATCGTTTGGGCGCCGAATCTCCTTCGATCGCCTGCGCTCGAATCGGGCGGTGTGGCTGCCTTGCGTGGTGTCGGTGTTCAGGCTGTGGTCACCGAGTACCTGATTCGCAACTGCCATTTAATCTTTGATCCCAGTGACGAGGGAGTGCGACTGAGTTACGCTGGGAATGCGGTTGCCAATGCTGCCGCAGCGGCGGCAGCAGCTGCTGAGCAACGAATGGATTCGCTGACCGACTGTGAGAGTTTACTCGTCGAGCAGCGTGAACACGACCAATCGTTGTGCTTTGTGGAGCGTCCAAAGTCGCTTAGTGCCAGTGGACCAAAGCTAATAAGCCTCGAGGAAGCACAGGAGCGTCATGGTCGCTTGGATGGTTGTGAGATGAACAAATCGATGCCAATCAACGTTGTCTCGAATTCGACAAATATTGGCTCATACATTGAGGTGGGTGGAGGTCCTTCCTCCTTGCCTGACAAATATCACACGGTTCTCCCGGTGCCGAGAAGCTGGCAGAAGCGGAAAACACACTCGTGGAAGTCGCTATTCACTCGAAATCCTCGCAACTCGAACAGCAATACCGACATGAAGGGCATGAACACATCTTCGGTCACTCCTGCGCATAAGTCTGGAACAACAGCTCAAGTCACCTTTGCCGATGACCAAGCCGACGGAGATAGTGGTCTCCACATGAAGAGCAGCAAGCAAGACAAGCCCAAGTCGATAGACCTCTTCGAAGTGGGCAAGCCGATGGACATCTGCGTGAGATCCAGTTCGATTGACAGTCTCCGCACAGCCGGTCATTCCCGATCAGTCTCACATGACTCATACTTCGACCTCTTGCAGTCCCCTCAGCGCGGTATGACTACCTGTCCATCCCGGGAACTCTCCGAACTCGGCCTGAATTTCGACAGAGAGGAGCCAGAAATGCGCATCTTCTCCGAGAGTGAAAGTCTCGTCAGCAGTCCAAAAGTTGGAAAAGAAAACATACCGCCCGCACGTCGTGTGCTCCGTGCTCGTCCCGAGGAGTTCTCCAGCACAACGAACTCTGTAAATCCCAGTCCTAAAAAACAGCCAAGACTTAATCTCCTTTCGCCAAGCAGCGCCGCGGCACCTCAATCATGGGGCGCTACAGTAACAACCCCGTGCTCCAACGGCGGTGGCGATCACAACGATGAGAGCTGCTGCAAACGTTATAAACTCGAAGATCAACTCTCCGACATTCAATTCATCGACTGCAGCACCCCGGAACACACAATCAGCAACCCGAATACCATGTACACCAGCGTCCAAGTACACAGTCCACCAAAGAAGTCGGTGTCAAAGACGTCGCTTGACTCGGAGACCAGTACCAAGGCGAACAACACTACATTCGGTTCGATTTTCGAGAACAAGGAGAAGAACGGCGGCGAGAGTTCGCACATAATCACGCGGTATAGCTATCCAACTGTACAGGTAGGTGCCAAACGAAAAGACAACGATACAGCGCTGAAGGAACGCTTCAGCTATCCCGGATCGGGAAACAGTGGGAAATATGTGTGCAGATTGGTGTCGAAAGATGTGAAGATGAATGTGAACGAAGTGGAGCAAAAGAAGCAGCAAGACCGCCAGGCACAAACGACAGCGGGCGATGAATTGCAAACTCAAAGGTTAGTGGATGTTTTCTTGTTGCAGTACTTTGCTTTTGTTTAGTGAAATAAGTGTTGCTTTGCGGGATCTGGGGCTTTAGATTATGCACAAGCTTTGCGCAGGGGAAGAGGGGTTTAAATTGGGAGGAAATGGATTGGGTTGTAGGTGTACGATTTTACAATCGCCAAAAAAATTTAGTAAGCTTTTGATACGATCTTAACTGGGTTGGAGCTTTGGAGTTTGCGCTTTGAACGGCCTCGGTAGATAATTTGATTGATAGATTTTCGAGTAACGAACAATACGTGTCTTACAAAACCGCTGATTAATCAATGAAGCTTTGATAGTTGACCAAGATACTATACTCAATCTAAAAATATATTGTTCATCGAGAATGTTCAACAGTTTTTGGCAATATCAGAATAGTGATCTTCATTACGTTTTACCAAGCAGTATAGAACTACATAGAGTGCGCATCTCATACAACGGAAATTTACTATGTGGGGTACTGATATTGATACCACAGTGTTAACATTGCTACCCCAGCATCAAACAACATCATAGTCGACGCATTCGATCGACGAAATTTCCTCTTCGCACTAACAGCCCGCGTCTGAAATGGCTACAAAGTTTTTAGATATGATGCGTACTCTATCTAGTTCTATACTCTTTGGTTTTACCCATTAAAGCTATCAGAAAATACGAAAAATGAATGAAAATGAAAAACCAATGATAGATTTTTATGATAACAATTTTCGAATGAGCCTTTGTGTTGCAACTATATTTGATCAATCGTCAAGTAAGTAGTTACATCGATTGTAGCTTACAGCCACGAAATATGATTGTCGATCACAATTATCCAACAACGACCTTAGTTTAGTAGAACATAAAAATTAAGCGATGCTTGCCATTTTCATTGATCGGAGCTTTGAAATGTTTGGCAACCATTAAAAAAAAACTCTTGATCAACTAATCTGGCTTCCACTTAATTAAATAGAAAAGCATGATTTATGATTATCAAATGTCTAATTTTATTAAGACCTGCATATCGTTAAAATATATTTTGAAACTCGACCGAAATGCTAATAGATCTAAATCAGCGATGCTTTAAAAATATTTCAGAACATCAACTCGATGGACCAGATTTTCATCATGGAAACAAACATTTCCCACTGCGGCCAATAATAACTGTGAAACCATTAATTCATATAATCGCAACGACCCAGCAATGATTGTTGATCATTTGTAGTAGACATCCAATGATTCAAATCATTGAAAGGTCACACTCTTTGTAGTCGGTCTGATATTTTCATCCGATGATCATTATCAGTTCAATGCTATATTCATTTTCAAAAACAGCATTTCAAGAATGGCGAACGCGAATAAAGAACACTTATTGGGATAACTGTTGAAGCCTACATACACTTGATTACTTTCTACCTATAAGAAGTAATTAAGCTTTTAGAAGGAGCAATTCCACCAATATGCAATCTACAGCTATAGCATGTCGAGAGCAGACTCAATGAACATTTAGAAGCTTCATAAGGAACTGTCTTTGAGACTTATAGGTTTGCCTCACCTGAGAGAAGTATTTAAAAAAAGTTAAAGCTCTATTGATCAGAAGTTTGTCTCAAAAATCACTACGTAAGCCCTAAGCCATGTGAAAATGGAAACCCTAATTTGCTTCGAAATAGGCGATTTTTGCTGATCGTGCAGTCGCACAATAGACGTCCTCGCCCAGTGTGCCAGTATAGAATGTTTTAAAAAGCATATTGTCTTGTTTTCATACTTATTGCTGTTGTTATGAGTTGAGCCTGCGGCGCAGTAGTTATAGCATTAATCGGATCTCTCGCAATGACCTGAAAAATTATCACTTTAAAGCTTTATCGTACTGAACCGTCGTGGATTGGTAAACAGTTGTAGGTCAGGCAATTCTTTTCCTTCAATTATTCTTCTCTGTGAGGTACACCACATAAAATTTTCAGCATTTTGGACGCTTAAATATTGATTTGTTTGTGGTTGATGTGGTTGATATATTCTCTTTGGCCCTTATTTCGCTGATGTAAATTCGTTGATCATTATACATGCTGTCCTTAATTCTGTATGTATGGATTGTTCTTACTACAGAAATTTTGCGATCTTTAGTGTTGTTTTCACTTTTTTTTACCTTAAATGCTATTACATCTTGAAGATACATCTGCGAGACGTGACGTCCTTCTTTAAATATCTGATTTCCAGTTAAAGGTCATGGCTTTCAATAGTAATCAGCTGCAATCGGTGAGATAAGTTATCTTATGCTGAATACCTACTTTAAGTACGATTAGATTAAGTAGTAATGCCGACAATAATCTTAAATATTTTGTTAGTAAAAAATATCGGACTATCGACATCTTTTACAGCAATAACACTACGATGAACTAATTAATTATCTTGATCCCTTACAAACTGCCTTTGCTCCATATATTGCTGCCGCCCGCTAATATCGCTAAACAAAAACAAAAATTGCTTCCTACCGCTTTAGATACACGCCACCGCTCCGCGCTTGCTATGAAAAAACTGGAAATAGAAATATCCAACAGCCAAATATATTTTAATCAACTCCTAACAAAAGCCGCCAACAACAATAAACATTAACTATTCGTTTCTAATATTATTTTGTGTTTAAATATTTCTAAATATGTGTAAAAAACGAAACAATTTTATAGCTTTCTACAAAAATGTGTCACATGCATTCGTACCGTCAAACAAGGCCTCCTCGGAAGGGTCAGGCAACTGCAACCGAAGCCGAGGCTGCAGCTTATTCCTGTGACGGTCGTCTAAAGTGAATCTCCACACACTTCGTCCACTGTCTTCTTTCTGCCCTCCCAAAACCAAACAAAAACCATCTTCCACATTCCTAAATCCAACAAGTAAAAACAAAAAAAAAAAGTAAGCCGTGTGTTTTTGTCTCCCTTCTCTCATCTCAAAAAAAAAATTCATCATCTTGGTACGCTATATGATCCTCCCTTTCACTGCCGTGCTGTGCGTCGCTATTCAATTCTCTCATCGCTAATCCTCTCATCCAAACACAAAATCTCATTCCACACTAGGACCTAGAGTTTGTTTAAGTGTGTGTCCATTAATTTTGTGTGTTAAGCTTGTGCTGATCTCTGGTTATAGTTTCACTTTTTTTTGCATTTTGGAGTGTGTTTTCTGCGCGCGGGTTTCATCAATATTTTAACATGCTTTCCCCGTTTTAGAGTGACTTTTTCCCAGCAACAACATGCACAGAACAAGCTCATCCCTGATCTGTTGAAGCCGAAGAATCGGTATAGCTACTGTGACCCACTGCAGGAATCGAATTCATCGATTAACTTTCTGTTGCGCAGCAACTCGGTCGATCTGAGCAAGGATAAACTATCGATTTGCTCGAGCAATGAAATGGAACGATCCAAGCTGAGTGTGACTCCTTCGTCGCCGATGCAAAGTCCGCGGTACTCGCTGCTGGTCGGTGAGACAAGCTCCGAGAATAGTAGCGCTGTGAATACACCGTTGTACGAGTTGGATCCCAGTGCTATGATGGCAGCATCACAGACTTCGTCGCACATTTATGAAGAAACCAAAGAATACGCTGCGGGCAGCTGCTGTCGCGCATCCGTAGATAGCATATGCAGTAATGTAAGTTTGTCAAAGGCCATTGTATGTCCCTCAATAACCCTACCTCTCTCTCTTTATCTTATTTAAGCTAACTTCACAGAATGAGAAACGTGATATGAAGGCTCTTAAGCGTGAACTCTCGCTGGATCTTGATGCCGCCAATGTGAGCTCGAAAATGTCCGTCGATCTAACTGATAGCACCAGGCAACCACAATCATCACATCTCATCCCATCACCTAATACACACACTTCGGCGGACAATACTAGTCAATCGGTTACGCCGAGCGAGTTCGGCTATCAACACCTCAACCGACAATCAAACGCCGTATCTCTGGAAAGTTCGCCGAACTTCGATGACTACGAAAACATCGAACGAACTTTCCTGAACTATGATAAGTCAGCGGTGACGCCGAGCAATAGCACTGCTCCGTTGATAGGACAATGCCCGATCAATTCAGCAAAGAAACTGGCTGCAGTGAGCCCCATCAAGGCGACAATAAACATCACATACAATTTGAAAAGTCCCCGTGACGGCCCACAAATGCCAGAGCCAGAGACTCCTCGAAAGCCCCTACTAGAGACCAGTTTCGATGAGAATGTAGTGTACGAGCAGGTAAAGTTCTTCAGAAATTCAGTAACCGAGGTAAATCAGCTGCTGAACAATGGAAACCCGCTCTACGATGTTGGTGAGAAAGAACCACTCCAGGAAGAGGACGACACAGAGGAAGATGAACCACTTCATGAGGTAAACAGCAACCTGATCGTTCTAAGCGACGAAGAGGAGCAACTTGATTTCCCCAACCTCTCGGACGACATTCAAATGTCAGACAACATTGACAGCCTCGAGTGTGATCCAAGCCTCTCGCTGTACGAAAACGTCGAGCTAAGGAAACCTGCCACAGTCTATGAGAACATCGAAGGCGAATCGATGAAATCTGGTAATGGGTTGGAAAAGCTGCAGCTGGACCCCCGTCGCTCTCCTTCAAACTTTAGTGTCAAACAGTTGGCAACCAAATTCGAAGTCTCGCCCGTCGAACAGCAACAAGTTTTCGATTTTAACGTGCGTGCATCAAAGAAATTGGACAAAACTCCTCCACCACAGCCTCCAGTGAAGCCCTCACAAGGCAATTTATCCAAGCAGCAGTTGAACAAAACCAATCAAATTACTCGCAGTCTCGATGAGAATGCCTTCGTTCGAGAGTTCGGCCCCAAGCGTCTCGAAGACATCGCCAGAAGCGTCCATCAAATGGACAAAATCGACGAAGCTAATCGCCGAAAATCCTTCGACTTTACCAGGCCAAAATGTTTAAATCCCCCAAAGCGGCTGCCGGGTATACCCATCAGTGAAGAAGTCTGTCAAAAGAACTCCAACTCCCTGAAGCTGGATCTTAGTGAAATCGAGTCGTCATCCTCCAGTGAAAACGAAGCCAACTTGAAAATCACCCCAACCACTGAGAATCGTATATCTCTCATTCAGAACAACGTGTCTGCCGAAGACGATGCCAACAACCAAGGCACCATTGCGACTCCCTTGAAAGTACTTTCCGGAGTGAAACTGGATCGTGAACGTATTGACAAAATCAAAGAAGAGCGTCGCCATCAACTGAAAGAAAAATACCGCACAGATTCGTTCAAGTCGAAGTCGAAAACGGAACTTCGCGAGTTCCAAAAGGATGAGGAGAAGTTCCAATCCGAGTCGTTGAGAGTGAAATCAAAATCTCGAGGAGACGTTCGTAGTACGTTCTTCCAGAAGGATAATGATGATAATCTGAGTGCGTGTGAGCCGTCGTTTCACACCGGTGGCCGAGTGAGGAGTATCAGTGATGAGAAAAATCAAAATTGTGAGCCAGAGAATTTAGTAAGCCTAGAGAAGAACAACTCTGCGGAGGAGGTTGAGTTTTCGGCACGTGCGACTGTGCAGAAATTCGAACGGAAAAGTCTGGACTATGCCAGGGAACGTGATGTGAATAGTTTACCCGGTGGTGGAACAGTATCAGTAGGTGATGGGAATTTGAGGAATTCAGCAGGGAATGCAGTGACCGCATCAACCAATGCAGCGGCAATCCTAGCCAGGAATAGTATTAGTTCAACGTGAGTATTTTTTTTGGTGTAGTCTTAGATTTATTTAATTGTTCACCGACTATCATAAAATTGTGAAGATGACAGTAATAGGCAATCATGGGATCAGAATAAAAATAATGAGTTCTTAAGAGCATATATCTTGCAAGAGGTGATCAACAAAGATAAAATATTGTTGCCGACGTGTTATTCATCCAAACTTTTATCTTTTGCAAGATTTTTATCGGTTTTAAATCGATGTCGATCATAAATATCCAGTAAAACCTAAAAACTTGTGATGAACTCTAAACTGTATAAGTTTATTCAAAAGTCGATACTAGGCTGCTTCAAACGTCCGGTTATCTTTCCAATATTTTTAACTAAACAGAATTGGGTTTTAACCAACATGCCTCCACAATTATCCCGGTCGATAGCTAACTGCCTCCAAGTTGGTTGAGGTCGGTATCCACTTGTGCGCGCCACTTAAGACGAGGTTTTCCTCTACTGCATCTGATGTCTGGCTGGAATTCAAAGACTCTGCGAGCCGGAGTATTTGTATTGCAATAGTGAACTATTTAGTTTCGCTCGAACATCGTCGAAATATCTCCTGCCTTACAATCCATATGCTATGAATGCAAATCAGTTTACCCTCAAGCCTATCTTCGGACAAACGCTGAAATATAGAGATTTGTACATATTTAACAGGGGCTACCATTGTGGGTGGCAAAATTAGTACTTTGCACACACAAATAATGCATTGTGCACTTGGAGAAAATATTCTCTCAATATATATATTATATATATAATAATGATATATATAATATTCAAACCACCGTGACTAGAATTCTTAAAGATTGTTGCTCCAAGCTTGGTGCCGATTTATACAGGTCTCGATAATTGAGATAAATTTGTAGGTTCATCTGCCTTTAGTAATACAGTCCCCCCAACGAGCTTGCACGCAGACATGAAGACTTCTTTCTTGAATGTCTTGATGTATGTGGGTGCGTTTTTAATCAGTTTCTATTACCAGTTAATTGTGCCTTCGTTCTTAGAAGATCTAAGTGGATCGTTTGTGATTGTCAGAAGGTTCTGTGATTTTGTTTCCCGTTCAATTTTTAACAAATAACATGCAAGTGTGTACAACAAGAAAAAAAAGTTCAAAATAATAAAATCATGAAGATGTAAAAACGATCAGCATGTACAGGTAAACTACGAAATTTACTCAAATAATTTTATTTACAGCAAAGAATATGCAAAGCCTGCCATTCAGTGTCATGTTATATACAGTCTTTGAAACGAGGCGGATCAAAGCTTCCATTTTGTTTAATTAAGGAGAATTGTTCGTTTATTCTTATTCGTTTTTATTTCGGTTACCATTATTTTCGGTTTCGGTTTTAATCGTAAGTTATTCGAATTATTAATACTTAAATCAGGGCAAAAGTCATTAACACAACGGAGTAACACTCCTCAAGCTGTGAGTGACGTCTCGTGTTGTTTCATGTTTTACATTGGTTATATAAAAAGAAGCTTTTATGGGTCACACAATACAAGTTACTTGAGTTTGATAACACGCATGCGAACAACACTCATGCAAAATATCACACACTATTCAAATATATCGTGATATATCGTATTAATCTAAAGAACCATTCTTGACATTCACTTTTTAAAGGCAATCAACAATAGCAATGGTATCCGTCGGAGCGGAATATTCTCCGACTTCGTACAATTCGGTGGATTTTAGCTTCGAGGTATTCTTCCAAAAAGCTATTCGTGCAATTTTTGACAGCTAAGTGCAATTCTTTTTCCGATTTCTTCCGACACAAACTCTTCGCGGAATTTATTTACGAATTGTTGTGAAGTGATGACACTTAGGTACCTCGAATGGAATTTGAACCTCCGACGAAGTATGCTTTGCGGAAAATTGTCCGCTACGACGGATACCTCGCTAGGGCAGAATCTCTTTCAAATGTTGGCAGCAACTGCGCCGTAGCGTTGTAATTTCCGATGACATCTCTCGAGAGATTTACTGAACGCAACGAAAGGTTAGCTGGCTTCAATTCTTGCGTCCGTTGAATTTTATATGCCTTCAAACCAAGATCTTTGCGTAGAATCGTCCATGTTGCTTCATATGACAGGTCATGTTGTTGAGAACGCCGCCGAATCGATTCATCGTTATATTCGCCTTCACTGTCAGCTGCAGCCGGTATATTTTCAACACTACGCGCTGTACGAGGTCCATTCGGTTGAGTGTCATCAAATAGTGATATCTTCAAATTCGTGATGGTATAGCGAATAGTGGCTTCAGTATGTCGATTATGGACACCATAAGTTCCCCGAGCCGCACAAAAAACATTCTTCACAGAACGTGAATTTTTGAATATTGAAAAAAACACATGGCTCACCCGCCATTTGCCAAAGTTCCTTTTGCAAAAAAAATACCTCTTGATTGATCATCCGTTAGTTGCTTTACCATTTCGACAGTTATTTTGGCAACAATACTGGCATTAATCCTTGTTAGTCTTATTTATCTCTCAGTCTTTTCGTTAAAAACAACTGCGGTGTTTCAGATATTCGAGGATATTTCTTTTCGAATGGTTACACAGACTTTTTATTTCTTAAATGTGTGGACATGAACCAAACCTGGACTAATTCAACTGAAAAACTATTAAGACAATACGTATTACCGTGTAATTTATGAATTATGGACCAAATGAAATGATAGATTCTTAAGAATTGCGGAATAAAAATGCGTTCTCTTTAAATGGCATCAAATTTTGAGTATAAAATTTTGCCCGTATGGATTTCATTGATTCGAATAACTTCCGATTAAAACGAACGCTAGAATAACTAACGCGAAAAAAAATCAACCACAATATAAGTTAAGATACAATACACCCTCTTGGCTTGTATATATCGAATGCTTATAAAGACCTAATTAACTCAAATTTTAAAACACATTAATTTTTACTTTTCAGGAGAGAAAAGATCTCACCCAAATTTTCAATACGTGACGTGACAGCGATGTTCGAATCTCGTTCTCAAAATCAACAATAAAAAAGTTTATACTTAACAAATAAACGAAAACAAAATCTCTTTTTGCTAACCATAAAAAAACTATAAAAACAATAAACCTTTTTACAAATAAAAAAAAAAACAATTGTAACAAATCTATATACATGAAATATTTCTAACATAATCCAAAGAATTGTACACATTTATATAAAGCATTAACAAACAAAAATATTATGTAAAACTTAAGAAATCAAATACTCAAGTTGAGATTTAAAAAAAAGGGAAGAAAACTAACAAAAAAATTTTTATTTATACGATATTTAGTCTTTTAAAAAAATCTGTATTTCTATCTATATCGCCTATTTCTCTACCCTATCTCTTTCAAACAACGGAATCGAAACATGCAGAAATGTAATTGTATTTTTAAAATACAAAACAAAAAAATGGATACATTTTTAAAAATAGAAAATCATCAAGATAAAGCTTTAAATTAAACATATAAACCATGAATGGTAAAATATTTCCCAGAGTCTTAGGCGCGTTGTGCAACTCTCTTGGTAGCCAAAATAATTAACAAAAATATTCACTTTGACTCTGTTTCTTATATACATACCCATGGCATTATTTAAACTAAAAGAACATTTTTTCTTTTAACTAACAAAATAAATATTTTATAGTGAGCTTGAGCTTTTTGTATATGAAATAAGGCGTGACAAAACACATGAGTTTATTGAGTTAAAAAAAACAAAAATAAAAACCTTTTAAAAAATGCATTTTTTCGTGTAGGAAATGATTGAATTGAAAATTTAATTTGTTTTAAGTTTTAAATTGTAAAAAAACACTCGTAATTATATATTGTTAAATTTATTTTAGGTTTAAGCTATAATTTTACTCGTAAGGGTATTTACAAAAAAAATCAAAAAAAAAAAACAGTTTACTCTGCAATAACGTATATGATTATTATTTTGTTTAATTTAATTATTTTGTTCTTATACATATATTTAAAAATGATTTTTTTAATTTCAATTGATTATTTTTTTCTTTTTTAGATGTAATATATGATTTTTATGATATTATCCGAAAAAAAGAAGTTTTAGTTTTGTTTTGATTGATATATGTTTCTCTTTTCAGACAATACCTTCGCGAATTAGCTGAGAAGGTCGACAATAAAGCCTTTCAGGGGATTATTAAAGGAGTCAAACAAAAGAATCCGGCAATAACCACAGGCATATCAGTAGGGATGCAGTGAATTAAAAGGGTTTTGTTGTAAACCTTTATTTCGACATAACTTACTCACATAAGTGGCGCTACAGTCCGAAATGAACCTGGGCCTCAACCAACATGCCTCATCAATTACCCCTTTCCTTAGCTAACTACCTCTAGTTGTGCAGTCTAAGTTGAATGAGATCGGTTTCTACTTGTGTGCGCCACTTAAGCGTAGTCCTCCTCTACTGCGTCCGACGTTGGGCTGGACTTCTTAAATGTCCAATGCGGAGTTTTTTTTATTAGTGGCTCGAATCTTGCTTGAATATTCGTCTCCATAGCCCGTCAATGATAACGGGACCGTAGAATTTTCCTTTCAAATCGACTAAGGATTTCTCCATACACTTTTGATACGTTCCATTCCTCAGCACCGTAAAGCAGGACTTTGATGATCAGGGTCTTATATCTCCTTAGTTGTTCAAGTGGGGGCTTTACTATTAAATTGCTATTTCTAACAAGATGGTTATCAGAGTTAAGTTAAGAGTTAAGTAGGCAAAGTCACTTCGTCAAAGTTATACATGTCAATGGTGACGTTCTTTCCAACACGCCGATATTGCGTGTGCTTTCGTTTTGACTGCATATATGTATTTACTTAGTCTTGTCGTCATTTAAGGTTAAACCAATTTTTGCCGCTTCCTTCTCTATACTAGCAAGCGTCCCGATGAGTCTGACCAATGATGTCAATATCGTCGGCGTATGTTAGTAGTTGCACCGCTTTATGGAAAATTGTTGCTGTTTCCTCTGGAGAATCTGATTAAATAAGTCACATTACAGTGCATCGCTTGCCTAAATATTTATGATATCAAATGTAACGGTGACGTCGTTTCCGACCCTGATGGAGCCGCGAGAATTCTCCATTGTCATCCTACACCGACGGACGGGTTTGGACGGTAGACCAAAACTAGACATGGCTCTGAATAGTTCGTCTCTATAAATGCTGTCGTATGCAACTTGAAATCGATGATTAGGCGGTGGTTAATTTTGGGTTCTTGGGTTTTTTTGCAGGATCAACCGAAGTGTGAAGATTTGATCAGTTATGGACTTTCCTGGCCTAAAACCACACTGATAAGGGTCGGATCAGGTTTTTTGTAACCGGTTTTAGGCGTTCACATTTTACGGCAGATAGAATCTTGTAGGCGATATTAAGGAGACTTATGCCTCTGTAGTTGGCGCAGTTCAGAGGGTTTCCGAGATTACAACCTTCTAATAAAAATTGTTTAGTTGCCGCAGTGGAAAATTCCGACAACGACACAACAGTTGTATCGGATTTATAAGTAGTTTAGGAAAAAAAACAGCTGCGATAGTTGCACCTTTAAATAATAAAGTTTAAGATCAACAAACAACAAATGGTTGCAGATCTTACTATCCCCTTTAAGGCGCTTCTTTTGTTCGTCTTTGAGGAGTGTCCAGTTGCAAAAGGATTTTTTCGGAGCCGCAATCCAAGTTGGGACTTGTACGTTTATGAATTTAAAGTCTTTTTTCTCCGTTTACATATTGGGATTAGTACTTGTAAATTCTGAGTACGGCTGTGTACATTAAACGGGCCTTTGTAACACAAGTGATTACAAAACTTAAAGCACAGTAATATTGGTAATGCTAGGTATTAACCCACGTATGAGTAGAAAGGGTAAATGTACGAAAAAGTAAAAAAAACTCTTAATGCGTTCAGTTACTTAAAGTTAAACGAAATGCAAATAAGGAATATGGAGTTTGATGATGCAAAATGTAGCGAAACATATTTAATAGCGGATCAATGTTAAAAGATTGTGCCACTTCAACCACATTTCGTCATTGCTTCAAAATGTCTGAAGCCTTCTACATTTTATAAGAAGTTATTGCAATTTCATATAGCCAATTGAGAGGCTATATGAACTTGAAATAACTTCTTATAAATAGCTCATGTTGTATTAGGAAATATTTTCTCAGAGCAAACGAAATATGACACATTTACCATCATCATAATTAAACATTAAGGCGCATTTAAGTTTTCTTCAAAACGCTGAAGCAAGTCTACATGACATTTATCTTCAAAGCAATTTCAAAGTGAAGAACATAAACCAGACCCGTTCATCATTAAATTGTTTTGTTTGATCATCATTCATCCTTGCCTTTATTTTTTCATACACAAAACACCATCTTTCTCGAACATTTAAGTCTTGGTGATGCATCCAACTTTCAAAGCAGATTATCTGAAACCAAAATGAAACCCCCCCAACTCTTGCCACCAAGAATTTTAACGTAAGTTTTTTTCAATTTATTTTTGAAATACTTTTTGCAAAAATTATAATATTAACATAAATAAAACAATGTAAACGAAAAAGAAACCTTGCATAAATATGCTTCCTATGGAATGTGTTTACTTCTAGGACAATCCATTTAACAAATAAAAATCGCGCAGACTCATTTCTACATTTGATACATTTAATAATTATAAATAAAAAACTCTTACAATTCAAAAATATATATATATATACAGAACACTATATACATTTACAAAACATATAATAACAAGTGAAACATGTTTATTTGGTTAAGCTTTTCTTAAAAAAAATACAAGTTCTGCGTTGAAAAGTTAACTTAGAAAGATCCAAAACATGTAATTATTTTCATTTAAACGTTAAAACCAACAATAAATAATTACATTAACTAAATAAACAATTATTAAGGTTTTCCAAAAATTGTTTATTTTATTTAGCCTAAATATAAAAATACATTTTGCTTGCTAAATTAGTTAAATAAATATATAATATAATATACAAAAATGTATAGCAATGCGTTAGTGTATATTTTATTCAAACGATTTATTTAAAAAAAAAAATATTTTAATTTGTGATTTAACTTGAAATTTATTTATGAAAAATATTTAGGTGGTCAGTATTTTAGACGATAAAAATGTGTTCTTTATTTTATTTAGCATTTATAGTTTAGCTTATAAGTCATTTAATTTACTAAATGCGTTTTTATCGAAATTATGGCAAACGTAAGGTTAATTTCGTATTAATATAACAAGAGAATGAATTCAATAATTTTTTACATAAATTACAAAAAGAAACAAATTTGGATATTATGCAATAAGTAAACAACAACAATAATAAAACAAATATTTGAAGTTTATTAACAAGTATAAATGATTGTTTGTTTTATTTAAATAGAGAAATTTGTATAGGAGATATCCAAGTAAGTATACACGTAAGTATGACAAGTTTCCATTTTCGAACTCCAATCGATGACAAATATTCAAAATTTAGCACAGCAAACATAATAAATCTCAATATTATTGGTTTGTACCTATCTTCTTACCCTCCGAATTTTAATTTGTAAAATCAGAAAAACACCAATGCAAATCGAATTCCATCAAATTGCATCTTTCCCCTAAGAAATATAAAATCCTTCTATTCCCAAACATTTAATACATCATTATCAAAAAGAACATGTTTACTCACTACAGTCCAAATTTCATAAAAATCCATCCACCCGTTGCCAAGTTATTCGCATTCGAACACATCAATACCATCTATCCACTTCGTGTGACGTCACACGATGTTCCGTGTGACTTTTTCCGGCCTAATACACCAGGCGCACAGAAATGCAGAATCAGCAGCAGGGTGCTGACAGTTTTTTTTTACTTTTCCCGCCAATTTTGGTGGAAGTGCTCGTTAGAGATGTGCAATTTTCGAGTGCCAGTTAGAGATGTGCAATTGCAGAGTGCTTGCTAGTGATGGACAAAATAATTTAATGGAGCAGAAGGGTATAATTTTTTTTTATTTTAATTTTACTCTTAAACTTCGCATTTCAGAGGAAAAAATATTAATACAAAAAATCTTTATTTTAATGCGAGGAACACATCTGTGTTTGTTGTTTTGTAATTTGTAAGCATTTTAATGTTTAAACATGATGTTTTAGACGAAATATCTGTTTTTAACACATTTTTAGTATACTTACTTCGGACTGATTAACGTATAACAACCAATAAAACAACTGTTTTTTGTATAGTATATTGAAATTATATGATATTTAAAAGATACATTAATAGAACAAATGAATACAAACAAATAATTGAATTTGATGTACATATATGTTATTCAAATAAGAAAATTACTGGTTTTTGGTATACTTAGTACCACTTGAGAGACTAATCCACCTACAACGCAGAATAAAACATTCTTTTATTATCAACGTACAAAGATATTTATAAATATGTCAAAAGTAACTTTGACTTTGACTAAGTTCAAGTGGTGAAGTACTCAACGTTAATTTTTGATTGTTGCTAGGCTGCATAACCTCATTTAGATTTGTGAAGAATGTTGATGATGTAAGCCATTCATCTGAAATAGTATAAAATAAATTTAAAATCCCATGCAGGTTCTAATAGAACTTTGTTCATAAGAAAAAACATAATCAAAAAATTCGCAAAATTTAATATAGAACATGTGGTTGGACATTGGACCTTTAGACAGTATGAACACTTTTTAAAGGCGTTTTCTTCGAGAAATGATTTTAAGTAAAAAATTGTAAAAATCATTCCCATCACGAATGCATTTTCCCGGAAATTTTTTTTTTTGTCAGCAATGTAAATCAAATTCCTGAATAGAAACAGTTTCCCGGGAAAATTTATTTGCGATAACCCTGAATAGATAAAACGTATGAACAGGATAATTAGACAATGGTATCCTCAAAATATCGTCCAAGGAGAATTTTGTATCATGCACAGTTTTTTAAATCGTTTTCTTCACATTATAATTTTTAGAATAGTTTGAACTAATTAAATGGTAATAAAAACATATCCATCTACTCAAGTTTGGGGTTTAAAAGATATGTAAGCCCACACTTTTTGTGGGTGTAATTTTAAGGTTGCAGTTGTAGCTATTATTACACATTTTATTTTACTCATTGCGGCTTTTTTAAATTCAATATTCATTAGAGAGTTTGTGTCTAAACAAAGCTTATGAATCACTTTTTTATTTTTCACTGATCAAGATTTATTTTTGTGAAGTAATGTTTGTCGTTCCACCGGAATTGTCCAATGATTCCTATAAGCAGATATAGAGTTAAAATTTCAATTCTATTACGTGTTGTGTTCCAATGATAATAATGTTGTTCTAATAATGGCGTAAAGTAACTATAAAACGAACACAAGATGATCGTATCCTTCTCATATTCTTTTTTTGATTAAAGTTAATTATGAGGTCCACTTACAGACTCCCTTATTAACAAGAGTTTCCTTTTCTATGGATGATATAGTTGAACGGTTAATTTTTTTTTGTCTATTAACAAGTTGTCCCTGAAATAAAATAAAGAACTAGAAAAATGACAATTCACCCTATAAAATATTCTACATTTTTACTTGTTATCTACAAAAAACAGTTCTGTAGTAGATGTAGACAGAATGACAAGCAAATGATTTTTGACAACCGATGAACTACTCCAAACTTAAATAACCTTTACTCCATGTCAAAAAATTGTTTATCGATAAGAAATAAGCTAAGTACCGGAATAAACACTATTACGAGAGTTAATGTTCAATCTCAGCAAAGATTTTTTTTTTGTACAACAATAATCTCAATAATCTTTGTAATGGGCTTTTTATACTTTTGGTTAAAGACGGCCTAGAAGAAAATAAATTCAAGAAAATGTTATCTAGAAATATAGTATTTATCTCGTGTTTTCTCAGATGGTGTCGCATGTTACTGATAAATTTCTTGGAGATTTTAGAGTAATGGTTTGAAAGCCGCTGTTGGAATGACATAATATTTAACAAGTGCACAAATCAAATACTCGAACCAATAGCGCTGTAATCGGTAGAAAGTGTGAGTTAAGGTAAAGAAAATAAAAAAAAACCTTCCCATACCGGGAATCGAACCCGGGCCTTCTGGGTGAAAGCCAGATATCCTAGCCACTAGACCATATGGGATATATGAAATTGAGTGGCATATATTATATTTGAAGTAGATGTTTATGTTTGATGCACATTTTTACATTTCACTTTTTACTCACTGTAATTGCATTGAAAGAAGATAGTGGTAAAAATTCGATCTAAGTTTCTCTTGCAAATTGATTTAACGAATACTTGATATAGGCGTGGAGGAAATGGCAATGACATAACATGTCCCATCACACAGCTAGACGTTAGTCCCCTGTTAATCTCGAAGGTGGAACTCCAGATCATCTTCGATTCCATAAAGAAAAAGAAGTCAGCTGTGGACATTTACGCCACGCTGTTCAACAACGCGCTGAATAATGCATATTATCCAGTGCGTTGGAAGATAGCGGTGGTTCATCCTCTTCCAAAAAAGGGAAAGTAACCTTTCGAGTATCAGCAAGGTTTTTGAAAAGATTTTCAATCGAGCACTGTTCAAGTGGTCTGAGGACAATAATATTATACCGGAGAACCAGTTTAGTTTCAAGGCTGGGCATGACCGTATTCATGCCGCCTCCAAACTAGTCATTGATATACAATGGAACAAAGCCAAAAAACAGTGCACGGGTGCATGTCTGGTTGATTTAGAGAAGGCTTTCGACACCTCATGGTTAGAGGGCCTCTATCTAAAGCTGACCAGACTTGGCATAAGTAAACCACTGCTATATATTATGCTTCATGATATGTTGACTGGTAGAACGTTTGTTGTCAAAAGTGGCAATGTAACTTCTACCACAGAAATTTTCATTAAGAATGGTCTGCAACAGGTTGCGGTAAACTCGACCTTAGACCAGTGATATGATAGGTAGTCTTACTCAGGCAATTGCGTATGCGGACGATCTTATCGCGTACAGTACAGCCTCTGCTGTCGAAGTCATTCGGACTCTTTTGCAGCGGGACTTCGACAAGGTCCAGAGATATTGTGATGACTGGAAGTTGACAATCAACTTTCAGAAATCAGAAACTATCCTGTTTAGGACACCGTTGTCTAGGGCCTCTAAGGATACGAGAAATAATTGGCGGAAGCTGGTGATCGTTGGACCAAACGGACAGCCACTGGCGAGTAAAAGTGTAGTAAAGTACCTTGGCATCTGGTTAGATCAGTACCTATATTTCGGAAGACATATAGATGCTGCTCTGGCGAGAGCTAGGGGAGCATTTGCCCTGACAAGACGATTGTTTTATAGCAGTCCTCTTGACAGAAGGGCGCGTTTAAGCGGCTTTATTCCGCCCGAAGCTTTCCTATATTTGGATAGTCGAGGGCTGATACAGGATAGATCGGCGGTTCCGCTAATCTACCACGTCTTCCGACGAACTGTGGATAGGCGGCTCCTGTACGACCGAGACGTCGTCACTCAGGGCGGAGGAGAGCGCCTGCGGTTCAGCAGGAGTGTGTTCGATTGGGACCGCCGGAGTAGGTTGCAACAGGAGAACCTGTTGTGGTGGTTAACGTAGTTATAGTTAGTTGACTCTTGAAAATATATGGCCGACTTGCATAGTTTTTTAGGTTTATGTTAAGGTAAACAGTCGTGGTGGCACAAAAAAAAAAATACAAAAAAAAAAGACAAAAATATTCTAAAAATACTCGCTGTGGCTGTTCTAGTTCTTAAGTTATATTTAGGTAGATGTAAGTAGTTTTAAGTAGTTTAAGTTAGTCGATAAGTAGTTTTAATTAGCATGTAAGTTTAAATTAAATAAAAAAAAACAAGAAACCAAGTTTTTCTCAAATGTTTCTTGGTAAACATCATTATATTGCTATTAGATCTACTTATTAGATAATGGGCCGAAAGGCATTAGAATTAAGTTGTTATTATTTAATTTAGGGCGCCCGCATAGGGCCAGTAAGTTAGTTAAGTAGTTGATAAGAAAGCTAGTTTTTTTCATGAATTTTTGTCTAGCATTTAAGTTAGTTTTAAAATAAAGTAAAATAAAAATGAATACAAAAAAAAACAAAAACAGCTAGACGTATGAAATCCTATCAACCGAATCTACTGTGATAACACGCTGTCACATTAGAGGAAAAAATTTTCAGTCAAATGTTAGCTGTTAATAGAAGCTTGACCTAACTTATTGAGAATCAAATACATATTCCAAATAAAACTTTGGATAAACCTTAGATATATTTTTCCTTTAAATGTAGACAAATAGTAGGTCACATTCTCTGTTTGATTAGGAATCACACCTTAATAACAGTGGCCTATACACAGCAAAATCCAGGTTACAATTAACAATGACAATGACAAGCAGTAGCATGGAACAAGAAAGAGTTTAAGCAATGATGCGCAGATCCAACTGAAGAGAAGAGAGTAGATTCTATCAATCAGCGAAACATAGATAACCAAAACAAATGAAGCCACAAACACCCGTTCTTTTCCGGTTATTTTCTATATCGTACGATTAACTGAAAAACCCCAATTGGTTATAACCGATATCAGAAGATCAATTCTCTAATCAGCCGTTCTATTTCTGTGGCAAATTAATTATATTTTAGGAAGGAAAAGCCGAGATGGGAACAAATTCCTTCTATGAAAGAAGACATGCACAAGATTATGCTAAGAAAATCTAGTACAATTCAGTATTTGGAAGAATGAACAATCCCACAGTTGCCGAATTGAAAAATATAGCCCATCACAAAATACAGAAAAAGGTATCATAACGAACATTATTTATTACATGTAGTACATGTAATGGCAAATAGACGAGCTTAAAGAAATCATCCTTAGACTTTTAATATTAACGACGAGACACTCAGATGTAGCTCATAAGCAGAATGACATGAACAAAGCAATACCAAAAGGCAATGGAACGACTTCCAGAAAACGTATTACCACCAAATCTAGAACAATTCAGAATCACAATCAATAAACAACGAACGTTAATGTCAAATTATAATGACCTTTAGATTTTTGAATATGTTTTAAGCTCTTCTATAACACGCTATGCCCCCACCCTGTTTAAGTTTATTTTTCCCCTAATCCCTCATTCACATCCTTTTTTTGCATCATACCATACACTTGTGACAAGGTGCTGAAACAATATTAACGTCATTCTTTCAAGTGAAGAAACGGCACAGTGGAAAACAAAGCACATGGGGAAAACGAACGACAAAAAGGACAAACAAAAAAGGCAGTGAGTGGTAAAAGATGATGACGTTGCTTTGCTTCCCGGCCACCCAGCATCCAGCACTTTATTCTTTTCTATTTCAATCACCAACCGCTTTAAATGGATGTCGCCCAATTAGCGTAGATCATCTTAATGTCAGTTGTATCATCCTGGGGGCGGGCGGTCGACAAATGCAAGTGGTTCGGATATCGTTTATAAAGCAAGTTCACCCACTTGGATTTTGAAAATGGCACAGTAGAGCGGCTTTGTCAAAATGTAGGGTGTGTCGCACGAGCCAGATGTAGTGGAACTGTCAATGGTATGACAGGTGATGGTGACGCTTGTGACGTGCAAATTTACTGGTAAAGTGACGCATTAATGGTTAATTGGGTAGATGATGGTAAGCATTTTTGTGCGAATTTCTGATGTCAAATGTGACAGTTCATATTTACACTCGCTTTACTTAAAACATAGCTTTCAAGAATGTTATGTTAATTTGTTAGGTGTGTTCTATTATTTATTATGTTATTTTAATTTGGACATTTTGATTCCTCGTTTCTCAGTTGCGTTGCAAATTACAAAGTATACATTCTACCCCCACCCAGGGTTTCCATCTGCTACAGGGGAGAAAATCATTAATTGAAACTATGTACAGAGCGCACCACTTGCATCGGCAACAATAATTTAATAACAGGATCAAATCAGTTCATCTACCCTTTTATCTAACTATCGATGAAAATGTAATTTTAATGCAGTTACACACTGAATGAAGCGATTTTATCGGCTGCTAACAACGTCTTGGTGTACTGCGCCCAAAAGCGCGTAATTGATCGAGTTAAATGCTGTCATTGACTTAATTAAAGGACACGAATCACTAACAACTACAAAATAGTTTCTGTGTATATGTACGTACCGACGTACCTGATGAAATCCATGCAACCTCACCCTTCTATATTGTCGAGGGTAACAATGTTTAGTAATTTTCATTGCAATTCAGAGACCCCGGCCCAAAATGGTAACCTAATATGCGGCACACGCCGAAACAGCAGCCTATGGCTTAATTTTATTTTCGTCCCTTTGAGGGGCGTACGAAATCACAGAGAAAAGTTTATTTACCTTTTTGAAACAGTGTGGAGGCGGATTTAGTCACTTTGTGTATTTTTTTAATTTATTTTTTTTTCTTAGAAAAATACGCGTCAGTCTCAACTCAAACCACTTAATCCAAATTGAAGTAATGATTCGCTCTTGTGCGGAGGATAATCGAACGACAGTCGCATGGGAAGTAACTATGCCTGGGAAGTAAGTGCGGTACGATGCGGTTTTTTAACGATGCGTAGTCAGTGAGTGTATCGAGTTACATGTCTGTCCGGGAACAATGTTTCCTGCTTATAATCCGCAACAAATTGAAAGACATCCTGCAAATACCTGAAAACTGATGAATGAACGTCGAGATGCGATTACAAATTCACCTTAAACACTCTTGCCAGTGAATGGATTGTTTTGTTTGAACTTTACACCCCTAAATCTTGGTTACTTCCTTGAGGCAGTGTTGTGTTTCTGGAGGACAGCAAATGGGGGAGTGCTATGTCTGTAGCGGCAAGTGGCGGTGTATCAAATGTGCTTAAAAAAAGTAAAAGGTACTTAAACATTTAAGTGGTATTACAAGGAATAGGTGATGAGATGAATATTATGAGTGGCTGAATTCCAAAACGTAGTACTTCTGCATTACTTAGCAGTAGTCAAACGTTCCAATGATTCAATGCATACTTTTCTTTAACGCATTATAAACGCATCAACTGCGCAAACAAAAGCAAATTGAGCATCGTGAATGATTATGATGCCAGTGACATTTGACATTTCATTTTGAAACGAAAGAATAATCTTAAACGTGTTAGCATTGCACGAACCAACATTGTTTATTAAGCTTTTAAAAAGTATGGTTGTTACTCATTGTTTAGACATTATTGGTGTTTCAAACATATTACTATATAGTTCGCATCAAAATCGTTTTAAAGCGTCAAAAATTGCAAAGCATAACAGATGCATGGAAAGTAGTGCAAAAGCATTGATAACCTGGCATTAGAAAAGTTGTGTGCATTCACAATGCTCCTTTTTTGACGTTTTGGAATATAGTTTTACGAAAACAAATTTTATTTTGATATTGATATAGATCCACAAAACAAAGAAAATGTTTTTTATCGCATACTATTGCTGTATCACTGACTTACATGACTGCGTTTCCCAAATGATATACCAGCGCAAAGGTTATCATTGGGTGATATTTGATATCAATATCGTCGTCGTATGCTAGCTTCAGTTATGTAAGATTGTGTCCCTGGTGCTGGCTCCGGAGTTTTGCACAATGCTCTCATGAATGATGTTAAAGGATCAATATGACAATGCATCACCTTGTCAAAATCCTTTTTGGTATCAAATGTTTCGTTGAAGTCGATTTTTTCATCACAGTAATCAGCGACGACCCGTTTGGGAGAGAAACAAAATTAAGACATGGCTCTGTATAGTTCGTCTCTATAAATGCTCTCATATTATGTGGCCTTGAAAACAATGAATAGGTTAATCTGTTAATGGGTCCGGGATACGCAGACAAAATCGACATCATTGCTCGTTACTTGCATGCCGCTGTAAACATTAGTAACCAGTTAACATACATACATATACCCTAAGGTTGCTGAGAATGGAACCGTACCTACTTGAAATCCGACGAAGATAGGCAAATTGAATAAAAATTCTTAACTTTACAGTGTAGTTATATCTCAGTAGCAACCCATATTATGTTATTGGAAAGAAAAATTAGAAAAACTGGGGTACAACAAAAAAAATGTTACCTGGACGAAACTTAAAATTTTTCCATAATTCAAAGATTTGTTACGCCTTATTGCGATTTTTTTTTATCTGTGTACCATTTCGTCAAACATCCTTTCGTCACGTTTTCATTGAAAACAAATGAAATTCGTTTAACATAGCTCATCTCGACGGGTACCTGAAGTACCTGTTTACACACGCTGATCCACTGATTTCCCATAAGCAAATCCCTACTTATCCATGCCATACATCTTTGCGAATCTGTTACTTCTTAACTTCCCAGCCACTTAATCACGCCATCTAAAGTGAGTGCAGCAAAGTTATATTGCCCATTTGCAGTCACCTATCCCTAAAGATACACACAACCTCATTGGTACACATACACATTCCAGCAACCCCTCATTAAGACCAAATTGTCTCTCCACTTTATCCCCTATTCGTTGTTGTTGATTCATCTATAAGCTACATTCATCTACCAGGTTAATAACAACAAATTGTTTAGTAAACATGAGCAGAAAACTTCGCTCGGTAAATACCACGTAATGCGGAAAAGTGGTATTTTCCACTCGTAGTCTGCGGCACGTCATCCACTCGCTTTGCTAGATGTCAGAGATATGACACGTGACTTCAATTACACGACTGAAAGATTCAAATCAACATGGGCAACATGACGTTACAAAGGGAGAATTTTAGCTAAGAACAAATTCCCTTAATAAGGCACAATCTGCTGGATGTCTAGAGTACGTACAAGTAAAAAATGTTTTCATTTAAAATTAAATCGCATTATTAAAAGTACAATCTGATTAAATGATGCATTTTGCCGTGATGTTATACAAATTGAAAGGTGTGGTGGCAAAAAGTGGAAAAGGACATTTCATAATTTCCCACACAATTGACAAGTTGGCAAAAAGAAGAAGCAAGGAATGTTTTTATTTTAAGTACTTGTTTAGAGTTTTCTAAAATGATGATCAACGAAACATGGCATCGCTTTGTGGACCGTTAAAGTTTTTAGAATCGAGTAATCGAGTTATTGAGTTTTTTTTTAATTTCAGGACTTTTACCATTTTACCTCTTGCTAAACGTTTTGACACTGATCGTTGTGGCGCAATAATAAATATTATCTGTCATCATATACATACCTTCGACGCAGTAAAGAAAGTACAAAAAGAATATAAGAACTCAAACAAATTGGAAGCCGCAAATAATCATTTCAGATCAGGGTGAGGGTGCACCTTTAATTTACATGCTATGTACCAGTGAGTGTGGACTTTTGACTTTTTCTTTGGGACTACGTAAATCAAAAGTATAAGATTGAGAAATTGAAAGCCTACATTGTGCGGATATAGTAAGCTAATTTGCATGATAAAATTCAAATTAAGGTGACAATCCAGTAAAGTGGATTTTGAGTTCTAAGATATTGCGGACCTCTATTGTCCTCAAAAATTGCACTGCACTTCAATTTTCAAAGACTAGCGATCTTCTTACCAAATAAATGTAGAGAATCTTTTTTTTAATTACGGATGCATAAATTAATGGCATATGTTCAGAAAAGATTAGCGAAATTATTCTGAGATATTCATAGGATAAACCACAAGACACAAACAACGCAATACAATGAGTCGAACTACCAGGGGACGGGACGACCAATACTTAAACGAAGAACTTTACGAGCTGTGCAGCGAAATAGACTTTGTTGAAACAAAACAAAAACTACGTATTGAAAGTTTACGATTACTGCGGCGTAAGTGTGAATTACGAATGGACACCAATAATCTGGCTTCTAGTGCACATATTCGATTCCCAGACAGACATCAGACGCAGCAGAAGAATACCTCGCCTTAAGTGCTGCGCGGAAGTAGTTACATAGAAACCCAACTTAACCAACTTGGAAATGCGCAACTGAATGTAATTAACTGAGGACCGCGCTAATTTTAAATTCTTGTTGGTTGAGACCTAGGTTTATTTCGGATTATTGGAAAAATAATTGAATTTTTGTGAGTCAGAATAAATGAAAAAAAACTGTCAAGGACTTAGAATATCATTTACGCTCCTTTTGCGATCAAAAGCATCCCCCACGCATATTCGTAAGTATGAAATATAATCATATAAGTAAAACTGTATAAAATACAAATTTTTGGCGCAACAGGCTCGTTAGTACCCAGGCAGAGCTTTCTCACAATCAATCATGTGTGATTGAATACTTCTTGCACGTTGGTGGGACCTCCTGTTTTATGCCGACTCCGAACGGCGAATTTGAGATAAGCTTTTCTTGACAATTGATACTACTCGGATGATTTGTCAGATCATCACGAGAGGAGGGCCAGTGAAAAATCATTTAGGTGTTGCTACGGCTGGGAATAAAACCCAGACCTTCTGCGCGGCAGTTCATCGCACTAACCATCGCGCCCTCTGTATGCTCCAACAAATTAGTAATCATGCAAAAGCATACTTCAAGTAACTATTTTGAATGCAAAACAAAATGTCTACTTAATACAATTTGGAAACGAAATTAAGACACAATTGCCCTAAGCCCCGTTGTAAAGGATAATTTCTCAAACAGCGAGGTATAGCTCTAAAACTAATAAAGTTTCGAAAGAATTCCGATTAATTAATTTTCAGAAAAATAAACAACCATTTGCGCCACTCATAGTTCCTTACATTCATCGTTCCCCCTATCTCATAACAGTAATTTTCGTTTATTAAATTTTCATTTCATCCTCAAAGTTCGTCTTCAATACACTTGTCGGGTGCGCAACATCTCTACAATAAGTCGAGAAGAAACGATAAGTGTCCTGGATTCTGTTAAGAACTTCAATAGTGGGTTGAGGATAGCAGTACTCTGCTCTTATCCAGGTCGAACAAAATGAAAAAAAATGAAACTGCTCGTATTACATAAATGAGCGGGAAGTAACCACATAAAATGTTAAAATGATTTCTACTAGAGTGTTGGCATGAACAAGGAGTAATTTGCACTACCACCTAACTCTGCAGGAGTGGGAGTGAGATAGGCGAATAGAATATTGTAACAACAAAACTAAATCTCTGCAAAAAGGATACATCAAACTTAAACGAGTAAATTGGAGGTCTTTTTTTAATTTCGTTCCGAGTGATTCACTCGCCATTCTGCCATTTTCCTGAATTTTCATTCATCACGACTTATCTACTCTTTGTGGGGGAGATGGAATAGGTATACACCGACACGCAATGCGGAGAGAGATAGCTGGAGAAGGAAAAATCATCCCTGAGTCTGTCATCTGATTGGTGGAAAATGTGTGCGCAGGACATCCCTCAAAATGTTGCCATTCAAGTTGGCAAGGTAAATATGTGCAAGTGAACAATGTACCCCTCTTGTTTCTGCCCCAACCACCCCAACCACCCATACTTTATGCATCAATTGAATTACAAGCAATTCAAGGAATTATGGGAGCAAAATATTTAATAATGAGAATCATTAAAAACGGATGTTCACGGTGATGGTGGTGGGTGTTATACGCTGCCAAGCATCGCTCCATCCTCTGTGTGTGGATAGGGACTAATAAAATAATGGGAGTAAAGGGCTGTTGTGACGGTAAAAATTAAGGATAATTGTGTGTTTTTCTTTTTTTATCGTTTTGGAAAATAGGTGCACAACGGTTATTTGTGTGCACATGCGAACATGGTTTTCGGATGTGGATTTTCATGAGTTGGTTTTATTTTGAAATTTTGAAAAAACATTTAAATTTTTTTTAATCTGTCAAAGGAGTTTTGATTTTTTGAGCTTTTAAAATGTTGTGAACTTTCTTCAAATTAAAATTACCCACATTGGAAATTCCATGCCGGAGGGAAGGACTTGTGGATCTATTACAATTATGCTAAGAGCCTATACCTATGCGATCGTATACGATTTTTGCTGGAGTTTGTGTAGTATGTCGTAAACAATTACCTATCGAAAGAGGGATATTTTATTCAATAAATTCTTCAATACCCGAGCGACGGAATATGATTTCCTTCCGATAAAGGCAAAAGCCAATAAGAGGTTTCCTATCAAGCTAAATAGACGAAAATATCACCAACTTTAAGAAATAATGGAAGTGTTACTTCAGAAATAATGTTCGGAAGTAACATTTACGCAAGTAAGTAACGTTTGTCAAGACGAAAAGGCAAACATTGTAGTGCAGTCATAGCCGGTGTAGAGAATATATGTACGAACCACTTTTATATGGCGAATGGGATCAAAATCCAGGTGTATGGCAATACGAACCATAATGGAAGATAATAGTGATAGCTAACGCCCATCCGATCTACAACGAAGCCTAACCCGGATGATAAATTCGTAAAAAAAAAACATACCTACTACCTACCCAAAAACTAGACCAAGTGAAAATATCTCTGAAGAAAGGAATCACAGCATCGTTTGACTGATTGACCGGAAAAGATACCATCTGGCAATTATAACAATTATTGAGGCCTACGTCTCTCAACTTCGCCTTTAAGAACTTATCAGCTTTTTACTTTTAAAATTCATTTTTTATTGACTGAAAATATTAACTTAAAACTAGACAAAAATGATTAAATCTAACTTATAAATAACATGTTATTACATATGAGAAGGCTAGAATCCACTGTGTGGATCGTTTGATACCCTATCCCATTCCATCCTTAAAATTAATATCCCTTAAATGTGGGTTTTATGGAAAAGAAATATTACAATTGAAATTGGAGTAACATATTGTTCAGACAGTTTAACAAAACCTTGTGTGCTTCGACAAAAACAACGTTTTTCTCCTGCATATGGAAATGGCATAGGGTATACAAATGGTTTTTGTATGAAAACGCCTCCAAAAAGTGGGCGTGGGTAAAAATGATATCTGGAGTCAATGTTTATATTACCAAAACCAATTACTTTGCATCAATTTTTGTTTTCGAAATGTTAAAATTTTTTACCCAAAAACGTTTTTTTACTGAAAACGCCCCCAAAAAGTCGGCGTGACAAAAAACTTTGTATAGACGAAATATAGACATTAGGATTGTCTAGATATCTTGGTTTGGCCTAAAATTAGATTTTTCTAAAAAGGGGGCGTGGCAGTGAGCGGATTTCAAACATGTTTACACTTGTTCGAACAGCACGTACAAGGATCACATGTACCACATTTCATTATTCTATCTCAAAGTAGAAGGCCCAAAAACCTGTTACGTACAGACGGACGGACGGGCAGACAGATATGACTAGATCGACTCAGTTAGCGATTCTGAGTCGAACCATATACTTTGGGGTATACCTTGCTCAATTATTTCTCTATGTTACAAACTATGTATCAAAACTAATTTACCCCAATGGGATAGGGTAGATTAAAATTTTTTAAATTTGTGATGAATCCTGGGATTAAAAGGCCCAAAATCTCGACAGCGACACACGAGTGTGGCTCTTGTGAATGTTAAGTTGACGAACATCATATATGCGAATAACTTGATTCCATAAATGACGATTTTCAAAAGATTATACAGCGGAATAATTTAAAGAAAACACAGTATTATATAAACGTCAAATAAGGAGAGTCGAGCAGACGAATTTTCTGTAAATGGAAATTTTTCCGATACAAAATTGAGGTTACCAATTTCTATTGATTGCTATCTGTGGCATGCTAAGTCATATCGTGTACATGTACATATCATAATAGAGACGTTGTTTGTGGCAAAAGTCGTATTTTTCGATTCAGTGGAATGAAATTTATAGCAGAGGGAAACTTTTTCTGTCAAATAAAAATTTTCTTACTTCGCAGTTTACAATAATGATGATTTCCATTCATGATTATATCATTTTGTGTAAAATTTGCAAAACAATTATAACTATTAAAGACGTTTACACTGACAAAACAAAGAAACTTTATGCATTTTCGAAAAAATATGAAAAATTTCAAAAATTTGCCTTTATTAAAGAGGTACATAGTTGGATACCACATTTTTGATAATTCAAAAAAATAACGTTTTTTAATAAATATTTTTGCTATCGTAAATCAAACTTTATCGAAAAGGTTTGTGTTTGGTGCGAATAGACCATCAAATAAAACAAAAACTTAATATGAAAAGGTTTGTGTTTGGTGCGAATAGACCATCAAATAAAAAAAAACTATTTGATAATTTATTGTTAACCAGTGTATGTGAAATTTTGAATAATATTATAAATTGAAAAATTTGAGAAATAATTTTATCTGAGTCATGTCGTGTTGTTTTTAGGTGATATTAAATTGTTGCACATAATAAAGCCACTCTTGACTCAGAAAGAAGGCAAATAACAGCAAGTTCAGTACTTAGTAAACTTATAAAGGGCCATACCTATATATGCGTTTTAAGTTTTTTTTTAAATTTGTAAAATCTAAGTTGATACAAATACACACCTTTACATTCAAAAATGTCAACTAACATTTAAAACACCACAGGGGGTTTCTATTGAATCAGAGTTAGTGGCCACTGTTTAGTGATAGTCATTTTCAATATTCGTAATATTCGCTTTGTCGCTAGCATACACAGTGTCGGAACTTACCCGCCACCAATCTCTTTGAATTCGTATTCAGTTTGTCGAAAATTACCGTCATTATAAATGGTAAATTCTCGCATCAGAAGCTGTAAAACCACATATCAATCGATACCAGCATATGAAAATATTTTAAGCCTTTTCCAATTAGCGTGCTATCGAACAATAAACTAATTACAATAATTGTGGCAATGAAATGATTTAATTTAGTGCAGTCGATCTCCTAGAGGGCAAAATGATGTTTTCATTTTTAATGGAACATGCGGTTTTGCGGGTAAGGAGTGTAGAATGGGCGCGTAGCTTGCGACATAATAGTGCGTATATGTGTTCATCCTGAAATATATATTTGGTAATATCGAGGTTGGCATGTTGGTTTGTCATTTTTCCATCGAAAATGTGGCCAATTGTTTAATAAATGACTTTATTTCGAAGTTAACAGGTAAACGTAGTCATCGCATCAAAAATTTGATTTAAAGTAAATTTGAAGGGGGATTCTTATAAGAATGCCGTATATAAGAGTTCAATGGTGGAGCCGCTCAGTGGTCGAACAGCCGTATTTCGTCAGTTACACTTAGTTTTATTCTATTGACCACCCACCTTTGAAAAACTCTAAAATTTGCCATTAGAAATGAGCTTAAAATTGTTGCCCGTGCCTTTTGCACGTATAATAACTTCGCACTTTCAAAGTTAATATAGGGAAACTAAGTTTTTAGTCGTATATCAGCAGTTTATAAATTCATATACATATGTATATGTCATTTCTTTTAGGCTTAAGGTGACTTAAACTTTTAAATTTATAATTTGACGGATATGTTTCAAAAGCGATGTATTTCAAAACGAATTTATTATTAAAAATACCTTCTTTTAAGTTTAAAATTATGTTTATGGGAAAGATTGATTCATTTCATTATAAAAAAATATATTAAAGTATCGAGAAAACTTTGTAAGGAACTGTAAAGTTAACACATGATATTGATTATTGGAAGTCCAAATTCCAGTCAACTTAATCCAGGTTGAAACGCCAAATATATAGAGTATTTAAGTCGACTTAAAGCATCAAAATCTTGGACTTTATTCATAGCTACAGCATGCCATTCCCCCAGGACCCAGTGTACAGTCATAAACAAAAAAAAAAAATCTGTGACAACTTAATTCATGTCAAATCTCTTAAATGAATTCGATGAAAACCACTTAAGCCATTTTGGTTAGCTTTCAAGCTAAATTTCTTTATACACACACGTATTACGAGGATTCATTCCTTTATTTACATCCTCGTTTCAAGTATCTACACCGAACCCCGTCTATGTACAGCCGCAGAAAGAACGAGCAAAATAAAAATTTCACTCACTGTTGGAATATACATAGAGAACGAGTGCCACTCTACCAAAAAGGGGGTGTGTTCTCGGAATTCAACCCCCAAAAATCTGCAGAAGGATGTCTCTAAGGGATGTCGAGGATGACGCGATTATGAGGATGCTCTCCGATGACGATTATGATGTGATTTCTCGTTGATGAGTAAATTCAAACTCATTTCGACCGTCAACGAGTGTGGTGGTTGGCCCCGAAAGCGTCTAAAAATTTCGGTTTTGCCAATTGAACGGTGAATTTTGGTTTGAAAATTTGAAAGAGTAGAAAAAAATTCAAAGTTTACAATGTCAATACAATTAAGTGATCATAGCAACAATAAACAAGGGACTTTAGTGGCTAAGACACCATTTTCAATTGATCACATTTTGTGCCAAAATAATTTAAACAACAACAATAATACAGTGAATTGTGATACAAAAACTGGTGCTGTGGAGAAGCTTAGCTTGAAAACATCATCAGCCGCGAACATAAGTGCAAAAATTGGCGAGAATGAAAAGCCAAAGGAATCGACACAGGCGACAGCGGCCCATCATCAACACCAGCAGCAGCAGCAACAGCATCGGGATGATGAGGAATATCAAAGGATAATTCAAAGTCATAGGTGATTTAAATTGATTGATATTCAAAACTGGGCATATAATAATATTTATTGTATTGTACAAGTTACGGAACTCAAACGAAAATGGTTACTACAAAGCAAGTTCAAACAATATTTTGAAAATTGTTTAAATATTCAAAATGTCATGAGTTATTTCACATTTACCTACGCTGTTGTTGTCAACAGCTGTAAATGTCATACACCCAAGCTTTATTGAAAATATAAAAAGAACTGCCGACGGGATTTTCTAAAAGAAAAAAAAATCCATACCGGGGCAAAAAGTGAAAAAAATATTTCAAGCAGAAAACCTTTCAGGTATAACGTATTTTTTTGTTAAAAATTTTTTTTGGAAACTCCCCATTTATATTTTTTTGTGATTCCGATTTTAGGATTGAGAAACGTCACGAAAGATTTTTGTAAAATTAGAAAATAACTAATTACGAAATATATGCAAATGTGTCAAGAGCAGGACTCTTACAAGTACATATTGGATATATTTTAATCGCACATATAGATATAGAGGGATAACTTAAGTTTTGAAATTACGAAACCAAAAAACCTACTATTTTATGTAAATTCCTATATTATTTTACACAGCTAATCTGAGTGTGATAGTTTCTTGAGTCTATTTCCATAGACGTTTTTAGAGATAAGCATCTGAATTTATGTTAAGGGTTCAAATTGTATTCTTAACTCAGACATTTAAAGAATTATATTTTGAAAAAATGGGAACTTCTGCAACGCATGTAAGTCAAATGTCCGTCGCAGCTTTGCTTGGTAGTAGGTTTTCAGGAGATCGGATGACGTTTTGTCTCTTAACTGTCTGAGTTAAAGTATAGGCGTTCATAGCTTTGGGCCAATGATTTTGCCAGTCCTAATTTTACACCAAACAGTGACTTTCTAGGTAAACATTTGTTGCTAATGTATCTCGTTTGAAAGAAAGTCAGTAAGAAAGCTTTGTTATGAAAAATATAATTTAGCTTGAAATAATGCACTCACATTGAGTAAATCTTTTAGAAGCGCGTTTTCTACGATATATTTACATCAAGATAAAAAGGGTTTCTTTGGTTTTATGCCTGAAAAGTAAGGAATGAGCGCTCGTAAGAAATTGAAGACAGAAAACCTATCTTACGAAAAATAAGTTTTTCTTCCGAACATAGCTGTTCATTTTGTTCGACCGAAAACAGTTTTAAGCTATCGAACGTGAATAGTTTACGGGTATTTTCAAAGAAGTTTTATATAGTCATATATACAAACTCAGCAAAGTCTGAAGCATGTTATGGCAGTATGACTGCGTAGCTTAAGTCGGCATAATGTAATAATGCTGCTTTTCTATCTTACACCCCCTTTAAAATGATGCTCTGATACAAAAATAAAACAGTTTTAATAACCACTTTGACATACCATGCATTGGATAAAATAGCTTATGTTTGTTCATTTTAATTTTTAAAATTAAAATTTTATGTTTTAACAGAAACACTTATATGGAAATAATTGAAGCGATTTTTTTTTAATTTTTTGCTTCTTGTTGTATTTAAAAAAAAACTTATGTTGACCTTGATGTTTTCTAAAAGTTTGGTTTAGATTTTACACGTACTTAAATCAAAATAAGTTCTTATGGCAAAACAAAAACAAACAAAAATATACCAAATTTCATTTTATCAAAATCAAACTGTTGCCAAATTTATTCTAAGTTCAAAAACTCAATTATGACTGCTTTCCTTCCCTTTTATCTAACATATTAACATAAAACTATAACTAAATCAATACGTCACCTCACACTGACAACAAATTTGACAAAAAAATACGAATGTTTAATTGGATGAACAATAAATTTATACATAAATATAAATATGTATAAAAGAAAATCGTAATCACCAATGCAGCAGCTGCGTTTTGATTTCTATTGAAAACATTTGATGTTATGACTTCACCAACTTAATAGAAATTCATTTTTATGTATGGGTACTCAACCATTTTTAATAAAATTTAAATTTGCAATAAAAATATTGACTTGACAGTCACTTATCAAGGTAAAAAATTAAAAACTACGCTGTCTTTTAAGTTAGACCAAACAATACGCATCTACAAAACTTCATCGATATCGGTTCAGCGGTTTCGGAGATTAGTGTAAACGAACGCGATATTTTTTTATTTTCGCATCATTTCACAAAGGAACCCATTTTCTCATTGTAATAAGGCAAACGGATTTAAAGTGCCAAAAAAAACGTACCTAATGGTTTGACCTAAACCTACACTCATCGTAAAATTGAACGTCGCAGTGGCCGAAATGATTCGACAATTAAAAACAGCATTTGCTTATTAGTGTCAAATTAAGCAAAATGTCTTTTTCTTAAAAAAAATTAATGATCCTTGTAATTGTAAAGGTCCCGTAAAAAAAACTTTTTTTTAAGGTATAAACAGTGTAACTTAAAATACTCGATTTTTTTTAACGAAATGCATTTATTAAAATTTTGTTAAATTATCTTAAAAAAATTAAATTAAAAATTTAGACATGTCCTCTTTTTTAAGATTTAAAATCTCCGATCGCCTTCCACCACCACCGCATGGCCTGCCACAATCGCAGCAACAACAGTCACAACTGCCATCCAACATTCAGCAATCCGCTTACAATTCCAGTCACCCGTCAAATGCTGGCATTCTATACCCAAACGCGGCCTACAGTGATCATGGATTTCTTCAAATGACACTTGGCTATCTATCACCATCATCGGGTGCTTATAAATCAGTGGATCCATACTTTCTGTCACAAGGTAAGCTAATCAGTTTAATATTTTGTAACAGCCGTCCGCAACATCTAGCAACATAAAAATGAATTAACACAACTAAAATGGCTATTTCCCTTGGTGACAACACAAATTTCAAAATATCGAATTAAAATTGTGTGAGAAATAAAATTTGAAAAAGGTGTTTTTAAGTGTGTAGTTTTAACACAAAAATGACAAAGGATGACCTCTATAAAGATTGAAACCTTTCTAGTGTTAATTGCATTTCGAAAGTATATTTATGTCAAAAACACAACATTCACCACACTGGGTGTCACAACCATAATCGATTTATAGAAAACTTTTGCCTTTCTAACAACCTTTTTTCCACCCACTCACTCCCTCTCAACAGGACTCTTTGGAGGTGGACATCTTTTTGGTGGAGCCGGCTGTGGTGTCCCAGAACTTGCCCTGGGTATTGGAATGGGCGTAAACGCACTTAGGCATTGTCGTCGACGCAAAGCACGTACCGTCTTCAGTGACCCACAATTATCTGGGCTTGAAAAACGTTTCGAAGCACAAAGATACCTCTCCACACCCGAACGAGTAGAGCTGGCCACAGCATTGGGTTTGAGTGAAACTCAAGTCAAGACGTGGTTTCAGAATCGTCGAATGAAACACAAAAAGCAACTTCGCCGAAGGGATGCCAACAATGGTAAGAGCAAACTCTTAGAAATTCTCTACTCACTGTTGTCTGGCTAATTGGAGAACTTTCTTGGGAAACTTCTTGGCCTTTGATTTTGCCATAGTGATGCTGGACAATTCAATTAACCAATTCAACCAAAAAGTTTCTAAGAAGAAAGTTTTCTTTGAAGCCCAAGACATAATGCATTTCCTGTGCGTTTGCCCTGCCTTCCGCGTTTTCTGTTTATTAACATCTCTGTCAAACAAAAGAGCATTCTCAATTAATTTCTCGAAAATGATTCCAGAACCCGTTGACTTCTCACGCTCGGAGGGTGGTACCGACAAGGTGAGCAGTGGCGGTTCGTCGTCAACGACGGCAGCAACAGCAGCGTCTTCGACTTTGTCTTCCGACTCGGAAAAGGGTTACCCGAGTTACAGTTCGGGAGCACCAATGGCTGGTAGTCACAAAGGAATGACAGGACAACACCATCACCACCATTTGCAAATGCTGAGAACGATATCAGCATCATCTGGGGACAGTTTACTAATGGGTGGAGGCCATGCCGACCAGGACATGACGAGTGATGAAAATTCAGATGATGACTGCAGCGATGTAGATATAGTTGGTGACTCAAAACTGTTCATGACGTAATAGTTTTTGAATAAGCAGATCATTTGTATGAAAACTTGTATATATTAGACATTTAAAATGAGAGTGTGTTTCTAGTCAGATATTTTAGGTTAAAAAAATTAAACCAAACCGTAATTATTGTATGAACAATAATAATTCAACGAAAAAAATAAACAGAAAAATAAATGCGAAACGAAAGTAATTATCTGAAAACTTGGTTTTACTTTTCAAGACTTTTTTTTTAAGGCAATAGATGAGGTTTTGGTTGTCATTATTTTACATTTCAGTAGTTATCGTAAAAACTTGTTTTAAAAAACGTACTTATGTCTGCCGTCCGAAGTCGGGAATCTGGAGTCTGTTTTTTTTTTTTAAATGTTTATTTATTCACTTATTGATACTAGAGCCCAAACCATTCGCCCGAGGTATGTTGTTGGTGGACCAACAGGGTGATTTTTGAGATTGGACTCTTTTAGGTACCTTTAAATCTTTCATATATAAGGGTTTTCTTTATTATTATTATTATTATTTATATTCTTTAAATTTTTCAAGTTTTGGTTTTATTTCAAAATATTTGCACGTTTGTTAAATTTCATAGCTTAGCTTGAATCTGTGAGTTCATAATTAATGATTACAAAAAAGAAAACAATTCTCAATGGCTACATGTAGTTAGTCACTTAATATTTAGCTCTCCGACAAAAGCGCTTCTCTTAAAAGTTCGTTAGGCCTAGCGATGCGTTTAACATCTTAAAACTGATTCACAGCCTTGCATGCAAGGCTATAGATATACTATAGGTATACGTCGATATTTTGATTAAAATATGGGATTTTGTCACTCTGATTCTGAATTATCAAGTTGACAGAAAACAGAAGGTCCCGTAAAGGGTGGTTTTTTTTATAGGTATAGAAATTCGAATTGAAATTAAACACAAAAAAATTGTTTCAATGTCCATCAATTTGTTTTTATTGGAAGGATAATTTATCATATCATATCATGGCTCTATACCGGTCTCCATTTACGGTAACTCTCCAGCATAATTTCAGAAGAAGTATTTCCCAATGACTCCACTAGCCCATAGAACACACCAAACAGTCAGTTTTTGTGAATGTAATGGTATCAAGGGTGGTCTCATGTGGATTCTCTTCACTCCAAATGCGGCAATTTTGCTTATTGGCGTAGCCATTCAACCAAATATGAGCCTCATCACTGAACAAAATACACCAAAATCACGACGCATCTTGTAAGGTCGTAAGCCAAGATCTTTGCGCAAAATCGTTCATAAAGTTTATGGACAAAGCTTTAATTGCTGTGCACGGTGGCGAATCTATTCATTCGGGTCCTCTTCAACACTTTGATCTACAGCAGCAATTGTTTCTTCGGTGCGCACTGTTCGACGTCTCTACGGATGCGTATTATCACATGGAGTAAACGTAGTGGGAAAACTATCCATGATTAACCGAATTAAATGCTCTGATACACGATTATGTCGACCATAAAATGGACGGAGCTTGCGGTAAACTTCGCGAACTGAACCATTATTTGTCGAAATAAATTTACACGATTTGCAAACGTTGTTCATTTGTCAACCTGTTTATGATGAAATGGCAACCCAAACTCAACATAAATGACATTAGAGTTTCCCGATTTGAAACGTAAGTTTTATCTCTATTCGAAAAAACAACCTCATATGTGCATAACATACGCACATATGAATGGTTGTGAAAAAAATGCTAGGTCCTGGTTATGGCAACCAATTCGTTTTAACATTTGAAGATCAATTTAGAAAATAAAATACCTGGTATGCAGTTAAATTTTTGCAAAAAAAATAGGAAGTAATGTTTTTTTTATCGGATAATAAACGACCAAATAGACGACATCAGGTAGTGAAGAAACCGATGACAGTGAAGAATGGATTCCGCGTCGTTCTCAATAGTTTGGCAAAGATCGTAAAGATCGTACAATTGAGGACGAATCGTCACGGATTTATTGGTTGTGCCTTTGAAAGAAGATTCACTGTTATCGACTGAACGGATACCTATTTCTGCCTTAATGGCTGCAGTAACAAGAGAAATTGTCATATATGGGTTAAAGATTAACCCAAAAAATGTCTTTAGCTGTCATGACATCCAGATGAAACAAAGGTTTGGTGTGGTTTATGGTCGGTAAAACAATCAATTTCTTCATGTTTTATTCAATAAAGTGGCTATTTGCTATCTGAAAATAATTTCCATGCGTTTTTATTTTTTTGAAAAGAATACTTTAAATTAATCACCAATCATTTGGCGGTATTGGTTTAAGTGTTAATATAGATAGAAGGAGCCGATTCAATGCAGATGACTTACTTTGAGGTAAAACACCAGATATTTATATTTAATTACGCTATACTAACTAAAAGGCTGCAAAAAAACATAATATCCCAAATAACCCTTTTTCCATTCGTAGGACTCAAGTCCGGAATTCCTTTCAAGATGAACTCCCACAAGGCCAACAAAACCCCTATACAGAAATCCCCACCCCGAAAAAAACCCAAACAAAATGGAAGTTATTTGGCCATGTTTCTCCACAAATCCGCATCCACTCGTAGATACGTGAGTCAGAATGACAAATGGATGGGTATGCCATGATTTCGGATCATAAAAGCAGGATAACGAACATAATATGGATTTTAGCTCGAACTGGGAGGACGAAGCATGAATTCAATAACGCACGCACATATGGGGGGAAATACTCATCACAGGACTCCCCCAGAACGCCATCGGTTTTCGGCTACGTATGTAACGACATGATTTCAGATTTTACGAGACATGTTGTAGCAATTTGCAGCCCTAATTTTCTAGTAAATTGTTCATTATTGGTTTCCGTAATGAAGTTATATGTTCGTGTATACAAAAAGGATGAATAAATACATCCAAGTGAGCTGTGATGTAGTAGGACATTCACTGAGTGTAGGTTGGATGGAATAATTTGCAACTTTCATGCGATAAGACTAATAGATTGAGGTACTAAAGGGTTTGATTGTAGGAGTGCTAGTCTCTCAATAACTTATTGCACAGACCAATAAAAATCATAAATTTCACATTGTTTGGCTAATTTTACCCTTTTACGGACAATAGGCGTCCGATTGCATTGATTTTCCGTCTGATTTTGATCTCTTCATTACCATAGTTCCAACTGCATTGTCTTTTCCAATTTTTTAAAATGCTTTTATATCGCGCATGATATTATAGGTGGATGGGAAAAATGCGTACATTCACCCAGCATAGTAGTTATATCCCTGACAAAAGGATATACAAAAAAAAACACACGCTTCCGAGAAAATCTAATGAAACTGCAGCTTTTCCGTTTTTTCCGCTGGTGAGAAACGTGCATCGACTAGGAAATATTTCTGCCTGTCTACGGTGCTTATTCTGATCTAGAAGCACATCCATGGCTGACAAACAGGACACACACTTCTCATATTAGCACTGATAAGCATCCTCTAACAAGGTGGGCGGTTTTTTTTTCGTCTCTATAACCCCATTCGACTAATAAATGGATAGGCTTAAGTGAGTGGACCACGCCCATCGAAAGCGGGGGTCTAATCATTGTATGCGGATATTTTTATTTAATATAAACTCCCGGATCAAAGCGATGACACGAGGGTAGAAATTAAAAGAAACGAAACGCAAGGAAATTCTTTCTAATTTGCCACTTTGTTCGGCGTGTGCTGACAATTATAATTCGAAAATTCGAACAAGCAAAGGTCGTTCGAGACTGAAAGCGATGTGAATAAAGATTGTGGGATAATTTCATTATTAAGGGTTACATTCGAGGGTAAATGACATTTATTATGGTTTCAGGAGGATTCCTGCAGAGTTTGATTAGCGAAGTACTCGCACTATTTCAAAGGCCCATTTACACAATCGATTTTATTTACGTGAAATAAAGGATTGATGGCTGCAGCCTTTTTAAGGTGATGTGTTATGCAATATACCTGTTCATCCCTTTACAATGGAAGTGATGTGATGAACGTAATAAAACTCACAGCGGGTGAATTTTTCAATAAGGTTGGATGAGAGGATATTTGCAGAGGTGTTGTTTTTTCAAGTAACTTGTGGAAATCGTACATCACATAAGGTTGTCTTATCCTATGGAATTCCAATTGAAAATGCATGTTTATTGAACATCAAAGCGGTTACTAGGGTGCCAAACACCTGTCACGGATGTTTTGATAAAAAAGTGTGTCATGTATTAGAAAATTAAAAGCAATTAAATGCGATTTTTTTTGATTTTTAAAGTTATGGGCGATAAGTCCACGAATTCTGCGAATGACAGAAAAGGTTTTGATAGATTTGAAATGATAATATGATAGATAAGGACGTGACTATGTTGCTCATTCCATTATTAGAATAATATTTAAAAGATTAGGTAGGTACTAGTCTTATTTATTTTTTTTAAATGTTGTTTTTTATTTGTTTTAAAGGGTCTACCACGAAATCTCATACAAAACAGTCTCAGTGATTTTCGCTGTGGCAGTGACCTTAACGCAATACATTTGCAATTGTGATATGTAGTCGCCTTTCAAAACCATGTTAGTAAATTCCATTCGAGAATTATGTCGCTGAAAATGGAAACTAACTTTGTTGTCGAAAATTCAAGATTGGTGTAGATTGTGCTAAATGCCGTACAGCTAACGAATCAATATTGAGCACAACATTCGAAGGAACATCTCAATAAATTGGTCACCAATAGGTGATTTGGCAACATTGGAAGACTTTCTATGGGGATATGTGAAATCTCGTGTTTACGTCGATAAACCCGAAACGGTTGCAGCTTTAGCATTCAACATAACTCGTGTTTTTCATGGAATATCGGCCGATATGCTTGAAATAGAGTTCCGCCACCATTATACAAATTGATCGAGTCCTTTTTCACAATTTCGTTACTTTCCCATGTAGATCTGTCAGCGATTGTGACCTGAAAACTCTAATCATAGTTTAACCTGGTAATGGCGTAATCGGTGTTTTCAGGAATATTTTTATGTACGTTTAGAATTTTTGAGTGGCCAGTTTAAATATTTGACCACTGTTGGATGGTTTTAAGAGGGGTGGCAGAAGGTGTAGTACAAAGTGCACCACCGATACACATACACACAGTTCTTTGCACCTTGGCTAGTTTTTTGCTGTTTATAGCGTTCTCTTGCGCTGTACACCATAGTACTATTCATAAAGAAGTATCGGCCTTATAACCGAAATATATAACCAATGCGTGGTAAGAGGTTGTATTCCCCATTTCTTGCCTATGGCTTTCTTACAGGAATGCAGTTTAGAGGTTGTTTTATATACCACCCAATATTAAAATATTTTCAATAAGCAAAATCATGACAACACACATTTTAAAAATGTGCTCAACAATTAACCACAATTCCCATCGTCCATGGAAAACACTCAAGCTGCGCGATTTCGCGAAGGGGCTCGACACTCTTAGCTGATTTGCAAGTGTGATTAAGCAAAATATGTATAACTAGTAAATACGAACATGGCTGTGTTGGAGAATAGCTATTCCAACTCCACAGAAGAGCTGCCTTATCGGTGGCAGTATTTGACTCCTACAAAACCAGCTTTACACCAACGTTACGCCACTCTACTATCATACCAAAATGCCAGGGTTAACTATATGTTCTACTATCTATTCGACAGACAAAAACAAAAATAATAATTAACAATCTCCATTTGGGTGTTATCTCATAATATTCGTTCGTCTAGTCGCCCCTCTTCCTCTTCCAAAAACAACAAAATACAAATGTATGCATACAGTGTAGTCTCTCTTTCGAAAACCAGAACTGAATTTTCCCTACCACTGTGTATGGTGTGTTGTATTTTGTGCGGACGAGATACTTTCTTGTTTCAGTTTAACATTAAAAATTCACCGAACAAAATTGTGGAAAAGAAATTCAGTCTCTTCAGCTCTTTCAGACGATTTAGACTTGCTAAAAGCATCGTCTTCCTCTGAATATAATTTTAGTTTTAGTTTTTTTTTAAGTACATATAAACCTTTCAAAGCAGATTTCCAACATGTAAGTAGAGTCTACCTTATTGTTATCGTTTTGTACCCTTCGTGGTTGTAATGCGATAAATCAACTCGAATTTTGACGGTCACGGAAGTGAGTTTTATTTTCGGAGTCATTCGTGTAAAGTTTATTTTGGATCACTCTATCTTCGTTCGATACGCACGTTTGTGGGGGGTATTTTTGGCGAAAAAAAAACACATGGAAAAGTTTTATGTTGTGGGTGTCACAGACGAAGACGTTTTTCGTCCGTTTTGCCTACGTATCAAATCATATGCTGAGACATTGTGACCTTTTGATCTTGATAGATGGAACGTGTAGCATATTTGGTCCGGTTTGTTATTTAATATTTTTGGAGCTTAAATCGGAATCACTTTTAGTTTCACCGAGATTCGTTTCTGTACTCGTAAAACCGCTTTAGTAGCACTGATAAGAAAATAGTTGTTTGTTTTTGTATATGAACTGTTGCAGGTTATCATTGAGATTTGTATTATTATTATCATTGTCAATGTGAAAGAAGAAAATATGAAAATTAAGAGTTATATTATGTGGACTTTGTCGGTAGAATTTCATCAGAAATGTATTCATAGACAAAATGTAATTTTTTCTTTAATGTTGAGGTTGAATTTGAAGACAGATAGCGCGGATTTAATCATTGCTTGATATCTCTTATGTCAATAAGATTGATAAATCAAGTTCATGTTGTGATATTGCAATTTTGTTATAAAGAAATATATGACCTCGGTTTAAACATATGATGAGTTTTCAATTATATTTGCAAACAAGAACGGATTCCAAGCTTTCTCTCTCTCATAAGTCATTGGTACAGCCAACTAGGACTACGATTCATTTATTTATTTGTTTTAAATTTCATACGAACCTTTTCGGTCGAAGTACGTTGCCCTATTATATCCCCCGTTGGTACGGCGGATAGCTAATAGAACAATGTACCTATTGGCTTTAAAAAAATGTTGACTTTACTTTATTATTAGTATTACCGATATTTTTTTCTCAATGATAGTAATTTTTTATGAAACTGCCCCTCCCGCTAAGTAGGGGAAATAGACCACCATCCCATTGTAAAAAATGATTGTAGGTATTTAACTTTTCTACAAAAAAAACGGTATCAATTTTTGGCACCTATTTTATCGTACTCTTGCCTGTTATTATAAAATTTCTACTTACAGCAAAGTTTTATGTGTCTGCTAAAAAGAAAACACCAAAGAAAATGTCTGGGATCTATATATACGTGATCAGGATGCTCATAGCATTATTTAAGAGTAACCATTATGTGCTTATACCAATTATATAAAAATCTGATTTGCGACATACTTTCAGTGAGTCTGGCAGAAAAATAGCACCATGTAAATCGTCTGGGATATTTATATTCAAACAGTTCTGTTTTTTGTTTGAAAATTAATTTAAATGGTTATATTAACGATCTAAACCTTGGAAATAACCTCATTTTTAACATAACATTATAAACCTCAGCACCAAAAAAATGCTGCCAGACGCTCAAATCGAATGGATATGTCTCACACCAAAAAACTTCAGCTTATACCTAGCTGTGTCGATTAAGCCACGTCTGTCAGTCCGCCCGTACGTATGTACTTCCCCAATTTTAGGCCTCAAATTGTGAGGTAGGATATTGAAATTTAGTATATACGACCCTTGTTCATGACTACAGACTTTCCTTTTGTTCAAACAGTGTTTTTACCCCAAGGCATATGTTTTGTTGTTTTGTTTTTTTGTCGAACCATAAAAGATTTTGATAAACTGTCTGAGTAATTTGTTATAACCATTCAATTTTCTATATTTCATCCCAAGAACGTATTTAACCACGCCCACGTTTTGGGGATCTTTTATTTAAGGATGGAAAACGATGCACACATCACAATGAAGCATTTTCATATTTTTTTTTTTACTTTTCGCGTTTTTGTGCTTTATAGGTAAAGCACATGTAAATAAACATTTCAATAAAATGGAATTTTTGCAAAACTTATCGCCTTTACTTGAAAATAGAAAATATATAGCTAGCGAATAAATCATCACCTTCACAACATAAGAGGGTCAAGTTTGACCTGAGTATATTATTTTTGATAGACAGCCAGGGTTTACACATTCGACCGCAAAACATTCCAAAAATATAAAGCATGATCTACTTAAGATAAAGGAACCGCAAACACGAAGCGTTAAACATTAAGCCGTTCTGAAATTGTGTGTATAAATAAGACAGTGACATTTAATTATCTAGCATAGTTGTTTTTTTTGGTAACGAGTGATTTTTGATTTTTTTTTAATTTTAAGAAATTTAGTCTGACTAGAATTTACAAAGAAGGTAGGTTCCCGCAATTAAAACGACTTAAAAATGCATTTTCCTCTGCTGAAATTTGAATTGCTCAGGCAAATGATCAATTTTTTTTATAAAAAAAAAAAACATCACTAATTTTTTTTTAATTTTATTTGTCGAAAAGTCAGATTTTGAAAGATATCTTTGAAAATCGTTAGATACTTCTACCAATTTACTTGAGTTGGTTCTCACCAGATATCAAAATGTCGGCTAATCTGGCTAGACCTAGAATTCGCATTAAAAAAACGTTTTAGCAATCGAATATTAAATTTGGATCAATTCCTTCTAATCGTTTGGTTTTCAAGTCCGTGCACAGATCGAAAGACAGAATTTTCAACTTTGTTTTCTACTTGTTCTCATGTTCGATTATTTCCACGAAACTAATGATTTTTCTACAGGATTTATTCCACATTAGCTTGAATTATGATGGACGAATTTTGTTAGATGCCATCAGATAAAAGCTGTGCGATTATAAGCAGTGCTTTACCACTTTATAGGACATAGGAAAAAATCAGGATGCGGAACATATAAGACTGAATACCAAGAAGTGAAAAGTCCCGTGGCAATAACTCCATAATGTGAAAAGATTCATAAATACAGAAATGTGAAACTTTACAAAAAAAGAAATGCAAATGGAAGAAAATATTGCAAAGCTCTTCGTTAAATTAAATGAATGTCAGTTTGGTCTCTATTCTACTCCTTATTTCACCTTAAAACAGCTGATAAGGTTACCCTGATCTAAGAATACCCAAAAGTTCATTCCACTAAGGATATCGAAAATATGATTATTCAGATATATTACAGAAATGGGTTGATTTCATCAAAGCATGTTTGCTCCTCAATATTATGGTAACTTATTTGAGAAGTGGATGGTCCCTTTTTAGGTGAGGCCCATTTTGCTATTAAACAGGCTTATTTATTATCAAAACGCAAAATTACATCACAGAAATCATTCCTTCCTTCGTTATAGATGTGAGATGATACAAGGGTTAAGGTTGGAGACTCTGTTGAAATACGAAACGGTTAAATATGACGAGTCACCCTTGAAGCCTGGTTTTTATAAACAAAGAATGAGTTATTCTGCAAAAAGGGAAAAAAAGCTAGCTCTCTCTTTCTTAGTTGCAACCAAGAAGAAACTCGAAAAACTCACCTAAACCTCAAAATTTAGCTGGGTGTTTCAATTGTATAGTATGACAATTGCAAGTTTCAGTACCTTTATTGTCTAACAAGGTGTCTGAAATTGCTGCATGTAAGGTTAGGTTTTATGAGTTGTTCGCGCTCTGATGCAGCGTCTAACTGCCCTAGACCTACGTGGGCCTTAGCGATTAAATTGATTTATACTGTGCACACATATGAATATAGACTTCACAATTAGAGTGACAAGCTGAAGTCTGCCTTAACAGTTGAGCTTATACCCAAACAAGAGAACAAGGATAAAAGATAACAAAGAGTATGTAAGGGATACAGAACCTTACCAGAGGGAACAATAGAAATTAACCTACTCCCTTTAATTCAACACAGGCCGAACAAAATCGAGGAACGATTGTAATGACCAGCTAATGTAAGGTAAGAGATCCTTTTCTGATCTTTGGTTAAAACTCAGGTTTCAGCAGATTAAAAAAAAACTGTTGCACGACAGAATGCATACTTATGTTAGGGTTCACCAAGTAAAATAATGTTTTTACGTACCTTAATCGTTTACTGTGCCGTGAATCCTCACTTTTTATATAAATTTATAATTTTAGTAAAACACCAGGATTTGGCACTACAAAATATCACTGAAGATATGCAAATGTCACTTTGAGGTGATAGTTCAGGGTTGGCAATTAAATTTGTCAAATAAATTAGAAAAAAAAATAAATATTGACCACTGAAGGTCTGCTTTTTCTACCGGGAAAGCTTAACGCATCTAATATCTGTAAACAAAAATATTAAATTTTAATTTTACGTGTATTTGAGTAACATAAAATAGGTGACAAGGTTATGTTTACCTTGGTGCGAAATTTCTTAGTTTTTACTTGACAGATGTTTATAATTACCTCCAGGTTGGGCATACAAACATTTCAATTTGTCAGGCGACCACTGAAGGATTACTTTTTAATGAAAAGAATTTCGTAAACAGAAAATATTTAGGATCACAATGTTTACCATCGAGCTGATTTTTTAAAATCTTGTTGAAAAAGTAAAACAAGTAGGTAGTGGATATTTCTTTTTTCGTTATTCAGTATGTGCACAGATTGCCACCAATTAACAAAATTAAAATGCGAGAAAATACATTTTGACATTTTCTGTTTATTATTGATGCTGCACGTAGTTTTTTTATTTTTCTTTACATTCACTTTCACTGAAACATTAAATATTTTTATATGTGTCATTCTATTTAGACTTAATACTTAAAAGACCGCAATCATGGCAGCCAATGGGAATAGTGAGTGATAAATGTGACAACAGTTGATTGATTTTGTTTGTTCAATTGCGTTATATTTGTGCACTTTGATTTGTAATTTAATATTGTTTGTGCTTTTTTTTTTGTTGACATGATATATTTTGACATGAATTGTTTAAATTATTTGTACAAGAACAGACCTATAATGTTTCTACCATTTTTCAGTTTCTTTGTTTTTAATATCTTTTTAATTTAAAAAAATGTTTTGGCTTAAAATAGTGTATTTGTTTTTTAATTGAGATTTCTTATACTTAAAAAGGCAATAAAATTCAACCATACCCTTAACTACTTCCTTAACATCAAACATTTTCGGCTACAAATTCCAATTCCTACAAACTTTTAAATTTTTAATAGATACATATAAGGAATCATGTGTTTTTAATTTGTTCGACAAAGTTTTCTAATGTTTCTAACGTGTTTGTGTGTCGCTAACTGTAATCTTTTTCAAAAAAATAAAAATAAATAAACCAACCTGTTTTTTCACAGACGAAATGACACAACAAGGACCTGCGTTCGATTCCAACTGCATGACACTGACCCGATTCGTGTTACAAGAGCAAAGGAAATTCAAACATGCAACCGGTGATCTCTCCCAACTGTTGAATTGCATCCAGACAGCCATCAAAGCTATCGCCTCTGCTGTCCGCAAGGCTGGTATTGCCAAACTCCATGGGATTGCTGGTGATATTAACGTCCAAGGCGAGGAAGTCAAGAAATTGGATGTCCTCTCAAATGAATTGTTTATCAACATGCTGAAATCGTCATACACCACCTGCCTGATGGTTTCCGAGGAAAATGAGAACGTAATCGAAGTCGAGACCGAACGTCAAGGAAAATACATCGTCACCTTTGATCCACTGGATGGTTCCTCCAACATCGATTGCTTGGTTTCTATTGGTTCCATATTCGCAATTTACAAGAAGAAAAGTGAAGGAGCTCCCACAGTTGCTGATGCCTTGCAGCCAGGTAATCAAATCGTCGCCGCTGGTTATGCGCTATACGGCTCAGCTACTGCGATTGTTATTAGTTTGGGTAATGGAGTAAACTGCTTCACCTACGATCCTTCGATTGGAGAGTTCGTCCTCACCGAACCAAACATGTCAGTGCCAGAGAAGGGCAAAATCTATTCGATAAATGAGGGCTACAGCTCCACCTGGGAAGAGGGCGTCTTAAATTACATTCAAGCCAAGAAGGACCCCACCAAAGGAACGCCCTATGGAGCTCGTTATGTCGGCAGCATGGTCGCCGATGTTCACAGGACCATCAAGTATGGAGGTATCTTCATCTACCCTGCTACCAAGTCGGCACCAAGTGGCAAACTTCGCCTACTGTATGAGTGCAATCCAATGGCGTTTCTGATGACACAGGCCGGCGGACTGGCTAGCAATGGAAAGATAAACATTTTGGATGTCGTTCCTCAGAAGATCCACGAGAGGCAGCCGATTTTCTTGGGCTCCAAGAAGGACGTTGAAGAGGCGCTAAGTTATCTTAAGTAAAACAGAACCATTGTAGATTTAAAAAAAATAACAACATTTATTTTTTAAAAGGAATTGGCTTTGTGTTTGGGTAGGAAAGTGAAACCCTCGGGAACTGGACCTAGCAACATCTCGCTCAGTTTAATCCAGTCCGAGGAGTTCGGAGAACAAAGGAGAGTTTCCATTTCATCGCGTCCCCGGTACTTTTGTGGTCTTTGGTTGATTTTTTGTGGGGGATTCTCAAGAAGGTGCACAGGGATGTAGCGATAGAGGAATGACTGCCACTCGAGAAGGAAACGGCGAGTGTTCTCAACACCTTTGGTGTCCGAACCCCAATGATCCAGACCGTAATAGACGTATTTCTTAAGGAGATCAAAACGCTCTGTGCTTGTTGGATCCCAGGCTTTTTGGTCTTTGATTTCCTTAAAGATCCATGGTTTTATAAGGGCTCCACGACCAATCATGACAGAGGACACGTGCGGAGCGATTTTCTAAAGTGGAATTCGTGGCCTAAAACATGAAACAGCAACTAGCAAAAGTACAACTCACCTTTCTCTCGTTGTAGTCCTCGAAACAAAGAATATCTCCGTTGCCAATAATCGGGATGGACTTGGCCTTTCGTGCACACTCCTCGATGTACTCCCAGTTGGCATTCTTGGTGTACCTTTGCTCCCTTGATCGTCCATGTAACTGGATATATAAAAAAAAATTAGCCATTTGAAGGACATTTTCCAGAAAGTAAACTTACAGTTACAGCACTTGCACCCCACTCCTCGACTCTCGGTATTAACTCATGGGCAACGCTCTTGTCTGCATAGACTCCCGTCCTCATTTTGACCGTAAACGGTGTTGCTCCCAACAAATTCGCACAACCACCAACAGTAGCGTCGAGAATATTTGTCCTTCGCATCATAGCACTGCCTCCACCCTGCTGATAGATAAGATCTATGGGACAACCGATATTCAGGTCGACATAGTCAACCTTGGCGTTGTCTTGCAACAATTGAGCCGCCTGTGCAATCAACTGTGGGCTGTTGCCGCAAATTTGCACACCAAAGATGTCCTCACTTGCATGCCGTTTTGTCAGAGCCCACTCTTGAGTGAGCCCCTTGACTATCGGAACCACGCATGCCATCTCGCCACATGTTATATCTGCACCGAATTCCTTGCAAATTCTACGAAATGGTAGATTTCCCACCGTCGTCAATGGACTCAGTATCAATTTGTTGGAAAAGTCAACGTTCTTCTTGTGAACAGCATCACGCCCGGATGATTCCTCATCCACAACAAAGCCAATTGGTTTGTCTCCTTCAGTTTCGTCTTTGGATTCCGCCTCGTTTTTCTTTTTATTAGCCTTTTGTCTATCAAACTCTGCTAGAGCTGCCCTCGACCTGGAGAAGTCATACTCACGCTTTCTCAGCTTTACCTGGAGTTCTGAGCAAATTCCATTAAATGTGCTCGCAGGAGCAGTCTCGTCATAGTGGTCAGCCTTTATATTATTACGGTTCTCATCCAAATGTCCACTGGCAAACCGACAGGTTAATCCTCGCGCACAGAATCCTTTGACGGAATAAATTTGACACGTTTCTGCGATATCTTTTGGTTTTGACTCCAAATACTTGTCTAAATCGTGGACATACCGACAGTTGGGGTATGTGCACTTGTCTCCAGATGGACCATTTACCAGCGAATGACACAGGTGGAGAGTGCGATCTTCCTTATAAATTGGGCGATGCTTATTTTGTCCCCTCTTCCGGTCACGCTTGCCACCGTGTTCATGCTTTTGCGATTTGTTTGATTGTTCCGACTCGAGATTTGAGTCGTCCAATGATCTCTTGTTAGCGCCTTTCTCTATGCCGGATGTTGCTTCCTCGGCTAGGGTAATTTTCAAATCGGGGATGAGAAATCTAAATATATTCATGTGTTTCATTCATTCATTTTGTAGCTATTTTTATGCCGAAAGTGGTACTTACTGTGGTTTAATATAACAAATTCCAGGATCCATTGCATCAAATAGAGAAAAACAAATCTTTAGGAGTGACGCTCAGCTGTTTTGTTTGACATTTCACCACGTGAAGTGAAGGAAAAAGAAAGCCGCCATAGAGTAAGAGCAAAACTATACTGCAAAGTAGAGAGGCAATTACACTAACGGGTCTGCCACATCGGTGACATTTTAGACAAAATTAAGTGCTAACTACACTTAGCTTTGCTTGGATTTTAGATTTGCAAGTATTAAATTCATGGCATTTTTATGGATAAGTGCATCTTAAACACGTGAGCTCTGCTCTGCTCTCGTGTATGAGACACTTATACATATAAATACCATTGAAGTTAAATTGAATACTTGCAAATCTAAACCCCGAGGTTAAGGCCTTCTGTCGAATCCGTTAAAATGAGGGTTAAATTTTATCCACTGGCTAATTTTTTACACTTCTGCAGGTTCAAATCAAAGTTGGCTTTTTTCTGTGTTAACTGGATTAAATGCGATATTATTTTAATACTTTTTGCAATAATTTTTCAAAAAAAATTGGAACAATAATAATAAAAAATGTAATAAAAAAATACCAAATAGATTTCCGAAAGATCATCAAAAATCCTTCATTTATTAACTAAACCATCTTTTTAAAAATTCAATTGTTGTTTATTTTACTACTTCTATGATATAAAATACATGTTCTTTGCTTTTTTATTTAATAATCTGATCTAATCTAAATAATCTCTAAATAATCTCTGTCACTACTCAGTAGGTAAACGTAATGTAAAAAATTAGCCACTGGCTAGTCTCTGGTCACCATACTAATGTCAAAATTTATCTACTGGCTAAAATTTAAGCGCAAATGACACACGGCCCAAGTAATGGTTGGTTGGAAATACTAATAAATCAAAGCGAAAATCACTCTAGCCAAACCTGACAGCTATCATTTATATAATACTTATACAAATGAGGGATAAATCTGCCGAAAAATCCAAATCTGCAAAATTGATCTAATATAATACAACCAAACAACTATCAAAATCTGTCTTTTTACAGATTTATATAAAAAAATATATTGAATTTTTTACCAATGGAAAACGCATTAAGCAAAAAAAATTATTTGTTCTGTCTAATTTTTCATACAATACGTACTTTAGGTTATGAATTGAAGAATTGTAAGAGGTTTTCTTTTTAGTTTTACAAAAACATTTTATATTCCATTTTGCCAAAATAAATAATAACTTATCTGTTCCTACTTTTTCAAATGTTTTTTTCATAATTTGTATAACCGATTACTAAACTAACAGTCGAACGTCTACACCCCTGGATTCAAAGTGTCACCTTTAGAATTTCATCTCGTCAAAACAAAATCTTGACAATTAACAGCTGATGCCGCATAGCGACTCGCGTTACTAATTCAACGAATCTTACGAAATTTACCAAGAAAATGGTAAAACTCTTCAGTTTTCTGTTGAAAACTCCCAAAAAGGTAACCTGTTTAAATTCTGTTAACATCCCTAAAGAAATCCAACCACTTCCCATTCATAATTCACAGGTTATCCGTCAACATCTTCGCGGCACGTTTATCGACAGTCTGCGACTCACTGTGCACGGTGGTCATGGAGGGAACGGTGTCCCCAAGTATGGCGGCGTTGGAGGCCAGGGTGGATGTGTTTACTTTATCGCCAAAGAAGGTGTGACTCTCAAGAGTCTCTCGCGCAACATGGAGAAAAAGATTCAAGCAAGCTCCGGCGAGGACAGCAGCAAACTTAGAATTTTGGGCAGGCGAGGTGTCGATGAAAAGATTGAAGTTCCAGTTGGTGTGCAGGTAATCGACGACAAAGGTAAAGTGATTGCCGATTTAAATGAGGAGGGTGCAAAGTGTATTGCCGCTGGAGGTGGAATAGGCGGTTGTTCTGGAACAGGTTTCATCGGAAGACCCGGCGACCACAAGTCTGTAAACTTAGATTTAAAGCTTATTGCTGATGTGGGCCTAGTGGGATTTCCAAATGCAGGCAAAAGCACGCTGCTGAAGGCTATTTCCAACGCTAGACCGAGAATAGCTTCGTATCCTTGTAAGTTTATGGGGTTTTCCTCTTACGTTAAATACAATTTGTCCTCCCTTAGTTACGACTATTCGCCCTCAAATCGGCATCGTGGAATATCAAGACCTGAGAACCATTTCCATAGCCGACCTGCCGGGTCTCATCGAAGGTGCTCACGCAAACTTTGGCATGGGACACAAATTCCTCAAACACATCGAACGTACACGTCTTCTTTTGATGATTGTTGATATATTCGGTTTTCGTCTAAGTCCTGCTCACAAGCAACGCAACTGCTTAGAGAATGTCTACGCACTGAACAAAGAACTTGAGCTCTATGACGAGACACTGCTGCAGAAACCCTGCGTCTTACTTGTGAACAAAATGGACATCAACGGCAGTAAAGAGCTACTTGAAAAATACCAACCCTTTATTGGGGATCTACAAAAGGGTATCGCTGAATGTCCGGAGGAGATACGCCCCACCAAACTAATCAACTTTGAAAAGATCATACCGATTTCCGCTAAAAACTCTGCCCGCATCAAGCAAGTCAAAGAAGATCTTCGTGATGTGCTGGACGAACTGGCCCTGCGTGAGCTGCCTCTGAGCGACGTGCGACGTGACTTGGAGAAAAAACTTGGAGAACGAGGACCACGGGTTACATAAGGCGCATCTGTATGTATTTTATTTATAATTGATTTGCTTAGGAACTAGTTAATGTATACAAACTTTAAAAAAAAAAAAAACTGTTTGGACTTAAACTTAATGCAATAGTCGTCGTGTTAACAACTTGTTTCCATTTTGATCGTGTCAATAATTTCCTGATTATTTTCGTTTTCTTTTAAACTACCGTTGTCTTTGCTGCTATCGTCTGGCTCGTCTTCTCGGAAATAAGGATTGATTTTTGGTTGCGGCTCAAAGATGACATTTCCCTTGATCACTCTCACCCGAGGTCCTACAGGACGGGCGCTAAACTTAAACTTACCGCAGGTAGCCATGCGACTCGTACGGTGATTTTTTAAACCCGAAATCGATGAGAACATCATTTCACAGCCGGTGCACTTGTAGCGCTTCATGTCGATGTGACGAGACAGATGTGAGATGAGTGTTTCACGGTGCGTGAAGCGTCGTTCACAAACCTGGGAAGGAGAGGGTTGTGTTTAAAGGGGTCTTAGTGACTTTTAAAGTAAACAATTGACTCTGATAACCCACGGATGCTAGTGTTTCTTCATACATTTGTGCTGACAGAAATTGACAAACATCGTCGTTGTTGTTGTTGTTGTTGATCACAGTGGCAGCAACAACGACGATTATGAGAAGTATTTGGGTGCTGATGAGTGCAGCTGCTAAATAACAAGTTCCCTGGTCGATGATGTATTCCACTTTGTGACAACTTTGTTGTATGAGCCCAGTTGTTAGCTCACCACATAGGCTGATAAGTTCACACAAGAGTTCAAGGAGTATCAAGACAAGTTATAGAGGCAGGAATATTGTGTTGAGCCTAAACACAAGGAGGAATGGGAAACGTTATACGAAGCAGAGCACTATCGTTTACGTCAGATCTGGTATGGAAAAGGTCGAACTGACGAAACTCTTCGAGAGTTGTTCGATTACCCGCAATGAGGTGAATATGAATCTGAACTGCGGAACCTGAACCCCACCAGTTTTATTGCAGAATACCCATGGCTAGGACATAAATACAGGGCGTATGAGCTGCTCGTTAGTCAAACACAAGTTAATAAATCAATTAGCTTCGATAGCAAACACAAACAGACGGACCAGTATGAATGTAGCAAAGTTGGATGTTTAGGAATCCTCAATACTGTTAAAAATGTTGTACTTCATTACTCACCTTGCAAGGAAAAGGTCTCTCTCCCGTATGTGTCCTCGTATGCACAGTCAACTGTCCACGAGTTCGAAACCTCTTCTTACAGAAACCACATTCATGCGGCAGGACGCCAGTATGCATAGTCTTGTGCAAGTTCAACGTACTGTTGGTGTAGAATTTCTTTCCGCATGTATCACATCCATACTGAGGTTTTGTACCACACTCTGCATTCAAATGATCCATCAAAGTGCTGCGCGACGAACAGAATTTCCCGCATTTAACACACTGGTACTGCGCCTTTGTTACATTCTCCTGTTTCCAGTGCAATTCTTTTTTATGCTTGGCCAGCGATTCCAAATCGGCTAGTTCAACGCGGCACAGATGACAATATGTATCGGCTGGAGACGGAAAAAAAACATTAGTGACTCAATTGCAAAATGTCTATTAGAGACTTACCGGATCCTTTCTGTGTAGAATACAACTCGGGCCGCAGCTCATAAAGCTTCGTGTCATCATCCACATTGGCCTCACTGTGTGTCTCGAGATGTTTTTTAAACGAATGCCGTTGCAAGTAACGTCGCGGACAAAACGTGCATACCCAAAAATAGCGATAACGGGGGTCTAGCAAATTAGCATTGTAAGAATTTTTAGAGCCCCTCAGTGTTCGGTAAATCGACTGCGGTGCAGCACGGTCTGTTAAATGCTGACTACTGTCATCGGTTATGACTTCGCCATTTTTATCCGAGTTCTTCTTCTTGGCCTTCAAATACTCTTTGGTGAGATCCTTGATGACTTCGTGTTGCATTTGTATTTTCGGAAGCATATTGGAAACGATCATCTCTTCGAAATCCTCCGGCTCATCAGATGACATTTGAAGGGTGCAATCTTTGTCCGGTTCCGGTTCTTTGGAAATAGTTTCAGCTGAAGGACATTCCCGCTTGCAAATGTCATCAGTTTCGCTACGTACATGGATATCTTCAAGAGGCTCATCTTTTATCATAAGATGGGTTGTCACTATTACGTCTTCAAAGTCTGTTGTTACTTTTCTATTTGTTTTTTCCTCAATTGGTTGATATTTTTCCACTGGAGCGATGTCCCATTGATTTGATTGAATTTTTTCAATTGCTGTAGTTTCCATAAATGGTTGTGTCGCTGGATCGATTGATTGCTTGTTTTCCAGTTGTCCCGCTGCTCTTCTTTTAGATTGTGCCTTGCGATCGAATAATTCCTCTAATAATAGATCCATTGAATCGGTAGGCGTTGGATCTTCCGGTTCTAACTTTACAGTTGTCGTTGGTTTGGGAAAAACAACTATCTTCCGTTGGGATCCTTGTAGAGCTATCGATCGGTTAGTGGTACCAACGTTGTTGTATATAATGAAATTTCGTCCATTGGGTTTACGTAAGATTTTTGGTATACCAATGGTTGATACAGCGGGAAGATTCTTCTGTAGAATGAAGGTATTTCCTTGCCTATCTGTAACGACGTTGTGTTTGCCGACGGTGAGTTTGCATATTACGCTGTTTAGATTTTGGCGGACTATAGTGGAGTTACTTTGGTTTACAATTGGCACGAATCGGGGAACTGTGGGGATAGGTTTACTATTTGTTGCCGGCACTTGGGTCATAGGCAAATGTGGTGAAATGTGTTGTAATATCGAAAACGAATCTGGTTTTATTATCATAGGGTCATTCTGATATTGGTATTGTAAAGCTTTATTTGATATCGGCATGTATACCACTGGTTTATTGATAGCAATTGTATTTTGAGTTGCTGGTGTGATTTCTAAAAAAAGAGAACAATGGTTATTAAGTTATGAAAATATTGCATGCAACGCTGTTTATACGCAGTTACATACAACGTTCATCACTTACCTTCACTTGATTCCGTCTGCATAGGAAGGGTATCATCTTCAACGTCAACATCTATAAAACACAAACATCAAATAAATTATATCTTCCATCGAATGACGTATATTTTCTTACCTTCTTCCTTAATTTGAATATCGATTTCATCACTCCCCAAGTTTTGTGACACATCTTCTGAGAACACCATTGAACATACATTGCTATCAATATGCTTTCTGAGTCCATGATTGTTTTTGAAGGATTGCCCGCAATGGACGCACTTGTGTCCGCATATAAACCCATGCAAGAAATAATGCGTCTGCAAAAGCTTCGCATCCGTAAATTTAGTGTTACAGTACTACAAAATAAAAATAATTAATTTAACAGTACTTCATATTAATTTGTAATAGAATACGAACGTGACAAAACAGTTTTAGGGGTTTCTTCTTTGGAGGTGTCCTTTTCTTTTTATTCAAGTGAGTTCGCATGTGTTGGTCTAGAATCAATTTAGTTCGAAACACCTGTTTACACTCGGGGCAATTCATTGGCGCCCGACATCGCAAACGTAAGTGATCTTGTAAATCAGTTTGGCTTGAGAAAACTCGATCACATGTCTGGCATTGGTTGTTGTTACATTCGTGTTCCTTCTCATTGGGGTATGTTTGTCCACACTTGTCGGATTTCTGTGTTTTCTTGGCGAGATAACACCGAGGGCATAGGTTTTCTACAAGCAACTTGTAGTTGGTGAATTCATCCTTGCAATCAATACATCGGTAAGCATTGACCAGTTGGTTTCCGAGAAAATACGTTGCACAAGGCTGAGGAATGTTGTTGATGTGAAAATCGCTCGCTTCTTCTTCTATAGGTTCTTCCTTTGGAATGAGCTAAGAAAACATTTTAGCATGAGTATTGCAAAGTTCCAATGAACACGAGCACTTACCGTCCCGATCGAATTTTGTAATTCATAGGATTGTGCTTGTTTAAAGGTGTTATATGTTGGATCCTCAATTTCAGCTGTTGATTGATAAAAACAAAAGATTATATATAAGCAAGAAATACAAATAACAAACTGACAAGTAAAAACGCAGAATACTGTTACACCATACTACCGCAATATAATTACCCGACGCAAAGAAAACAATGTGGTATCTCACTAACCCCTCCAAAACCGAAAACTTGAAAAATAAAAAGGGTCGACTTACTTTTTATTATAAGTTCTTCCTGTTTAATTACTGGATATTCATCATCAATTGGTTCGATTTTTATTTCGACAGCCGACGCCATAACGTAGTTTTCATTCACTGCAAACGCACAAAACAAACTGATTTACCCACTCTGTCACACTAACGGCTAACGATAAAACACTGTTTAAAGCATCGTCAAATTAAACAGTAAAAAGAGCGTTTATATATTTTAAATTTGGATAGAAAACCCTACATAATTGTCGCTTTTTAATTTATTTTGTGTTAGTTCCTTTAACTGACTTCACGGCTTCAATCAAATATATACAAACAATAGATGTCAAAGGTTGCTGTCAAATATTGAAGAGGGGTGTCGTCGTTAAGAAATGGGATATTCCCGTGGTATATAACGTGAAGGGAAATTCAGCGTGATTGCAATTTGCGTATGAGTAACCGCGTTTTTTTGCGTCAAAAAGATATGTGCATTTCAGTTAAATATCCAACAGTGTTAGCTAATTTTAAAGTGCAAGTGATCAAATTACACAAATTGGATTTAAATTCGAATTGTAATAAATTGATTGTCTTTTTGGGGCATATGCTGCGGAATACGGTTAAAATAACGGATGGAGATTACGAGTGTCTGTCAGCGTTGCCGTTTAACATTTCTCTCGTCAAGTTTGATACTAGTTAACAAGAAATAAAATTCAAATCTAGTCAAACGGTTTTCACACTGTAGGTGGTTTGCCCTAAATTATGTACGGTTCAACTTTTCGTGAATTGTAATTATTGATATTAATATTTGATTGTGCTTAGTCTGCTTTTACACGTTGACTATTGAGTCACGACTCACATGAGTGCGAAAGAGAAAGAAAGTTCGAAAAGTTGAGACGGAAAGGAAATAACAAAAGAGAACTTCCAAAAAAATTCATAACTCAAGAGTCAACGTGTAAAAGCAAACTTAGGCCGTGTGTCAACTGCGTTAAAAAGAGGGTTACATTTTATCCACTGTTTAATTTTTGACTTTTCTGCAATTGACACACGGCCTTAATAATGGAAATCCCGTCAAAGTATCAAATCGGCCATTTTGGGATATTTCTGATTGACGATGGGAACACTGGTATCGTTGTTAATTGGTTGGGATGTGTGCATAAAACCGCGGTATAGTTGTTGTTTTTTTGCTTAATTATGCATAAAATGGCGGTAGTAGATTATTCGTAGATATTTTTATCCGAGGGTTAGTTCATAAAGTATGATTATAATAATAGTAGTAAAGGGTAATCCATTTCGAGGTTCCCTACTTTTTTAAAGAAAAAAACACAGAAAATTCAAATTTAATGGAGAATGTTTATTATCATTTGAAAGAACATTCTTTTGCATTTATTTTTTGAAGATTATGTCTATCAAATGTTGGCCGTTGCTACGTCGCAGATGGTCCGTCCGTTGAGTCCAATTTACGTCCACTCGTTCGAGCATTTCGACTGGTAACTGGCGAATGACACGCATGATGTTTTCCTCCAAGGCCTGAATCGAAGCGGGTTTGTCGGCATAAGATTTTGACTTTACATATCCCCACAGGAAAAAGTATAAAAAAGTATATTATCCAATAATGAATGCTGGGTCTCAAAATGGGTGATGGTGTTGCGAATAGAACGCTCAGTAGGCCGATTATGTTGACCATAAGTTGAGCGAAGTGCACGAAACACATTCCTCACAGAACGTGAATTTTCATAATAAAGTTGAACAATTTGTAAACGTTGTTCACGCGTAAGTCTTTCCATTATGAAATCATTATGAAATGCCAAACAATACTAAACAAAAATAACATGACAGCATGACACGACTCACACGTGATCTGCCAAAAAAGGCTATTGAAAAAAGTATCTCTACTTGGATCACCCGTTAGTATACTTATTTCAGGTTTTGTTTAATTTCCTCTTTTTTTTGTTTATATAGTCGGCCTGTTTCACTTACATATCCTATTTAAATCTTCGAAGACACAAAATATTTCTAGTATATAGCTGTAATTACTGTTTCCCCCGATGGAGCCTTTAGGTTTGTACGAATACGTTTGTGTGAAATATGTGAGAAATATAAAAACTTTTAAATATCAAATGTCGAGACAGAATTTTCTCATTTCATGTTTGAAGCATTAGAGACGATATGTTTAGTTGATATTTATCTATTTACCATAACTATTCTTTATAAGAAATTTGAAAAATAAATACAATATTGGTATCTGAAATATCGTTTTTTCGTCGTGCAAGTCTTTTGATTTTCGTAAAGCTGTGATATTCTTATTTAAATATCCAGCCGAAAAATCTCTTTGTATTGTTGTCATTTTGTGTTTGCGAATTTAGTGTCGGTGTAGCTGTCAAGTTTCAAGTGAGATAGGTTGTTTGTTTTTTATTCAATTTATATTTCACATAAAAGTGCTACAGTTTTATAGTACTTTTCCACCGAGACGAAATTCGTCTATACATTTCGCCATACAATTTCACATTCCAAAATGTTGATTTTGGCTGAAAGGCAATTTACAGTCAACTACAAAATTACTATTTTCCCCGATAAAGAAGACTGCCTCTCATTTATAAACAAATTTGTTTCTCTAGGTTGCTGGGTTACAATTATCTAGTCAAAACGAAAAACAATGATATTTGTTTGTTTTTTTACAGTTGGGATGAGATTTTTTTGGTGGGAACACTATTTTCAAATGTTGAATTTCGGTAATGAAATGACGCATTTTGATTCGGTGGAAACGTGCTATTAATGATAAATTATAGTTTTTCACAACCGAAATAAAAATATATCAAAACGAAAATCGCTCTAGTTTATCTGACAGCTATCATTTGTATTGGTGTTAGTGCAGGTGGTAAATCTAACAAAAAAAAATCAGATCTGCAAAATCAATCTGAGACATAAAACAAAAAAAAAATGTTAGCCCAATACAACATAACATACCTTTCAAAATCGGTCTTTCGACAGATCTAAATAATAAATATTGATTTTTGTTGGCTCCGTATTCGGAGTTTCTGAACGTGGCAAAGGTATCGGAGTTTAATGGCAAAAGGTATAGCATTTTGTCTCACTTAATAAACAAATATCAGAGAGGGCAGCGTTTTGACAGTTCACAATTGATTTTGATAACATATTTTGGACTTGGCATGTTACATATCCATGTGTTGGAAATCACCATCGGTCCTAATGTGCAAGATTAAATGTGAATTAGGTAACTAACTATAATGTGTAACTTCACAAAGTTGTACGTTTACTGAAAAAAGATGACCGAAGAAAAAATTGCAGTTTCGTTTATTTTTTTCTCAGTTTTCTTCATGCTGACTTTCGGTTAAGGAGAAAATAAAATATGTTAAGTGTGAAAGCCTAAGAGTTTGACAGAAACCAAAAAATAATTCTTAGGTCCCAGTTCTAGCTATCTTTTACTTCTTGTGGCTTTTTTATAAATTCAACCATTAGCGAGTTGATGTCAAAACAAAACTTATGAATTTGAGAACATGATTATCCAAAAATCTATAAATTTTAGAACATGATTATCCAAAAATATTTCAATTTGTAATTATAATTATTTTTCACTGATCAACATTTATTTTAGTGAAGTAATGATTGCCATTTCACCGAACTGAAAGGGATTTTCCAATAATTCCTATAAGAGGCTATATGGTGACGTTTCAAGTCTATCATGTGTTGTGTTCCAATGAAATTGTTCAGTGATAGCTATAACTGGGCCCTTTATTCCAAATATATGAAGAAATTGCCGCGTTCTGGCTTTTAGTTTTACCAAGTTAACATTGCCGATGCACTGTTATCATTGGTCAATCGACCAATTTAGTCACGTGAAATTTGAGGGGAAATGATTGATTGGATAGTGCATCGGAAAAGTAAACTTCGTTAAACTAAAATCCGGAACACGGCCATTGACGAATGGCGATTTCAGCTAATATTTCTTCGACCTGTCATGAAGATGATTTTGATTACAGTAAAATTACCCGATAATATAGGTTTATTTAAGTTTTTTTTACAAAATATATAATTATTCTGAATAGAGAAAAGTATATAGGTACATATATGGAAAAAAATATATTTAACATTTCAAATTGGAATAGTTTGACATTTACATTTCAACTTATTAAGATTTTGCGTTCCACGTTACCTTACCTCAGTTGTAAACTGAAATGTTTCGTTCCCTCTTGTCACTTGGGTCTTAGATTTGCAAGTATTAAATTCAACTTTCATGGTATTTTTAAACTAACTCAAAAGTACAGAAACGCGTTTAAGTAAATTGCAGTAACTTTGGTTTGCAATTTACTTCCGAAATCGCTTCAATGTTCAGGACTGAAAATCAATTACATGAATCACTTTTTTCAAACGAAACAACGAGTGTGATAAGACGAATAAATTGCTAGATGAGCTGAGAACATTGAGGGAGTGATTCAATCCTCTACATGTTTCATTGGACTCATAGATTCCACTACATGGTTGAAATGAATTTTATGAACTATGATTTCTTATCTGTACCATTTACACCATACATCTTCCTTCGACTGAAGCAACACCGCCTGTTTCCGAAATATCCGTAAGTAGAGCGCGATTCCTCACTTGGAAAAGAGGAGATTTTCTGCTATTTCTATGAAAGCCATGTTCCACTTATGAAAACCAGACATTTTCCTCCGCTGGCTTAGTTGAGATTTTTTTATTCTGTGGAATACGGCTGTATGAATATGGTTCGAACAAAAACACTTGAACAAGTGCTTCGACAGATTCGAAAGAACGTAATTGATATTAAGGTATCGAAATGGACATTACTCTAATGGAAATAAATCTATTATACATATTTTATTATTGCATCATCACTTATTCAATAAATGTAATCTTTTACTGGTATTGTCAATATGTTTTTGGTGGTCCAATATAATCATCTGACATAGTGCGGCCATGTTAGATGATTATATTGCGTCTCGAGATGGGTAAGAAACAAGAGTCGACTATCATAACATCGACAACGTCAGAACGTACACTCCCAGCAAAAGCATTTGTTGATTTCTTTAGAATTTTCTAAAATCTGTTAAGGGTCGACTGATGTTGTCTGATATAAAAGAAACGTTCTCATCGGTGAGATTTTCCATAGCAGTGTTTCACAATTGACGACGATCATCTGTTCATCCGGATCCTCTGAACTGACGATCGTCTGTTCATCAGAAGACCGTTGCGCTGAGTCGATGTCTAAAACGGGTACCGTTCTTTCTAATATAAGACGGTTTGAAGTTATCCCCTTTTCATAGTCGGTAATTTGGGTAGATTTCTAGATTGTCGAATCGGTATCAACTGATTGGTTTCTTGGAAGTAGTTGTGCGTCTTTTATTGGGGAGTTTATTTTACAATTGATTATTATATGCCTTTTCGAATCTTTAGCTGCTGTTTTTTTTTCGATTCTTCTTTGATGAATGTTATTTCCTTTGGACCCGCCTGGAAGGATGTTTTAACTAAAAGTTTCTTTGTATGATGAACATCGTTTGTTTGCGTTTTTAGGTGCTTTGTTCTATATTTTAGTGATGTTTTTTTTTTCAATTCTACATTGGCAATTGTCAATGGTTTTAAAATAATCTCTGTGGTTTTCTGGTCGGTCAAATCCATATCGATTGTTTTCTTCTTTATTAGTAGTTTCGGTGCATTTATTGTTGATCCTGCTTTGGGACTAAGGATCAGCTGCTCTTGAGATTTTTTTTTAATCTGTTTTTTTTTTCGATTCCACACTGGGAATTGTCATTGGCTTTGGAATATTCATCTGTTGAGGTGCTGTTTGCAGTAATTGTTTGTTAGACGAATCGTCACTAATGGATTGCTTCCGTATCAGAAATTTCAGAGCGTTTATTGTTGATCGTGCTTTGCAATTAAGAAGGTGCTGCTCTATAGAATCTTTGAATGTTAATTTGTTTGATTCCACTTTCTGAGTTTTCACTGTATTTGTTCAGTCGCAACTTTCTCTTCTTTTTGAGTGGGAACGACTGCTGACAAATGCGCTTGTGGTTCAGGATTCACATTAGCCTTTACAACTTTGGATTTACCATACCCATTTGAATTGACTTTATGGTGTCCCAGTATGCGTTTGTAAACAGTGGTGTTTAAATGTTTTTTGACTAAATTACTTTTATGTTTTAAAGTTGGCATAATTTGTGGAGTCTCTAAAGTAGGTTGAATCTTTGTGTAGGCATTTGAAACTAAACCTGGTTGAGGTGTTGTTCGAATGTTTACTAGTAGTTTCAGAGCAATTAATGTTGATAATGCTTTACAATTTAAGGTCCCCGGTTTTGTCAAATCTTCGTGTGCTGTTGACTTTGGAATAATCTGCTGTGGAGGTGAAGTTCGAATTACCGTCTGTTCAGAAGAAACAGTGTTACTGCTTATAACAACATTGTCTTCCTTTTGAGTGGGAACGATTTGATCCGCCAAAGCTTTGTGTGCTTTTGACTTTGAAATAATCTGCTGTGGGGGTGCAGTTCGATTTACCGACTGTTCAGGGGCTGCAGTGTTGCTGCTTATACCAATATTTTGTTCTTTTGTAGTGGGGACGATTGGTGGAAAATGAATTTGCGGCTCAGGATTAACATTATTATCTAGAAACAATTCTCATTTATAATGACCTTGTGATGCTCTAGTGTACCTTTGTTAACAATGGTGTTTAAATGATTTTGGGCTAAACGTTTTAAAGTTGCTTTGGTTTGGAGACTCGTCTCTGAAGGAGGTTGATTATTTCCGTAGTTATTTGACCCTAAATCTGGTGCCATATCATGTAATATAGATGCAAAATCAGTCACTTTTTTTGTGAGCTTTATTGAGAACGCTTTGGTACGGGAAAGCTTTATATGTTGGTCGTTGATGTGTTGCTGTTTTGATGGAAGGTGACGTTTTTTGCCTTGTGGATGCGCCTATTATAAACATAAGTAGGTAAACAAGTCGATCGACAATTTTTTTTTACATTGATCAGTTGATTTTACAATTTTTCGCAGGGGGCGGTGTCATCCCTGATGCCCACATCTAAAGAACGACAAAAAATATTTACAATAAATTTATTTACAAACGAATTTATTTTTTTTACCTTCTTGTCTAATATGGGCTCACTCTTATCCTCGTTAAACACGTTTGCAACGACCTTGAAAATGTTTTCGCAGTTTTTGGCGCTGATGTGCCGGTTTAGTCCATTGCTTACTTTGAACAATCGCCCGCAACGGACGCAGATGAATCCGCATTTAGACCCGTGCTTAAAATAATGAGATTGTAATTGCTTTGGATTCGCGAACTGGGCGTTGTAATGCTAAAATAAAAAAAATGATATTGGATTGACAACTACAGTAATGATAAACGTACATTACAAAGGAGTTGGCATACATTTTTCTTTATGGCTCTTTGCTTTTCGTTAAAGTGATGACGCTTGTGCCGCTTTAGAATCCAATTTCTATCAAACACCTGACCACAGTCGGGGCAAATTAATGTAGACTTACATTGGAAACGTAAGTTATCACGTTAATCAGATTTAGTTGTGAAAATTTGATTGCATGACTTGCATCGGAGGTTGTTACTTTTATCCTCATTTGGATCGGTATTATTGGAGAATGTTTGCCCAGATATGTCACTTTCGTCGTTTCTCTTCGCGAGATTACATTTAGAGCATCGGTTTTCTACAGCCAAAATGTTGTTGCTTAATTCGTTCTTACACTGAATACATCGGACGGTCGGCTGAGGAGTAGTTTGGTAGAGATCATCTTCGGTACCTATTGAGTCTTCCTTTGGAATAAGCTTAGAAACAAGTTTGACTTGGTCAATTATTGTATGTTGAGCCAGACACTTACCGATCCGACCTCGTTTTGTGGTTCATATTCTATTACATCGTAGAAGGGACAGTATGTTAGTCCTGCAATTTCTTTAAATAAAAGAAAGTTCTACATAAAGAAAACATTTCACATATTGGCTTTGCAATCATACTTCGTTCATGAAATTATAAACATCCATGCAAAAAGGAGTGCTTATAACATATTAAAATAATTATCATTATATTAGGTTTAAGCGATAAATTTAACTTACCCTTTATTACAAGTTCTTCCTGTTTAAATACTGTCCCATCGCTGCTGGGTTCTATTTTTAATTCGACTGCCATTGCCAAAGTTCGCTAGGTGCAATAACTTGCACATAAAGGCAAAAACAAACTTTATTTTACACTTAAACAATAATACTTAAAATATTCATGCAAACTCATACAGGAAACACATAATTTTAACTTTTTATTTCCTCTATTTGAAACTTATTCAAATAACAAACAAAATATGACAATTGGAGTTCTCAAATTATGAAGAGGGGAGCTGTCATAATCAAAAGTTCCCATCACGATATGGTGTTTGGTGTATTTCGTGAAGGGAAAGATATTGTAGCACAGCTGTTTCGATTTGTTTGGTTGTGGATCGCCGTTGACTTTATTCCCCTTTGCGACACTGATTTTAACATTTAATTTTTTTTTACTAATTTTCAAAGTGTTTATATCGTCTCGACTGTGTGGTCATTTTGGCGATGAACAACAATGATACCCTTTATGTATACCTCCCCTCAATTTTCTCTCCGTCTTCAGCAAACTTACAAACTTTTTTTCTCCCTTATCGCATATTAATTATATCATTCACCCTTATTCCAACAGTCATTTAAGGACAAGTCACATAACGACAAAATGAACTCGGCATTACTACAGCAGACGATTTATTAGTCGTTCTACATCAGTAAACGCTAGATGCCATTTTAGTTCATTTGTAACTTGATTTCTTCGACTTCGACTTCGTATTCTATCAGGCGTAGTCTCACAAAACGACAACTTAAACGACCTTTTTTGTCGTTGGGAAATTTATGAAGTAGTAAAAATCGCTTTTAAATGTGAGTTTTGTTTGAATTTTCAACTATAAGATATTTAGTTACTTATTCTTCTTTAGAGGTGAAAATAACAAATCCACTACAGATTCTGGCAACACATTTTAAAAGAGGTGCTATACTATTTGATATATTTAAAACTGGATGGAAAAATGTTGCTGTACCACAGCAAGGATAAGATGAAAAAAATAGCAAAAAGCATATTTTTCATTTTTTCCTTCTTCACATAAAATCTCTTTCACTTCACTCTCATTTTCGCTACTTCACGATAGAAAAATCACAATAGGGTTCATATTTTCATTGACTAAATTACAAAATACAAATTTTTGGCGCAACAGGCTCGTTAGTACCCAGGGCCAAGCTTTCTCACAACCAATCATGCGTGCGGTGTACTTCATGCACAAACACGGCCTTATGTCGTATGTCAATTGCATTAAAATTACATTTCTGCAGGGGTAACCAAAATATTGGCTTTTTGCAGTGCCATTGAAATAGATGTTTGCTTTTAATACTATTTTCAATAGTTTCCCAAAAGAATTAAAACTAAATTCCTCCCTTGCTTTACATTTCCTTGCATTAAAAAAACGGAATAAATTTAAGAGCAGTCAAATTATTAATTATTATCAGTAAACAAATATTGTTGTAAGATTTGTGTTCAAGTTAAGCATATATAATATAGCACAACGAATGAAATCATAACAATTTTGTAACCATCCTTTTTTAAAAACCCAGTTTTAGTTTATTTAAAAATAAAATAAAATAATGTTGCTCGCTATTTATTTTATAATATGTTATTTTACCGCCAAATGTGAACAGTGCGGCAATTACTATTAATCCTCTCTTACTCAGTAGGTATATCAATTGTTAAAAATTATCCACTTGATAAATTTTAACAAGCTGTTGAGCAGCCATACTAATGTCAAAAATTATCCACTGGCTAAAATTTTAACGCAATTGACACACGGCTCCACTAAAGCGCCACCTAGGAATTTGTAACTCGCTATTGTGTATTTTCCTTGATGGCAACGCCTTTCATTGGAATTTTTTTTTTTGGGAAATTTTGGTTGGGATGAGCTGTCATCTTGACATTGACAATGACAATAGCTACCGTAATGGGAAATAAACAACTTTGTTTAAAATTTAAATGAAATATTAATTATGTAATGCAAATGTGTAGTTATATTATGTTTTTCTTACAGATGAATTTAACGTAGCATATTATAGTCCTCGTTAACTACCATCGCGTTTCTCCCTTTCATCAATTGCTGTAAATGGTCTTACAACGGTTTACACACTATTGAAATTGAAAAAATCCTTGTCAGAATCCGGTACACTGAAGTGTTGTAGAGCTGCATCAGTATTATTCCGAATTACGTCATCGCTTTATACAGCTCTAGTAATCAAGGTTATCAAACGCGGCGTTAAAGTCGATAATAAGATGATATGTCTCATTTCTATTGTATGCCATAGTGTGAATAATTGGGATGTAGTCATTCTGCATTCCCGGAAAGGCTAAAGACGGTCACACAGGGATATGCCTCGGTAGTTGGTGCAAGACATGGGATCACCTTTATTGCATATGGGGCAGATATTTCAGTTATCGGACTTGGTTTCATCTATCCAGACTGTTAATAGTTTGGTGCATGCACACTTTAATGGCAAGAACTCCGTGTGTGAAGAGTTTCGCTGGTAATCGCTTAGAACCGAGTGATTTGGTCTTATAGGGAGGGATGTTTTTGTTTGCCACCTCTTTAAACCTAAAAACTTCAAAATTTGAAGTTTTTTCTTTTTATTTTGCGAAAAGCTTACTGGTACTTTTCGTTGAAATGAAATTAGGGAATACAAATTTTGGAACGTACATCGAATTGAAATTATAAGATTTTTTTTATTTTTTTAAATACTTATGTTTAATAATTAATAAGCAATATTTTTAATTTAAATTAGCAAAATATTATGTAGTAACTAAAAAAATCTTGGATATATACATTTTTACAAGGATCCAATTTAAATCCATCTAATCATAATCAGCATAGCATCAACAGCAACACAATTTCTATAGCCGGTGTGTTTTGTATAGACCAGCGCACACATTAGATCTGTTATCGTACTTTTGCAGAAGAAATAGTAAATTCCTTTAATTCAGGCTGAGTTGTCTCAAAAAGAGATAAATCAACTCAAAATACAGAATCGTTTTAAGTGAATTACAGTTAGTTCATTTGTTTAAAGTACAAATTATATAAAACATGTCAAAACAAACGACTTGCCATTTCTGATACCAACTGACAGTTTACTTATTCTTACCAACAGACATTTTTGCAATAGTAGAATTTTCCTCTTTTTTACTGACTTTTGCGTACGAGAAAGACAATAAGTAAAAAATATATTGTACGGAAACTGACCTATTTACCAACATTGGACAAATTCGAGCGATTCCTAAAGTTGCTATTTTGTTTTTAATATATTTCTAGTATAAGTGGTATTGGCGGGCGGTCATGCTCTCATGCCAGTTCTAAAGATTTGTTAATTACCCATCATCGATGTTCTGTGATCGCAACTCAGCCCCCCCGGACTGAAAATCAATTGTTACATGGATCACTACTTTCATACGAAGCCACGAGTGTGATAACACGAATAAATTGCCAGTTGAGGTGAGAACATTGAGGTAGTGATTCAATCCTCAACATGTGTCATTGTACTTTACGACCGGTATTGACATGGACATTATTCTCATGAAAATAAATCTATTACAAATAATTTATTATTGCATCATCACTTATTTAATAAATGTAATCATTTACTGTTATTGTCAGTTAGTTTTTGATAGTCTAATATAGCATTCGTCAATCGATCGTGGCATGGTAAGATCTGTTGAGGGTTGACTGATGTTGTCTCATAGAACAGAATCGTTCTCATCGGTGAGATTTTCCATATCATCATTTTGCATTTGATTTTTTGGAAGAAAATTAACCACGATCATCTGTTCAAAGTCTTCCGGCTCCTCAGTAGACTGTTTTGCTAAGTCGATGTCCAAAAGAGGTGCTTTTTGTAACATAAGATGGTTTGATTCTATTACCTCTTCAAAGTCGGTAGATGGGGTAGATTTCTGGATTGTCCAATCGTTATGGGCTGATTGATTTCTTGCTAGTAGTTGTGCGTGTTTTATTGTTGATGGCACTTTGCAGTTGAGGAACTGCTGGTCTGTACTATCTTTTAGTGCTGTTCTTTTCGATTCTACATTGGCAATTGTTATTGGTTTTGGAATAATCTCTGTGGTTTTCTGGACGGTTGAATCGATATCGATTCTTGGCTTCTTCGTCAGTAGTTTCGGAGCGTTTATTGTTGATCCTGCTTTGTTATTAGGACTCAGCTGCTCTATAGAATCTTTGAAATTTTTGTTTTTCGATTCCATTCTGGGAATTCTCATTGGATTTGGAATATTCATCTGTTGAGGTGCTGTTTGCAGTAATTGTTTGGTAGACAAATCGGCATTAATTGATTTCACAAATTTTAGCGCGTTTATTGTTGATCGTGCTTCGCAATTGAGAAGGTGCTGCTCTATATAATCTTTGATTGGTAATTTTTTTAATCGCACATTTGGAGTTGTCACTGCCTTTGGAATAATCACGCATCTAGGTGACGCTTGACTTAAGGGTTTGGTATTTTTTTGCAACGTCGAATCGATATCGATGGTTGGCTTGTTTATCGGTAGTTTCGGAGCTGTTATTGTTGATCGTGCTTTGCAATTTAAGAGCAGCGGGTCGGTCAAAGCTGTGTTTGCTGTTTTTTTCGATTCCACATTGACAAATTTTATTGGCTGTGCAATAATCTCTCGTTGAGGTGTTGTTTGAAGTAAGGGTTTAGTATTGTTTTGGACCCTCGCATCGACATCGGTTGAATTCTTGTTTATCAGTAGTGGCGCTTGACTTAAGGGCTTGGTAAATTTTTGCAACGTCAAATCGATATCGATGGTTGGCTTCTTTATCAGTAGTTTCGGGGCTGTTATTGTTGTTCGTGCTTTGCAATCTAATATCCGTGGCTCTGTCAAAACTTTGGGCGCTGTTGACTTTGGAATTTGTTGAGGTGCAGTATGAATTACCGGCTGTTCAGTCGCAATATTCTCTTCTTTTTGAGTGGGAACGATTGCTGACAAATGGACTTGTGGTTCAGGATTCACATTAACCTGTAAAACTTTATGTCCCAGTATGCGTTTGTAAACAGTGGTGTTTAAATGCCTTATGGTTAAATCACTTCGACCTTTTAAAATTTGTAAGATTTGTGGAGTCGTCTCTAATGCAGGTTGATTCATTGTGTAGGCTTTTGAAACTAAATCTGGTTGAGGTGTTGTTTGAATTAAGGATTTAGAGGGTTTCTTTACCTTCGCATCGACATTGGCTGTATTCGTTCCTACCAGTAGTTTTGGAGCTAATAATGTTGATAGTGCTTTGCAATTTAAGATACCCGGTTTTGTCAAAGCTTTGTGTGCTTTTGACTCTGAAATAATATGCTGTGGAGGTGCAGTTCCAATTACCGACTGTTCAGGGGCTGCAGTATTGCTGCTTGTAACAATATTTTGTTCTTTTGTAGTGGGGACGATTGGTAGCAAATGAATTTGCGGTTCAGGAATAACATTATTGTGTAGGACTACTGCTTTACCATTCTCATTTATAACGACTTTGTGCTGTCCTAGTGTACCTTTGTTAACAATGGTGTTTAAATGATTTTGGGCTAAATTACTTCGACGTTTTAAAGTTGCTTTGGTTTGGAGACTCGTCTCTAAAGGAGGTTGATTATTTCCGTAGTTATTTGACCCTAAATCGGGTGCCATATCATGTAATATGGATGCAAAATCAGGTCCTTTTTGTAGCGATTTTTTCTGAGTTTTATTGAAAATACTTTGGTACTGGAAAGCTTTATATGTTGGTCGTTGCTGTGTTACTGTTTTGATGGAAGGTGACGTTTTTTGCCTTGTGGATGGGCCTACTAAAAACAAAAGTTGGGAAACAAGTCGATCGACAATTTTTTTATACTTACATTGATCAGTTGATTTTACAATTTTTCGCAGGGGCGCGGTGTCATCCCTGTTGCCCACATCTAAAGAACGACAAAAAATATTTTTTTCGTTACAACGAATTTATTTTGTTTACCTTCTTGTCTAATATGGGCTTCACTCATATCCTCGTTGGACACGTTTACAACGTCCTTGAAAATGTTTTTGCAGTTTTTGGCGCTCATGTGCCGGTTTAGTCCATTACTTACTTCGAACAATCGCCCGCAAGGGACGCAGATGAATCCGCATTCAGACCCGTGCTTAAAATAATGAGATTGTAATTGTTTTGGATTCGCGAACTGGGCATTGCAATGCTGAAATAAAAAAAATGATATTAGATTGACAACTACAGTAATGATAAACGTACATTACAAAGGAGTTGGCATATATTTTTCTTTATGGCTCTTTGCTTTTCGTTAAAGTGATGACGCATGTGCCTCTTTAGAATCCAATTTCTTTCGAACATCTGACCACAGTCGGGGCATATTAATGTAGACTCACATTGGAGGCGTAAATGATCACGCAAATCAGATTTGGTTGTGAAAATTTGGTTGCATGACTTGCATCGGAGGTTGTTACATTTATCCTCATTTTGATCGGTATCATTGGAGAATGTTTGCCCAGATATGTCACTTTCGTCGTTTCTCTTCGCGAGATTACATTTAGAGCACCGGTTTTCTACAGCCAAAGTTTCGTTGCTAAATAAGTTCTTACACTGAATGCATTGGGCTGTCTGCTCAGGAATGCATTGGGCTGTCTGCTCAGGAATGGTTTGGGATAGATAATCATCTTCGACATCTATTGATTCTTCTTTTGGAATAAGCTAAGAAACAAGTTTGAGTTGATCAATCATTGTATGTTGAGCACAAACACTTACCGATCCGACTTCGTTTTGTGATTCATATTCTATTACTTCGTAGTAGGGGCAGTATGTTGGTTCTTCAATTTCTTAAAATAAAAGAAAGTTCCACATAAACTAAATATTTCAAGGAACACGTTAGAAGGTGGTAAAGTAGTAACTCCGCGAATTCTCCTATTGGCTTTACAATCATACTTCTTTCATGAATTTATAAACATACATGCAAAAAGGAGTGCTTATAACGTTATAAAATAATTATAATTATATTAGCTTTAAGCGATAAATGTAACTTACTATTAATTCCAAGTTCTTCCTGTTTAAATACTGTCCCATCGCTGCTGGGTTCTATTTTTAATTCGACTGCCATTGCCAAAGTTCTTTTGGTTCAATAACTTGCACACAAAACTGAAGGCAATAACAAACTTTATTTTATCCTTAAACAATAATACTTGAAATATTCAAGCAAATTCATACAGAAAACACATAATTTTAACTTTTTATTTCCTCTATTTCAAACAATCAAATTACAAACAAAAAATGACAATTGGGGTTGTAAAATTATGAATATTGAAGCTGTCATTAGGAAATTAAAATTCCCCATCACGATGTGGTGTATATCGTGAAGGGAAATTTTATTGTATCACCACAATTCACAGACAGCTGTGTTTATGTAGGTTGTGAAGTTATATCAAATTTATAAATTTGAAATATATGTTGCTCCAGTTACCGATAAAAATTAGGAATTCATGAAGAAAAACAGATTTAGATCCGATTCGAATGAAAACAAATTGAAGTCGTTAATTAAAGAGGCGGAAAAGTTTGAAACTTTTAGCTTGGAGCAGAAAAAATATACCACTCTATCGTTTTGAGGTAAATGGGTGAGTTCGTAAAGTATGTAGTGTTTTGGGAACAATTTATTTTACATACGTAAAAATGCAAATAAACCATTAAATTTTGAGCTAAAAATGTAGCTTATGAGTTAGGAGCCATTCACAGCAAACAAGAACCAAAAGAATTATATATATATATTCTTCAGGTTTACTTACTTTAGCTATAAAAGTACCATTTTGTAAAAGTTGGTGCGTTAACAGTACTTCGTTTATACAATAAAATAGTTCTCGTTAACTGAAATATCCAAGCATGTCCCTTTCATCAATTGCCGTAAATGGTCTTACAACAGCACAATGGGAGTGACCAATGATGACGATGTCTTCTGTATATCCCATTAGCTAGACGGATTTATTGAAGATGTGCCTTCCATATTTACACCTGCCTTATAGTGCTTACACAGCGAAGCGAAAACTGACTTTTTGGCAAAAGTTTTCGAAAACCACTAAATGTTTTCACACAGAACTCTGACCAGGTTTCGTTTTACATTTTAATCAGCTGTGATACTTTCTGCAAAATTTGTGTGTGTGAAATTATATTAATTGAATAAAATGAATTCAAATATGTTGCACTAGTACAATCTGGGTAAATAAGTGGTTGATTACAACGAAGAATATTTCAAACAACACTTCAGATTCTCTCGTCGAACTTTTGACATACTTAATAGTGAACTACAATGTTTGGAAAAGGAAGACACGAATTATAGAAAGTGTATTTCATTTAAAAAGAGAATTGCAATCGCAATATATACGCTGGATAAAGGATGGTTTTAGTTGTTTATAATTGCCATTCCGACGGTGAACTCCTGACGGTCCAATCAGGATTTTTCTTTCCTACAAAAGAAGAAAATAGAACTGAGTTATTCAGTTCAATCAATGAACAAATACATTTGTTTTGACAGCGAGTTCATCAGCTGTTTTGTGGGACGTGTGGAACACACTTAAAGAATGTATGAAAATGTGTGTTCGTTCCAACAACCTTCAAAGAGATGACGTCTGCGAAGCGGTTTCAAAGAGGTTTCGGCGTAACCTACTAGTTTTTCAACACTGCAAATATATGGAAAAACTCCGGTTTTGGATAAAGGTTTCAGGAATTTTTGCGAAAACTTAGTTTTCGGTTCGGTATGAAAGCACTTTTACAAACTATTTCGTCCAGCACAAAATGGAACAAATCGCTGAAAGCTCGTCTCCTTGTCGAAATCCGGTACATATTTGGATAAGTTCAAGTACATATGTGAACAGTTTTACTGGTAATCCCTTAGAACCGATGCTTTATTGTTCTTTATCTTGCGCTAACTTTTTGAATGCCAGAGTGGGTCGGCTTCTTGCCCTATCACTCCTCGAAATTATCCCCAATAAGCGAGACACGTCGATTTCCCTGAACTGGAAGGTCAACGCTGTTGTTTTCCTTCCTTCCAGTGCTTCAATAATCTTCCCGCGCGGCGAGTGTTTCACCACGGTCTGGTAGCTGGTATCAAAGCTTTATTTTGTTTAAAAAATAGATTTCCTTTGAAAATCAAAAATAGTATTCAAAAACTATAAACAAGTTAAAAAGTGGGTTTCGTTCCTATCAACAGCAAGCCCTTTTGCACTCCCATATAGTGACTGGGTTTTGAGTTTAACGGTTGCAATCCGCACGTTTCAGCATAAACCTTGCGATGTGCTTGAAGGTTTGAAATGCATGTGAACCTTTTCTGACAACCGGTGCAGGCAAAGCGCTTAAGTCCTGTATGTGATGCCATGTGCGTTAGTAGACTTTCACGGTACGGATACGCCTTGTCACATTGCTAGAAGAGGTAATAATATATTCCGTACAAATGTGGTTCAACAAAAAGGCGCAAGCATTTTAACTTACATTACACTTAAAAGGCTTATTATCCGAATGGATTATCTTCAAATGCGAATTGTACTGCGACTTGACTTTGAAAGCCTTTCCACACTGGTCGCACATGTACGGGGTATCGTCCTTGTGCAGCACCAAGTGCGTCTTTAGAATACCCGCTGTGGTGAAGTTCTTCGAACACATATTACATTGATATAAAGGATTTCGTCCACAGTCCGATCTTATATGGTCAGTTAGACATGTCCGACTAGCGAACGACTTTGCGCACTTGTCGCATATGAGATTCCGACCTTGCCGCTCTCTACGGTTTGTATGTGAACGTTTATGGATCTTCATAGACTCTGCGGTTTGTGAGTACTTATCGCAGATGGAACAGTAAATCAATTCCTTGTGGGTGATCTTGGCATGTTCGATCGCTTCTTCTTTTGTTCTGAAGTATATGCTGCAGTAACATGGACACTTATGTACGAGTTTACCTTCGGGTCCTTAAATTAAAATAAATATTCTGATATAAGACATATTGAAATAACGAATGCATGACTTACCATGCAAGGAGATGTGAGTTTGAAGCCGCTTTGCCATAAAATAAATTTTATAGCATATCGGACAGCGATGAACCAGCTCATCCGGAATGCCATCGTCATGGTCCCTAACTATCGCACGAATTTCATCATCAGTTTTATTGTGCTCCTGTTGCAAATGGGTTACGTAGGGCTTTTTGATGTGATAGATTTTTATGCAGAAATCGCAATTGTAGGTGCGGTCTTTTTTAAATATACGCAGTTTCTTGCGTAGTCCTTTAATACGCTTTTGATTTGGTTTTCTTTTGTCTATTTTCGGTGTGTCTGACTTTAAAAGGGAGTTTAAAGGTTCGAGAATCACCCGACATGGTTTAATGGATAGCTGATCCTCGGCTTGGGTTTCTTCTTTAATTTCCTCTTTTACTGCAATTGGCGGTTGCTCTTCTGGTATAAGGACGAGTTTATCTTCTTCATCCTTTAATTTGATACTATCTTCGAGCAACACATTTAAATCAGCAACTTTTATATCCAGCTTTTCGCTGTTTGACGAGTTATCCGAGATTTCTCCGTTGTCACATTCGAACGATGGATAATCGTCGAAATTATCGCCACCAAAGTCAGAATCAGTCTTAATTGCCTCCGGACGGATTTTATCACATTGGTTAGGTTCCTCAGTACGATGACTACGTCTTGGTCGTTTCACGATAACTTCTTCCTCGTCTGTATCCAATTGGGGTACTCTAGATTCAATTTTGGGAGCTTTCGTAGCCTTAGCAGCTTTTTGAGGTTTTTGAGCCTTTTTGGGCTTCTTTTGTTCTTCTTTTGGATTCATTACCCTACTAGCTTGCACAATCTTAATCTCTGAGGTCATTAAACTAGCAGGAACTGAAACATAAAAAAATAAAACATTAATACTTACGCGTTTAGTTCTGACAAGGCATGATTTATAGACATACTTCTTGAACTACCATTACGCTTTTTGCCCTTGGCGCTATTGTATATTGCAAGACCGCAAGAATCTGCCCTAGTTCGGCGGTGTTTAATCAAATTGGAATGACATGAGAACCGAGCACCGCAGCACTTGCACTGGACCAACTTGACCCCTGTATGAAGCGAGGAATGAGTGACTATACTCTCTCTGTGAGCAAAGCACTTTCCGCAAACCTAAAACAAATAAAAAACATTAACTTGGGTAAAAACCTCTAGGTTTATACTTACATCACATTTGTATGGCTTTTCGCCAGTATGAGTCCGTTCGTGTATAAGCAGTCTTCCATTGCTAAGAAAACTCTTACCACAATAGCTGCAGCAGAACTTTTTATCGCCTCGGTGGATCTTTTTATGCTCTGCTAGGGTGTACTTTGTGTAGAATTCCATTTCACATTCGTCACATTTGTGAGGCTTGATTTGACCACACTGGGTACTCTTGTGTCTCTTTATTGCCTGTTCGGTTTTGAATTCCATGCCACAGATATCACAGACGTGCATTGGTCGATCGACTCCATTATGTATGTCCTTGATGTGGATTCGATATTCCTGATCATTTTCAAACGTCATAGAGCATATCTGACAGGCTAGCACTTTATGCTTCTCGTCCTTGTGCTTTTTAAGTTGTTCATCGAGGCAGAAACGCTCATCGCAGACGTTGCAGCAGAAACCTCCAGGAGGTTCATGACGTTTCATATGTTTGACATAGCCATTAAGGGACACAAACGGTTTGCTGCAAATGGGGCATACTAATTTTGGACCAGATTTGTCGGTTGTGATTTGAACTATCATTGTAGAGGCTAGGTATTTTATAGAAATAAAACATTGTTTTACAAGATTATGGTAAAAAAATAATAATAAGACTTTTACTTATACAAATAAACTTTGTATCATCACAAAGTTCAGAACGACGCGACGTTATAAGTTCTGGTCGCACTTAAAGCATAAAGTAGCCACTCATTTGAATCGTAATGCTGATTGTTGGAATGTGTGGTTCTGTGCAATTTTCCCGGGAAACATTTCCCATTCAGCAATCTGATATACATGAAAATCAGATGAAAATTTATTCGCGATAGCCCTGATTTTCTCTCCATCATTCGGTACATTTCAATAGATAATAGGGGTTTTCGGTTTTTTTTTTCCATTCAGCAATCAATTAACATTTCTGAATGTGATAAATTCCTTGGGAAACATAATTCCCGAAAACCCTTAAAGGGAAAATATACTGTAATCGTGTAGTTCACAACGAATGTTTGGTAACATTATCAAGAAATAGTGTTGTTGTGTTTTTCTCAATTTTCTTCACGCAACTGTCAAAAGATGCCAACACATTAGTTTGACAGAAAGCAATAAAATAATTCTTCCAAATACACGCGTCAATTTTTTGTTTTATTTTAATATAATATTTTTTTTTCCGAAAAACAATCTTATTAGATGGTTTTACAGGAAAAAAAAACTTAGTGGAGGGATGTTTATTATTTCTTTCTAAATTTTACGTTTTTCATTTTTCTAAACACATAACATGTGAAAAAAAGCACCGAACCGAACCCTAACTTTATCTTCGCTAATTTGTTTACTACTCTCTACGTACACGAACGCCATCGCATTCAAAAATATGTTGTTTTTATTCTACCACACCCTTGTGTAACCACCTTAACACTTAGCAAAGTTAACATATCAACTTCAGCTATTTCGGAACACAAACATCTCTCTCTAGAGAGCGCAAAAATGCATCTCACTAGTGACTCTGACCTGACAGCTGATTGTAATTGTAATGTTAGGGTTGCACTTTTCATATTTTAAAATATGTTTACATTATTAAAAATATTTACTCGCGCATACGTTTACACTCTTCAAAACATGTAAAAGGAAAAAAAAACTTCAAAGTGATATTGTATTTCATTTCATTTTCGATTATGTTTTTTTAAATTGATTATAAACAATACTACTAATAAATGTATTGGCATCAATTTACTTTAGCCGCCTTTCACTTTTTGCACCTTTTTTTTTTATTAATCGATTCGCCTCTGCGTGCTGATTATTTAGTTTAGTTAAAAAGTTATTCAACAAATAATGTTGCAGTTTTTTGGTTATAATTTTATAAAAATTGAGTTTAGTTCGACATTTCTTTATTTTTGTTTCCTTCTGCGGTGGAACATTGCCATGTTAAAAAAAAATAATTTAACAAAAAAAATTCTTGACTAAGGCGCATGCCTGCCGACTTAACATACCCTCAGCGGAGCAACGAAGTTGCGTGAGCGTGGACTGTCCCTAGAAAGATAGGAAAAATACTTTGTCCCCGCGAAGCGGTCCACCCAGAGTAACGTTAACAAAAAACTGTTGACTTATGCGCATGCCTGACTACTTTACATACTCTGAGCGGAGCAACAAAAGTATGTTAGTTTTGATACATAGCCACGCGCGAGTTACATATGCAACCTCAGCAACATCAGCCGAAGGCAACACCAAACATCAACCCATAGCATTTTCCGCTACAGCAGCAAAACCAACGGAAACGAAGTTCAACAGCGGTCAACAGCAGTCAGCAAATATTGCAAATAAAAACCAAATGCAAATGTTGAACAGACTGCCAATTCATATACCGATAATCTAGTGACAAGTTGCAGCGACGCTTGGACGGCGGACTTTCACTAAGAATTAATAAATCTATATGTAAAGGTCAAAACTGTTTTTTTATTATTTTAAAAACATATAACTGGCGCAGTCGGTAGGATCTCATTCGAAGAAAAGAGATCCAGTGATTCGAAATTAATTAAAAGTGAGATACGAAGTGAACCAAAGTGAAATTTAGTGGTTCATGCAGACACAACACATAAAAAAAAAAAAAAATAGTGAATCGTGATTGAGTGAAAATCTTGAAAAAGTGCAAAATTGATCGCCAAAGACAACGAGAGCAAGTGTTCGACCAACATCGCGAAATGAATGCAAATCCAAATCCAATAGAACAATGTCTAGTGGCTCTGACACAGCTACTTCACCAAAACAACCAGCCGTCAAGTTCCAGAGCCAGGCTTGAACGAGAAATACGATTCTTGCCAACATTCAATGGAGAAACGGGAACATTGCCTTCCTTCATCAATGCGGTAACCAGAACTCTGGATGACTACACAGATGAGGCAGAAAAAACTAGAATGTATCTCATTATATATGATACAAAAATTCTAGGAGGAGCAAAAAATTTATTAAACACCAGCCCACCAGAAAATTGGACATCGTGCTCCACCAAGCTGAAGCAGCACTACCGATCGTCAAAAGATCAAATGACGATAACCACGGATATCGGAGCATTGAGAGTGAGTACTATCAGTGATTTAGACAATAAGATAAGGTTATTAGTAGAGGATATAACTGAATATGCCGCTTTTATTGATAATGGAGAGGTTATGACAAGTATATTTTGTGGTATGATTATTCAAAAAGTGAAGGAATTAGTATCTGGTGCTCTTGCCGCCGCAGTAATGGGAAAGAGTAATTTGTCAGAAATTAGAAATATAGTTAATAATTTTATTGGACAGGATCAAGGAAATTTACGTTATAATAAGTACAGTAAACACTTGAGTACGACAGACCAGAGTAGGCAAAACAACAACAACAGACAGAGATTTAATAATAATGAACAGACCAATAGATATAATAACTCTCGATCTAATCAATTAAGACCAAATCAAAATTTTAATAATAACTGGCATCCAAGACCGAATTATCAGTTCAATCCACAAAATAATATGTCACAGCAAAATAACAATGGAAATGACAGCCGACAGAGTAGACAACGACCTCAGTCTATGGAAGTAGATAACCTCAGTAGATCTGAAACAAACTCTATCGACGACACGTTTTTTTACAAATTAGCCTCGGAAAAGAATAAAATTTATATAACTTTGACTATAGAAGGAAACAAATGTTTAGCGTTAGTAGATACAGGATCTACGATTAGTATATTAAGTCAAGAAAAGTTATCCCATTTAAAATACAAAGTATTGGATCAGAATTCAAAAGCAATTAATACGATAGAGGGAGAAGTAAAAACACCTAACAAAACTGTGGCAACATTATGCCCCACTGAATTTAAATATCCAGAAAATGCAAGAATAAAGTGGATTAGTATGAAGTTAGAAAAATCATATGATATGCTAATAGGAATGGATTGGATCTTGAAAAATGTGAGTAATATTAGTATAGAAAAAGAAGAAATTATCATGACTAATGGAGTGAGCCTTCCATTCTTAACTAAAACTGTGCAAGAAAAGGTTAATGTACTTGATGTAAGTGAAATGCAAAATCTCCAATTAGACCATTTACATGATAAAGAAAGAGCAGTAATAGAGAAATTGATTCAAAGATTTAACAAGCTTCTATATAAAGAGGGAGATATATTAACAAATACGAATACAGTTGTTCACGAAATAAGGACGACAACAGAAGAGCAAATAAATTCTAAACTATATAGGTACCCACCGAAGCACGAAGCTGAGGTAAGAAAGCAAATGGAAGAAATGGAACGACAAGGTATAATTAGAAAGAGTAATAGCAGATACAGTTCACCAATTATAGTAGTACCAAAAAAAAAAGATAATTCTGGAATAGATAAATTTAGAATTGTAGTTGACTATAGACGATTGAACCAGGTGACAGTCGATGATAAGTACCCTTTGCCTAATATTGATAGTATCCTTGACAAACTTGGCAAAGCGCAATATTTCAGTACTATAGATTTAGCCAAAGGTTATCATCAAATACTGGTATCCGAGAAAGACATTGAAAAAACTGCCTTTGTTTCTCCAGTAGGGTTATATGAATATGTCCGAATGCCGTTTGGATTAAAAAATGCCCCGGCAACATTTCAACGTTTAATGAATGAGATTCTTCGCGAATATATTAATCAAATATGTGTTGTATATCTAGATGATATACTTATTTTCTCAACAACACTAGAAGAACATGAACATTCATTAGCTAACATTTTTAAAAAACTGCAAGAACATAATTTAAAAATTCAGGTTGATAAATGTAGTTTTCTCAAACATAATACAGAATTCTTGGGTCACATTTTGACAGTTGACGGTATTAAGCCAAATCCTAATAAAGTCAAAACAATTCAGGATTTGGACATCCCTAAAACAGAGAGACAACTTAAAGGATTTTTAGGAACAACAGGCTTTTACAGAAAATTTATAAAGGACTATTCGAAAATAGCTCACCCGATGATAAAATATCTGAAAAAAGATACTAAAATTAACATTAATGATCCTCAGTATATAACGGCATTTGAAAACTTAAAAAGTCTAATATCATCCCACCCTATCTTGAAATACCCGGAATATGATAAACCGTTTGTTATAACGACAGATGCTAGTGACTATGCCATTGGAGCAGTGTTGTCGCAACAAGGTCATCCTGTTTGTTTTGTGTCAAGAACACTTAATAATCATGAAAGGAACTATAGTACTACTGACAAAGAATTTTTATCAATTATATATGCAGTCAATTATTTTAGACCATATTTATATGGAAATAAATTCAAAATTGTAACAGACCATATACCAATAAAATATCTTAATAGCAAATATAAAGGCAAGGAGTTTTCACAGAGACATCAACGGTGGTTGTTAAAACTTCAGGAATACAATTATGAAATAGAATATTTACAGGGTAAAGAAAATAAGGTAGCTGACTATTTAAGCAGATTAGAAAATACGGAAAAGATTAATACAACTATTGATGAAGAATCAAATTTGGAACTTTCCGATACAAACCATTCAGTGGACGAGCAAATGTTAGATCACATAGGTATAAAAAATGATATTGTGAACAAATATAAAACACAAATTATACTGACTTACTGCCCTGCGGAACCTCAGATATTACATAAAAGACGAATTATAGAAATAAATCCATTGGACAATGAAAATTTAATAAAAGATTTACTAAGACAATATATTAAGAAAGGTAGAACAGGTATTTATTCTGAAGTATCTGATACAGATTATCACAAAATTCAATTAATTCTAATATCAATGTTTTCATCGGATCCAACAATTATGTTTATACGATGTACAAAAAGAGCAAGTGAGATATTAACGGAAGAAGAATTACATAAGCAGATATCATTATATCATACAAATGAGTCAATGCATAGTGGAATAAATGAATGTTATTATAGCTTAAAGGATAAAATATATTTTCCAACACTTAGAGACCATATACACCTTATAATAAACAACTGCAATAAATGTAGACAAATTAAGTACGATAGAAAACCTATAAAGCCGAAATTTCAAATTTCACAAACCCCAACAGAAAAGAACGAAATTATTCACTTAGATATATTTCATTTTAAAAAACAAGCTTTTGTTACGACAATAGATAAATTAACAAAATTCGCTGCTGCATATTGCATAACGGATAGAAATTGGAGAGCTAAGAAAGCACTTATGATAGAACATTTTGCAAAATTCGGGAAACCAAAGACAATAATAATGGACAATGAATTCAGAGCAGAACAAATAATTAATTATTTACAAAATGAAAATGTCGAGGTTCATCTGACGAAACCAAACAATCATACTGGCAACGCAGATATAGAGAGAGTACACTCAACTTTGTTAGAAAAAATAACAGGGATCGAGGATAAGGAGCTCTCAACCGAAATGAAGATACAGATGGTTATATTAAACTATAACGATCGATATCACTCAACTATTAAGTGCACTCCTAGAGAAGCAAAAGAAAAAATAAGCAGTTCTGAATTACAAAAAAGAATCAATAACGTCAAACATTATATAATAAACAAAAGGAATCTGACTAGAGAACAATACAACGAAAACAGATCTACTGGGCATATACGAAACTACAAAAGACTTAGACATAAAGACGAACCATACTATAGACTAACATCCTTAAGAAATGTACATATGGCAAACATTAAACGACCTTTAAAATTTACAGATACCGGTCGTGGCAATAATATTTCTAATAACAATCTCAGTAACCCAGGGACTTCTGCAAGTAAGTCCAATACATGAAGAAATAGGATACACCATAGTAAAAGTTCAAGAAGTAGCAATCGTTAATGAAACTAATACAATTTTACATGTAATTAATCCCATAGACATAAACAACATACTTAGCCAAATTGAAACTAATATTGAAAAATTAGATATTGACAGTAAAGAACTACTAAGCGAAGTAATATTAAATATTAGAGCTAAAATTTCATCTATAATTCCAAAAGAAAATAGACAAAAAAGGGGACTGATTAATTTAGTAGGCACCCTTCATAAGTGGTTGTTCGGAACAATGGACGACAATGATAGGCAAGAGATATTAGAAAAATTAGACGTTAGTGAAAAAAATAATCATAACGCTATTACAAATTTAAACAAACAAATTTCAATAAACACTCATTTTAATGACTCATTCAATATACTCAGAATGGCAATAGAGGAAGACAGAAATAAAACACTACATGTACTTCAATTAATTAGGAAAGAGAATGATCAAATTAAAAGACATTCAATGTATTTAGATCAAATGTTAAAATTACAATATTTAGAAAATAAAGTAGATCAAATTCAAGACAATATTGCCTCCGCAAAAAATAATGTTATCCATCCGAGTATTTTTACGGCAAAAGAAATAAAATTGTATGATATCGATTTCTATAAATTAAAATTAGTTAAAGTCGGAATATTAAAATATAAAGATCAATCATTAGTTATTGCTGTTAAGATACCAAAGAACTATATTAAAACAGATTTAAAACTTATAACTTCAATGCCGAATAAAGATTATTTAGAGATAGATGAAGTTAATGAATATATTGTTACAATAGAAAATAAAACGTTTAATTATAAGGAAAACTCTATGTTAAAAGATTTAAAAACTAGTAAGAACTGTGTTTTAAAAAATCAATGTAAATTTAAATATAATAACAGAACTAAAATTGAGTCATTAGACGATGAGACAATACTAATAAAAAATGCTGTGCAAGAAAAATTGAAACAAAACTGCGATGACAGAAATATAACTTTAAATAAAAATAACTTAATTAATTTTTACAATTGTGAAATAGAATTATATCAAGAAACATTTAATAATCAGAAACAAATCATCAAAGACCGATTTTTTTATCCAAGTAATATATATAATTATAGTAAAGTTGAAATGATTACTTTTGAAAACATTGTAAATAATAACTTTGAAAACATTAAAGAAATTAAGGAACTAAAATGGCATAAAAATATTTCGTATGGAATAAACGCCACACTTTGTACATTATTTATCTTAGGTACAATTATGTTAACATTTTGGTTTAAAAAAAGAAATGTGAATGTAAAGATTATAAATAAGGAAAATAGTGTTACTAGAAGAATTCGGGAGAATTCTTATTCAAACCGAGGAGGAGTTACATATGCAACCTCAGCAACATCAGCCGAAGGCAACACCAAACATCAACCCATAGCATTTTCCGCTACAGCAGCAAAACCAACGGAAACGAAGTTCAACAGCGGTCAACAGCAGTCAGCAAATATTGCAAATAAAAACCAAATGCAAATGTTGAACAGACTGCCAATTCATATACCGATAATCTAGTGACAAGTTGCAGCGACGCTTGGACGGCGGACTTTCACTAAGAATTAATAAATCTATATGTAAAGGTCAAAACTGTTTTTTTATTATTTTAAAAACATATAACTCGCGCATTTTTTAGGCCCAACCGTTAGAGATTTTGAAAAACTGTCTGAACAACATGTCTAGACAATCCTAATGTTTATATTTCGTCCATACAAAGTTTTTTTGCCACGCCCACTTTTTGGCGCTTTCAGTAAAAAATGTTTTTCGGTAAAATTTTAAACATTTCGAATAAAAACGTTGCTGCAAAATCACTGCTTATGGTAATATAAACATTTCTTCCATGCATCATTTTAACCCACGCCCACTTTTAGGAGACATTTTCATACAAAATCCATTTCTATACACTACCTCATAGCATAACTAGACGAAAATTGATGTTTTTTGTCGAACCATAAATGATTTTGATAAACTATCTGAACAATATGTTCTGACAATGACATTTTCTTTATTTCATCGCCATAAAGTGAACATTTTGGGGATATTTATATTAACGATGGGATGGGATAGGGTATTAAACGATCCGAACAGCTGATTGTAGTTTTCTCATATGTAAGGGATATTCATTTTAAGGATGGGATGGCACAGTAGGTAGCCTTCTTATGTTTTTTCTTCGTATTTATCACTCAGCTGTGTGGATTGTCAAAAGTTGGTTGATTTTTATAGGGATTTTTGGAATTTTTAAAATAATTTTGAGCGACGACTTAAAATAATTACTAAATTTTATGCAAAATTTAATGAGTGGATTAAAAAAAATTAAAAAAAAATGATTTGCAGCTTAAGTTAATTTGTTCCAATGTATTAATTTGATCTCGTCATCCATATTATTTTGTGATCAATTCAACAATGTACATTAAAAATCATTTTCAAGGAAATACTCACTGCGAATTTAAAAAAAATTCAAGAGCTATGACATGGCAACCCGTACGATAACAGAACCAAACGAAAATAAGTAACAACAAAAATGAAAACTACCCATTGCAATTGCAACACGAAACACCGCGTCACGACAATAGATTATAAGCCTCAGGAATGTTCATTTTAATAATAAAAAAATAAATGAAGGAATATTATTGGTAATGCACGTATATTCATAGTTCCATGCACAATGCACATATACTTTACTAACCTCCTGGCTCAGTTTTCGTCCCAATTGGATTTTCACTCATGTCAGACATTTAATCTAATTGGTTTTGCCAACAATCTAAACAATGGTTCAAGTTGCTTAAAATGTTTTTTTACTGTTCCTTTCGCTATTTATGTACGCTTCCGCGCGAAATTGGTTTAGTAAACATGTGTTTTGTAATCATTTTTATTTTTGTAAACAAACCGCACTGAGAAAAATGATTTCTCCAAAAACATATAATTGCAAAAAATGTATCTACACTTAAAGAATTTGTCTGGTCAACTAGATATTTTATGTGGGACTTCGTGAGTGAAGTGACAGGCACGAATTCAACACGGTTGCGTTTGCAAGCAAAGTGCAGGGATGTGATGAGAGAAGAGTACGTTAGAACGATAAAATCCGACTTATAAGTGCAGATACATTTAAGCATATTCATATATGTTTCATTAGCTCTTTTCTATTTCTTCGTGTTTGGGAAGTGAAATATTGTGGCAAATGGTTTCGCATTTGGGCTGTAATCGCGAAATTGATTGAAATGAAGCATTTCGGCTTCGTGGAAAAGTACTACAACAATTAACATGGCTGAATGTATGTTTAAAGGGCTGTCCAGAATGCTTATCTGGATCTGCACCTTGTGTCTGAGTCAAAAATTAAAAAAAAAATGCAAGCCGTAAGCGCTTAAGTGCGGCCCAAAATGCGTATCTGTGGCTGGTATCTTGTTTCAACTTCAACCTCAAGATTCACGAAGGTACACATTGTGTAAACGCTTACGGCTTTCCTTGTTTTTAACTTAGCTATAAGCGTCAGCTACAGAAACGTATTAAAGCATGCGATATTATCGCTAACAACTATTTTACATTGAATCAAAAAGAGGTCTCACATTACAGCAACTCAAAATGGGTTGAAAGAAAAATGTTTCTGATTGCGCCAACATTATTGCTTGCGATACACAGCGCATGTTGAAAAGCGATATATTATATCGCTTCGTAGTATGTACCAATATTTGCGAGTAGTGACAGGTCGCTAGAGGCTTTTGTGCTTACTACGTTTTATTTAATGTGCGAAATATTTTGGACGATCCAGTTTACAATACAATGTTTGTATACCATCTTTATAAGCAAAATTCCACAGAAATAAGGCCTGGAATGAAATTAATGCATCAATCAGTTTTCGAGTCAAATTAAAGCATCTCTATATAGTCCTTCAACCCTTTTCTGAGAATGACAGCTTCATTACAAAACAAAAAAAAAATACACCCTGCCAAAAAAAGCAACGGAAATGCAATCAACTTTTTACATTTTACTTCGAAAGATTGCATCGCCATCAAGGTGATGGTGCTTTTGGGTGTGGGGGCTTATATAGGCTGCTGTATATAGTTACCTACCACCCGTATAAATCGCGTTACACCGGGTTGAATCGATTTCGAAATACTCGTTGAAAACAATCAACTGAGCCATCGCTTCCACTGAATGCACCATCATCACACAAGGGTGGATGACGAAAAACCGTTATTGATAACCTAGATTGCATATGTACCTACTCTGCGCAATTTTAAGGACCTACAAACGTGCATGGGTTTCCAGTCTCTTATTCTTTGCCGAAATTGAGTCAAGACTACGTAATTGGAGCACTTATGTATACCAGGGTATCACTAAAAATATTGGAACTCGATCATCATCGTCGTTGTCGTTGGTAGTAATCCTTTTTGTTTTTTGGTAACCGAAACACGGCCAACATTTAACTGTGGGAAAATTGTGTTTGTATGTGTGTTTTCTTACGAAGGACTTAAACAGTCGAAAGAATACAAACGCGGCTGTACCCGTGCCTTTTGATGAAGGTACCTATATTTGAAATTAAAGTTTACAAAAGCTGGCGTGGAAAATGTGTCATTTACCGGAAGACCAATAGTAAACGGAGGTATGTCATCAATAGGTATACATACGTACGGTTCGATGGTAGCTTGCAGACATTGATAATGATATCAAAGGAATTGCGATGAAATAGAACACATGAGATGATTTCAATATTGGCATTGCCTGCCAATATTGATATTCCGAGAGAAAGAGCAAATTTTTTTCATCACTTTTATGCTTTGGTTAGGAAGTAATCGATTCCTTCCAGATTTTAATTAATTTGCTGTGGTTTAGTGGGAATTATTGATTTTGTGGTGACTTGTTTGAGGTCAAAAGGTGTAGGTTCTTTTTGCAATGACTAACTATGTGGCTTAGGATGGTTTTGAAATATCCTCATTTCGATGTTTGTAAGTAAATCGAGATTGCTCGTTTGAATAGGATATTGGTTTGGCTTTGAATGAAACAATATTTCGGAAAATATCTTTTAGGTTATAAATGAAGCGTATTAATTTCAAGGGTAACTTGTGCATTTAACAATTGAGAATTTTTTGTATTATTATTTACAAATATGGCGCTATTATCACATTGAGAAAGTAGCCACAAATTAAAATCACTTTTCCTTTATTAAATAATACATTTATGGTATACAAAAGGGCAAGCAACGAAATAGCATTTCAAGTTTAATAATGTCTAATGTCGGCAGACACCCTCGTCGGGAAGGTATACCTACTACTTTGTTTTGCCGCCATTTTGGTAAACACGTTTTATTATGCAAAAATATTCGTTAAACCAAGGTGTTTTAATCGTTAAGGAATTTTATCAAAATCAATCATAGATTAGGTAACCCATGACAACCCCGATTTTCATGAAAAAATCATAATGAGTGACGAGGCACATTTTCATTTGAAACCCTCAAATTATTCATCAGTCACCTTTGCATCAATTCAAAGTTACAGTCCGGTGTGCAATTTGGTCAGGAGGAATCATTGGACCTTACTTATTTGAAAATGAAAACGGCGTAACGGTAACTGTGAATGGGGAGCGATATCGTGATAGTATTTAAAAAAAAATTAAACGTCACAACTACATGCTTTTGGCTTGATTAACATGTGGTATCAACAAGACGGTGCCACATCGCATACAGCCAGGAATACAATGGAATTACTGCGAGACCTCTTTCCACAACAAGTTATTTCAAGAAATGGTGATGTTGATTAGCCTCCACGGTCGCCTGATTTGACTGCTCCGGACTTCTTTTTGTGGTGATATCTGAAAAGCAATGTGTATGCAAAAAAAAACAGAAACGTTTGAGCAACTCAAACAAAATATTCGTGATGAAATTAATGAAATATCGCGTGGAATGTGTTAGAGTGTAATGAAAAAAAGGGCTCGCATTTGTGGGACTAACAGAGGCGACATTTACCTGATATTGTATTCCATTCATAATTGCCGACATTAAATAAAATATTTATCAATATAAGATCCATTCTCTTTCATTTAATCAAAAATTATAAACAAACAAAGTAGTATACCTTCCCGGCGGACACCCTGTAGAAAAGTGCTTTGAAATCAGCGGTTGAATACATATTTATCTCTAACTTTGTTTTCTTATGAATTCCTTTGACCTCAAGAGGTGGTAATATGAATTTGTTTACGTTGAAAGTACAAACAAATTTTTGACTGCAGTTGAATGCGTAACTGCAGTCAAATTGCAGCTGAATTTTGGTAAAAACTTCCTCCCAACGCAATCTTACGATTCTATCATAAAAAGAAACCTAGTATAATGTAAAACATAAATCCTACGATTCTGCAGATTATTTCTTCACAAAAAACGTAAAAGACTATATATAATTATATACCTGTATATAGTATCTGTATTCATGCAACGTTGTAAGTTTCCCTTTGCGAACAAATTTAAGTTTACGACCAAGTTTATATGAACGTCCCTAAAAATGCTTGTGAAAATAATATGGTAAAGCAATCAATGCAACCAAACCAAGCTTTCCAAGCTTGTCGTTAAAAAAAATCACATACAAATTTTGGCAGTTCACTTACCACTTCGTTTGCCGATTTTGTCAAAAAATTTCACATACAATTTTTGGCACTCTTATACTTAAACGCATTAAAATCAAGACTCATTTTATTATTTTATTTTATCCTAAATTATATTACTTAAACCAATTGGACCAACTCATTTATTGAACTAAACAGTATTTACAATAAATAAGTAAATCACCAGTGGGTACCTCCCAAATATCCTCCAGAAAGTGACTGAATAATCTAATTTATTAGATTAGACGCTTGAATTAAAATTAAAATTTAGTCCTTATAAAATTGCTTAAAACAACATAATGACAAAATAAATGTCAATACCTTAATGGTTTATATTATTTCTTCAGAATACGTGAATTTTTTTTTATACACACTTATAATTTAAAATGTCTGCTCATCAAGAACGTAATTTATTTAGTCAACCCAGTTAGTACCCTTTTAGTACTTATCTACCATCAAACCACTCTCATACTTTCATCAGTACACTGCAACACTTAACTTGTCTACCAATTTCTTTCTCTCAGGAAATTCCATCATGTTCACATCGCGATCGGCTTCGGTAAAGGAAAAAATCGTAAATTCCGTGTAAATATATTTATTTTTTGTTGATTTAATAATAAAGTAATAGTTGGTGATTGATTTTACTAAAGTATTCGGTGGATATCTATTGGTTTTATGTGTTATTTTACGAGAGTGATGTAAAACATTTTTTTTTGTGGTTGCATATGACGGCACGGTACTTTTTCGTACCTGTTCGGTGCTCCGCAGGCCCAAAAATGAAAAATCAAATTCATTGGTGAGTTTCTTCGATTACTCATGTTTTGTTGGTTTTTTTTGCAAGATTCGTGTGCATTTTAAGAAATGATTTGTGGCAAATTTAATAAGTTGTACGAATAGATATGTTTCTAGAAGAAAGAGGAGTTTATTTTAGTTTCATTGGAAATTGGTGGCGCGTTATAGTTCTGTGGTTAGTTGTCAATAATATTTTAACTCTTATTTAATAAGAAAATACAGAATCCCGATTTCCGCTTACATGAAACAATAGAACATTAACAAAATTTTAACTGCGCTAGACACGGATGTGTCAAAGTGTTCACTGTTTATTAGACTACCGGCTAGTTGAAGAATATATTGAAATCACCTACCTATCTACATATATTATGATTTATATTGAAATCCAGCTACTATAAAAATACTGGTACGTATAGATTAGCTGTGGCCAGGGCAAAAATATTCCTCCGTATACATTTCAAGAGACTCTAAATAGGGATATTCAAAAGGAGCCGGCATCTGCAACAGTAATAACATTTTTTTTTAAAATATGTACTCATGCTTTGCTTATATTTGTTTCGAAAAAAGTTTTCACATTTCTTCGAGCCAAAATCGGACATAAGTGAGAAAGAGAGAGCGATTCTTGTTTTTTTGTTTTAATGTTAGGTTGTTCGATATGTTGACGGGATCAGTGGCGCGATGGTTAGTGCGATGAACTGATGCTCAGAAGGGTTGGGTTTGATTCCCAGCCGTAGCTACACCTAAATGTTTTTCGCTGGACTTCCTCTCGTGATTATCGGACAAATCATCCGAGTAGTATCAATAAATCAACTGAGCATGTGATTTATACATATGGGCAATATTAACAGTCAATTTATTATGGTATTAACGCAGTGTCGGAAAGTACCCACTCGTCAAGGCTGTGATCGTTTAAAATTAACTGGCAACATTTTTTTTTTCAACAATATCTAAAATTTAACAATTTAAAATTAATTTTTGAAACAGCATTTTGAGATTTAATCCATCACATGTTGCGGTAAATTATTAAAATGTGAAAAGAAGATCAGACAAAGGAAAAAAAATATTATAAAAAGTTACTAAGTTGAGACTAACTTAAAATCCTTCCAACGTTGCAAACTTACGATCTTGCATGAACACCCATAATAACTCATTAACAAAGATAAAAATAAAAACATTACTTTAAGCTAAAAAATTGATTGATGCACAATGTACATATTAAATAAAATATTTTAAAGTTAGAACTAAGTTGTTACTGCGAATTAGCGTTTCAAATAAAGAAAATCCTTTTTTAACTTTTATCATTTATTTTTAAATGTCAAAATGTTTTGCTTAAAAATTGGTATGCTTCTTGCTCTGTAGAAACCGCTAATAGCGTCCGTTTTTAAATTTGTTCAACTGCCAGAAAAGTCAAATTTCTCCTGTCAGCTGCCTGGGTTTTCTCATCTTTTCTCATCCTGTTCTGATGGCTCCTTGATACGTAGAACCGCTAACTTAACAACTGGACGAACGTAAATTCCAGTCGAGGTCTTAGCAGCAGCTTGCCTTACTTGTCCATCTGGAGTTTGGTTTGCCGTGACTACGACTCCTTTTGGCCAACTTCCCCTTGGCATGTTCTCATCGACGATGACTACGATGTCTCCCTTTTTGATTGGCTCCACAGGTTCGAACCACTTTGTCCTCTTAGTGAGAGTAGGAAGGTACTGCCGTATCCACCTCTTCCAAAAGTAATTCGCTAGTTGTTGGCTTCTTATCCAACTCTTATGCAAATGCAAATCACTATCGTTGAATACTCCAGGTAGTTTACTTCCTTCGTGGCAGCCCAGAAGAAAATGGTTGGGAGTTAAAGCTTCAGCTTCTTCCGCTTCCAACGACACGTGAGTAAATGGGCGTGAGTTGATGATGGCTTCTACTTCAATAAGCAGGGATAAAAGAGTGTCGTCTTGCAAGCATTGATTATGCGTTATTTCCTTCAGGATCGTCTTTACTGAACCCACCAATCTCTCCCAACCCCCCCCATATGGGATGAAAGTGGCGGATTAAACACCCATTTGGTATCAGGGGTAGTAAATGGGTCTTCTATTGTCAGCATATCCAACGACTTGAACGCTTCCTGCAACTCCCTTTGTGCACCGGTGAAGTTGGTCCCATTATCTGAATAAAACGCTGCTGGTATTCCAAGACGTCCAATAAAATTCCGTATGCACATTATACACGAGTCCGTTGAAAGACTGTGCGCCAGCTCCAAATGGATCGCTCTTACTGTCAAACATGTAAACAGTACACCCCAGCGCTTTTCAGATCCACTCCAACGTGAGTGAATGGACGCGAAAACGCAGCAAGCAGGTAACGGTGACATCTCCGGGTACAAGGGTCTAGCTCGATTTTGTTGACAGTGAGCACGTCTTTGAAGCACCGCTCTTAGTTCCATCCGCAGCCCAGGGATCCAAAATTGTCGTTTAATCTTGTTGAGTACTGTTTCATGCGAGCAATGGTAATGTAACTCGTGGTAATGTTGGATTAACAGCTTAGTAATCGGATGCTGTCTAGGTATTAGCAATGGACGTTTTGTTACCAAGTCAACGCAGTCCGCATTGTCAATTCGACCTCGCATACGCAGCAGCCCACTTTCGTCTCCATAAGGAGACAATTTATAAATATTTAGACTTACCCACATTTTTTTGTTTCGCCAATGCAGTCAACTCGTCGTTATAGATTTCACCTGCGACTTCTCCTCCACTCGAACAACGTCTGCAGTCCATTTCAAGCAAATTGGTCGATCGATACCTTTTAGTTCCAACGCGTCTGCTACATCTAGTTCCATCAGGGTCAATGGCGAACCGCTATCCATAAATGCGTACGTGTCAACCGCTTTTCCATTCGCATGGAGCTATACGGAACAGAACGTCGTCATCCTGCCACTGGTTTGCGTTGAATGCCTGAGCACTTGTAAAAGGTCTTGGATGATTGTGTAGCAAACTATGATGTCATTGTTCGCAACCATTAGTTCAGCATCCCACCTTTACTCTACATCTTTTCCGAGAAAAATGTCGCAAGCAATTCTCACATATGTTGTGGTTCTTCACCAGCTTCCACCTGTCTGCAACCGATAACTGCTTGAATCCATAGCACTCGAACAATCGATGGTGTCGTTTACATACAAAACATCCGCCTTTGGTGACCTTGGCCTGGGTCTGCTGCCCTTTTTGTGTTTCCTGGTGAGCATTTAAATGTCCAACTCGTTTTACAGACCTTCCCTCTATTGCCGGCAACAATGTCAAGGTACTTGCGGCTTCAGCCATGTTATGTAGCCACATACTGCAATCTTCCAAGGTTCGTGTGAATTGCCCATTTGCAGCCATCGCCCAATTCAGCCGTAATAATGGAGGAAGTTTGTCCACCAGCTCCTCAAGCAGCACGGGATTGCGTAGGTGGTCGCACAAACCAGTCGCTTTCATTGTTGAGATCAGCTGACGAACTTATTGGGAAGTTAATTATTGTTTCAAATCTTTCTATCTTAGGTGGTGCTTAAGCTCTTATTTTGCGAAGCAATGAACTAATAATTAGCTCCGGCCGCCCAAAGAGCATTTTCAACGTCGATATTGCCTCGGGGACTGTTTCTGGCAGCAACAGATTGTGGCCTCCAACTTCCAATGCCTTCCCTTTGAGAGATCGTTGGAGACGAACTAAATTCTCTGCATTTGAAAAACCACATAGTTCTGTGCTATTTGTATAGTTGCTGATTAACACAGCCCATTCCTCTGGTCGCCCGCTGAACACAGGAAGATCTTTCACAAGCGCCTGACGTGCTGACAGCTGTTCTGGTGATAAAACTCTTATCGAGTCTAACTTCTTTTCCAGGTGTTGTTTGCCCAGCTGCCGTTGTTCTTCTAACCGCGCAAGCTCCAGCTTCATATTCGATTTGTCCCGACTACTTTTCGACACAAATGATTGTGAACGCTGTTGGTCTAATCTATTCTTACCTGCCTCGGTATCATATGGTCCAGCTACTGCTCCTGTTGCTTGTGATGTGTGACCTTTGGGTTGTGATTGTGGAGCTCGAATCGTTGTATCTATCATACACTTCTCGCAGCTCCTCTCTCTCCCAGCCGCAGACTCGTCCACGATGGCACATTTGAAGTGATACCAGCTATCACATTCGTCACACTGTACCATCTGGTCAGTATCCAGTCCGCTGCATCCTGCACAAGAACTCCGAACAGCTTCTTTTTCTGCCATGGCCATATGTAGATATCCGTGTTAAAGATGTATACCATGACAGAATGTTTTGCAAATTCGCTTTGTACTTTGTAAAATCTTGCTTTGTACATTGTAGAATCTTGCTCATAGAAAGATTATTAGATTCTACCATAAGTTGGTTGTATATTTTAAAGAGAATTTTAAAACATTCTCTCAACACCGATATAGTTGCTATGGAACAATTTTTATATTTTAACATTTTATATAACATATTATATAAAATAAATGTTATTTTTTATGAATTGCCCTCATCAATTGTGAATTATCCAATATATTTGATTCCAAAATTAGTTTTAAAGAACCACCTAGAACATTGACTTCTAGAATTTGTGCTCTGTTAGTTTAGTAACACTCAAACGAATCATGTAATAAGTGTCGCATATTTTTATAAAGAGTCCGTTTGCTTTGATTTAAAAAAAAAAAGAGTTCTGAAGTCCATGTGCTTAAAATGATTGAAAATTAATGCAAAAAATCTCTTACAATGAAATAGCCAATGCAACAACAAGAGCATGGTCATGACAAACTTCTCAACTTTTTCCAATAGGAATTGACGTTAAAATGTGGGGTTTTTTGTGTGCCAACACAATTGAATAGATTTACTTGCTGTTGGCCCCTGTTTGTCATGTTATTTCTTAATATTTATTATTTATTCTCTTCGGAAAAAATAAAACCCCTTCTTGGTTGCCCTTCACATACCTTTAGATCAATCTCATTATAGAGCCAACAGCAAGGGATGTCAAGATGACAAGCCTTAAGCACATTGTAGTGCAAATCAATGACACACTGATTGCATTTTCAATTTTTAACACAATTTTTTAGGCACAGAGCAAAGTAGAACGTTCTCCTCTTCTGAATTGAAGAACAACCCTTCAAGATTTCATCCATTTCCCCATTCTCCTCGTGCTTCATTATTATTATGTGAAGATGAAAAATCTATAATCACAACAGAAAAACAAAACATCAGCCTTTACAAAAAAAAAAGAACAACTATCTCCTTCTTTCGACAAATTTTGAAAAGGTATACGTCATCCAAGGAGGAAATCCCGAGAGAGGACTACTGACGCTGTATCGCTCAATGGCCGCAGACAAGGCTAACAAAGTGCCTTTAAATACACCTCCCTCGTGTTGTGCCCATAGGCATTTATCGTGTACATAACAGCAAACTACATTTTCATCATCCGCTTAAAAAAGAAATAAAAATCCACGCTAAAAGCATACAATGAGAGGGGCAAAACGAGAGACTTATTCACCGTGTGTCGAAATAAATAGTCCGAAAGAAGATTGATTGACAGACTTGTGGTGACCTGGCGTAGAAGACTTTTCGCCTGTTGGGGCGCAATAATAGGTAGTTTATACCTTGCTTATTGAAGGCAAAGTAGTTACATTGCAGCAATAAACGAAGAATTAGTATGGCCTGGTGTTTGAAAGACTACATGCATTCAGTTGTTACAAAAAGTTAAAAATTAGTCAGTGAAGTGGAGTTTGACCTTGACCTATATTTTTTCAGGTGTAAAGAAGAGTCTATACCATTCTTTAATGAACGCTTTTTAAACTAAGAGCGGCGGTATTGTCAAGAAAGTAAAATAAAATATGAATTGCGGAACTCTCAGCTTTTTAGAATCAGTTCAGCTATGTCTACATATCAGCCTTTTAAGTCAGAGATTGTATTTTTTCCTCGTCCTACAAAAAGGAGTCCTGAGCAGTCGAATCAGGCGACCATGGAGGCCAATCAACATCACTATTTCTTGAAATAACTGATGAATAATTTGAGGGTTTTCCATTGCCCAGAACCGACTATTCTGTTTATTCAAATATCCACTCAAATAAAAATCTGCCTCGTCACTCATTATGATTTTTTCATGAAAATCGGGGTTGTCATTAGCTAGCTGTAACATCGTCTTGGCATATGTACGGCGGGGTAAATGGTCTTGTGGTAGAAGCTCTTGTGTCAACTGAATCTTAACTGGAAACAAATGCAAATCCTTGTGCAAAATTGTGGCCAAAGTTGTTTTTTGAAGACCAAGCTCCTGAGCCCAGCGTCGAGTTGAGGTTGATGGATTGTTTTGAACGGCAAAACAAAGTAGTATACCTTCCCGGAGTAGATACCCTGTATTTTCCGCATCCCTACGGCTAAACTTCTAATTCAGTATCAGTTGTAACTTCTGAAGAAAGCTCTAAAAGCTTCAATAGCTGATTGTTAGGTAACTTTTTACTGATAAACTGTATTTGCAAATATATTATACATATTTGAATAAATATAAAGCAATCTTTTTTAGAATTTATTGAAAGTGATCTCCATTTAAGACAAAAGGTATCTTGGACGGCAATGTTCCATTCTTTATCAAACTAACATTAGAAAACATAGGTCCAAAGTGACATTAAATGACACAACTCTGGAGTTCTGGACTAAACTCCGTAGACTCTATCACTTTACACAAATAACAAACACACATTTTTGGAGCTAGTTAGTACCCAGTGCCGAGCTTTCTGACAACCATTCATGTGTGTTTGTGTGTACCTACTTCTAGCACGATGGCGGGACCTCCTTTTTTATACCGACTTCAAATGGCGAATTTGAGATAAAGTTTTCTTGACAGTTGATACTACTCGGATGAGTTGTCAGATCATCACGAGAGGAGGGCCAGTGAAAATCATTTAGCTGTTGCTACAGCTGGTGATCGAACCCAGACCTTCTGCGCGGCAGTTCATCGCACCTACCATCGCGTCACTCAGCCCGTCAGGTTTAATTTATTTTAATTCTCCTTATCGACTTTGCTATAAATACTTCATTAGACCTCATAAACTACACTCCAACATGACGTTCTAAATCATTTGCCAAAACTTAATTTTATCCGCCATTCCAAAAATAGCACGAGCTTTTTCCGTCACTAAAATATTCATCTCGTCTTCAACGTACGGTGGAGACAAAAACACCCCCATACACACTTTAAAGACTTGGCTTTAAACCACCAAGAAAGCATTATCTCCAACTATGACCAAGCACCCTGGTCAGATTACGGACCATTTTAGGCAATTTATTACACCCATGGTGTAAATATTACCATCATTTGATAGCAAACACGATAAAGCACGTCAGCATCGCACCTAGGTATATACAAACAAAGGGATATTGCCACAGCCACCCCCATTATAAGAGCGTCCCGGCTCTCTTTCTCTGTTTATCAAAGTTGAACAATCATAATAGGTAAAATTAAATACGATACATACACGAGATATGCGAGAGTTTACGTGCGCCCCCATCCGGAAATGACAAATGAATACGAAAACATAATGGCTTAGTCCTAAAATGTGATCCTTAACATCATAGCACATGGCCCGCAAACACAAACAAACATCTACTTGGGCTTCTTGCAGTGACGGAATCACATCTGGTTTCAACATTCGTCTCTCTCTCCTGATTCGGTTTTAGAGATTATATCCTTTTTATAAATTCCAATGCTTTCAATGTCACTAAACAATTTTAACCAAAAACATTGCGTGAAAGTTCAAACCACAAGAACCATAATATATCCGGCTAAAATCTCTATATCCATTCCCATCTTTCGAAGAACATGAAACAACCTTAAACTCGCTAGTGTGCGTGGCTGTGTGCGGCAAGATAAAAAGCGAATAAAACAACTTTAAAGCTTATCAACAAAAGAAAGCGGATTTGTTCGTTGGCAATTAAAAGTGGTATCGGTATCCATCATACCACAATAGGAAAAGGGAATTCCCCAAAAAATAGTTTGTTTTGCTATTTGGGGTGGAATTTGTGTGCTTTTCCAACCAGCAAGCAGTTTAGGAGCTTTCAATGGGAAAAGCTTAATTTGGATTGGTTTTTGTTCCTCTTTCATGATTCTGGTGATTTGTCCTTTTGTTCGCAGAATGGTCTTCTTCAACTTTCAAGAGAATCCACAATACCTAAAAATTAAAGCTATTAGTAAGAGTCCTCCCTATTTATAAGCTTAAGGAGTTTATCTCGTCCTTTTTTGAAAACAAATCTTTTTAACTTCTTTCAATGTAATCGGTTTTTTTGCGGAGTGTGATTTACTTCACACAAAAAAGGGTTGAGTTTATTGCAAAAAGATTTCGAAACAAGAAATAAACAAAATAGCGACAAATGAGAAGGAAACGTCATACTGTCCGGAACAGCGTTTTGGATATAAATCCTATCTGTCTAAATGTTTTTAATCAGCAAATATTTACTTTGAAAAGAAAGTTAAGAAATGTATTACGACCGTAGACTTAAATCTACCGTTTCCTTAAAATACTATTTTTTAATGAGGGAATAATTAGAGCTTCCAAATATAAAAAAACTCCCATAGAAAAAGAGAGATGTGACCTCTTATGGAACTGTCTATTGTTTCCGGATTGCTTTTCGAGCGTATTGTTGATAAATTATGTACATCCTTAAACATATTTTGGTAGAGAACTTTAAAGCTTCTGCATCAAAGAGAAAGTAGTCCCTCTTAACCCTTTTTAGGTCACATTTCAATAGTTTAGGGAAATTTCTCACCATTTTCTATAAATCACTTCTTCGAATAATAGAAACCCATATCCACGTTTTAGCTTTCTCTCTAACAAAAATAAGAGCAAATTTATCTCTTCAAATGACAGTCCCTTCAATAATCTACACATTTTAATTTTTCAAATAACGTGTGTGTTATCACCGCTTAAGAAATCCTAATTTAAAGGACACACTCTTCCGGGCTTAGGAAAGCAAAAAGCAGCATAAACTCGTATCATTCTTTACTTTTTTGCTCTCAGAAGGCATGGGATTTTTTATCTCTAGAATACGTTATGCGCCGGCGTTTTACTTGTGTATCCTAGATAAAAATCGGGTTTTTTGTATGTCAAACCGTTTTCTGTTTTTTTTTTTTATATTTTGTGTCCTTTTTCGGCAATGTTGACGAATTTTTCGTGTGTTCCTTTTCTCCTTGTAAGATGGTACACCTATCGTTTGAATTCTTCGGCTGGAAATTAAGGACTCATCTATGAATTTGAAGGCAGATAAGCTGGCACATTTTTGTGATGAATTTCACTGTGAGAGTATAGTGGAATGGAATTTTTGTCGACTCTTTTACAATGCGTTTAGCGTATATTTATCCCCTGGAATGCTTTTATCCTTGTACTCCATTGAGTTGGAATGAAGACATTTATATCACTCTCAAGATGATGTGGAGGATGCTGATGCTGTCGTTTATATGTGGTTGGGCTCTTTGTATGCTAGGAATGAAACTAATTGCATATCGAAGGATATACAAGACAAATGATAAATGTATGATAATGGAGGGCTTTAGCAAATTGAATGGTATTCGTCGAAAGAGGATGTGTCTGTCTTTCTGTTTATTTATTTTTTTTTAAATCCTTGCTCAACTATCTGATATTGCCTAATGGGATTTAGTTTCCTTTTTTCGTATTTTGTTAAGAACAAAAACTGGATAATAATACTTAACCTAAGGACTTGGATGAGGTAATTCGACTTGAATGTGCATTCGATAACTTAAATTACTTAAAGGGACATGGTTTGTGAGGGGAATAGGTACATTTTAGTAAAATCAATAGAGCAGGAGTTTCAGTTAGCAACTGTAACCGTTAAATGTACTAAGGGTCGTTGTTTTTTTATTAGTTGAGAAGTAGAGCAGTTCAGACGTCTGGATATACAGCCGGTTGATTTTATTGTCGCGGTATATAGTGCAATGAGCTGGTCAAACTATTAGAATATTATCAATTATCATGAAAATCTTATCCCAACTGAGCCTTACGGATTCGGTAAATGTAGGTCCTGCAATCGTGGATGAGTAGATCCAATCATCTAAATATCGAGTTTTTCAACAGGGACGCAAACGTCGCCATATTTCTTGTTGCTCTTTTGACATTTCTCTTCAGTAAGGTTTGCCATTTCATGATGGAAAGATAAACGATCCAACCACGAGTCGAAATTATTAAAATTTAAAACCGAAATTCGGAGTCAGTGGCCTCAACGTTAATAGCGCTACGTCCAATATATGGTCGTCATAATCGTCCTAGCAGATCAACAATTGAGCGTCTAGTGGAAAAATATGAATCCACAGGCACAGTACAAAATGTTCCCGTGCCAGTGAGACAGAGAAGTGCCCTTAGTGTCGAGAATATTGCTGCCGCTGAGGCTTCAGTTGAAGAAAGCCCAAATGTGTCTCTCACACGTTGTTCTCAAGCGTTGGGCATCTCTGTGACGTTGTGTTGGCGAATTTTGCGAAAAGATCTTGGCCTACATCCTTACAAGATTAAATTGACGCAAGAACTGAAACCGCTTGACCACCAGAAGCGTCGTATGTTCGTGAATTGGGCTGAGCAACAACTTGAAAATGATTCGGATTTTCATCGAAAAATCATCTTCAGCAATGAGGCTCATATCTGGCTGAATGGCTTCGTCAATAAACAAAATATGCGGTATTGGTCAGGCAGCAATCCACACGTACTCCATGAGTCATCATTGCATGCCGAAAAAATTACGGTTTGTTGTGGTTTATGGGCCGGCGGCGTCAATTGGCCGTACTTCTTCCGTGATGATCAAGACCGGCACCCTTTATAAAAACAATAAAATGGGTGGGTTATTGAATTGTTTTTTTTTTAAATGCAATAGGATGAGCAAAATTTAATTTATTCCATGTATTATGGCTTAATTAGTAAGAGCAAACATTCTCATTTGTTAGGGAGCACAACGTCGTTTAAGTGGCTGTCTTCGCAGTAGCGCATTCTGACACTCCAATTTTCCATAACCTTTCTGATGGTTTCGGATTGCTTGGATGATATTGGCCTAAAGTACTTGAATCGTTTCCAGACTGTTGGCCTACATTGGTCCTTCACGGTTCCCAACAAAGAAAAATCGAAAACGGTCAGATCGTAGCTCCGAGGCGCCCAATGACATCGCCGAGACGGCTAATAACATCATTTAGAGAATTTGGTGCGCATGGCGAGCCATACTGCATGAACCAGAGGTCGTCCAAATTCATGTCTTTAACTTCAGTAAAAACAAGTCGGCTGACATGGCTCGGTAATATGCCACCACTCTACAATCCGCGCCAAACTGTCACTCTCTGTGAATGCATCGGCTTTTAGACAATAACGTGCTAGTTTTCCGAACCCAAGATGCAGCAATTTTGTTTGTTAACGTAGCCGCCGAGATGAAAATGCATCTCGTCAGAAAAGACGATTTTTCGCCCAAAATATTTGTCCAATTCAAGCTGCTTCAAGGCCCAAACTACGAAGCGCTAACGAAGCGGATGACCATCCTTCTAGTATTGAATTAATTGTAATCCGAGATCCTTGTGCAAAATTTTAGTCAGGCTAGTGTGTGTGTTGAGCTGTTAAGATTAATGGCGAGTTGATGTTCGTGAATTGAGTCTCACACTCTCGGCTTCAGCAGGTACATTCTCGTCTGTGCACTCCGTACGACCACGGGGACCATGAGTGTTGTTCACTAGAATTTTTTCACATACTTGCGTACAGCAGACGCGGTGGGTGTTCCAATTCGTCTAAAACTTATTTTCAAATAACTCACTGTTTGAGCCATATAGCACTCATTTTTGAAATATGTTTTCAATGTTTTTCAACGCTTTCCAAGAGTAAAGCGACTGGTTTTGTTACGCGGAGGTATGATACTGACTTACTGCCAAGACTTCGAGCGGGAAACAGCTGTCAGTGTCAAAATAACCTATGACTTACAAAAAACACATTTTTAAACGTCGAAAAATGCTACGGCCCTCAATAAGCGTTCAATAGTTGTCATACAATTAATAACTAGCTGTCGCTTGGTGTTACTATGATTTTCAATTTTCAGTAAAAACTTTTTTTATTTTAATTTTTGGTCAAATTCTTCAAAATTTTACACGATCCTAGTGCCATGATAATTTTTAATTTTCAATAAAAATTTTAAATATTTTCCAAATTTGAGATCCTTGAGTGGGCATGCTGAGAATTTGCCAAACCATCCTGTGAAAGCGTGTACCTTGAATACTTCTTGCTTCAACTAATTTTGCAGAATCTAACGTCAAAGTGGAGTGTCATCATGTGCTTGGTCATAAACTTCTTGATCAAAGAAAGTGTTTAATGACTTCCTCTCGGAGCAAATCCAAATCCAACACAACAGTTTTTGCTGCATTATATTAGATAAAATAATAGTCGAATGGTATTAATACATCCAGCAGTTTTGTTCCCACATCCATCTATTGTTTCACCTAAAACTTGATTTGTTCCTTAATGTTCCTGCGCATCTATCGTTGTCGCCTTTAAAAGCAGTAATAAAAATTGCGACATAATATAATTACAGTTTAATGTTCAACCAATGACATTCCGCCAGTTTAGTTTCAAGCGTGCCAACACTGTTGTAAAATTAACTCTGTGACAACAACCTTCCTTCTAGGACGACATTCACTGCTCACATGTGACCTTTCATGTGGACCCACCGCACTTACAACCTCACAATCTTTATCGCCAAACACCCCGCATTCGAATTACAGACATTAATTTCGAAGCTCATTCTTCTCTCTTACCCAAAGTAATGAGCTCCCGCACGAACAGAACAGAAAGGGTCCTTATGCTCCTCCCGCGCATGAAGAATTTGGCCCGAATTTCGAATTTCTGTGTTTGTCGAATGTCGATGTCTTGCCACCATTCTAATCCTGTTTTTATTTCACGGTTTTCTCTTCTTTGTCCTTAAACCATGCAACGGCCCGCAGCGAGACCATTTCAGACAAAAGTCGAAATATCAAATGGAAAGGAAGGACACACACATACATATGAAAAGAAAATCCAAATGCTAATGAAATATCCTTGCTTCGCACGAAAAGGAAATTTGTTTTTCCTTCTCTGTTTTTTTTGTCTTCGACTTTTCGTGTATTGTAGCCGTGTGTGTGTTTGGTTTTCTGTTTAGTTTGTTTTTCTGCTATTTTATGATTTTTAATGGCTGCCATACAAACAAGGATATCTACTAACGTATGAATAAGCGCGTTAATTGAACATGAAAGTGTTTATATACCTACCTAAGCATTGCTTCACATTATACGAAAACAGTGGCGATGAAAATTACTGTCGCAGAAGTTTTAATGAAACGCCATTTTTATGAAGAATGTTAGAGCAAGCAATGGAGACCTTACCTTGACAATGGAAAATGTTTCGAAAATAAACTCAGCTTTGAAAAATAAAGGGTAAATAGCTGCTTAGGTGTGATCATAACTATAAACAAAAAAGTAATATCCCTGAACAGGTTATGTCGAAATTGTGAACTAATCTCGAGTAACATCTCGTTTTGAAGACGCTGCCACTCAACCGAAAGTCAATTTAAAATCAGAACCGAGGACTCGATGACATAACATGATTGAGCATAATGTATTTAGACATCAAATACAGTGATCGTGATGTAGAAGATGACATTTAGAATTCGAAACACCAAATGCTTTTGAAAGACAATTAACCCGATTGTTCTCAAAGATCATGGAAATCAGCTCATCCACTCAGATTTTGTAGTAAACTGTAGGTCCACCCTTCGTGTCATGCACACATTAATAAAGCTAGGTACCTACTGTGTCCTTACGATAATTTTCTGCGAAGAATTTGTATTTTCGAGAGTCAGGATCGATTTTATCCCTTCCATTGAAGCCGTTTTGTAAAGCTTTCGCCTTTGAACTCGTAAATCCATATTCGATAGTGTCATAATAGTTTATCGGTTTTATAAGGCATCTGAAAACATACACCACCTACTGTCTAGACACTACCGTAACTACAATAGTTGAAAACTTGTGTTATTCCTAATTTCAAATACAAATCCCAATCCCACCATCTACATATGACTACATTCCGAAATCAATTTCTCTGCCAACTAAAGAAAGAACCCAAGAAGTATCCACCGCCGTAGCAAGTTGCACCAACAAAAAGTCTGGAACCCCAAGCAGAAACGAAGCAAAACAATGCTCTCGTGCATTTTCGCTTTCCTTTACGGACAGGCTGTATGCAGAGCACTATCGCGCTATTATCCCCGTTAAAATTTAAGCCTGCACACGCAGAGCAACGAGGAGCGAGCACAAATCGTAGAAAGTAACCATAACTACCCATCGAGCCAAGTACACTATTTGGAGCACCTAGTTTTCCTAGGCATGTGAATTAATTTTTCTCCGGCACAGGACATCATTTTCGTGCTGCACAGAGAATTTCTGCATTGTCGGGCGGCAATTTCAACTAGGTACACAGACAGCACATGCACATAATGCCGCTCGGCATGAGCGTAGGTAAGAAAGGAGCTTTTTCACGGAAACTTAAATAGCCACAAAAGGACTTTTTTGTGTGTGGCAGTTGGCAATTTGCGCAATTACCTCCTGTGAGAGAAAACCGACAACGACGAGAGAAGCAGATGTGTATGAGTGTCCTGTGTCCGTCCCCATCCGCATGTCCTGTGCGGCGTTCATCATTGTTTTGTTTGTTTCTTTTAAGAATTTTTTTTTCGTCGTCCTCGCCACACTAAGAATCAAGCTAAGAATGGGTCGAGGATGTGGGTGGAGAAATAGATAAACAATCTGTGTGCACTTTAATTAGAAGGATTTTTGCTTGGCGAAGGATTACAATTCTTAAATGTTGTCGAAAAGGATAAAAGTACATTTCAGGGACATGTAGGGTTTTTTTGTGGCCTTTCCGATTGCACTTTGTGTGCATAGTATTAGTGGAACGGCAACGAGATGACAACAACAAACATCGTGAATGAAGCACGTGGTAAAGGGTTTGAGTTTGAGTTGTTTTTGGAACCGTTCTCCTGATCCCTTTTGTAGCTACCGTTCGCCCTCGCACACTCTACTCACTTGCTCGGTCCTGCTGAAAGGATGTGTGATGAACTCAAAACTCTGAATGTGTGATAGTTATCTATGAGGCACAACGATCTATATACCGTTAGTTTCAAGGGTATTACACATAGTGGTGAACAATGTAATGCAGATTGCAGGCAGGGTAGCGGCAGTAGTGGTAGTGATGGAGCTTGAGTGTGGATTGTAAGTGGATGGTTATTCTCGCACATTTTTTTTTACTTTTTTTTGCTGTTTTGTTTTTGTGTTTAAATTCAGTCAATGGAACAATAAGTGTGCACACATTTACTTCAATAAAAGTTTTTTTAGTTTTTCCGAAAAATCCACTTGCGAGAGTAGTCGTGGGGTGATGGGGGACGAAAATAAAAATATTCGTTGTAAGTGCATCGTTGAGTGGTGTGACCATGGATGGGGATTGCATTGTTTACTTTGTGATTGATGGTGTAAAAGTGTTCATACCTACATCACGGTGCGAAAATATTGTCTCAAGGTTGATTGTAAGTTTTCTTTATTGCTGGTGGCGTTCTGAGTGGACATGTCATAATGGACACTGAGTTTTTTAACTGATGATATTTGTCAAGGGTGCGATTTTTCTCAAGTAAACTGTATATGCTTTTTTGGACTGTAAATAGATTTGATGAGGAGTACCTACTTTGGTAAACGTGTGATCTTATGCCGCGATGAGAAGTATTTTGCAAATCGCATTTTGTTTATGTAATGAGGACCAGTAGTGCACAGAATATGGCATTCAAATGGATTCATGTTAACTATGTGTGTGCCTTGAAGAAGACCATTGAGTTCGTTTTCGTTTCGCATATCGAAAAATTCAACAACGAGTTAATCCAAAGACTTTAGTCAGGGAGGTGTGAAACAGGTAATGCAAATGGACACCAATGTAACAGTATTCCATTCTTACACAGAAGATATAAGTAGGAAAAGATCTCACTAAAATTAGGTAGTTTTCTAGAAACCGCCGTAAACTACCATTCCTAATTGAGACATATGTTCGTCAAACACTTTTGCCATATAAAGTTAGGAAAACGGCAGCGAATTCATCCTTCATTGTCCAACCGTATAGCTCATATACGCAAAGCAGATTATTGACAATTTAAAAAAAAACTAAAAGTTTAGATGCGACTACACAAGTGTCGAAAGTGGATCGATCTAGTCGACTGATATTTGATAGGAATTTTGACAGATGACATGCATTTAAGAGTTACAATTGACTTAGGAACTACAGCCAACAGATCATTTGAAGAATAGTCAATACGCCGAATGGATCCGTTATAATCTTTAGCACTTTCATCTCATGGATTAAAAAAAAACAACAGATTAGAGGCATGGCTATGCATCCACGAAATGTTACTGTTTGGAGCGGTTATTGGAGCGGTGTATTTCGCCGACAATTAAGTCGGTTAAGCTCTTACTGTGAATGACAAATTATTATAGCGTACCATCTCGGTCGGAATTTGCTTTTCTTAATAAAATGACCATGGTTAGAATATTCGCCTCCATAGTTCATCTGAACTGAACATTTTCCAATGCTTTGTCGTTCGAAACCACCATATTTTGACAACTCTTAAAAAACGAGATCTCAGATCTATACCAATATCTGAAATAGTCTCTTCAATTGCAGAGTCATGATCGCCGTAATCCGCAAATGAACAGATTTAAATAGAAATCAGAGAAAGAAGATCCTTATGAAGAATTAAAAAAAACAAGAGAAGTCGGTCAATGATCGGTTAAATAAAAAAAACTGGAAATGTTAAGGCTGAGCTCATGGTGCTGTTGAAAAGTAGAGCTTGTAAAAGTAAAATTCGAATGAAGAAAAGCAAAGGAAGGAAATTATACGCCAAACTGAAGAACCTACATGTTAGGCTCAGTATGACCAGCTAATTCCTAATAAATAACGCCTTGTTACGGGCACTTGTCTTTTAACGTTTTTTTCGAGTGGCAGCCAAATCATAGTTCAGATAACTTAAAAACGCCATAGTTTCAAAAAGTTTTCAAACAATTTTTAATGAAAAAATATTAATAATCGAAAAAAATGTTTGTTCAAGATAATTTTTAAATCAATTTGTCACAGCCCTCTTGTTTAAAATCGAGATTAAGAGTAAAAACCGTCCAAATAATAATAATAGTGAAAAAACCAACTAACCCTCGTACACACACTACTGCCGTTAATTAGCAACATTCTTCTACGTCAAACAATTCACCCTCCTGCGGTTCAAGACAAATGATATAATTTAATGCTAATTCGACATGTCCTCTCCTGCCAACATCAACTGCCTCTTATCAGAGATGATTTTTTCCGAAGTCAAAAGAGACAAAGTCAACAAAGCTTTCTCTAGAAAAAAAAACCAAAACTGGACGACATTCTTCTTGATAGCTTTCGACGGTGATGTGCCTTCCTGCCTCCGCCCACATTTTTTTCCAATTCACTATTTACCGTAAAAATGTTATTAAAAAAAATTGGATTCCTAGTATTTAGGCCGAGGAACAGCGCCTACTGCTGAGTATTTTGTTGGTGTTTCTGCATTTCTACTATACTATGACCTAGTGCTGCCACATGCGCAAATCTACCAAAACATGTCTCCCAAACAAATATAAGCGACCACCAAACTAAAAGAGAATGACTGAGCGAAATCTTAGCGAAATAAGAGCGACACTCTAGCCTATTTCATTATCCCTACGTTCTTCTCATTCTGAATCGAAAGGACAAAAAAGCGTCGTTGTCGTCTCTACCAAGCAAATATCGTTCAGTAGGTTTCGCGAAAAAGTCCAAAGGATACCTATATGAAATACACACTGTGATAAACATGTAAACTACACACAAAAAGCTCTCAACTCACCGTAAGGACATGCCACCGCTTTCCTTAATACAACCAGTTTGTGCGCGTCCATTCTGATTAAAGGACCGACAATACACTGTACTCTCTCCTACCAACAAAAAATTAATAATAACCTTGTGTATATGTGTGTGTTATCTAATATAATGAGTTTTTCCCTAGAAAAACATTACAAGCTAGAAATTGTAATGTGAGCAAACTATGCGGGTAACAAATACAAAAAAGGCCTACCGAGGACCTTTTTCTTCACAACAAAGTGAACACAAAACGCAAACCAGAGAAGAATATTTTTTTATATAATCATAGTCCTAAGAATGGGTGTGTGTTTGAAATAAAAGAAATATATATATGTTAAAAATTTATAATCGATGTGTGCCAGAGTGTTTTAAAAGGATATAACCTTTCGAAAAAGTATTGAAATTTAACAATTTCTATAAAAAAAAAAAAATTTAATACATCTAAGTAGTGTTAAGTTTGACAAAGATCTAGAAAAAAGTTACTTGTTTTTAGATATATATATATATATATATAACACTAAGATAATGTTCCAATTGTAGATAAGAACAATTACCTAAAGAAACCAGTTACATAATATAACTTTCGCAGTGCTAAAACAATTAACTCAATAAATTTGCGACCAATGTTTGTCTGTTACGCAATCCAAAAAGGATAACACGGGTATTCCCTTTTTTTTGTTTAATTTCGCAAACGAACGAGAGACAAAAAAAACCAAAATGAAATAGAAAAAATCGAAAGATCCCTCATTTAACATACCTCTCTTCAGAAGGTACATAAAACCCCCAGAAATAGTACATATTCCCACGGCGCACATATATACAAAAATAGAAAAAAAAAGTGCTCTTGTGTTTTTGTACCTAATTTAGGTGGGTACATACATAAATACATCTGGAAATCACAACAACTCAGCGAAAAAAAAATACAGCGAAATGAACACGAACAACAATTTAACTACTCTCTAAAACAAACTCAAACACTGAACGGAAAAAAAAATAGGGAAAAGCTCACCCCGCCTACCCACCCCATAACACAATAAAAAGAGAGCAACTCAGCGAAAAGAAAAGGGAGAATGGCTGCTTTCCTCCACCAAAGAGACGACATAGCGAAAGTTTTGCAAACCGAATTGAAAACTGATTCCGCACAATTTGCCGTACAATAGTTGTTCGCGTTTCGCGAACTAACAACGTTACCTTTTACTCGAAGAAGAATAAATACCAAATAAAATTGCAAATAAAAATAATAACAGATAAAAAACTGGGCAAACAAAAACCTATCATGGATCCCTAGTAGCTATTTAGTGCTCGAAAACAAAAGTTCGAAAAATCATCGAAGAACATCCAAAACACAAACTCCGGAAATGGGGCTTCAAAGAATACATCGCCTGCCTACAACTGCCTCTAAGTAAAAAAAAACACACACACAAGCCAATCACATCGGGGAATACACTGAAAAAAATACGAAAACTTGAAAAAATGTAAAAATAGCACCGAAAACAATTGTTTACAAAATGTCAAAAGAAGATAATTCAAACTGAATATGTTTTCTTTTAAAATGGTGTGATACTACATCAAGTCAATCGCTTTCTTTCTCCCAAATCATACACCTACTACGACACTCTAAAAAAATAATATACACTACACGACGAAGGAACGCTATAGTTTCCTTTATTTTTTGTTGTTTTTTTTCTTTTTGTTTCTAAAGTGAAAAAGTGTGTGTGTGTGAGTGCGTTTGTAAATTAAGTGCAAAACAGATGTAAAACAAAACAATCTTCTTCTTCCTTTACTCTACTCTACTAAAACCTACTTAAAGTACACTTTTTCGAAACTTTCTTTTACTTCGCTTGTAAAAATTTTAATTGCTAAGTACGCATAGTTGAACAACAGTCAAAAACAACTAAAAACAAAAACTAACAACGATCTAGCGAGTGTATTATGGGTCCAATGTTGCCAGAACAACAAAAGAATAACAAAACACAAGCATGGAATACCGATAATCATAGCACAATTCTTGCCTCTCACAATGGCAGTGGTGGCTGTCAATTTTCGAGCGTTCTCTGTTCGAAAGCTGAACTTAAAAAAGACGATGGTGCGAACGCACAAAGCGAGAACATCAAGCATTACCTAACCGAAGATGATCTTGTAGATTATTCTATAAGACCATACTACTCGTTGAAAATGTTGCCTACATCATTACCATCGCCGCCGTCGCCTTCCATCGCAACTACATTACTAGCTGTCGGCAAGAGCAATAATTTCAATAGAATCCTGCAAACAGCCATGCGACGACAACAAACAACTGATCAAGAAGACGAAAAATACCAACATCGTGTGGATAAAGAGCTCACCACGGCAGGAATACCAACCGATGTGAAGAACAACTACACCCGTCGCCGACGACGCGGTCGACTAAGGCCCCTACAGATTTCCTCCTCCGACTGTCTCCTAACAGAAAAAGAACAAACACAAGAAATAACAACAACAGCCGAAATAACAACATCATTAACAACAACAACCAATAATAATAATAATAATAACAACAACTCAATCGCACTTACAATAATTAATTTAGATAAGGATCTACGAAAAGTTTTAACACAACAAAACCAACAACAACAAGAAAATACCATGAACAACATCAACCAGAAAGCCATCACCTTATCGTTGCTGTTGTTGTCATTAGTTATCACATCGTTATCGAAATTTCATCGTTATGTAAATATTTTTAAATATATAAATAATAAGAAAAATATAAATATAATAAAAAACCAACGTCGACTAGCAGCCAATATAAATATAAAAGTAAAAAATAATTTAAAACTAACTAATAAGAATGTAAAAAATTATATATTTTTAATTGGTTTATGTGTTGCCACAACAATACTTCCATTAAATTTAGTTAATGCAGCATCACCATTTCAAAACTCTCAAAAGCATACAAATCATAATAACCATCAAAACAGCAACAACAATAATAACAACAACAATAATCATGTTACTGGCAATGGCGGCGGTGCCCATCTAACATCGTCACCATCATTCCCTATCTCATCCGAAACGGAATTTTTATATCCATCATCACAATCGGACGAGGGTTTCGACGATGATAATAGGTTAATGCCATATTCGCTTCCTACTAATGGTGAGTTGAAAAAAAGTATTTACTATTGTTTTGTATAATAAAAATTGAAATTGAGAAACAAATCTTAGTTAGACACGTAAAATATGTAAAAAGTTCTCATATCAATAGTCTTTTGTATCCAGAGAATACATCGTAAAATTTACCCGAACATAATGTTAACACAAAATGATGCTCCAGTAGTGAACAAAGTATAGCTTCGTTTTCCAGAACGCAAACGAGTTACTATGATGCAATGCATACTTTTTTTAAAACAAATTGTGAATGCATCAACTTCGCAAACAAAAGCCATTTGAGTTTGAACCGAAAGAATACGCATTTTTTTGACGATTTGAAATTTACCAAAACTCAAAACTTGCCAAACAAAAAAAAATCAGTGTTTTTTTCGGCAGTCATAATTACATCGCCGGCTATGAATATGCTGTTCATATACTTCGTCAATTTCCTCAAAATATAAATATTAGACATACGGGGCTTAAAACCTAACTTTTTAAGCAATTTATGTCTGCGAAGTTATAGTTTTAGCAATCTAACGTCTAGCTTGTTATTACAGTTTTTTACTGTGGTAAGTTTGTCAGTGAATAATCATCTTACTTACTTTCCTGATCTAAATAATCCTCATTAAGGAATCTAACCCACGTACAACTAGGAACTACACCAACCATTTTTGACAAAAAAAAAAGAAACCCGACATTTGCTGAGTTCAAAAATATGACACTGACAGACTTTGCGTTATGGTTTAAGCTTGTAATCCTTAAAATGTTCTATCGACTTAATCGTTTTCACTGACTTGAAGGACAAAGAGTGGAATAGTAAAAGTTTACTTTTTTCAAATCCGGTAAACGGGCACCACTCGATTTCGCTCTGAAATAAAAGCTCATTCAATTTTCGGTTCTGGTATGCCAAAGAATGGACTACATGTGTCTGAAGACGAATGTTATCTGTATTTTGTTTTTCTAAACTAAGGTAGCTACCAATTTCTGCATACTCTTAGTTGTATTTCTTTTATTTTTTTACAAAAATATAAAGAAAAATTATTTGCTCGATTTCCTTTAAGTTTTGAAACAGATATTATTGATTTTTATATAAAATTTACTAAAAATTCGCCTTGATTCACTTGTCTTCATAATGTTTATTCGACTCTTTACATATCACACAAAGATAGACAAGAAATGTAGGGATATATTTTGAATCGGATTCATACTCAACATTTCTTCCCAAGGAACTGAACCTCTTATTAAAGATTTCAATTTTGTTTATGTAATTTTCAATAAAAAAAACTTGCCTTTTTCTTTTTCATAGTTAATAGAATAGATTTTGTGGAATTTTGCTTCTTTTTTACGAACATAATAGTTCCTCGGGTCTTTGGTTATCAATTATTGAAAACCATCATATCAGTTGCAAGTTGGCATATACTAAATTCTTTAAATTTTTATAATTTTATTGGCTATTATAATAAGGTTACATAATTTGTATAATCAACCCTATCTTCAAACCTAGTTCTTAGGTTAGTAAACCTTATGTGAGAATTTTATAATAAATGTCACAACCATTTATAGTAAAATAACTTCCACCCTGTTTTGTTTATCAAATGACAATTTTCAATGACAGCTGTTACTAGGACATAAAATACTTTGGGTTTTGTCATTCTGTTCGATAGATATTTACAGCTTTCAAAAGCTAAATGCAACTGAAAAACATTTGTCGTGGAACCTTACATTTTATGACATGATTGCCTATTTTTAAGAACTAGAACAGCTAGAACCCTTAAATTTTGTAATATCTACTTCCAGTAATTCACAGACGCTTGAAAAATTAGGCTACGTGACAACTCATCACAACTCATCATTATACCCTATCCCATATGGGTGTATTAGTTTTGACATTAATTCGTTAACATAGAGAAATAGTTTTACTAGGTATACCTCAAAGTATATGGATTGACTCAGAATCGCTAGCTGAGTCGTTCTAGCCATTTCTGTCTGTCTGTCCGTCCGGCCATCTGTGTGTCACCGATTTTTTGGCCTTACATTTTTAAGTTAGAGTGATGACATTTGGTTCGTAGATAAACGTAATTTAAGGCCAAATCGTAAGAGATTTTGAAAAAGGGTCTGAAGAACATATCTAGACAATTTTGATGTAAATATTTTGTCTTTACAAAGGCGAAAAACGTTGTTTTTTTGTCGAACCATTAAATATTTTGATAAACTGTCTGAACAATATGTTCTGACAATGAAATTTTCTAAATTTTATCGCCAAAGCCTAAATTTTGGGGATATTTATTTTTAGGATGGGATGGGAGAGGGTACTAAACGATCCGCACAGTGGATTGTAGCCTTTTCATATGATTTTGATTTGGGTAAAGTAAATTAGTGCAAACGATAACTTTACAAGTCTTTTTATACTAGAAATATAATATCTGTCAATCAGTTATTATTCGCCTTCAAAATGTTTCAATGTAGAAAATGTTCCTTATATGGATTTGTTTTTTTCTCTTTTCCACCAGTTCTTATAATTTGTACTGTCTGTCCTCTTCTGTTCTAAGTATATCTTCAAAAAATAAAGCTAGTGCTAAATCCGATTTATAAAGCAAGGAAACTTTTTAAAAAATTCTTTCAATTGGACACACCCTCTTGACTAATGATATTATAACCACAAAATGAGTCAACTTGTCTGATTTCATTAACGTATCCTATTTTCATTGTGAATTTGTTACTTTTTGACAGAATTTAATTTAATTATCACCTCGACAAATCTCATGATAATTTACAACAAAATTCTGATAATACACTCTCTCCCCAGCCTTCTAATCAAGCGAATCCCCATTCGGTCGTTTATTAATCAAAATCCCAACCACATCTGGCTGTGTTTGGATTGTAAAACAAAACCAAACCTGCTGGGGTTTTTCCAAAAACAACCGATCGGCCATAGAGCTATATAATGGGCGACAATTAAAATGCACAAGCACATAAATCCCCCATTTCACACGACCCGATGCAATTGCAAGGATCCGTAATAAAATAATTTCTAATTGACAATCCCTGTATACCGTTACAACACTCAATGTTTGTCAGCAATAAATCTGGTTTCCCGCAGACACTGTCAAAAAGTGAATTAACTCTCGAAAATATTGATTATCTCGTCAAGTCCCTAGCCAGTCGGGTGGACATTCAGTCGATTGGGAGTAGGACAGAAACGTGCAAACATGACATACTACAGTGTGTAGTGTAGTGAGTAAGGACTCTACTCGACTATAATTGTTGTGGGGATAATAATGCGAATGAATTTTCTGTACGGTGCGTTTAACATAAATTTTTTGACTCGATTTTCGTTGTTTAGTCGCGTGGGAGAAATAATTTCAAGGATATTCGAGTATAATTGTATGAGTGTGGCAATGAAGGATATAATTTGTTTCTGTGGAAGAATGGGGATGGACGAATGTATCGTCCTAAATTATTGCAATGTGTTATGGTTTTGTGGCTTTAAAGAGTATACTTTGGTCGAATTATTGTTAATTAGTTTGTTGGTATTTAATTAATCCGGTTGCTCGTGCATGAGGATACATAACGGGATATAACCTTACGCAACATGAAGACTCATGACAAGGTTTTGTTTTGAAATTTAAATTTGGGATATTCTTTTTATTTTTAAATTTTTGTTGACTCTTAAAAATAAAGCACTTATTGGATGTGAAAAAAAAACTTTGTAAATTTGGGTCCCCTTACTTGCCACATTTTAAATGGCAAACGATAAGAGATGTAAAGAAGGCATTCATATATGTCAGATATGTCACTTCTGTCAACGCATATACTCCAAGTGCCAATTTTGCATAGAAATGCATACTGTGTAAGAGCCAGCAGATATCTATTTGCTTTTTATCCTGGGCATTCATTGAAGACTTTTGCTTCGAACTTTATTTCCTAGGAACACATAAAAATAGTTTTTCATTAAAAAAAAGTCAAAAGTCAATACAAAATGTTATCAAGTTTATTGACAATTTGATGATCTGAAGGCTTCCATTTTCGTTTAAGCAGTCCGTTTTTTGGACGAGCTATACGTTTTTTTTAATATACTTTTCTCATCTAAGTTCGATTACAATTCTGCGAGTCGTTACTACGTTCCCCGTATTCATTAAATCTTTCACTTAGTTCGCAATCCTTAACTGGCAATTTACGTTTTGTTTTTAATTCGCTAAGTTTTTTTAATCATTTTCAAGTTAACATTCGGCGGTTTTATATTTTGCTTCCTGTCAAAAACCTTTTTAATCATTTCGAAAATTTCATTTTGTAATTTATTGTTTAGCTATTTGATTTTCTACCCAGTATTTTTTCGAAAAACAATGTTTCGCCGTTTGGTTGTTTCGCAAAACAGAACCACGCCATTTTATTATTTCGCAGATAGGTCCTTTCGCGGATTAAGTGTTTTGAAGACTATTCGCGCGAAATTGAAAGGCATGTAATTTAATAAAACGAAATAATTGCAAACGAATTGCATGCCAAATAAAAAAATCTTCATAATAAATTGCCATAATACAGAGAACTGTACTGGTGACTCGGAAAATATTTGAAGCTTAACCTGTATAACAAGCTGCTATTATACAAGCAAGTGCTAAAGCCGGTCTGGACATATGGTATACATCTATGGGGTTGTACCAGTGAAACGAATCTAAACATTCTACAAACTTTTGAAAACAAAATGTTAGGATCATTCGTCAATGTGCCTGCTATATAAGGAATGGAATCTACGCAGAGATGGGTATTCCCGCGGTTAAAGATGAAACGAAAAATTTACATAAAAAAACATAAAAAACGTTTATTGGGACACGTTAACACAAAGGTCCTCCAAATTCTTGACGAAACAAATTTATTGCGGCATCTTCAAAGAACTAAGCCCTTGGAATTGGCTTGATAATAATAAACCGCGCTACAAATTGCGGAAAAAGCAGGAACTCTCAAGGGAAAGTTACCTACCAAACATTCATTACTCGTGATAAAAAATTGCTAGATAAGTCGCATACTTAGTTGCAATACAAATACAAAAAGGGTGGTGGTTTTAGTGGGTTAAAGTCTCACACTACTTTGGGCACTTGCTCATCGTGTCTATCGAGATTTCCACCAGCTCACGAATGTAGCGCGGTGTGTTATTATCGGGCCAAACCTAAGGGCATAGTTCTTTGAAGACGCCGCAATAAATTTGTTACGTCAAGAATTTGGAGGACATTTGTGTTAACGTGTCCCAGTAAACGTTTTTTATGTTTGCGTGCAAAATTTTTCGTTTTATCTTTAACCGCGGAAATACCCATCTCTGCGTAGATCATCATCGCTTAAATACCACGGCGCATTGACGAATGATTCTAACATTTTTTGTTCAAATGCTTGTAGAATGTTTAGATTCGTTTCACTGGTACAACCGCATAGTTATGTACCATGTGTCCAGACCGGCTTTAGCACTTGCTTGTATAATAGCAGCTTGTTATAAAATTTTGCATCGGTTGTCATTCTAATATGATTCCCTTCATTTGCAAAAGGGACTCGAACAGAATACTGGCAAATTGTTTGTCCGTTTATACAAAAAATCTACATGAATCGATTTGCTCTGGTTAATTGCAATCCGCCAGGATTTTGTCCATTCATTAACCTCGTTAAGAGCGTTTTGTAATTTCATATTTGTATCCTCTACTGTTGTGCCAACTGCTAGCATAGCTGTATTGTCATCAAACGTGGCAACTATTGTATCGTTTGTTTGTGGGATATCACGTGTAAATAGGAGGTACAAGAGTGGTCCAGAACGCTTCCTTGGGGTACTCCTGTCAATATTTCTTTGAACTCTGAACAATCGTAGAGTCTATGCTCAAGATACGACACGATGATTTTACATAATTTTTCAGGCAGAACTTGTCTTAGCTTGCATTGAAGGCCTCTATGCCAAACTTTGTCAAAAGCTTGCTAAGCCTCAAGAAATACGGCAAATTTTCTTTTCTTCGAAAGCTTTCTCAATTACATCAGTAATTCGATGAACTTGGTCCACAATCGAAGTTTACTTCAAACACCAAATCGATGGTCATGTAAAAGGCGTTTCTGATCAATAATGGGGTGTAAGCGACCGAGTAATATCCTTGAAAAACTTTTAAAATTATTGGAAGAAGTGAAATAGGTCTGTAAGATTTTATTTCATTCGGTGATTTTCCTGGTTTGAGAACATTAATCCCTTCTGCGACTTTCCACTGTCTTGGTATGTATTATAATCTAATTGCTGCATTTACAATGCTGAGGAGTTTAGTGAATGCTTTTTGAGGCAACATTTTAAGAAGTTCTCCTTTAATAAGGTCATAACCCGGAGCTTTTTTAGGCTTTAATTTCTGTATTTCCCGTTTAAGCTCTGCAATACTTGCATATTTTATTATATTGCTCTCGGTTGTAATCTTAAATGTTTCCTCGAGATGGTAAAAATGCAATTCTAATGCATATATAAAGTGGTACTCCTTTTTCTATCAATATCAGAGAAGCATATGCACATGGCCAAAATTTCTCCCAGCTTAGTAATCCTTCGCGGCGAAAATTTCTGAAGACCCAATACATTTAAGCTCGTCCAACTAACTCCGATCGTAAATCGTCAAAATACATCGTCGCTTGCACATTCAGGAAACTTTCCCCTCCATAGTTTTGCAACCATAAATAGCAAAGTTCATGCCATTAGATTCCAAGGAAACAAAAACGAAAGAAAAAAAACTCAAGAACTAGTAGACGAAGAAGTTACTATTCATTAAGTCACCATCAGCAAACAAATCGGAAAAAGAACTACAATCAGAAACAAAAGGACAACAACAACGAAACAAATATATGAACTTGCATACTCTTGCAATTTATACTCTTTACTCGCTAGAGTATTTATGGGATAATTATGTGCTAGAATGATTTATGTAAAAAGCAAGGATATCGCATACGATTTTTGTCATAGTTTTGAAAAATAATGAGATGTGACATGGCAGCAAGTCAACCATACGATAACGGGGCGGATGGATGGATGGATGTGAGTATAGCTTAATGCATCGTGTAACATCATTCACTTAGGAGGGCGCACAAGTTCGTTCTATAGAAAACAAAAGGACGAAAAAAAGTTATTAATTATACTGTTACATAAGATTTAATAGACAAAACTAATTGCTACTGCTTTAAGGACTCTCAAGGAAAATGACAATAGAAGAGATATACTCCTAGAGAGGGGAGCAAGCAAAAGAGCGACAAAAGGGTACTGTCATGACTGTTAACTTTTGTGTGACACTGTGAAAATATGAAATGTCATTGGGGAGCAGCTGGGACATGAACGACAGTTTTGTAGACAGAGACTAGGGAGAATTGGATGATTAATTGTAATTGTATATTGACTTGGATTCGATTGTAATTGATCTGATGAGGGTTTCAAACAAATTAATCTTGAGATGTTTCTTTTCCCATTGATCCGGCTTTGAATGTACGCTTTTTTGATTGTGGAGTTCGATCTCGTAAAGTTATATGGGGATTAATTGTCAAACTGCAATTAAAATAATGAAACTTTTATGTTTGTATTTTGAAATGTTTAGTTCATATTGAGTGCCTTTGTAGGGCTTACGTTCGGGGTAAAACTAGTCCTCTAGTAACATGGCCTAGCCAACTATCGTTTCACATAAGAGAAAATATTCTTTTTCTTCGTTTGAATTCAAAGAGTGAACCAAATCCCTTTGTGCTCCATTTCCATGCCCCTTTATGAACTAATCATCTCAGACGTACAGTTCTTTTTTTTGGCTGGTCTATATCGTTGTAAAAGGTGGGCCAAAAGAACTCATCCCATGTTGTTTGGCCCTCAGAATATCGCTTATGTTCGCCGTTGCTCCGTCCTGTTGGAACCACATGTCCTACAGGTAAAATTGCAGTAAAAACTCGGTTAACATTGCCCTATAGCGCGCACCGTCCACTGTTGTCGTTTGATCAGCGTCGTTTTCGAAAAAAAATGACCCGATGACTCCTCCAGCCTGAACAGCGCACCATGCAGTAACTATGAGCGGATGGAATGGCTCCTCGTGCATTACTAATGGATTTTCGGTGCCCCAGAAGCGATAGTTTTGCTTGTTCACGTACCCGCTGAGGTGAAAATTACCTCATCGCTCACTATGATTTTGGTCGAAAAATCGTCCACTTCGATTATTCCGCTTCAAAACAGATTTGTCATTGGCGGCCATTTGCAAAAGTTAAAAGCATCTTCCAATAGGGTAATTTTTTTGGCCCTCCTTGTACATGCTAAACTTGTTGTTCAATATTCGTCTGAAATGCTTTTTTTTTAAATATTTTTGGCCAAGAATGGTCCATACGTTCCCGTGGTGGACATATGAACGGAATCGAATTCGATTAATAAATGTTTTTTTAATTATTCAAGCCAATACATTTTTAAAAGATAACTCAAGTATTTTTTATTTTATTAAAAAAAAGAGGTTTTCAAGTCCTCAATGAAACACCATTTATAAGCCGTTTTAGTATTCTGAAATTTGAAATGTGATTCTCAATAACATTATAAAAAAAATTACAGGCATCAATCAATTATGAATTTTAGATGCTAAATCAGTGTAAACATACCTTACACCCACCCACAATGTTCATGAGGCTGCCGCTGACGAAAAAGTTTTAATCAATCATCAATTACGAATTTAGACCCTAAATCAATGTAAACATACCTTTAAAATCTTCGAATGCTTTCGCTGTTTATACCCACAATTTTCATGGCGGAGTCAATGCCGCTGAATACTTCTCTTTTCTGCTGACCTGACTTAAAAATTGCAATGTAGCAATTGCCTCTTACATGTATTTATAATCCAATTTACTCTATTGCCCTTAAATTGTGTTCAACAAAACCAAAACAATGAAAAAAAAAACAACACAATTCACTTCACCATTTTCGCAAATTACTTCAACTACATAGATTTTACAGTTAAAAGCCATAAATTCCACCCACAAAAAAAAACGAAAAAAAAAACACTGCACTGGAAAAATACCCTCCACATAAAATTAAGCTCTTGTGCTCCTTGTGTTTGTTCCCAACATCCTTTCTCTTGTGTTTTCTGCTATTGGAATTTCCTGTTTTATTTACTTTCCTCTTTTCTTTGTATATTCGGAAAACCGCCAACTCCATTACAACGAAAAACAATAAACGATCCACACCACACGCCCGTCATGACTCGCGTCGAGAGTTCCTCTAGAAACCTCTAGAGTTATAGTTACACTAGTTTTTAATACTATTCAGCTTATCTGAGTTTTCAGCGGAGCCGCAAGCCATGAGGGAGGTCTTACCCGCTCTGCCCTGCTATCCTTAATGATTTACCCATTTGAAAGCAAAGGTAAACAATGCCTCTTGGGGGTAATAATCCTGATCTGATCTTAAAAAAGAAACCAGAAACAAAATCCCTCTTCAACTATCTTGCGCTGCAATTCGATTTCATTTTTGTTTTATTGCTCACAATAGCCGCACCGCCCATACACACAGGGATATACTTGTGCTTGACTATCAACCGCTCAGGGATACAATGTCTTTTAGAAATAAGATCGACAATGCCATTTATCATGTGATATCCTGGGACTGAAAATGAGTTATTTCGGGGTGGCACTCTGTGTCGAGCGACAACAAGAAAGAAAAAAAAAACTTGCAAATCATCCCGAAAGACCATTGTCGTTAATGGGTTTGCAAACGTATTATATTGTCGTCTTAGCCTTTTAAGATGAATTAAGGCCAAACAGAGCAACACAAAACAAAACAAGAAAGAAATACAAAAATACTAATGTCAGCATTGAATACTTTTTTGGGGTTCAGGGTGAAAATGGGATTTCCCAAAAACCGCTGTCAATCAAGGGGATAGAATTTCTTGTGAGAGAATATAAGCATTATCCTGCTCCGAAACTATCCTTTTATCATAGTTTTTAAGTGGTGTTCATTTAATGTGTTCAATCCGTGTAAGGCTGATTGATGCAGTTTGGTCCATTCATGTTAAGTTTTTTTCTAGTTAAAGGACCTCATCAGGTATCTGATTTTGCCATTTTTGGCACGTATTTAAACGTTTGATACTAACAAGGTATTCTGTTCAATCAACTACGTACTTCAATTTTGATGACACCCACAGTCCAAAGAGGACCATCGCTTAGTGGCCGCCCTGTAGTGGAATTGTGTTTCGCAATTGTGTGTAAAATCGTGCGCGGATTTCAATGTCCTTGGCATTTTCATTTTGAAACCAACAGAACACTTTACATTTCGATTCACGTTTTGGTAGCGATTAACACGTTCCTGAGTTGTAAATATTTAACCAAATTTTCAAAATCCATTCACATTCTGAGATCCAATCAGCGCTTCATATTACATAAGTCCACGCGAAAGAGACGTGAATACTGAGAACACAAATTTTTCAAAAGAAATATTTCACTTCCGAAAATTGATAATTTCAAAATGAATACTTTCTTGGCTTATAGAAGACATTAAAAAAATGATTTTCAAAACTATTTCGACTCTTTGTACACTTTGTAACGAACAATTTCAAAAATGAATTTTTACTTATATGCTTAAGTGGAGGTATAGTTCGGAATGAACCTGGGCCTCAACCAAAATGCCTTTCCAATTAGACCGGTCTTACCTAACTGCCTCCAGTTGCGCACTCCAATGCTTTTTTCTGCAATGCTAGTTGACTAGTTAGTTCTTGGTTGAATCTTCTTCTCCATAGTCCGTCAATGCAAACGGGACCCAAGATTTTTCGATGAATGTTCCTCTCAAATCGACCAATTATTTATTCATCCACTTTTAACACTGCCCATGCTTCAGCGCCGTAAAGCAGGACTGGGATGATCAGGGTCTTATATAGGATCTCCTTAGTATTTCTTAGCCTTAGCTACTTTCTTTGTCGAAATAAACAGCGGTTGGCTAGAGTAATTTTTCGTTTAATTTCTGACGAGATGTTGTTGTCAGAGCGGAGCCTATTTAGACAAAGGCCCGTCCTCAAAGTTATATTTGTCAATGTTGGCTTTTTGTCCAATTGGTGGATGTTGTTTGTCCTTTCGTGTTGACAGCATATACACAGTCTTACTCTCATTTACTGCCGCTTCCTTCTTTATACAAGGTGGGCCAAAAGAAGTCATACGATGTTGTTTGGCTATTCAGAATATCGGTTGTGGCTCGCACAGTGTGTGGCGTTGCTCCGTCCTGTTGGAACCACATTTCAACCAGTCCTAATTCGTCCAATTGCGGCACAAAAAACTCGGTTAAAATGGCCCTATAGCGCGTACCGTCTACTGTTGTCGTTTGACCAGCGGCGTTCTAAAAAAAAATGGCGACGGAATTCGCGCTGCGCCAACACTACAGACGAATTGTTACGCAAAAAACTAGATACGATTATTCCGCTTTCTTGGGGAGTGTATCGCTCCATGGCTTGTTCACTTGTATTCTACATCTGTATAGTCCACAAATGTCAAAACAGATTTGACATTGGCGGCCATTTGCAAAAATTAGAGCATCTTCCAATCGGATGATCTCTCTATGAAATCACGTTGAGTCCTATCAACGTTGTCACTATCGTCGGCGTATGTTGGTAATTGCATCAATTTTTGGAAGATTGTTCCTCTGGTGTTGGCTCTGGAGTTTTGCTCTAGAATGTCCTGCAATTTTATTAAATTCCTTATCTCAGTCGAGTTTTACAGCTTCTCCATAAAAACCATACACGCCAAAAGCAATTTTTGGTAATCATATTCTTTGAATCGCAAAAATCACTGACTTCCCTCACCAAAAAAAATACCTCCCCCTTTTCACATGGCCTCTTATCCTTAGCGCACTAACCAAAAATCATGTGTAACCTTAAAAAGAAACTAAAAGAACTTAACGACCTCTTACATTTTTATCGCAAAGGACGTGCCACGCCAGCCAAATAACAATGGTGGTAACTTAATTCCTTATTTTTGCACATTTTTCTTCATTCTCTTTTGTTACATTTGATCGCCTCCACCCTCATCCATCTATAGCTACCTCTTCCGGCACTTTATTCAGCCTGCGCCACCTTTTTCCTTTCGTCTTACACAATAAGCGCCTTAGAGTGTGACCTCATTTCAAGTTTACTACAACAATTAAAAAGGAGAGAAAATGATAAAAATTTTAAGTTTGTCACCCAAGTGTGTGTAACGTAACGTAAGGTACCTAAACGTACCTTATATGGGGGAGGAAGTTGGGATGAATTTTAAATCGCTCATGGTGTAACCTCGCATCTTTCATTCACCGCGTACTCAGTACAGAGTGCGCAGGCTGTGTGTCCTTCTTTTTCAAGAAAGCCATAAGAAGAAATCTCTCACATACATACAGAGTTCATACAGCGAATGCGAATGTACACATCAATGTAGGGAGGACCTTTTTTTCGAGAGCAACTAATGAGCGTTAATGGACCAAGAATGCCTGCCAAGTTCAATGCGGCCGCACACCCTCTTACGACGTCAGATTGGTACAAGAGAGTACTCAATTTCTCAGCACATTATGTGGCTCTTCCAGTAAATGTCCTTTCAATTTGTGTGTCATAAGTCAAACGCGCGTAAAGGAGCTGGCTAGCTAGTGTATGGTATAATACAACCTCCCTCAATGCGTGAACATTTAATTTCAATTCTTTGTTAGTAAATTGCTAAACACATACGTACACATGTGGCAATGCCACATAAACGGAAGGGGAGAATATTACAATTCAGGATACATGATTTGTTTTATGACTCCGTTGTTGTTTAGCTGGTGGGGGCACGCCATTTCACAGCTTTTTAATTATTTATTTTTTATTCACCAGGATGTGTGTGGTTTTCTAGTTACAGGATATCTGATACCAATTGTCACACATGTAGCGTAAAACAAACATTACTTGTTGTAGGAAATGGAAGACAATGTAGGTACTGCACGTATTGTGAGTTGAAGATTTATTAAAAAACACTTAAGTCCTTACCGGTACGCAGAGGAATGGTAAATAACACGTTGTTGTCCTCGCATGGCAGCAACATTTGCATTCTATATGTTCAGCTGGGATCTTTTCGATTAAACATTTTTCCTATTCTTACGCTTACATGTTTTGTATTCTCTACCACAGCTGGAATGGTGTTTATGCCTAAGAGCAAAGTGATCGTGAAATCCAAATTCTGGGTCCATGCAAACCAAAGAGTATAGAACTACATAGAGTGCGCGGCTCATACAACAAATTTTTTTTATGTAAGTTACTGATATTGATACCCCAGTATTCCTTTCCCTTGCCGACTCATACGATCTACGAAATTTCTCCTTCACATTACCGCCCGCGTCTTTTTAGCTGTGATGTGTACTCTATGTAGTTCTATACTCTTTGGTTCGGTATACAGATAAATCGGCTGATGTTGATAAGGAAATATAAATATATATATTTTTAACACACTACTTGATGCCTTTTGACATTACTGAATATCGACTAACAGAAGATTTCTGGATATGAATCGATGGATTTATTCGAGCACTGGAGTAAACTCATTCCCCGATTTTTTCATTAACTAAGATTTTTCGACTTTTAGTACCGATTCTTAAGGTTTTAAAATTTCAACTTGAAGAATTGTAGGTAAAGTTGTTTTGTAGCCCCAAACATCGTTTCTATTTGAAAAATATAATGTCTCTAACATCCCATCAAATCCAGTAACCCCTTTGATTATTCCAAAGTACCATCATAACTCTGCGGCCATTCGGCGCATCTGGGATCATATTGCGCCATCTCTAGGCCCATCAAAAACTGGCATTGTAGCAAAAACCCAACTATAACCATAAATATATTACAACCATCAAGCTATCATAACATCGTCATCGTCTTCACATGCACTATAACCAACAAAACCACTACCATCATCATAATCATCATCGTCGTCGTCGCCATCATACTACTTATCATTGGGGCGATTCCTAACACATCTGGGTGTGTTTCAGCCAGTAGTTTATGGGCTTAGCCCCTCTTGCAAAAAAAAAAAAACGCCTTTGACAGTCACAATTTTATCTTCTTTTCGTATCAAGTCCGCTTCTAGCCATCTCCTCTCCTGTCTAAGGGGTAGCTCTTCTTCTACCTCTACCACGTCTCGTGGAATGTGACAAGGCAAAAAAAAAAAAAAAAAATCTGCAAAACGTTATAAACACATCAAAGAACTCGACGACGACGATGATGATGACGGTGACGAAAATCCACCATTCAAGTCTAGGACGACTCGTAGATGCATTGCGGTCTTTTGATTCTGGAACACACAAGAAGGTGTCAGTGCAACCGTGGTTATTCAATATTCTTCTTCTCCGCTCATCTGCTCACCATTCGTTTTTTTCACTTTTTGTTTGGTTTCATTTTCCATTTCCTCTCATTGGAAAACAAAAGTAGATCATGCCACAGAGTGAAAGAAGTGAAACGTGTGCCACATCAGGATGCAGAGCGAGAAAAGAGGATAATTTGTTTGATGAGAGGGATTGGTTGAAATGTGCGGCGCGCGTGTACTATCCTCTTGACAAACGAAATGAAATGGGGAACATCTGCAATGCCACAAAATCGGTTCTGTGCTTTTGCTTAATTTATGTTTTAGTCTAGTTTATTGTGCTAATTTTGACATAAAAACGCTAAAGGATATAAGAGGAATTGCTATTCATTGTTCCTGTGAGAGTGGATTTTGTTTGCTATTTTAAGGGATGCGAAAATTGAATGACACGGGATACAACATTTTTTCTTAAACACGATTTTATCGGCTGAAAATAGAACACAGTTGATTGCTTTTCCAAATGCTGGAATACCTGAACAAATTTCTCGATTTTTAATAAACATATATTTTTTTAAATTCTAAATTTGATTAGCAGGGAAGAATCTTTTAAAAACAAGCTTCAATAAAAAGGAACAACATGTTAGCTTCCTTCATAATTTTTTACATGCTATAAACGTGACTAAAAAATTATTGCTTGAAAAGTTAGAAATAAAAATTTTCCAGAAAAATCGTTGTGAGAGAATGTAATGCGTAGTTATCAAATCGGTCTTAAATGTAAAACTTATTACACATTTTTACGAAACGATATTTCAATATTTCAAGAATTCATTAATTTTGGTTACCTAAAATTATCGTGATTCCAAATCCTCGTAATCGTTAATACCATAACCAAACAAAACAAACGGTGAAATGTGGTTTTAAATCTCGTTTCTTTATCAACAAATGTTTGTTTCTGTTTTCATTTCGTGTCGCTTATTCATTTAAATAACTAGCTCCAAAATTATTAAAAACTCCAAAAAAATCCACTCGATGAAAACTCATAGGGTAGAGAGTGCTACTTTAAACCTGGCAAAAACACAACTGACAACTCTTAAAATGAAGCATCGGGAGCCTTTAAATTTTTCTTAATTTTTTTGTAGATTTCGAAAAAAAATATGATTGGAGTATTGAAATAAAGTTTGTAGCTCATTAAATGGGCTGTTTTAGCCTGAACTAGATGCTCAGAGTTTAGTCGCGTACAGTGTGGCCAAATTCGTTTTGTTGGGAAAAAACTTCAAAGAAATCAATCATTCCCTGAATTTAACATAAACAAGCAAATTCACAAACTGTCTGATTATAGACGCATTCCACAATTTGTTGGCAGTTAAGGAGGTGGATATAATTTCAAAAAACCTGAAATCGCTTATTTATGTCTTCTAAATAATGCGCAAATTTTGTTAATAAAAATTGAACGATACGTCTTGCCAACCTCTTTAACTTTCTCTTATAAAGTGAAAGATATTGTTTTCGTGAAAATTTTTGACCTAGAGATTTTGATTGTTTCTAACACTACAATGATAGCGGAACCCAAAAAAAGAGGTTTTTAGAATTCCGTCCGTCGGTTCGACGGTCTGCCGGCCAGTCCGTATCTTCGTACAGGTCTCTCTAGCCTAAACGACTCGACCGATTTTCTTCAAACTTCGTATCCAGTCTGGTCAAAATGCTAGGCCATTTTTTTGTTTGCTTTTAGCCATGTTATTACCGGTAGGTACCTGACATATAAAAATCATACACAACCTCAATTTTCTCGAAAACGGTCCTAACGACTTTGATTGAACATCATATATACTATAAGTATATTAGTTTCAACAAAACAGCATACCGAGTTTTTTTCGAGAAGATCCATATAACGGATTTATGCATATAGGCCATATTAAGAAAATCGTAAATTTCTCGCAAACTATTTTGCCAAATTCAATGAAATTTAATTTGTTTTCTAGTATTACTGTTTTCATGAGTTCCACATAATTGGTTTCGGCTCAATTATCCATAGACGACATTTTCAGTTTTGGCCAATAACGGAAAATCGTTATTATTCAAATGGACACCGATAACATTCAATTACGGAATAAACGTTCATATATAATCATATTTCGACATTATTCATATAATTTTTAGCCAAATTATTACAAATGTCAAATTAACTCGCAGTGAAAGAGAAAGTTGCGTACGACCCAGTCGTGCACCCACCACTCGTTTTTTGTTGAAATTGTTTGTTGATAAACACAAGTCGTCATCTTCTATTAAATTCATTTGATACTCTAACCTTGTGCAGTCACAGTCATATCGTAATCAAGATGTAGAACGTCGGAATTAATATGTGTACTGTACATGGATCGAAGCTGTTTATTGAAGTAGGCAACTGCTTAATTAATCGGCTTGAGTTTAATTTTTTTAATTTTTATTATTCAAACTTTAACGTGTCATGTTTCATTATTGCTGGCGTTAGTTATTTCAGTGTCAGTTCTTCTATTGTTCGCTTGATGGTAGCAATAATATTTGGTAGGTCCCTAAAGTCTATTCTAAAACATTGCGTCGAAATTATTTGACGATGCTCTCTCTCTTGGCATACGAATACTTAGACGAGGATTTTCAATATGCAAACATAGATTATGGAGACTACGGAGGTTATTTCGGTAAGTCTTGGGCTTCAAAAAAAAAAAACAAAAAGAAACATCACCCAGTCTTGACATTTCTACTTCCAAAAACAAACCTATTACTATAGCCTTTCGAATTCTCTCTCAATCTTCTCTTTTTCAATTTTATTATAATTTTGTAATTTTTTTTTTAAACAAAACACAATTACAACAAAAATATTTCCTTTTTCTATCCTTGATCTGTGTCTTTTTGTTTATCTCTTTCCAGAAACGGATCATAACAGAACCACAATAGAAACAAAAGCCCCTCTATTCCCAACGGACCTCTTTACAAAGGAACAATTAGAAAACGGTGCTGTTATATGTCATATAATTGGTGTTATATATATGTTTGTCGCACTAGCGATTGTTTGCGACGAGTTTTTCGTGCCTTCATTGGATGTGATCATCGAAAAACTAGGTATTACAGACGATGTAGCCGGTGCTACATTTATGGCCGCTGGCGGTAGTGCGCCCGAGCTCTTTACATCCGTTATCGGTGTGTTCGTATCATTCGACGATGTTGGTATCGGTACAATTGTCGGTTCGGCTGTCTTTAATATCCTATTCGTGATCGGTATGTGTGCGCTGTTCTCGAAAACGGTGCTAACGTTGACGTGGTGGCCATTATTTCGCGATTGCTCATTTTATAGTGTTAGTCTGTTGATTTTGATATATTTTTTTCGTGATAATCTAATTTATTGGTGGGAGGCGCTGATACTGTTCAGCATCTATCTGGCCTACGTGGGATTCATGAAGTGGAACCAACAAGTGGAGCGATGTGTTAAGAAAGTCATAACGAAAAATAAGGTGACTCGCGTTCGAAGCACTGATCAACTAATGCCTGCAGTAAGTAGTTGGGAAGTTTTTTGTGTGTTTTTTTTTAGTAATTATTTTTTATTTTTTCTCTTATTTTTTCTCTTATTTTTTCCTTATATGCATGAATAAAGAATTTATGTTTTTTTTACTTTTTTTCTGATTTTATGATTATTTTTAAACGTCATTCTGTCATAAATTTCTTTTATATCTTGATGCCACAAGAATAGCAGTGCTATCAATTTCAATTCCTTTCTTGGAATGTCGTGCATCTCTGGGCATAGTAGATAGTTGACAAGCTTTCACTTGCACTAAAAATAATTGAGCTTAAAACCGAACTTTGTTGGAAGATGAGGTGTTAGAAAATATTAAAAATACGCTTTACACATTCGCTTTCATACAAATCAGTGAATAATTTACATGCATTTTATTCCGGTTCACAGGAAAGTGACTCAGACTAGGTATCTGTACTTATTTTGTTTGAATATTGTAAAAGGGCATTCGAAATATGCATTGTAGATGTCTTACTTCTGTTAAGGTCGATTATATGCATTTTTACTGTTTTGCAAACATTAGCTTCCTGAAATATTAGTAATTATGCCTTAATAGGAGAAGAAATAAATGTGTGCAAGTTGCTTTAAGTTCGATTCTTATTGAAAATGTTGTTAGCTCATTTTCGCAATCGCATGGTATGGCAGCAAAATTAAAAACAAAAATCTAGATGTTCAATGAACTAAAATTTAGAAAAATTGATATACATAATTGTTTTACTTATAGGGGTAATTATATTCTATCTTAAATCTTATATGGAGGGTAAATTATTAGCTTTCCAGAATAAACATATATTCCAACGTATGCTCTTACAAAATGCAAACTATGTTTGTAAAAAGTAATGTTTGTTCCCACAATTCCATGTCAATTGCTCCCTATTTTGGGTTTATAATTTAAAAATCCTGTTATGGAGAACAATTTGTTAAATGTGCGTACATTTTCTGTCTATAGAGATATCTAATGAAACTATTATATTATTTGCGTTTACATGATAAATGTAATGGCCGACAAACGGAAAAGAGATAGATCTGCAACAGATCATGATCTGACACCTTTAAAGGTCAACCTTCAAGCGTTTCTAAGCAAAATATTTAGAAAATGTATATAAAATATAGATATGTCTAAAACATGTCCACTTTTTAAAATATTTTCTTCAAAAAATTATATTTTTAAAATTTAAATATATTTCATTCTGAAAGTTGCATTTAGAAAGAGCATATTTAAATAATGAAACGTTTTTAACAAGCCCCGTTTAAAAAATGTTTATTGACGATAATGCTAAGACAATGTTTTCTCTAAATTCGTCCCTCAATTATGCTGCGCCCTGCAGCCCTCCTGCTTCAGCTCACTGTTGGATTTGGGATGTGCGCGAGTTTGGATGCAGGCAAAAGGAAATAAGCCCCACAAGCAATAGGCGTTAACAGCCGCGGGACTTATTTTCATTTCCAAATCGGGAGATATTTCGTTTTTTTTTTTTTGGGAATTAAGCCTTTTGGGACTTATTTCCGCGGGGTTTGTTACACTACATCTTTTTTCTTACATAAAATGTGAAGCAAAACAGAGACATTGAATAATAGGGATACCTATTTTATTGCGTTCTTCTTTAAAAACAGAATTCCTAATTTTAATTCATCAGGGCGATAGCATTTAAGAAATCCTTCTTTATGTCGAAACGTTACTTTAAATTTGCAAATCACATTATTAAATTGTACCTCCATCTCTGTTAAAACAAAAAAAATGTTAAAAGCCCCACGCCGAACCCTCAAAACTCAACCCATGCTAAGAAAAATAAACTAAATTTAATATGCTCATTTAAGAGCCCACTCGAAAAGAATCTAATGCCATTTTGTCTGCCGTTCAACCCTCCTTTGATTCAGCCAATCTCCCATATAAAACTCCATCAACCATATGAAATATTATTTAACTTTATTTTGATTATAATGGCAAATCAACAAAATTTACATTTTTATGTATGTTTGCACCATTCCATTGTATGCATAGACTATCTCACATTCGTATACACGCTCAAAAAACATCTCTTAAAAATCAAGACCCGCCACCATTGATATAAGCATCGTCTAACTTTATTTTTGTATCCCCAACGTACGTATAATGCCGGGGTTGAGGAGGCTCTTCAAATGTAAATGACAAAATTGCCCCAGGAGCGAACAGAACACATTGAATTAATGTCATAAATCACAAACATTTTATAGCATTATTAAAAAAATTCATGCAAAGGACATTGCCTTTCACAAAGACACAAATGTTACCAAAAAAGCCAGGTGAACAATTCTTCACGAAAAGAGGGAGGTGCACGATGAGAATCATTGATGTCAATTCACTTTATTCACTTGTCATGCGTTTATATTGTTTATTCTTTATTTTTTAGTTTTTTTTTCTAACTTAAACCTTAAATTGAATTTACTACCAACAGCAGCTAACAAAAAAGTATAATGCGCCTCACACGCCTTCAATGGTTTTCAGCATAAAGTTTGAAAAAAAAAAATCAAAATCTCAGAAAAGGCTTTCAGAAGTAAGGCTTTAGTCTGGCGTTCACTGTTTTTGTTGAGAGTTGGTTTTCTTAGTTTTATTTAATTTTGTTTATTAAAACTTGTTTGCTTAAATATTTGCTTGATGAAGTTATATTTTGCTTATTTACATGGCATAGCCTCCAGATAGCTTAGATTAGACTTGAGAAACATCATCATTATACTCTTATACACTTGGATAATTTAAATTTAAAATTTATAATTTTTATTAAAAAAAATGAATTTGTGTTTTGTTAAGAAAACGAAAATGTATAAAAAATGTTCTTAATATGCGTTGAAATTTTAGAGTATTTTTTTTGTAAATTTGCAGTATAATCGGTATCATGATTTAAAAGTTAAAAAAATTAACTTTTTTAAGTGAAAAGATGTTATAAACGACTGACAGATAAAACAGAAGGTTTACAAAAAAAATCCAAACCAAAAAGAGGGCATTTGAGAGATATGTTTGATTCTATAATAATGTCATGTTTTTAATGAAAAATAGTGGCGATAGCTTCAATGTTTCTTAAATATTTTAAATTGTTAGTTGAACTGGTTAAAAATTTCAAAATGGTTGGTAATTTTTTGTTGGGTGAACAATTTTTTAATCTTTTTAAAACCAATCGCCGATTACACTGACTCTTATAGAGTAACTATAAAGTTTGCAAAAAAATCAATTCTGTTAATTAACTTTGTTTATTATACGGTATTCACACCGAGCCGAAAAGTGATTTTCTTTACAAATTTTGAAAAGTAAATACCATTGACTTATTACATATGGACTGCTTGTGAAATGTAATTTTCATACGCCTCTGCGAGAAAATATGTTCCAAAACAGCACATGCGCCAGTGTTTCACTGCGGATTACCAAAGAAACAAATGTCGCCGGCAAGCAAATTTCCATAGTAACATGTCAACAGCAGACATCTTGCGAGAAGATATTCATTTCCATAGCGACATGTAGTGTCATCTATTCAAACGTTGGAAAACTACAAAGAGTGCTTTCAAATGAACTCTGCAATAACAATATGTTTCTTTACTTATTGGCCCATTAACTAAACGAGTTCGATATATATATATATATATTTCTTCCTAATATTTTATGGTCATTTACATCAATTTTTTTGCAATGGGATGAAGCAAACGTTTTTTTAGCTTACTTAGTTTTCCACAGTGAAACAGTGGCGTGTCTGTTGTTTTGGAACATACGTGAAGTTCATAGAGATTTATGCACCCATTTAATTTTAAGGTTTTGGGGTTAAGGCATAATCATGGCCTCTCGATTCATCTTGATGACAACTTAAAAAAAAAATTGATTTTCGAAACTGAAATATTTCCGGGAAAAAAAAAATATTTGTTCGGGAAGCTACCCTGTCTGCTCTTCTATGGGAAGTGTGGAACGCATTAAACTCACCGTTTGGTATAGCTTCCTAAAACAACCTAAATCGTGCTGACCATTTTCGAGACTTGGTAGCTGTCTTCAAAAACTGAAAATCTTTGGGATATCTTTTATCATTTCAATCATAATCTTTAATGAAAACAAAAGGTTTTCATAATCAGTTTTGAATATAAGCTTCATTAAATCGCCTAACATATCCTAAAGTTGTAAAAGCGTACAAGTGTGTACACTGACAAAATAGGTGAACAAAAAATCATTCAAAGCGAGTTATGTTTTGTTCACGTTTTTTTGTTTTCATATTCGAAAGTAGTGAATTTTATTCGGCTTTTAAGGTAATTTTTGTGTTTGTTTGAAATTCTTCACCTTCGGAACGAAATACGGATATTGGGTCCTCTCTGAAATCTGATATATTTTTAATAAGGTATCCGTACCGATCAGCATCTTGAGCATTTCGCACCACGTAATAGATTAAGTAAACATTTTCGAAAGCTACGCGTTGAATTTCTTCCAAAGTTGCCCGAACTGATACGAACGAGATTGTATGCTTTATTTATTTTGTTCCACTGCGGATACCTTGAAATCAAAGTGAGTTTTGATTTTAACTGAATTTCGTTTCGAAAATTCTTCCGAACGGATACATCGATGGGGCTGATTATTTTAACTTCAAGCCATCCGCGAAGAACAATTCTTTTTTAAATTAAATTTTTCCTTATGCTTTCGTTTGAATTGACAAACTCCCGACGTTCTTGCAAAATTTTGTAAACAAAATAAGGTAATATGTTCATTAGAAATTACATATCGGTGACCCATTAGGAATCGATTAACAGCCTCACATATGGGGTAATTTTTTATAGAGTCTTGGTTCGCTTTTGTCTGGGATATGTCATTATACCTTATTTAAACATGTTGGTTCCGAATCGTGAACACACAAAAACCTAATTCGCACTGCAGCCTACAATATCCTTCCGCAACTATTCCTCTTATGAATTACATCCTAAACACCAAGTTTATTTCCCCAAAAGCATGTTTCAAAGGCCGCAGCAACTATCAGTTAACATTTATATCGTTACCTAACCATATTCAGGTAAAGCTTACGATAGTCCTTTTATATATCCTTTATGGGTTAACAGCCTACTAAAATGTGACTATTACCCAACTGTTATCAGAATACATTCCCATTTTATTTGGGTCACATCCGCATTACCACAAAGACCTTCTCTAAAGCCCATAAAATGTTGACAATAAAAAAAGTTACGTATACACCACATACATCGCTTATTTGAAACCTCTGTAATCGCATGGTCATTATACTCAATTATTATTTCGCTGTTCTTCGCATAACTTTAATTCCATGCGTAACGAATCACAAACTCATCCAAATCACCTTCATTTCTGACCCACACCGTTTCCATACACTTAGCATATAATTCAAACGATTTAACTGCCATAACTGACATTAAGAACTTCCGTTTAACGTCTATGCGCGCAGTGTACTGCACTCGCAATCTACAATTAACACGAAGCTACCCAACTATTTTACGTTTCAATCGCCCCCCCTCGGTCTAATTGTAATCGATAATTGTTTTAATGAAGTTTCGCAACTCTGCCTCCCTACGTTTGGGTGGAGTAACTACCACATCCACGCCTCCTTTTTTCTCTTCCTTTGCAAGTAGGTGTATGCTAATCAAATAAATTAGTTCTGGCTAGATGCGAATACACTCAGCCATATAATACAACTCACAAAGGTGGTATAGAAACGGGACAACCTTCAGAGCTCGTGCTCCAATATGCGAGGCCAAAGTATATAAACAAATTTTTTGACATGTCCTAGTTTCCCTGGTAGCAGTAGTAGTAGTAGGAGTAGTAGTAGTGTGGTGTCGTCACTATACTGCTACTCATTTGGTGCGCAACAAGAGGAACGTTGCCTTGACTTAAATTATAATAAATTAAGTTGCCGCGCGCGCGTTTTTACTCCTTGTAGGGGCAGGTGGACATTGGATGTAGATGTACAATTGTACGCTTGTAGGTTGGTAGCAATATTAATGGAATGGGAGTCGAGACATGATATGTTAAAGTTAAGGTGAGATTGTGATTTTTTTTTTACAAAAGTCTGGAAGGCAGTTATTCCGTGGGGCAGGGGTGTGCTAAATTAATTGAAATTGTGTTGTATTTTGTTTTCGTGCTTCTTTTCGGTTGTAATTTGTTTGATTTAATTATGTTTATCATGCGATGTGAGGATGTTGGATAGATTGTTGGCTTCTGTTATTTTCCATGGCATAGGCCTTTGCAAGATATTTTTTTTACAGTGTAGAGGCTAGTGGTAGGCTTTATTTTTAGAATCCTTGGAATTTACTTTAAACATCTTAGTAAAGGGTGTTTTTCTTAGAGGAATAGAACTTCGAACTGAAATAAAACACAAGAAAATCGGTTTAATGTCCATCAATTTGGTTTTATTGGAAGGATAATTTTATTCCATTAATGTTTAAATATGATTTCGGGCATGTGGCCGCCGCGGCTGGTTCGACTTTAGCCAAGTCTAGAGGTCCAACTTTCAACCACTTTTTCGAGTATTTGGGGCCGTATGTCGGCAATAACAACACGAATATTGGCTTCCAAGTCCCCGGACGTTTCTGGTTTGTTGGCGTAGACGAGCAGCTTCACATATCCTCAAAGAAGATAATCCAATGGTGTCAAATCACAAGATCTTGGTGGCCAATCGACAGGTCCATTCCGTGAAATTATGCGCTCATCGAATGTTTCTTCAATCAATCGATTGCACCGTGCGCTGTGTGGCATGTAGTGCCGTCTTGTTGGAACCACATCTCATCCACATTCATGCCATCCGATTTGGGAACAAAATAATCGGTTATCAATTAACCGGTCTCAATTAACGGTTACTGGCTCTCCAGCATCATTTCCGAAGAAATATGGACTAATGACTCCACCAGCCCATAGAGCACACCAAACCGTCAGTTTTTGTGAATGTAAGGGGTCTCATGTGGATTTTCTTCACTCCAAATGCGGTAGTTTTACTTGTTGACGTAGCCATTCAACCAAAAATGAGCCTCATCACTGAACAACATTTCGCGATGAAAATCAGCATCGATATAAATCTCATATTTGGCCCATACACCAAAATCACGACGCATTGCATGGTCTCGTGGAGCTTGCGGTAAACTTCGCGAACTGAACCATTATTTTCGAAATAAATTTGCACGATTTGCAAGCGTTGTTCATTTGTCAACCTGTTCATGATGAAATGGCAAACCAAACTAAACACAAAATGTCAGTTTTATCTCTGTTTGGAAAACCAACCTCTAAAAAAAACAACCTTTATTTTATACTATGAAAGCAAAATGTTGAACAATTCGCTCGAGGTATCAACAATACTCCTGCGTTATATTGAATGTAAGTAGTGCTGAGCATAATAAATACATCGAATCATCTCCAAAAGTGCTCCACCAATGTCATTTCTATTTGTCATATGTAGAACTCCCTCAGCTAGAAATATTTTCGTAGTATCTGAGTATGGCTTTTTTATTCTTGTGAAAAGGGGGAGAAGTAGACCTAAGAATTTTGTACACATACATAAAAAATATATTTAGATCAACTAGGCAGCTGTCTATGATTTTACCGTGGATGTCTTAACTTTGGTATGCTAATCATTACCATGTCAAAGCTAAGGATATCTTCCCTGAGTCTTATTATTAATATCTCCTAGTGACCTTATCATAGATGTGGTTACTTCGAAAATAATGGTTTCTCCATTTTTCTTTTTTTAATTTTCGAAAACCTTGTTATCACCAATTACCCAAATCTTTGAAATAGTAAATATTACCACAAAAATTATTCTAAATAACGAAAGCACACATCTTTTTGTTATTCATCCGTCGGCGGCAAAAAAAGAACATGAGTACGATTTCCAATTGAGACAGGCGCATACCTTTTTTTTACCAATGTTGCACTCAATTTTAAAATCTACCAGTTTTCTTTGCTAAAAAATAAACTAAATATTTTGTTTACCCAATTCTATTTCAAACAAATCCCACCTCATCTTATACAACTATTCCCAGTAAACCGAAATGTCACTGGTCCTCTATCCAGGTATTTATTCCCTCCCACTCCATTTCCATTCCTAGCACAAATTTAATAATGAAATTAATATTCCTAAATTCACAACAATCCATTTCAATAAAACAAAAATACTCTCACATCCATTCCCTCTCCAACAGGATGAATGGAATAAAAATAAATACCCACTTCATCCTTTATGATGGGAAATTTTTCGGATATTTCATTCATTGGTGCACATACCTCAGTACGCAGTTCTGTGCTTCCCTATCCTGTATTCATTTTCATAACCTTGGTATCCTGGATTTCTCTATCATTTGCCTCTATTCGCATTCCGGCTTTTTGGAGAATTACAATTCCCCCTAGACAAAAAAGAGACGATGAAGAGAAAATTCTAATAACAAAATGCCAAACACAAAACGGCCAACAGCAACAACAACATAACGAAAAAGGATGAAAAAGAAAAATCTACTCAAACGTAAATAATTTTCTCTTTACTACTACTCCTCCGCCAAGAGCAGGGAAGGGGGATTAATAGAAAAACACTCAAAGGATATGTCAGAGTGAGGAACCACCGGCGCGCGGTAGTATTAGTCCTTGATATTATCGCATGCCTATTCGATAGCGCTAGGAATAGGCAGGCGTGGCAAATCGAAATATATTAACCCATAAAAATTATCAAAACACAAGAGTCGACAGGATATAATGTGTGATGTGTTGTGTGTGCGTACGTAAGAAATGAGATTGATGGAAACAAAAAAAATAATGATATGAATTTGGAGAATGTCAATATCACACGTCATATTACATATATAACTTGAGACGAGAGCGTACAAAGGACGCATGTAAATGGAGTAGGAGGTAGATACGTATGAAAGACGAGGTGGATTTTGTGTGTAAAGGTTAATGTTATGAGGCATTTGAATGGAATTGGGATGTTTGGAGTATAGGTCGTTGAATCGCATATTGATCCCTAGAATGTTATGAGGCATTTGACCATTAAGGTAGCCTCCTTGAGTATCTGTTTTAATAAAAATGGAGTTGAGTACATACATAATTTATGAGCGTTTGCGATGTGCCTTTTTTTTTTTTTTGAGGCATTTTGTTCTTACACTAGGTAGTTACAGGAAGCCTTCACCGAGTTCACCTAGAGGAAAACAAATACACTTGGCCAATAGGCGACTGCTCAGGGAGAGGATTTAATGGAACCTAAATTATACACTCTTTACAACCACAACAGTTTTCTGTAGACTGAACAACACACTGAATAACACATATACAATCTCATATAAAATCTCAAAACGTCCTGTACAAGTCGGTATAGCTCCTCATTGCCTAGTTCAACACGTCCCGAGGGATGCGGGTAATTTCTGCAGTGATGGCCCTTTCAATTCGTTAACGGTCCTTGGTTTTTTGTTGTAGACTCTTTCTTTACCCTTACATGTAAACACAGGGGGATTGTTGAGAGTTAGGGTTTTCAGCGGTTGCGATTAGTGTTAAAAATATTCTTCGAAGCGTGACTAAGAGTTTACTAAATTGCCTTCTTAGCCTAAGAAACAGCGGCTAGCAAGATTAATCCTTTGTTTTTTTTATAGTTCGTTAAAATAAAACAACTACCTACTACCGGTAATAAAGAGAGAGATCTGTTTTTGAGTCTTCGCTGAACTAAAGGGAAGAATCATCCGTGATCGTGATCTGAGAAATCATTCGAGTAGTACTAATTTTCACAAAAAGCTTATCTCAAGTTAGCACTTTCGATTTATAAAATTGTAGCTCCGCAATCGTAGAAGGAGGTACTCCTAACGAGCGTGTTACGTCAAAATGTTGTATTTGTGTTTAGTATTTCCCCTCGAGGGAAAAACGCACTGTCTCCCAGCATTAATTACTTTTTCTCCATCAGATATAGATAGATAACTGTTAGAGTTAGTTAACTACGAATGTGTTTGGGGCGGGTAGAGGAATGAATGATCAGACAGGACACTTTTCTCAGATAGAGTCGGTTTCCATTATATAGAATATTTTGTATACGGAAACACGTTTATTCATCTGACTAGTCTTCTGTTTCAAAAGCACTCAGCCTGACTAAATTTAGAACAGATAAAAAACGGTTCCATTTATATCAAAATCTCCTCGTTCATATTTATTTATTTTTTCACGCACATCATTTTATTACAACCCACTCTTATTACTTCTCAAAGCTCCAAAAAACGCTCTGAATTCGAAAGGAATTCTCGACTTGACATGGAGCAGATAAATCACGAATAAATTGATACTCGTATTCATGGGTTTCCATTTGACTCACGACCTATTTCCTTTTTTTATTTTCCTTTTGAAGACCTTAATTGCGTATGGAGCAGTGTGGTACCAAAAAAAAACAACAACGTGGCTCTCATAATTAGTCAATCACTAGGGCAAATAAATAAAAAAGCTTCACGACATGCTCGCACATAGATTTACACACAATGAAGCAAAATTATTGATTACTTTCTAGTCCTTCAGCGAGACGTTGTCCTTGGGTTATAAATATTTGAGATGGATTAGGCAAGGGTTTGCGTTTTTTTTTTCTGTACATGGTTAGGGTTACAAAAAATGCTAAGAGAAAAAGGGACAAACTTATGTCACTCGAGATTACGGACAAGTGAGCAATGAAGGAATTTTTAATGAGTGACAGTGGACGAGTAAAGGTTTATTTTTAAAGTAATCCTTAATTAAGGAAAATTAAATAGAGCTACTTGACACGTTGATATATTTGTGTTTGAAACTTAGAGAGGGTTTTTTTTTCAAGTTGCACTATTTCTAGATGGAGTCACAGTGAAGTGTATTCAGAAGGTTGAGGTTTTGTGTTTGTCCGTAGGTTTTAGCTTAAGATTGCAAGCACATGGAAATAAGTTTGATCACCAAATATTTTTAGAGTTAGTGGTGTTAAACAACTGGTCTCTTTGTCCCCATTATGGAACTTATTAGCTTTTTGAACTTTCAGTGGCAATGATTTCTCAGCGCCTGTAAGACTTTTGCTGTTTATTCTTGTACTTAATATACTTAATGGCCACTTGGCGGTGGTATAATACCGGGATACCGTTCCTTTCTTGAACTTACCCTAGCGAGTCGATATAAACGAATGTACCTAATGGAATTCAGCCCGAGATACTCGTACTCTCCATGTTTATGTCATTGGGGTAGTTAGTCCGAAGATCAGAATGTCTTGTCGCTAGCCATCGCCCATAAGACGTGCTTTCGAATCACCTCAATAAGAAAATTTCCAATTCTATTCAGTTGAGCCCCATCGAGTAGAACATTGTTGCGATAATAGTGTATGTACTTGGATTCTGGGCGTCCAGTACAGTCCTAAAAAGAATCGGAGACTACGACTCTCAAACAGCCGTCGCCAGTTGTGCAGTGGTTGCTACAATGTCGATTCCTTGTATGCCTAGGTATGTGTTCTGTGTTTTTTGGCCAGACTTTACAATCGTGCATTGCTAACCTAAGTCTAGCCGCCAGGTGTCCAGAGGTTGCTCAAATTTCCATCCCTTTGCATGTCTGGGCAGGTGTTGAGTGTCTTTGGGCAAATCTTCCGATGTAAACCTGTGTTTCGCCATCAGTTGTCCAGAGCATACTGAAATTTCCACTACTTTGTATGGCTTTTCAGTGTTGCTGCTAAATTCCCCATTATTTTGTATCCCTCCCTGTCTATATGTTATGTTTTTGACAAAATGTGATGGTCATTCGATGTAAACCTATGATTGTCGCTATTTGTTCAGAGCATAATTACATTTACATTCCTTTAGTATGTGGGCGATTCAAGTCTGTCTGTGTCTCCCCGCCACTTGTTGAATATGAGTGTGTTGTGCGTCTTTAGCAAACTGTCTAATTAATATTGCATTACCAACGTGATGCTAGTCTATTTCATATCAACCCCAACTTCCTTTAAGACACAGCATAAAACTTATATTTGATATTGATGAATAAAAATAATTAAAAAGTTATTTGATTTTTGAATACCTCATAATACCTATTCATTCTTACGACATTTTAAATTATTGGGAGTCATCGTCATAAACCATTAAGCTAAGATTCAGCTAACAGCTTCACGCCATTAGCCATTAGCCATGAAGACATTCCACACGCAATCATCCACATACGATCCACCGCGGCTCGCGCAGGTAATATGTGAAAAAAAGCATAGGTGTCAGTTTGGTGGTTCATTTTCAGGAAAAAATCAATAATCGGGATAATCTATCGAAATTTCGATTTCAATTTAGTGTTTTTCAATAGATAAATAGTTGGAAATATTTTGCCACCATGTGGTAGATTTATAGCGTGAAAAAATGTTGTTTTTGTCAACATAATGCTTTGTAATTGGTCCCTTGGCTTCTGTGAATGAAAATCTGAAATATGTGAATACAAGCAATTTCTCGATTTAAAGAATTGGTTTTTATTAAATAAATATGTATTCAATAATTGAATATATCTACATTTTTGAGCTATCTTATCGCAAAAATTCGATTTTGTATATAATTTTTTAGCGATTAGTGGCATCGGTTTTCCATAAAAAAAGCAAATGCGGTTTGCATTATTTTGCGTCAATTTTGTTTGTCATTACATATTGTGTTTTCCCCTTCAAAAAGTCTGTGTTCCCAGATAGTAATAAGTGGCCAATGAATATAAATAATTCTGCGGGTGCTACATCGGACAGAAAAAGCATTGAATGTCGTTTAGTTTATATTGGTATCGATAAGTGTAAAAATTGAATACCATCAGCCATTCTGAATAAATTCAGGTCCACTTTGTTTGCAAAAAGTAGTTATATTTGTGCGCGAGTGCAGTGAAATCATAGAAGAGAATATCAAACAATCAAAACATCTAGAATTTTGAAGGTTAGTGTCACAGTAGTCATACCTACATGACATTTTCGTAAAGATTACATTAAGGTACCTACCTAAACATTATCTAACCAATCAATATAAATACAGCAGTCGCGTCCTTTTGAATGACTTTTCTGAAAAAGAGAGTTACATGACGAGATTACGTACTTATTTACATATTCAAGTTGATTGGAATGAACCTGGGCCTAGACGCACTTCCCTCTGAGTAAATCACTCATAATCAAGTACCATCAACGTTAAGTGTTAATTATCAATCATTTTCAAAAAAAATCACGCCATTCAAACCTCTTATTTCTCAAAGATTTTTAAAAAGACGTGACAATCGGCTGATGCTAAATTATATCTCGAAGCCAGTTGTTCAGTGGTTGGTATAGTTTTCTTCCTTTGTATGCATGAGCATGTGATGTTTGTTTTGGGAAGATCTGAAAATCGCCCAATGCAAACCTACGTCTTGCCGCCAGTTGTTCGAGGTTGCTATATTGTATGCATGATCATTGTGCAAATCTATGTTTCGCCACCAGCTGCTCCCAGTTTCCTATAGATTCCATTCCTTCACAGCCATACAGGTCATGTCATGTGTGCTTTTGGTAAAACGGGAAAATTTTCCAATGGAAATCTGTGTCTCGCCGCCAGTTGTTCGAGGTTGCTATATTGTATGCATGATAATGTGCAAACCTATGTTTCGCCACCAGCTGCTCCCGATTCCATTCCTTCACAGCCATACCAGACATGTGATGTGTGCTTTTGGCAAGAGTGAGAATCTTCGGATGGAAATCTGTGTCTCGCCGCCAGTTGTTCAGGGGTTGCTGAACTTTTCGTCAAAATGTGCCGATCGTCGGATGCACACCTTTCTTTCCTCAGTTCCCATTATGTTGTATGTCTGGGAATGTAGTGTGTGCCTTTAAGAAGATCTGACAATTGTTCGCGAGTTGTTGCTTTCTAATGTTGCCATTCCATTGTATGGGTGAAATCGCCATATGGAGTGTTTTTGAGAAGTGCTTCACAGACTTTGTTTTCAAAGAAAAAGCTGACAAAATCGACCACTTAGAAAAATCACATCCAGGCTTATGGAATAAAAAAAAAACACCTACACAACCTCAACATGGTCAACTATTACCGAAAACATCCTCATGCTTAAATCTTCTCATCTCCCTTAGACTACCAAAATCAATAAATACATGCTGCCTCGTTCTTGCAGGCCATTACCATCATTCAAGTGCAACCGATTTGTAAAGTATTGTAAACAGTGGCAACAGAAATGTCCTTACACCGATTTCAGTCCACATAGTCTTCCTTTCTTTTATTTTTTTTTGTTTGTCAAAAACTTTCTACCGCTCAGTCATCTACTTAAAGCGAAAAACTCCAATCGACCTTTTTTCGCATTTATGTCTGCACTTTGTTAAATTTTTTTCGGTTTATAATCTCTTCGGCTTAAAAAAAAAAACTAAGTACACGAAAAGTACATAACTTGTAATGGGCCCTTGAACGTAACATTGACATGACAGGTGCTGTCAGCTTTGAGTTGATTGAATGGCATAATACATTGCATACACAAGGAACGAACAACAAAAACACAGAAATATCCTTTCATTCCTCGTTTTGGATAAATAATCTCAAAAGCCTTCAATCGGACCGCGTCGTGTACCTTGTCATTAAAGTTGACAGTAGAGTTGAGTTGTAGAAGTTGAATTGAAGAGGATGTTTGGGGGACATATTTTTTGAAGGACGCTCCTTTTCATTTTCACACTCAAAACCAGATGATTAAAAACTTTTTAATATGAGCAAGTAGTAGGGTTCTGTGGGATGGACTAAATTGGAAAAATGTACAACACGGTTGCCAGAAACAATAAATATTCCAAAATGTCAAGCAGCAAAATGTCTGCTGTTACAGAATGCTTGCCAGTAAATTATATCGCAGATTGAAAACACCACAATGTTTGTGCTTGTGTGTGTGTATGTGTGTTGATGTGTATAGCCGTTGGTAGTTTATTTGTTTTTTTTTGGCTTTAAAAGTGTGGGGGTGGAGAGGACTATGGGGTGTTGTGCTACTTATTTTTTAGTTGAAAGGTAAAGGTCTGCATTAGTCTTTTGTTGGGCGGTTTTGTCGTCATTCTTCGGAAGTGAAATAATTAAGTTGGTGTGAGTATAACCACTATGGAGTTATTTATTATGGTCGAATGACACATGACAGCGGGGGAAGGTATGGGATACTTGTTTGGACCAGAAGTGGGTGGTATTTTGAAAAGTGAAAATCTAGTATGATGTAGTAGGTAAGGTAACATGGAAGAGAGATTGCATATCCCAAGAAATTGCTTTGAAAGAACGACACCTTGGGGACTTAAAATAAGTTAACGCGTTTATTTTATTTATTTGAAAATACTCCCAAATAGGACTTCAAGAGTATACGATTAAAGTTCGAGTAGTTTTGAGGTCGATATTGCAAAATGTGTAGATAATAAAAAAAACCCATACCTACCCATTTTTTTAAACTTAAGACCGGAAAACAAAACGATGGGCTTTTAAAAGATGACCTAAAATTTTTAAACAATTAAAAGAAAGTCTAGCACAATAATTATTGTATCAAGGTTTAGTTGAAAATTTACTTAACGAAAACCGTAATGAATCAAGGAGGATATTTGGTGGTCTAATAGGAAATCCTTTTATGGACCCATTGTTCCTCAATTACCTAGGTACCCTCTAACGATCCAATGAAACCCAAAGGATCATTTGTAAGAGGTGACCTCTGAGGCATTTGGATTATAAAAAGTACCTATTTCTATTAAAACTTGTAGATCCCAGCTAAAGTAGAAACATTTTCCAACTAGTTCAGTCTTCTTTAACTACTTCAAAATAGATAATGAACCATAACCCTACTCTATGATAAGATTACTAAAAGTTTTGCTAACTGGTCTAGTTACCAGCTACTTCGCAAGTAGCTTTCGATAAAATTTGCGGTTATTTTCTTTGAAAAATGGAAAAAAAACTGCTAAGCCGGCTAGCTTAATCGTTCCCAGCAACTTTAAAAGAAACGATGGCTTTTCTCGAGATTCGAGTCAATAGAATACCTACTTGACACCGACTTCGCTTTCCACCATCAATGCCCTTAGCAAAAGACCATTCACCAGAAGAATTTCCGTCAAGAAGTCTCTTTTGCTTGATCCTTGGAGTCAATTTATTGTATATAAAAAAAAAAATGGTATATCAAAAGGCTTATATGATTTGGAAGATTCCATGTGAGCTCCAAGCAAGTCGATGAGACTAATTAGACAATAGCCACTTGATATGAAATCTTTGAAATAATTGACGAATAGATATCCATTTCCGGAGTAGCGTTGACAGTAATTTTCTATTCTCCCTACCGTACTAAAAACACGAATCTGTAGAGCCAATGCCTGTTCGATGAACTGGGGGCGATTTCCATTAAGCGCATTGAGCAATTTTTTTCTTTTTTTCTTTCGTTAAATGGCCTAAAAATACAAATAAAATATTTTTAAAAAAAATTTTAACAATTTTTTTTTGTTTTATGCCTATTACTTATATTGAAACTTTGCATACATCAAATTTCGCAGCCATCCCAAATCCAAAAGTATGTCCAAGCCATGGGGTTCATACACTAGGTACACCTGAGCAAAAATGTCGGTGTATGCCAAGTTTGAACATGTGCGGTGGGACCTGCTGCCCCCTGCAACTCTTGGATTTGGCGTGCGTGCGAAGTTTGATGTATACAAACAGAATTGTACGGCAGCAGAAATCACTTACCACAAGCTTTTAATGGAGTGAACTCTATCATTTCTACCATTATAGCAATTTTTTGGTTAAAATTAAGAACTTTAAAAATAAAAAAAATGATTTCCTCACAAATTTTGTTTCCAGAACATCTTAGAGTAAGCCATTTTAAACATAAAAATAAATAATAATTTGTTTGCTTAATGGAAACCTGAGTCGGTTTTTTGAAGAGAGGTCTGTTACTTCAAAGACTTATAACATTTTTTGAATGCCAAATCACCCCCAAAAAAGACGTCCATTTAATAAATTTTATTGCATTACATTTTGTTTCTACTTCAGGCTTTTGAATTCGCCCAAGTTCTTGTTAAATTTCCCTCCTTAATGCTAAGACCGAAACATTGATTTGTTTCATCATACCTGTATATTGAAGTCTCGACTTTTTGCATGTCTAGTGGTTGGAAAATCGAATATTTTTGTATAAACCCACTCACCATCAATACACACAAAAGAAGAAGAAGAAGAAAGGAAATACCCAGCAAAAGCATTTGTGAAGTAAACTTTAGGCCAAGCAAGAAGTTTTGACAGTCAACCCAACGATATAATTGTGAAAGGGGTGACTTTATGTCTTTTCTCTGTCGTTTCCCTCCCTCGCTAGAACCTTTTTATTTTTTGTCCTTGTATATTGCTATTCCCCTGTTGGATAGTGTTCAAGCCGAACCAGCTTCAGGGGGTTTATACTCGCATATGCGCTACCTAAAAAAAAAAAAACACAGCACAAGGCAGGCATGGAATTTGATTTGCTTTGACTTGCTTAAAGCGAGGTTCTGGTTAGCGAGGGGAAGGTGTCAGCCAGGTCGAAGGGAAGTGGACCGTGGAAACGAGCGAGAGATATTCAACGTAACCATTTTACTTATCTAGATTTTATGTCCGGAAAAAGACCAGAAATGAAAAGTTTTTTTTTTTTGCTTTAATATTTCGTTGCAAACCTATCCTTTAGTGGGCCTATACATTTTTCGCAGAAAAACCATAAGAACCAGGATAAGCAATTCATTTAATTCATTTTAATTTTCTACTTTGTTTTGCTCCTTTTTTTGTCCTGTTTCGTTTTTTTGTTGTGTTCTTCCTTTTGTATTTTCTTTATGTATCCATTTGCGTTCTTGTGGAACAGAGAGGAAACTTAAACCATTGCGCTCGCATTTTAGGACGATGTTTCATTTTTGTGTGTCCAAAAGAAGATAGGAATGGGGTGGCAAGCAAAAAGGAAGGGATGTGTTTTGTTTCTGTTTTCTATTGTTTGATTGTGCACACATAAAGGTAAAAGATAGTAAAATGATTAGTGAAAAAATAAGGATAGTATTTACTCATTTGTGATAAAAACAAAATGGAATAGAAGAAAATTCGTAGGTAAAAACAAAAAGAGGGAAAAATATGGAGTGACAGGAAAATGCCAAAATGTCATTTGTATTGATGTCCAGCTGTCTTATATTGCTTTAAATTTATGACGGATTTTGGCCTTTTCTTTTATGAAGCTCACGAAATAAATTTCGGTTTAACTTTTAAGCCAACTTTATCCCTCCGAAACCGTAATTTAGCACTTTATTACATCTTCTTTCATCACACGAGCGAATATTATCATAAACAAATTCAGAAAACTAAAATATACTACAACTTTGCAATTAATAAGGTATAATTAAATATAAATGAAAATTTTTTTTTCTAATTTCTCCGATACATAGATGCACTACTTCATCATCAAAATATTGATAACATATAAATGAATTGAAGTTAGGGAACCAATATTCACTTCACTTTGGCCAAATATGTATTTCCAAACAAATTTTATTTCCTCCTTGTTTTCGTCATACGATTTGTTTAACAAAACTCAGCATAACTTTTTTTATATTTGTTAATTATAATAATAAAAAAATAAATTGTTATGTAATTACAATTCGGTCGAAACTGATTGCATTCACAACATACAAAATCCAGATTTCCATTTTCTTATACAATACCAACACCAAAATCAATCGACACGATAGACAAATAACGACACATAGTAAAAATTTTAAATAAGCAGTATTAATTCACATAATTTTATTGGTTAAAAAAAAAACATAAAAATATTTCTATTGTGATCTTCAATTTGAATTTATTTTTCTGGAAAAATTGATTTACGAACCAACTTTTTCTTGTAAACAGTCTTTCAACAAGTCTTAGCTTATTTCAGCGTTACTGTAAGGAAATGGTTTATTAAAAAATATCTGATAATAGTTTACAATGGATGAGCACTAAATCAATAAATAATCTTGTTGCGATCTTAATTCACTTCACGTATACACATTTAATATACAGTTTATTGCATTTACCAGTGTTAACTGAAAGCCTTAAACTTTAGTACTAACTGCAGTTATTGAGAAGCGATCTAAGTAAACATGTTAACGCTGTTGCATATAATTTTTTTAGTTTACAATAGCGAATGTAATTCCAATACCAAATTTACTATCTTTAATATTACAACATTGATTACTGTATAATGTTTCAATTGGGTCAATTACTTGTATTTTCCTATATTTTCTGTTATTGATGAATCGCCATACTAGTATCGTATAAACATTGTATGACATCCACATTGTTTCCTTAAGCACTCGACTAAGCTAATGACCAGAAGTGATAGAACGATAAAATAACAAACAGAAAACAAAGGATATCATGAAAACCTGCAACCATCCGACAATTGCAACAATGACTCCGAAAGCATTTGCCATAAAAAAATCCACTTAAGCCATAAAATTTGCACCAGAAAAAAAGGAGACCCAAACTCCTCACTCACATGTGTGCTTTATGTGAACAGGAAGGAGTGTTTGTGCTTTCATTTTTGTGTGTGTCATTAAATCGGTTTTTTATGACTCTTAATGTTCTTACAACTAGAATAAAAATTGTTTATCTCCAGCCATTCAAAAACTTGAAGCAACCTTGGGCCATCCGCTGGTATGGTAATTTGAATTCATTTGCCAAAAATCACCAGATAAAGAATGCTTCAAGGATACATGTATGCATTTTGTGGGTTGTAAGCAAAAAGACCAAGGATGCACATTTTTGTACCTCAATTAACTCACATGACACAGGGAGGGCCAAGTGTACAAGTGGACCCACTACAATTTAATGATAATGACATTTAGAACCTACTGACACCATATGTACACACATGCTAAGGACAACAAGCATGCTACACACGAGTTCACAAGTTTTCCAGTATCCTTAACTTTTCTTCTTTAACACACAATGGGTGCGCGCCGCTGTACACACTACATAACTTGTGCTCTGTCAAGTGTGCGTGTATATGTTTGTGTCCTACGAGGATATCCTTGTCGCGCTATTTACAAAGTTCAGCTACGTAATTAAGCAGCTATACACAAAAAGGAGGGACATTACAAGAGAATAGTCATTTTTAACGCCCCAAGGATCTGAATAATTATTCTTTCTCTCATTCGTAATGTTTGCTTTACTGTGTTATGTTTATTACTACTATGACTGAATGGCTAAAAAGCGCCAACGGGTCTACACGAGCAGATGGACTGGTATCCTATTCTCTATAGTTTCACCATCATCTACGCAGGATATACGTAGGGGGTATGCACGTTCTTCATCTGCATGGTGTCCTTGTACATCATTCTTCCAGCACCCCTCGATTTGAAATGTGTGCGTTGTACCATACAAAGATTGAAGCAGCACGTAAGAGCAGAATTGTGTTCAAGCAAAACGTGTGTATGCCAATAAGTTCATGATATATGTATTTTACTCGTCTTTGTCGTCCGCATGTCGTCATGTTGTCTTCTTCGTTTTCTCTATTTATCCGATTTATCGGCTATTTTAATATTTAATGTGCACCTGTTATGTATATATAAAAGCTGGTACGAGGCACAAAACTTACCACCCCCTACAGACTGGGTGAAGTTTGGCATTCACTGCTTCGTGCTTCTCTATCCCAGACACACACGCAATCTGAATTAATAAGTGAGAAAGACGACTTTTCTTTCTTATTCTGTATTTCTGTATTTTTTTTTTTGTTATGTAGTGTCTGCATAATTGAATTGTTTGATAAGCTAGTGGTTTTCATACCATCTATGAGCATAATATGCCAGACATAAGAAAATGGATTTCGAGGGCTTGTGTTCAGGAAAGCAGTACCTTGCCAAGCTGTAGTGACATATTTTAATGATAAGTGCGTTCGAATCATTCTTTGTCACATAAAAAAATTAAAAGTTTCTACAGGACCTACCAACAAACATTATTGAGGGCACTTTATATAACGATTGTGACAAACAAATCAAATTAGTAGTAATCAATTATTTTCAAGAATCCGCAAAAAAAAACTTTACGAAGGAACGGGGAGTAACAAAATGTTATTGTGACACGCATAGTTTTTAAATCGAAATACGAATAACATTCAATAAAGAGATTTATGAAGAAAAATCCGTAATAATGATGATATTTCAATTAATGTGCTATTGAACATTTTTCTTCACAATTATCAACAGATCCGGTGTGCTACACATTGAATGCCCTATCCCATTATATCCTTAAATTAGATATCCACAAAAAGTAAACGTGCCTTGTTCAGAAAATGTATCTTAATCTCTTATAGCCCTACAAAAAAGAAAGTTAATTGTTTCTTACTTACTTAAGTGGCGGTACAGTCCGGAATAAACCTGGGCCTCAACCAACATGCCTCTCCAATTAGCTCGGTCCTTAGCTAACTGCCTCCAGTTGCGCACTCCAAGTTGGTTGAGGTCGGTTTCAACTTTTGCGCGCCACTTAATGCGAGGTCTTCCTCTACTGCGTCCGACATCTCTGCGAACCGGAGTATTGGTGACCATTCGTTCTTCATGTCCTAGCGATCTTAATCGTCCAATGCGGAGTTTTTTTTACCAGGGGCATATCACTGTACAGCTCGTATAGGTCTTATGCAAGCTGGACTGAAGATTTTTCAAAAAAATATTCCTCTTAAATTGACCAAGGATTTCTTCATCCGCTTTTGAGACGGTCCACGCTTCAGCGCCGTAGAGCAGGACTGGGATGATCAGGGTCTTATATAGGATCTCCTTAGTAGTTCGAGTGAGGGCTTTACTACTGAATTGCCTTCTTAGCCCTAAGAAACAGCGGTTGGCAAGAGTAATTCTTCGTTTAATTTCTGACGAGATGTTGTTGTCAGAGTTAATAGCGGAGCCGAGATAGAAAAAGTCCCGTACTACCTCAAAGTTATATCTGTCAATGGCGACGTTCTGTTCAATTCGTCGGTGTTGTGTGTCCTTTCGTGTTGGCATCACATACTTCGTCTGGCCCTCATTTGCTGCTTAACCCATTTTTTCCGCTTCCTTCTCTATACTAGGCTATGACATCACGTTGGGTTGTACCAATAATGTCAATATTGTCGGCGTATGCTAGAATTGTACCGATTTTTGAAAAATTGTGCCTCTGGCGTTGGCTTGTGAGTTTGGGCGGTATACCAAAACTAGACATGGTTCTGTATAGTTAGTCTCTATAAATGCTGTCCTATGCGGCTTTGAAATCGAAGTATTGATTTGGACTTCTTAGGCTTTTTCCAGGATCGTTTGTGATTGTGGACTCTCCTGGCATAAAATCACACTGATAAGGTCCGATCAGGTTGTTTGTAAACGGTTTCAGGCGTTCGCATTTAACGGCAAATAGGATCTTGTAGGCGATGATGAGGAGACTTATACGTTTTTATCGTAAATAGATATTAATATTGTCTAAATATCTTGTTCAGACACTTTTTAAAATACCAGTACCTATGATAAAAAAAAATGTTTCTTTAAAGTAGGCGTGCCAGTGGGCGAATTTTTGAATTGTTTACACTTGTTCGAACAGCACATCGCATATACCAAGAAAAAGGATCGCATATAACAAACTTCTTTATCTTAGCTCAAAATTTAAGGCATATACATCAGTGACCTACAGACAGACGGACAGACAGTCATGACTAAATCTACTCAGCTAAATTATTTATCTGGCGCGATAGTTAGTGTGATGAACTGCCGCGCAGAAGGTCTGGGTTCGATTCCCAGCAGTGGCAACACCTTAAAGATTTTTCACTGGCCCTCCTTTCCTGATGATCTGACAAATCATCCGAGTAGTATCAATTGTCAAGAAAAGCTTATCTCGAATTCGCCGTTCGGAGTCGGCATAAAACAGGACTTCCCGCCGTCATGCAAGAAATACACAGGCTGACATAAATGGTTTTGAGAAAGCTCAGCCCTAACTGTGTTTCAAAACAATAAGATAGATTATATATGTGTATATAAGGAAACGATTATTTTGCTACACAAATAGACCAAAACAATTTTATAAAAAATATATCCAATCCGATTTAAAATAGTCTGATAGAAGAAGGACACCATTTTCTTAATATAAAACATTTTTAAATTCTTTTTCATTATAATATTATATAAATAAATAAATTTCCATAAAGTGGCGAATTTTTCTAAAGGCCTAAGATTTTTAAAATGTTGTCTGGGTTATAAAAAAGTCCATCAAAGCCAATGTATTTATTAAAACCAATAGTTATTGAAATTAAAAAAAGTACACAAATAAACCAATTGTGGCGTTAGTTTGTAATGAAAAATGCTAACAATTGCAACAGCTCTTTCAACTACTAAACTTCTTGCTGAAATTGAAACCTTGTCCAAAACAAATGTCATTATCACAACATCATTTTCCTTTTTTTTTCTCTTCCTTTTTTTTCAATATTCATTTTAAAATAATTTGTTTTCTTTTCTTGAACTGTAAATTTAAGTTAATTTATTTTTTATTTGTGTTTTTATTTTATTTTTTTGCAGTTGCAAACAACTATAGAGAAAGACACTTTGTTAAAGCCGACTACAGAAATTGTTGTGAGTAATAAAAAAAATCAAAAAAAATTCAATTCTGTACATTTGCGATTAGTGTAATGCTAGTCTATAATCGTATGTAATTTGTTTACTGTATGGATTTTTTCTAAATAATTGTCTTAAATTAAACACGTTTTTCTCAATATCTAAATCTAAATACGTATTTGTATAAATATATAATGAGTTATGGAAACATACATTTTATTGCTTTGAAATTGAATGTTATCAAGCTCACAATGGGGAACTTAAAATATCAATTTTGAAATGTTGTTATTGTGATGTTTTGGTTGGATTTTAAAGTCAGTGCTAAATTGTAGTTTGAGTCGTTTAATTTTGTTTTATTATATAACATTTTTTTGAGTAATTTTTTTTTTTTTATTGAAAGACGCAACAGCAATGTGTTTGATTATATATTTTTCCTCTACCTTTATCCATTAATCGCATGTACCTACAAAAATATTTTTTGGGCAACTTCTCGAAATGCATTTTATACCATTCTGTTGCACTCGTACTAAGCTACGTACTTTCAATTTAAGGCTGAGGAGGATATTATAAGATCAAACTTTTAGGTCGACAGTCTATAGACGACTGAAGAACATACGATTTTTTTTTAATAACTAAAGGGTGGTTAAATTTAAAGGGCTGATATTGATTTTGAAAAAAACACAAATTATTGGAAATTATTGTCATTTCTTTTTATTATGATAATATTGGTATTGTTCAATTATGTATGGAACAAAATATCGACAGAATGGCCGCCGCGACCTCGGCTACGACCTCTCATCCTTTAGCTCTTGTATTGTTGCTGGCTTATCGACGTACACCTTTTCTTTCAAATAACCCCAAAGAAAGAAGTCCAACGGTGTCAAATGACATGATCTTGGCGGCCAATTCACATCGCCACCACGTGAGATAGCACGGCTATTGAATTTGTCGCGCAAAAGAGCGACAAATAGTTTCGTTAGCTGTGTGGCAAGTGGCACCGTCCTCTTCAAACCACATATCGTCCACATCCATATCTTCCAATTCGGGCCATAAAAAAATGATCATCTCATGATAGAGAACATCATTCACAGTAATTGTTTGACCGGTCTCGATTATCATTCGCACAAATGTGGCAATTCTGCTTATTGACGAATCCACTGAGGTGAAAATGTGCCTCATCGCTGAAGATGATTTTCTTCGGAAATTGATCATCCACTGTTGCCATTTCTTGCCACCATTCTGAGTATTGACGACGCTTGAAATGGTCAAGAGGCTGAAGTTCTTGAGTAAATTTCACCTTGTAAGCATGTAAATGCAAGTCATTATGCATAATGCTCATCAACGACGAGCGGGAGAGGTGCAATTGTTGGGCACGATGACGGGTTGAGGTAGACGGCTCTTCAGCCATACTATATTTGATGCAGTACGAGCTGTACGATCGTGCAATTGTGTTTTCGCTTAAATTTTTGCACGATTTTTCCAATTGTACGCATATTTGGACGATTAAATTGACCGAAAGAAAATCAAGAAGTGCACGATATGCATTTTGATTTGAACGCCCATTTTCATAATAAGGCTGAATAACTTTAACGCGTTGCTCGATTGCGTATCTTTCCATGGGTAAAATTGAGTTAGTCTGAAATTGAGAAATGTCAAATGAAATGCAGAAAAAAACTTTTAGGTGTAGTTTACATTCAACATTGGCCCTTGAAAATTTAACCACCCGTTATATATATCATTATGCTTTATGCGCATATTACATACTTTAATTCATGTACATAGATTGGTAGTTTCGTCAAGATCGAAAACGCCTTTATTAGGATAGCAACTTTTTTAAAAAAAATCTACCGAGTTTTTCGTCAAAAACTGAGTTTGCCATCTTAAATACTAAAACTTAATATTACAACAAGTTTTGTTTCCACTTTTTTGGACTTATTTTTAAAAATACCGACTTTTTTAAAACCATTTTATATTATAAGTAGATATATTTATTTTAGGAACTATAATTTAAAAATACCGCTGTTCATTACTAAAAAAAATATTAGATGTTAGGTTTAGCTTCCGTTTAAAAAAAAAGAAGTCTATTTCGAATCTTATAAGGTTTATTTAAACACTTGAAACTCTTTATTTCCATCATAGAACAACATAACACTTGTCACAAAATTGTCCGATCCATCACTGTGGCAATCGTCGACTGGAATCAAACGTCCTGGCATAACTTTATTCGTATGGCATTGTTCCTCCATAATAAACTTCCTCGTGATGTTCCTATCATACTTGGGATTCGCCTGAATCGCTCTTAACATCCGACTAGTCTCCGTACCATCGTACGGGTTTTTAAAGCTAGACATGGGTCTTGGTTTCTTCCGCTGCACCTCTGAACTGGCGTTTCTAACCTCCACTGTAGTCACCTCGGGCGGAAGATATTGCTCCTTTTCCTGCAAATCGACCTCTGTCCAATTATCCTTAGTACTCTTAACACTGCCACATTTGCCATAACTTGAGTCTGGGGAACTTTCCCTCTTGCACTTTTTGAAGAGGCACACGACTATGGCGTGCAACATCAAATACACGACAAACAGAAACAATGCGAAGAGCAACGCTTGACCCAGATGATTGGCGATGCTGGGCGGTCGAATGACGAACCATATTATCGGGAAAATAATGAACCAATAGACACAGAACACACAAATTAGAACTTTATTCATTCGGGAAAGTTTTGCCATTTTGCGTTTGCCCGATGGAAGGTTGGTAGGTAATGACGAGTCGTTTCCGCTTCCGAGTTGAGAGTCGAACTAAACTGTCGAGAACTGTTTTGTCAAAGTAAGTTGTAAAGTTTTTGTCATCGTCGTTGTGGTTTTCAGATAAAATTATATTTCATTTCAATTTAAAGCTCAAAAACCGGATAGAAAGAGGGAGAGCTAGTTTGTTAAAACCATAACAGCCAATAGGGAAGTGAGATGGTGATATCGTGTGTGGATTGTGACGTGGCCTTGGTGCATGTTTTTACCCTTCGGTCACGCGCTTATCAGCAGCTCGGCTTGGGAAAATGTGGATATCACTTTGTGACTTTTACTATTAAAATTGGCAAACTGGGGATGATATGGTGTTTGTGGTGATTTCTGTTTTTAGTATATGACGTAAAGTTCGACCTGGAGCTATTTTTAGTTGATTGTAGGCAAACTATGTCAAGTGGAATAAATGTTTTCACAAGTTGATTAAAGACTTACTAAACTGACTTACATCAAGAAGTGGACATACAAAAATATGAATGAAGTGAACACTGAAAGGACATGTATAACGATTTTGGTTGTCTTCTTTAAAAACACATCAAAGACCACTCATTTCGGTATAATATTTGCATGTGACTTGAAATGAAATTGGTAGCCAGACAGACCAGGCTTGGTTATCCTTTTATTTAAATATTCATATATACTTCTCAATCCTTAAAAATAAAACCCACAAAAAAAATCCAAGGCGACTTATTCAATACTAAGTCGTCTTGAATTTTATTTTTATTATTGTGTGTGTGTGTAGTTCTTTGCATTTTATTTTTCCTAAGGGGAATACACCCGCTTTTAGAATTTGCAAAGTAAAGAAGATTTCCCAATGCAATGCTCGTGTGGATGTGCTGGAAATGGAAAGGCAACTAGTACCCACAACCCAGTTGTATATTTTGTTTTATAACGAAGTATGTAGGTATTCTCATGGATTTTCCATTACAGTTTTGACTACATGTCCTGCCATACGAATTGTGCAATTATCTGCAACACTTGAAAATACTTTATGGCAACGATTGAGGTTATGTAGATTTTTAGATACTTAATGTATGTGTGTTGATTTTTATTGTTACTACATTCGTAAAAATTCTATTTTTACATTGATATTAGGCAAAGATTTGTGTGTATGTGGAATAGAAAAAGTTCAAAACGTACAAGCGTAGCTGTTTTCAAGAATTGCAGATCAATTTTTTGAAAAGGCAGTTGACTTGCGTACTTTTACATTTAAGATGCTTATGACAGTCATTTTCATTCGTAAGTAGAAGAACTGTTTCGATCCATTTGTAATGAATGAATACATGAAATGACTGAACGATTACGTGAAATTAATGAACAATCAGAATGTTGAATGTTGTTTATTTATATTAAGAAAATATGTTAAATTACAGCAACATAAGAAATTTGCATTTATATTGAATAAATTTATGAAATCATTGGATTTCATTCACTGGATTTAATTTAACGAATGGAAACGTTTCTTGTGTTAGTTTGTTTATTTAGATTTAAAGAATCTTTCGGTCTTTCATTACCGACTTGACAACTTGAAACTTTCAGTGTGAATGCATCCTTAAACCGATTACCGAACTGTCAATTTCAAAATATTCAGTAAAATCAACATCATGGTGTAGTACACCAAGGGTCGCAACTTTAAGAGAGTTAACGCCAATTTTTAACCGTAATTCTGACAAATTATCCAAGTTGTAATAATTGTCAAGAATAGCTTATCTAAAATTCGCCGTTCGGGGTCAGCATAAAATAGAAGGTCCCGCCGTCGTGCAAGAAGTACACACTCACATTTGAATAATTTCTAGAAAGCTAGGCCCTGGGTACTAACAAGCCTGTTACGCCAAAAATTCGTATTTTTTTATAATAAGTTATTCATAGTCTAGCGAAAAAAAAATCAAATCCGAATATTCGCTGCTTTATATTGCCGTGCTAGTGAGACTACGTTTTGCCCAAAGTCTGGGGAATATTGCTGCCATAGAGATTTTCATCGCAAACGCACCAAATCAGTCAATTTCAAGTCGTTCTTTAAAAGTTTGCCTTCCCCAGATCACATTATGGCGAATTTTATGTAAGGATCTTACAAGATCAAGCTGACTCATAAACTTAACCCACTTGAGATCATATGAAGCGACGTACGTTCTCCAATTGGGCTCTGGACATGGTGGAAGAAAATCAAGAATTTCATCGAATCTTTGGCGCATTTTTGGTTAAACGGCTAAATGGAGTAGTGAGAAAATTCATGTGTTTCATGAAACAGCGGCCGTATCGGTCGAAAAGTGCGAGCAAGCCATCGAAAATTGGGTTCAACGCTGCATGCGATTCCGTGGTGGAGATATGAACAAAATGTCACTGTTTGGTCATTGGGAAATTTTTATTTTCGTCGATGAAAATGACCGTCACATTACGTTAAATGGAATTCGCTACAGAGACATGTTGGAACGTTATTTTTGAGCAATTGCATGAATTTGACATCAGTTTTATGTGGTTCCAACAAAACAGTGCCATATGCCACAAAGAGGGTGCAACAATCGAGTTATTAAAGTCTCAGTTCGGTGAACTTGATATCTCGAGAAACGTACTTGTCGATTGGCCGCCGAGATCGTGTGATTTATGCCTCTCTAGAATTATTTATGGCGCTACATTATATATCATTGGTCTATCCCAACAAGCCGATGATGTCAACGACGTTTCAGGAGCTCAGAGCCATATTGAACGACAAATAGCGGCCGTATCGGCCGAAAAGTGCGACCGAGCCATCGAAAATTGGGTTCAACGCTGCATGCGATCCCGTGGTGGAGATATGAACAAAGCCGAATTCCATTCATAAATGTTTTGATAGTAATTCAAGCCAATACATTTTTTTTAGAAATCTCATTTTTTGTAAAGAAGTTGTCAAGTCCTTAATGAAAGGCCCTTTATGAAATTACAGCTATATGAATATCACATATACATTCATTCAGAGCATCTTAAACTGTCACGATTGTTGACACAAATGAAGATCAAAATAGAGCTTCAATCGCCTTGTTCTAAAAACGATTGCATAAAACATTTAACTGTTTTGTAAAACATGTTCTAGACAATTGCGTTTCAATATTTGTGCTCAGTCAAAATGATGACAATTGCGATTAAATACTTGTCTTTAGTGTAACTTTACGACGTCGCCCGATCGTTTTTCGCTTACTATTAGATTCCTATAATAGGATCATGCACTTGTCGAACAAACAGCAAGAACAATAAAAAAAAACTCACGATACCAAATAGCCTGAAGAGTTAAAATCTACGAAATCCAAATAACAACTCGTCGATATGTATATCGGAAATATATTTCATCAACGCAACCCCCCTCAATTTGTCTTCCTTTTTATCAATTTTTTTATGTCCCAAACTTTGCTACTTTATGCCATCTCTTTACCACATAAGCAATATGTTGGTGTAAAATTATGAATTCCTTCAAATCAAGTTCATGTTACACACATTTCCCAAAAAAAAATCCAATCCAATCGGAGGAAAAATATTAAATGTGAATTAGAAAGGAAATGCCCTTTTTCCATATGATTTCATCCTGTGGCTGTTAGTGTTGTTTTTTTTTATTTACATTTAAATGTTTATTGCTTTGCTGATATAATCGTTTGAGGTTTGACGAGCATCCCTTTTTGAAACGGGTTTTCTTTGATAGAGTTTTGACTTGAGAAAGGCAAACAAATAATATACGTGAACTCTGACATTCGCCTTGCAAATTTCCGGGAAATTTTCAGCGCCATATTTCTTACTTCCGAAGTTGAAGAAGTACCCCTTTGAAGGAGTTTCCAATGAGGAATATGCTATTCTGCTATTGTAATAGATTCTCTGTGGCAGCAAGGGGTCTATAGAACGAGAGCAGGTCAAGGCATTTAATAGTACATTCCAACTGTGGATGGGTGCACTTTTGTCTGTTCGATTTCTGTTTATTTGTATCTATGTCTTTTATTTAAGCAAATAATACAACTTCGTTGAAAAGGTCAAGAGAAGAAGTGTTTTCGGGGAAATGTTCGTCCCGAAAAAGGTCAGAGATATGAATTCTTTGTTGAGAATACTATTTATGTTCGTAAATGCATGAACATTTTAAGGAACTTTCTGGCAAGTCGCCCAATGATGGGTTTTAAAAAAAAAATATTAATATTTCGTTTTTGTCCAGGGAATCTTTAAGTGAATTGCAGACGTAGAAATCCATCTCGGATGGAAATATTTTCAACATAACAAACAAAATTAGCCGACGGTGTCCTGCCTTAGTATATTAATTTGCATCTTTATGTAAACTTGAATCCTTAATAAATGTTTTAGTTTTGTTCTAAATATTTTTATTGGATACAGCGAATGTTACATGTTCCTACTTTGAATATGGTCATGCAACTGCCATATCTCACAATATTGGTCGCCCCAAACCATATAAATTTACAAATGAGTTGAATTTTCCGAATATGCTCCAGAAAGTGTTCGGACTTCCGAGTAGCTCCAAGTACGTTAGTTGAAAATGGTTTTTGGTGGCTTAGCCCGTGGTTGAAAATTGACTTTGAGCACCACATGTTAGCCAGGCGTTTTTTAGACTTCTAAAAGCGAATTAGTCAGCCGAGAATTAAGAACAACACGATACTATTGATATCCAAATCCTAATTCAAAGCCGGTCTCTTGAAACCGGTTCTTATTTTTGATCCACTCTGGCATCGATGTTCAGGTGCACGTCCTGTGTTTCACTCTTTGGGTTCTTAAAGTGAGAGATGAAATATGAAAACAAATGTCCACCATTTTGCTCGACACAGGCATTGCCTCTTTTTAGACCATTCCATAACATTACGTAATGTTTCTGGCTACAGGCTCCGTTTTTTGTATTTTCATCAAATCATTAAATCATACGAAATGACTAAACCGTATTCAGATATAATATGAGACAACCTTTTCATTATTAAAAAAATATTGAAAAAAAGGTTGGGAAATTAAATTTAAAAAGCCCTTCAAATTCTTCCCCTCAATTGAGCAATTTTAATCGACAACCATTCACCGAATTTACTGCAACATCGATTTCATCGAAGAACTAACCTATTTTCCGACGAAAACTAATTATGCGTCCTTATGCCTCAGCAGTAAACATAATTAAATGGCCTACACTCGATTTGGCAGCATCTGCATTTCCTCCTAGAGTTTTTTTTTTTAGTTTTTTTGGGGCCACTCTCTCAACGTTCCAATATACCTCTAACCGGATGCACACAACTCTCGCCACGACATTATCCTTGTCTGCCATTTTGGCAATCAGCTTCTAATGAATTCCAAATGCAAATTACCGTAACCTTAACTGCTTTGCTGTGTGGTGATAATTTTCTTCCAAAATTAATATTATTCAACATTTCATGGAAATGCGATCGAGTTTGTTGGCTGACTTTGTGTCCACTCAACCAGTCTTGTACACAGTCCCTACAGGCCTACAAACTTATAAAGATGGAATGATTTAGTTGCACAAAACTTAATGAGACGCCAGCCGTTAGGCTATTAGTTTTAATTAATGTTTTTGAGTCAAACGGATGCAAAGAGAATCGCACTGCAGGACTAAATGATAGAAGTGCGGATGGGTTGGTTCGAAATTACTTGTTTCATGTCGTGATGGAGGAAATAAAATTGCTAAATGGAAGCCATCGATTTTGGAATCAAGTATACGGTTGGTGAATATTTTAATTTGTTTGTTGCTTTGAAAGTGTTCCAGAAAATACCAATTATTGAGCACAGCTTATCAAAAATGCTTTCAATTAAAAAAAAGTTTTAAAAACGTCTATTCTACAAAAACAACGTAATTAATTGCTTGGTGGAACAGGAAAAAGGACGGTCTATGGAAATTGAAAAAAATTCTGTAACTTTTGCGATAGAAAACCAAACTTTGCTTCGAAGATACCAGGATTTAGGCTTTCTAATTGTCAGTTATTTAAAAGAGGTGAATTCACAAACGCTACTGTACCTGGATTCCTTCTTTTCAAGGACGGGAAAACGCTGTTAAATGGTATTTTTACAGATTTTTGATAAACCATAAGCTGATTCGTACGATTGAAGACCATTTTTAAAGAAGGATTAGTTAGCATTAAGTTTACTAATGATTTGAAGCCATGTCAAAACAAAATATTAACAATGCAGGAGCAAACAAAATGGCAAATTTTGTTGCGTATCTGCTTATTAGACATCTCAACCAATTTTTAGAGCTTCTCAGACTAAGCTTTCGCTGAATTTGGTTCCTGTGACCTAGTGCTGCTGCTTCATTTAATGATTTGTCTACTTTCAGCATGGTTCATTAAAATGAGCTTGAATGTCGCGACATGAATATACCCTCGTTAACACCCACCATTATGGCTATGCCCATTAAGCTTCCAATTGTTAAACTGCTCTGCCATAGCCTAAAAAATTAAGCAGCAGTCAAAGGCTACCTTAGAGTTCAATGATCTGGTGGCTTGACTACCCGCAAAAATGGTAATATCCCTCACAGATTCAACCCTCTCTTTCCAAAACCTCTTTTCGAAACTACTAAAAAACCGGGAAGTTTAAAGAAGGGTTAATATTAAGCCTGTCGAAAAATAACAGTTGCTCGACTTGGTACATTCCGTTTTTTTTTTAATCATTCAAATTCGGGCCCTAGTAACCGCGATTATTTGATTCTCAAATTTCTTGTCGTCTACATCTTGGTATAGCTCATAAAGCTCATGTTGGATATTTTTCTCCATTCGCCTTCCTCGATGAAACATTTAGTTGGCCTGTTCCAAAAATTTGGTTTATAGTGTGAAATTAATTATAAATGATCTGTCGGAGATATGTGATCACCTTTCATGTAGATGGAGCATTCGTGCTGATATTCTAGCCACCAATCATGCTTTCTCCCATTCAAACATCTGAAATTTTCTGATAATGTTGCCATATCTATTTCTTAAAGTTTAAACAGAGTTGCTTGTGTTCTTTGTCTTTTCCCAATGGTGGCATGGGGGAGAGTCTTACTCAGTTGTTTGTAGGATTACTTTTTTTTTTTGACAGACGAGCTCAGACAAGAATTCCGTCAGAGTTGACGTTTGTCATCAACTTTAGAGTTCCCTAATCCTATCTATCTATTCATCTTTCAAAGTATTGCTTATTTTGCTGACCAAATAAATTTATTCATGCAGTCATTTATATCTTCAATTTCATCAGTCTTGTCATAATACATCCACCCTCTTAACGTGCAATACAAACAATTCAAAACCATCTTACATCCGATCGAATTGTGTGTATTTATTGAAAGTGTTCCCATTTTCCAGATCACTACGCCATGTGCTAAGACATATACTTCCAATTTGGATTACTTATGAGACACAAAGACATTTTGTTAACCCTTCATATGAGAATCCTTGTTTCTATGAAAACCCCATGCAAACTCATCCGCTTAAAGTGTGCAATTTACACACATCGGAATATCGTTATTCAGGAGAACAAACCAACAACCACACCAACAAGAACATTGTTATCCCCCTGGAGTTGCATATATAATGCCTATACCCATATCCTGCATAAATGCATGCATTCGTGCAGGATGCTTTTAAATGAAGAAATACCCAAGGCAGGAATCTCTCGTCTTCCTTAAAGAAGAGATTATTATTATTTCTCATCCTCTTTTGTTCGCCTTAGCTGTGTCCTGAGAAATAATCCTTTTCGGTTGGTTTCTCTATCCAAGTCTTCAATGAAATAAACGTTCTAACCCTTGGGCATGTATACTTTTCCTCTGCTGACTTTTGCTCTACATATGCGGCTTCTTTTTAAATATATTTTTTTTTTGAAGTAAGGATAGTAAAACGAGAACACAACGATGAGGATATCATTAGATAAATTGCTCTAATGGTTCTAAGATTCCACAATCATTTGTATATAATTTGTTCTCTCGCTGGCAAAAGTGAATCATGTTCTACGGAGTTATTTCAATTCATTTAGGTTTGTCCTTGTAGGATGTGGGGCATGATATGACTTGGAAAGTATGTGGTGTTTTTAATTCAACGAATAATGTCAAATCCCTCAACGGTGATGGTGCATTCGAGGCACGTTTATAAATTGAATTAATTTTTGAGAGAAAAAAAAAAACAAACAAAAACTCGTTAATGGATCTGCTTAGTATGGGTGGAGAAAACTACATTCCAACTTTGCAGCTATCTGTCGTTCTAAAAATAGCAATTAACTATTTAAAAGCGACCCATTTACCAAAACACAATTGTGTCCTTATCTCTAAATAATTTAGTTATTCATTTTCACCGTCCCCCGGCAGCTAATGTCTACAAAACACGCACTTTCTGTTTTATTTTTTAAATGCAAACAGAAAAAAACATTAGTAAACAAGAACCAATCTTCAAAAAAAATCCTATGAGAAAACAAAATCCCTTTATAGTCACATTTCGCCTTGCAGCAGTCACCTAAAATATGCACACAACACTAACCAAACAACAGATCTACGTAGTGCAAATTACGAATAAACTTTGCGAAGGCTATTTGTGTGGAGCCAAGGGATGCCGCTATGCGAAACATATCTCAATTAGTATGTCATCCTTTGTATCCACAAAATGTAACATCCTAGCAACCGAGAGCGCACTAAAAAGAAGCCAAAAAAAAAAACGAGACAAGAAAATCCTGCCTCTCACTAAAAATACGGGGTATTTTGGCTAACGAAATCCCTGTGTAAACTCATTTGGGAATCTTTGCAAATATACACAAAACTGTGCACATGCATAGGGATGAAGAGTGCAGAAATTGTCGAGGATGTATTCCAATTGAATATACTCGTACAAAAGCTAATTTAGGATCTACATATACAAAAATAAATGTTTTAAATAAAACAAGATAACCGAATTGTGTTTTTTTTATGAATCGTTTCGTTGTTTTCCACCTGGCACCTGATGACAGTGGTACAATATAGTAATGTAAGGTTGCAAAAAAAAGCGTTCTTATTTAGGCGGGTGATTTAGTTTTTTTATCCGTGTAAACAAGTTCCAGGTTGTCGTTTTCATAACTATGAAATACATGTAAACAAAAAAATCTTGCTTTTAAAGTGAATCCCAAAGTTTTCCAAACATAAATTCGACAAGTCTGGATTTAAAAAATTTCATTTATATCATAATCCATTTTCATGCTGAATAACATCAATTCAATAATCCTCCAAACTATTTTGTTTGTTAATCCAAAAAAGTCATTGTTCCACTGTATAACTTTGTTTGGTTTTATATGCTTTCCCCTTTTTTCTTCTTCCAAAAAGTAAAATGAAATCGCAAGCTTATGAAATTAGCATTTTTCAGTTGAATTAAGTGACTCTTAAATGACCTTTTTTATACTTTCTTTCGCCAACTGGCCGTGGTCATAAAGTAAACGGAATTATTACAAAAAAATGCTCTTATATTTTATTCCATTTGCAAGGATTATTTTTTTTCATAATTTTTCTCTACAAGTATGACGTTTTTATTTATTTTGCAAAGAGCAGGACTTTGTGGAGTATAAGTGCTACCGGGATTAATCAAATCAGTTTATGTCATTGAATACATGTACAAATTATTCAATTTGCATTTTAAATTCAACAACGAACTATTGTGGGAAAATTGGCTAAGTTTTTATCACAGAATGATTTCTTTAATGAGCAAATTAGCATTTATTTGTGTATTAGCTTTGTTTCATTTTTGTTAGAAAAAACTCAGTTCTACGCGTTTGATTTTCAATTTTAAGAATGTTCCACATTCGACAGAGTGAATCATATAATCGAAGAACTTTCCTTCAAGTTTTTGTTAAAAATGGGTATTACTTGAGGGTAAATTAATGCGGTTCGATTATTGAAGCGGCGATATCATCTGATCAGTGGCGTAACTATGCCACCTGACACGTGGCCCTCCCAGTAAAAATCGTCTCTGTATATAACATAATAAGATCTTCTTCTTGAATAAAGATTTCTTTCATCTGCGATTTTTAATTTAACAGAATTTTTTTCGTTAGCGCCTTTTGGACTTCCACAAACCGAACTTTTAAGCAAAAACAGCATCATAACGCATATGAATTTATAAATTAATTGAACTGTGTCGACAAAATTTGCATATCAATAACCTTTTTTACTGCATTATAAGTTACTAGATTTTTGTGATGAGCAGCACATTTGGCTTGATATCTTTTATGAGTTTTTGAACTTCACCATAAGTGCATTTCATTGTGTTAGCACAGCCATATCTTTGTCCTCGACACTTCTTTATACCCTATGTCATAGGGGTATATTAGTTTTGACATTAAGCTTGTAACATTGAGAAATAATTTCCATAGATATACCTAAAGAATCGCCAGCTCAGTTTTGTCTGTCCGTCCTTCCGTTCTTCCGTCTGTGTGTTACCGATTTTTGGGCCTTAAATTTTGAGCTAGGAGGTTGCAAATTAGGGTGTAGGGTCTGACTACAAAGCAGAACAACTATAAAAAAATTGGAATCCGCCCACTGCCACGCCTACTTTTTAGAAAAACGTAGTTCTTGGCCAAACGGTAGAGAATTTTGTAAAAAGCGTCTCAAAAACATATGTAGGCAATGATAATATCTAACGGGTGGTTAAATTTTTGAGGCCGATGTTGAATGTGAACCACACTTAAACGTCAATTTTTTTGGTAACACAATCGAAAAACGCGTTAAAGTTTTTGAGGCGTATTATGAAAATGGGCGTTCAAATCAAAATGCATATCGTTAAATTCGTGATATTTTCGGTCAATTTAATGGTCCAAATATGCGTACAATCCGAAAAATCATGCAAAAATTTGAGTATGTAGGAGATGTGAAAACACCAGTGCATGCTCGTACAGCTCGTACTGCAGAAAATACTGCTGCTTTTAGCGAAAGTGTGGCTGAAGAGCCGTCTACCTCAACTCGTCGTCGTGCCCAATAATTGCACCTCTCACGGTCGTCGTTGATGAAGATTATGCATAAAGACTTGCATTTACACGCTTACAAGGTGCAATTGACTCAAGAACTACAGCCTCCCTTGACTATTTCAAGCGTCGTCAATGGTCAGAATGGTGGCAAGATATGGCAACAGTGGATGATCATTTTTCGAAGAAAATCATCTTCAGTGACGAGGCACATTTTCACCTAAACGGATTCTTCGTCAATAAGCAGAATTGCCGCATTTGGCGGCATTATCGTATTTTTTCAAAATGAGGCCGGTCAGGTAGTTACTGTGAATGGCCCGAATTGAAAGATATGGATGTGGACGATATGTGGTTTCAACAGGACGGTGCCACTTTCCACACAGATAACGAAACAATGGCTCTTTTGCGCGGCAAATTCAATGGCCGTGTTATCTCACGTGGTGGCGATGTCAATTGGCCGCCCAGATCATGTGATTTGACACCATTGGACTTCTTTCATTGGGGTTATTTGAAAGAAAAGGTGTACGTCGATAAGCCAGCAACAATTCAAGAGCTTAAAGATCAGATAATTGGGCGCATTAAAGGCATAGAACCTCAATTATGCCTTAGCGTCATCGGAAATTTGGACCATCAGATGGTGGTGTGCCGTTGAGGTCGCGGGGGCCATTTGGCCGATATTTTGTTCCATACATAATTGAACCATACCAATATTATCACAATTAAAAGAAATGACAATGAATTCTAAAATAATTTGTGTTTCATCAAAATCAACATCGGCTCTTAAAACTTAACCACCCTTTATATTTCGTCCATATAAAGTTTTTTTTGCCACGCCAACTTTGAGGGGAGTTTTAGTAAACAAAAAAACAAACGTTGTCCAAATTTTAAAGTAAATCTTTAAAAAAAATATATGCAATACTTCCGTAATGGCAATATAAAAATTTCGTACGTTGATCATTTTTATCAACGAACACTTTTTGGTTTCGTTTTCCAACAAAAAGTATTTGTATATTCGTTTCCAAGGCATTTGCAATAGAAATACCTTGTTTGTTTGTGGAACCACAAACGATTTTGACAAAATGCCTGAACAATATATTCTGACAATATCATTGTCAATATTTCATTGCCATAAAGCCCACATTTTGGGGATATTAATTTTAATAATGGGATAGGGTATTAAACGATCCACACTCGATTGTAGCCTTCTTATATGATTTGTATCGGAATAAGCTCATTTTATATGGGAACACTATTTTTAAATTTAAATTTGGGAATCTTTGCAAATATACACAAAACTGTGCACATGCATAGGGATGAAGAGTGCAGAAATTGTCGAGGATGTATTCCAATTGAATATACTCGTACAAAAGCTAATTTAGGATCTACATATACAAAAATAAATGTTTTAAATAAAACAAGATAACCGAATTGTGTTTTTTTTATGAATCGTTTCGTTGTTTTCCACCTGGCACCTGATGACAGTGGTACAATATAGTAATGTAAGGTTGCAAAAAAAAGCGTTCTTATTTAGGCGGGTGATTTAGTTTTTTTATCCGTGTAAACAAGTTCCAGGTTGTCGTTTTCATAACTATGAAATACATGTAAACAAAAAAATCTTGCTTTTAAAGTGAATCCCAAAGTTTTCCAAACATAAATTCGACAAGTCTGGATTTAAAAAATTTCATTTATATCATAATCCATTTTCATGCTGAATAACATCAATTCAATAATCCTCCAAACTATTTTGTTTGTTAATCCAAAAAAGTCATTGTTCCACTGTATAACTTTGTTTGGTTTTATATGCTTTCCCCTTTTTTCTTCTTCCAAAAAGTAAAATGAAATCGCAAGCTTATGAAATTAGCATTTTTCAGTTGAATTAAGTGACTCTTAAATGACCTTTTTTATACTTTCTTTCGCCAACTGGCCGTGGTCATAAAGTAAACGGAATTATTACAAAAAAATGCTCTTATATTTTATTCCATTTGCAAGGATTATTTTTTTTCATAATTTTTCTCTACAAGTATGACGTTTTTATTTATTTTGCAAAGAGCAGGACTTTGTGGAGTATAAGTGCTACCGGGATTAATCAAATCAGTTTATGTCATTGAATACATGTACAAATTATTCAATTTGCATTTTAAATTCAACAACGAACTATTGTGGGAAAATTGGCTAAGTTTTTATCACAGAATGATTTCTTTAATGAGCAAATTAGCATTTATTTGTGTATTAGCTTTGTTTCATTTTTGTTAGAAAAAACTCAGTTCTACGCGTTTGATTTTCAATTTTAAGAATGTTCCACATTCGACAGAGTGAATCATATAATCGAAGAACTTTCCTTCAAGTTTTTGTTAAAAATGGGTATTACTTGAGGGTAAATTAATGCGGTTCGATTATTGAAGCGGCGATATCATCTGATCAGTGGCGTAACTATGCCACCTGACACGTGGCCCTCCCAGTAAAAATCGTCTCTGTATATAACATAATAAGATCTTCTTCTTGAATAAAGATTTCTTTCATCTGCGATTTTTAATTTAACAGAATTTTTTTCGTTAGCGCCTTTTGGACTTCCACAAACCGAACTTTTAAGCAAAAACAGCATCATAACGCATATGAATTTATAAATTAATTGAACTGTGTCGACAAAATTTGCATATCAATAACCTTTTTTACTGCATTATAAGTTACTAGATTTTTGTGATGAGCAGCACATTTGGCTTGATATCTTTTATGAGTTTTTGAACTTCACCATAAGTGCATTTCATTGTGTTAGCACAGCCATATCTTTGTCCTCGACACTTCTTTATACCCTATGTCATAGGGGTATATTAGTTTTGACATTAAGCTTGTAACATTGAGAAATAATTTCCATAGATATACCTAAAGAATCGCCAGCTCAGTTTTGTCTGTCCGTCCTTCCGTTCTTCCGTCTGTGTGTTACCGATTTTTGGGCCTTAAATTTTGAGCTAGGAAGTTGCAAATTAGGGTGTAGGGTCTGACTACAAAGCAGATCAACTATAAAAAAATTGGAATCCGCCCACTGCCACGCCTACTTTTTAGAAAAACGTAGTTCTTGGCCAAACGGTAGAGAATTTTGTAAAAAGCGTCTCAAAAACATATGTAGGCAATGATAATATCTAACGGGTGGTTAAATTTTTTATGCCGATGTTGAATGTGAACCACACTTAAACGTCAAGTTTTTTGGTAACACAATCGAAAAACGCGTTAAAGTTTTTGAGGCGTATTATGAAAATGGGCGTTCAAATCAAAATGCATATCGTTAAATTCGTGATATTTTCGGTCAATTTAATGGTCCAAATGTGCGTACAATCCGAAAAATCATGCAAAAATTTGAGTATGTAGGAGATGTGAAAACACCAGTGCATGCTCGTACAGCTCGTACTGCAGAAAATACTGCTGCTTTTAGCGAAAGTGTGGCTGAAGAGCCGTCTACCTCAACTCGTCGTCGTGCCCAATAATTGCACCTCTCACGGTCGTCGTTGATGAAGATTATGCATAAAGACTTGCATTTACACGCTTACAAGGTGCAATTGACTCAAGAACTACAGCCTCCCTTGACTATTTCAAGCGTCGTCAATGGTCAGAATGGTGGCAAGATATGGCAACAGTGGATGATCATTTTTCGAAGAAAATCATCTTCAGTGACGAGGCACATTTTCACCTAAACGGATTCTTCGTCAATAAGCAGAATTGCCGCATTTGGCGGCATTATCGTATTTTTTCAAAATGAGGCCGGTCAGGTAGTTACTGTGAATGGCCCGAATTGAAAGATATGGATGTGGACGATATGTGGTTTCAACAGGACGGTGCCACTTTCCACACAGATAACGAAACAATGGCTCTTTTGCGCGGCAAATTCAATGGCCGTGTTATCTCACGTGGTGGCGATGTCAATTGGCCGCCCAGATCATGTGATTTGACACCATTGGACTTCTTTCATTGGGGTTATTTGAAAGAAAAGGTGTACGTCGATAAGCCAGCAACAATTCAAGAGCTTAAAGATCAGATAATTGGGCGCATTAAAGGCATAGAACCTCAATTATGCCTTAGCGTCATCGGAAATTTGGACCATCAGATGGTGGTGTGCCGTTGAGGTCGCGGGGGCCATTTGGCCGATATTTTGTTCCATACATAATTGAACCATACCAATATTATCACAATTAAAAGAAATGACAATGAATTCTAAAATAATTTGTGTTTCATCAAAATCAACATCGGCTCTTAAAACTTAACCACCCTTTATATTTCGTCCATATAAAGTTTTTTTTGCCACGCCAACTTTGAGGGGAGTTTTAGTAAACAAAAAAACAAACGTTGTCCAAATTTTAAAGTAAATCTTTAAAAAAAATATATGCAATACTTCCGTAATGGCAATATAAAAATTTCGTACGTTGATCATTTTTATCAACGAACACTTTTTGGTTTCGTTTTCCAACAAAAAGTATTTGTATATTCGTTTCCAAGGCATTTGCAATAGAAATACCTTGTTTGTTTGTGGAACCACAAACGATTTTGACAAAATGCCTGAACAATATATTCTGACAATATCATTGTCAATATTTCATTGCCATAAAGCCCACATTTTGGGGATATTAATTTTAATAATGGGATAGGGTATTAAACGATCCACACTCGATTGTAGCCTTCTTATATGATTTGTATCGGAATAAGCTCATTTTATATGGGAACACTATTTTTAAATTTTAAATATAGTTAACGACATGTCGATACATACTAGCACACAAATCTTTTAGTATATATCAAGTATGTAGTACGAAATCAACCAATAACATCGCCAAATCTTGATACACATTTCAACTTCTTTAAATCTGCACCTTATTGGAAACATAAAAATAACTTAGTTTTAGAGCTCCACCTTTTAAATCGTATCACCATCCCTTAAATATAAAAAAGGTAATTTTCTCCATACACAGAGCATCTTACCATATTTAAGGCTACATAAGACCTAACGTCTATCCAACAATTTTCATAGTCACATCCTTCTAATGATATTTTAATCGGTTTCACAATTCCATTTCTGCATAAAATGAATTCGAGCACATCACTTCAATACATACATACACGTGCTACTACTGTCATGTATTTATATCCTTCGTTCTGAATTGAGTGCAAAAAAGATTAAGGCTAGATATACCACAAGTCTATCCAGACACAAAACGGCAGAGAGTTACGGCCGATCTGAGAGAAGGACTCGTCGATATATGTATGGAAAGTTGCATTTCCGGACAAATCTACTTACTCGGCCCAAGAGCCAGGAGTGCACATTTGCATATCGAAGTATACCCCGTTATATATATTTCTAAAAATTTTCTTAGAAATCAGAGGAAACGCAAAGAGGCGGAATGAAATGTTTTATGGAAGCGATTTCATGCATGATTTGGGCAGTAGTACGTTATTCGATTTTTTTTTGTCGTGTATTTTCGTACATAAATGAGTGCGAGATGATCAAGGAAGGGATTATGCATGTTTGAAAGGATAAGTGCTTTGTATATATTGAAAATTCGTGACTAGGTTTTTCAATTGCTTGTGTGTAGTGGAACTAAACGAATTTATTGAGAAATGAGTGCTTATTGAAGTGCATTACAATTTTTTGTTTATGGGCCTCATTTTTGTTTCTGAGACTGAATGAAAGATATTTATTCGATTTAGTTTTGTGGGCGAGTAAATTTTTTGGAAGGATCATAAATTATTTTTTTTTTTTAAAGTTAACCGAGTGTGGATGTTTCAAACAATTGGCATATTTGTGGTAGCGAAATTAATTGAAATTAAATGAAAAATTGAAATATGAAATACTGGGTGCCAAATATGCATGAGTATGCAATTTTATGTTTTCTTGCAAACATCTGAAAAGATTTCAATTTTTTTAGGCGCCAAGTGGTTTGTAACTGGGAGAAAACCATGATGTTGACTTTTTGTAGTCTTATTGTAGAAGTGAATAATACAAGGTGTGCCAAAAGAAGTCATCCGATGTTGTTTGGCCTTCAGAATATCGGTTGTTTCTTGCGCAGTGTGTGCCGTTGCTGCGTCCTGTTGGAACCACATGTCCTCCAGTCCTAATTCGTCCAATTGCGGCAAAAAAACTCGGTTAACATAGCCCTACAGCGCGCGCCGTCCACTGTTCTCGTTTGACCAGCGGCGTTCACAAAAAAAAAAAATAGCCCGATGACTCCCCCAGCGTGAACAGCGCACCATGCAGTAATTTTGAGCGGGTGTAATTGCTCCTCGCGCATTTCTCGTGGATTTTTGGTGCCCCAGAAGCGATAGTTTTGCTTGTTCACGTACCCGCTGAGGTGAAAGTGAGCCTCATCGCTGGTATGATTTTGGTCGAAAAATCGTCCACTTCGATTACTCCGCGTTCTTGGGTACTGTATCGCTCCATTGCTTGTTCACTTGTATTCTACATCTGTCTAGTTAACAGATGTCAAAACAGATTTGAAATTGGCGTCCATTTGCAAAAAAAGAGCATCTTCCAATAGGGTGATCTCTTTTGGCCCACCTTGCATTTTCATAGACACAATGTCGCAAAAACTAAGCCACATATTTTTCTGTTAGGAATGAACGATGCTATCTACCATATTGTTTTTTTTTTCTATGACGTTACAAAGTTTTACAAACTATTTTAATATATTTGCGCTGAAAGAAAAACACCATTTATTTAAATCAAAATTATAAAGCCAATAACAAAAGGGCCTTATAATCAAAATCTATTTATTATATACATGCCTCCTTTTCCCCCCAAACATGTTTCCAAATCGCAGATATTTCGCATTCATTCCAAACACCGCCGTTGTCAGTAACGCCTTGAAAAAAAAATATTAATTAAATGTCATTAATTGTCTATCACATTTTGTTTTATGTACGGCGAAACGGCATTACCATTTGATAAGTTCATTTGGTCCTTGCTATGATTATTCATATTAAACACGATATCTTTCATCTTGTGCGCGTGCATTTAATGGAGATTTATAGTAGAACCTTAATGCGGAACACGCACAAGTTACAACTCCCCCTCTTTACGCTAAAGGATGTGTGTTCAAAAATAAAGCATCAAATTCGTGAGGAGAATTCTAAAATTTTTCACACACACAAACACACATGACTCTACGAAATTGTTCGCCGACACCTCCTGTCTTTCTTCTCTCAGCACAGAGAAAATATTGTTTATGCTCGTATGATAAATATTTACAAGGGTATTTCCATTCGTCAAATTGCGCGGTTAAGGGTTTCATTTTCAGGGCTCCCACCTCAAAAAAAAACCCTTACACAAACGACAGCACAGAATGTCAGAAGAGGTTTCGACGAACTTTATTCAGATACACAGCTGAGCGAAGACGAATAAGTTGATGTATGCTTATTTTTGGAAGCCATATCCAACTAAATTTTTCGTCGTACGAAATCCGCCGTAATTGGATTAATTATTAGTATTTTAAGTACGGGGAATTCAATCAAACGTTGAAATACTGTCAATAATTAATGAGAACCCTTTAATGTACAGGAATACCCTAAAAATTAGAGGTGGATCTTAATAACCCGTCGTACGCAGGTTATTAATAATTTGAGATTTTTATTAATAGCTTTGGGATTGAAACGTTATTTTAATGGGAATTTTATAGATCGGTATTTATAGGTGAGAGTTAAGTTAATTAGATAGTAGATTTGCAACGGTTCAAGAAAAGTCTACGATAGGGTGGGTACAACTCAGATTTTATATTGAAAAAAATGATTACTTTCAGATTTAATTTTTTTTAGTTTTAAAGTAAAGGGTGGTTAAATTTTATAAACCGATGCTTATTTTGAATAAAACACAAGTTATTTAAAAAATTATTGTCATTTCTTTTTATTATGATAATACGAGTCAGCCACACTTTCGCGAAAAGCAGCAATATTTTCTTCAGTGCGAGCTGTACGAGCATTTACTGGTGTTTTCACATCTTCTACAGACTCGGTTTGCTCAAATTTATGCACGATTTTTCCGATTGTACGCACATTTGGACGATTAAATTGACCGAAAAAATCACGAAGTGCACGACATGCATTTTTATTTGAACGCCCATTTTCATAATAAGCCTGAACTTTAACGCGCAGAGCAGATTGTGTATCTTTCCATGGTTCAAATTGAGTTAGTCTAAAATTGAGAAATGTCAAATGAAATGCTGAAAAAAAACTTGACGTTTAGGTGTGGTTTACATTCAACATCGGCCCTTAAAATTTAACCACCCGTTATATGTGTAAGATTAGTTTAGTCCTGATTATTAATGTGTGTTCCATGCCAAACCTGAATTCGAATGGCTATAAGTTGAGGAAAAGAATTAGAATGTTACCTTAATCTGCTGTCTCAGATGATCGCGAGAGAATGGCCAGTGTTAATCATTTTGGTGTTGCTGCGACTGGGAATCGAACCAAGATTTTCTGACCGACAGTTTGTCTCACATACTAGCGCCGTTACGATAGTTATAAGTAGACCCTTATGCTTCAGTTTCTTAGGTTCCCATGAAAATTACTCGCGTGGTGACATTTCATTGCTGACAAAGCTATAGAACCATACAAGGAGCTTAAAAGGAATGTATACAATTGGAATTCTGATGGCGCAAATTAAACTTATAAAGGGTGATCCATTTCGAGGTTCCCTACTTTTTTAAAGAAAAAAAACACAGAAAATTCAAATTTAATGGAGAATGTTTATTATCATTTGAAAGAACATTCTTTGGCATTTATTTTTTGAAGATTATGTCTATCAAATGTTGGCCGTTGCTACGTCGCAGATGGTCCATCCGTTGAGTCTATTTTTCGATCACTCGTTCGAGCATTTCGACTGGTAACTGGCAAATGACACGCGTGATTTTTTTTTATAACTAACACGTACTCAAGGGGTTATGAATACCCTTTATATGTTACCATAGTACGAGCGTTTGAGAAGGGAAGAAAGAGAGGATAGGAAAGATTTAGGATGTAGTGGAAACTTAAACTCCATGGGTGGTGTCCGAACTAGCTTCGGGGAGTCACTTTTTCTTGTGTTCGTTAAATTTAAAGAAATTCAAGATGGTGTGCATACTTTTAGGTACTACACCGACCTTTTATTTCTTTTAAATAAAAGTGAAATGGATTTTGGTTGGGATTGAACGCGCAACCTTCCACTCAACAGACGAACACATTACCACTACACCGCGGCCACCCACGTGATGTTTTCCTCCAAGGCCTGAATCGAAGCGGGTTTGTCGGCATAAGCTTTTGACTTTACATATCCCCACAGGAAAAAGTCTAAAAAAGTCTTTTATCCAATAATGAATGCTGGGTCTCAAAATGGTTGATGGTGTTGCGAATAGTACGCTCAGTAGGCCGATTATGTTGACCATAAGTTGAGCGAAGTGCACAAAACACATTACTCACGTGAATTTTCATAATAAAGTTGAACCATTTGTAAACGTTGTTCACGCGTAAGTCTTTCCATTATGAAATGCCAAACAATACTAAACAAAAATAACATGACAGCATGACACGACTCACACGTGATCTGTCAAAAAAGGCTATTGAAAAAAGTATCTCTACTTGGATCACCCTTTATGAGCTTAACAACACATCCCATCGAATTAAGTTCATGATATTTTTTCAGTTTTCCTCACCGGGCTCAATGGCGCGATGGTTAGTGCGATGAACTGCCGCGCAGAAGGTCGATTCCCAGCCGAAGGAACACCTAAATGATTTTTCACTGGCCCTCCTCTCGTGATGATCTGACAAATCAACCGAGTAGCATCGATTGTCATGAAAAGCTTATCTCAACCTAGCCGTTCGGATTCGGCATAAAACAGAAGGTCCCGCCATCGTGCTAAGAAGTACACACGCACATGTGAATGATTGTGAGAAAAAATCTAGGCCCTGGGTACTAACGAGCCTGTTGCGCCATACATTTATTTATTTTATTCCTCAGCAATACAGAAAGGGTCTTGTATAAACAAAGATATTTCCAACTTACGATTTCTGAAAAATTTTGGCACATCTCTGAATATTATTGTACTGAATAATATTTTTCAGATATCGTATGTTTCAAATCAGTGTTATCCTGACCTGATCTCCGAATATTCAATACAATACAAACCAATGTTATACTGACCTGATGTCTTCAGAGACTCGTCTTGACTCATGCCATGTCATTTAAACAAAAAATAGTTCCACTTTAAAAACCCCATATGTGAAATCGTTGGCAACTATGTCCCGAATTACATGAAAGAACGAAACCTCATTTAATTATTTTTCAATCAATTGAGGTCAAACGCAAATGTTTGCAGCGGCCATTTGTATTTTGTATCTGTTTGTGATTAAATATAAAACTGTATGCCATACATAAATAAATTAACGCAAATTAGATAAATCACTTTTTTCCAATGAAAATGCTCCCAAAGTGGCAACCAAAACCATAAAAAAATGTTGACATACAAACTAAGGATTTAAAAATGAAAATAAAATCCAATTCGCGTTAACCTTTTGCAACATTTCAATTAACCGTGTCCCGTAATCAGCATAAAACCATAGCTTCCTTGCTCGCTCTCTCCCTCTATCCCCCAGTCATTATCATAATTTCATGAGTTTGCATGTACGGTTTTCTATTTGTTGGCGATGGGGTTTTCCCAGTGCCTTTGTTCAGCATGGCGGATTTTTTCCCCAGGAGACGCATAAAATGAAATCATAGGAAACCATTAAAGCCATTCAAAAGCATTTATGTGCGCCACCACCGCCACCAATCGCAATTATTGCCGCCGCGGCAGCGTGCATAAAACCACGACAAAAACTTATCAGCCAGCTATCTGTATATCTTTATGGATCCTTCTCCATTATTCAGAATTTGTTGCATTTATGTTCCAACACTTGTAATCGTCGTCGACGTCGTCATCATCGTCCTTCTTCTGGTTGGGGATTACTTTTTACTGAAAGTAGTACAGCACAACAGCGTGGAGGCAATTTCATCGCGCGCGAGTAATTTCTGTTGCGTCCCCTGCCAACCGCATGTACATATGATCCTTAGAGCACCACGAAATAACAGAAGCTCATTGCTTTCCGCATCCTGTGGCAATTATGTTCAGGATATATATTTTATATATTTTAACTTTCCTGATGTGTAGTTGTACAGGGTGAGATGAGTTGAATAACAATTTATACAATAAAGTGAAAGCATTTTTTGCCAAGCTCCAGGATATCGTAGAAACATAATTCGCCATCGTTTTTTTTTTTTTTTGTTGAGAACATTTTGCATAGTTCACTCAGTGAGTCAGGGCTTCTCTCTTCTTTCGTCGATAACCTACGGACAGTTTTCCAATTGACGTAAATCTTCTCCAATGATATCTTGAATTCGTATACTTCGAAACAAGAAGTCGGCTGTAAACATGAAACAAAACTTGAGTATGACAATTAGAATTAATTTAAAACGTTACTTTTCAAGGAAAAAAATGTGTGTGGCTGCTATATATTATTATGTGCTTTCTAAAAATTTTGAAAATGGAATCTATGTAGACAAAAAAAGGTTGTTTTTTTTAGAGGTATAGAACTTCGAATTTAAATAAAACACAAGAAAATCGTTTTAATGCCCATTTATTTGGCTTTATTAGAAGGATAATTTTATGCCAATAATGTTAAAATATAATTTCGTGCATATGGCCGCTGCGGCTGGTTCGAATAAAGCGCCATGTCTAGAGGTCCAATTTTCAACCACTCTATCGAGCATTTGTGGCCGTATGTCGGCAATAACGCCTCGAATGTTGGCTTCCAAGTCCCCTAACGTTTCTGGTTTCTAAGCGTATACAAGCGACTTCACATATCCATAAACAGTGCGCACTGTTCGACGTCTTTGCAGATGCGTATTATCACATAGAGTAAACGTAGTGCGATCCATAGTTAACCGAATTAAATGCTCTTATGGACGATTATGTCGACCATAAAATGGACGGAGCTTGCCTTAAACTTCGCGAACTGAACCATTATTTTCGAAATGAATTTGCACGATTTGCAAGCGTTGTTCATTTGTCAACCTGTTCATGATGAAATGGCAAACCAAATGACATTAGAGTTGTCCGATTAGACCACAAAATATCCGTTTTATCTCTATTCGAAAAACCAACCTTTAAAAAAACACACGTTACAACTTCTAAAATTCAAAAATATATTTTTTATCTCTAACAAACTTTTCTTAAAATAATCAGTGACGCATCCAAATGTTTTCGAAATCGCATCAAATACTAACTTTTCTGCAAAATCTAGCACTCTGAATAATAATTTATTCAAAGAGTTTTGGAAATAAATTCCCAACACTTTTGAACTTACCACCCAATAAGCAATTCATTACCACCCTGTCTCCTCGTTATTCCACAAAACATCCCTATACCTATGCATTTATTCGGCTTTCACTATGCGGCATCAAAAACACTTACACACACAACACACGGTGTTTCATTAGCTCGAAAATTGTATCAGCATAAAATCATTTAGCTCAGGAAGGCGGCAATGTAGTGGATTGAGGTGCCTCTCATCCAATGGAACTAGGACAAGTTGATGTACTAAGTAGCAGATGAATATTCTTTTCGAGTGTTCATACACACACATCCGAACCACTTTGCGTCTCTTCGATATATCGATCGATAGGGTTGATAGTTAGGGTTGATAGTTTTACATATAAGCTCGCTAGCTCTGAGCTTAATGGCACATCGTAAAAGTATTTTTTTTACGCTCCAAGGACTGTGTTTAGAATTTATTCTCACCCTCCACCCCATGTCCTTGCGACTTTCTTCACTTCCGCTACCGCCTTCAGTTCTGGCCAAAGTTAATGGTTTAATTATTTATTTTGCTTTATTTATTCATCTCTCTGGGTGCGTGTGATTGGGGATAATCACCCAATTTTTCGGTTATTGGAATAATGGAGTGTCGCACTAAGATAAAGATAGACAGAGGGAAAGAATTATGATGCTGAAGATAAGAAGTGAATCGATGGTGAACGTAGTCAGGGTTGTTGGGTTTTTATTGAAGTTTATCTTCATCCGTTGTGACACTAAGTGGTCAGGAAGGGGTATATCGAATGTGGGGCTAAATTATTTACACATGATTAAGTGTATTAAGAGTCCATTAACGACAGTATTGGATATCACTTTTGGTTGGTACTGATATAGGAGGAGTACTGCATTAACATGTCAAATATTTGAATTGATAACATATCTCTGATGGGAAAGTTGCGTTGGCTTAATCAAACATTGTATGTCACAAAATGTCTTGCCAACGAAACCACATATCTTAAATCGATTTACTCATGCTTGGACAGTGACGTAAAGAACTAAATGGTCGTACTTCGACAAATTTGTTGGACATTTTACAAAATAATTTTTTTTATCGTAACGAGGAAGTGAGATTTTTTAGGTTCAAATGCTCTTACAATTTGTTCTTTTCCATAAAAACACGCATAATTCTCTCGAAAGTAATTAATCTGGAAAGTAAATTCACTTCTGCTTCGCCAAACGGAGTTCGATTGAACTTCTTCCGCCTAGGACCTAATTACCCTTCCAGATCTATACTTATTTTTCCATTCAATAAACATGCAAACCATTAGTTCATGTTTACAAAATCCCACCATGCCAACCTACATAATCTTTAAAACTTGTTAGTAACCAGTCAACCATTCAGACGAAGCGTCTGCTTCACCAAATCATTCACAAGGTTCCGCTCCTCCATCCTCCAGAAAGAGAAAAGAGCGAGAAACTTCATTCTTTTCATATTTTACCATATATTTGCTTCCTTTTGAAGAAGTTTCACCGCCATCTGTTAGTTTCCCGCTATTACTCATTCATTTAATTAAAAAGACGAAACAGCCAGCGAACGGAAAATATGTACTCAAAGGAACGCCGGAGAATGACTCAAGAAAGGAGAAGAGATGTAGATAGTCTTGTAAAAAAGCATTGCAATGCTACAGAATTAAAAATTCCAGTGAATTCAGTTTCCAATTAAGGACCCGCAGTCAGATACGAGTCTGGATCATCTTTTAGTAGTGGAAAAGTTTTTATTTCGCATATTTTGTTGAATTGTAAAGTAAAACAATTTATCTTTGTTGTTAATTAGACGTTAAAATGTAAAAAAAAACGGTATTTCGGGAACTGGTAACTGAATGACAATTAGTGCAGTGAAAGTGCATCGTAAGCAGAATAGAGTTTTAAAGTTCCTGTATGTTTTTTTTTCTATAATATTTTAAGAGGAAAAAAGGAGACAGAGACTGTTTGTTTTTGTAGGTCAGAAAGGTTTTTGATCAATCGTTTGAAAGCCTTAGCCATTTCTTAGTTAGATTTAGTTAGCTTTGCGGGTTAATGAGGTAGGCGTTGTGCTTCTTCCCTCATCATACTCAGTTCAATATAGACCCATTGTCTCTGTGTGGTTGGTTCCTTCATTTATCTCAGTACTGTCCATTATTGTTATTGTTTTTCCAGCCATCCAGAAGTTTTTGCAAACTTAAAAAGATGAGATAGGGGGATTCCGGATAGATCCCTGAGGTCATGGAAAAAGTATTTTCCTAAGGTTCTCTTTCTTAATAGGCTGAGGCCTGGGCAGTGGCACAGAAAGTGAAGGGTATCCTCGTGTATTTCTCCATCACCGCAGCCTCTACGAAGGACGTCATCTATAAGATGCATTTCAGTTTGTGGCTTTTAAGTAAGTTGTATCCAGCTAGAATGCCTACTAATGTGGAAACAAATTTTCTGTTTCTTTCAAAAAGTTAGTGAGTTCTGGTTTTATCATACTACGGCCACAGTTCCACCTGTTTTTGGCGATATTCAGTGTTTTCTGCCCCACCCGTTATTTGATGTCACATAGTGGTAATTTGACAGATTAATCTGCCTGATCAATGCTGAAGGCAGATCATTTTCTCGCCAGTTCATCAGCAATTTTATTACCTGTATGCCTCTTTGTCAGGGGACACATTATGTTGGACGCCGAGAACCTTTAGCTCTTCACGACAAAGCTTCACAAGCTGAGGTTTGATTTCGACAACAGATATTGCTTTTATTGCAGCCTCACTATCAATTAAGATGGTTATACAAGGTGGGCCAAAAGAGATCACCCTATTGGAAGATGCTCTAATTTTTGCAAATGGCCGCCAACGTCAAATCTGTTTTGACCTTTTTGGACTAGAAACACGTAGAATACAAGTGAACAAGCCATGGAGTGATACACTCCCCAAGAACGTGGAATAATCAAAGTGGACGATTTTTCGAACAAAATCATAATGAGCGATGAGGCTCATTTCCACCTCAGCGGTACGTGAACAAGAAAAAATATCGCTTCTGGGGCACCGAAAATCCACGAATAATGCACGAGGAGCCATTACACCTGCAAAGTTACTGCATGGTGTGCTGTTCACGCTGGAGGAGTCATCGAGTCATTTGTTTCGAGAACGCCGCTGGTCAAACGACAACAGTGGACGGTGCGCGCTATAGGGCCATGTTAACCGAGTTTTTTTTTCCGCAATTGGACAGTTAGGAGTGGAGGACATGGAGGACGCAGCAACGGCACACACGCGCGAGCCACAACCGATATTCTAAATGCCAAACAACATCGGATGACTTCTTTTGGTTCACTTTGTATTATCTTCTGGTATCGCCAGCGTTAAGGTGGCCTTTGCTGCGTCTGCTACTGCCAATATCTGAGCCTGGAAGACACTGCTGTGCTCAGAGAGACGGAAAGTTCTGTTAAGCTTTAGTGTTTCTGAGAGAAAAAACTCTAGCTCCAAAGACTAGGTCCGTTTTTAAACCATCAGCGTAGATGTTTATGGTTTCTAAGTTAGTTGTCAGCAGTATTGCAGTTGAATATTGTTTATCTGGGTTCTCAGGGTTCTTCTCTAAAAATCTAAATTTTTAATCGCTCCTACAAATGAATCTTAATGAATCACCCATTATATACCTGTAATTATAAACGTTTTGCGGTTGTTTGTACAGGCCCAAGTTTACTTTAACAACAAGCTATATAATAGACTATCGTAGAAAATTGTGGTTTTGAGGCGAACTTGTACGTTGGGCCTTTCAAAGTCAAAATAATTAAAATAACTGAAACTATGAGAACAGACATGTTAAATGTATATGATATGAAGCTTTTACTCAATAGATATCTGTAAAGTGCTGACCCCCACAAAAAAAAGAAAACAATATCCCCCTTGCTAATGACATTTTTTAAATAAAATATTCTACTTAACAGGTTTTATAGTAATATTTTTCTCCTTAATGATTTCTCTCATTTAAAAAAAATCCCACCTTTACACCCCCATTATCATCACTTAACACATCCCGCATACAGAGCTGACTTATATATAAATCAAAAACATAAAAAGTTAAAACGTGTAGTAAGCATTTTAAATCGCTACTTAAATGGTCCGCATGTTCCCCTCTCAGTGTAGGATTATGTTTTCCAAACAATTAAGTCAAAACGAAATCTCTTCAGTTTGCAAAAAGCAAATACCATTTCACAAACACCAAAAACTTGTTAAGTAGAGTTTTATATTCACACACACAGAGAGAAACACCCTTTCCCCGGCCAGGACCAACATCCATGCAGGCAACATATATGGTAATTAATTTCCCAAAGTAATGAAGATTTTATTAAACAAATTTGTGTTTTCTCCAAAGTCGCTGTTGTTTTTCACAAAAAAAAGGAAAACGAGTCGAAATTATTCCCCAAAGAATCCTAATTAAAGTGCGCAAATTTTTCTTTTTTTATTTGTCCGTTGGTTTGCTTTTAAGTTGCTTTTCTCATATTTGTTTAAATTTGTGTACACAGCTCAAAAAGGCCCACGAATGGGGTTCTAAGGATAAGTATGGGGTTCTTAAAATAAAATAATATGTTGGACAAAGAATTTTGTGCTCCAATTTGGGTAAAGACAAGAGGTAGACGGATTTTTCCATTAAAATAAATTTGAAGCCAACTGTGAAATGAATTTTATAATCTTTTATACATTTTTTTTGTACGGTAAAGTATTTTTCTCTTTTGTTTTTAGCAGGAAAAGTTTACCAAAGATGAAAGATATTTTTGTTGTGAAAAATTCGGGTGACAAATTATGTTGCACTAATATAATGAAGTTTGTGGTGCACTTTGATTTGAAGAACTATTCAAATTAAAACGCTGTTTATAAAAAAGGCTGTTGGTCATATAATGAAAACTATCGGTCATGTTATTTATAAAATTTAACCTTGCACAATGCGCAAGGAACAACTGAAGTAAAAGTGAACAAATGCAATGAGAATTCGGGCTTGATCTGACATTAAGTTGATCAGTGCAACATTTCCTAAAAAAAAAAAAAAACAACCTGGACATATATCGACATTGGAATGAAATTTACTTTTAATTTCAATTTAATTTAAAATCTATATTAACGATCATGATTTAAACACCTGATACATTGAATCAAATGGCCAAGTTATTGGTACCAACATTGAGAAGTTGAATAAGCGTTTTTTATTTCAACAAATCAACCCAATATTTTATTTCAATTATAGACGTGTTTTTGTGAAATGTCGCTACCAAGTGAAGTATGATTTCATATACAACAAATGACTGGCAGTTGCTTTACCTTTCTGAGCAAATTAAGATTGAGTAGTGATAGACAGTACCTACTTCCTAGTCAATATCATGAAATTTCTTTATTTCGTTGAAAAAATAGGCGGCCGTCGAAAAATTTTATTTCGCGGAAACAAATTTTAAAATCATTCGAAGATAAGGCGATCAATGTTTTCTAATTTTTTAAATCAAAGAAATTTTTTTGTTTTTTTATGAATGTTTTCATGTCGGAAGAAGTATGGCCCAATACTCCACCAGCCCATTGAGCATAACAAACAGTCAGTTTTTGTGGATGTTATGGCGTCTCAAGGGTCTCATCTGGATTCTCTTCACTCCAAATGCGGCAATTTAGCTTGTTGACGTAGCCATTCAACCAAAAATGAGCCTCATTACTACACAAAATTTTGCGATGAATATCAGCATAGAGATCAATCTTGTTTTCGGCCCATACATCAAAATCACGACGCATTGCATGGTCTCGCGGCTTAACTTCTTGCACAAGTTGGATCTCCATTATAAAGTTGGTGGAGAAAGCTTCAATTGCTGTACACGATGGAGAATCGATTCATTCGGTTCCTCTTCAACACTTTGCTCTACAGCGGCAATTGTTTATTCGGTGCGCACGGTTCGACGTCTCTGCGGATGCGTAATATCAAATGAAGTAAATGTAGTGCGAAATGTAGTGGACGATTGTGTCGACCATAAAATGGACGGAGCTTGCGGTAAACGTCGCGAACTGAACCATTATTTTCGAAATAGATTTGCACGATTTGCAAGCGTTGTTTATTTGTCAATCTGTTTATGATGAAATGTCAAACCGAACTGAACATAAATGACATAAGAGTTGCCCGATTAGACCACAAAATGCCAGTTTTATCTTTATTCGAAAAACGACCCTCTAAAAAAACACCCGTTATTATAATTTTGATCCAGTTTTTGTTGCAAAATTTTACGATATTCGGATAGCTGTTTTTGACTTTTAGTTCAGTTATGATAAACCTTATTCTTAACTCAACGGAAGTTTAATGGTGGACTATTTCTGAAACATTTACTAAGAAATCCGGCTGACACTTTTTCCCAATTTGAGTTTTAGAGAGATTTTATGGAATGAAGCCAATATAACGATATTCTCCACAAATGATATATTAGGAGTTACCCCGAATTTAAGCCAGGGTTTTCAAAAAATCTAGTTTTATTTATTAATTTGGTTAATTTTAGTTGACAGTTTTTAACTTTAAATCTATTAACAAACCAGTTTTTAAACAAATATATTCCTTATTAAATCTTAAATATTTGAATAAAAAACGTTTTTTAAGTTGAACTTTTCTTTTTCATACTAATATTTTGAGCGTTTACTTATTTTCACACAAAATCAGTTGATAAAAAAGACGTTTGTATTTCAACACAAGTGTAACATTTTTTTTAAAACTCACGAAATTGGTAGCTGCGGGTTTCACTTTTATTTAAATAATATATGTATATCAAAATATCAAAACTAGTTCAAAAGTTATAATTTTGCAGCCACTGTGTATTTATTAAAAATCTGATTGAGCTTGGATCGTTTTGTTAAGAGTCTTTTACTTTACTTTCCTTAGTTCTCAACAAAACACGCCTTATATTATAATGTTGCTTGAAAATTATGTTTTTCAATTGACAGTGTAACCAGAAATTGGCGAATGAGAAATCATTGCAATTAAAATCAAATAGGGGGATAAATTGGGCATTATCAATTGCGATTTTCGGTGATTGCTGCTTTTTTATTTTGAAGCCCTAAAATATAATTGGGCTAAAGCAAACATATGAAAAGGTTCGAGGTATGAAAAAAATACGTCCATCCGTTTGGTAAATACAGACAGATCCAATCATGAATGATTGGACTTTTTCTTGGAGTTATTCATGAATGCGTATGTATATGTACTATGGCTCGGCAAATAATTTTATGCCGAATTTAAACAGTCTAAGTTGTCACTGATTTGTCAGATCATTACGGCAGGAAGTACAACACATAAAACAAGTGGACATACTTTTTTAAATGTACTAACAAATTAGTGACAAGTTAGTTCTAGATTTCATTTTTTTCATTGGTATACCGTTTGAAAATGCATCATAATCGTTGGAATACCAAAAAAATGGATATCATAAAATTGAGTTAGCAAAAAGACTGCTATTTTTCAAGCCTTAAAAGCACATGAACTGCCATTTCTCAGTATAGTAAGTCTAAATCTATCTTCGCCTTCTTTGACTACCACTTATAATTTATCAGGTGCTTCTCAGCCACTACATAATTAAGTGTGCCTTATACATATCCACCCAAGAGTATCGATATGCTTTGGAATACATAACTGCCATACCATACTTGACCATATCTATCTCACCTAGCCAACCAAGACTTGCCTGTGTATGAATATTTAATAAACATGTTCAGATTTCCCAAATGAAATCGGTCCAATCACAAATCATAGGTAGGCCCCATAGCACAAATTAGATTTCACCGACTGCTGCATACTCATCTATACACACACACTCGTGTTGGGCCGCCACACATCCTAGATAAATTGGAAATTTATCACCATCCTTAGAGTGCTTAACACAATGCACCACTACTATCATATATATGTATATATGTATGCCAGAACCATAACGGTTCTGGCTTTAGTTTTAATTTATTCTGCCCCATACGGTTGGTAAAGTTCGAGGTCTGTATACGTCAATCATGCTCAAGCAATGATAACGCTATGTGTGTGGCAAACTTCCTCATTATCCTAACAATGTTCAACAACCGTCTCAAACAAAAGGAGAGTTCACAGCAGCGCCAACCATTGTGCTATGTCTAAAGGTCCTTCGAAAATCAATGTTTTAATTAAATCACCTTCAAAAGTTTCCGTCCTCCTATTGGATGCGAATGCAACCATGATGCCGCAGCAAACTTTTCAAGCAAAAATCACACCTATAGTCATTGAACACAGTCGCCCCTTGTTATATGTGACACTGTCCGAGTGGTGGGGTCGCAAGTGGAAGTGTTTGAAATAGCGGTCAGCATGTGCATTCATTATGTCGGAAGCTGAAAACACGCAGCGGTCAGGGTCTGTGGTATGTAATTTCCGTTGCATAAAAAAAGCCCCACACATACACAGTTAACTGTAAAATTGTGTAACGCACTTGCTCCTGCCGGGTGTCCTTTCCGCTCTAAAGATGGAGACAAATTTTTGATCGTAAATTGAAATCACAAATCAACGTTTACAAACCAACCAACGACATTAATCTAGACAAAGAGACACAGATAGTGCCCAGAGCGGGGTGGTTGAGCGATGCGAAGGACGATAGGAAGTCAATAAATTTGTTAGCATTCCTCGGACTTTTGAAAATGAATGACTTAAATCTAAACACACGTCACATTCAATAAAATGGGGATTTATATGTGTGTGTGTTGGTTGAGCATATGATGGGAGGGTAACAATTTATCGCAGAGAAGTCCTTTAATTAAAATGAACACCTGCTGCAGTCCGACATTGTATGCATTTTAAGGTCAACGGAGGAGTGAACGTTTGTCCGTTTTATTTGTGCTGAATATTGTGTTTGTTGATGGTGGTGGTGGTGATGACCAGACAAAATGATATAAATAGTTAAATGGACACGTCTGAAGGGAGTTGGAAATCAGACGTAGAACTTTGCTTTGATCTTCTCCTAGACAGAGTCTTATTAAATGTTCATTCTGCTCGAAACCTATACCCTATGTGCGGGAAGACCTATGTTTGTGTTTATGAAGGACCTTTGTATTAAGTGGTCATACTTGAGTAGCCATAATTAAAATCAATTTTTTGGGAATAGAGAATTTTTAATTTTATCTCTAGTAGCAACTTTATTAGAGATATGTTTCGGACTAAAGTCAACAATTAAACTTTGTCAAACCAGAAAGAGATTGGTTATGGCTTACTTTCTAAATTGGTATAACAATGGCGGTTTGTCAAGAATATTAAAATTTCGCCGCTCTAGAATCTTGTAAGAAGATTCTAAAGAGGCGAAATTAACATATTTTGATGGAGTCTAACAAATTACTGCATATTGGAGATAGTATATACCATTTCTAAGTGACTTTCCAACCAATCTATTTTACGCTTGAAGTTAAATAAAACACCTTGACTTTTCCTCTTAAGCTATTGAGTTAAGTCAAGCAGTTGAGTAGCAAATTGCATAGATATTTTTGTTAAGGTCCAGGTTCATATCGGTTTAAAGGAACGCACAATTGGATTAGTTAAAGTTTTTAACCAAGTTTTATTGTAGTTACTTACATGCTTAATCGAGGTTAGGCTAGTCTAGGTTTGAATAGTTGACATGAGAAATAATAACAATTTAAATCCATTATGATACCCTTGTGTGACCCCTTACTAATTAAGTATTTCTATATTTTTCCTGCATTTCTTATTGTTCTTGAATTTAAATTTTTATTACAAAAGCATGCATTTTAAATAATCAATTATTTACTCTTCTATTAAACCCATCCACATTCATAGAGAACTATTTTTGTACATTTTAATTATAAAACAAATAATAAAATATAAAAAAAGAACGTAATCCTTTATAAAAATATTTATTCATCCACATCCGCTAGAAGTTTTTGAACTATTTCTCTTCATTTATATATATATACATATTTCCATTTCTAGTCTGTTTTTTCAAAAAAAAAAAAAAAAAAACTATATATAAACTGTTGTTATTTATTTTACTAAAAACTTCCCACTGCGCTTAGTTGAAAAACAAAACAAAAATTTATAAAAAAAACATTAAGTAATAATAAATATTTATATTGATATACATTTACTTAATATGTATTAATAAGGTTTTTAATCTAATTCCATTGAAATATTTATTTAATTCTCTTTTTTTGACAACAAAAAATAAAATAATTTTGGTTTTTTCAAAAAAAAAAAAGTTCTATTTTGCTTTGTATCTATCTGGCAACGCTTTTTTGTAATTTGACGTTTTATTTGTTACTTTTCACAAAAAAGAATCACTAAATTAAAGCAAAAATTAATTTTCCTTTCTATCAATATTTTCAAATAAATGCTTCATTTCCGAATTAAAAGCGAAAATTAAAAAAAATCTTTTCGTTTGTTATTTTTTTGTTTAACAAAATTTAAAAAGAAAATCAATTTTTTCAAAATTTCTCTACCCCAACCCCCTTAATTATTAACTAAATGCGAAACTTTTTATTTTCCTTAGGGTAACGCGGCGAATTCATCGGAAACTTCGATGGCGACACAACCCGGTGGCTCTGTAACATCCCGTGCGGCATCGGAAACTCGATCGGGGCCAGCGGGCTCGAGTAGCGGAGCGACAGGTAATAGCAGTGGTGGAACTGCTGGTAGTACACAGACCGGTGCAAAATTTCGTCATGGCCTATTGCAGCTTATGATTCACACAATAGATCCGCTCCATGATGGTGAGTTCATTATGTTTGCACACGACGATCCATCTTGGCTAACAAACTACAAAATTCTTTAAAAAAACGAAAAATATTTTACTTTTCGTTTTTTTTTATTTGGTTTTATATTTATTTGTGTTTTTTGATTGTTTGTGTTTTGTTTGAAAAATTGCTTAAAGTTGCAAATTTTAGTTTTTAAAAAAACGATGTCATACCAAGTTTTGTTTTTCCTAAATGTGTTCGTTTTAAAGTTATTCGTGTGTTTTTTGTTTCCTTGTTTTTTAAGAAAAAGGGAAACTTTAAGCGATAAAATTTGTATAACAAGATGATTTTATTTAAATTTAAAATTTTACATGTTTTCCCTTTTTTTCTTAAAAAAAAGAGAAACAAATTGATGTGACAAATATACTAAAAATATATTTAAATATTATTTATATAAATATTACAAGTGAATGAAGTTTGTTCGATTTGTTGTTTGGTTTAGTTACAATATCTTCGATTTGGAATTTTCGTCGATTTTTATTTTATGGATTTATGTTCATTGGTCAGTGTCCAACTTGTGGCTTAATTTGTCTTTAATTTTAAAGAGCAAACTTACATTTAACTTTTTTTTACAATATCATCATTTTTTTCAACTTTTTGAGTGACTGACTAGCAAAAGCGATTTGTGAAAGGTTTTTACTATTTTTATTGTTTTAATAATTCGGTCTTATTGTATATGAGTTCCGTTTTAGATCGTGGTCTACAAATTTGAAAGCTTTTAGGAAGACATTTTAAAAAAAAATATAACTTTTGAAACCTAAAAGCAGCTCAATTTAATGTTGCAATTTCCAATAAAAAAATCGTTCGTTTAAACTGTAAATTCAAAACTTTTCGATGGTGTTTTAAAAGTTTAAAACTTATTACATGTTTTACGGTTTTCACATCGAACAAAAAACCGATTTTTCGCTAAAATACCTAAAAGCTTCATCGAAAACTGAATTTTTCTCATACTGTTTCAGTTTATCAAAACTTTTAGGCTACGACGTAACCACCTCGAAACCTATTTGGATAGGTCATTTGTTACGGGTGGAAGGAGATAATTTTTTGATACATTCCAGTAGTGTGGAATTTTTGAATATAAGTCTACATATTTCTATTCGAAATCGCCTAGTGACGTATGCTGTTTCAAAAATAAGCTCCTACAAAACTAAATATTTGATCAACCATATTATGAAAAATGTATGGTTTTCACTAACATTTCACTAGTTATATGAATTTCAAAAAGTCAAATTTTGAAATTCCCCTATGTTGTCCAAAAACCCAAATATTTAACTCAATGCCAGTGCGTATGTGCATTCCAACTTGAAATTGATTTCCAATTTACATATGTCCAGTGTCCATGTTCATGTCCGACGTCCTTTATGTTTCAATATCCTGTGTCGAAACAAATCTCCCTTTGAACTAGCAACACTGCCCATGTGTCTTCATGTAAACAAGCCATCATTCTATGGATATATTGTATCTATATCTGCCTTTGTGTGTGTGGGGTATTCCATACCGCTACACTTCCTTATTTAGTTACACGCAATGTTTTTGCAAAATCCCTTAACCACCTAAAGTCTCGCCCTTATCCCTTTTATTCCGCACACACATTGGTAGCAATGAACATTGTACTATGCCACAAGCTGCTGCAATGCGAAATGGTTCTCAATTTTAGGTGTCAAAATGGAGTGGAAGTGACAAAATCCTTTCTCTCTTCCTGCCAAAGTGCTGTTAACTTCCTGCTTTCATAGTGCCATCGTAATCCCATGAGGCGATGGGATACGTGTACTCCTAGTAAATGCTGAATCGGGGGTACTGCCATTGATGGCAATGTTGGTAATGTCAAAGAATGGAGATTTCGTGTTTTTTTTTTGTGACACCCGTTGAAAATTATGCCCACAGATATTGAAGCAGTATTTTCACATGAAACGACTGCCAACGAATATATTGGCTTCGCACTCTGACACTCCTTAATGCCTTTCATTGACTATACACTGCGAATCGTAATGGAAAATAATCCGGGTGGATTTTTTCCAACGGATTTCAGGTTAACCAGATAAAAGCGATACACCTATGAGTACGACCACATTTAGTGCTATGTTACGCGCTTACCTGTATAAAATTTAATGGTGTCATTGTTATGGTGGACTGGTGAGCCAGACTGGATTGCACTTTAGTAAGTCAATTTGTCAACATGCCACTCGGAATAAGGATATTTAATTGAATTGCGAAACTTGTTAAACGGGATAGTTGGTTTGGTGTAACTACCTCTAATGGATTTTTATTGACTAACACGTTGGATGGAAGGAGCAGTGGTATTTTTTTGAGTTAGAAATAAATTGTGATTCAGGTAGCTAGATGGTTATGGATGGAATCGCCTTTAAAGGAGTGTTTTTTTTTAATTTACATGCTTCTTACCATGTGTGGAATATATAGGATACTTATGCAACATTTCGTTTCTAAAATTGTCCACACAGAGTAGACAAAACTTTTAATAAAAACCGACAAAGCCAAACTTTAGACAGGACCGATGATCAATCAATAAATTGCAACCTTAGGGCGCATATCGCTTGCAGCGTCAATTTGCTTTAGTTTTACTTACAGCTAATTTTCATAGCCTGGGCTTATTTATTGACTAAGCTCTGTTTAAGACTGAACTTATTCAGACTTACATACTTATAGTAATATAAATACTTATAGTCATTTCATAAGGATTAGTAAAAGTAACGAATGCTAATCTTAGTATACCACTTACTTTTGTAATTTGTTTGTTATTAATCTTACGAAGGCTCATGCAAATCTTTAGCTTAATTTTTTTTAAAGTGAAAATGTTTGGAAATTTATGTCAGTCAAAACTCGATAAAATGCTGCTATTTCAGTGATTCGCCCTATCGAGGTATCTGTTCAAAGAATTTCCGAAACGAAAGTCAGTTCCGATTGGAACGCAGTTTATCACCGAAGTATCCGTTGCGTAACAAAATAAATGAAGCATACATTCGCGTACGTTTTATAAATGTAAAAAGTGAGTGAACAAAAATATGTACACAAATTTTTCTTGTTGCGTTCTTGTCACTTTTTTCTAGAGCGCTATTTTGTAGAAATACACAAATAATTTTATTTATTATTTTACTCACAGTTTTGAGATGGTTTCTACTCCCGAAGAAATACAATGCGTAACTGTCAAAAATTGTTGACACGACGCATTAAGCCGTCGACCGATCATGTGCGATGCATTTTTTCAGAAGGTCTGCACGAAATGCAAATCCAAATGGATACCTCCATACAAAATTCTCAGATATCGAACCTCGAAAGGGAATATTACCAGCACCTAATAGCTTGCCTTTCACATGTCACCAGTTTTTTGGGCCTTACACTTAGTTCTAAAGAACAAGGGTGAAAAATAAAACATGAGGCAGTAAAACTACAATTGTTAGTTGAATCTTCGTCTTCATAGCCCGCCAACACAAACGGTACAATTTTGGAAGGATTTTTCGCTTTTTTATCAACTGCTCTACAGCTTTTGACACTGTAGAGTAGGACTGGGATTGTCAAGCCCTATATAGGATATACTTAGTAGTTCGAGTAAAAGTTTTGCGGTTATATATTGAAACAATCAATTTCGAGGTGAACCCGATATGCTTGGTAGTACATTAATTGCCATATTCTGCCATTATATTAAATTTGAGGTGAATGTATGGTTGTAGCATAATCAACCAGCATATTCTAAAAAACCTTGTCATAACAAATAATTCAATAGAGGACTTCAACATTTAACTAAATACTGAAAATATTCAATACATCAAATTAATTTAATCTGCAATTTGTTTCAGCCTATAAAAACGAAAATTGCCCCCTGTAAGCTTCAAATCCCAATACTTTTCGACCACGGAACTAGGACAAAACAACAATTTTCAGTATTCCAGTGCTTAGTTTGCCAATAAATTTCGCACACACATGCACGAAGCTTTTAAAAATTTAACACAAAAAAAAAACAGCAAATTAATTCAACCACCACTTTATAGTCTACCACCCACGCATGGCCCATGGCCCCTTTAAAAATAATAGAATAATCAATAAACATAAAAGTTTGATGTATTCAACTTTAAAGACAACTTTTAACAGGATTTATGATTAAAATTAAATATATTCCTGTCTCCATTTCGATTAGCGCGCATCCTTGGAAAATTAATTTCGTTACGCAGTATAAGACTGAGCTAATTGTATGCCCCTTTTAAGTGTTAATTACAACAAATGTTGGACCCAAGGACTCTGTCATCTTTCATCGGTAATTGTCATTTAAATGAATTTATTGTGTAATTAGAAGCTGTGAATGTATGTGTCTGTTTGCAATTAGTTGTCAAGTGTGGTTGGTTACACTTGGGGCTCAAAGTGGTATACATATTTCATTAACAGATTGACTTGTCAATTTGTTCATGATGCTGCTACATGACGCTCTCATGTTCATGGTCATGGAATCGATGTATTGAGCTTGTGTGGAGGTAATTCGATTAATCCTTACATTAAGGGTTATATACGAGTTTAGAGAAAATATGTTATAAAAAAAAAAAAAAAAAGTGCCTGCGAGTAGTTTTATTTTATTTTTTTGCATAGTGGTTCTGTTTCGATTTGGCGGGAGTAAAATTTGTTTATTCCTCCCCTCAACATCTGTTTTTGGTCAGATTCATTTATGTATCTACTTTTCCCGTTTTATTTCGAACTCAATTTTTTTTAAATCATTACGGAGAATCTTATTCACTCATTAAAAAAATCTCTGTTGATTTAGCGAAGAAAATTCTCTAAGGGATATTTTTCCAAAGACCTTCCAAGGACCCTTTAGTTATTTACTGAACTTAAAACTAAAGAGAAGACAAAAAGCGTACAAAGTCCAAAGAAAACTGCAAATTGTAATTTTTCTCACTATTGGTGATGTCCAGGAGATGGATGCCTCTGTAGTCGTCACAGATCAGAAGGTCTCCATTTATGTGAATCTGTTAAGTGAATTAATCCATGAAACTTTTATTGAAAGAAATAAAAAAAAAGTTCGATAGTTAATTCTGGATGTATACACCAACTTGAAAATTCTGCAAATATAACAAACACAAAAAACATTTACTCGCCAAAGCTAGCTCGGGCAACAACCATGGAGTAAGTCTGCATTGCATTTAAAATAGTTCCTATCACCCTCCGTCTTCTCCTCCTCTAACGCTCGTTCTATGGTAAAACATTAAAAGGATATTCAGAAGTGCGCGAAAATTATAAAAAAAATATGGTAGTCCATACCTACATGTATGACCTACAATTCTAGTAATATAAAGGGTGATCCATTTCAAGGTTCCCTACTTTTTTAAAGAAAAAAACACAGAAAATTCAAATTTTATGGAGAATGTTTATTATCATTTGAAAAAAACATTCTTTGGCATTTATTTTTTGAAGATTATGTCTATCAAATGTTGGCCTTTGCTACGTCGCAGATGGTCCATCCGTTTAGTCCAATTTTCGATCACTCCGATTATGTTGACCATTAATTGAGCGAAGTGCACGAAACACATTCCTCACAGAACGTGAATTTTCATAATAAAGTTGAACAATTTGTAAACGTTGTTCACGCGTAAGTCTTTCCATTATGAAATGCCAAACAATACTAAAAAAAAATAACATGACAGCATGACACGACTCACACGTGATCTGTCAAACAAGGCTATTGAAAAAAGTATCTTTACTTGGATCACCCGTTACGTCAATTCTGGATATCAAATTCAAGAAGATTCTTCCTCGGTTCTATTCTGCAAGAGGTAAGGGGTATTTCATAAAAAATAAAGGTTTAACTAGCGCCATTCGTTTTAGCAACATTCTGCATTTATTTTTAAAAAATTGACGTTTAGATGTGTACCTCAACATGACGTTAACCTAACGAATGTTACCATTCGAATATCATGATTCATGATATATGTACCCTACTTTGACCACTGATACTACCCGAATTGAAATACCATGCTCCTGACATGCAAATTGTTTATGTTTGTATAGCGCCCCAACAACCACGTCTAATTGATTAAGCTCCAGCATCAACATAACATCCACACATTGCACATCTGCAATTAATGAGAAATGTAATTTTATTTAAATCTCTCGATGCAGATATCTACGTCACCCCCTCGGCCACTCTGATTGTGTTGTTCTCCACTTCTTTTTTGCATTTTTTGTTGGTTGGAAGCACACATTCAATATTCGACAACGACCCCGACCTGTTTTTTAATTAGACTAAGTACTGTACCAAAGCAAAAATTTGATTGTATTTATTCTCTCGCTGGCTCCGACCCTTTCCATGGGTGCATATGGCTCTGCCTGTGATCGGGCATCGTCATGTCGCTCTGCACTTTGTATCTTTATTTATTTTTCCATTAGAGGATATATCGGATAGCATCGCATCGCTATTGGCATTCGACATTAAGACCGCATTCGTTGAGCGTGCACAAACACACAAAAGTTTCTATTAAATATTGGAGTAGGTTGAAGGATCAATACCGCAACGCGCTTGTTCGTATATTGACCCACTTTTATTTCACTCTCTCATTGTGAAGTCTTTGCGGCACAGCTAAAAATCATTTGTTAGCCTTCCTGTGGTACCTCTCGCCATCCTTCTACCACACAACACCAGTCTTGCCCAACAATCTCTCACCCAGTTGTGTGGTTCGAATTTGGTTTTTATTTAATGTTTCACACTCGTATAGCGTTATTTATTTTTATATAGAAGAATCTCCGTTTTTTTCTGTACACTTGAAGTGAGTACGTATGTGCAAAATGTAGACATCTTAATACACATCAGCACGGTAAAAACAACTTCAAAAAAAATTTTTTTTTGTATTTTGAAAATGTCCTTTTGCGACGCGAATTGCCTCCGGAACAACGAGGTCTTACGTGCCGTGCCGTAGCCACAGAAAATAACACCGTACGTTACGTATACGTATGGGGGTATTTCTGTTCGAAAATAAGAATGCTCGAGGATGAAACAATCAAAACCACGAAACACACGAGCACATTGCCTTGTATATTCACAATGTATGCCACAAATACGGGAAAATATTTGCTCAACTGAGAATGGTGAACAATTTGTGAGTCCTTTTGTTCGCAATACATATTTATAAACGATTTATGTGTATGTGAGTATTTTAATATTTCATCACGCCCACCCTGAACCAAAAAAAAATTGTTTTGTTTTGATGATTTATTGTTTATTTTGCGAAAAATTATGCGGGGAATGCTACGAAGTGGTAAAGGATAATAATTCTTCTTCGTATGGATTTCGTTTAACCTCTCATGCGTAAAATTAATTCTTCAACAAAAAAAAGTTGTCAAGAGCTCATATATGGATTATGCAGAACGGGATTGAAAATATTGTAGGTACTTGACATATTTTTCTAAAATAATATCTTTCTTGAAAATCCAATAGATATTATAAATTATGGTCAGGATATACGACTTTCCACGGGAGTATGCATGGACCACATTTAATTTTACATGAGTAATTCTATCTATTAGTAAATTCAAAATAGTGACAACGTTGTTCCTAAAAAATTACATGTTATCCGTTTGTTAACATGGTTATCTGAAGAGATCACGTGTTTGGTTATAAAATACATCCATATACGACCCAGTTCTGTATCCGGTTCCCATCTTCCTCTCGTTCAAAAATATTGGCCATTTCGCCCAGTCTTCACATGAAGCTATCACCTTTAGTGGCCTTTTAAGGAATGAGAATCATGTCCTTTATGAACACACCTCCCCAGTGGCATCTTCATATTTTCTTCTTCGTTCAATTTAATGAAAAATATCTTCTCCGGAAAATCCATTGAAGACGAAAAGCTAACTTCGAGAGTGACAGTGTTCGTTGAAAAATATATGTTTAGGAATCTATAAAATCACTTGAATTCCATCAAAGCGAATGGCCACTCATTTTAATGTATTTAAAAAAAATTGTTGAAATTCACTCTGTTCTCGGGAAAGTCGAAGTGCAAATTGGAGTAACACTTTGTGTTCCGCAGAAAACTGAAAAGCTATGGCGTTCTTTCTAAAATCTCATGTATACATTTTCACCATAACAGTTTATTAAGCAAATTAGAGATGAACTCCTTTCTAAAATGATATTCAGGCACTTTTATTTATTTTCCAAATATATAAATATCACATTCCCTCTTAATTAAAAGCATTAATGGTCCCTATACCTTCACCAACAATGAAAAGAAAAATACTTGATATACAATTTCTAAACATTTAACTAGCATCCTTTCATTACACAAATTGACAAATGTTTCCTTCTCCAAAAACAAAACACCACCCGAAACAAACAACTCAATTTACTTGCAAAAACCTTGGACAATGCAATTTAGCAGAAATCCCTGACAAAACCCCGGAACCGCACATAGATAGAATTTGAAACTCGAGAAATGGCTATCATCCAAAATGGATTCGCGTTTAATCTTTACCCAACCAAACGGAGACAAGAACAAATAGCAAGCAATTTCTCTCTCTATCTGAAAGCTACTGCACCACATCATACTCGGCTTCATCCTGGAATGCAACACAAAGTCATCGCTACAGCAAACTATAACTAGTCAAGCGGAAAACATTGGTTTCAGTTTCACATATACACTCAGTCGGAAGCTGACTGTGTGTATTTTCTTTACAGATATATACCGGCTTGGCATTGCATAACTCGACGTCCTTATGAAATTTTGCTAATTTTCAAAATAAAGGGAAAAAGTACAGAACAAAATACCACGAGCATTCGTGCGAGATGAATGTGATGATTATGTCATGGCTAATGGTGTCCTTGATTTTATTTCGCGCATTTCTATATTGCATTATTCGTATACGTTCTTAATCCCTCGACGTTGCTTTGTATTAGAAAACTGAAAGGATATGCAAAATGAAAAGGATATACATTTCTATGTAAATGAAGATGAAGGTCGCATAGCACGTTCTCACCATACCAATCAAATGGATCTTCTGTCAGACTTTAATGGCGCCTGCTACTGTTGGTATTGTCCTTTGATGCACGCATTCGTAGGTAGTTTGTCGTAACACGTAAATGCGCATATAAAACAAATCCTTTGAAAAACGTGCGTCTTGTGTATTTTGTGTTTTACATTACTGTTATGCAATTTAAGCGTATTTATTGCACCTCCCTGAAAGTCATATCTTCATGTGTGCATGAATCCTGAATATCCCGTGCGTTGTATGTCGCATAATAATTATGCAAGAGTGTCGCGTTTATCTCCGACACACACTCAAATGTGTCCGTTGTGACATTAGGAATATGAAAAGGGTACAAATTGAAAGCGGCAAACATTCATAAGGACGCTCTTTCAAGTGTCTCCACGTTTCAAAGTTTCTTCAAGCTAAAGAGTGGTTTGGTTCAAATGTATGCGTCTGCATCACGGTGGTGATGATGATGACACAGGCCATCTATGAGGAACTCAAATGTATAATTCAATTGTAAATCCCTAAAGTGGGGAATTGCGTAAAACTTTATGGACCTTAAAAAAAATCTTCAGGAATGGCAAACATAAACTACACCTTAGTAGTGAAACTTTTGAATTACAATTTCAGGGCTTACGAGATTTTTGTGAGGCATCTGTTTGCTCTTAAAGCTCCTGTTTGAATTATTTGCATTCTTAATCTTCGCACAGGATAAGCGGGTATGACCACGTCGTTTTTCTTTTCTTCTTTCAACCTTTAGTCCGTGTCCTTTTTGGCTTTCCAATATACTTTGTCAGTGTGAAAAGCTTGTGCACAATCATCTCTCCGCGGGGTAGAGTCGTTTTTAGTGTGCATGAAATTCAAATTCCTCTACACTCCTGTCGCGGCATCCTTGAGAGTTTATTTTTCGTTATCTGATTAAGATTTATGAAGCTGCTGGAGATGAGAATTGAGGAAATCTTTTTTTTGTCGCTTAACAAAAAAGTAAAAGTATATGCAACGAAGTGAAAAGTTTCCACTCGCTTGGATGAAAGAAATCCATTGATTTATTTAACTGAAAATAGATAAGATTAAGAAGGATGTTTAAGAATGACAAAAAGGTTGGGCGGGGTGAGAAATATGAAAGTAGTCTGTGTGGTGTTATCCCGCGTGATAGGAGAACTTTGTGTGTTGTTATTATTTTGTAGATAGATGTAGGAAGATTGTGATGGTTTTGGAAATCTTATTCGTGTGAAAGGAGGTTGTGATGGATGAAGACATACCCAATAAGGTTGGAATATAGGCTTAATTTGTCAATAATAGTACATCCCTAATAAATCTCGCATTTAAGATTATGTCAAACAAACTGCGTAAACGTCTGCACATATCATAACATTGAGGCTTCCGATCTGGCAGATACACCATAGATTGCATTTGAACTCTACGCTGTAACAAACCCAACGAATTTCATGTCCAGACTTATCGTTGATTATGTCGTCAACGCACATAATGCAAATGCAAACTAATCACTTCCAAAAATTCACAAACCATCTGAAATCTTTTTGTTCCAGTTTTTCATTTTCAATTTCTTAAACATTAATAAATTTTAGATCCCAATTGTAAGCTCATTAAAATTCCATTATAATCCATCTACTACATAACGTTGGCTGTAACTATTGTTACATCACCAACAACAAATTTGGCAGCACTTTTTCCCACTCACATTCCATGCGTTCCAAACTTCTATGAAATCGTTGTCACAACTGTCAAAACAATCGATAAGTCAATTTGTTGTTTAAACTTAAAAAAAAACTCTTGCATTTTACTTTAAATATCGTAGTTCTGCTGTGTATATATTTGCAAAACAAAGTGTCAAAATGCAAAGAAAATCTTTTGCCTGTTTGTTCGGTTTTGTTTCCTCGGAAGCAATTGTAACTTTTGTGTGCTACAATTCTTTGTGAGCTTAAGTTTTTCTAGGACATTAGTGAAATTGTAGCTAAGAAAATAAGTTTTTTTTACTGCAACTGTAATGCAACTGTAATGCATTAGTTGCATAAAAACATATCTGCGTTGAGTGTTTCAAATTTGGGTTTTGATCAGTTCAGAGAAAGTTTGTATCGGCTAACATCGTTTGAATATTTTATTATATGTGTATGTTTTGTTTTTTAGCTTTTAGTCTCACTTGAAATATTATCCTTGAACTTAATGTTAGACTTTTGCGTTGGTTTACTAATCCAAACTGAAATACAGTTACTCTGTCGTCTATAGAGCATTTAGAATCAAACATAGAACAAAGAAAAAGGGAGGGATGGGTGCAATAGCCAAATTAGTGGTCCCTTTAGAGAAGAGCTCAGCTATGTTTTCACACTTTAGGATTGGTAAATCTCTATTTGATGATATCTACAGACTTAACTACGTTTATATCAGTATGTTAATAAAATGAAAAGTTATTTTATAAATGCGACCCCCAAATAACCTGAATTCTAACCTCGTAAAATACAGACTATTGCAATAAATGTGTCTTCAGCTGTCGCATTAATCTTAAGCCAAATGATGGATATTCCATGTTCTAAGATTTTTTACCGAATAATCAAAGATTCTCTTGGTTACAAACATTGCAGAATGATATCGTTAATTCCATTTTATCGGGGGTGGATCAATTCTACATTTTCTTGTTGACAACATTTACTTTCCCTTATTCACCTTTTAACGATATTCATTCCCTAAAAAGTCTGAAAAATTGTTGATCTTCCACTTTTTTCTTAATAGTTGCCAATGTCCATACGTAAGGGGTTATTCTTACTTGAGTTCAGATGGATGACAAACAAACAGATGACTATATATAGTTATACTACCAGCCCGACTCTGCTCATGTGTATTAAACCCCATACCCCAAATTACTGTAATTTGGAATACTAAAAACTTCAAATTCGTTTACAATGATTCCTTTTTCATATTGGCATGATTATGTTCGCGCCTTGTGTCCCTCGCTTCGAATTTTTTATATTTTGGTAAAACGTAGGAAAACTATTAATGGAGTGTTTGTTTTCAAGCTTTTTTTGCTCATTTTCCTTCTTTCTGAAAAGCCGGTTCTTTCCTCCTTCTTTTATTGTAAATCTATTTGTAGAGGCTCAAGTTTTCATCTGCACCTTTTCCCTGCTGCCTCATTTTTATCCAAAATAGGTTATTCAATTTGATACCTAAAAAAGCACCAAGACATTTAGTTAAACCGAGGTACATGTTATCTAAGTTACCAACCATAAGAAACAAAATCGATCCTTATTACCAACTCTTTTCCTTGCCTGTGCAAATTCCACCCTTCAATGGGGAGCTCTTGAAAATAAATCCACCCACCTTCTTCACCATTTAACGAGTGTGTTTAACACCCCTTGAATTTTTTTTAAGGGAAAAATCCCTCTTCGTTCCTAATTATTATATATTTACACATTTCATCTTCATCTCATGCGCCTTCTCACCCACTGTCACACAAACAGACTCATCACGTTGCAGTTTAGTCTTACCGTCTGCCGCTGACCCAATTTAGTCATTACCAGTGGGTCCTTCATCAATTCACGCTGGTAATACCCACTTTAAGGAATTTTCTATCTAAACCACCACACGAGTACCTACCCAAATAGGCCGACGCATATTCCCTATGTATGCACATATATATATATATATATACACATACACAAAAAGACGCTGCACTTGATATTGATCCGAAAAACCTAACCACGGCTAGGCAATAACTTACACTGAATGTACAAAAACCCGTCACAAGGATATGTGCGTCCCTCGTAAGTCCTGTTTCTGGGTGTTGCTGGAGTCTTCCTCGTTTTGCGTTTTTAAAAGCGAATGTCATCATTCATCATTTCATTTTATTTTTTCCCTCTTTAAAAAGTGTAAGACAAATGGAATAAAATTCTCATGTTTCTCCATGCACAATAGATGGTTGGGATATGGGGCTAAGGATGAAATTAAAATATTTGATTCGTGGTGTACCAGCAATGGAACAAGAGAATGTAAATAGTAATTCACAATTTTCCTGTTTTTTCATTGTGATGTGTCATCTCATCGGTGTTGAACTGTCTTTTGTATTTTTCAGTTTTTTTACTCAACATTGTGTCAAATAGGATGTAGATACAACAAAAGAAGAAAATCCTTCCACATAAGAGTTTTTTTTCTATATAACTAAAGGCTTTTGTGAAATTGGTTTTTTGTCCAAGACTTTGGGACCTTGGGGGATGTATTGAGGCTGATCTTACTGATTAGAAACTGTCAATAGATTCGGATGGAATGTATTCATGTGGTATGGAATGGTTCATGTAAACAGTGAGGATGGTCCGTTCGATATTTGACTAACTGTTTGACTATTGAGTTGGGGGAGGGTCTTTATCAGAAAAAAGAAACACTTAAAATAGTTGTCTTATCTCCATAAGAAGGGTTGACTTAAAGTAATTATAAATGTCTGTAATAGCATTTAAAAACTACATTAACATTTCAGCGCTGTTTCGTATGTCCAACAAGTTGAGAAACATCTGCATACATCTTGAGGTACTGCTTTAATTCGCCTCACTTTTTAAAAAAATACTCACGGAATATCTGCCCAATTCAAAACTCCAATCGTATATGAAGAAAGCGGTCCGACAAACTCATTTTGACGATCCCGTTCTTTTTATCAAAAATATTTGAAAGGCTAATAAAACTTGTATTACCAGTTTCTCCCACGATATTTCGGCAGGAGGAAATCGATTATATTTTCGCTTATTATTGTATCATCAGTCTCTGCTTAGAAAAGAGCAGTTGAATGGTTGTTTAGAGCCGAAATTAGTGTCTTTATATTTTCATATGATCTAAGCAAGTCGTGATCCAGCTGTTACTTTGGCTGATCATTAAGGCACTTTTGCCAGCTCATTCCTGCATGTATAGATTTAGAGGAAGTAGATTCCCTTCTTTTTGCGCTAATCTTTGTATTTTTGTCGTTTGCTTCATATTGATTGCTTTTTGGTGGCTTGCCACTAGAAAATGTTGCCATATATGTGATTATTGGTCGGTAGGATTGCTGTATGCATCCACAGAATTATTCTGAATACGGTTCCAGGGCTTAGCAATACCAACATTCATTGTCCCTCTTATCGATATGATCTGACAAATCTTCCAGTAGTATCATCTGCGTGAAAAGCATACCTTTAATTACCGTTCGGGTCCTGCGTAAAATTATATAAATTCTATAAACACATAAACAATTGTTACAATTTAATTTTTTTTTAATTGTTTACCGAACTATATCCCTAAACATTTTTTTTAGGATTTGAATTGCAACATAGCCATCATTATCGAGGTTAAAAAATGTCTCATTCATTCAAACCGAAAACATCTTTCTCCATTGGTATCCCTTACGCTAAGGTGAAGAGTTATGTCAAACTCTGTTCATGGCTATTGATTGAATAGCAACAACAAAAATGGCTGACTAAACGTCAGAATGTTTCTATATACCGACCACCCACCCACATCAATGTCTGAAAAAAAACCTATTTTACATATCAAAGCCGATTAGTTTATGCATCCACTTTCACCTGCACGTGGGAGACTACTCAATGCTTAAAAGTTAAACGTCATGTGTCAAATATTTTCCTTTTCATTATATGGTAAGACCTTTGTATTGATTTAACTGAAGAACTTGTATTTTTTTGCTTCTTTTATTTACGTAACGTTGTCAAAGTGACTGAAATTGTTGGCCGAATGTCACGTGCCACCAAACGATTTTTGTGCAAGCTTTTTATATTTATATGTAATGGTACAGGGAATTTATTTTTAACTCGAATGGATTTTCAATATAAATCGAAAATAAGCGAGTATTTTGTGTCTTAAAATGGCAAAAAAGTCAAAGAGGCAAATGAATTGTTCAGGAAAACTGATTACGTTAATAAGTGAATTAAATTAAGTGGGATCGACGGCGGTAAGGGTTATGTAGATATGGTTATTACAAAGATTTTGAATGAATTAGTTCAGTTCTACTTGATGATCCCTTCGAGAACCGCTTAAAGAAACGAAACCCTCTGTAGAGAGTAATCATGATCTTTAAAACACGTTTTAATGGATTTATCGAGGATTATTAAGGGACGATAAAGTTATCAACCTCGGGTTTAAATGCTCTTGATACTGGGGCAAGACTAGATTTCTCTAAACTCTAGTATAGATTTTAACTTTGGTAGAACTCTAATTCAAATGTTACTTACCAAAACACCACCCCATTCATTTTACACCCCCCAAATGAACTTAACTGACCCTGACATCTTCCAGAAAAAAATCACTTCCGCTTGTCTAACAAATTCCTGTTCCATAGTTTTTACGCCAAAACTTTTACCATTAATGATGACTAAATTTTAAAAAAAAGTCACTTCTTCGTAATGTCTTCATGTGCACAACAACAAGCAACATGCAACCAATCACACATGTCAACTTGCAGCCTTGTGCTCATTTCTCAAAAAACAAAAACCTCCCCAGACCTCCCATTTCAAGCGGTTCTCTGCTTTTGCACCTCTTTACATTTCCATTTATCTACAATTTTACATGAACGGGTTAGAAGTTTTTCAGAGGCGGGTGGACTGGCGTGGGGGATCTTCGTCACTTGTTTTTATTTTTGCCTAATTGCCCGGCAACGTTTGGGACTGGCGCTCCGATAGCGGACACAACACTGAATATGATTTTATTTGCAAACAAAACTCTTATTGATGTGTTGGAAGGATCTAGTTGCGCTCCCCATTCTATCCGCACAGAGAGGTTTCTCTGTGTCGATGTAAAGTACTGCAATTTGACACCCTCCGGGGAGCCATGTAATCGGTTATGATTTTTGCAAACAACCAATGCACACAGGCAGTTTTGTGTCCTGTATATGATGGTACATCAGCAATGTTCTGTGTATATATGTATGTGTGTTCTGAGGTGCAGTTGACGGGCATTTAATGTAATTTTCTGCGCTTGTGATAACACCGCCACAACATACCCCTTTGTTTACCTTCGGGTGGATGATGAGGGTGCGCTGAAAATGGATCGGATTTAATTTTTGGATGTAATTGGCCGTTTGGTAGCGATTGTTGCTGGCTAATTAGGTCAATTGTTTTGAGGAAATGAATAAGTCTTGATGTAGACAGGGCTTGCTATTTAAATTGATTTGGTATATTGTTGTTGTTGCAATTTGTTTAGTTTGCTAGTAAGTTTTTGTAATATGATTGTTTTACTCTATCACGATCATTATGTTTTGATTGGGGGGGACTCTTGGTGAATGAACAGCAGCATGAAACGAACGCATTCCGGCTCATTATCTGTGACGTATTGTTCCATTCTCTTCGAGGCGAGTGGCTATACAGCCCTGGTGAGACAAGAACGTAACGATATTTCTTTACGATTTTGGGCTGGCTATGCCACCTTATAAAAATTGTACCTCTAGGTGAAGTAGAATATAAATTACTATTTTACAAAAGTATTCATGGCACTCATCAAAATGAAAAATGGTAAAAAAATCACAAAAATCACAAAAAACGAAAAGTATCAAATGTTGACAACGATTTTTGTGTCACAAGGGTGACGAATTTACGTCTGGATTTTTGGTGCTTAGTTAACTCTGACCAGACTATTTCATCTAAAGTTTACTTACCAAAGTTGTTCGATTACCTTGTTGTAAGCTAATGTTTCTTGAGTTAACTCGTAGTTAATATTGAAACTAACAAAACTCTTACTGACGAATCTTGAGGAGTATCTAAAGCGATCTTGAATCTTGAGGAGTATCTGAAGCGATCTTGGCCATTTGCGCGTTCCACAACCTGTCGGATTGAATTTCGCATCTGTTTACCTGCTTCAATGGGTAAGCAATGGTGCATCCCACACAAACAAGAGCAAATTGCAATTCAAAGTTAAGTGAAGTTCTTACATCGTTACTTCCTTTCTTTTTTTTGGCAAACTCTAGTAGGTATTTCGAAAGCGATTACTGCGCCACTTAAAGTGTTTAACTACGTCTACTCGTTGCAACTTTAATTCATTCCATGATATACGACCATTGAGAGTAACTTAATTCGCTTTTACCTAAATGATACAATTGGATATTTGCTATCGCTCGTCGCTTTAAACCCTCCATTTTTTCCCATTTCAAAAGCATATTTACGTGCGCTCACTTTAGGAAAAAATTGAAAAAAAAAGTAGAAAACTCTTATTTCCTTTGCATTTGGCCGACCAAATAAAAGTTTCCGCTCTATGCAAATCCAACTAGTCCTCCCTCAACACTAGAAATTTCCTCTCTTTTGTGATGTTAATTCCTATTTTTTTTTCTTGCTCTTATTTACTCAGACACACACACGCGGTCGTACCTTATTCCGTACACTAAAAGGATTTCCCGCATGAGTCTTTGGCAGAGGACTCTAAACCAACTGGCAAAACAACGCTTTCTACTCAATCAAACATGCTTGGCACTAACTTTGACTTGGTCTTTCTTGTGCAACGTTTCCCTTCGTTCTTTGTGTGGAGAGAAAATTGAAATGAAATTCTTTCCTTTGCAGATGACCCAGTTGGAAGGATTCAAACATTTGCAATTTCTTCTCTTTTTTTTGTCTTAATGGTTCAATCCAAACAGAAGAGTTATTCTATGACAAATGACTAGCCTAAGATTGATGGTTCAATATAACGACCCACTGTCTCTGGAAGGGGGGACGCATTCCCTAAACATCTTCTAATTGATTGTAATTCGAATCGAATTGCAAAGTCACTTGAAGGAATTTTCAATAAATGGAGCGAATGTCAAGACAAATGTCAACCACATACCAAAAATATTATCCCATCTTGCCTCCACCTTATTGACAAGAAATCAATTGCAAAGGGAATGTTTTATTCATGGGCACGAGCAGGAGGAATGCTTTTCCACTCATTGTCAGGTTTTCTTCAATTTAACAAACCACAAATAAAATTGCCTGACAGCCAGAGGAGCTGCAGACATTTTCATATGGGTTTGAGAACCAATTTGGGTATGACAGATAATATGCATTTTTAGGGTTTCTTTTGGATGTGTGTGCCTGCAGGGATGTGCAATTCAATTTTCAATAGTGTCAATATTCGTTTGGGACATTCTTGTCCCACGTCGAAGTGTGCAGTATTAAATGTGTTGTTGAATTTTGTGTCAGAAATTGTTGATCTTTAGCTGTCATCTGTTGTAAATATTTGGAATGATGAAATAGGAGATTATCGGGGGGATATTTAGAAAATGTTTTATAGGTTATTTATGGTGTTTGAATTCGCAAAAATGTGTAGTGACATGGTATTAAAAAGTTAGTTATGATTTTGGGTCTCTTTTGGGTTCTCGTTTTTTTAAAGATAATCCCTTTCAAATGTTGGTCGCAACTGCGCCGTACCTCGTTGGTACATCGTAATGTTTGACTTAAATAGTTCAACCGTAGCTGGATTATCCACAATCATCTTAGAATTCACGTAGCCCTAAAGGAAAATGTCTTAATGTGTGTGATGTAGCTCATTCCTGTTAGAATCGAATTTTGTCGATATCTCGGGCCTCAATTTCAGGCAAATAATAGTCCGTTATCATGGCCCGATAACTAGCCCCATTTACAGTAACGTTGACGGCAGCCTCTATTCCGAAAAAATACGGATCAATGGTTCCACCGGCCTTTAAAGTACATCACACGGTTGTTTTGATTGGATGTAACTACAGCTTTTGAACCTGTTTCGGTTGTTCTTTGGTCAATATACGACAATTTTGCTTATTGACGTATCCATTGTGCCAGAAATGCGCTTCATCGCTTAACGACATGTTAATCGTAACAAACAGTGGATCTTCGGCAAGTCTCTTGAGAGCCCATTCACTGAACGATGAAGCAACGGATGGTCCATGATGAAATGTCAATAGATACTGAATTAAAAACACAAGATAACTTAACACGACTCACGCGTCATCTTCCGAAAATTAACCACCATTTATTAGCAAACTACTAATCCTTTTTGAAATACAACCGAGCCTATCAAATGTTTTAATTTTTTATTCAACATTTCTATTTAGTAAACTATTTAGGAAGTCTGGTAAGTTTCAGCTTATTTGTATTCTCTTCATGTGCCGTAAAAAAGCCCTTGCAAGTCGCTCTATTTTAACATATTTGTATGGATATTGAATGGATGAATCTTCCGTTTTATGTGTATTTATATATAATTTATTTTATTCACCTTTATTTATTTAAAATTATTCTTTTCTTTTAATTTATTTTGAAAAATGTATAATATTTGGAATTCTCAATCAGATAATAAAAAAAAAATTGAACCTGCTTTACTTAGAAACCATTCAAATGCTAATCATTTAATCAAAATGTAGCTTTTTGCTTATTTAATTACAGTTTCATTGTGTTGTGTTTAAATACCAAATGAAAAAAAACTATACTATACAAGCCTTTCACAAAAACACACACACATAAACATTTTCACTCTCCACAAAACCAAAAACTAAATTCCCATTTACACGTTAAAATGCGCATTCTAACCAAAACAAAAAAAAGTCATCATTCAGTAAAGTGAAACATCGCAAAAAAATTCGACACATGTAAAATAATTTCCATTTACAAAATCAGTGAAAGAACATAGTTTTGGTGTTTAAATAAAAAAAAAGTTAACCTAGTTACTCATTCGTTTGCAACCGATTTGCTGTGCCGAATATTTAATCAGAGATAAACTCGTAATTGATTGCAAGAACATGTTTGTTTGTATAATACTACTATTTGTTTGGTAAATTTTTTTAAACTGAAAACAGAAAACATTTAATGTCTGTCTTCTCTGCCTAATTCCAACTGAGATACAATTTTTCAAAATTCTTTTAATTTTTAACAATTCTTCATTTTCTTTGGGTTTTTTTCCAAATGACATATCAAAGATGATGTTCCAGGCAAAGTGGACGAAAAGGCAACACAACTGCATGCGATCGCTTCGCTGAAGGTCCTGCTTGATGCGACTAAGCCTCAGCGTGGCGGAGCCACCACCTCAGCCGCCAACCATGTGAAAATCAATTTAAAGGAGACAACACTGGCCGATCGTCCGAATGGAAATATCGATACCACGTTGGATTCGGTGAGTTCAATTGTTTATATCTTGAATGTCCTGAATGCATACAAAAATATATTTTTTTGTTTTTGAATTTTCATAAGCATATTTATTTCTAAAGATATTAACATAAAGAAATTCTGTGTCACACAAACCACAGTGTTATTGTTTCTTCGAATTTTTTTTTCTGTTTAATTGTATTTGAACATGTAATGGACTATCATCAGTCACACACTCATTATATTTTTTTAAACTTCTTCACAAAATAGAAAACAAAAAAAAACTAAACGTCTCTAAGATTGCGTGCATATAAAAGTTTTAGTGTATCGTTTGGGAAGTAAAACTTGAGAAAAAAAAACTATTTAAAAGGAAATGCTCAGAATATCGTGAATGTATGAACTAAAAACAGTTTTCTTTCTTTTTGTCCTAAAAGGATATGAAATGCAATTTTGTTTAATTGTCAAACGAATGCTTTTGAATTAAAAATACTTTGCCTTTCTTTTATCTGGATTCTTCTTCACGTTTTAAATTATTTTACAAAAAAAAAATCTGGAAAAAGAAACTCTGTGCATTTATGTAGTGTTTTGTAACATTTATTTCATTTTCAGGCAAGGACATTTGTTTTTAAATATTTGGTGTGGTGTGTAGTTTTTCATTTTGTAATGTTTTTAACTCCCTTTTTATTTTATTTTTTTCAAATGCAAGTGTGTTGAAAAAAGTTTATGCGTATGGTGGCATATACGTAACTTTTTTTTATTCATTTACTACAAATTTTCGGCTGAGGTTGTAAGATATTTGCTTGTTTTTATCAAAAGTCAGCATTTATCACGCTCATGTTTAATTGCCTTTGGAGAACCTTGTGCTTGCACATGCGTGTATAGAAAACACCCTTGGCTACTTCACTATAATTTATGATTTTAAAAGCTAAACCATTTTCCAATGAACATTATAATACATTGCTTCAGCTCAAACTTCTTTTTACTTATATGTATGGCTGTTTGCTGTATATTTTGTTATCATAAGCTATAGATACCGCCATTGACTTCTTATTGGGAATTTTCTCCACTATTTGGAAAAAAGTGGTATCTTAGTAATACATATATGGTTTTTTTACAGGCATACAACTTTTTTTATTAAAAAAAACACAAAAAATTCAATAAAATGACCAACATTTTGGCTCTATTCACTCACAAATTTCATGACATTTAGTGTCAATTTTGCACCACTTTTCGGGCATACCAGGCCTTATTTTATCATGAGTGCGTCGAATGTTGGATAAAATCCATCGTTGGTGGTTTATTAACATAGACCCGCGATTTAACGTACCCCCCAAAAAGTAGTCCAAAGGTGTTCTATTTTTGGATATGATTCGATAGCCAATCGTTTGTCTCAACAAAGTCATAGTGGAATGATGCGCGGTCTTGTTGGAACCATTTCTTCTCCAAATGATTTCTAATGACATTAGGAATACAGAAATCACGAAGCACTTGCATATAGTGTTCGCCATTCACGGTAATGTTGGCACCGCTTTCGTCTCAAGAGTCTTGTGTTTTTTTTACATACACGTCAAGCCAGAAATGAGCATCATCACTCAAGATTATTTGACAGTATAAATCTGGTTCAACTTTCAATTGATTCTCAGCCCCTTCACCGAACACACGACGCAATTGATCGTCCGCTGGCTTTAATTCTTGCACCATTTGGATCTTATGGATGTAAGCCAAGATCTTTTTTCAAAATTTTCAAGTAGTGGACGTGCAAAGACCGAGTTAATGAAAACGACCAGCGTCAGATCGATAAATTCGGGTCCTCTATCCCACTCACATCTACATCGGCGATGGCTTTTTGTGCGCACGGTACGGGCTCGATTTGGGAAAGTTAATGTAGTCATTAATCGATACATTATTAGCTGCTCAGATGGACTATTATGCGCTCCGTAAACATGACTAAAAGCCTCAGCCTATGCGCTTACCAATTTGAACATCAGAACTTCCTGCTAATATTGGGTTTTTGATCTGAAAATCATTTTGGAACAAGCCAGACCTCTGACTTTCTGAAGCATAGATTAATATTTATCATCTGGACTATCCTGTTTGCTTAATCTGTACTTCTGCAAAAATGTGCCTGAGGAAGTGTCATCATCACTTAAAAGCGGACTAGAAAATGTAAAATTACACTGACGTTCACAGTGACAATGTTCGTTACCTATTTCCTTTGTTTAAATCTTTCTACTTTTCTTAGTCTGATAGTAAGTGGCATTGAAAGTAATTTACTGATCGTCCTAAGGTCAACCACTCTCTGTTTTCAGAGAAACAAATTTTATAGCACACAAATGAATATTTCATTAATAAAATCGTTGTATATGTAATTTGAGAAAAGAAAACTTTCTCAAGCTCTGACCAAGTTATAAAAAAAATGAAAAAACGCGCATGGCAGCACTTTCCTAGCTGTCATTTTGATTTTTCATCCTGTCTACTACTAACACAGGTAATGGGAAACTATTTAATCCATTTTGCAATGTAAAAAATAAATTTATCGATTAATTACTCATATTAAAACTTTATTCAAATGCTCCTATCCAAACGACTCATGCCTTACAATTGTCTTTATATAAAAGATGACAGATATGGCCGTAACTCCAGATAAGAATGAAAATCACATTAATCCGCGATATAATTCCCTGTTTAATTAATTACATCTAAACACAATATCACATCAATCATGTACAAAAACCAAACCGCTTATACGACAGAGCTGCCTTTAATTCATCATTGGTTTGTTTGAGATGTATGTGCCCTGTATGCCACTCACTATCGCACATCAATCAAATTACACACAAAGGCAAATATATGTGTAAATGTATTTTTTGTTCAACTGCTACTGCTACCCGCTTCTTCTTTTTCAAATACACATCATCCTTTTAACTGATGTATCCGAAAGATAAATGTTTTATATCCCCCATCCGAATAAAGGTGGGGGATTGAGTTGATGTTTACAATTCCCTATACTCGTTCTCTGGCTCTGCAAGTACATAGTTTAATAGGAGAAATACTCGTAAAGTGATGATGATGAATATTTGTCAAGGATAATGTAAATTAGTAATTGGTGAAAATTAATTAATCCTACTGCGGACGGAACACAAATAAAAACCGTTGAGGGACAAGACAATTAATTAGGAAGCTGCATAAAATATCCACTTAACCTTAGGCAGGAGCAATGTAGTGGGTTTTTTTCCACTGGCACAGATTGAAATGGTTTTGAGTCTTTTTTTTATGTATCATTACGCTCACACCACACCACAGATGTATACACACAAGCAGGGGATGGCATTGCATTTCTGCATGATAAAAGGACTTAATGTTTATCCTTCATATTTTTTTCCATTTTTTGTCAGTATTTTTATTTTACACCCCGTTTTTGATGTATCTAATGAATTAAAAATATATATGTACTATTTGTGTTCATTTCACGATGTATCGATAGGCTAAAAGGACGCAACGAAAATTAAACAAAAAGTGTTTTATATTTTTTTTATAAAACAATTTTTTTGAGTTACGCAACTAAAAAAAAGTGTACACCCTTCGTGACTTGTTACTTGTTCACATATTCTTTTTTATTAATTTGACTTTAATTTCAGTGAAATGACGAACAAGGTATTCTAGAGACATTTTTTTATTATTAAGACATCACCTACATAGTAGAGTTTTGGACCTAGGCTAAGTTAGGTTTGATGGGCTGTTGACGCTCAGGTGAGTGGTCAAACTCGCATAGGCCTATAGCGATACCCTTTGTTGAGAGACCTATCTTTTTTTATTATCGAAATTATGATCGGGATATTACTCTTCAGTTTTACTGTATCTTTTCTTATTGATATTAGAATCACTTTGCCACTTAACTTAACTTCGCTTTTTTTTTTACTGTGGATCACATATGTTTGAACTGGTCATCTAGGAAGAAGTTGTTATGAAGTATAGTCTCAGATATCAAATCACCCTTTGTTCGCAACAAAATCCCCCAGAATTTGTTTGTGCAGTTATTAGTCAAACAATTTTATTTGTTTTTGTTTAGTTCTTAACAGTATTTCAATGAAACCATTCAAGTGTAGGGATTTTAAAAATACTCTTTTTTTAACCACTGACCAACTTATTTCGAGAAAGTCCTTGCATACATACGCAACCTAAATACCTCTTGATGTTTGAATACGGCTAGTACAAGGTGGGCCAAAAGAAGTCATCCGATGTTGTTTGGCCTACAGAATATCGGTTGTGGCTCGAGCAGTGTGTGCCGTTGCTCCGTCCTGTTGGAACCACATTTTTTCCAGTCCTAATTCGTCCAATTGCGGCAAAAAAAACTCGGTTAAAATGGCCATATAGAGCACACCGTCCACTCTTGTCGTTTGACCAGCGGCGTTCTCGAAAAAAAATGGCCCGATGACTCCTCCAGTGTGAACAGCGCAGTAACTATGAGCAGGTGTAATGGCTCCTTGTGCATTACTCGTGGATTTTCGATGCCCCAGAAGCGATAGTTTTGCTTGTTCACGTACCCGCTGAGGTATAAATTAGCCTCATCGCTTATTATGATTTTGGTCGATAAATCGTCCACTTTGATTATTCCGCGTTCTTGGGGAGTGTATCGCTCCATGGCTTGTGCACTTGTATTCTACATCTGTCTAGTCCACAAATGTCAAAACAGATTTGACATTGGCGGCCATTTGCAAAAATAAGAGCATCTTCCAATGGGGTGATCTCTTTTTGGCCACCTTGTATATGTATTGTATTTTTACTATTTTTGTCATATATGGCTAAATAAAAGGCTTACCAAGGACAAGTTCACAACATCACCACTTAAGTTAAATAATACCCGAAATTCACATAATTTTTTTTGGTCCTATGTATGTTTTAAAAAGCAACGTGCTTAAAATGCCTTATGTTTCCAATGTCTTCGAAAAAGCATAGCAGCGTTTGTCAATTAATATTGAAGTAAGTGAGATGCAAATCTTGGCTCCAATCTCGAAATTTAGAAAGCAATCGTCTACGGATATTTTCATAATTTGTTTAAAGCACACTTTGGATTTTCAAAGTAATATCGTAAAGACTCTTCCTATTAAGGGATCGTATTCACGTTGGCATGTAGTGCCACTTAACTTATTTACTAAGTGTTACCCGAAGAAAAAAATAGTTTGAACGACTTCATTTGATCATTTTCCTCTAGGGCGAATGAAGTCCACCAAGTGCGTAATTTTAGATTTCAATATGTTAGAGACCTGTTAGCCATCTCAAAGATTGTCACAACTAACAAGTAATATCCCCCTTTTCTCTGACGAAGCTTATTCCGCCAGTTGAATACGACCACCGGTCTATATTAAACTAAGAGCCATTCTCACTGCAAACCATGACAGTATAAGGGTAGCCAATTTTACGATAAGAACTTTAGATTTTATAGATGATAGATATTCATTAAAAAATCTTCTAATTTCTCAGAACTCAATAAACTAAATTAACATCAAAATCTAGAAGTGTTCGTTCTCTCACAAAAGTATCATTTAATCAACTAGCTATGGTATTTTGTGACTAACCGATTTTTATTTTCTCTATTTATATTTTTTCTTAAATATTTAATTAATATTTCCCCTTCTGAATAGAGCTGATTCGGAAATGGTTACAATATATAAAAAAGTAGAAGTTGAACAAAGCGTTTTAAAAACAGAACTCATTGCTTTGTCTTTGGTTTGGCTTTGCTTAATTCATACTAAAAATCATTACAATAAAAAATTCAATAAAAAAAATCATTCATACTTAACTAAAGTTTTTTGAAATGTGTTACCCTAGAAAACAAATTATTATTTTTCGGTCGTAGATTTTTTTTTGCTTTTAAAAAAAATAAAAACTTTTTTTTTATTTTCTGACATTTGATTTGACAAAGCAATACCCAAACGAACAACAAATAAAGCGACACATTCCGAGTTGGGCCTACTAAACCTCAAACAAATATATATATATATATATATCTTCTTCTTTTCCCCCTCTCTATCTACTTACCTGCCTTCTCTGTTCTGTATTTATTTTATTTATTTGTTCAATAAATACATTTTATCTCTTCTTAAATATATTTACAATGCAAAATCTTAAAACAAAACTAATCTAAAACTTTAAATCGTATTATACTTTTACTGTATATACACAACAAACATTTAAACAAAAAATACAACTAAAAATAAATACTTGAATTTAATTAAATACACAAAAAAGCCATCAATAAGCGCTCGTCGTCCTAGCTGGATTGAACAGAGGGTCAAAATTCAGACAAGAAGATTTAGTACCAAAGTTAGTTTTTATCAATTTTTAAAATTTTTTGAAAAAAAAAATAGTTGTTATCTTATTTTGTTTTTTTTTGTTTATAAATTTGGCAATAATTTTCGTTTTTGAGTTTAAATATATTAATATATTTTTAAAAAATATATATATAAGTATAATAAAAGATTACTTTCAATTTATTTTATTTGTTCAAAGCGATGCCGCATTTATTGGTTTATACATAGAGCTTTATAAAGTTTTTTTTTCGATTAAAGACATATTTGAAATAAAATAGAATTAATAGAACTATTGGCTTTTTAAAATTATTTTATTCAAATTTATTAAACAAAAATTAACAAGTGGATTTAAATTGATTTTCTTTGTTTTTCCTTTTCTATTTAAATTTATTGAGCTTCCATAGTCTACTAATTAAATCAACAGCAAAACTATTTTAAATAAATTTATACCGAGTAATTGTGCGTTACCATATGCTTTTTATGTGCCTTCCAACGTTTAGATGTGTGTACAAGTGTTTGGAGTATAAATGTCAAACCAATTAAATATATCCATTCATTTAAATTTAGCATGATAATATTGTAGTTAAAAAAACTCTTATTTTTAAATTTTTCAGAAAAAATTAAAAAAAAATCTTATATCACTTATAAAAATCACAAAATATTATTGACATCTTTTTCTACTTGTAACAGATATGATTTAACACTATTATTAGGTCTACAAGCTTTGTATATAATATGTATTTACTTTTATCCAGATTTACAAAACATAGGCCAGGGGTTGAGGTAGAATTGTAGTTTTTAATAATTCAAGTTTGATGGCTATTCGAAGCCATATTGATATTACTTTCATGGCATTACGATTCTTTTACTACTTCATTCCCGGTATATTATTATTTCAAGTTCTGATTTGGATGCCTAGAAGTCTACACGGCAGGATCCGATTATTACAGATTTTTATGTGTTGAATGTGTATACCTTTACGTTAAGTTCATAGCCGATTAGATTATGCTTATTTCCAAGTCATCTCTCGCTGATTTGTTTTGCATGGGAGGGAATCCGGCATTGGTGACTGCATGGTATATATTTAGTTTTGATATTGTAATCCTTGCAATATTTATTTTCGCTGCAATCTCCAATAATTAATATATGGATATGTTCTATAGCGCGTTTTTCTTGTTTTTCATCTTCTTTTTATAATGCCGGTGTACTTTTGTCCATAAAGCTTAATGACTAAAAGACCCCATTCATGGCTGGCAACATCCTGCGATTGCAGACTTTCGAAGTAGAATTTTTTCACAATATTTAGTTGTTATGCGTCTTGGAACTCCTCATTTCCATTATAGCTGTAACATTTCTATGGTTTCCGACAACAATGCTTTAGGTATCCTCTCCTCCCACTATTGAAATCGAAGTATTAACATCATACCTGGGATGTTTATCAAAATGCTTTTAACAACTTCGTCGAAGCCTAATATTTCCTGCATAAGTCTGTAGCTTATGCACATATTAAATATAAATGTCACTGTATAATAAGTCCTTTGATTAGGTCATCCCACATTATTTACAGGATCGCGGAACCCTTCAAAGTTATAAAAAAAAGTATACAACGGTATTCATAGCCCGTTAAGCGTGTGTAAATTATAAAAAAAAAACAACAAATAAGTCCTTTTCAATATTCATTGTTGCATATCGTAAAAGACAGCATGGAAATTCTATTTTATATTCCGCTTACCATAAATCTTATCTTAATTGAAATGCATCGCCCACTTTTAAGCCACTTTCTCGTATCTTATCCAAATCCAATGGCAATCTTCTTAAGCTTCCCCTAATTGTTAAACCACTAGAGTTGCAATCAACTCAAAAATAAAATAAAAATCTAAAACGTTCACTTTTCAGCCCTTAATTGGATGCAAATAGGAAAGTATCTTCCTCCAACCAGGCCAAACAATTTAATCCTCTATGCCGGCGTACATTTCGTGTAGTTATCTCCTTACGAGGCTCATTTAATTTATTTTTCAATTACCCGATCCGTTAGCGAAAGGATGATGACGATAAAAAAAGAAATATTCGAACTTTCTCCCTCTCCATACACAAATATATATATATTACAACCAATCAATCCCGTTTTCGGTACTCTCAATCGATAATTCCTTTCATTCGTTGGAATCATCTGATTTCTACTCACATAAGCACTCAAAATAGGTAGCAAATTGCAAAAAAACTCACCCTCCCTCCACAACGGAAGTGAATTGATTGAAAAGTTTTCTCCGAAGAAAATGAACAAAAAAAATCTGATAACAGTACTCGGCATGTTTCACATGTGTGAAAAAGCGTTTCACTTTTTGTTTCCCAAAAAAAACTAAAAAACGTCATAAAACAGGTGCACAGGGAAACATTAATGCGATCTGGGGTTGGAATTGATTACACAACTTTACTACTTTTCTTGTAAATTCCACGAACACAATGTTGTGCGAACAAGAAGATAAATAGGCACCCATAATAAAAGTTTAATCCTTCCACTTGCAGTTGAATGATTTGCAAATTCCTTTGTTAAAGATTAATCCTTTTCCGGGCTCAAGGTGAACTTGAGAGACCAATTTTTCGCTCATGCATAATTGAAAAGGATAAAATTCAGGCACTAGCTTTCCATAATAATCCACTAATTATATGGAATTGTGGCGCAGAGATATCCTGAAGGCCATCATCGGAAAAATCAAACCAAATCAATTTATCAACTTTGATTAATGTCCTTCGACGAATTCACGTGCGGATTGGATTTTCGTTTGATTTTCTTTTTTTGTTTAAGGAGACGACTGAGGGGCGCCGTTGCCTGAAGGAGCATTTTTTTGGGATGAAAATAAAATTGATGGATAGTGAATTTGTTTCAACCCTCATTGGAGCCAATGATATGGAGATTTTTTGTCCACTGATGAAACGTAACACGTGCGCCATGAAAGATAGTGTAATTTATGGACAAGGGAGTATACCAGATGGAGTTAAATTTAGTGCTGGAGCAGAGATAAAAGGAACGTGACTGTGCGGAAATTGCTAGATGGATAGGATTAAGCTGCGCGTGAATAGCTGAGAGTAGATAGATAGAACAGTTTTGTAATAGCGAATTGGCCTGCTTTAAAGCACTAGTTTATTTTAGTATTTAGAAGTATAGGCTGTTTCGAAAAGGTGTTTCTATGTTGACAGTAAATGGATTTATTTTTTGAATTGCATTGTGCCAAATAACATGATACATTCATGTAGATTGTAAATGACCCAGTTTTTGATTTTCCAACACTCTCAGTTGGTCGAGTTTGCTTACAAAAATCTAAAAGTCGCAGAACTAATTTTTGTTTGGCTTGTATTGATAAACGTCCCAAGGTTAGAAATAGTGGAGACTTAACTTAACAAATTTGAAAACAGTCAAAATAAACAATTTACGTTTCATTCAATAGTAAGAAAGATCTGCTTTACGGAAACATATTTTGTTTTGTGCAAACGTACCTTTTCGTAACTTTCTTTCAGTAGGTCTTTAATCTCTCTCCTAAGACAATACAGACGAACATTTTTTTGTTCGAAAGTGCATAACATTTGCTTCGATTTTCGGATTTGCACGCAGAACTTGGCTCTGTAATATAGGATTGGATTAAGGCCCGGTATTATTTTTATTTGTATCTAGTCTTCACTCCCATACATTTTTCACCACCAAATGTTAGCAGTTAGCACCTTGTAATACATTTCCACCGAGCCGAGATTCATCATTTCACGAAACCCTTTTTATAATTTTTATAAAGCGTTCCCACCATCATAAGGCATTCCAAGTGCAAAAAAAAAAACAACCTGTCATCACAATTCAAATGTCTTACCCTGGCGATAATTCACTGTAAAGTGACAGATATATTATAATTGCAAAATTGTAAAAGAGAAAACATACGAAAAATCAAATTCACTTTGATAGCAGTTTGGCAAAAATGTTAACCATTCAGGTGGTGAGCAAAAGTTCTCGTGTACGGATAATACATCTAAATAAAGGGTGATCAAACAAGAGGATTTTTTTAAATTCGAAATATCAAACATTTCAAATATATCGTGGAATCTTTATTGTTAATCTAAAGAACCATTCTTGACATTTATTTTTTTAAATTAATCACTTTCAAATGTTGGCCATAACTGCGCCGTCCCTCATCCATACGGACGTTCCAATTTTCGATTATGTATTCGAGCATATTCGTCGGTATCTCCCAATGCTTCAATCGTAGCTCGCTTATCCCCTTATTAATAGGCCTAACGGAGTGATATTGCTGGCCAATTCGCTGTTCCGAATTGTGAAATTATTTGTTCACCAAAGCGGTCTCTCAATATTTCCATTGTTTCACGTGCTGTTTGGCAAGTAACGTCGTCTTCTTGGAACCAAATGTTGTCAAGATTTCGGTCTTTAATTTCAAATATATTTCAAATATAAAAAATATTCCTTGGTCATCCCGCGATAACGAGCCCCATATACATTAACATTGTCGCTAGCTTAATTTTTGAAGAAATGCGGTACGATTCCACCTGCCCGTAAACCACAACACACGGTTGTTGTCTCTTGAACCGGTCGTTCTTCTGCTCATTTACGGCAATTTTTCATATTGACGTATCAATTGAGCCAGAAATGGGCCTAATAGCTGAACAAAATGTTATGTTGGTCCAAAATAGTGCATCTTCTCGAGAGCACATTTACTGAACTTACAAACGTTGTTCAGGTGTAAGTCTGTCCATGATGAAATATCAATGAATATAAAATAATAAAACAAATGGCAATTTGACACGACTCACGCACCATCTGAATCCCTTTCGAAAAAAACCTCTTTATTGATCACCCGTGAAAATGATTATTTTCGTACGACCCAATCTAAGCGGCAAAAATTGTAATTTTGTAGTTTACTGTAAATTGCGTTTCAGCTAAACTCTGCGTTTTGAAATGTGAAATTGTATGGCGAAATGACGCTAAAATGACACATTTTTGCTCAGTGGAAATCTGCTATTGATATACAGATATTCTATTTTATTTTCAATTCAAAACTAAATAACGCGTTATTATAATCAGGTAACACAAAAATTCCCACACATTCAATGTCTCTTAAGAAAAAAACGTACCTTTCGTTCATAGCTATAAAATATAAACAATCTAACATAACTTTCTTGCAACACACAACACGTATGTATTGTCCTTTGAAACACTATTAAAACTGCTTGTTTATTTTTTTAGTTAGCTTGATTTTATAGCATGCTCTTACATTTGAAACCCCCTTTAATGGAGCTCATTTGATGTTTGCTTACAATGTTTGTTAGTTGAAAATATAAAAAAACATTATTTCATTCATTCTGCATTCATCTTGCTTGTCATAAAACATTTTTACGTTAACTTCATTACACCATTGCGTATGTTGGCGTTCTTTTTTGTTTAACTAATTTTTAATTTGCAAATTCACGAAACCCCTAAATGTATAAATAAAAAACAAAACTTTTCAAAAAACAGTATTTTCTCCTTTATTTATATAAAGAATTATATTTATTATAATACATTTAATTCAAATTCATTTCTTATCTAATTCAATTTATTTTATCATTATATATTCGTAACAACATTTTTGAGTATTTTCCTAGCAGAATGATAATTCGATTTCATTTTTTTTTTTTTTGCTTCTTCAAAATTGTTCCCCATTCAATTGGATATGAAGCAGGGCAACGAAGTCGAGGACCCACCAGAAGCCTTAAGCATGGCTTGGCCATCAACCGCACGAAAACGATTAACTTATGTACTGGTAGCACCGCTTCTAGTTCCCATGTGGTTAACATTACCAGACACAAGAACACCCAGAGGTAAACGATTCTTTCCGGTGACATTTATTGGTTCCATTTTATGGATAGCCGCATATTCATATCTTATGGTGTGGTGGGCTAACGTAGCCGGTGATACTGCACGAATACCACCTGAGGTAAGTGACTTTTTTATTTGAATAGAATTTATTTATTTCCTTGAATGTTGATGTAATAATAGGCGCATTTTTCAATTCAATTTGATACAAGTTATAGCTATAAGTGAAATGCACACGAAAAACGGGAAACATGACAATTGAAATGTGTATTTAATGTGAATTTACTGAGAAATGAATTAGTAAACGTTTTTAGTGCGAATAAATTAATATATTAATTTTGCAACAACAAGTTTGATCAATAATTGATAAGATTTTTCAGGTTAATATTGAAAGTGCATTTCTAAAATATGTAATTAAAAAAAAATATTTTGTTTTTCGTATAGCTCTAGGTTGGAATAGTGTGTTGATGAGTTAGATTGTATTGAATGTTGAGCCTCTCTCATCGTGTGTGTTTCCTTCTTTAATGTAGGTAATGCCAATTTTTTTTTTTATAGACACTCATATTTTTTCCGAAATTTCAAAAAATATCGATGACATCCCGGAAAAATGTAACGGGTGATTTTTTAAGCGTAGGTTTTTTTAAAAATCGAATATAACACTCAAATTTACATCAAATATTGAAAATTTGTATTGCAACCGATAAATAGGCCTTTTTCATTTACGTTTTAAAGACATCATGTTGATGTTGTCCGCGACTCAATTTCATATAGTCTATTCTGAAGGTCCAATTTCGCGTCACTTTTTCGAGCATTTCGGCCTGTATTCCACGAATTACGCTTTTTATGTTATCCTGTAAGGCTTCAATCGTGTTTGGCTTGTCCACATAGCCTAACGACTTTACATAACCGCACAAGAAATAATCAAGAGGCGTTAAATAGTATGATCTTGGCGGCCAACTCACAGGGCCACAAATTTATCCTTCAAAATTTCCATTGTTACACGAGCTGTGTAGCATGTGGCACTGTCTTGATGAAACCACATGTCAACCAAATTTAACTCAGCCAACTGGGGCAAACAAAAAAGAAAGTATCATGGCTCGATATCGTTCGCCGTTGACGGTGACGTTTCTTCCACGGTCAAATAGACCGATGATACCATGATTCGGGATGCATCGGTAATTATTGTATGAATTCGTCACTCCAGATGTGACAGTTTCGCTTATCCGTTGAGCCAGAAATGAGGTCGATTATGACGACTATAATATGGTGATAACAAGCGGTGCACATTTTTCACAGAGCTCGAAATTTGATACTCAATTTCAATAATTTGCGATCGTTGCTCGTTTGTAAATATTTCTATGATTAAATGGCAGAGTATACTGAAAACTTTTCAATGTGACACATGACGCTTGGACGTCTTTACTAAACAGTGCTGCCAACGTAAAAAAAAACTTAACTCTAAAAATTACCCGTTACTAAGCGATAAATTGTAATGGCAAGTACTTTTTGACTTGCCATTACAATTTGTGCAAGTGCTACTTTTTGGTAATAAAATTTGCAGTACACTACAAAATATACAAATAATTACCTGCATAGTAACTTTGTTTGTCTCCTATAAAATTTTAAAAATGTCGCTTCATACATTTTTCCGGGAGGATATCGATATGAAAGGGGGATTTCAGATAAATCCGGCAGATAGTAAAGAATTATTTTGTTTTCCTTAATTGACAGATTCCTGGAGAGTAGCACAAAGAGTTAACAGTATCCTTTTATATGCCTTCATAGCTGCAGCCTATACAAAGGGCATCATGTATAAGTTGCACTTTTCATTTATAAGTTTACATTTATAACATACGTCGAAACAGATTTCTTGTTTCTTCAAAGGAGTTTGTGGTTCTGGTTTAGTCATATTCGATGCCTTGCCAACCTATAAAAAATTTTATTGTGATCAGAGACAAATCAGAGTTTGACATTGTGTTGAGTGCCAGTCAGATTCGATTCCTTGCGCCAGAGCTTAACAAGCTTATATTAAATTGCAACAGCAGATGTTAGTTCAATTTTAGCCCGACTATTGATGGGAATAGAAAATTTGGTATCCCCATCCACTTTGCTACTGCAATTCATTCCCTGTGAGTCTAAACAATGCTGTCAATTAGCAGTAAAGCTGCCTGATTTGCAAAGCACTTTAAGCTGCAAATTCTTACATAAAAAGGCTTAACTTACCAGTTGCCTGATTGAGAATGATTTCAAATCTGCTGTACGGATGGTTCCTATTACATTAGTAGTGGGCGGACGTGATATCATATGTGTTATTGTACCTGCACTGGTGATAACGTTATGTCTGATTTTGAAAAACGTTTCTAGTCGTTTGATGTTTTCTACGAACTCAACTACATGGTTAAAAAAAGCATGTTAAAAGCATGCAACCAATTTTGTATAAGAAAGTCAATCATTAATATATGGAAAATTTTAAAAAATACAATTATATTTGATTGACTTTTTTTCTTGAATCCTAACTGTCTATTTTTAATTATATCCATAACAGAATAATTATTTTTAAAATTATTAATTTACTGCTAAATTAGTTAAACTTAGCTTAAGTCGATTTGATAAACGTAAATAAAGTATTTATTACTATCACAAATAAATACAATCTGTTTTAGCAGTACAGATTAATAAATTATTATTTTTGTAGGTTATGGGTTTAACATTCCTCGCTGCTGGCACATCAATACCTGATCTTATTACCTCAGTAATTGTTGCACGAAAAGGATTCGGTGATATGGCGGTTTCGAGCTCCGTAGGCAGCAACATATTTGATGTAACTGTAGGGTAAGTACTTTTGAATATATTTTAATTATTTTAAAATTATATTATTATATTATTTTATTTATTTGTCATTGTTTTAATTTTTATTTATTCCATCGCTTTTAATAATCTAAAACTTGTTTAACCCTAATACCACAAATAATGTGCGTGATCGTGTTGCCTTACGCACCTTATGAATTCTTGCATGTCAAAGAATGACAGAAGTTTAACCGCACCTCTCTAAATAATATCTGTCTCTCTCACAGCACTTCAAAAAATGCTAACACGTCATTATACCATAACATCGGCGCAAGTAGATAACTTCATCACCCAAGTCCTACCAGCAATAAATCTCAGCTAAATTAAAATTACAAATCACTGGCAAAAGTGTAATTTCCTAGCTACAAAATGCACGACCACATTGAGCATCATAACTCCTTTATGTGCGTCCTCAGCTTATCCTTTTCAGTTCATAAAACCTTCAAACTTTTATTGCGCTGGCAAAGTTCTCTTAAATCCGCAAAATAACACTTACACACATTTCCTCATTAGGACTAGTGTTGCGAAAATGCAATTAAAAACGGCTCAACGCCCGTAAAAAACGGCGAAATGCATTAAACTTTTCTCATCTCACGACACTCTCAATTTGGAAATAAACAGTGCTATAAATAGACGTTTACTTGAACTTTAAAAAAAAACTGCAAAAACTTGACAAACTGAAATTATTTTGCAATTAGACGAATGTGCGAGGTGTCCTTTCATATGAGCATGTAGACATGGTCATAAAATATCCTGACAATTTTTATTGTTACTAACTGCCACAATGCTATCCTTATTTTCTGTGAAAACAAAAACTGCATTCATTTCATCTCCCACGCTGGTATATTATCGTTTTCTCCCTTCGGAAATTAATCTCACTTTAGTCAAATTTATGGAAATTATTTCACCATTTTGTCGTGTTTATATGACTAGCTGGAGGGGGATTAAATGAAAATATATCCCCATGATATACCGTGTGGATTGTACTTCTTTTTTGGAGACTGCAACCACAAATCGTTCCAGCTCTTTTGAAATTAAACAAAAATATCCACAGATATCTAATGTTTTGTCATCTAATACCGAAAAAAAATCAATTGACAAAAATGATACCCTTCTTCGGATCCAGAAAATGATCCACTTCTCAATGGGTTTGATTTCCCATAAAGGTGTTTTCTGATATGCTCTTGAAAATATCAGACATTATGGTCTCAAATAGAAGTCATCATGCATATCCCCGAGAAGAGTCATTACATAGTGATGGATGGAAAATAGCAAGCAAAATGCAATCACAACCAATCGCCGTGATGTCGTCATCATACTTCTATTTTCTCTGCTCTTGTTCATGAAATATTTATCAAGCATTCAATCCCTTTTCTCTCGCAATAACATAGGCGATCCGGGACGGCACTTGGGTATATGTCATACGAATCCATTAAAAGACACACAATGTAGCTTTGGACGAAATCTGCTCGACGGAGTGATGTGGACAGATGAGAATTTAAATTGAAAATATATTTTTCACACAGGGAGGTAGAAGCCGGACGAAACGAAATAAATATGGGAACTTAAGTCGCTCTTCCTTTTATTGATTTTCGAGAAATAAAATCCGTGCAGAGTGGTCAATCAATGTGACCTAGAATACCATTCAGGGAGAATGGAATTGCTTCTCGACGTGGAGTCGGCACACAGACATTCAATTTGCACAACTATAACTAGCCGAATGCAAAATTAAATTAACAGACGTGCTTTTCGAATTCATCAGCTTGATACATATGAGTGCTTGTAATTTTTATGAGAATCTGATCTGATTTTTTTTAAAGATAATGTACATTTGTACAAGTAAAGAATGGACCGCAGCTGTTCTTTCATTTATATCGGTTCTTATTTATATTTCTGAATGACCTGAATTTCGCTACTTCGAAACTGGCCTTCTATCCATTTAATATATTAAGACGTTAAATTTTTAATAAGAGGGATCATAATCAACGAACGTATTCTAACAGTGGTGCTTCTCACGTGGGGTTCGCCGATTCATTTTGAAAGCGTATTGTCCACTCGGATTTCAGATGTTATTGCATTTGTAATGTTTTCCGTTCGGCGATAGTTGGCGAGGGCTATTGTTCTCCACTGATCATTACCAACCGTTGTTATTTGCTATAAAGGCTGGGATGTTGAGTTCTCCATTCCCTTCGATCAAGGAAGATCAGACAGAATTCATTCGTTTGTTAAAATTTCCCCAATGAGTACAGACCTTTAAACACAGTAGACAGATTCAATTTCATTAGTATTATATAGTAATTTATTAATATAGTTCCAGTTTTTCTCTTAATGCCAGTCTCAATTTAATATAATGAAACTCCTCCTACCACATGGTAAACCTTTGTTGTTTCCTTAAGAACCACCAAAAATAAAATCCAGTATTTCACTTTTCAATTATTCAAATATTTTAAATGATTTAATTTCCGAATGCATTTTTGTCACTTGCTAAATAATTCCATTCAGTAATCTCGCTCGTATTCGAAAATGCGCAATCATCTCGTCCACATTCATTTTAAAATTCATCGTCGACATAACAATGTAGAGAGAGTAGTAAATTAAATTCCAAAACGAAGCTCGTATTACCTCCATTCCGCGTTCACAAAATTTACTACCACACGGCGGCGCTGCTATACGATGATGACGCCTCTTCCGTACCTTCATCCCAGATTGGTGGCAGAACAGGCAGGACGAAATAATAAAACAAACAAAATACAACAAAAAGCCAAACCAACAATATTGTGGTAATAAATTCTCTCAGGAATTTCGGGACACACCGGATGCATAGCAGACTGTCCTCTTCTGAGTTTGTGGGTGTTTCGTTTCCCCCAAAAAGGACATTTTTCTGTACGACCAATAAGGATAAAAAGAAAAATTGGAAATGCCATTCCGGTGGTAGGTTGCAGGTGTTTTAAGCGCTGGCTGGTACTCGTTAAATATATTTCATCCTCATACTGCTGCCCCTTTTTTTAAATCGCGTTAAAATTGCAAATTTAAAGAACCGTAACTAGAGCATTTTACTCATCAGTAAACCTTTTCTTCAGGTTGACAATTCCATGTGGGACTTAAGCTCCTCTCATCACAATACCTAACGAGTACATGTATGTTATAATTATTTGCCATAGTGCCAAAGGTTTTGCTTCTTCCATCTGAAAGGTGAGCCAAGGCTGAGCAATAGCAGGAAACAATCCTCAGAAAGCACTACATAAAGAAAGATGTATAAAAAAATTCAGCCAAGGATACTTTTCCGTCCTTCTCATCAGAGTCGACATTCAAGACGATACCCTATCATCATCCTCCAAATGCTCATCTATAGCAATGCTCATCTATAGAGTACCCCATCAGCTACCACCCATGTAGGTATGCATCTCGGTCGCTACTTACATAACCTTCACCCCACAGTGTCGACGCGGTGTAAAAGAAACATACACCGCAATCAACAAAAAAAAGCACGATGAATTAAACTAAACAACCCTCAGGACGGTTTTTTCTTCTCATATCTACCTCAATCCATTCATACGTTTATGATTCGCATATATAGCTTCTGGCTTGTAGCTGGTAGCATCACATACATCACTATGCCAAAGCTAAGGCTCAATTGTGGTGATGCTGCCTAATCCGGGCGGCATGTACGCGGTGTACACGCGCTAAATCTAAGCCAAGGGAAGCAGCGCAAAAACCATTAGCACCCACTTATCCGACATCGTCATAGTTCGTTACATAATACCTTGTACGATGTATCGACTCTTATGGTAGTAAGCTTTCATCAGTAGTCGTCGTCCCTGCCGCCCGGACAATGCCCGTTCGATGGTAGTGTGACATCGTTTCTCGTGAAGGATAGCATGTAAATCCATCCCAAAGAGTCTTACATACGTATGTTGCGGCATTTGTCAAGTGCATTCTTTAGAAAATTGTTGCCGTGATGACGAAGAATGTCAATGTTTCATAATTGAGGTAGGTAGTACGTAGATTGACATGCAAACGAACGAATGTCGAGAGAGAATATTGAAGATGATGCACCGCGCATACAAATGTAGGTATTCTCGAAGAGTGACTTAGTTCGAGTGAATGCGGGTGGTGGTTCTAGTCTTTCTTTTTGAAAGGTATTAACTGAAATTAGGACACATTGTAGTGAAGGTGAAGATGGAAGGGTTTTCCGGTTCTAATGAATTCGGAATATTGAAATGCGACATTCAGCTTTTATGTAAACACAATTAGAGAAAGTGAGGACTTTAGAACGATGATAAAAGGTCTTGGTTTGATTCTCAGCCATAGCAAAACCTAAATATTTTTTCAATGGCCTTACTCTGTTAAGCTAGACTGATGAATTTTGGCACACGAACACTTTTATGCTTACAACCGAAAAGTTTATACGTTTTCAAAAAAACTCCTTCTCTGTTGGTCAAGCCTTAAGGAATTTTGAAATAATGTCTGAACAAGATATTAAGACAATATCATTTTCTATATTTTATCCACTCAATGTTTTTAGCCATCCTCAGTTTTTGGGGATGTTTTCTTTAAGGATTTGTTGGCATAGGGTATCAAACGATCCATGCAGTTAATTAAAGCCTTCTCATATGGTTGTCTTTATATTTTTTTTCTGGAGGAACAAATTGTTTATCTTGACGAAATGTCTTGAGAATTATGATCATTATTGAACCCAAGGGTAAACCATAGTAGACTTCTGCAGTCAAAGATTTTGATTGCATTCCGACTTTAATAGCTGTAGCCTATATCTGTGAAAATTTCCATAAATGCAAAGGTATGAAAGCCGTTTGCTAAGGCATTACAAAAAAAACATTTTGCGCGTTTGTATGAAATACCTTTAAAAAACAACAACTGTATGATTTTTAATTTTTATTTCATTAAACAAATCATTTGTTCATTACCTCAGTTTCATCACACATTCATGATTTGCAATCTTATTGCGTTAATCACATAAACATTATCAGATATTATATTTACGTGCATTCCAGCTTACCGATACCTTGGCTACTCTTTGGCATCATTTACGACAAACCCGTTGAAGTAAATTCCGTTGGAATGGTCTGTTCTATAACTATTCTCTTCATGATGTTACTATTCGTGGTATTGTCCATCGCATGTTTCCGATGGAAAATGAATAAAGGTCTTGGCTTTACAATGTTTTTGTTATATTTTGTATTCGTAGCTGTATCACTGATGTTCGAATACAATATTATAGTATGTCCAGTGTAGAAGGCATTATTACTCTTACTTAAACATATATACATATATATATATATACTTATATATATAAACTCTAAAAAAAACAATATTAATAATAAGAATTTTACGAAATCAAAAAAAAAATACAACAAACCAAAAAAAGTACTAAAACTACCCTTACATAAAACAAAACTATATTTCCCTTGTTCAAGCGAGTTCTGTTAATAATTTCCTTCATTAATATCTTGATATAATTAACAACTAAAAAAGAGAAATAACGCTATCCAGAAAAAAATTATATTTATCTTATAAAAAAATACCAATACCATCGTTTTATTGATAGTATTATTTTTTTCTTCGTTTGTTGTTTTTATTGTAGATTAGAGAATATATATATGTATACATATATAACGTAATAGAAATTCATATTTAAGTTTTTAAAAAAATAAAGAAGTGAGAAAAAGGCACAATTTTGAGTAAAAACGATAACAATAAATAAGGATATCTCATAAAAATAACGAGAATTTTCAAATCAGCACAAGATACATTAATTTTGTTCTCTTAAAATTTTGTTATTATTAAATTCTCTATTATTTAACGAAGAAATTTAAAATTTTCAAAAACTCAGCTTGATTTGATAAATTTAATTTTTTTAAGCTATCAACTTATATAGTAAAATTTATTAACAAGTAAAATGAAAAACAATGCCTCAACTATGTATAGATAAATTAAATTAAAAAAAATACTCTACTTCACACTAAACTACGAACATATTAAAATAGAATTTAATGTAAATGAAGTCAAAAACAAATACTTAACTCGCATGCTAATTTTGAAAGCGCTAGCTTTATTCAAACAATTAAAATCAAGACGTTTATGATTTTTTTTTTAGAAAATACTATCCAACTCTAATTAAACTTAGTAGTCTATGAAGAATTGTTTCTTTTTCTATCTAATATTGCAGGAACTTTTTTTTTGTTAATTAAACGTTCCTTTAAATTATTGAATATTCTTCAACAAAAATTGTGATAAAAATATACTTTCCTCTGGCAATGCTTTTCAAAAACAAATTATCTCAAAAAATCCTTAAATTGAGGTTTACAATTCTTCTACATTTCAATCCAATATATTTAAAATTAGGTTACACGGAGTCAAAATATACAATTTTGGAAAATTCGTCACAGCTTTTTAGTTCTTTTTTTAAATGGAGATAATGTCTTCTTAGTAAAAAACTAGATTCGGACATAAGCTTCATAATAAATTGGGGATAAACCAAAGTGTAGAAACAAACCGTACTAGGTTTTTTAAAATGGCATCAAACAGTTGTGAAATATGTAATAGACCCCCTAATACGTTTTCTTTCCATAGAAATTATATAGAAAGTGAATTAAAACATTTTATCCAACACGGCTTTCTAAAGTCCATTCCCTCTGAAGTTGAGTAAGAGGATTAAAATTTATAAGTCAACCTAAAACCCCCCAATTTTTCAACAAAAAGACAATTTTTGGATATTAAATTGATTGTGTTACCTAAATCTATTTTGTCTGCTTCGCTGTGACAATATTTTTTAGCCAATTATAATTATATAAATTATATAAACCCTTTTCAAAAATTCAGTAATAATCTCCAGTAATATTGCAGCAATTAATTGCAATATATTCAAACGATCAACAAAAAATATAAACTTCTCTGCCAATTTTTCTATGAAACTTAATACTTTCAAAAAACTGCAAACTAAAAAAAAAATCTTATATTTAAAATTTAAAAAAAATTAGCTAATTAAAAATTGATACTAAAAATGCAACCAAAAAAACGGAAATAGAAAGAAAACAAAAAAATACATATTTTATAATATGAAAGCAATAATTAATTATAAAGTATTTATATATTAAATAAAAATGTAACATGATTTTTTAAGAACAAAACATAAATAAACACAAAAAAGAATAAATAAGAAGAATATACTAAAAGTAGAGTATTTACTGCAGACAAAATATTCAACAAGATGAAAATCTTCGTGTATTTTTTATTCTAATATGTTTTTCAAATCAATGAAAACATATCTGACAAAATTGAGAAAAACTTGCTTTAAAGAAAAAAAAAATTTATATATATATATTATATATACATTATCTAATGAAACAAAAGTATATACCCAATCTTAACCTTTGAAGAAAAAAATCATTTAAAACAAATTATTACCTAGTACTAAAAACTAAAATTGTTATGAATATCTTTAAAAACAAAAAAAACACAAACACACACAAGTTGTTTTACTGAATAATTGTGATCTTATAAGTTACAACTTTTTAGCTAAATATTGGATTGCATTACTTAGAGATAATTGACTATTTTTTTGCTAAGCGAGTTCCTTATTATTATTATTATTTATTATTTATATGATCAGTTCTTAAGTCTTTGTAGAAGAAAACAGAACAGTCTTATTTTACTTACTTCCTTAAGTGGCGCTGCAGTCCGGAATGAACCTCGACCATAACCAGCATTCCTCCCCAATTACTCAGCTAAATTACTCATCATAAAAGGCCAGTTAGCGTTGACCATCTCCATGTGTCCGGCTCTCTCCGCATGGACTAAAACCCCTCCGAACCCTGTGGTTTGTGGTACACCCCCTGAAACCACTCTTCGCATTACTTCAATGAGGCTGTAATCATACACCTTTACAGGCTCAGATGCTTTTTCAATATTGTTCTTCTTCTCTTTTCTTTCTTCTAAGAACATCTTTCACAATCTGGCAAATTATTTCCCAACTTTGGTCCCTCGTCAGCATTTTGTTGACTGCTTTCTGCGTTGAAGGCACCAACGATGATTTCATGGACTGTGAGTTGGGCTTCCAATCTTCTGCAGAAAAAAAACGTTTGGTGTGCATCGACTGTTTAAGAAGATTTGATTGCATATCGATTAAGATTGCTTACGACCTTACGAACGTGATTTGATGAAGACAAATCGATCAGTATTGTCGATGACTAACGATCTTCCTTTATACTTGATTTTATCGTTCAATAGTTTCCATTTTTTTATTTTGAACTCTGTTTTTTGCTTTCTGTTTGACATCAGTTATGATTGTGACCGCCAGTTATATGACTCGAAATGATTATAAAAACATGTAATTTTGACTAAGTCAATTTATTTAACTATAATTTTCATTTCTACGCTGATCATATAAATTAGAAATTCGTTTTCGCTTTTAATTCCTCTTCAGTAATACCAAAATTTATATCAAAAATTTAAAACAAATAAATAACAATTGAAAAAATTGTCAACATACATTTCCTCAAATTTAAAAACTTAAGCTTTAACTAATTTCAAATATATGACCTTAAACAAATTTTAAAATAAAACACATACACGAAATAACCTTCAGCTTTAATAAAAAAAACAATTCTAAAATTGTTAACATAACTTTAAAAACTTTTTAAAAAATTACTGTTTCTTCCTTTCACTCCTTCATAATACATTTTGCTATTTACCAACAAAAAAAATACCAAAGCTCTACAGAAATTCGCGTTCTGTCAAATTTCATATGAAAACAAAAATGTGCAAAATATAAAACAAATTCCAATCCATTGCGTCCTACATGAAGAAAAATCCATAATTTAAACAATAAAAAAATGAAAACGAAAAGAAAGTGTTTCAGATAGTTTATTTTATAATTCACCGCAACTGATTCAATAAAAAATATAAAATCATATAAAGAAGAACAATAAATAAAAAAGTAGTTAAAATATAAACAAAAATCGGTAAACAAAAATTACATATATAATTTTTTTTTCGCTAAAGGAAAAAGCTAAATTAAATTAAAAAAAAATGAAGAAGCCTTTTTATAAACACAATACTGATATGTATATGAGTAAATAAATTTAAAACAAATATATATTTAATGAAAATGCAAATTTGAGTTTGCAAGAAAAATATATACAACAAGAGGAAACGCATGTATATATATACCGTTATAAGGAGAATGTTAACAAACAATGTTTATACATTTTTTGTTCCAATTTATTACGCAAGCAACATTTTATTTTACAAATTCCACATTAAAAATTCCTAAATTTTATAAAATAAAACAAAAGTAAAAGAAACCTTAAACAAAAAAAAATATAATAAAAATATTGAAGAAGAGGAAATAGTTAACATTGTAGCTTAAACAAATTATGGAGAAATCGTTTTACAAACCAATATTTGTTATTATATTTTATTCCTCCGATATTGTTAAAGCAAATATAACGTTTTTTTTTTCAAGAATAATAATTTAACAAATATGGGTTGGTTTATTTTTGTGGTGAGTTTATTAAGGTAATTTAAATGTTATATATGATTAATTTTTGTCTGTGAAATTTTCGTCTACATATCTTAAACATATCAAAATGCACTGACATTTTATTTTATTTTTATCAAAAACTTTGCATTTGTCATATATGTAAATTATAAACAAAAATTTAATTGTGATATGTTAATATTTTTATTATTTTAGTTGGAGTAGATTGCCCTTGTATTAATATGTTCAATGCTGTTGGGTACACGTGTATTTATCAGCAAATGCTTGGTAGTTTATACCGAAGATATTATTAATATGCTGGAATTGATGCATTAGTGTATGAATGATAAAACATTTTAAACGATTATATGATCGAGAGTCTTTTTCGTAATTCAAATATGATCATGGGCTTTAGATCGTTAGAGCAATTATGTCGTATCTGTATACTCCTTTCAGCGATTGAATAAGATCTCCAATTATGAGTGCAGGTATCAAGGCTAATGAAATTCTAGGAATATCTTCAATAATTACAATTTAAATATTTTTTCTTCGGCAATGATCGCAGACAATTTCTGTGCTTCCAAAGTGTCATTTATTTTAATGGAATATAGCAGATTAAATGTTACATATTATGATAGACAACATTTTATCATTCAAAACATTGTTCCGAATGACTGCAAGCATTCAATAATCAGATTGACTATATTCAAAGATCTACATAAAATATCTTTCAGAGTCATTGTTGCCTTGTCCAAACCAAGAACAAATATCCATTTCTTAGCGTACCAAGTTTTGACATCCGCAAATATATACAAATGACCGATTTCTATTTATACTACTAAATTTCTGGGTACTTAAATCACAACAATTTTTTATACTTTTTGTAACAGCAACTTCTGCAACATCTGAATTATGCAGTCTCATAGTTCTGCAGACATTCTGCATAATGTCATTTTCCATAAAATGCCATCAATGTCTATATGATGGAAATTCTATAAAAATGTCCACAAATAACAGCAAACAAAATAATTCATTCGTTGATCAAGTTGCTGACAAATTATTCGCAATTCAGTTTTACTCCCATTAGTCAAAATACTCTATTTCGAAGACATTAAAATTTAAAAAATGTGCCCCACGATCACTTCAAAAACGTTATTGTTATTGTTAAAATGATTACACGATTTTATAAATTGTCTTTGATCATATTATATATGATCTTTGAAATGAATTGAGGTGCCAACACACGATTATATTATTTCCATCTTTGAATATTCTTCATTTTATAAAACCCACCTAAGCCTTCGCAATGAAAAATTGCTAATCAATCGTTGTTCTCCGTTTATATGTTACATATCTGTAATATTTGTTTTACAGAAATTCGGCAAATATAATAATGTTGATATTTTTCGATTAACCTTGAGAACCTAATACTTGCAGTTATTTTTAACATACATTTATCTAAATTTGATGTTTTAGCTATAATTTAATCTAAGCAAGACATGTCATATCATTTACGACCACAGCAATCAATATAGTTTCGCTTAGCTATATTCGCCACTTTTAAACCTTCTTAATTGCACCCTAAACTTACCACAAAAATGCCTACCAATTCAGACATCAATTTAATTTTTTATTCAAATCAATAACATACAAAATGAAACTACCTTTGTTGAAACATTAGCAAATAATAGTTAATAAAACAAAACAAAAACGTAGTTAAAGTTTAAAAAAAAACAAAGAAAAACATATTATACACATATGTATAAGTAATAAAATACGCTTTTACTTAATAAGGACTGTATAAATAAATTAAAACAAAAGAAAAATTAAAATTCACATTTAGACGTTTTTTAGTTATTGAAAAAAAAGAATACAAAAATCACTAACAAGTTAAGTTTTTAGAAAAGAAAATTAAATTCATATATAAACATACAAAAAATAAAAGTTCACGCTTCTATTCTATTTATAAACAACAAACAAACAAAATAAAACTTTAGAAACAAATCGTTATTGAAACAAAAAGAAAATAAGAAAAACATAAAAAAAAACTTTGATAAAAGACAATTTTATTGCATTTATTCATTCGCAAAGAAACGTTTTTTGAATATAGTTTTTAAAAACAAAAGTTTTTGATGTAGAATTCGTTATTATAGTTGAATTAAATTTTTGTTAGTCAATTAATTTTTGCTTAATTATGTACATGTATAAAACCGGCGTTTGTTTTTAATTTTATTATTTAATCATTTGAATTCAAAACCTAAAGCCGTATTAAAACCATTTAAATGGTTACCTAAACAAAAAAGTACTTAAAATGCAGAACAACGATACAATTAAAGGACAAACAAAAAATATATTTCTAGTTGAAATTATTTTATTTTACTTTTACAACAACAAAAAAATGGAAAAAATCGAAATAATGGTTTTTATGAATCAAACCAAAAATTATAAACGCTGAATTATAATCCCACAAAAAAGATCTTATATATACATTTATAGAAAAAAAATTATTATTACAAAAAATATATATAGAGAAAATGAATGAAAAAAAAAAAAAAACGGAAGTAAGATGAACGATGAAGAATTATATTATAATGTTAACTAGTTATGTAGGTCAGTTAAATAATATTTATTATAAAAATCATTAAATTATTATTATTACGATTATTATAAACGAAACAAACATAATAAAACTGAAAACAACTATTTAGCAGTTTAAAGCAAAAGTTGTATAAACCAAAACAAATAACAGTTTTAAAAAAAAATAAGTAATCAATGCGGGGCTTACATTAATGAAAAACATTAGTTGAACATGAAAGTAAACCCGATTTAAGATTAAAACAAAAGAAAACCCAAATGATTATTTATTTAAGATGAAGCAACAGAATTCAATTTGTTCGCTATAAACAAAAAAAACAAGGATTATATAGTTATCAAAAAAACATAATTTAATGAAAATAAAGATCAACTAAAAAAAACTTAGACTGTGTGTTGTTTTGTTAACTAAATAAATTAATAACTAAAATATAAACACAAACAAAAAAAAACAAATAGACAATTTTTAAATAAAATTAATTATGTAAAGTTTAAAAAAATATAATAAATAAAACAAATATAAACACAAGTAATTATAAAACAGACAAAACACAATTTCAGAACAAGAAAATGGTGAAATGAGAAGACAAAACGAAACAAAAAATATATATATAATTTATTCCATTCTAAATAAAAAAGGAAGTTTGTTTTATTTTTTACAATATTTGACAGGTGGTTAAAGGAAGTGGTGTAAGGCTGAAAAAGTGATTTCTTGATAGGTACTTGCGGGTGCGGAATAAGAATTGTGTAATTATGGATGTAAAAGATGTACTAATTTAACAGATATTGTGTTGTGTGAGCAACGAGTGCCGATATATTATTCAATTGACCATGACTGCACAACTAAAGAGTTCATATAAACTTCCTTCTAGTACCAGCTTGTTTTAAATTTTTATAATTACTAAATTCCGATCTAAGGTAAGCGTTCTGTTTTGGAAAATGTATAAATACGTGAGATTGGTATTTATACATTTTGTCAGCTATCAAAAGTATATAGGTAAGTTTCTCAGTTTTTTTTCCAAAACAGAACTTTTATTTTACAGGAGCATTCTTATCAACGAATCGGAGTATTTTTATATCAAGTGTATTCCAGAAAAGAAATTAACAACATTTTTCAAAAGTCCCATCTCAACGCACTTACATTGTACTATGTATAGGTATTAGAAAATCTATATAAAAGCTACAGTATTGAACACAACCTTGTCTAAACCTAACAACGAACAAATGTATACAGAGAAACAACAAAAATGACCCGGACAACACTCAAAGTCCTTTCATCCAAATTTGTTTATTCAAGCAGTTTCATTCCAAAATATGCCGTAACCTAACCTCTTTAAAAAAAAAAAAAACTATCATAAATCAACAACTCACCTACCCAGTACCTACCCTTATAATTTTATCAAAATCCATCCTCTTATTCTAAAGCAATTCAGCATCCCCTAGCTGTCATTAAATTCATTTCCATTCGTGAAATGCATCGTATCATCTACGTTTCAAATAATTTACCACCCAGTCCCTGTAAACAAAAAAAATGCCTCTGCCATCCACGCAACAAAAAATATTTTTTAACAAATAACGCAGAAAAAAATGACGTCACGCAAAAATATCGTCAGCAGTACGAACGAACTCATTTTTCAAGCAAAAGTACCAGGGGCTCAGAAATTCAGAATCCGCAGCAGGTATTGGTTATCCAGTTTGTTTTGTTCCATTTCCAATTTATTCCGATCCGTTTCCCGCCTTTTTCTGACAGAACTTACTATTGTTGTGCAATTTTCCAACGAGTATAGTTTTCTTAGTGCTGCGCATTTGGTTGCTCGTTAATAAAAGTACCGAATAAAAAGATTCATTCTTTCAAAGATTTTCATTCCTTTTCTATTCACTCATTTCATTACAAAATATCGAGATATATTTTCAAATAATAAATAAGAGGTCGAATTATGTACTTACATATTTTTGACACAATAAAAAGCCAAGTATTTATTTTATTTATTTGTAAAATTTCAAGTTATTTTTTCTATTTCTACTAGAGCTTCAACCACATGAATAAGAAATCATCGAGAGCATTATTAGAGTCTGCTCGATAAGCTCTGGTTTAGTTCAATGCACGCAAGATGTTTTCGAATGTAATATTCGTCTTTTCAAAACCGCTTCTTGCATTTAAACTGTGCTATCTAGGGACACATCAAATTGTCATCTGAAGTAAAAAATAAAGAAAATAAAAATACTTTATAGAATTTCTAATATTTTCAACAGTGTTTACAACACAATCAATAGGATATTGAGTGTTTTGATAGTAAATATATGTGAAATAAAGAATATATTCAGCATTTAGATCATTTTAATCAGATTATTATGTTTAATATTTTTAATAGAATTTTAAATATGAATTAATGGTTGCAAATTATTTTAATATAAGAAAAAAGAAGATATTCAAACGAATATCTTTGATTAATATTTTCGAATTTGTTTAGGAATTAATCCCAAAGCGAAAACCACAAATAAAAAAGGGACCCAATCAAGCTATCAAATGACATACGAATGCAAACAAAAAAGAAAAAAAAATAAATATATAATAGGGACAGAAAAACTTTCCTATCTAAAACGCTATTATTTATCTTTATTCGATACTAAAGTGAAAGTACCGAGTAAACATCTACTTTGAACACACCCATTTCATTCCCAGTTCCATTTTATTCCCCTGGACTGACACAATCAACCACTGAAACACTTTGACAGTTCAACGAAAATTATTAAAAAAAAAACAAGCTAAACACAAATATTTTGCATTTGTGTTTTACTTTCGTACTTTTGGACATAAATTGTTTCGAAATTAAAACACTTTTCAAATTTTTCACATTTGTTTCCTTCTCTATTTTATTTTACTAAAAAAAATAAAGCCCGCTCAAGATGAGTACAAGTGGTGATTCAATGAACAATGCACCATACCTTGGCGATTACATGATCAAGGAAGAGGACGATGGTTCTGGTAAGTAGTACCTACAATAATCCAACAAAATTAACAAACGCATTCATTTTTTTAGACGACTCCGGTAAACATTCCAATCCGTTTATGCTCCGTGAGCAGGACCGCTTTCTACCCATCTGCAACATCATCAAAATAATGAAAATGCCCGTGCCCGATAATGGCAAAATCGCCAAAGATGCCCGCGAATGCATCCAAGAGTGCGTTTCCGAATTTATATCGTTCATCACCTCTGAGGCCATAGAAAGAAGTATTTCTGAGAATCGAAAGACTGTCAATGGCGATGATTTGCTGTATGCATTTGCGACACTTGGCTTCGATAACTACGTAGAACCGCTGTCGGTTTACTTGCACAAGTTTAGGGAGGTAAGTTGATTTGTCTTGATGCGAACAAGTCCACTTCCTTACTTCTCTATCTCGTTGCAGTCTACGAAATCAGATCGCAATCTAGCATACGGTGATCCCATGTTGTTCGACGATTCGTCGAATGACTTTCGCAAGCCTTAGCTTCGAATTGAAGTAATCAAATGTGACTTTTAGTTGGTTAATTATAATTTTGTTTTTACACAATTTATCATCAGCATTAGCAATATAATTCCGCTAGAAAAACAAAATAAAACATGTCCACGTGTAAAAGAAGAGACATCAAACCTGCACAACAAAACGTTGACCCACCCAAGCAATAAATTTTGAAACAAAAACAGAGAAAGATTTTGTGTGTCGGTTGGAGGAACTCAAAAAACAAAACATTTGAAGTTGACCACATAGATGATCGAACGCAGACTAGGGTAGACACAAATTGCAAAACAATAAAATCAAATAATCGATTTATGTATTTATTTTGAAATGGTAAGTGAGTTTTAATTAAGTGATTTTTGAAGATTCGATTTCATTAACGTTACTCGAAAAAATACCATGTTCAATTTTATATATTTTACTCGCATGATTGTAGTCTGGGCACGGGACAAGTGTTTGCATACCATTTTCACCGACGTGATCGGCAGCTTCACCATCGTTGGTTGTCGACTTATCCCGGTCGAATGCATATGGTTATGCTAGACTATATGTTAATAAAATTCGAACCAAATGAAACTTTTAGATTTGCAGCTTCGAGTTTGGGGGGTTGGAGCTGTCAAGGTGATAATCTGCTTTACACAGATTTTTAAGCATTCTTAGGCTATAGAACGTTTGGTCATCCAAATCGAATAGGTGTGTCATTATATCAGACACGTTTTCAGCAGCCAGGATGTATGTGCTATTTAATAAACATAGCTATGCTTGAAGTCGAATGATAAATTATTTGTCGTGGCATCACCTAAACTTCTATTAAACTGTTAACGAACTCACATTTGCCCTAGTGTTCAAAACACTTTGTAGGTAGAAGCAAATGCAAGATGAGCAGACGATTCTATGTCTACCTCAACCAACGCGGTTTATTTACAGAAAATAGGACATAATAAACTTATAATCTGATAAACATCACAACACCATTAAATTTTAGGAAAAGAATATCAAAAATCCGTGCAGAAAGTCTTGGTTTCCCATTCGTAGCAACACCTATATGATTTATCACTCGTGATGATCTGACAAATCATCCGAGGCTAACGAGCCTGTTGCGCCAAAAATGTATTTATTTTATTTTTTCGATCGGGTATGGCGCATAGGGTTGCTAGGCAAATTGACAGCATATTGAGTACCTCAATTACATCCGACCCAAGTGAAGGAAAGATATCAACATTTAAGTTTAAAAGGATTCCGGAAATGACAGTCTTCCTGTCGAGCTATATAGAGCCGGTACACATGATTTGGTAGGCAACTTGAACCAAGTCATTAGGAAAAGTTGGCCGGATGAAATACGAAAAAGGGAACGAACGCCTCAATATCCCCTTATTGATTTTTCCGCCGTAACAAGTGAACGCCTGAAACTGTTTACTAACAATCTGATCGGCTCAGTGTGGTATTAACGCGTCACAACGGATCAAATATTCCCACAGCAGATCCTGCAAAAAAATCTAAGAAGTTTAAATCCAAACACATTACAACGAATGATTCTGGAGAAGATTGTGCAAAACTTGCGAGCCAATAGCCTAGGCACATTTTTATATAAATCTGTGCAACAACTGCGTCGGGCCCAATGAGATGGGTCCTATCATCAGGGAAGGAAGCGGCACAAATGGGTTTTCAAGAAATGAAAGACCAACGCCTGAAACTGTTTGCTAACAATCTGATCGGCTCAGTGTGGTATTAACGCGTCACAACGGATCAAATATTCCCACAGCAGATCCTGCAAAAAAATCTAAGAAGTTTAAATCCAAACACATTACAACGAATGATTCTGGAGAAGATTGTGCAAAACTTGCGAGCCAATAGCCTAGGCACATTTTTATATAAATCTGTGCAACAACTGCGTCGGGCCCAATGAGATGGGTCCTATCATCAGGGAAGGAAGCGGCACAAATGGGTTTTCAAGAAATGAAAGACCAACGCCTGAAACTGTTTGCTAACAATCTGATCGGCTCAGTGTGGTATTAACGCGTCACAACGGATCAAATATTCCCACAGCAGATCCTGCAAAAAAATCTAAGAAGTTTAAATCCAAACACATTACAACGAATGATTCTGGAGAAGATTGTGCAAAACTTGCGAGCCAATAGCCTAGGCACATTTTTATATAAATCTGTGCAACAACTGCGTCGGGCCCAATGAGATGGGTCCTATCATCAGGGAAGGAAGCGGCACAAATGGGTTTTCAAGAAATGAAAGACCAACGCCTGAAACTGTTTGCTAACAATCTGATCGGCTCAGTGTGGTATTAACGCGTCACAACGGATCAAATATTCCCACAGCAGATCCTGCAAAAAAATCTAAGAAGTTTAAATCCAAACACATTACAACGAATGATCCTGGAGAAGATTGTGCAAAACTTGTGCAACAACTGCGTCGGGCCCAATGAGATGGGTCCTATCATCAGGGAAGGAAGCGGCACAAATGGGTTTTCAAGAAATGAGGGTAAGACCAACCCCGTTGTTGATTACAATTCACTAAAACACATCTCAACGGTTTTATATTTATAGAGGACATAAGTATTTATACAGCCTTTTGCACGAGTACGATAAGTTAGACGACAAAAATTGATAACGGTTTTTAGTAGAGGGGTCAAAAACAAGCATTTTTTACTATAGAAGGGGGGGTCTATCTCGCCGCGTTTAGGAGGTAGGGACAATTTTAGAAAAAATGACGTCAAATGAAAAAAAAATTATTAAAAAAATAACGGAAATACTTACAATGAAGTATCCCGTTTTGAAAGTCAAAAACCAGTTCTTTAATCAATTTAAATTTAATTACTTTTGCCTATACTTTTTGAAAAATGTACATGCAAACTCAAATTATGATAAAAAACATAAAAAAAAGGTTTATACCATTTTTTTTTTCAAAATTGTGAAATGAAGTGCTTAATTAGGTTTTTTAGTCAATGCTTATATCAATTCTGAATCGAACACAAAAAACCGAATAGTTTTATGTCTTCTAGTTTGTGAGAAAATTGAAAATTACTAAAACTTTTTTTATGTATCTTACTAAGAGGATTAATTTTCATCACACAAAAAAAAAACTTCGCACCCATCCCTACTAAAAACCGTTATAAATTTTTGGCGCCTAACTTATCGTACTCCCCCATAAAACATTTGCCCACCAGGGTTTGTGTTAAATAAATTATCAAAAAGGGGGAAATCTATTACAATTTTTTTGAGTGCGAAAACCGGGTCGACAATTTTGATTTCAACTCTTTTTTAACTTTGCTAAGCCTGATGCTCAGCCGCACGTGTATACAGAAATAAAATACGATTATACAGGCAAGGCACTATTCAACCATGATGCAGCCGTTCAACGTGGTATAAGTTTTATGAATAAGGCTTTGCGTTCAGAGGCATTTCAAGGAGTACATAACTCTATACAGATACACTGCTTATAATGAGTTTATGAATAAGGCTGTAGGTATATATATATTTCCAATATTTATACAATCAAAGTAGTTCAATGATAGCTAGTATTGGACTCTTAAATGGAACTCCATTATAACCTTTTACCAAATAATATAACCACCGACAATATTTAAAACATGAAAACAAACACACCCGATAAATTCTTGTTGACAATTTGTTCCAAATTCCATAACAGAAAACTGAAACGAAAAGAAAAAGGCCATTTGCGAAGCGAATTTGTCAACTGGAAATAAACCAATGTGGAAACGGGAACCATTGACCGTGTGGTTCGTAGTTCTTACATTTGTTCTTTCATTTCGTTTTTTTAAATAATAAAATATTTATTTAATTAATAACGTTTGTTCAAGAAGTTAGTATATTCAGTTAAACAGCAATGTCAGCAGTAGAAACAAAAGTTGAAGAGATTCCCGTCGTGGAGGAGGCAGTTGCCGCCGCCGATGGCGAGGTTAAAAAGCAGAAAAAGCCAAAGCCGAATAACAAGAAACTTCGGCAAGGTGAGTAGACAGCCTCAACTTTTTGCGATGCGGTTGAGATGACTCTGCGGGGGTGGTGGAGTGCGTATGATATTAAATGAGGTCGCATTTATTTTTCTTATCCGCGTGGCTGGTTGACAAAGTAAAATTTTTGTTTGCACAACACGAATGCACTTGATGGGAGGTAATGATGGATGGGATTGATAGCGAAAGGGTAATGCTCCCAGTTGAAAGGTTATGGTGAAAAGGGACCGAGAATGTGGTTGCAGTCGAAAAGCTGTCACCGTTTATGGAATCAATTAGCATTTCTACATGTTTTTGTTTCTTTGCAGCTGAAGCAGCCTCAAAGCGTGCTGAAGACGTTGATGCTGGCGATGAAGCCCCCAAAGAGAATGGCAACGATGCCACTGCCACTGAAGATACCGATAAGAAGAAAAAGAAGAAGCAAACCAAGAGCAAGCCGAAGGGAGCCCCCATGATACCCATTGCTGCACAGTTTCCTGATGGAAATTTCCCAGAAGGAGAGGTGGTAAAGCACCCGGTTCCAAAGGACGTAGACGAGCGTACGGCAAAGGATCGCTTTACTAGCGAGGAGAAACGAGCTTTGGACCGCATGCACACTGACATCTACAATGAGTTGCGTCATGCTGCTGAGGCACATCGCCAGACTCGTCAGTACATGCAGAATTTCATCAAGCCTGGTATGAGCATGATTCAGATCTGCGAGGAGTTGGAAACAACTGCACGTAGGTTAATCGGCGAGAATGGTTTAGACGCGGGATTAGCCTTCCCTACCGGTTGCTCACTCAACCACTGTGCTGCCCATTATACACCAAATGCAGGCGACACAACCGTCTTGCAGTACGACGATGTCTGCAAAATCGATTTTGGTACACACATCAAGGGCCGCATCATTGACTGTGCCTTCACATTGGCTTTCAACAACAAATACGACAAACTGCTTGAAGCTGTTAAGGATGCCACCAACACTGGCATTCGCGAAGCCGGTATTGATGTGAGACTGTGCGATATTGGAGCAGCGATCCAGGAGGTCATGGAGTCGTACGAGATCGAGTTGGATGGCAAGACCTACCAAGTTAAAAGTATCCGCAACTTGAATGGACACTCCATCAGTCCTTATCGTGAGTTTTGCACATTTTCTTATTCGTTTATCCGCCCTTTAAATAAACCCCTCCTTTTTAGGCATCCACTCGGGCAAGACAGTCCCGATTGTCAAGGGCGGCGAATCAACTCGTATGGAGGAGAACGAATTCTACGCCATTGAGACATTCGGCTCGACTGGTCGCGGTCTCGTTCACGACGATATGGATTGCTCTCACTACATGAAGAACTTTGACGCTCCGTATGTCCCATTGCGTTTGCAGTCGTCGAAACAATTGTTGGGCACCATCAACAAGCATTTCAGCACTTTGGCCTTCTGTAAGCGTTGGTTGGACCGTGCTGGCGCCACCAAATACCAAATGGCATTGAAGGATCTGTGTGACAAGGGTGTGGTGGAGGCATATCCACCACTGTGCGACATCAAGGGCTGTTACACAGCTCAGTACGAACACACAATCATGCTGCGACCGACTTGCAAGGAAATCGTATCAAGAGGAAGCGATTACTGATCGGGCGCCGGTATATAAAGTAATAGACGGAAGCTAGAACTCTTCGATGATTTATAAATATTCTATATTCTGTATCAACTTGAAATTGTATTTGTTTTTGTTTAAATATTTTGAATATGCTGGCATTATTTTCTTATTTTTTTAATATGAATTTGTTGAAGAGATTTTTTTTAGAGGAGATAAAGAAAGGATAAGATCAATTAAGATTAAAGATGCTGTTTTAATTAGGAATGAAGCTTGAAAAAAAAAACCCATAGCTTAAATCAAACTTAGTGTTCCCCTTGGAGTATTTGATTTAAAAACAGATGTCGATGAACCTCAAAAAAATTTAAAACTTCCATAAATAACGGGCGATTGTGATATGGATGCCCAGCTAAGTTAAGAAGGGCTATGGGTGTTTCTCAACTTAGACTGAACTAAAACTAGAAAAAAAATTACAATAGCTGCATATCCTGAGACAAAAATAAACAAAAAGGCTCGTTAGTACCCAGGGACGAGCTTACTCACAACCGTGTGCGTGTGTACTTCTTGCATGATGGCGGGACCTCCTGTTTAATGGCGAATTTGAGATAAGCTTTTCTTGACAATTGATACTACTATGTACTAAACAAAATTATATAAGGACTCCGTCCAATAAAATAAGATGAAAGATCTGCTGTCAACAAGAAGGCCCACACAGTACAAAACAACCAACCTCATCTCTGCTATTAACTCTGGTCACGACATCTAGTCAAGCGAACTATGTTTCCTTGCAATCACTGTTTCTTCGGGCTAAGAAGTCAATTTAGTACGTCGCTAGAGAATGAAAAACTTCGTATAAGACGTTCAAGATGCAATGACAAGTGCCGCAGTCGTATTTCCAGCCAGAGAAGTCACGTGCACAAATAGAAAACGATCTCAGCTGACTGAAGCGCCACTTGAGTTATCAAGACCAAAAGAAAACGTTCCTTGACACAAAGGAATAAAGTTGGATCACTTACGCTTTTAATATTTTAAACCCAGAAGGCTCAGCTCAGGTATCAGATATTAGTTAAAACAGAAATACAAAGAGAATATTTTCTGTATTGTGACTATTGTACAAAATTCATGATCGATAGGATGTCTTTTTTTGTTTTATAAATGATACGATTTACAAAGAAACTCACCTACAAAAGCACTTGTAGTGTAAGCCATGAAAATTATAATATTTCATCACTCATTTAATGCATTTACACTTAGTAGTTAGCACAATACAAAGGTTTCTGTACAATATTATGTTTTCCGTAAGGAAGTCTGTAGTAAAAACCAGTAGTTAGCAGAAATCTTGGAGAAAGTGCTGCCAATCTTCATTTTTTGATCAAACGATCACGCTTCCGATCAACAGTAATGTGATCCATAAAATATTTTGACAAGAATTGGAAAATGTATTTTTAAGTCATTTTTGCACCAGAGATCCTGTATGGAATACTTTCGCTATGGATATTCAAACCGAATGCTGGACCACTCATAAAATGTATGAATGGGACCTACCACTACCAGTGATAACTATTAAGCAAGAGACACATTGACACAGCAACATCCACATCGGCAATGGAAAAAAAAAATAATACCAACCATTAACCGCCTATAAAGAGTCTTAGATCTTTTTTCTGGTAAGTTGAATAAATACCTTCGTGCAATGTGGCACCATGGAGATTTTTTATTGAAGAAAATATTTTCTCCCTATAAAAAAAATTAGAAGTGCTAATTTTACATTTTTCATAGTTTAATAAAGAAAATCCAAAATTACATTTTCTGGCACATAGTATGTACATACATATGCCATAGTATTAAAACCACCAGTTTGTAAAATGTATAAGATGCTTATATAAACCGATACAGTACAAAATTGCCCACCAGCACCACGGCCCAATTAGATCCTTACTTATTTTCAGCTCTGGTAATTTATGTGCCAAAAAAAAGTGTAAGAAATAGGGTGATAAAGTTGAAGACGTACGAAAGTTTCCAATCTCTTCCTTACTTGATCACTTGTTCGGGCCTTATCATTTTCCAAACACCTTAACCATTGTGAACGTTCCAACGCATTAATTTCCCAGTGTTGGTAATACTATTCCCACACAAATCCCAACCGAACCTAACTTCATATCATTCAACCATTTTTCTCAACTGTGTAGCTGTCAGAATTTTCGACGTCGACTTATATGTGTTTTGTGCTATCGACCAAGAAAAAAATCGCCCTAGAATTTTGTGTATTAAATCAAACACTAATCGATTCGCCCAGGTAAACCAACAAAAATACGTCCACACTTACGGTCCTAATTACAATCTCATTAATTTTACCTTCCAGTCGATTTGTAAATCATTAAACGATTACTCAGATTCGGCGGCGTCGTCAAAACACTACTCGAAACTGTCAAAAAAAAATTTTGCGTGCGAGAACAAGAACCTTACACCCCATCTTAACTGGCCGAGCAGAACAAGTGCGAACGAGAGAACCACTGTAGCAGCCACGTCGGCCACGTCATTTTTGGAATCGTGTATGCAGTCTACCAAAATCTTTAATTTCCTTTCGACTTAATGCTCACGGTGTTCCTTCTTTTTTGATTTTATATTTTCCGTGTGATCTTCATTTAGTTTTTCGTGTTAAATAAGTACGCTCGCACCCCCGCAAACGACACAATGAATATCTTTCGACTGGCCGGTGATTTGTCCCATTTACTGGCGATAATAATTCTGCTGCTCAAAATCTGGAAGACACGTTCGTGCGCGGGCATTTCGGGTAAATCACAGATCCTCTTCTGTGTGGTATACGTGACCCGGTATCTGGACTTCTTCACCACCTATGTGAGTCTGTACAATTCCGTGATGAAGGTGGTATTCATCGGCGCTTCGGGAGCTACAATCTACTTTATGTACGTGAAATTCAAAGCCACTAATGACACAAATCACGATTCATTCCGCATCGAGTTTCTGTTAATACCGTGCGCTCTGTTGGCTCTTGTGCTCAACCATGAGTTTACAGTGATGGAGGTGTTATGGACGTTTTCGATTTACCTCGAATCGGTCGCTATTTTGCCGCAACTCTTCCTGGTCAGCAAGACGGGTGAAGCCGAATCGATTACCAGCCATTATCTGTTTGCATTGGGCTCATATCGGGCATTGTATCTGCTCAACTGGGTCTACCGGTACGTCGTCGAGTCGCACTACGACCTGATCCCGATCTTTGCCGGAGTCGTCCAGACAATCCTCTACTGTGACTTCTTCTATTTATATATCACCAAAGTGTTGAAGGGCAAGAAACTTCAACTTCCCGCCTAAGCGACGATGAGTGTGATGGATGATAGCCGGAGGAGGGAGTCATTCGATTGTAGTTTGTAGTTATATAGTTATCGTTCTTAAAACGTCCTTCTCCTCTGTCTCTGTAATTTTTTTCTTCTTCTTCTTAATTTTAAAGGAAACAAAAAAACAACAGAAATAAACAATTTCAAAGTAAGAAAGTATTTGAGTGTAGCTCGCTGTTGGAAAATAATTTCAATGGCGGTACATTTTTGTAAAGTGGTTATGGAGAGAGAGAGAGTGGGGAAGGGGGCAACTTGAATTGATGATATTTATGCATTGCATCCTCTCTCTTGTGCTGTAATTTATATTTTTTATTAAAAAAAAAAAAAGTTCTTCTGTTCCGCGGGGAAATAAAATAGTAAACAAAACCGATAGAGATGAAGAAAAAGTAAAGGAAAACCGAAAATCATTTGTAATAAACCACAAACAAATAAACAAAAACTTATAATATTAATTAGCGATAAACTTAAAGATAAAATAAATTAAAAGGAAAAAAAACACAAATTGCTGTCTTCTTTTATTGAAATCAAAATGCTATCGATGTTATCACTGACGAAAATTTGAATAGCGTTGTTCCTCCAATATACATCGGCCTAGTAATTTTTTGTTTTTATGGCAAAGAAGGGCTCGTTATACTTCATTTTTGGGACCGAGATAATTAAACTTAAACCGAAACATCGATCGTACATATTGTAAAAAGGGCAATTTGATCGATAAATTGCGTGTTTTTGTCAAAGATGCGTTTCCGATCTGTTTGCAGATTGCCCTTAAGCTCACGAGTGAAAAGAAATGCCGCAATTATACTGTGCCACGGAATTCACGTTTGTTTGGTGAAGAAAAAATTCAAAGCTGGTTTGAGACATTAAGTCAAAGAGGGACTTGCCAGATTTTCCAAAGTCCGACACTTCGTTGCAGTTTTTATATACAGATATAGATCTGAGCAAAGAATCATTAATAACATACTATGGCAATACGATCTAGTGTTTACTTTTAGGAATGCAATTGCATGCTTTTTCCAAATTCACAAAATTCAAAGAACTGCAAACAGGGTGAATATAACTACAATTGATCGCCTACACTATGCATCCCCTAGACAACGAGCTTGTAGGTGGTCAAGTCATCTAGAGCAAGATGACTGCTTCAAATGACGAAAGTGACCTTAGTGACACCTTAGTTGTCGTGAAGGTGAAGCAGTAAGTCTCTTGCGAAAGCCTGACAAACACCCACTTTAACACTGTTATGAACAGCTCCTAAAATTTGCTGCTCGGAAATGTAATGACTTCGAAAACAAAAATAGTCGGATAAGCTAGACTTGAAATATTTCGTGTTTCGTACGGTGCCGCCGCTTAGCCCTCATCTTGGTCTTTGTAATTTAAATACAATTTTTAAATACTCTTTGTTACATAGATCCAAACAAAAATGTGTAATCGTTTTATATCCCCCCTACATAGTCTAACAACAAGCTACGTGGTTAATTCGCAAACTTTATAGGAACTATCTCATTAAACAACAGAACTACTCTAAAAAACAGAGATAACAAAAATGTGTGTATTATCATTATTGTTTTATTGCTTCCTAATGATTGTTACTCAAATAGGTGACGCAGCCCAATACATGTATTTATGTATCTTATCAGTTTTTGATAAAGTGCCAAATTATCATTCCACAAAACAAAATTTTTTAAATAAACACAATCAGAAAATAAAAAAAGATCGACAGAACCAATCTCAGATTCCTAATGTAGGTACATACTCTCAACAAAATCAAAAATCATAACTTCCTGTTCTTCAATGTTCAATGGTGATAGCGCTCACTGATATTTCTAAATGGGTATGCTTCTATGAGAAAAGGTTATCGAACTGCGAGACTAATCAACACACAACCTAAAACGTAAAGTCATATGGAACAAAACGAAAATGAGAGAACGTTTTACGAAGAACAAAACCGATCGTAGATTGAATTAGAATTGATCACATGCAATGGGACGTTTCTGTTGATGCGGTTTATTAAGCCTATGATGTAAGCTATGTTAAGAGAATCACACAATACCGGCAGATGCTATGTGATCATTACACGTATTAAAATTCACAACTCAGTGATTAAATGTTATATGGTTGTGATCGTACTGAAGGAAACGATTTGGTGATAACGAACAGTTGTGGGTAATGAGGTTTGTAGGTCATCGAACAGATGTGTGGGTATTTAAGAACCTTGTAACCTAATAAGACGTGTGTGTGTGTATATATAAATATATATTATAGATTTTAACTAATGTCCAGATTAATCAAAGCATAGCTAACTTTTTTAGTTTCCAAGGTTTGGTCACAGCAGAAGAACTTTAAATCGGTGTCGTTAGACGAAATTGCTTTTTTTCAACTTTAATGTTGATTAGCGGCTTAATATTAGCTTTACTAAATGCTTGTTTACATTTTTAATATGAATCATATATCATTTTAAGATCTTAAATTTTTTGCAAGTTCCTAAACAATTGTTAGTAAAAATAACCTTAAAATCAACAAAATTCACTCAGCATACTGGGATTTTATGGAGTTCTAACAACGTACATAGGGAAAATATTGGTCATATATGGAAGTATATACACGGTTTCTCCACTGGATTGTGAAGAATTCAAAGTGCATGATCATGATAAGTATGTAGAATCAAATATTTTAAAGCTATACAGATGACGCATTGAGAACAAAAAACAGACACTTTTGCTCACCAGCTTCATGGTACGGGCTGGCGGTATGCACGTGCACACATGAGAAACGAGATCCAAGTATATGGCGGGCTGTGCCAGTACGACCCGCCATAGAACAATTTTTCTTGTGTGCAGTGCGTTATCTGTATGACTTTATTATCTTTGGTAGAATACATAAAACAACACTTTTGGTGCACAGTGCGACCTGGATGCCAAGTCAGGTTCAAACGACCTCTAACGAGCAACAGAAGCAGTGGCAGATGTTTTAGAAGTAAATGAGAATGGCATTGGTAAAAAGAGGAAGAAAGCTTTATGATATATCCAAACTTATTCCAGATATTTATTTGAATAGAAATTCCCATACTAAAATGAAATCAAATATCTGGGATGTATGATTTCTATTAGAGGAATTATATTGCACTGTTCGCCTTACATACAACTTAGCTAATGCCGAAACTGTCTTGAAAACTGTGACTTAAAGGATTTTATTTGCATACACATCTAAATTTGGTACAAACCAGAGGTTACAGATTGAAGCGGTCAAAAAGTTCAAAGTTTGCGTTTCAAAAAAAGAACTAAATTAAGTAAGATAATTCCATAGAAATTTTAAGCAAAAGATATGAGAAGGCTACAAACCGCTTTGCGAATCGTTGAATTCCCTATCCATTTCCATCCTTAAATTAAACATCCCCAATACGTGGGAGTGGCAATTGCATTTAACATTTGTAGAATTTTACTTAACTTTTGCCGAATATCGTTTTTTTAAGCGAATGTAGCTTTTTTACGGACGGTCGGTGGGTCACGTATAAATTTTTTTCAAAAAGATGAGGAGTGAAATCGTGACCGTCACCGTACCGTAAACTTCCCCCTTCCAAGTGTTAATATAAGTATAGTATGAATATATATGTAGAGAATGGCAGTGCACTATTAAAAATTAAAAGCTTCGCTTCTTTCTGCCGTTTTTTTTTTTAATAAAACGCCCACAAAAAGTGGGTGTGGGTAAAAAAATTTACACGAATGTAATATAGAGGATGACATAGTCTAAATATCTTGCTCAGGCGCTTTTTTTTTATTTCTTATGATTTGATCAGAAAATACGTATCAGTGGGAGGATTTTAATTTTTTTTGATATTTGTTCTGCTTCATCGAATAGAAATCTGTATTCTAAATTTCAACACTCTAGCTCAGCTGGCGATTCTGACCCGACCCTTTACTTTGAAATAAATATATCTATCGAAATTATTTCTCTATTTTACAAACCTATGGGATAGGGTATACAAATAATAATACATATTATATTATTGATTGTTACAACTCTGTGACTCAATGACGAATACATTAAACCGCCATTATTATTTACAAAATTTTTATTTAGTTACTCCAATCATTGGTGTTAGATAAGGACGTCCATGTAGATGTTGGTGTATCAATGTGTTTCAAGCAATCGGAACAAAAATGATCAACATCCAAAATAAGTTGATAAAAAATGATCTTCAATTTTTAAGACAAAGGACACTTATAGGTTTAAAGGGTGAGTTGAGCAGAGTTCGACTATTTTGTTCAATTTGAGAATGATTTCAAATGGGTATCGTAATTAAATCAAACATAAATATATAATTGTAATATAATGTAATATTTAAAAATCACTTACATTTTAGTTGCCAGTTCTTCTTTTTCTGTTGTATATATAAGATAACTTGGGAAGATTTAATTTGATAACATCAGTTTTAAGGCATCTACAAAAAGAAAAAAGGGAATATTAAATTTTACAGCTAGTAATTCATCTAGGGACTTGAATAAGAAATGTACAAATTTGTTCACGGATACTCTTACATTTTTAAACAATTATTATTTGTAAGATAACGTGATTTCTCAACCTAGGAAACGAAGACTTTTCTGAATTTGCTGTTATAAGTACTTAAAATTTTTTTGAATTATATACAGGCCATTTTCTTAAGACCAAAATCCAAATAACTGGTCATTTAGCATTTCATGAAAGGAATCTATTAACAGGTCTATTCACATACAGCATTACTTTTACTGATTTTCACTGACAAAAAAAAAACACTACCACTACACAAAAATCAGTTAACAAAATTGACTGCAGAAATAATTTCTGTTGGTAAAAATAAATGGTCAGTTCATGTCTGAAAGAGACAGTCGTTTGTTTTGATATATATTTAATGTTATTTGTTCACGAAACGGCTAAGGAAACGAATAACTTTACTCTTTTCTACTGCATTTTCTTACTTTTTTTTAAGTCTGCATTGAATGTGGTACGGATTTTTTGGGTATCTTTCTCTGTAAGTGGATAATTATAGTTGACCAAAAAAAAAAATTAACAATTTCCTAAATTCAACATTATTCGAATTCCTTTTAGAACAAATTAAAATAAACACTACACGTAAATTGATTTTTTTTAAACATACGAATGTAGACACATTAAATTTTTTAATCTGCTATAACAGATAGTAGAATTTATTAAACTTAAAACAACGAAATTATGTTTAAATCACCCACATAAACTACTAATAAACCCCTGAACGACATTCCGCCAAAATAAACACACCACATATTGAACACTCCCCAAGCAAAAAGTCCCACCACACTGACATATCTCAAAATTTCCCTCTCACTACCGGCAGTAACATTGGCAACAAGAAAAAATCGACATAAACAAACCTGATCGCTGCTTGCCTTGCATTTTTGTAAATTAATCTCATCACTCCGACTTCATCCAAATTTCAGTTAAAAATCACAACTGCAGAGTCCACACAGAATGTTTAAAAACACTTTTCAATCAGGATTTCTATCCATCCTATATAGCATCGGCAGTAAACCCCTCCAAATCTGGGATAAAAAAGTGCGCAATGGTCACATTAAACGTATCACGGACAACGATATCCAGAGTTTGGTTTTAGAAATTGTCGGTACCAATGTGAGTACAACATTCATCACATGCCCGGCCGATCCCAAGACAACGCTTGGCATAAAGCTGCCTTTTCTGGTGATGATTATAAAGAACCTGAAGAAGTATTTTACATTCGAAGTGCAGGTTAGTGCTTGAGGTGTGCATTTGTTCTAACTAGGTTTCTTACAAAAGTCGACCTCAATTAATTTCAGGTTCTTGACGATAAGAACGTAAGGAGGAGATTTCGTGCGAGTAATTACCAGTCGACAACCCGGGTGAAACCATTTATCTGCACAATGCCGATGCGATTGGATGATGGATGGAATCAAATTCAGTTCAACCTGTCGGACTTTACGCGACGAGCGTACGGAACAAATTACGTGGAGACACTACGTGTGCAAATTCACGCTAATTGCAGAATAAGGCGAGTCTACTTCTCTGATCGACTCTATTCCGAAGATGAACTTCCTCCAGAGTTCAAGCTCTTCCTACCAATACAGAAGCCACTCGCGAAAACGACCAGTCAACAGGTAGCACTAGTGTAAAATTTTAACGAACAGATAGGACAATGATTTATCACTTTGCAACTAAAATTTTAATAAAATGCAAAATAGCGAGACAGAAAAGCGTTTCATTATACTATGTCTTGGTGAGGATCTCGGGTCCCTTCTCTGTTACAAGGATTGTGTGCTCAAACTGAGCACTTCGAGCCCCATCAACGCTAAGCGCTGTCCAACCATCCTCCTGGATCTCTACATCTGGCCCACCCAAAGTCAAAATTGGCTCAATGGTGAATGTCATACCTGGTTCCATTGTTCCAGGAACACTGTTCTTGTAGTGGAGAATTTCTGGTGGTCCATGAAAGTAACTCCCAATACCGTGGCCTATAAACGCTGGTATCAACCCCAAATCCTTCTTCTTGATAAATTCGGCTATGAACCGCCCGATGGCATTGAACTGAGTACCGGGTAGGCAAAGTTTTATCGATTCCATGAGGCATTCTTCGGTACATTCAACTAAATAACGACCCCGTTCGTCCACATTTCCAACTAGAAAGGTTTTCGAGCAATCCCCATGGTAACCGTTGTAATAAACCGTTATGTCAACGTTAATTATATCGCCATCCATGAGGGGACGGTTGTCCGGAATGCCATGGCAAGCAACATTGTTTACTGAGGTACACACTGACTTGGGGAATCCCGCGTAGCGCAGTGGTGACGGATATGCATTGGCAGAGATAATTTTCTCATGAACGAAAGCGTCAATGTCGTCAGTTGTATTGCCTATCTACAAAAAAGGCATTCCTTTTTTATTTGTTAAGATAAAAACAGCTGTCTCACCTTTACAACTTCATCGCAAGATTTCAGTATTTTCGCGGCCAATTTGCAACTGGCACGCAGTCGATGTACCTGTTCGCTATTCTTAATCTCCACTTCGCCAATGGTGTTGCCTGGTGGCATGTACTCAAAGTAATAGGCGGGTTTGCGTATATTGTCTGGGACGGGTAGTTCCACAGATACCTGGCCAATTGTGACTGCATTGCAGACACCAAAGTCTCTGTAAACAAGTGGAAAAATTACGGATGGTATGCAAAAAAAAAACGTTTGTGTTTACTTCTTCTTGCGTAAATTAAAAATAAAGCGACTTGAAACACACGTGGCACTGGCAATCTTTTTTATCGGATTAAGGAAGAACATTTTAAACAGCGTAATAGATTATATCGCGCCGTCTAAACCCAAAATAGCAGCAAATTGTCTTTTCCACCCAATTATGCCGCACCGCTTGTTTTTGTCCAGCCAGCTGTGCGAAATGTCAAAGTCAAGACATGAACCGCAATTAGTAGATGCAGAGTTAGAGGGTTGGTAACAAAAATATCCCTCCAAATATTAAAAGAAAATCTTAAAGGCAATCTTCTATTCTTTAGGCCCGGTTTTTTAGAGCTGACTTAACACAGAGTTAACTAACACCGTTATAAATTTAATCCAGAGTTAACTCATGAAGCAGTTTTTCAGTGCAGGATTAAATATGACTCCGGGTGTGGTGATTTGATTTGATTTGATACCACTCATGATTTATCAATTTTGCTGTCAAAAGTTATCGAAATGTATAGAATCTGCAACAGCCCAGTTATCTACTGTTTAGTTTCTTTTTCCCCATAAAAATAAAAAAAGGCTTTTTTCGCGATCTTAAAATTATTATTCTTCTTAAAACAGTCAAACTCAGTATTTCAAACAGTTTCAAGTGCATATGAACATATGGTATTTAGTTTTTAAAAACTTTAATAAAATGTCCACACAATTGGAATTGAAAATAATTGTTCGTTTGGTATTTTTTCATCTGTCAAAAACATCTGATCATTTAGTCCCAGGGTTAACTCATCAAACTTGCTGGGTTAACTCGAAGTTAACTTTAAAATGACTGAAAAAATACTTTATCGAGTTAACTCGAGTTAAATCCCGAAACTAGGATGATCTCGCTCTGAAAAATCTATTTTTTTATATTTTTTGACCAAGCCAAATGAATTGTCAAAAAAAACGTGTTCCGGATTTCAGAGTTAGTAAGATCACTTGATGAAGCTCTCATTGGTCAATCTACAATGTTAGTCACGTGACATTAGAGGGAAAATTGCTGACGAAACAACGTAAAAATTCACATAAGCACTCAGATAAGACCGAAACAGCAGAGTTTTGTTCGATATTTCACGAAAGTGTGTTTGATTTCAGCAAAATTACTGAATTTATGTGAATAGAAATATGTTGTGAAAATGGCGTCGATTTCCTTCATTGCAGCTCTTTTAATTTTGTTGAAGTTATTGCGCCTAGCTAAAACCATTACGCAGGTTAAAATGTTTGTTCACGCGGGGATTGTATTGCGGAGTGTAAAAATTATAATTTAATTTAATATAGCTTTAGCTTTCTGTTCAACCATCAAGAGGTAATAACTTTATATTACTGTCAGGCAATTACCCGACATAACAGTTCAAATGTCATAGGGACTTTGGCTGTAATTCACTGAAAAGTAACAGATATACAATGGCCACGAACGTTTGACATTAGGGTTTTACACTAATGTAAAAATACGCTAATAATAAATAATCCAAATTATAATTTTCATAACCTGCAATATAAAACCCGGGTCATGCTCGCTCTACGTATAGCTTTTGACGCAATCGTGTAGAAATTTCAAATCGTTTATTAAATAAAAAAGGCGAATCTACTTCAATCGAAGAAATGCAATGTATTGGACATTTGTATTAAAAACATTGATACATGAAGTATCAAGAAATGTTTTTTTTTTGTAGATATAAGGTTCTGGAAACAAAGAGGTGTCTTGGCATAGATCGACAAGTGTTAAATGGGAAGTTTCACCACACCGCTTTCTTAATTTCGTATTCTCTACATTGTCAGCATTAAGCTATTTTAGTGGGGGCATTATTAAATCGAACATGCTGGATCACAGCTATTGGCAGATGGGAACACTGTACTGAGAGAATCCAGAGTCCTCGAGGAATTTTGCGTCTCAGCGACTATAACGCTTCATTAATATTTGATGAACGTCGCTACACCCTTAAAAGATGTCGTTTACACAAGGATTCAAGCCTTCGTTAAGCCACCGTGCAGAAAAGCAAATACAAATCAATAAGTTAGCGTAATCTCCCGCAACCTAGAGTCAATTAAGCACCAAGATCTGACGGTTTAGGCTTATTTCCTTGTGGTTATCTCAACAGTATGGTATATGCCAACAGGTTTCCTTGCAAAGCAAATTGATTCAATGCGCCTTTCTGTATCTATTAGATTACATTGTATCGACACATCTGACAACAGCTATATTTGGGCTTCATCCAAAATATGATCTCTTCCTCTATCAATGTCCTCATTATAATTGCAGCGGCATTATTCTCTTGTTTTTCGTTTTAAGTATGACCAGGTAAAGTTGCAATACCAGGAAGCCTTATCTTAACTGAAAATCTTTCACATCGCGCGAAATCTTGTATAATGGTCTTTTGCAAGGGCAGAACAAAAACCATCCCCAATCACACACATTTGTGGATATGGTGTCAAGTTCGGTTTTCATTCTGAGCAGAGCAGTTCCATGCATTTGGAGATTTTTTATTCCGTTTTTTTTCCTCAATTTTAGTTTGTACCTTTGATGAGGTCGGACACTCTGATGATGATGACCATTACAGTTTCCAAGAAATAAAAGGCTAACTCGTGCATTGGCATTCTGTACCTCCATTCTCTGCCCCGCACTGCCAAAAAATGTGCAACCACTACAAATATTTTGTTATCATTTGACAAAAGGACATAAATCATGCTGTGACACACAAGATCACAAGCATGATTCCTAAAAAGGGGAATAAAAATGAAATCAAGCAACGACTTGTGGACGAGATCCGCTGAGAAACAAAAAACCAAATAAAAAAATAACCGCACCGAACCGACACACACTTCATTCGTTATTTCACTTATTTTTGTGTATGCGCGCGCGCCAGCGCGAATGCCCTCCCCAAAAATAGTGAAAAGTAACACAAGATCATCGGCATCATCATCATCATCACGATAGCCCCGTCGCAATCCCCCCGAGTCCCTTTATGTAGCAGGCCACTTCTTGCGAAATTTTGGCTCACTAAGAGAGTGAGATGGTGGGAACAAGCATACAGCGGCGGCAGAAGCTCCAGCAGCGAATTAACCGCATTATAAATATCCCGTGCAGTTCTAAGTGACTGACTGAATGACTGACTACCAAAAATATACCTGTGGTACCTGCTACCCTTTCAATTTAGGCAGCGACAGTGGTGGCAAGAAACAAGGTTAAGTGTTAGTTATTTTTAAATTCATATAAATTATTGCCAGCTAGTTAAATGATACTTTGACAGAATGTTGCAAATAAAATTGGGTTTCAGACTTCTAGCTCTTTTGGGTTTTGGTATCAAAGATGTTAACTGTCTTCATGTTTCATATTTATTCATGGGAAATTAATACCACCACGTGGAATTAGGAAGAAACTCTTGCTATTTAAAAAAAAACATACCTAAAATTAATTTTTATCTAACCAGGCTTCAAAGTAGGAGTGCAGATTCTAAGAAAGAGTAATTGCAGCATAGCCACAGTCGCGAAATGAATTCTCGATGTATCAGGGAGCATTTCCATCAGCTGCTATACCGGAGTAACATCGAGGGGTAAAAGGGGAAATAAACTCACCCACGACTCAACGAAGAGGCAGTCCACGTCTCAGTATAGAAGAAGTCAGCAAAGCAAACAAAAGCATGATGAACAACATCAATCCCAGAATTGATGCCTTAGTTGAGACACGACTTTGATTGACCCGAAGATCGATAGGAAACCGATGCTAATTGAAATAAAATGACCGCGAATGAAACCAAATCAAAACTCGAAAGTCGAAATGCTTTAATTTACTGCGCCGATCTTCAAACAATAAGCTGGAAAGCAATTATGCAAAAAGACTGAGACCTCAGATGCGGATGTAGTATAGAAGACAAAAATACGTTATGCTTTACCCAGGAGAATCTTCGAATACCAGCTTTCAAGTTCGAGACACCAAGGAAGACCGAACCTCCGGTTTTGGGATCAAGCGAACGCAGATGCCAGGGAGCTTTGAATAAAAGACTCAAAGCAATGTCTCCATAGCATTATCGATGAGGATAAATTGGTCCTTGTCTTATGCAGAGACCCGCAATAGTTGAGAGCCCATAAAGAAAACTAAATACAGAAAACACTAAATACAAACATTAACGAAATACACATTTTATTAATTCAAGTGTGATATTCCCCCTTTTAAGAATGTTTCCGAGCTTATCATGTTTGTAGAGTATGAGAAAAATCATATTAGAAATGTCGGGTTTCGATGTCCAGTGGCATGACCTTTTTGTTGAAAGCTCAGTCAGATCCACCTTTGTTTTAAATAAACAGCCCTTTAAATATTCTTTTAGCTGTTACTTGTAAAACATAGCTTTCGTTTTAAGCCCCACTGTATAAATTCAAAATCATCAAATAAATAAAAAAAACAAAGACCCATAAGACCCATTTTTATCTATTTACCTTTTTGCGTGTCCTGTGGGAATGTGCGCGCTGATCTTTTTCTTTCATCGTCATTTTGCACTGGCTCTACATTTAGAGATGGACTCGCTGCTGGCCAGGTCTGGAGATGGAAAAACCCTGCGAAAGAAAGAGAGACTCATCTGTAGGGTCATTGTTCCTTATTCTTAATTCCTAAGTTGTAATAATAATGACGATGATGAAGAATCCCCATTCGCGACCAAAAAAAAAACAAAAAACAAAAAAAACAAAAAAAAAACACGAAAATATTCCCCAAAAATCCATCCGAAATCATCGCGTCGTTGTACACGTACATACAGAAGTACGTATATGCATACCAACGATGCGACGCAACTGTGCAACTACGGAAAAGAACTCCTTGAGAAAAAGAATTATTTCTTCATTTGTCTCTCAGGTTGACCATGCGGACATGGCCTGGCCAAATGAAATTTATTCAGTTGCACAAGGCGGTTTGTGAGGACAGATTTTTTTTGTTGGTTTGTTGCTGATGGTTCGCTCTTTTGCTGATTGCGCGTCCAAAAGTGCAGCAGTAACAGAAATTCCCTTAGACATGTTGCACTAAAGGTTGGCTGATAGAATTTTTTAAATCTTTACTTAGACCTTTTTTGACCCTTTTAAAGTGTTTTTTTGTTGTTTTTAGTATTTTTGATTTTATTTTTGGTTTCATGCTATCTTGCATTTTGGTGTAGAGGGGGCTATATGCGCACTCGCAACGGAATACTTTGAACTGTTGTCCAGAAATTATTTAATTTTTTTGCTTTGTTTTTCGGAAACTTTTTGGAAACATTTTTTTGCGCTACAAAAGAAGAATATCGTTTTTGGGATGTATTTCTCGGTGTCCTTTGATATCTCGTTTTGCGAAAGTGGACTGTTGGTTGCGCGTGGTAATTGTTTTTGTTTATAAAAGTTTTTCTTCTCTGCATTTGGTCAGAATGCATTTGTACCTTCTACAGTTGACGATGGCGCGTATTCTTACTAATGGATGCATGCATTTTATGACTTCTTTTGGAGGTATTCCATTTTTTTGTTGCTCGGTCTTGTACGCCGATGAGGAACGACGAGTGAATTTGATGTAAATAGCTATTGTAAATTATACAAAGGTTGCTTGTGGGATTCTTTTTCCATCGAATTCAAGAAAGTAGGTATTCCACAATTGTAAAGCAAATATTATGGCATTTGAGGGGACATAATTGGATATTATTTTGGTTATGAGTTACAGTGATGCTCGTTAAGAGATTAAATGTGAAAGCATTTTGTAAACTGAATTTTTATAAAATGTTATATATTGGAGGCTGAGTGAACTATTTTGGAGTGTTAGGTTCAGTTGCTATAGTACTAAATTCATTCTTTATATATTGTAATTTAAACGATGTTAAAATGAAGTGTTGGTCGATAAAATTTTTGTTGCTAAAATTTTAGTTTTGAGATCAACTCTTTTGTCTGTTAGTGATCTCAATCATGATTTTGTAAGCAAGGAGGGTGAATAATTGGGACTATCGATGTAAAAAGTCGTTATCTTCCCTGGATAGATTATTACAATTACATGTATGGTTTAATAACGGAATGAAGATGATTTCAGTCGGAGGCCCAAAGGATATATGGACGTGTTCTGATAGTTCAAGATGTTTATTATTTTAAGTTTAACGGAAAGGATGGGCTTGCAATCGAGCAACATAAATTAGCGGGGTGACTTAGAATGTGGCATATAGTGTAAATAGTCAACATCGCCTAAAAGGTCCAATTTTTCGTAATATTAGCAAAACGATCGCTACTTATCAGTATGGTCGCTGACCAGGATGTTCATAACTGACAAATCTTCACATTTCGACATTTATTTACCGATTTTAAAGCCCCATATTATAGCATTTATATAGGACCGAACCATAGACAATCACGTATGGTGTAGGTTTACCTTACTTTTCTTGAGAAGATTATGCAAAATTAACATTCGTCTATCTTTGCGGGATGGAGGTGGAGAATCCTCACTTCTCAACCAATGTAAGAAAGAACTCGCCTAAACATTTGATACAACAAAAATGTTTTGGCCATGGTTGAGTAGTTCTGACCTTGGTTGAGTAGTGGGGAATTTAAACAAGATGTCGTGTAATTCCCTTAACAATTTTTTTGCTTAACACAATAGTACCTGACGCAACGTGTGCAATCACTATTGACTTTATAGGTCGATATCAACGAAGTGTCACATGTCATCATCGCGTTTTCAAGTTAAAGAAGTAATATGCTAAAATGGGTTTGGAACTCAACAAAGAACTAATCGGCAAAAATGGGTTTGGAAGTCAACAAACACAACCTTTATTAAATGCTGTTAAAATGAGCGTGATCAGTTTGAGGTACTAAGGAACTATGTCTATGTCAAATAATTATTTTTATCAGTCTTGGATATAAGAAGGAAATTCAGTTATAAAGCCCTTACTTATTTTTTACGACGATGAAGGATGGAGCTTGTACCTTTGAGAAAAATCTTCGTTCTCGTTTGCCTTAAATATCATTAAATATAAACATTGAAACTCGTTAAAGGCTTACGGTGGCTAGGAGATTAAGAACATATGGACACCAACTGTAAAACACTATTGTGTTAACGATTATATTTTGTTTCCATTATTTTGTGTTCTTGCTCGTAGTGTTAAGTATCGGGTAAAATATTTTTTGAAGACCACAAAATCTGAAGAACTTTTAGAGCTTCGTTAGTTTACTTTTTCTAAGGCGAACTTTCAACACTTAAATGTCCTTCCGCTTTTGCTGAATTGTGTAAACTACATGAAAGATGACACCTATCATCTAGTGATTTTTATGTCGATTTAATCGTTCTTGCATCATTACTTGCGCATCTTCATCATAAATACGCATTAAGCCGTATTTCTTCTGAAGATCATTTCTCACAGGGTTACAATTATCCACCCTGCGGGACCATCTCATTCATATGAATTTCCACAAACCTAAGTAGGTGATAATCCAGGTACCTTTACCTCACTGAGCATCACTTTCCTCTTATCCTTCCACTGGCCCAATGTCCATTATATGCATCATCACCATTTTATGCACAAAAAAAAAAACGCTAAAAAACTGAACTTGTATTTCTTGCACGGAGGGCGTACACCGAATGCATAAACTTCATCATACACCGTCTGTATACTTAATTATATTTAATTATGCATTAAATCAGAATCTATCCAACGGTCAGATTGTAGTTATAAAGATCAATCACTATGATGAGCCATAATTTTCCTATAAATAAACGGCTACCCCTGGTTACATGGTCTACTGTACCCAGGAAAAGGGAATAAAAATAGTCGGAGCCGCGCACCACTGGGAGATGCATGTATTGATTAGACTTGCAACAGTAGTTAGGTTCGATTAAAATTTCGTTGGCAATCCATTGTAAGGACACAATTCGCGGGCATATCAGAGACGAGTACCAGTACCTCTTCTTTTTCATCGTCGAAACATGTAAATTCAAGATCCCAACATATATACGAGTCTACGGCCATCTATTTTCAACGACGACCCACAGGGGCAGGATGCTAATTCCAATCTGTATAATTAGAGCGGCTGGTTAGTAGTCGCTGTCGCACACACTCTTTTCATTGGTATAGTTGCGCTGAGGTCTAGTAATTATTATTATCATGTTGCTGGTAAATGTCTATTAAATGTTATATAACACACTGGAATGCCGTGGTGATGGAGATGGAGATGGAGAGTTAGAGTTTGATGGTTCAGCGAGTTTGCTCGCGCGAGTAGTGTGGATCAGGTTCGACACAGCGTAGTGGGTTTCTGATGCAAAGTAGACGTGAGAAGAAATGTAATTTCTCTTCGCTATTGAGGACAGGATGTTGATGGTGTTTGAAGGTGGTAACATTTTATAGAAAATTTGGAATACAACATAAATCCAAGGTATCGGTATCTGTATATCGGTAGGTTATGTTGCAAAAGCTCATGTTTTCAATTTAATCCCTTCTTTAATCTTATTAAGCGATACAGTTATTCTCAATATACATGTATATATATGTATATAGATTTTAGAGTTATCCGTGCAGATACATGCTGCACAGCTAACTAGTTTAAGACAAATCACTTGATGTGTTATTAACTATTAACAACTTTGCTCGGTAGGATATCGATTCTAATGGTCTGTATAGCAGTGTGGTTCGTACTTCACATGACTGTGCTGTGCCGCGAACGTTTCTTTAGGTTCATTTTTTGTTTGCATTTCACAAAGATTGATGGCATCCATCAAACGAGTGCAATTATGTTGCGCGCAGAACTGTCTTTTATCGATGATGGTGAATTTCTTCGTTTAGGAATAGTATGAGTAGATTATTGTGGAATGCACAAACTGAACAGTCGGCTTATTGATTATAAGTTTATTCAATTATTGAAGAATTCAAATAAAAGGTTTTTTTTTTTTATTATTTTTCAGTTGAAATGATTTTTGTTCTTAGTTGCCTTTTTTTGTAGACAGAAAGACATTCTTTTTTCAAAATGATTACTAGTTACAGATTGTGTGAGAATATTTCTTCTTTCGGCAAGTCAGTGGCATTTTTAGTACATAATGTCAAGTCAGTTATATCTCATTGGCAAGCAAAGTTGCTATTTCTCTGCTATAACACTAATCATGTTTAATTCCGGCCTTAAGACATGTTCAAAGAAGTGCCATTCGGCTTATACATAATTGTCAGATCACTAGTCGGCCTTTAGCTCAACTCAACAACACTTAACTTTGTTGTTACAGAACAGGGAAATAATGGAAGAAAAATAGATTTCCATCAATGTAAAATCACGAGAAATTTAATAAAAAAAAGATTGGATGAACTGTAGGACGATTTGGGCTTTAGAGATAATTGACGTGTCTCTCAGGTTCTCAAAGTAGAAGCTTCCAAGCAATTTCTTGTGATTACTGTAGATTTCAGGACGTTGACACAGGAGATGTAATATATTCTCATCAATGATAGGATCCCTGATTTCCTACATTGTTGGTGTGTGATAACAATTTTATGTTTTTAAGTTTCTATCCAACTGGTTGAGAGTTCGACACCTGTTGTCATTATTAGTGCTGTTGAAATGGATGTTCTATTCAGAGCTTTGATTGGTGCACAACCGCTTAGTTCTGTCCGAAGAGATTTGGTATGTTTGCACGTGTTTGTGATTTGCCAGATCAGTCCGTGCAAATTATAAAAAAAAAATCGTTTAGATTACTTGCTTTTACCAAATCTGTTTGATAACCTGCAGCGTAACACCACTGTAACACTAAGGGTGCAATAGCTAATTGCATGCTACACTATAATTACGTAGCGATATGCATATCAAGTATATATAGGTAGAGTCAATAACTGATACGAGATTGCATGCATTAATACCTTTCTTAGAGAGCTATTGCTTGAAATAATCAGGACACTGATTAATAATAATTTTTTGAAGGGTTCGTTCAGTCTCTCCTTTTAACACGATAAAAATAATTGAGCCAGTCGCAGCCCATTTTATGATTGGTTCTTTGATGTGAAGGCTCCTTGGATCTCTTGACTTTAAAATGCTAAATCATGCTCTGTTTTACGTACTGTCATGCTTTTATACTTCTCGTACATTGCTCATTGGCGTAAGAGTTCCTTTATACATCAACTGCTTGTTGCAGTGACCCGGCTTTAGCAAATAATAACTTAACTGATGCTCTTTTCATGATGGGCACAACCAGACAGTGACTTCAGACAATTCTGCAAAACGATTTGAATGCGTATTACAATTACAATTACAATTGAATAGTGGACAAAACCATCGTCAACTACATTTGTATGTCACTAGAATACCATTTCGAGAATAATTGGCAAAAGTGGAGTGAATCTCATCAATTCTCCACGTAAGAATTAAGAATAAGCGATTATACTTCCCAAACGAAAAAGGTAGAAAATATAAAGAAAATTGGGTTCTCGTTTTGAAAGTTAGAAAACGAGAACGCAATTTTTTTTACTCGTTACTCGTTGACGATAGTGAAGAAGACTTTCTGTGTACTTACCGTTTAATTTGTATACATGACATGTTCACACATACTTATTATATTCTGTATGTGAACATCTATACAAATGGATGAACTATCAAGTCTCCTACGGCATTGTCAACGATAATCGTTTGAAAAGTTATGGAATGAGTGCGATGTTTTTGACAATTATTTTGAAACTATAGCTTGAGTATAATTGGGCATGCACTTTGAATACAGATAACATAAATTGCAACAGCTTTCGAAATAAAATTGGTAATATGGAAAAATGATCCGGTTTTGTACGAATCGGAGAACTTCGCTTCATGATAATCGTTCCAATCAGACGTTGGTGCACCAGTATGCCACAAGAATGTGTGCTGTATTTCAACAAGTAAAATTGGGTACGTGGGATTGTACGTGAGCAAGATCAAATTATGAAACTCATGGGTGAGTCCAGGAAAAATATATCCATTGTTGTAAGGAATCGAACGAAACTTTCTAGATGTATTGATGCAACATTTGCTAATATATAGGTAGGTGGCTCAATTTGTCAATTTCCTCTGAATGTTAAAATGGAGTCTTTAATTGGAGCTTGAATCCAAACTGGTAGATTTGATTGAGTTTTCGATGTGTATGTGTGTGATTATTGATAATGAAGATGTTTTTTTTTTTCAATTGGAGTGTTGCTTTCAGAAAGTACAGTGTTTTTCATATGACGACATTTTTAAAAAGAGGTGCTAGTAAATACAAATTGCGATTCTTGGAAGAGGACAGAAAATTGGTATCTGATCTGAGTCGGGTAGGATACGAAAAAGAGGTCTGACCACCGAAACCAAGCAGCGTCGGTCTCGCTTTGTACTTAGATATGAGAACGCTTGGTTATTTTAAGATATTGAGATGAGTAAAACTGGCGTTAAACCTGTTTTATAGGTTTGGGTTCAGGGTAAGTAATAGTTGAAATCGGTTCACCTAATTTGTGCGGTATAACAATCTTTAAAACGTTTGTTTAATGAAAACGTCCCCAAAAAGTGGACTTGTCAAAAAAAAAACTTAACAGAGACCAAATATAGATATTGAGATTGTCTAAATGTGTTGTTCAAACACTTTTTAAAAATTCTTTACGATTTATCCAAGAACTACGCCGTTACTCTAAAAAGTGGACGTTGCAGTTCGCGGATTTAAAAAATGTTTACACTTCTTCTGCTTTGTCGAAATAAGTTCTTTATGTTACAATTTTAACCCCTGTGGGATAGGGTATATATACTGAAATGAATTGATTCTATTTCGATTTCATAACTGACTTGTAAATGCACTAGTTTTCCGTTGTTCATTGTTAGGTGGACTTTTTTATAAGCGGAAAACTGTCCTGTAACTGTCTGTGTTGTGTTCGTTAAAATGTCACATTCCATGGGACGATTTCGATAAAAATATTAACATGCAGGTCAGCTAAAATTTTCTACATTTTATTTTCCACTTGAAAAAAAAACCTTTTCTTTAACTTACCACACAAATTTACGAACATATAACACTTAAAACACACACAATAAAAAGAAAACGCACAAATTTATAAAAAAAAATTAAATTAAAAAAACATTTATTTATTTTTCACATATTTTACATAAGTTGAAAGTTGTTTCATTTCATTTTTATAACTCTTTCTGTGTTAATGCACGGTACAAATTAGTATGATAAAACAATTAAAAAAAAAATAGTAGAAGCTACAAAATTAATCTTAAGAGCAAACAAAAAATATATTAAGCAGTTTAAAAAAAAGTGATTTTATTTTGAATTATTTTTTTCTCATCAACTGACCTAAAAAATTTCCTAAAAAGCACATTTGAAAAAATGATTTATTTACTTTTTTTCAATTTTTCTAAATAAAATTAACAAAACAAAAAAAAACAAATTTACAAATAAGGAAACAGATGAATCACAAATTAACAATGGCATTGGTCAAAATTTTGATCTTATACAACTAAAAATACATTTCCTTTTAATACATTAAATAAAAAAAAATTCAAATGCCTCTATAATTTTTAAGTACAATTTATTTTTAAATGAAATTTTGTTATAATTTTGGTTAAGCTTTTAAAAGACAATTACAAAAATACAAGTTGGAAAAGAGAATTCTTAAAATTTATTGTTTTAATTAAGTTCTATAAATTCATACAAAATAAATCAAAATTTACAAATGTTTTAATATTACTGCATATCATAGAGAGTGGTTGTAGTTTTTTTTTTCCAAAACTTCCTGCACCAGAATTTTTTTTTGTTTGTCAAAAAAACACAAAAAGTTTAAGCGGATTGGGTGTATGAAAATATTTATATTTGATTTAGAAAAATATAAATGTCGGTGCGTATGTTTAATTTTTTTTGTAAAACTAAACTATTTAATATTTTAACTAAAATTTGTGTATTTAATATAAAAAATATAATTGTAAAAAATAAATCACATTCACTTGAGCTAAAAATTCTCTTCGTGTTAACTATCAGCTAAGACTTAAAACTTTATTATTTTAATTCCTATTTATATCGAAATTATTTCTTTATTTTTTTATTTAAGTTAATTTAGTTCTATTTGCTTATGATTATATTTATGAAAATTGGGTGAACTATGTTCACGTTAGAAGTCATATCTGTATTCATTGGGAGTTTATTTTTTATATATTTCAAATAATATGAATTAGGTTTGAATCAGTTTCCTAAACAACATTGAACGGGTTGAATGATTGGTTTAAAGTTTATTGTTAAACAATAATAAGACTTGTAAATGGTTTAATGTACAAGGGGCTTCGGCTTTTTTACTATGCAAATATAAACCGTCTGTCTACTGGCTTAAGCAAAATAGATAATTATAGTACGAAATTATTGACTTCTTTCAGTTTTTGTATGTAGTCTACATCTCATACTTTTTCCGACAAACTCTCGAGTAGATATTTATGTGAAAGTAAAATCTCCGAAAGCACACATATTGCTTGCTAGAATGCTGAGAGTTAATAGCATGATATTAGTTTTATCTATCTAGTTAATTAATTTCTCTGGGATCGTAGACACGAATGCTTGCCAGCTTTTTATCGTATTTTAGTCATGGTAAACAGTGCGTTATACATTCATAAACTTGGGGGAACAATTAATTCATATAGGACCAAGGAACAGTAGAAATAATTGACTTCTCTCAGGGACTTCATTGACCATCCACATAAGATACTGACGAACATTTTACCGTTTTTTGAAAATTTTTAATTTCGGCGCATTTGCTATAGTTTGTTTTCTTAAACATTTTTTGCATGTGTGTGTATTTTTCAGCTTAGCTGTTTTTCTGTTTTTTTTAACAAACATTTGATAATACGTTTATATATTTACAAATAGACATTTCGAAGGTTTGATTTTTCCATCCAGTGGTTCCTTTTTAAATCATAGGTTGACATTGACATCTGTTTTCAGCTCGAAATCTTGTCAGAAAGTCAAAGTTGCTTGAGCAACGTTGGGAAATATTGAAAACTTATTTCCAAAGTGAGTGTTGTGTAGCCCAAACCGTGCAATATTTGAAAAGAAGTTTTGGCCGAAGTTTCGTCCCCCTTGTCCTTGGCGAGAATGTGGCGGCTGTAGCACAGAATGTGAGACTCAATACACTGATGTGTGTATTGATTGATGTCTCGCCATCGATCTCATTTTTACCAATGTGTAAGTCGAAATAATTTTGTTTATAGAAAAAAAAAAGAAATCACAGTATTAATTCATTGTGATTTAAGGAACTGCGACACTGATCATGAGCTTTGGTACAATGTGATTTATAATTTGTATGATCGGTATAAAAATTTTGATTTTTTGAAGCTAACAGCCTATCAAAAGAATTCAATTTAATAGCTGATCTCCTAATCGTCAAATATGGGCAGGGAGTAACACTAAGTTACAAGAAATTTTACACGAAAAAAACTCAATCGCATCATATATTTGATCAGCCATTAACTAAAATTTGTATGCGAAAAAATGTCAAAGATCACGTGCAGCGTTTGAACTCCTAAAATTGGTTGAGTCTACCAGTGAATACTCAGTACGACAAATCATAAACGGATAAAACGTTAAGAAAGTCTGAAAACTGTAGAATAAATTCGTTTTCACAATAAATTGCAAATTTTATTTAAATTTGCTTTTTGCGTTGCACCGAGTAAAACTAAAGTCATCATACATAATAATTCCGCCGCAAAAAAGTCCACCCTCGTACATTAAAAAAAAATTGAAATCAGGGTTCTATGTGCCGAAACATCTACCTTCTTGAGATCATCTTTCTACAAAAAAAATTCTCTAGGCACTTGATTTAAAAATAATAATATAAAAAAAACTGTAAATCCTGCCTCATTTCTAAAAAAAAACCTTAAAATCAATTCATAATTTTTTTTGAAGAAACACGAGGATTACCATTTAGCTCCAAACTTTAGCTATTCATAGCATTCCCTCCACCAAGTTGAGTATGCGCCAACATTAGTATATCCTTTTTTTCCTTTGGAAATCTCAGCTCACGTCCAGCCAACCGTGCAGTCTCTAATTCTCTCTCGGCCTGTGCCAACTCCCGACCCAATACCCCAGGGTTCTCTTGTTCGCGGGCAATCCAATCCAATGCCATCTGAGCACGCATATCATCGTCCAAACTGCGATTGGAGTAGTGCGCTACAACTTCCTGTCGAGAGCACTGGCGTTCACGCATCGCTTTCAATGAGCCATTCCAATGTAAGAGTTGAAAGACAGTCATTAGCTCTTGAAATTCTAACATAGTCCGTCCTTTGTTCGCTTCCAACATAAATCTGTAAAAAAAAATCAATTAAGAAAAAGAATGCGAATCGATGTAACACTTTTACCTAAAAGCTCCAATACCAGTATCAGGACCATCACCTTCCTGAGCATCACCCTTGAATGATGCTCTAGCTTCTTGTACAGCTTTTTCGATAAACTCATCGCTTATTCGTCGCGATGGGTGCTCATTAAAGACGGAATTCATTAGAGCAATTTTCGCTGAACTTCGTCGGGCTTCAGCCTTCGTTGGACAGTTCTAATGGATGAGAAGGTTTCTGTTAAAATTATCGTGTACATACATCGCTAATCGGTACTTACTTGAAAACTTCCAAAGCAACTTCCACCAGGCAGGGTCACATAACACACGTATGGCTGACTATTCGAAGGCACAGACTCATAGATCACCAGGGCGCCGTTCTTCAAGTCAGCTCCACGTGCCTGCTTCATTTGCCAAAATTCCTGGAGAGCTTCAACTACGTTGACTGAAAGAAAGAAAATGATTTCTTGATGTTAGTTGTACAAAATATTTGTTAAAAATTAAATAACACAAACACGATCTTTTTCATTCCGTGACAAATCAACTTGAGTAATTTGACGGAGTAAGGAAAATACGGACAATATTTTAAAAGCTTTCATTGAAACACGAAATTAACATTTAAATAAACACAGGATGGAAAAACTACATTTAAGGTTTAGCTTGATCATACAAAACAGTAAATAGCAGATTTAAATAGTCAATGAAGCTAACACATATCATTGCAACAAATTCAGGAAGATTAAACCTGATCTTAAAAAAACAAACGGGGATCATCAGCATACATTTTTAGTTAAACATTTAAACCCCTATTAATAGAGGCTGATTAGCTAATTGGTGACAAACGTTTGACATTTGCGCGAATTTCCATAAATGGAGCTGAATTTTAGCAGCTCAAGATTCATCCTGTTTCCTAAAAACATACGAAAAGCTGAAAAAAATGTTGCCATGATAGTTTTTAATGATAGCTATGTTAAAAGACTCCAAAAAAAAATATTTCAACAGGGATCTAAGACAATTACTAATAGGGACACAAAAACTAGGCCTAAGAACAAGTAACAACACCTCTACTTACACATAATATTTGACATTGCTATGGTTTTTCAGAACGCTCTACTGTTTGTTTCAATTGATAACACTTACCTTGGATGTAATGTTTTCAATTGAAGAGCGAAGGTTGTATATGGTCCTTTTTTGTGTTTGTTTGATTTTTTTTTAATTTGAAACCACTCCATGCATGTAACAAATAACACTTTTTTGAAGCCTAAATACCGATTTCTAAAATCTGTTCTTATATTTCGTTTAACTTCTTGAAATTGTTGTTAAAACAATTTCGACCTAAGATTTATGAAATTACGACTATTTGCCTCACTTTTTTGAAACTTAATGACGATCAATAAAGCGAAACCGAACGGAGGATACGAAACCCGAATGCAGACACATGTTTCATACAATTTTCCATTTTGTAATGTTTAAATTCGCACTCGCGAAAATCGAACAGCGCTGAAGACAATTTACCGATCGTCAGTTATTATTTTATTCATATTTTGTATCCCTATAACATGATACATAATAACAAAAACTGAGTGCGATGTCTGTCTCTCACAACTCGATATGTTGGTGAAAGACAGCTGCATGTATAAAGCCTGATTCAGAAAGTTTGTGTGTTTGGTTTATAAGCTTGTTTTCCAGTTTCAAACCTTAGAAAAACTAGATATAGACCACTATTCAATAAAAATAAAAATTGGAAAGTCGAGACATCTAGTTTTTATTGAAGCATACACTCAGTTATGTTTGTAATATATGTACTGCCCAGGTTAATTCCGAACTTAGCGCCAGATAAGTAAGATTTACTGCCACCAAGAAAACTCCTCGCCATAAACGATAGATTTCGAATATGTGGTCGCTTCAAAGAAGATTTATACTAGCACACAAATCGAATATCAAAAGTTTTCTACGGCGAAGACAAAACAAAGCCTTCTGGAATACCAGAATTGATTTGGTGAGATTCAGACTTGAAATGAAAATGTTTATATATCTTTAAAAAAAAGAAACTTCGATTTAATCCTCTTTATTGTTATTAAATCGGGTAACATGTATTTACATTAATCCTTACACCACGTCCATCACCAATCAAAATTTACTTGTATTGAAGTTTTTAAGAGTTTAAGAGCAACACCATTATTTTGGCAGAAATGAGACCATCTCTGTCATTAATTGGACATTATGACTACGATTGAGTATTAATGCAGACTAAATTTGTATCTCCGCTGAGTATCTATTGCTATAAGCTGGGGCGATATTTATAATCGGTGAATATTGTATCTTTATTTTATTTAATTTTGAATATAGTATTGAAATTCCATAGCTAGACCATTGTTTAAATTCAAAAATTTATCGCTGTTTACGGAGGATGATTCCTAAACATGTAACGTTTTTAATTTTTTTAATAAAAAACTAAAAGCTACATAAGTTCAATAGGTTCTTAAATGTCAATGCATCGGAAACATACTTCGAACAAGGCTTTTCAAGTTTCCTTTTTTTTAAAGGCCTTTGTTGGCTTTAGAAAAATAATTGATTTTTAATATGTGGTTATGTTACATGTTTATAAATCAGTTTCTGTTTCGGAAGATCGTGTCTAGCAACACCCTTTATTATCAACACAAACGTCTTAACGCTGACAATATTCTCCACCAGAATAAAAGAGATGTCACCAACAATTCCTGTCGATACCAAATCCACTTCCACACTACATCCAATAACAAAATGCTGGTAATTAAATTAAACATCGCGTATCTTTTTCTGCAAACTTTCTTTTCCTTGATAGATACTCCTACTTCAAGACACTCTCGCGCACCTCTCGTGTCTCTCTACGTGTCTTTTACAATTTTATCAATCAAACAGCAAAATCCAGTTAACACCATTCGAACCGCATCTCAGCATGCCGTGAATACCCTGATACGGATGCATTCACTTAATTAGAACATAAGCGTCCAGTTTAATTCGGATTCATGGCAATGAAGAAATATAGTTTATTGCTGGAGATTCGTCGTAGCGCAAGTTGGCTTGAAAAATTCGCTCGCTAACACCAACGTAATGCAAACGTGACTGTATGTGTATGGATTTAGTGTGTGTGGCTTTTTGTCTGTTGTTTTAGTTAATTAAAACAGTTTCCGTAGTTGAATGCGGGCACGCAAATTAATTTACGATCGCACATAATCGCTATCAGCATTTGCTTATCTTCATCGTTCAAGTTGTCCGCGCCCGGAGTTGTTTCGCTTAAGAGTAGGTATACTCGAAGGATGGCGAAGCCCGATTTGAATCCGTAAATCTGTGTAGAGAATTTACGCTTTTATGGAGCATTCATGCTTGGGTTCCTTTTATTTCCTGAATGAATAATTTTAATTTGTTACATTTTTGAAGATAAGAAGGCAGCATCTTCTTAGTGGACGTAAAGAAGAAGCGGAACAGATTTAATGGTGCGAGAGATAGGTGGTTTTGCTTTTGGCATTTGCATTGGCATTGGGAGTGGGAATGTTGTACAGGCAATTGAAACATGATACGAATGAAATGCATTAAATCAGCGTGAATGATGAAGGGAGCAAATCATTGGAAATGTTCCTTTCAAATGAATGATTAAACGGCAAGTTGGGTTTTTATCTAGTCTTTGAAAAGATTAAGGTTTTTCAGAAGAAGTTATACAATATTTTTGTAGAAACAAAAATTGATTTGACATTTTGAAAATACAAACAAATGTTTGATTGTCAAGCTTTCAAATATAAATCACATGAATATATCCGCTTTTAAATATCTAGATGTCATAAGTAGATTTGTGCTGATATGTGCCAGGATCATAGGTTCTATTATTTTTAATTGCGAACAACTCCAAACTAACTTTTGTTGATGTAAGATACTTTTACATTTTTTAAAAATAGATTTTAGAAAGAAATTGCCCACTGCTACGCCCACTTCTAAGCAAATCGCTCTTTTTGGCAAAATGGTCAGGAATTTTGAAAATCATAGTTCTGTTTGAATAAGTCGCGCACTACGTCCATTTTACGGTCAAAATAATCGTCCATTAGATCAATTAATTCGATCAAGTATGTAACGTTTTCGCACCACGTTTACTCCTAATGACAATACGCATCCACAGAGACGTCTTACAATGCGTACAGAAGTCATTGCATTGAGTATAGCGTTGAAAGGCACGAATCAGTATACCTGCCATCATGCACAGGAATTGAATATGTGTCCATCCACTTTATGGAAGATTTTGAGGAAAGATCTTGGTTTGCATGCTAATAAAATCCAAGTCGTGCAAGAAGTGAAGCCACAGGATCAATTAGCAAGGCGTAGAATCGGTGAATGGGCCCAAAACAAGATTGCCGTTGATCCCAATTTTCATAAGCGAATTTTGTTGAATTATAATTCCAGAAGATTATCTTTCGAATAAAGTATGTTTTATGCCCATTTAAAAAAATCATCTTTGATTTATTCTATTTCAAATTTCTTTACCTCTTCACTTGATCTTGGAAACCAACTCTGATCACCGAAACAATACAGTATATGACCAGGAAATGCCAGTGATTGAAACATATCATGGTTTGTATGGCATGAGACACTGTCTTGTTGCAACCAGATGTCGTTCACATCAGTATCATTCAAATTAGGAAGAAAGATTTAGGCAGCAGCGGTAAGAGCCACCGGCTGATCAGACTCATTTTAAAGAAGTATGATCCAATAACAATAACCTTGTGGCAAAACATAAACACTTGTAAACATAACAAAGACCTATGGCCGGAATTAAGCGGTAGCAAATCAAACAAGTGATAGCTCTGAATACAGCTTTTATTTCTACAGCGATGAGAGTAATAACAGGCCACAATCTGTTGGGCAAGCACTCCCATAAAATCAGACTAACTGATCCAGACGGACATCCCTCACCTACTGTGTTACTTCCTCGCGATCGGCAACATCTGTAACAATGTTCTTGTTAGTTCCTTCTTTGAGGACCAAATATATTTTTTAAGTAAATGGAACGGCACAAATCACACAGGATCACACTTTACTTAGCACATTTTTTTTTTTAGGTACCAAATTCATCAACAAAGGGTATTGAGTGTGTTTTTCGACCATCTCATGTGGGGGAGGATGACTTTGCTCAAAAAATTAGCATCCACTTGTTTATGTTTAATTATCTTTTCAACGAATTCTTTTCGCAGTATATGGTCATTAGGCTTCAGTTCATTAGTGAGTAACTGTCCCAGGTTCAAATCTTTAGTAGATTCTGAGTCACCCTTCATAAGATATTGATTGGATTTTTAAGATTAGCTTTTTACAATTGTTGTTTTATCTAATTATATTCAGAATAAATGGGTTTAAGTAAAAAAAACCGAATATAATGAATGCAGAAACATGAATGCATGTTGAATTTATCAATTTCAAAGTTTGGCTAGCTTTGATAATAATTTTTAAAAGCATAAGCATCTTGTTCAAATGGCAAACTAATTGCGTCCAAATTTTACCAAGAATGGCTTAGCCCCTGTGACAAGGTCTACAAGACCTATTGGATAATCAAATAATACACATTATTTCATTGTCAGCTCAGTAGATTAACAATATTATGAAGGGAAGGCTATTTATTAGAAACAGAGATACAGTCTTCAACATCCAAATTGACACACATAATCCGGGATACAATTTGTAAATAAACTGGTTTTGGTGAAATGACAAAATAAACACAACTAGACCCTTTACTATCAAAAAACACCCTAAAATCTCAACATAAACAAAGAAAAAAAAAAGCTATCCAAAACAAAAGAGTTCACCACCAAGCACTTTCTTTACGGCCCTATTGATTAAACAAAAAAAACTTACTCGTACTCCATATCTTGCATTCCATCTCATTGAGGAAACTAAATCTTTCTTTAATTTGTTCCACATTTGCTTATGTGTACCTCCTAGACGACTGACCATATGCCTTTCATCCAGTTTTGAGAGAAAAAAGGAACCGAGAAAAAATGTCCAGTCAAACAAGCGTGTCCAATAAACTCGATTGCGAATTGCTTTCGATCGTAATAATTTAGGTAAGATAGTTCATAGAATATAAAATAGATAAACAGATACGCCTCTTATACGTCTACACATAAAAAAACTAGTACTAGTTTCAGTTCTTTTGCAGATTAACGTTACATCAACCTACGCAATTGATAGCCCCATAGGCGAAGTGGGTTGGTTCTAATCTTACACTCATCTCTGATATCTTTTAAAGGAATATTATACCTATATATTGATGTTATCAATGTTTGGCGATTTATTCTTGTTTTGAAATACGAGCGCATACGTCCTGGATACTGCAAGGAGATTTGTCTACCGTAGATGGATTTTATTATTGCTATATGCACTTGTTTCTGTTTGGTGAAATATGTGGGTCAGAGTTTTGTGCATTAATAGGGAAACTTAAAATACTTCCGGTGGATTTAGCTTTAAATATAATAAAGACAAAATCTGCCTTAATACATTGCATAGCAATAAGCAAAACTCATCATTCAGCCTTATGTCAATATTCCGACTTAAAGTAAACAGAAATCCGCTTTATTATTCTCATAAAAGTCTAATCTGTTCGAGCTGAAGCAAGTTATGATAGATTTGGTATCGAAATTACATAATTCGACTCTTTCAAAGTACAGTAATACCCGTGCAGTGCATTTGACTAATTCCTCCATTTGTATGCAACCGTAACCTATTACAAAATCGTTATTAAAAAAATGTCTATTCTGAATTTTCAGAAGCTATGTAACGTTACCTACAAATAGCCGTATCACCTCTTTGAAATATTATTCATTAAGACTTTGACTATCGAAATTGGACAACATCTTCCACCACGACTTTTATTAATACATCAAGGCAGACCCAATGTTTTTGCTGACAATGGAGATACAACGCTTATCAATAACTTTCTTCAAATGCCGCTTACAAGTCACAAAGAGATGAAACAAAACGAAAAGAAGACAGCGGAAAAAGTATCTATATCTCAAAATGTTAATGTGTGTCGTCTACACTTGGGTCTGTATTTAAAAAAAAAATCTGACTACTAATACTACCACACCTTGTTGCTGGTTTACATTGTAGATCATCCAACATGTATTACAGTTAGAATGCAAAATAAAATCTAAAAATCAATTAAAAGAGAGAAAAGCTGAAAACCGCCTAATACCTTAAAGTAGGTTAATTTGTGCGAATGTATCTAGTCGTTTTATATAGTTGTTGTATAGTCGTTGTTCCTTACACCATGAAACTGGTTCATTAATGGAAAAATCTGCACGGTTTAACAAATTTAATTCGTTTCACATACATTGGACTTATAGTTAAAAAAAAAAATAAATAAAAACGTAAAACTCCAACTTGTATAATGGATGGGTACGCGAGAAGGTGTCAGGCAACATTGTATATCTATCTTTCTTTCGGAGGGCATGCATAGATACTCGTACTCATCGTATCTGTTTGGGCTGGGGGGATTGGCGAGGTAGAGAAATGTGTGTATCCGTATATCCGTGAGTTAGTAAAGTCATGTTGGCAGTTCATAAATTATGGGAAAATGCAAAAGACGAAGGAGGTGCACACCAACACCGACCGCGTTGTGAGTCAGAGAGAAAGATATATTTATTGTTAGGCAATTTTGACAAATTCTTTAATTTATTATGGAAAATCGTTATATTGTAGATATTATGTCCGAGATAGAATATGAGTTGTTAAGCTGTCAATAACAATTAAAATTTATGCGATGACTAATGATCGAATGGGTGGTTAACCTACTTTTGTCTAGATGTGCTGTCTCTTGCGGGATACGTGTTTGGCGGGAACTGTTTTGTTATGTTTGTGAGGGCTGACGTTGACGTCAGCTAAGATGGGGGGCGATGGGCCAGGAAGATGGACTGGTCATTTATGAAGGTTTTTTTTCGCGTTGATAGCTGTATTTTTGGGAATGAGGTAACTATAGGGTGCGTGTGCAAAAGAGAATGATTTAGGACTGACCCATAATGGAGTTATTTAAGTATACTGGCCTTTGATAATGTGTTGTGCAAATGATTTCTCATCGGAAGGTGTGAATTTTATAGGTTAACTACAAAATCAAAGTTATAGGTTGGCACACAAGAGATAATGCCAGAAATTGAAAGGGAAGATGATCAGTAAGGTTGTTATTTTGTTGAGTGATAACAGATAGGAAAAAAACGGATGATTGACTGTTCTCTGGACGTACATGCGCGACTGCCCTCATAGTGTCTTATAGTAGATTGAAACCTATTCTCTTCAAAGTTAGAAAATAATATCATAGAATGATGTTGTTACCGCTGCAATTTTTTTAAGCGAAATATCGACGCTATAAGCCCAGGGCCATCATGTTCACAAAAATGTATAATATTAAACAAACAAAATCCGACCCCAAAAAGTGTCAAATATCTACAGGGTACCATATCTGATACCAAACCACATCCCTACTCCCTATTCAAATAATAATAAACAAAAGATCATTCATGTCGATGGAATGGTGGAATTATGGTTTTCTGCACGCCAACCACACGCAGTACACATAAGCCCAACGGCTAGACACAGTCTAAGACACCTTACACCTTAGCCACATAAAGTACCTTGGTGAACACACCACGCGACGATGACGTGACGGGAGTAAGAGGGAAATCATGATTTGATTTAAAAACAATTTCATTCGACACTTTTGTGAGTTAAAAAACAATTTTCACACGCAATTCACCAGATCGAATCAACTCATGTGGGCTGACATACCGTCAGGAGGGTGGTGTTCAGCGCTGCGCTGTTACACATAATTTACCTCGACAGTTTTGACTTTAATTTGAATGTGAAAAAAGGAAAGAATGAGGAAAACGTCTTGTACGTCGGACTACTGTTGCATATATGGATGGGTATTAATTTAGCTGCACTCCATTCCACACTGGAACTGTGAGAAATTGGCATAAAAAAGCGCATTTGCCAGACGCGCGACGCAATTGCAAAATACGATGTAAAATAATTGCATCATAATGAGCGTGGCAAAATGGTAAAACCAATTAAATTGCTGCATGTTCTGCTCCACTTTTGGAAGTGGTAAATTTGTTGACTTTATGACTTTCGTTAACAGTTATTAAAAGTTAAATTGGTTGTTTATGGTTCGGTTCGAAAACTAATTGAACAGGATTGCGATGCAATGTTGTGCGCTTGTATGAGCACTAATGACAGCAAATTGATGATGAAGGCGGTTGGATGGGGCCTTAATTACTGTAGCCCGATATGCATGAGGCTGTGACAGAATGGTATCGATATAGTTAATGACAAATAGTCGATATAAAATGATATCAAGTGGTGGTTATAGAATTTACCATAGTTTTTGGTATTACCAAAGAGTATAGAGCTACATAGAGTGCGCATCTCATAAAACGAATATTTTCTATGTGGGGTACTGATATTGATATTGATGTTCACGTTGCTACCCCAGCATCAAATAACAGCCTTGCCGCCGCATGTGATCTACGAAATTTCCCCTTCTCACTTACCGGCCGCGTCTGAAACGGCTACAGATTATTTAGCTGTGATGCGTACTCTATGTAGTTCGATACTCTTTGGTATCACCAAAGATTATAAAGCCATACAGATGACGCACTGCATACAAGAAAAATTGTTCTATTGCGGGTCGTACTGGCACAGCCCGCCATATATTTTGGTCTCATTTCTCATGTGTGCACGTGCAAACTGCCCGCCAGTATCATGAAGCTGGTGAGCAAGTTTATTTTTTTTTTGTTCTCAATGCGTCATCTGTATGGTTTTATAATCTTTAGTATTACGAATCGATGATTATGTAAGGATATGGAATCCATAATGTAACCACACTTAAGCGACCACATCATAAGCAGTGTCCTTTTAATTTTCGCGCCATTGCCGAATTATCAACTAGACGGCGGGCGGTTCTTTAGATAGATTTTCTGTAAGCGCTGGTTTAACAAAAAGGTTAAATTCTCTCATCCAGTATAATCTATTAGGGCTATTTTTGCACATCAGCGGAGATGCTAACAGATTCGTTCCATAAACGAAGTACTACAACTCAACAAAAGCGCTGTATACATCCTTTACAAAAAATTAGAAGCCCATAGTCAGTAAATCAGAACAATGCATTCATCCTCAAGAAGAACAACATGGTAGGTTAGGTTGGTGGGATCATGATGTAAATATATGGTGTTCGTCCTTCCTCCGCGCACTCATGTCAATGTAGACCGATGGTAATGACCGATTGGAGCCTCACATTTGTGAGTAGCTCCAGATTTGTTACTATCAGTTCATAAATGACTAAATTCTCACAGATTTAAATTTTGATTTTAAATCCGCAGATATACACCCCTAACGAAAGTCAGTTCCAACCGGAACTCATACTGCCTTCGATGTACAAAATATAAAAAAAACACATTATCGCGTTCGTTTGATTCTGCAGCATTTATTTGTAGGAGGAAGAGAAAAGAAATTCAACGCAGAGGTGCCAAAAATTGTCGACTTAACGCTTATCGCCGATGCGCGAACATTTGCGTAACATTCCGCCAAAAGATGTGTTCGAAATGCTAATCGGAATGGATATCTCGGTAGAAAATTCTCCGATTTCGAACAAATCCAAGCGGAGACGAAGATTCAATCGGGACCTTTATTTGTACGCCGACTCCGGACGGGAAATTTGAGAAGTTTCCCATGACAATTTTATACTCTTGGATGTTTGTCAGACTGTCACATGAGCTGGGAGCTGGGACAGCAAAAAAAAAAAAAAAACGTAAGTGCTGACTTCTGATAGCAGTCTAACGCACAAATAACTATGCCTACACTGTACTATAGACATAGAAATGGTTAAAAAATATCCCAATTGACGTTTATGATGGCTAGGATATGTAGAGCGACAGCAATGCTCTTGCGCGAAGAATCTTCGAATCCCTGCCAGATGGCAGACCCAGTGAGATCCAGCATTTAGTGAAGCTTTCAAGTAGAAGCCAACTAATTTTTAGTCACGAAAATATGATAGAATGATGGACCAAATAAATACAAGCGTGTGAAATTATCTGTCATAGGCATATGTCAGACACTGTTCAAATAAAATATAATTAACTGGTAAGTTTGGCAGAATAAGTGATGGGACAAGCGATTGCCGTAGGATAGGTGTTAGCCAAAAGTTCCAAATGACAGGCTAAGATAAGCCAATTAATATATAATTACTGTACTAACTCCCACTTTAACGAATCTAATCTAATTACATGATAATAAACGTATTAATTTGCAATCAGAAGTTCGTGTCAACCCACTGGCAGGTTTAAGCCAATGAAAACACCAGCTGTGTGTTAATACCAGCTGTGTGTCAATCGAACGATACCTCTATTCCAGATGTCACATAATCAGATATAAATATATATATATCACAATCTACACACGAAAATCTACAGACACAGGTGTGTAATTAACGAAAATTAAAGCATTTTCCAATTTATTTTCTACCATAGCGACACGTTTAGATTTCGATATGACGAAAAACCGCCTCCATCCTGTCGTATCTATCTGTCTGCCTGCGAACTGGAAACAGACTTTTTTCTCTCCCACCTTATGGCATGTTCATGTAGCGAACATAATTCAAGTCAATATGCATTTTTGTATGTTTCAATCAACTGGCCAATTTCATAATCAACGCAGAAAATTGCAATTTATCAGCACTGACAGTTGAACGGTTGTAATAGAGTCATTATTAGAGTAGCAACAAGAAATATCGGCAACAAAAATCAAGCAACAGCGTACAGAACATACTTGGCGTATCAATTGATTTGATGTAACAAAAATGGAGTAGGAGGTTGTTATTTATAAAAAAAATCGAACTTACCACGATAGTCACTCTCGTCGTACAATCCTGGAACGGTGGGTAATGCCCAAAAGGGCTCTTCCGGGTAAACCATCATCATTGAAATATTCCACAAACTTTACAAACTTAAAGGTGTCGTAAGAAAGACTTTTGAATTTTGTTTATTTAAATTTTTTACTGGAAATATTATGTTGTATGAATTGGGATTTTTTTAAATAATTTTATTTTGTGGGAACTTTGTTGTGGATACTTTTGCCAAACTTGAATTGGTCAATCTTATAAAGATTGAAGCCATCAAACGAAGTACAATCATATTTTTAAAATATCTGAAAAATTTCGCAAGCTCAATCATTGCCCATAAGACCCCGATTAAGCTACTGAATTCCCACCTCATACTGACACGTAACACCTCTAACAATGCCTAACCTTAGATCAAATTGAAAAGGTCACTTTACAGAATGGGCGTCAATCCATTTGGCCCCAAACACAAACACCGCCTTCAAGTGTGTGCAATACCTGTTTTGCGCGTGAATGCGAGCTCTTAAGCTCATTTCATGGCTCAATATGCATGTCAATCAAATCGGACATGCAACAAATAATAGCACAAATTAAATGCACTATCTGACTGCACACATATACATAAATGTACTGGCATGCATTGACTGCATTGACAGACGCATCTTACTTAATGCGCGCGTTCGCTGGTGGTGTTCGGAGACTGTGATATGCCGCCACTTATCGATAGTAATGACAGTTTAATTGAAAAGCGTGTTTAATCGCCAATGTATGGGGGCACTTAAGCGTAGGCCTCATGGCGTTTTTAATCGACTTGAGAAGGATTTTCTGCCGAACTCCTACTATATGCAGTTCCACCTTCAATTAACTGAGTTGATGGCGCATTAAGTTTTCAGAGCTTTTTTATCGTTGTTCTTTGCTAATTTTTTTTTTCAAGGATAAGATGACAGGGAGAATTTATTTTTCGTTTCACCTGGTGGCGATGCTACATTTTTGAGAGAAAGGAAGCACACTTTTTTCGGGAATGCAAAATGTTATAAAACTGAAGGCGAATGGGTATAGCCGCGTTAAAATCCATTTTAAGGCGATTACCTGAAAAGTCTTGCTACTACGGTATGGTTGAAAGTGAAATCCGACAATATAGAAAATAATGGACTAGGGTATAAACTCATCTATAAGTTTAGAAATAAAGTGCAAGAGAAAGTTGCAATACCCTTTTTATGGGTCCATAGCCTACGGGTTAACATTTTTTAAGGGGAACCTTAATCACGGGATTCATTTGAATCAGGTGGTATCGGGTTTTTATATAAACTTTGAAAGTTAATACAAAAGTTCCTTAATATGTTATGCCAATTTTTCTCATGGTAAAGTTCAAGAACGGTGGTCCCAACCTTAAGAGCCATTACTCCAATATTCAGAGTTCGAAGCTAAATATTCAGAGTGAGATAACGCACTTGACATTACCCAAAATGTCATAGCGGTAAGTGATTCCGTTTAAAACGAGCCAAATCATTCGCTTCCACACCGTTCACAGGAATCGGAAATCTCACAGGCCATAGTGTAGCGTAAAGATTTTGGCACACATTAAATTAATTCAATAACTGAGTCCGCTTAGTCAAATCGTCAACGTTGTGGCTGATATTTATGGAAACGTGTTTACAGTGGTCAAATGATGTAATTTAATATTTTAATTTATCATGTGCAGGCCATGGCTCAGAGGAATGCGTAGTTGACTGCTAAGCGGGTTCGTAGTTGAACGCTGCGGGTTCAAGCCCCAGCTTCGGCAGCATTTGTTTTCTACGAAAATTGCCAGCTTATCTGAGGCCACCTGTGCGATAATATGAGACAATATAAATCTATGTCTCCTCCTCTGTGCCAATTAGGTTTATGTTATATATCTTTCCTTCTATGTGTCTATCTGTCTCTCTCTCTGTTGTATTAATGTCTTGATCTGTCTGTAGTTCGATGCATTCATGTGCGAATTACTGTGATGTCAATGTCAATTTATCATGTACTAGTCCTGGAATAAATTTCTGCCCGAGGTTTCAATTATTTTTTATGTTGCAGTACAAAAGTATGATCTTATCGAAAACCCCTTTACAAAGTAAATACATAGAAGCCATCCCTTAAGCCTATGTGAAAAGCAATGATGCTTACTTTTCATTATATCAACCTTTTTATTTCTTAGAGGATCTCATTTTTTTGGAATAATCAACTGCGTCTTAAGGCGTTAAACCTGTGACCTGTCCATGTTTAAATGATTAGCAGACAAAAGAGTTCAGTAGCAAACGGAGATTTACGTCAAAGTAGTTCGGTGTTGTAAAATTGCTTTTTAAGCTGTTTGTTCTACAATTTTTTAAATTTATTCGAAACGGGGAAAATTAAACATTAAGTTTGGCTTCAATTAGATGTAGCAATTAAGATGGCGGAACCAAAACTAAGGTAAACCAACAAATAGACTTTCAGTTATGAAAAGCATATGTACTAAGCATGTACCGTGGAGGTTTGCACAGGAAGAAACACCTTCTTATAAAAATAGTTTTATTTTACAAAAATTATAGGAACGTCAGTCAAGTTCTATGTATCCAGCTTATTCATATACCAACTTATTCTTTTGAAATATATAAGAAATGTAAATAAATTACAAAAAGGTTAAATAATGCTCCCAATTTTGTTGAAACTGCTGACACCCATTCATCGTGACAAAAAAGTTGCGCACTTTCAAATTTACAAACAAATCTAAAGCGAAAAATCGTGTTTTGCCGCTTTTTCTTTCCCTCCCAAAAAAGGTTCCTTATCAAACGGGTTTTTCTTAACACATATATATATGTATGTAAAAAGAGCAACAAATTAAGAATAAAAAAAAAACTGCCTCTCTATCTCCTCAATATCTGAACCACTTTATATTGCATCGTCCCCGCTAAAGATTACTTAAAACATACGCACGTAGTAGTTGGCCGTTTCTCATTTTAATAACACTCGCATGACTTAAAACCAATTTATAACCTACTTACTTGAACACAGGGCATCATGGTCTCTGTTGCTGGATGAATTTATGTGTATGGCCTCAGCAAAAAAAAAAAGAGAGGAAAACCAAAAAAACTACGTTTGCCAAAGGAGACAGTGCAAATATATTACTTATAATTGTTATCATACAACTTCTGGGTACCCGGCTCTTTTTTGTTGTTGTTGCCTCCTTTTCATCTTCCTCCATGTCAGAGTTTTTTTTTTGTCGGTATCCTTTCTTAGTGAAGAGGGAAAACCACGGCTCTTGGAATCAGGGAATATAGTAAGCAATTGCTTTATCGAGCGTATTTCATATTAAAGTTTATGTACGTTAATTGACCTTAAAGTGATGTGTGGTATTACAAAAAATACCGCATTGGTGGATGGTTTTTGGGTCTTCTTTGACGGAAATATAAATCACATTAGAGATACTTGAATCGTTGATTATCTTCAAAAAGAATGAATAAATTTCATGGTAGTAGTTTTAATCGGAAGATTTGGTGCTCAAAGAAAAAAAAAATATTTTGGTTGAATTTCGTTAACATATTCTGAATACATAAACATAAAAAATATGTATAACCAATAAATTGTTAAGGATTCAACAATATACTCTTGCGGTAATACTAGTAGTTTCATTCATTTTTTCCTTTCACTAGGAATACTCCTATCACACATATTTACATATTTCAGAAAGTTGTTGCAAATAATTTTACCCGATTTTTGTAGCTTATCTTCTAAAATTATTCTTCGGACTGAGATACGCTCAACATGTTTTGATTTACTTTGAATATTTTTAAAACTCAGTTGACTTGTCGAAAATATGGTATTACAAAAATATATTGGCAACATACTTTTGCAACATGTTGTAAGCACATTAAAGACGTGACTTATTAATTCTATTTCTACCTGATGTAGAAGAATTAATACTTCAGTCACATGTTCCTTGAAAAAGCGACTTTCAATAAGGACGCTCAAAATTCATTAGGTTATAAGTGCGATGTTTTTAAATCAAAATCTGTATGGTAAATCATAATGGAAGGTTAAGATGTAAAACAATGTATGCGAATCATCAAACTTTATTTTCAAACTCAATGATCCGTTTGGAAAACGAATCGCACATTACGAACGTTTTTGCCGAGTCGATTATTCAACGTTGCTCAGTTGCGCAAACCTGCAATAAACTGTCAGGTCTAGGTTCTATTCGCAGTCACACCAAACATGTTCTTCACTGGTCCTATGTATGAATGAACTAAGATGTTTGGACTCGGCTTTAAACAGGAGGTCCCATCATCATGCAAAAAGCACAAGCACGCATGAATGGACACCATGAGACACCAAAATCTAGGCCTCGAGTGATAACAAGTCTGTTGCGCTAAAAAAAATTATTAAGTTTGATAAATAAATCAGCCAGCATTCGCTTGTCGTCGAAATGTACATGGAGTGCATGGGGAAAATCAGAGCCCGTCAATTTCACGTCAATTCCATGCTTTCGCTGATTTGGCCCGGAGTGATTGGAAGTAAACCGTATTTTCGCAAAAAAAATCATCTTTAGCGACGAGGCCTAATTTTTAATGAACAACAAGAAAGTTTGTTGTACTTATGACGATATCGGTCCCCGTGGGACATACTAGGCTTCAGAAAGTCATTGCTTGATGCAGATGTTGGTCGGACGAAATCGAAAATATTAGACATTTTTAAAGGTAGGTTTTTGAGAAATAACTGCAGCCAATGGATACCTTTAGAGTCAACCGACTGAAATCTATATTTATGGGACAAAGTCATCGCGGCTGGCATTTGAAGAAAGTAAGATTCAAATCATACTTCATACTGCCATAAAATGTTTTTTTTTTTTAAATTAAAAAATAGTGGATATCTCTTGCACAACACTGTTTACATTGTTTTTTGTGTCTTAACGAAAAGACTAAAACATAGCTTTGATACCGAGTTCTACAAACGTTTACTAGTAACAAATGCAGACAGGGGTCGTCGGATAGTTTTGGGTATGACATTGCTTTCACTTAGCTCACGAATAATGAAGTCATTCCCCTACTTTAACAAACAAATACACCCATTTGCTCATGATCGCTTTCAAATCAATTTTTATTTTACCAAATAGGTTTCCACCCATTACCAGACACGTTTGGTATATCCTTCTCATTTAACTAAACCGTTCCAAGAGATCGGCGGCAGCAAATACCTTCCATAAATTTTATAACCAAAACAAGCTCGTCCGATGGTGACTTTGAACAACCAATTCCCCATGAAATTTCGTTTTAAATTAGATACACATATCGGAGAATACGGGGTCCAGTTCATGGGAGCAAACAAAACGCCCTCTAACTACACCATTTCATTTTTTTATTGTCGATCATTAAAACTGTCCACTACCACCCACTCTTAGATTCGTCTGCTTAGTTCTAGCCAGGCCGGAATAAAAGGGCGACGGACTCGGCGGGGATAAGACTAAGTTTTCTGCACATTACTTCCTCCTTCTTCACTTCTTCCACTCTCTTTCGTCCAGAACACACGAGAGCGATTTTTTTTGGTGTTTGCTTGTTTGCTTCCCTTGCAAAGCTGTGCATAGAGCAGCTCATCGTCCTCCTTCAAGACTTGGTTTTGCTGCTGCTGCGGTTGGCTTCTGCGCTGTTATATGGGGCTCCAACTTGATTTGCGTTGTGCGATGCGATGTACATTTCTACCTGCTGTTGCTCTCTTAAAGATGCATGCGCCTTACAAAATTGTGTTTCTATTTTGCAAGAAAACCAAAATCAACCAACAGCGACTGCGACGACGAGGACGGTGAAAAAAATGAAACTTGGCTGGTTACATAAAACTACACTACCAGCCGATGAGTATGTGTTTTATTACCCACAAAGTTGAGTGTCGTTTCAGTTAGGAAAAATCACCCCAACAAACTAAACTCTCCAGCGATTTGTATCCTCGGTGGTGTACAAAGAGGCCGGAGAGATGCTGCATCAGCAGCAGCGGCAGCGGTTACCGACCGTCGCGTCGTCGTCGTCGTCGTTCACACAACATGCAGTATAAATAGTTGGCCTTTAAGGCGCACTGTGCACTGCACAACACTGCACACACACGGTGTTTCCTTATGTTTGCTTCTCTCACATAAGAGATATAGATACGTAGAGGATTTTTGTTGTTGTTGCAGTTTTTGTATTTTTTTTGTTTATTTATAGCTCGGAACAAAAGTCGTCCTGCAGTTGTCTCGTTATTCAAACATAGATATATGGGGAGCATATAAATAAAGAAAAAAAAACTAAAAAATAACTCAACTTTTTTGCGCAAAATGAAACAACAAAAAATAAATAAATCGAAGCGCAGCGCAGCAGCCCAGCAGTAAAGAAATGAAATCCACGGACTCCAACAACAAACGAACTCTGAAAAGATGAAGAATCTGTGTGGATGGTGAGACTCTGTTCGCGAGATGGTTTGTTGTTCGGGGATCTTTGTTGCGCTGTTGGCTTATTTTTTGGTTTGTTTGGTGCAATGCGCGAATATTTTTGTATTTGGAATTTTCTTAGTTTTTATTTTCGTATTGCACGGTAAACGCTGGTTGGGGTTCTATTCACTTTGTGTATCTCTTTAATAAACTGAAATTGGAAATCAGTTGTGGGGAGTTTTCCGCAACAGTGGCTATTTGCTGATGATACTGGTGAATGTTGCTCCGTAGTAAGAAAAAGTGGTGGCTAGTGTGGTTTTAGCAAGTGCATGCAAAAGCAAAGCCGATTCAACAATAAAATCGTTCAAAAAGTGGACACTTTAAAGGAAAAGGGTAAAGCTAAGAAACATGTTGCAAGGTGAAATAAATAGTACGTTTATTGCTTTAACACTACCGATGGAAATTAAAAAAAAAGCCTTTTGATCAGCTACTACTATTGTAACATGTTACAATATGAATTCTTAGAATATTGAATTTTGGCACTGATAGTGATTCAACATCGTGTTTCAAAAATCTTTCAATTTTGAAATACATTTGAAGGAAATTTAAATGTAAATCAGTCATGCGAAAATGTGAAACTAGCTTTTGGCAACATGTTGCTAGGTAAAATTCTGTAATATTTTAGATTAGATAGTTATTATCTCTATTTTCGAAATTTAAAAAAAGGCTATGTATCCAGCATGCATATTGGATCAATCAATGTATACTAGGAAAAAAGTCAGTCACAAACAAATTCGTTTCCAATTTTGTTTATTGGATTGTGAGTGTACAGGTAGTGTTTTGCACAACTTTCAGCAACATGTTACTATAAACTGAAATAAAACATTGCTCTTACAAATATGTAGGGCCTTTGAAAAAATGTTCTACTTAAAAAAAACAACGATATAAGTCCATATAGAGTCCAAAAATAAAACAAATTCTTTGTGAAATGGGCCCGTTAGGAAGTAGGGTTCCAGTTTTTTTCTCAAGGCCATTTTTGTGTTACTACATTGGAAACTACAGTGCTATATTGATATTTACCATTATTCAATTGTTGCATGATCCATTGGTACGTTTCTTTTACTCAATGAAATCAAGTTTAAAGACTGCAACACTAATCCAATATGGACAGAAATGGGGCGATTATCTTACATAGTTTCGAATCATTTTTTTTATAAAATATTTCTGTAGGTATGACATATCCTGACCTGTCAGTCACTAATTAGATTTTTAACGCAGATTGATTTATTTGATTTTGGAAATTTGAAAATGAAAGTAATGTATCAGAAGAATCCAGTGCAAATGTTAGCTAGAAGTGTCTGTACTTGCTACGGTAAAATACTTTTTCATATTAAATGAGCAACACAAAACAATGGATTTAATTGAAGAAAGGTTTCAAAGTATATCTACGATATCTTCTATCAAACGTTTATGTTGGAATTATAATGCTAATTTTGGATGATAAATCAACATGTTGCTTGGAAAAATATTTTAAAAAGTAATATAATATATACGTTAATACTTTCTTTTTTATACCTTCTAGGATTATCCACAGTAAATATGTTGCTAAGCATATACTAGTAATTAAAATTTCCGAAATATACAAAACAAGAAAGGACAATCTTCCCATCTCAACAAAAAATAATAAGAAAAACATACGAAAAAAAAGTACTTAACAATATTTATGAGCCTCTTAATCGGTGTTCGGCGATAATACCAAATCCACCAATATGTTGTAAAAATTCAAATTCATCAGGCATTCTGAGATGCATCGAAAAACCACTTAATAAGAAAACACGATTCTTTCTATTTCGCTTCTTAAATTGTATACAGTTACAGGCAATTTTCCGAAGTGCCTTCGCTAAGTAAAATAACAAAACAAACCAAAACAAGTTGAAAACTAAAAATAGCCACACAAAGGAAACCCACAAATGGTAGTAGTAGTATAGCCGACGCAACGAGTAATACAAAGATTTCGTTGGTTTTAAACTTAGCTTACATTGAAAATATGAAGTAAAGTCCACAATTGTTTATAGGGCAAAAACAAAATGCTTTTGCAAATTATTTGAGACTTTTCCCTTCTTATGGGATAGAAAACACCACACAAATTGTTTTTTTTTTTTTAGAGAAACACTTTAAGGTAACACAAAATTCACGTCAACACCCGCTCGACACATATCAAAGACTAAAAGGAGAGAGTTTTACCTTTATCCCAGGTACACACAACACCATACATTAAACCAGATGTCACGGGTTGCCAGGGTGTCTCAGAAATTTCAATATTCCTACAGGCACCACAAAAGACAACGAGAACAAAAAAAAAAACACTTTACCAAAAAAAAACTTGCCCAGGCGTCTGCAATCAAAATCACCCGAGAAGAGAAAAGATGAAAATCTTTTTTTATGTTTCTTTGGTTTCTTCTTCTTCTGGTAGATGGTATTGGTAACCTCCGGGTATACAGAGAGCGGAAGGTACCTGTTGTGTGTTTGTTTTCTTTTTGTTGTTTCTGCTTCTCTCAAGTTTGTGTTTTTTGTTATTTTTGCTTTTTGATCTGTTCGTTTTTTTTAGTGATTTTATTTTTTGTTGCTCTCGTTGATGTTGATTACCATTTTATGATTTTTTGGCGTTTTTTTTGTTGTTGTTATATTTTAATTCCAAGAGACAACAAAGAAAAAAGTATTATCGCGGTACTCAGATAAGAGTACATATCTCGTGCTTAAGCAATATTTTCTTTACTTTATTTTTTTTTGTTTAGGTTTTTACTTTTTTTGGGAGGAGGAACAACGGAACGAAATTAAAAGTAATCGAAAAAATTTGATAACGGCGTATTGAGTGAGGTAAAAGGTGACTCTCCCTCGTTTCATGTTGTATATTAAGTGCAACAAGGGATCGATAAATGTATGTATGTAATGTATGAATTCGACGAGGTGAATGTGCTTTTGATATTCAATGAGAAGAGATGGTGGATAGGGTGATGAGACGGTGAAATTGGATTTTTTTTTGCCAAACGTGCGAAAATATTTATTAATTTAAAAAAAAGGGAACAAGCGGAGTGCGCTACGCTCGAGTGTAGTTTGTGTTACAAATTAATGCATACTTTAGGGACAATTAAAGGCAAGAAATTGAAAAAAATTGAAAAGACGAAAGAGTTGTCATGCAAACTGGTACGGTGAATTTTGGATTAAAAACTGCTGAGGACTTCGTGTATTTTAAAATCTAAAAAAGAAATTGCTTTAATCTTTATATGGCAACGTCAGAGATATCTATTGAAAACTAGCAGATTACAAAAGCAATGTATATCTACAAAGCTTATATATCGATAAACTTTCAGCTCATTCGACCTGATAACTACAAATTCAATTGTAGTACTTATTTTACTTTTTGCATTACAGCAGGATCTACAATTTTGTGCGGAGTAGGAAAGGCTGTTAAGCAACGCTTTTTCTTGACAATTAAGGCAATTAATCGACTACTCAAATGATAAGAAAATCGAAAGGGAGAGCCAATGAAAACAATAATTCTTAATGGGCGCACTTCATCCCAATAAATCCCTAAGTTTGTTGAAACAAAGATGAGAAGTGAAAACTGTGCATATATCCGGTATAACTTCATATTCCGTCACCCAAATATCCCAACTAACAATTATTACTCTATAAGGCAATAAAAATTAATTTCCACAAGTCGATTGTTTGGGTAGAAGCATAACCGAAGTTATGATGGTATAAACTCTGTAAGGTTGTTTATAAGCTTCCGTATGTATGTATGTACATGTACCATACGTTAAGATGTTTTGGTAGAACTTCGCACGAAGCTAATTCAAGGCAAAGCATGTATAGAGCTTACGAATGAAGGCTTAAAAAAGATAAGGTTAAAAGATCGGCAAAAATTTGAAAAGATTTGGAAAAGGTGAATGCTTCGAGAAAAAGGAGAAAAGATCGGGACCTACGGGAGAATGAGTCAACAAGATTCAAGTCCTTCGTTGTACTTACTGGTCTTTCATATTCCAGAGTACAGCCTAGCAGATAGCGTGTTTTACTACAGTGCGAGAGAACGCTAGTTCGAATCCCAGTTAGATAAGAGTTTTAATATAATTAATTGCATTGAATTTCATACTTTTATGATAACGATTTATGTTTTAATTATAAGAGACTGAAATTGATATTAATTACAGTAAATAATGTAAGAAAATATAAAAACAAAAAGAAAACAATGTTATTTTTCAACATCGGGAAGGTTTGTAAATATTTTCGGAAAGACTCTTTGTCCAGCCTATATTTTGCTTCTGTAAGGCCTTATATAAGCAAACAACGTTTTTTCTGTAAGGCTTATTAAAAGTATTTAAAGAGGTCTTTTAAAAGTAAATTGCTTAATAAAAATGCGCCAAATGTTTTCCCATAGCACTTCATACAGGTAATATTGCTAAAGGGGAAATAGCTTCGTTAGTGTTTAATAGAAAAAGATTCTACATTCCAGGTTACCATGCCAAATCATTTTTTATGGAAGTCGGACATAGGTTAGAAATGACAACTCGGGGGAGATGTCTTTTTCGAGATCCTAAAGTTACGCGTATCATTTCGCTTTCCTTGATGATAAACGAAATAAGTGTTTTCTTGGCCGAAGTGGAATGAGGTCCTTCGTGGATGGATTTTTGTATCAGCAACATACAATTGGCAGTCAAATCCTCTATCTCTTTTACATCGAAAACATATTACAAATAGCGACTATAACTTAACGAGGCGGCCCACTGAGATATCCCAGAGAATTGTAAGGTGAAAGTGAACGCCACTCTCGACATGCTGTGTTTGTTATGTTTGTCTAACGAAAAATGATAACAACTTGAATCATCTAACTCAGATTTCAATTGTGATACAGATAATACCATTTAGTTATCGATGGTGGTGCAGATATTAAAAAAATTCCCCTGCAGAAAGCAATGATCATGTGCGTAAAATAAAAACGCCCGGCGGGAAGAAAAAAATACATGAACTTCAAAATTAACATTTTCCTGCGTGATTCATACCACAAACTTGATATAAAGGACATTATTAGCAACATCAAAAATATACACATTTGTCTGAATATTTCACTATAACCTATCTTAAGGAATAACAGATCATAATTGGAAAAATTGAGAATCTTACGAATTTGAAATTGTAAATGAACGTGCGTCTCCGAGTTTTTCCTAAAACACCTTACCGAAAAATTCCTTATTGGAACGTTATTCCTCACTTGAAAGACTGAAGAATAAAATTGGTTGGATTCATCTCCTCACCCCTTCTGCTAAAAAGTTGCAGCTATTCATTTTTGACGTTTTATGATAGAAATTCATCATTATTATGAGTAAGGACTTTGTGAAGTAATGCAATTGAAAAAGTTCCCCTCTGTTGAGAATGTTATTCCACTTAATAAAATAAACTCTCAACTGATGTAGCTCAGGATAATGTCTTATGGATCTTCAAGTAGAGGATGACAATTAAAATATATCCCAATTTATATGAACTCATCGTTTCTACACAGTGGGAACACTGTCCAAGTGCAAGTTGACTAAACCACGTTGTTCTCTCAACAATATCATTCCCTCTACGAAAGAGAAGCCAAAAGAGGAAAATGAAGAACATGTTTTATGCAACCTCCAACAGAATCTGGTTTATTTATGTGCGTGTAAGACCGTCTACCACAAATTTTATCCCAGAAACTAAAGTTCACACTGTTGGTAACATACTTTTTTTTGTATTCTTAAATTAAAATTATTAAAATGATTATTTTATTAAACAATTTAAAATAAATGCTAGATCTTTTAAGACATTGAAATTTCGTTGAATGGTCTAGGGTTGCCACCACACATAACACCTTTCCAAAATATTATATTCGTCTGTGATCACCAAGAGCACATTATCAGGTTTTATTTCCTTGATCGTGTGTAATAAAATAGTTTAACAAATTCATCCGTGCCTCCGGAGTGTATCTCTGTTCTGTTTATTTTTATTTCATTATTAGCTTTCTTTCTTTCTCATGTTTTATTATTCTTGAATTTTCATTCTATAGTGGAAGATTAAATTTGACGATAAAATGACAGCAACTCGAAGCAGTCGATGACAGCAAAGACGACATTTTATCTCACACTTAGACGTTGATAGAATTGGCCTGTTATTTAGCATTTATTTAAATTTATTGATTTTATGGTTCTATTACTGTTGTTTTCCTTCTTTGCTTCGTTTTATTATACATAAGTATCGTGTTATTCCGAGTGGAATATGGCATAATAAGAATGGGTAAAAAGTTGTCAAGAGTGCGAGATAGCGTGCGGGTAGGCGTCACTCATCGAATGGATACATTGAAGAGTAAATTTTGAATTGGTAACTTTTCGGGGATAAGAGATCTTGGACTTTTTTTTATGTAAATATATTGTGTTGGGTAATTCTTTGGAAAATAGTTTTTTAATTGACTCAAGACTGGGCACGTGTTAGGTGTGGGGAACTCGTTAGGGATATTAAAACTCACTAATTAAGGCATCGAGTGGTACAGGTGGGCGAGTTTGCATCGAAATTAGGGCGGTGACATGTGTTTTAGCAAAATAACATTAAATATCGACGAAAGTAGAGATTTAGCTGATAAGGGAAGAAAGAAGCAGAAATAAAAGTTTATCAGATTGTGGATCTAATTGGTGTGTAGACCTGCTAATAGGAGAGAGACCATAGCCAACGATTAACTGATCATAATGTACTGTGAGTTTAAAATAGGGGAAACAGTCTTACGATTGAAATTAAAAGTTAACCCGTTGCATGATATTGAAGAGCAGCTGGAGCTCTTTGTTTAACCCCTATTTGCAGATTCGAGAGCTACGTTTAATTCTTTCGCTACGAGAATTTGTTTTAACAAGAGTTTTTGTCCGAATTGGGATTTCCTGGCTTTGATGGCCTTGCGGGCAACAAGAAAGTATTCCCCTACACCTATTATAGGGTCGAACCAATTTCAAATATGATACGAAAAAATCTATTTATTCCAAGCGGCCACAAGTTCCGAATGATACTGCCTATTCCAGGTCTTTTACAACAGCACGATGTTCGATGTAATTGGAATCTATGATTATAAGCATGTCGTCAAATTCTGGGCGATGAGCAGAAAAACTGAGCACCTTTCAATGAAAAATGTCTAATCAATTATTTGGTCCTGTTTGCGAGGAGGGCAAACATAAAAAAATATATAACCCCGAAATGTTTTATGCACTAAACCAAGATGATGATGAAGTCAACAGGTAAAATCCATCTCGACTGTATTGCCTCACTAATATGGAGTGTTGATCCAGCAAAGATGTTTTCCGAATAACAATCAACAGCTTTAGATCGTAAAAGAATTTAGATGGTCAGAACACTTGGACTGATTAACTGAAGCAGTGCCCCTAGAATTGATAACAGCTAATATTTATGAAAGATGTTAAGTACAAACCAAGGTAATTCTATGCAATAAATTGTTCAACACAGTAATTTTTTAAAAGTTATTATGAAAATAAGCGTATTGTGAGCCGGGAATCCGCGCAATGGTAAAACGGTTTAAAGAAAGTTTGACCATTGATTGCATTTAAAGGCATAAGGGATTCAAAGACTAGAGACAATGAATTACCCACGAGCGACGTGCAATTCCGCGGGAGCGATGGTAAAACTTATGCCAATCAATCAATCTTTTTTTCGATCTAGATCTGTGGAAAGACCGATTTTGACAGTTTGTGTGTTCCATTGGGCAAAAAATTGATTTTTCACTGGTCTTCCTCTCGTGATGATCTGACAAATCATCCGAGTAGTATCAATTGTCATGAATAGCTTATCTCAACTTCGCCGTTCGGATTCGGCATAAAACAGGAGGTCCCGCCATCGTGCAAAGAAGTACACACGCACACATGAATGGTTGTGAAAAAAAAGCTAGGCCCTGGGTACTAACGAGCCTGTTGCGCCATAAATTAAAAAAAAAATTAAATTTTGCAGATCTGGATTTTTCGGCAGATTTACCTCAATGAACTAACACTTATACAAATGGTAGCTGTCAGTTTGACTAGAGTGATTTTCGTTTTAATTTTAAGATTATTTCGACTGTTAAAAACTATTCCTAACCATTAAAACTGTAGCAAAGTATAATGTGAAATATGAATTAAATCAAAAACAAACGACCTGTGTAACTGGAAACTTGACAAATTTCAGATCAAAATCCAGATTTACCCATGGAAAACGCCAATTGAGACAATTTTTCAAGCACGCAAACAAACATATTTGTCGTATCTGTGAGTCGGATTCATGTGTCTAATGTCATTGTGTGGTATGTGGAGCGACGACATATTCGGGATACTGTTACAGTTATTATTGATATTGACTAACTTATCTTCCTAAACTTGGATAAAAGTTGGCGAGATCTTAACGTCTTTTTTTGAGTTTGTTTTTGAAATATTTGATCATAAAAATCGGACTAATATCGAACTGAAGTTTATACTATTATTTTGATAAAAAATTATCTAAATGTCCACATTTGGATGGTCAGCTATAATCGAAGCTGTGGAGGTCACAGGAAGGATAAAGATTCATCATAAAACGAAGCATATAATTCATTTAAAATCATTTAAACACCATTTTTTAGTTCACCTCTTTTAACTACAGATTGTTCAATAGAAGCGTCTATATAGGATATGTTTTTTTTTTTTAAATATTCAAATCAACTTCATGGTTCAAGTGCGTAGATCACAAAACTCATGCGTCAAGACATATTTGACGACTCCTTTTGGAATGTAAGGCCACAAGCCATCACTCACCTCTCTGCGACCATTACCCACATCAAATTCGTGTGACAAAATCTCATTTCAATTGTTCAACTATGCACTACACTACAATACCCCCCTTCCTTTTCAATTATTACGTCTACATGGGATCGTGTGGGCAACCTTCACGTCGCACCAACCTTCTTTCCTCATGGAGGAGTATGATTGTTAGGCAGAAAGAAAGAGATATGATCATTATCACTTTTAAACATTTACTTTCTCTGCTTTTGTTATGCTTCTGATCGCGCGCCGCCTTTGAGTTTTTGAGATATCGTATCTTAACAAGCTCATAGATTTTTCATTATACTTTTATACCATTATGGAGAGGACAAGTCCACTCTTCTTGCCGTTTCTTTATCCCACAACGAATGAATTCAGATTAAGTCATTCATTTAGTATTTCTATACGAATCGATTGGAATGTTAAATATACATTGAGTGAGATGAAGAAAAAAAAACTATTGTGGGAGGCTGTCATGGGCAACACATTCTGGGGGAACCTCATTCATTCATTTCTTAAACAGAAATAAATACTTTTTTATAAAAGTTTTTTTTTGTCGTTCACACTATTTCTTGCTTTTTGGGCCTATCTGTTGTTGACATTCTCCCGACGGATACTGGGGATTAGCGTTCTTTTTTGTTTTGTAGCAACGTTCTTGGTAGGCGTATCCGAGTCAAAAGTAGAAAGAGAGATAAGAAATTGGGTATTAAGTTGTTAATGGGATTATCGACTTCTGTTTGTAAGGAAGGATTTTTTGAGTCAACACGGTTTAGATTACAGACAATTGGGATTGCAAAATAGACACAACTAATCCCAATTCTTTTCGAGGGGATAATGGATTTTTATAGTTTTGATAAAATTTCACTTACATGTTTTCGAGATAATAGTACAATTTTGATTACATACCTGCAATGAGAGAAAAGAAAGATATTTATTATAAGGAAGCATACAATTAAAGGAATTTCACAAAATCAAAAATATTTAAATAAGAGGTGTCCCATAGTTCACGCTAAATTTGATTTTGGTTTATTCAATAGTATTACCGCGTTGCAAACGAAAAAAGGAAACAAATGTGACAGCTGACAGTTCGGGGTCATTCAAAAGTAAGCGCTATACGAATATACAACGCATTTTTAATGTTGATGAATATTTTAAGAACAATTAAGATTTGTCATTTTGTCAATTGATGATTTAAATTTACTGGGTGGAGCATAATTTAAATATTTAAAGACTGATCTTAGACAGTCTGTATGTCCTGTCACAAGTCGTTTAACAGAAAACATCGAATCGGTTCGCGAGAGTATTGTTGACAGTTCAGGAACATCAATTCGGCAACGTAGTTAAGAATTGGGAATTTTCATTGTCATCAAAGAGATGCCTGCAAAATCCAGTATCTTTAACTCAACGCTTAGAAATTAGTCCCAGTTTTGGGAGGAAGGAAATGGTTTGAAAATTAGTTAGAACTAAAGAGTTGGGCATTTCGAGAAGCTTTCTATAGCGAATTATTCAGAAAGACCTGAATCTTCATGCTTATAAAGTTCAGGGCGAAGAGAGTTTGTTGAATGCATTTTGGAACAACAACAGGTAGATGCTGATTTTTCGGACAGAATCATTTCAGTAATGAAGCTCAATTTCGTTAATCGATAAAATTGTCGCATTTGGTGACTGCTTGGTGCTATCGGACCAATCTAATTTGAAAATGCAGCTGATCAGGCAGAAACAATAATTGGTGTTCGTTATCGTGACATCTAGTTTTTAGTTCCTAAATTAAAATATATGGGTGTGACCAACATGTGGTTTTAACAAGATGGTGTCACATGCCATACAGCAATTCAATTACTGCCTGATTCATTTCCAAATCGACCGTTTTTGCGATCAGAATTGACCAATCAGATCTTGCACGTTAACGTTATTGGATTATATTTCTTTGGGTTTTTTTTAAGTAAGAGGTCTATGCAAACGATCTGACGACTACCAATGGCTTAAAGATTAAATATGGCGGTGTATTAATGAAAGTCATCCATATTTTTACAAAGCGGTCATAGATGGCATTGACATTGACATCACAGTACTTCGCACATGAATGCAACGAACTACATATACATAACAGCACTGGAGACTGAGGCCATCGGCTGGGACAGAGGAAGACATTAATGCAACAGAGAGAGACAGGTAGACACATAGAAGGAAAGCCATATAACATAAACCTACGTGGCACAGAGGAGGAGACATAGATTTATATTGTCTCATATTATCGCACAGGTGGCCTCAGATAAGCTGGCGATTTTTGTAGAAAAATAATGCTGCCGCCGAAACTGGGGCTTGGACCCGCAGCGTTTGGCTTAGCAGTCAACTACGCATTCCTCTGAGCCTGGCAATTTCAAGAAAACAGTACGTACCAAAGATTATAAAGCCACACAGATGACGCATTTAGAACAAAAAACAGAAACTTTTGCTCACCAGCTTCATGGTACGGGCAAGCGGTGTGCACGCGCACACATGAGAAACGAGATACAAATATATGGCGGGCTGTGCCAGTACGACCCGCCATAGCGTCATCTGCATGGCTTTATAATCTTTGTTCATTCTTAACCCTTTTCTGTATACTCTACAAATTAATAAAAAATGTAGGCTTTTAATGAAAAGTCTGTATTTTCTATCAAAATTACATTTTAGGTGAATTGTGGGACACTCTATTTATTTGTCATTCAGGAGATGTAAATTAGTCCCAGAAAGTTATACACCCAGTTATGGGAGGAAGGAAATGGTTTGAAAGTTAGTTAGAAGTAAAAATTGAGAGTTGGTGGGGAAATAAAAAGTTGAAATGGGGGTTCATTTTAAGAATCTGTAGATTGCATTTGCACTAAAATTCAACAAAAAAAGTTATAATGATGTGTTTCAGTGATAGCTATAACTGGACCGTTGTGTAAACTTTCTATCTTCCATGTACTGATTATTTTTGTTGATAAACTTTAATATAATTGCTACCACTTTTAAAACAAATTTATATTGTTAAGGTCAGTTGAAATAAAATCGTGATCTATTCCGTACTGACAAAAATTATTAGCGGATAAGTGTTTTTTAAGGACTGTTAACAATTAAAGATTCACCATAACATCCCAACTGAGAGTGGGCTTTACCTGCAAACAAAGAAAGATGTGGTGTTCCTTACTCGCCCACGTTTTCTTATAGTTAATTTTATAGTTAAACTAAAACTAGTTCGTTCTCTTCACAAACACACATGCTAACTTTTGAAAATATATTTAAACCAATCATAAAAATACCGTCAAAGCTAAAAAATGATTTTTGTAATACTAATTGATTTTATCTCTTTGTTTTATGGGTTTTCAATTTTTGTTTTTTGAGTTTTATTGGAATGCGTGGCTTGTTTTTTTTTTGGAAATTTATTTTACAACCTCATGTTTGTCACACTTTTCTGAATAATTATAAATTTTATTACAACAAATTGTAAAATTTGTAGTTTTAGTTTTACATATTGGGATTTTGACATCACTTTAGTCTGGTTATAGATACCAATTTTGTTTCTGACTAATTTTATGTGGGTTTGTTTTTTAATGCCATATTGAGTTTTATTTGAATAGAAATTTATATTTATGGAGAATCAATGCTGGAATTAATCTTTTATGTTATGGCGTAAAAGGCTTATAAAAAAATCCGATCACTTCAATATACAACAGGTTACGGTTATAGATGTGTTTATTGGTGATTTTTAAAAAGGTATCATCATTGCAATTTAACTCTAATCGACAGATCAATAATAATATCATTTGACCATTACGTCCGTCCGATACAGGGGTTCAAACCTAGCTTCTACATTCGTTTGTGTGCGCGAAGTTATATTTTTGCCACAAGTAATGAGATCTCCTGATTAAACTCAAATCTTCTTCTTAAGTGGCGCTACAGTCCGGAATGAACCTGGGCCTCAACCAACATGCCTCTCCAATTAGCCCGGTCCTTAGCTAACTGCCTCCAGTTGCGCACTCGCAAGTTGGTTGAGGTCGGTTTCTACTTGTGCGCGCCAATTAAGGCGAGGTCTTCCTCTACTGCGTCCGACGTCTGGCTGGGAATCGTAGACTCTGCGAGCCGGAGTATTGGTGTCCATTCGTTCTACATGTCCTAGCCATCTTAAACGTCCAATGCGGAGTTTTTTTGACCAGGGGCATGACGCTTTATAGCTCGTATAGTTCTTGGTTGAATCTTCGTCTCCATAGCCCGTCAACGCAAACGGGACCGAAGATTTTTCGAAGAATTTTCCTCTCAAATCGACCAAGGATTTCTTCATCCGCTTTTGAGACGGTCCATGCTTCAGCGCCGTAGAGCAGGACTGGGATGATCAGGGTCTTATATAAGATCTCCTTAGTAGTTCGAGTGAGGGCTTTACTACTGAATTGCCTTCTTAGCCCGAAGAAACAGCGGTTGGCAAGAGTAATTCTTCGTTTAATTTCTGACGAGATGTTGTTGTCAGAGTTAATAACGGAGCCGAGATAGATAAAGTCCCCTACTACCTCAAAGTTATATCTGTCAATGGTGACGTTCTGTCCAATACGACGATGTTGTGTGTCCTTTCGTGTTGACAGCATATACTTCGTCTTGCCATCATTTACTGCTAAGCCCATTTTTGCCGCTTCCTTCTCAATACTAGCAAACGTGGCTATGACATCACGTTGGGTCCTACCAATGATGTCAATATCGTCAGCGTATGCTAGTAGTTGTACAGATTTTTGGAAAATTGTGCCTCTGGTGTTGGCTCGTGAGTTTTGCACAATCCTCTCAAGAATCAGATTGAAGAAGTCACATGACAGCGCATCGCCTTGCCTAAATCCTTTTTTGGTATCGAATGTGTCAGTGAGGTCGTTTCCGACCCTGATGGAGCAGCGAGTATGCTCCGTCGTCATCCTACACAAACGGACGAGTTTGGGCGGTATACCAAAACTAGACATGGCTCTGTACAGTTCGTCTCTATAAATGCTGTCGTATGCGGCTTTGAAATTGATGAATAGGTAATGGGTATCGATTTGGACTTCTTGGGTTTTTTCCAGGATCTGCCGAAGTGTGAAGATTTGATCCGGTGTGGACTTTCCTGGCCTAAAACCACACTGATAAGGGCCGATCAGGTTGTTGGTAAACGGTTTCAGGCGTTCACATATTACGGCAGATAGAATTTTGTATGCGATGTTGAGGAGACTTATGTCTCTGTAGTTGGCGCAGTTTAGAGGGTCTCCTTTTTTGTGGATCGGGCAAACGATGCTGAGGTTCCATTCTTTAGGCATACTTTCTTCCGACCAGATTCGGCTTATGAGTTGGTGGATGTTACTTACCAAGTCATCTCCGGCGGCTTTATAAAGCTCGGCGGGAAGGCCGTCATTTCCGGCAGCCCTATTAAGCTTCAGTTTAGATATTGCTATCCGCACTTCACTCAAGTCGGGTGGTTGGCAGCTTTCGCTGTCATTGCCAATATTGAATGGTTCGTTCTGCCTGACAGCGGAATGTTGTTCGTCATCGCCGTTTAACAGTCTGCAGAAGTGGTTCTTCCTTATCCTCAGAATAGACTGTGTCTCAACTACGATATTTCCTTGTTCATCTCGACAGGATTCTGTTCGAGCCTTGTATCCTTTGACGTTTTACATTTTGGTAAAACTTGCGAACATCTTTCCTGGAGTGGATCCTCTCTATATTCTCGATCGCGCGCTTTTCTTCCTCTTTTTTCTTCTTTCTAAAACGCCGGTGTTCTTCCCTTCTTCTCCGCCTATAGAGCTCAACGGCAGCTCTCGTCTTCACCTGCAGCTTAGCCTTGTAGGCCTCGTTCTTGGCTGCGAGCATCTGTCGGCATTCCTCATCAAACCAGGGGTTTCTTGCTGGTGGGCGCGAGAAACCTAGCACATCAGTTGCGGCTGATCTAATGGCTTGTTGGCATCGTTGGCATAGTTCTTCGACATTCGATGTTGGTGGTATGGTGTTAATCGAGAGGTTTAGGGATACGCGTTGCGCGAAGGTCTTGGCGGTCTCTTGCGATTGCAGTCTTTCGACATTAATTTTTTTTTACAGTATTTCTGGATTGTTGTGGCGTAGTGGATATCCGCATTCTAACCTTGGCTGCAATAAGGTAGTGGTCCGAGTCGATGTTAGCTCCTCGGAATGTTCGGACATCCAAAATACTGGATGCGTGGCGCTTGTCTATCGCTATGTGATCAATTTGATTGACCGTTCGTTGATATGGAGACCGCCATGTCCCCTTATGGATATCGAGGTGAGGAAACCGTGTGCTGGCTATAGTGGCATTTCGTTCCGTAGCGAAGTCAGTTAGCCTAAGTCCGTTACCAGACGTGTTATCGTGTAGGCTATGGTTTCCGACAATACTGCTAAAGATGTCTTCTCTTCCTACCTTTGCGTTAAAATCTCCCAGCACGATTTTAACATCGTACTTTGGTAGTCGCTCATAGGTTTTGTCAAGGAGCTCATAGAAGCAGTCTTTAGCTATATCATCTTATTCCTCCGTTGGGGCGTGAGCGCATATAAGGCTAATGTTGGTGAATTTGGCCTTGATGCGGATCGTTAAAATGCGTTCGCTAATGTCTTGGAAACATAAGACTTCTTGCCTATGTCTCGCACTTATAACAAATCCACATCCAAATAGTCGCTGTTTCTGCTCACTATAACACGGTCCATAGTAGATATCACAGTTTTTCATCCTCTTTTTGCCCGGACCATCCCATCGTATTTCCTGGATGGCAGTAATGTCTGCTTTGTAGCAGTTTAGGGCTTCCGCTAGTTGTTCGCTTCCACCTCTCCTGTTTAATGTTCTCACATTCCAGGTGCAGAACGTCGTTGTCTTTTTTTCGTTTAGCTGTGTCGTCAACAATAAAATCAGTCCTTTCCGAGGCTTTTGGTTGCTTCGTAACCGTTAGATTTTTCCATGATTGGGTAGTTAACCCAAAGCACAACCCCAACCTGGAGGGCCAGTTCCAATTTATTAGATACCCATAGGACACGGGGCCATCAGTATCCACTACGGGATTGAGCGCTGCCATTGGCTTTTCGGTTCATCCGCCACCAGCTCTGTTCAAGGGGCCTGACTAACCCTTGAAATTCCTAGACAACCTGTTGTCCGAATATGTCGAAGCAGCTTGTCAAGGTTCGCCTGGGACAGCAGGCCGGGTATTCATTCCGTGCCATTCTGACCTGGCTGTTTATAGTTTTGCTGTTTTTCGTCGTGTTATCAACACTCGTGCTTATCGTTTAGCAAGTCAAATCCGGTTGGATGAGACCAGTACCCGATGGTTACCACTTGGAGGTAAAAATAAGCCCTTGATGTGTAGTCAGAGTTACAACACTGGGCATTGCCAAGTTAAAGCCAATCAGGAAAAACGACTAAAGATCAATGATCTTCTCTGATCCTAACAAGGGCTGAATAACAGTAATCTATGATATCGAAAGTTGTCAGTACCCATGTCTTTTTATCTTTTCTATTGATATCTAGCGAATAAAATCGATATTCCTTAAACCAATGCCCGAAAAAAGCTTTTTTACAAGGGTAGTACTACCAACCAGTATTTATGTACAGTACTGACCGGATGTTTATTAAATTCTTTTAGGTTAGTCAAGTTAAGGATGGTGATCTATTAGCACTATCTGACCTAAAAGTCGACAGTTAAAACAATCAAATTTACAGGACATTCCGGGAATATTGACAATTATCCTTTTCAACTACATCGAAAAGATTTATTCCAAATCCAAAATTCTCAATTTTCCCAGCTTAACAAGACCTGCTTTCAACATAAATTTCGTACGAAATCTAAAAAAGCAGAACACATACAAAAAACGTTTCGCATGCTCTTTTCACGCAATATCTTTCTGATATATCCTTCACATAGATGCCAGGTAACATAAAACATTCCGCAATTAAAATGAAATCAAAGCACAAACGTCCCATCATAAAGCCACATATATCCTGCCAAACAACGAAGCCTCCGACGAAGATGACAACGACACAAAGAACAAACGTGGACGCGACAGCAGTAGCAGTGAACAATTCGTAGAATCTACGATCTGACATATCGCGTCCGCTTGTGCGTCTGCACGCAAACCTATGTGAGCTATGTCTATTTCGCACGAAACTTCGTATAACCTTACAAATGCACGGAATTCCATCATTGTCATATCGTTTATGCGACAAATATTCGTTCGATATGTCTACTGATAAAAATTGTATCGCCGACCGCCGATGGCCGTCATCGTCGTAGTTGTCGTCATCATCATCATCGTAGTAGTCGCTGCCGTCGTCGGCGGTTGACTTGATCGCGGGCTCTTCAACAAATGCTTAGATACAACGCGTGATGGTACAAATAGATGGTAGGCTGGAGAACAACTAGAACCTAACAAATTATCTTAAGATGATGGCAATCATAAAACCAGATCTGGGAGTATGATCATCGACTTTGGTTCTGCTGAAGATCGTTTCACGGTGCTCCAGATACATTTTTCCGAGTAGTCTTCATGCCATTTTGTAGCTTTTTTTTTGTTTTTTATCCCCCCTTATCGTTTGTCTTGAAGAAAGTAGGCAATAGAATAGACAGTGTCGCCAAAGAATGGGAAATAGGAAACGAAACGAAACTGAAGCGATTTATCTCACCTCCACCAATATGGAAGCGGTAGATGCAATATTTCTAAGAAATTTTGATCGGTTCCTTTTGAGGATATATGAGAGTATGTCGGACAGAATTATGCTGGTTATTGTTGACTGTGATAAGTGATCTTTGCGACACGTAGTTAGGAAGTAATTTTTTTGTTCACGGGCATAATGGAAAAAATATTTAAAAGATCAGTGATCGAGCAAGTTTCTTTGATTACATGATCAGAAGATTTTTTACATATTATCAGGAAAGGAGGATAAGGCTAATATAGTAGGTTTTTGAAAATGCTGGGACCCTATCCTATACTTCCGCATTATTCGCATTATTCGCATTCGGTTGCATTATTAAAACTTTTCATATACCCAAACTCGCACTCGGATGTGTGCAAAGTATTATTTCCTTTCTCTCTGGAGTCGGCTTTGTTTCACAAACAAAGCGAAAAACGCCGAATTTCGGAATTCGGCTTTATTTTGCTCGGCGTTACTTCATGGGACCAGTCATTACTATTCGAAAGTGCTTTCCGTTACCGTTTTTTAAGTGCCACTCTGTAAACGACTATTACTTGGTATTTCGGAAAATTTCACTTCACAGTTTCGATATGTGACTAGCTTGGCCTTTAAACCAAGTTACAGAAGCATACCCACTGTTGGAAACAAACCGGATATCTATCATCTATCTATTAGTGGAGAAGATAAGTGACAAAAACTTGACCGCATAACAGGAGATCAGCAATGACCATCAAAATGATAAGATGTCAACAAATCGATCATATAACCCTCAAAAATCTCATAAAATCCATTTATTAATGAAAGCAAAAGCTGTTTGATCAGCCACCTTAATCGATGACGCAACATCTCCCGCTTGGCAATCAAATTCCCTTTCATTCAGATAATCCAGATTCTTATTTCGTTTCGGTTGCGCCTATTTCATCAAAAAGCCATCCATTATCCATTTCTCACCTGGGTAAACTACATGATCGCGTCCGATCATCTTTGCGCACTCGTAATGCACTGCACTGCGCTCAAATTGAAATTATTGCTGTGCGCACAAGCGTGCGCGTCTGTATGATGAAGTAATTACACTTTAAGTTCGTACAAATTCGCGATCAGTATTTCGCGCTTTATCAATGAAGTATCCGCTCTTCGCCCATCCACAAGATGGTATGGCACGCACTTTCAACTCAAGGTAGACGTTAGTCGGTCATATCTCTTTTCCTCGCCCAAAGGAGTGACCGAATTATCTCTGCGCACGTGATTGAATAAAAAACAAAACCGAAAAAAAAACTGCATCCGCAAGATCGTGATCGATAATTTAAGTCCACTGTTCGCGCTCTTGTAGCCGCTTCCAATTGATTTTAAGAGATTCTTGCACAGATTGCGTTTACCTCGACACCGCACGTCGTAGTTGGTTGGCCGATATGTCCGATATATATATATATATAGATATATATATGTCCATCTGTTGATCTGTGTCTGCTGTGCTGCTGCTTGTCTGGATTATCAGAGATCCAATGGATATGGTGTTCTGATTTGAGAAAAAAATCTGAAGTCGGTTGCATTTTGAGATACGTGTGACCTATCAGCTGCTTTGGTGGTGGTATGTTTCATGAGATTTGCTGGCAGCTTACATGCGAGCCAGAAATGGGGTGACCTCATCAAGTCTGTGGTGCCCAGAAGGATAGATAGGGCTACCTACCAAGCACCTTGTAAGATACTATCTTATTCGATGTATACTCCAATTAAAAATAATATACAAACAAAAATTTACAGCAACACAACGAAGGAGAGAAAATCGATTCAGCACGTATTTGTAGGCGACCTCGGTTATACTTTGACAAACACTTGCTCAAGTTGTACGTCAGAAAAGAGAAGGGTACATGGGCGATATCAGGCAGAAAGACTTGGACACTATAATGGAACGCACATGAGATATAGCAGTAGTTTCATCGGCAAAGTGATGACAGGAGGTATTCGTTTCATTATTTATTTCATCTTTTTATTGGATTGTGAAATTATATTTGCAGTTCTAATTGGCTCGAAGTTCATTTTGGCCGATAAACAACTATCTTTTTTTGCGCGGTCCCTATTTTCAGCCAGAGACGTTCATAGATACTCGCATGATACTCAATTTGTGGTCTGACATGTTGTATATTTAATATCCTTTGTATATCTAGGTCGCCTCTGAGACTTTTATTTTAGTAGATCACTGATCTTCAGTTAATAGCTCCATACTTCTTTTCTTCTCCAAGAATCTTAATCATTGGCCTTTATATCTCGTTCGTAAACTAACTTTTACAAGACGATTGTCGTAATCTTAAAAAATTCTTTAGCTAAGTGGGCGTAACTATTATTCAAATTTACCCAGATTAGCTCCTTTTTTATGCAGAAGTTAATTAGAAAAAGGAGGCGTGGTACTTGATGTATATTTAAACAAGGTCAACATTCCTCCTGCTTTTGAGATATCCACTATCAAGTTTCAAATTGCTTCCAAATTGCCCAATTGCTTGAAAATAAACCCCAACCCAAAACGCCATCAGCATTCTAATGGAGAGCTCACGCTGAGTGAGATACACACATGCACTGAGCAGACCACTCAACTATGTTACCGCCCACAGCTTCGCAGGACAGCAATCGGGCAAAGGCACTGACAAACCACACCATACCACAGCAAATATCTCACAAAGTTAACAAATATTTTTCACTCAATCTAATTACTATTCATTACCGCACAGTTGCCTCTCGCGGGTGATTGCCAGAGAGCGATGCAGATATGTAGGGATATCTAGTATCTGTTGCTGGGCTCCCATATGTAAATCGGTGCTCGGCAATCACCCTCTTGCGCGCTCTAAATCAAACATAATTTACATTCATTCAAATTGACCGTGCAGCAGCGTCGGCTTCGGTTTAACTTCATCACCTCCTACTAATACTCCTTGCAATCGGAGTCGGTGTTTTTTGCCTTGCAGGAGAATCGAAACTGAAGCCGGCTGTGAAACCGAAAAACGAATTAGATTCCTCGGGCTTATTGATCATTGATTGCTTAGTGCTTACTGTTGTTGCTGCTGCTGCTGCTGAGAGAAGACTTGAGACTGCATGGCCGCACTTTGCTGTCTTTTGGAGGTTGTGTGTTGGTGTGGTAGCGTATGACGACGCGACTATGCTGCTAAGGCCGTTGTTGAAGATGATGACGACGATGATGTTAATGATGATGGTGGTGGTGTAGTGCGCTTATGATTTTTCGATAAATTTCACAAAACGTAATCTCAATCGCTCACGGATAGTTACGGCTGCTTGTTGCTACCACAAGTGAGTTTGCGCAAAGGAGAATTTCCATGATTAAGTGATCATTTTACGCCCACTTGCAATGCGGTGGGCGTTCAATTGAGTTGAAATCGATTGGCACACACACACACACGTGAAGCCGCGTCGCTGCCGATTCATTTAGTTATTTACATTCGGAGCGGTTCCAATTTGGTTTCGCAAAGGTGCATATAATGAAGACTTTCATTTTATGGCAAATGGTGACCACTCATGAGGCATGAGGATACATGCTCCAACGAGTTGATGTTAAGTGAAATACTGGAGTATTTCATCAGCGAAAATGCTAATCCGTTCGGTGCCTTGTAAGTGAAAATTCATCGAAGAAAGTAACGAGGTGCTGTTGGGATAACTTAGGATTTGGTGCTTGTTTGGAGTCTCTTGGGTGTATATATGACCATAACTGGATTGAAAAATCTCGTTTTTTGTTGGTCCATAGATTTATTTTATCTCATTGGAAATACGGCAAGTGGAAGAGTGTGACTTTCGCAAGTGAAATGTGCGCTTACAAAAATAAGGGAAAAACTTTATACATTTTGTTTGATTTGAAACTAAATGATAGCATCACCCACCAAAGACGGCAGAATACGCATTTAGGCAGTTTTGACAAAAAGGAAAACGTAACAAATATGGAAATTCTCACATCAAGGAAAACCAGAATTCATGAACTACACCATTTGTTGGTGGAATTTAGAAAAGAATAAAAATCCTACCCATACTAACAATCTCTTTAGTTAGTATAATCCTGCCTACTCTTGTAATTAGGATTACGTAGGTATGCCAGAATATATTCCTTCTTTCTAAATTGAATTCACTTTGGGGATAAAGCTGTTTGAATTGCTGTGTTGTTCTGGACAACCGGGGCATCACATCAACGTGATCAAAATAAATTTGAATCCTGTGAATATTAACTAGTTATTCCAGCACAGAAATTCCCAGCGTTCAGGGAAACAACAAAACGAATTCCAAAAGCAATTAGAAACACGTTCAATTTTTGTAAGACGAATGTACTCAGAATATTCATGACGTCAAGCGCTCTACACATTGAAGGGCGCACAGCTTCATGCACGATTTCCATGCGTCCTCACTTTCAAACTAAGTTTTAAACTTCGACAGGAAATGGCGCCTGATGTCAATTACAAATTTTAAGCGGAATCATTTTTAAAACATGTACATGGTGCTCTATTTAAAACAAATTAAAACTAACTAATGATGACAAAAATCTTAAAAAAGAAATACCTGGCTAGTAGAGCTAACCACTGGTTACAAATCCCTCCAACTTACCACACACAACAATATAGAGACACACAGAATTTCGCAGACTTTTTAATTTTAGTGAATGATTTGATTAAAGTTCCGAGTTTGATTATTTAACGAAAATATGCTATAAGCAATGAAGGGAGAAAAAAGATATGTATATGGGCGCAAGATACATCACAAATATGTTTATAACGGGTGTTTTTTAGAGGTTGCTTTTTCGAATAGAGATAAAACTGACATTTTTTGGTCAAATTGACCAACTCTAATGTCATTTATGTTTAGTTTGGTTTGCCATTTCATCGTGAACAGGTTGACAAATGAACAACGCCTGCAAATCGTGCAAATTGATTTCGAAAACAAAGGTTCAGTTCCCGAAGTTTACCACAAGCACCGTCAGTTTTATGGTCGACATAATCGTCCATCAGAGCAATTAATTCGGTTAACCATGGATCGTTTTCGCACTACATTTACTCAATGTGATAATACGCATCCGCAGAGACGTCGAACAGTGCACGCCGAAGAAACAATTGCCGCTGTAGAGTGTTGAAGAGGACCCGAATGAAACGATTCGCCAACGAGCACAGCAATTGGAGCTTTGTTCATCAACTTTATGGAAGATTTTGCGCAAAGATCTTGGCTTACGACTTTACAAGATCCAGCTTGTGCAAGAATTAAAGCCGCGAGACCATGTAATGCGTCGTGATTTTGGTTTATGGGCCGAAAATGAGATTGATCTTGATGCTGATTTGCATCGCAAAATTTTGTTCAGTGATGAGGCTCATTTTCGGTTGAATAGCTACGTCAGCAAGCAAAATTGCCGCATTTGGGGTAAAGAGAATGCAGATAGGACCCTTGAGACGCTATTACATCCACAAAAACTGACTGTTTGGTGTGCTCTATGGGCTGGTGGAGTATTTGGGCCGGATTAATGCTGGAGAGTCAGTTACCGTTAATGGAGACCGGTATAGAGCCATGATAACCGACTATATTGTTCCCGAATTGGATGGCATGAATGTGGGTGAGATGTGGTTCCAATAAGACGGCGCTACATGCCACACAGCGCAAGTCACAATCGATTTATTGAAGGAAACATTCGATGAGCGTATAATTTCGCCGAATGGACCTGCCAATTGGCCACCAAGATCGTGTGATTTGACACCATTGGATTATTTTCTTCGGGGATATGTTAAGTCGCTCGTCTACGCCAACAAACCAGAAACATTAGGGGACTTGAAGCCAAAATTCATGGCGTTATTGCCGACATACAGCCCCATATACCCTTTATTATCAAATGAAAGTTTGCATTTAATTTAAACCATAAAATACTCACACACAGATAATTCAAAGTTAATTTACAATTTAGTTGTAAGTACAAGACTTGTCAAAACATGAAAAAGTAAGCATCCTATCACTAGAGCACAAAATCACGAGAGAGTACATTTCTTTCACCAAACGAAATCGCAGGAAAATACAACAAAAATGATATTAAATACTTGTTGATTGATTTAAAACAATAGATCTTATTTGAAACACATAATATAAATACAATTTTTGGAGATTTAACAATTTTCTTTATCGAATTAAATCGTCAAACAAAAACAAAAGAAAATGTGACCCGGCTCCCATTGCATTGAGCATTCAGCAAAATCAAAACACAAACTTATTCATTGTGGAAATATAAAATTTTTGCAAATAAATCAACTTTAAATATTAATAAACAATTGCTACATGATTGAAAAACAAAAATTTCATGTGAAAATATACGAATTTACAATTTTTTCACCGAAATCGATCACGACACAAACAATACGATGCACTTGCAAAAAAAAAACACTTGAGGCGAGTTGTCAATTTTCCCCCAGAGAATAGAGCGTAGGAAAAACGAGATGGGGTGTGTTCAATTAAACAACTCGCCCATCGTTTTAGATGATTAAATTTTAGAATTATTGTTTGTGAAAGATGATGATTTTGTATAAAAATCAACTAGGGGAAGAATATATATGAATTCAATTTTGATTAAGAATTGTTTCGGTTTTTGTTTTTTAGAATTTCAGATAAACATGTCACACATAAAGAAGTGGTGCGGAACCGTCATTGTCATATGTAGAGATTTACGTCCAATGAATAGACTAGAGTAAACATTTATTTATTAAGTGAAAAACTGTACTAATGACGTGACAATTTATAGCGTTTTTGGTGAGGGTTACCTAATTTTCGATTTTTTCGTACCCAATCGAAAATAACGAGATAAATTGTTGTTTGCGTGCCTTTTGATATTTTTTCTTGTATTTCTATTTTATTAGTGATTTTGAAAATGCATTTTTGAAAATAAAATAATATTTATAATATCTAGTTTTATTTATTCTGATATTCTTTTGTTAGTTAGGTAAATTTGTTATTTACAAAAAAAAACAGAAGTTAAGGTAAGAGATGTTCACTCTTAGGAAACCTTGTTGCGTATCTTGAAACGTGATGGTGATTCTTCAAGAATTGAAGCCGATTGACTTTGGTTTACGTTTTAATTTCGGTTTGTGGATCTTGAAACAGCTTTAAATTGATCCATTCTTTCTGTCAAAAAATTGTTTTTAGCGACGAAGCTAATTTTTCCTTAAACCACTACAAAAATTAGGAAAACTGCCGTATTTGGACCGATAAACAGCCAGAGGCAATCCAACAGCTACCAATGCAAATCCAAAATGAACTGTTTGGAGCTGTTTATGGGCAGGCGGCATCATCGAACCGTGTTTCTTTAATTAAAAATGAGCATGAGAGCAATGATCAATGAATTTTATTTGTGCAGCTAAATGGTTTCAAAAGGATGGTACTACATGCTATACAGCTAACGTATAAATTACTTTGTTGAGAGAAACGTTTGATGAAAATTTCACTTCAAGAAATGGTCCTGTCAATTGATCACAAAAAAAATGGGGATTTGACACCATTGAATTGCTTTGAATGGGGGTATGTTCAATTTTACGTCGATAAAATCGAAACGATTGAAACTATGGAAGCCAACATAACTCGTGTTATTCGTGGCATACCGACTTATATGCTCGAGAAATTATATCGACAAAAAGAACCATTTAGTCGGGGGCAACATTTGAAGAAAATTATCTTCAAACATTTATTTGCATGAACCAAACTAACCAAACTAACTAATAATTTTCCTCAAAACATTGAGGCGCTCTTCAAGGAAATAAAGAAATAAAGCAACAAGAAACATTTATAACTACGGCGCTTGTTCAGTCCTTTTTCATACTTTACTGGTCTGAGGTTGATGTTGACCCAACTCCTTTCCCATCTTCCTTAGCAAAATTCATCTTTGGTAAGGGGTTTGAAGGGCTAACCCCTAGACAACATTGTCCGCAGTCCTATAATTTTTTCAAATATTTCCTTCACTTGATTAGCCTTTCTTCTAAGCTCCAACTAATATCTTCACTAACCAACTTTAGTATCCATCCTTACTAACACCGCCACCACTCCAAGCACAGGCTCTTTCCACACCGAATCTTACTCAAAAAGTATCCTAATCACATGGGTAGCCACACACAGGCGACAACCTGTCCTCTTTAGCGGCTCTTTGAGATATTTCAATTCACAGATACCAGTCGCAATGCCATCCTGCAACCGAGACGCGTCCAACTCTAAATGAAGTCATTAACATATTTTGTACTGAGTTCCGTTCTCTCACACCACCACACCAACACCCTTACCAATCCACCATATGCCCATTACATGTATTAAAATATCTATGCGAGTGACATATACGTCTTGCAACAGTATAACAGCAGCAACAGCATATGCTGCAACACACACGGCAGCAGCACGGCTGCATGCATATGCAACATACTGACTTTATTGGTGGCACTCAATTTGTATATTGGCCAAGAAGTACGAGATGCCAAATAAAATGTGGTCAAATGTTGTTTCTAGTGGTGGTGTGGACGTGCGTCTGTACGGGGCGAATTTCAGTTCTAAGGAACCGGGCGATGAAGAGTATGCCCCGATCTCCGCTGCGCCGGCCGCCGCGTTGAGATCGATCGATCGGCCGACCGCCTGTGAGGAGAACACCCTTCAGCTGGGCGCACTGCCAATATCTTGGCGGTTATATCTGCATCCATAATGGCAATAATATAAACATTCAATATAAACATTGTTTTTAATTGGCCCATTAACATTGAAAACTAAGAATGCATTTTGAAGGAGCACCGAGGAACAGAAAACACCAAGCATTTGGATGTGCGCGAGGACGGGAGGAGACAGCTTCCTGCTGATGGTTGGGATTACTTTTTTGTTTGCGCGTTGATGCGTGGTCCTGTCGATATGCTGTTTAAGCCATTGCTGTCGATTGAGCTGTTAGATTGTTTAAGGCGCTTGTTCTGGTGGTGTCGTCGTCGTCGTCCTCGTCGCCGTGAGATTGCTATTTAGCTGCCTTTGAAAATTATTCCGTTTGGTATTTTTATGATAATTTGGCGGCTGATGCACACACTGAGTAGCAACAAACCTGAACCTACGCGTATGACGTAAGTGACGCAACGTTTTGGCGTAAACTATTTTTTTAATATACCCGGAGGTTCTGTTATTTCCCTTTCAATAAAATATTGTTAAATAGTGCGAATTGGTTTTTTGCACTTAATTAATGGCGATGGTGATGATTGCTGTTTAGCTTTTTTTTTTGTGTCTGTGGTGGTGGATAGCGATGACTCTGGCGGTCAATGTCGTCGTGGTTAGGTTGGCAATTCTGTTGCGCGTTGGCGTTCGAACCGGATTTCGTAGGTGGAATTACGCATTTAGCAGTCAATACCACAGCCAATTCTGGTGGTGGTCTTTTGTGGCAGTTATCTCGTCGTGAGTTAGCTAATGAAATCTCGAATTGATTGGGTTTCTTCTTTTTTTGAAGTGAAATTAAATAGTTGAAAGAATTGATTAAGCAGCGACATGTTGCGGAAGGAGTTGCAGCGAAGGTATTTCAGCCAAGTGGGGAGTGGATCGTTTTTAAATATAAGCGAACACTGGAATTGAAAAATTCGATAAAACCAAGCTTGACTTATGAGGGAGCGCTCCACTGTGGTATTCTTCGAAATGCATAAATCATTCTAAACATAAGCATGTTGGCCTGGGAGTACTCATTCTAACAACAGAGAAGAAAGTAATCGGTTGCAGATAACATAAAAATGTTGTAATAGTCTCAAATACAAAGAAATTGGTTAAACATCTTCTTCTAGGTTATTTGAAAGCTGAACAAAACTTAGGAAGCACAAAGATTAAAAAAAATAATCCAGAACAGAAAACCGCCATTCGTATTCAATGGTATCGTTCGTTTTGAGTAATCAATAAAAAGAAAAATGCGTTCAAAATTGTTGGCATTATATTAGATGAAGCTAAAACGATTCACAGATACCTGAAGTTCCTCTACAAATAGGTTTTGAAATGCATAACGTGTCATGCCAGGTTACTGACAGTCTAAATTGAATTTAAACGATCAAAAAATTATTGACGAACTAACTATAACTTTATGTGATTTCAGAAATGCCCTGCTATGAACTAATATCTTAGTGGTTCTCAGCACAAAACACGGGTAAAAACAAACAAATAGAGGGGTATTATCCTGATAAAAGAAAATAAATTATGCATTAGCCATACAAAATTACGAGTATTTTCTGATTTGTAAAGGATGGATGATGCATAACATTTCCCAATATTTGGGAACACAAAGGCTGAGAATGGTCAAGGAGTAATCAAAATCAATTGGTATGAGATGGGCAGAGCTAATAGGTAATTTGAATAATCGAAAGCTGGCGTGGTTGACACCCTGTCACAATTAAAATATACATGCTATGGGATTGGTATATAGCTCTAAATCCGCAAGTAATAAATGGAATCAGTCACCCATAATAGATAGATCGTAGACAAAACAATGATCAAGGTGTTACCATGATAACGTGCTATTGCCGAAAGCTAATGATTTGGGACTGGAGGATATGTGGTTCCAAAAGGATATACAAAGCTGTGTTTCAATCTTCTTTCATTGGATTTTTTTTAAAGTCAAGGGGCTATGAGAAGAAGCCACGGACTCCAGAGAATATCTAAAAAGAGTGTAAGTATACTTTCAATTTATCACAAAGTAAGAGAACGACACTTACATTTCAAATAAACATGAAATAATTTCGTTTAAAACGAATGAACATTTAACATTACACATAACTGAAGAAATAATTATACGCAACAGACATAACGCAAAATATCGTTATTTACAAAAGTTCAGAGGTCTCCAACAAGCATAAACAAGCCAAATTTGTAGTTTACAAAATTAAGTAAATATATGTCACGGATATGGATTAACAAAAAGTCTACTCACACAACTAATGCCATACGAAGAATCGATTTCGAATCATGTCTATCAGCAAGACACTCTGCCAATATTAAGCCTCACTTCGTCAACTACCTTTAATCGAACAGCGTAATCGTATTTTTCTTTTCTGTCTCATTGGCAATTCGTCTTCTTCAACTAGCAAGCAATCTCCATCCATAACGACCCAAACGATATCCGTCTGTCAAGCTTCAAGCACATAGCGCCACAATGATTCCATGTCACAATCAATTACAATTCCATTCCGATGCATTTCTACCGTGCCTCTTTGCCCACAAGGAGACTCGAGACTCGACGTGGCTCGTAGTGGCTTAGCCTCAACTACTACTATTGTGACACCTGTAATTTAATTCATTTGCGCGCAATTAAAATCAAATTCATCTCTCTACCGGCGCACAGCCATCGCATCGCCGTGAATCTCAGGCGTTAGAGGCGACGACTTCTTGCAAATTCTCGCTTGCGCGCGTCGCGCATCCTCGTTCTTCGGGCGAGATGTTCTGCCAGAAGCTAGCAACAGATGAGCGTTCATCATCGTGCCTCACTACACTACACCAGTCCGGGACGATTTCGTCTTATACTTCATGGTCTTGTCGTCTTCGAGATACTTATTCAATTACGCGCAACTGACTGAACATGGTGAGCGCACAAATCTATCGCCAGCCAACCCCTCACCACACTACAGATACGAAACGAAGATTCCATGTGACACGAGTTGGCTGCAATTTGTGGCCATGCCATAGACAGTACCACAAATGTTCGCAATGAAATAAAAAAAAAAAGCAGGTGCAGGAATTATAATGTCAATGCGATGCACCAACAGCACCATCATATCCGAGGTGAATGATGATGGAGGTTCTGGGGGGCTACGGCAGTCCTATTCGGATGCGGTGCAGTGTCACCTGAGCTAGAAATGTGGCGCAAACTTTTCAACACTCTTCTTCTCTGCGGCTCTATCAATGTCAAAATGTGTATAATTGCTTGTGAAGATGTCATGACTGAATGGAAGAAAATCCTATGAAAACACAAAAGAAAAAAAAAACAACAACAGTAAAACGGAATGGCAACTTAGAATATAGACGATGTTGCGCAAATCACAGATTGTTGGCCTTTTCCAGATGCCACGGCGCACATGGTGTACGATTATTGTGCCAGCGGTATCTACCACTCTGCACAGCAGATGACATTTACAGATGCAGGTCAGGTTTTAAACTTTTGTTGTGTTGGGCTCTGCTCGGCACGCTGTACCCCGAGGTGCTGGATGAATGGCGAGTGGTGGTAACTAATGGAAAACTGTTCTACTCCAATATCGTGCAGCGTATCAATAAATGTTCATTCGAGCGACATTAGTTTCGTGCTGAAGTAACTCGATATGACGCAAATTAGATCGTGTTACGACGACGGCCTTCTGTTGTTTGTCGTATGTTGGAATTCTTTTTTTTTCTTTTTTTTTTGCAGAGTAAAAGGATAGCTTTGCCGAAGACAAAATGTTAAGGGATGTGTAGGTCTGTGATTTTTAGGGAATCAAGTTGCAAATTAGCTAAACGTTCGAGATTACACAATACGACAACATTTTGGATTGGATTTCGCAATGGCGAGACACTTTGAAAAACCGTGGGAGAAATGTTTAGCTGCCAATTGGGGAAGAAGAGTGGATCAAGATAATTGGTATAGATTTAGATGCATAGCTCTTCATAAGATATCGCTACAAAGTGGCATAAGCGATTTTGGCCAAAACTTATAAAATTTCGCTTTATTGTCAACTAACTGGTTAGTGCGCGCGCTTTGTGTCCAGCCAAATTTCTAGCGAAGAGATGTGAAAAATTGTTCTTTTTTATAATAAATATCATTGCGGTAGAATTTAAGATAAGTTTAGTAAATTTGTGACCTGAGTTTACAAGACGTATAAGGCATTCAAAAAAGAAGCTAAAAGCTTCCGCCAATAGATGTTCACACAATAGAGTTTTTATCGGCTGCTGCAGCTGCAGAAATAAAACAGAATCTCAGACAAAAATAACAACTTCAACAATGTTGTATGTCCTTCTCCAAACAAAGGAAAGTCCCTCTCCTTAGACCAACTTTCTTTTTCAAAAGCCCCATCTGTCTCCCGAAAAAAGAGACTAATTGCCTACACACGCGTGCTTCCTTCATTAACTACGGTCTTACCATTGATTATTTACGCGACGCACATGCTAATAACTATCGGTTTGCAATTACGTTTAATGGAATACCCAAGCGTGTGGAATGCAGCCACACGCTTGACCTGCCTTCTCCAATGCACACTGGAGGTAAAAAAAAATGCTCAAACAATTCTAGAGGACATCCTCCATCGGCGAGTATATTCATCGAAAACATACCACCGCAATGGGGAAACTAAATTAATTCCTCCTCCTTGATTCATGATACTAATGAATCAATACACATGCATATTTGATACTCACTCACACACACATACACAAAGGGAGACTACAACCAGTTGCAGATTAAATTTCTCTCTATTGGATATCGGGCTCCAGTGGTCTTCGCTATTTATAAAAACAACGCAATGTACTTAATATTCGCACGACGGTAACATGCAATGCAACACACACACATGCATGCTCCTTTTGGAAGTGAAATTATTTTCAAAAGAAAGGAGAATCATCTACACACTACTGCCAAACAAAGAAAAATAACCAAGAGCAGCCTACATCTCCTCTAAGACAAACATGAGCGGCGCATCCGTGAAACAATTAAACGTGAAAATTTCCCACGAAAATTAAATGAACCAGCAGGAAAGTTTTCTTCGCGTCATCTTCTATGCTTTTTCGTTTTTTTTTTTTTGCTTCTTCATTCCATCCTGCCTGATTGCATTTTACCATAGGGTCTTGTGGCTGAGTGTTTTTCGGTATGTGGTAGAGTGAGAAGGAACGACCACTGGTATGATCATAACTTATATGTCATGTCCGACGATTATTTTGTAATTAAGATTCAAGGAACTTGTGCGTAATTCATCCACCACCAACTTGACCGCCCTCTTTGGATGCTTCTTCGGTGCCATGGGGCACCGGAATACCATACAGAAACCAAAAAAAAAATGCATATATATTTGTGTGTGAAATGAGGCTGGGTATTTATGGAGAAGTATAGAGGGGGGCTAGAGTAGTCATCAGTTTTTGCAAGCCTCTTCTTCTTTGTATAGTCGAAAAGTTCAGAGACGCACGAAATTCCTATTTACCATGTACAGTGGTTCAAAAAAGGTGGCAAGGGGTTGACGTTAAAAAGTTGTTTGTCAGGTACCTTTGAAGGACCCTGATGAAAGTTTTCTTTTCTCTGCTACAACAAGATTTTGTTTGAAGATGCTTTGATCAACCCTGAAAGCTGAATTTGGAAAATTGAAAGTCATTTGCTCTGGTGCGCTTGTAATCTTTGCTCTAATTAAAAGATCTAACGACAAAACATTGAGATTACAATTCCCCTGAACTCATTTTACATAATCTGTTTTTTTAAAGCAAGGTTAAGGAACAATGTACTTATTAGCAAGAAAAGAAATGCTGATAGAATCGTCAAATGATTGTTATCACATTTTGCGTCATTTGCTGTATTTATAATAAAAAAAAACACCCGTTACCCGTTAGACCCGCTGCTAAAGAACTGATATTATTACCCCTATCCAGCTTTAATTTCCACAACAAAAGTCAGTTTCAATCGGAATTACATTTGAGTTTTATGTATCCGTTGTGGAACAAAATAACAAAACAGAAAAAGAATAGTGCCACGGAAAAGTTACATTCTTGTGAAGGTATGCATAAGGTAAACTTTCACAGATCTTGTTGATACTTTTGTATATTTTTATCTGACAGTTCACCCTCTAATCATGATTATTCTTAACCATGAACTAATCTCGTAAGACTCATTTTGCTGCTGAAAGGTAACGGTTTAAAATCCTTGTGTATAGCATTTTATTGTGGCCAATGTTCTGAACCAAAATATGATTTAATTAGGAAGTGCTGAAGTTGGAATAGTTTTCCTTTCATCATGATATAAGGCAGTTGAGTAGGCGTTTTTGCATTTTCGAACATGATATACAGAACTATCACCCATCATCGAAATAGTAATAGGGCAAGAAAGCGAAGAGATAGAAAAGGTTATTGAAGCTTTCAAAAAGTTACCAAGGATACCAGCTTTAATTGGCTACTTAAGGGCCTCCTTAAATATACTGATTATGCCTGGGATATATGTGTGCTGCTAACTATCAACCCAGTTTGGATGGACGAAAACATGTCCAATGATTGGAATATCAGCTATTCTTTCCGGAACAAATAGCAAAATAGAAAAATCCTGGAAAGGGCCAACGAAGCCCGAGTATGATGCATTTACCACCTACAGCTCTATAGATTAGATCTTTGTCCAATAAGAAATGTTAAGAAAATATTAAGCAAATCCTAACGAACAATACTTTGTCGAATATTGAGTCCAATAAGTGTCAGAAATTCGAATAGAGGGCAAATATACGGAGAGCTTTATGAACTGTATCACAACATGTGGATCTATAGTCCAAAGTAATGCTAAAGACAAAAAACCATTGAATATTAGGCCACAAGTTCTTTTTATTCGATTTAAGCGATTGTGGGTGTCATATTGTATTAATTGTATTAAATTACTGTAAGCAGCTTTGCTGCTTTATTATAGCCATAATAACCTAAACTCTAGAAGCCGCTGCTTTATTATAGCCATAATAACCTAAACTCTGGAAGCCTTAATAATTTGTTTTTTTTTTTCTAATCTTCAATAAAAAAGTATTGTGCAAAAGGAAAATTTAATTATGCTGAATTTAAATATTTTCTGACACCTGTTAGTATCAATGCATTTTATTCTATGATTGGATTTGAATTTTACAAGGAAAACCACACAACAAAAGTCGCATAAAACAAATACCATCCTCTGCAAAAAAAACACTAAACATAAATAAAACAAAATCCAAGGCTTCAAAATCACATTTAAAATAAAATCCGACTCACTGTCCTTTCATGTGAAACGTCTCTCTTTGCATCAATTTTCAATGCACAGTGAATCCAGATAGAGACCAAAAGAAGCGAAAATAATGTTCTTAAGATACTTATTACGTATGCATGCATGTCGTTGAATTTTGTGTCGTCCTTTGTGGACACTTGTGCAAAAATTCACAATTTTTTTCTGTTTGGTTACCTACTGGGCTGCTGTTTGGTTGTCCATTTTTTTTTTTGTATTTCTTGTCTTTGCGCTTTTTTTTTTTTTGTAACTCATCACGCAGATGGAATTATGATGAATTAAAAGTGTAAAGACTTATTTCAAGGACATAGACAGATGAAGATGACAAACGAGGTCGTCGTCGTCATCCCCATCATCGTGTTTGACCGGTGTTGTGTTGTCGGGACAAAATTCTAGTAGCAATATAGTTAAGCAAACCAGAAGCCAAATGGACCGGCACCGGACACACTCTTGCTATCTCTTTTGCTCGTTCTAGTGTAAGTGGCCATCAGTGGTGATTTTTCGTGTCCGAGAATACAACATTGTTGTGTGTTTGGAATTTTTTTTGTGTGTACACTGTGCAGTAATTTAATGATTCCCTGGGAAACTACCACGAGGAAAGGATTTCATTCTCGGAGGGGATGTGCATATGCAATTTTTAGCTCAGAGCTAATAACTTTATTCGAAAAGAGAAATGGTTTTTGTTTTTTTTGTTATATATGAGAAAATTATATTCCTTGAAACAACGATCGAGGGATAATCTGTCGAGTTGTTAAGACGTTTTGTGTAGACTGTCTGATGTTGATGATGATGGTCCGTCCATTGGATTTGGGGAATTATGTGTGGAGTTGGGTTGAAAAGAACACACATATTATCACTTTCTAATTGCACAAAGTCAAAGGATTAACATAAAACGTTAAGAGTAAAAATGTGTACATAATTAGTTGAAACAAAAGAGTTCATCAACGAACTGGTTTTATAAAAGCACGTAAATTATGCAAAACATTAATGTGGAGTTCTTTGAACTATGTAGAACATATATTTTTTTACACACTAGCCGGATAACTGGATTTGAATTTTGAATAACTGTAGAACGAAGCATATCCGAAACAATCACCCCTATCGAGGTATCCGTTTGCAAGAAATGAATTTTCTACCGAGGTAGCAGTGCCGATTAGCATTTCGAAAAGATATTTCGACGAAATGTAACTCACATGATCGCGTTGATTCGACAATATTTGACAGCATTCAAATTCTTCCGAAGTTGTCCGACGAAGAATTGCTGCGGAAGAAAACGAACGCGATTGTATGCTTTTTTTATTTTGTTCTGCAACGGATTGCTCTAAAGCGAATTGATTGGAATGACTTTCGTTTCGGAAATTGTTTCGAACGGATACCTCGATAGGGGGGTAAAACCCTTCCACATTATTTAAGAGGTGTTCATATTAGCTAGGCATCTCGCGGACAACTTAGCTACAAGGTCATGAGTCATGACATTGTTATGCGTTTCTTCAATATTGTTTTCGAGCGAACACTAGGGACACAATCTTCCATAAAATATGTCCACTACTAGCATGATGACAATGGAATTGGCATCATTGGTCGCACTCAACGAGATTTCACCGACGCTGTATGCTAGTATAATATTATAGGACGGGCGCAGTGGCGTAATGGTAAATACGATGAACTGCCGCGCAGAAGGTTTGGGTTTGAAACCCAGCCGTATCAACACCTAAATGATTTTTACTGTTTCTCCTCTCAGTTGTCAAGAACAGTTTATCTCAACTTAGCCGTTGAGAGTCGGCATAAAACAGGAAGTCCCCCCATGATGCCTCCGCTATTATTTCTGCCGCAACAACACCTATCCAGAAATCAACCGCTGTTTTTGAGACTGAATGGGAAAGCTTACTAGACATTAAAGTTAGTAACAATATCTATATAAGACCCTGATCATTACAGTTCTGTTGTACCCTGAAGCATGGTCTCATGGAATATGGTCTTCAATGAATCTTTGGTCACATTTGCGTTGCCAAGGTATGAATTCAACCAAGAACTTTACGAGCATTATATCGACCTAGGCTTGGTAAAAAAAACTCTTCATTGGAAGATTGAAATAGCTAGGACACCAATGTTGCAGCTCGAATAATCGTTGTTTCCCATCTAGTGGAGCGCAGACGTAGAAACCGGCTTCATTGAACTTGAAGAGCGTACCTGAAGGTAGCCACTTTAAGACCGACTGAATTAGAACACATGTTGCCTGAGGTCCGACTTAATAAGAGGTCTACCTTTACTCGGACTGTAACCCTACTTAGACATGTAAGAACGTTAAAACTCAACGGCGTTAACAAGGGTGGAGTTTTCTTTTACATATCTCAGATTACATTAACGTCAGTGACATTTACGGTGCGCTGTAGTAAAAACTTTATTGAAATTGCTAGTTCTACGGTATTGGAATTGCTTTGGGAAAACGAGAATGCTGACGTTGGAACTAGTGCTTTCACACCGAACCGAAAACTGAGTTTTCCGGATTAATTTATTTAAGACGGATAGAAGAAGATTGTAAATTTTTCTAAACAAAATTATTTGTCCATATTTGCAGTGACACAAAATATCAAAATAACAATCCCCTCCAGAGTAGTCGTTTTTATGATTTAAGAAATTACGTGTTTGCCCGTTTTTAATGCGATACACTGTATAATCCTGTTTGGGGAGACAAAGTGATTATTCGATTATTATATAGCACCCTTCTACTTGCACATCTGTTTGTCTATGCGATGCCCATAATTCTGTGAATTCCTATCTAATAACCTATGGTACAATGAAAATGACACATTTACCAGACAGAATTCCTTCAAATGACCAGCACCACAATATATATGATGTGATGCTCCAATTAACACATTTGGACCATTTACCCTGAATCCATCAAACAGACAAGAAAACAACCAAGAGCTATTTGGCTGAACCCCTCTAATAAACTAAACAAACGCTTCCTCAGGTATATGTGCACAAGTGCGTCCACATCCAACACAGATTCCAACACACACTTTGTTCAAACGCTAAATACTTACCAAACGCTTAACGCCGAACTGTATGCCCGCTTCCTAGATTTCTTCGTTGGTATCTAAATGCGTGGACAAATATTTACAAGGCATCAGTGTCTGGGAGTAGGAACATCAGCAGCAGCAAAAGCACCGTCCAAGAACACGCTTCGGTGCCAGCCAAAGAGTGAAGTAAGCGCAACTGGCGTGCACGTCATGTTGCATCATTCATCATGGGCACACAGAAGGATCAAAATATGTCTTCTGCCCATCATATTCCTCGCACATAGAGCGAGAGCAAACCGACATGGCGGCGCAGATTCACATCGGGTCTCCGGTGGTGATACACAGAGTGGTGTCGCCATTGCCGCTGTTATGCGCGCGCCTACCACCCATAAGGAAGCCCCCATTCCGCTCTGCCATGCTACTCGCAAGGTGTTTCTTCGTCATCGTCATCATCATCATCGTCGTTGTCGTCTTCCACATGGTTTTTTTTCTCTCTCTCACTGTGTATCTCTCTCCCACTCTGGCTCAGTGCAGTTTCACGTATTTCATGTGCTATATAATTTAATCCCGTGGAATTTAGTTGAAACATTTGTAATGCGGCGGCGACGTCGACAGGCCAAGTTCCAGGAAGAACTCCCCGAAGATGAAGAAGAAGAAGCAGTAGCCAGAGCACAAGTGCGCTTATTTGCTGTCGACTTTTTTCTCAGGTTTTTGTGAATTTTTTGGTTTTTTGTTCGCCGTTTAAGTATTCTATCAGTTTTATCATCATTTGTCCACACAGTGGTAGGAGGTGCATTTAACAAACATAGGGTGCACCTGATTAACATGATGGTCTCATTGTTGCGTCTTTGTGTTATGTTGTCCACTGTAGTGCGGCGGTGCAGTGCATAGCCTCGTACTCGGATTCGTACTTGACTTTGTGGTGATGATGCGTTCTCGGCTACGTGTTGGGTGGTGGTCATTTATTATGCAACAAAAAGTCAGATGGTGAAACAACATGGACTGTGCGGAATGCCAAGTGTGGTATGCGAGGAGCAAATATTTGTTTCAGAATTTTTAACCCTTACATGGGTGGTTGTCTGCCACTTTTATGCAGGATCTTGCCATAATGTGTTGGCCATGGTTATGTTTTTTTTTATGGTTTTTATAAGATGATTTGAAAGAGATACGCTGCAAATTTGCTACACACCAAGCCCTATTAAGATTGGTACTCTGAAGGTATAAAAAACTATATATTTAAGAAATTGATGTTCGTGCAGTAAATAAATGTGGTTATGGTCGATATTTGACACGAACTGAAAGTGTGTTCAGTTTTTTTTTATTAAAAAAAAGAACAGTATGAGACGTACCGACAATCGTCTTTAAACAGTAACATGAAAAGTCGTTTTAAGCCTCGACAAGGCTTGGGTCGAAATGCAGGTATCTCAAATCTTTGAGGTCGTGTTCTTAAGAGCAGGTCATTTAGAAATTTGAGCCACCAGGTGAAATACAAAGAATCAACTTAGAGTATAGATGGTCAATTTTCGTTAAGTATGAGCAATGAAATGAGCTTGCTACCAATTACCGTACAAAGGTTGCTAAGCAACAGGATCGTTATATACCCAGGGTCTACTTTTGTTCCAACAACCAATCATGCGCACTTTAGTTCTTCTTGCACGATGGTCGGACTTAAAATTGTATTCGGAATACGAATGGCTGAGTTAAGATAAGCATTTCATAGTTAAGATACTACTTGGATGAAATATCATATTATCGCTGGAGAAGAGAAAATAAACAAAAACTGTTGACTGAGAATCGAACCAAAATCATCTGTATGGCAGTTCATTGCATTATCTATGGCGCTAATTAACCCGCTATGAACCAGTCAAATGATATTGAAGAAATTTGAGCTGGCTGTCAAAAGTATAGTCAAAGGGATCAAATGGCTTATGCAACATAGTGCCATAACCAACTAACAGCTAGCAATCCAATGTTGGAACCTCCACAAAGAGGATAATTGATGACATCACAAAAAAATTTATGCAACTTAAAAGAATTAAAAAAATCATAATGGAATATGATAGATCCTAATAAGACTGTCAACATCACAGTTTTGGTTAAAAAGACTTGGTGATATCTGGGCTGAATTGCAGACAGAAAAATCACCTATAGTTACTTATAACTTTTAGACAACGTCCATCGATAGACCTAAATTTGTTCAACACAACTCCTTAGATATCGTAGCCAAACACATTGTCAACTCAAGGCATTAGTTGGTTATTCCTAAGTGGCGTCAGCGCATCACTGAGTTATGTACTAACTCCTTGGCTAGTTGAGTCAGTATCAAACATTGGATTGATCACGACCACATACAGGAATAAAGTTAAAAGCGCAACATGCTCGTTTGTACTCAGGTCCTAGCTTTTTATACCCTAGTTTGTTACATAGAGAAATAATCAAGATATATATGGTATACCTTAAATACAATGGATCGATAGCTGAGTCGAATTAGCCATGTCTATCTGTCTGTCCGTCCGCCCGTCTGTACGTCACCGATTTTTACGCGTTAAAATTTGAGCTTAGATAACAAGATACACAAAAAGTCTACAAAATTTCAAATTCCGCACACTGCCACTCCCAATTTTTTTTTTAGAAAAACATTCTTTTCGGTTAGACGGTTAAGAATTTAGAAAAAGTGTATTTATAAGATGTTTAGACAACCTTAACATCAATATTTCGTCCATATAAAATGTTTGCAACGCCCACTGTTTGGTGAAGGTTTGTTAGTAAAAAGCGGTTTTTGTCAGTTTTGTTTTAAGAAATTCGAAAAAAAAAACATGATGCAAATACGTCCGTAATGACAATACAAACATTTCGTACATAGATCAGTCTCACCCACGCCAAATGTTGGCTATACTCAAAAGCATATATTTGCAATAGAGAAACGTTTTTTGTCGAACCATGAAAGATTTTGATAAACTTTCTGAACAACATGTTGACGATGCCATTTTCTATATTTTATCCCCAAAAAGCTTTTAGCCACGCCCACTTTTTTAGGGATAATGGTTTTAAAGATAGGATGAGATGGGATAGACCATTAAAAGATCCGCATAGCGGATTATAGCCTTCTAACGGTTTTTTTTTTTAAGAGGTTGGTTTTTCGAATCGATATAGACCCGACATTTTGTGGTCAAATCGGGCAACTCTAATGTCATTTCTGTTCAGTTTGGTATACCATTTCTTCATGAACAGGTTGACAAATGAACAACGCTTGCAAATCATGCAAATTCATTTCGAAAATAATGGTTCTGTTCGCGAAGTTTACCGCAAGCTCCGTCCATGTTATGATCGACATAATCGTCCATCAGAGTAATTAATTCGGTTAACCATGGTTCGTTTTCGCACTACGTTTACTCAATGTGATAATACGCATCCACAGAGACGTCGAACAGTGCGCGCCGTAGAAGCAATTGCCGCTGTAGAGCAAAGAGTTGAAGAGGACCCGAATGAATCGATTCGCCGCCGTGCACAGCAATTGGAGCTTTGTCCATCAACTTTATGGAAGTTTTCGCAAAGATATTGGCTTACGACCTTACAAGATCCAGCTTGTGCAAGAATTAAAGCCGCGAGACCATGCAATGCGTCGTGATTTTGGTTTATACGCCGAAAATAAGATCAATCTCGATAAGGATTTTCATCGCACAATTTTTTTCAGTGATGAGGCTCATTTTCGGTTGAATGACTACGTCAACAAGCGAAATTGCCGCATTTGGAGTGAAGAGAATCCACATGAGACCCTTGAGACGTCATGACATCCACAAAAACTGACTGTTTAGTATGCTTTTTGGGCTGGTGGAGTCATTGGGCCATACTTCTTCCGAAATGATGCTGGAGAGTCAGTTACCGTTAATGGAGACCGGTATAGAGCCATGATAACCGACTATTTTGTTCCCGACTTTTATGGCATGAATGTGGATGAGATGTAGTTCCAACAAGACGGCGCTTCAGGCCACACAGTGCACGTAACAATCGATTTATTGAAGGCAACATTTGATGAGCGTATGATTTCGCGAATTGGCCACCAATACCGTGTGACTTCACACCGTTGGATTATTTTTTTTGGGGTTATGTGAGGTCGCTCGTCTACGCCAACAAACCGGAAACGTTAGGGGACTTGGAAGCCAATGTTCGTGGCATTATTGCCGACATACGGCCCCAAATGCTCGAAAAAGTGGTTGAAAATTGGACCTATTTGGCTTTGTTCGAACCAGCCGCGGCCATTTATTTATATTTAAACATTAATGGCATAAAATTGTCCTTTCAATAAACCCAAATTGATGGATATTAAAACTATTTTCTTGTGTTTTATTACAATTCGAAATTCTACACCTCTAAATACAACCCGCTATTTAATATGTTTCTCATAACTATTTATGCATTTGTGAGTAAATTTTACACGATGATGGGACCTCCAAACTCCAAAGTACTGATTGAGATTGAGCTGCTCTGAAAAAATGTCTCTTTACCCTTGCATGATGTCCTTTTAAAAAAATAAAAGTATTAAACCCCTAAAGTTGTATTGCACTTCCATACAGATGTTTATTCTCCCATTATTCGTTTTTCGTTGACAAGTTTTTGAGTCTATACATCAAATACTATTGGCATTAACAGCCTTAACATAGACAAGATCCTTTGGTCAGTGGTATTCGAGATATTATAGGTACTTTTCTTAATACTAAAGGGCCCTACAATTTAACACAGATGCAGCATAGCAAATTGTAGAAGCTCCTCATGCCTGTTTTATACTGTCATTGGATACATTTGGGTTTTGAAATAGTGACCCACCCCCATAAAGTTAGAAAGGAAACGAAAGGTATCCTTTTATTTCGTGCGACTATCGTTAAATACTACGTACACAGCTAATCACAAAAAACCCCTTGTTTTAAGACGCATTCATAAACACAAACAACCGCAGTAAAACCGAATTTTTTAAGATGCTTGCGTTACAAACAAAAATGTCCATAATTTAGTTTTCTAAATCATACACACTCTTAGCGGTCCAAGCCTTGAGGCATTTTTAATAAATTCGTTTCAAAAAAAAAAACGAAGGACAGACATTCCGTCGTTTAAATGTTCATTTGGTGATTATTTTCAATATTGCGCATTTGAAAACGTATAACAGATTCTTATGCATTCATTTAGAAATGAACACTGCACTTGTGCTCTATTAATTTTCAAATGCCTTCGGGGCACTATATCTCTGTCCAAGTACAGAGTAACATACCGTAACGATCTGTCACGTTTTCGAGCTATCAAATAACTCACTTTACGTGCTTAAATATTTGAAATCTGCACAAATTGTAATCACGTACCCGGTTCCATATTAATTAAAAACAAAATGACACACCTATTGGCAAACCACGAATTCCCAAGCAACAAATATTTTGTGTTTCTATTGCGCAATTACCATCATTTATAGCAAAGAAGAAGAAAAGCCCCCTTTGTTGGATACACATCCGCCGAGTGTAGTCATTACATGACTCTGAGCGTTGCAAAATCTCTATTGATGGTAGATTAACAAATTACCAACGTTTTTGTCTTTCCAGAAGATAATGGAAATTGATAATGAGCAGCAATTTTTCAATAAAGTTTTTTGTACTGCTTTGATGTTTTTTTTTTGCAAATTATGTTTTTGCATAATGGGGGCAATCATTTTTGAGGAGGCGATTCGAAATGTTGATTGACAGACATTCAATTATTTTGTTATTTGTTGGAGTTCTGTTATCTAGAGTTGCTTAAAAATATTTATTATACACTTTTCACAGCTCGTACAAAAATCCTCAATCGAAAAAATAGTGATCCAAAAACAACATTTAAAACTGTTAAATGTATAATTTGATATTAGAAGGAATCTGAGAGGATACTTGGTAATGTCCGAAATAGCTACAATTATAACCAAGGTGTTGTTGTCTGTATACAAGCTATTGTTGTAATTTCGATCATTCCATGATTTACTGATTGTTCTCAAATTCAGTAAAATTTTAATTTTGAAATAATTAAGTTAAAAACGTACATAATATATACCAGAATTGGATTGAAATACATTTATCCCCGGTTAACTACGTTGATTACAAATGCACAATCCTCGAAATTGCATCAACAATTCCACTTTTTTGTTGTGATTTTTTGGATTTGGAATTCACAAAAAATGTTGAACGCTCGGCTCGGCCCCCGAGGTATCTATCCGCGGCTCAAATCACATATCGGGGTTTTCAACAGGGACGCTACGAAAGTTGAGCTTCAGGGACAGCAAACGACGCCATATTTCTTGCCGCTCTTTTGACATTTCTCTTCAGTAAGGTTTGCCATTTCATGATGGAAAGATATACGATCCCACAACGAGTCGAAATTAGTAAAATTTACAACCGAAATTCGGAGTCAGTGGCCTCAACGTTAAGAGCGCTACGTCCAATTTATGGTCGTCATAATCGTCCTAGCAGATCAACAATTGAGCGTCTAGTGGAAATTATTGAATCCACAGGCCCAGTACAAAATGTTCCCGTGCTAGTGAGACAAAGAAGTGCCCGTAGTGTCGAGAATATTTCTGCCGTTGAGGCTTCAGTTGAAGAAAGCCCAAATGTGTCTCTCACACGTCGTTCTCAAGCGTTGGGCATCTCTGTGACGTCGTTGTGGCGAATTTTGCGAAAAGATTTTGGCCTCAATCCTTACAAGATTAAATTGACGCAAGAACTGAAGCCGCTTGACCACCAGAAGAGTCGTATGTTCGTGAATTGGGCTCAGCAACAACTTGAAAATGATTCGGATTTTCATCGAAAAATCATCTTCAGCGATGAGGCTCATTTCTGGCTGAATGGCTTCGTCAATAAACAAAATATGCGGTATTGATCAGGCAGCAATCCACACGTACTCCATGAGTCATCATTGCATCCCGAAAAAATTACAGTTTGGTGTGGTTTATGGGCCGGCGGCGTCATTGGGCCGTACTTCTTCCGTAATGATCAAGACCGGCACGTTACTGTGAATGCTACCGTTCAATGATAACCGAATATTTTTGGCCCCAATTGGATGATATGGACTTGGAGGACATGTGGTTCCAACAGGACGGCGCCACAAGCCACACAGCGAATGCTACAATCAATTTATTGGAAACAAAGTTTGGAGAACGTGTTATCTCACGAAATGCTCCAGTCGCTTGGCGATTTGATTCGACGCCGTTAGACTATTTCCTGTGGGGCTACATCAAGTCTATGGTATATGCCAACAAGCCAGCGACGGTTGATGAACTTCGTACGAATATCGAACGTGAGATTGCAGCAGTATCGGCCGATTTATGCTTGAAAACCGTCGTAAATTGGGTTCAGCGTCTGGACTTCTGCAAGCGTGCCCGTGGTGGCCATGCAAAAGAAATCGAGTTCCATACATAATGGCATCGAACGTACTTTCACAGGAATAAAGAATTTCATTGATATCCAAAACCGTTTTTGTTTTATTTAAGAAGCTTTTGTAGCGCTCTTATTAAAAAAACGATACAGTGTGTCTGTCTGTCATCAGACAAAATATACGTCGATTCGTAGGCAAATTCCGCCACTTAATCTTATCGGAGCAGAGCGTAGCTGTCAAAAATATAATTTCAAAATGCCCCGATTTAGCTGACACAATGTCAGATAATGTGGCTTGTATATGACTTGTAGATGCTTCCTTTATCAAGATTAAAACCTGATAAAGGAAGAAGACAAAGACGTCAACCGGATAGTATATATTTAACAGAATTCCTAGAAAAATACAGAAACTATTTTCCTTCATAAGAAATTAGAAATACAAAACCCATAAAAAAGCTTAAATTCTCTTATTTGTTTAATCCTATTCATCTCATATGACTGTTCTAAAATATCTTCCAGAATACATGCGCAACCCTCTAATATCCATCGACATACAATAGGCTGTGCAATCAATCTTTTAGGTCGCAGTGCTGCCTTACCAACTGTCATTTTAAGTGGGCAGGCTAAATTTAACGTACACTGCTGATACCGAGTACCTACGTTGGTAATAAAATTCCTTCCTTCCACAAGACTGAACCTGAACTCCAAAACATGATTATTTGTATCGCACATTGTGCTCATCCCTTTGCTTCTGCCAATAACTACAGGAATGCCCCCCCCCCCCACCGCAGATGAATACAATTCCGAGTTCATTCAAGTTGAATGGTCAGATTCCACGAGATGAAGTGCAAATCTAGCCAAAAGGATTACTCATACTCAAACGCCTCATGGTTATTCATCGTCATCATCGTCATCAACTGCATCATTTTTCTTCTTTTTGTTTTCCTTTCAAAAAGATGGACAAGTCAGATGAAACCATAAAATGCTATCCAACGAAAAAATTAAATAAGCAAAAAAAAAATTACAAAAAAAAGCCAACTGACACTCTGCAAGCTCCTGCTGGAGGAAGTACTGATACTCAATCTCGCACTCAATGTGATCCTTACTATTTAACGGTTTAAACCAATTTTCGATGTTAATACTCTCGGACAGTGAGTAATCCGTGTGTGTGCGCACGCGCACTTAGCGAATTCCACTTTTGTATTCGAATCGGATGATTGGTGGTGTCTCTCAGTTTGACATCCTGGTATCCACTATATCCCCGTCGATACAAAAGCAGTAATTCTAAACAGGTTTCACGCATTACAAATCTCTGAATCGGCCGGGCTGGCCCGGCGCATTCACATTACATTCGCGATCCACTCTACTCTGTGCTGTCCCCGACTGACTGTGCTTCTTCGTACTTTTTTTTTGTTTTTTTTTGCGCGCGTTTCCTTTTTTTCGGTTTTTGTTCTCCATCTTCATCTGACACACATCGACCACTCAATGATAAATTGAAAGGTTCAAAGGACACATTTATCAGATGGATGGAGGAGATACGACGCGAGAGTGAGTGGTCGCATTGCTGTGTGTTGGAAATGGAAGGATATCAGAACTGTAAGCGTGCGCACAAGCGCAATGGGATCCACTGCGCGTACAATAAATTGATTGATTTAGCTGCGGGGATTTATTTATTAATTTCTCTTTGGACGTTGCAGTTTTTTTCTGTTTTTCGTTGATGATTAAGCGCGTATTGAAGAAGAAGCGGAACCAGTTTAATGATGCGAGCGAGGCTTAGAAAAAAATACGAGCTTCCAGAGTGCAAATAGTTTTTGCCAAGGGTCTCCTATTAATAGCCGAGGCATTATAACTGACAGACATCTGCAGAGAAAATTTAAAATTTCGACTTGTCCGATTGCAGATAAACATTTCTTGCAACAAACTGGAAGTCGGAAACAATTATTAGCTACGCGCCGCCATGCCAATATTTAAATTCCTCAAGAATCACATTCTAGTCAAGGAAAATAAAAATTGCTGACATTCAATTATGACATTGATGCAGCGGAGCACTCTGAGCTCTGAGGAGGAGTGGTTATGTGTAACCATCACTATATCTGATTAATATTTAAAATGCAAATAGATACTGTGATGATGTCGCGTCGGTGAGCGAGGTGGCAATCGTTCCGACAACACGATTAAATTAAAATGTTAACTTAATGCATTAGAATGCACTCTGTGAGATTTCCTAAATGATGTTGTTAGGCCGAGACCGAGACATTCTCTGAACAGGAATGCCGCCTTACAAATGACAATGTTTACAAATAGTCACACACAATTTTGTTGTTTCTTTATTTCGATGGGCGTGCTGCTGGGGACCGTGGTGTTAGTGTGGGTACATCTTCATCAGCGTCAGCTACTTATAACCAGTTGGGTTAAAATGTGTAAGCGTTGAGTTGAATAAATTAAGCAGGCAAACTAATGGTAGATCCAAAGATATCATGCGGACGGGGAGATATACAAATGAAAACTCTGTGGACTCCATATAATAAGTGTTTTGTAAGTCCTCAATAAAACCATAGAATTATTATCAAATTATACAAAGTCGAAGAAAAATGTGATTTTTGTCACTCGGTGTAATCATAACTCATCGACAACAATCTGAGAAGCATCCGCCATAATATGAATATAGGAACGACCCCGTATCAAAAAATGCAGCTAATAGTGTTGTCTTACTAAATTCCGGATTATGTCGGAATGGAAAGTGAGATGGCAAGTGTTTAAAGGGGCAGCAATGTCAAAACCAGAAGGAACATATAGTAAAGCTGCTTCTTAGGCCAACTATAGGTTTTAGTAGTCAATAAAAAAATTGGTCAAGTTCTTGAGGTATCTATCATCTCAAGTCAGTTTAATACCAACATATTATGTCGGAATAGGGGGGGTGTAGAATATTCCCGAGGTAAGGTATGCCTGTCGTAAAAGGCGACTTAAATCCAAAAAGTTTAAACTTTTCACAAAAGTTAAAAAGAAAATAACATGCAATGAACAAAACAAAAGATTTGAATACCCCAGGTGGTAGGCCAGTTACACTGGTAAATCCACCCTCTTCGGAGGTCGGTCCCATGGATTCTGGGGGGGACCATTTATTGCCTAGTAGCGACCCTTTCGGAAGATGTAAAAGGGTCGAAAGAACACCCCCATCTAAAAAGGTAGATAACAATGAAAACCTTAAGGCTAAATTTTCAAAAGCCTGTGAAGAAAGAGATGGGTTTAAGCAACTCAATGAGGCACTGCTGAGAGAAATAAATAATCTGAAGCAGGAGTTGCAATTGTTGAAAGAACAAATCAACGGCCAAAAAAAAGAAAATGCTCAGACTGTCGAGTTCTCAACCGATGAAGAAGAACTTAAAAAAGAGACGGAAGGGCATCGTCACATGGGGAATAAAAATAAAAAGCGTAAGATGAGTACATCCCCGAAAATCTCATTTCAAATGGATAGCTGTCAAAATATTGAGATTGATCCAGGTAAAGGAAATTAAATTAAAAAAATAATCAAACCTCCACCAATCATAGCGCTTCCAATAAACAACTATGAAAGCCTAACCAAATTATTGAAGGAAAATAAAATAAAAGCAAGCACAACCCTTATTAATAATAATGATATAAAAATTAATGTGGTTGAAGAGGCAACGTACAGAAACCTCACCAAAATACTAAACCAAAAAAAAGTGCAATGGTACTCTTATGAAAGTAAGCAATCCAGGCCTATAAAGGTAGCAGTAAAAAAAGTACACTACTCATGCTCGCCTGAAAGCATTAAAAAAGACCTAAAAGAGAAAAAGTTCAAAATAATAGAAGTAGTCAATACGCTTAAATTTAAAAGCAAAGTACCACTTCCAAACTTTATGCTCAGTTTTGAGCATGACGAAGACATAAAAAAAATCTACGGAATAAAAGACATACTTGGAATAAAAGTTGAAATCCACACATTAAGGAAATCTAAACTCGTTCCACAATGCAAAAATTGCCAAAAGTATGGTCACACACAAAAATACTGAAGCGCAAATTCAAAATGCGTAAAATGCGCGGGAAGTCACCATACTAAAGACTGTATGAAAAAAAAAGATGAACCGCCAAAATGTGCGAATTGCAACGAAAATCATCCAGCTAGCTATAGAGGATGTACAGTTGCAACAGAAATTCAACTTGCTAAAGACAAGAGGCAAAAGAAACCTCACAACAGACTAAATATGGACGCACCTAAAGTCAAAAAGGACTTACAACAAAGCACCCAAACACAAATCAATACCCAAGAGTTAAAAGTCTTAAAAGACACAAAATTAAAACCAACTGCGGGTGCAAAAATAACATATGCTCAAGTAGCATCAAAACCCACAGGAAAACCAGCTGACAAAACAGAAAAAAATAATATAAAACCAATGGAAACCCTAATGACACAAATCCTTAATAGAATGGATTCCATGGAGAAATGTAATAAAACAATATTAGAAAGGAATCTATTCTTGAGAGACAGAGCAGCAACAAAAGAGCTGTACCAAAAAGACAAACATGATGGATAAAATAAAAATCCTTGAATAGAATGCTAATGGTATCGAGAATCGCAAGGAAGAGATTCAAATAATACTCGATATTAACCAAATCGATGAATGCCTCATCTCAGAGACTCATTTAAAATTATCTACAGACTTTAAACTGCAAGGATATAAATTATATTACACCCCACATCCTCACAATTGTGCAAAAGGAGGGGCTGCAGTCTTAATAAAAACCGAGATTGAACACCATATAGAAACCAAATTCCAGTCATGTGCGATTCAAGGGATCTCCATAAGAATAAAAACGAACAGTGGGCAGATATCAGTTGCATCAGTATACTGTTCCCCTAGCTATAGAATACAGAAAAGTGACTTTAAAAGTCTTCTTGAAATATTTCACAATAGATTTATTGCGGGAGGAGATTTTAATGCCAAAAAAAAGTATTGGGGATCTAGACTAACGAATACTAGAGGAAGAGCTTCGCTTGAAACAATTAAAGAATGTGGCAGTAAATATCATTCGGTGGGAAAACCTACCTACTGGCCAACAGATAGGAATAAAACCCCAGATCTTGTCGACTTCTTTATAACAAAAAATATCTCCTCGAATAATATAAATGTGGAAGAAGGGCCAGACCTACAGTCAGATCACTCTTCAATACTTTTCACACTTGGCAATAAAATAATAATGAAAGAACAAAGTCCAACACTAGATAACAAGCTAACTGACTGGAGCTACTTCAGAGAGAAGTTGGGCAATTATTTACACTCAATATACAAAAAGCTGCATGGGCTGCAACTCCAAAAATAAAAAACAAAATAAAACAAAATTCATACCCTCCTGTAATATGTGAAATTATTATTATTTTTAGATCGGGTTAAAGTCCCTCACTATTGCAGAAGGTTCCCTCGCGATAAAACCTCTGCAATGTCTTCCGATGATTTTTCCTTCCAGCGAACCCCCACAAAAAAAACAAAAAAATATTATGTCGCATCCTAGGATAAACAAAAATAGGCAATTTCAAATACATAAGGACTAGAGAGCTATAATACCTCATTTGAGCATTGGTAAGCGATAAACAAAGTAAGGCAGGATCTATTTGCATGATTTTCAAGAAAAGCTTAGGAGTTCGCCATTCCTTCAACAACTTTGTTGAGTTAACTCTTGGTTAGATAAGTTGGTTTAAATAATAGCACTCATAGTTCGACTGAGCCCTGAAAAATTGTCAGCAAAATATTCAAAAAAAGGTTAGCTTCTGTGAAAGGCAAGGACCCATCATTTTGTCGACCGGGCACACAATTTCTCTTGTCTTAAGAGATCTGCGCTCAATATAAAGTCCTCCAGTATATTGTTATATTACTGATCCATTATTCAGCAGTATTAAACTGTGCTTAACAATAACTTAAGCACCACAGATCCACCCATGATATGAGCCACCACATTCCATACACTATGGACGTTGTCATCATGCCCAGTCATTGCAATTTGCAAGACAAGCTTTTTTGTGGCGAAATTAAAAACTAACGTGCAAAAATGGAGGAAAACCTCTCGAAAAAACTCGTACTTCAAAAGTGCATTCCAAAATTCCTTCGTCTCTGTGTTATATCTCCTGCACGGATACCCACTCATTCGTACATATCGGTGTATTATTTTAAAATTGACTAAAAATTAATGAAAACTGAAAACGATCGCTGTGCTGATCAGCAGGAGATCAAGAGTAAAGTAAATAAGGAAAAAAGGAAAGACGCAGTAAGAAGAATAAACTGACATGCATTGGCACATAATGAGAATATTCAATTAAAAAGTCAATTTTTCACTTGGCAATCAGCCGCAAATATGTTCAAGTCAAAGCCACTCAGCGGCGGCGGCGAACAAAAACAAACTGATTGTCTGTTGTTCTGTCTTCCTTTACAGTTAGACGATGAGGAAGACGATGGACCGCGGTACACACTCGCATCTCTTAGAAGGAAAACGCACTCGCCGAGTTTGCTGGTCAACTCTTTCGTCTGTTCCACTTTTTTTTGCGATGCAGTTTTGTCGCCTCCCCTCTCTAGCGGTCACGATCGCGCTCTCACTCTGTGTCTTTTCACTAATTTATGCGAAAATAAATAAGTTTAAATGGACACATAGGGTGGGTGGGGGCGAGAGGGCAGTGATATACCATATCACATGGGTCCTAGTGGGCAATAATTCTTTGCGTTTCAATTTCAATCTTTCTCTGTCGGCTGGCGAACGCAAAAAACCGACACAAAAAAAAACATGATTAATCAATTTAAACGCCAATCCCACATTGGCCCTTCGTTCTTCCTTATACGGCCTCACCCTCCGCCCATCATCCAACCGTTGGCCTTCGTATTTGACTGTTTGCGTTAATCTTTGGTAATTATTTTGCGTGTGTAGCCCGAGACCAAAGATTTATTCGATAATTAAGAAAGTTGCCGGAGAGTACTCAAATATTCATTAGGATGAAAGTAAGAAAACGGCAAAGGATATCTTTGCGCCCAACTCCTCCATCACAATGCGCGCCAATTTGGTGGAGGATTGTTGGATGTTGCGCGCGCGCTAATCAGCGGGTTAGCTTGTTGCCATCTCGCCATCTCTCATTGGGATACTTTGACGACGACCTACATCAAGAAGAAATGTGTGCGTGGGGTTGGCAGCGAGAGTCGGTGAAAGAGTTGTATGCGCACACAACAACAGAATATGCAACAGCAGAAGAAGCAGCAGGAAAAAAGCGGTCAACATGGTTTGGGTGTATTCACACATTGATTTGATAAATTGGTCAACAAGTGTGGAAAAATAAAAAATAAATCAATTAAATCCGCAAAAGAAAGAGTGTGCACGACTGCGCAGAAGAAATTTTGCACGCTGTGGAACAAGATATATTTTTTTGATTTGCCATTTCTGTGCGTATAGCTGTGGTTTCGGGCGTGCATACAGATTGGAGGTAACTGTTTCTTTACTTAAATGAAGGTGGGGGAATTGGATGCAGACGGAGAGATGTATATCTTGTCGGCAGACATCCTATCATTTGCCATAATCACCCCTATTCACCAGAGTTGTGTCAAATCGAAAAATGGAATGACAGCGACAAATTGTTAGTCGTATTTAACTAACAAAAAATGGTTGTTGTAAATTAAAGAGATACATTTCTCAATAAAACATTCCTTTTATTATTCATAAACGAAATTCAGTGTCGCAATTAGCTGTTTTCGAATTATTCAACCATCCCGGCTACTTACAAAATATATTCCACGAATTCTCCGTACTCTGCAGTTGCCGATTTTGAATTCTAAAAGTTGCGAGAGAGAGAGACAACAGCATCCGGTGCAGTAGCCTAGTGGTTGGTTAACGAGTTGGACTACTAAGCACGGGGTCCTTGGTTCGAATCACAAAAATAGCAAAATCAGCGTTTTTTCACCTCTTGCGAAAGTCTGTCAAATACTCAAGAGTAACATTGTCACGAGAAGCTTCTTAAATATGGCATTCGTATTCGTCGTTACATCGCATACACAACTGAAGAAAGAAGCAAGGCTTAAGGCCCTATATATGGGCCGTAACAGCTAGACATTTCATTTTTTTTTCTGGCCTGTCCACGGAAATACTCACGAGTATGCACTAAGAACGTGGAAAAACAATCCTAAAAGGGACGAAAAAAGATGACAGTGTCTTCCCCTACTTAGGGAAATGACAACAGTAACTTAGAAATAGTTGCGCAAAAGCAGAGAGCCAAAAAGCCACTCGAAGAGTTTGTGTAAAACTGTTGAAATCATTTGTCAATATAAAATATTAGCGAGATAGCAGTAACATCGTAAAAACGTATCAATCATAGGAATATTAATCAGCCAGGATCCTTAAATTAAGCACGGTACTTCAGAAATGAATCAACAAACTGACAGACAAGTGTTTAATAATAAGACAGGGGGTTAACGATTTTATATGACATATAAAATTTATTGTTTATCCGTAAACCGTTACTGAATATCCTTTCAGAAGTAAATCTTTTCACAGTTCACCAAAACACAATCCGCAAACCGGATATAAAATCCTTAAACGGACTCTTATGTCCCGTACTTCTTCTTAATTACAAGCAAACCCAATAGCTTGGGTTTATTGCGTGTGCGCTTGCGCACACATACAGAATTCATCCTTTTGCTAGTGGGGATCATGGTGTAATAAAATGCCCAAGTTCCGAACAAATGAGCGGAACAGCATTGAATCCAATGGACTAGGGTACATGTATAGGCGCTAGTTTTTTGTCCAACCCACTTCCAGAAGGAGAATCATTCTAGTTTGTCCACAAAACAACCACCTCCATCATCAACATCCACCATAAACACCACCACCACCACCGCCACCGCCGCCTGCCTCGGTCTACTTATGGAAAATCGGATAAAATTCATGGCTAATCTGGTTGTGGAACAGCTTTGTGGTGTGGATACTCGAGTGTCCGGTCGTACCGTTTCTTAATTTTTGTCTCTCCTTTTTTTCGGATACTTTCCTTTTGGAACACTTTTCACGCAAGATGACATACATACCAGCGAGAATTCACTCACACACATGAGAACTATCGTCGCTGGGTGACCGCGATATATAATGTCGTCAGCTGCATCTTGTCGCGTATGCCAATCATTGATCATTATAGTTCCAATAATGGAACCCTGTGGTAGGTCATAAATCATCGCTCAGCCATCGCCCAGCAGATGGGTCGCGTGTGGTGTTGTCTTTTTGCGCAACGCGTACACGAGTTTTGTTCGAAATGAACGCTGAGAGAGGACGCGGATTATAAAGCAAAAAATCTGCGAGCGCGAGAGCAATCTGTTCTTTTTTGATAGTGGGTGAGACGAACATACAATAGTGGCAGTGGGGTTCAGGGTTGGGTTTATTTGTTTGCGCAATGCCGGACATGACAGCCACATTCACTGATTGAGAGAAAGAGAGAGCGCGGAGAGAGTGGTGATATGACATGTAGGAGAAAACGCAAGATGAAGTGAATACCGAAGATAACATCTGGAATGGAGATAAAAGGATTTTTTGTAGAATGCAGGAAGGATTGACATTTTTATTTGGACACACATATGTCAATCGTGGGCATGGAGATATTTTGTCAAAGGTGCCGCTAAAAGTTAGGTTTTGGGACAGCAAAATCAATATTTGAATGTTCTTGGTGTCGAACTGAACGAATTATGTGTCCATATGAGTAAGTTTTGACGCAAAAATAAAAGAAGAGTAGGAAACCGCTGGTGAAGGGGAATGATATCTAAAAGATTAGCCACTTTCATACTATGAAAGGATAACCGACGTTCCAGTATTGAAGCGTTTGAGAACAACAAATCTGCTAGTTCTGATGAACTATCAGTAAAAGAATCTTAATATATGGATGTTTATACTGCTAGATTGAGTTTTTTGAGCAGCTAATTAAGATTGGATATACAAGCTGTCGAAAAATTGAGATTTCTATGGTGGATTATTAAATTAATTCAACGAGTAAGGGTGAGCAACACCAAATGCGTTAGGTACTCAATGTCAAACTTCTCCTTCGACGGTTTAGTCTAGTAATATGTACATTTATAGATCGACTTCTGAGAAGTAATATTGGTAGGACTAAATAAAGATAGCTGAGGCAATTCCATGATCAGTGTCCACGTGAAACTAACTAGCGACCCGACCCGACTTCGACCGGGTACAATTCGTTTTTAAATCCAATAAGCTGTTGTAGTGTAATTAGGGTTGTTTAATGACGAAAAACTTGATTTCTGCTAGACCTCGAATGTTCAGCTGCTGTAAGTGATACAGCAATTTTGAATACTCTATATCCTGCCCAGGAAAATGCAGATCATTAAAATGAAAACCATATCTAAATCCGTTCAGCAGTTCTCGAACTTACAGAGGGTGCAAATGATATTGATAAAAAAAAATTATCATAACCTACACCCGACTGATACCTGTATTGGCCCGAAATTTAATAAAATGTCATTGGGGAGAGCTTAATTAATCGTCAAACGCCTATTCGCATCGAATAAGATATCTCCCAAGTTTACGATGCCGCACTCAAACCTGCCACTCACGCCAGCCTACGCCAAGTGTCAAATGTCAAAAACAATATATACACATCACCTGTAAAACCGATAAAGCTGACTTTACATTCCTTTTTATTGCCAAAGCACACACAGGCACGCTGTTGTGAATTGGGCACATATATGATAACGACCACTGACTGGTGTTCGATTTTATTTAAATTTAATTCCTTTAAGTTTTATTTTATTATGCAAATGCAAATAAAACCATGCTCCAATCGCAGCGACAACTTGCGCAAAAATAATAAAACTCTAGTTTCATGGCTTAATAAACAGCAAGCGAATGCTTGCAAGAGAGATAACCCAAGCGTTTAGGGTGTAATTCCGCAAATGACCAAGTGGTCGGTTTTTTGTTTGCGCAGCGATATAGTTATGGGGTACCTAACCTACTGCAACGGCTATTGTTCAAGTTGTAGTGGCAATCATTGGAAATCCTGGTGCGCAAAAAATTAGGCTACATGCACGCGCAAGTAATAACAAAAAAATAAAGCAAATCGGTGAGTAAGTCAGCAGGAAGTTAAAAATGTTACGTCCAATGCCATTAACAATGGATAAGCTGAGGTTTATGTGTGCCTCTTTTGGAATTCTAGTGCGAGCCAATAGTTCTTGTTTCTAAAGATTTGTAAAGCGATCTGTTAGTTGGCATGGCAGTGGTATGTTATTTCTATGGATAGCTTTACGAGCCAATGTGCCAAATCGATTATCGAAATCACTTATTGGGCTTGATGATGGCTAGGGTAATGCATACATTTTTCCATGAGGTATCTGGAGCTGCGTTTAGTTATGTTTTGAAGTAGGATGATATATAGAAATAATATACCTACAGGCTGGCCCAAAATGTATCACCTAATGCCAGATTTGATTTTTTTTAAATAAACAGATGCTGAATTAGTGTTCCGTTCCTCAAGAGTAGTTCGTAAATGTTTTTGGTTAAATGGGAATTTCGGCGCAGATCTATCGGTGTGTTACAGTTAAAACACAAAGGCGATTTGCCACTCACATAGAAGATACTAGAACAACACAATATAACGGAAGAGGCTCCATCGACATCGAATAGACGACAAGCCATCCGCTTGGTCATCGCACTTTAGTCTCTGGAGTGCATTCTAGTAAAATACCTGGGGATATGTCCCTGCAAGCAATGCAAACGCGTGTAAACTAGGCTCCCACTCCCATAAACTTCAACAACTTGGGGAATTTTCGATTGTATTTTAAATAAGCCGCAAGGCCCATTCCTCATCTAAACAGATATACGTAAACAAACAAAATGTGGGCTCCTGTTGTACTGTCAATCCACGTATTATTTAAGAACAGACTCCATTATCTAATGCCTTCATAAAGATAATCGCGTCAAACTATACTCATGCCCTCCTTAACCTTAACAACGCTGTAGACGATTTATATCTGAATGAATACGTGGGTACATATCATTCACGTAGAACCCATACATTCACTCAAAGTTATTGCAAAAAGGAACTAAGGAAATCCAAGCCCAAATCCTGGAGAATATTCTGTGATCAAATAGAAAAGACTTCCAAGGCGTCTAGACTACGAAAAATCCTCTGCACTAGTAAAACTATATCCAGCAATCTCAAATCGAGTCCCGATTGAATAAAGAAACCCGCCACAAGCTCAATTTTTCGAAGACACGGTTACTTTGACTGGTAAGCCATACAGAACCACAATTTTTCTACCACAAATTCAAGAGTAGAGGACACGTTGTTCAAACAGTAATATGCAACCGCAGACGCAGTTATCGAAATTTTCTTAAAAAGATTCATTGTAAATCATTTTACGGATACATTACCACATACCCAATTTGACTGCTCTAGAATTCTTTCTTTGGGTTTTTTGTTAAGTCATAGCAAAGAGTATAGAACCACATAGAGTATGCATCACATTTAAAATTTTGTAGCGATTAAGAAAATTTTCGTTGTATGAGATTCGCACTCTATGTAGTTCTACACTCTTTGGTCATAGGGGCACGAAAACAGCCAACTTCCAAGAGAATGTTCGACAAGGGTGCAAGACATTAAATATTCAAGTTTTTATAAAACGATTACTGGCAACAAATGGAAAAAGGAGGATTTTGCGAAATTCGGTGTTTAAGTGGTGGAAAGGGGACGAGCTATTTTCAGTTTTTTTTAATCGACACTAAATGTGATAATTTCTACTTAATCCTACTATGCACAAAAGATACACAATTACCGCCATGCTTGTCAGCTAGCCGTGATAATGAACATTTCCAATTTTGGCTTTTCAATATTCAAGCTTCTTTCAGAAAAATATCGTTCCTACAACAGTCCGTTAAATATTCATTCATGTGGAAATTATCCACTTGAAAATACTTTCAGAAACATCTGCTTCTAGATTAAATACCAATTCCCATTTGGTAAAAATGCAAAGCAATTAACCAGTCAAAACACCACCCCCAAGGCATCCATTTCCTGACTCTCCATCCCAAAAAGAATCCCACTCTCAATATGGACCAACTACTTAGCACTTTGCGGACAAAACCAAAAAAAAAATTAAACGAATTTAAACTAACACAAGACTCACCTCTGCCATATCCCTGGGTATGTTTGGCGAAACTATTTACTACCGCATCGACAGCTTCTTTTAGCACCTGTTTGGCCCGTGCATCAGGTGCCGTCCCGACTGTTGTGCCATTTGTCTGTACGTTAGCCGATGTTGGTGGCGGTGGCATTGGTGCTTGAATTTTACCATTCCCCCGTACGACAGAATGATTGCCGGTTACTGCTGCCGTCGCTGCCACTGTTGCTGCTGTTGTTGCTCCTGTTACCACGGATGTTCCTGTTGCTGATGCCACTACAGCGGATGCTGTTCCTGTTGTTATCTGTTGCTGTTGTTGTTGTTGCTTTTTAACAACCATTGATACGGATGTTGTTTGTGGCTGTGATACCTGATGATGGTCACTTGATAATTGTAATTGTTGCTTCTGTTGGAGTTTTGTATTTGGTTGACCACTACTATTGTTCATTATAACGACGCTACCATTACTAGCGAGAGTGCTTAGACTGCTGCTGCTCCTGCTACTGTTGGTACTTTCGATAATGTCCTTACCATAGAACCGAATGCTATTGCGAAGATGCGGAGACGACTGTTGATCTGGACTACTGCCGAGTACATTGAGTTTATGCGATGTCACCAGGTCGCTAGATTCGAATTTGTTCATCACTTTAGTGTGTGGATAGTGATTGACAGTTGGTGCCGATAAATGTGAATACTGTTGTGGTTGTTGCTGCTGCTGAGGGATTATTGTGAGTAGGGACATTCTTTTTGTTGCACATGATTGGATTAGAACACATTATTTAGAGTAATGGAATTTTTTTTACTTTACATTGTTTCAAATTTTAATCACTGAAACGGGTTGAGATGGAGTTTGGCAAATGATGGGCGTATGGCTGGCAACATTATTGGAAAAGTGTGTGTCATTGAGATCTGAAAGGATAAAAAGATTTTCAAAATGTTATAAGCTGTATAAAATGGCTTGATAAGATAAAAAGATAAAAGACAAGGAACCAAGTTTTTTAAAGTTTTCTTGTTAAAAATTGTGTTACTTTTATATTTATATATTAGATCCGAAAGGCATTAGAATTAAGTTATCGTATAATTTAGGGCGCCCGCATAGGGCAAGTAAGTTAGTTAAGTAGTTGATAAGTAAGCTAGTTTTTTTCATGAATTTTTGTCAAGCATGTAAGTTAGTTTTAAGAAAAAATAAAATAAAAATGAATTTAAAAAAAAATGGCTTGATAATGAACTAAAACAGAGGTGACAGTTTACATACCGATTGTCAAAAGTAAGTTTGTTTTAAGTTTGTAAAAATTTAACTAAGACCGATATAGATAAAATCTTTGATGATATGATAAAAGAAATCGTCTAACTTCATTGCTGTAACCGAGCAAATATCGTCATATGTTGATTATTATGAAATTTAAAAAAAAAATACAATTCCAAAAAATGTATTCTCGAAATAGACGCTTAGGAAAGACTGCTGAAATTAGTTTTGCCTTTTTTAAAAGTACACAAGCATAAGTTGTTGAGAAAAAATATTTACTAAGATCGACAGTATTACAAAAGACTTGTTATTCAAAAGTTTTTGTTTAAGTGTCTCGTTTCTTAAAGTAGAGAAAGTAGCACAATGTCTGAAGCGCATACGCAGCTGCTGCAAGTTGGTTTTCTTTTTTTAGGGGTTTAAAATTCCTAAACGTACTTTCTTTTGCTTCTTACAAAAGTTAGAGATATTGAAGCAGTCAAAGTGCTATAGCTTGCTATGGCTCTGTGAAGACTACTTTCTGGCAGGATCCCCTCCAAACTAAAAACAAACGGCCCATTAACTTTTGTGGTAAGTTCCTTTTGAAAGGGGTTTTGTGACTAGTACCCATTTCGAGGTCTTAACGGATCGTACCTCCAAGTAAACATGTGCCCGTGTTAGATATAAGCGATCAGGTAGCTCCTCAATGACGAAGGTACAAACGACCGACTCACTTAATCCTAATGGATTTTTCGGGGAACTTTTAGCTATCACTTAGTGGTCCGATAAGACCTCATACCCGAGGTACTTGGTTCCTTCGTTGTGGAGGTACAAGCGAGCATTTAAGCATTGAGTACTCTCTAACATGCTATACTATGAGATTTTACCCTGGATACCACCTCTTAGTTTATATCCTCTCGCCTTATACCTGACTAGCGTGATTACGCTTAGACATAGGTTCGTTCCTACACCACCGGTGTTCAATTCATAATAAAAACGTTTAGCACGTCAAGTTTATGATCGATAGAGAACTAATAAGGATTACTATATAAGATCAACTTGGTCCTATTTAACGGCTCTAAAGCATGGACTGCATCAAATGCCGATGAAGAAATTCTTTGTTATTTTGAGCGAAATATCCTTCGTTGATGACGAATAAGACAACAAATTTAATCAGAAACTTTAAGAGAAGCGACATAAGCATGTTCAAAACCATTGTACTGTACACTAAAAATGCCCAGAGCATGAAGAGCGAATGGACACTTATACAGCACCGCTAATATACTTCAATGCCATCCAGATGATAAACGAAGCAATGGATGATTGGAGAGACATAATGGTTGATGCACAGGATCGCATTAAGGACACTTGGTCATTTAGAAAAGTTTCTAAAAAACACTTAAATTTTGATTTCTTTTACTACCAAGATATAGCGCTTCGTAGTTACGAAAACTAATTGACACAGGTTTTTCAACGCTGCAAAAGGCTCGTTATGACACAGGGCTTAGCATTTTTCACAACCATACATGTATAGTGCATGGTTGTGTTCGTTTGTACTTCTTGCGAGATGGATGGGATCTCCAATTTAAATCGAATTCAAAGATCTAATAACCAACAGCTGTCTAAACATCCAGAAATTGTATTACAAGTTAATAAAATGTACAATGCAATCTAAAATGAGCCTTTTGGCACCATCCACCACGAGCTTTAAGGTTCGTTAGCTAATTAAACACACACATACATGTCGTAAAAGGAAATTCAACAATAACGTCCTTCAACTCAACTCATTTCGTTTTTATCCAGCGACATGTGAAATTATCCCCCTTACAATATAGTTAGCTGAGTAAATAAAAAACCGACCATCTTTGAAGTCTAAAGTAGGCAAATCTAAGAAGTTTGCTCTGCCATGTAGTGAAGTATACTTCGTCGTCATGTTTAGCTATGCAAATTAACTTTTTTTCCATTTTGTTTTCTCTTGTATAGTTACTACTTAGCCGGAAGCTGTATGTTTGTAGCTACTTAAATTAGTTTTTCTTTTGCGCAGACTTTTCATGGGAAGTTCTAGCATTGTGGGTCATAAAATGGAAAAACGTATACGAACCAACTTGAGGGTCTCAAGCCACGCCATCAGTGTTGTTTTCCTAACTTATTCACAATTCATCATCATCTTCATCGTGAAGCGGCAACAACAACAGCAAAAATCATCATCAGCAACATGATCGGCTTGAAGCTCTCTTTGAAGTTGGTTTTCGGCTTAGAGCGCGCTACTCTTTGGGGCGATGCTGCTGACAACACAAAACGGGGAAACAATTTTTTTTAATTTATTCTCACATCTTTGAGTCTCAATGAGCGGACAAAAATCAATCGACGCGAATTCAACTTCCTGTCTTTATGGCTTATTCTTGTAAAGCGTGTGAGTGTGTGAGTGTATAGGGCACAGGTGCGGTACCTAACCAAAGTTAATGACCCCTATATCTACGTGTGCATACACGTCAGAAAGGAAAACCCTTAGATATGGATTTTATTTTATTTGGCAATTAGCTGAGAAAGTTTGGAAGAGCAGATATTTTATGCCTGTTGTCGTCTGGAAGTGGAAGAACTATCCATCAACTGGTGTTACGTTAAGTGAAAGCCACCTTTGTTGGGGTTTAGAGGTGTGATGGAAGTGATTGCACGTGTTTTATATTATAGACGCAAATTGAGAATCACTTTACAGCATCATAAATCACGAGCAATTATGTAATTTGTTTGAAAAGTTGTGTGAGGATGAATGGGGGAGGAATATACATGTACGAGTAAATGTTCAGGTTGGTAATGATCTATTGTGGTTAGGGTTTAATTGATTTGTGGTAATTTGTTTTTGTTTTTTTCTGCGATGGGGGTTTGTTGAACTTTATAAAAATCTCTAACGGATAGTTTAATACAGAAAACCGAAGGCTATAGTAGACAAATACTGATGCCTTTACCACCACCACCATGGAAAAGATGTTTCCAAATGAGCGCGGACTTAGTTAAATACGTTCCGAAATACAAGTAATTTCATTTTCAATGACTAAAAGTGTCAAAAGAAGGTAAAAGTTATGTCATGTCATTATGTGAATTAGATTTCATTTAAAGGTTAAACGAGCACCTCATATGCTTGCTTTACGTTATTCTTGCTTAAGAAACATTAGACTTAAAATTGGTGTATTTTTCTTCCACGCTAATGGTTGTCGAAGTTGTCAGATTAAAAAAAAAAAACAAAAGAGCATTTGCCCTGACAAGACGTTTGTTTTATAGCAGTCGTCTTGGCAGCAGGGTGAAGGTGATTTGCTACATGGCCCTCAATAGGCCGATGATTGCATATAGGTGTCCAGTGTGGTTCAACGTTGACCCATCTCAATTGGGAAAGATACGGGTGTTTGAGAGGCAGTGTTTAAGAAGCTGTCTTGGACTTGGACTTGGACACAGGACACCAGTATCAGACTACATAAAATATTATTCCAACGGTTAATATTTTGAGAGTACGCGTTTAAGCGGCTTTATTTCGCCCGAAGCTTTCCTATATTTGGATAGTCGAGGGCTGATACAGGATAGATCGACGGTTTCGCTAATCTACCATGTCTTGCGATGAACTGTGGATAGGCGCTTCCTATAAGACCGAGACGTCATCGCTCAGGGCAAAGGAGAGCGCCTACCGTTCAGCAGCAGTGTGTCCGATTGGGACCGTCGGAGTAGGTTACAACAGGAGAAACTGTTGTGGTGGCTAAGTAAGACAATCAGCGTTGACTTCCAAATTGTATGGCCGACTTACATAGCTTAAGGTTTTAAGGTCTAGGTTAGGTTAGGTAAAACAGTCAGGGTGGCACAAAAAAAAGGCTGCAGTGGCAATTCTAGTTCTTTAAGTTGGTTTTAGGTAGTTGTTATTAGTTTTTAAGTAGTTTTTATTAGCTTTTAAGTAGTTTTAATAAGTTTTTAAGTAGTTTTATTTCTGATGAAAATTCGAATATAATAATAAAAAAAAAGATACCAAGTATTTAAAAAAAATAAAGATGTGATCTTATTTTAAACAACCTGTTAGATAATAGGGCGAAAGGCTTTAAAATTAAGTTGTTAGCGAATAATTATGGGCGTCCGCATAGGGCCAGTAAGTCAAGTAGTTGAAAAGTAGGGTAGTTTTTCATGAATTTTTGTCCAGCATGTATGTTAGTTTTAAAATGAATTAAAAATAAAAATGAATTGTGTTCATAATAATTTTATTGAAGAAATATGATCGGTACTTTCTTAGCTGCATATGGAAATCATCTCTGAACTAAGATACACTAGCAGATTAGGGTATTAATAATCTGATCAGCAAGTCTGCGACATTAGTACTTATTTAAGAAAGGTGTCAAGCAGTGATCGTCGAAGACGACATGACTAACAATTTATCGCATTGATTGTTTGATCTATGCAAAGAGATGAACCCAATCGAGAGATCGACTTTATCTCATGTAATCAGAAATGTTATGACAAAGGAGTTATTGTATTAAATTAAGCAGTGGTTGTGTGAGTCTACTTCACGATCACTGATTTCACACAGTCTTAACCTTCTTATGACAACAAATCTAACCTGATGAGCAGATATTTATAACTTTCGTCGTTGCAGACGATATAAACTCCGAATATATTCACCATTTTATCAAGACTGGCAACTGATCGCATTTATGTTTTTTTGATATATGCAAAGTACTGAACCCGATCGGGTGATCAATGTAATTTTATATTTGAACACATTTTTTCCAAGCACTGATCAGTAAAGTCTACTTCACGGTCATGATCAAATTTCCCTTGCCAACGATTCGAGCCTGACATTTAATGATAAATCGAGTTTCAGTGAATTTAGAAAAAAACGATCAGTGATCTTAGGATTTGAAGTCCTTTCTCTCTTACATTTTCTGAAGTGCTTTCCACACTCCCAACAAATAACAAAATTCCAGCCACTTGAAATATTCCAATTACAACTCATTGTTCTGCCTAAAACTCATCTGCACTCAAACAAACACAGAAAAAACCCAACCATTGAACTACATTTGTCTCTATCTGAAATGGCAAAATTCTACGCTGCATCTTCACTTCCTTATGTGGCACACAACCAGATTGTTCTCGTCCACCCAACAAAACCGCACCACCGTCAGATGGCTTTAACCATGTTTTATTACTCACCTTACATACCAGAAAGAACGATCACTATTCTTATGTGTGTATCACCTACTAACGCGCATCACAAAAAAATATTTTGTTCGCCTACCGCTAAACCGCATGGAGAAGTTCACGTTACACACATATGCACCGCAAGTTCCCGCGCCCCACACACACTCAAAAAAAAAATACAAAACTTCCTGCCTTTGCATTCTAAACAGTCATGGAGATCTATCTGGCCAAAACATATTGCCTCATTGGTTAGCTATTCAGCTATTTTCTCTTTTCTGGACCTTTTCAATGGCCGTAGACTACTGTTGTTGTTTGTTGTGGTGGTGGTGATACTGCTGCTGCTTTGTTTTGGGGTTTTCGCGTTAAAAGGCTTATGGGATGCATATTTGTTATTGGTATTGCCGTCGGCGGCAGCGATGGTAGTATCTACTACTGCTGCTGCTGCTGCTGGTGGTGGTGGTGGTGGTGTTGCTGGGAATGAAAAGCTTTTACCAAGATTTATTGTCGCCAGAGTTCGTGGGCTTGCATGAGGTTAATATCGTTGTGATACGTATTTTCATTTGTTTGCGGATCGGGTCATAGACCTGCTTTGGAATAGAGTTTCTGTTGTGCTGTTGTGCTGTTGTGTTCCTGAATTGAGTTTGAGGTTTTTTTTGTCGTATATTTCACCTCATCTTGGTGTGACTTGTGTTGCGGTTTTAATGTGATAGTGGCGCGCGGCTACGGGTGACACACAATGACGTTGCGAATCTATTTTGTGGGTATACTTTGGCACGGAGTCTTTTTCTTTCTGGATATTGACGCAGAGGCCAAATGAATCAATTTTAGAGATTACATAAGGAAGTGAGTTGTAAAAGAGGTGGAACTTCAAAGGAATCTGAAATGACTGATATGTGCCTATTCTTATCAACGAATACTAACTGATCACACATCAGCTTGAATATAAATTCCACCAACGGAATTCTTAAAACGAAAATCGAATATTGATCAGTATTTCTATTTGTAAGAAAAACTAGGCCCAAATTCTAATCGTCCTTTTGTGTCAAAATTTTTTTAATTTTTCTGTATTTGCTTATAATCACAATCCCTTTGTTTCAAAATTCAGGCTGCCTACGACCACTAAACAATTTTACTGATCTTTATATTCGCATAGATAATTACATATAGCTCAATATTACATAAAGTGATCATTACATGATACATGATCAATCACTGAATATTAAATCAACAAATGCAATCTTAAGCTTTCTCTAATGAACAGACCTTTCTTGATCAGTGATCGATTTCTAAAAAATATCCCATCTGTCAAAATTATCGATAATAAGGGGATCCTTTGCGATCAGTGGTAGCTTTTTACAGAATGTATTGATTTTAAATTTACCCAAGCATAACGCATTGTTGGACCTTAGAAAAGGGCAGAAGCAGTGTGATATCGCAGAAATTTTCAACCTCGCCGACCCGGCAAGTTGTTCACCAATGAACAGCCCTACAATCATCAACAACAACAAATCGTGAAAGATATGATCATCAATAATCAGACCAGTGATCGCTTTAGGTTGAAAAAATTGTATGGAAAACTATGTCTATGTTTTCAAACATTGATTTGTTGATTTCCATTTTTTTAGATTTGGTCACCACAAATACTTTAAATCTTCACGCTACGCTAAAACGGAACCAAAACAAAAAAAACGAATATATGCCAAAAATATTCCCACATAACAAACAAGCCTAGCAATTCAATAATAATTTTTATAAACCGATTTAATATAGCGACAAAGCTAACGAGCCTTTTACATAAATGAATTATTCATCTATATGCACATGAGTACATATATCAGCCATCAGAGATACAAATCAGTTAATTAAGAAGATGTCTCTATTGAAATAAACAAATTACATTCAAATAAAATTTATAAAAAAAAAAGCTTTTGCCAAGGCGAGTATTTTTGCATAAATCATCAGTTTGACATTTTCATTTAATAGTGACATGACAATACGATGACTTGGACACGCATTTATTGACAGTTATTGCAAGTATACTCATAACCGGATTGTTGTTACCCAAAGGTTTTGTTCTGTGCTGTGTTAATGATCCATTAATTATTGACAGTTCTTTGAACTGTGCGCGCACACATTCTATCTGTCAATCTGACAGCATATACCACAAACATATTTTTTTTTGCATTTTCAATGCGTATAGACTGTAATGTTAACTTTTTCTCTATTATCTCTGCTTCTCTGTCGCGCCTCATTCCACATCCTAATTCATTGATTGATTAATGATCGTATGTCAAACATAGTCAAATGGTCAGTTAAGTTCTAAAGCAATGAACACACTTATACACAAATATGTATGACGGCCGGGCACCAGTGTGAGCAAATGGAAGGTCTTAAAAGTTTATGAATTCTTCTTAGCGTAATGATTTATGAATTCGGTGGTGGCCTTAGTGATCCATGATCTAGAGTTAGATAATTAGAAGCAACATTTTTAAACGGGTTTAAGATTTTTCTTCCTTTGAACACAGAAAACATTTCAATTTCACGACATAATATCGGGGAAACACTTTACCCTTAGTGCGAATACTATACTGTATGGTGAGTATGCGAGAACAAATGCTCTGTGTTATGGGGAACGTCCTCCAATATACCTTTGTCAACCTGTTCTGGCCAAGTGTTATGCTTTGGAAAAAGCGCTTGCGCAACAATGTTGGGGAATGAAATTGATAATGAAATTTAATTGGCCATAAAATGTTAGCTATAAAAAGATTCGAGTGGGAATGTTACGTAATGTGATTGTGAAAATTGAAGGTGTCTAAGTATGCGCTAAAAACGGATAGGGTTAACAAAATAAAAGCAAAAAGTCTCAGTTCGGGTGGTTTGATTGCACATTATATGCATGTGAGTAATTCGGAACGGGGATTTGGCAGCAATTTTGTAAATGGTGTCATATTTTATGAATTATTGAGATTTCTCTGCATAAAAATCGGATTAAGATTGCGATTATTCATGCGATTGACATTTTTTTGTATATAGGTAGATATAACACGTTTTACGAAATACACGTTGTCAGCCTTAACAAGCTATCCAATCGGATAAATTTGTATATAAAGCATATAATCGGGTTTGTTTCATTACGCGAAAGTTCTTTGTCGGACAATTTGAAAAGGAAATTCAATGCGTAGGCCTCAAATATTGATGATTAAACACATTGCGCGGCCCACTGTGGGACAGCTCCATATAACGCCATGTCATAAATCTCATAAATGGTTTTTACAATAGTAGGGTTCCCCAAATTATTATGATGCAAATCGATAGGTAAAAACCATATAATTTAGTTTCGATATTAATCATTTTTTTATTTATAAAGAAATTAGTTAAATCAGTCGGCGAAGTGCAGCGAGCCAGAATATTGGTTTAACTGGATTCTCGCACAGACTTTGCAAAAGCGTTGACTTGGAATCTTTCATTCAGAACTATATAGGTAGTATATATTTTTGGTAAGCTCAAAGTATTTATAAAAAATACAATCCCCTTTCTGGAATGCTATTTTTAAGTTTCAAACAGACAGTTGACGGTTAGCGCTAGTTAAAATATTTTATTAATCTAAATTCCATTGCGATACATTTTGTTTGCATGCTTTTTTGTCAGACACAAAAATATGTCAAAAAGCACACACAAACTCATAATAATCGTAGTATTTCATTTGAATTGGCTTAGGTATTCATCATTAAAAATAAATAAAACAATATTTCAAACAATTAATTTTGTGGTAACAACTATGAGTAACAACTCCCAACCTTATTGGTAGGTAAATATTTATACATTACACTGGCAATCACATGGATAATGCCATATGTTTTGAAATTTTGGAAATTTTCGATGTGTGAATCGTTGAATACCCTATCCCATTCCTTCCTTAAATCAAACACCACTAAAAAGTTGGCGTGGAATTGTCACAATGTCTCGACAAAAAAACAACGTTTCTACATTGCATATGCTATGGGGCAACACCAGAGGCACAATTTTCAAAAATCGTTACAACTACTAACATACGCCGACGATATTGCCATCAGTGGTAGGACCCAACGTGATGTCAGTATAGAGAAGGAAGCGGCAAAAATGGGTTTAGCAGAAAATGAGGGCAAGACGAAGTATATGCTGGCAACACGAAAGGACACACATCATCGACGAATTTGGCAGAACGTCACCATTGACAGATATAACTATGAGGGATTGCGGGACTTTGTCTATCTCGGCACCGCTGCTATTATCTCTGACAACAACATCTCGTCAGAAATTCTGTTTCTTCGGGCTAAGAAGGCAGTTCAGTAGTAAAGCCCTCACTCGAACTACTAAGGAGATCCTTAACAAAACCCTGATTATCCCAGTCCTGCTCTACGCGCTGAAGCATGGACCGTCGCAATAGCGGATGAAGAAATCCTTGGTCGATTTGAAAGGGAAAAATCGTTGGTCCCGTTTGCGTTGATGGGCTATGGAGACGAAGATTCAACCAAGAACTAAGCGAGCTGTACAGCGACATACCTCTGGTCAAAAACTCCGCATTGAACGTTTAAGATGGCTAGGACATGTAGAACGAATGGAAACCAATACTACGGCTCGCAGAGTCTTCGATTACCAGCCAGACTTCGGACGCAGTAGAGGAAGACCTCGCCTTAAGTGGCCCGCACAAATAGAAACCGACCTCAACCAACTTGGGGTGCGCAACTGGAGGCAGTTAAGTAAGTACGTATCTGTAAATTTATTTACATCAATTAAAATGTAGCATGATATTGTTTGACGTTTCTAAAAATTTGTCATTTGTCATTTGTTTCGTCTTCGTTTGAGACACAAATCACGATATTACAGGGTGAACCGATTGTGGCATGATTCGACTATTCGAAACTTTTATTCATTTCGAATTAACAAAAAAAAAGATTCATAGAGGATAGTAATTAAATAGCCTGTTATGTAAACGGCTTTATCTCTATGAGAAAAAACAGCTGACAACAAATAGAAACTCAGTGTAAAATTATTAGGGGTTTGAAGTCTTAAATGATATTATATCAATTGTTTTCTAGAAGGATTCGAAGTGAAGGTGAACTGTCAAAACATCGGTGTGGTGATAAAACAACAATAGGCTACGCATAACGCTCGTTTTTTTTTTTTTTTTAATAACAACATTATATTTCACCCAACAAAAATAGTTAATTAATTTGAAATTTAATGAAAACTAAAAAGAAGCAAATTATGCACCAGGCGATTGATTTCCATCATCAGAATCATCTTCGCTTTCCATTTCCCCTTCCGTGGCAGTTGTTTCGTATTTTTTATTTGCAGCAATTTTATGAAGCAAAACATGCTTTGTTTTTAGGTATTTATAGAAAATAACGCAAGGATTCTTCAAATTAAATTTGATGATCAGAATGTTTCGACTTCTAATCGCGTTTTGTCTAACGCCCAAGGTTTTTTTTTTACTCCACCAATGCTGATTGTTCCTGGCAAGCATTAAATATTTTCTCCACGATTGTAGCCATTCCTTTCTATTCGCAATCGGCGTTATTGAAATAGTTAAAAATTTCCACCCAGCGATTCACAATCCAAACATGACCTTGACCATCTTTCCTTGTTTGATTTTGTCACTTGTGAATAGTTCATAATATATCTGAATTGTTTCGCTAAAAAGCAGTATTTTGAAAAGAAAAAAAAAACAGTACGCAGTTTAGGAGTGTAGAAAACAGTTGTGAAAAACGAGAGTTAGCTATGTGCAATGTAGGGATTTTGTTTGTGTTTATTTTTACCAATCTAGAATTTGTCACCATAATTTGTACTTTCTTTTCCAATTGTATCAATCAAAAATATCATTGACTAGCGCGTAAAAATTGAGTGTCATTTAACCAGCCATGTTTTCCCAGTCTTTTAGCAAGAGCCAAGAAACAAAAATGACACCATTTTTTCTCAATTTAAGTATTTTCTACTAAGTTATCGATAAAAGTCAAATATAGTTCTTATATACCCTTAATCAAACCCCCATAATACTCTAAATCGGCAGCTTTTTTTTTAAACCCAAATTCAATCAATCAACTGTGTCATGAGTCACTTCTCAACCATCCTACAATTTCCCCTAGTCAACCGAGAAACGTCAAATCGCCATAAAACTGTCAAACAGCATCAACACTTCAACTCTACACATTTTCATTTGCTTTAAGCTCCCTACACTGTTTGAGAGTCCATGTTCTTTTAATAAATATCAAATATACACCGCCAAACATTATAAACGTCACTCATTCCGTTTATGATACCTTCTTCACGGGGGAATGAATGTTGCAATCTCATCTGGTGTCTCATCGGATTCAGTCAATATAATTTTTGTCTGTGTTGATTATATTATTACATTCCCCACTATGGGGGTCATTCTTTATTATGATTCTGACATCTTAGACAGTGGGGTCCCTACTACTATTACTAATCTCTACGCTATCACTTCAACGCGCTATGTGTAGGTATGCTTACTCGTCCAGAAATGGTTATGTGGTGATTTCGTGGGAAATTCATTTTATCACCTCAACTTTTTTTCTCCTAAGTTGGGTCTTTGTTAGGATCGGTTAGATGTTTCTTTTTAATTTATTTTGGTTTTGTTCGTTTGGGTGATGATGATAGTTGGCGTGGGGTCAATGTTGATGAAGAATTAACACTTTTGTTGCCGGTTTTTGTGCGTGTGAGACTCCCACTTGCAAGGGAATATTAATTAAAAGGAAATATTTAAATTCGAATTATGTATGCATACTGGTTTTAGTACTTTGGTTAGCATAATTATGTAGCTATAAATGGTTTTATTAAATGCAAGAGCTTCTCTGGGTATAAACCCATGAAGAATATATTTTATTAAATGAAATTTCAAATAATGTTTAAATTTGATAGCTTACTCTTAAGAGTATTTTGTATTTAGGCCCTATTAACCTATGGTTATAAATAAAGTTTAAACAAGCATTGTTAAGTTTAACCGGGAGTGAAAGAGTCTGACTTTTATGTAAAAGAATTAAGGGACTTTACAATAGCTAATTTTGTATATCCCACGACTGTCTGCCTAAAACAAATACCAGTACCTCGTATCTTATATGTCATCTGTCAGTATTTGTGTTTTAAACATCTCAATTCTACATTCAGCTGCTAAAATTTTCTATATTCAGAGGTGACAGATGGGTACGATTAATAAGCTTTTATTCACCTCTACTTAGGGAATCAAGTTCGTGATTTCTTAATAACTAAACCTTAACAAAATGTCAATTTTTCTTTTAAGCAATTCTTAAGATTACAAGCAAATTTATTTTGTCTAAATATTTAATGTTGCAACCTATCCTAAAAAAAATGACAATGGACTATTGTTTTGTTAGTTTTGTGTAGATTTTACTTGAGGTCAACTTGTCACCATGAGAAGTGGAAACTGTGGAATATATTAACCAAATTATTACAAAAGTGACAGATAGTTCTGTGAACCAACCTGCGCATTGATTGATGAGTAAAATTTTATTTTCTTGTCATACCTCTAAGTAAATTTAAAATAACAATGACGACACTTCAAGTGGATAAGGTAAAGAATACCAGAAATCAAACGAGATGAGAAAACGGGATGTGGTTGGTTATTTTTTACCAATCGATCAAATCGTAAAAAGGTGCTATATTGGTTTCACCGTGGTTGTTTATTTTTGTTCGTATTGTGTCTGGTGAAATAAGGATTTCTTTGTGTAGGACGGCATTAGAATGTCGTGAGTCATGCGGGGTTGTTATGACATTTTTGTTGTTTATCGTTGAGAAAGGATTTTTTTCGATTAAGCTAAGTGTTTGCTTTGAATTTGTTTGTCGGATTTGTTTAAAGATTGATAACATTTTGAGAAATAAAATCAACGTTATATGGTTAAAAAAAAACGTATTTCTACATTAAATTTAGTACAGATCACTATTACAGAAGATTCACAGAAAATGCTAAAGAAGCACACATTGAAAAAAGATTTAAATAAGAACTTACTCAACGGTTTGAATTTGTTTTACACTTAACAATAAAACATCCATGACATCACTTTTTTGACAGCTGTTAAAAACTGGCAAACTCCAACTGAAATGTGTCAGAAATTCGAATATATATGTAGACCGAATGGACACCAATATTCCGGCTCGCAGAATCTTCGATTCCCAGCCAGACGTCGGACGCAGTAGAGGACCTCGACTTAAGTGGCGCGCACAAGAAGAATCCGACCTCAACCAACTTGGAGTGCGCTGCTGGAGGCAGTTAGCTAGGGACCGGGCTAACAAACGCACTCGACACTTTTACCTATAAACAACCAATTACTTTCACTCTAATTAAGTAAACCTTGTCACAGTGTCTGCTGTTTTTTTTTTTTCCTCAACCTGCGTTTCTGCCTCCTAATTGAATGCACTCGTTTCTTCATTACCAATTGTATCAAATTGAAGGTATGATGTAATCGAATCTCATAACCATTAACCACGTATATACACATGGAGTGCCCAGCTCCACTCGATTACAAACGCCACATGCATGTTCCCCGAGCGGGAAAGCCATACTTTGACCAGAAGGTTAAATCAACTGAAGATTGAAACTAAATAAGTGAAACCGCAAGAAAAATAGACGCACAAAACGTTTGCTGTGTATATGTCTTGGGAAAATCATCTCATTCAAGCTGAAGCCATTTATTTACGGAAGGTACTGTAAGAGGGTGAAAAAAGCACAAAGCCTGGCCTGTGCTGTAAGAAAAATTCAACAAGATCTGGATTTGCAACTTTGTAAGCGATTATGATGAATTCCAAATTACATTTTCATTTCTCAACATTCTTACACAATCTGGTGATTTGATACAGACGCTTACCATAAGTAAAAGTCCTGTGTCTCGATTACATTCGTCTTCTCTTCTTTTTTTGTCGCCACCGATAGTCACACAATAAACTCTCAAAGTGAAACCGAATGTCAGGATTCAAATTTCACTTCTATTAGTGTGAGTGTGTGTCTCTCTAACTAGCTAGTATCTAGGTCTTGTAGAAATTTCATGCTGCACCGGCTAGTGTTACCTACTGGCGCGCGCCCGCTCACTAACTCATCAGCATCGCGAAATGTTGCAATCTTACCAATACCCCCATGCCCCATCTACGGTCTGCTATGCTCCGGTGGATGGTGAACTGAGAGATGTCATTGTGCGGATAACAACACAACTGTCAAATGTGGAAAATTGTCTGCGCGACTACTTTTCGACTTTTCGTCATAAATCTTTTTTTCTTTGCTTTGCACATTCGGTCGGATTCAAGAATAGACCTTGCGTAATATTTATTTTATTCACAAATTGAATGAAATACTGAACGGCACCGTTGAGTGCACAGATAGACATCTAACAGCGACAACCAGCGCCACAGAGATTGGTGCCCGGTGGTAGTAGCTGGTGGAGTTGTTGTTGAGGAATTTTACAGAATCGGAATCATGTTTCATTTGAGTTTATTAATCAGAAATTTTCCATATTTTATTCAAAATGCAAAGAGTACTGTATAACAGAAAACAGAAATAATACGGATAATGTGTGTGTGCATTTTTCAGGCTACTTAATGGACTTTCAAGTGGCGCAATCATATTTTGTCCGCCTTGTTTTTTTTTGATTTCATGCAACTCCATTAAGATTTGGTAATAAATCTGGTTTCGGTGAGCTGTTGTGGCTTTTCTTGTCAGCAGAACTAATGTCATTTGTAAGTACGTATGTGCAATTTATTTATTCTTTTAGTGCGTTGTTGGGTAAAAAAATTGTGTGATTTATTTATTTGTAGGGGACTAATGGTTTTCTTATTGGATTGCCCGGCTGAATTAAGAGATGTGCGACACTTTTAGCTGCTACATGACTGGGGCGGGCTCTAAGGATTGCTTTTGGGTCGGCTGGTTTAGGTTTTTTACGTAATTTTTAGATTTTAATGTATGCACCTTCGACTGAAAATTGGCAAGCAAATTAAAAAAAATAATCTGTCATCTTTAAAGTTATGGGCTATCAGTAACAGAATAAATTTCAATTCTGAATTACATTTTTGTATAGACGTAAACAAACAAAATTGTTGTACATTTGCACGAAAACCCCCAATGTGATTCATGAGAAACAACAAAAAACAACAGAAAGTTTTGCAGATCCTCCACAACTAATTCACCGATTTCATGATACGGCAGCATTTGTAGAGACGATCTATACAGATCCATGCCTAGTTTCGTAAGCCAGACATACTCGTCCGGTTGTGCAGAATGACGATGTTGAATTTTCGCTTTTCTATCGAAATATTCAATATGTGCAAAACTCCCGAGCCAATCTTCAACAAATCTGAGCATCTAGTAGCATAAGCCGACGATTTTGACTTCTTTGGTCTTACTCAACGAGAAACATTTAATTACCGCAGTAAAAATAATTTTGACAATAAATGAGGACAAGACCAAATATATAAATATGCTGTCAAAAAGAAGTGACAAACAACATTGAGGAATCGGACATAGAATTGAGAGCTATAGCTTTATATAATAAAATACTCTATAAAACTCGGCTCCTTTATAAGTTCGGCTAGTGATAGCTCGGCAGAAATCAGACAAAGCATTATTCCGAAATTCGCGTTATTCAAACTACTAAGGAGACCCGTATTACTCAATCCTACTTCACCGCGTTGGGCTACATAAAAAGTGGACCAAGATGCCTTTTTCGTTTCTGGCGAAAAATCATTTGAATAAAACTTCCTTCGATTTACGTTAATGGATTATGGGGACGAAATATTTGGTCATTAACAAACTCCGTTCAAAAACTGCGTAAAGTGAATGGACACCAGCGATCCAGTCGTCGACCCCGAGCCAGATGGTAGACGCAAGCAGATAGGAGCTAAAGATCGACCGAATCGGAGAGGTATATTGGTTAAGCTTTAGGATAAAAATATTGAGTCTCATTAAAAATATGATTAAGTAGCGGGGTGGTGCTGTAATCATATTTCTAATGAGACTCAATATTTTTAGCCTTGTATGGGTTGATTAATATCAAACCGTAAATGATTTATAGTCACCCTAAAATTTTAACATTTGGCGTTATAAAATCCAACTCTTGTTTCATCGAAACCATCAACAAATTAAATAAAAACTAATAGGAGACTGGCTAGTGACCCGCTGTCATGTTAATGTACTTGAGCCATACTACAACCATCTAAACTGAAAACTTACACAAGTGAGCACAATTTACTCGCATAAAAGTCAGTTGAATTACTTGCATTCCCAGACGAATGACATTGACATAATTGGCAGATCAAAACAAGTGATGCGGTTAAAATATTAAGACAGGAGTTGAGAAGAGATTTAGCTGTGAAAGAAGAGAGAAGGAAATACGTGTTATGTATAAATTATAGCAAAGAAGGAAGGCTTTAGCATAGCGGTCAATACGTAATGGTAGACAGTTTTCTATAAGTAGTCTTTAGACATTAGCCATTATACCTACTTTGTCATTAGGCGTGTTGCAGGCACGAATTCCTTAGAGATATTCCTCAGCTGACTCAGCTAAGATTTTTTGATTTAGTGGAACAACATTCCCACAACGTTCCCGTAATGAAAAATTAACTAAAGGCAGGGTTTATGGTTATGATAGAATAAGAAACTACTCCTCTGTAAAATAATCTAATGCAGCAGTTTATGAAAACTGTCAATTTGTCTTTAAAAGACTTTTTAAAATTCCATATGTTTCCTAAATTCTTTCCAAGAAATTAGTGAATTTACTAATTTGTCCAGCAAAAATATCCGGTGATTTTTTAAGAGTTAAGTTTTTCAGGTTGGCAGCACTCACTAGTAATGGCGTTCAAACATCATCTGTCAAAGTGAAAAGTTTTCAGTATACTCTCTCATTTAATCATGGAAAGACTTAAAAACGAGCAACGATTGCAAATTATTGAAATTTGTTATCAAAATTCATGATAGAACAGCTGCATGAAAATCCGCTGTTTTATCGAAAAATTGTGTTCAGCCAGGCTCATTTCTGCCTCAACGGACACGTAAATAAGCAAAACTGTCGCATCGGGAGTGATGAACAGCCACATGCCATACAAGAATTATGGATGCATCCCGAAAAAAACGTAATTTTGGTTTGGTATATGGGCTAGTGGCGTCATCGGTCCATTTTTCTTCAGAGACAACCGTGGAAGAAACGTTGCCGTCAAGTCAACGGCGAACGATATGGAGCCATGAAACGCGACTTTTTTTTTTGCCCCAGTTGGCTGAGTTGAACTTGGTTGACATGAGGTTTCAATAAGATGGTGCCACATGCCGTGAAACAATGGAAATGTTGAAGGATGAATTTGGTGATAACCTTATCTCTCGAAATGGCCCTGATAGTTGGCCGCCAAGATCATGCGATTTAACGGCTCTTGATTATTTATTGAGGGGTTATGTAAAGTTGTTAGTCTATGTGGATAAGCCGAACACGATTGAAGCTTTACAGGATAACATAACACGCGTAGTTCTTGGAATACAGGCTGAAATGCTCGAAAAATTACGCAAGATTGGACCTTCCGAATGGACCATTTGAAACGGTGCCGCGGACAAAATTTATATGAAGTTGTCTTTGAAACGTCAATGGCAAAGGCGTATTTATCGATTACAATAAAAATTTAAAAATATTTGATGCAAATTTAAGTGTTTTATTCGATTTTAATAAAAACTACGCCTAAAAAATCACTCGTTACGGGAACAAACCAAATAATTTTCATAGAATGTAAAAAAAACAGCAGATAGGGTGAGAAAATGATCCAACAGCTTTAAGACTAGCTAATTGGAACAAAGTGTGGTTCTTCAGTTGATCGGATAACGTTACACTTTCGGATTTTTTGAAAATTTCGATAATCCCATCATTTGTTTTGTTATGTTGTTTTCCAATTAAATAAAGAATTACTCTCTCAGCCACAAAAGCCTATCTACAAGGTCAATTCTGGATAGCGATCGTTTGTCTTACAATATCAGATAGGTAAAGTAAATGTGCTCCATCTTCTATATAAGAATTCGGACAATGATTGACAAAAAAGAATATGTCAACATTTTGATGGAAATACATGAGATTAATACGTCATTTTGTTGACTAAATTTATAAGTAGCGAACTTGTATTACTTTTGTAGTAAGTAAAAATTTCAACATTCAGTTTCAGTTACCTTCTTATAGTGGTCAGAGTTCATCTTCGTCGTATCAGCGAATTCACCTTATTTGTTAATGCTAGACATGATCCCGACAAACGCAAAATTTGGCATCATGGTTAACTATTTCAAAAGGTTGTAGATCAGTTCATTCTTTTGTTAACTCAATTTTCGTAAGATATCACAAAGGGTAAATAGAAACTTAAAATTCATCTAAGATATTTTGCAAGGAAAGGGGCTTTATGGGCTACGATATTCCGGGAAACCGGGCTGAAGAAAGTTATAATACCTTACCAACGTTTTGCGCTTATCTGAAATATTTTGTCAAGAATCGGTGTTCTATCTTAAGTCCCTTCACAAATGTCTTGAGAAGCTAGAGCCACTGTGTGTATCAAATAATTTTTTTATTGTTCATCTTTCTGAGTTTCCAAACTAATTTCCTATGAAGGATCAGTCTATCGCATAGCTACCACCGTAGCTATATAGTAATGCATGGCCACATCTTTCAATGACAGATGCCTTATGATTGACTATACCTGTGTATGAACTAACTACACAGAACCTACATAGTTAGTCAAAAGGCAACAACCACCCCTTGTCAACGATATCTACACTCCAGATCACTTGCTTGTCAACAATAATTCACCACCCTATCTAACAAACCATAAATCATATATAAATATAAACAAATAAATATTCATAGAGCGCACTTACATGTGACAATAATGTCCACACTGCAAAACGTACCCAACCTCCTTCTTCTTAAAATTTGTCTGCGATCAAGTCAGCAAGTCCCCTGATGTAGTCACTCAAATTCAAAACACTTCACCACAATATTGCAAGGGGAAAAAGGCAACTACTTAATAGATTCACAATAATAATAAAAATAGTAAAATCGAAATTAATCGCAAAGGAATTTGCTCCCTTCCTTCAAAGAAATCGCGCAGCACTTCAAGCACAATGGACAAAAGTTGAAAAAGAGAGAAAAATATTAAAATAGTAACTCAAGAGACAGGTAAAACATTATGCCCGATACTTCCCCCCGATCGCTGGTGGTGGTGCAGAGACCGCAGAGTAGTGCACTTTATTTCACTGAACGCGATGCTTTTCGCCTCCCGTTTTATTTTTTTCACCTCCCTCCGATGTGTACAGCAGACGACTAACACATGTGTGTGTGAAAAAAAAAAGATTTTTTTTTATGAATAATAACACAAAAAATTATCGATTCCCAATAAATTCACAGCAACTATATGTACGTGAGCCGACTCAATAAATATCGAAATCGATTTAGACTTCGAATTCACAATGTTAACCCAAAACAAAACAAACACTCGCTCAAAAATGAAAACCGATACAGTTTTGAATTTTCAATTTTTTGCCGAAAAAAAATATGCACAATTCACAATGAGCAAGTTCTCATGGACGTGGTGGAGTGATGCTGCTAGACAGACTGAGGAAATATTTGACGTATAACTGGACTTGTATGGTATAGAGCGCGCGCGTGAGCTGAGTACAACAAATCAAGACCGCTTACGATGAAGTTATGGCAACAACTGAGGTCTGAGTGGATGAACGGCTCCGCAAGTCCGATTGGAGTTGGGCTTAAGAATGACGACAATGGGAGACATAAGCGGCCCCTCCAAAACATCCACCGCCGCACCGACAACAAGTTGTGTGTGGTTCGATGTGCGGTGGTAATGGTGGTGTGGTGCGGCTGCGCTGGCTGGCTAAAAGAAAACTTCACCAGCTGAATAGCGAATAGCGGTTAGAGGGAGAGAAAAAGAGGAAACGCACTACTTATACCACTTTGTGTGTGGTAGGGTTTTGAATGCGGGCGGAGGAGATGGTTGATCGTTAATAGTGGTGGATATAGAGATGATATATGGCGACGGGGGAAGCTTAGAAAATTTGTTAAGCGTTTAATGCACCTACACCGCTGAGTACACTACGTCACTGTCGTGGCCAGAGTCGGAGTCGTCGTTGTCGTCTTCGTCATAACTGTGCACGAGTCAAGCAGTCGTTGCAGTTGTCTGTTAGAAACAAATACTTGAGCCAAATTAGTTCTTAAATATTCTGACACTTGGGCTGGTACGAGTATCAGTTGCACATTTCGAGCGTGTGAGATGGGTGAGAATACATTGACGCGCGCTCGAGGTACAAGAGTTTGTTGCATATTATTGCAACGAAGCGGATAGAGTGGATTCAGTAGTTGTATTGGGTTATAGGTTGTTTATGACACCTTTAATTTACTTACCCAATCCGTGAGCGTTAAAGATAACATCAGTAGGAGTGTGGACTTACGGATGATGGGCAGTTGGAGGAGCACATTCCAATGGGGAAGTTAACTTTTTTCTATCAGCTGAATGTGGTGATGTCAAGATCTATACATTTCGCGGAGGACACGTTATGCAAAGCTTAAAAGTATTCAAAGGTCTAAGACAGTCGGACATTGAAGGTTTGCTTAGATAGATCGTTTCTTATGTGTTTTTGATATACATATAGTTGAATCAATTCGGAAGTAAATTTTATCAATACGTAAGCCCAAAAAAATTCATCCTTGATTGAAATAACCTCTTATAAACAAACTGCCTCAGGTGACGCAGCGCAGAACTGCTTGTAAATACCGATAGTTCAACAATACCATGACTATCCAAACCAGTATCAGAATATTAACCCCGTATCTCTAGAGTTAATTGATTACTCTGCCGTAAAAGTCAGTATAACCCTGATCAGGAAGAAAAGAGCCTTCTTGCAAGAAGCTTACATAATTAAAATAAGTATTTATGGTTTTTGCGGACAGCATAAACCTGAACTGGAACTAATTACTATAAAACCGACACCATCCGAAACCCATCATTAAAAAGACCAGAGTCATGCTAGTGCTTATATGACAAACGAAAGGAAGTTTTTTTTTATGTTTGCTTTTAAGAATTTTTCAGCGGTCTTGCTTGCGCACTATCACTAAACAAAATTGAACAACTCCGAAAAAATGAATATAGCTCTGAAATATTTTGCAATACATATACGAGTAATTTCTTTGTTTTGAATATTGGCGCCCCTTATACAAGTCGAGGCAACTCCGCCTGTAGTTGGCCCTGAGCTTGAGAATTCTGCTGCTGACTCAATAGTGTAAAGGTAAGTTGGTCTTATTCTCTAATTTTATAAAAAATTATATGAATTTCATTATTTTTTAATTTAAATCCGTGATCCTTCGATTCTAATTCAATCTAAATTATTCGAATATTTTTATATCATAATACTTTTAAGTCCAACATCATCTCCAGTTTTCACATCTTTAAATTTAATCCGCCATCATACTCAATCCACCATCATACACATACTCCATACTTTCATCGCAAAAATTCTCTATTGATCTGATCTCATCTTTTCGAGCCCACAAAGAAGATCGCCAGTGCACACAGCACGCAAAAAGTGATTCGATTTTTTGTTTTATGTGTTCACTTCATTTCCGTCCCTCTATGCATTGAGCTTCTCACTAACCCACCGCATCACCGTCTTGATCATCCTCATCCTATCCCATCACAACCCACTCGCCATGCAGAGATTTCACTAAACTGCATACTAAATATGTATTTGTTTACACATTTACATAGGTCTCACTGGTCAGTGTGTGCAATGCACTCTATAGTCGCACTGTGCTCGGCAGTACTTTAACTTTGTGCAACATTTTTGCTTTTGCTTTATTACCTTTCTTTTAAAATTTATGTAGTCTCCTTTTCTCGTTCGTTCGTTTGCCTTCCTTTTTCCCACCTCATATACTAATTAAAAAAAAAACAGAAAAAAGAAATAACATAGCACTGTATCAACGACAAAGGACAGGACAGCACATTCCCACAGATACGAGACTGAGATCAAACATGTGTGACAGTTTAATCTCTTTCCACTGGTGTGGTGAGTTTACCGCAGGACCGTGGTGAGTTAAGTTGCAGAGCATAATCTTTAGTGTCGCGCATGCGCGCCTGATCTTTTGCTTCTATGCTGTGTTTCCTGTTAGCCGATAAATGTCTCCATATATGTCTATCTCGCTTACGTCCGTTAACTTTGCGTTGCTCTGAAGTCAGCTACCAGAAAATGGGTATCAAAAGAAACAACAGCAGCGCAGGAAAAAAAAATAGAAAAGGTTGTGAGAAGAAAACAAAGCAACAAGAAACATGTACCTTAGACCCTAGTACGGAAGACTCCCTCCGGAAAAGGTGGTGGTGGCTGCGGCGGTGACGACGACAACATAGGCAGCCTAAACACGTACAATGGTCGGGTTTTCGGGATCTCATACTTAGGTTCAATTGAAGGTGGCTGTGAAAAAAGTTCTTACCGATAAAATGAGGAGGAGACACCAGCGGGAGAGGATCGGGCCAATCGAAACAACGATCATCGTTGTTGTCTTCGTAGTCGTCGTCGTCGTCGTCATCATCATCATCATGTCGCCTTATGCACACATAGGAGGAGGCAAATATAATTTGCTCTCATTAGTGAGCGAGTGAATTTCTTTGCACTTCTTCGTCTTCCCTTGGCGTCCAACCGCGCACATCGCCATCCACTTGAATTTCTGCTATGAGAGAGAATCGTTTGGTGCGCCAATGTCCTCCCGTTTGCTGCTACCTTTGCTTAGCGTTGTGCGCCAGTTCGTGGGACTAAGGTTTTTTTTTTGTCTTTAGGGCGCGATTTTTTGGTTGCAATTTTTTCTGTGCTGCATTTTTTTCGATTGTAATTTTTACCTTCGATTTAGCGTTCTACTGAGCGTGGGGCGGTGAGTTTGGAGAGGTCGCTCTGTGCCAAAGAATTGAGCGAACGTGCAACATTTATTTTTTCCATCAACATTGTCGCCAATCGATGTGTGAGTGTGTATCTTCTCACTGGGGTTAATGGATACCATGTGCAAATGCCAAATGCAGAGGAATGCATTAATATACCTAGTGTATAGGCTCATGAGCCCCTTCATTGGTTGAACTTGGTATGAATTTTATTTTCAGAAAGTTTTTTTTTTATACAAAAACTCTTGTGCATTTTTGTGTCAATCGTGTGCAGAAGTGAAAGGTTGTAAATTTCTGTGCTGGTTGTCCAATGTCCAGTAGCGAAGAATTAAAAAACGCGAAAAGGACTCTGGGACTTAGCTTGGTAAGGTGTTGTCATGGGATGGCATGTCGAGGGAATGTTTGACCTTAGGGCAGTTTGAAGAAAACTGACACGAAGTGGTGATGTTGTTGTTTTCTTACAGGAGCAGGATTCCATTTCATTGTAATTGATATCTACTGCTATTAATGACGTTGCTATTTGATGAGTTTACATTGGCGCCATAACACAAACTTTGGTTTCAGATACCTCTGTTTACAGGATTATTCCTAATTTCAAATCGATATGTCAAATGTCACTTTAAGATTGTCTTCGAATTGATAATCTTTATGCGCAAACAAAGTCAAGATTGAAAACTAATGAAAAATCAATATCTGTCAATCATGACACCTGTCATTTATTATGAATGAACATTTAGCCGACCACTCAACCAAAATTGGATCCGTCTGGCATTAACTATTCAATGCACAGTCTTTGTTTACACATGCATGTGCTACAAATTGATAACAAATCAGCTCTTTGAATAATTAAAACTGTCAATTAAATTGCAAAAAGTATCCTTTAGCAATAACAATAAAAGGGATTGCGATTTGCAGTCCAATACGAATACGTGAAGTAAAATGCATGTGAAAACTGTAATTTATATTGCCGCCCTAGTGCAAATCGCAATCGCACTCAATGGAAATCTAATAACAAATTTTACTACAAATTTAATTAAAACTCAACAAGCTGTGGTGTTGGGGTGCAATAATAACGGTATGTAATTTTGACATATTATAACTAAACTTATACTAAAATTACCTTATAGATTTGCTGACAATCGGTAGAGTTCTAACCGAATGGAATCAAGCAATCCTACTGCTTAATTTGAATCGAAACTTTTCCTTGCGAGACGCATTAACACGATATAATCACGCCAAGACATCTGTAATTCTTGACTGCACCTGTCCAGAGTGTGAAAGTATTCTTCAAACATCATCGGAAGGATTTTATTTTAACAAAACCTATCAGTGGATGATTTGGGATCCGAAAAATATAGGCGTGTATGAGCTTATGGTCAACGTGATAAACACTGGGCCAAATAGTCAAATAACATATGTCAATATGACGGGAATAAACGGAAAATACTCCTTGTATGATGTTCATTCAAAAGGTGGCCATCTAAATGCTTCTCTTGAGGTTGTCCATTGTTGCGATTGGCAAGGCCAACTAATTGTGTACAGAGATATTTTCAAACTTCAAGGAATACAGTATCGTCAGCAATTTAATCAGTTGACACTTCGTGGTGGGATTGTGGTTTGTGATTGATAATTTTCGTTGACAGGCAACTCGATTCTGATGGTTCCCTTCTTAAAACCCACTCCTTCTTAAAATGGTGAACTGTCAAACTTATCTGCTTTAGAATTCAAGACGCTTGCGAACGCCGCAATAATTTAGGTAGGTATCAGAGGCGAAATTATAGTGTCAAAAATAATTTTACCATGGGCGAGAAGACGAAGACAAACAGGAAATGTCTCAAAATTTTGCAAAGGTAAGAAATAGTGTTTGACATACGGAGATCTCGGAAATACCGAAGAGATCCGTAAGTAGAAGACGCCTAATGCGATAAACCAAATCTTACGATGACATGACTTATCAGAATACGAGTTTACGCCTACGAATCCCATAAAAAAACATTTAATCACCATTAATTCTCTAGATCGACCGTGATAACATCACCAAAAACGAACAAATCATATCGCTCTTCGATCATATCACATCCGTTAAGGTGGATGGTGTGACACCATTTATTAAATACCACTACGGATTACTAAGTTTTCTGCAAGAACGCTTCAATTTCACGGTAAATTATCGGAATGCACGCGGATGGGCAGGACGCCTTGGTAGCGGGACATTCCGCTTGGGTTTGCTGGGCATAATGTCGCGCAACGAGATCGATATTGGGGCAACGGGTGCATTTAATCGAATAAATCGCTTCGCTGAATACGATACGATTCATCAGTCTTGGAAATTTGATGCGGCGTTCCTATATCGTTTTACCACCGATGTAGATACGGATGGCAGGAGTGGCAATTTTTTAGCACCGTTTGAGACGCAAGTTTGGGCTTTCTCTTGTGCGACATTAGTTTTGGTGATTGTTATCTGGAGTTCGGTTGTATGGCTGAGGAGAAAACAAATCAGTGAAGAGGTAGAGCAGAATAATAGTTTCCTGTTGGATACCATGGCTGCCATTTGTCAACAAGGTGAGGAAGTTCAGATCAGTTGAGCAAATTACAAAAGTGTACGTTTTTACGTGTTTTTTTTTAAGGATTGGATCCGATTCCTACGGGTGTATCTTCGAGGACAATCGTGTTGACGATGTTTGTTTTTAGTCTGGTTATGTACAACTTTTATACATCATCAGTGGTTGGTGGACTATTAAGCAGTTCTGATCAGGGACCAAAAACTATCGCCGAGATTGTCAACAGTCCACTAAAGTTGTCTTTTGAAGATATTGGATACTATAAGGTTTTGTTTAAGGTTTGTTGGCAATATATTTTTCGTGTTATTGATATTATAAATGTGTTTATCATTTGGGCAGGAACTTAAATCGCCTATCGTTCGACGCATGTACAAAACAAAAATTCTACCGAAACGGAGTCACGATGACTTGCCAGTTTTCACTCGCATAAAGGATGCTATTCCTTACGTGAAAATGGGTGGATATGCATTCCATTGTGAATTGGTTGATGCATATCCGGATATCGCTCGACTGTTTGATGCCAATGAGATTTGTGATTTGAGAGTTGTTTCGGGGCTTTTAGAGAGGGAAATAATAAATTGGAATGTGCCAAAAAATAGCAAGTACACAGAGGTGTTTCGAATCATGTAAAACATAATTATTTAGGAGGTGATTTTGGATACTTACAAGTGTTTCATTTGAAGGATGTGTCGGGCTCGAGAAACTGGCATTATTGATCATACGTTAACCGCATATAGTTACAAGCGACCACGATGTCAATCAACATATACAGTTTATCCTGTTGCAATGCCGGGTGTAATTACAGCCTTTGCACTATTAGGGGGTAATGGAAAATTACATTTGATGTTTGAATGATGATGGATAGATATGCCTGGCGTTTTTACTTTTTCAGTGGGTATGATAGCTGCTGTTGCTGCTTTAACTTTAGAAATCATAGGGTACCAGATGAAAATGCAAATTATTGGAATGAACATATAATCGCGGCTATTGCTTCACATTGTAAATTTGAATTCGCAAATGGTAGCTTTTTAGTGTAAGTAAAACATTTATGTACTATTTATATGAAAAAGTAAATAAATAAATTTAAATGTTCACTTTACACCAACAACAAAATATTGATAGTAGCTTTTTTTAATCAGGGCTTTTCTAACATCAAATGGATTATTTGTTTAATTTTAAGCGATAGTTCGTGTAGCTTAAGTCCAAGAAATAAAAAGTAGCAAACATTGCTCTCAACGGTTGTCATATAATTTTCAGCAAATGATGGGACACTTAATGGTTTCAAAATGGATATACACAGTCTAAGTAAGACCAATGTTAACATATGATCTCTTGTCAACACATATAACATCGCACTTACTAACAACTATAACAGATAACTGCAAGTTTAGAGGCAATTCTCAACCTTTTACAAATATATCAATGAAACAAAGCGCAGCACAACTTAAAGATGTGCTATCCAGTTTGTAAAAAGCAATCTAAACCGATGGATCAAAGGTGGAAATCAGGGAAAGCTCTGGGATTTACTTTAAAATTCTTAAGAATATACTCTTGAAGTATTTTCCTAACGGAAATCCAAACTATACTCGGAGCTGCCGAATGTGGTATGGTAGTGGACAAATCACAATGTGCCATGAAAGCTTATGTGATATTGCGATATTTAATTCGTGTTCTATCTATCTTATTTCTTTGCAACACTTGTACTTATAAAAGGGTTTTCTTTTAACAACCAACAACCAACCACCAATAATACAATGAACTTACGGACTCCGTAAAAGGAACTCGTCTTCAAGGTATCATTTACGATTGGCTTTTCGAAAAGATTTTCCCTGTAAATGTATAGCAATGTAGGATCACGCAGCGGTATAATAGTTTAAGGGCCCAGTTATAGCTATCATTGAAAACCTCATTGGAAATGTTTGATTTACTTCATGCGCCTTTTTTTAGAAATTCAACCATTCGCGAATTGGTGTCAAAATGCATATGAATTTTAGAACATGATTATCCAAAAATTATATAATTTTTAATTATAGTTTTCGCAAAAAAACACTTTTTATTTTTCACTGATCAAGATTTGAGTGAAGTAGTTGATCGCCATTCCACCGAACTGAAACAGAATTTTCCCATATGTTATTCTTATAAGAAAATATGGGGGTGACATTTCAATTCCATCATGTGTTGTAGCTATAACTGGACCCTTGGGCCCTAAGGGTTATTTATTAATTGATAGATTTTTGTTCCTATTGTTATCTTTAAGTTCTACATATTTTTTCTGTTTAGCGAACATGTTTAATGTGTTAAAGTGACTGATCAAATGTTAAAATAGCATTTTAGAAGTTTACAACATTTACACACCCAAATCCTGTGAGAAAATTCCAATAATGTAGGAAGAGATTTCCCATACAAATTTTGACAGTTAATTTATCACGTGGTAATTTTGTCATGTTTAAAACTTTTACGACGACTTTCCGACGTTGCATAAATACCCCCAATAACATTTAACATAACAAAAAGCATTGTGTTTCCACCCCAACAGAGAAATGTAAAAACTCTCTGAATGCAACCACTAGCGAAAAACCCAAAAAAAAGTCTTGACAATCAGCTGACGTTTCTGCTGAGGTTATCAAATTGTGTCCAAATATTGTAATATTTTCTCTACCTAGATATTTTATTTGAAATTAATATAAACTAGTGCAACTAAACATTTTAAAATGCTTCGAAACGCAACTAGAAAAGTTCGAACTTTGTATAACGTATGTTAATTGAACAAATTATTCAGTTTTACATGAAATATGAGCAAACCATTTCCAGAAAGCTTCAACAGTCCAATCGAATCAGAGCAAATTCATTGCAACCACCGTTTCTAATCAACAATTCCTCATACCTATGGTGGTGGAACAAACTGGACGAGGTGAACGAGCTTATGATATATTTTCTCGATTGTTGAAAGAGAGAATCATCTGCCTAATGGGTCCCATACACGATGGGCTTAGTTCTTTGATTGTCGCCCAATTGCTCTTTTTGCAGGTTTGGTTAAATAACAAAGCGGTCGGGGTTTTAAAGTGATTATTTAACACTTGTTACAGTCGGAGGACATGAATAAACCAATCCACTTGTACATTAACTCACCTGGTGGTGCAGTTACAGCTGGACTGGCCATTTACGATACAATGCAATATGTGAAGCCACCAATATCTACATGGTGAGTTGGTCGATTTGTTTTTATGTTATTAATTCAGCATTACAATTATTTGAATTCAAGGTGCATTGGCCAGGCGTGCTCGATGGGATCTCTACTACTTGCCGCTGGCGAACAGGGAATGCGATACTCATTGCCAAATGCTAGGATTATGATTCATCAACCATCTGGTGGTGCTCAGGTACAAATATGTTGATTAGAACAATTAGAAATCAATTTTATTATTTTAGGGTCAAGCTACTGATATTCAAATCCAAGCGGAGGAGATAATTAAGCTAAAGCACCAGCTAACCCAAATCTATGTGAAGCACACAAAACAGGAGTTTGATGTCCTAATGGGAAAGATGGAACGTGATAACTTTATGTCACCAGAAGAGGCCAAACTCTTTGGAATTGTCGATCATGTGCTAGAACATCCGCCACTGGTTGGAAATCAAGAAGTCAAATTAACCCCCGAAGAACAGATGGAGAGAGACAAAGGAGATGAGACGATTATTTGAACCCGTTTACCTTAAGCTAGACAATAAACAAAATATTTTATAGCAAATGAGTTGAATTTTGGGTTCGACCTAAATGGGAAACTAAACCTAATAAGATAATTCGTGTGCTAGAAACAACGTGAACAGCATAATTGCCAGCGTATTTTGTATAGTCCGAACTAACTAAACATTTTAGCTGTCCGCTTTCTTACCTTTCCTGTCAATTGGCAACATGTTTAAGCCAGAATCTATTAAACTCATCTTTTACACTCTCTACCGTCAGCTTATCATATCAGACCTAATTTGCCGCATCTAGTGATGGACACAAAAGCTGTATAGCAGAGCAAATTTTAGGCACATTTGGACGAACAATTTTTTGTTCTGTATGCGAGTGAGGAACTTTATGAGTTCTACTAATATGTGCCTTACATTGAGCAAATCAACGATAATGATCCAGTCAGGATAATCTCGAATCGGTTTAAGGATCAAGCTATCGCGGATGCCGGAGCGCTTAGACTGAATAACTAGAGGAAGCAACATGGTCTAGCTGGAAGGTTGCCTTGTCTCAGACAGAGCCCCTAAACTTATCGGGTGCACGTTAAGTAAAGCAAGTAAATACTTGTCACCAATCCTGAAAAGGGTGGTGCAAAAGGTGCAGTTTGTGAGTGGGAAAAAACCTTAAGAAAACCTTTTTTTATTTTTGAAGCAAAGTGAAAATCTTTAGAGAGGTTTGTTTTGAAAATTGTACCGTTGCATTGAAGGGATAAAGATTAATAAAGTGAATACTGTGGCTTACTCGAGTGAGAGAAACTAGAAATTATAAGATACTCTTTGTACAACCATTTTTCAGAGTAGAATACATTCGCCGCAGATCAATTTACTTAGATTTGCCTTATCGAAACGTTTTATGGGTACCTATCTGTTTTTTGTTTTAATTGCAATTGTCAAAAAAAAACTTACATTTTGCTTGACAGTAACCGTATATCCACATTGTCTACTTGCTTTCGTTTACGTGGTTATTTCGTTTAGACTTCAATAGATATCACAGATGAAAAAAAATAGAAATCACCGCACAAGAAAACTTAAAAAAAAAACAACAACCATGCTTTTATCACATAACCTAAAAACTAATGGCTCTGTGAGTTTCTTATTTGGTATCAGTGCGAGTTGTAATAATTAAGCCAGAAACAGATGGGCACAGTAACATCCACATGTCATTAACCTCACATTTTATAGGCACTGTGATTTGTATGATCAATCGCACATTGATGACATCAATATCTGCAGCAAATTTAGACCAATTGCAGGTGTTTGTACTTGGTGTACTGTTGGTCATCATAATAATGATGTCAATATCGTCGGCGTATGCTAGTATTAGAAGTTGCACAGATTTGTGGATGATTTTGCCTCTGGTGTTGTTTTTTTTTGTGGATTGAGCAAACTGCTTAATCCTACGTAATTTTGAATCCACTTAATGTACCTTGTACGCATGTGACCAATGACTAGTCATTTTAAGTATTCTTGAGGGTTTGCTAAGTTTTTGTGAAGAATTTGATTTCTAGACGATTTGACAAGTACACGATACTAAACGCACCCTATGGATTGGGTAAAGACTATGCAGTGTTATTTGCCGAATTTCTTCCCTTCACTAGATATTGACAAACATTTTGTGTTTTGGGACATGCAGCTCAAAATCAGTACTATCGCGAATAAAATTTCCTGGGAAACTTTACCCATACAGCAATCTGAATTACATTGCTGACGAGAAAAAATTCCCGGGAAAATTGATTCGCGATAATTGCCGAACGTAATTTGTTTCCATTAGGACTTTCCAGACGTTTACCTAACAACTTAAAATCTAAATAGCACGACGAATCTCCATCGTTCACCATATGCTCCAAAAACGATGTTACTACTACACGGATTGTCATGCCAACTTAAGCCTTTCCCGACTTCACGTAGTGTAACGACGACGGGTGCATATTCTACTTCGTCCTTATCAAATATTTCCAACTTACATCGTCATTTTTTTTTTATATTTTAACATTTTATTGTTCAATTTATGTTGTTGTTGTTCTTGTTGTTGACTTACTGTGTTTGTTTATATTTATATTTAAATGCCTCCATTGCATTGAAGATAATAATTTGTTTGTTAACGCTTCTTTTACTACATACATACGAGAAACAGTTAGAAATATGAAACAATCAGAGAGAGTTTTACGCGCACATTCAACCTCCATCCAAAAAGGATAACAAAACAAAAGAAAAAGGAATTTCTTATAAAAACTAAAAAAAACACACGTCTTGGTCTCTCCAAAATACCCAGTTCATGAGCGCGGATTAAAAAATTACTTAAATGCAAGAAAAAAAAATGTGTATATTAGTCGGTGTTTAGTATTCCAAATGCTAAGCTCTTTCCATTTGACTGCTGATAACGTGTTTCTCATAATTTAGCTTGTAATTTCGTAATAGGCATGTTCACAATTTCGCTCACAGAATTTTTGTTTTGTTCTATATATATGTATATATATTTTATTTTATTTCTTTTCGATTTGACTCCCAGTCTGTATGCAATAGAATCTGTAAAGGAAAGCGTTTGATAAGTTTTTGTGTGGGTATGTGTGAGTGGAATGCGTGCGGAGCACAACTTACATTAAATTATTAGTCTAACACTAAATATATTCAGTGTAGAGCTACGCTCTAACTCTGATCCATGGATACACTTTCGGTGTTGTTATTTGATAGAGAATCCTTTTGAACGTAGTCGTAGATTTTATTCAGTTCTTGTGTTTCCTTGATGGACTTTAAGAAATCAGCAAGTTGTTGGTTTTTATCTGCAAAAAAAAAATATTTTTTAGTAAGTCAGAACGATGATTAGGATGCATAGAATGCATTTTATTGGTGATAATCTTAGAATTGACTTCTAGATTAGTACTTGGAACGTTTAATTTTGGAATATGAGTTACAATTGCTACGAATCGGCGATTTTATTGTAAAGAAAATAAAGAGTCCACCGTACAATTGTAAAAACTTGAATTTGTTCACGCATTGCCTTTACTACCGCACTCGTACGGACGACGCGGGGGCGACTCCTTCTTGGCCTGTCCTCTATTTCAGACAATTTGCCGAAGCGAAAATTTGGCACTCTTTCCGGTGCAACGACATGCGCTGGAAATTGTATAACAGACTTATTGCAGGACTATGTAAAATGAAAAAAAAAAAAAAACTCACTCAAACATTTAATTTCAAAGGTTTTAGTCAGCTGATTTCGTTGTAAACATTCACTTTGCGCGTATTTGTGATGAAAGTAAAAATATGCCATTGCTTACATTGTCATGCCATAGTACTTAGCCGCAAAGAGTTTTGAGGACTGGGCAAGTTGAGAATTAAAAAAGGAGTAAGAACCGTTTTTATTTAGTTTTTAAGAAATGGGTTACGGACCGGATGCTTTTAAGGAGTTAGGAATCGCAGGCTGAGACATTGCAAGGAGGCCTAATAGAAGTAAGACTGTTGAAGCAATTATATTGCCGATCCACAAGACTATGGGGAAAAAGGATGTACGGCAGAACTACATTGCGAGAAAAGCGGTTATGTAATGCTACAGCTTGCCTTAAATTATACTCTACCAGCGTCTAAAATAATGGCCAATACAGTCTACAATGGAATACAGTGTAATTGGAAGGCATGGACCTATACGACGTAATCATTTCCAAAAGCACGGTTCAACGCTGAGAAAGGGCAATAGTAGGGAGGCTCATTCTTTTATTCATAAATAACCAATAGTTGTTGGGACCCTTCATTTAATGCTTACACTTATCGAGTGTAGATTTGGGGCTGCGTGATATACAGGGACGCATATTCAGTCGATAAACTACGAATTACACGTCTAGGGCATGTAGAGAATACTCAGGCTTTTGATCTTCGATTACAGCCCAGATGTCAAACACAGTTAATCAATACTTGGCCTTAGGTCGCGCGCTTAAAAATATATTGGCTAAGAACCGAGTTAGTTAATACCTCTCAGCTGTAGAACCTAAAAGAACAGCGTTCTTCAACCATGCTTTACGGATTATGAACAAATCTCCTTGCACCGATGATTGCGGTTTTGGTGGCTGAACTGTTAAAGGGCCAGTTTGCATTGAAGAAGAAGTTCATGAGTTACATAATGCTTCCACTACCACTAATTTACACATTTTGGATTTTTAGTACGCCAAAACCAACGAATTGCTGTTGTACGACAAAATTAAAATATTTCACGCCTCTTTCTAGTACTGCGATCCAATTTTTAAGAAATTAAAGAAGGGAAGTAAAAGTAAAGAAGTCCAAAACAACCGCATGGAATGATCTGTTTTCAACGTGATAATCGATCAATCACTTGTTGGGAGGATCAAACAGTTAACTCAGCCAATTCATAAGTCACTACGCATTAACCAGACAAAGAGATGACGTTGTCTACTTACAAGTTGCTAATTCATATGGTCACCACAAAAAAAAAAATTTTTAATGAGAACTTACCCGCTTTAGGAATCTGCGCTAATGCTGAGACAGCTCTCAATGCTGACCTCTTCAGTTCATCTTGTTTCTCGTATTCTTGCTTCACCGAGTTGGCTTTAACTTTGTGAGTGCATGTATCACGGAGCTGTTGCACAAACTGGTCCAATCCTATACAGATTCAGGAAGGTAAAATTTTATTTTAATAACATGTACCTCCCGCTATTAAACCATCCTACTTACTTAACAACACCGCTTCAGGGCAGAGAACGGCCAGTCGGGCTGTCATCAAGTATGTTAACATCTTGATATCATAGTGATCACACAATCCTGCCTGAACATGATCCAAAAATTGCATAACATCCACACGATCGAGGCCCTGTTCCAACAGGGTGTACATACATTCAAACGCCGCCTTGCGAATGTCTAAGCCATCGTCGACGGTGTGCTTGAATGGGCCCATTTCAACTTCGCGAATCAATTCGGCCTGCAAAATAGAACAGTGATACAGATTGTTTCACATTTGGTATGCTTTCTAACCCACCTTGACTTTAGTCTCCGAATATAACCAAGGCAGGAGTTTGGGCAGCAAATCTCTGACCAAACTTGGCTTATTGTGAACAGCCGAATTGAAGGCAACCAATGCGACACGTCTTACCGAAGGCTCGGGATCGCGCAGAGCGAATAAAAATTCGCCAATGCACTGCTTGAGGAGCACATCGAAGGGCTGCGGCTGGTCCGAGATAGTGAACTTCACACTGGACACCACAGCTGTTCGCATAAGAGGGCTCTCGCTATGCAGAGCTTGCTTTAGACGTGGCAAAAGCTCATCAGGATTAACGAGGACTAACTTACCCAGACATTCGGCAACAACATTTCGTGAGCCCTCCTCGGAACATTCGCAGTGTTTGAAAAGTTGTCCCCAAATAGATGGGACTGAAGGCAGCAACTGATCAAGTCCATTGGGGGTGGTCGACAATGATGAAATCACCTCCTTCAGGGAATGCAACAGCAGGTACTGACGCTTAGGTTGCACTTCGATCTCTTTCAGAATCAATGGCAAGAAACATTGAAGACTTCCGACGGCAACAGCGCCAAGAGCATGGCTTGCAGCTCCCTTTACATCCTCGGAGCTGGCTCCAAAGCATTCGATGATGATCTTAGGTAGAGAATCGACTGAACTCAAATCAAAATGACGTCCGATCTCTCCTATAGTTAGCAAACAGAATACCAGATGGGTGTCACCAGACCTCTTTTGCAGATCATTGAGCAGTTGAGATGCGAGAGGAACCGCTTCGTTGGGACATTGTAGAGTCAATGCTGCGACACACTTGGCCAGTGAATGATAAGCCTGCTTGTGAAGTTGTTCTGTGTTGGCTCCATGCAGCACGGGCTGCATAAGCTTCTCGAGAAGCTGATGGTATCCTAGGCCGGGTAACTTGGCTTGTACAAGAGCCTGGAATAGGTCCAAGGTGCATGTGAGCGCAGTACCTTGAAGTAGAGGTGATCGCACGAGTACCAAGACTGATGGTATGAATTGATCATGGATGCCCACCAAAGCCTGTGGTTGTTTTTGAGCGGTTGTTGTCAACAGTACCAACGAGAGTTGTGCAACATGAAGGTCAGCATCGGTTAGAAGAGGTTGAATCTCTGTTATGGCGATCTGTAGCAACTGTGGACCAAATGAATGCGAGTAGTTTTCTACCAAAGTGTTGAGTAGGGTCAAGGAATTCAACTTCAATGCACGCTGGTTCTTTCTAAGAAATGAACCCAAAGCTGGGAGGACGTCATTCAGGATGGGAGACAAATCAATGCGCAGTGGAGAACCAGCAATCATGGTCAATGCTTTGACGGAACTCAAGCGAGTGACCTCGTTCTTTAGACGTTCCATGAAGATTGGGAGACATGTCACCAGCTCCACGGTAAGTAGATCGCCCATATTAGCAATAATCTGACCCATACATGCAATTGCACGCTCCTTTACTTCCTGATCTACATCGGTGGCTTTCAACTTCTGCAGTGTTGATGAGTACAGCTTGCCCAAGTCGAATGGATCAACTTCGTATGTAGTTGGAACATCTAGCGGCCGGATAACTTTTACCAACTGCTGTAGAACGAGAAGTGCCTCTGTGGCAATCTTGTAGAATGGATCAAATACCGCCGTAACCACTAAAGGGACCAACATTGGAATATGAGGATCAAATACTTGTGGATTGTGGCCCTGGAGCAGACTGCAAAGGAAACTCAACGCATCGATCTTCATGTTAGAAGATGAATTTTTGTCGCCTAGAGAATAGCTTATACCTGGCATGACGTTATTTAAGTGGTTGCCCAAGGCACCGGGCAGAGCATTTAATAGCTCTCGTAGAAGCAAGAAGCAGTCCTGGCGGGTTTTCATCGATTTTTCTCTCATCAGTGGCTGTATGGCCTTGACAATTGCGGGCACTTGATCCTGCAACATGCTGATGGGGCCGGGAACTTGTTCCATTGAGTCGGGGTCGTGGGAAATGTCATCGGCCGGCCTAGTGTTTTTTAAAAGTGCAATATACGCATGGAAAATGTCAGACTTGACGTTCTCCTCACGTTCCTTGAAGCGCGAAATCAAGGCTGGCGAAAGATCGCGGTAAAAGTCCTCAATAAGTTCGTGACGAGTTGAGATCAGAGCCTCTAAACATTTGGCTGCTGCACGCCGGACTTTCCAACTCATATCGTCATCGTCGCTGTATTCCTCGCTATCGACGTACTCCTCATCTTCTGTGTCCATAGCAACACCAGATTCTCCATCATCGGCTTCGTAGTTGTAGTTCGGGTCGTATGTGACGTATTTCATGCACAGTTCTAGAATCTAGATAGACACTTGTACACCTAATTGGAAGTAAAGAATTTGAGATGTGCCTTACCATTGGAATATGAGGGCGGATAGCGTCCGGACAGCGCAGCACAAAGGCTTCGCATGCTTGAAGACAGAATTCACGAAGTTCATCATCATCTCGCTGGCTGTACTCCTTAAGGAGGAACATAGCGCGTTCGATATGGGTGCAGAGACGGTGACCGGCTTGACGGCTGCAAAATAAGAGCAGGATATACAGACAATCACTCGCATAACACTCAATTTTTTACTTACCAAATGGAAGCCAAACACTGAATGTAGGTGCGAATAGCACCTTGGTTCTGTGGTTTCTCCAGCCCCTCTAACAAGTGATCAATGACTCCGTTATACGCATTGTTGTTGGCCAATGTCAGCAAATGTGAAAGAGCAACAATTGTACGCTTACGAACTGCCTGTCGTGATGAACCGAGCTGTGGAACGAGGGCCTTCAAAATAGTTGGGTGGAATGGAACCAAAAAGTCCCCGAATCGAGACAATAGATCGGACAGAATATCAAGAGCTTCAAGTTTCACAGACACATCTTCCTAACAAGGAGAAAACACAAATTTAGACGAACCACAAAACCACGGAATGGATAACTTACTTTTTCAATGGCATTACTTAACTTGCCCGTGATTCTCTGACAAACATTCGGAGCGAGCGAGTTCGAAGCCTGTGGAAGCTCCGAAATCACAGTTTTTAACCCAATACTCGATATGTCCCTTAACTGTTCGGTATTTGATATCATATTCGCACAAAGCGAGTCGACAATGGTTTCCACTTGATTTTCCTTGACCTTGTTCACCAATGGGCCCAAACACTTGACAGCCAAATTCTGTACTTCACCGTTTTTATCTTCCAACAACTTCAACACCATCCTTACGACTTTTTTTTCCGATTCGTCGTCCAACTTAATGCTGTCCTTTTGTAATTCGGTCATCAAATCATTTGTGGCCATGAACCGAAAATCTTTGTCACTGGATGTCATCTACATCGCAAGTGGGTGGGTGAAGGACACATGCATTTATTTTTACAAAGAAATAACTCGATTTTTCACGAGAAAAACTTACCTTTTCCAGTAAATTGGCGATTTGATGATATTGATGGGACGCCATTGTTTCTGTTGTAAAGAGGGACTACCGTGTCCGACTTTTTTTTCTACTAATATGAACAAAAAAAATTGTTGTGCTGTGCTGTGTGGTGTTGGACTCCTTTTAGCTTTTCGATGTTCAATTCCTTCTTCTTTCGTTGAGACAATGCAATTGGCCTTTCAATGCGATTAGTTATGATTTTGTGTTTAAATAGATTTTTTTTATTTGGGAGCGATGGAATATTCGTTTAAATACACAATTAAAAGTAAAATTGCTTTAAAATTCACAACAGAATATTCGCATTCTAGGACAACCCGGCAAAGAACCAAAATCTCTCGTCCAAAGAAAAATGAACACAGAGAAATAGTTTTCAACGAATGTGGTTTCGTCAAAAAAATATTCGCGACATTAAGTATTGCCAGGTATGTGCGGGATGATGTGAAAAGTGGATTTTATCTTTATGTAAAATGTAGAATGTACACTTCAAACTGTGGTCAAATTTCGTTCTACATAATTTTTCAGTTTAGTAAATGCGTGTGATTTGTTAGTATGATTTTCTAGGCAAATTATATACGTATTTCTTTTGTAATGTTCGTCGGCAGTTACTTAAAAATGAATCGACATTGTCACCGAATGTTAATTTAACTAGAATCATATATTATTGGTGTGTTTTTTCGGCTCCCTCCGAGGGAGCTTTCTTGTATCGCTGTCAAAAGAAAGATGCATTTCTTGCATGAAGTGCCCATTCATTCAACTTCAACTTCTTATGGAAAAAACAGTGTAAGTCACCGTTTATTAATATGGGGGTATAAATTCATTGTCATATGTCAATAACAGGAGTATAGGTGGGTTATTTTTGTGAAATCGTATCGCATTTTTCAAACAAATAACTGCATTATAATCTCAACAAATACATATTTATGGAATCCCATGGAATTCTAATAATGTTTATTTTATCAATAATTCTAGCAAATAACAGTTGATATGCCAAATGTTTGCATGAAAAAAAAGATTTCCAATGAATTTGGATTGCTTAGAATAAGTTGCTAAATAATCAACACAAACAATTTGTTTTTTTTTTTGCAAAAATGTTAATGCTACTACCGCACTTATTGTAGCTAACAATCATAAAATTACAACAGGAAGCTCAAATACACTCCGTAGTCACTGTCACGGTTAATTGTCATAAACAATCACCTCGTTGTTGTTATTATCTTTAAACCTCAACCTATCGCACCACTTAAAAGCTTTCCTTTGCATTTCAGTTGCAATCTTAATTTTCACGAGTAATGTCGCTTCATTGGGGTATTGCAGGTACTTCGAAAATATCCCACGACTTTTGTGTATCTTTACGTTGTAAATTCACGCCAAGCGATCATGAAATTATTGCGGTCGGTAGTAGAAGCATAACAAGAGCAGAAGAATTTGCAAAAGACCATCGAATACCAAAGATCTTCAAAAGCTACAAAGACCTCGCTGCAGATGATCAAGTCGAAGTGGTATATATAGGAGTCCTTAATCCATTCCATTATGATATTTGTAAATTAATGATCGAGTATGGAAAACATATTCTTTGCGCAAAGCCTCTGTGTATGAATCGACATCAGGTTAAGGAAATTCTAGAACTTGCAAGAAGTAAAGGAGTTTTTGTGATGGAAGGATTGTGGTCCAGGTTTTTTCCACTCTACCGGTATTTATCACGCTTAATGGATTTTAAAGCACTTTGTGATGTTAAGGAAGTTTATGTGAAACATGGCTACAATGCAACAGTGTTAGAAAGGATAACTCGAAGGAAAAAAGGAGGTGGAATTTGTCTTGATATTGGTGTGGATGCAATCCAGTTTGTTTTATTCATTTACCGAGAGGTGCCCAAGTCAATTAGAGCATCTGGAAAAATTAATTCCGAAGGGATTGATCTTCATGTTGAAGTAGAAATGATTTTTGCTGGCGATCGTAAAGCAACTATAATCTGTTCTGGGCTAGAAGTGTTCGACAATCAAGCTACTATTATTTCAAAGAAAGGTCCAATTTGCGTAAGTATAAACACATATGTATATTTGTATCATATATTTATAATTACTAATGTTAGAAATATCTAGATTCTAGATTATCAATGCCCTACGAAACTTGTTGGATGCACTGGCGCTCACGAATGGTCAATGACAGGCACAGCTGTTTCAATGAACTATAAAAATTCTCTCGGCTTACGTTATGTAGCCGATGAAGTGATCAAGTGCATACGATCGGGTAAACTAGAAAGTGATATTGTGCCTTTTAAGGACATGCTGTTGATAGCGCAGATTTGTGATGAAATTAGAAAACAAATTGGGGTACGCTATGAATGCGATAAGATCTGATGTGATTTATTAAATGTTTCGTTTTGTAATTAACTTATGACCTGCGTGTGTGATTTAATAAAAATGAGCGGTTTATGAATTCCCAGAATATCTATGAGACAAATTATGGCGTTGTTGATATGTTATCAGGATTGACATTCTATACGGGCTGCTTGAAAGCTTTTAATATGGGAAATACACGACGAAATGTTCCCATTTAATTAGACATTCAGTATAGGTAGGCAATATGACGATTTGCAATAACAGTTATTTCGTAAAGAAAAAAATTGAAACGTCAAAGTATCGTGTGTTTCTAAAATAACACAAAAATTTTCTCGTATAATATGAATAAAACAAGCTACCTTTTTGTTGATTGTATCAAAATCCTGCCTTGCTATCCTTTCACTGTTTTCAGTTAGCACCATAGCCAATATATATAGATGTGTTTATATACATTTGCTCATCTATATCTAATGCTGTAATTTAGTTTAATACGTTCGAAAAGTATTAACTGATTCACAAACCATATTATCATATTATCCCTTAGATCCACCCATAAATACCCACTGTGACATTAAAAACGTCAAACAAAAAGGACATTTTCTCTCACAATTCGATTTTTTTTTTCACAATGAAAAACATTCTCTCTTATCTATTCTCTCCCTTTTACGTTCCTATGAAAACGCCTAAATATATTTTTCTCTTGTCATTTCAATAACACCGCCGACGAGGACGACGTTTTCCCAATTTTTTGACAAGTGTGTTCGTTGGCGGCGGCGACGGTGGTGGTGGTTTTATTACCGAAATAAAAAAAATTGTTCCGAAAGGGCTTTCTGCAGTACACTCGTTCTTAAGGGGTGGAAAACGTTTCTTTTCCTTGTATATAAATTTTTCTTTAATTTTTTCTAACTATATTCTTCCATTTGCAAAAACAAAAAAAAAAGCAATAGCCAATTGGAATTAAATAATTGGACAGTGATTCAATTTTCCAACTAAAGTGTGCTCGAAAAACCTCAGAATATGTATCAATACAAAGTTTAAAGAATAAAATTTGTGCGTTTTATTTAAGTTTTTTTTCTCCTCCTGAATGGGAGTGTGGATAAGAAGAAAACGAAAAACGGGTGAAAAAATATAATCGACAAAATACGGCATATCTTTTAAAGCCTGGCAGCCCACGGATCCTTAGATCAAAGTCAATATGTTTAAAAATAAAAATGAAAGCAATATTGTGTATAAGTGTACTGTGCGACTCCTTGAGGACTCCGATGTCCTCGAGTGTGAATTTCAGGTAAGAGCGGTCAGCAGTAAAATTGCATACACCACCATCAACCTCAGTCCTCCATCAGTAGGCATTGATTGGATTGGGTAGCATGGTTAAAAGGGCGACGGTGACGGCGGGTATAGATGATCCATAAATAAACCGCTAGTTGCAATACCATTTAAGAGGGAAACGAAGGACATGAGAAAGAAAAGCTTAGTATCGTTAAATCCTTTAAATAATAATCATTCTTTGGTGCGAGTGGGTGACGAGTCGATTCACTGAGAACGCATCCTATTAACAGAACAGAATCCTTGTGTGTGTATTTTGTTTTTGTTGTTCTCATTTGGAAATTGTTTGAAAGGAACAACTAGCGGCGAAAAGTGTTACCATGTGCAGGTTTTGTAAGCTTTAATATGCTTAATGGCTGTTGATAATTTCAAGAGGATACTACCTTCAAGGATCTACTGTGAAAAGCCCTTATAATTAGTTACGAATCTTGGCTACCTTCTTGCTGGGTACCTGAATTAAACAAATGCGTCTAATGAATATTATCAATGTTTTGTGGTTAAACAAATGCATCTAATGAATATTATCAATGCTTTGTGGTTCCCAACTATAGATTTAAGGACCCGATTCGGTAGTAACGAATTAACAAAAACGATTTTCACATTTATGAAACGATTTCCATGTTTATGATCTAGTGAAAAGTTTAACCAAAACGAACTTTTTTATTTAAATTTGCATGAGTAGTCCATACTTTGAAATCGCCCCTTTTCACTCTGACATCGTAAAAAGTCAGGCCATAAATTCCACGATAGCCTTGTGGTAATATTTTATTGCATTTCCGGCACTTATATTTAAATTATGTGTTCAAAATTTCTATTGCAATATTTCATATTTAACAAAATGTTATGCATGAGTACGTGAGTTCTATGGATTGAAAACAAAATTATTATGCACCGTCTAAATTTACATTGAATTGGACAATATTAGTAGCTAATCGGATTTAAAAAAAATGTACATACCTAAATGTTATGAGATTTTGACGAAAAAAATTTTTTTAACGCAACAACCTCGTTAGTACCCAGGGATTAGTATTTTTCTCACAACCATTCATGTGCATGTGTGCACTTATTATACGATGGCAGGACAGAAATTTCATGACAGTTAATACAACTTTGGTAACTTGTCAGATCACCGCGAAAATAGGCCCAGTAAAGTAAGTAAGTAAAAAAAAGTATGGTGTTGCACCAAGAACTTTTGCGGCTGGAAATCGAAGATTCTGAAGGCGGAGTACTATTGGTGTACATTCGCCTTATCTATATTTGTATTCAGTTCGGTAAATTTTTTTTTTTTTTAAAGTTATTGCAGTTTTAGACAGATGGTTGGCAAGAGAAATTACAAACAATCCCATTGGGGTATATTAATTAATTAATTAATATTTTTGATATATATGTAGGTTGTTTCTAACGTAGAGAAATATTGGATCTAGCTATATGTACCTTGAAGTATGTAGCTATATGGATCTTCTCAGAATCGCTTACTGATTTGTGGCCTTAAATATTGAGCTAAGATATTGAAACTTGGTATATGCTCGGATAAGGCTGTTGGAACAAGTGAAAATATTTAAAAAAATTCGCCCCCTTGCACGCCCACGTTCACTTTTTTTTGAAAAAGTCTTACCAAATTATTTGAACAATATTAATACATATCAATATTTGGTCCATATTACGTTTATTGTCACGTCTATTTTTTGATTGCGTTTTTTGTAAAAAACAATTTTCGGTACAATTAAAAAAAAAATCGAAAAAAATGTTGGCGAAAATATTTGCAGAATAATACCATGACTTTTGTATGGATATTAAAAAAAAACAAATGTTAAACATATCCCTTTGAAAAACGTCCTTTTTTGGATCATCAGCGATTAAGGTAAATATGCCGAACAAGATTGTCACCACATATTGTTGTACATCTTCATTTTCTATTTTTTATATCCTTTCAGTTTAAGCCAGGCCAATTTTTTGTGACGGAGTGTGATTGGGTATTTAACGATTCGCTCAGCGGACTGTAGCCTTCTCATATTATTTTTTCGGACGATAGCTATCGATTGTGACGTTCTTTCTTAATCAAAAGAACATTTTTTTTATCCATGTCTACCATGTCTACTTATTGACAACATTACTTACTTTACTACCCCATTTATTATAAAACCTCTTTCACGCCAATGACATCTCATTTATCTCAGTAGTTGTACTTTGGTGGACAAATTTAAACTGACGTTAGGATTAGTAACTCTGATTTGAACATAATCTTTAGTCAACTCTTGAAGCGTTTTTTCGTCAGATTTCATTTCAATCACAATTAGTAGTAATATGTATAATATGGTTACAATGGATTTATGGACTTATAAACAAGGACACATTTTACTGCTGCTAGTTTAGTCACCAACGTTGATAAGTTAATCATTAAAGTTAACTAAAAAAAACATTTTGAGTTAACTCAAATGTTAACTTAAATATTTTGCACTTACATGATCTTCTCAATGAATAATTACGTCTGTCAGTGTATGACATTTGGAGAAAAGAAGTGGAACGCAGGACGTCAAAGTTTAATTCGATCATCATATAAGGAGTTTAGTACGAACAATTTAAGTTACTGTTTGTATTCACGGATTTGTCAGTAACCTTCACGTAGTTTTGATCTGGTCTACGTTTAAAATCTAATTTTGTAGGAGATTGAATGGCATTAATAATGCTTTGTATATGGATTTTGAATTCTGAAATTCTAGCTATGATTTTGTGTCTGTCTGTCTGATGACAAAAAAGGTAGTCTAATCACAGTTCCTTCTACTTTACAATCGATACTATAGTGGTATATATTATCAAATGATTCATTGCGGTATAAAGTGATTCTGACAGAACAATAATTTGTTAATCTATTTTTAATGCGTTTAATTGTTTGTTGACTTTTCAACCTATGTGTTTATACTGCCGGACAAAAATCGATGTTAACCATCGTACCATCAGAGAATATGGGTTTCTTAAATTAGTTTTCCGATCAAGGTTACCTTACAGGCTTAGTTTGAGTGGTGATGTTCTGGCATTGCCAAAATGTCATATACATAGCTAGATAAGAAAAAAATTGTAGCTATTTAAACAAATAAAAGAGTGTTTCAAATCTGTGATTAAAAGTGTAACATGGACGCTAAGGATATACTAAGGAAAGGGGAACACTAGTGTGTGGAGTGCGGACACCCAAAAGCCATTTATTTCAATTTTCTTGTTTTGCTATTGATTTTCGGTCAAAAAAATATTATGTGTGACACACAAAATAGTAAACGTCCGCGTCCTTCTATGTGCTCTATTGCCAGGGGTCCCGGTGCTTTCTCCGTCGACGTCTTCCATCTCTTCGAAATGCAAATGATTTCATGGCGTAAAGTATAACAAGTCTCCCCCTTTGTGCAGAGATGTGTGTATAATTTTCGTTTTTTTTAATTACCTACATCGCGGCTGTTTGCTTTTTGTAAGGATTGCGTGAGAGGATGAAATAAGGAAAACAAAATAGTTTCACAGGACACGTATTTTTTTCTTTGTATATAGTTGATTTGTTCTTTTGGCCTTCTGCCGTCGCGTCGTGCCAGTACCTATGATTGTTGAAGTGTTCACTACATTAAGGGATTTCTCCTTTTAATTGTCGGGATTAGGATATAAAGTGACTTATATGCAATTTCAATTTTGCTTCTTGTTTGCTTTTCTTTATATGCGTTTATTGCTGGGTCCTGCTGCGACAAATCGTTAATCCTAGCCATTTCACAAGGGCAGCTTTCTCATAGAATATTTATGCGATCAACTGGAGATTAAGGAAAAGGATTACTTTGGACTGAGATATGTGGATACCGGCAAACAGAGGGTATGTTAATTTCAATTTGCACTTTTTTTTTGGAATATTGTTTATGAATGGTTCATTATTTTGCAGCACTGGCTTGATTTGGCGAAGTCGATTATTAAACAAGTCAAGGGTGAGTGTTATAAATAGTTTTCATGAAAAAAAAAAAAACAAATAAGTAAATGAAAACAGATGGTTGATGGTCGTGTTGTGTTTTTATTCTGAAATTAACGACACCTATATGAGTTGAAAAGACGCAACGGAATGTTTTGGACTTAGGTCATACCACAGAAGGAAGAGTGGCATGTGCAAATATAAATGTGAAGCATCGTTTAGGTTGCATGACGACTTGTTTTATATTTTTCGGAAACAATTAGTTCAACTTAAATTATACATATTCCCAGGGTTACACATTAAGTGGAGCAAAGGAATACTTGTGAATAAACAGTAACATTAAGTAAGCAAATCATTAGGGACTGCCTAAACAAAGGGAATGACATTGCCAGACATGAAATGTTATTTTTTAAGACTGAACATATGTATATATAACTGACAAAAAGCATGAACCAAATCTCTAAAAATGAGGTGTGTAGTCGAAAGACGGAATCAATAAGAAAACATAACCAAAATTCTTCCTGTTATAATGTTAAAGATTAATAATAAGAATTGTTTGATTAACTTGATAACACCAAAAGGTGTTCTACCTGATCACACTTCCTCGAATGAGTTATTCGGACAATTATTTTTATTATATTTATTATTCGAACGAATGAACTCAGTAAGAGATCCTACATCAGTTGGGTTAATCCCTTCTTTGCACACGTACGTGTTGACTGAGATTCAAGTACACTGTTCAATACATACGAAGCAGCTGCGAAATTTTGTTTTTTCTTTTTCGTGACGCTTTTTCGTTTTATAAAATCTATTTCACCCGTCCCAAAAGAAGTTTCAATGAAAAAATAAATGTAATTTAATATAATTTAATATTTGTAATCTTGGAGTCAAATTCAGTATCTTTGCCTATCATTAAACTCATCCTTGTTTGCTCTCCCACAGCCTTCATTTAATATTTTCAATATATACTTCCAGATATTGATCCGATCTTATTCTCCTTTCGTGTCAAATTCTATCCAGCTGATCCGTTTCGTCTGACTGGCAGTGGTCGGCTCATGTTATACCAACAACTGAAACGTGATCTACGACATGGCCGACTTTACTGTTCGATGGGTGAAGCAGCCGCGTTGGGAGCCGTTATAGTGCAAGGTATACAGATACAACCTGAAATTTAATTTTTCAATTCTAAACATTGTGTCTTCTTAGAGGAACTAGGTGACTACGACAGTGAACTCAATGTGGGTGACTATGTCTCGTCCATGCATTTAGCACTACGGCAAACTGATGCACTGGAAAAGAAAGTCATGGAGTTGCATAGAAAACGCGAACCCGGTCAGGATCCATCTGTTGCAATGGATGAATTTATGGGTATCGCCAGAGGCCTTGAGACTTACGGTATTGATCCTCATCCCGTGAAAGATCACCGGGGCTCCCAACTATACATAGGCATAAATCACTCGGGTATAAGTACGTTCATATCCGGGAAACGATCACAACATTTCCGATGGTCTGAAGTGCACAAACTTAACTTTGAGGGTAAAATGTTCATTGCTCATCTCAGCTACACTGATGCCAGTCGAGAACCGGTAAGATTTGAAATATATCTAACTACAAAATGATTTCGTTGTTAAAGACTTATTTTGTAGAAAAAACACACAATAGGCTTCAAATGTCCATCGGGAGCTGCGTGTCGGTATGTCTGGCGTTGTGCCATCGAACAAATGTTATTTTTTACGTAAGGATTATATGAAAAACATTCGTTGGAATAAATCGGTATAATGTTTGTTTCAATGTTTACAGACTTCCAAACAGCCAAAATGCCTCGGTGGTTTCCGGTGGCGGATTCTTCTCCTGGGGCACTAAATTCAAATACACCGGTCGTACCGAACGTGAAATTCTCACTGAAAGCATCAATGCGCTGCGCGAACAAAAGATGACCAACTCGACGGCAAGCAAGCGCAAAGCAAGCAGTGTACCGGCTACACCGTCCAGTCCGCAAGGCGACCTCGCACAAATCCGTAAACTATTACGTAACTCATATATATCGAGCGATTATAAATTCCCCTATTCCCCTCGTATCATTGATACAGGCTATAGCAGTTTACCGCGTTCAACAATGTCTGAACCGTTGGGCAACTGTCCTATGGCCGCGACCACAGATCATTTAGGTAATATTATCTACGGTCCGATTCCTCATGACGGGATTCAAATCGCATCGAGTTTGGAACCCGTCTCAGAGGAAGCGGCACGCCTGCGCAGCGGTTCCAATTTGGACAGCTTAAATGGTGGTGTCGGTCCCGGTGGCATGGCCGGTGGTGTATCCGACCTGCCCGACTATTATTTCCGTGATTCTGTTGAGCATTCATCGACAGAAAGTGGTCTGACGAATCCCTATGCGGATCCAACACAACGTCTGCATCATCATACAACGAATAAACAGCATATGCTGTATGCGGGTGGAAGCAAGCAGTTTACGTTACCGAATTCCGCCATCAACTCGAGTACTTCCAACAATACGAATTCAGCAATGCATCAGGATAAGATGCGTATGCAGAGTGCTACGAACAGTACGAAAAGTGTACGCAAATTTAAGCTGTTGCATGCGTTTATACCTTCGTTTATATTTGTTGTCGTAACAATGGCTATATCGGCTGTGTTGATATTGGAATCCGAATCGGAGGTGTTTGAACGCATACGTAATCTACCTGAGATGATAAGCTTGCGATATCAATATTACCAGCCATTGAAGGAGTTTATTGTGCGAAAGCTGGGCCGGAAATCATAAGGGCAGGTAGGGTGTTTATATATATTTCTTTTTAGTTTTAAATTATGTTGATTTTTTAAACGTTTTGCTTGATGTCGAAGTTACACATGTAAAATTGAGGAGTCTTGTCAGCATTCGTATCCACACTTGCAGTAGGGCTTGAGTTGTTATGCATTGTTTAGGTACTAGAATGGACTTCAGTTGGGCGCCATTTCAAAGAAATTATTTTCCAACACGTGTCTTTTATTTTACTTCATAGCACGTTGAGCGCCAATTAAAAAAATTTTTTTTTGTTGAAATGCTGCTTATAAGTGCATACACGCATTTAATAGTTGTTTTGCTTTAGGAGCTACATAAAAAATTATTTTGTATAGCGCATTTTTAATATCTACCATGCTTCATATAAATATTTTACAATATCGAAAAGATCAACAAACTTTTTAAAGTGTACAATTGCAGTGTGAAAAGTCTTAACTAGACAACTTAAACCTCATGTGTAATTTGGATTCATTGAAACTAAAATTAACTAACGAACTATGTATGAATTAGTAGTTAATAAATGTTAACTATAAACAATATTCAATACAAAAAAAGCAATCACAATTTGAACAAAATTAAAAAAAGGAAAACAATTTAAAACAAGTAATTGGTACGTAATAAAAATAATAATTAGGTTTATAAAATAAAACCAAGAAACAAATGGAAAAAAGTGTAGTCAATTTAATGGGATAACCCACACCCACTTGTAACACGTGACTTAATTAGTTTTAGTTTCTAAGTTAAAATAAATCATGTATTTACTTAAGGAGCACATAGTCACTATTTATTTATTTTTATCAACTTAACCGTGCTCCTATATATCTTGTTATTGTTTTTTTTTTAGTTTTTTTCCAATTTACAATTCCTACCGAACAAAAAACCCCTAGAACTTATCAACACTCTTCTCTCCCACACACATACAAAACAAATAAAATAAACAAACATATTTATACATAAATGTCCAACCCAAAAATTGGGACCATAAAGTTTGCTATATAAAACAATAAAAAGAAAACAAATTAAGAAAGCAAAATAAACTAAATTACTGAATTTAACTTATCACTATAAAACAAATAGAAAATTTGAATATAAACTAAAATTTATTACAAAGTAAACATAATAATATATTTAATTTGTATTCTTCTCTAACTCTTTCTCAAGTTTTTCCTCTACAAAACATTTTTTTGATAAACAAAAGTTTAAATATAGCAAACAAAGAAATAGTTGAAATAAAGGAAAATCTGTAATATCAAAAGTTCATTAGATATATACCATTTTCGGATCATATTCTAGTAATAAAAAAACTCTGAATAATAATATTCATAGAATAGCAAAATATAAACAAAATTGTTTTGGGTTGGTTATGTAAAGACAAAACGCGTTGGCAGCACTTTACAAAAATATGTGTGATTTATTTTCTTGTTCATTTGTTATCTAATAGTGTTTTCAATTGGTAAATCTTAATTTTGATCTGTACTAATTATAAATCAAAACGACAATCGCTAGTGTGGAACTGACGTCCATCTATTGTATTTGCGTTAGTACAAGGAGGGGTATCGATCTCCCGAAAAATTTGATTAAAAAAATCAGTTTTTTTGTCGTATGGAAGACAACAACTGTCAAACTAGGTCTTTTGACACATCTAAATCAAAAAATATATTTTTTCCAATGAAAAACACAAAAAAATTGGAAAAATTAAACAACAATTTTAGAAAGTGCTGCCAATGCTTTTGAAATCATTTTATAAATTTTTTTATTTATGGTGAACATTTATTTATTCGTTTATAAACACGAATATTACAAGGAAAAAGGGATACCCATTGGCGGAATAGAACGTTCCTACTCAAACAAATGAAATATTAATCCCTTTTGATTATGTTCATGTGTTTCAGTCATTTACATTACATTCAGAAATTATTTTAACAAATAATCTAAAAATGTCTTCTCTGATATTGGCTAAAACTAGTTAAAGTGATATATGATTTCTTAAAGTATTTTTAATTCATCATTAATGGTTATTGCCTGTAGATATGCATGCAGAATACATATTCAATGAGTCCTACAATTTGGCAGCCGATGGCCTTATTCGCCAGTACTGTTACGTGTCTGTAGTTCGTTGCATTCATGTGCGAAGTACTGTGATGTCAATGTCAATGTCAATTTGGCAGTTTACCTATCCATAACCACTTCATATATGTCCTTCAGTTGTGCGCTGTTCACTATTGCCAAATTCCTTATTTAAATAAACACACAAAACTTAATAAGAACTTGTGACACTGCCTATTTTTCTTATGGTCTTAGAATATGGTTGCAAGAATCTGCGAAGTAGTGTCGCAATATTTTTATATTGGTAACAATGATGATTTATCGATTTTGCTTACAAAAAAAGTTATTAGCTGAAATACAAGTTTTTCGAGTTACCTCGAGTTTAATACCAAAATTTAGATGATCTCACAGTGCAAAAATGGGCCTAAGATTCGTTGTGCATATGTTTATTAGAATATTCGACTCGTTGGTGCATACCGCAGCCTAAGTGATTTAAATTAAGAAATATTTCATAACTTAACTATCGAGGCAATAGTGAGTTTCGGTATAAGTTTGTGCAAGTGGCCCTTAGAAGGTATTCCAATGTGCAGATTGAATAAAAGACTGATGAGCGCGTGAAAATCGTGTAAACAATTTAAAAATGAAAAACAACGAAATGTCAGGTAACTATTATGAACGTCAATGTATATCTTGATAATGTTAGATAAACGAGGTTTTAACATGTTTTCAGTTTTTACTTACTTAACTAGCGACGTCCACATTCTAGTTCAGACCCTAAAATTAAATCGTATCTTATATATCCCTGATTCCATGACAAACACATGTTCACAACAAATATACACCCATGGTTGTTCCCACTCCTCAAACAAAACACTCAAACACGTGCTTATAATCGCCCTCGCCTTTTTCGTTTCCAAGTTTTATAATTTCGTATCATAAGTAACACTACCCATTTCGCCTTATAAAATATAAATTAAAAAAAAAAACGTTAAAGCTAAATAACATTTATTCAATCATTAAAAAACAAAATCGTTTCTTGCACAATCTGTTTGTATACGCCTGCTATACTCGAATCATAATATACACTACAATCATAAAAACCGAATTATATATATATTTATTCAACTTCCTTTTTCGAATTAAAATCGTATATTTTTTATTTAAGTACTATATATTAAACCACAGCACAGACAAAAAAAAAACTATTTTGTATTTTTATTAAGAAAAACAAAAATAAATAAACCAAAAAAATGTGTTTAATATTTACAAAACTAAAAATGTAATAATTTTTTACTTTAAGAGGATAAAAGCGAAAGCATTTTTTTACACAAAAAGAAAACCTTAAATATATATATATATATATATAAATACATACATATTATATTATAGCAATACTCAAAGGGTCTTATAGATGTCTAGTGAATGAATCTCTAAGTTGAAAGAACGTTTTTTTTTGTTTATTTATGTTTAAACATTTAACAGCCAAAGAATTTAGATAATATACAAAACTACATAATTATTTTTGTTTATATTAATTTATTTAAAATGAAAAACAAAACATTAGTTGCTTTATTTTTATAAGAAAAGTCAAACTATGCAATTCGTTATTATTTAAAAATTAGCTTAAGGATTTATATGATGATATAATGATAATTGAAAATTACATGTTAAAATGTAGACAAAAAAATTAACATTTAAAAAAAAGGGAAATGAAACATAAATAAATAAACTTTTTAGTGAAAAAAGAGAATCTGTGTTAAAGTAATGTGTCTTGAAAAGGTTTTCTTTTGCACTTCAACCATTTTATAACCAAGTAAAAACGAATATGTCACAAATATGATTACATCTTTAGAGTTTAATAATTACAGTTGAGTTTTTGGTCCGTCTATTTTAGTGCCTTGTTCTGCTAGCGTACACGCCTAAATATCAAACAAAATTGGCTATACTGGAACAAATTTTTTCTGTCAATCGGCAGTTTGTTAAACAGACTCAATATGTTTATTATGAACACTTCAAAGGACTATTTTCCTGAAAACAGTTGAATGCAAAAATATCAAACAGCATAAAATCGCATTAATGCATTTAGAAAAAGAAAGCTGCAAACATCACTTCAACAGCAAGATGAATCATAACTATAATAAAAAGTAGGAAAACTCTTTTAAATAACACAAACAACAATTCCTTTTGCGCGAGATGTCATTTACGCAATATTTGAGCGTGCTCCACACAGTTGGTTTCCGAGAATAGTTTTAACTATTCCCCTGGTTTTTGCGACCTACTGAAACTTATTATGGAATGATGTCTCATAATTTGGAAATATTCGTAAGTCGGCAGGTTTTCGGTAAATAAAATTCTTAACCTTAACCTTTCATGAAAATCTTATCATACTTGACTGAACGCGTTCCTTTGTCTTGTCAAATTAAGAAAAATCGAATTAAGTAAAGTGTTGTTTTCTGAAAAATTGTTGTGTTTTAATCATAGAATTTATATTCATTAGACGAACTTAAGTTTTTTGTTTTGTGAAATAGTGAAAAGTAAGATATTTAAATCAATTAACCAATTATTTGTCGGCGATTTATGTGGGTGGATTAAACATTTTGCAGATATATAAAGTTTATGGATATTCTCACCGAAAAGGTAGATCCTTAACTTTTTTGCTCTGTTTTACTTAAAAATTTATTATTTTATTTTTTTTATTTTTATTATTTTGTCTTAATGTGATTTGATAACAAGGGTTATTTTTGAATTTAAATAAATACCCCATCCATATATGTTCATAACGTCGCTTGAAAAGCAAACTGTCATATGTCCAAAGTTCAAAAACTTTAGGAAAAGCTTTTTGCAGTTTTTCATTCTTGGGTAGGGATGGTTCCTTAAATACAAAAGGACACTTACACCCTTTACGCTGTCAGTTAAAGATGTATAGTTATGACTGTATGATCGAAAATTTATATTGTTTTTTGCGAATCGGTCTGTATTCTCTATGCAGAGGTACAGCAACGTTGTAAAATTACTTTATTAATGACTATTAATGCCAAGTTATAAATATACAAGGTGTATTAAATACCAGTTTTTGTTTTGGAGATCAATTAAAATAAAGTAAGGCATCTATCGAATAAATGTTTATTAATTATTAAATACTTAACACGAATTGGAAATTTATTTCTTAATTTATTGCATTCACGCAGTAAGCCTTTCAAACTTAGACTTTCTTTAAATACACCTTGCATTTTTTTTAAACGTTAAAAAAGGGGTTTTTAATACGCTCTCCCATAGAGGTGTTGCAATTGCATTTAAAAGGGGTAAAACTTAATACATGGCTATTTTTTAACATTTCTGCCGGGGTGAAAAAAAACACTTCCCTTTTAATGGTGGATTATATGGTATATTAGTTTAATACCATTTTTAATAGTTTCCCAAAAGAATAACAATTTTTTATATTTTCTTGTAATGCAAAAACATCGAATAGATTTCAGAAAGATCATTAAATAACATTTAATTATTTATTATTGTCAGTAAAAAATATTGTTGTGTAATTTGTGTTCATGATTTACGGTAGCTTGTTCAAGCTTAACATATTTTGAATAGAGCGAAACAAATGTATCAACACTTTTTTGGAACCATCCTTTTTAAAAACCTAATTTAAGTTTATTTTAAAACTTCCATTACATATTTTGATATGTATAGAATACATATTGCAGATATGCTATTTGTGTAATAATCTAAATTATGTGCTGTTTCCCCACTATGTGTGAACGCTGGTAATGATGGATAACAAACGAGCGTGCTTTTCATCTTTCTCACTCCTCAGTAGGTAAACTAAATGTCAAACGTTAGCCACTCGGTACATTTTAGCGAAATCTTGATCCGGTTAACATTTTTTACTCTCTTTTCACCAAACTTGTGTCACATGATTTACTGGTTCAAATTTTAACGCAATTGGCACGCGGCATTGGTTTGGACAAAAGGTTCTTAACATAGACACTTGTAAAAAATCTGTCAATCCGTTCGTCTGTATGTCACCATTTTGTTGGCAAATATACGATAGAAAACCGCACCAACAACAAGAATCACATGATTTAGAACGAACGAACGAACGAATCCTCAGAGTTTTTGACAGGCTTTTAGCATTTTTTGTGACAAAAATACAACTTGGCAGTGTTGCGTAAATTATTAGGAGGCTATTAACTGGGTACCTAGTTGGTTTTAAAAACCATTCCACTTTATTGAACGAATATAGAGCTTTTATTTATTTATCTTTTGTTCAATTCGGTAGTCACGTCAACTCTCTGATTCACATACGCACTTGGAAAGATTTAAGATGAGTATCGAACCCAAAAGTTTAAAACATGTAAAGGCTGCTCGCCGGTCTGAGGTTTTAAGCGTTGGTGAGGTTTTAATCGCTTTCATATGATCGTGCTTATCATTGATATTTAAAAAAAAAACTAAGGTTATCATCACTATCAGTCACATTTATTGAAATCTTATTTCTTATCTTATTCTGTTAATAAATAACCTTAAAGTACTAAAATAGCTTAACTACCATTTTCATTTCCAATCAAGTCTTTAATGAGTCATAAATGCTTGTTCAATTGGTATCTATTTTGAATGAACGACTACAACCATTCCTTAAAAACAAAATTTCAATATTTAAAAGGATGCGCATAACCTTATTTTGTTTTAATTTGTCACTAATCCCAACCCTACTGGACCATTGTTCTTGCTGCATAACCCGACGTGTATCCAGGACCCATTTGGTTCATTTTGATTTTCTGCTCCATCTGCAGGCGTGCTGCCAATGTACAAATCTAAAAAAGGACACATTAATCATAAACCATGTCATTGTGCTGATATTTTGAAACTTACAAAAGTCACTGCAATCGACAGCAGCAATCCTAGGAATCCGGCAACCACCAATATATTCCTACACGTCTCCTGTTCCGGGGTCATCCCAATTTCGCCCGGCATTATCACTGTGTACTCAATGTTCTCCTTGAATCTGGTGAACTCCGTTTTATTTGATTGAAGATCCAATGCCCTTCTTCTTCGTCGCCCATGTCCGGAAGGTTCATAAATGTCCATACAAAAGTCAGGCTGGCAATCAGTAGGATCCATGCAGGCTTTAATTTGTGAATGAATCCATAGCGTGGCTCTTTCCTTCATCGAACTGAGAAGGAATGCTTCAAAATCTAGGAAGACTTCATTGTGACGGTCACGATAACGAGCCGGTTGGTGTGGAATGATTGTTGCGAAATCTCGATTTCGACATCCATCACGAACTAAAGATACCGCTCCCATGGCGTGTGGATCGTCTGGATCTGGAGAAACTGTGACTTCCATGAGTTTGACATATTTCCATACCGATTGAGCACTGATTCTAGCTCGCAGTTGCAGTTTAGTACCGATCGGGACAGCTTGATCGACCGGCAGTTCGCTGGATGGTGGTGGATCTTTTGTCGTACTCACTGGGGTGTTGGTTCCACTAATGCGAGCTATTGGGGGAGCTTCTTTGTAAAGAGCAACTTCGTATTCTAAGCGACCAGGAGTTTCTTCAACAACACCGGACACTCGAGCTCCATGAGGACTAAAAAAAGCAGTGTTAAAAAATAAACAAAAGTAATAAGAAACCCTTGATTGAGCTTACAAACTTCCGGCAAACCCAGCCGCCTTATTCTCAATCACAGTCGGCTCTGGTGGCTTACACATAATGATCAGCTCTTGATCGGATTGCATCACAACACCAGGAAATTGCGGAAACCATATTCTTACATGGACAAACCCCTACAAAATAGATACATTCTAATTACATTGATCCAAACACGTCAATTTCCAACTCACGTTTCTCTTTAGCACACCACACCGGCTAAAGTCCGTAATTTTTAAATTATAAGCCAACTCAGTCGGATCATTGAGATCTTTCTTGATCGCACAGTTGCGATCTGTCTCCGGGTTCACACTACGATCATCGGCGAACAGTGGTGCCCCCTTAAAGCCAGCGGGACGCTTAAGCCGCGCCGTTATCAAATCATCAACACTTGACCCCGGAGCCGTTGAGAATGAGCACTGTATGTCACCAACTGTAAGATACAAGCATACATAGAATGCGTGTATGATAATTAAATTCAAAACAGAGGAACAGAAACAAAGTGTGATCGTGGCTATGCTACCGTTAATTAGGTTCTGTGTTACGCTTACATTTTTGCTCTACACAGATACATAACAAACACACGCGGATAACACTCACCATCGTAATCTTGGGCTCTGCTGCATCCAATTATTGCCTGGAATGGAACAAAACAGAACAAACAAAATTAATGCATAAGATATCCAAGAACATTACATCAAGTTAGATTCTTTTTATTGTATCTCTCCTATATCACTACATGGTACCGTGGTAATCGGGAATCCAGCATGTGTGCACCACCACATCAAAGTGTACCCGTATCTTGTTTGGTAGATATCTTTAAAAAACCGATATTCAGGGTGGGATCTGTACATTTATCAGTAAACATAACCTAAAAATAAGAATCTACTATCTAAACATTCAAGGAATTGGTGAAAGTACACACGAATGCGTCGTTCAACCGCAGGCAGTGGGAGAGCAAAAATCAAAAGGCGCCCAAGAAGCACTGGCATGTTGCAGTGCCTGCCATTCTCTTCCGGAAATTAGTAGTCCACTGGATCTGATCTGGATTAATCTATTGAATTGGTTATTGGGTAGAGCTAGCTTTTTTTTTGCGAACCAGTTAAGGTAGAACCAAAAAGAACTGCTTTGCTTGTGGGGACAATGCAATTAATTGTGTCCGTTGTGAATGGAATTCTGGTAAGAGTTAGGTTTTTTTGCTTGGTAAAGAAAGGTCCAGTCTACACTCATGGAGGTTAGGTATTGAGACGTTAGTTTTGACCTGATTTGGAGTTGGAGTTTTGGAGAAGCGGAAGATAAATATTCTAATCAGAGTTAGTTTTAGCTACATAATTGGTGTATCATTTGATAAGAGAAGGATAGCTATGTGGTATTTGGTGGCAGTTTTAATCCAGGCAACATGTGAGTTAAGCTGAAATGATGTTAAGTTTGTCGTTTTTGGAATGCATGATGAAAGCAAGTTAATTAATAATGGCGGAGTGGAGATTATCGCACATAAATGGAGTTAGAGGTCCTGATTGGGACACTCAATTAGCGGATCAACTCGCATTTGGGTCAAGTCCTTAAGTATATTGAAGAAGCTCTTAAAGTAATAAATCTAAAGTCTTTCCAAAATGTTTGGTATGTTTTCGGTTTTTTGGTATAAACTTTGCGTCGAGTTGATGACGGTTGTAAGATATTGAAAGGTTTATGTTGAGAAACAAATGCACCAACAACGCCAGACTGTTTGGTGCGGATTTTTGCTAGAGCCATTAACTGACCATTGTTCTTCGAAAATATCAGGCAGTGACTATTAATGTTGTCCGTTATCGTGACATTGTAACACAGTTTTTAGTGTCTAAATTACAAGATATGGACATGACCAACCTGTGGTTTCAACGAGACGGTGCCGCATGCCATTAAGCCAGAGAAACAATTCAAATAGTAATTTTCTAATCGTGTTATCTTGCGAAAAATCCAATGGCGGGATTTTTTCTTTGACAGTTTTTTTTGGAAGCAAAGGTCTATGCAAACAAGCCCACGACCACTACCGCCTTGAAAGACGGTGAATTAATGATTTTCAGCCATATTAATACGAAACGGGGATTTCAATAAAACAGTACGCAAAGCCGTGGCGGCTATTTTTCCCATGTACTATAACCCCAATATGTATAATCTGTTAATCAATAAAAAAAATAATACTTTCTTTTCAAAAATCTGTATTTTCTACCAAAATTATGTTTTGCGTTAATTATGGGACATCCTTTACGACCCGGATGTATAAAGGGAAGCCAAGAGCGCCGTTTATGTCTATTAAAATGAATATTAGTTGTGACCAAGCATTCGTTTGTCCAATTTTTACTCATGCAAGTCCAGTTTGGTGGGACATCAAACATCAAACCCATATGGATACCTAAGCTTTGATCCCTATTGCTTCGTAAAATGTAGAAAATAACCATCTGTTTGGTTTCAGTAGAAATAGTGAGCAGATGAACACAACAAATTTTAGCTCCAGCTAATTGAATAGTTTCCGATTTCTCAAATGATGTTCACGTTCTACTTTTCAGAAATCTTGGAGGGATCTGTCATATTCTGTACATCTCCCTTGGTTGGTGTCATATTCTCTACACCCGCTTGATGTCGCATTACCGATCCTCGATTGGATGAAGATATTTTACGTAAAACCCATTAGTTTAAGGTTCCTGTCACTTTCACAAATACTTATGCAGAAACCTACAAACCTCATAAAATAACAGAAAACACCGTTTTGTACTCAAAACGCCATCGTCTCGAAACCCTTATGCCTACATGTTTTTCTCTGACTTGGCAAAACCATTATCTATTACCCTAATACGGGTTTCAAAATGCAAATTAATGTAATTACTCACTTATTTACTTAGCAAAACAGAGAAAAACCTTAGCGTCGACTGTTGATAGCATTTCAAAACAACAAGGAACTCTTCCTTCCTCCGTTGTCTTTTTTCGACTTTAATTGAGCGCGGCATTAATTGCATCATCATTAAGACTTTTTTTATTTGTGATTGATGAACAATGCCAATAACTGTTACCCCAAACACAGTGCAGCAAGTACACACAGAGAATGCACGTTCCACAAGTCGATGCTTAGTCTCTTGCCATATCATTTGTTCATTGGTCCCCCCTCTTGAAAATATCATAACAAGAGGAAGCGACAAGAAACTCATTCAAAGACATCCTCATGTCCGAGCTGCGAATTGCATGCATCAGCGCAACAGTAGTGTAAGAAAATAGCTTGCCGCCAAAACCGGTGCTGCAGATAAAAGGGAACTACTAGCTGGTCTAATTCCGATGTTCTTTCGAGAAGAGATGTTATACATGTATGTTCGTGTGCGCAGTAGTACTCGTATAACTGACTGCTTCCTCTCCGTTATGCAACTTAATTCGCGATTTTAGTTGCTGCACTATTTCCACATGGGTGCCAATGTCCAGTATCGCATATCGGTTTCCACAAAAAACGACACGACAGCAAACAAAAAAAGAAAGAGAATTCCTTCGAGTTGTTGGTTAAGACCGTAAAATGGAACATGGCTTCGAAGAGTTTGTTTTTCTTTTCTGTGTGTATAGGTATTCCTTATTTGTCGGAAACTTAACGCTCTTGTCATCGATTGAATTGTTTTTATGCCATGCAATTAAGCAGCGATGCGAAGAACTTTTTTTGTTGCCTTCTGGGCTTTCACTTCAACCGTATCTTAACCATAAACTCTATCCGACTGACCAATACAAAGAAGTAATTAATAAAAATGCACATACAGGTAGAAGAAGTTTATTAAACTTATAATTATGACATTAAAACTGTTGATTGTGATTTGCATTTTTTTCACTAATTGACACATATACCAGACCTGGGAGAGAAATATGGCAGAGAACCATCGTGTAAATAGACAAAACAACCAGAAACCGTTTGAATGCAACTGATGTGCATCGATGCGACTACCGACAACAATGTGAACAGGGTCTTAGAAGGTGGATGCCAGTATTCGATTAAGTTTTCTTCTGCTTATGCGCCAAACATGTGAATATTATATTTTTCACACAAAAATGATTAATACCGAGCTGCATGAATGACCATAGATATTAGAGAAATATAAGTAGCATGCAATTGTAGCGGGACTTTGAAATACTGACCCAATTCAAGCGCCACAAACTGGACATGTGTGGAGAGTTATTTCGGTCAGATTTTCGAACATAACAGTGTGTCGTGTGTGTGCGTGATGCTGTGAGATGGGGTAGAACGTCGATATAATTGACCTTATTTTTTAAGTTTGGTATACCCACTTAGCGGATATTGTCAAGATTTATGGCCCGACTCAGTGTTGAGGTGTAAAACAGAGTGGCATTCACATAAGTTGCAATTAGTTTTGTACGTTTTTAGATTCTGCGCTGTCATTGTTAAACGGAACAAAACATCAAAAAGGTCATCGCAGTTGATAAATTTCTGTTTAATGGTGAGCCGAATTCGCATTTTATTTGGTGCGTATTCCCAAAATTTTGTTTTTAAATAACGCCATAATCGGTACCACAAAAAATGTGAAGGTAGGTCTGTTCCCGTACAAATAATTTTCACTAATTTCTACTAATTTTTAATTAATACCGTACAATAAAAATCAGCAAAAATATTATTTTACGGGAACAGACTTAAGATAATGATTTAACAAAGGTCTGCGAATCTTCAATAGTTATTTTAAATGGAACGCAATAGTTATAAATAAAAGGGAAAACCTGTCCACTTTATCTTCTACCACCTAGCTAACTTTAATAGCAATCTTACAGACATCAAAAAAATAATCACATCCATAGACAGTAGAATAGGCCCAAGAAAAGACTGAGAGAAGTAAGATTGGTGCTTCACGTACCGCACACCAAATTTTCTATGATACTCTGGAGATCAGATAATCCTTCACATACATCAACTTTGGATCCAATAGGGCTATTTATCCTCAACACTGTAATTTTTAGTTATCAATAGCAATGTTAAATACCCTGCACTAATGATCCTTATATCGCAAAGGTTCATATATCTTGAAAACTAGAAACTGAGAAAACGATTGGTTGAAGTTTGAAATATACACCGTTAAAGTAAGAATACTAATCAATCCTTTGAAAAAAAAAAATTGCCAGCCTCAGACCAAAAATCAATCATTCCAAATCAAATCGCCAACGAACAACCGTATCTAGAAAATGGTTCGGAATGGAAACTAATTACCATCACCGTGGTATGGTGATGCTCGAAGCAAGTGGATGTAATAAAAGTGAAGTTTGGTTTAGTTGTTAAAATAGGGCTTCTACGTGATACACTCCACTCGGGTGTATTATTCCAATCGAATGATCTGATTCTTTTTATAACTTCTCCTCTTCCACGTACACACAACATAATCACACCCTACTTGCCCTCATATTCAAAAACCAAAATTAGAGCAAACTTCAGAATACCTAGGCCAACTCTCTACAAGGCAAAACCATTACGCTTGACTATAACGTTCAATTTCATTAAACAAGTGAACCAAACAAAATGGAATAGATTTTTTTCTGTCCCTCTGAGGGCTGTAATCATCTACTCCCGTCAATGTTGTAGTCAGTGAACTCTATCTCTCTATACATCTCCTTTCTAATCTATGCAGCAAAAAAAAAAACTTTAGATGGTGTGCTAAAAAGCGGTTGCACTTCTATAATGTGAGTACTTGAGAATTATGGTAAGAAATTATAGTGTAGCCTTCAACGGCTGAAAGGTGTTGCAATCAAATCACACAGTCTTCGATGGAGGTGGTGAATAGTTACCCATTTTTGTTATTAACCAAAATGATCCGTCAATCGATTGACAGCTGCCTGTCAAACTTTGTGCAATTCTCTTCAAGCCCCTTTGGTGACCTTTTGTAATTAACCTTACGATTCGCTTCGGACCTGATGGCAATTCTTTACCCATGTGTTCGCAGTTTGCAAATGAGCTACAAAAGCAGATCTGTAACGAATCATCTGCGCACATGAACTTCCGCGAAAGGTAAAATTAGATTCCACTAGAAAATTAGCAGAGATCTGCTTGCTCATCTTGTATGAGTGCCTTAATCGACTTTGTTCAGCAAAGGAATACCACTTTCCATGGAATTTATTACTTTTCCCTCTTGCAGCAAACCTAATGGGGTTCTTCTTCTTCAAACACATTAAGGTTTTCTTTTTGTTAATGGGATGCGGTGACATTTGTATTTAAGAACAACAATGCCACAGAGACGCTTATTAAGCTGTCATAATCCTTTTGCATTGAAACTGAAAGACGTTTCCCCATGTCTCCTCCCAAATAATGAGTGCCATAATATTTATCTTAAATAAGCATTTCAGTGGGGAGAACAACTGTTAAATTGCTAAAAGAGTTAGTTTTCCGCATCCGAATTATACTAGCTGCCGGGAGCTAAAATAGTTTTGAACTTGTTCAACTTGATGGTTTACCGGTGGATTGGGTTTGATGGGAAGACCAGGGGAAAAGATGATGGGTGGTGGGTTGGTTAGTGTGCCATGATGCGAAGTTGGAGTGTGCCATGTTGACTTTTTTTCGGTTGAATGTCTTGTTGCGGTTTTGCGCCCGGTTTACCTTGTGCGAGTGGGATAATAGAATATGCCTTTAGGTGTCTCAGAGAAAGAGACTCGAAATGGGTCACTGGAGCTGATTTTACGGTTCGAATGTGGAGAGAGAAATTCTTGAGATAATTGATGGGGCGGGGAAAAGATACACAAACTGTCAAATCGTTTTTTTTTATTTAAAAAAAAAAGACAGTATGATTAGGGATTCAATTGTCTGCTAAAAGACAACTATTACTGGGAGTTGCTAAGCTGATGATGGCAGGTTGTGCATTTTTGTTGAATTAGTTGAAGACTTGTAAAGCGTACACAGTTCAGATAATGGTAATGTGGTTTAACACTTGTCATTGTACAAGTGTCATTATTGTCGTTCGCATTTTTTTTACGTGGGAAGGCGATACAAAAAAGTTGAATGTCATTTTCTTACGAATATACCAATTATAGTGGTATTCTTTTAGGTCGATTTACCTTAAAAATTTTATTGCCTTCATTGAGGTTTGTAAAATCGAGATTAAGGTTAAGGGGTTTGACATATTTTTTAACTTGCATATTTTATAAGTGAAGAATTTTAAAAAAATGGTATACATGCAACATTTTTATACGTTTCGAAAAATCTTATTGATTTCAATTGAGATTTATACCTTACTACTTCCATTTAATAACTTCTTAACGTATTCATTTCTAAGTATGGAGATAAAAAAGTGGGTGCAAATTATTTTTATTTTTAAAAAGTGAATATTAAATATGTCTTGTTGGTAGTTTTGCTTTAAAATAATATTTTTTTTAAAAGCAAACAAAGAAATGACTTGGTAGTACAAACAAAAAGCAAGAATTTCTATATCTCTTTTATGTTCCATTAGGTATTTAAAAATCGGAAATCTGGAAAAAAAATTTTAAAAAACCTATCGAAAACACTATTTCTTTGGCGTTTATGTTTGGTTTGTTAATGTTAATGTCACATAACCTTTTTAAAAGTTTCCAATATCTAGCATCTTGATTTACAAATCAAAGTATAGAGTTAAAAGGAGATACGAGTTAACAATTTAATATTTTGTATTCTAAAAAACATCTGCAGTAAAAAATGTCTTTAATGTTGTGGAAGTTATAGAATCTTTGTCATTTAATCAACACCTGATCATTCATTTTATACAAATATATCGGGTTGATTCGGAGCTCACTCTGAAATTGACTGAAAAACTGGTTTTTCTTTGACTTAGGGCTTATTTATTGATTGCCTTCTTAGTCTATTGGAACAGTGGTTCGCAAGCTAGTATCACCTAAATAGATAGTCAAACAACTTTAAAGGCTCTAGTATCCAGCACCGTACAATCTCGCATCGTCACACATATTTCATCAGATAAAATTCCTCAGTTAATTCCTCTCTTCGAAAAACAACTATTCGGAACATTTCCGTCTGGTACCTATAATTCTTTCCGAAAACATTCTATTAGAAAAATTCATAATTTCACGTTTTGGGCCGGTCGATTGGCCACCAAGATCGTGTGATATCACACCGTTAGACTTTTTCCTGTGGGGATATGTAAGGTCAAAAGCTTATGCCGACAAACACGCTTCACGCGTGTCATTCGCCAGTTACCAGTCGAAATGCTCGAACGAGTGATCGAAAATTGGACTCAACGGATGGACCATCTGCGACGTAGCAACGGCCAACATTTGATAGACGTAATCTTCAAAAAATAAATTCCAAAGAATGTTCTTTCAAATGATAATAAACATTCTCCATTAAATTTGAATTTTCTGTGTTTTTTTCTTTAAAAAAGTAGGGAATCTCGAAATGGATCACCCTTTAGAATGATGAAATTTGGTTCACGTGCTCGTTGTTGCTTCCACCAGAACAAGTGTAAACATTTTTGAGATCTGCCCACTATAAGGCCTTTTTTTTGTTAGAAAAACGTAGTTTTTGCCAAACCGTAAGACATTTTGAAAGAGTGTCTGAACAACATATTTAGACAAACGCAATATCTATATTTCTTTACAAATTTGTTTGTCACGCCCACTTCTTAGTGACGTTTTCAGTAAACAAAATTTTGATGCAAATTCATTGTTTATGAAAATACAAACTTTTCTTTTATATTTCATTTTAACCCACACCCACTTTTTGTAGGCATTTTCATACTAAATACATTTGTACACCCTACGTTGTTTTTTGTCGAGCCATAAAAGTTTTAAAAAAACTATCTGGACAATATGTTTTGACAAGGACATATTCTATGCTTCGCCGACGTAAGGCCCAGATTTTGGGAATGTAAATTTTAAGTATGGGATGGGATAAGGTATAAAACGATCCGGACTGTAGCCTTATGTTTGGGAGTTGGGAGTTTTATAATATAATATTTAATAGAAGCTAAACCTACACACAAACACATAAACATGTTAAACAAATTTGTTTTAACAAAAGAGATGAGAAGCGAACTTAAGAAAATCGAAAAAATAAAATTTGATCAATAAACTTAATTACTTTTCAGGTTTTTGATCAAATTTTATATTTCCAATTTTTCCGAAATTTCATTCATTTTATTTTAACAAAATGTCTTCGGGATATAATTTCCTTATTGATTGAAATCAATAAACATCCTTAGGACATGTAATGTAATAAAATTCATCAAGGACTATTTGTTTACAATAACTCACCATAAAATATCCAAAGAACGCTAAACGTTTTATCCAACTTAACATAAAATGGTTCATTATTTAAATGTAAATAAGCTTTAATTTTCCTGATCACTGAAATATATATTCGTTTAATCTATTACTTCACTGGTTGATAACCACAGTTCAAACTATATTCACTGATTTTACAAATCCAAACAATTTACAAATTCAAGTATCTCTCTATACTGTTTTATAACATTAGGTTTATCCCGAATGATCATGAATGCAGCAGAAAAAAAACTAGCAAAACCTCACACAACATATCACTTCAAGTGCAAATTTTCAAATGAATCAACGATCATTGGTTGATTTTCATTTGTAGTTGTTAACCATTTTCCATTCCAGAGGATTTTCTATTCCAGAAGCAGCAGCACCCAACACAACATTCACCTGTCTATTGAGTTTCTATTAGACAGTCTAAGTGTTCTAACGTAAAATGTGAAGAAGAACAAACCAAAAACAAGAAGAAAAGTCACGGTAGTAAGAGCTCAACTCCCAATGCTACACGCCTTAATATAGAGACACCTGAAGCTGGTATCTTTGCAATGACTTTTAACTCGAATACACTTTTCTCTCTTCATCCGTACTGTTCCTTCTTCTTAGGCAAAAAACTGTAGACTGAATTGCCCGATATGCGATAGATGAAGACTTAGAAGAAGTGTAGGTAAAAAGGTGAAGCGCGTGAGAATTGCATCGCATTGTAGATCAAATGGGCGTTAGAAATGCGGTACAACTGAGAGACAATACAATGGATATATGTAGTGCTATTCATTTTGGCCACATGTTGAAGTAAGACTATTTAGGGATATTGATATACATATGAATAAAATATGTGTGACATCGGGCGGGTTGTTTATGTTTTGGCGCCAGATTTTTGTTAGAGATAGCAAGCATCAAATGGTCTGGTAGTTAGTTGTAAAAAAATTTCGATTATTGAAACTCACGAAGCATCAAACGTGTCTTAATCGTTTCCGGCAGCAAGTAAACAAACATGAATGCCTAAGGCGAATCATGATATGAGGATTAATCACTTAAGTGTGACATGTTGACATAATCATTGTCCCGAGCAATTATTTTACGTTTATGAAAATTTAAAAGCCTCTTATGTGAATCTTTTATTATGCGTAGTCTATTTGAAAGTGTTTTATCGTCGACAGTGCAAGTCGGAAACTCAAATCTAGGGTAAATTTCTTAAACTAGTTACGTATACGTCTAGGTGTACCTATTGGTGTTTATTAAAAATTAAATGAAATATCTGACATTAGCTGCCCATATGGATCCTCAAATCTAGCTTTTTTATTTAGGTTCTTGAGAGCGTTAAAATATGAATATTTTTGTCACAAAGAATGTGGCTTCAAAAAAAATTGGAGCTCTTGATGACAGTTCAACTTTTATCAATCAGACTTTTCGGTATTTGCACCAGAGCAACAGTTCTTTCTGGATATTTTGTCAAACAAGTAAAATATTTGCGCTTTTCAGACAATGGTTTTCATATTATTAAAGCAACGACTAAATATCTCCTTTGCGACCAGATGGGCTTTGTATGCTATAATGAATTATTTCAAATTCAGTTCATTCACTACTGAATGCGATTTTCGATATCTGAAAAAGTGAAGTCAAGTATCCAAATTTTTCCATATGAAGATATTTTTTATCAAAGACAAATTATTCTGTGAACGGCTGTGAAAAAAGAAAGATGGATACAAAAATCAAACGAGAAGCAAAAACATCTGTAAATCACTTCACAGATGAACCCTGAACTTCATCGAAAAATCATCTTCAGCAATGAAAGTCAAACCCAAGTGTACTTGAAGAGACTCTCTACTACATTCACAGAAAGCCCGGACCACATGTTTCGTCGATGAAAATTATCGCCATGCTACGGTCAGCAGAATGTGCTATCTAGCTCTATTTGTGACTAGAAAGGGATGGATTTGACATCAGTAATATGTGGTTCCAACAAGATGGTGCCACATACTACATAGCTGGTCAAACAATTATTCTATTGAAGAGGAATTTCCTTAATCTTGTAATATCGAAGTGCTTGTTGCAAAATAGTATAAGCCTACCGAATCTTTTCCCATCATAAACCGGCAAGTTTCAACGCCAGTCCGTAAGTTGACAAGATTGGACTTAACCCCTACAATATTCCAATGATCAATTATTAATTCTAAGACCATCCAAATGAGAATAAAACCCATTTCCCTTTGTTCGATTCATCATATTATTGCTTTCTCTCCTTAAAACTTACAGTCCATGTAGAAAAATACCGATTATAAAAATATTTTTTTTGTTAAAAAAATGTTTAAAGACAATCTTAACCTAACAAATCGACAATTGACAACATGACAGAAAACATTTAGACATCTTAACATCAAAACATATAGGCAATCCAAAACATAAAATACAAACGAATCGCTAACTGTTTAAGATCCGTAAAATTATCTCGATAACGTTAGCCAAATCCTTAGCTTGACTACGCGCTGCCGTATGCTCCAACTCCCCGCCATTCAGTTCGTCTAGTATCGCGTTCAATTTCTTCGCCATTTTGGTGTTTCTTATCGTGGCAGCGTACTTTGCTCCGCCAGATATTAGCCTCCATACAGCGGTACAGACAACTAAACGCTCCGCGTAACACTCACTATTAGTGATGATATTGTTGACGGTGTAGAGGAAATCAGCAGAGGCGAGCAACGTTGTCCGATTGGTCGGTAGGAATGTCATGTTGCGAAGGATTTTCAATCCGACCAGGCGAAGCGATGGATCATGGCACTTGTTGATGACTGTACAGAGGCCGATTAGATTACGGCTTGTGGCACCCTCCGGGTAGCGTGAGAAGAGCTCCCAGAAGGAGAGCCACGCGACAAGAATGTCGTTTTTGGATTTTGGAGATTTCGGATTAAAAGGATGCACCGAGTCAAAGGTGTCTAGGGCGTGGAGTTTGATTAAGGCCATGCGTCCCTCTTGGCAGGAGCAGCAATTCATGATTGTGCGCAGTCCGATTTTTATGAGCGAAGTCGAATTAGAATCTATGCTCTTGACTTTGTTTGTTTCTGATGTGAGTAGCTTGAGGAGCATTTGTAGTATGGTGGACGTGTTGCTTGCAACTGGAACGGAAAATTGGCGACAGACTGGAACAGATTTTTCACTCAAAAAGGCGAGCGTTTTAAGACATAAGATGCGGAGGTCATGTGAGTGATTATGCCACGGCCAGGTCTGAATGAGGACTTTGGAAAGCTCCACCACCTGTAACTCGTCGATAAGAACATCAGCGGAGAACCAATTGAGGACGATACCATACAGAAGAGTTAAATGCTTGATGATGGCCAGTTTTTTAGATTCACCATACCGGCGAACAAACGTGGTGCAAGGCATATTGATGCTGTCCATAATCGCATTAAAAATGAGCAGGATTTTATCGAGAAATTTTATATTCTTTGCGGTTATGCGCGCCTTTTCTGATGTCTTTAATAAAACCGCAATTGCTTCACAGAGAAGAACTTTGGAGGCTCTTGGTGCCATGTCAAATTTTACCATATTCGATGGAAAGTTGAACGCCAGTAGCTTGTTCATTTGTAGAAACAAAACCTGAGCCGCATATTTTCCTTGCACAGGTTTTATCAGTGTGGTCTCCAGGGTGTCGCTGAAGCACTCGTGCTTCGTATCTCTCTGCTGGCACTTTATGAGTAAGAAAGTGATGAACGCTAAGCAAGTGGGCTGGAGTAATGAGTTGGACAATGTCGTATCTAACGAAACCGTGACTAGGTTAACGATTTTCTGCGAATTTTCAGCAAAACTTTCGCAAATGTACTGAAAGCCGGTATGATCCTTTGACAGAACCATTAGTAGATTTAGCATGCTCATGAGGTATTGTTGAGGGTGAGAGGTGCACAACAGCTTGCACAGGCAACTGAGAAATTCGTGATCGCGACAGAGCGTCATTTGGAGGAACGACAGATGATTGCGACTAAATCGAGAGTAGATGTTGCATATCTCACCCACCATAGAGGCGAATGACTTCTGGGGTTCATCCGGCATGGGCGACTTCTTCACAAGTTGATACAACTTCACCATCATTGGTTTTTCGTATAATTCTTCGCAGAACGTGGGTTTAAGTTCTATTAATCGTATGCCGATCTTGCAATATGCTCTTACTATGTCACAGGTTGTAATCTCCTTTCGCTCAACTGCGATCATCAGCTCTCCGGGATAAAAATGCTGAAGTGATACACATGCAATCCGGAAAAAATCATGCTTCTGCAAAATCTCATTCACCTGATCGAACTGCGTAATATTCTTTAATAAATCAGCGAATAAGAGTCCCGCCAACTGTCTCACCATAGCCACCTCAGTAGTGTCTAGAAGGGTGCTCAAGCAACACGCCCGAAAGCCGCCTGGTAGAAAAGCCAATTCAACGATAAGACTCTCAGCACCGTCTTCACTCTTAGCTATGCGTGCCAGAATACACCATGCCAGCGTTCTCACTTGATAGTCATTATGTCCGCCCAGTCCGGACAAGTATTTTAAATAGCTTCCGTTTAATTGAAAGTTTTGTACGGTAGCGGATAAGCTGGAGATGATAAGCAGTGCGTTTTTTTGCAAGTCCGATCCAGTCTGTGTGAATGACTTCAAGGCGATGGTAAAGAGGAAGAGTTTCTTAACTGTAGCGTAGACTTGCTTTTTACTCAAAAGATTTTGCAGTGAACGGCGCCCGGATATGACTTGAAGCACTCCCAAGACACAACGAGTACGATCTAAATCGCGCTTTGTAAAGTACAACTCGGTGGCTGCCATTAACGCTTCAAAGATATCCAATTCCAAATGGGACGGTTGCAATGACGGTGGAGCTCTTTGAAATACCTCGGATAGTAAAGCGCAGATTTTTCTATAAAGGCTCAGCGGAGTGTCACTGGAATGATAAACATTTGTTATAACAATGTATCCACCTAGAATGCTGTTTTACTTACATTCCATTGTTCAATAGCTGTAACAACGGGGCTTGTTCTTCCCGCAGTGTGGAAATTAACCATAAAATGATCTCCTGGTTGTTGACCTGCACCAGTGTTGAAAACAACTCGACTACATTCTCAAGCAACATCAGCTGACTGCGATTCATGATGAACTTGCGAAAAATGTTTGTCACCGACTCAGTGCTGATGGCATTTCCTCCGCTCAGCAGATGAATCAAACGCATAGCCGTAATGCTGTGTACAATATTCTCGTGTTCCGTTGCGTTTGATGCATACTTCAAAAATTTCGCTATATTCTCCGACATTGATGTGGACTTGATGAGGCGAAGATCGCTTTTAGTGAGACTAGGTGTGTATTCAGTTGAAAATCTTGCTTTCTCCAGGCCTCCTTTGAACCGGAGATCCGCGATAGTCATTCGAACGAACCGTTGTCGGGCTTTGGAATCACTGTCTTCGGCCATGTAAAGCTCTTCTAGCGAAGCTCTTTTACTCACCGGAGGATATTGAAGCTGACACTTAACTGGCAGCTGCAGATTCTGTATAATAGAAGGCACTGCGAGGTATTTCTTGCCAACGATAAACGAACTGAAGAGAAGCAGATACAGACAAAGAGCTGCATCTTGCTTTAGAGCGATATCATTTACGTATAAAAACATGGCGCGTATTAGAAGAACCAACACGTTTTCCTCCTTTGCAAGCTCCTGACGGAATTGTGCATCACAGAAGAGTAATTTCGATAGAATGCCAACAATGGGAAGTACCGAATCGGGGTAGTCTGTGTGAGATTCCTTTTGCAGAGCGCCTTCCAACGATTGAAGGCAAATCATCCAACCACCTGCATCGAAAATCGCTCGATTGAGTTCCTCCTCCTGGCCAACTACGTTTAACTGCATAAGCACAGTTTTTCGAATGAGTGGTTCCACGTCCGGAGCCATCAGTAGTTGCATGAGGTTTGCCACTATGGACGGCTCGTAGAATCCCCCACAGAATATGCGATCGATATCCCTTGGCACTTGTATGAGGCAACAATCATTCGGAATGATATCGCTGATTTCCATGATGTTTGGAAGGAGACAAGACGCATCCGGGCGAGATGTCAGGATGTAAACAATGCGTGAAAGGGCTTCTGAGCGGATAGCGACGTCGGGATGGTAAAGAAAGCGTAGATTACCTTGGAGAATGTCCAGCGGCGGTAAACACGATGCATCGGGATCAAGTAGTTGCAGAACGCCATTTGTTATCTTTTCCGAATCTTTAAGGCACTGGTAAAGTGGAATGTTTGGCAGAATTATATTAAGAAGATTGGGCCATCTGTCCCCGAGTATGGCACGTCCTTTGATGGGGAGTAATAGAATGTCTTCTGACAGTTTCCGCAGAGATGGTTCCTGAAATCCGACACAGGCAACATGGGTTAGTAGCTCCGTAGTAATAGGAATACCCAGGATATTGCTATCAACGAGTTTTAGATTACTTTCGCCATTTAAAAGGCTGGCGAAATATCTTTTCATGCTGTTTGCCGTTTCCCTGTACACAAACGCCTTTACTTGGACACTGTGATGGGTAAACATTTGAAGAAGAGCTGCATCGGCTACCAAGCGGAGCTGTTTACTCCCCGCATAAAGTGGGACGCAATTTATGATGCTTGTAAAAATTTTCTCGATCATTTCCATGCTTTCGTGAATGGCAAATGTCTCTAAGATAGCATTGCTGTTCTCCACTATATGTGTGTCCGAGAAAGTGGAATTCTTAAGGATTTCTACAGGAAATTTAAGGATCTCAGAGGATTTCAAGAGAGTTTGTAGATAAGCGTCGAATTCCTCATTACCAAAAAACTTTAAAATTTGCGTGTACTGCTCCGGTAGAGTTTTAGACAGTGGCAGATCCAACAAAGCAATTTTTAACTCGTCGCCAGGCTCCAGGCTGCTGTACTTTTCGTTGCCAAGAATCTTTCTCATCGTGAACAGAACCAAAAGATACTTGACACGATTCATGACAGGAAAATCATCACCGTCAAAGGATTCCCTCAGTTTTTTGACTATAATGCGAAGCTCATCAAATACTGTTTCGATTGCAGGTGATTCATTTTTGGGTAACAACTCGATGATGCGAAACACCTCCATGATCAGCCGAAATACGTTAAAAATACCTTTTTCCATGTTAAAAAGATTATACTTCAGGTAACTCATGCACAATTCCAGCAATTGTAAACATACAGTAGACACACTGAGCTGGCTCTTGACTGGAACTCCCTCCGTCTTTGTGGAACAAAATGCAACAGCTTTTCTGCGCGTTCTTAGCCGCCCCAGAAGCGATTTACTGAAGCAAATGAAGGTCTCTGAAAGGTCTTCAAACCCACACTGATCGGATTCAAACAAATCCAGGAGATTCTGGAAAATATGAGGTGGCTGTAAAAAATACTCGGCCGGATAATCGTCAATGGTAATCTGTATATGTTGCAAAGCATTATGTAAGTTCTGTTGACAGTTGCTCGTCTTCAAAATATTACTGATCACTTTAAGCGAATTAAAGTCCGGCACTGATGCTTTGGACCACGCTATTTCATAGTCCATAATATCTCTATGACTGTACACTTCGGTTAAACTCTCACAACTATCCGACACACTCAACGAATCACTTATCTCTATGACTTCGGAATCGTTGTTTTCGAGCATATTTAAAATATCCCCCACTAGCTGCACTTCGGGCGAACTCTTGACCAGAATCTTCACCTTGCCCAGTTCCTTTTTCAACCTATCCTCACCTAAATAATCGATGGCCTCCTGCCGATAGTTGCTCTTAAGTATCCGCATAATCAAGTTCAACACTATATCCTTTGCTTGGAGGGGCTGAAAGGCAAACCATCGTATCAAGTATTTTATTAGTTCACCAGGACGGAAATCTATACGTTCGTTGTGTGTTAAAGCACGTGCGACTTTATTTTCTATTTGTTCGAGTGTACGCAGACGAATTTCTTGGGTTTCATGGCCGAGTTTCTGAATCGAGGCGCGATCTATTTTGATGGACATTATGTGTGCGCCGTGTGGTGAGGGCGGGCGATGAGAACTTTATTTTTTATTTTTCGGTCTACGAAGCGGATATGGAATAGATGTGCAGAGTTTAACATAAGTTTTTAGACAAATGCGTCATTTTACTTACAATAATGAACGAATTTTATGTGAATGCAGATGCGAAATGAATGAATATTTATGGAAAATCGTAAGGAAAAGTTTTACAAAGACCAAACATTTCGAAAAACAATTTTTTTTCTAATTCTTCTCCCTCTCCAGTTTCTTATTTCAATTATTTTGACATTTATACTTTTGACAGACGTCATCGTTGTAAAGATATTTGGAGCGGGGTACGCAACAGTTTTAGGTTTGGGTGCAAGTACAATGAGTAGGTAAAGCGTGTTCAAAAACTATTAAATACGTTATGGCCAACTTCTACGAAAAAAAAAATCTTATTGGTGATTTCGGATTTTGATATGAAATTTGATTTGTTTTGTTCTATTTGGAATTGTTTCATTTAATCTTTTGATCGAAGTAATTTTGGTCCCGTAAAGCAAGTGTCGAATTTCTATTCACAAGTTGTTTCCTTTGAGTTGCGAACAATGGAAAATAACCAAATTAAAATAGATTTTCACAATCAAATACTATTTATTAAAAAACATATTTAAGAGTAGTTCCGAAAACAAAATTTTTGTAGGCACTTTTGCAAACAAATTTGAAAGATCAAGAAAGGTTTTGTCTACTTCTAAGAATTTCAACAACGAAATATTAAAAAAGGCTGTTTTTTAGAGGCATATAGAACTTCTTTTTTTTAAATAAAACAACAAATTCAAGGGAATGACCTAAATTCATGCTAACAAATTTCATGGAAAATGATAGCTTTATAATGAAAAGGAGGACTAAATGTTGTTTTTTCCTTTTCCAAATGTAATATATAAGGCTCGGTTATATATTGTAAGTTAAGACCAATAATCAGAGTTAATATCAGTGGCTAATATATAATTTTTAGTTATAATAATCGGATATCAAATTAGTAACATGTGTGATGTATTGTAATTCATTGAATAACATTAGGGAATTCGCAAATTTAAAATCCGCTACTCCTCGCTTCTTTAAATGTACGCATATTAAACGGCTCTTCTGTATACGTCTAAAATATACATAGTGACAAACTGTAGCAGTTCTGTTATTCTTTGTATGAATGGACAAAATAAATAGGAATTGCTTTCATTAATATATTCATTATGTTTCTAAAATAAAGTGTAATGATTATATTTCTAGAATAAAAATATTCATAGTTATATACAATTATATATAACGCGTCAGTATGGGGAGTGAGCTTGAAATAATAATTTAGGTAGTTGGCAACACTTTAGGCATCAATAATCTTTAACGAGTTGAGAGTATCGTAAATGAAATATCGAGTAGTAAACAATCAAAATAAATTCAAAGTGCATAAACAGGAATTTTGAAATGGATATATAGTTATATTTTATATCTAGGTAGAAATGAATTATTAATAATATTATGTACGTCTGAACTATACAAAAATTGGTGATTCTATAAAAGTTTTTTTTTATCAGTGCGTTTTCGTTTTAAAATGTGAATTGGATCCATAACGGTTCATTTAGTAGTGTGGCTGTGTTTGAATAATTAATGTACATATTCATGATATGCAATATTTTTGGTAAGTTATTCGTACAATACAAATTAATTCCAAGCAGATAGCTCGAACTATCGATTATTTAAAAAACATTTCTGGTTACAACTTTGTTATTTATTTTTATCTATTATTAAAAATTAGATATCTAACTTGAAAACATTTGTCCTAATACTAAATGCATCATATTTGGTGGATGTGGATGCATTATCTTCACCATTGACGAACTTTGTTCGCCTTTAACAGATGTTTGATCTTCACCTAACGATGTATTACTTATGCTCTCACTCAACTCCTGCCGTGTACCATCTAAAACCTGTTGGCAGTCATTAGCATAGTCATCGATTCCACCACTGCCACGTGCTTTATGCAAGGTTCTAAAAAAAAATATTTATTTGAGCAACTAACAAATGAATGAGTATATGTGTAATCTTACGCAGCACGCAATTGTTCCAATTTGGGAATGTTAGCGTTAAAACTTTTTTTCCCGGCTGCTTCCATTGCGGCCAGCTCAACGGGATGTGCCTTCTTTTTGTGAGTCCGACAGTTTGAGCCATTGGCGAATGTTCTGTCACAAAAGTTACATGCGTAGGGTTTAAGGCCAGTATGAAGGATTAGATGATTTTTCAGGGCCTTGGCACGCTTGTACTCATTGCCACAATAGTCGCATTTGTGGGGCTTCTGATCGGAGTGTACAAACATGTGCATTCTGAGCGTACGTCTGGTATTTAACTGCAGGCCGCAGATATTGCAAATGTAGTTTGTTTTATTGTGTGTATCTTCGTGAGTCTGGAAAGAATGTTTTAATGTAAATAAAAAAAAGGTTTTTGTTAAAAACTCACCTTTAAACGAAACTTGGTTTTAAAGCGTTTGTCGCAAAATGTGCACTTGAATGGGAAATCTTCTGTGTGGGTTGCTCTATGCTCCTTCAACGAGCTGAAAGACTTGTACGAATTGCCGCACTGTTCACAAGCGAACGGCTTCTCCCCCATGTGCGTGATTCGAATGTGGAATTCCAGTCGCTTATTGGTTTTGAAATACTTGCAGCATTTTGAACAAGGGAACTCTGGTGGATCCAGTGTGAATTCGTGTTCTGTCTGCATGTGTTGTCGGTAGTTGTGGAATCTGAAAAACTCTTTTTTACATTCGACACATGTGAAAATCTCTCTCTCCATATTAATCTTGGCTAGTGTCTTAGACTTGCTTTTTTTTTTATTTCCTTTCTCATGAGATTCATGTTCACTAGAATTGTACTCATCACTTCTATCGCTGGTTACATTTGTCGCTGTCTGTTCACCTGAGTGGTGTGCCTTCTTTTCATGATAGCGACAGTTGGAACTATTAGTAAATATCTTTTCGCAAAAGTTACACTTATATGGCTTTAGTCCGCTGTGAAGGAGAATATGTTTCTTCAAGGTCTTGGCACGTTTGTACTCATTGCCACAAACGTCGCACTTGTAGCATTTTTGATCGGAGTGGGTAACCATGTGCATTTTTAGAGTCCGACGAGTATTCAGCTGCTGCCCACAGATAGTGCAGATGTAGATAGTCTGACTATGAGTGTCCTCATGTGCCTGTAAGGTATATTTTGACAATTTTAAAGAATACACACTTCACAGGATTAAAAACTCACCCTCAATCGTGAATTAGTTTTAAAATATTTGTCACAAAATGTGCATTTAAATGGGCGATCTTCATTGTGCGTTACCATGTGCTCTTTCAATGAACTGGACGTCTTGTAGCTTTTTCCACAATCAACACAGATATTTGGACCGTTTTTTGACAGAGGGGTATTTTCATAGTTTTCCAGCCTTGTTGTCATCATGAGGGTTTTCTTCATGACTGGTAATCTTTTATAACTGGTTTTCTGTAGCTTAAGCTCTTTTTTTGTTTCCTCATCAGATTCTATTTCACTTGAGCTGCAATCTTCAGAAAATTTATCATTCGTTGACGATGCAAGGCGTTCTCTGCACTCGTTGTGAATTATTATATTTTGTTCTTGGGAAAGTTCTGTTTTAATAGTGATGGGGTTTAGTATGTTTTCACTGATGCACTCTACCTCCCCCAGCTCAATCATCTCCTCACAAAAAGCTGCATTAATATCGGATTTCGATTTGATGCATTGAGTTATGGGGTTATTTGTAAACAATTCAAGGTCCATCTCCATATTGCCTAGTTCGTTTAGATCATATTGAACTTTCAACAGTCCCGCATTAAGATCCTCCAAACTGTTAACCAACTCCGCGAACATGGCCTGTACTTTGATTACCCTTTGACGGAAAGTGGTTAAAAGCGTCATTAGCTGGTGACATGCTTTGCAGATCGACTGAGGCCATTCTTCTTCTTGGTTGATCTAAAAATAGGAGCATAATTTACCATCGGTAAAAGACCACCCTAACCTATCCTAACCTCTACGGAAAAGCATTTGCTGATTACATCGGCTAATGACCATATAGCCTCATCTGTTGTTACTAATATATTTGTATGAGAGTTACTGGTATTTTCTCGAGCACAGAGGCGACACCATTGTTTCCAAAGTTTGACCATAGTTATAATGAATCGAAAACCATCTCCTTCCTTGACACACCTAGTTCTTTATCCAAAATGGTGTCTACACACGGATCCCAACAAAATGTTTTAGAACTTAATTGCACATATTTCTCTTGTTTCTCCTGTTTTTCCTAAAATTTTACTTTCGCCGTAAAACTTAAGTTATATGCCGTGTTATCAGATTTCTATTTACTTCAAATATGTGTCCACTGCTCTGATTAGAAATGTCAAACCATGATTAATATGAAGTTGCATGTGGTTTCGTAATATCATAACAGAACCACTCCGTTATTTGGAAGTATGCTTGTAACGGAAAACAATTTCCATTTTCATGAAATTACAAACGAAATTAATAAGGTCGACTAGCCCTAGGCGCAGAAAGGTAGTTAAAACTTAAAAAATTACATCAAAGCAATACTCTTTCTCCTCTGTTAAAATTTCTACGTACCCTGCCTCTGCAGTGCACGTTAAATGGAACGCACTATTTCTAGTACAAAAAGAAACGCGCTGTAAGGTATGCTAATTTTCAAACAAATATGCATTGCTTTGTTTAGATGTAATAGATGTTTCAGAAAGTCTTCGGCCTACCCTTCATCCTAAATACAGATCATTTACGTAAGCCAATATATCAGAATTGGGTTTCATTAGCCCGCAATATTTTAGCCGAAAGTATTTAATTTTCTTCAAGCTTTTTAAGAGCTATCGGAAAGGTGAACACTTGAATGATTAGCAGGCTTCATTTCTAGAATTAAAATACGCCATATGTCAACGAAGTATATGCCGGAGGAGATAAGTTGTTGAAAACTACACCGAATTGATTCATGGTCCTTGGGATTCCAATTGTTCGATGTTAAAGCGGGTTATTTCTTGGAGAACATATAATTTGTATGAGCAAAATATCATGGCAGTAAAGTATGTTACCGTAAAATCTAAGTTTTTTCTGATTTTTGCTCATTTTGTTTGCATACGAAAATGGCGTACGGAAACGAAAAGATCTAATTTCGCAGCCTTAAAAGACACTCTTTCCGTGAACCGGGGATTAGACTACAAGTATTGAATTCATTACTTCTTTAATGGTGTTGGTTTTCTGAGTGTATTTCTAACTTTCAAGTGGTGATGGGTTCTAACTGCACGCATGAAATGTTATACTCGGCAGAAAACTCACAGACCTGGCAGATGCATCCAATTTTATTTAAAAGCTCAATTATGGCGTTTCCCATTTGGTAAAAAACAAGCGTCCAGAATTGACAGAATTCTTCTGAAACCACAATTTTTTGGTATCAACAATGAAGTTGATACAAATTTCGTTATGTTCAAAACGGTAATCGTTTACGATAGTGAAAGAAACTTTCTGGGTACTTTTCTCAACCTATACCAAAAACAGACGTTAATATTTCATAAAATAAATTCAGTTTCTTCGGCCAATATACGGCAATTTAACTTATGACGTATACATTGAGTCAGAAATGAGCCTCATCGCTGAACAAAATGTTGGTCAAAAACAATGGATCTTCAGGAAGTCTCTCGAGAGCCCATTCAATGATAAATATCCCTTTTGAACCAAATAGAAAATAATAGTGGTTAGATCTGTTTAATTGATTGAAAAACCGCTTAGTTCTGCACGGATTGAAATACCAAGATTGTCCCAAAATCAATTGTTTGACGAATTTATAAATTTTCGTTGTATACATTAAAGTAGACTGTTAGCATACGAGTGCACGAACCTGAATACACAAAAGGATTCTTTCAGTATTTCAGTTATGAAATATCTCACCTTCAAGTGCCTGCACTCGAGTTCTTTGATTTGAAAATAAACATAAACCCCAACAACATCTGGTTAATATACAATTGTGAATTATATTTTTATCAAATAATACTAGTCAGGTGTGTGCTTTGCCACATAGCCGCAGAAATAAAAACTAATTTAACTCTAAAGTTTAAAAGAAAAAAAAAAACCAAAAAAAAATCATTCATTTCGAACTTTAGCTTGCCGACAGTTGGCCAAACACTGCATGTACTATATCTGATTGCTGCCGATGCATTGCCTCAGCCATGGGTGAAACCTGTTTCCCTCGTAGAGATTCCAAATCCTCAGCTATCGATATAACACTGACGCTTTCGCTAAAGTCTTGCTGTCCATCATGACAAAACTGTTGATCTTCATTCGGGTCAGCCTTATGAGCAGTTCTAAAAAAAAAAGTCTCTTAGATATTGAAGTAAGAAATATTAAAGGTGTGTCAACTTACACAGCACGCAACTGCTCCAACTTGGGAATGTTTGTTGTTATACTCTTGGTACCGGCTGCCTCCATTGCGGCTAGCTCAACAGGATGTGCTTTCTTTTTGTGACTGCGACAGTTGGAACCATTGGCAAAGCTCTTTTCGCAGAAGTTACATGTGTAGGGCTTTAGTCCGGTGTGCAGGAGAAGATGAATCTTCAAGGCCTTGGCACGCTTGTACTCGTTGCCGCAGTAGTCGCACTTGTGGCGCTTTTGATCGGAGTGTACAACCATGTGCATTTTTAGTGTACGGCGGGTATTTAGCTGCAGACCGCAGGTGGTGCAGATGTAGTTTGTCTCGTTGTGGGTATCCTCATGGGTCTGAAAATGTTTTTTTTTTTTTGTAACGTCGTTATCTAAATTTTCATTCAAATATTTACCCTTAAACGTGACTTGGTTTTGAATAATTTGTCACATAATGTGCACTTAAATGGCCGGTCTTCGGTGTGTGAAATCTTATGATCCTTAAGTGCTCCAGAGGTCTTGAACGTTTTACCGCACTCCTCACAGATGAAGTTTTTCTCGCCCATGTGCACCGCATGAATATGCGCCTGCAGCACAGCTTTGCTAAACTTCTTGTCACAGTATGGACAGGAAATTGACAACTGATGAGTAATCGCGTGATTTTCGAGGCGTTTGGCAGATGTGAAGGACCTGCTGCACTTTGAACAAGGAAATTCGAATAGTGTGACTCCGTGTTCGGTCTGCATGTGCTGTCGGTAGGTTTTATATCTAGCAAAATTTTTTATACACTCAGTACACGTGAATGTCTCCTTTTCCGTTTTAATGCTGATTAATTTCTTAGGTCTGCCCCTTCTTTTCTTTGGCTTTTCTATAGCTTCCTCAGCAGATTCAGCTTCACTTGAATTGTACCCGTAAGAAGAATCATCATGCACAGGCGATGGTACATGATCCTTCCACTCCTCATCTTGCACATCCATGTCTTCTTCTTCTTCAAAACGTTCTGTCTTAATAGTGGTGGGGTTCAACATTTCCTCATCTATGTAATCGATCTCCTCCAGGTCAATCATCTGCTCTGGAATATCAGCATTCATACTCGGTTTCGATTCGAAAAGCTGCACTGTTGGGCTATTTGCAAATAATTTAAGTTCCATTTCTATGTCGCCCAGTTCGTATTGAACTTTTACCTGTCCTGGATCGAGATCATCCAGGCTGCTGAAAAGTTCCGCGTACATCTCTTGCACTTTGACTGTTCTTTGGCTGAAGGTTGTTATTGTAGTGACTAGCTGATGGCATTTTGTGCAGATCGACTGAGGCCAGTCGTCGTGACGAGAAATCTAAAAATTGGAAAACATTTTATTTTCATCCCCTAAACAGTTAATTTATCATCCATTCTGCAGTTCTTACGTGTATGGAGAAGCATTTGTTTATGGCATCGGCAAGTGGCGCTTGGCCGTCGTTGGCATGTAGAAATACGTCGATATGATTATCATTGGGATCCTCTCGAGCACAGAGGCGACACCATCGCTTCCAAAGTTTAACCATGTCTACTTGATGTGTTTAGTTTTTGATGTGTTGATTGTCAATATTTAATAACAAATAACAGCTCAGTACAGCTCAATGTTAAAATACAACTCTTGAAACGGCTTGTGTTTAATGTGATGGGGTCTTAATTGTACATGTTCTATTTCGTATGTTTACTGCATTTATTATTAACCGTAAAAAATTTTTGGAACATTGTTACTTTAGCTTCCAATCACTTTTTTCACTTTTTTTTTTTTTGTTCCACTCACTAAATTAAGCTAAAAATTTAGCAATTTTTTTTTTTGTCGCTCTCAATTAGTTCAAAAGTTATTAAACAATGAAATTTGCAAAAATCCCTATAGAAATCAACCAACTTTTGACAGTTCACACATAGCTGAATGATAAATATGAAAAAAAAACACTCCAATGGAGCATTGCCAGATAGAAAAAAAAATATTACATATTTCCCAAATGTAAAGATATGTAAAAAATGTAAAAAATTTTAAAAAAAATTATTAACAATCATTAATTAATAATAAAAAATGACTAAACAAAATATCTTAAAAAATGCCGTAACGAAAATTTAGACCCCCTCGAAGAATTTTTTAAATGTGCCGGCAAACTATACAACGGGCAAGAAGCAATTCCAGAACCATGTTCTAATGATTCTGACGATTCATCATAAATTAGTATAATATAATAAATAAATTAAATCCTAACTCAACAGTTTTTCTATTAAGCGGTACTCTGCGTGGCCCGCTTCGCGGGAACAAAGGATTTCAACTCTCTTTCTGTGGACAGTCCACGCTCACGCAACTTCGTTGCTCCGCTCAGGGTATTTAAAGTCGTCAGGCAGGCGCCTAAGTCAACAGTTTTTCTATTAAGCGGTACTCTGCGTGGCCCGCTTCGCGGGAACAAAGGATTTCAACTCTCTTTCTGTGGACAGTCCACGCTCACGCAACTTCGTTGCTCCGCTCAGGGTATATAAAGTCGTCAGGCAGGCGCCTTAGTCAACATTTCTTTTTGTTAAAATATTTTTATTTGGTATGTTTTTTTCAACATGGCAATGCTGCGTACACCGCAGCAGAAAAAAAAATAAATGAAGTGTCAAACTACAAACAATTTGTATGGGATTATAACCCAAAAAGTGCAATTTTATTTTGTTAATAACTTTTAAACTAAACGTGAGCGACAATTTTTTAAAGCATATAAATGATCAGTGCGCAGAGACGAATCGATTAATAAAAAAAAAAGTGCAAAAAGTGAAAGGCAGCTAAAGTATAGTTATGCCAAATTTTTTTTTGTGCAGATAAGACATATTTATGTACTACAAATATTTTTCTACTACCCTGTTTGGAAATAAAATGTCAAATTGCCATTGAAGCCGAAGTTAGCTGTGATTCGATATTATTCATTGCGCTTCAAAGTTACTGAGTGAGGAAACTTATTCCTAATAGTATCACATTGACGACTGCAGAAGATATTTTGAGCCTATTTCATTAGAATTACTAAAACACAAACGGTTACATAGTGTATTATACATAATGTATAAAATATAAATATGAAGGCAGCCTTCATTCAGGTACGCTCAAATCCATTATAGTAAAAACTTTTCCAACTTATTTTAGCTAGGTTCAAAAAAAAGTACAAAAAAGAAAAATCTATTACATCTAATCTATTACTAGTTTTTCCACAACTAGCTAATGCTGCAATTGCACATTTAATTTTTTGTAAAAACTTTGGTCAGGAGAGCCTATAGCGTTTTAAAAAGCGCCCTGAGATGATACTTGCAGATGTTTATTGACTATGCCTTTTAATTGTTGTAAATTTTATTGCCGTTTTAGCACCTTTATAGTATAAGTCATAAAAGTTACGCAAATTATATGAGTTAGTTTGTTGGTAGTTCCATAAAACTCCTTAATGGCAAGATGTAAACGACTTATTGCGACCACAAGAAAGTGGAGCTAAAATTTATAATTAATGGAGGGAAATATTCTTTAAAAAATTGGGAATGAATTCGAAGTGGAATGCATGAAACAAACAGCATTTTTAATTCAATAAGAATTACCCACAGAAATTCTTCTAACAAGATGACAACAAACAAAAGGTTTGAATAGAATTCTATTGATCATTAATTTAAACATTGTTTTCTCGCTATAAATCAATAGACTTCTATCATCTATCGTGTACATTTTTGGTGAGATTGATCATCGGTGGAGATAACAACTCCCATGGGTAAATCAGTGGGTTAGTCTATTTCCAGTGCTAAATTGTTCAATTCAGTGTCGTGATAAAGTACATATGCAAATACCACCGTTTTTTTTAATTTTCGTTGTATACATTAAAGTAGACTGTTAGCATACGAGTGCACGAACCTGAATACCTACACAAAAGGATTCTTTCAGTATTTCAGTTATGAATTATCCTACCTTCAAGTGCCTGCACTCGAGTTCTTTGATTTGAAAATAAACATCAACCCCAACAACATCTGGTTAATATACAATTGTGAATTATATTTTTATCAAATAATACTAGTCAGATGTGTGCTTTGCCACATAGCCGCAGAAATAAAAACTAACTTAACTCTTAAGTTTAAAAGAAAAAAAAACCCGAAAAAAGTCATTCATTTCGAACTTTAGCTTGCCGACAGTTGGCCAAACACTGCATGTACTATATCTGATTGCTGCCGATGCATTGCCTCAGCCATGGGTGAAACCTGTTCCCCTCGTAGAGATTCCAAATCCTCAGCTATCGATATAACACTGACGCTTTCGCTAAAGTCTTGCTGTCCATCATGACAAAACTGTTGATCTTCATTCGGGTCAGCCTTATGAGCAGTTCTAAAAAAAAAAGGTCTCTTAGATATTGAAGTAAGAATTATTAAAGGTGTTTCAGCCTACACAGCGCTCAACTGCTCCAACTTGGGAATGTTACTGGTTATACTCTTGGAACTGGCTGCCTCCAGCGCGGCCAAATCGACATGATGTGCATGCTTTTGGTGACTGCGAAAGTTGGAAACATTAGCAAAGCTCTTTTCGCATAAGTTACACGTGTAAGGTTTGAGTCCGGCGTGCAGGGTAAGATTATCCTTTAAGACTTTATCTGATTGCTGTCGATACATTGGCTCATCCGATGGTGAGCTTTGTTCTCCTCTCAGATAATCCAAATCTCCAGCTATCGATATAACACTAACGCCTTCGCTAAAATCTTGCTGTTCGTCATGATAAAACTGTTTATCGTCATGAGCATGAGCTTCCATCGCGTCCGCAATTGCCGCTTTATGAGAAGTTCTTAAAATCAAAACGTCTGTTAGGTATAAAACTAATGAATGTGTAATGTGTCTACTTACACAGCACGCAACTGCTCCAACTTGGGAATGTTTGTTGTTATACTCTTGGTACCGGCTGCCTCCATTGCGGCTAGCTCAACAGGATGTGCTTTCTTTTTGTGACTGCGACAGTTGGAACCATTGGCAAAGCTCTTTTCGCAGAAGTTACATGTGTAGGGCTTTAGTCCGGTGTGCAGGATAAGATGATTCTTCAAGGCCTTGGCACGCTTGTACTCGTTGCCGCAGTAGTCGCACTTGTGGCGCTTTTGATCGGAGTGTACAACCATGTGCATTTTTAGTGTACGGCGGGTATTTAGCTGCAGACCGCAGGTGGTGCAGATGTAGTTTGTCTCATTGTGGGTATCCTCATGGGTCTGAAAATGTTTTTTTTTTTTTGTAACGTCGTTATCTAAATTTTCATTCAAATATTTACCCTTAAACGTGACTTGGTTTTGAATAATTTGTCACATAATGTGCACTTAAATGGCCGGTCTTCGGTGTGTGAAATCTTATGATCCTTAAGTGCTCCAGAGGTCTTGAACGTTTTACCGCACTCCTCACAGATGAAGTTTTTCTCGCCCATGTGCACCGCATGAATATGCGCCTGCAGCACAGCTTTGCTAAACTTCTTGTCACAGTATGGACAGGAAATTGATAACTGATGAGTAATCGCGTGATTTTCGAGGCGTTTGGCAGATGTGAAGGACCTGCTGCACTTTGAACAAGGAAATTCGAATAGTGTGACTCCGTGTTCGGTCTGCATGTGCTGTCGGTAGGTTTTATATCTAGCAAAATTTTTTATACACTCAGTACACGTGAATGTCTCCTTTTCCGTTTTAATGCTGATTGATTTCTTAGGTCTGCCCCTTCTTTTCTTTGGCTTTTCTAAAGCTTCCTCAGCAGATTCAGCTTCACTTGAATTGTACCCGTAAGAAGAATCATCATGCACAGGCGATGGTACATGATCCTTCCACTCCTCATCTTGCACATCCATTACTTCTTCTTCTTCAAAACGTTCTGTCTTAATAGTGTTGGGGTTCAACATTTCCTCATCTATGTACTCGATCTCCTCCAGGTCAATCATCTGCTCTGGAATATCAGCATTCATACTCGGTTTCGATTCGAAAAGCTGCACTGTCGGGCTATTTGCAAATAATTTAAGTTCCATTTCTATGTCGCCCAGTTCGTGCAGGTCGTATTGAACTTTTACCTGGCCTGGATCGAGATCATCCAGGCTGCTGAAAAGTTCCGCGTACATCGCTTGCACTTTGACTGTTCTTTGGCTGAAGGTTGTTATTGTAGTGACTAGCTGATGGCATTTTGTGCAGATCGACTGAGGCCAGTCGTCGTGACGAGAAATCTAAAAATTGGAAAACATTTTATTTTCATCCCCTAAACAGTTAATTTATCATCCATTCTGCAGTTCTTACGTCTATGGAGAAGCATTTGTTTATGGCATCGGCAAGTGGCGCTTGGTCGTCGTTGGCATGTAGAAATACGTCGATATGATTATCATTGGGATCCTCTCGAGCACAGAGGCGACACCATCGCTTCCAAAGTTTAACCATGTCTACTGGATGTGTTTAGTTTTTGATGTGTTGATTGTCAATATTCAATAACAAATAACAGCTCAGTACAGCTCAATGTTAAAATACAACTCTTGAAACGGCTTGTGTTTAATGTGATGGGGTCTTAATTGTACATGTTCTATTTCGTATGTTTACTGCATTTATTATTAACCGTATAAATGTTTTTTTTGTGTAGATAAGATATATTTATGTACTACAAATATTTTTCTACTACCCTGTTTGGAAATAAAATGTCAAATTGCCATTGAAGCCGAAGTTAGCTATGATTCGATATTATTCATTGCGCTTCAAAGTTACTGAGTGAGGAAACTTATTCCTAATAGTATCACATTGACGACTGCAGAAGATATTTTCAGCCTATTTCATTAGAATTACTAAAACACAAACGGTTACATAGTGTATTATACATAAATATTAAGGCAGCCTTCATTCAGGTACGCTCAAATCCATTATAGTAAAAAGTTTTCCAACTTATTTTAGCTAGGTTCAAAAAAAAGTACAAAAAAGAAAAATCTATTACATCTAATCTATTACTAGTTTTTCCACAACTAGCTAATGCTGCAATTGCACATTTAATTTTTTGTAAAAACTTTGGTCAGGAGAGCCTATAGCGTTTTAAAAAGCGCCCTGAGATGATACTTGCAGATGTTTATTGACTCTGCCTTTTAATTGTTTTAAATTTTATTGCCGTTTTAGCACCTTTATAGTATAAGTCATAAAAGTTACGCAAATTATATGAGTTAGTTTGTTGGTAGTTCCATAAAACTCCTTAATGGCAAGATGTTAACGACTTATTGCGAAAACTCTATTTATGCACTTTTATAAAATTTGATTTGTGGTAAAATGATGCGCAGTTGATTCGGCAGGCAAAGAAACAAAGGAAAATAACAAAATACACATTTTTAGCAGTAGACAGATAAATATTTTATTACATTATGTATTGTATTTTATAAAAAAAAAATGTTTTATTAAAGAAAGTGGAGCTAAAATTTATAATTAATGGAGGGAAATATTCTTTAAAAAAATGGGAATGAATTCGAAGAGGAATGCATGAAACAAACAGCATTTTTAATTCAATAAGAATTACCCACAGAAATTCTTCTAACAAGATGACAACAAACAAAAGGTTTGAATCGAATTCTATTGATCATTAATTTAAACATTGTTTTCTCGTTATAAATCAATAGACTTCTATCATCTATCGTGTACATTTACAACTCCCATGGGTAAATCAGTGGGTTAGTCTGTTTCCAGTGCTAACTTGTTCAATTCAGTGTCGTGCTAAAGTATACAGATACCACAGTTTTGAAAAAAGCTCACTGGTAAACCCTTTTCTGACAACTTTTGTAAAACGAGGAACAATTGGAAATAAGACAGCATCCCGTTTCGGATTAGACTGTGTTCGAAGGATTTCATAGAGCGCGCTATAATACATAGTTATTGGTTGTTCGTAGTACTGATCTAGTTGATTTCTAACATTTTAATCGGCATTGCTGTTTAACTGTTTTGTTCATTTTTTTGAAATCTAATGAATAATATCATTATCATTATAATATCAATATTCATATACGCTTTCTCATCACCCGAACTGTAAACTGTCTTAGCTCTTGTATCTAGTTAAAGTCATTGTACAGCTAGCTGATTTTACCCTGCCTCTGATATGATTTAAAAGGAATCTGGCTGATTTTCAACAAGAACAATTAACGTTTTATATTAGCCCTGCAATTTGATCCCGATTGAAGGCCGGATGTCATCTTATTAGCTTCACGATTTTGAGCCACTATTTGCTGTAGAATTAGATTGGTTCATACGCAAAATTAGTCGAAAATAGGTTGATATGTGCCACCATCCTGAGAGTAAATTAATGTTGTATATTCTGTCGGATGTACATCCCAGCCTTCACTCATTGAAACATCTTAGTCTTCACAGTCTAACTCACACACAATGACTTATTTGATGTTCTAAAAGAAAACACGGTTAATATCTTTAATTATGCCTGCAAATCCTTATTTTTTACTTACATTGACCGCAGCTGTTTCAAATTGGGAACATTCGTAGCACGGCACTGCTCCCCTGCTTCCTCCATTGCAGCCAGCTCCTTCGGATGGGCAGTTCTCTTGTGAGCACGACAACTAGAACCAGCGGCAAAGCTCTTATCGCAAAAATGGCACTTATAAGGCTTGAGACCAGTATGAAGAATGAGATGGTTTTTCAAAGCCTTGGCCCGTTTAAAATCGTTGCCACAAAAATCGCACTTGTAACGTTTCTGATCCGAGTGGACTACCATGTGAGTATTCAACGTGCGGCGGGTATTCAATTGTAACCCACAAACAGGACAGATGTAAGTCGTCTCATTGTGCGTATCCGTGTGTATCTAAAAACAAAACCAATTCATTTAAATTATACGACAAATTTGTTCCAAACACTTACCTTCAGTCTTGTTTTGGTTTTAAACCGCTTTTCACAAAATTTGCAATGAAATGGTCTGTCTTCGTTGTGAGTTTGCTTATGCTCTTTAAGTGAACCGAATGATTTGTACGTTTTGCCGCACTGATCACAGATGAAGGGCTTTTCGTCCATATGTACTGAACGAATGTGCTGCTGCACCACACCAGCGTTTGTAAACTTCTTCTTGCAAATGTTGCAGGGGACTGTAAACTTTTCCTCCTGCGGCAAGTGTCTCTTTCTGTGACTTTCAAGACTTTTTATTGTGCTGAATGATTTACTGCATTCCGTACAAGAAAGCTCAACCGATAGTTGATGCGCCTTTGTATGGTTTTCAAGGCGTTTAGCTGTACTGTAAGATTTACTGCAGTTTGTACAGGAGAACTCTAACTTGATTCCATGTTCGATCTGCATGTGAATACGGTATATCTTGCATTGAGTAAATTTCTTCTGACACTCGTCACATGTGAACATTTCTTTTGTTTTCTCGACCTTGTTCCGTGGAGATTGGTCATTTCTTGGCCTTCCACGCTTTCTTTTTGGTTCTTCGATGAAATCATAATCAGAACATGCTTCACTTGTGTTGTACTCATCGCTAGATTCATTGCGCTCGGGTGACAGTGGCTGATCGCTATGTTCTTCTTCGTCGTCGTTGATTTTTGCAAGATCTTCCTGTTTGATAGGGGTTGGATTCACGTTTGCATTCGGAACAAAAGTTGAGGGTCCAACATCGCTGCAATGCTTAAGTTCCTCTCCCGCATCATCTTGAATGTTGTATTGTATTTTCAGCTGTCCAGCGTCTAATTCATCCGTACTATGTAGCAGTTCTTCAAACATTGCCTGTACTTTTAAGGTTTTTTCGCGAAATGCAATTGTTACTTCGACGAACTGATGGCAATTCTTACATATTGTCAGAGGCAAATCTTCGTTTTGGCTGATCTAGAAATATGACCATGTTATTATTATAAACAATAACAGTGGTATCATACACTCCTATCTTACGTTTACAGAGAAGCACTTGTTAAGGACATCAAAACTTGGTGCAAGCTCCGCTTTGCTTAGAAATATATTGATGTGCGAGCTATTACGTTCGGATGATGCACAGAGCCGACACCATCTCTTCCAAGAAGTATCCATTTTCAAGGAACTTAGTAAGGATAGATTTTAGACCTACTTTAAATTACGTTTTGTATCACTTAAATTTTGCGCAATAACAAATCGCAATTAGAATCCACCCATTTTCGCTCCTGTGCAATTTAATTCACATTTCAATATATAAAATTTTTATTTAAAATTAGAAAATAATTTGGTAGCAAACCAATCAGAATTGTGTTTGGTGTTTGTAGTGAAGTTGGTTGTGTTTTATAATTATGAATTTTGTTCTAAAGCTATGCAATAGGAAAACCATTTTTTTTCCTAAATGACGAATATTCGAATTTAAACTATTAGGCGGATGCCCACACTTGTATTTTTTAATTGTTATTTGGCATATCAGATTTTGGGTGCAGTTTTTTTTTTTAAATTCAACCATTGGCGAAAATGAATAGAAGATGATTTTTCAATAATATTTAAATTTTAATTTAAGTTTTCGCAGAAATTCACTTTCTATCATATTTTGCGTCCCAATAAAATTGATCAATAATATCTATAACTGGATTCTTTGATCTAAATTTTGTGATGAATTCAACATGATAGATATTGACTTTCAGTCGTTAAAATTTGATGCATATTTTCTACGTTATTTGTACATGTTTTACGGCATTTAAAATTATTGCTCGCCAAATCTCTGGCTCAACATTGAATTCTTCTTAAACGCGAAAAAGCAACAACCAAATGGTTAAAATTCACGCAGCATAACATTAGTTCTGTGTTATTGAAGTGTGTATTAGGTCCAATTGACTATCCATGTATGCATGTACAATCACTTATACCCTTTGGAGACTCTTTGAAGCTCAAATTCAACAAAATACTTACAATAAGTACAACACTCGAAGACTATTCGGACTACATATTGGTATTGGTCCATTCGCTAACTCCGAAATTCCAAATGTCTATACCGCTCAAGAGCTCGTGTAGCTGAAATTTTTTCTCAACTGAAAGGGGACCGAGCTTTTTCCGAAAAAATTTCAGCCAGAAAGGAACAAGGATATCTTTTCCCATACTTTTGATACAGTCCCTGCTTCAGAGCCGTGAAGTTGCACCGAATAAATTCGCTTAAAAAACAAATGTATTTTTGACGTTATATAACCCACTTTATTCAGCTATTCTACCTATAAAAGCATTAGGGTATCATTTACGATTCATTGCATTGAAAATGGGTATTCAAGCAACGTGAGAAAATTGCAAGTTTACGTATAACAAAAAACGCCCTAAAACTAAATAATGTGGTAAATCACTATTTCAATCTCATCTTAGTATTTTTTATTAATAAACATTTTTTGGTTTGTTCCCTTTTCGTTCTCGACATTTTTTTTTTCAGTTTAGCGACATGTTAAGTGTGTGGACTTATTACAACGTTTACCGTTTAATTTTACACACCAATTCGCGTGCGAAACTTTCGATATCGTTATAAATGATTCCTCATACAAATTTCCACCGTTATTTTGCCACGTCCTAAGTTTATCTCGTTTACAGCGACTTTATGACGTTGCATGAGTACCATTCGTTCGTTCTTAAGTGTGTTACTGTGAGAAATAAGTAAAGCAAAATGGAAAGCAAAAATGGAAAGCAAAAATGTTGTTAAAGTGAATAAGTGTAAATAAATGAAAAAAAAAAAATAAAAAAATATGTGCTTCTGTTTTACATCCCCTGCCTTTTCTGCCAATAAACTTTATTCCCTTCGTACACAAATAAACTTAAAAATTAAAAAATAAAATCTAATACCATCCCTGAAATGCGCACGCAATCTTCGAAAATAAAGTAGTAACCATATTTTTTTCGAATAATAACCATATATTTTTTCGAATATTTTTTGCATGGTAACACTCACGCCGCCATCTTTCTTTTTTCCCAACTTCGTTACCGCGTGGACGTCATTTCGTACGAGGTTAGTGATTTTTCGCAATTTTCTACTTTAAAAACAAAAATTCTCAACTTGTTTTCATTTTTTTCTTCTTCAGGGATAATAAATCAACATGACCAACTCAAAGGGTTATCGTCGCGGCACCAGGGATATGTTCTCCCGTCCCTTCCGCAAGCATGGTGTCATCCCACTGTCCACCTATATGCGTGTCTTCAAAATTGGTGACATCGTTGACATAAAGGGACACGGTGCCGTACAAAAGGGTATGCCCTACAAGGCATACCACGGCAAAACTGGCCGTATCTACAATGTGACTCCTCATGCTGTTGGTGTTATCGTCAACAAGCGTGTCCGCGGAAACATCATCCCCAAGAGGATCAATGTTCGCATTGAACACGTCCACCACTCCAAGTGCCGTGAGGATTTCTTGCGTCGCGTCAAGGAGAACGAGAAACTCTTGAAGGAAGCCAAGGAGAAGAAGGTGTGGGTCAACTTGAAACGTCAACCAACCCCACCAAAGAAGGCTCACTTTGTAAAGAAATTGGAAGAACCAATGGCCTTGGCTCCAATCTCATACGAGTTTATTGCCTAAAGAGTTGATAGTGTGTGTAATCATAATAAATAATTATTTTTTATTTTAAAACAAAGTAAGCACGTAATTTCTCTTAATCTATGTAAAAGTGGTGTGAAGTTGGGAGTTGTAAACTATGTTCCTTGTTTTGTTTGTGCATTGGCAATTGGTTGCAATTTAAAATGAGATTCCTTGGGAATTCTACACAAGAAATATAGTTCAAACAACAGCACTATTATTGGAGTTGCACTAGCTGACTTATGCGTGTGTCTCTTTAATGTCGCTAGGTATCTACTTTGATTTTATTATGGTGGAGCTCGACCAAGGTTTCTAAATATTTCCATTGCTATTGAAAAATTACGATACCCCCGTACTACGCTGAAAGTATCGTCTCGTTATTCGATCAGCGACATCATGTATCTTGCAAGTAAGCTTTCAAAAAGAAATTTCCAAGTTTCCAAATAATGCCACTGGCAATGATAGTTTCAGATTTCCGAGCTGCTTGTGTACATTCTTGCTGGGAATTAAACACTGCATTTGATCTACTTCTAGCTAATCAGTTTTTATAAAGATCTATGAAACTATACAGCATGTTGGTTCAATCTTTGCCTCCAGGGCCACCTTTATTAAAAAATGATGCCCTTAGCCCAAAAAAGCGGTCGACAAGAGTAATTCTTCTCTTGATGTCTAATGAGATGTCATTGTCACACCAAATCCGCCTATATATCAAAATCCGTTTCTATTCAAATTTGTCGGTATGTATTGCAATATTCGTCGATGTGATTTTCTTTACTTGCGAATGCTGCGGTGGCATCACGTTGAATTCGACAAATGATGTCGATATCGTCTGCAGTCGCACAGATTTATGGAAAATGGCTTGTAGCACCTTCCTCTCAAGAAATCAAAGAAAATGTGCCACCTTCCTCAAGTCTTTTCACAATCGAATATTAGGGCCGTTGCGGATTAACTACCGTCATCCTACATAGCTGCCTGGTTTCGGCGGTAAACGAGCACAAGGCAACGATGACTTGTCCTATACAAATGCTTTAAGATTCAATAACTAAATCATGGTCATCGATTTGAATTTCAGTCGTTTATTTAAGGATCTGCTGAAGCATTAGGATTTGATAAGGTACCTGTCATAAGATTGCACTGAAATATAATATTCCTCATTCTAGCCTCGAGAATCTATTTGTTTGCATTCTTTGTCCCAATACGTGTATTATGGATGGTATATCCTTTATATCTGCTCCGTATTTCACCTTCATTCGGCCCTTTCGACGGAATCCCACAAAGCCATTGACAAAATCCACTACCTAACCTAAAATGAAATCTCTCTCAACATTCGTTTTATCCAAAAACATGTTTATTTGTCAAAACTACGACCCATCATCATCCAATAAAATAGATTCGATCTCACATCTAGCTTCTCTTCGTCCACACCTAAGAAAATCAATTAGTAAGCCCTGCACATACTCATAAAATCCCTTTTTCCTTACGCAAACTTTTGCTTAACCATATTCGTAACTACAGTCGCCTTTCCCTCCTTCTCATACTCGGCCATTTCGATCGGGTGAATCTTTTTCAAATGTGTCCGGCAGTTCCATCGCAATGAAAACGCCTGCTGGCAAAAGGTACAACTAAATGGCTGGACTCCGGTGTGTGTCACCAAATGACAATTCAAGTTCTTCTTGTAGCGAAACTTTTTGCCACAATAATTGCACTCAAAATGCATTTTGTCCGAGTGTGTTTGCATGTGTCCGCGTAGTGTGTGCATTGTCTTTAACTCGAGCCCACAAACGTTGCACATAAATGTTTCATCGCTGTGGTTCTTCTCGTGCATCTAGACAAGAGAAAATATGTAATACTTAATACGATGGTCCATAAAACGACCCCTACCTTTGCAACTAGTTTACTGGTGAATTTCTTATCACATATCCTACAAGCAAACGGAGTGTAATCCCGATGGAATTCCTTGTGTCGTGTTAAATCGCCAGAGCGCTTAAACGCTTTCCCACACTCATCACAGATGAATGGACGTATATTTGAGTGCACCAAGTTGCGATGATTTCGCAAAGAGAATGCTTTTCCAAACAGAGCTCCACAGATATCACAAGATAATTTGGCTGGTAGTACATGAGATTGCTTGTGTGCGGATAGTTCCAAATCGGTTTGGAGTGTTTCTCCACACTGTGCACAAAGGAAGTCTTTTTGAATTGGGTCCTCTATCTCGTCCTCGGTTTCTTCTTCGCAAAATGTTGAAACTTCGAGTTGGTTTTCTAAAACATCATCGTCGTTGACAATGTCAATGCATTCAAATATCGATTGCGATTGTAAGACAATTTCTTTAAATTCAACAAGTTTCAGGAGGTATTCATGACATCCATCGCATATTGTTGTGGGCGCGTTTTCATTTAATTCAATCTAAAATTAGTTTAAGACAGGCTTTATTACACATTACGTCATGAATCAAACAAACCTGGAGAGAAAAATGTTTTTCAATTATTAAACGCAGATCTGGAGCATCCACGTCGTTTGCTGTGATATCTTTTGAACAGCCTTCGCTTTTTGCACATAATCTACACCAGTTCTCAAATCTCGTGTTGTGCATTCTGTTAGTAAATTGCAGTCAAATAATCATTTGTTTTCTTTTTTCAATCACATAAATAAACAAGAAATGACAGACAGACGAGTTTATTGCAAATGAATGAACAAGCTGACGTTACGTACGGGGTTGGCTGTTGGTATTGCTGTATAGTGCATACTAGTGTGACCAATCTAATTAAGTGTTTTCTATTCCAAAATAACCCCACCAAAATGTAGTAGTGGTAGTCGTCTCTGTAAAAATGTAGTTGTGGTTGGTGTGTCTAAGGGGCCCAGTTATAGCTATCATTGAATAACACATTGAAATGTCACACCCATAGCTTCTTCCAGGATTTATTAGAAAATTCCGTTTCAGTTCGGTGGAATGGCAATCATTACTTCACTCAAATAAATCTTGATCAGTGAAAAATAACAGTTATTTTCTGCGAAAACTATAATAACAAATTTATACATTTCTTTCTTCCGAAAGAAAATTTCCAATGAGGGTTCTTTTCGTTAAATGTAAAATTTTCCACACGCTGTAAACTTACGAACTTGGATAAATACCCCTAATGTATTTTTCAGTAATTGTATTATTTCTATTGGCATCTATGACATCCATATCTTTAATTAAGGTACAAAAACTGGGTTACTGGTTGCCATGTTATAACAAACACCATTAATTGTTCCTGCGTGACCAGCCGCATTTATGAACAATAGTTAAAATGTTGCTCAAACAATGAAAATGTGTTATTTTGTATAGCGTTCCATTTTTACTAACCACAAACTATCAGCTGTCACATTGTTATCACCCAACATTTTGTTATTTCACATTCAGCAACTCTTCTTATAACTTGAATGCCTAGTTGTAGCTATCATTGAAAACCATCGTCGTGGATTTCCTTTTTGGGTCTTTTTTTATAAATTCAATATTCCGTAAAATATTTTTATTCAATTCTTCCTTTCTACCAGTCTGTTTTGTATGATTACCCCTCGTCAAGTATGGTTGAAAGAACTTTTCCATGATTGTTAAAACCGAGTTTTCACTGGCCCTCCTCTCGTGATGATCTGAAAAATAATCCAAGTAGTATCAATTGTCAAGGAAAGCTTATCTCGAATTCGCCATTTGGAGTCGGCATAAAATAGGACGCCTCGCCATCGTGCAAGAAGTACACACGCACACATGAATGGTTGTGAGAAAGCTCGGGCCTGAGTACTAAGGAGCCTGTTGCGTCAAACATTTGTATTTCTTTGATGCTATTGAAAAAAAAACTAGAACAAGAGCCTAACTAGATTTTTATTGTTTCATTCCAGGCTACAAATCGTCAAGATAACGCACGCCTGAGATGTACTGCAGATTAATCAGGATGTGTCATGTATTTAAATTAAACGCATTCCATTTTAATCGCCAAAATGTAGTTATTTTGTATCAATTATATGTAGAACTATAAATAAAGCAATTAATGTGACTTTTATTTTGAAAGCAAAAAAAAAATAACACGTAAACCATATAAATCAAACCTAAGTTTTAAGAACTTTTGAAAATATATGTGAAAAAAATCATGGGAATTCGTTACAATTTCTGAACAACCGTGTAAAATAATTTGTACCGAATTATCAAATGCCCATCACTAGCAAAAATCTACACGCTGAAATAAAGTTACCCGATTGCACATCTCTAGAGCACCATTGTTTGCGCGGGAAAAAAAACTTTGACAGTCGGCAACTGGTATACCTGCTGCCGATTCTGCTAGCCTGGTATTTTTGCAGGAATTTCAATTTTGTGCGCGGATCGTGTGACGTCACGTCAATGGCATTCAAATTCCGCGGTTCTTTTGAAATGAGTATACAACGGCTGAATGAATTCTCATGGAGTTTCAGATCAAATGAAGAAGGTTGTCATTTATCTTAGAGGTGGAAGGTACTTACTTGTGTCACTGTCACCATGTTGTTTCCTCTATACAATAATTAAATAAAATCAAAAAATACATCATTTACTAAAGCTTTATTATCTTAACTTAATTAAACACGCGCGCACATCTATGCTATATGAGATAGGACACTTAAGGAACACTACACGCAAATGCTATTAGCTATCAATGGAACTAAAATAAGACTACCCGCGACTGGATACTCCATCCTCCTTCAGCTGTTGTAGTTTTGGTAGCGTCGTTGGGGTAAATCTCATGCCAGAAGCCTCCATCTCAGCCAATTCCTTCTTGTGCACTCGTTTCATGTGAATTCGCTTGTTTGAACCGTCGGCAAAGGTGCGTTCACAAAAATTACATGAATACGGCTTGATCCCGCTATGGACAATCAAGTGTTTTTTGAGCGCAGTTACTCGCTTATATGAATTGCCACACATCGGACACTGGTGGGGTTTCAAATCTGAATGCTTTATCATGTGCAATCGCAGCCCTCGGAGAGTGGTCGACTGACTTTGGCATATTGTGCAGATGTACGGCGTATCGCTGTGAATGTCCATGTGGATCTGCAATGAGTAAAATAAATAAAAACAATTAGCCATTAAACAATACCACTCATAAGCAAAACGTACCAGCAAATTCGTTTTCGTTTGAAATCGTCGATCGCACTTGGAACACTCGTACGGGTATTCACCTGTATGACTGATTTGATGTGCCTTGAGACTGCTTATCGCCTTAAATACAGCTCCACACTCCTCGCAGACAAACTTCCGCTCGCCATCGTCCATGTGAATGGTGCGAATGTGCGCCTTCAGGGTTTGCTTATTGGAATAGACCTTCCCGCAGACATCACAAGGTACTGGCTTGTTAAACTCTGGATCATCATGCAATTTCATGTGCCGCTCGTAGGAATCTTTTTGCATGAACATACGTGTGCACCTGTTACATGGATATTTCGACTCGATGACAATTTTATGGGTCAATCTAAGGTGCAGACGAAGATATCGCTCTTTTGTAAAGCGTTTGTGACAGATGTTACACTCCTCCGGATTGTCCAGGGGGTTTTCTATAGAAAACTCAACGGAATGCTCGTAATATTCGCCGTCCATTGACTTTTTTACCACTGATGCTTCTTTCTCTTCTTTTACAGTTTTCTTAAGGCGTTTGCGACTTACTTTTGACTTCTTTTTGTCCAGTGTCTTGACAGCGACTTTGTTGAGCGGAATATTATCATCATCTGAACTGAAACTATGATGACTTTGTTGTGACGGTGACGACGAAGACGACTCTTGTGCGGAACTATCAAAGCCCACACTCACCTCGGACTTAATTGAGTTTACCGAGTTTCGGCGCTCGGCAATTGCGGCTTCTTTCTCCTTTTCTAAATTCGTTTCCAAATCGACGAGGAACAGTTGTGTTTTCTCGGCAACGTCTCGGAACTTGAGGAAATGCAAGAGATATGTGTTGCACAGCGAACAAATGTCCGTGGGGATGGTGTCTGTTTGTGCAATCTACACAAAATAAAGAAGAACTGCGTTATTTGTAATTACCAATAGAAATTGTTTCGGTGATTACATCGATATTTAAAATTTCCTTTATGACATCGCACAGGACACAGTCGTCTTCAGTTTTGAGAAACACACTGAACGAGCATTTTCGCTCCTCGCCGCACAGTCGACAGAGGTTTTGTAGGGTTTTATCCATTGCTGTGGGACAGGTAATTTTATAAATTCACAAATTTTTGTGAAATAAGACTCGGAAGACGGATATTTTTAACAAAAAAAATTAGATTTCTTATACGAATGTCAACAAACGTTCGCCTGTGAAATAAACAAATGGGATGTCAAACGTCAAATGTGTTTTGTAGTGATGCCAAGTCACGAAAAAATGTAGGCAACAAATAAGTCATTGTAAGGCCAGTGTTATATTGGAATTAAACAAATTTTTTTTTCAATTTAATCGTATATCCTACTTTATTTTAGTTCGAAAACTAAATTATTAAACCAATTGAACTAAATATTAGCTAAAAGCATGAGTTTTGCTTAGATTTTCATACGAAAAGAGGTTAATGTTCGAATTCGCACAGCTAATGCGTGTCCCAAGCACATATTTCGTATGCGATTTGCTGATTGATATAAAGTAAATTTAAGCCATAACTTATGTCATGTTTGTAACGTGTGTGGATTAGGCACACTTTAACATATAAATTCCTGAAATAAAAGATCCCATCTTTAAAAAAATTCTTCGTTTTATTTCAAATGAGATGCCGTTGTCAGAGTTAATACCGAAGACGATATTGAAAAAGTCCTTTACTTTGTGCCCTTTTAACAATTTAGTTTATTATATCATTAAACCCATGGTAATCCAACAAATCTCAGTTTCTGAATTCCGTCCTATACCTACTGTTTAACACATTTTTGACGTTTTTTTACCTCTACTAGAACACGTGGACGTGGCTATGCTATCATGTTGATTCCGAACAATGTCAATATCGCTGGCGAATGCAAGTAATTGCACAGATTTATTGAAGATTGTGCCTCCGATCATAACTATCTTTTTGAATATGCAAGTTTTATAAAATCACACAAGGAAAATTAAAGAAATATTGCCCTTTTCAACATTTCGTTTATTTTATTTTTATTATTAAAATCCCATTTTTATCCAATAAATCTCAGTTTAAACTTTTCGATGCCATCCATAACTTTAATCGTCAGCTTATCAATAGCCTCCCTAGCTTCACGATGGCTTAAGTCTTCGATACTTCTCCTCGACACGTAGTGATTGGGAAGATTTACCTAAAATGGAAAATTAAACAACGTATACCAGAGCCTCGATTTAAAAGAAAGCCTACCTTATGCCTGGCAATGGACTTGAGGATCAACCATAGAACGTAAAAGGTAAACCACAATGTGAAATACAATGGAATATACCAAAGTTTGCGTCCAATGTAAAAGTAACTGTATTTCTTGACACGAGGTTGTTCCGGTGCTGGGGCTGGAAGTGGTGGAGGTTCAGTAGTTGGCGGCGGTTCTGGATGATGTTCAATTATGTGGTCGTGATGGAAGTGATGATCATGATAGTCGTCATAGACAATGTCTGGATAGTGTGGAGCGAAGTCGTGATCGTGGTGATGGTGATGATGGGGATCATCCAGGTATGGGCCATGAGCGAATTCAATGTCAGGATGGTGGGGGTGGTGATGATCATGATCATGCTCCTCGAAAAAGCCAGGCGGTGGTGTTGGATACTCTTTGTCGTCGACATACCCACCTATTGGGTAGTCGTGATCATGATGGTCATGATCATGGTGTTCATGATGTGGTGGTGGAGCATCATCCATACCATCATCAGCTGGTGCTGGCAATACTCCAATATTATCACCACCATCGTCAACATCACCTGGACCTTGATCATCGCCATTATCAGGTTTCGTGCCCAAATCATCGTCTTGCGGTGGTTGCGGTGGGTTATATCTATATCCACCTCCCGATGCGTTTTTGATAACTGCAGCAGGTTTCATGTCCAAATCATCGTCTTGTGGTGGTTGCGGTGGGTCATAGCTATATCCACCACCGGATGCGTCTTTGGCAACTTCAGGAGCTTTTTTCATAACAGTCGGCAGCAAATCCGGATTAACAGGACCAACTAACATACCAGAGTTCAATGGTCCTGTTGATGGTGGCAGATAACTGGTGACAGTATCTGATGGTGATGCCTGTTTGTTATCGAAAGGCGATGGGTATCTGGCGTTAATATTCGGTGGGAAAGCATAAAGGTCTTTTGAAGAAACAAATGACGGAACTTTTTTTGAAGATTGTCCAACGGGACGGGTGATTGAGGGCTTGTGGTTATGGGTGTGGTCGTGGTTATGTGCTTGCTTGAAGGCGTTTGACGCAACGCCTTCGCTGGGAGTAAATCGATCCGAGAATTTACCTAAAATGACGAAAAACGAAACGCATGTTATTTTTTTTTTCAATATGATGCCAAAAACCTAAGTTAAAGATATCCTATCACATTTACAAGCCCTTACAATCCCCCGCCCGTTTTTAGAAACCTATTTTCTTAAGGACAAAACATTTTTAATTCCGTTATTGTTAAATTATGTTTATTGAATTTTTTTCATCAGTCTATGTATTTGTCCTTAAATTTATCGATGCCAATCATCACAGTGAGGCTCAAATTATCAATTATCTCTCTAACTTCACGCTGGGGTATGTCACCAAAGCTTCTAACTACACCATCCTTGTACTGATCGGGAAGTTTCGACTGAAAAATAAGATCGAACCTATAGCTAAAGGGGGCTATTTATTGTATTATTAAACAGCTTACCCAATGAGAGCTTATCGACTTGGTAATCAACCAAAGAATGTAAAAACTAAACCAAACTGAAAAATACAGCGGACCGTACCATAATGTGCGGGCTATATAGAAATAACTGTAATTTTGAGCACGTGCTTGTGCTGATCGCGTCTCTGAAAATGCTTCTAGCAGTTGATAGAGCTTCGATGAGGTTGATAGATTAAAAGCTCGTCCAAAGTTAATCACACCGTTATCGTGAAATCTTTCGAACTCATCGAATTTGGAAAATCTATTGAATTTTTTACTGGATAAAGCTTTTGTTGGTTTCGGGTCATGGTGTCCGGTAGGTTTCTGGGATTGGGAAATCATGGACACAACAGCATCGTTGGGAATGGATCGATCGGGGAATTGGCCTGAATATAAAATATTTAAAACAATGGTAAATTTGGTAAGGCGTTAAAGGAACAAGAAGGAAAGTAGTACAAAGGATACGTTTAGGTTAGGAGTAAATTGTTAACAGAAGAGATCACAGAAAATGTATGAATAAGGTTAGGGAAAGCCTTTTCAATAGTTGTGTTGATCTTGAATGAAAATAGTTATGAAGCGAAAAGAAAACAAACTATTAAAATGTTAAATATATAAATTAAAATATACAAGCATTTGTTGAGGAAATAGTTATGAAGCGAAAAGAAAACAAACTATTAAAATGTTAAATATATAAATTAAAATATACAAGCATTTGTTGAGGAAGCATTTGTTAAGGAAATAAATTAAATTGCTTAAGTGGGAAACCATTAAATTTTTTTTTTATAATTTACACGTACTCAAGGGGTTATGAATACCCTTTATATGTTACCATAGTACGAGCGTTAGAGAAGGGGAAGAAAGCGAGGATAGGAAAGATTTTGGATGTAGTGGAGACTTAAACTCCATGGGTGGTGTCCGAACTAACTTCGGGGAGTCACTTTTTCTTGTGTTCGTTAAATTTGAAGAAATTCAAGATGGTGTGCATACTTTTAGGTATTACACCGACCTTTTATTTCTTTCAAATGGATTTTGGTTGGGATTGAGAACGCGCAACCTTCCACTCAACAGACGAACACATTACCACTACACCGCGGCCATAATAAAATAAGCTTATTGCTATGTGGAATGTTTTAACATCTTTATAAACGCCGTCAATATTTAAATAGCTAATTACTTATTAATCCATGCATTAAGGCGTATAAAACCTTGTGCGTATCAATCAGATCTACAATACAACAAATCAAGGACAAAACCAAAATTGGCACCTTAGGGTTTGCTATTACTTTTAGTATGCGAATAAAGAAGTACAGTTTGTCGCTATCACTATTCGCTCTTTTAGGAACTAACTAAGATCGCGGCTCCAATCGTGTGGACTAGAACTGACATAAACAAAAAAAAAAGTCTGTAGGGAACACATATCATAGCTAGTATTTGATATAAGTAACGTTCTATAAGAACATGCTATATAAAAATCAGCGACACACAGACGGACGGACAGTTAGACATGCTAGATCAGCATTTGATTCTGATACCAAAACTAATATACCCTTGTCTAATATGGTGCAGAAGCAAAGAACCGTATCAAAAGCCGATAAATAAACCTGAGGTTCTTAGCAAAATCGTCGCTGGATACAAATTTTAGAATCTGCAATGTTACCACAATATAGGTTTTTAATAAAAAAAAAATATATACAAATTTTTGGTGCAACAGACTCGTTAGTACCCAGGGCTTAGCTTGCTCACAACCATTCATGTGTGCGTGTGTACTTCTTGCACGAGGGCGGGACATCCTGTTTTAAGCCGACGCCGAACGGCGAAGTTGAGATAAGCTCTTCTTGACAATTGATACTAATTGGATGATTTGTCAGATCATCACGAGAGGAGAGCCAGTGAAAAATCATTTTAGGTGTTGCTACGGCTGGGGATCGAACCCAGACCTTCTGCACTGCAGTTCATCGCACTAACCATCGCGACACTGAGCCCGTCTAAAAATTTTGCACATATTGAAACTTCCCACTCAACCACCCTCTTCCCTTTTAGAAGCAAACTCTGGTTCTTTAACTCTTTTCATGATGCTTGATGCCTTCGACTAACACAAATGAATGCTCAAGCCATACATCTCTCTACAGAAATTCATTCCAAGTCATCCCCTAGACGACAAACAATAAAATATACTTGACAAAAGAAAAGAGGACAAAACTACATGTCTACTGGACACAACAACCAACTGATTATTACCTTTTCCGCTTAGTTTATCAATTTCAGCACGGCTTGGCGTCCTTAATGCTTGATAGCTTGGATAAACAACACGATGTGCTGTACTGGGACCATTGGCTACCACCGGTCGTGAGCGCAATGGATATGGCTCGCCTGATGATGATGGTCTGTAACCTTTGCTGTTCGGTGTTAATAGCTGCGAAAAGGGATAAGCTGGACGATAGTCAACAGCACGTCCGGTTGCCGGCGATGGTGGTGGTAATGTTGCCCCATATACTTCTGATTCCACAGCATGATTGTCCGGAATGACAAGGTCTGGGGGGTAATGATTTGCTGGTATTGGTGGTTCGTCGCCATCGTCTGATGACGGTGGTGGTGGATCTGCTGATATTTGTGATGAACTATATTCAGGTGTAAATTGTCCGCCTGCGGTAGATGACAAAGATTCAACGGCCACTGTCACCGGTTCGGGTGCTGATGTTTGCGTTGTTGAGATGACATTTTCACTCGAGTTGAAGCTGGAAAAAAGGTGCACATGGTATGTGTGAGTGGAAAATTGCGAACGATAATAAAATAAGTGTGGGAACAAGGACCAGAATAATGGTTGGCCTAGTTTCTGTAAATAAGCCTTTTAAATGGGGCAAACATTTTGAGGCGATACACATTTTATGTGTACAAAATCAAATGATAGAAAGAGGTAACAGATTCATTTAAGGATTAAAGGTTGCATCTTTTGACTGCTGTCAGGGGTTACGTCGATGTGAATTTCGACCGCATTCAGTTTGAAGGGACAAAATCTAATATAATATAATTTCAAGCCCGCAATGTAAAAGTCGATTTCAGACATTAGTCAAGAACCTTACTGGGATTCATGGATGGTTGACATAAATAATAACCACAAAAAATTTGCAAGGGACCAAATCGTGAGATTGGGGTCTCAATACCAAACCATGGCTTATTGACACAAGGAACCCTGGATTTTTTTTTCAAAAAAGCAAGCTGTTGGTACTTAAGCTCAGCTGAAGCAATTGGACACCACATTGTGGCTTTAGGTAAACGCAAAGGACTTTCATACAATTCTCGGTGATTGCTGTCAGTACTTCTGTTTGATGACGGATCCACAAATGGTCTCCATCACTGAAAAAAACAATTGCATTCTATGTAAGGATTTCGAGAAGCGCCTAACATGCATTCCTCTGAGGATAGATGTCGCAAAACTCGTGCGGATTGTAATGAAGGACATCGGGAAGAATTTCTTTTCTAATTTATCGGGAAGACCAGGGGCGGAAGCATGTTTCCGCAAAGGATATGGTGGGGGTTTTTTGTTTATAGTTCTCATTGTCTCAATGTTCTCTGGTGATGGATAGAGTGACTTCAGTTCTTTGTTGTTGTTTTTTTTGTCATGTTTGGGCAGTACAAATTCAGACAGCTTTTGTAGTAAAAATGACACCAATGCCTGGGATCCTATGTGTGCGGAGAAACTCACATTCACCGACCGAAAAATGGAGTAAGACTCTAATAGACAATGAGTGTCTACTTGTGCAGTACGAGGATTCGCTTCAGAATGAATCTGGTATTTGGATTCACTATTCAATTACAAAAGAATGGAAGAGTTTGGGAAAACAGTCAAACACGTATTTGCTTAATGCATCTACGACTATTAACTATCATACATCAATCTTACGAATGAAATGAAATACGACTGCATCTGAAAAAGCGATGCTTCATTGGATAAGCGAAATAAATGCGTCAAAAATACTAACTCGAAAGTCTATTTTCGAAAGAAACTGTATGAAGTTAGGTGGATCGCTGGAGATGGAGAAACCCATAAAGTGGTTCTGAAAAATTTGGTAGTCAATGCGCCGACCTGGAGGCTGGAAAACTTTAATTCATACTTAATATTTGAAGATGGATCAAGTTAAATATGAATTTATGGTGATTAATCTTTCGGTTCGTTCTTGTCCATGGAGTGTTAAGAAGACAAGCTGCCTTGTACGGGTTAATAATGCCACTGCAACACCACCAAGAAAATATTTCTTATCTTAAACGATGGTTAAGAGGAGATGAATTAATACATCTACATACCATTTTAGTACAGGGAGTCCACACATATTTGAAATATATTTAAACCGTGTTCTCAGATACCCTGCTAAATTGTATTCAGGCTTCAACAAATTTGCAAGAAGGGGTTAAGGGTTAAATGAAAAAGGAACTACAAAAAATTGTTGACACTCTTTTACACTAATTTGTCCTAAATTTTTTTAGTAAAAAATGCAACCACACAATAAGTAATTCCAGAAAAACTATTTTGATGTGAATTTCAAATTTCAAAAGCACTTTCATATTAAATATCTCCACAAATAGTACATTAGACTCAACATGAGAAAAATAACAACTCAACATGTGTGCAAAAAAATACTTACGTTTTTGGAAAAATCAGATCCATATTCAACGCCTTATACATCTTCGGCCCTGTCTCACTGACCGACCCGGATGTAGACACTTGAGAGTAACTCTGCACCCCATAACTCCCCATGCTAAGAAGCAAAACACTTAAAACACAAACTTTCATTATTTTAGTTTGCTTTTGTTTGAAACAATAAATCAAAGTATCTTTGGTGTAAAATTTCACTTTTTTTCTTCGCTATAATTCACATTCAGTGTAGTCCGGAAATATAACAAAAAAAGAACAAAGGATATCCTTTTCCTTTCCTTACAACTATGGCCACTCTTGTGTGTTGTTCTTTTGTTATCGACCCAAACTTGTCATTGTGGCTCGTACCACCTTACTAAATCTATATGACAATAATAAATAACCTCTCGTTGGACATTTACAGCACTTTTTCTTCAACTTGAGAGGTTTTATTTTTATTTTTTGTTCGTTCTAGTTACTTCCCCAGCTCTAGATTATCCCCACCAAAAATGTTCTAAATGCTATGATGGTGTGTGGACCACCACATAAATGAACACGCTTCTGGCCCACATTTTACCAACTAAATCGATGCTAAATAGTAATTGATTGAACCGAGAGATACAGATTAAATATCCTACAGAGTAAAAGAGAGATAATGTATCTGAAGGAAAATAATTAGCAACCCTTCGATGGAAGTCGTATCTTCGGTCTAGCTGTGTGTTCACTTTGTGCAGACGAAATGGATTGACCTACCAATTACCAGTGAATATTCACAAAAACACACACAAATACCAACGGAAGAGGTGTTAATTCTGGGTGAATGGAATCTGGATGCAGAACTTCTTCGTCTGACCCAGAGAGAGGATACCAGCATCCCAAACCCCACCGCAATCACGAAGCAGAGGTACGATCGACATTAATTTTTTGTCAACGTTATTTGATTATCGATTTGGCACACATTGGACGGGGTGGGGGAGATTGAAGGCTATCAAAAGCCCCAAAATTGGGTCAGTAGAAAATTCAAAAATTCCTTAAGAGTTGAAGTTGAAGAGTTAATTTATTTCTTTATTGACGGCCTTTTTATTTGGTTAACCAATTGAAACCTTGCGGAGAATGATGAGGACGATGAATGAGCTAGGGTTTGGTTTAGTTTTGAGGGTGAACGTTTTACTTTTACCAATTTGGGTAACAAAAAAAAAAAAAGTACCAACTTTTGTACTTTTACTTATGGCGTAATGATAGTGGACCTTTTCGGTGTTGGTTTGAACGATTATTGTTGACCAAGCCAAGTGTGTAGAAATGAGATTAGGGTATTATTAGGCGACCTTTTGAGTGAAGTGCGAGAAACTGATGCAATTGTTTTTTTTTTTCTAGAGACTTCCTCACATATCTTTGTCACTTTTGTTCACAAACAAGAAGGAGAACTTTCGAAATGATATAATCCATTCATAAGGTTCATGAATGGATTATATCATTCGGATTTTTGTCTTTCTTGCCTGTGGATAAATATGGGCAAGGCATTGGGCAAATTTATTTTGTAAACTAGGGGGTAAGTCATTTTTCTGAAATAAAAAATCAATCGTTTTTTTTCGTTAATGGATAATTCAACATTACACTTGATTGGAGGTCTTAAGTTTTTGGTAGCTTTTGAAAGGACTTTTGTTATAATTTTATTTTAATAAGAATAAATAGCATAATAGTACATTTATTCTGTTTGGGCTTGTGAATTTATTTATTGTACCCAGACTGGACTTATTTTTAATAAGTGAGCTATATGATGATGTCGTGATGATCTGAAAAATCATCGGAATAGTACCAACGTTTTGACACATAAATTAGCTAGTGTACCTGGTTGGACAGCGGTGATATATTTATCTGTCGAAATCCTGGAAGATTGCAGGATTAGCTTGTCACGGAAAATGATCCTTTTCGGCTGGGCTGAAGATTTAGGCTTTGCGAATAAATAAACGTTTGTATAATTAAGCCGCGTTTCAATTGCGTTAAAATTTTAACCAGTGGATAATTTTTGAAGTATGGTAAATAAAGACTTAAAAATGTTAACTTATTATTTTTTTTTTTAATATTTTGTTATATATGAACATTTTTTTTTTCTAGTGACGTTTATTTTTTAAATTTTAGCAAATCTAATGGATTTTTATTGTCGAGTTAGTGCCTTTTTTCTAAGCTTACTGGTGGCCGCGGTGTAGTGGTAATGTGTTCGAATGTTGAGTGGAAGGTAGCGCGTTCAATCCCAGCCAAAATCCATTTTAACTTTTATTTAAAAGAAATAGAAAAAAGGTCGGTTGTTAAACCTAAAAGTATGCACCATCTTCAATTTCTTCAAATTTAACGAACACAAGAAAAAGTGACTCCCCGAAGTTAGTTGGGAGTCCATCCATAGAGTAACTCTCCACTACATCCAAAATCTTTCTATCACTCTCTTTCTTCCCCTTCTCTAATGCTCGTACTGTGGTTACATATAAAGGTATTCATAACTCTTGAGTTCGTGTAAATTATAAAAAAAAACACTTAGCAACCCTTGTTTACTTTTACTAAAGTAACTATGTAATTAGAAAATAAATCATATACACTAGTCGCTGGTCAGTAAGGCCCCCTTAAGTGGGTTTTTCCTTTAATGCGTTTTAAATCAAGCATACCATAGAGGTAGACTTTTACTTTATTAATTCACCGTCATAAATTTGCGTCGGGATTATTTGCCATTTACATTTTTTGAGATGCACACATTTTTCCCCAATTAAATGCACAACAGTCGGTAAGTATATGCATGCACCTTAAAAAAATGAGAAAAACAGAGCTGATTCAAAAGTTTGCAAAATTGCGATTTTAACAACATTTCCTAAACTTGTTGACGCAATAAATGGGTTTTCCAGTTTTTTGCGTCTAAAATTCGATATTTCTGGTCGATGCATTTAACCACTACTCATACCAAAAATCGTATCTTCTAAAAAGTGTAATGTTAATCAAAAACGAATGTCTTCCAGGATTCGCTTCCTCCATTAAATAAGTAAGCAGAGAACAAACAATAAATCATCTACCCATTTTCACTCACGATTCGACCTGATTCTTGTGTTAAATAAAAACCTAGCTCCCTAAGAATGCCCACGAGAACCAACTCAAATTATGATCTTTTATGTTGACAGCTACCCCATTGTTCCTAATTGCACACTCATACGAAAACGATGAAGATAGCGTTTCGATAGTTTAAACTTCAAATTAACACAAAAACGAACTGAACATAATCAATACGTCCAGCTGGTCCCATAACGCGATGGAATTTATGGCATCTGTACTATACATACGCGGCAGTAAATAGCAATTTAAATTATATGCCAATACTTTTATTGTTCTGGCGATTTTGTTTATTCATGAAGGAATGACAAACACACACAAATGTGTGCACAATATCCTTGTTAAATGGGTTTATGCGTTCATAATCTGCGTGTGTGGTGCGGTGGTTTTGGTATTTGCTGTGACATCTAAGGGCGGTAGTGGCAGCCACTGTGTGATGGTGGATAGCTAGTGGTATATGGTGAAAGCCAAATGCCAATTTGCTACGAGTGCCTAATTAATAACACTGTTACGAACGATTACACACATTAAATCGATTCGATGGGGGAGATAAACAAATTATTGAGAATTTACTGTTAATTGTGTGACATTAAAACAAAGAACTTTTTGGCGGACAAGCGATGCGATGCGACCAAGCTGAAACAAATATGTATCAAAGCCACAATCGTATGTGGATGTATGGAGGTTAACGTTGAGCCTTTGTTGACGAAAATCTTTCGGTTGTGGTTTTTCGCATTTGGATGTATGTGTGCAGGATACTCGTAAATGTCAAAACGATGATGACAGCGCCCGGGGAAACGTTGTGGGGGTTGTTAATTAATTAGCTGCTGGTGGTGTAAATCGTTATTTGTTAAGATGGTTAGATATATAGTAAGGGGATGGATGTTCTTTGAAGAATTCCCAAAACTTTTGAAGTCCACATAGATATTCGTTACGACATTTGTTAATTTTTTAATTGAAAATTTACATTAAATCGAATAGAAAGGTTAGGTTATCCCTACAGGATATAGTAAAGTGGAAAGTTATACATACAAAGGTTAAATAATAGGACGCGTTGAAGCTTCATATTTTAAATAAAGCTAAGCTGAAATATCGAGCTACATATTGGCGCTTAGTTTCGGTAATCAGTGCCTACTTCGCACTCATAAATGAAAGGAGAAGCTAGGTTTGTGGTATGTATGACTCCAAAAACACCAAGTATACCAATACTTAGTTAAACTTCGCAAAAAATGAGATCTATAGGGCAAAACTGCAGGTGAGCCTTAAGAATGGGACCTCAGCATCGTTTGCAATATCCACAAGCAGGATCCATTGAACAACGCCACCTACTACAGAGGCATAAGTCTCCTTAACATCGACTACAAAATCCTATCTGCGTAATTATATGTGAACGCCTTAAAATGTTTATCAAAAACAAGATCGGGCTTAATCTGTATGGTTGTAGGCCAGAAATGCCCACAACTGATCAAATCTTAACACTTTGACAGATCCTTGGAAAAACCCGAGAAGTCCAAATCGATAGTCAACAACTATTCATGGGTTTCGAGAGCATTTATAAAGAACTATACAGAGCTGTCTAGTTTTGGTATACCTTCCAAGCTCGTCCGTCTCAAAAGGATGATGATGGAGAATTCTCGTTGCTCCATGAAGTTCAATAACGACCACACATAAACACTATTAAGAAAAGGTTATGCTTTGAGAGACTACTTTAATAAAATTTTTCAGAGAATTGTGCAAAACTTCCGAGTCAACACCAGAAGCACAATCTTCATTAAGACTATGCAACTAACACGCATACGCTGATGAAATTCAAACTCAACTTGATGTCACAGCCACGTTGGCTGGTATAGATAGAGAAGCGTCAAAAATGGGTTTAACAGTAAATGATATTGACGTTAATGCTATCAACAAGAATGTATACATAACATAGCCGAAGTAGAAAGAACGTCACCATTGACATATACTACTTTGAGAAAGCAAGAAACTTTGTTAACCTCGATTCCGCTAATTACTCTGAAAACTACATCTCGTCACAAATAAAACTGTTATTTTATAGTACCTGAACTACTAGGGCGATCCCATATAAGACCCTGATTTCGCAATCCAGCATAGATGGTATACAAGCGAATAAAGAAATCCTTCATCCTTTTTTGCGAAAAATACTTCGAAAAATGTTTGGTTCCGTTTGTGTTTATGGGCTATTGAGATTAACCGTACAGCAACATAAATCTGGTAAAAAAAGCTTCGCATTGTACGTTTAAGATGGCAGGGGCATGTACAGGGAGTGGACAGTAATGCCACTCCCTGTACATGTCCAGAGATTACATCAGAAGTCTTGTATATCATTGAAGTCAGGTGTTAATTGGGCAGCTAGCGATCAAGACCTCAACGTATCGAGTTTGAAACGAGCTGTTGAGTGCACCAATAAATGAAAAATATGAAGTCATTGCCATAAGCTATATGATTCGATGGCACAATTAATTCGTCATATAATATTAAGCAGGTAACGTATTGCATCTACAGTTCCGGGAGTGCCAAATAAATTCCAAGAATTATATTACTTAAAATAAAACCAGTTTTTGGGTAAGGGCTTTATAATGATAAACTTCGTATACATTATACATTTCGAAATGTTAAGCCTTGTAGTAATAACTTTTTCCAGTTAACTCGCTCAAGAGTAGATCACACATGAACAAATCCTTCCCATCAACAAGCAGTAAATTCGTTGCAGAATCCTTTTAAGCGTTTCACACTGACTGCCCGTTCAATGACAGACTCAAATAATCAATTTGTTTTTGTGTTGCGTATTTTTTTTGCACAACCGATAATTAAAATCTCTGCACCTCATAATTATTAATAATTAATTCACTCACTCACCGTGTATATGGCCTGCGGCAATGGCATCCAATGTACCGGATCCGGTCAAAAAGGATATTCAACTGATTAATTGCCATGTGTGAGAGTTTACCACCCGCCAGTTCGCCTGACACCACCATATTGCTGAGGTTACATAACATATTGTAATCCAATCGAAAGCAACAATTAAACTCAAATTATAAATAAATTCAGGATTACGTTTCAAGCATGGGGTGTGTATATCTGTGTGATGTAGCAATCGAAAAATAAAATACAACCGTTTCAAAGAAAATCCCAGTAATTTCACATCATACACATGAACGAAGAGGCAACCGACAACGACGCGACTCGGTCGAATCACGTAGGTCATCCTTTACGTGATCACGGATACGGTCATCCTAAAGGTGTTTGTATATATATGGACTACGGACACATAATATTTAATCGGTGAGGTCTTTATTTAACTACTCACGCAGCTACTCAATTCTCGACCGTAGACAATGCGAAATAGCCATCCTGATGCTGGATGGGTTTTGTGGGTGTTACCACCTTTATTTTGATTGTAGATGTATTTGTATATCTAAGGATTTTGTATATCTAAGGATTAAGTCGATGTGTGCAGATAATTAAGTGGTCAAGTCACAAAGGCATATCATCGATTTCCATATCGTACAATGGGGGACCAGAGAATCTGATGCTCTTGGGCATTGTCACATGAACTGGGTGTGGATTGCGAGTCGTGGAGTGTGACTCTGTGTGTGCATCTCTGCAAACAGAAAATAAAGAAACATTTAGATCTGGTAGAGATTATTTAGGGAAATTGATTAAAATTCTGTTGGATTACGTGGGATTAAGCGAGTAGAGAATTCTCAATCTGGAACTGGACATACTAATTGGCTGAACTTTTCACAGACTGAGGGTGTGAGTTCATTCGGGATTCCGTTCCACATTCAAAGTCAAAGGGAAATTAATTAATTTTTCGAGAAATGTCACTGACAGGCTTTGTTTTTAATCTTCAGAGGGAAAACGACATATAAATTTGACTCTGCTATGCGTCCCCGGAAGGTTGCGGTCCCAAAAGGATAGTTGTTATAAGTACTACGTGGTGTCATGCAACCTTAGCGGACATCGGATATTTTAATCAGAACTGAGTTTTAGAGATGTTATATCCCGTGGAAAACGTGTAGGTCATGCGTTCTTGGCGTAACGAGAAATAAACGATAGTCGTTAAGACGGCTGAGCAATGTCGTTTCCGTGATATAAAATCTATCGATGATAGATATCCTACATTTGCTGGATCTAACCAAAAGTTGATTCTTTTTGGAAATATGGCTGGTACCAAGTATCAACAGTTGTTGCAAGATATTTCTTTTAATTTTTTGAGCAGGTATGTATAATTGAAAAGGAAATTGTATTGCAGATCAACATTCATATTGCCTCTGTCACAGGAAAACACGTAACTGTTTTCTTCTTTCCCACCTCTTGCGAAACCTTAAAGAGCAGCAAGATTTAATGAGAGGCCATCAAATGTTTTCATCAGAGTATTTGTTAAATTGACGTTCCACTTTGCGGCAAAAAAAAAACTTTGGAGAAGCTAGAAGTTTGAGAGCCTGCACAGGCCGTTATTGCAATATATTTCACTTCCTACTTCCGTCGAAGCAATCGATTTATTTTTTAGATTAAGCAAACATTATCTCCAGAAATGGACCTGTGACCTGAATTCCAAAATCATGTAATTCTTTTCTACAAGTTTGGCCAAAAGAAGTCATCCGATGTTGTCGCCGCCTCCAGAATATCGGTTGTGGCTCGCGCAGTGTGTGCCGTTGCTCCGTTCCGTTGGAACCACATGTCCTCCAGTCCTTATTCGTCCAATTGCGGCAGAAAAAACTCGGTTAACATGGCTCTATAGCGTGCACCGTCCACTGTTGTCGTTTGACCAGCGGTGTTCTCGAAAACAAAAAATGGCCTGATGACTTCTGCAGAGTGAACAGCGCACTCAGTAACTTTGAAGGGAAGTATTGGCTCCTCGTGCATAACTCGTGGAGTTTCGGTGCCCCAGAAGCGATTGTTTTGCATGTTCAGGTTCACGTACCCGCTGAGGTGGAAATGAGTCTCATCGTTCATTATGATTTTGGTCGAAAAATCTTCCAATAGGGTGATGTCTTTTGGCCCAGCTTGTATTTTTTGCGAGAGTGGGTAGCATTTCAAATCGCGGATCTTTTCAACTATAATAATATTGAAAGGACCATTTCTGAAGCACAAATTCAAATGTTTGAAAAACTTTCCAGGAATTGGAGTCCCAGAATGGCCCTCCTGAGAAGCTCTCAAAGGAGTATATGCCCTCGTGTAGCTCGTGTGCATACATTTCGTGTATTTTATAGCAATTCTTACAAGAAACCTTTTACTTTCTTATCGGTCGATTGAACCATTATCTGCTTTGAAGAACTTGGAACAAAATTTAAAACAGCTATGGAACGGCCAAGAGAACATATGGATTGTGTTTGCAATATGTCACAGCTCAGCAGCAGTAAGGGACTCTTGCAAAATTCTTGACATAATTGTGGATATGAATTCATTTAGTCCGCCTGGTAGTTCAAACTCGGTTAAACACTATGCAATTTGTAGTCAACAACGTTCCAACGATCTTTAATGCACCGTAAGACTCTCAACATAAGTATTTTGTCTCTACGAACTTTTTGTATCTGTCGATTGGAACGTCACATTAAAACGATTTGTTGTTCAGTGTGAATGATTCCAAAAGTTTTTGTAAACTGTTTGGTTTAGTTTAAGTTTTAATTAATTAATTCTAATGGATTGAATTTCCTGTTTCCATCCTACAGATTTTGTTGTTTCCATTAATTTATGAAGTACGGTAATAATTCATTTGAGTGCACACTACTTAAAAGACCGGGCACCGCAAAAACATACAAAATTACATAGCTCACGTAAGCAAAATGGAAATTATTTATTTAAACAAATACCACATAATAACACACCGCCAACGAAAAAAAAAGTCACCTCTCCCTCGAAAGTAAAAACAAGACAAACCGTATGCCCAATTGAATAAATTGAATAAATAGTCCATAATTTTATTTGAAAGCTGCATAAATTACAGGCTTTTCCCATTCACATTGCATATGCAAACGCAAGTTTAAACCATATTCCATGTACCACATCCTGACGGAGTCCTTGAGAGAATCCGGTGGCATGGTCCAACTGCCAGTCATCCTCCTCCGCACACCCCTGCTCAGCAATTCAGAAATGTTCGCGGTTGACATTTATTACTAATGTAAAAGCTTCACCGCAAAACCAACATCAGCCAGGAACACACAAAAATACACCTATGCACATATGTATATACTCACACGAGTTGTACATACATAGCTCGCGGGTTGCTCAGGAGCTTTGCAGGCAGTAGACAAATATTTTTTATTTTTCTCCAGCATGTCCCTTTAAAAAAAATATACAAAAAATTTTTTTTTTAAGTTTACTTGCAAATCTGGTGCGGAGGTGAGGGCAATGCCGGCTTATAAGGCCACAACAGTTGCAAATGCTTTATGTACGAAGCATCCTTTAAACTTGTATATTAAAATGAGAAGTCATATTGTGGATTCTGTGTATATTACGCAGTTTCCTGTGATGTCTCTTAATTGACAACATAGCGCGTCAGTAGAGTGCTCAGTATGCGTTGAGGATGCTTCAATATATTGTTTAATTTTTGCGCTCATCCAGAAAAAAAATTCAATTATTAATCAAAAGTGTAATCGAGCACTATCGAGTTGGAAAGGGAAAAAATCTGATTTAAATTAATTAATAACGTATTTCAGGATACGCTAAGGGCATGACAAAAGCCATCATACATTTTATAATTCAACTAATTACCTGGAAATTGATGTAGTCCGAGATGGAGCTGCAGTCAGTTGGTATATTGTGAAAAATTGCTGGAAATAAAAATATTCAAGGATGTAATAATCAATCGAATGAAGGGGAATAAATTGGTGATTAATAAATTAAACATAAATTTTATTATATCGGTGTATCCTGGAGCCCTACTCTGTATTTCGTTTAGAAAGTGTAATTTTCTGAAAACCAATGTTTCTTACTCTCTATGACCGAAGCGGCAGAAAATTTACTACTTACGAATATGAAAACTTGAAAACGGAATTTGATTGCCTGCAAGACTTAACAACTATTGTTAAGAATGAAAAGCACACTTTCGAATAAAAATTACTTTAGAGACGAAACACAGTACAGGCTCTCAGGGTTTGTCAAGAACTCCCATTTTTGATTTTGAAAATGTCGGAACATTTTAACTTGGTGAAGTCAACAGCGAAGACAAAAAATCACTTCATTGGGTTAAAATATATTTTTCAGACAACACGTTTGAATTCCTCGATTGAGATGACTTTAGATCCACCAAATAACAACAAATAAAACATAAGCTTTCTGTATCCATTGGGTGATTTTAAATTGACCACACCGACGTCCAATATCTTGCAAAAGTATAAAACTGTCATGAGAGCTTCCCAAATTTGCCATTCGGAAACAGCGTTTAACAGAGGGTACCCGTCTTTGCGGCAAACAAATTAACTTGGCACACACAAATAAATGATTAACCTGGGTTTGAGAGCTTGTATAAGCCGTGAAGGCAGGGTATTAAATTTTTCACATCGTACTGGCGTGCAGGTGAAAATCAAAAGCTGGTTTCTCGACACGACACGAACAGTGATTTACCAACTTTTTTTTTACTGAGCAACCAAAATAACTCCATCAATCAAAATCAATATCAAATCAATAGTCTGCATAACACCATCTCTGGAAATGAACATAAAATGTTTGAATTTGTTGCTCAAAAAACATGGTTGTGGCATGTCCAAATACGGATGTACCACCAATATGTCAGTAAATACCACGAAGTATTGGTGTCCATTCGTTCTACATGTCCAGCCATCTTAAACGTCGAACTCCGAGTTTTTTTTTGACCAGGGGGGCATGTGGCTGTACAGCTCGTATAGTTCTTGGTTGAATCTTCGTCTCCATTGCCCGTCAACGCAAACGGGACCGAAGATTTTTTCGAAGAAATTTCCTCTCAAATCGACCAAGGATTTATTCATCCGCTTTTGAGACGGTCCATGCTTCAGCGCCGTATAGCAGGACTGGGATGATCAGGGTCTTATATAGGATCTCCTTAGTAGTTCGAATGAGGGCTAATGAATTGCCTTCTTAGCCCGAAGAAACAGCGGTTGGCAAGGGTAATTCTTCGTTTAATTTCTGACGAGATGTTGTCATAGTTAATAGCTGAGCAGAGATAGACAAAGTTCCTTACTGCCTCAAAGTTATATCTGTCAATGATGACGTTCTGTCCAATTTGTCGATGTTGTGTGTCCTTTCGTGTTGACAGCATATACTTTGTCTTGCCGTCATTTACTGCTAAGCCCATTTTTGCTGCTTCCTTCTCCATACTAGCAAACGTGGCTATGACATCACGTTGGGTCCTACCATCGATGTCAATATCGCCGGCGTATGCTAGTAGTTGTAACGATTTTTGGTAAATTGTGCTTCTTGTGTTGGTTCTGGAGTTTTGCACAATGCTCTCAAGAATCAAATTGAAGAAGTCGCATGACATCGCATCGCCTTGCCTAAATCCTTTTTTTGTATCGAATGTGCCGGTGAGGTCATAGTGTCATTCTAATTGAGATCGAATAAGAGTAGATAGGTCTGTTATGGCAGGAATAAGATCAAATAGAACTACAATAGAACTAAGAACGCACCTGACGAGATTCTTATGAAACTTTTACATATTGTCTACACCCCCGCCTGGGTCAAAAACCGTATTTCAGTCGTTAGAAAAAAACGAGTAGGTATCGAAACATTTTAAAGAACTCTCGTTTTATGTAATCGCATGAATTTAAACAATAACAAAGTAGTTTCGACGGTAATCGTTTCATCAATTTGAACCCCTGGTAAATAAGCGTTCTGGGTGGAGTAGCAGCATGGATTTCAATCCATAAGTCACAAATTTACAAATAAGGAATCATCAAAATTTATGTTTCTTGAATTTACCTATAACAGACCTATAGCGATCCAGTAGCACCCTGAGATGATTCTTGCTTGATAATGCATTTACTCAACATGACGTACTTGTACTTCATAATCATGATTCAATGAATATTAATGTTACACCGTGGCATTTCAAGAGTTCATTACCAACCAAAAGGACAACAAGGCATATATTCGACATTTGAAATACACAAAAGCAGGCGACTCGATACTGTATCTTCATGTAGACATATCTGTTTCTTTACATAGTAAACGGATATTAGCGCATAGCCAACGTGGACAACGAGCAGGGAAGCATTAATACTCCACTGAGAGATAGAGGATGTAAAAAGTAAAACATGTCTATCCCGTAATCAGAAAATCAGATATTCAACTCTTTGGGGATAAATTAAATCTCTGGTTAGTTTTGAAGTTTCCCATAGTTTGTTGCACATAATTGCTCGGGAATGAGGAACGGACGCAACCGAATAAGGAATCAGAAAAAGCTGTGCACACCACTGTAGTGGTAATTTGCTTGCTGAGTGATTGATTGCCATAGCAAGACTTGTTAATAGAGATCCAAAAGCTTTTTCGACTCTATTAAAGGATATCACTCCTTGCGCCACATTATCGTGGTAATCGTTATAATGACCAGAAAAGTGTGGTTAATACACAAGAACAACATTTGTTGTACCAAATGGTGCGATTCTTAGATTTTGTTGATACGTTGGATGAAAGGAACATTGATGTCTTCAAGAATTTTTATATTAAGTCGACCGATTAAAACAGAACTTAAATATCATTTTTTTTATTAATGTTTACTAATTATCAAAGCATACAATTTAGGAATTTATTTGTAAAACAAAATATCATCCAAATGAAAACCCTTGCGCCATTCGTTAAATAACGGGTCGACAGGTAGCTGATGGCAGCCGTGATAAATATTTTCTCTCAAATGCGCCAGGGAAGTTGGTTTATTGTAGTTAATTTAAGATTTGAGGTAACTTCACAGGATAGAGTCTATAGGCGTTAAATCGGGGATGTATAGAGCACAATTTATGTCACCTTTCCTGAAGATCAATTTGGAAGGGAAAATTTCACGAACATAGGGACGTTTTCGATGTGTGTGGCGCACTGCTGGAACCATGTTCTTTAGCAATATTTAAGTATGTTTTTTTTTTAATATCATCTGCACATTTAGCTGTAAAATCACTTTATAACTGCACGTCCATATTCATCATTCGCGCCGACATCGCAGACCATAGGGTCAGTGGAATATAGGAATTTCTATTGCCTATCTTTCTCGGATTCGTTCAAATCCAGTCGAGTCAGTTCTTCTTATTCATGTACGCATCAATAGTACGCATCAATATGAAAATAAGCTTCATCCGAAAATAAGATGTTGGTAAACGTTGAAAAGCGCGTGTGGGTGGCCGCGGTGTAGCGGTAATGTGTTCGTCTGTTGAGTGGAAGGTTGCGCGTTCAATCCCAACCAAAATCCATTTCACTTTTCTTTAAAAGAAATAAAAGGTCGGTGTAATACCTAAAAGTATGCACACCATCTTGAATTTCTTCAAATTTAATGAACACAAGAAAAAGTGACTCCCCGAAGCTAGTTCGGACACCACCCATGGAGTTTAAGTCTCCACTATATCCAAAATCTTTCCTATCCTCTCTTTCTTCCCCTTATCTAACGCTCGTACTATGGTAACATATAAAGGGTATTCTAACCTCTTGAGTACGTGTAAATTATAAAAAAAAAAGTTGCCTACGAAGTCTTACTGGAATCCTGGGAATTCAGTAGGAGTCTACCATTTGATTTTTGTATAAAATACAGTGTTATGCTAATCTATGCACATTTGAAGCACTTGCAGACTTACAAATTCTACCGTTCTTGATGATCTTGTCAGCCCGGATTTTAGTTTTTCGTTTCAGTGGTATACCGGTCTCTTCAAACTTTTTGAGCCAATTTTGAATCAAAGGTATGCTTGGCGCATTGTTAAAGTTGCGCCGATACCTTAAAAAACTACGCGCCAAGTCGACGAATTTGTGTTTTGAAAAAAAAAGAAAAAAAAAAGAATTCTATGAATGGCCAAAATGTGGGATTTATGTTGATAAAATATAGAAAATGTCGTTGTCACAATATATTGTTCTTACAGTTTATATAAACCTCCTATTATAGTGCTTACACACGGAATCGAAAACTGGGTTTTCGGCAAAAAGTTTTTGAAAACCACTTATGCTTGCAGACCGAACTTTGACCAGGTTTCGTTTGACATTTCATGTCAGATGCGATACTAGCTGCAAAATTTGTGTGTGAAAGTACCTCTCGTCTTCCACACACCAAATCTTCTTCTTTTTTTTCAATTTCCATTATATTATAGCTTTACAAGCAGCCACAGTTGAAATGAATGAAAACAATACATTTGTTTTGACAGCGAGTTCATTAGCTGTTTTGTGAGACGTGAACGTATAAAAAGGTGTGTTCGTTCAAACAACCTTCAACGAGATGACGTCTGCGATGTGTTTTCGAGAAGGTTACAGCGTAACCTACTAGTTTTTGAAAACTGCAAATGCATGGGAAAACTACGGTTTCGATGAAGTTTTCAAGTATTTGCGCGAAAACTCAGTTTTTGGTTCGGTGTTAAAGCACTATTATGGTTCGACAGCTTCGCTTGGTTATGATATGGGGTAGGGTACACAAATGGCGTGGGTTAAAAAGATAAATGGACGATATGTTGATATTATCAGAACCAATGATTTTGCATCATAATTTTTTTCGAATATTTTACAATTTGACCGAAAAACATTTTTTTTACTATAAACACCCCCTAAAAAAGTGAGCATGGCAAAAAACTGTGTTTTTTCGATTGTCTTAATATCTTGTTCACAAACTTTTTCACAATTCGTGACTATTTTGCCAAAAATAACGTTTATTCCGAAAATGAGCGTGACAGTGGGCGGATTTCAAAAATGTTTACAATTGTTTTACTTCGTTGGATAGAGAGTCTACATACCTAATTTCAAAACTCTAGTTCAAAATTTAAGGCGCGAAAATAGGTGACACACAGATGGACAGACAGACAGACATGGCTAGACAAACTCAGCCAGCGATTCTGAGTCGATCCATATACTTTGAGGTATATCTATCGAAATTATTTCACTATGTTACAAACTTAATGTAAAAACCAACTACCCCTATGGGATAGGGTATTAAAATCATGTTGACCTTTTTACACATCAATAAATTCGTGAACACTCAGATCGATCAATCGTCCTTTTACACTGTTTTTTGAGGGTCAACACTCAATTCCCTATCGTTCACCACCGCCACCTATGTACTTACAAATCAATCAATGGTCGGTATTTTTGATAGTCTTTGTAAAAGACTGCGAATCTTGAATCTTGCTTCGCCATTGTAGGACATCCATGTTGGGATTGCCCGTTGGCGACACATCTGCAGTAGTGGCGAGTTGAACCAGCATCCAATACAAACCATCAGAGTAATTTATCCCCGTATATTTTGTACCGCACTTCATGGTCTTCTTCTTCTTTGCACCAAAAGCCACACGCTTGAGTTCTCAAAATCTAACAATAAGTGAGCGTCATGGAGAACGAAAGGCGGTCGAAAATGGGTTCATTTTGATGGAAACCTATAGTATCGTGGGGTGGAACTGAAGTGTGCGCAACCCTGGTTTGAAGATGAAAATTCCAACTGCTGTTCTGCGGTATGTCGAATGTTGTATGTGGTCGTAGTGGTTGGTTGGTTTGGTGTACGGTCCTGTGTGAGTTGGAACACTATTTTTGCTCCTGCAATTCCTGCTTTTTTTTTTATTATTTTGAGCGAGGGAAGGTCTTTTTGGTTTTAATGTTTATGGAATTGGCCACAATCGCTCAATTCGAAACGAAACCAAGTGGAGCGCTGCAACTGAAGTTGCTGGATGTTTTTGTATGTTTGCTCTTTCTCTTCGCTCGCTCGACTATTTTATTGTTTTGCCAGTTGTTCGGTGGCAAGGTGCGTGCGAGAGTGCATAAAAGTCTCGTTCACATCAGCGAACTGGTTAAAATGAAAAATTTACAAATTGTTGTCTGGGAAATTGAAAAACTTTTGCATGTGAATTAAATAATTGAATGAGATCCTTTGGGAAATACCATATGCAGAGAGAGAGAAGATGATAGAGAGGACGGAATGTTGTTATGGTATGGGAAGTTTTTCGGTTTTGTGTGAGCAGTTTAAAAATTTTATATATTATGGATGCTAGATCCAATTGTAGCCAGCATTGGAGTCGTGGAATTTATTTTTTTTTTCATTTTAATATACGCAAATTCTACAAGTAAACATGTAAGGTTGCTGTAAAATGGCAGTAGTTATAAACCTCTTTACTGGATTATTACCGGTTTTAAAGATTTTTCATGTCCCTAGGTAAAGGTATTAAACGGCTAGTAAGGTCAGATGAAATGCAGTTTCGAAGTGCTACATAAAGTAAAACGGTGCCTGATGAAAGAGCTCTGCTGGGTAAAAGCTGACGAAATATTTGGAATCCAAACCAATAAATCGGGAATTCTTTAAAGCTAGTTATACAAAACTAGAGCTGGAAAATAAAATGCGCTGTGCCTAACGCCAAAACTATGTAACACAATATTTTATTACTTTATAAAGAAAATATTGACGCAACAGGATCGTTAGTACCCAGGCCTAGAATTTTTCCACAACCATCCGTCTGTGCGCGTGTTCTTCCTGCACGACGCACGGATCTCAGGTTATACGCCAAATCCGAACGGCTAAGTTGATCTCTTTGACGGATATTTTCTCAGAAAAGTTGTGCAAGTGAAATGACATTTTAGGTGTTCGGCTGGGCATCGAACCCAGACCTTCTGGGAGTTAGAAGTATAACATTGAGGTTGCAAAAACTTTGAAGAGATGTGATTGGTCAAAAAACATTAAGTATAACTTTTGGCAATCGCTGTTTTTTTCAGGCTATTAACCCGATTGAGTAGTGATGTCTTAAATCGAGCTGCTTTGAAAGACCGATGCAATCACAAACCTTGATTGACTTTGATTTACACTTAGGGGGTCGCCACTGTAGAGACAGAAGTCGCTTTAGTTGGAGAGGACAAGTTGAACAACGAACGAACTCAACCACCTGCAAATGTTCAACTTCACGGATATAGCTATTGGAACCTTGTAACTGAAGTTTCATGTTTATGAAGCGATGGGTCCACCCTAGACTAATCTCATTTTTGCGATTCCTACAAGGTTTAATTCGTTCAAGTAATTTTGTCCGTTTTCAAAGCACTACTAAAAAATATCTGAATTAGGTATAACCTCCCACTTTGCCCGATTTCCTTCTAGCTCTAGATTTGTTGTCTTTCGCACGATCACGATTAACCCCGATCCACACAGCCGATTCGCACGATTCATTCATCTGTCGACGGCGACTAATAAAGTCATCCACCATTTAAATGCTCCATCGAATATCCCCTCTTGTCCCGTGCCTTAGAAATTAGTGGTTCATCAATAATGAACCAATAAAAAATTTAAATAAATACAGTTATTGACAGATATAACGAGCTGAACAAATGTAAAGTCATCACGAGTGATGTTTGTGGATAAAATTTATGATCCACAAGACGAGCTCTCATGACTTTTGAATTAGCTCCACCTGAAGTGAGATTGTGTTAGAATGTGTTCTTCTTTTCTGCAGACAAAAATAGATAAAGAGAATTTAGGCCATCAAACGCGACTTGAGACACATACACAAACTTAGAATTATAGAACTTCTTCCATCAAGCTAGTGAAGTGCGTTTGTATATTCGTTCTGTCACATCACCCTCCTCGACATATCATCCCGTTGTTAAACATTTCCACTGCTTAAGTTGGCAAACAAAATTTGCATCCTCCTCCTGTTTTTCAAATCGGAATGAGAATGCGGGAGAGAAAACAGGAAAAGGATTATCTGGATATACATACAAACGGGATAATGATGTCACAGACGTTTTGTCTGACTAAAGTGTTCCACTTTATATCTCTCCTTTCGGCAGATTTTTTTTTTTAAATTCTAGTCCTATATGCCACAAACCACTTATATTCACAAATGGAGTGGAAAGACGGCAAGAGAATGGCAGGCATTCGAATCGGTGGCACGGGTATATTTCGAAGGATTAAAATTTGAAATCATTATGAGCTTTTGAATTAAAGAGAGAGTGAGGGAGTACGAGTGAGTGGCATAAGCAGCACTCCACTACCAGTTCTTTTTCCGACTGCTGCTCGTGTAGGTGTGTAGTCGTATGATATTTGACTTTATGTTGTGTTTCCATTCAAAGTTGGAAAATTATCACAACACGCCGTTAGGGGTTGGAGTCAGCTAGCAAGGATTTTCTGGCTTAGAGAGGGCACAGATGAGGCGCGTTGCGGGCTGCTGTGTGGTGCGGTGTACAGAACTAATGGCAAATTGTCGAGGTTTCGGTTGTAGAATGTTTTTTGGGATTTAATTGATTTGGGAATCCCTTCACTCCCTGCCATTGTTGTCGTGTGACAAGTGACATTATTAAAATTATTGTGTGTTTTTCTGGTCTGGGCCGGGATGATAATGGGAATATTAGGGCTGGCGAAAAACTTGAAAAAGTGTTGTTTTCATTTCTTTTTTGTGATAAGCGGTCGTGGGAATTATGTGAAATGAGAAGAATGCAAATTTAATTATTAAAATTTTGAATCTGATTAAAGTTTGTGCAAAGTTTTTGCGCGATGGTAATGGTGGTGATGCAGTCAGTTGCGGCATGGTTATGCCAAAAGTTTCTTAAGGCGTTGAGGCGTACCTATGAGTGGAAATTGGTTATTTCATTCAAGTCGTTGGTAAAAAAGGCGGATTAGAATGAGCCACAGTCTTTCTTGTGGATATTATTCGTAGTTTAGGTTTTTTATAGCCTAATGTAAAGAAGCATGTAGAAGGTAAAGATGCTTTGAGATTTAAAAAAAAAAACTTTCGGTTAATTTTTTGTTGATTATGTCCTTTTTAATGCGGCGACGCCATGTTTACAAACATTGCCTTCATGGTTTTTACTGGTATAAACGGTGTCCCTAAGGCTGAAAGGCATTCAAACAAAAATGTTTAAAAACATAAGGATGCTCCAAAAATTCAAGCGTGATAAGCATTTTCTGCAATTTTTGCAGTAAAGTGTTTTGCTTTGCTTTCCAACCATGGAAAAAAAAGATATGTTACGAAGCAACCAATAGCCTCGGAAAGGACCGGTTTTTATCGTTGAAGATCCGGCTAAACGATAAATTGACAACGACGTTCGTATCTTCACCTCGAATGTGATAACATTAAACTGGAGAGGTGCAAGCGAAAAACTGCGGAAGCCCTTAACTGCTACAAAGCTGCCATATAGCCATCAAAGAAATACGAAGGGACGGGCCGTGCAAAAAGAGGATGAAAAAATGGTGACATCTATATAGTGAGCAGACACAGCGACTGGTCGGATGCGGATTTGTTATAAGTGCCAGACTTAGGCAAGAAGTCTTATTTTTCCAAGACATTAGCGAACGCATTGTAAAAATCCGCATCAAGGCCAAATTCGCCAACATAAGCCTTATATGCGCTCACGCCCCAACGGAGGAAAAAGATGATATAGCTAAGGACTGCTTCTATGAGCTCCTTGACAAAACCTATGAGCGACTTACGAAGTACGATGTTAAAAACCTATGAGTGACTACCGAAGTACGATGTTAAAATCGTGCTGGGAGATTTGAACGCAAAGGTACGAAGAGAAAACATCTTTAGCAGAATTCTCGGAAAACATAGCCTACGACAACACGTCTGGTAACGGACTTAGTCTAATTGACTTCGCACACGGTTTCCTCACCTCGATATCCATAAGAGGACATGGAGGTCTCCAGATCAACGAACGGTTAACCAAATTAATCACATTGCGATAGACAAGAGGCACGCATCCATTATTTTGGACGTCCGAACATTCCGAGGAGCTAACATCGACTCGGACCACTACCTTGTTGCAGAAATCCTTGGTCGAAAATTCTTCGAAAAATCTTCGGTCCCGTTTGCGTTGACGTGCTATGGAGGCGAAGATTCAAACAAGAACTATACGAGCTGTACAGCGACATGCCCCTGGTCAAAAAACTCCACATTGGACGTTTAAGATTGCTAGGACATGTAGAACAAATGGACACCAATACTCCAGCTCGCAGAGTCTTCGATTCCCAGCTAGACGTCGGACGCAGTAGACCAAAACCTCGCCTTAAGTGGCGCGCACAAGTAGAAACCGACCTCAACCAACTTGGAGTGCGCAACTGGAGGCAGTTAGCTAAGGACCTGGCTAATTGGAGAGGCAAATTGGTTGATGCCCAGCTTCATTCCGGACTGTAGCGCTACTTAAGAAGAAGACGAAGCAGAAGAAAGTGTTGACAAACAACAAAACAGTTTGCCAAATGACGTGACAACCGAGTTCTTTTAGTCAATGTTGGATGATATTGAAGTGGATGACATGTTGTTGCACAGCTCGTAAAATAATTATTATATTACTGCATGAGTTATTTTTTGATCGTGTACTCTTTTGTTTTGGTGATCAGAATTGGGTCCCTAGATATTTCATATGATTTAACACCACTGGATTTATTTTTTTTGGAATATTTGAAGTTATAGGTCTATGCCACCAAGCCCCCAACAATGCTGCATCAAAGAAATTCAGGCGCATTCATGTAACATGTTCAAGACTCAGTGTTCCATTGCTGTTTTTATTTAACTCCAATCTTGGGTTAATTTTGGGACACCCTTTACATGCAATCGGTCATACTTTTGGACCGTGATAAAATCTTCAGCTAATTTCTTAACCTTTTCTACATTTCATCCAGATCGGCCGATTTTTTTAAAATTTTTAGCGATTAGAGCACCAAAATTAATGTATAAAGAAGCCTGCCAACTTTGTGGATGAGCCCTTAGTAAATTACAGTTCTTTCTTTTGAAAATCTAGATAGTCTTGCAGAAGAAAAGTTAGTCGGAGTTCTACTTAGATTAATTCTCGTGGCTTTCGTCCATAACAAATGAAACAAAAACTGGCTCCCCACAAGTCCGTTTTGAAAACCAAATCTTAAATTAAAAAAAAAATCATAACGCTATGACTTTAACATTTAGGTGTTATTTTATTTAATGCCAGAAAGTGTCACAGAAAAACCTGCCACCATGTTCCGACCCACTAAATCTGGATTTCATCCACAGGCTCCTTGAAAATCGCACGTTTACCACACATTCTGCAAGAATGGATTCATTTACCATCATATGTGTGAAAGGGTATATTCCTTCCACTAGCAATGTTTACTCTTTCTGCATCCGTCGCACAAACGGTTAATCCTTTTTGGGTAGAAATACACAGAGCTACTGTGGGGGTAGTATGTAGATCTACCTTAAAACCTCTACCTATCCCTCGGATGTTCAATTAAAATTCAATCTGTACTCCCAGACATTCCTGGCGGTTTTAAACTCTCACACACCTCCACAAAGAGTGACAACCATATTCATCTGTGTGTGTAGATATCTTGCTACGCGACTGACTGGCCATAGCTGGAGTTTCTGATGAAATTACAGATTTCAACTCACAACAGCAGAGCAAACAACACAAACAAAAATAATATGAGAAGACTACAATCCCCTGTGTGAATTGTGAAATACCTTAAACATGTTTAGACACAAACCCCTTTTTAATATTTTTATTTTATTTAAATCGCAACAAAAGTAGGCGAGGCTCGAAACATTTTATAAATAAAATGAAGATGACAGAAATATTTACTCATTTTGTTTTGACACTTCTAGGATTGGCTTTAACTATAACAAGAACGACGTTTTTAAAGATTATACCGCCATAAATGACGTGGCTTAGAATTGTTATATCACAATATTGTCTGAATATAATTTTCGAAATGTTCGGTCCACTTGCAGAAACGCATATTTTCAACTTATTAGACCCGGAAATCCATCAGAAAATGTACGGATAGTTGAGGTAACCACTGTTAAGTTGAATAAATGAGTTTGTAAAAGGTTTCCTTAGCAAATTTTTTAAAACCTGTTTCCAAAAAACCGTTTGAAATTTTTCACCAACATTCAGACATAGTTAAAACATCATTATAGAACACCATTGTTCAGATAATGTTTTGAAGTTGTGAAGCCTTTACCAATTTTTCGATATTGTATCTTCTCGTCCGCTATTATTACAAACGTGGTTCAAAATTTTGCATACCCTATGCAATAGCGTATAAAAACCGTGGAATAGGAACAGAAGGATTTAAAATCGAATTCATTCATTACTTCTGTATATGTGTTGGACAGGATGTGGATGAGGAAAGGATCAAGGCGAAGCAAAAACAAAATAAAGGGAATCATCGGAAAGAGTTGTTGTTTTTGTTAGAGATTCAGTAGTAGAAGTGGACTGGTAACTAAAGTGAGGTGTATATCCTTGTCCCTGTTACTGTCGAATTCCGGCACAAGGAAAAAATGTCTGATGCATTGAAAAATTCAAATCAATTTGTCCTGTTGCGGAGAGATAATATCATCATCATCGTCAGCGGTGTCGTTTGGAGTAGTTGGTTTCGAGAGAAGAACAGTAGCAGTAGATTGGTAACGGAGAAAAGCCATTACTAAATGCGGCGGAAAAGGCTAGCGAGCGTAAAATTCACTCGATAGCACTGGTTGGTGCTGGAGGGCATTGAGTGTTTTTGTAATATGTACATACTGTTTTTTTAATTTAACTTGCTAGTTCAAAGAAGTTGGTTGAGCAGGAATGCAAATGGAAACCGTTTGTAAGTTCCGCGAAAGGTACTCGGCATCTTTCATTTACGGATCCCTCAAAGATTTTCCTCCCCTGCCCCAGTTTTTTTTCGAAGAACCTTTTCTTATTTTGCAGCTTTTAATAATGAAGAGTTCCGTGCATGGTACACACAAATACAAACCAACCAGCTGCACTCTTTTAGCAGAAAGAGCGAGGAGGCGAATCCAAAAGTCTCTGTATATTTCAGAAAATCTCCGATTTGCAAAGTGAAGAATCTCTATCAACTTATAAAACTGGGATCTACAGACAATCATTTTATTGGCCAGATATAAGTCAAACCATAGCGATATTCAACTGAGCTTGCAATTAACAGATGGATTCGCAATTTGGTGTTGTGCTTTAGGCACGAGTGGGCCTAATTATCACCTATGGTGCTGGCCGATGACAGTGTCCGCACTCGTCGCGTGTTTGATGGTAGGCTCACGCTTAGCATGACGCTCTATATGTAGGAGAAAGTATGGCACAACTGTCATGCTAATGGCATTCTAGAACAAACGAGTTATGCGGCCAAGTGATAACTGGGGAAAACAAATGCAGCTTGGTGCTTTGGAGTTTTGTAATTTGAATGACCGATAGCGTCCCCACTGGCAGGTCAAATTATTAAAGAGAACCCAATAAAAAACTACAAAGTCGAGGAAAACGATTACCCTTCACTAGTCAAAGATACTTTAGTTCAGAGAAAACTACTGAAACATGACCAACAATCAACTATCGATACAAGATGTCCCTATGCTAAATCTACCCTGAAATACATAAGGCTCAATCCAATTTATTTATAGCCCTTAGTTTATTTTTGAAGTTCCCACAGCCACACAAATGAGTACTTCTTCAAAATCGACGATAATTTCCATCGTACGTATGGTAAATCCCAAAATAAGCACTAGCGCACAAATGCACATGTACGACTATGAACTATGCCAAGTCCTAGCACACACAGCAATGGTATAATCATCCAGCCAAAGCATTCTTAAGGGTGCAATTATTTACTGCAACGATGCAAGAGATAACTTATTGGATAAACAAAATTAAAATACCCAGGATATTACCCGTACGACGCTCAGGGCTTCGGTTCGGTGTGTATCCTCGGTCTGTTCGTGTTTGGGTTGTCTATTTTGATACTGATTCCTTCCTCATTTATTTATTTATCCTTTCAGGCAGATGCAATGAGTGAGGGAGTGCATGTAGTGCATACGGACCACTTTACTCTTAACTGTATTCGTAGTGAATTTTGATTTCTGGTTTTCAATCTTTTGGGGATTGAAGCAAACATTGCGGCGACGGCCGGCAAATGCAGAGAGGAGGCGGAGATAATATCCATCCTGATAGGAGTAGTTCATTCCGCAATTGCACACGAGTGCAATCGGATGAGTGGTCAAAAGAGCAAATATGTACGAATATAGGTCCTGGATAAGGACTTGTATTTCGAAACGGACCGGGACGATCTTGTGATTGGATATTGTTTGGAGTGTGGTGGTTTGCCGATCGAATTTGTTTGTTGATATTTAGTGTGCAACTAATTTAACCCCTTGCCCCCAACGGGAAAAGTAACACAAAGTCATTTAGATAGGAATCTGTCTAAAGTTGTGTACTTCGCCGGAGCGCGGTGTAGTGGTGTGTATTGGGGCCTATTTTTCAAGATAATTGAAAAACTTTTTAATTAGAATTCAGAAATTTGGTAAACTGCGGATTCGAGTGGTTATGGGTAGAAAATTTGTTTTGTATTTGAATGAGGGCCGAGAGGCGCCTTAAAAACAGGGTTTGGTTGGTAGGTGGTTGAAAAGTAAGGCAGGGGGTTGGTACGGTAATAAACTTAACGAAAACTGAGGATAAATAATGTCAGAAGGGTTATTATGCGAGTATAGTGCTCCATCTGAATGAATGTTCATTCATTGTGTTCGGGTCAGTTTTGGGCGGTAGTTATTTGGGTCATTTGGGGCGATGGTTAATGGGTTTACTTTTTTTTTAATGTAAGCATATTTTTTTAAAATACAGTAGTTATGGATACGTGCTTTATAGAATGCAAGCACGAATAGGTAGGGTTGATATGCCTAATTAGTGTCTAATGCAATGTTGAAGATTGAGTTGCCCACGGATGTGTAAATAAGTGATTGGGTCACGAAAATTATTTTGAATGCATGCAATATGCATTCCTAAAATTAGGGTTAGTATCTTCTTGAGGAATAACGGGTGACCGAATAGTTAAGATGCATTTATTGACAAATTAAATTGTTTGGAAAATTAAAGTAATGTTGATAAGGATGCGATATTTCTATGAGGTAGTTAGTCTTTTAAATGATTCAATCAGTTCAAAAAGGTATTCAATGACAATGTTGGTTATAGGGTCAAATCACAAAAAAATAATACCAGCCACTCTTAATTGAAAATGCATAGTAAAATCTAAACTAATGCTTAACAAATGACGACCTTTTCGTCTTGCTATTTGGTAAGAAACATGCTTTAGCTCATTACGAAAAATTTGGTCGGAGTAAAATATGCCTGAAGAATGGAATGATCCACAAAAAGTTATAACAGGTGAAAAAGTGTTCTAAACATACTGTATGCCGTTATATTTTTCTCTTAAAATACATATTTACTTATTGCTAGACATACAAGGTGGGCCAAAAGAGATCACGCTATTAAAAGAAGCTCTTACTTTTGCAAATGGAAGCCAATGGACTGAAAAAAATCCAGAAAATCATGAAGGAGTTCAGAAAGACATTCCTCATTGTTACTTAGGCACCAAAATTCTGTGCGCTGCTTGAAAACAAGGGGCACAATCTTCCCAATTCGGTTACGTGAATGGAATATGGAGGCGAAAAATCAACCACATGGACATATATTTGAAGTTTCAGATGGCTAGGATATGTATAACGAATGGACACCAATGCTATAGTCAGAAGAGTCTTTGATATCAACTCATATGGTAGGTATGAAAACTATGTCTTGAAGTTAAGGGTGCATGTAGAAACCGACCTCAACTAAGTTAAAGTGGGCAACTGGAAGCAAATAGCTAAAGAACAAGTTAGTTGAAGAGACATGTTGGTTGAGGCCTGACTTCAACCTGGATTGCAGCAACATTTAATTAGAAGTAAAAATACCTTGAAATTTATGGTAAAAGCCTTATTTCTGAAATCCAATCTTAGGAGAGGAGATCCACTGCCTTTCGGTGGTATGCAACATTTAACAAATACCGTTAAGCAGTTATAGAAGGACGTTTTAGGCATCAGAGAACAGTTCACAATTAAGGTCGATACACGCCAGCCTATTTAACCGTTGTACGTCAGTAAATCCATTGTTGACGATAAGCAATGATCAAACGTTGTGTTGTGTGTGGATCCTTTTGGGGGATCAGGCATTTTATTAGTACTGACCACTCTGACCAAACTCATTCCTTCATTCGTAAAGTTAAAAATCACAATATTACCGTTTGCATTAGAATGGAAAAATGTTGAGGCGACGAAAAAGTGATCCGAAACCTTGAGATCGAGTCGGCAAATCCAACAAGGCGAATACAAATGTAGAGTGGAATGGTGATAAGGTTGAATAAGAAATACCCACAATGTAGGCTAATTGAATGCGGAATTTTCAAGAACTCAAACACAATACTTAAGTACATGTTTGAGAACATTTGCCCAAAAAAAAAAAAAACCGTACAAAGCCCTAAATAAATATTACCACTTCATGCACTTTCGCTGTTAAAAGTGTTAACAATATTTATAATAATGTTCTTCTTGTGAGTAAACAACGCGCGTTTAGAACGAAATAGCAACTTTCAAATAAACGGTTCAAACAGGTATGGTCTAATTTGTTAAAACATTTGTACTTTCAATTAAAATTGTTAAAACACAATAATTCGATTATTATAGATGATTGTCAATAAAATGAAGAAAAAAAAGATTAGTTTAACGTCCAATGTATCTAGGCCAATCCATGAGTACCAAAAGGCTGCCACGTAACTAACACTTTAGACCACCTAATGCTATAAGACAACACCCATTCAAAACGCAATTCCGATTCATTTGTTTCAATAAAAAAAAATCAAAGTGGATCGCATTGAGGGGAAATAATGTTCTAATTTTTTGGAATACATATCCACCGTTATGCACAATCTTCATACTAAAATGTAGACCAAGTAGAACGCGAAGATGACTGAAAAAGGCTCTAATTGATAGCACACGATGTGGTGTTGCCGGCCATTTCTCCCGACAGCAATGGCCATGATCATGATGGGTTCTTAGTGTGTTGACGGAAAGAAAGATCTCATCAGTCAGTGATTGTATCTCACGTTGGTAAAAAGTTTCAACAAAAGCTTACAATGGAACGAAGCGATTTATAAACAAAAAAAAATATTTTTTTTCCAATTTGAGTAGACTTTTTTTTTTAACAATTGTAGTTGAAAAAGTGTGTGATAGTGTTGTTTGGAGGGGAAACCAATCGAAATCGAAAGGAAGTTAAATAAATCATAGACAAATCGATTTACATTTTTAAATAACAAGTAAACTAACGTACATTGTCGAACCATCATGCCAAATCATCTTCTCTCAAGGAGAATAGTCGTCCTTCTTATTGGATTCTATTCCATAACCGTTGTTACAACCGAATCATTGTCGATAAGCAGTCAAGAGTCGTCGTCATCAAAGGAAGGATCCTTGTTAACATTTTTGTTGAAACACGTAAATAACAGTGCATCGAACAAGCAGCAACCACAAAATCCGGATAACAATGCTGACATTCAGGAGGAACGAGGTCAACTCTATCTCTTCCATAAGGATAATGACAACGACAACAATGACAGACTGCGATATCGCCGAGAAGATGTGAACACACAATCGTCATCAGGAGATGGTAGCAAAGTCATTTCCACTAATTGGGGCACTTATGAGGAGCAGGCTCCGGTTGTTGTACAATCTGAAAGTCGTACAATTGATACTGCTGCAGAGGCGACACATGATGATGATGATGGTGATGCTGCCCCAACATTCAGTGATGAATACCAATCACGAGAACACGATGATTCCGGTGAATACAGTGGCCCAGGATCCATCACGTATGACGACTACGAATCGGGACGCTTTGAGGGTAGACAATTCTATCCAAGTCGAGGAGGTACATATGAGAACAGTGAACAGCAGGATGGTTACTATCGCCAGAAGTACTATGCAACGACAGCGAGGCCGTTGAATGAGCAACGACAACCTTTTGGAGGGGAGGAGGGAGACGAACGCGAACCGCAGGCAAATCGGTGAGTAGAGTTCTGTTTTTTTTTTTGTCTCGACCGAGTAAGAATGTCATACACAATAATTCAGTTGTGGAAACTAGTCGAGAGAATCGTTCAACTAAACGAAAGTGCAGCTATGTCAGTACAGACATTGTGGAAGGTCTGATTTAATTAGATTCGAACCGTTTTGTGCGGTTGATGTTAGCGATAGATTACAGTTGGATCATTTCGATATGAAATGGTTGGCATATGTGATAATTGTTCAAGCGTTTTGCTGGTAGATATGTAATGGTCGCATATGTAAGAGGAACGAATCTCTGTTCGTTTTGTGTTTCAAAACGCGGCCAATGTCATAACAACAAATGGAGACCGATATTATTATTTTTCAAGAATACTTTTGGCATTCTTTGGACTTATCGTTACGAAAAGTACGTACTGATTTATTTTAAACCAGACATGTGACATGAAGTTCCTATACTGCTTTGTCAATTATTAAGTACCTTCGTTCGAAAACGTACAAACAACAAAATTTTAACACATAAACACACTGCTGCCAGATCTGAAAAGTACCTCTAAGAAGACTACTGAATGTTTGACAATTCTATTAGGACAAATGCAGATATAGTATTCATACATTCATAAGCTTGTCCGATTTTATAAATAGGTTTAGTGAATAACATGAATACTTTTTGAGAACAGCTAATACAACACTGATCCGGATCACGCCTTATCATCAAAGTACAATCCTAAAAGAAAATGACGAATATTTAAGCAAATCATACCCTTTTAAATGGTCTTTTTCTAAGCAAGCCGTTTAGGCAGCTGAATAGTGAATATAATAAGATCGAAGCTTTTATAAATAGGCACTCATTCACCAACTCCCTCTTTACTCCAATATTGAAATCGTTGCACTTTGTATAACAGTCACATTTAAAGAATCTGGTTGTTGGGCCAACAGGACGTAGCAACATTCTTGTTTTTGTGAAAGCTTGTCGCTTCTTCGCGTTTTCCAACAAGGGTTCAAAAACTGTTATCATTTAAGACTCTGATGCACATATATACACAAACCGATCCAAAATATACTTTGGGGTTGTCGGGGATGTTCAATTGTATACACTAAAGCTATAGAAATTGTTTTGTCTCCCTGATTATACCGTATTCCAGTACAAATTATTGGCTATCACTGAGGCAAACTAGCCCTAGATTGCCGATCATCTTTTTAAGAATTGTCAGGGAAAAATATAAATTCCTCACACTTCTGAATGAAAATATTCCAGGAAATTCTAAGCCTGTTGAGCTCGGAAAAAGTGTATAAAAAAAATGTATTTGAGCTCTCACATGATTAACTCTCATCCGCATCACTATAGGGCACTGGACACTGTATGATGACTTCTGTAGGAGCCGCAACGACAAATAGGAGGAAGAGATAAATACAAGGTGGGCCAAAAGAAGTCATTCTATGTTGTTTGGCTCTCATTTTTATCGGTTGTAGCATGTGTGCCGTTGCTCCGTCCTGTTGGAACCACATCTCCTCCAGTCTTAATTCGTCCAATTAAGGCAGAAAAAAACTCGGTTAACATGGCCCTATAGCGTGCACCGTCCTTTGTTGTCGTTTGACCAGCGGCGTTCTCGAAAAAAATGACACGATGACTCCTCCAGCGTGAACAGCGCACCATGCAGTAACTTTGAGCGGGTGTAATGGTTCCTCGTGCATTAGTCGTGGATTTTCGGTGCCCCAGAAGCGATAGTTTTGCTTGTTCACGTACCCACCCGCTGAGGTGGAAATGAGCCTCAGCGCTCATTATGATTTTGTTCGAAAAATCGTCCACTTCTCCCTCGAGATTGAGGATGGCTTGGGCGTAGGTTACATGCGTTTGACGGTCGACAGGCAGCAGCTGATGCACGGCGTGATGGCTAATTGCAAGGCACGGCGTCAGATCGATGTTTCCGGCGACAGCTCGACATCCTCGGCAACAGCGGCACAGCGGGCGTTCCAGGGCCGGCCATTCTTGGCAACGTCTCGTGTGGTCCAATACTTTTTAAGGTTGGTGGCCAAACGGCGCAGTGTTCAGTCGGTGTCGGACGGCCGGGGAATCGGCGACACAATTCGCGCCGCACCAACACTACAGACGAATTGTTACGCAAAAAAAATAGACACGATTATTCCGCGATCAAGGCTCCATGGCTTGTTCACTTGTATTTTACATCTGTGTAGTCCACAAATGTCAAAAGAGATTTGACATTGGCGGCCATTAGCAAAAATAAGAGCATCTTCAAATAGCATCTTTGGGCCCACCTTGTATTTGTACCTACCTGCCCATATCAAAAAAAAAGTAGATCCACCTTAAAGGCTACTGTTTTGAAAATCTCTGCGATTTGTTCAACACGGAAAGGTTCCATTCATTGTTTTCAAAACATAACTTCGTTCATACAAATTTAATGAGAATAGACTCGTGTGGCCTATTGAGCGTGTGGGCTTCGATTTGATACCTAGACGCAAGCTGCACTAATATTTTTTTTTTTATGTTTGCGATACTTGTTTTACCTCAAGGCTTGCCTAACAACAACATATTTTATCGCGGGTTAATGTCCAACGCTTCTTTTAATAAATTATGGAATCCCTGAATTTTGTTCTAAACTACAGATTGTATAAATTACAGTTCCGACAGATTTCAATGTCCGCCTATGGTAGGAAACAACCATACCGAACATAATCCAACCCATACAACTAAACAACACTTCAACCTTTACACAACAATTAAGATTGCAGTCTTATCATCAAATTCATAACTCAATCAAAATACCTCCAGAGCGAAAGGTTACCTTGAATCTTCAAAACATGATATGGACAGCAAATAAATTGCTCCAACGTCAAGTAATTTATCCTTATCCCAGGCACTGTTCCATGGTTTAGCTTACTCACTTGACTATAAATTCTTAAAAAGCAAATACAGCAAAAGCCAAAAAAAAGGACCTTTCACTTCATGTTTCCTTGGGAAAAATTAAGAGCAAATACGAACAACATGAATTTTTGATCTAATCTTCTTATCAGGATACTCCGTTGGCATTTTGTTCTCCGTAGTTGTTACATTTCTTAAACTTATCATGACGTTATGCTCAGCTCAAGACGAAAAAAAATTCACCTCACGAGCAAAAGTAAGAAATCAATTGCCTCGAGGTGTTTATCCTGTCAGAGGCGCGCACCTCTGTCATTCATATACACACTCCTTTGGTAATCTTGCTATCATCTCTCTCACAGATACAAAACCTCACCTCTCGTCTTTAACTCCTCTGTCCACGAAAGACTTTTCTGTTTTTTTTTTATTTATTAATGGGCGGCAAGATATGCCGGTGGATAAACCCGTTACGCATACACTGAATTTCAATAAGCCGCACGTTAAAAATTGAGAAAAAATCATCAGTGGAAGCATATCAACGTGTAAAGGATATAAGTAAATAAAGTGAACGAGACCGCAAAACATTTACGAGAGCGAGTCGGTTGGTAGGTAAGGGTAACAACAAAGGTTATGTTCCCTCACGATAATCCTACTTTCGTTTCACTTAAGCATAACAGGATCAAGAAAGGCACACCGATATACTGAATTTTTACAATGAGCTGTAGGGTGGATTGTGTGTGTACTACCTGTGGTGTGATGCCATATCCGAACAAAAAAAATACAAAAATTGTATAAAGGCCTTTTTTTTCGCGTATGAGAGACGCAGGGTTGCTGCTTCTGTAGTCAGATAGGAGCAAGTGAAAAGTTGTTTGCACGTCGTCACAGCTAAGAGTGCTCCTCCTTGCATCACCACCCAGAATGCCATTTTCAACTCACCGATTGATGCGAAGGATTACACAAGGATGTTGTATTAAATGGAAGGGGTTCTTTTTTCTCAGCAGTCACCTATTAAACGCTTAATTCAGAAAACGAAAACGTGAGGGTTTACGAGATGCCTTTAAATACCGCAAGCACATTCATTTGCCATGGTGAATGGTTTAATCCTGGCACATTGTTCACGTGAGAATTCAGGCACTCCGCCAGCCATCACCATTACACGGCACTCGTACATGACGCGTATATTGTCATTTTCGGTAAGAGGGTGGAATTTTTTTTTTTTTTTGTAAATGTAAACCTTATCTTTGGCATGTAGAGTGATGAGGATAATAGGAAATTGTGTGTAATGATGTTTTGCATGCTATTTGGATAGGATCAGCGCAATTTGTAACAAATAGAAAGACAGATAGACATGTGTTCAATAAATTACAATATTTTAAGGATTCAGGATTTGAAATCGCACAAAATTTCGTTCTTTGCAGATTCGTTTGATTTGAGCATTGGTTGTTAAAATAGCGATAAAACAAAAGGCAGGAGATATTTCGACGGTGTTTAAGCGAAACTAAAGAGTTCGATATTCTAATGTCTCTTATAAGTTTTTTCGCTTTTACTCAAGAATGGTAAAATTCCGTGCGCTCAAAATTGGCAGTCAGGTGCTGCCATGGCGCGGGTCCTAAAAAAATACAACGGTTCTTTATTTCGACAGGCAAAACAAAGCACCACACATTGACCATTTCAAGGTAAGAGACGTGAATTTCAAATAACCAAGTGTCTGGGTCTGGTTTTGGACAAGCAAATTGAAGTACAAGATTGACTTTCACCGACGCGTAAGAAAAATCCTAAAAATGCTGAAATGAATTATTCATCACACAGCCATCATAAGCCCCATACTCCTGTACGATATTATACTCTAATGAACGGCCTGTAAATAATGTTTAAAACCGCAACCGTATGGATTCAAATACAGCCTACGTTTGTATTAGCGGAGCCCAATGAAGCAGTCACTTCGTTAACCAGGATACTATCCTTCATACAGTTGGGTTAGGCATAGACTAAGTGTCTTATCACAATGGAAACGCTATCAGGCGGGACATGCATATAAATAAAATATAAATATCTCGCATTAACGACCCATGTAGGCCCTCAAATGTTTGCATAAAAAACATGAGAAGGATATAATCCAATGTGTGAATCATTCCCATTCCTTCCTCTAATCAAACATCCCCAAAAAGTGAGGGGTGTGCCTGAAACTGAATGGGGATGAAATATAGAAAATGCCATTGAATCCACATCTTGTTCAGAAAGTTTTTCTTAACCTCTTGCAAAAAAATAGAAATTTTTGGCGCAACAGGCAACACATTCATGTGTGCGTGTGTACTTCTTGCATGGTGGTGGGACCTCCTGTATTATGCTGACTCCGAACTCTGAATTTGGGATAAGCTTATCTTGACAACTGATACTACTTGGATGATGATCATCACGAGAGTAGGGCAGTAAAAAATTATTTAGGTGTTGTTACGGCTAGCAATCGAACCAAGACCTTCTGTGCGGCAGTTCATCGCACTAACCATCGCGCACTGAGCCCTTCTTAATCTCTTATGGTCCGGCAAAAAAATGACGTTTTGTATGTGATATGTTTCACAAAAGTTTTTCTTTTAGGAAAACGACCAAACAAATTGGGAGTGGGTTAAAATGATGTATAGACGAAATGTGCTATTGTTCTCGAAATATTTTCATCAAAAGGTTTTTTTCGATTTTCTCAATTGTAGGAACTGAAAATCGTTTTTTTTAAGAAAAACGCCCCAAAAAAGTGGAAGTGGGAAAAAACTAAATATGAGCTACATGAAGATATTAAGATTCTCTAAATATCTTGTTCATACACTTTTTCAAAATCCTAAATAGTTTGACAAAAAAAAAAACAACGTTTTTGTAAAAAGTGGACGTGGCAGTGGGATAATTTTGAAAATGTTTACACTTAAAATTATCTTAGCTAAAAATTTAAGCGCAAAAACCGGTTACCTACAGACAGGCGGACGGATGGATAGGCATGGCTACATAGATTCAGCTAGCGATTTTGAGTCGATGTATATGCTTTATGCTATATCTAGCTAAATTATTTTTCTATGCTACAAAATATGTATCAAAACTAATAAACTAATATGGAATAGGGTATAAATAGCCCATGAATGTCAAATTTCTCTTAACGTGATGGCAGATGCTTAAAACTTTTTGAAGCTTTTCCAATTCATGTGAGAAGTTTTAAATGCCAGACATTTGAAATTTAACCAGAAGCAGTCTTCCAAATTATTTAAATCTAAACTTCCGGAGGAGGTTTGTATGCTCCATTTACCAAAAGAAAATAAAGAATAGTACGTTTCCCAAGTATTTTACAAACCCAAATCCTTTTTCGCCAGCAAACAGAAATCCTCTGCCATCCTGCCAAGTGCCACCTCAATCTCGGTACTTGTTCTCAAATCAGAATCTTAATTTGATTTGACCTTCCTTTATAAAAGGAACAAAGTGCAACAGTGCTTGTCAATCGTCCTTTACTAAGTATGCTTACTTCTCTCACCAAAACCCTATTACCAATAATCTGAAATTACATGCCAATTATAAGGCAGTTCAAGTTTGATACTTCCCTCGCTTTACGCCAGTCGACTTGTATTACACATTTCCATCAGGATAACGTTTATAGTATGTAATCAGTTCCTTCGGTGTGCTGTTGCATTTCTCCATCAAATAGCAGTACAAACAAAGCATCAAGGAAACGACTAGTGCATGTATTGATGTTTGTTGAAATTCGATCCAAATTGTGTGTGGATGTTGTACATCACTCGCACAAAGTACATTTGCTACGAAATTGACGCCCTTACACAACTTCCAAACGTCTTTCACTTACGCCTCTCTTGATCCATCATCATCACCACCTGTATCTAATGTATGTATGCACATCCAAATTGATCCAGATTGCGTTTCTCAACGTACATACATCCATAAGCGTATAGAAAAATGTTGCAAATCGACATTTGCAAGTGAACAAGGAGTTGGGTACAATACGAGTGCACATGCAGTGTAGATGCAAATATGCGCAGGTATATCACCGTCTTAGATTGGGTGCCCAAAGCTTACATGAATAGATGACGTTAGGGTATGACGCCAGGGTATGTTTACCACATCCCTGCTTTTATCCGACTCGCAATATCTGTACCTATGTTGGATTTAAAACGCCAATTATAACATACTGCAGGCACTCATAGTGATATCTATTACGTACGTATCTATTACATCAAGTGGTAGGATTTGTGTAACTAATGGTTATATAGTCATTATTTCGCGTGTACGACATTGTCTTCTAATTGAATAAAATAACGGTGCCGGACTAGATTGTGTTTAATAATTGTTTATCATAAACGATCAAATCTAGGACAATGGATTTTGAATGAGAATTTCAGTGGAAAAAAAAATAGTTAGCAACTTGTTTTATCAACTTCGTAGGTGAAACGAAAATTTCAAGTTGCGTTTTCGGAGAAGGTAAGTTTATGTAGACCGTTTCAAATACCGCTTACCTGGTAATTCCAATTTAAAGGGTTTTCTAAAAGGGACTGGCCGATGGTGACACCCTGTGTCGGCCATGTTGTTTTGGGTGCTTTACACTTACACTTTTGAGCAGCACTTCCAAATGGAAACATTTAATTAACGAAATGATTGCTCATTAGTGTAAACGTTGTGCGCGTTGCACCTATTTTTAAATTCACGAAGACCGGTTCGGTATGAAATCAGCCAGCACTCGTTCGTCCAAGGAACGGTAGATCAGTCGGGAACGTCGCCGCTGTCTGTGAAGGGGAATCCGAGGCAGTTGATTTTTGCGTGGTCTTGAGCCTGCACCCTTACAATATCTAATTAATTCAGGAGATCAAAGTTAATGCCCATAGGACAACGTTTGTTCGGTGACTGGAATTCCGAGCAATTGAAAGAGAAGGCGAAAAATACATCTTTAGCATGGCTATGTTAACAAACAAAATTTATGTACATGGCATGATGCCAACTACACGAGGTGACAGTGCATCCACAATAAGTTACAGTCTATGGTGCGATGTTGATTTTGAATAAAAAACAAATTATTTAGGAAATTACTGTCATTTCTCTTTATTATGATAATATTGGTATTGGCCAAATGGCCGCCGCCACCTCGGCGGTACACCTCCATCCGATGGTCTAAATTTTCGATGACGTTGAGGCATAATTGAGGTTCTATGCCGTTAATATGCAAAATTATCTCACCTTTTGGCTCTTCAATTGTGGCTGGCTTATCGACGTTAACCTTTTCGTTTCTTTTAAATAACCCCAAAACGAGAAGTCCAACGGTTGCAAATCACATGATCCTGGCGGCCAATCGACATCGCCACCACGGGCATTGATGTTGTCGCGTAAAAGAGCCATTGTTTCGTTAGCTGCGTGGCAAGTGGCACCGTCCTGTTGAAACCACATATCGTGCACATCCATATCTTTCAATTCGGGCCATGAGAAGTTCGTTATAATCTCACGATAGCGAATACCATTCACAGAAACTGCCTGACCGGCCTCATTTTAGAAAAAAATACGATGGATGGTGCCGCCAGTCGGTTTATGGGCACCAAACAGTCACTCTTTCTGGGTGCATTGGTTTTTCGACAATCACTAATTGATTATCATTCGACCAAAGGCGGCAATTCCGCTTATTGACGAATCCACTGAGGTGAAAATGTGTCACATCACTGAAGATGATTTTCTTTGAAAATTGATCATCCACTGTTGCCATCTCTTGCCACCATTCTGACCATTGACGACGCTTGAAATGGTCACATCTCCAACAGACCCGGTTTGCTAAAATTTTGCACGATTTTTCCGATTGTACGCACATTTGGACGATTAAATTGACCGAAAAAATCACGAGGTGCACGATATGCACATTGCTTTGAACGCCTATTTTCATAAAAAGCCTGAATAACTTTAACGTGTTGTTTGTGTATCTTTCCGTGGTTCAAATTGAGTTAGTCCGATATTGAGAAATTTCAAATGAAATGCAGAAAAAAACTTGACGTTTAGTTGTGGTTCACATTCAACATCGGCCCTTAAAATTTAACCACACGTTAATTGTATATTCTCAAAAGGGATACGATCATATTGAAAGCGATAGATATATAGGTGAATAAAAAAAAGCAGAGGCGATCTAAATTAAAGTATGCAAACGATCCCCCACGCATTTTTGAATTAGCCCCATACCCAGGTAGTATTGAAGTATTCAGCTATCTAAGGATCAGTGTACCTATATAAAAGTTTCTCGATTGCAACAAAGTACTTAACCCTTACATTGTCTTCGCCTTCAGTAAGAAATTAAGCCTTTATATTGAAAACAATATTTAATGATATATATTTTAAGAGTCGAAGTATTTGGTGAACAAAATACGTAATTTGGTTAAGTGTAAAACATGATTCGTAATTCTTTTTTTTTATGGTTTTTTCCTAACTTGTGGTTCGCGTCTTAAACTTTATCTAATCCCGATAAATTCCGTGACCGACGGTTCATTATGTTTTTATTTTTCAAGACTAATATCGTACATGACTGAACCTTGATTAACAAGGTGCCTCAAAAAGGTTTATTTCCATAATCGTTGGAACTACAGAGTACAGATCATCATACAGTACTTAAGTTCTCCTTAACTACCAACCTCTATTTCTTGGTATAAATCTATCTTAATCCCTTGGATAGCCATCCGTGCAATAATAATAAAATGTCACTGAACCACATATGACAAATGTTACTCTCAGCTATTTCAAATGAATTGTCTAATCCACCGACTTTGGCGGAAATCAACATCTCATCAAAATGCTTACATGTACCAACAATCCTCATAATCCTTTCTTCGCTCATTATATTCCCCGTTTGTGTATGGAAAAGTTTCTTCGGTAGAGCAAACGCTCGTCTGTCTATCTAAATCTAATCCGTGACGCCATTCACAGGAAAGTGCTCTTTTTCAAAACTGACGATTACTAGATAAAGATACGATCTATCTTTCCTCGTACATATGAGTGTACCTCTACTTCTTTCAGTTTATTATCCATTTAATTACGAGCAATCTCCTCACAAATTAAGTGGAAATAAACTTGAGATGGTATTCATATGAAACACATCCCGACAACTCCGCCCTCTAACATCAATGTGCACCTACCCAGATAAGCAGAACCAGCACACTTCTCTACCTATCGTAAGCTGTCGTCAAACCACCCGAACATACATCTGCACAGCTTATCATCAACCATTATAATTATCTCCGAATTCAAAAGGGTTAATGAAATCCACCAGAGCTAAGGACTCGTTTTTTTTTCTTTTTTTCTTCTTCTTTTGAGCCTGAATACTGCGCTACTTTATCCCTCTTCACACTAAAGCAGCACTCATACAGAGGTTTTTGTCACTACACAAACAAACACACACACACACACACATAGAGGCAGACACAAAACGCACTTGAGTCATAAATTGAGGCTAATAAATCCTCATGTTTTCATGGTTAGAGCATTAGAGAGCAGCTCTCATCTCCTTTTCATTGAAGACGGCATGGATGAAGCGACGAGAGTGTTCAACCTCTCTGTCACATCGCCTGCTCGTCAATTCACTGAAGCATCAACCTGAAAGTGTATATTAACGCTTTGTGAATGAAAGCAAAGGATGAGAGACCAAGTTTTAGCACTGAATATACCCATAAACACTTCTTACCCTTATCTGAAATCCAAAAATGACGACTCTTCTTCTGAGGGTGGGTGTGAGGGTTTTGCCTGCCCCAGTAGAAGGGGGTAAGGGAAAACTCCCTTCGTTAACTACTAACTAGATGTGAATTGATGTAGATGAGTAGGGGGGGGGAGTGTGTATCTAGTTTTGTGAATGATGGAGAGGTGCATAAAATAGTTGAGCTCCTGGTGACAAGGAGGTACAAAAAAAAAAAAAAAACACATACACTGAGCAAAAAGGTTGGCATTAGAATGTGAGTGAAAGGAATGATTCAGGTTATAGCTTACGTCAATAAAGATGTCATCCCACTTGATTTATTTGTTTTTTGATTGAGGTGTGAGAATTCACATGAGGAAATGTTTCTCCATTCGAACAAATTTTGATGTGAAGGACCTTTGAAAGTGTCTAAAGTGAAAAAGGGCAAAAGCTGGATATGTAATTTGATTAAATATTTGAAATGCTCAAAATAGGTGTGACCGCAAGGATGGGTTGTAAAGGAAATTTTCTAAGAAAACTAGAACATCGGTATACCCCAAAGTTCTTCATTTGTTCCCCATTTTTTGACAGGATCATGCCTAATTTTGTTTTTTATATATTCGAATTCGGATTCATGCCCTTTTAAGCATTTTTCTGTATTTTCGCCGAAGTGTGTGTGTGTGTGTGTAGGGGGGGGGGGGGTATTTTTAGTAACTTTGACCAGTTTAGAGATTTTGTTTGTTTTACACTGCTGTATAGTGATGATCATTTTTGAATTAGACCTGGGGATGAGAGTAATCTGCTTTTTCCCCGAACAGGTGATCATGTTAGATAATTTTATTCAACTTATGTATAACGACGTTGATTATTTTGTATTTCTTTGAATAGTGGATCAATTTGCTATGTGACTAGAAGCCCATTTGGATTTTCACCCATTTTCAATAATTTTGATCAATTTTGATTTTTGTTCAATCGTTCAATTCAATTACATACTTTGTTTAATTGTTGAACTTAGTGGTTATGGGTCTTTTGCATTTAAACCACCAGAAGTATTTAGTCTGTTGTTTGTAATGTCATGGCAAACGTTTTACAGAATGAAATTCTAATTTATTTCCTTTTAGCAGTCGTTTTTCAAAAAAACGGAATCAAGTTACCAAATTTTTAAAAATGAAAAACCCGATTTGTATTTTTAATTTAACGCCAATCGAGGTTTTGTATCGCAAATAGAGTGAAACAAGTATGCACTCAGAAATTCAGTATTGATGATCAGTAGGTAGTCTATCATGGCATGGAAATTCAGAATTGATTGTCAGTAGTCCGTCATGGCATGTCTGTGTCCGATTCCTAATCATACAAGCTGGGCTTATGTAAAATATAACTTAGGCTAAGAAGGAAACTTAGTTTAGACACAGCTGCTTTGGTAAGACATGATACAGCTGAACCGGTTAAAAGATGAATGGATGGGTGTGAACGGATGTATTCTAAATCTCAATCTAAAAGGTGCACGAGAATGGTTATGATAGATATCTAGGCCTTTAGGACTAGAAGTTGTAGTGTCGAAAATGTATTTCGCATTTTTATTTTAAACTCGTCGGTTTATGCATAATTTTTTTTCCCGTGGGATGGTGGAAATCTCAAAAGACACGATGATCACGTGCCCAAAGTAGTGTGAGACTTTAACCCACTAAAGCCACCGCCCTTTTTGTATTTTTATTGCACTGAAGTATGCGACTTATCTAGCTTTTTTTATCACGAGTAATGAATGTTTGGCATGACATTTATTTATAAATTCGTGGGTTCATGACCAAAGCTGATTAGGTAATCTACCTGACAAATTCGTCAATATGATCATTTCCTTGTAAGCTTGGTAGACCATGTAAGATCTTTCTTATAATATATGGAAATAACGAATTTAACTAACAAATCCAGCGAAACTGATGCGAATTTTTAATGCTCTTTGTGGAACATAACGACTTGACGATTAGTTATGAATTTGTGGGTTCATGACCAATGCTTATCATAAAACCTACCTGACAAATTCATCTTAATAACGTAAAGGATGAACTAAAATAGTTGGAAGCAATCGGAAGCTAATGACAAAATTCTATATTAAGTTTTCTTCAGTACTGATAGTTACTTAAGTTGCCCATAATAGACTTTTGTGAATGCAAGCGATTGTCAAAGTAAAAGTCGTTTTGACAAAAACAAAATCGTTGCTTATGAACTTACAACCTTTATTGTACGCAGCTTTTAAAGTGAAATTTTTGTATGAAAGAACAAAAGAAAGAGCAAATGAATTCGCCTTTTCGTAAGTGAGCAAACGTGAACGAAAACTGAATGATTCAAAGCGAAAAGCTATTATGATCGTACAATACAAATTGCATGTGTTCGCACAGTTACGGAAGTGGTCGTCCGCAACCATCTTCTATTATATTTCAGCCTTAAGGTATACGATTTCATTTTCAGTTTCTGGACTTTTTTCAAATCATGTTGTCATGTCCAATGTTATGCCCCATGTTCATGTCTCATGTCCACCAAAAACTACGATCACTTATGAATATGATGTGCCTTAAAACACATTCGTAGGTTCGTGGCTGTATTCTGTATATGTATTCTTTATGCGTGTTTTTGATTTTATTATCGTTTTGTTTGTAGCTTTTTTAGAGTTTAGGGTTTATGACCCATTATATGTATGTATGTTTATGCTTTCGCCTGTGACTCTGCAGTGACAAAATTCAAATGAATGAAACGTGGGGGAAATGGCTATTTTTTATTTAATTAACAACAAACAAACTTTCAACAAGAATCCCACATAAGGCATTCATAAATTTCAAAAATTTCATAAATTTACTCTTTACGTCACAATTTCTTCAGTAAAATGAATTGGTTTCCTTTCTCGATTTGCATTACCCGAGCAAAACTCTATTTCATTACATGAAAATGCACCTGCATTTTATGTCACATCTAACGGAATAATTAATTTCCCCAACAGACCCCACCCCCTACCCACAAAACGAAAATACCATGCGAAATAATAAATGACACACATTTCGGCGCTCCTGCTGCAGGAACATATTTCACAAATTTCCATCTGGAAAATTTTGAATTTCTTGGTACTTTCTACCGAAAATGTGGTCTTGCAGTATCTATTAATTTCACCCGCACAAAGCGTCATACGGCAGTGATAACAAATATATCACATTATTTGAAACTGCAATTTTAGGAACATGCAATTTGTTTTGAATCAGAAAATTCATGGACGTACATTTTGGACAAGGATATTTTTAAGGAAATTTAAGAAAAAAAATGTTCACTGATTGGGGTAGCATTCATGGAGTGATGTGTCATGGAAGGAGAATTAAGAGGAAACCATTCAGATGTCAGAACTGGTGATGACTATTACAATTTGATGCATTCATTTAATTTTTTGAAGAAATACCCTTCAAGCAAAGCATGGGAATGGGAACCCTAGGGTTTTTTTCATTTGAATTACCCAAACTTGAAAGACCCCACTTGTCAAGAGCCAGCGAAATGTGAAACATTTTGGCAAAGGCAAGACATGTGGATAATAGGCATTCAACCTTCATTACAGGAACAGGAAATCAAAGTTGACTGGTTGCGAAGTTTTTCGTTTTTATAAGCGGGGTATGAATTTCTATTTTTAGCGATTCAGAGGAAATTGTGTGCAAGATTATTTACCACGTTTTGGATTTTTTTTGAGAAAAATGTCTAAAATGTCTGAGGAATCACTCCATGTAAATACATAAGATGTATGCCGGCCTATTTTTGATCACAGAGGAATTCGTATTTTTAGTAAAAGATGTGAATTTTCCTTTTGAGAAGGGATAATTGGGAGTAGGGTATGATGTGGGTGGGAAATATGATTTGGAATTTAAATTAAGTAAGGAAGAGAAGTTTAAGGTTAACTTTAACATTAGTCATACTTCTTAAGACCGTTGAGTTTAAGAATCCAATTATCCTTTCTCATGGTATGTCCTCACTTCATATATCTCTTATCCTCAGAGTTCATGTAATTAAAATGCAGATGAATTGAATATTTAGAAAGATTGTTGTCGGAGAAATTTGACATTACTGGCGATGTGCTTTGTTCTTTTGGACTTTTTTAGGCTTGTTACTCTACTAAACGGAAATGAACGTTTATTTTTGTCCGTTTTAGTTGTCAGTGCAATTTCACAATAAGACATAGCACATCGACTACAATGTCTTAGGATCATAAACTGCACCCAAATGACACAAGGCATTTAACTATATATATAACCTCGTAGCGGTAAAGGCTGAGCTTTGTATCAGCCCATGTAAAATTCGAAAAGCAGTAAAGTAATTCTAAATGGAATAATAAAGACAATACTATCTCAACAACAGATAAAGATTTTTTTCGAATAACGGGTGGTTAAATTTTAGAGCCGATGTTAAATGTGAACCACACCTAAATGTCAAGCTTTTTTCTGCATTTCATTTGACATTTCTCAAATTTCAGACTAACTCAATTTAAGATATGAAAAGATACACAATCAAGAAACGCGTTAAAGTTATTCAGGCTTATTATGATATTGTGTGTTGAAATCAGTATGCATGTCGTGCAATTCGTGATTTTCGGTCAATTTAATCGTCCAAATGTGCGTACAATCCAAAAAATCGTGCAAAAATTTGAGCAAACCAGGGCTGTAGGAGATGTGAAAACACCAGTGCATGCTCGTACAGCTCGTATTGCAGAAAATATTGCTGCTGTTCGCGATAGTGTGTCTGAAGAGCCGTCCACCTCCATTCGTCGTCGTGCATAACAATTGCACCTCTCACGTTCGTCGTTGATGAACATTATGCAATTGATTCAAGAACTAAAGCGTCTTGACCGTTTCAAGCGTCGTCAAAGGTCACAATGGTGGCAAGAAATGGATGATCAATTTTCAAAAAAAAAAAAAAAAACTTCTTCAGTGATAAGGCACATTTTCACCTCAGTGGATTCGTCAATAAGCAGAATTGACGCATTTGGGCAAATGGGAATCCAAGAGTCATTGTCGAAAAACCAATGCACCCACAAAGAGTGACTGCTTAATGCGGTTTATTAACTGGCGGCATTATCGGGCCTTATTTTTTTTCAAAATGAGGTCGGTCAGGCAGATACTGTGAATAATTTTCGCTATCGTGAGATGACAGCGAACTTTTTATGGCCCGAATTGGAAGATATGGATGTGGACGATATGTGTTTTCAACAGGATGGTGCGACAAATTCAATGGCCGCGTTATCTCACGTGGTGGCGATGTCAATTGGCCGCCAAGATCATGTAATTTGACACCGTTGGACTTCTTTCCTTGAAGTTATTTGAAAGAAAAGGTGTACGTCGATAAGGCAGCAACTATTTAAGAGCTAAAGGATGAGATAATCGGCACATTAACGGCATAGAACCTCAATTATGCTTTAGCGTTTAGACCAGCGGATGGAGATGTGCCGCCGTCGCGGTATGATACATAATTGAATCATACCAATATTATCATAATAAAAAGAAATGACAATAATTTCCTAAATAATTTGGTTTTCTTCAAAATCAACAATCAAATCCCAATAATCATTAAAAGTTTGAGGAATTTGACTACAAAACACCGAAACATGTATGTACTGTACCTGTACCTATGTAGGTATCTATGTTTCTTACTGCATTTCTGCACAAACTACTCAATCAGCCTGAAAATCAAATTTCAAGGACGAGTTTGCAAATGGGTACAAAAATATCGGCAAGAAATGTTCTCCACAAGGTCACAACTAAGACATTTACCATAAAATGCCGCAGCATAACTGAAAAATGGAAGCATAACCATCTCAAGGCTGCATACCACATCTCATGTATGCCTGTTTGGCAATTCCCATTCCTATTAACATAGCAATTCCCTTAACCTACAGTGATTCCTTACACTCGACTGACATGTGCTGTACAACTGCTATCGCAGTGACATTCATTGCATATGCAACGGTTATTCTCAGAGTAAAAAGGATCACCCGGGTGGTAGATGGCAGCCACTAACAACTGACAGCACAAGAATGTTTATTGCGCATTTCAAATTCAGCGACAGAACGTCGAGAACGACAATGACGATGACGTTCGTCCTTGTTGTGGTGTGTTGGGTACTGTTGTGTAACCCTTTCAGTTTAGTTTAAACAACAATTATTCCGGATCGAGATTGAAACCAGGACCGAGGCCAGAAATTTCTAACCCACGATAGTGTGCGAGTGTGTGTGTTTTCGCGCACTTCGATGCCGAAGAAAGTTGAATCCTTGTGTAATCCTTCAAACCATCTTTGTCGCGCCCGATATGTCATCGCTTGCTCCCTCTGTATATGTATGAATGTGCGAGCTGTTGAGGGAGAGTAGAGCGAGCGAAATTTCCACCAGCACATTTGTGCATGGAAGCGGAAAATTCCCTCCGTCGAATTTCCAACAGCTGCATCGGGTGGGATTTGTGTGAGAAACAAGAAGCGCTCGTTCCAACACCCTCCTCTAAGCCATCTGTGAAGTGAAAATGGCTTAAAACTCATTCACTTGGCAATTTTGCTTGATAATTTGATGATGCGATCATTGGTATCGCGCGCTTTGCGCTACTGTTGCCATCCTGCAGCAAAACATATATCCACACACATATTCTTTCACCGTCGAGGTCGATGATAGTGGAGCCGGTGTGGGATATCACGGTGTAAGTAGGCCATGCTCATTAGCAAATACTCGTCGGAGGAGCAGCGGAGGCATGCGAACATTTTCTTGCCAAACACAATCATCATAAGGAAAATGTAAGTTTTCCTTTTGGTTGTATGAGTTCTGCGTAATTTTCTCAGCTTTTCACACATCAAAGATGTCTGCTTTTGGGTTTTGCCATATCGATTGCAAGGAGCACATATTTAGGAAGGCGAGATGCACGGGCATAAGCGGTAGGAGTATGCGGTGCGTGTGGTTTGTGTGCAGCAAGTAGACGCGTTGAACACATTTCTCTGGCTGTGAGTGTGTGTGTATATTTTCATTATTGTCCGACCACATGTTTGCTGTACTTGGAGGAAAAATCCTATCCCTGTGCAGCAGGAGTTGGATTCACGCTGACAAATGTATGTTGTTTTGAAACCGAGCAGCAGCGCAAATGAACGAATACAATCCGAAGGATGGGAGTAAGGAGGAGCTGTAGCGTGGTTGAAAGATATTCTTGTAAGTTTGAGAAGGTATGTAAGGGAGTGACGGGAAATGAAATAATATCCTTCGGAAATACTTGCAGCTTTGCACTAGTAGTCAAATTTTGTTCAAACACCTTTGGAAGATTTTTGTTTGCATAGGTGGCTTGCAACTTGTGCTTAGTTTGAGTCAATGTAACCTCAGCCGCCATTTTGAAATAAACATACATTCTGTATTTTGCTGGAGGTTTCGTTGTTGGACAAATTATGAGAAGGTGTAACGAAGAAGGACGGTTTAAAAAGACAGCTAAATCTGTTAAATGAACCCCAACGTTGGGAACAAATTTGTATGGGATAAGTGGACATTTCAAAATGATGCAAGGATGGGCGCGTATTGGCTTCTGTGCAATTCCTAGAGCAAAAGTGAACGTTGTGAAAGTATGCAAGAAAACCTAAAATAAGAAGCTTATAAATTGTTGAAATCAATTTTAAATTATTGACCAAGTATCATGTTATGAAAATCCGAAACGAAATACAGAGTAGGCCCCATGACTAAGAAATAGCTTCGTTCGCAAGTAAATCAACTGCGATATTTTTTGAGGTTATTGCAAAAATAACTGTTATCCTGTCTGATGTTTGTACAATATAATGAGCATTACCCTATTTATTAGTCCCACTTTTGTCAGAACTGTATATCCTTGATATACTCCGTAAAAGCCTTAAAAAAACTCGTCCACGAACATACAACTAATCCACTTTCCTATCTCTCCTTTCAGACCACGTTACCCATATCGCCGTCCGCAATACCGTCCACCCCAACGTAAGGAGAACGATGAAGGCGAATCTACCGGCTCCGGCATCGTTGGCTTCCTCCAAAAGGCAAAACAATTTTACGACATCTTCAGAGCAATGAACTCCGCTTGGAAAACCGTCGAAGACCACTACCGCAAAACTGGCGAAGGCATCTTTCCAGAGGATCTGAAAAAAATGAACGAATCGCAACGGATTGCTTTGAACATGTCGACCAATATCAAACGACCACAGTCCACTGAAACACCCACCGCAGAGGATAAGCAACAGGATGCCGGACAGGATAATGATGACGAAACACGTTCACGTCGTTCATCAGACAATGAAAAGGAAGGCTCAGCATTTAACCAATCATCCGAATCAGATTTGGAATCGTTATCATCATCGTCCTCTGGCACCGCTGTAGCGGAAGGACGTTACATTAAGGGTGATCCCCTAAAAGGCTACTATGACTTCGTAATCACTGAGGGTTCCTATAAATTCTGGGCCGCATTTCAGGTAAGATTAGGTTTTCAGCACAACAACTCTAACCAAACAACACAGGCAATTGTATTGCAATTGTAATCCGCTTGCATTTAAATGAATCCCTGTTGCTGAAAACAGAGCCCATGGAATACAGCAGAACGCATCCAGGTGCACACGAACGGGCATAGTCCATCTTCTGGTACAAAGCAACACACGTAATCCACATACACAGTTGCACTCTCTTTCTTTCACTTTTGCATTTGATGGTGCATTGGCATCTAATGAATAAGTCCGTGAACTATTTGAAAAGCCAATTGGCTTGCCGGGGCTTTACGAAACTAGCATCGGGACTGTACATGTCGGTGTACCGAAAAGTTAATGTCCAGAAATCATTATAGATACCTTGATCCCGTGGCCACCCGGTAGAGGCAGAGAAACCGATAAATAGATGTAGAGACGCAGAGTTTGTCCGGATTCGGTGTGGTCCGGATCTGTTTGGGGGGAAAGGATTCATTGTGATTACTTCCGGGATGTGGGCGGTTGCTCTGGGTGGAATTTTTAACTCGACTGACTAAATTTTTGTTCCAGTTTTTTTTTTTTTGGAATAGGATTTTGGTTTATCCTTCATTGGGGAATATATTTCACCATGTAAGTTGAGCAGTCGAATGGGTTTCATTAATTTCATTATTCAGTGAGCCGTTAGGATGTGGAAGTGTATATATGCAGGGGCATAACGACGAGATATTTAGAAGCTAGTTATCGATGTCGTAAAATATTAAACGTGTCGAAAGTAACAGCAACTTGCCAGTGCGTATCATGAGGTGGGGATTGTGTTTAGCGATTATCGAGTGCTCCTTTTTTTGTAAACAATTTTCGATTGAAACGCCAAGGCTTAAAGGCTCTGCATTATTAAATGGAAAATCGCAAACTAGGGGATCGCAAATAGTTTCAGTATTTTAAAAAAATGTTCACTGTTTTTCCAAATTAAATGCGACATTGCTATGTTGGCATAGAAGATGAGCTATTTTGTTATGAACGTTTAACTTATTTTTTGTTAAGGTACTATAAATAGTTGGATTTTTGTTTGTATTATAGTATTATAGTCACGCGTTTAAGGGATTATGAGTTTCCTTTTATATTTTAGGCGCAACAGGAGCACTTGTTTGGTAGATAAATTTTGATCATTCTTGATTCTATAGGTAATGCCCGAACTGAAGGTATGAGAATCTGTTACGTTTGTTTAGTTTGTCTATAATTCACAGAATCTTTTTTGAAATATAGTAATCGAACTATCTTACGTTTATTTTTTGTAAATAGTTTCTTCCTGGAATTAAAAGCGCTATTTTTCATATCACAGATCGTTGAATTGGATGTTCGTACCGGACGACACCAAATACTCGTATGTCGGTTTTTGTATTATTGATATCAATTTCTAAATAGATCCATAGGCACTTAAAAAGAAAATAAGATCTTTGATGTCCTTTTTCAGATCGGAAGAAAGGTTTCTCAAGTATTCAAGGTATAGCTCTTGGGGTCGAGGATCTGACTTATCTGATGTTATAGATCTAGTATTTTTATTTTGATTTAATGGTATTTTACGATCTTTTACGAATTAATACACTTGCGGATAATAACCTAAAAACCAATTTAGTAAACAGATATGGCTAGATATTTCAGATTGAAATGTATTACAGAAGAACTTCAAAAATTAAAAAAAAAAACATTTTTACAAACTCTGATTTTGTAATGTTTTCAATGTCCAAACGTTTTTTTTTTTTTTAACAGAGGAGATTTTCTAATTTTCAAGCAATTCCAATATCCACAAGTTCTGAATATGGAGCAGTTGCCTGGATAAATAAATTTTACAAATCAAAACAATATTAAACAGAGTTAACATAATAAAAAACGCATTTCAGCTTAAAAATGTTACTTACTCTTGAAAGAGCTGAATGTGGCTATAGGCGGATGGTAGCCATGATACAGTTGATGATACTGTGAGGCCCAGGAGGAGAACAGATTTGAAAAGCTGGTTGGTTTCGTACTTACGGCAACTTAAACTGGGTTGAAGTGAATCAGGTCCTTTTGTAACTGTCAATTTCAATCTTGGCTGATGTGATATTATTGCTTTTATAAACGTGTTGTTTGTGGTAGTAGCAACCAATGCAGGTACTGTTATCTGTAAAAAAAAATGGTAAGAATCAGTTATTAGGTGCAACCCAATGATATGCATTTGAAGTATGTAGAACCAAGGTGATAGAGAAAAGAGCCATAAGGTAGTTTAAAATTTGCAGCAAATCACTCGGATATGCTTTACCAATCGATTTTTAAATAAAGCTGTCCTCGAGAACTGTATTTAGTCAAATATGGAAAATTGGGAACAGATCTTTTGTTTGTAAAGTATGTTTATGGGGGGTCTGGCCACATCTACGCATATATATCCGTCCGTCCGTCATCGATATTTAAGCGTAAAATGTTGAGCTCGTAAAATGACATTTTGTGTACACTCCCATGCACTTGAATGGGGAACAAATTGTGTGTTTAACTTTTGAGGTATTCCAAGAAGAGTAAAACGCTGAACAGCAATATATTTATTGAATATTTAGAATCAATTCTTTATAAAAGAAACAAACATTTAGACTTCTAACTCTTTGCGTTTTTTTTTATAAAAATGGTTTCGTAAACGATAAGAATATAATTGCTGTGAAAATTGAAAATAAGGTTAATTAACAAAATATTGCTAGAAGTTTTTTTTAACTTAATTTTGTCTAAATTGCTTTAATCAATAATTTGTATAACCACATTAGTTGGAAATGATTCGTAAACGTGGTTGGGAAGCTAATCAAAAGGATTCATTTGGTATCTCAAACAAATGTCGCACCACGCTGCATGAATTTATTATTTTTATTAGTTTTAGTCTGAAAATTGCCTACTAGAATCGTTAACTTCTATTAAGAACCATACCCACGCATTCTAAATTATATTAAGATCAGGCAAACATGGTATCAACTTGAGTTCAGGCACATTTTAGTTATAAATCCACTATATTGCCAATTGAATTGGGGCGCTATCATGTTGGAAAGTCCATGACACGGGTCCAAACATGTTGTAGTAAGGGAAAGACTTCTCCAGGACGCCCTTATAATGAATCGCATTCATTCTTGATTATTACTATGGAGAAAGAAGAAAAACCGAATTAAATGCTTGAAGCGTTTTGTCCATATTCAGGTGCTAAAAAGTTTATAAGCTTTTTTAACATGCCCCTAGTATATATATGAAGAGTTTCAAAGCCCGCCCACTGAAGCCTTCTCATATTTAAAATACGCGTTTTAAAGGAATCGGTCATACCAGTTATCGGTTCTCTATCGCAGATTGCCATATGCTATTCAGTTCTCAGTTGAGCTATTCTTTCGCAACCCATGCATTTACAGGTAAATTAATAATTTATGTATAATTTCGATTTTTAATTTATTCTAAGGATACTATTTAAAAGCATTAGGTTCGTAGTTTTTGAGGCACACAATCCAAACGGATCCTGCAATTAAAACTGGTCAGGATTATTTTCCGACGTCAAAATTTTACACCAACACGTGATTGAGCGTGGTGTATCGTTCTAAACTGCTTCATCTGTTTCAATGTTAATTTTTCAAACACATATTGTTGTTGTTTTATTACATATATAGACATTATCAAACTTCAAATTTGTTGATTCCGAAAATAATATGATCTACCTATCCAGCTTTCACTAATCAGATTATATAAAAGCCCAGCTTAGAGAAAAACTCTTTGTAACAAAGTCGAATGATATTGAAACGCATATACCTTGGGAAAAAAATTAATAACTGCACACGCTATTCGCTTTCCCACCGGATCACTGAGTCGTATCAGAGTATAATCCAATACATCGTGATAGCTATTTCATTAATTTTCTCTTCATAACCGTTCTATCACCATCATCATACGTACAATCATTTTTTTTCATAACAATATCCTGTCAAACTATCTCCCGTCTGTGCTATTTGCTATAAACAAAAAAAAAAAAACAACAAACGAATTCCCTATGCACATCGCGGGCTTCAATATCCCTATGGTCCCAATTAACAGGCGTTGCTTCATCGTTATAGGTTCGCCTCACCTCAGAGACGTTAAAAAAGTTTTTTTTTTGCCTTTGCGGGACAAAATAAAAACCGCCGTCTACCCCTTTCCCTCCCAAAGCTGCACTTCTCCAGTTTGAGATAAATACTCCAAACAAAGGGCCATTACTCAGGTATTAACTTACAATTAATTCGTTTTCCTCCAAATTGGATTTTATTTCAGAAAAGAGAGTTGGGCGGACGAAACAAAAAAGGTTTTTCCACCTGCTGCCTAAAAGGTTCCCATTTTATTCCCCCGTTCGACATAGGTGGGCCTATACTTTTTTTGCGCATTTTATTCCCTCAATGAAAATTCATTGGAAATCAGTGAACATTTCTGGTCCTCTCTGGTGGATGCACCATCGTGCACACTCCCCGCAATTACACATCCCGTACACATCCTGAGCACGTCGATATGGCAAGAGAATCACGCAAATACAGGTGCATATTGTGACGATGAAGGGTTATGTGGGAATGGGCACCACTCCCAAAATCCTACCCATCCTCCCTCCCCCTCTAGTGGTGGAAAAACAAATGGAAAAGTAGAATCAATTTTCCACAGCAGTGTTTTCGAGCGCTGTTTCGTATAAAAAAAATGTTTTTTTTGTGTTTTGTTTACTAAAAGGATACTGAAGGATACCAAGCAGCAGCCTATATGCTCTACATCAATGAGAATATTTTGTTCGGTGTTTCTCGTTGCTGTAGGTATTTTGTTCGTTATTGTCTGCATTAAATTAATATTTCATCCAATTGGATGTGAGGTGTGTTTGGTCCTTCACAGAGCCTGTGTAGTAATGAGAGAGCCGAAAGCGGAAGGAAGAAGTTTTTTTTGTATTGTCAATTGCATTTTAAACAGAATAATCATATAGAGTGGGAATTGACAAAAAATATATACATGCATATATGTAACCTATATTCAAGGCAATTTTGTAAATCTTAGCGTCTGGGATTTAATAAAACACCTTTAAACGCTTGTGTAGTTATAAAAAGTCTTTCATAAATGAAAATGCAAACTACACACTTGAGATATATCTTTAAAAAAAACTGATTGGCTTGATACTATCAAAACCTTTATGAATGGAATTTGACTTCGTTCATATGTCCACCACGGGAACGTATGCAGCGGGCGATACGTTGAACCAAGGATTATAAAGCCATACAGATGACACACTGCGTGCAAGAAAAATTTTTCTATGGCGGGTCGTACTGCCACCGTTTCTCGTGTGTGCATACCACCCGTCCATAGCATGAAGCTGGTGAGCAAGTTTTTGTTTTTTTTTGTTGTCTATGCGTCATCTGTATGGCTTTATAATCTTTGGTTGAACCAAATCTTTGATAACTGTCACACATTTCGAAGGATACGGATTGCATTTCTCGTTTAATATCGTTTATGATGGCATAGACCCATGATTTAATGTAGTCCAGAGGCGTTAAATTACACCATCCCAGCGGCCAATCGACTGGTACGTTTCTCGCGATAACACGTTCATTGAACTGAGACTTCAATATCTCGACTGTTGCATCAACTGTGTGGCTTGTAGCACCGTATTGTTGAAACCACATATCGCTAATGTCCGAATTATACAATTGCTCAAAGAAATACCGAATACCATTTAACGTAACGTGACGTTCATTTTCATTGATGAAAAAAAAACGGTCAAATTACGCATGAAAACCACACCAAAAAGAGATTTTTTGACATGAGGGTTTTTACCTGTCCAGTTTATTTAGCCGTTTAACCAAATATTCACTTCATCGCTGATGGTGATTTCGCTATATAGAAAACGATGCAAAAATAAATCAAAAAAATATTTCTGTCATGGGTAACCCTGAAATTCAGCTGTTTGTCAAATATAAAAGGCATTCTACTTACTTAAGTGGCGCTACAGTCCGGAATGAACCTGGGCCTCAACCAACATGCCTTGCCAATTAGCCCACTTAAGGCGAGGTCTTCCTATACTGCGTCCGACGTCTGGTTGGGAATCGAAGACTCTGCGAGCCCGAGTATTGGTTTCCACTCGTTCTACATGTCCTAGCCATCTTAAACGTCTAATGCGAAGTTTTTTGACCAGGGCCATGTCGCTGTACAGCTCGTATAGTTCTTGGTTGAATCTTCGTCTTCATTGCCCGTCAACGCAAACGGGACCGAAGATTTTTCGAAGTATTTTCCTCTCAAACCGACCAAGGATTTCTTCATCCGCTTTTGACACGGTCCATGCTTCAGCGCCGTAGAGCAAAACTGGGATGATCAGGGTCTTATATAGGATCTTCTTAGTAGTTCGAGTGAGGGCTTTTCTAAGAAGAAACAGCGGTTGGCAAGAGTAATTCTTCGTTTAATCTCTGACGAGATGTTCTTGTCAGAGTTAATAGCAGAGCCGAGATAGACAAAGTCCCGTACTATCTCAAAGTTAAATCTGTCATTGGTGACGTTCGGTCCAATTCGTCGATGTTGCGTGTCCTTTCGTATTGACAGCATATACTTCGTCTTGCACTCATTTACTGCTAAACCCATTTTTGCCCCTTCCTTCTCTATATTAGCAAACGTGGCTATGACATCACGTTGGGTCCGAACAATGATGTCAATATCGTCGGCGTATGCTAGTAATGAGATGTAAAAACTGTGCCTCTGGTTTGCTCGTGTGTTTTGCAAAAACCTCTCAAGAATCAAATTGAAGAAGTCACACGATAGCGCGTCGACTTGCCTAAATCCTTTTTTGGTATCGAATGTGACGGTGAGGTCGTTTCCGACCCTGATGGAGCAGCGAGAATTCTCCATCGTCATTCTACAAAAACGGACGAGTTTGGGCGGTATACCAAAACTGGACATGGCTCTGTATAGTTCGTATCTGTAAATGCTGTCGTATGCGGCTTAAAATCGATGAATAGGTGGTGGGTATCGATTTGGACTTTTTCGGTTTTTTCCAGGATCTGCCGAAGTGTGAAAATTTGATCGGTTGTGGACTTTTCTGGCCTAAACCACACTGATAAGGGCCGATCAGGTTGTTGGTAAACGGTTTCAGGCGTTCACATATTACGGCAGATAGGATCTTGTAGGCGATGTTGAAGGGACTTATGCCTCTGTAGTTGGCGCAGTTTAGAAGGTCTCCTTTTTTGTGGATCGGGCAAACGATGCTGAGGTTCCATTCTTCAGGCATACTTTCTTCCGACCAGATGAATCGCTTTGGATTAGATGTTAAAAAGTTTCAAACCAAAATTGAAAAAAAATGGTGTTTTTGTTTTTAGAAATTTCTGCATTATTTTAATACTTTCACTTAAACAACCACGTCGGATTGATTTGATTCCTAGATGCGCATATATTCCTGTTAGCAATATTACATCCAAGCACTGCAGAACTAGCCTAATTCATGATTTTCCACTCCAGTGATTTTATCCACTCTACAACAATTATATTGAACACAGAAGAAATGGGCACAGTACTAATATTTTTCGATTTTCTCATGTATATTGCTTTCAAACTTGGTACCAATTTAATTACGAAATAGGATATATGTACATCCCAGTCCGAAGTAAGTAGATTTCTAAAATGTAAGTAAGGAACTTACAATCTTATGAACACATTTTGCTTATGCATGCAATCGATAGCCATTAAGCTTGACTCAAATGTGCGCCAGACTGAACTTAAAGTTCTCCACAATTATTTCCACCATTCACCCCCAAGAACGTAGTTCACATGTACATGCAGTTCAAGAATTTTAAATATTTCAAGAAACATCGTCTCTTCGAAGTCAACTGCAAGTGCCTAATCCCCAATGGAATCTCTCCTTACAATCCAATTTTACTATTATGTTGAATCGATTCGATCGTTCACATTCATCAATTGTCCAGAGAGATCCCAAAAAGTCCAGCAGATACTCAGGTTCTGTACTTTACACACCCCAAAAATTCCTTTAAAATTGCATAATTCCAGATAACTTTGTAGACTGGTGCAGAAGAGGCCAGAAAGAGAAGAGATGGAGTCTATTTTTCTTTTATTATCCCCATAAATTCGTGTATCCTTAATATGGAATGTGCAGTGACATCCTTTATTTTAATGCCATAAATTCTACTTTTTTTTGTGCATTTTTATTCATACATGTCTTTTTATTTCTTTTATTTTTTGTCGGTCGGTCGTCGCATCGCTTCGGTTTGGTTTGGGTCTCTTTGGATTGCTATAAAATGCACACTTAAACGAAAACGACAACGACACCGATGTTGGATACAAACACAACACAATATTACGTTACACACCACTTCTTATGCTGGCGGATGCAGGTTGGAACAGCGCTTTTAATTATTTATTCAACTTTTGCGGCAATTTATTACTCCAAAGTTAATCCCTTGGTAAGCGACTACGACTACATCGACTATCTCGGCGGTGGACGGTCCCTATCGGACGATTCCGATTTTGTTGATACCGATGTACCAACGGAAAATGGTGGTGCTACCCCTGATGCTAGTAGTAGAGTATCATCAGGAACAACGACAGGAGGTGCCTCCAGGAGTCGACAACAATCTAGTGCAGGCTGGTTTGGTTGGCTGCCACATGCGGGACACACGTTACAATTCATCCTCGAATCGATAGAAAAAGAATACAGCGATGAATAAAAAGCAGCCGCCGCCACCAACGCCACATCCGTGAACCGATGCATACAACATTTATTTCCAATATAAATTCATTTTTTTATGATTAATAAATATATACATAGATACATAGTTATGCAGTTGCAGATAAAAAATGTATCAGCATATTGAAGGGGGCACTACTATTCTTGAGGAGGGACATTTTATTTGGATGACATGTGCTCTATGAACACCAAATGAAATTCCTTGTTCAAGATGTACTTCATAAAATGTAAAAATATAAAATTAAGTAGAAGAAGTGTTGAACTTGTAACTGGAGAAAATCACGAGGCAGACCGATAGCCACGAATACTATTTATGCAAAATTGACGAAAATAAAAAGAAAAATATATTTAAAATGATTTTGTTTCACTGATGTAAATTTTATAGCGGCAAAAATATAGTGGATGGATCACAACAAGGTGAAACTTGTATGGACAGCTTTCAAACAACTAATGTGGGAATCAGAGGCTGGTATTATAGTAAATTATTAAAATAGCATAAATCTACCGAATCGATTCCAGGGTAGGGGTGAATATAATGAAAACCATTCTCCCTGACAGACAAATGTAACAAGTACATTTGGACATTTGCACTAGAATTTGCTTCGTCCCGCTATTGTCGTCATCTGTCATGAGGATCAGTCATTAGCACGACAGTGATATAAAATAGTATTTTGTGGATTTAACTATGTGGATGAGTAAATAACGGGGGATTTTTAAAGAGTTTAGTTTTTCAGATTGGCAGCACTGGTTAGTAAAGGCGTCTAAACGTTATCTGTCAAAGTGAAAGATGTTCAGTATACTCTTTACAAATGAGCAATGATTGAAAATTATTGAAATTTATTATCAAAATGTGTGCTCTGTGAAAAATGTGACTTGGTGAATCAATGCGACCTGGTGAATCAACAATTCGTGCTGGTGTCACCAAATTTACTTTGTTGGACAACATTGAACCATCGACTCGCATGCTTACAGTGCGTACCGAAGAGAATATTGCAATCGTAGCGTCCAATACTAATGAAGATCTGGAAATGTCAATTTGTCGCCGTTCTCAGCAATTGGGCATGTGTTACTCAACTACATAAAAAAATTTACGTGTCGATTTGGGTTTGAAAGTCTATAAATATCAACTTGTGCAAGAATTGAAGCCGAATGACAGCTTCATGAAAATCCTCTCCATGAAAATCCTCTGTTTTATCGAAAAACTGTGTTCAGCAATGAGGCTCATTTCTGCCTCAACGAATACGTAAATAAGCAAAACTATAGCATCAGAGCCACATGGCATATGACATACAATAAATGCCATACAATAGTTACCGGTGCATCCCGGAAAACGACAGTTTGATGTGGTTTATGGGCTGGTGGCATCATCTGTCCATTTTTCTTCAAAGATGACCGTGGAAGAAACGTTACTGTCAACGGAGCACGATATTGAGCCATGATACGCTACTTTTTTTTTGCCCCAGTTGGCTGAGTTGAACATGGTTGACATGTGGTTTCATCAAGACGATGTCACATGCCACACAGCTCGTGAAACAATGGAAACTTTGAAGGATGAATTTGGTGAGCAGCTTATCTGTCGAAATGGCCCTTTGAGTTGGCTGCCAAGATCATGCCTTTAACGCCTGTTGAATTTTTCTTGTGTAGTTATGTAGTGGACAAGAAAAACACGATTGAAGCCTTACAGGATAAAACAACACGCGTAATTCGTGAAATTGCTCGAAAAAGTGACGCAAAATCGGACCGTCCGAATGAACCAATTGAAACGGAGCCGCAGACAACATTTACACGAAGTTGTCTTTAAAACGTACATGGCAAAGCGCTATTTATGGATAACAATACAAATTTCGAATAGTTGATGGAAATTTGAGTTTTTTAGTTGACGTTTAAAAAATCACCCGTTATTAGATACCTTTTGATGACCTTTAGTAGTGTTTGTTTTGATCGTGAGCTGCCAAAGAAGCTATACGAGGATCTTTCATTGGAAAGTGGGTGGTGCTACGATCAATAAGACAGTGATATTCCACAAGCATTTTATGATTTCAGTGTACTAGTAAGTACCTGTTGAAGGCCGTTCATAGTGATTAATAATAAAATTCGATCTTTCCGGTGTGTCTTATATCAATTAACGCACTCGATTTGAAAGCTAAGTTGATAAGTTGTGATTTTTGGTAACATGGAAATCGCTGACCATTTTGCAACTAAATTATTACGATAAATTCTATACGATTTTCACACCGAACATACTTGAGACACTTTCATCAGATCACCATCCAGTACGATTTTTTGTAATCGAATGGCAAATTTGAGAAACTTCTCATGACAGCGTTACTCGTGAATGTTTGATTTAATCTGAGTCGGTGATATTCATATAGGACATGTGTAAAGGATAAATCTGAGAGGATCTTGGACCATTATCTATACTTTCTTCCCCACTGAATCCAATCGAAAAGGAAAACCAAGCAAACAGGCTTTTTCGAATGTTGGTTTAGAATAATCTTTAGGCCCTTTTGCGTTGCCGTTTTCAATTCCACGACAAACCTACCCTACATATAATAAATCAAAAGACTACGCAATGGACGTTCAAGACGGATGGAACAAGTAAAACTATTGGATACAAAAGTTCTAGCTGTAGAGTTCTCGATTTACAGCAAGATGGATGTAACGTTCAAGTCGAAAAAGGCCTTGCCCCACTTAAAAGCAATTCACAAAGGACCAGAATTGCTTGATGCTTGTTGTACGATATATCAATTAGCAATCAGTGTAAATCAAATATTAACATCACAAAGCCTTTGCAAAAGGGATAATCATTAACTGATCCAGTCGTATTACAAACCCAAACATTTCGCAGCTTCTATTTACAAGTCCTGGTAAAGTTTGCATAAAAAAAAAATGTAACCCAACGAACAGACGTCCTGTCCTCGTCCTCCTCTTTTGGAAATCGAAATCACTGGAAATTATTTTCCAATTTAAAGATTTTTTATCCCTTTCCCTGTGTCTGTGCAAATGGAAATGACAGTCATGCAAATTGAAAGCCAGTCTCTATAGCTGTACATGTATAGTTTTTTTTTATTATTATTTTTTGTTTCGTGCGAGTACCACAATTTGCCTTAGGGGGATGTGAAATGGTTTAAGTGGCTCCAGGTGAGCACATCAAGCTCATCGCTTTCTCTATATCCAACTGCAGAACATATCTCGCCCACCTTTGCACGCCATTTTGGCCCAACTCGATTTCGCACAGAACTCATCCTCTGAAACTGATTGACTATTAATCATTTAATGGAAAATGCATTGCATTGCCAGTGATGGGGTGGGGTGTTACCCTGGTTGGAGCAGAGGGTTTGCTGTATTTTTCGGGAGGGAACATAGTGGCGGTAATGGTGATAGTGGTGGTGTCGGTGGACTTCATCCAGATGAGATTCGGGATATGATTTTCAATTGAATTTATTGGTTTGGTAATCAGCTGAAGTGGATTGTGACAATTTATTAATTGATTTTTCTCTCATTTTTTTTTTTCAGTGTATGATGCGTTTTGCTGTTATAATTTTGAATTTTTGTGCAACCTTTGAATATTGTGGGAAAAATATTCTTGAAAAGGTAATTTTTGCAATTAAGTTATATATCCAGTCCCAATTTTAATTCAAAAGAGAAAAACATGAAAATATCTTGCATTTACAGGCCTAGCTTCTCCTAGTGTGTGCGAAGTTTTTATTTTTATCCAGTAATAGGAGCACCTCCGGTTTAACGCCGTACCTGAATGGCAAACTTGAGGAACTTCTCATGATAGCGTTACTCTTGAATGTTTGTCAGAATTTCGTAAGATGTGGAGCAGCAAAAAAAAAATATTGGTGTTATGTTTTTGTGTGATAAATATCCACGAGTAAAAGGATTGATGAAATCGCATAAAAAAACTTTCTTGGGTTTACAGACATCAACTGGAATCGGGTTTGAATAGTAGATCACTACTTTAAGAAGAAAACGATCGGACGACATATGTTTTACGATTTTTTTTCTGGGGCTATACATAAAGCTAAACGAGCAAAAAGGAAACGATACAGAATTAATCGATAGTCAAAACATTGGACATTGGACATCACAGTACTTCGCACATGAATGCAACGAACTACAGACACGTAACAGCACTGGCGACAGAGGCCATCGGCTGGGACAGATCAAGACATTAATACAACAGGGAGATACAGACAGATTCATAGAAGGAAAGACATATAAGATACACCTACGTGGCACAGAGGAGGAGACATAGATTAATATAGTCTCATGTTATCGCACAGGTGGCCTCAGATAAGCTGGCAATTTTCGTAGAAAACAAATGCTGCCGAAGCTGGGGCTTGAACCCGCAGCGTTTGGCTTAGCAGTCAACTACGCATTCCTCTGAGCCATGGCCACCTGCTTAGTCAAAACATAGTGCAACACAATCGCACTAGGTCTCGACTATCATTTAAGCAAGAACGACGTGAGAAAAGTGTTGCCAAATGAAATCAAGAAAAAAAAAAAATAGGACTGTCAAAATAACGGGTGATTTTTTTAGGTTTTTTTAGGAATTAAGTTTGTTTTCAGGTTGGCAGCACTGGTTAGTAATGGCGTCCAAACGTCATCTGTCAAATTGAAAAGTTTTCAGTATAGCCTGCCATTTAATAATGAAAAGATTTACAAACGAGCAACGACTGCAAATTATTGAAATTTATTATCAAAATTCGTGCTCTGTGAAAAATGTGACCATATTAAGGCGATCAGCGATGAGGCTCTTTTCTCAATTAGTACGTAAATAAGCAAAACTGTCGAATCTGAAGTGATAAACAGCCACATGACATACAATAATTGCCGATGCATCCCGGAAAAAACGACAGTTTGGTGTGGTTTATGGACTGGTGGCATCATCGGTCCATTTTTCTTCAAAGACAATCGTGGAAGAAACGTTACCATCGTCGAGCGACTTTTTTTTTGCCCAAGTTGGCTGAGCTGAACTTGGTTGACATGTGGTTTCATCAAGACGATGCCACATAGCTCGTAAAACAATGGAAATGTTGAAGGATGTATTTGGTGAGCAGCTTATCTCTCGAAATGGCCATGTGTTGGCCGCCAAAACCATGCGATTTAAGGCCTCTTGATTATTTCTTGTGGGGTTATGTAAAGTCGTAAGTCTATGTGGACAGGACAACATAACACGTGTAATTCGAACACAGGCCGAAATGCTCGAAAACGTGACGCAAAATTGGACCTTCCGAATGGACCATCTGAAATGGAGCCGCGATCAAGATTTACATGAAGATGACAAAAAACATTTTGAATATTTGTTGCAAATTTGAGTGTGTTTTTTCATTTATCCTTCTAATCTTATCTTTTTCAAAACCTGTTACCTATTTATACATTAACCCTTAGAGGTATATTAGTTTTGATACATAGGTTGTAACATAGAGAAATACTTAAGCTAGATATACCTCAAAGTATACGGATCGACTCAGAGTCGATTAAGTCATGTCTGTCTGCGTACGTCCGACTGTAGGTCACCGGTTTGTAGGTCTTAAATTGTGAATTTGTATGTACCATACTAAATCCGCCAACTGCCACGCCCACTTTTTAGAAAAAAAGTTATTTTTTTGGCAAAACGGAATTTTGAAAAAGTGTCTGAACAACATATGCAGTCAATCTGAATATCTATATTTTCTTCAAATAGGGTTTTTATGCCACGCCCACTTTTTGAGGGGGTTTTCATTAAAAATTAACTTTTTTCGGAAAAATTTTAAAATATTCGAAAAAAACTTTGGATGCAAAATCATTGGGTTTGATAAAAGAAATATTTCGTCCATATATCACTAAAACCCATGCCCACTTTTTGGAGGCGTTTTCCTACAAAAACCATTTGCATACCCTACGCCATACCATGTGCAGGAGAAAAACGTTTTTTTTTTTGCCGAACCATACAAGATTTTGATAAACTGTCTGAATGGGAATGTCAATTTTAATATTTCTTTGCCATAAAGTCCACATTTTAGGGATATTAATTTTAAGTATGGGATGGGATAGGGTATAAAACGATTCACACAGTTGATTGTAGCCTTCTCATATGTTTTTGTTTTGTATTTTCGACATTGCTGCAATATATTTTTTTTACTGTGACACTGGTTAAAGTTAAAAGAGTAAAATTGCGACAAATATTTATTGGTGTAGAAAATGTTTTGTTGAGAAAAAAATATTACAACCCTTTCTAACACCCAATTGATGCCAACAGATCAGGAAAATAAGTTCGTCGGTTCAGTATGTTCTGGAAAGGATTGATTCGCAACTTCCGACTGCAAGATCAACATATATATATACCAAAAATTATGAAATTGTGCGCGACTCTTCACTTTCTAGCAAAGGAACCTGTCAAGATTTTTACTTGGCTGAGCTATTTGGCAAATATTTTTTGGCAGGATCCGGAATGATTTCCATGAACGCAATGAGCAAATCGATTTGCTTTGTTTGTATTGATGGAATATTTATTAACAAACATTTTATAAATACCAATTTTCACTCGCTATTTTCTATTTTACCTACATTTTTGAAGCTGAGACCAATTACTGGCAGTTTCGAAGAGCCAGCGTACAGAGCTGGCATCAGACACTTTCCCGTTCCGTGAGAAGAGTGTAGTTTTTTCATATTACACAATTGTTGACTTGAGTATTCATATCAGTCACAGGGACGTGCCAATCGATGTTTTGACAGCGACATGTTTAGATTAAATAATGAATAATACAGAACGTATTGTCTGGGATATCAAACCCCCAGAATCAACATATTTCCAATCCCACACATTTGCAACTAACGTCTTTTTGATTAATACCATCTCAATTACCCCGTTTACCAACGAACCGTATTAAACAGTCTTTAGCCTACAGATATAGTAACTTTTTCGATTTAGAGCATGCCCTCATCTGCTTTGACACCCCTTTTACCACCGCCAATCATATTAATTTCAAATTCACGAGCATTACAACATCGATCTACTTAGATAACCTTCCAACCGTAGCAACACAAGGAGCCAAGGAGTTTACACGAATTTCGATTGAACTACACCAGACCGGCGCGACAACTTTAACGACGTAGGGATATTTTTTTTTTGTTTGCAATAAAATATTAATGTTACCATGGATCCATGATTTAAGAAAAAGTTGCTATAAAATAACATCCTCCATCCTGTCAATCTATCCCAGAAAGTTTCCTTTTCCATTACCTACCTTCCAAGTCTTTGCTTCCAATTTCAACCTTGTAGACGTGTATACCTCCGTTGACAAGTATAACTTTTACCTTTGACAGAAGTGCACAACCTGTTTTTATTCGGAAAACCCACTCACGTAATGCAATGCAAATATGGGTGCGAGGCTTCCCTGATACTTAACCGCATCTACATGCACCTTCAGCAGGCAATCATGCATAAACACCTGAGACTGTACTCTCAAATGAGGGAATGAAGAACCTTAGTGTTCAGTCTTGGTGCGTCGATAAGAAAACTGTGCTAGTCGAATAGGACGGGGAAGGATGGAATCTCAAAAACTTTGTCAGTGTAAGAAATGTCATTGTTGTTCGTGATGGTGGTGGCAGAGGGCGTTTCAGTAACAGCGACAACAAGAGAAGTTAAATGACGAACAAACAATTGCGGTTATGGTAGAATCAAAAGAGCGCTGCTGTCGGAGGAAGGATACGAAATAAACATTTTTACACATGTTTACCTATGCAGACGTAAATATTAACGATAAGCAAATAGAGTTGAGGTGGTTTTCGATGTTTTTGTTTTACCAGTACGTAGTCTTTATGTCAGATCTTGGTAGAATGTGTGATTGTTTGCCTGATATGACGTAAAATGCTCGTGGAAGTTGTAGTCTTCAATTTGGATTGAATTATTATCAGACAAGGAAGAAATTCCTTCATTCATGCAAGCATTGACAGACAACAGGTGGAGAGAATAGATTTTCCTACATTCCGGAAGTATTTTTCGCGATAGAGACTAGGATCGAAAAGTACATCGCATCGGAAACGCCTAAGCGGTACTGTATTACACTGGTATTTTCTTGGCTCATCCCTGAAGTGAGGGTTATCTCAAAGGATATACAAGCTGAATGACTACCGTGCTACCGATTTCTGAAAAAAACGATGGTTCCAAATCAAAGGGATACATGCCACTCTTTTTGCTGTTTAAAGTAATCAATAATCCATTACAAGCTCCTACAAACTCTAAAAACAAACTCATATTCTTAACTTAAACAAAAACTCTTTATAAACTTTTTAAGTAGCTATCCCCTCGAGAGCAATAAATGGGGAAAAGTTTACGTAGCAACGGTTCCGTTTTAACCTGTCGAGTGATTGTCATACCTTCATGTTTGGAGCACAACATTGTCTTTTTCAGTGTTTCACAGTTTTTTTTTTTGCTAATATCACTAACGAACAATTCCATTTATTTGCATACATATATTCATACCCCACTTTTGTTAGAGACTAATTTAAAGGCAGATTGCAAAAAAAAAGAGGAAAAAAACAACTCGAAATACTGAGCATTTTTAAGTGCCACAACCATGATTAGTATGATGGTCTCCTTCCGTCCGAGGGTATCCTTTTTTTTTTGGCAAACTCGGGTAGGGCATTTGAAATGTTAATTCTATCCTCCGAAAGATTTGTTGTCTCTGTTACACATTTGTGATGACACTAAAAATAAAGTTAACGATGGGGTCTTATTTATATGCTCCTTGTTAGTGCAAGATTTTGCACGTGGTTGCTAAATGTGTTATTTTTATTTAAACATTAGTTGATATAACTTTCGAAATTTATGACTTCAATACAAATTTCCTACTTAAAGTTAGCAGGGGGAAGAGCGTTCAGGTTTGATCTTCAAGTCATTGGCTTTAGATTCACAGTGGTTTTGCACAGAAGGTTTAAAAAATGAAATATTTATGCAGCTATCATATTCTAGACGTTTCCAGGGGATTCGTACTTGCACACGTCTTATCATGTCGGGGACATGCAGAGTGAACGATTCACTAGCCGAGGTCTTCGCTTGATTGGACAAATCATCGAGTAGTCATGAACACTTTTTTCTGAACTCAACCCTTCGAATCAGTAATAAATTTCCCTTCCACCATCGTGCCAAAAAACCCCACATATGTATGGTTCTGAAAAAAAAATAGGAGCTGGGTCCTAACGAACCTGTAGTTCAACAAAGATCAAACCATCGTATTGGATATTTAAGAAGGCTAGGATTTATAGAGCAAATTTTCAGTAATGCTTCAAGAGCAAAATTGTGGACGTTATTGAGAAAGACCCCGCGTTAAGTGTTGTGCGCCACACCAAGAATCGACCCCAAAAATTTTTTAAATGTACACCGGCAGCTAGAGCTGAAGCTAATTCTTGTGACATGTTCAGGGTCTAAGGAATTTGGTGATAAAAAGGATGGAGGTATCGATGCACGTGTCTTTAAATGACCGAAAGTTGAATCACAAAACTTTTACAATGCCACAAAACAGCTTTGTCCAAATTACAAGATGTGTAGACTCACTCCTAAAAAACTACACTATAAAACTGAATCGAAAAGATGTCGTGACCTGTAGAGTCTATAATGACAAGAGAAAGAAAGGTAGTGAAAGTCTCTGTCACATGAGGATTTGAAAACTTGAAAGCAACCCATTAACTTTTCTATAGAGATTTCTGGGGACATCCAGATGTATATATATTTGAATGATTTATAGATCTAAAGGTATAAACTTCGAAGGTATAATCTTCTTTCTGTTTGGAGCTCTTTATAAGCTTGAAGAAGATACAATGTCCTCGACTAAAATGTTGTTCGATGTATTATTGCCGGCCTAAATATGTATTGTGATATCACTGTTTCTATGGTACTCAAAAGCCTTGCATGCATTACATTGGCTTTTGCCAATTACAAAACTTTAGTCGCTATTTTCGACTAAATTTTAGAATATGGAAGCTAAAATACTTGTGGCGTTGCCCAAGTAGCACTCGAAAGGCTCAAACCAATAATCCAAAAATTAATCTTCTTAATGGAAATGGATCTTCTTAATGGAGACATTAAATATTTCTCGATAAAATTGTTTTTTTAGTATCTTTCAATGACTCACCCATTATAGCCGATGACTATAACGTCATACATTATAGAAAAGAGTATAGAACTACATGAGATGCGCATCATACAACGAAAATTTTCTATGTGGGTACTAAAATTAACACCCCAGTGTTCACATTGCTACCCCAGCATTAAACAACAGCATAGCCGACGCATACGGTGAAATTTCCCCTTCGCACTCACCGCCCGCGACTAAAACGGCTACAAAATTTTTAGCTGTGATGCATAAAAGGCATACAGAAAACGCACTGCATACGAGAAAAAATGTTCCATTGCGGGTCGTACTGGCACAGCCCGCCCGTACCGTGAAGCTAGTGAGCAAATTTCTGTTTTTTGTTCTCAATGCGTCATCTGTATGGCTTCATAATCTTTAGTTACGCCACACTTTAAATACATTCTGCCCTAGCGAGGTATCCGTCGCAGTGGACCATTTTCCACAACGCATACTACGTCGGAGGTTCAGATTCCTTTCGACTATAATTCGTAAATGCATTCCACAAAGAATTTGTGTCATAGGAAACCGGAAAAATAATTGCACTTAGCTGTCAAAAAGTGCACGAAAAATGCACATGAACACACTTCAACACAAATCCCCGGGATGCGTTGAAAAATTTCGGAGAAATATTCCGAACAGCTGTTCGTATGAATACCTCGAAGCTAAACATCTCCGAATCGTACAAAAACCGAGAATTTTCCGCTCCGACGGATACCTCGTTAGGGCTGATTATGGCAGCCAAACTGCACTGAGCATAACGAAATAAAACTCCCAGTATTTGGTACAAAACTAAGCCTAAAAGTAAGCAACGTTTTATGCTGTCTTTAAGCGAGTACATTTTTAGGTTTAAGTATCTATGCAATACATATTGTTTATTGTCGTTTAGCCTCTAACTATCTTCACTTTCTCGTGTATCCATTTTACCAAAATCAAGTATGTTGCAAAATAGCTTGTTCTATATTTTAATTACAACAGCAATACATGTCCCTTCAAAAGGACTAACGGATCATAGAAATAAGCCAGACTCATGGCATGTGTGAAAGTGGATTTTCCGTTTCCTTTAACTTTATGCAGATTTTTTTTTTTAGTAAACCATTTGAGTTGTTAGTTTTAAAGCAGCAAAAAAAAAGCGATACAAAACAAAAATGTTCCACGATGTTTATCAAGTGATATGCTAGTTTTGGGTAAGCACATACTTGATTGTTCGCCTGGAAATAAATCGGGATTGCACAACAGTACATAGTCAAGAATTTGCTTTATCTATGAAACCAAAGTAAGCAAAAAGTATATAATACAAGATCTTGTGCGCGTAACGTTCAAGGAAATTTATACAAATCTCTTCGGTAAACATCAATGATATGGTTTTGGTTGGGCACAGTTCTCAGTGCGATTCCAAGGGCATGCCTATCCAAATAACGTAGAGTCAACATGAGATGGAACAAAGATACTTGTTCTTTGGTGTTGAAAATAAGGACAAAAAAGAAGGAAAGCAATGTAGGAACAAGTATAAATCGGTATGGAGGTGGTTAACAATGCAATGTGTCCGGATACCAAGCAAAGATGTACTTAAATATCTACAGAGATGAACAACAACACGATAAGAAATGAAGATATTCAAGCGTTGCTATTTTTATTTAGCAAGAGTGGAAAAAAGGCGTTAGTAGAGTTTTTGCGTTATGGAACTTTATATGGAAGGTACTGTAGGTATTTTTTTTTTAATTTAGAAATTTAGATATTTTATTAATAGTACATTATAACACAGCTTGCAAGTCGTATGGCATTGAGTGTTTGATAGTAATTGAGGGTATCTGACAACCGTCTTACCCGATCGGTTGAATTTGCAAAACTTTTTCCAACATAGGTAAACTTTTTTGCACAATAAAGCGCCGAAGTTTACCTTCCCGTAGTACCTTCCCGAGCCGAAATGTTTCTTTCTAACGAAATGCAGGATATCAGCCCAAAAGGTTGTACAAGAGGTGGTGAATAGTGAATAAAGGTAGATTATTTCGTAAATGTTTATGCAGATTTGTTATGCGTTTTATTAAAAAAAAAAAAATTATTTTTGTAAAATTAAATAAATCGATAAAGTATTTGAAGCAAATACTTTCCACTTTTTGGAGGCGTTTCAATATAAAGGCGAATTGTATACGCTACCTCATAGCACATGATATATAAAAACATTGTTTTTGTAAAACCATAAACGATTTTGATAAACTATCTGAGCAAAATGTTATGGCAACGCCATCCCCACTTTTTGGGGATATTTTACTTAAGGATAGAATGATGTAGGATGTTGTTCAATGATTCGAACTTCTCATTTGTTTTTTATCAGATTTCGGAAAAAGGATATCATGCTTTGATTTGTGAAGGGAAGGACAGGTGTCTAGCTACTGGGATAGGTAGAATTTAACGACATCAATGTTGGCTCCCATAACATTTTGTTATCTTTTTATTACTCCTCGCATCATAAGAAAACAAAAAACATTTTGTTTGTCCCATGAATAGTCGACTTATAGACCATGTTTACATGAGAAGATATGTATGGTATGGGCAACACACACTACAAGAGTGTGTTTCGTCAATTTGACAGAAGAAGCGTAATTTCTTGTAGGGTAGTACACATTAAAAAGTTTTAAGTCAAAGGAATTATTATTTTATTTGAAGTTAAAGCGCACAAAAAGAAGGCAAAAAGGTCGAAGCTACAAAATAAAAAAAAACATATCGCGGATAAAAAAAAAGAACAAAAGTTACCTTTTAAAAGAGATGTTCTGCAAAGTTTCAAGTATACCGATTTCTTTCTGAGATATAAGGTCTGCATCTAAATTTATACCTCAAATACAAAATTCAAGCAGCAATGTCAATGTCATACAAAATATAAAGGAAAACGCAGACTTGATTGATATCTAATAATGAACATAACCAATATAAGTATCCACACCCAGCAAAACCATTTCGTTAAAATGTTGATCACAATGTTATAACATTTTGCCCACAATATAATAGAACCCTCAACCCCATTACGTTCGTCGACACCAACAAAAGATAATAATTAACATCAACATTGATATGGACGCAATGCGTTTAAAATTTCATGAATGTAATTTACCACATATTGCTTCGGATCATCTGAACCACCAAACCCCTTGGTCTTGTTGTTCCAATTAATTTGGACACGCAGAGAAACACGTGAGCACTTCTCACTAGTCTCAGTATGGCCCCCAATTGGTGGTTACCTCATCGCTACATGTAATATGGTTGATCAACAGTAAGGAGTATCTCATGTAGCTATGTACTTACATCACCGATGGTCGCATGGAGACAGAATATCCTGCAAAATAAAACCTATATGTTTATGATAACAAATGATATTAATATGCGAGCATTCACAATGTAGATTGATTTTATTGTGTCAGTTATTCAAAATAAAAAGGACTGACAGATGATGTGAGCAGAGTCTGCTATTCAAATAGGTAATGATGATTTATTTTCATATCCGATTGGAGGAAGGTATATATTAGTTTTAACATTAAGTTTATAATTCAGAGAAAAAATGTCGGTAGATATGCCTTAAACGCGATTGATTTATGCCCGTCCGTCTTTACATCGTCTGTGTCACCGATTTTTGAGCCATAAAGAGCTAGAATTACGACATTTGGTATGTTAATAGACTTTCTTTACGACGAAGTAGAAAAAGTGTAAACATTTTCAAAATCTGACAATTGGCACGCCAACTTTTCAGAAAACGTTGTTTTTGGTCAATACAATATCAATATTTCGTCTATATAAAGTTTTTTAACACGCTCACTTTTTGGGGTTTTCGATTATAGGAAATTTCGATGAAAATATTTCAACAACAATAAGATGAATATTTCATATAAAAATTATTTATACACTCGCTAATTTTTTCATGGCCTAGCATGTCATAGAAAACCTCGTTTTTGTCGAACCAGCTGGCTGTTTCATTTGAACATTGGTTGTTAAAGTGTTGATGATACAAGGTAAGACTGGAGATATTTGGTCGATGTTCACGCATAGGTTTTTTTTCTGCATGTGTTCGAAAATTAGAAGGAGATAAATTTGCTGCACCTGATTAGATGTGGGCTATTCGGGGATAATAAACGCTTAATATACAGGGTGTCCGCCGGGAAGGTATACTACTTTGTTTTGCCTCCATGACAGTTCATCTTTTCCAGTCATGAAGTAGACACGTGGCGAATTTATTATAAAAAAAAATTCGATAAACTAAAGTGTTTTAATCGTTAAAACATTTTATCAAGATCAATCGTCGATTACTGTGACGAAGAGAAAGTTAAGTGAAATTTTTGGGAGAAACAACGTGCCAACGATTTTCATGAAAAAATCATAATGAGTGAGGAGGCACATTTTTATTTGAATGGATATGTGAATAAACAGAATAGTTGGTTCTGGGCAATGGAAAGCCCTCAAATTATTCATCAGTCACCATGTATCCATTTAAAGTTACAGTCTGGTGTGCAATTTGGGCAGGAGGAATCATTAGACCTCACTTCTTTGAAAATGAAAACGGCGTTACGGTAACTGTGAATAGGGAGCGATATCGTGATACGATTGAAAACCTTTTAACGCCACAACTACATGCTTTGGGCTTGATTAACACGTTGTATCAACAAGACGGTGCCACATCGCATATAGCCAGGATTATAGTGGAATTACACCGAGACCTCTTTCCACAACAAGTTATTTCAAGATGTGGTGATGTTGATTGGCCTCCACGGTCGCCTGATTAGACTGCTCCGGACTTCTTTTGGTGGTGATATCTGAAAAGCAAGGTTTATGCAAGCAAACCAGAAAATCTTGAGCAACTCAAACAAAACACTCGTGAGCAAAATAATGAAATACCGCGTGAAATGTGTGAGAATGTAATGAAAAATGTGCTCAAAAGGGCTCACATTTGATATTGTATTCCATACATTATTGCCGACATTAAATAATACATTTATCAACATAAGATCTATTCTCTTCCATTTAATCAAAAATTTTAAACAAACAAAGTAGTATACCTTCCCGGCGGATACCCTGCGTTTTTTTTTACAACAACACTTTGGAAATATACTACTGGAAACAAAATACAAGCCAACGGTAAAATTGTTGTTAAGAGCATTGAAAAGGGCTCATAAACATATCCAAGCTATTTATTCCAATTTGTAACGTAAATGCTTGTCGTAAAACCTTAAAATACCTGAAGGTACTACACCTGTTTAAAAAAAACGCTGATTCTAAAAGTACAGGATAAAAGGATAAAATGAAAAAATGTCGATTGTCCAAAAAAAAAGTTGTAACAATATTCAATTTTAAAAATTACAACTGGAAGGTGATGCCAGATCACCGAATATATTTGTATCTAAGCCTATAAACCCAAGGATCTTGTGACCAGTGACCACATCAGAAGGGGTAAATGTTTCTAGCATCAGTTTCGCTGCGTTTTTTGTTTTTACTTCGAAAATGAGGTGGATACATACATACATACCGAGCATGGAAATCTTTTCGGTTTCCTCGACGTAATTGGTTCGATAAATTCATATACGAGTGTATAGTTTTAAAGTCAGAGCCATATTCTGTATTACGTATCAATAATGAAAATTTTCCAATATATGTTTTACTTATTTACTTTAGAAGCGGGATTAAATTTACAACTATCGAATTCGCAACACCCAGTAATATTTTGCATTTCTTAAGTATTTCAGAGTGCCAATTGAAAGGCGATAATAAAAGCAATTTCCAATACAATGACCTGCCCCGAATTAAAGAGTAGATTCCCAGTAAAGCGAAAAAAAAATAATAAAAATAAAGAACGCAATTATAACAACATGTACACCAGTTTCCTGACTCTTTATATCCGGCAGGAGTTCAAAAAAACTCAACGGATTAAAAAAAAAAACAAACGGGATATGATATTAAAATTCCAGAAATAACAAAATAAATAGCAGTGGAGAACAAAAATAAGTAGCATTTCGTTAACATCCATTCGCCATCACATGTTATATTTACACCACGGCGAGCTTAATTAAAAATGCGAGCCAGAGAAAGTGACAACTCGCATATGGACAAAAGAAGGCGGTATTCCTTTGGTTGTGATTTTTGTTGTTGCTGCGGACGTAAAATTGAAATATTTTATAAAGAATTCACACGAAACAAGCAGATGAACACAAGATTAAAAAAACCAAATTAATTTAAATGAGAAATTATTGAATTGTGGTCAGTATAAAAGAGGAGGACTGTAGTTAATTAATATATACATACAATATACATATTTTATATGACAATAACATATTAAATATGAAAGAAAACAATGATAAAGGAATTATTTACCCTCTGTGTATTTCGCTTAAATGGGTGTTTAATTATCATATACATAGGAATATACAAAAATTTATAATAAGTAGAACGGTTTTTTCGTAAAGAATATCCTTGCAGAAATGTATTTGGTATTAATTTATTGGTAGATGGATAAGAATGATTGCATTCGTTTCCTGACCAAAGCAACAGCTCCTTTTTTTTACTTGCAATCATTTTACAAAAATCGATGACAAATCAACTAACAACATACGAAGTACCCTCCAGTTCTTGAGAGAAAGGTGTTCTTAGCTGAGCAGTTCCGATTCGGCACAAAAATGGTGATCCCACCATAGTACAGGAGGTGAAAGAATGAATATTAGAATATGACTCTGGATTCTGGAACTGTAAGAGAATTTACATCTTTCTTAAATAATTAATTTCTATTAGGCATTGCCAATCATAATTTTGAAGGTTCAGGTTAGATTGATTTGCATAGTAATATTCCGGTGGAGGGAATGGCTTTCATCTGACGACTTTCCTGTCGGGCTATACTAATGGGGATTTAGTAAGTAAGATATAAAATCTATTTAGATCCTGGAAGAAGTCCAAGCAGTCCAAATCAATGGCCTATTCATAGTTTTGAAAGCCGCATAAGACAGCATTTATATATACGAAGCATACAGAGAAATGCCTAGTTCTTTACTCACTTACTTCCTTACTACTTACTTAAGTGACGCTACAGTCCGGAATAAACCTGGACCTCAACCAACATGCCTCTCCAATAAGCCCGGTCCTTAGCTAACTGCATCTAGTTACGCACTTCTTGTGTGCGCCACTTAATGCGAGGTCTTCCTCTACTGCGTCCGACGTCTGGCTGGGAATCGAAGAATCTGCGAGCCGGAGTATTGGTGTCCATTCGTGCTACATGTCCTAGCCATCTTAAACGTCCAATGCGGAGTTTTTTTACTAGGGGCATGTAGCTGTACAGCTCGTATAGTTCTTGGTTGAATCTTCGTCTCCATAGCCCGTCAACGCAAACGGGACCGAAGATTTTTCGAAGAATTTTCCTTTCAAATTGATCAAGGATTTCTTCATTCGCTTTTGAGAAGGTCTATGCTTCAGCGCCGTAAAGTAGGACTGGGATGATCAGGGTCTTATATAGGATCTCCTAAGTAGTTCGAGTGAGGGCTTTACTACTGAATTGCATTCTTAGCCCGAAGAAACAGCGGTTGGCAAGAGTAATTCTTCGTTTAATTTCTGACGAGATGTTGTTGTCAGAGTTAAAAGCAGAGCCGAGATAGATAAAGTCCCGTACTACCTCAAAGTTATATCTGTCAATGGTGACGTTCTTTTCAATTCGTCGTCCTTTCGCATTGACAGCACATACTTTACTGCTAAACCCATTTTGCCCTCTTCCTTCTCTATAAACGTGGCTATGATATCACGTTGCGTCCGATTAATGATGTCAATATCGTCGGCGTATGCTAGTACCTAGTTGTACCTATTTTTTATAAAGCATGCCTCTGGTGTTGGCTCGTGAGTTTTGCACAATCCTCTCAAGAATCAAATTGAAGAAGTCACATGACAGCGCATCGTTTGCCTAAATCCTTTTTTTGGTATCGAATGTGTCGGTGAGGTCGTTTCCGACCCTGATGGAGCAGCGAGAATTCTCCATCGTCATCCTACACAAACGGACGAGTTTGGGCGGTATACCAAAACTAGACGTGGCTCTGTATAGTTCGTCTCTATAAATGCTGTCGTATGCGGCTTTGAAATCGATGAATAGTCGGTATCGATTTGGACACTTTGGGTTTTTTTCCAGGATCTGTCGGAAGTGTCGGTAATACTTTCATTAAATGGATTGATATTTTTAACATTTTATATTGATCAAGTTATCACAGATTAATAAACTCATAGCCGCTTTTAAACAATCACTGGAATATTGAGTAATCTCAGCGAGTATATTTTGTTTATTTAATGAAGTAGCGAGTAAAGCCCTATGAAGTAGTGCAGTTCAAACCACTCAGGGGCGTCCCTTATGCCTAAAGCGGCACTCAAACTTGACTAAATTCAAAATGAAAGAAGTTTAAGTTAAAGAATTTAATGGCTTTATGGAGTCCAAACCCTCGGTGGAATCAACACACAGCTAATCTTATTAAAGTAATTGTAATTCGTTCAAGACTTGAATACAACCCGCACATCTGGACGGGTGCTACTTCAACTAGCTTGATGTTACTCCATCGAGAACAACACCACGCTATTAAAGTTATTGACAAAAAAAGTAATTTGTAGCCAAATACATTCGTTCGGAATGTTGGATGCCTTGCAGTTTAAAAGATTTAAAAGATTTATTTAATTCGTTTAGGACCCGCTCTAACGAAAAAAACCTTTAAGCTCCTCTGTTGCTCTCGAAAAAATAACGCAGTACAAAGAAACGCAATCATCTCAAGAATGAATAATCTTTTACAAATCCAGTTTACGGAATGTAATTGTTTGTATTTCTACTAAAATCGCAAGGATTTTTTTAATTTGGTTCTGCGTCAAAGATCGAAGGAGTAAGTCTATAAGGATCATGCTAAAAATACATTAGTTCATATCATCAGCCCTGACAGGTTTAACATTTTGTACTGCCTCCAGTCATCTTCTTATTAAAGCCTCTATTTAAATCTCAAACATTGAATTTCATTGTCTTCCACCATAAATAAAATCCCATTTATCTGGTTACCCCAGTATGCACGTTCTCTTAAAAACTTTAAAAATCCGACGTGATCACGAGTCTCACCGTCTCTTAGCGGTTTTATGTTCCATTCATTCCGCCCATAAAATATAAATCTACGTGACCACTCGATTCTCTTCGTCTACACAACTTCTTCATCATTATCACCGTTCACCGCACTATCGCCATCATCATTATCATCATCTGTTACCCACACCTTTCTTCGTGTACCAAGCAACGAAGAAGCAACAGAAAATCATTTCTTCGCTTCTCCAAATGTATCCGGTTCTTGCATGGCCATGATCTTTTCTACGGACCAAACCAAAGTGTAGATAGTTTGCACAAGTCTTCGACCGCAAGAAGACCTCAACGAATGAATTTTTTGTGCTTCCTTCTCGCCGTAGTCGTTCCTGCAGTGTAGTTGTGGAGAAATCCAATCGGTTTGGATGCAAACACGTCGAATATATCGAAACTATTCAATTTGAACAGAGTCCGTGTGTATCTGCAAGAATTGCAAACCGATTTATCATTTTCGGTCCACCGTGAGAAGTTCGTTTTTGTATTTTTTTTTCGATTCCTTGTATCCTTGTTTCCTGTTTTTTTTTGTTGTTTTCCCAAACACATGCTCTAGTGCTCTCAAGTATTTTGTTGTTGAAGAAGAAAAGTTTTTTTTGTATATGAAACTTCAAAAGTAGTATCTACGGAAGAGATACAGCCGTGAAAGAAAAGTTTTAAAGTGCAAAACTTTTTTTTTTTTTGTATTTTTATTTTTTTTGCTGTTACATATCCGTTTGATCTAAAGAAGTTAGTTAACAGGGCAAAGTACACGCAACAAAAAAAATAGTTTTACCAACCACATTGTGACGTGTGAACAAGTGGAGAGACAGAGTGCAAGAGTGAAGGAAGAACAAAAAAAACTACAGCAACAGGATACTACCACCGCAAAAAGAAAAGGATCTCAACTGCAATTTACCATCAAGTGTAAGTACTCACCATTCATCACTTACCATTAGAACACCACCATAGAACTACAGAAGCAGCAGTAGCACCATCACACTTCTCTAATCAAGCGGATTATCCATGAATGATTATGGTGCAAGGAAGTATCTATATCCCTTGTATCTTTGTCGCCCCCTTTGCTCTAGGTGTATGTGTGTGGATTGGTGAGTGAGCTAGCGTTGCTTTGGTGGAACGAGGGTTTATAGTGATTATAGTCACCTCACATACGCTTCTTTAAAAGGTTCAACGAATTGATAAATGGCCAAGGTGCCCAAGAATGAAGGTGCGAAATAAGGATGAGCTAGTAGTCAGGAAGAGAGAGAGAGATAGAAGCTAAAAATGATTCGTGAACAGGAAGGATTTTGTGCACTTATGTCGAAGAAATGGTAAATTTTTCAAACTCCCTGCAGGTAGTACATGGAATTTTAGTACATGGTTGAGGGACCTTAAATGAATCTGCACGTTCCAGTGTTACAATGGTGTATGCTGTGGTAGGGTTAGAGCTTGTGGTGTAAAAATTGAATTTATGTCTAGGAATGTGTAGGAAAGAGGAAGGAAAAAGCTTTCGGAATTTTAATAGGATGTTTATAGACGATTTGATTATTGGCACGCGGAAGTGATGGGAGTACCTACATAACAAAGCGAAAGTATAGTAAAGATGACTTTGAGGTATCTTAATAGTGTCCGTTTCTGAAATGTGTTAAAAGATGTGTTTCCAGGTAGACAAAATGCTTTGGAAGTCACTTTGGGTAATGGATATTATAATTGACCGTTTGAAGATTATAGAAATTTGTTATTTGATCAGAAGGGAATCTACTATAGTGTTGATTTAAATCATTTTTTATGGATGTTTTTAGTGTATTCGCAAATAAATAACCCAAGAAAAATACAAAAAGCTGTTCTCATATCACTAATTCAACTTTATAAGTTCAAAGTAGTTTGAGCACAATGAGAACGAAACATCGCGTGACAACTTTTGCACCACTTTGTACTGTGTATTTTGAAAAATAAAATCTGGAAGTTACAACATGCATCTTCTATTAAGCCTTCGTGAGGAAACTAACTATTTGATGTCGTACTATTAGAAAGTTCGAGGTATTCGGAAAAAATATCACTGCACTATAATTCGTAAATAAATTCCGCGAAGAATTTATGACAAGGGAAATCGGAAAAAGAATTGCACTTAGATGTCAAAAATTGAACGAAGAATGCACGTTAACGCACTTCAACGCAATTCAACGGGATGCGTTACAAAATGTCGGAGGAATATTCCGAACAGCTTTTCGAAACATTACTTCGAAGCCAAAATCCTCCGAATCGTACAATAACGAAGGATTTTCCGCTCCAACGGAGTCTCTCCAAAGGGAGACTTACACCGACGTATGGCGGTGATGGATCATTTAATGCTGAGATTACTATTAAGATTATTGCTGGTTAATAATTGGTCCATCATTCCTAGGATAATTGGCACGTTGGACCATTTGTCCTTCTACAGTTTGTTTTCTTGAAAGTATCAAGTATGAGTAATGATGTATATGTAGCCAGAGGCTTTCTTGAAATATAATGTCAAGATTGGTACCCTGTCTGGCAACCTCATTAGTCTTTAGATGTCTCGCCACCAACAAGAGCTAAATGTTAAAAGGAGCTCTGCCGTCTAGATAAGAGTTAGTCGGCATTCGTGAGCTTCTTTTGATGTAAATGGAATTGAAGCGATTGCTGCTTGACTGAAACTGCAGTGTTACACTTCAGCCAGAAGAAGACTTTATGAATTATTACGATTTCCACTCGGAAAAGCTAATATGATCGGGAAGATGAAATTATGAGTTAAGCACCTCGAATATAACGAACCGAGTTGTCATTTAAAAAAGAGTACGACACCCAAAAGCGACGATTGGTAGTCTGAAAGGTACATTCGAAAATGAGTTGGTAATTTCGTGGTAGGATCTTTGTGTGCCCACACAAGCGATTCTTTTAAGATGATGCACACAATCTCAAAGATGCACAAGTTGTGAGCTGTTTTCCTATGATGTCTGGCCATACTTGACTGTATAAAGAGGCTTACTTGATCACCATCATCCCTTAACTCAATTCACATCTTTTCCAAACATACAACCACCCTAAAAGAATTATGCTCTACAACTGGATTTAAAAAATTTATATTTCTGACACATGAGGTTTGGACAACATCTTTAGATGGCTGGAATTTGGTAATTGAAAAATCGTTTTCTCAAGATATATTTGGTCCCTTAAGGCTCAGTTTTTCAATGCGAGTTCATCCTCGTTTTAGGATAACCCACGAGTTAACCAACAATTTTGGTGAATTGACTCTAGATTAAATTGTCTTGCAAACCTTAGAGCTAAGTCATCACTACTACTGTAATGACGCCAGTTGATTTATTTTGTTGTAGTTTTTCCCATGTTACAATGTCCCCAACGTTCCTCCTGTGCGGTTCTCTGTTTTAAACATAATAACCTACGTTTAAATGGAGTATTCTCGCAAGCCGATATATTTTTACATTTTCGACATGTGAGGTCCGGGGTGCCTACCTTCAGCTTGCAAGAAAACGCAAGTATATGAATATTAAAGCCAAAAATCCCGCTCTTTTCAGAATTCCTCTAACTAAACAGACCGGCAAAACCACTTTTATTGCCCAATCTAACCTAAAACTCATTTTCATTAAAAATTCCTCAAAAAAAAAATAAAGAAAAACTGAATCATAAAACAACTTCAACCGAAACAATATCTACCGACTCCTTTTCATCACACACGTGTTATAAACTACTTTCATCCCAAGAAGACGCAATGAATCGCGTTCGTGTGGTGATCGTTAAATCAACTCTTCAGGGTTTGCATACCGTCGCGCATGCGTTTAGCTTTTGAGTCACACTTGTGCCCGAAAATGTACTTTCACCGAACGAAAATGGATTCTTCTCTCTGAATCATCAAAAAGACGTTTAGTGACGAGATTTTTTTTTTAAGTCTGATGAATTCCAGCCATTACTAAGAAATTAGTGTCAAAATACACGTCCATCCAACAATTGATTTCTTGGCAAAGCTCTAATCCGTCTTTTGCTAGCTTCCTGCCTACTAACCATGTTTTTGTGACAACACATCTCCAATGGGCAATTATTCGCGCAGAGTTCACACTAATGGCGAACAGAAGAGGCGAGTTCGTAAGACGATTAAAGCGAATCGCAAGATTAAACACACTTAGACTGTAGGTAGGCAGGTTTTTGTGTACACGATTTAACACTTTTTTGCTGCTGCTGCTTAGGGTAATTAAGCGCAAACAAGTGGGCAAAAAGGGAATCAAAAGTGTGTGTTAATGACATTATGAGGGTATTCGGCTAAAGAGGTGTTCGCATGGCCCAGTTCAAGGTTTTCTTTTCTCCTCTCTCTCTCTCTGTTGTTTTATGTTTGATTGTTGTGTCCCGCCGAAGCTTTCAATCAGGTTTTGGTCTTGAGGATAAGGAGTCTTTGGTGCATTTCCCATGAATGAGTTCTTTTATTCAATTTTGTACACACCTCGGTGACTTATGAACTCTGTCACAACTATTTCCTTCTCTCTCGTCTCTGTGGTGATGGTTAGTCAACCGCTTTCGCTGTGGATAATTAATTAAGTTATCTGGTTGTCGGTTGGTCAATCGTCCGTCGTAAACTGAAATAGGGTCGCTTTTGTCGGTGGATAGATGGACAGATGATGGCAATGATTGATTTGCATTTTAGTGCGGGAGAAACGTTGGGAAGAGCAAAATTCCTTCGGGGCAATAACACGTTTTGTGTACACGTCTCCTATTCCAAATTGAAAGCATGTGCTAGAGCGGAAGCAATTTACCTCTGAGGATTGTGGAGGAGGGAGTCGGCTTGTGGTTATGCATTCTATGGAATTTGTGGAATTTATAGATTTATCCAAAATTTCATGGTAAGTGGATAGTTTTGCCTTTGGCACATGTATAACGTACTTTGGATACCTACATACTATGGAATCTCAGCTGATAGTAGTTAATACGTCAAAGAACCACCATGCCAACATATAAGGGGGAATGAGAAAGGCGTATTGAATAAAATTTGTCATTATAAGTTAACAAAGTGAAACTACAAGACATTATGACGACTATGGTGTATGGCATTTTGGTGAAAATGCGTTTGTTTAAGAAATATTTTGTACAATAAATGTATTTTGCCATTAACAAATATTACAGCTTTTGAAACTCCTCAAAAGAATCTTAATGCTAATTCCCTTCTCCGCTGTTATTTAACTACCCATCAGCAAAACTGTTACCGAGTAGTTGTCGTTGTAAGACGCCCATTTTACTCCACGCCATTGGGATTTAATCCCTTTATGGATGCCACCAGGACCAACAAAAGGATTGTCTGGTTTACTGGTTCGCCGAAACAATCGAACGCCTTCTAGAAGTCGGTGTGATAATTATACCTGGTCTTATATGTTTTTTTTAATTAAAAGAACTACAGGGTATCAGCCGTGAAGGTATACTACTTTGTTTATAATTTTTGATTAAATGAAAGTGAATGGATCTTATGTTGATAAATGTTTTATTTAATGTCGGCAATTATGTATGAAATACAATATCAGGTAAATGTCCGCCTCTGTTAGTCCCACAAATGCGAGCCCTTTTGAGCACATTTTCCAGTAAATTCTTTTAAATTTCACGCGGTATTTCATTAGTTTCATCACGAATATTTTGTTTGAGTTGCTCAAGCGTTTCTGGTTTGTTTGCATAAGCCTTGCTTTTCAGATATCACCACAAAAAAAGTCCGGAGCAGTCTACTCAGGCGACCGTGGAAGCCAATCAACATCACCATTTCTTGAAATATTTTGTTGTGGAAAGGGGTCTCGCAGCAATTCCATTGTAATCCTGGCTGTATGCGATGTGGCACCGTCTTGTTGATACCACATGTTAATCAAGCACAAAGCATGCAGTTGTGGCGCTAAAAAGTTTTCAATCATATCGCGATATCACTCCCCATTCACAGTTACCGTTACGCCGTTTTCATTTTCAAAGAAGTAAGCTTCAATGATTCCTCCTGACCAAATTGCACACCAGATGGAAATTTTTAATGGATGCAAAGGTGACTGATGAATAATTTGAGGGTTTTCCATAGCCCAGAACCGATTATTCTGTTTATTCACATATCCATTCAAATGAAAATGTGCCTCGTCACTCATTACAATTTTTTTAAGAAAATTAGGGTTGTCATGGGCTAGCTGTAACATTCTACTGGGATATGTACGGCCGGCGGCGTAAATGGTCTTGTGTCAACTGAATCATAAATGGAAACAAATGCAAATCCTTGTGCAAAATTGTGGCCAAAGTTGTTGTTTGAAGACCAAGTCCTGAGCACGGCGTCGAATTTAGGTTGATGGATTAATTTGAATACTTCCTTGAGCAGCAGTAATGTTTTCAAACGATCTTGCAGAACGTTATGGTCCATGCTTGAGCCTATCACCTACAGGCCCTCTTTCTTCGAAATCATTCACTACACGATAAATAGTGTGTTGGCAAGTTGTTTGTCCTTAAAATTGCACTTAATTTTCTAATCGTTACAGTAATCGATGATTGATTTTGATAAAATGATTTAACGATTAAAACACTTCGGTTTATCTTATATTTTTAAATAATAGATTGCCACGCGTCTACTTCACGACTGCCAAATATGAACTTTGCAAGACTAATGTTTACCGAAATGGCGGCAAAACAAAGTAGTATACCTTCCCAGAGGACACCTTGTAGCAATCAGTGTGGATAATTCTACCCGGTTTTACGTGTTCTTATTAGGGAAACTAGCACTGCAGTGCTCTGATCTTTTTTGGGGCATACTTCCCACCTTAAGTCGCCGAATCTATCTTCAATTAGACCTAGCATCTAGGGGCTTGTTGTACTTTCTTCTCCCGAATTTGCTCTCTATGATCTGGACAATTTTTTCTGGCCCTCCAATTCGCTCTAGGGCTTTCCAAACAAATCGATAATTATTGTCTCTCGGCAATAATTATAACACTAGGCTAAAGTTGTCTGGGACAAAACAATCAGAAGGAAACCAGAGTCAAAATCAGAAAAACTAACTCAGTTATCTAAATGATCTGAACTATGATATGAACTTTAGCCTTCGAGTCGATTTTTCAAATCATAACAGTCAATAGGTCGATCCATAGATATAAAAAATCCAACATGTAACCTATGCAAAATATATCCCATACAACATGTAACCTATATGTGTTAAATAATAGATAATTTACAACAACCCAGGATCTTCTAAATTGCGCACTTAAACAGTGCTATCATCTTTTTAAAAATTCTTTTCGAAATGCAAATTAGAATGGCATACATTGAAAAAAAGTCCGCACAGCCGTTACACATTACACAACTACTAGGCACACATTACAGTATCTGATGTCACATAACCCTCGCTTTAAAAAGCAAAATGCCACCCATAACCACATCTGACTCATAATTTACCTTTACGTACCGTCTTCGTACGGGTACATGTCTACTTAAGGTTCGTTTTCCGTTACTAGACTCCAAAGCATAAAGACCGGCATATGAATACCAAAGAAAACTAGGAAATCGCATTCTTCGCGATTCCCAAATGATCACTTTGAGAAAAATGCATTCAAAGCAGGGAGGCAGGCATGCAAGCTACCTCTCTTCCAAGTTGCGCCCCTCAAAACAACTCTTGAAAGAAAATGATGATGATGATGGCTGATGTTTGTGATGGTTGATGCGGCTGATGACTGATGCAAATTACACGCGGCGGCGTCAATAATTGTCATGACCTTATTTCACACACTTGTGCATCATTCCCCCCCCCCCTCTCTTCTAACAATTTGAATAAACTAATCCAAGCCCCTTCTTATCTGTATTCTCGGTGGAGTTATAGAAATTGGCCAAAGGAATTACGCGCCGCATTATAACCCATCAGTGAACATGGCCAAGCCAGGCATCAGCGCAGAAACCTATTCCATACTCTCATTGGGCCAGGGAATTGATGTGGCGCGTTGCTTTTTGTATTCTACTCTGGTACTCCGGCCTTTCTTTCAATCGTGATTGAGGACGCGCCCCGCGCTCCAATTGGTGTCGATGATTATTATTGATTTGAAAATCAATTTCAATTTGATGGTAGACGGTTGTTTTTATTCTCGGATACCAAAACGAACGAAAAAGGAGCAATTGACTGGTGTTTAATTGCTGTCCATTAGAATCTAAATTAAAACTAAAATTCTGCGGGGAATTAAAAATTAATTACAAGCGGAAATGGAACCGCCAGAATTTCCATTTTATTTTTTTTAGTGAGGGGAATAAAATTGGAATTTCTGTTAGATCGTTCACTTTATGGATGAGAGATGGTGAACATTAATTTTAGAAATCGCTAACAACTTGCGGTGGACGGTTTGATTGATGGATTTTATTTCGAATTTTACTGTTGAAATCGAAATGTTGGAATGATTTCAACAACAGTTTTCTTTTTATTTTGTTAAATAGGAGAAACTTTAATTAAAACGTTATTTCTTAATTGGAGTGCCAAAGTGAAGGTCATTGGCGGTTCTTAATGATGTTGTCGAAATGGAATCTGGTACATAGTTACTAGCTTTGATTTTAAGGGGAATGGTTATTTAATGTAATTGGGATAAACTCACGTGGAGGTTCACATGAGGTTGGTAAAGAATGCATACAAAGGTAAGCCGTTGGATTTTTTTTTTGTAAAATATCATCGTTGTATGCATTTCTGTGGTTTAAGCGGTTTTCCAAGTGGAATTTTATGAGACATTTCATAAAATTTATTTTATGTATAGTTTTAAGTTTTAAAGATGTGTATAATGTGATTTTCCGCCCTTAGAAAAAATGTGATTTTCCGCCCTTAGAATGCGGTCAAATTTACCTCCTTCACAATGAATCGCAAAGAGAGTTTTCGACAAACAGTTTTTTAATACAGATTTATAAACGCATTCAATTTTTTATTCAAATTTTGAGATAAAACCACGCATTGGCCGTTGAAAACTTTAAGGTCAATTAAAAAACGAATTTTTTTTATAAACAGACTCATTTGTACTCAGCCATTGACCCTGTTTTTAATTTTTCACAATGGGCTAAGTGGCGCGATGGTAAGTGTGATTAAATGCCGCATAGAAGGTCTGGGTTTGACTTCCAGCCGTAGCAGCACCTAAATGATTTTTCATTTACATTTTATTTTATTTTCAAATAACCCGATATAGTATTAATTGTCAAGAAGAGCTCATATCAATTTAGCCGCTCGGAGGCGGCGTAAAACGGGAAGTCCCGCCATCGTGCAGGAGGTACTCATACACATATGAATCGTTGTGAGAATGCTCGGCCCTGGGTACTCACAAGTCTGTTGCGAAAAAAATGTATACTTGGAAACTCCACAAATATATCTCCAATAAAGACAAACCCCTGAGAGGGTCTTCTTTGAAAAAATCATTAATATTAAATCTAAATAATTCTGACGGAACTATTACTTACTTAAGTTGCGCGACAGTCCGGAATGAACCTGGGCCTCAACCAACATGGCTCGCCAATTAGCCCTGTCCTTAGCTAACTGAAATCGTTTCCGACCCTGATGGAGCAGCGAAAATTCGCCATCGTCATCCTACACAAACGGACGAGTTTGGGCGGTATACCAAAACTAGACGTGGCTCTGTATAGTCCGTCTCTATCGATTATGTTGGGTTTTTCCAGGATCTGCTGAAGTGTGAAAATTTGATCGGTTATGGACTTTTCTGGCCTAACCACACTGATACGGGCCGATCAAGTTGTTGGTTAACGGTTTCCGTCGTTCACATATTACGGCAGATAGGATCTTGTAGGCGATCGGTCGATCGGCGATCTTGTTTGCGGATCGGGCAAATGATGCTGAGGATCCCTTCTTCAGGCATACTTTCTTCAGACCAGATTTGGCTTATGAGTTGGTGGATGTTTCTTACCAAGTCATCTCCGCCGGGTTTATAGAGCTCGGCGGGAAAGCCGTCATTTCCGGCAGCCTTAGCCTTCAGTTTAGATATTGTTATCCTCACTTCACTCAGGTCTATTGGTTGGTAGTTTTCCCAGTCGTTGCCAATATAGAAGGGTTCATTCTGCCTGACAGTGGAATGTTGTTCGTCATCGACGTTTAACAGTCTGCAGAAGTGGTCTCAAATACGATATTTCTTTGTTCATCTCAACACAGGATTCTGTTCGAGCCTTGTTTCATTGGCATTGACGTTTTACACTTTCGTAAAACTTGCGAACATCTTTCCTGGAGTGGCACCTCTCTATATCCTCGATCGCGCGCTTTTCTTGCTCTTTTTTCTTCTTCTTTCTAAACAGCCGGTGTTCTTCCCTTCTTCTCTGCCTATAGAGCTCAATGGCAGCTCACGTCTTCACTTGCAGCTTAGCCTTGTAGGCCTCGTTCTTGGCTGCGAGCATCTGTGGGCATTCCTAATCAAACTAGGGGTTTATTTCTGGTTGGCGCGAGAAACCTCACATCAGTTTCGGCTGATCTAATGGCTAGTTGGCATCGTTGCCATTGTTCTTCGACATTCGATGATGATGGTATGGTGTTAATAGAGAGGTTTAGGGATACGCGTTGCGCGAAGGTCTTGGCGGTCTCTTGCAATTGCAGTCATTCGACATCAAATCTTTTTTTTGAGCTATTTATGAAAAAAAAAAAAATTCTTCAGTACATAGTCAATAAGATCCCAGCTTGTTCAGATGAGAATTTATGTTACAAGCCTTTACTATCCCGCTTAGTATGATCCGAATCGCAAGGGGTACTTTCCTTGAAACTAGTGACTTCATTATCAGTCATCATGTAGATTCACATTATTTTGTTGATGAAACAGCCTTCAACAGCCATTGGACCTCCGTTAAACGTTTACGAAAGTCATAATCGATTAGAAATTCATCTAGAAACAAATAAGAACAAACTAATCAAAAATGTTATAATATTCGATACCATGCATTAGATTATGCAAAACTATTGCAATTCGAGTGTAATTTACAATTATTGATTTTTTTGTTGCATAACTTCCGGCGTACACTTAAACTGAAAATCATATTGTTTACCACTTTTAATGCAATTTCAGTTAGCAAAAGATATATAAAAATTGTTAACATCTATATATTCATATAAATATGCAGTTATATTTAATTTAACAACATATTACCCACACAACAACAGTAACAAAGCCCTAAAAAATACACAACCGTTCCAACCCACGCCTCAACATTTGAAATTCAAACGCGCATTCAAAGTTCATTGCTACTTTAATGACTCCCAAACACACTCTCATAAACGTGACTAATTAAAATAAATCTGTTTTTGTTTATTTGTAATGTAAATGTTTAAAGTATTTGGTTATACTTTTGTTGTGCTGCTTTTGTTACCACAAATGAAAGTAAAACTACAAAAAAGAATTGCATAAGCTCTATTTCGATATACATCTGAGCCAAAATGGTTATTAGTTAGATACCATTTGTTGTTGAGTTTTTTTTTTTAGAATTATTCCAAATCCTAATGTCAACAACACGTTAATTTATTCAATTAAATCGAATAGTTGGATAATTTCAGTTGACCTATCTGTCATTTGATAGGCTGTGGCTTCTTATGTAAATTGTTCTGTGAAGAACAAACCTTCATTATCATAAAAATCAATTTTTTTTAATAACAGAATACAGTATATGCTAATGTCTAACGGTCGTAGTAATAGTGATTCCATAAATCATTATATCGACGTCTGATCTAATCTCTTTTAAAAGGCAATGCGTTATTCTTGTGGAAAACTGGGTCGATAAAGATTGGAAAATGAAGGCTTATGGGAAGAGGGAGATGTTCTATTTATTTAAAAATCAGAGGGGTTTTATGATGTGAGATAAATAGCTGCATAATTTTATTACGTTTGAATATTCAAAAACGTATTCAATTTTAGACAATTTGACATCAAGCAGCCGAAATCTTTCAACTCCAAAACTCAAAACGAATAACTCCGCAAAGAAAGATAGTTTTTCGTCAAGTCAACTAAACTATGGAACAAGTGAATACAAACAAGTGTCAAAATATCAAAATTCCACTTCACTGCTATGTCATGGTTCGCAACATGTTCACCTCCCTCATTTCTCTGGATACACCATTCTCATGGACGAAAATCTACTCAAGCTCACATTGTAAATCTATCCGCTACACATGTTTGTCTGACTCTTTGCCTTGCCGTCCTATTCATCATTGCACCTTCGCGCCCCCTGTTATAAAGATATATTATACAAAACGACTTTACAAATCAGAAAAAGAACTATCATCCCGTAGATACGTATACTATTTCGCTTCTCTCAGTCTCTCGGATACAATCCCAATCCTAAAGAATATACTCCGAGTCTGAATAAAAGAACAGCACTTTCAAGAAAAGTAGATTTAGAGAGAAAAAATGAGAAAAAAACAGTTTCCCGTTAATCTATTGTTTGCACTACCAAAAGAGGTAAAAGCTATGCCGTTTGCGCCGCGCCATCTTTTTTATCGTTTTTCTTCAAACCATGTGATGCATCATGTTCTGCCATAAAGCGTCATTAGTGTTCACCGTCGTTGCTCATTGTAACAACTTCGTGTCAGATGAGGTGTGTGTGTGCTTAGTTCGGATACTGGAATTTTGTTCGTGAAGATATGAACAAAACAAAGATGAAAACATTAATACAAACGAAGAAACGTGGTGCTGGAATTGAAATGGGATTAATATAGCAATCTCAATCAAATCGTGGTTGGAGGAGATCCCGAGATGGATGATGCCATAGCCCCCTGACGACTGACTGCTGATCGATGGAGTGTGCATAGAAATTGAGTTTATGGGATGATGGGAGAGATGGCGTTCGCTGATCTGGATTATTGTGACTTTTGATGAATTTGCGGTTGGACTTGTAATTGACTTTGCGCGGCAAATTGGGATTGTGTGAAAATGCGGAGGCTATTGAAAACTTTATCCTTTTTACCGATTGCTATATATTTAGCCGAATATTGTCGAAACAATTGAAAACTTTACAACCGACTGAAAATACAATGAATGACTATATGTTTTAACTACTTAGTTATGTGGCGCTACAGTCCGGAATGAACCTGGGCCTCAACCAACATGCCTCTCCAATTAGCCCGGTACTTAGCTAACTGCCTCCAGTTGCGCACTCCAAGTTGGTTGAGGTCGGCTTCTTCTGGTGCGCGCCACTTATTGCGAGGTATTCCTCTACTGCGTCCGACGTCTGGCTGGGAATCGAAGACTCTGCGAGCCGGAGTATTGGTGTCCGTTCGTTCTTCATGCTCTAGCTTGAACTTCCAATGCGGAGTTTTCTGACCAGGGGCATGTCGCTGTACAGCTTGTATAGTTTTGGTTGAATCTTCGTCTCCATAGCCGTCAACGCAAAACTTTATAAAGACTGTATATTTTAAAATCTCAGCTCAAGGGTTGCAAAAAGATGATCAACCCCACTCTTTAAAAGTCAAGTGATCGCGAATACTAAAAGAGGAATGAACAACTAGAGGCAGCACAGACCGAAGAAGATAGTAGGCTTATTTTATTTAGTAGCTCACGTTTCAGTTGAAAGGTTTCGTCTTTTTCTTAATTTGTAAATTTTTTCTACTACTTGAATTGAGCTACATGTCAATACCATTTGTTTGTTGACTAACAGTTTATCTCTTTTGTACCCTAAAAAATTACTTTTACTTATAAGTGGTAGACCCACTAAAAATGTATTTATTCGACCTAACAGTGGTTAGCTGCGTGAAATCCAACGGAAAGAGCATGTATAGTTAAGCTAAGCACTAGTTAGTGCGTGAAAGTGGCTCAGAGAGCTTGAAGTAGAGTCATATGTTTGTTTTAGGGTTCCTACACTAAAAGACATTTGTAATTTGCCGCAAACCAACCCTCGCATGGATTTTTTTTTTAGTGCGATGTCGGACCAAAGGTCTGGGTTCTATTCGCAGCCATATCAACACCTCAAAGATTTTCACTGGCCCTCCTCTCGTGGTGATCTCACATATCATCCGAGTAGTATCAATTGTCAAGAAAAGCATCTCAAATTCGCCGTTTGAAGTCGACATAAACAGGAGGTCCCGCTATCGTGCAAGAAGTACACATGCTCACATGAATGGTTGTGAGAAAGCTCGGCCCTCTGTACTAGCAAGCCTGTTGCGCCGAACATTTGTATTTATATATTTTTTTTGGAGATATCGAATAGTCAGTTGGAATTCCACAATCCAATTGATTCCCAATAAGTGTTGGGACAAGATTGTGAAAATGTTGAGCTCTTCATATAATTCTTATAATAATTTTGCGGTTAAATCTATTGGCAAATCTACAGCCATATCTTAGCCAATGTTAAATGATTAATTTATCTCACCTAAAAATAAGCACCTCGAAGTAACTTTCATTACCTTTACCATACTAAAGCCGCAGCTCATCAATTTCTTAACAAACCCATCCCCAATTTGGGGGTAATTGGACCTAGATTGACTTGCTTCTGCAATTCGCCGTTGACATTCCACCGTCATAGCATCTCAGTATCAAACTTCACTTGATTAAAAAGTCACCGTGTCGTATCGGCCTAATCAAGACCAAAAACCTGATTTGCATTTTTACGCACCATCGCCCGCCTTGAGCATATTTTGCTTTCGATTTCAGGAAGCTATTCTCGGTTGACGGCTGTCATAACAAGTTTTTTTTTTTCTTGGACCTAACTAGCATGAACTTAATCATTATTGGATTTTCTCCCCCTGGATAGTCATCAAGAAAGCTAATCAAACCGAGATATCATCTATCGGCAGACTTTCAGCGGATATGCCGTGAGTTCTTAATTTGTAGCAAAATTTGCTAGGGGGAGATTCCGAGATTTTCATTTTTCCAGAGTCAGGATGACATCCCTTTGCTTTATGTATAAAGTTCGTTGCTCAGATATGTATATGTTTGGCGATTTTAGTTAAAATCTCTACCACAGCTATAATTACTGGTATCGATGAGGGAGTTGTTTATAGTGATATAGTAAGGGAGCGTGGCGATAGTCCTTTTGGGGGGTGTTTTAGAACATGTATTTTATTTCTGAGAAATCCTTTATTTTACTTTTCTTTTATAAAACACGTACACCTCTTTAGGCGGTTCGCAAGTCCACAATTTCAAAGGATTAATTAGAAATTAATTTGGTTGAGTAATGGGGAAAATATGCAACGAGTATCCTTAATTAGATTCCGGAGGGCGAAATGGGATTGTTAACAAGGACAGGTATGAATTAGGTAACAGGTAATTGGAAACGAAGAAGGTTGCTCTTTTTTATTAGAATGGAAACTATTTAAAGGTTTTTGTTTCCGAGAATCTCTTAAAATTATAAGTCAACAAGAAGTCGGGAGGGGTAATTAAAAAATAAATAAAAAATAATCGTGAATTACGCAAAAGATGGTAAAAGTGACATCTCCAAGTCCAATAGGTTATAAGAAAAGAAGAGAAAGAGAAGAAAGAAAGAGATGCGTGATATTAGCCCAAATGCTATTTACAGACCATATTTTTATGTATAAATAGCTAATCGCTATAATTAAAGATAGTTTGGCACCCAAATCCTAAGGATAGTCGCTAATCGTTTTATTCACTTTTCGTTGTTTTTCGCTCTCTTTTTAAGAAGGTATTCCGTCGGTTTAATCGTTTTTCGTAAGTTAGCAACCGTTCATATAAATTTATCAACGCAGCAACCAGAAACTTTCGACAAAGAACGTCATAGAGATCTAAAGCTTGATGGTCAAACTCATGTGATCCTTTTATTTCAAAACGCATTGTTTGACTGAGACGCAATTTCCAGTCAACTACAAAAGTAAGGGAGACACGCCAACAGTCTGACACCTTTTTTTTTTAAATTACTGCAACTTAAAAAGTCTTCAAAATATTTAGAAATTGAAATATGTATCCCTTTATGTCGGGTTTCGTCTTTTTTTGCATGACAAATTAAGCTTTTGTGTTTCTGGTATATAATTGGTGGTACAAAAAGTCAGCAGAACTTTTAGTCTCACTGATGGGACGCATGCACTTACAGTGAGACAGCTGATACCCTACAGTGAGACATGTGACTTAAATATTATCCTTCTTTGCTGAAATTGAAAATAAATAAAAATTTGCATAATTTAAATTTTGTTTATTGAGTTTTAAATGTAAAAAAAATTAACAGCCTTCTGGAGCTCTCAATAACAGACTAAGATGTCGTTGACAAAAATTAGCAAACCGAAATTTCTTCCCAATTTTTGGGTCTTTTTTATTGCTTGTAACTAGAATGCCATATGTTACTTTGCGACATTCTAATATTGGCAACCCGTAAAATCGACTTTTCACATATATAAAAAAACAGTCAATTCATCCACAGAGTCACTGTCTCACTGTTTGTCGATCTACACTGTCGTACTGTTAGCGAACCTCTGACAAATTAACAAAAAGCAAATTGAAGCATCGTAATTTTTTTTCGTGGGCTGGTGGAAATCTCAATAGACACGATGAGCATGTGTCTAAAGTAGTGTGAGACTTTAACCCACTAAAACCACCACCCATTTGTTTTGCAACTAAGTATGCGACTTATCTAGCAATTTTTTTTTTATCACGAGTAATCAATGTTTGGCAGGAAACTTTCATTTGAGAGTTCTTGCTTATTCCGCAATTTATAGCGCGGTTTGTTATTATTGGGCCAAATCTAAGGGCTTAGTTCTTTGAAAACGCCGAAATGATTTTTTTTTCTTTTTTAAATTTCAATTTTGCATCGAGTGTCATTCCGAGATATTTCGCTTCATTTGCAAAGGGAACTCGAACCGTATTGAGAAATGCTGGCAAATTATTTGTCCGTTAATACGAAGAATCTACATGAATCGAATTGCTCTCGTTAAGTGCAATCCGCCAGGATTTTGTTCATTCATTCACCTCGTTAAGAGCGTTTTGTAATTTCATACTTGTTTCCTCTATTGTTGTGCCAACTGCTAGCATGGCTTTTTGTTTTTGGGATATCACGGGTAAATAGGAGGTACAAGAGTGGTCCAAGGACGCTTCCTTGGGGTACTCCTGCCAATATTTCCTTAAACTCCAAAAATTCGTTTCCAAGATTCACACGGAAGAGTCTATTGTCAAGATACGACACCAGGATTTTATATAATTTTTCAGGTATAACTTGTCTTAGTTTGTATTGAATTGTATTGAAGGCATCTATGGCAAACATTGTCGAAAGCTTGCGACACGTCAAAAAATACGGCAGAGCTAGGGCATCGTAAATGCCCTGTTAATATTTAATACACAGAAACTATATCATACAAAACATCTTGATGGGATTCACCTAAAAATATGTCACTTTTGGCTTTTACCCAAAAATTGAAAAAAAAAAAGATTTCATGTGGTTTGTGGGATTAAATCTCACAGCCGGTCTACACTACACGTGAACTTGATGAGAAGTGGGTCAAATGATAACATACAGGTGCAGAGGGCAATGTGTTTGGACAAGTAATTTCGGAGTTATATTGATTGTCTCAGTATAGAGTTGTCTCATTGTTGGTGCGCCTACGATTTCCCGCCTAATCAAAAAAGCTTTTCAGGAGGTGATGTGAGAAACTCAATCGCTTAAACAGATTGGAACAACATTTTGCTGCACTTGGAATGCGTTTATGTTTGACTGCTTTATTGATATAAAAAACGGTTTGGTGAAATGACACGTTTCGTATAATTGATTCAAGTTACATAAAAGTTACATTCAAACTCATAATTCTCATTTTCCTACATATGGTATGTTTTATATTAACAAAGCTTTATTTAAATTCCATAAATCACTTCAATATTTATAATTTGAAAACTTAATTTGTCATTCTCTTCAAATACAGGTATTGAAAAGTTTTCCCAGATACTTTTCTGTTCTAAATTCATTTCTTAAGACAACTTTGTAAACTGAAAATTTTATTTAGCAACATTTCACTTTCTACAAGCAGTCCCCACCCGATTGACCCACTAGATGATATCCTATATACATTTCAGTAATTTCTAAATTAATTACCCCCGATTTCTAAAGTGTCTTCTTATCAGATCCATTTGCTGCCAACTGGTCTTCTCTTAACTTAATCTTTAATCTAAATGTCATCTCTTTGGTCATACAGAGACTTCGAAAATAATATTGCCAACCAAAAAAAAAATACCACCACCAGACAGTTAAAATGTCTAAATACACTTACACACTTCCACTTATAATCTCATTTTGAGACTTAAAAATCCACCAGCCTCACTTTCTCCGCTGGAACAAGCTGTAAACAGGCAAAGATACACATAAACACCGAATCTGAGAGTTGACATGTACTTCCTCATCGTGCTCGCGCATACTACGCAAGTGTGGCCAAGTTTTTTCTCTGTTTCCAATCCATCTGTCATCATTAAATGCGCGACGGAAAGAAGCAGAGCGCGATGGAGCTGTGGAATCCGTTGGAGATCTTTAAGATTTCACTTACCAACAAGATGTGTTCAAACTGACAAAATGGCAAAAAGATACTTAGACGATACGTTAACTCATACTCGCATTAGGAAATTCCTATTGGCAAATGCTTCCGATCATGCTTGCAGATACGAGCGTGTCTCTTTGGCAGAACTAGTTTAATCCACAGTAAGCCGATTAAAGGGTTTTTTTTTTTGTATTTATCTACACCCCTTGTCGTATCTTGTTATGGTGATTTTAGAAAAAAAAGGCTGTTTGTTTATTTAATTGGCTCAGATTGTGCAGAGACTAACAACAGATACGCGGGTGAATAATCTACACACAGATGTGTAAAGCAAACTTATTTTTGAACTGCAACTGCAACGTGCAGAGCGTTCGGTAGTTGCGTCTATTTATGCATCTGACAGATTGCAATTAACCCTGTTGAAATGAGTACGAAACCGCGCCTTTCGTGAACTTGAACCGAAATTAGTTTTGCATGCGGCTGGAATGTTGAGGGAGTGTAAGATGACAACAACAATGATGATGACAGCGAACGAAGACGACGACGGCGACGGCAAACTAACCACAAATGGCTAAGAATTTTACTGCTGGGCTGAATGCTGTTGCTGTTCACGAATGTCTTTTGTTGTGGCTTTTGGCCACGAAATGCATGTCACGTAGAAGATGCCAACTTCAGCGCTGTGGTCACGATTATGTTGGCTGTCGTCGGCGCGCGGCTCTTGCTTTGCAATGTTGGATGACAGAGGAACAGATGTGGTTAGCCGCACATACAACCACTGCCCTACAATGGGTTTCCTTTGAGGTTTCGAGGTCAGAAATGTTGTATGTCCTATTATTTTATTTCGTTTATGTGTGTTTTTTACCTGCATTTTATGTGGTACTATATTGTTTGGCTAATGGAAACAAAATATGGGCATAGATATGGACATTGTTGTAGTGGGCATGCATTGAATTGTTAAGCTTGTAATGGGGTACCTCAGCGATGTGCATTATCAACCATCATTTTTTGTTATTAAGGAGGATATTGAATAGAGTCACGAATTTCTAAAATCTGATAGTCATTACTCATTAGAAAGGTAAAAAATTATATTTAATATAATGAATTGCTCTTTAATTGGATCAGAACTTATACTGTTAAGGTTTGCATTTTAAGAAGAAGAACATAAACTATAATTCAACATGTCTCCACCTGGGTTTATCAATGACTTCATACTCAAAACATATTACATTTAAGTGGCACTCTAATAATTTAAAAGTTATTTGATTTACATAGTCAAGTTTTAAAGATCAGCAAGTTCTACAAGCTAAATCTCAGGCTATCTTTCGGTCCCTCTTCCTGATCATTGCAGAGTATTCTAGGCGGAACTCAGGGCGATCGAAGAAGCCTAATCTTGGCTGAAAGAGAATGTAATATATGACAAAGAAATTGTCGTCTTTTCAGTCAGCCAGGCGGCCACCAATTCCTTCAAATCAGTCTTAACAAATTCTAAGAAAAGTCTAGATTGCCGCTCATCTCTTCAAAAAATAACTTCATCGACACAACAAAAAAACAATTTCAAACTTTTGGCGCAACAGGCTCGTTAGTACCCAGGACCGAGCTGTCTCAGTGTGCGTGTGTACTTCTTGCACGATTGTGGGACCTCCTGTTTTATTCCGACTCCGAACGGCGAATTTGATATAAGCTTTTCGTGACAATTAATACTACTTGGATAATTTGTCAGATCATCACGAGAGGAGGGCCAGTGAAAAATCATTTAGGCGTTGCTACCGCTGGGAATCGAACCAAGACCTTCTGCGCGGCAGTTCATCGCACTAACCATCGCGCCACCCAGCCCGTCTTCGACACAATAGCTAACAGCAGTTCAAATCTCAAATAGAGTGTTGTTACGTGTCAAATATTAAAAAAATATATAGCCGAAGCTGGGGTTGATCGCGCGCTAGACCAAACGTTTGCTGGCGAACCGTGGCAGCCACTCTTACCTAACCATAACCTAACCTATATAAGTGTCAGTATTTCTCAGCGTCATGGGTTTTAAATTTTGACTGTGGGTCCATTTATGTATTTTTTTCTTCTGAGATGCTCCATAAATAATCAGCATTTTACAACTTTTAAATTTCATTTTTTTTACAATTTAAAGAGACTGTGTTAACATTTGCAGAAACCCTAAGTATATCCAAAGAGGTTGTATCTTTAAACTTCACTTACTCACAACAAGGACCTACTTTGGCTCAAAAAATACGGAAAACATTTTAGCATCTCGAAATTTAAAGAAAGCCACCTTCCCATTAGTATTAAGTGTCCACTCAGTGAGCATCAATCACTCGCAAAGTGGGACACCCCATACAATAACAAACATTATAGTTTATCCATCTATCATTACCGTAATACCTGCTAATTAATTTTTACAACTCCAACACTTGCCTCGTCGCAGGAATGAGGTCAAAAGATGGCCTGTAACCCCTCTTCTAACTCAACGGTCTGTGCACAACAGGCCACGACACATCCACACACCAACAAAATCCAAATCAATTAATTTTCGTAACTTTTACTTTTGGACCGCATCAAGTCTAGATACACTACTCCTCTTTGGCTAGATGTTCTCAAACAAGTTCTTTCTCCAAAGTGAATCTGGCGCTAGAGGTGCCATCTGCAGAGTATATGCTTAGGAAAAGTATATTCATTGCTGCCACTCCCATTTACATAACTCTCAGATGTGTGTGGACGACGACAAATGGAATGTAATGAATCTGCTGTTGTGTGTGCGATACAGCGGCTGGATACAGAGTCGTTTTCTTTAAAAACAAGTCCACCGGTATGGTGCGAAAGGAGTCAATTACCGCACCAAAAGTGTGAATCACCTAGCTATGGTGGTTTCAATCCGAACCTTATTTCTTGAAATTGGGTCAACACTTATTTTTATGACGATGACGATGGTGAGATGGCGTTTTTTTTTGTATCTACTTGGGAGGAAGCATGCCAATAGTTACAGGTTAGGTAGGTGTTCGAAGCTCCACCGACGACACACCATTATAGAGAAGTTGAGAATTGCGATTGATTGAACTGGCGGGTCGATCAAAGAGCCGCAGTAGATTGACTGTTGGAGAAATTTAGTGGTGATGTATAGTATATTCCCACGATTTTGAAAAGTGGAACTTGATGGTGTTATGGAAATTTACAATCTATGACGCAGCCTTGAGCAGTTTTGTTTTTTTTTTTGTAAAACATTGCGAATAACGATGGACTTGTTATTACTTCTGGATGGGGTTTCACGGCATCATGGCATGGGTCTGTTAATAGCGTTTGGATAGAAAATTTAATTTTCACACATGATGTAACAAATACCACAATTCCAAAAATATGCATCGTCAGAAAAGAAAACCATCTGCTCGGATTATAGTAGAATCACACTTCAAGCTACATTCTCCAGAGGTAATTAATTCTCAGTATTGTGGCTTCGCCGACAAGTGTTGTCTTGTAATTCGGTTAATTGGGCACTTTCGATTGTAGTCTGTTGAATAACTTTTTAAGTGTCTTACCACACTATTGTCGTGAAATTGAATTTTAAGCAAAAACATTCTTGGAGTTGTGCAGGTGCTCAAGTAGATGCTGAAGACAGTTACTATTTATCACGCAACGTTTGCTTCACTATCCACAAATCAATAGCTCTTTATGGAGCTGCTGAAGAGGTGTTTTTAACAACAAAGAAGGGGCAAGCATGCGATTAGTTAATTTTAAAAGAGTGTGCCTCTTTTTTTTATTGATAAGCTTGAAGATTCTGTAAAATACCGCATCGATTGAAGTCTTAAGAAACTGTTTTTTTTACTTTCGTATTCGTATTCGTGTTGGCAGGTTGTTCTAGAAAGCAGTTCTAGTTGAAAGGTTTTGTTTGAATCTTTGTTTTACCAAGTCATAAAGAAATTGAAAATGTTGGATGGTTGAGTCCGGGAGTGAACATATCCCTCAACCAACATGAATTTCCAATTACCTTAGTCGTAAGTTGCCTTCAGTTGCACTCTTCAGATTGGTTAAAGCTGGATTCTACTTGTGCACTTTAGACGTAGTCTGTCTCTATTTCCAACATTTGTGGCCGGATATCGGCAATAAAGCGGCGAAAATTGTCCTTAAGTGGTCAATCGTTTCGGGCTTATTGGCGCAGACTACCCACTTCACATATCCCCACAGAAAATAGTCAAGCGGCGTCTTGTTGAAAAGGCAGTTATCATGGCTCTATAGCGGTCACCATTGACTGTAAAGTTCTGGATAGTCTGATTAGGGTATTCCTCTACGATACGCTCTACAGCAGCAATGACTTCTTCTGTACGCACTGCAAGACGTCCCAGTGTAAGCATATTATCATTTAGAGTAAACGTGATGCGAAAACGTTCCATACTTAATCGGATTAATTGCTCTGATGGACGATTATGTTGACCGTAAAATTAACGTAGTGCGGCATACGTACTTAGAACAGCACCATGATTTTCAAAATAAATTTTGCACAATTTGGATGCGTTGTTCAGATGTCTATTGTTCAGTCTATTCATGTTAAATTGCCAAACCAAATACTAAATAAATCACTAAACAGCTGACAAAATGGCCGACAGCTAAAAAAGTGCTGCCAATTTAAAGTTCTATACCTCGAAAAAAAACACCCTTTATGTGTCTTGGAACCGATGACTTCAGGCTGAAGCATTGTTGTTCATTAGCTCATTGACATGTCTATGGTAACCACATTAACCGTCTAATGTGAATTTTTTAATCAGGGTCTTCCTAAACTACATCTATCATATGGGTCGGAATTGAAAACCTGTCGGGCTCGAGCATTTGTGCTAATTCTGTTTTATACGCTAACTAGCCACCGTAAAAGTCAATTGCGGGATTTCTTTAACTAGGTCTGTGCCGTTGTATAGCTCGCAAATTTCGTGGTTGAATCTTAGTCTTCGCTTGATAGGATTTCGTCATTTGCTACTTTCGTCCCTTGAAGTAGGATTGGAATGATCAGTCCTATGTCTCATTAGTAGTTCGTGTAAGAGCTTTGTTCCTAAGTTTCCATTAAACCTATAGAAAAAGTAGTTGGCATGAATAATCTTTCGAAGACTAATTCCGACAAGGGTTTGTCAAGGCTGGGATATGAAAAATCCTTTACTACTTTGAAGTTATACTTGCTGATTCTAACGTTCTGTCGGGTTCGTCGAAATAGTAAGTCCACGTTCCTGGTTTTTGTTTTTGACATCATATTTTTGGATTTCCCTTACTGCTGTATACTTGTAAACCTGGCAGTGACATCGCTTTGAGTCCGACTAATGATATCATGAATTAAAAATGCATTGATATAGATGATCTTCGTGAAGGTGTGGTAATATAGAAAGACTCCACTTTCTGTGCCAATGGCTCAGACGTTCATAATTCTTCTACGACCTGACGATTCTATCCTAACATTCCTCTAGCATTTAAGATATGCAATAGTATCCGGAAAAAGGGACTAAATAGGCATCAATGACACCACGGAAGGATGTACAAACACTGTGTGTGAATCTAATTAATTCAGTTCCATAATTTGATTCTTCTTGACTATAGTAGCAATCACTTGATCTACTACCAGTGAGAAGCGATCTTTTAGTAGGGCAAAATAAAAGCCAATAAAGAAAACATTACGCATTAAAAAAAACCATTTGATTGTTCTATCTTAATATACAATTTCCCAAAAAATAAAGAAAAGCATGCATTCATTGAACAGTTAAGTATTATACCACATGGGATGAACAAAATTGAAGTCTTTAAGATGGCAACAAGTGAGGACTTTTACCTGTCAATTAGTTAAAATTGAACGATCTTCAAAACACGTAAATCGAAGATCAGAAACTCGTTCCTTCAATAACTAAAACAAACTTTAGACCAGTTGATTAGTTCAATGGAAATTCATCAAGTGCCAGTCCCCATTCTGGAACTCAATTGAAATGAAAATAAAAGAAGAACACCTCTACCTCCCAGGCGCAGTAAATAAACGAAATGGAAAGTTACCTTGACGTTGAAAAGGTACTCTCTACTGATGCAGAGTTTATTGCGTAGCCGTATGTACGGGTGCGCATTACTCTCTCAAATGAAAGTAAAAATTCAATTAACGGCTTTTTGCCGCCATCACTCAATTATTTGGAAAATCGAAAATTCTTGGAAAGTTGTTGTTTTTTTTTTGTTTTGCTTGCCTATCCGATACTTGTATCTATATGGCTGGTAGTCATCTTTATTATCGTCATTTATAACACTTTTGTATAGCACCTTTGTTTGGATGAATACATCAAGTGTGCAATTGATTAAATTTCCATTCAACTTTCAATAGCACTTACCCATGATGCATGTACCTACTAAAATATTTTGTGAAACTTTTTGTTTTGTTTTCATTAAAAAAAAAAACCAACCCTTTTAAAGTAAATATGACAAAGTGTCGAATTTGTAACGCAACTGATGCAGGTTGATCTTGTTTTTAGTCCACTTCGGTGGGAATTAAATTTAATTTATTTACTATTTCCGATTTTGGCATGGAAAATGATTGCGCATAATTAGCTGTGGGTGCGAAATAAATCAGAACACGATGGACCTACTGGACACATGAAAACCATTTCAGATTTAAATGGCAGACAACAAAGTAGTTAGTGGATTGCACTCAATTGATTTCAAATTAAATTAATAATTTATTTCAGTTGGATAGTGGGGGAGGTTGAACAAAAATGTGCACATTACATTTATCAAAAGGTAGTTGCAGCCTGTCCTTGATTATTTGAATTATAAATGTATCCACTGTTCAATTACTTAACTCCATTTTGATCCACATTATCAATCTGTTTTGAGAATTAAATTGAGCGATGCACACCATTTTTAATTTCTATTTAGTCTTTTAACGATAGCTATTTTTTTTACTGAAATTTGACACTTAAATTACATAATAAAATAATTACATAATTAAATAATTACAACAATTCTACCAAATCTAAAGAAAAACATATGAGAAAGCTACAACCCGCTGTGCGGATCGTTTAATACCCTATCCCATCCCATCCTTAAAATAAATATCCCCAAAATGTCGGCTTTTTGGCGATGGAAAATGTCATTGTCACAACATATTGCTCAGACAGTGCATCAAAATCTTTTATGGTTCGCCAAAAAAACAAAGTTTTTCGCCTGTTTATGCTATGAGGTATATTTCCTTCCTTCCTTCCTTTCTAAAGTGGCGCTACAGTCCGGAATGAACCTGGGCCTCAACCAACATGCCTCTCCACTCTCCAATTAGCCTGGTCCTTAGCCACCTTCGTCCAATTGCTCACTCCAAGTTGGTTGAGGTCGGTTTCTACTTTTGCGCGACACTTAAGGCGAGGTCTTCCTCTACTGCGTCCGACGTCTGGCTAGGAATCGAAGACTCTGCGAGCCGGAGTATTGGTGTCCATTCGTTCTACATGTCCTAGCCATCTTAAACGTCCAATGCGGAGTTTATCGACCAGGGGCATGTCGCTGTACAGCTCGTATAGTTCTTGGTTGAATCTTCGTCTCCATTGCCCGTCAACGCAAACGGGACCGAAGATTTTTCGAAGTATTTTCCTCTTAAATCGACCAAGGATTTCTTCATCCGCTTTTGAGACGGTCCATGCTTCAGCGCCGTAGAGCAAAACTGGGATGGTCTTATATAAGATCTCCTTAGTAGTTCGAGTGAGGGCTTTACTACTGAATTGCCTTCTTAGCCCGAAGAAACAGCGGTTGGCAATAGTAATTCTTCGTTTAATTTCTGACGAGATGCTGTTGTCAGAGTTAATAGCGGAGCCGAGATAGATAAAGTCCCACACTACCTCAAAGTTATATCTGTCAATTGTGACGTTCTGTCCAATTCGTCGGTGTTGTGTATCCTTTCGTGTTGACAGCATATACTTCGTCTTGCCCACATTTACTGCTAAACCCATTTTTGCCCCTTCCTTCTCTATACTGGCTATGACATCACGTTGGGTCCTACCAATGATGTCAATATCGTCGGCGTATGCTAGCAGTTGTACAGACTTTTGGAAAATTGTGCCTCTGGTGTTGGCTCGTGAGTAATGATGTATAGTGTATAAAAATAGCTTTTTGTGCGAAAACGCCTCCAAAAAGTGGGCGTGGGTTAAAAAGATATTTATATAAGCATAACAAACAATTTTGCATCAACCCTTTTTTTTATTAAAAATTTAAAAATTTTTTAAATTTTACCGAAAAGTGTTTTTTGTTACTGAGAACGCCCCAAAAATTGGGCGTTGCAAACAACTTTGTATAGACCAAATATAGACATTAGGATTGTCCAAATATGTTGTTCAGAGACTTTTTCAAAATTTCTAACGGTTTGGCCTAAAACTACGTTTTTTTTTAAAACGAGGCGGATTTAAAAAATGTTCACACTTGTTCTGCTTGGAGCAAGAACAAACACGTGTACTAGTTTCATCAATCTAGCTCAAAATTTAAGCCCCATAAACTGGTGACGTACAGACGGACCTACAGACATGGCTAAATCGACTCAGCTATCGATTCTGAGTCGATCCATATACTTTAGGCTATATCTAGCTAAATTATTTCTCTATGTTACAAACTATGTATCAAAACTAATATACCCACTTGGGGTAGGGTATAATTATTGAAGGAAATTTGAGTTAGATTTATCGGTGCTTGTTCTTTTGGTGTGGATTTTAGATCTCTGTTCCGGGCGGCGGTGTACATTATGCTTGATTTCACTCACTATTTGATGTCAAAGACCTAATACCCACTTGATTTTTAAAGAGGGTGAATATGACTTTACTCGGTCCTTCCAATAACCCCTCCGGAGTAAGATTAACAAAATTTAAAATCTTAAGCTTTTGGGTATTCATATTTAAAGCCTCCTAAGCCTCAAGCCCTAAAACGCACAATAATTCAGATATTGGGCAAAAACAAATGGTCTTTAGTTAAGCCGCTTAACAACTTCGTATTTAATAACTTGAATAACTATCAAAACACTTTTGAATGGAATTCGACTTCGTTCATATGTCCATGCTGAGGTCGATACGTTGAACCAAAGAGTATGGAACTACATAGAGTACGCATCACAGCTAAACATTTTGTAGCCGTTTCAGACACGGGCGGTAAGTGCGAAGGGAAATTTCGTCGATCGTATGCGTCGGCTATGCTGTTGTTTGAAGCTGGGGTAGCAATCTGAACACTGGGGTATCAATATCAGTACCAGACATAGAAAATTTTCGATGTATGAGATGCGCACTCTATGTAGTTATATACTCTTTGGTTGAACCCAATTTTCGATGACTCGGTGGTTCTCCTTCAATATTGGCTCTGAACTCATCTAACATCGTCGGCCTGTTGGCATACATCAATGATTTAATGTAGCCCAATAAAAATATAACAGAGGCGTTAAATCACATGACCTCGGCGAAAAATCGACGCGTTTATTTCTCGAGATAACACGTTCACCGAACTGAGCCTTCAATAACTCGATTGTTATTGAAATAAGGGCTGTAATGGCTAGGTGTTCAAGTTAAGCATACTCTAATTATCTGTAGCAAATATCATTTAACATAACGGTGATTTTCATCGAAGAAAAAAAAAAACGGCCCATGACGCCATCGGTATGAAAACCGCACCAAACAATGACTTTTGCGGATGAAATGTTGATACATGAATTACATGAGGGATCTCACCTGTCCAGTAACACATATTTGCTTATATAGCGTTTACCCAAAAGTGCGCTTCATCGCACAAGATAATTTTGCAATGGAATTCTTCATTTTCTTCTATCATGTCTAGAGTCCAATTCGAGAACGTGCGTCACTTCATATGATCAAGTGGCTTTAGTCCATGAGTCAGCTCGATCAGTGTAGACCAAGATCCTTCCGCAAAATTCGTTATAATTCGGTCTGGGAGAGGGCCAATTCAAGAGGAGGGTGTGAAATTGACTGATTTGGATCGTTTTCATTTACGACAGCAATATTATCCACACTTCGCGCAAAATGTTGTCTCACTGGCACGGCAACATCAATCAGCGAATATTCTGACTCAAGTTCTTTCGCTAGACTAATCAGGAGTCCTTCACCAATGGTATGCATTTTTTTTTCATTTCTATAGGTGATTCAAAAATTACCTTTCTATCAATATCAATTCATTCATTTATTTTTGAACTACGTATACCGTTATGGCATGTAAAGTTATTTCGATAAAATAAAACTACATTTGTAAGCTTACAAGAAATTTAAACTAAAAAGTGTTTAGATGGAGTGCCACAGGGTACCGATATTTGTCCATGACTGGATACTAAGTAAATTGCAATTCATATTGAACGGATTAATGAAAGAGTAAGTATTTTCGAAAGTATGTCTATAAGACCATCCAACTGTGCAGCATAAATGTGTCAATTAAGGTCAAAACTAAGGGTAATTACTAGCAATTTGCAAGCTTTCACTACTGCCCAGATTAATCTAGTCGTTTAACAGAGTTGTCATTTTCTTTCTTTTTTAATTGTCCCTTTAATGACAATAATTGAATAATGTGCCCAGGCAACATGACTAATTGCCGAGGTCCATAAAAAAAAAGATACTCACAACCTTCTACATCAAGTGCTAATATACAACTTGACGAGGAAGAAAACACTTTGACAACCAGTTTTTAGGCATATTTTCTCTCATCTTCCACCCCAACTTCAAGTAGCAAATACACCTTATAAATCTATATAACTTTTTTCTTGTTTTGTATTTTTATTTACTTTCTCATCTTTGCATCCGATGTTAGATATTTTCTTTAACTCTTTTTTTTATTGCAGAATAATTGCAGAGGAACGCAGACGAGTTTAAGCGCCAGCCCCAGAGCCAGTGGCCGATGGTGTCGATTCGTTTTTGGTTTGGAGAATCCTCATCATTACCAGAAGAAGTAGAAAACAACTAAATCTGAACAGGATAGTCCGGTTTGTCCACAATATTTTCACCGTGTAAGCAACTAGAAGACCGCATGTGGTGGTATCGAGTATAGCGAAACGTAACAGCCATTCTTGGACTAGTGTGGACCTGTGTTTTTTTTTTCATTTGTGGAGCGAATTTTTCTTTACCGGAAAATCAAGGGAACAGCCAGCAACAACAACAGACGAAGACGAAAAATTGAAACTTCATCTCAACTCTCGCTTTGTGTGTGCATGTGAGCGCATTGAAAGCGAAAAGTTGTAGCGCACTTTTCTTCGTTTCAAAGTTTGAGATACATTCTTTGCAAGAGATGACTGATGTTCGGTAATAATTCGTTGATGAAATTGTGTTTGTTTAAATTGTGACTGTGTGTGCGTGTGTCCTTGGAAGGACGATCTAATACTTAATAGCTTAGAGCAAATGGATTTTATGCTTAAACGAGTGTTTGAAAGAAGTTTTGCATTTTGAATTAAATCCTCGAAGTAGAACGCAAGAGAGTAAAAGTGAAATAAAATTGTAGACAACGATAAGCTGACACTATGGATACGGTATACGGAACTAAAAAGTACTTTCAAAGTTTATCTGGAGGAAGTGACATTTATAGATCGTCAACATGCAGACCAATGGTGAGTTTTATGGATTTTTATTTAAATTTAGTTAATTGTAAGAAGTGTATATAGTCCTTGATACCTAATGTTTTTACCGGTTAATACAAATCGAACGAATCTGTAGACGTTTATTAAATTGAGTAGATTATTTGAAATAATTTCAATAGCTGGGTGGTAAAATAGAAATTTAATTTAATTTGCTTGTGCCACCACAAGGAAATAATAGAAGAATAAGTCCATTCTCGACAGTGGACATTCATGAGTCAGCTTTTCGACTCATGTCGTATGAGTATGAATGTTTTTAAACGAATTTGGACTTATTATAGCCTGTTTCTAATCGAAGTGACATTTCGATGTTGTTACCCAAATTAAATTGTACTTTTTAAAATAAATAATTTTTGGGGAATACGAGTATAATTGGATGATTACTATTCAAGAATGGTGGTTAAACCTCTCACCTATCATGTGTTCATCGGCAATACATTGGATTGGTTTTTGTATTTGCTTTTAATATTGTCTTCGCTTAAAAATATTCTAAAACGTCGCTTTTGCCTCTTTCTGCAAAATTTGTCGGACAATGCTATATTCAAACTTATCTTTGTCATGTTCAATATATGTCGAGGGTAGCTCCAAGATATTTAACATGAAATTTAAGAAATGAAACGAAAAATGTGTTTATAATTGGCGCAAAAAATCCTACGTGGTTTTAAATGTCAGATCCGTTGAATCCATCGTTTTCTTATAGGTTATCAGCGTCTTAGAAACCAGAACTTTATTCGACGTGTCGATAAACCTGCATGAAGCCCTACTTCATTCTGAAAGAAATCATTAAATTGATGGTGCATACTGAAGGCAGATGAATAGACAGACCAGCAGCATCAGCAACTCTTAAGCAAACTCGTTATTTTAAATAATGACATTCGTGACAATTTTCAAATCAGCCGAATCGCCTTAAATGAAAAAAAATTCTGGTGTAAGTCTAGGGCTTTAAACCTAGGTTCTCCAGCACGAAAAAACCTTAAAACAGTTTAAAAATGGCTCTTAAACATCATTATACTGGCGATGTCGACATGTTTGAATGCATGAGCGCTATGTTTTGGTGTCATGGTCGGTGTCACTTATTTGCATGGAATAGATTGATCAAGTACAGGGTGTCCGCCGGGAAGGTATACTACTTTGTTTTGCCGCCATTTTGGTAAACATTACTTTTGACAGTTCATAGTGAAGTAAACACGTGGCAAATTTATTATGAACAAATATTCGATAAACCAACGTGTTTTAATCTTTAAAACATTTTGTCAAAATCAATCATCGATTACTGTGACGATGAGAAAGTTACGTGAACTTTTTGGGAGAAACAACGTGATAACAAAACGCACTATTTATCGTGTAGTGAATTATTTCGAAGAAAGAGAGTCTGTTGGTGATAGGCCCAAGCATGGATCACAACGTACTGCAAGATCGGCTGAAAGCATTACTGCTGCTCAAGGAAGTGTTCCAAAAAATTAATCAACCTCAATTCGTTGCCGTGCTTAGGAGCTTGGACTTCACGGAACAACTTTGGCCACAATTTTGCACAAGGATTTGCATTTGTTTTCATTTAAGATTCAGTTGACACAAGAGCTTCTCCACAAGACCATTTAAGCCGCCGTACGTATGCCAATAGGATGTTACAGCTAGCCCATGACAACCCCGATTTTGATGAAAAAATCATAATGAGTGACTAGGCACATTTTCATTTGAATGGATATGTGAATAAATAGAATAGTCGATTTTGGGCAATGGAAAATCCTCAAATTATTCATCAGTCACCTTTCAATCCATTAAAAGTTACAATCTGGTGTGCAAATTGGTCAGGAGGATTCATTGGACCTTTTCTCTTTGAAAATGAAAACGGCGTAACGGTAGCTGTGAATGGGGAGCGATATCGTGATATGATTGAAAACTCTTTTAACGCCAAAACTGCATGCTTTGGGATTGATTAACATCCCATACATACAGCATACAGCAAAGATAATGGAATTACTGCGAGACCTCTTTCCACAACAAGTGGAGCAGTCAAATCGCCTGATTAGACTGCTCCGGACTTATTTTTGTGGTGATATCTGAAAAGCAAGGTTTATGCAAACAAACCAGAAACGCTTAAGCAACTCAAACAAAATATTCGTGATGAAATTAATGAAATACCGCGTAAAATGTGTGAGAATGTAATGAAAATTGTGCTCAAAAGGGCTCGCATTTGTGAGACTAACAAAGGCATTTACCTGATATTGTATTCCATACATAATTGCCGACATTAAATAAAACATTTATCTATATAAGCTCCATTCTCTTTCGTTTAATCAAAAATTATAAACAAACAAAGTAGAATACCTTCCCGGCGGACACCTTGTAGTTCCTCTTATTCAGCGCATGGCTATTGTTTGTTCTGAAAAACCGCACATGTGTACCTACTAACTATGTCTAGGTCGAAGATACAATTGTTTAAACCCAAGTGAATGGTTTTCTGAGTCTAGGTCTAGGTCTAGGTCGAAGATTCAATTGTTTAAGCCCAAGTAAATGGTTTTCAATATCAGCAAGGTTTATAAAGAAAGCTTGCACAAGATGATTTTGAATTGCATTCTGGTGAAAGTACATTTTGGGGAATTGAACTAGACAATAAAGCTTATCAACGGAATCTAGCACTATTTTTATTTTCTTCGATATATGCCACAGGAGTATTTTGTATATTTAAAAAATCAGGAGAAGGTAGTGAAAAGTTTCCAAGATACTTTTCGGAATAAAAACTGCTAATTCAAAATTAGTCGTTTCCCCGATGTCATTTTATAAGAGACACGTTTTAAAAGCTCGGAAGAAACTAACCTGCGAAATCTTAGGATATTACTATCGAACAGAATCAGTAGAGCCAATATCATCACTTTGTTTAAAAGCCCTTAAAACTGTTCTTATTCCTCTGACATCATCAAATAGTCTGATGAATATTTAACAAATCTATATCGGTTACATATTGAAAAGTTATTTAAAAAAAAATTCAATTCTTTTGCTTGCCATTTTATTCAATGGTTTTAATTTTGTTTACAAAAGTTTTTTTTAGAAAAGAGGAATTTATGAAGTTGAAGCTGCGATTAAGCAAGAGCTACGTCTTTCTTAGTAAAGGCTACTTAAGCTGATGCACCTTCGACATGTTTTTCATCGGTCTTTTTTTTATCATCAGCAACCATCTTAGCAATAATACGATCAACCCACTTGGATTCCAAACTGAACTTTCTCATAGTCACTGCAACACACACATGTTTTTTCAGATCTTTCAGAGCACTTCTAATATTGTGAACAGGCAACTCAGCCGGAGCAGTTTTTGAATGTTCCTCATGCTTGTGATCATGTGTTTTTTCGGAGCATTTCTTCAACTCTTCAGATTGTTTATTTGCCAAATGTTCAATAATTTCTTGACCTTTAATTTGAACCTCTTCGCTGGAGTTGGACAACTTGTTCTTTGCCTTATCAGCCCACAAATCAATGATTTCTTGTTGCTTTTTTTCTTTTGTTAATGGGACTTTAGAGCTTTCAGTTTCTTGTTGAGTCCCCTTCTCTTCCGTGGAACGCTTGTGGATTTTGCTTTGAGCATCGTGAACTAGTTCACGAATGACTTTAGCTGCGTCCTTCAAATGAGACCCTACATGGGCGACATCTTTTACTACTTCCTTTGCGTCATGAGCAGCCTTATGGATATCTTCACGTATGGAATGCTTAGCTGTAGCCTGTTGAGCTGCGATGGCCAAGCAAAGGATAAGAATTACTGAGGTCTTCATGGTGAGGATTAGTGTCGGTTATCTTGTCAGGCCTTAGGAAGGAAAGAGATACGATTTCAGTTTGATTAGTTGAATTATAAGGCTGGCTTTTATATGCAAAATGAGAACCGGTGATAATAAATTGATTATGCAGTTGCATTAACTAGACATCTGAATACTGTTTGTTTTAGGAAGCCGTGTCCAATGTTTACTGTCTGGGTCTGGATCGGAGTAACTAAACATTATGTTTTTACAGCAGGTAAACACGGATATGAACGTTTTCAGTGTCAGCACGCATCAAAGAAAGCTGATGCAACGTGTGTGTACTCAGGTGATTGAAAAATATAAGTGTTGGGATAGATGTAACTGACTATTTAGGAGATTTAACATCAATCGAAACAGACATTTAAAATTAGTTCGAGTTTAGTATCTAAGTGATGATATTTTATGTGTTTTCATCCGGTTGGTCAAATGACCTTTAAGTGCAGATTACAACACACAAGCTCTAAACTCCACACATCGAGTCCAAAGAAGGTTTAGAAATAAAATACTTTTAATATCGCAAACAATTCTGGGTCCGAAATGTCTTCAGTTTACAGGAATCAGGATCCTTTGATGCCAATCTACAGTTTTGAACTTTTAGTTTGTTGTGGTCCCTTTTTAAAGTTCAACATGATTGAAGGTCCGTTTAATCTATGCGGCACATCCGGATGGATTGAGGTTTGTCCACTTTAACAAAGAAGTATACTTTTTTAGTGTGGTTCCTTGAATTGAGGGTCAGGGTACCAAACCATGTTGCTAGATGTAGTATCATATTCCTATCTTCATGATTAGAAAACCTGACCCTAAAAGCAATTTGATTTCTTCATAAATCTTTACATGTCCGCCATGCACTCAGTTACAAAATAGCCAACTGCATTGTAGGATTGCAAACTCTTAAAGAATTAGCTAATCACAGTTGCGCAGGAAATTTATGTGTTTATAGGTTGCATTCTCAGAAGCTGCTAAATGAGTCGTATGCCAAAAGAATGATTAAACATGCCTTTCAAGAAGTGGTAATGCAGCAGACTCTAATGGATTATCAGCAGAATTATTCAAGTACAGAGATAAACCCAGTCTGGGTGGATTAAAGCATGACCGATATCTGCAGTATTAGCTCCATCTACATTTTTTTTATAATTTGCACGCACTCAAGGGGTTATGAATATCCTTTGAACGTTTTACCACAATACGAGCGTTTTTGACAAGGGGAAGAAGAGAGTGATAGGAAAGATTTTGGATTTAGTAGAGACTTAAGCCAATGGGTGGTGTCTGAACTAACTTCGGGGAGTCACTGTTTCTTGTGTTCGTTTAATTCAATGAAGCTTCAAGATGGTAAAGGGTGATCCATTTCGAGGTTCCCAACTTTTTTAAAGAAAAAAACACAGAAAACTCAAATTTAATGGAGAATGTTTATTATCATTTGAAAGAACATTCTTTGGCATTTATTTTTTGAAGATTATGTCTATCAAATGTTGGCCGTTGCTACGACGCAGATGGTCCATCCGTTGAGTCCAATTTTCGATCACTCGTTCGAGCAGTTCGACTGGTAACTGGCGAATGAATGAATGAATCTAAGCGGGTTTGTCGGCATAAGCTTCTGACTTTACATATCACACCGTTAGACTTTTTCCTGTGGGGATATGTAAAGTCAAAAGCTTATGCCGACAAAACCGCTTCGATTCAGGCCTTGGAGGAAAACATCACGCGTGTCATTCGCCAGTTACCAGTCGAAATGCTCGAACGAGTGATCAAAAATTGGACTCAACGGATGGACCATCTGCGACGTAGCAACGGCCAACATTTGATAGACATAATCTTCAAAAAAAATGCCAAAGAATGTTCTTTCAAATGATAATAAGCATTCTCCATTAAATTTGAATTTTCTGTGTTTTTTTGTTTAAAAAAGTTGGGAACCTCGAGATGGATCACCATTAACATACTTTTAGGTGTGACAACCGACCTTTTTGTTTTATTTCTTTTGAATAGAAGCTACGTGGATTTTGGCTGGGATTGAACCCGCAACCTTCCACTCAACAGGCGAACACATTAACACTACACCGCGGCCACCACTGATCCAATGTCATGCACTTCGGGATTCGATACAAATCTAAACTTTTCCGAACTTCAACATATAACCGAGTCACAGGTACTTAAGTTCGCTAAAGGCATTGTGACTCTTTAAAGAAGACTTCAAACCTTGACAGTGAACCATGCATTGATGAAAGCTTTTTTGAGGGTTAAGCCACTATTCAGCTTAGCTAGTTCACAGTCAATAGATTTTAGAAAAAGACGTAAGGACTCCCCGATTGTTTCGCTAGTTCCTTTTGTTTTTTTATTGATAGGACATACTATTTCCGTGATATAAATCAAAAGCACTTAGTTGTGAATTGTTGGCAACGACAAGGCTATGAGGATCAAAATACTTTGAAAGTACATATAAATGCGATATAAAATCTCAAAAATTCATTTTTATTAAAAAAAAAAAACAGTGAAACTCAAGAACAATTTTTTTAACCAGTTTTACTCCTGAGTTAACCCAACAACTATTGTGAGTTAACTCTGGGTAAGTGATTTCAAAAACGGGACCTGAAACGTTTTAAAAAAGCCATACTAACAAAAATTGTTTAACCTGTCCTTTAATAATGCAAATAATTCAAATGTTTACAAAATGCCATTAAGCTAAAACTGTTTATTCCTCATGCGGAGCTGTATCTTCTTCAGCTGGAGCTGTTTCTTCCTCAGCAGGAGCTACTTCTTCCTCAGCAGGAGCTTTTTCTTCTTTAGCAGGAGCTTTTTCTTCCTTAGCACGAGCTTTTTCTTCCTCACCAGGAGCTTCGTTTTCTTCTGCTGGTGCAGTTTTTTCAGATGCTGGCTGTGGTTCTTCAGCGGTCTTCTCCTTATCTTCAGCTACCAATTTATCAATAACGATATCGGTCTTCTTGGATTCCGCACGGAAATTATTTAAAGTCGCTTTAACACACACATGCTTCTTGACATTTGTCAGACCAGCTTTGACAATCTTAGCCTCGATATCAGCCAATTCTAATGGAGCAGACAACAAAGGTGCCAACTCCTGGCGAACTTCAGCAGCACAAGCAGACAATCCCCTGTAGTCATTAGGCTTAATTTGAGCGCATTTCCCAACCTGTTGAATGAGCTTATTCATTGGTTCGTGGTAGTGATAAGCGGTAGCATTAGCCTTCTCACTTAATGATTCCAATTGCTTGATTATCGAGTCGGAGCACTTCATCAACTGTTCAGATTGTACACTGGCGAAATTCTCAATAATATAGAGTCCCTTAGTTTGTGCTTCTTCGCTGGAGTTAGACAGCTTGCTTTTGGCCTTAGCCGCCCAATCATCAATTGATTCTTGTCGCTTGTTTTCAATTTCAATAAAAGCCTCGTCAACTTTGCGACTAGAAGTCTCAGTGGCTTGCAGTGCTCCTCTGGTGCTATCTTGGATCTTTTGCAGAGTCTTTTGGACATCATCAAGGACACTCTTCAGAACTTTGCTACGAACTTCGTTTATTTTTTCCCTGATGGCTTTAGTGAAAGATGCAGCTTTATCGCTTAATTGACTCATAATCCCAGTGCCAGCTCCTATAGCTTTTTTAGAGATTCCACTAGCTATGTCAATACCTCCACGGGCGATTTTATTGCCTGCCTGAGCTGCATCTTCGGCAGCTTTTTCAGATTTCCGGATGACTTCTGAAGCGGCATCAACAACTCCCGTAGCAAATGAACCAGCACGATTGATAACTTCACCGATGGAATGTCCTTTGCCCTGTTGAACTGCAATGGCCAAGCAGAGAATGAGGATTGTTGCGGTCTTCATAGTGAGTTGGTTATTGTCAACCCTTAGAAAGGAAAGTAATGCGATTTAAATGTGATTAGCTGAGAGATAGCCCCAGCTTTTATATACAAAATGGACAGTGCTGTCTGATGATGATTGATTATCGACCATTGTCTGTGACACTTGTGTGTAACTTTTATGTTTGCTGTCTAGGTCTGGATCAGGGTTACTACGTTTGCCGGACCTGAAGATGATATTGCTTAGCTGAGTAAACATCAACGTATGTAGTATCAGCGAATATTATTAGGAAAATCGCAAAAACGTGTGTTTAATCAGGTGATTTGAAAAAGAAACTAGCGTCAGTAGTCAATGGATAGTTTAAATTTACATTCGTACGATGGGTCGCTTGCTTATATGACATGGAAGCAAGCTCCATAACGACTTTCCCCATCCGCCATTCCAAATTTAAATTTGGGGGTTCTATCTGGGTAGGAGAAGAAGTGTTTATCCATGTTCTAGCGAAAATATAGCGTTCGCTATATTACTTCCATTACTTAGGTCTGAAAAAAGTTCAAGAAGGAATGCTGCCTTTAAATCTTATGACATAGGGATACCTTTATATTTAAAAACAAAGTCTGCATATTTAGCTTCTTATCTGGGTAAAATAAGAAAGAAGTCTATCGATGTTTGGGAAAAGATACAGCCATAGCGAGGTTTTGCCTCCTATAAGTTAACCATTTTAATCATACATATCCAGATGTAATTTTAATTTTGTTTTATGGAGGCCTGATCAGAGGGGGAGAATTATTTCATGCACTTTGAAACATCACATGGTTTGCGGCAACTTCAAAAACTTGGTCCACCCAAGGTATCTCCTGGTTTATGCTGACTCCGAACGGCGAATTTGAGTTAAGCTTTTCTTGACAATTGATACTACTCGGATTATTTGTCAGATCATCACGAACGCAGAGATTCTGCGCGGCGGTTCAACGCACCAACAATCGCACCACTGAACCCGTCAAGATTTTGAAGATTAGCTTAATTTAAATTAGCCAGATTAACATTTATTGACATTTGCCGTTTCGGTTCCACATCCGCAGATAAGGGTCGTGGACTTCAGACGAATATAACAAGCTGAGGGTATTCATGAAGGAATTAATATGAAGGTCCAAATTTACTGAGCTCTCGTGGACCTGTGCCGGTAATCAACGACAAAATGACTTGGATTAGATGTTGGTGACAAGAGAAATATATCTGATAATTAGAAAGAGTGTAGGAGATAAAACCGTGCCTTGGGGAACCCCAACATCCATTTAATGAGTTGCTAGCTTAAAACATTTAAACAAAAATTTGTAATCGAACGTTTCATGATTTAATTTTTAGTTTATACAGGGTGGGCCAAAAGAAGTCATCCAATGTTATTTGGTTCTCTTTTTTTTTTCTAAATGACTAAAATGGGCAATTTGAGAACATATCGGCCAAATGGGCGCCGTCACAATTGATTGTCATACGGGCTCGTTTTATGAAATTTTTCATCGCTTCAGCGAGAATTTCAGGCGATTGGTTCTCGCACTCGTATCGAATGTTGTCCTTTAGGGCTTCTAGGGTCTTGTTCATGTAAACAAGCGACTTAAAAAAAACCCACAAAAAAAATCTGGAACGGTTAAATCGGGCGATCTTGCGGGCCAGTGCAAATTGCCAAAATGAGAGATGAGGCGACCCGGGAACTCCGCCTTCAGAATATCGGTTGTGGCCCGCGCACTGTGTGCCGTTGCTCCGTCCTGTTGGAACCACATGTCCTCCAGTCCTAATTCGTCCAATTGCGGCAGAAAAAAAACTTTGTTAACATGGCCATATAGCGCGCACCGTCCTCTGTTTGTCGTTTGACCAGCGGCGTTCTCGAAAAAAAAAAATGGCCCGATGGAAATGAACCTCATCGTTCATTATGATTTTGGTCGAAATTCGTCCACTTCGTCCTCGAGATTGAGGATGGCTTCGGCGTAGGTTAGGTTACACGCGTTTGGCGGTACGGGACTTTGTACGGGAACATGCGCAAGTCTTTCCGCAACAGCGATGATATTATCGGCGCAACGGGCGCTCCGTGGCCGGCCACTCTTGGCAACGTCTCTTGTGGTCGCGCTGCGCCAACACTACAGACGAATATTGTTACGCAAAAAAATAGACACGATTATTCCGCGTTATTGTGGAGTGTATCACTGTATTGCTTGTTCACTTGTATTCTAAATCTGTCTAATACACAAATGTCAAACCAGATTTGACATTGGCGGTCATTTGCAAAAATAAGAAAATCTTTCAATAGGGTGATCTCTTTTGGCCCACCTTGTAGAAGAGGTTAACGGAATCCATGTTACAATAATTGCTCCTACTTTTTGGTGTTACCTTCGGTTACTGAAGGATGAAGAACTTTGTAATACTCTGGACCAACTATATAAATAGAATAGTGTATGTGTGTCATACAACGTTTTCAGGAACATAATTAAACTGTGCCCCCAATAAGGGCATCTGAAACAATTTTCGCAATGTGCTGCAAGCTCATCGGTTTTATATTTACCTAAATGCTGGGGTTTCAATTTAAATGAGCTTTGGATTGGATGACGATGCAGAATACTAACAGTTTTAGTATATTTAAGGGCGTGTGTTAATAAGATTACTACAACTGAAGTAAAAGCATCTTTAAAACGCGTTAGAGCGCGGATGCATTTGTTCATCTAACCAGTGGTTTGCTTGTATATCCAATGATTGTGAGACGTACTTTAGGAAGCTAACCACTGGTTTCTTTGATTAAATGATTTCGTTCAACCAACATTTTTTTTATTTTCCCAGCTGGACATCCTGGACATATCATTTATTTGTATTGTTGGTTATCAGAAACTTTGACAGACTTAATGAATGCGGACCCAAAACACTATCTATCCACCTTAAAAAACGACTTTTTGAAAGATCTTAAAAGCAAATACCTTATTGTTAAAGTACACCATTATTTATTAAACATAATTATTCCCATTTTGACAAAAAAAAAATTAGACGATGTATACACATGATACGAGTTTAAATATTGAAATTTGTTTATTGCTCTTCTCCTGCGGCTTCATCAGCAGCTGGTGCTATTTTAGCTGGAGCAGTTTAAGCTGGAGAAGTTTTGGCTGGAGCAGTTTCTTCCTTCGCTGGTACTGTATCTTCCTTAGCTGGTGCGGTTTTGGCTGGAGCAGTTTCTTTCTTAGTGGGTTCATCAGCTGGTGCTGTTTTGGCTGGAGCAGTTCCTTTCTTAGTGGGTTCATCAGCAGGTACTGTTTTTTCTTCTGCTGGAGCTGTTTTAGCTGGAGCAGTTTCTTTCTTGGTGGGTTCTTCTGCTGGAGCTGTTTTAGCTGGAGCAGTTTCTTTCTTGGTGGGTTCATCAGCTGGTGCGGTTTTGGCTGGAGCAGTTTCTTTCTTAGTGGGTTCATCAGCTGGTGCTGTTTTTTGCCCTGCTGGTGCGGTTTTGGCTGGATCAGTTTCTTTCTTAGTGGGTTCATCAGCGGGTGCTGTTTTTTCTTCTGCTGGTGCGGTTTTAGCTGGAGCAGTTTCTTTCTTAGTGGGTTCATCAGCTGGTGCTGTTTTTTCCTCTGCTGGTGCGGTTTTGGCTGGAGCTGTTTCATCCTTAGCTGGTGCGGTCTTAGCAGGAGCGGGTTCATCAGCTGGTGCTGTTTTTTCCTTAGCCGATTCACCAGCAGGTACTTTTTTTTCTTCTGCTGGTGCGGTTTTAGCTGGAGAAGTTTCTTTCTTAGCCGGTTCATCTGCTGGTGCTGTTTTTTCATTGGAAGCATTTTGCTCATCGGATGGTGTGAGTTCATCTTTGTGGCTTGGCTCTGAAGTGGGTACCAAAGCTGCCGCTTCTTCAGTCTTCTTAATATCTTCATCTACCAATTGATCGATAAGATTATCGGCAACCCGAGATTCCGACTGGAACGCATTTAAACTCTTAGCAACGCAAAAGTTTTTGCGCAAATTTGTGAGACCAGCTCTTAGAATTTTTCCCTTGATAGCGGCCAATTGAGCTGGGGCAGGCAGCAGTGGTCCCAACGCTTTACGGAGATCAGCAGCACATCCAGCCAAAGCTCTATAGTTGTTTGCCTTGATCTGAGAGCACTTGCCAACCTGTTCAATCAGTTTGTTCATTGGTTCGCGATAGCGATCAGCTGTAGCGCTGGCCTCCTTTCCTAACTGTTCCAATTGACGGATGATCGAGTCGGAGCACTTTGACAAATCGTCCGAGCGTGCTTTAGCGAAACTTTCAATAATATCTTGACCCTTGATCTGAGCTTCATCACTGGAGTTGGATAACTTGTTCTTGGCTTGATCAGCCCAAGATTCAATAGATGCCTTTTGATTTTGCTCCAGTTCGACGATACCCTCTTCAACTTTACGGGAAGCGATATTGGTTGCTTGGAGAGCTCCTCTGGTGTGTTCTTGGACCTTCTGAAGATTGCCCTGCACTTGTTCAAGAACTCCCTTTAAGATTCTGCTTTGTACATCATTTATCCTCTCACCGATGGACTTGCTGACGCTGCCAGCTACGTTGTTAAAGTTAGATAGGATGTTAGTGCTGAATCCAATAGCTCCTTTGGAAATTCCAGTAGCTACGTCAATGCCACCTTGAGCGAAACCATTGGCTGCTTGAGCGGCGCCGTTTGCCACGTTCCCAGCTGTGTTAATGGCACCTCTGGCGATATCGGTTCCTGTTTGGGCAACACCTTTAGCTATTCCTCCAGCAAAACCTATAGCTCCTTGTGCAAAGTCACCCGCACTACGGATGCCTTCATTGATGGCATCGAAGATGAATGGTCCAGCTGTGGCCTGTTGGACAGTAACGGCCAAACAGAGCACGAGAATCGTTGCAAATTTCATAGTTGGGCTATTTGTCAGTTATCTTACGTTAAAAAACAAACTGATTAGCTAAGGGCTGGTTCAGGCTTTTATATGCCAAATGGGCTAGTGTTTCGATTTTTAAAATGTAACTGGGCATAAGCTCAGGGGATAATATACTGATTATGCACTTGTGTAAATATTTAAATGTTGCTGACGATATTGGCTATTGTTCGATTGCTAAAGCTAAGCGCTTGCGTCTTTAATGTTTGCTGAATGGGTCAAGCCGTTAATACGTTCAGCCGTTTGCCAGTTGATGTACCAGATCTTGGTAAGCACTGAGGTGTAAGTTTTCAATGTCAACGAACATTATTTAGTCAGGAGAATAGACACAGCTGAAATCCACAAAATGGTACTGTTATTTTGTAGTACTGAATTTCAAAAAAAAATTACTATGAGAGGCGTCATTTGTCGTCAGGCATGTGTAGGAATTATAAAATCCTAACAAACAAATATTTCAAAACATCGCAAGTAATTTTTTTTCTCTTGCTTTCAACGTTTCTAAAACCACTGGAGTGGCGCAAATTTTCATGAATCTCGTTGAATATTTCAACTTCCTCAAGGCTACCCTCCCGTCTCTCAAAAAAAACGAAAGAACAAAAATCTAATCATACCGCATTCCAGTTTGCCCTACAATAACAACTCCCCACTGTCCTATCCACCATCCGAGTGGTGATACCTACAATACGCTCACGGGGTTCAATCTCCTCCATCACCAACACACCATTGAGCCACTGCTGCACAATCACTTCGACCAGATGTGTAGTGTCAGGAGACACATAGTTGGTAACCTTCTGGTTTCGGTAGCAGCTTTTTTGTCCGCTTTTTTTGGCATTCATTTTATCTTCTCGTTTCTTTTCGCGTTGTAGTTCCTCGGTGTTCATTATTTTCGTCTTTCTCTCGAACTCTTTGTAACTTATCTAGGTGATTTCATCTTCATGCAACACTCCCTAAGCACCCTTACGACGCGACAAGGATATCATTCTCTACATAGAAGATTTTAAGGAACACCATTCACCAGTGCAGACAGCAATAGGAACTTTCGGACTGGGGAGCTCTTTTATATTGAAGAAAACGCTCAACATAATGAGATCTTCATGGCGCTCTATGTTTTGCTGGAGAACGCAGAGGCAGAGGTTCCAACAAACAGGGATTGAGAAGGAACATTTCAGGAAATTATTTATTTTGACGGTTTGTCTGTGCGGAATGTCGGGACGTCTGTTGGGAGTGAAACGAGAGACGCTTTGTTGGCCCGGTTGACTTACTGCACAAGAGGATTCGTTATGTAATTTGTTTTGCGGATAAGATAAGTGGGCACCGAGAAGGGCAGCGATGCAGAGCAAGGAGGATGAAGTACAGCAGAAACGTAACATCCTGATTCCTGTTCTTCTGGCTTAATGAACCTGTATATGTTGAACCTACCTACTTGCCATAGATGAATGGAAGAAATTCGGCGTGCCAAGGATTTCCACCAAACTAATAATGATGTAGGAGGAAGGAGTTAGGCAAGTCATGCATTCGAGTAGGGAATGCTGCTGTGATTTTTTTGACTTCGCATTAAAGTTAGATTTGGAAGGATTGGTGTAGCCAGATTGCCTCAGGAATTTTAATCATCACTTGGTTTATTGATTGAGGTGTTGTTAGTGGGTGTTGTTATTTAGTAAAAGGTTTAAACGATAATTAGCGCCATTTTATTTATTAAATACTCCTACATACTTATGTTTTTGGTTGGTAAAATCAACCTAATGAACGGAATCCTATTGAATAAGGCTTTGCGACAGCAACAAGCAACAAGCAAGCACAAGGTTAAGTGCCCTTACGTACTGGTAAGGTCACTGGCTCAAATCCTCAAGTAACAAAACCAATAGGTATCTAATGTTAGTTTGCCTGGACCACTTCTTGCAGAAGACGGACATGATAAAACTGGCACCAAAAGTTGAAACATCTGAGTAAAATGTCAGTTTTCTTCATTTCTGTCAAAAAATAACTTTGCACACTTAAAAAATTGGGGAAACTAGGTCTTTAGCCCTGTAGATATCAGGTCGGGAGGCTGGCAGTTTTCGCTTATTTATTTATTTATTTATTTATTTCTTCTAGATAGGACATGATTTTATTGGCTCTTTATCGATTGATAAATTCAAACGACCTGGAATGCAAGCTCGCTCACAGCCAAATGAGTCCTCCAAGGGTCTATGAAGCTTTGTCCAACAACTAGTCTTAAACTAACACCTGACCTTCGAGATAAAAAAAAAACCTGTGCACTGTGAATACTTTCTAAGTGCCCAGACTTATCACGAATAAAAACATTTTCCCATGCCACCCAAACTACTTATACAACCAAAAAAAAAATCGAAAAAAAATGGAAGAAAAAACTCCCGAAATAATTACCCCAGAACGAATATGTGTGTGTTTCTCTTTTAGAACACACATTCAGCTGATTCTTTACCATAAAGTATCTCAACATACCTTATCAACATGACTATGCATTCTGATGATGGCATAAACCTAGAGAAAGATTCGTCATCGACATTCTTTTGGTTCGTTCACATGTGCGACTGTGTGTGTGATGTGTGGTTAAGCTAAGGTTCAATAACCGACAGCGACGGTGGTACCCCGAACGGAGAGACGAATTTTCGAAGCACCTCTATCTACGAGTATCTCATAGATATTAAATAACTGTAGCAGTCGCCGTGGATTTATGTTCCTTTTTCGTGGTACTTTTTCCGCTTAGCAAGTGCTTGCGGAAAACTTTTCGCGTGATGATTAATTATTCACGCATGACGTGTGGGACTTGTTTGGCAAAGAATTCACGTTTACGAAGCACTTATACGCAAAAAGGGAGTTGGGAGTCGCGAATTGAAATTTCTGGTCGTTTTTATGTGCGAGCGGATTAAACAGCTGTGTGTATGTGTGGGATAATTCAATTTTGCGTGATAAGTGTTTTTTTCTTTTTATGAATTTTAACGAATGCAGTAAGGCCTTTAATGGGTTGAGATAAATGTTGTCTATGGGGGGTGGCGAGGAAAATTTTCTTTCACGATGGGGATTAGGATATCTGATTGATTGCTTCAAGTTGGGGAAAGGATGTGTAATGGGTGCGGAAAATACTCGAGTCATTTTCAAAATATTCCCGCAAGATGTTGGATTTAAGTCATTAGGGTACGACGATCATAACAAAAGATAAGCAAAGAATGAAATCTCATGCAAGGTTATTTATGCGTATTTTACATGTTAAGCGACCAAAGTGTAGGGGTTACTTTCTTAACAATCTAATAGGGTGTACTCGACTGTGTAGCCCGTGAAACAAGTTTTAAGAAAAACTGGTTAAGATGAGTTTTCAAACAGTTTAAGGCATTAACTTGTGGTTCCATATAGGCTTTTGATCGAGGTAAGCCTGTTGTGATGCCAATTAGGGATGTCATGTACACGGTTTACTTTTTCAATTACTTAGTTTTCTGTTCAAGCTCTCTGCACACGAGTAGATTTTGGAATGAATCTGTACATATTACAAATTGGGTTTGGGTTTCGGTGGAGGAGAGATTTCCATCAGTATTTTTCGAATATTCTTGCTTATCAGTGCCTGGCCGTAGTGGTCCGTTTGCTTAAAGCTGTTCGGAAAACCTCTTCTTACCGAATAATCAGCATTTGTATTCTCTGGCATCCAAGTCTTTATGTTTCATTCCATTCTTCGCAAGAAATTTTAAAATTTTAATCGAATACATGCATTAAACCGCATGGCATTAAAACTCTTAATTTAATCAATTTAAAGCTCCTTTTCAAAGAATCAGAAAGCGAATTTGACTGTCCAACTCATCGCCAGAAATACCACAAAATAAAAAAGTGAATAATAATAGAAAACACAACTCGCAAGTCCTTCAAAACTTTGCGAAACTCAAACTTTAATTTAACGAAAAGCGCTTTTCAACAAAACCAAATAAAACTCTCATCACGGCATAATTGAATTTCAAAATAACACAAAACAACAAAAAAATAAGTCCGAGCCCAAATTGAATGAAGAAGAAAATTATAAAAGGATAAAACAACGAAGCTTGCTCTAGGATTGCCTACCTATTCTCTCTCCATTTTGATGCTTTTGCAATAAACCCTAACTTCGGAGGAGGTCCTTCACGGAGAAAAGTAATATTGTCCGCGTTATGTGTAGAGAAGAAAAAAAAGTAGCATAGCAATTGAAAAGCTTGACGTTCAAGCCAACCCCAGTATAACCCCTGTGATAGTGGCTCTAATAACCTTTAATGCACCTGACCAGCATACCATGCGCCCGTTGGCCATCGGTGAGGACGACGCCGCGCCATCATCCACTGATTTGCCACTTCAGGAAAGAAAGTGGCAATTTTCTATTGGAAGCAGATTCTATTTTGTTCGTCCTTTTTGTCCTGCTGTATATTTTCTTCTCCTGTGTTCCGCAATAATTTAATATTCCCTTAAGTTCTTGGGTCTCCACTTGAATTCGTGCACACTGTAGTCACTAATGTATTCGCAATAAGTGCTTTTTTTTGGGAGGTGGGTAAGAGATATTACCGCGCCCCAAACCTTACCTAACGCCTTTCATAATGGTGATGGGGTTAGGAAGGTGTTTGCTAGGTCATGGTTCGGGTCTTGCTCTATCGTAGGATCGCTTTAAAAACTCATGTTGCACCTGGAATTTTTCCAGTTTTCATCGTCTTCTGGTGGCTTTTTTTTTAATTGAATAACTCGAGTTTGTGCTTGCCATACTGAATGGGACAGCCACCAGCAACCACATGTCTTATCCTTTCGGTTCCTTCTAAAAAAAATTTAAAAAAATGGAGGAAAGAACGTGTGAATTGAAGGGAAATCTGCGTCTAGTTCGTGGCATATTCTCGAGGAATTCTCGTTTCGATAAATCCTTTGATGTGATTCTGCTGCAGAAAGTTACCAAAAGGATCTTTCATCCTTTTTTCTTGCAATTCTTTGTTTTTTAATGGTTTGGTTTTATGCAGGCGAAAATAAGTTCATCTAGCGAATTTCCTTTCTCAGTTTCACTTTGTGGAATTTAATATTCCTTTTTGGGGAGCTTTGTGAACGGATATGGCATGTTAATCGGGTCCTTTTTCCTGATAGCTATGGTGAGGGCATTTTATCTTAAGAGCGTTGTCACTGGGACTGAAAGGCGCATAACAAAGTTGAAGTGGGCACAAGGTAACAAGGTCAGGGTATAAAAGGTTTTTTGTGTTGGGGTAATCAGAGGATAGTTTTTATCTGTTTTTATTTATTAAGTGTTAACTTTTTTTCAATTAATAGTAACGGGTGATCTGTTAAGAGTTAAGTTTATCAGGTTGCCAGCACTTGTTGTTTATGGCGTCCAAAATCATCTGTCGAAGTGAAAAGTTTTCACTATACTCTGCCATATAATGATGGAAAGACTGACAAACGAGCAACGATATCGAGCCCTTTTGCTCGTTTTGCCCCAGTTGACTGAGTTGAACTTGGTTGACATGCGGTTTTATCAAGACGGTGCCATATGCCACATGCCACACAACTCGTGAAACAATGGAAATGTTGAAGGATGAATTTGGTGAGCAGCTTATCTCTCGAAATGTCCCTGTGAGTTGGCCGACAAGATCATGTGATTTAACGCCTCTAGAGTAAAGTCTTAAGTCTACGTGGAATAGCCAAACACGATTGAAGACTTACATGATAACATAACACGCATAGTTCGTGGAATACAGGCCGAAATGACAACATTTACATGAAGTTGTCTTTAAAACATAAATGGCAAAGGTGCAAATTTTAGTGTTTTATTCGATTAAAAAATAAATAAACTTCAAAAATTGCGTGTTATATCAGGCGACTTTATTTCCTATAATTTGTTACATTTGAGCTATCCGGTACCAGAACAAGTTATGTGATGCATCGATGTCGTGTTGCCATTTATCTCCAAGTCCCAATGATTTTCATATTTTTTTTTATTTCTTAGAGCCTTTTAATAAATAAAAATACCCCACATTCGAATTTAGTGCGACTTTCATGAATTTGACGTAAGTACGGTAAACTAAATTAATATTTAAAAAAAAAAAGGTTTTTCGGCAGATCTCGTGGGCCATGGTTTTATCAACTTCTTCCTTATGAAAATAACAATTTATATATATTTAGAACCTTTCCAATACACACACACTCACAATAGTACTATTCTATTCACAATAATTGTGGCACCTTGGCCAGAAGTATGGCAGTAAAAAAACATTTACTGGTATCGGCTGTTTTTATAAAACTTCGAATTGAAATAAAACACAAGAAAATCGATTAAATGTCCCTCAATTTGGCTTTATTGGAAGGAAACTTTAACGTCATTAATGTTTAACTATGATTTTGGGCATGTGGCCGCCTCAGCTGGATCCAATAAGGCCAAGTCTAGAAATTAAATTTTCAACCACTTTTTCGAGCATTTGGGGCCGTATGTCGGCAATAAGGCCACGAATGTGGGCTTCTTCTCTTCACTCCAAATGCGGCAATTTTGCTTGTTGACGTTAAAAAAAAAGAGCCCCATAACTGAATCAAGGTCAATCTCATTTTCGGCCCATCAAAATCACGACTCGTTGCATGGTCTCGCGGCTTAAATTCTTGCACAAGCTGGATCTTGTAAGGTCGTAAGCCAAGATCTTTGCCTAAAATCTTCCATAAAATTGATGGACAAAGCTCCAATAAAACACAAATTATTTAGGAAATTATTGTCATTTATTTTTATTGTAATAATATTGGTATGGTTGAGTTATCTATGGAACAAAATATCGACCAAATGGCCGCCGCAACTACGGCTGCACACCTCCATCCGATGGTCCAAATTTTCGATGACACTGAGGCATAACTGAGGTTATATGCCGTTAATGTACCTTCAGCTCTTAAATTGTTGCTCGCTTATCGACATACACCTTTTTTTATCAAATAACCCAAAAGAAAGAAGTCCAATGGTGTCAAATCACATGATCTTGGCACCCAATTGACATCGCCACTTGAGATAACACGGCCGTTGAATTTGTCGCGCAAAAGACCCATTGTTTCGTTAGCTGTGCGGCAAGTGACACCGTCCTGTTGAAACCACATATCGTCCGCATTCATATCTTTCAATTCGGGCCATAAAACCCATTTTCGACAATCACTTCACTGAGGTGAAAATGTGCCTCATCACTGAAGATGATTTTCTTCGAAAATTGATCATCCACTGTTGGCATTTCTTGCCACCATTCTGACCATTAAAGACGCTTGAAATGATCAAGAGGCTTTAGTTCTTGAGTCAATTTCATAATGTTCATCAACGACGAGCGTGAGAGGTGCAATTGTTGGGCACGACGCGAGTTGAAGTGGATCTTCAGCCGCACTATAGCGAACAGCAGCAATATTTTCTGCAGTACGAGCTGCACTGGTGTTTTCACATCTCCTACAGACCCGGTTTGCTCAAATTTTTGCACGATTTTTCCCATTGTACGTGCATTTGGACGATTAAATTGACCGAAAAAATCACGAAGTGCACGTTATGCATTTTGATTTGAACGCCCGTTTTCATGATAAGTTTGAATAACTTAAACGCGTTGCTCGATTGTGGATCTTCCCACGGTTCAAATTGAATTAGTCTGAAATTGAGATATGTCAAATGAAATGCAGAAAAAAACTTGACATTTAGGTGTGGTTCACATTCAATATAGGCCCTTAAAATTTAACCACCCCTTCCCTTTTTTAATTGCGACCTTTCACACTCTTTCCAGACCCGTTTTTTAATGTTTCTATTGTAATATACCAATATTGTTCAACATTTTTTCAAACATAATATCATATTTGACACGTCTTCAAATTGTAGTCTTTTCCAATTCACTTGTTATTCCAATCATCATTTATTTGGAATGGAATGTAGTTTCGACGATTCAAAAATCGTCTGATGATCCTGAACACGTTTGGAACTATTTGATGTACTGATACAAATCGTATGTTATCTTTGAATCATTGATTCATATAACCTATAGAAATAAAAGGATATATTCATCTCTTTACATCTCGTTTTATTTTTTATCCTTCTGAAAGTCTAGACACCACTCAAACTCATGTTGTATCATTTTGCAAACTCCACCGTAGGCAATTTACAATTTTTTTTTCACTTCAACATTATGCCCAAATAAATCTTTTATTTTATTTTCCCACCTTATTTTCAGATTCTGTATATTCCATCTCTCACCATGTTTTTGAGTTGTTATGCATTTTTTATAGTACTCCGTCTCGCGAAAACCTATGAAAGCCTTAATGCACTCCATTTCAGGATACAGGCTAGTCAGGGTTATTTTTTCGTCTTTTCCTTCTTTTTCGCCCACGATAAATTGCAAATGCATTGCAGGTAGTGAACATGCCGCATCGCCACCTCAACTATCGTCCCCACCATCATCAGACTAACAAAAAAAAAAATAGGAACATGCCAAGTTGACTTCCACCCGAATTGCATCCTCTGTTTGAACCGCAATTTTTGACTTAACGACAACAATGGCAGGCAGTCTGGAGGTGAAGGAGAACATCCTGTATTCCATTGCAGAAAACAAGTAATGCTGCAGGAAAATATCCCCATTTTAGTTGACGACATCGTCGTCGTCGTCGTAGTAGTGGTGGTGGTCGTCGTAGTAGTGGTGGTGGTCGTCGTCTGTAATATGAGTTTTTACGGTGGAATCAGGATGCGGAAAGATTTTTTTTCATGAATTTAATATTCACAGGTTAACAATTTTACAGGATTCGTGCATTTTCTTCTTCCTCCTTCAGTTTATTTAATTTAACGTTTTTACTGAAATTAAAAATTCGAAAAAAAAGGCCACGAGTTCTTGAAGAGTACGTATGACTTGGTAGGTGCAATAAACTTCGTGCAAAAATAAAGAAACTCTTGTGAACGACGAACGAGCAATGAAGCAATTTAACTGATGTTGGGAAATCGTCATTAAAAAATTGAAAGTGGGACCAAATGATACAAATTATTGTTAGTTAAAATTAGGAACCATCGACTACTGTTTTTCTGGCAAACTTCAGCAGAACAGCTGAGTTGAGTTAAGTGTTGATACTTACTTACTTACTTAAGTGGCGCTACAGTCCGGAATGAAACTGGGCCTCAACCAAAATGCCTCTCAAATTAGCCCGGTCCTTAGCTAACTGCCTCCAGTTGCGCACTCCAAGCTGGTTGAGGTCGGTTTCTACTTGTGCGCGCCACTTAAGGCGAAGTCTTCTTCTACTGCGCCCAACGTCTGGCTGGGAATCGAAAACTGCGAGCCAGAGTATTGGTGTCCATTCGTTCTACATGTCCCAGGGGCATGTCGCTGAACAGCTCGTATAGTTCTTGTTTGGATCTTCGTCTCCAAAACCCGTCAACGCAACGGGACCGAAGATTTTTCGAAGAATTTCCCTCCCTCACGAACCGACCAAGGATTTCTTCATTTGCTTTTGAGACGGCCCATGCTTTAGCGCCGTAGAGCAGGACTGGGATGAACAGGGCCTTATATAGGATCTCCTTAGTAGTGAGGGCTTCACTACTAAATTGCCTTCTTAGCCCGAAGAAACAGCAATTGGCAAGAGTAATATTCGTTTGATTTCTGACGAGATGTTGTCAGAGTTAATAGCGGAACCCAGGTAGACAAAGTCCCGTACTACCTCAAGGTTATATCTGTCAATGGTGACGTTCTGTCCAATTCGTCGATGTGGTGTTGACAGCATATACTTCTTCGCTGCACATTCCTCGTTATCCTTTTTTTATATTGGCATGCTCGTCACAAGAGTAATGAGAACTTTCCGAGGCTTGTAGTTGGTTCTTTCTTTTTCTGAACAGTACTGTTTTTCTGCGATTGATTAGTTATAACCCAAAGCACAATCCTCAAGCTGGAGGATTTCAAGTCACTTTACGCCTTAGGTGTCACCGGGCTAATTTTGTTTGAGGATCCTTTTTGTGTAACATGTTACTGCGACTAATGGGCGATACAGAGTCACGCTCAACGAATCTTTCAATGCCGCAAATGAATGAGTTTGGATAGCAATACATGTGTGTGGAACCCCACACTCCGCGTTTTCGGATATAATTGGCCAACAAAATCGTCTGATTTCACCGATCCAAACTTATTTCTTTGCGAGTTTTTAAGTCAAGGGTCTATGTAACAAAGCACTGATTCTGATACCACTAGAAAATCCGTCTAACGACGAAATCAGTAATCTAACCCGCTTTGACAAAATATCTCGTTTGTAAACATAAAATCTAAATGCAATCATCTTGACAAGGAACAGTCTACTCATTAAATTTCAAAAATTTTAGCTTGACAGGGTATAAAATTCTTCCACTGTAATACTCATCTAAAACATATTTAAAAAAAACATCACTTTGCTCCAAATCAATCTCTTTGTGCCCCTCTAAAATTTCTAAATTGATTGTAAATTTTAAGTCCAAAAAACCAACACCCAACCAAGTTAAAACTCAAAACATCCCACAACAATTTATCAATTCCTTATCTACGCAAGCCCCAAAGTAACAAACCAGAATAAAAATGCAATAAAAGCTTTAATAAGACATTCAGACGTTTCACATTATTCTGCGGCAAGTCGAAGGCGACCAAAAGGATGAGGCGGGGACCAATAAATTCAACTACAACACAAAAAAAATGCACTGACAATCTTCTCTGTTTTGAGGAGGACAGGTACTAGAATAGAAAAGATAAATTTATTAGAATTCGACAAACACGCATGGATAGGTATACGTCGTAGCGTACGTGTATCCAGATTGCATGAAGCTCAGACGTTTATCACGTTAAGGGGAATCCTTATTGAGAAATTCTCATGCTCGCTTCACAGGTTAAGCAATTGACTATCATTTAACATGGAAGAGATCGTGGATACCTTCAACTGTTTTGCAGGGCAGAAAACACACACACACACTCCCGCACAATGGCTTGAATAAACTTTTCATTGTGAAAAGAGTTTGGAGGTCAGGCACGACTTTTACTTCCAAGAATCGGGCAATGGTAACCATTTACTTGGATAGTTTCTGTGACTGCACTTCACTGATCCCCGGGGTAATGAATTCGTATTGTATTGTCATGCTCTACTTCATAGTTCTAGGCACAAACACATGCACATAGATCAAATTTAATTATGCTCAGTCGTACCATTTTGGAAGAGGTATTCCATAGATACCATTAAAAAAAAAAGTTCGTATATGTAAATTAGGGGAGAGAGAATTTTTGTTTCTTCAATTTAATTTGAGAGTGTAATTTGAATGCTAAAGTATGGTCTGCGTAACCACGAATCATAATAATTGGGATGTAGGTCAGTAAACTACAAACAAAAGAAAAAAGATGTCCATGTGGTAGATTAATTTCGAGACTTTTGAGAGATAGTAACGCCTTGTAGAATTTATGGTAATAATTTAAAGTTATTCGGAATGGTTTTCTCAAGTCATTTTGGGAAGATTCTGATTACTGTTGGTAATAAATAGCACCTACTTGAAAAATGTAATACATTAACCATAATGTTTGATGATCATAGTAGATACAACCATACCCCCGAGCGCTTTTTTTATAATTTGCGCGCATTCAAGGGGTTATGAATACCCTTTATATGTTTTAGCACAGTGCGGGCGTTGAGGAAATTCGGGATAAGAAGAAAGGATATACCCATGCACATTGGTTTTAAATGCCTGTAAGCTATAATGGAAAGGAAAAACAGAGTTTGGTAGAGCATTCCACATTCGTGTTGTTCGGTTTATTTACGAATCTCTATATTTCAGCGTTCGTCCGAAGATAGGCTTAAGGGTTAACTGGTTTGCATTCATAGCGTAACGAGGCTGAATTGTTGAATGGGAGGGATGCAGCTGGCTATTTCATTTGAGCATTGGCATAAGGCAGGAGATATTTCGACGGTGTTTAAGCGAAACTAAAGAGTTGGATATTGTAATGTCTCCTATAAGTTTTTTCGCACGCGTTTAAATCCTATCTAGGAGGTGCAATGTTAATTTTAATGCACCCGACCAGATGTGGGCGTTAAACTCAAGTTTAGGGCGTATAAACGCTTCATATATTGTGGCCATATCAGAAGGGGTGAAATATTTTTTCATCGACTAAGGAAACCTAGACATTTCGCTGCGTTTTTAGCGACTTGGAATATGTGGTCGTTCCAACATAAGTCGTTATTAACACACATACCTAGCATGGAAAGTTTTTCGGTTTCTTCGACGTTAGTGCCATTCATGGATAATGGCTCTAGATGAGGGACATGCGAAGATGAGGGACGTGGACCTGAAAACGAATATGTGAAGCTGAGAGTGCTGTAATCAGCGAAGGAATGAATTGGATTAGAAGATGCAGACAGGAGATCATGGATGAAAATGATAAGGAGAATCGTAGGCAAAACTGAGCCTTGAGGGATAACAGCATTTATTTGGTGAGAGCGAAAGAAAATTGGGTAATTTAAGAAATAAGAATCTGGGAGCTGCGCGTAGTCCAACGTTCTATGCTAGTTTTAAAACTATGGTGGTGGTTAATTTTACGGTTGGACTTATTGTTTTCTTCCTTTTTTAATAATCTACAAATCGTAAGGGATCAGTTTTATAACTTTGATTTATTACCACATTCAGCAAGTAGTCGATATAAGGATTTAGGTGTTAACACAAAACAAGATCTTCTAGGAGGTGCCTTATACCTCCTTTGTTGACTAAGTACATATCGTTGCCTCTCTTGTGGATTAGATAAAGATTTTATAGAAGTGCTACTTTCACAGTCTCAACACTATCTATTACTCTTTGGCCATCAAATCCTCTATTACCCCCTCAACTTGATAGAATGGTAATTATCACAGTTTCGCGTCACTTCCATTCTTTGGTGTATATGAGAAACATAACTTTCCTGCCCCTAATTAGGCTCTTAAACGCCTCTAAAGGGAGATGAAAATAATGAAACATTTGTCGTTTTTTAAGAATTCAGGGCATATCTTGTTTAAGTGAACATATGTCGGGATTGTTCAAAAGACTTAGCATTAACAGTAGAAGGAATCTTGAAATGGCCTCAGTAAGAGAGGTCCTGGTGCCGTATCATAGTTCCCTTTTGTATTCATAAGAACTTATGAGAAACACGACGCTGAGTTGGCTGATATGCCACTTCGTTTCATAAGCAAACAACATGTCCCCGTTTAAAACGCGATCTTTATGTTTGGACGAGAATAAAGCTGCCCTAGCTGAAGATGTCGTGGAGGTAATATCAACATCGACTGGATGATGTGTCATGCAATCCTGCTCTTCATATATACAGTGAAAATATTTCAGACAGTCGAACCATTAATTACTCTCATGCTCTCCTCAATCTCATGAGCGACGAAGATCGTTTTTGTATAAACAGATACGTAAACAAACAAAATTATCGCTTTTGGGCACTAAGAACCCACCGACCATATACGAAGAACCATTAAATGCACTCGAAGTCACTTTACGCCTTAGGTGTCACCGGGCTCATTTTGTTTGAGGACGCCCTTTGTGTAACAAGGTTACTGCGACTGGTGAGCTATACAGTGTCATGCTCAACGGATCTTTTAATGCCGCAAATGATTGAATTTCGACAGCAATACATGTTTGTGCAACCCCACAAACTGCGTTTTCGGATATAATTGGCCAACAAAATCGTCTGATATGACCGATCCAAACGTACTTCTTTGCGATTTCTTTAAGTCAAGGGTCTATGTAATCAACCACCAATTCTGGAAGCTCTCAGAGAGAGTATACGACAAGAGTGCGAGAATGTATCTTTCGAAGTTATAGCCAAAACGCTTAAAAAAAATTGTCCAAATGGTGATCAACAATGTTAAATATTAAGATCGGTAACGAACTGGATATCACGATAGGGAGAATATACTTTCCTCATTTTATTTAGGTAATGAAAGTAATGTCAGAAAGAAGTCCCACCTTTTGCCTTATTAACATTACAAAAGCACCACTGAACCTTGTTATCGCTGAAAAATGACCCCTGATTCGATATTGGTTTATGATACTCACATCTTTATGAAGATAAATCGAGGTGTTTACATGCTTGGCAGCACATTACTCATAAACATGCTTCAACGCAATTAATCTATAATCAACTAGAACCATCTAGCTTCATTTCAGAAAAACGAAAAACCCAAGTATCAACATTCATTAAGTAATCCCACCTATTGAGCGTTTAATCATCAAGTGCAAGTCATGTTAGTCGCTTAATCCTAAAGTCGAAAACTCACGGAACGCAATGAAGTTTATTTCTTCATTGCGTTCCGTGGAATGGAGACGAGAGTGGAAAAACAAAAAAAAAAAACGAACATTAACCGGAAAAAAAAGAAAACAAAACGCATCGACATACCAATACAGGTACACCCAAGGAGGAAGACGGTTTTCTTTTTTGGATACCTACTTCTTCCCATGTAATGTGTTGAATAATTCATGTGAATGAATCCAAAAGAAACCTAAATACATTGCACTCGATAGAACCGTCTTGTTTTTTGAGAGGAACAAATTGACAAGTCTCCAAAGAAAATACCACAAGATAGAACGATAAAAGTCTCTCTTATGGCAGTCAATTCACCAAATAACTGCCCTTGTACGCGCGCTCTTTAAGACGCTCTTTGACTTGACAGCAGTTGATTCACCTGCTGGCTTGTGTCTGACGTGACAATTGAGGAAGAAGGCGACGGACGACAACGAAGACGACGACGAAGGCTGTGGTGCATTCACCTTTTCGTATTTTGGAATTCTGTTTGATTCCCTTCTCTTTCTCAATCTCCATCCGAAATATACAAAATAAACATAAAACCAACCAAGTAACGGTGACCATATCTGGGCCCAGCGTATAAATATTGCTTCTCATAATTGTGTCTCGACCACTATGTCACTGTGTCTGTTCATCTGACAGTTGGTCTGACTGTTAATTATGACACACACCATATAATGCTGTAACGGTGGTATGAGATTATCACAGATATACGACGACTTAGACTGTCTGAGATGGTGTGACATGTGCGGGCACTTACCACACGATCAAGATACCCATGAATGAGGGCCATTGTTAGAATGATGCTGATGCAGCAACTGTCGTCATGTGTGATTACAACGGATCGTTTACATTTAATTCGACTTTCGGGATATGGTTATATGGAAGTTGGTACAAAGATGGTTAACAAACACGAGACCGCCAAAGATGGGCTAAGGAAATGATGTGCGGTGATAGCTAACGGAAGCGTGATTATTGCGACATAATCAGTTGGTAGGTTGTTGTTGTCATTTGTTTGAATTTGGTTTTAGGGAAGTCAACGTTGTTTTTTCCGCTGTCTGTAAAATGTATTAGATGGATAAATGGGAACTCTATGCAAAATAAATGTCACATTGTTTACATATTTACATGCTAAAATATATTCTAGAAACTTAAAGGGATGTCATAGCTACTCCATATTGTTTTGAGATGGTGTGCGTATTATTTTACTTCTGTTAAGTACTTAAAAAGCAAAACGGTAAGATCGTAAAAACGATATTTGGAAAACAATATCTCTACATAATGGATGTGGAATGGTGCATTATTTAGTTTATATCATTTAATCTCCACTTTTCGGAGTTTAGCCAAAAAATAACAAATATTTCAGGTTAGAATTCCAACATCGTTTTTCCGATTAATAATTGTTCCGATGAATAATTGAATCAATACCATCCTTATAAGAACATTGAAGAATACATATACAGATAGCACGGCAAAAATAAAAACTGAAAGAATAGGACGAGAAATAAAAATAAAAAGAGGAGTAAGACAAGGAGATCCAATGGCACCACCATTATTCTCTGCTGAAGAAATATTCATAGCGTTGAACTGGCACAATCGACACGGAATAAATATTTGGGGAAAAAATGTAAACAACTTAAGATTCGCTGACGACATTGTTCTATTCCAATCTAGTTCCGGACAAATACAAGATATACTTATAGAATTGACAGACGAATGCGAGAAATTCGTACTTCGCATATGCCAAATAAAAACGAAAATAATGACCAAACATAGAAAGACTAATGTAATATTGGATAACCAAAATATAGAATATGTCGAAGACGATATTTACCTAGGGCAAGTTAAGTCATTCATAAAACAAGAGAAAAAAGATATGAGAAGGCTAAATCCACTGTGTGGATCGTTTTATACCCTATCCCATCCCATCTTTTAAATTAAAAATAAAAAATAAATTTATGGCGCAACAGGCTCGTTAGTACCCAGGGCCTAGCTTTTTTCTCATAACCATTCATGTGTGCATGTGTACTTCTTAGCACGATGGCGGGACCTCCTGTTTTATGCCGAATCCGAATGGCTAAGATGAGATAAGCTTTTCATGACAATTGATACTACACGGATGATTTGTCAGATCATCACGAGAGGAGGGCCAGTGAAAATTCATTTAGGTGTTGCTACGGCTGGGAATCGAACCCAGACCTTCTGCGTGGCAGTTCATCGCACTAACCATCGCGCCACTGAGCCCCACAATAATATCCCTAAAATGTGGGTTTCATGGAAAAAAAATATTAAAGTTGAAATTGTCGCAACATATTGTTCAATGAGTTTATTAAAATCCTGTATGATTCGACCAAAAACATCGTTTTTCTCCTGCATATGGTATGGCTAAGTTGTACAGATGTTTTTTGTATGTCCAAAAAGTGGGCGTGGGTAAAAATGATATTTGGGAGAAATGTTTATATTACCAAATATTATTTTTTCCATCAACTTTTTTTTCGAAATGTTTTAAAGTTTACCGAAAATGTTTTTTTTTACTGAAAACGCCCCCAAAAATTAAGTTTTTCTAAAAAGGGGGCAGTGGGCGGATTTCAATTTTTTTACACTTGTTCGAACAGCACGAACAAGGATCACATGTACCAAACTTCATTATCCTAGCTCAAAAGTTAAGACCCAAAAACCGATTACCTACAGACAGATGGACGGACGGACAGACAGACATGGCTTAATCGACTCAGCTAGCGATTCTGAGTCGATCCATATACTTTGAGGTATACCTAGCTAAATTATTTCACTATGTCACAAACTATGTCCCTATGGGTATAGGGTAAAAAAAGGAAATAGACGCATCACCAATAGTTGGAGACAATGTTTGAGTATGAAACAACTTTTCGAATCGAATTTAAGAGATTATACACGAAAATACTTATTTGACTCCGCTATTTTACCTGTAATGACGTATTAGTTACAAACTATCACTTTGACCTCAAATTTACTCGAAAAATTACAGATATGCCAAACCAATATGGAAAGAAAATTGTTTAACTTGAGAATTGTTCAGAGAGTGAGGAACACAGAAATAAGGCGACGAACCGGTATAATAGACATCGTTGAACGAGCAAACACGCCTCAATGGAATTGGGCGGGACATATCTCTAGAATACAGGACCAAAGATGGACAAAAATTATAGCTAAATGGACACCAGAAAGCAGATGATCAGTCGGGCGACAAAAGAAAAGATGGAATGATGATTTACTCGACCATTGAAGAAATTGGTACAACGACGCAAACGACCGGGAGCTATGGGCGGTATTGGTGGAGGCTTTCGTCAGATCATACAATTTTGAACACATTTTCTTTTACTGATTATTTATTCATACTTTGCATTATTTTGATTTGTTAATACATAGATTAACGTTGTGACATATAAGATTTTTTGTAAATAGTTGTGATTTGTAAAAACTTTTCTTAACGGCAAATAAAGTTTGTAATAAATTTAATAATAATAACAATAATCCCTAATTAGAAACATAATGTTGCCAAAGCAATGAGTGCAGTAGATCATTAGCATGTTATTTAAAAAATTAGTTAGGGAAGTAAAAATATGTCAAGTGTTAGGAAAACTCCTTTATTTGTTTTGGAAGCGTTTGAACTTTTAGACTTACCACACTTTTTCAAAAAAATATATATAAATGGGGAGATATCACTTAGGCCAGCGGATCAAATCGGCCTTGATCCTCGGGATCTTTGTAATATGTACGTTCTTAAGCAAACGTTTTCATAGTTCGGTCGACTTTGGAAGGATTCACTTTGACGATCTACTAGCATGTGATTTTCCTACACAATTGTTACTGTAAAAGTTTGAATGGTTTTGGGCATTTGCAAATACAGATTTAATGCACTTTGCGCACTCACTCAAGATGCTTTGATGAGGTTCAGATCGATTTGCGGAACGAAGATTGGACAGATTTAAAATTGGAGTAGATAAAATCAATGGATGTTTTTGAAGTCATCTGCATACATATTAGTTTTTAACTATCAATTCATTCTCATGAACTTCCACAACGAACCATCCCACCCTCACGCAAATGATCAATCACAATTTGACCTTAACATTGAACTAAAAATGTAATCCACGTTATCAATTGCAAACCCACTCTACTCGCCGCAAGCAAATAAGAATACAACAAGATCTTCATCATCATCATCGGACCATGCATTCAAGACACAGGTTTATGAAACCGTCTGCATAGATAATTATAGATCAGCAACACTCCAGCGAGGGGTACAAACAAATGTTCTGCGAGTTCATCGAACGGACCAGCGCCGATGTGGATGATGATGGCGTCTCTGGATACTATATGCCAGAGAGTTGAAGTCCATTGGATGTATGTGCTCGTCGACTGGCATCTAAAACCCATTTGTTCTTGTTTTATTTTTCCATTTATGATACTTGTTTGCAGCAATCTTCGTGACTGTTTTCTGTGTGGTTAATGTTCGCCCATAATTTATATTAAAAAAGACTGCTGTTTATGCAATAGAGTGGTGGAACAGGAAGGAACTTATACGCTTACAGTGTGGCGTTTGGGGGATCATATTTTATGCTGGAGAGTGTAGCTTGCAAGTGCAAGTGACTTGAGGTATACTCCAGTTGGTTGAACTGCAGAGTTGAATTGAAGAGTTCTTTACAATATTGGAGACTTAAAATAAAAATATCAATATTTTGTCATTAAGGAAACAATTTTGTATTACAGCAGCACTAACAAAAATGAGGAAAATAATTATTTAAACAAATGTTTCATTAATCATTAACGATATTAAAATAAATTGTAATCGGGGAACCTTAAAGTCTTCAAGTAACACTTGAAATTCAATGTTATCGAATAGTATTCATCAACAAAATATGTTTGAAATACTAGCGTTAAAAAAATTACCGATATACTGAAATACTAGTTACGATATAGACATATTTCTACAACTATTTACTAGTTCAAATAAAATATTTTATTTCTATTTAAAATGTTATTCTGCGGTTATTTATATTAAATGGGTTTAACAATTTAATATAAAGAGGATCGTAATAGTTTATTTTATTTACGATGTAAACATATAAAAGCATTTTCATTATTTGCAGCTGATGTTATTGAATAAGATTTTAAAATATTTTTTTTAAATTATACACCAACTAAACCACAAATGCCAATATCGTATTTACGATATTAAATAAAAGTTTCTACAACTATTTACCAGTTCAAACAAAATATTTTATTTCTGTTTAAAATGTTATTCTGCGGTTATTTATATTAAATGGGTTTAACAATTTAATATAAAGAGGATCGTAATAGTTTATTTTATTTAAGATGTAAACATATGTTATTGAATAAGATTTTAAAATAATTTTTTTAAATTATACACCAACTAAACCACAAATGCCAATATCGTATTTACGATGTTAAATAAAAGTTAAACAATTATCATGAAATCAATTTTTTTTTTTGCAGGCAAGTGATTATTCTTACCAAAACACATTGGGGCGGCGTTCTACCCTCGGTGCATACTATCATATGAACAAGCAACCATCGTTCACAAATGACCACAGCCTTGGCAGTCATTATGGCGGTGGTGGTGGAGGGGCAGGCGGTGCATACAGTACATGGGGTATGTGGCGAGATGGAAGAAATCTAGCGCCATCGACATTCTCAGCAAAGCCTCATCATCCTAATAGTAAAACGAAGTCGTTCTCGATCATACTGTCGACAGCGGCATTTATCGTTTTGTTGGCGGTTATCTCGATTGCGGGATTGGCGTTTTACTTTAGCTCCATAAAATCGAACATGGAAGATAGTAAGTAGAATTCGAATTTTCGATTTGGGTTCTCTGACATTTGTCAATTTCTTTTTAGCTGTCATTGGATTCGAAGGATCATTTCGAATCGCGAAAGGTGACCTGTTTACCACTGGTCTCAAGTATAATCACACAACGACTTATAAACAAAAAATTGAGTTTTACAAGCGGTTCATTGAGAGAAGCTTGACGGACAATGCGTTGCAGCCGATTAGAGTGGATGTGGCTGGATTCGGAGATGGACCATTGATTAAAGTCAATTTCAGAACTTATCTGGATGTCAGAAAACTTCCACAGTAGGTTTTAAATAGTTTTCCTTTTAATAATTTTGCTAATCTCTACTTTTATTTAGAAACATTCACAGTGTGGAAGAGTACATCAAGGAGTCATTGTTTTTAGAAACAACAGCCTTAAAGTCCCTCTATCGATCGTTGAGAATAGACGCCGAGTCTGTGGAAGTCAAACGAATTCTAGATGAACAACTTGTTAAGTCCGCATCTCTATCGAGGGATACCGTAAGTCAAAAAAATTACTTATTCCAACCTTGTCTTTATAGTAGCATTTGTATATTTTAGCAAATGACACCGACAAGCCAAACACAGTTGGAGAAACGCCTCCTTAAAAAAGGTGGAATAATTGATAAACCTACTCTAAAAACCCTCCCAACGATCCCTCCGAAGAGCAAGCTGCCTAAATTGCACACCTTAGATGATGAACCTGATGTTGACGTTGAAAATGCACCAGTTATCCAAGGCTCTTTTGAAGGCTCCTTTGAAATCACAAAAACTGACGCTGACATCACCCGCAAGAAGGCATCTCCCACAAAAGCCTACACCAATATTCCTAAAGCAGTGACTCCATCGCATTCGTTACGGATCAAACCAAAAAAGCCGACAAACGAAAAGATGTTCCCAAGAACAACAATTTTCGATGAGCCTACAACTACCAGCTCGACCTCAACAACTAAAAAAACTACAACTAGTACTACTAGTACAACAAGTTCAACTTTTACTAGTACCACAACTCCAAAACCAACCACGACCGCCACAACTACTACAACCACGACAACAACACCACCTCCACCACCTCCGATGTCATCTTTTCACACATATCCCTCAACATACAGCCCGTCAACGACAACAGTAGATATGCCAAAACTTGACGCCAGTCTCTTCACATCAGCACCAATTCTGGATACTCAACCTTGGAAACCTATTCGTGGGCCAGGTTCGGATAATACCGAAGGCACAACCACTCAAACAGAAACATCAAACGGAGCAACAGTTTCTGATGGGCCCATAAAACCTCCGATGGTTCAAGCCCCTTCATCACATGATCCATACCCATCAGGCTTCTTTAGCAAACCAAACTTCAATAAGCCGCAGAATCGGGAAGACACTAATGCGCAAGACTTAGTCTACTATCATGGTTTCAGTGGGCCAGTTTTCATGCCGGGAATTGACGGAATCGAGCCCCTTGGATCAGCACATGTCAAACCACATCCATTGCCGGTTCCACTGATAGATGATGTCGTTATTCCAATCTTTAAACCCCTCAATCCGACACTTGGTACAAAGGACAAAATTCCATTCGCCATTGAGGCTGGAGATGAGAAATTTGAGCACTTAGGAGGTGGGGTTATTGTAAAGAAGCACGACAGTGAATACCCCCCATCAACAACAACAAATCCGACAACGACGACATACATTACAACCACCACCACCACATCTTCTACAACTCCTGTACCACCAGTTTCATTAAAACCTGAAAAAATGTCAAACCAATCGGAAATAACTCATCAAATTGGCGAGTTTTTAATGGACCTTCTGAACCTGCCCAATGAAGAGAAGAACGCTACCGACCTGACTGACATGAAACTCGAATCCCGTATCGAACCCGACTCCGCCGAAAAGCCAAACTTCATGAACCTCAAGGAGATTATTTTGCAGAGAAATCGAGCCACAACGAGCACATCATCCGCCCCCTCAACTTCTTCCACAAGTTCAACATCTTCGACCACTACAACGACAACAAAATCTCCGACAACAAAGCGAAATCGCATTCGACCTTCAAGACCCTCGAAGCCCGTAGGAGTGATGGATGAGTCTGCTCTCTTCCCGAGTCAATCATTGTGGGAGTTTGTGAACGGCAGCTCTCCAAACACCTACGGACATACCGGTTCCATGCGACGAGTCTTCAACAAGACTTTACAAGCCTGGGTCTCAGAGGACATCGAAAAGACTGAAAATCTAACTCTCAACGACATCAAAACCCGCATCAACAACGCCACGAATATTCAAGACATTTCACTCATTTTCGACACACTTGCATCGAAACTTGGCATTACTCCAAGCATGCCAACCAAGATTCCTCCATTCTCACATAACAAATTAAAGATAACCCACAAGAACGATACCAAGGTCAAGCCAATTACAACAACTTCTACAACAACGACAACCGCGCCTACAACTACCACCACAACAGCCACTACACCAACTAGTATCGACCAATCGCAGGTGCAAATTCGTGACGTCCTCGTGCCTACATTCCGACCTTTAGATCCCATTCATCTACCCGAAATTATCGAAGGCGAAGCCGAAGTCGAGGTTATCGATCCGAATAAATATGAGGAGATGCTCAAGTCGTCACAAGTCCCTCTGATGATGACAAGCACAACAGAACTGCCCAGACTCGTGACCCTCCTACCGGTGCGATCGAATTCCGGTATTCGAACATATCGACCGTTGACAGGTGTCAAATCTCAGCCTGAGGGTCGAAGGTTTACAACACCATCTGAAGCGGTGGTAAAGAGTGGAATTCACGTCACTGTCTGAGGAGGAACAAGACCCTGATTGTCCAGGGTAGAAGTTTGAATGAAATATTTTATTGGAGAGTGGTCTGATGAATTCGAGAATACATTACGTGCACTTGGAGAACATTCGTATGGGGGAATCGTCCATTTTGTTCCGAGGTTACTTCTGATTTATGGTTAAGTTTATTTTAATGTGACATTTTGTCTTAAGGAGTAATCTTGGATCGACTTGGGGACAAAGTAGAAAGTAGGCAATTTAAGAATACATCTAAGAAGTATTTTAAGTTTTTTTATAGAACGAGAAAATCGTCAGCAAAATTTTGGATAAGCTAGTTAAGTGTTTTTTTTTTATTATTTAGACGTAACGATTTTAGATAAATTGAAAATGTATTTTAAGCGACTATTAAATAAAGTGAATGAAAAATAGTTTAACTGGTTTTTGAGTGGTTGGGAAATTCAGTTAGAGACCTTGTTCTCCCGTCTCAGCAAATGCAAAATATTAATATTTCATGAAACGTTACAAATAAACCACCAGTAACAGTATAGAAAGAAGAGAGCAATAGTCTTAAAATAATGGACCAAACTTCTCCGAAAATGCAGCGGATCATGCAGTAACCGTCAGTAATCGTCATCTGGTTAACCTATTTTTAGTCCCTAAATTACAAGATATAGATGTGACCATCATATGGTTTTAACAAAAAGGTGCTACATGCCATGTAGCTTAATGAATGTAGCTTTAAGCCAGCATAGCTTCAAGTCCACACTAGATATACGAATTTTTTTTTTAGAGGTATAGAACTTCCAATTGAAATAAAACACAAAAAAATCGTTTAAATGTCCATAAATTTGGCTTTATTGGAAGGATAATTTTATGCCATTAATGTTTAATTATGATTTCGGGCATGTGGACGCCGCGGCTGGTTTGAAAAAAGCCAACTCTATAGGTTTAATGTCGGCCGTATATCGGCAATAACGCCACGAATGTTGGGTTCCAAGTCTCCTAACGTTTCTGGTTTGGTGGCGTAGACGAGCGACTTCACATATCCCCAGAAAAAATAATCCAATGGTGTCAAATCACACGATCTTGGTGGCCAATTGACAGGTCCATTCCGCAAAATTCGCTCATCGAATGTTTCCTTCAATAAATCGATTGTGACGAGCGCTGTGTGGCATGCAGCGCCGTCTTGTTGGAACCACATCTCATCCACATTCATGCCATCCAATTCGGGAACAAAATAGTCGGTAATAATGCCTCTATACCGGTCTCCATTTATGGTAACTGACTCTCCAGCATCATTTCGGAAGAAGTATGGCCCAATGACTCCACCAGCCCATAGAGCACACCAAACAGTCAGTTTTTGTAGATGTAATGACGTCTCAAGGGTCTCATTTGGATTCTCTTCACTCAAAATGCGACAATTTTACTTGTTGACGACGCGTCGCATGGTCCCGCGGCTTTAATTCTTGCACTAGCTGGATCTTGCAAGGTCGTAAGATATGACCTTGGCGCAAAATCTTCCAAATGCGAATCGATTCATTCGGTCCTCTTCAACACGTATACGAATAAATCGATAACAATTGATCGAAACCTAACCTCATCGCTAGCGATGAGCTATCACCGGAATATGTGTTACTTGTCAAAGCCGCGACGGAACGATGTTATATTTCAAACCGAATGCCGTAACGACTAGATACACAGGCATGGCTTCTTTCAAATTACTTTAATGTCGAGATACTTATTCCATAAGAATCACTAATGATTGACGATACTTTAATCTGTCTTCACTGTATTGTCAATATCACGTATGAAATAAATAAGCAGTTTGTCATCGGAACTGTAACTTAACTTTATGATTTCATATAGGTAATCGTTTGAAAATAAATATAAAAACACAGAAGGTTTTCAGCTTAAATTAAAGAGTCGCTATGACTCGTACAAATAGCTAAAGCAGGGCTAACACTTTCTTTAAAGAAATGTGGTAGAACTTTAATTTAAAAAGAAGGCCCATCATCATCGACCTGCCCGTGCCCCATTAGAAACAAAAGAATACAATTACATTAATTAGTTTTCATTGCCTCATTACGACTCAATGCAAAAATTCATTACCAACTCGCCACCTCCCGAAAGAATTTAGAAAACAATTAGCAACAACTTGTACTTGGATAGCATGTAAAACTGTAAACCTTTTCATGCAGAAATACACTGCCCTCTCTAGCCTTATATCAGTTCGCCTGGTGTATTTTTCTGTAAGTTCCGTACTAATGCTATCCCCCCTCAGTTTCAAAACTTTTTTTCGGACCAACAAAGGATGAATAATTTCCATGAAAAATTACAGAGAAATAAATGTAAAGCTGGACGCTGAGCACAGTCGAGATGGAGCAGATGCAGCGGGGTGAAAGTAAGACATCCCCAGGACATTTTAATAATTCAGGATAATTACATAAATTGTTGTTTTTTTTGTGATAAGTTGGCCCCAATTCGTTTTTTTTTTTGTTATGTTCCATACCAGCCTTCTGCTTCTGCTTGCCGTCTTTTTATGACTTGCTGCGTCCTGCACAGCTGAAGTTCAAGCTCCTTAAATTGCTTGAAATAAGGAATACTATTTTTGTCCTCTTTGTGCCTTGATATTCTAACGGATTTATTTTTTTAGATTTCAGACGGCTGACCACAAGGCAGCGATTTGTTTGTCTGTCTATTAAAAAAATAAATATAATTACTAGCAAGGTCTGGAGATAAAATTGAGGGGAGAGATGGTTGGGTGTGATTTAAATTCAATGGCAAAAGTTTTGAAGGAAAACTTTTCCAAATTAAGATGCAGCGTTAGATTGGAGTTAATTGTAGGGGAAGGCGATGCCCTCAAGTCGTTGAGTTGAGGTGAGATTTGAAACTTTGATTGAAAGCGAAGTAGGGGTAGGTGGTCTATCAGAAATGTGTTTTGTTTGTTGAGAGTTCAGAGGGTGGTAAGTGGTAATAGATCAACTTACACGCATTTGTGGTTTGTATATTCATTTGGACCCGAAATATATTATAAAGAGTAATCCTACGATTCGAATTAGATTCGTAAGATGATATGATATTTTGATCAAACCAGATTAATGAAAGTGCAAATATATCATCCCTGGAAGTAACAGTTCAAATTCATGTACAGGGTGTGCCAAATTCAAGTTTCTTTTTTAAAATGCAATAAAATTAACAAACTTAAACTCTTTCAATACATTGTGGCTTTATTAGTAAGACCAAACATTGCCATTAGATATCAAACACAACGTCGTTGTGGTTTCGCAGTAGTGCATTCTGTCGCTCCAATTTTTCAAGACCTTGTTGATAGTTTCGGGCTGTCCTTGAATCGTTTTCGGATTTTTCCATCAGTTCTTCAAGGTTTCCGACAAACAGTCCGAAGTGGTCAAATTGCTGCTCTAGTGCCCAAATTTTGAAGCGATAATATCTAAAGCGGAACGATAGACGCCTTCAATTGCTTAGTCAATTGGACCTTGTCAGCGAACAGTTTGCACTCACAGCACTCACTTTGGATATAAATGTTTCCTGTTCAAGCGTAAAGCGAATCATTCCGTACCTCGGAGGTATGATATTGACTTTCTGTCGAGCGGGGCACAGTTGTCACTGTCAAAATAGCCTATGATTTTAAACGAAACTACTAGGTGGCCAAGCCTGTTTATAGATGGCCCACAATGCACATAGACAGGTCTTTACATAATGTATTTACTGACTGGATACAATAAGCTCTTACAAACATTTGAGTAGAGAGATACTTTTTCAGGCTTAAGTCTTTTACTTTGGATTAGTATTAATTGACTTCGCTACGGAACGGAATACCACAATAGCCAGCACACGGCTTTACTCACCTCGATATCCATAAGGGACATGGCGGTCTCCAGATCAACGAACGGTCAACCAAATTGATTACATTGCGATAGACAAGAGCCACGCATCCAATATTTTGGATGTCCGAACATTCCGAGGAGCTAACATCGACCCGGACCACTACCTTGTTGCAGCCAAGGTAAGAATGCCTTACCACGCCACAACAATCCAGAAATACTGTGAAAAGACATTCGTGCAACGCGTATCCCTAAACCTCCCAATTATCACCATACCACCAGCATTGAATGTCGAAGAACAATAGCAACGATGCCAATAAGCCGCAACTGATGTGCCCCCATCAGCAAGAAACCCCAAGTTTGATGAGGAATGCCGACAGATACTCGCAGCCAAGAACGAGGCCTAAAAGGCTAAGCTGCAGGTGAAGACGAGAACAGCCGTTGAGGATTATAGGCAGAGAAGAAGAGAATAGCACCGGCTTTTCAAACAGAAGAAAAAAAAGCAAGGAAAACACGCGATCGAGGATATAGAGAGGTGCCACTTCAGGAACGATTATCGCAAGTGTAAAACGTCAAAGCCAAGGATACAAGACTCGAACAGAATCCTGTCGAGATGAAGAAGGAAATATCGTAGTTGAGACATAGTCGATGCTGAGGATATTGAAGAACCACTTCTGCAGACTGCTGAGATCGTTGGTCGTACCCAATGTCATAGCCACGTTTGCTAGTATTGAGAAGGAAGCCGCAAAAATGTGTTTAGCAGTAAATGAGGGCAAGACGAAGTATACGCTGTCAATACGAAAGGACACACAACATCGACGAATTGGACAGAACGTCACCATTGACAAATATAACTTTGAGGTAGTACGGGACTCGGCTCCGCTATTAACTCTGACAACAACATCTCCTCAGAAATTAAACGAAGAATTACTCTTGCCAACCGATGTTTCTTCGGACTTAGAAGGCAATTAAGGAGTAAAGCCGTCACTCGAACTACTAAGGAAATCCTATATGCGTCCTGCTCTAAAGCGCTGAAGCATGGACCGTCTCAAAAGCGGATGAAGAAATCCTTGGTCGATTTGAGAGGAAAATTCTTCAAAAAATCTTCGGTCCGGTTTGCGTTGACGGGCTATGGAGATGAAGATTCAACCAAGAACTATACGAGCTGTACAGCGACATGCCCCTGGTAAAAAAAAACTCCGCATTGGACGTTTAAGATGGCAAGGATATGTAGAACGAATGGAGAGCAAAACTCCGGTTCGTAGTGTCTTCGATTCCCAGCTAGATGTCGGACGTAGTAGAGGAAGACCTCGCTTTAAGTGGTGCGCACAAGTAGAAACCGACCTCATCCAACTTGGAGTGCGCAGCTGGAGGCAGTTAGCAAAGGACCGGGCTGATTGGAGAGGCATGTTGGTTGAGGCCCAGGTTCATTCCGGATGGGTGCGCCACTTAAGTAAATATAAAAAAAATCTTTTACAATCTGAAATTTTGTAACATTGGATTTAATAAGAGGTAATGCCACCCAAAATGGCAGTCCAATGTAATAAGGTTATTGATATACTTATGTAAACTGTGCACATCGAAAAACGTTAAGACCAATAATAGGATATCAACCTCTTTAGCAAAAAATTTGGTGAATTAACTAGCAGTTCTCGACAAATTAACACTAGGACTGGTGATAACAAAAACACTGGAAGGTTGCCAGTTGAATCCCATTTTAAACAATAATTTGAACAAAATAGATAATCTATTCGAATATCGTTTGTTGTGTTTGCGATTACATTTCTGAACGATCCAAAAGAGTCGTACGCCATACGAAAGTTTGCATTCCGCAATATATTCGGATAGTTTGGTTTGATAATTTTTGTTTGATAATTTCTAGTCTTAGCATAGCAGGAAGCGAAATAAACATACACACAACGTTGAATCTACAAAAACGCCCAGTCCAAGTTAAACCCCCTTTCAAAGCTCCAGACAATTTGACAGCATGTCCACCTTTAGGAAAAAATTACCTAAGTTTCCTACCCCCTCATCAAATAAATACGCAATGCCTGCCACCTCCTGTTGCGATAACATCCAATTGAATGCACCAATCAACGACGGGTTGTCCGCCCAGTCGGGGTGTAAAATTAAAAAAAACTTTCACCTTTTACTGTGTCATGAATAATTAACCACCCTTTCAATTTGTTCGCATAACCCTTTTCCTAACCATTTTCCAACCTCTAGTGCAAAAGGCCAACACCGACAAGGGGAAAACTATTCAAACATTCAATTGTGATATTCGTGTGCTGTCGGAACCATGACTCCTGTCAAACTGTGTATCCTCATCTTGTGCTCGGTGACAGGCCACAGTAAAGCATCCATCCTTAATCGAATACTGGACTATTGGCAGCCAACTGACGTCTATGTTGTCTTAAATTGCACCACCATAAATGAAGATGTCATCGGCGGGATCACATATCCACGCTTCGTGAGTGTTCGAGGTGATTTTTCGAGTTTCACCCGACAGCAGATTCCAATTCGATCGGTATTTCCGGATAACTTTGTACTCGTCGTATTCACCGATGAAAGTTGCGGGAGTGTGATTCCAATTTTGCGGGATCAAATGTCGCAGGCGATTATTGTCAAACGTTCGAAAGTCATTGTTGTGACACAACAAAGAGTGTCGGGGAAAACAATCGAAGGGATGTTCCGCAGGCTGTGGAAGATGGGACTATTGAATGTCTATGTCCTTGATGACGCGTTCGTATATGGTTACAATCCATTTACGAATGAATTTCTTATTCGGCACAGTGTGGCGGACTATCAGCTTCTCATTTCGATTGACCGAGCAGCGGATTTTCACGGAGCTCAGCTGAGGATTCCGCAATTTGAAGTGTATCCGCAGGCACAGAACATCATCTGGCACAATCGATCCATACAAATTGGGGAATATATAGAAACCCAACGTCCACTTGCGGATTTTTTTAACGCCACGTTGTGGGTATATATTCCTGAGATGACAAACTTCGGTTTTGAATTGTTTGTTAATGAAACGGCGTCGAAAGTGCTTCCTGGAATCGGTGCGGAGCTGCTCCAAGGTCGTGGTGACCTTACATTGATTAGTCGCGCGTATGACATCTCCAACTACTTTGACTTTGTCATGCCTCTATACTTCCGAGACTGTAGTCTGTTGATACCTAAATCTGGACGCATTCCACAATACACTATCGTTGTCTCGGTAGCTGCCACCTGGCTTGGGCTTTGCACAGTTATCAGTATGTTGATGACAGTGATATGTATAGGGATTATCAGAAAGATTTTTAGCATCAAAGTGGATTTGCTGCGACTAACTATTGAAATTGCATCCGTCTATATCGGACAGAGTTTTCGATTTTCCATTCGCACAGAGTCGATGCGATTGATGATCACGTGCTGGCTGCTGGTGTGCATCTTTTTACAACCGCTATTCAATGCAGAGATCGTGACCAAATTTCTTAAGCCAATATTTCTCCAGGATATAGACGACCCGTTTGAGGCGATACAAGAAGAGGGATTCACCGTATACACCTTTGATGGTTTCTTAGACTTTTTGAAGGGGTAACATGTGCGAAAGAGTGTTTTTGATGTGGGAAGTAATTTAAAGTTATTTTTAGGAACTCAAAGCTGCTGTTTCCTTCGGAGGAGATGTTTCAAAAATTGCTTAAGAAGTCGAAAAGTGTAGTCCGAGATGAGTTCTTTTATCGAGTATTGCATCCTAATGGTCGAGATATGTTCATGACGATGGCAATGTCCGACAACTTGGTCGAAAAGACAAAATATTTGACCGAGCAGACATATTCGTATCACAAGACGAAGCCATTCTGTAAGTATAAAAGGTTACAACTACATAGACCATATTTGATTTTCAGATAAAACCCATTGACCTACACAATAGCATCTATCAACCTGAGTCGTATCAATTGTCAAGAAAAGCTTATCTCAAATTTGCCGTTCGGAGTCGGCATAAAACAGGAGATCCCGTGCAAGAAGTGCACACGCACACATGAATGGTTGTGAGAAAGCTCGGCCCTGGGTAGTAACAAGCCTGTTGCGCCAAAAAAAATTTATTTTATTTGTATTTTGAAAGTCTTTTAAAGTTTTTTTTTTTAAAGTGATAGCATTAACATGTACTCGCAGTAGTTTATCTTCAGTCTGACTTATATATATCTCATGTTTTTGTGACATGTTACTCTAACGCGATTACCTATTACAGGCACTTTACATAGCTTGCATTAAGGTCTAATAAATGTTTCCTTTCACAGCGTGCCACATGTAGGGCCGAGAGAATTGATGCAGTGAGGAATAGTGTTTGTGAACTTCATAAGAGACGATGCTGGCTCTCAAAATCTTTAATTACATGGTTCCCGATTAATGCCAACTGCATTATTGATACATACGGTTCAATGCCGTAGGGGTTACTAGAGAGTGTGCCGATATCTAAGCTCTTAATTTTTTCGTTGTAAAGGTGATCATCTGGATCATAGCATCCTCGCCTGGCACATTTGACTATATCCATACAAATTCGCTGCGATTATACATTTCCAGGACAATGCCAAGATGATAAATACATGTATCCTCCGTTCCTCATCTGGGTTTTAAAACTACCAAAATGCGTTTTCCTCTTTTACGACTAAATATATATAGTGTAAGCGGTAATGCTCGACCCTCGACCCTGCACTTTTTATAAGGCCATAAAAATCGGTTGGGTATATTGCTTTGGAAACCTATTCACCCGAGGTTTATGCAATTAGACACTTCGTGAACAGCCCTTTTTGTGCAAAAAATTCAACACATGCATATTCATTAATATCAACATTGTCATCAAAACTTTGGTAAAGACTTAAATTTCCTGCGAACCATTCTCGCTTTGTTGAGAATCCTACTAAATTACTTTTCTAACCTCAATGCCAATTCGAATATCTCCAAAGGGGGGTGGGGGGTTGATATTCCCCCAATAGTTCCGTATCCGACACCGCGTGTCGCAAACAGTTCCCAACCTTTCAAAGCCTTTTAAACTTTTAAAAACCCATCCTGCCAAGTCACACTTTCGCCGCCTCCCTTTTTCCATTTCTATGGCTTGTTTTTCACGAAATTTAACTATCATTTACTGAACTGAAAAATCCAATTGACTTTCGCAAACACCACCGATTCAGCTTTTAGTTGAATTTTCAATTACACCGTTTCCGAATCAAAAAGGATTTGTGCACGCTTCAACCACACCGAACTAGTGAACGCGTACTGCCAGCGATTCCACTCTTTTCCTCTCTCTTTCTATCGCCTTCCCTTAGTGTACAACTTTTAATTAAAAACCAACAAAATAAAAAGTTTTTTTTTTTGTGTAATCCCGTTCTACAATGGTCTCGTTTCAGTTATCAGCCTTATAGCGAACATTGTTCCCCGCGGATCTATCATCTACAATCACTACAATGACTTTAACTATCGCATTTTCGAGGCTGGTCTGAAGCAGCACTGGAAGAGTCTTGAGCTGCTGTACGAAATAAAGTTTGGCAGTGGAAACGAGGTGCAAGAAAAGTCCTTAACCACTAGGGATTTTTATTCTGCTTTTCTGGTGCTCGTCCTTGGATATGCTGTGGCAGCTACCGTATTCGCAATGGAGATGTTGCGGGTAAAGTTTTCTAAATTCGTTTAGGTTCTCCTTTTGGTCGAGCTGTGTGTGGATGTGTAAGTGGTGCCATCTATTGGTAATCAATCGTGTGAATTAATTTGGAGACGTTTTCTTGGACGAAATACAACAGAGAAAGCTGGTGGAATGGCAGAATTGTCGTTTTAATTAAGTTGAAGGGGCGGACATCTACCCGCTCACATATTCGAGAATGGGATTAATTGAAACGTAACCAACTTCAGGGTGGTTGATGATGATTGTGGGTATGCTTATGCTGGGGTGAGTTGATTTTAATGATGCCCTTTGGGAGGCGAATCATCGGAACTGTTCAATTCAATCATCGAGTAGAAAGTAAACAACTAGTTACCATGGTAGTGTCCTTTCTGGTTCGACAACGAGCGGGACGTGACGTGCAACCCTTGCAGAGACAGAGAACGCGACACATAATAAAATTAAATTTAATTATGGTGTTGTAAAAATAACGGTGTTACGAGCACCTGGTAGGTAACCTTCCCGGAAATCACTTTTACACTCTGTACCACCACCGAACTCACAGCATCTCAGGAGATGTCTTCTTGTGAGGTTACTTGGGCAGGTCCCTGCTATTACGCTGCTTCTTCATTTTCCACACGAAGTCCTCGAAATTAATCCTTTTCTGGCATTTTGTTCGTTGGTTCGTGTTTTTTTTTTTTCTTCGTATTCCACATCGCGAACACACTCTTCTTGGGATATAATGAAGCCACGGGAGAGGCGCTCTGCTGCAATTGGGGGGACGAAAAAGAGCAAAGAATTTAAGGATGTTGCAACTTTTAATGAGGTCGACATTAGAAAATTTTCCAGAGCTCGCACACTGGATATTTCTGTATGTGACACCTCCACCGCCATTGGGTAGTGGCAGAAGTAGTAGTAGCAGCGTCAAGGAACAAACGGTAAAACTATTAGTTGAGTGCTGTGTTATGTTGTCCTGTTTCCTTGGCAGCATCCCTCCTGTGTGCAGGAAGTCAGATGCTACTGCATGAGGTTGTGTCGTCTAATTAACTTTATCTTAGCCTCCGACAAAAGACGGGCACAAACATCCTTTTGCGCGTTCGTTGTGCACTTTCTTAGATCCTTTCTGTGTATGTATACATGTCTTGTAAGGTTATATTTTTCTTGTGACGTTCCTTTTGAGACACATTTCCACAACGACCGCGACAAGGAGGGGAGAATCTTTTGTAGTAAATGTTAAGTTGGAGAAGATGTCCTTTCCATGAACGGTTTCACTTGAAAGCTCGAACTGAATGAAAGTTTTTATTCTTGCAACATTGGCGATGGAATTTTTTTTTCCTTTTCGTTTGCGCGCCGTAATTAACATGACTACGGGGATAAACAGAAAAAACAAAAAAGAATGAGGAAGCAAAACGGGGTGAAATTGAAATTTATGCGGCAGGATTAATTCGACTAAGCCCTTGTGTTATCGTGGTGGAGACGTTGAAGTGTTAAGGTCTGACAGGGATGTGACAGTCGGATTTTTTTTTATGGTTGGTAGAAAACTGTCAAAGGATTTCCGCTGCAAACATTCATGCAAAGGATGCAGAGGGCATAACCCTATTGTGGTATTACTTATGACCATCAGAGCGGGGTAAAAGCATGAGATATTAGGGAAAGGTAATTTGAGACGTAAAGATATTTGAATGGAATTTAGTAAATTGGATGGCAATGAATTATTTAGTGGCACGTAGTCTATTAAAATAAGCAGAACTTGTCTGTTTAACCATCAGACATTAAACAAGGTTTGGGTGTAGCGTATTAAAATTTGCACAGAGTAAAGAAAAAAGCATGAAAAATTACCACGAACATGTGACACTTCTCACTAATGTACCAATAAACTGATTTTATGTTGACTTTGAAACGTGGAAGGAAATTTATTTCAATAATGACGGGTGCTTTTTAGAACCTCTAACAAATACAATATGCCCAAGAAAATGGTTAGTACTATGGATTTCATTGTTATTTACAGAAGGATTTTAAATTCGATTTTATTATCCGTCTTAGCACGAAGAAAAATTCTGATTAATCATTGATCAGTGCTATGATCAGGGTCTAACATGTATTTCGTAGACCAAACTATGTATTTGATATTCCCCCCGTATGTGTCTTTGAACATACATTGGTGTCGATTTTGTTTCACTCTATCTTTATGGGAACATCCGTTTTCATCTCTTTCAAAAATTGACGCATTTGAAATACTTTCTCAATTATATTCACGAGTTTTCCTATTTCACTTCAATAGAATTCACACTTTTCACGGATGCGATATGTTAGACAGCTCAACTATCATACTTTCTAAAGAAATCCCTGAATGGGTATGTTGCATATCACATATACACATACTGCAAAGTACCCTTATAAGGAATGCAAGCACTCCAACGGTTAATATATTAATTTACGAGTTCAAAGGCATACCAATGAACATTTTAAATTGACAGATTGAATTACAATAAAAACCCTCAGTCATGAACCCGAAATTATTTAACTGCTTTCAATCACGCAAAGGCCCTTTCAGACCATTTAACCGAACACAACAAATAGCATCTGCTTCGACAAAAGCCAATTAAGCCCTTTCCTATAGATTCCCGCCATTCCGAAACCTCGAACTCACTCGAAAACCCAACATCACCTTTTGTGTCTTTGTTTGCCGCGCCGCCGCCCAAATTGGTCAAGGGGGGTGCGTTCACTGTCAAAAAAAAAAAAACACCTCTACAACTTGACCAACGAAGAATACACATTGAAACTATTTAAAAATTTATTTGTTTATTAATGAAGTAAAATTAAAATGTCAATTGGGTTAATCGCATAAAAGATTCACATTAAACCATGCTTAACTGTTCTCATGTATGGTCATGGCAATGGCGGCATTCCACGATGTCAGGCTAAATTTAAACGCCATCCACAAATGAAGGCGCGCGTGCAAAATAGCCCATACAATGGGTGATGAGCTTATGTAAAGCGGGACAAGTATGTGAGTTGGCCCATGTTTTCGGAATTCAAGTTAATGAGCTGGAATTAACCAATAACATGAAATAAGCACTGTTTGTCAGTGTTTACTTTAACGGTATTTGTTTGTGTCCTGCATTCGATTTTGATCCCAATTATAGTGGCTGAGAAGAGCGGTTTTATTTTCTGATTATTGTTTGTGAGAAGGACCAGGACGAATATTTAACTTGACAAATTAATTGGATTATCTGTGGTTAAATGGTGTTTACGACGACTATCAGGAGTTTGAGGAATTAAGGGAGTATGTGATGGTAATCTGGGAAAATCCATGATTCGATATTTAGAAAACCATCCTAGCTTTTCGATGCATAATGATGGGTGCAGTATTGGTCACAGAATCCCTGAGTGAACTCCCGCAAGAAGCAAAACCTTTATATTTTTTACTGCCTCATCTATTGCGAAAGTCTGACATACAAGGGTAAATATTGTTATGAGAAGCTTCTTAAATTTGCAGTGCGCAGTCGGTGTTGAACAGGAACCACCATTCATCGCGGCAAAAACATAACTTCGCAAATAACAAATGAATGGAGAAAAGAAGGTTTTCACATCCGGTATGGGCCGTTAGTGACATTTAGGGTTATGGAACAAAAAAAATTGTGAAAGTCGAAGGAAAGGTTTGGTGATAGATTTTCCGTTTTCTTGCTTTTTTACCCTTCAATTAAATTTTTTTTAATTATCTTAACTAGTTTTCATGCTGCTCCTCCTTTGAAAAATTACCCTAGTAGCGTCTTTTTTATGCAAAAATCTGTTTGTACTCGGCATAAAATTCTTGGTGCCGATATTTTTACATTAAATACAAACGCATACATAATTGGTTGGGAGACCAAAAACTAGGCTCTATATTGGTAGTTAATTTTTCCTTCAACGCTCCTATATCGGAAAAGGTTTAGTGACTATCCTTGATTACACACCAATACCCATACCCAACCAAGCAAACTTGCCTGATCTTTTATTTTAATTCGTTCCTTCAAAAATTCTTTCGTGATAGATCAAACGCGTAAGTCATGCAAGGGGATCTATGGCCCAACATAATATTTTTCCGGTTCTCTAGACCAACCACGATCACTTCGGGATTAAAATATAAGATGTGGTATCTTTTCGTCTCTAAACCAGGGACTTTAACTCAGAACATTTTATCTTGCGCTTTTTTGTCCATACGCACACCTTTCAAACAATTAGGAACTCATTTGCCGTTTCGGCAATGGTGGGTGAAGTCTTATTTGTATCTTTTCTTGGGCAAAACCTTTACAATTATGTCATTGTCGTCTGTTTTTCCAGGACTAATTTGAAGAATTAATTGACATTGACATCACAGTACTTCGCACATGAATGCAACGAACTTCAGACACGTAGCGACTGAAGCCATCGGCTGGGAAGGATTAAGACATTAATACAAAAGAGAGAAACAGATATGCACATATAAGGAAAGACTTATAACAAACCTACGTGGCACATAGGAGGAGACATAGATTTATATTGTCTCATATTATCGCACAGGTGGTAAGCAAGTTTTTTTTAGCAACAGGCTCGTTAGTACCCAGGGCCGAACTTTCTCACAACCATTTATGTGTGTACTTGTCGGGACCTCCTGTTTTTTGCCGACTCCGAATGGCGAATTTGAGATATGCTTCTCTTGGCAACTGATACTACTCGGATGAGTTGTCAGATCATCACGAAAATTTATTGATTGTCGACTATCAATTCATTAAAACTTTTCAAGGCTTTTAGCTTAACAACGGAAATGAAAATGCAAATGGTGAATATTTGATCTGCTGGTCCGGATCCAGATTTATTTACACACCCCACTGCAGAGCTCATTTGGACGTTAGCCGAGTTCTTGAAATCTCTTCAGTTCTTGGAAGAAATAGCATCGTTTCGCACTGCTAAGATGTGCATTCTGGTTCATAATGTCAAATAGTACGAAAACGTTACCATATCTGGGACTGTGTTAGATGAGTAGCAGGTAGTACATGGCTTTGTGTTTGAATATTATCGCATGATAACATGGTATGGTAATATTCTCTACTCTTGTTAATGACCTCCACTCGATGCTTGAAAAATCTATCATTCTATGTGCTCTCTCTAGAATTTCTTATAATTACAGCGGTGCAAGGCTAAATTTCTTCTTTTTTTAGTTGAGACTTCTTAGCTTTGTGTTCTTGTAAGGTCGAAGTCTGAATTTGACAGCTACAATATAATGATTTGAATTAACGTTCGGTATCCGGTAAGTCTTTAGCGGTAGGGGAGTATGCACATATTAAACTTATGAAGAGGATTGTGCCTCTAATGAGGATCACAGCTTTATACAATCTCCACTCGACCATAACGTTTAAATTTATCTGTTTCCTTTGCCGAGCCCGCATTCTTATCTGTATCTGTACATACCTGATATAACAACGGCTATATTTTGGAAAATATGCAAGGTTTGGAGCATCTTCAGACCTATACAATTAACCACATTTCAGACTGAATCGTTCACAACCATATTTGTTTATTGATATTCAATTAAATTAATTTAACCCGAAACTATACTAACCTAGCTCTCCCACACGACCTCACCATACACAAATCGTACTTTGAATTGACCGATTATTGGCTCACAGGAGACATAGAGAGCGCTCTGACACATTAAGCGGCTTCCCACATAAACCCCTAAATGGATACACTAATCTTGCCACTATGACAAAGTCTAATTTATCAAACAACGCAGCCATAGTGTCTGTATGTATATGTGAGTGTATATGCCAAGATTTTGGTTCCAAATAGACATGCACATTAACAGCAATTAAGCCTGTAGAGCAGTGTATATCCGTTTACGGGTTATCCGATCACTCCCACAAAAGGACTAATTTCGCAAAACTTTATCAAAGCTGCAAACACCCATAAGCACACAGTATATCTGGCTGAACTCAAACAGTGATTTAATTACGGATGACAGATTGTCCTTAAAGAGTCCTGGCATTGCTCATCATTATTATCAGGAGACATCCTATTTCTGTGATTGATTTAGGAATGGTATTTGAAACCTCTATTTTTGGGGTATGAAGGAAAAGATGACACTTTTTCTATAGCTTAGAATTAACCACCTGAAACATGTGACCAAAGAGCGATAATATTACGAACATTCTTAAATACACCTGTGCAAGCATACAAGTTGCAGAGTAGCTATCCTTGAACGAACAACACAATGAGAAAGGGAGTTATTATGTATGTGAATTAAGTGCAAGGTAGCTTTTATTTGTAGTACAGGGATGTACGTGCGTATCTACCCCATTGTATTGGTTATCCTTCTTTTGAGCTGTTCGGGTGTTGTCCGTTATTGTGGAAGGCAAAGGATGGAAAGCATGTATTCAAAATTTGAGACTATGAGCGAACATCGCTGCCTCATAGATGGATTATCGAATGTATTTCTGGTTTTGTATAGGTTTGAGAGTAATTACCGAATATGCACTAAGGGCAAATTTGTAAAGGCTTCTTTGCCAAAAGGCTTGTATCCACAATGTTGTTATGTAGTTACTAACAATTTTAGTAAGTGTCTTTTAGAGCCGCTTTGTTTATTTATTTTTTTAGAAAGCTTATAAGGGATCTTATTAAGAGTTTCAGCATTAAGCATCACAAATTTAGGAAATCGAACTGCAAAACGGGATTACAAAAACGAAGTTAGATCCTTTCTAGGTTACTATCTTTTTTTATTTCTCTTTTTCAATATCATTAAATTATTCGTTGTATTTACGTGATCCTGCAAATCAAACTCACAACATTTGATGCCGGCTGAGTATGTTTGCTGTTTTTAAAATTGAAAAATGCAGTGTTATCGGACTATGATTACCATATTTATGGTTCCGTTTCCAGCATTGGACGCGCTCGCTTGGTGAGTGTCGTGGTGTCGTAAAAAGGAAAAAGGAAGGAAAGGAATAAAAATGGAATGGACGAGTTGGAACGCAATTACAATTTAATTATGTCCTCTTCATTTGTTGGAGGTTATTGAAAACATATAGCACTGATTGAAAAACATTTTCAAATCCGATTGGACGATAATGCCTTTGAGAATGAATGAATGAACTTCCATATGTACGATACGGCAGTTATTTATGTAGATATTTATCTCGAATAGGTGATTACCCTACGATACGTTGAAGTAACTCAAAGGATAGAGGTGGTTACACTATTTTTTATTTTTAGTTTGTATACTGCCACAAATTTAACATAAATGTAATGATAAAAATAAATACTTATAAGGATTTTTGTCGACTCACCTACTTTCCTGGTTTTGATAAGTAGCTTTGGTGATTGATAGCAAAAAATAATCACAAACGAGGGCTCATATGAATTAAGCAAATGCAACTTGTGGAGCCAGTAGCACTTATATTTAATAACACACGTTTTTATTTTTATTTTCACGAGGGGCATAAGCGACAGGTGCATTCATTTAGAAGAGATCACCTGTGTTTTACAAAAGAGCACTTTTTGCAGAAATTAACACTTTTATAGAGGAACTTTTTTTTTTCGCGAATGTCATACGCGACAGGAGCACTCCTTTAGAAGAGATCACCTGTGTTATACAAAAGAACACTTTTTGTAGAAATTATCACTTTTATAGGGGACATTTTATTTATTTTCGCGAGGGCATAAGCGACAGGAGCACTCCTTTAGAAGAGATCACCTGTGTTTTACAAAAGAACACTTTTTGTAGAAATTAACACTTTTATAGAGGGCATTTTATTTATTTTCGCGAGGGGCATAAGCGACAGGACTCCTTTAGAAGAGATCACCTGTGTTTTACAAAAGAACACTTTTTGTAGAAATTAACACTTTATAGAGGACTTTTTTTTCGCGAATGCCATACGCGACAGGAGCACTCCTTTTGAAGAGATCACCTGTGTTATACAAAAGAACACTTTTTGTAGAAATTATCACTTTTATAGGGGACATTTTATTTATTTTCGCGAGGGGCGTAAGCGGCAGGAGCACGCCTTTAGAAGAGATCACCTGTGTTTTACAAAAGAACACTTTTTGTAGAAATTAAAACTTTTATATAGGACTTTTTTTTTATTTTCGCGAATGGCATAAGCAACAGGAGCACTTCTTTAGAAGAGATTACATGTGTCTTACAAAATAACACTTTTTGTGGAAATTAACACTTTTATAGGACTTTTTTTTTTGCGAATGGCATACGCGACGGGAGCACTCCTTTAAAAGAGATTACATGTATTATACAAAAAGTGGGTGGCCGCGGTGTAGTGGTAATGTGTTCGTATGTTGAGTGGAAGGTTGCGCGTTCAATCCCAACCAAAATCCATTTCACTTTTATTTAAAAGAAATAAAAGGTCGGTGTAATACCTAAAAGTATGCACACCATCTTGAATTTCTTCAAATTTAACGAACACGAGAAAAAGTGACTCCCCGAAGCTAGTTCGGACACCACCCATGGAGTTTAAGTCTCCACTACATCCAAAATCTTTCCTATCCTCTCTCTCTTTCTTCCCCTTCTCTAACGCTCGTACTATGGTAACATATAAAAGGGTATTCATAACCCCTTGAGTACGTGTAAATTATAAAAAAAGAAAAAAAAAAGAGAAAACTTTTTGTAGAAATTATCACTTTTATAGAGGACATTTTATTTATTTTCGCGAGGGGCAAAAGCGACAGGAGCACTCCTTTAGACGAGATCACCTGTGTTTTACAAAAGAACACTTTTTGTAGAAATTAACACTTTATAGAGGACATTTGTTTTTCGCGAATGCCATACGCGACAGGAGTACTCCTTTAGAAGAGATCACCTGTGTTATACAAAAGAAAACTTTTTGTAGAAATTATCACTTTTATAGAGGACATTTTATTTATTTTCGCGAGGGGCATAAGCGACAGAAGCACTCCTTTAGAAGAGATCACCTGTGTTTTACAAAAGAACACTTTTTTTAGAAATTAACACTTTTATAGAGGACTTTTTTTTTTCGCGAATGGCATAAGCAAAAGGAGCACTCCTTTAGAAGAGATTACATGTGTCTTACAAAAGAACACTTTTTGTAGAAATTAACACTTTTATAGAGGACATTTTATTTATTTTCACGAGGGGCATAAGCAACAGGAGCACTCCTTTAGAAGAGATTACATGTGTTTTACAAAAGAACACTTTTTGTAGAAATTAACACTTTTAAAGAGGACATTTTTTTTTATTTTCGCGAATGGCATACGCGACAGGAGCACTCCTCTAGAAGAGATCAGATGTGTTTTAGAAAAGAACACTTTTTGTAGAAATGAACACTTTTATAGACAGGACTTATTTTTATTTTCGCGAGGGGCATAAGCGACAGGAACACTCCTTTAGAAGAGGTCACCTGCGTTTTACAGAAGAACAGTTTTTCGTAGAACTTAGCACTTCTGTAGAGAACGCATTTTTTGCAACTATGGATATTTACATATATACAGAAGTGGCAAAGAATATATAGGCAAATAAAAGTGGAACATTTTTTAAGTAAAACAACGATTTTTAGAAGAGAACACTTTGATTTTGAAAGGAGACGACTTTTTTAAATAAGCAGACAACACACATTTCATTAAAGGGACCACTTTCGTATTTTCCTTCAAGTGTATTTTTTTTTCTTTATAAATTCTTCATCTTCTATTTCAGTTGGAGGATAAAGATTATCATCAAATCGCTGTAAAATGTGCAATAACAAAATTATGTAAAAATTATCATATACGAAATTAAACTATCACCAACTTTAAGGGGACCGCCATATTTTTTTGTTTATAAGAAACACTTTTTTGCATTTAATTATGTTATGTAAGGATGGGAACATTACTACATTTTTAGAAGAACACTTACTTTTATTAGAATAACACTCTCACACTCTCCCAACTTTTTTAAATTTTAAAACAAAAGAAAGCTGATTCGCGGCGAACAGGATAGCTGACAACAACTATAATTAACCAGCCGCGACGGACGAACGTAGCAGACGAATATGTAGATGGCTTTATGGGACACTATTTGTTGACTGCAAAAAACGTGATCTGGAACGAAAAAACAAAATCATTATAATTTATGTTTTTTATTAAAACACTGTTTTTAAGGTTATATGAGTTTAAAACAATTAAAAACAGGTCAGATTTGTAAACATTTTTTTTCGAAAGCTTAAAACTCGTCTTACATATTTAATATTTATGCAATTCCTGTTTTCATCAGTTTCTAAATAATATTAGGGTCACTTGCACGAACTTTCATATAGGCAGACTATTAAATAGGCAGATAACAACTGGAGAAAGAGGAGATCATCATCAACAGCGGATGAAGAAATCCTTTTTTCGTTTGAAGGAAAAAAAAATCTACGGTAAAACTTCGACCCTGTTAGAGGGTCATTGCTAGAAGAAATTTTGGAAACGAGGAATATGCTAAAATGATGTGGCTTAAGAGAACACAACATATGCTAAATACACAATCCTTGTTGAATTCCCAGCACCACTTAGGTGACATCGTAAGCAGGAAAAAAATAATTATAAATACCCTTTTCATTAAAAGTAAAAACAGATTAAAAAAAACAAGCTAGAGTTTTTATCTCCTTAAAATCGTTAGAATTCCTTTCACGTGCCTCTGATAGACATACAAGTTTTGTTTACATCTTTCCCTTGAATTTTCAAAGTGTACCTTTCCTTAAAAACCAACTAAAAAAGAGTGCCCATCTAAACTTTTTATGAAATTTTGTGTCACAAAATTCTTGTCGATAACAACAACATTGTTGTCCTGTGGTTACGACAAGCACTCTCTACACAGAAGCCACTACAAACGGAAAACTTCCTATCAAATCCTATTTACAAGTTAAAACATCGTATCCTTTTTGCCTCCTTGGAGTAAAAATGATTTTCTCTATTGTTGCCCAGGTACACACGTACAGGTCTAATAACAACAAGGGCTATATGTAGCTATATGTACTTGGGAGGCTGGTAAAACAATGTCTTCATTGTGGTATAAATATTTTAGGCAAAACCATTTATTGGTTAGTTGAAGGACACCAGATGGGGCATCTAGTTAGGTGGCCACAGTCAGGTCTATAAATATCAAATCTTTTTGACACAATCGATAGAGGGTTTCTTATACCAGATGGGAATGTATCACAAATGTCCTTGAGAAAATATTTTACAGATGTAAACATAATTTTCTAGGCATGAGATCGTAAATTTTGGCAAGATACATTAACTGATTGAAGAAGAATGTGGTAGTTGTTTAGATTTCACTATGAGTATCATTGCTACGAATTTAGAGTTAAAGTGAAGGTGTATTTATTACAGATTTATGATTTCTTCATATTAAGGACATATTAAGCTTATGAAATATGTTACATGATTAAGAACTGGGTACTCATTCTGTAACTTTCAAAACGATACTCGTTTACGATAGTGAAGGATACTTTATGAGTATATCGTGTAATTTGTACACATGTGCACACGCTCGATATAAAATTTACACGCTACATACCAAGAAAGTCTCCATCTCTATCGTCAACAATTATCGTTTTGAAAGTCACGGAATGAGTACCCTGGTAACTGACTTATTTCGCAGAAATGGATGTTGTACCAATTCACTAACACTTCCGCGAGTTCATCGAAAGAAACTTACATGACCCGCTGTCAAATTGCGACGCATCACTCGTCCTAAGTGATTAGCGCAGAAGTAGGTAGAAAGATAACATATTTTTCAGCCACACGGTCATTAATGAAAACGAATAATAGCTGCAACAAAACAACCACACACTGTCTTAACATTCTCCTGGATGTTCCAAGATCATCGATCAAATATATCCCACCGCGATCAACAAAATAAGTGGCCAAAATCTAGGACAATATTAACGCAAGAATCTTTTATCAGCAACTCAATCGGTTTCAATTTTAAAACGGGAAATCTACAATAGACGAAATTGGCATACTTTGACTAATTCAAGGCTCCGATCGAATAAATTCAAAAACGATCGTCGTCGAAACGATATTATAAAAATCTGTCGTCAAAAGCTTTGTTTACGGTTGTGATGAGCAGTTTTATTATAAGAGGCTTGAGTTCACATAACGATCTTACTCAGTGTTACCGAGCTTTTTTTTTGTCAATCGTGGGCTCTAATCGAGTAATTTCAGAAAAGATCGTCGCCGGGACGATTTCAAAGAACTGGGTTATTAAAGCGTACAGTTCTGTTAAGTTTTAAGAAGATGAAATTAATAAAACGTTGTCTGTTAGGCATAAACGATCACATTCAGTGTAACCTGAAGCAAGATTTTCAGACCAAGGTTCAATTTAACGACTATTTCGAGCGGCAATTAAAAAAAATATATGAGAATGCTACAATCTACTGTGTGGATCGTTTCATACCCTATACCATCCCATCCTTTAAATTAATACTCCTTAAATGTAGACTTTATATCAAAGAAATATTAAAATTGACATTGTCGCAACATGTTGTTCAGACAGTTCATCAAAGTGTTGTATTGTTCGACAAAAAAAACGTTTTTCTCCTGCATATTGTATGGCGTAGGTTAAACAAATGAATTTTTTCAGCAAAACGCATCCAAAAAGTGGCCGTGGGATAAAATGATGTATTTACGAAATATTTTTTTATCAAACCCAATGATTTTGTATCAAACGTTTTTTGAAATTTTTAAAAATTTTACTGAAAAACGTTTTTTACTCAAAACGCCCTCTAGAAGTGGGCGTGACAAAAAAAAAATCATATGAACAAAATATAGATATTAGGATTGCATACATTAGCTGTTCAGTCACTTTTTCAAAATTCCCTACCGTTTGGCCAAAAATAACTTTTTTCTAAAAAGTGGGCGTGGTAGTTTGCGTATTTAGAAAATGTTTACACTTGTTCGAAAAGCACGTACAAGGATCACATGTACCAAATTTAATTATCCTAGCTCAAAATTTAAGGCCTAAGAACCGGTTACCTACAGACGAACGGACAGCCAGACATGGCTTAAGCGAATCAGTTATCGATTCTGAGTCTATCCATGTACTTTGACGTATATTTAGCTAAATTCTTTCTCTATGTTACAAACTATGTATCAAAACTAATATACCCTTATTGGATAGGGTACAAAAAGTTTAATTGATATATTAGAGGACACAGTAGGTACCCTGCAGACGCTGAGGGAACAATAATACCAGGATAAACAGGGTCATTTCAAGAACAATGATTACGAAAGAAAATCGTAACATCTTTCTTTAAGAAGCTTTAGTTGGATCTCTCTTAGAGTTAGGGGGCCAGCTGAAATGATAAAAATTCTGTTTGGTAGAGCACAACGATGAAAGTAGCATTTCACTAATGATCAGAATTAACTATTTCCGGTTTAGGAAATACCAATTTGCAGAACGCAGTAATGCAGTGAAATTACCATTTCTATGATCAAAGCATTAACAGATATGCAGCATGTTCGAGATAAACAATAGACCTCTGCAATAAAAATGTAAAAATGGATTTTTAATCTGGCAGCTCCATTGATTACTTCGACAAAAATTGCATACTGAACAAGCAGGATTGAGCATGGAACATGTCAGAAGGCGATGAAATCTTAAAAATATCTCCCTTTCGTTGTTACTTTTCAGTCGAGTTTGATTCGATTAAGTGTAGACAAAATGAAAAACTGTCTGCCCGTTGATCTCATAAGGAATTTGGTAGTTGGGACGTCTAAGACCAAAAAAAAGAAAGTTTGGATATTAACCTGACGGGTCTACAAGTCCAGAAGGAGGAGGGTGTTGCTACCAATTGGAAAGTGAATTCAACCAAATATGTGGTGTACAAAACTGAATGGGAACCTAACTGGATAGACTGTATATTTAAAGCAAATTTTCACACCAGACTGTGAGTATATACACCTTAGTATTCGAGTTACGAATTAAGGCATGGTTTACATACGGATCCCTAAGTCTGCTTTTACACGTTGACCCTTGAGTCACGAATTTTTCATTGTTAATTTTCTTTTGTGAGTCTCGCGCTTTACACTGCAACTTTTTGTCTTGACTCAAATTTGACATTTCTCTTTTACTCTGCTTCACACACTGCGACTTTTTTCTCAAGAGTCTATGTGCGCAGACGTAGCGAAACCGACTCATCAAGCAACGAAATAATATGAAGCATCATAACGATAAAAAGAAGGAAGAGAAAAGGAAACGTCAAAAAGAGTCACTGTAAAATTTACCCACGACTCACAGGGCAAAATATTTCCTCTCTCAACTTTTCGAACTTTCTTTCTCATTTGCACTAATGTGAGTCGTGACTCAAAAGTCAACGTGTAAAAGCAGACTCCGCGATGCTTCAGCTGGAATTTGTAATTAAGAGGAATAACATTCTCACTAAAAAGGAATTTTTGTGTCAAACGCAGGTTTCCTTACATCCCAGCTTATAATGATGATAAATTCCCTTCATGGTACATATAACATAACCAGATTTCAGCAGAAAGGTAAGGAGAAGAATTTATTAAAGTTAACTCTCAGCATATTAGGAGAAAATCTGCGGTTTGCCAAGCGACTAATCGTGTTTTATTTAGGGAGATTTTAGAGAGATTCGTAAGTGGTATACGTCTTCACTTAATGTAAGTTTACTTTATTCAAATATACGATCATTCATCCAAATTTATTGCATTAACTTTAAAGACTATTTTCTTTAATTTGTGCACTATAACGTGACCTGGTAAATGTTAATATTGATTGCAATAGCAATACCAATAAATACAGATAACAATATCTCGTGATTTTATAGCGGACTATTGTATATAGGATAGATATATGCACAGTAAGTATAAGTACACAGGCTTGCAATTTTAATTAGGTTGAAGAACACTCGCCCAGTAGTTAATAATGCAGCGATATCTCCCAAGTGCCGTCCTCCAGCAAGGGATACCTCACGAACGAAACCTCTCAATGGAACAATTAAAAATGAAATTATTTAAATAAACTCACTAAAGTCAATTATAATACACAGACATCAGTCAGGTCTGGCGCTGTCCCGGTTTTTTTTTTTTTTTTGCCTGCCCCTCTTTCTTCTTTTAATGATGCAGTGGACGTGTAAAACGCACAATTAAAACCAAAATTGCTGGCCAGCCTTTACTGTTGTTTTTATCCATCCTTGTGTTTTTTTTTCTTTTTTGTTTTATTCCATCCGCTTCCTGTATAAAGTGAAAATGTGGAATAATACCAAGTGTAGGAAAAAAAACCCTTTTGTTTTACAAGTTATGTCCTCAATTGTGCGAGTGTTTTATTCATTTTTTTGTTTGCCTTTACAAAGTATGCTACTCTAGGTCGGTTTTGAGGCGGAAAACCCTTTTGGTTGGGCGAAGGTTTCACTTTAATTTGTTTGTTCTTTTATTTATTTTTTCTTCGCGCTCACTCTCTCTCTCTCTCTCTCTTAAGAAGGGAAATTCAGTGGAAAACTAAGTTGCGCGGAATTCTCTTTGACATTTTTTCAATTTTTTTCATATTCGAAAGGGTTGCTATAGAGTTCGAGTTAATTAGGTTCAATAATTTCTTTGTAGGAAAGTTGTAAGTTGGACTACTTTTGCGTAAAGTGGTGTCAAAGGACATGGATAGGTTGTAGCGTGATATGAATAGTCCTTGACCGAAAAGCGCATTCAATGATGAATGTTGCACGGACACTTGCAGGGTAGGGAAATTTTTTTAGTGTTAAAAAAAAAACACCACAGACAGTAGCAAAGATTCTTCTTGTTGGCCACCCCTTCCAACGTAATTAGGCTTTCAAAAAGTCAACTGTTGCTCTGGACAAAGACCCCACAATGTAAATTTTATAGTCGAACCTATATACAAATACTAATCCAACCCAAGCAAATACTTCACTTGAGGTAAGCTTGACCTCCTTTTTAATGACGGCACGGTTAGTAATTATTTCTGCTAATCACCGTGCGCTTTACATCCTTTATTTCAACGAGAAATGAGAGAAATTAAAACCTAGCTTACTGCGGCAAATATGAAAATCCTCACGGCAAGGAAAAACCTAATTTATCGCAAAGGATACTGTCGTGTCCATCAACAATTACACGATTTGTTAGTGAGATTATAAAAAAAAAATTGTATACCCGAGCACATACTAATCCTTCAATTAGTCTTATCCTGGCTACTTTTGTTATTAAGATATCATATGCCAGGATGTATATTTCCTCCTTTCTGAATTGAATTCAATTTGGGGATTAAGATGATTGAATTGCTTTGCTGTTGTAATGACAGACAGGACACATCACATCGACGCGATTAATATAAGGATAAAACGTTAAGTCTCCCTCTCTTTCATCCTAGTTGTCCTTTGAATATTAATTAGAAATTCCTGCACAGAAAAATTGCCATCCTCAAGGAAACAACAAAACGAACTCAAGGAGCAATTTGGATCTGGCCCAACTTTTGGACGACGGCGAGAAAAGTTTTTATCCGACGCTCATCCTTTTGCTGTCGTTTTCTTGGAATTCACTTAGAATAATCATGACGGCGCGCTCGGTAAAACATTTATTCAAATCCGTGATGGTGCTTGCACCAATCTCCTCCTGGTGCAGCCAGGACGTGGTACTGCTCATTGGTATGGCGAACGCACGCTCGTCTGCATTCGAATGCATAATTATGGAATGGAGAAGGCAATGACTATGGTAACGACGTCATTGGAGAGGGAATAAGTCATGTCATCTTTTGGGGGTAATTGCGGCTCATAGGGATTCTGCTGGCCATTTAATTACCGCAGTGAAGTTAGCAAGCGGGCGGCGGCGGTTGCAGTGAACGAGATATGGGGGTTGGGAAGCAGTCCAACTTACAGACGATAATTAGCAGTAATGCACAAGTTTTGGCTTGAAAACACGCGTCACGGGAGCGAGGAAGTTTTGCAGTCAATGATATCGAGGTCGAAAGGCTAGAAGTATATCTGAGTAGTAAAGTCATTTATGTATGCAAGATTACTTGGCCAGATGTGACGGGTCTATAAACGATTTTTGGAGATCTTTCGTATGGTCATTGTAAGACACGTTTTTTTTTGGAGAGAAAGCTGTCCATTGGATATATTTTTATGACTGGAATTTAAAAAGTGAAAAGTAAGAAAGTAAGATTTTGAAAGTATAGGTAGGTTTAATAATTTAAGTTTCGAGGTCGAAAATGTTTCTTTTTGTAAGAGAATGTCAATAAAGCAGAACTTAAGGAGTAATATCGAAAGTTTTGGTGAAAATACAAAAACGAAATGCCAATAAGGATGATGAAAATGCCATCATTTGATTGACGGTAAATATTCCCACAAAAAGTTTCGTTCAATCTGTGCGATGACAGCTAACACATCTCATCCATCAATTGCATAGTTATTTTTTTGACTAACGGAATAAAGTTAGGTAATATAAGTTTTACTTTGGGTTTTGACTTTTGAGTTGATATCAGAATATCTAAATTATTTTTAGAAGTTTGTTTCGATGTTCTGGTAAAAATTGGTGAGCATTACAGACTAATCACAGTGAATTGTAGTTGGAGTACGGATTCTTTCAGTCAGTTAAAGTGCTTAATTTTGTACTAGGCTTGTTTTTGTTTGTAAAGACAAGGTTCGAAGCCACGTTTACTAGTATTGATTAGGAAGCGGCAAAACAACATCGAAGAATAGAAAAGACCTTCACCACTGACAGATATAATTTTGAGGTAGTACGGGTCTTTATCATCCTCGGTTCCTATTTTAACTCTGACAACGTTTCGTCATAAATTAAAAGAAGAATTACTTTTGCCAAGAGCCAAGACTAAAGACCTCACTCTTGAACTACTAAGGAGATCCCTGAAATCCTTTGTCGATTTAAGAGAAAAATTCTTTGAAAAATCGTTTGTCCCGTTTGCGTTGACGGGCTATGGAGACGTACAGCGAAATTCCTCTTGTCAAAAACTCCGCGTTGGAAGTTTAAGATGACTGGGTAATGCAAAACAGAGTCTTCAATTGCTACCCAGACGTTGGTCGCAGTAGAGGAAGACCTGCGCAACTGGAGGCGGTTAGCTTAGGACTGGGCCAATTGGAGAGGTATGTTGGTTGGGCCCAGGTTCATACCGGACTGTAGCGTCCCATAAGTGAGTTTATACAATACGACTAGTTACTAAAATTCAGTCAAGTTTTTTTTTAATTTATTTTGGTTGGTGATAAATGGCTAAAATGTTTCTTATTTAAGAATGAAACGAACTCAAATTAATAACCTTTCGAAAATATGGTTACAGTTTAACTAGTGCTTTTGAATATCTTAGTATCAACGTAGTGTACTCCAGGAAAACATTGATTTTACTATTCATATAATATTAGGCAAAGTTTTGCAACGAAATGGCTCATACATATCAGTCCTTGGCGGTATAATAACTTTTATTTACATTACAGCCAGTTACTATCCGATTCCTGGATAAAAGATACCGCACCGTCTTCCGGTTGATTTATCCTACAACAAATTTATCAAAAAAAAAAATGACTCCCAGAAGCCTCCTTACGAATCTAACTTGCAAAACACGTTGTTCGAGACAACATTCCCCAACCTTCTTCCATTTCGGTTGTTTTTACGTTTTTTGCTCATAAGCTTTTCCGGATAACTAACTCGCATACCTTTACATGTCCTGAACTACACACTTACACACACGTTCTACAGCCGCAAACAACCTCACTTAAGAAATTGTAATGGAAATTTCCTAACCAAAACCTCCTCCCTATTCTAGCTGCGTGTTCAACACTATTTAAGTCGGTGTTTAATATGTGTTCAAAGGCTTAATTGATTTTGCCTTATATTACCCAACGGCTTGTTGTTATTCACCTTACCCCGCCCTGCTTACTAACTCCATGATGTGGCTTTCTCTAAAAAGCTTTATCCCGTTTCGTTACATGGTCGTTACCTTGCCTTGTTTTGGTACTTTTCCTACTTAGAGTGGCTTTTTGCTGTTTCTTAACCCACTTTGAAGAAAGTGGTAGGAGAGATGGGGGCCCTTCTACAATCTACCTTCAAGGACTAAAAATAAATCCTTGATGTGTATTCCCTTTAGTAGGACAACAACAAAAATCACTAAAACTGGTTGTGGCATGGGACAGGCAGCAGTAGGAAAAACAAAAAATAAAAAAGGAAACTCGAATAAAATGTCCTACCAAAGCAGAGTTTTGGTAGCTTTATAAAACGCAAACAAAAGGACTTCTATTTTGCATGTGTGTTGTGATGTACGAGTATATTGAACGGCTGACTGGTAGGGGTTGGCGGTAAGATGATTTGAACGGATTTACTTTCCATTCTGGTGTTTGACTTGTTTACCTTCGGATGGATAAGAATATGTATGCGAAAACTGTTTTATAGCGCACCGAGTAAAAGGAAGTGAAACAGGCTTTTTGTTGCCGTTGTGGCAGTGTGTGTGAGAGGGTATACATGGATGGAAATGGCAGGCTGTTACTTAAGTGGCCGCGTTCTTTTTCCTCGTTTTCCTTTAAAGAACTTTTCAATTGAAATTGATTTCATTTTGAAAACAGAGAAAACTACCAATTTCGAGAAATTTTAAGAGTTAACAAACACTTGCAATCTCGGGCGCTATTTTAGAGTTATAGGATTGCATAACCAATGAGCAAAGTGGATGAAAATATGCGTAAGGCATAGTTACTTAAAACGTTTGTGTACTAAGTTCTCTTCTAATAGAAAAGCCATTTGCGTACTCGTAACTCGTAAGGTGATGTTCTCCACAAGGAGAATCTAACTTCTGCTACTTCGTTTCGCATTTAAAAAAGGACGACTTTATTTAGGTAGGGTGAGTTTTTTTTTTTTAAATTCATTTTTTATTAAACTAACTTACATGCTAGACAAAAATTCATGAAAAAACTAGCCTTCTTATCAACTACTTAACTAACTTACTTGCCCTATGCGGGCGCCCTAAATTATATGATAACTTAATTCTAATGCCTTTCGGCCTATTATCTAATATATAAATATAAAAGTAACACAATGTTTATCAAGAAAACTTTGAAAAACTTGGTTCCTTGGTAGGGTGAGAGTATTTAAACCGAAATACATCGACCAACATAGCGCATATAGGTTATTCACTTTGAACATCATGAAAATTCTTCCGCAGCCGTCTGATGGGTTCTTGCATTTTTTGGTTGGTGCCAACTCTTTACATTCTGTGATGAGAATATAAAAAGTTCACATTTAACTTCGACGATAATCTGAACCGAAGTCAGAAATCGAAGTCACTACAGTGACTCAACTCTCGTCTACTACCCAATTGTTTAGGGCTTCTATAGATACCAGGAAAAAATGAAAACTTGTGTATCATTGGACAGCTTGAAATGGAAATTAACTATCTGGATTCTTGACATCTGGCTTGACAAGTTTCCGTGTTTTAACAAAAAGTTGGATGCTTGTCTGGCCAGAGCTAGAAGGCTTATGCTCTGAAATTCGTGGCCTGCTTAGGATTGTATCGAAGTCCAGAGTCCGAGTACATAAAATATTATCGCAACAAGGTCCTACACGATCGGACTCAGCTGAATAGAAATGACAATTTCCTTATTGAGGTGAATCGAAGGCAAGTCTTAAAAGCGATAGATAGCGATAACAGCATGATATCTATCAAGCGTATTTTAAGCTCTAATCGCCATGAAATAATGAAAATTACAATGTCACAACATAATGTTCAGATAGTTTAACAAAATCTTTTATGGTTACACAAAAAACAATGTTTTTCTCTTGCATCTGGTAAGGGGCTTTTGTGGGAAAACGCCTCCAAAAATTGGGCGAGGGTTTAAATAATATTTGGACAAAATGTTTATATTATTATACCCAATGATTTCGCAACAAAAGTTTTTCTTCAAATTTTATCGAAAGAAGTTTTTTTTACTGAAACGCCCCCAAAAAGTGGGTGTTGCAAAAAAAACTTTGTAGAGAAGAAATATAGACATTGCGATTGTCTAAATGTGTCTAAATGGCTTTTATATTGATAAGGATGTTGTACGTCTGTTTCTGCCAATTTTAAATAATTTCCTTATCGTAAATAAACTTAGATAGCTTTTGAATTCTGCTGGTTTATCCATACACTCAACCAACTGGTTAAAAATTCTTTTAAATTCATTTCAATTTTAGCAAATGGTTGCTCTGTATTAAATGCGTTCCGAAACATCAAACTTGTTCAAAACAACATTTATGCATATCATCAAGGTTGCATTGCAAATGGGTATCAAAATGAACGTTTTGGAACTCAACCATACTTGTATCCGCTTGAGTGTTTTAGGTCTTTGCCGTACAACAACCAGCTGTTGACTACTGATGAGTTTATGCACCAGTAAACGATAGACATATAATGTACCACTTTTTTTTCAAAATGGTTGATTTTGTTTATAACTCCAACAGCATGTCAGCAAGATCAACCCCGCCCATGTACTTGTTATAGCATTCAACAATACCTACACAAGGAATGTTTACAAACTTCTTCGCTTTTCGACGCCACCATTTGCACATTGGGTTTGTCCCAGGTGCACACTTTTGTTGTCATACCATCGACAAGCAATTAAATTATTTGCTACTTCAAATTTAAAATCGTTTGATCCTCGTCCTTTTCATCGCTTAGAGCAAAATTATTTACTCTATTGTTTCAAATGGTTCCTACAGCCTATATACCCTTATGTTTCAAAGAAATAATCAGGCTTATAAATAGAAATAAACCGGTTGTCAAAAAACAAAGGATTGACAGTTCCTTTACCAATGTAGAGTCAAAAATTGTATAATATACCAGATAGTGAACCAGCTCTAGTAAACATTTTAGAGCCCCACTTGTGAGGCTTTTTCAGCAGATTTTGCTTCAAACTATGCTGACATAATTAATGTATTTACTTGACATTATTCGATTATATCACTAGACGCCCATCCCATTTGTACATTTGGAATATCTATTACGCCTAGGTATAGTAATACACCACTGCTTTGAAATGCTTATGAATTTCATCGCAAATCTTCTGTCTTATCTCATAATCAAAGAAGTGGGTAAAACATTCTATTGGTTGACTTGGCATATCGCATTCTCCTATCTCTGCACTCCTCCATCTCAAGCTTTTTTAATTGATTGATGTTGTTTCATTTTGAAGATAATAAATAGGTTAAATGTTTAAGGGCCAACCTTTCGAATCACGACGAGAGGAGAGCTAGTGAAAAATATTTATTGCTGTTACTGAGACTAAGAACAGAACAACTGCTTCAAGTCGAACCTTGAAGTCTCCTTTCATTTACCCTCTCCACCTTCCAACTATTACCAAAAATCCTGTCACTTAACGTAAGCAATGGCTGTTAGAGTTTCCCTCATGTCCCGAACTACCTTCTCGTGTTTAAATTAATTGGCGTATCTTCCATACATATCCCCCGGAAAGCACTCTTTTACCCTCTAACCTTATCTACAAGTCCTTTAACATTTCACGGTTAATATAAGCCCAGCGTAACCACCCCAAGCCATTTAGAACACCATCGACCGCAACGCAATTACAGAGAAAAAGTCATGGAACAGTCAAATTAGCAACAGTACTCCTGAATGCGTCCATTATAACTTATTTCATTACACACCTACCGAATCACACCTAGCATGTGTGTTACAAGAACACCAAGGACATGCTGGCACTTTCTTTTATTTTCTATACGGAATCCTTTGCATGGCCATAATGAAACGTTTCGAAATGTTGCTTAGAAAATATACTTTCAGTGCGTGTCCTTTAACCATTCCATTCGCATTCTTTGCCCCCTCTCGCCAAAACACATGTGTATATGTTGAAAGTGCGTTTTGGGTAGTTAAGTCCCGCTTAACCCTCGCTCCACTTGTAATGCCGCCTCACACCCACACTCATACTGCAAAATATCCAGTATAATGCTCAAGGATTACCGCACTTAGTTACGGCAACTAATTGAAGTAATTACAACACACGAACCATTTGCCAAATCCGAGAGACACATCCGAGAGCGAGAGCATTGCTATTCCGAAGGATACGGAATATAGCAACAAAACACAATTCGCCTAACTTGGTCATGGGGCTAGCTGCTATTAAAATATAAGGATTTGTTCGCCCCTTGGGTGAGTGGGTGAAACACAGCCGTATACATGTAGCTTTTGTAGGTGTTTGTGTAACAAGCCACCATTCCAAAGCAAGGACTGCGAGAAATTATGATGATGTGGATGCTGGTGGTGGGTTCAACTAACACAAGTAAACTGCACTTGTCGTAGGGAGGGATGTTGAAGGAGTGGATATTAAGGCGACTATGCTGGAATGGAATACAATAGGCATTGGTAGAGTCCTTAGATGCAAATAATCAAGTTAGTTTTGCAGCGATTGGGATTTACCACCGCAATATCCTTATCAGCAATTTATGGTGAGTGCGTGTAATAGATCTTGTGGCGGTGGTAATTTATACATGAAGAGGTGTAGACTAGATGGTTCCCTCTACATGGGGCAGGGGAATACTAATGTTGCGATATTGTCGTCGGTTAAGGGCTTTCTGTTGCAAAGTGTGAATCTCGATTGTGTGGGGGCGGCGAGAAATAGACAGGGAAAGTGCTTCGGGTTTTCGGGGTTGTTGCAGTGGTTTTAACCTGCCTTGATCTAATGAGAAATTGCTTCTTCAAGGGCGCAGCTAGGATGTGGACACGAAATTTTAGACCAAAATTTATGTTTGACATGAAATTCTATAACACAACATTACGACTGTGACATCATGGGTCATAGAGGATGGCCTACATCGAGCCATTCCACGTTCATTGTGTGGTTCTTAATAAGAGGTGCACTTAAACGAAAACAAGTCGATTGTTCCATTAGATGGGACCGTTTTAGTTACCACAGCTACTCCCAAAAATAATTTTGGATTCTTCTTGAATCTTTTTAGATCGCTCGTTGGAGAGTTAGACACTTAAATTGGGAATGCTCTACATTGTTTCTATTTGTACTGAGTTTCCGTATTATTTAAAGTTTAGGTTAAGAAAGCCTGGAAGCCGATTCATTTCAATTAGCCCTTTTGATCTGTTAAGAGTCAAGTCCGTTTCTAAATTTGCCCGAAAGTGTTGCAGTAGTCGAGACATGAGCACCTATATTTTCCTATTTTAAGCCTTGTTCAAACGTCTGCAACTAATTCAAAAAGAGCCTCTGCAGCATAGGGGAATGTGCGGGAATCGCGATACTCTGTAATATAGCGCTGTTTAAAAATGAATCAAGAGATTGGAAGTAGTATTACACTATCATAGATTTGGATCCAAGTAAACTGATCTTGCTTTTGCCAATCCAAATAAAGGACACGTCGCCGTATTCTTAGGTTGACCGGTACAAGTGATCTGATCATTCAGAATGTCCCTTAGCCATGCCGCAGACCGATAAAACGACAACTTTAGCTTGGGTGCAGTGTCCTAGTGGTTTGTGCGTTGGACTAACACACTTTTTTTTAAATGTGAGAGCCTGATAAACATCCATTTGCCAAATATTTGCAGTTCGAAGTGGGGTTTGACTAGGAAGTCCTCTTCTTTGCGGCAAAAATAATAACTTGGCACAAACAAATGAAGGGAGAACTAGGTTTGATAATTTTTTGGCTGAGAAGATAATGTGGTGGTGGTTTGTAATGCTGTGGGCGGTTTTCAGTGGATTCCAGTAGACCCATCACATTTGACTTTAGATGTACGGTACGGAATGCATTCCTTCCATTTCAGTTCGACGTCAGTCATCAAAGTTAAGTCCATATCCCACATCCTTGTAAAGCATCCGGATGTAAGCTCCAAATGCTTGTTCCTACTCGGAATGTAGGTTGCGAATTGTGTTGAACTATCACATTGCCAAGCATGTTTTTATTTCCAAGCAAGACCAAGCCGCCGAGAGTGAAAAAAAAATCATTTTTAACCCCCTTTTGGAATGGAAAATCAGGATTGTACACCCCATTTTGTGGGTTTTCTGATGTGTTCCTCTTTCCCACCAAAGACAACGTCTCGCAACGATTTATATTATTTGTTTTTGAGTCTCTTTTTCATTCATCGACGCGCCCTGAAACTCGCAAACGGTAAAACAATAGAGAGTAGAATTTGCATTTAAATTACTTGAACTTGAAGGGTGCTTTGCCTTTGTTGCTTTGGCTTGTGCTCTTCGAGGGTGCTTATAAGCACAAATGGCTCTCTTACATCCGATCAACCATCAAAAGTCATCGTCGTCGTCGTATTCTTATAACCTGCTGCTGCTGCCGCCTCCTCCCCATTTACGTTGAATCTTTGACTTGTAATTTGCCTGCTATCGCTCCCCATTAATCGATGTAGACAAAGAAAATTAAAGGACAATAAATCCTTCAAAGTTTGTTTGGAATTACGATTTTTTTTTTTCCTCTTTATGGGTCTTCTTAGCTTTATTCTGCTTCATCGCCGTCATCGTGTTGTGCTTCGCGTTGTTGTTTAAGCTTTTAGTATGCTTGTCACAGGGTGCGCAAAGTGCGTGAATGTGCAGATTGTTGAGGGCGTGCGTTTTATTTTTTTTAGCTTAGGATCATTTTGCTTGTGTATCCATGACATAAAAATAATTAGATGTGTCATTATGAAATTGATATGGACAGGGGGAATGAAAAAAAAAAAAAGATTAAAGGGAAGATGTGAAACAGACAGGAAAGCAAGTGGGAGTGTCAAGAGGTACGCAATAAGTTGCAAATAGATGAGAAGTAGGCGGAGAGTTTGTTATTGCGTGCATGCAACAACACACCTAGACGGTGATGTCCTGAATTTGAGAGAAGTCGGTGTATATATGGCGGCACTGTGTGTGCTTTGCTTCGGAAGTGGATGTGATGAATCTCATTCCTATGGTAGCAATTCGAGAGAGAGAAACTGCAAATTTGTTTCGACATCCAATCGGGTTAATATTATATCTTGCGAGAATGCTACCGGTGACACTTGTATACTTTGGAGATTATCTGCAAGAAAGGACATTTCGACAGAAGGCATAACATAATAAAGCAGGATATCGGATGTCTGATTAAGCCATCTTGAGGGTTGGTGTTCCAATTTAATTTGGCTCAGATAAATTGGGTATAGGACACAACTAGGTACTTGTGTACTTATGTGCTCTTTTGGTTCTTAAAAATCTAGTGTTAGATGACATTTCTGAAAATCAAGCAATCTGTGTGGGTTACCAGAAGAGTACTTTTTCGGACCAATACTTTTGGGTTTATATTGTTACAATTATTATTTCATGTATCTATATTCATTTTTATCAGCCCTATCGAGGTATCTGTTCGGGAGAATTTCCAAAACGAAAGTGAGTTCTAATTGAAACTCAATTGCTTTCGAGGTATCCCTCAATGGATTCTGCGCAACAATTCCTCGTCGGAAAACTTTGCAAGAAATTCAACGCGTAACTGTCAAAAATTGTTGAATTATGCCGCTGTGTGGTCATGACTCATGAGGGACGAATTTCAAAGCTCGAAAAATGGCTGCCACGTCGATATGATTCGATTGGACCCTGGGCATTTTCACAATTTAAGCCCTCCACCCACACATAAAATGTTCCATACAAAGACTTTTGATCATTATATGGGATGGCTATTGTGACAACACAGGCTTTGTTGCCAGCAATAAATGGTTTTATGTAACTTCATCATCGAGACAATTGTATAAACCTGTATCCGTTATAAGTTGACCATGAATATGGTTGGAGAGCTCTGTAAGCTTTATGGCGCTCAAGCCAGATTATCAAAATGTCGATTAGACAATTGCGAAGGATCACTTTCTCAGATCTATCGCATTTTACTCGGCTAGAGTCCTAGTTACTCAAAATCAAGCTTTAAATTTTGAGTAGAAGAGCCATTTTAGAGGCGTCTGGATCTGGAGGAACAACTTAACTAGGTAATCAAGAGGAGGAAGGTCTTTAAAACAGAGTTATTAATGTTAAGAATTGATTACGCTCTTTTATGAAGCGATTCAAAGGAAAAAGTACCGAACGAAGGTGATATTGGTTTGGTTGTTCACAAAAAAAATATTTGCAACTACACGCATGCGTGTTTCACAGAAATTGATTGTTAACTTTTTTTTAAATTTGCTATCCACAGAGCCGTAGCCCTAATTCTTGTAAAAACATGGCGTTCTGCAAAAATAAAAAGACGAAAATATTCTTGACCGGATGCCTCCTTACAACCGAATAGGATGGCCATCTGTGTCTACTAAAATTATAGTAAACCCAAAAGAACGATCGAAAATAACTTTCAAGGAATAATATGAGAAGGGAATTCAAATCGTACGTATGTGCTCTCATATCCTGATAAAATATTCGTTCTTCACCCCAAATTGAATACCACCAAAAGCGTTATATTGTATTTACCACCATATTGCCACGGAGAATCCATGTAAACTGTATCTAATTTATAATTTACAAAACTCTCCCGCTCAAGTGGCTCAATTACATGCCAAATCAATGCCAACTTCCACTCAATTCATTGTAACGGCCCGGCCCTAATCCTGTCATCGTAGGTAATGCAATATCATTGCCTTGTGCGCACACAATGACATTTATTGCCTTGAGGTAAAATCTTCCTCCCGAAACCTAACACGCCATTGGTTTTCGGCTAACATAAAACGCACCTACAATGCGTGTATATCCCGAAGCGATATAAATAAGGACGTACATGTGTACCAGCACACCAGTTTGTCTTTCGCCCCACGAAAAAGCAAGTGTCACCCGACATACTACATTGATCCTAATTATCCAAACGGATCAGTATAATTGGCAACAAGAGCTATATCTGCAGTTAGCGCTCTAATAAATCTCTAAGCAGCAAGTATGCCCGTGAAACGACATGGTTAGACGACAAAATATGGCCGTAGGCAAAGAAGTGCGCAAGGATGGATGATGACATGCTGCAGAGCCCACACACAGTGCATCCATGTTAATTGGACGAAATAAATTTTACAGTGGTAAGTTCGACGGCTCGAGTGAAATCGCGGCAGATTCACTTTGCATTCATGTGTGTGTGTGTGCGAAGAGATTGAAAACGCAACGGATGATGATGATGATGGTGTCAGGAATATATTGGGCTAGAGAGTGCCAATGGCATGGGCGATGGAAATAATTTCAATTTGGAGGTTTGTGCGAGTGGATAGGAAACGCTTGTGAAGGCAATCAAGACAGTGGTGGCGTAACATGAAAGTCAAATGTCGCATATCGCATTGCAGATTTTGGAAAAACAATTAATTTCTAGGAAATACAGAAAAAAACGTTTCCCAAAACTGGATTTTGACTTAATATTCAAATATTTCGATACTAGTCCTCTACTTGGTGCGAACAAAAATAGCCAAAATGGCTTCCCAACTGATAAACTTGGTCAAAAAGACTTAATTACTCAGAGATAAAGCAGCCTTCCATCCTCTTCGATTCAGTGCACATTGGTTCTAGTTATTCAACCCAAGCTCAAAAGGAAGAATTGAAAAATGTACGCAAACATATTTCTGGACTTTTGATTTTAATAACAAGGGAACAAGTTGGCTTAGAACGTTTCCCTTTGCCGACCCCACTGTACAACTCGGTCTTTCTGCGGCAAGGCTACCACGTCCAAATTGAACATCGTAAAATCAATGAACTATCACCAATATCCTTAAAGCAATGGCGCAATTAATTACATAGCTGCCATCCATGACCCAATGCCGCCTTCAGTTTTCTATTGAAAATCACTAATTGGTATCGTTGTCTCCATTTTGACAACAGCTACTAGGGCTACATTTGGGGACTCAAAAAAAAAAACGCTTCCCACATCTGCAGGAAACAGTTCAACCTGTTCGTTCTTTGTGTGTAAAGGAAATCACATAACCTAATGGCACTCGTCAAAATGAAATCTAATCGGCTTTCATTTTCCAGGAAATGTACTAAACCATCATTTCTCCTCTCCTCGTTTCCAATCGCTTTACTTTTGATAGGGAGTATCTCATTTCACTGAAAGCTCAAGCAATCAGTTTCCAGAAGAGAAGAAATTTATCGGAAACATCCTTTTTGTCGGAATTTTGATGGGTGGGGGTATTTTGTAATTATATGCCATGTTCATCTTGTTTGAAATCGATAATGCTCCTCTGTAGATAAAAACGCTACTTTAGGGGTTGAGTGCATCTGTAAATGAGAGATCTTTTTACACACTGCCTAGGCAGGCATATAGGCATATGCAGGCAGTTACCAAAATTGAATGTAGGTACATCTCAAATATCATTAAGGACATGTTTGATTTCTCGCTTCGAGGGACTTTTATCTGACATCCTTTCGAATAATTGCTAGGGAAAAAAAGTGGAAGACATATAAAAGGAAGGAGATATGAGTTGAGTACTCTAAACACTCACACACAAAATAACATGTCCTTTATTGGATTTATGCGGCAAAACAAATGTTTGATTTTTTGACTTCTTTGAAGAATTTTTATGAAGCCAAATGGGACGACTTGTGCACAGAGCTAGTGTACGAGGCCACTAGTTTTATATTCAAGAGACATTCAATGAAGGGAGTTGAAGAGTGTGGGAAGAGAGAGAGCGATGGGTAGAGAAATCGTTTGCAATGTTCGGTTTGTTTAATAAACTTGCTGTGTGTCCTTTTTATAGACGTGATGCCTTGATGGGGGTTTCAAAATGTCCTTTTTCGGAATTCGACTGAAAGAGAAGAGACGTAGAAAAAAAAGGAATTTTCCACTTTGAAGAACTCACGTAAATGATGTTCATATGGTTGTTTTAGCTTAGCCATCGGAGATAACCAGCGAATGATTTTTCCAAATTGTATGTCTGTGGTTTAGTTATTTTATATGTTAAAAATGGCGTAAAATATAAACGTCACTCGATGGATATGCAATTTCGATATGAACGTATGAGTGCTTTTTCATGTACATTATTTGGTCCTTTGTTATTAAGAAATGTTATACGTTTCCTATTAAGCAGGGAAGTGCCACACTAAAACTCTCAGCCATCAAATCTGATAGAAGTTTTCTATATATGTAATTACAACATTTGAATAGAGTTCCACAAGAGTTTATTTGAATGCCTCTATTTTTTTTTTTTTTTAACATTTTTATGGAACAGCCATTTATTTCACAATTATAGGCAGCTAATTAAAAAGGGTAGATGCACGAGACCGTTGTTTGTTTGTAGGATATAAATTTCTGCTTCGGCCTGCAAAGGTCTTGATATTTACCGCAGTAGAAAATGACTTCACATTGAATTGGTATAAGCAGTAAACGGCTTTAACCAATTTTAAGTCAGCAAATACAGACAATTAGCTTGAGGTACAGTGGAGTAGTGGGTAGTGCGTTTGACTACTAAGCGCCGGCCGGTCCCTGGTTGATCTCCCGATAGTAACAACACCAGGGCTTTTCTTATTTTCCTACTGCTGCTATCGCCTCTGTTCGATGTTTCCTGAGGGAGTCCTCTGGCATAAATGTGTGTCATCTCGCCTTGAGACCATTCCAGCTATGACGAGTACAGTTCTGTTCGATGTTGTTTGAAACCCACTTACAGTTCTGAAATCACAGTCTGTATACTGAAAAAAAATATTTCTTGATTACGCAGGTGGCCATGGCTCAGAGGAATGCGTAGTTGACTGCTCCGCCATACGCTGCGGGTTCAAGCCCCAGCTTCGGCAGCATTCCTTTTCTACAAAAATCGCTAGCTTATCTGAGTCCGCCTGTGCGATAATATGAGACAATATAAATCTATGTCTCCCCCTCTGTGCCACGTAGGTTTATGTTTGGCTTTCCTTCTATGGGTCTATCTGTCTCTCTCTGTATTAACGTCTTGTTCTGTGCCAGCCGATGGCCTCAGTTGCCAGTGATGTTATGTGTCTGTATTTCGTTGAATTCATGAGCGAAGTCAATGTCAATATTTCTTGTTTAGCCTTGCTTAAGGTTAGCAGTGCATTTGTCAAGACTGGGCTAGCGTAGAGTAAGACTGAACTAGTTACTCTTGGCAATAATATTCACCTGGCATAGCCTTGTCCACCGATATTTAGAAGACTTTACAATTTCACTGTAACGAACGGTGTATGTCGTTTAGCCCATATCACTTTATTGATGGTGTATTTCGAAAGTCGATGTGGGGCCATGACAACTACGTTACCGAACCATCGAATACGGGTATGTTCAGTTTGGAAAAGCAGCCTCTTGACACTGAGCTCCTGGGACAATCTTGTGTTTTTCACTGTATCTCGTCGGGTTTAGCAAAACACCAAAGACATATCCACTCGAAAACTTGCACCCAAATCTATTCTTTTATATTCATAGTTTAGTTATCATTTTTTTCAAAATAGAGGAACACGTTCAGCTTGAAGAAAGTCCGCTTTACATGTACGAGATCTAGGATAAAATACTTATTTTGCAACCTCCAATCGTGACCTGAAATGGGCAACAAAGGTATTTTTTCAATGATGGACGTACAACTTTAAAGCGTGTCCTTTTATTTATTTTTTGTCTTCTTTTCATTGTATACGTGAGTGCTTAATTTAAATAATTCCTCGCCATCATTTATATTAATTTGACCATGGCTAAATTTCCGTCCTTTGTCATTAGCAAACCATTGTGGTACGTGTTCAATCCGTCCGCCAATATATTGCCATAAAAAGGCATCCTCATTTTTTAAACCATTCCATGATGTGGTTTTGCCACGCACTTCTTGATATCGGTCCTTTTTTTCGATGCATTTTTTTCCTAATTTTAATAGGAGCTGATATCACCTGCCATCGAACGTTTCAGGCATTATATCATTTCTCAGAACTAAATGCGAACAAAGTTCTCGTTTTAAGGCTGCTTCGAGGTTTGATTTTTTTCCGGGAGTAAGGTCAGACTTTCCGGTATCGAGTTATTATTCATTGTGCGTCCATTCATTTGCAATTCCATTTTTTTAAAGTGAAAACCAAAAACGAATATTCTTCCAACGATGACGCAAAACTTCTTCCATGCCGACTCGCATACAAAAATATGATCACAGGACGAAATGGAAAAAAAAACGCAAAACGTCCTCCTCTCCTCCGCAAAAGCAGAATTTTTACCCGACGCACACAAATTTATGTGATTTATGACCACTTGTCTACCTGTAGGTGAGCAAATTCGTGTAAATTATAGAAACTATGGCCTGACTCCTGGTGCAGAAAAAGGAGTTGTACAGCGTGTATTGTGTGTCGTCCTTTAGCCTATAGTGGTACTGCTATTCCTATGCTATACATACGAATTCGATTGTTCGATTTGGTCCGGCACGGCACAGGAGGTATGCACTGTAGTGGATTTCTACGGTTTCTGGAGTTTAATTTATTGGCTCAACCGATAGCCCAGGGCAGTATCCCTTACCGGTGGGAGCTTAGTCAATGAATTCATAGGGATCTGCTGCGATAGGTAGCCGCTCCGGTGTTGTAGAACAACTTCTTCGGAGCTCTCTAACGATGATGGTGGCAGCTGTTATCGGGGTCTTTCCAGAACAGAGAATTTGAGAACAAGAGGGAAATAAAAAGTCGAAGCAACTCCGTGACCAATAAAGAATAAATCTTCCTCCGAAGTGTGCTCTACAATTGTAATGGGTCTGGGTTTTTGGTATCGAACTATTGTTACCTAGAAGATGTTGGATGGGTTGTTGGTAGCGTTGGCTGGATAATGGGACTGAAAAGGTAACGGATGGAATTTATTTTAAGTGTTTTTAGAATCGTAATGAGATGAAGGACGAATTGTCTTGAAATAGAAGGTTAAAATGATAAAAAAAAAAATTGATGGCTTGTACTTGCAGTCCTATTGTAAACCTATGATATCCCTATGAATTATGTTTCCAAAGTCAAGCCTTATATCCGAGCTTTGTCATCTACTTGGTAGTATATTAGTAACTATCGTTCAGTGCTTCATGATATCGTAATACGCTATAAGGCCCTTGGGTTTTTATATTTACATTTAGATCACTTTTCTCTTCCGTGAATCTTAAGCAGTCAATAACAGAGTGGTTATGGTAACATCCAAAAATAAGCCTTCTCATTCCAGCGTTTGCTTATCAAAAGTTCTACCTTTGGAACTTGTTTACAGCTGCAACCACAATTCAGTACGGTATTCCATTCTTGCCGCCACTTGGTGAATACAGTTTCTCCTGTCTTCTTATTTGCAGAAAACAACATTAAAGCTTCAACGCCTTAGTATAAACTTAGATAACTTGATGTGCAGGGATCGGACGTTTTGCCTCTGCTTTTTCAACAGGAAAACCAAGAAATGAATGGACAAAATAATGTTCTGGAAGAACTGATCAGGCTTAATGCCAACGTGTCCAATAGCAACAAACAGATACAATACTTTCTCATCTGGAATTTGATGGCGGCATTTATATAATCGATCTTGCAAATCGTCTAATCTGGTAGGAGACCAGAAGACTTGCCAACCTTTCATACCGGGGACCAACAACCGTAAGATCTACTTGTTCAATATATTGAGACCAAGAGGGGAGCAAAAGACTTGGCTAGCTTCTTCACAAGTTCGTTGGTCTTGTTTAGCTTCTTTAAAGCTTCAGGTTCGATGCACTCGAAATTGCTAAAATTATCTTCATCACAATGCTGTTGATCACCAAGAACGAACGAGCTACGGTCTTAAATAGGCTTCACAGTTATCCCCTTTCATGCGAGATTTAATTGTATAGAAACGGTCAACCGGATTTGGATATCATCCTCATAAGTTGATCGTTACTAAAATAATTACGTTCACTTCACAGTATGCTACTTCCCCTGATTCTTTAAAACAGTAGAATACAGAAGAAACTGCAATGAAAACGTTGGTTTATGAAGACGTCGTCCTCATGGTATGTGGCAAATTCCCATCGACCCTAAGTGGAACTCTGCAAAATAATCTGAATATACTCAGCAGGTGTTCAGAATACAACGGACTAAGAGTAAACATAAAGAAAACAGAGCTTGTCTTCATCGCCTATAGAAGATCGACACTCGTGTTTGTGTCGCCGTCGATGAGTATTTCACATACAAGGTGGGCCAAAAGAGATCACCCTATTGGAAGATGCTTTTAGTTTCGCAAATGGCCGCCAAAGTCAAATCTGTTTCGATAATTGAAGACTAGATAGATGTAGAATACAAGTGAACAAGCCATGGAGCCGGGAGCGATACAAGAACGCGGAACAATCGAGGTGGACAATTTTTCGACCAAAATCATAATGAGCGATTTTCCTCATTTCTCATTTCCACCTCAGCGGGTACATGAACAAGCAAAACTATCGCTTCTGGGGCACCGAAGGAGCCGTTACACCCGCTCAAAGTTCCTGCATGGTGCGCTGTTAACTCTGGAGGAGTCATCTGACCATTTTTTTCGAGAACGCCGCTGGTCAACCGACAACAGTGGACGGTGGGCGCTATGGGGCCATGTTAACAGAGTTTTTTACCGCAATTGGATGAAAGGATGAAAAGGTGGACAAATTAAACGGGTTTTAAGGCTTGATAGCCTTGATAAACTTTAAGGTTTCCAACACGTTATAGGTTTTAAAGTGAATAAGTATCCAAAGCTACCTTCGTAACCACGCCTTACAAAAGGCTATTCTATCACAAGTTCCACCAAATCACATCCAAACTGCAATTTATTTTTTAGCCCCACTTTAAACATCACCCATCCTCACACAACAACGGTGCTAATCCGTAGATTCCTATTCCTCTCAAATGATCAGGCAAACTTTTCAGCAATTACCTGGTGTACACCATTTGGCCGAATAATAATCGTTCGTATGGTGCACACAAGCCACTACGTCACTATATTCCATTCTTCACCTACAAGACCCCGTCCTCAAAAAAAAAAAAAAGTCTATTTCTCTATCTATCGCCCAGCAAAGTAATTTCGTTGAGTCATTAGGCGAAAAAGATTTACTAACTTGTGATTCGTAATTTAGAGAATTAGTCCCGATTTGCCGTCGCTTTGGACTGTGTGCAAGGATTTCGGTTTTGATTTTCGTTTTTCCTGCTTGAGAAAACCCCATTAGGTATATAGGAAAAGAGAAGGACGACTTGGCTCTTTGTTCACACCATTAATTCCAGACGATGCGCCGATGGCGCGCTCATCTTCGTTTTCCGGGCAAATTTATGGGCGTTCGGCCGAAATGTCAGCTATAAATATGCTGTGTGTAATATTTATTCAGCAAAGTGACACTTGAGCATCCTGGATGGAATAAACAATTCCTGTATCTTTCCGTTTGTCTGTCGATCTGTTTGTTTGAGTTTTTTTTTTTTTTTTGATGCTGGAGGGGGTGTGGGAACCTCTTTTGTGGTGGTGGTGAGGTGGTGTAATGGCGATGAGTGTGTTGGTGATATGGTTCAAAAGAATTGCCGGCATCACCTACTTAAATTTAATTGGAAAATTTTGTTTCCAGTAATTGCTGTTGCTGTGGTAGTGGGACTGGTAGGGTAACATTCGAACACGGCACACATACATATAAAACATTTTGAAAGAGTGATGAGATTAGAAATTTATTGTTTGCAAAAAGTTGTTTATTGGGCTCATGAGACTCGTTAGAGGCTTGTGATTTGGTTTTGCAGCGCTGCCTCGAGCTGGAAATAAATTCCAACATCTCAGGATTTTTTTTTCGTCGAAAGGAAAAGTGGAATTTATATGGGGGGGCTCTTTTAAGAGGCGGGACATAACAATAACAATTTGTTTTTGTTAAAATTTGGCTCTGTGTGGTTGATGTAGGCGTAGGGGGTTATTATTACCGGTGTTGGTAGCGAGGACCTATATTTAGAAGAAGGTGGATCCTGAATTTGGCAGTTGACAAATTGCCATTAGAACAAAGGCAATTGGCTTTGCGACAAGTGAGGTGAAAACGGTAAAGATGGGGTGAGGTGGCGATTTTATTTCGATAAATGGAGGTTGAAGTGGAACGAAATGAAAGAGTAAATCAAACACGTGCCTCAGCGTGACTTCCATACCAAGAATAATAAAATGTTATGAACCAAAGAGATGGATAGGAATGACCTTAATTTTAGACAACTCTGAAATATCAGAACCGAAAGCAGTTCTAAATTGCATCAACGATTATAAAGCCATACAGATGACACGCCATACAGATGACAACTCTGAAATATCAGAACCGACAGCAGTGCTAAATTGCATCAAAGGTTATATAGCCATACAGATGACATGAGAACCGGATCTCGGTTCTCATGTGTGCACGTAAACATAGCCCGCCCGTACCATGAATCTGGTAGGCAGAAGTTTCTGTTTTTTGTTCTGAATGAATCATCTGTATTGCATCCAAGAAAGAAAAAAAAACTGGTCGAAAAAACTTACACCAGAGCAACGTTTACAAATCATGAAATTTATTTCCAAAATTCGCGCTCTGTTCGCGAAACTTAGGAGCACTTTGGCAAGTTTACGGTGCTCATTATGGTCCATCTGAGCAGCTAATACGCAATACTATGGATCGATTCATGACAACAATTAAGCTTTTTGATAATTTTTATCCAAATCTAGCACATACTGTGCGTCCAGAAGAAGCCGTCGATCTGTAGACGTAAGTGGGACAGAAGAGAACCCGAATTTATCGATCCGGCGCCGTCTCTGACCGCCTTTCTAAAACTTGGAAAATTTTGTGAAAGAGCTTGGCCTACGTCCATATAAGATTCATATGGTACAAAAATAAAAGCCAGCGGGCCATCACTTGCGTCTTGTGTATGTTGAATGGGCTGAGAATCAACTGGAAGTTGAACAAGATGTGTATCGTCAAACATCTTAAGCGATGAGGCGCATTTCTGGCTTGACGGGCATGTCAACAAGCTGAATTGTAGTTTTTCGTATAGGCACAACCCTCATGAGAATCATTAGACCCCAATACATCCCAAAAAAAATCACTGTTTGATGCGGTTTATATGCGAAAGGATTCACTGGCCCATTTGTCTATAAATCGGAAACAAGTGTTCTTTTGTTCCTAAGTCAGTGAAAATCATTTGGGGGAGAAATGATTTCAACAAGACGGCGCAACAGCCTATACAGCGCGTGCAACCATGATTTTGTTTAGCCAAACGTTAAGTGACCAAATCATCTCAGTAAATAGACCTTTAAATTGGCCACCTTGTTCGTGTGATTTGACACCTATATACTCCTTTTTGTAGGCGTACGACAAATCTCGGGTGTATGTTTATAAACCAGCAACGTTTGATCACTTTAAATCGAACATTCGACGCACTATTGACGAAAGGAAGGCGAAAAACAGAAATAAAGCGCAGTCGAGTAGGCCATATGCCAGAAACTATTTTCAAACCCTAATGCCTTGAAATTTGTGAGCTAATCAAATTGGCGACCTCGTTCATGTGATTTGACACCTTTGTACTCCTTTTCGTGGGTGGTCGTCAAATCTCGGGTACATGCTTATAAACCAGAACGATTGATCGCTTAGAATCGAACGTTCGAAGCACTATTGACGAAATAAGACCGGAAAAGGATGGCGACAAACAGAAATAAGGCACAGTCGAGTGGGCCATATGCCAGAAACTATTTTCAAGCCCTAAATGCCATGAAATTTGTGAGCTAATTAAAGCCAAAATGTTGGTCATTCCATTGAATTTGTTGCGTTTCTACGTCTCAAAAAAAAAAAAAAAAACACCCTTTACAAGGTTCTTATAAAGTGTTAGCTCGCCGTTCATATTCCTTTTTTCGAATGATGTTACTGGTAAGCTTGTGATTGGTTTCAAAATTTCAAACGTTTCATTGGAAAGTGTAATTCTGGATGATGAGCTTTCGCACAGATTTCCATGCAAACCCATAAAAGAGGGGGGTAAACGAAGTACAAAATGTCTAAAGGACAGAGACGGTTCTCTCATTTTGCCTTGACCTGAGTGCAAGTTTTTCAAAGCGCAATGCCAATATAGCACAATTTTTCTGTAAACAAAAGCTCTCCAATAAATCCTGCCAAAATCATCTTCAGAAATTGTAAAAAAAAAAAATTTGCTATCTTCCAGTATTAGACAGTCTTTCACTCGAGTGAAATGAAATGTTGGTATCCATGTACTACAACACAAAGCATAATTGAAACTTATAAACATGCGCGACAGTCCATCTCATTCCCCATGGAATACCTTTTAATAACAAAGATAAATTAAAATTCGAATCTATGCAACTCAGGTCCACCCAAAATAACTCATCTCTCCTCCTCCCCGTTTTCCACCCAAATCCACTCACATTAAGCTCATTAAGGATTCATTAATTAGCTTCATTTTGCATCGAGTTTTAAGGACGATCTAACTACAGCGTTCCTTCCCATCTATGTTCACAATGACAAAATATTTTATGTACTGTCGCATCCCAAAGCGTTCTTTTTTTTGTATTCCTCCCACTGTACTGCTCCCGTTTGTTGATCTTTGAAATAGATACCTCTCCGTTCATAAGGCACACCATATGTAGCTCAAAAAGACACGTCAAACTTTGTATTTTCTCCGACACACAACCGAACAACGGGAAAAACTACAACAGACAAAATAAACGAACAAAAACCAAAAAGACCGCAAAGTAATCCCCATTACCGACAAGTTTACTACCCCGAAAACAGAACAGACGGAGAGTGGTGTGCATGGGGAACACATTTTTTAATTACAACCCCTCATTAATTTTTAATAAATTTCATAATTCCCACTCATTTAAAATACGTCGGAGGGAGGTTTGGGTTTTGGCTCCTCAATCAACGATGTGTCTTTCTTGCAACATCTACACCTAAGCAAGCATCGCGCGCATCCAATTAAATGTTCAAGCCCAGACCATGACATGGATGAAGGACGGGGATGAAGATGGACTTTGGATGTAAAGTGCAAACATGGTATCAGTGAAAAATTCATGACAAAATCTCATTTAGTATTAATCGTGTTTGGCAGCTCTATATAAAGACACAGCTCTACACAGAGACATAGCCTGTAGCGAGTAGTTTGGTTAATTAGGATGGAGAGTGGAAAGTTGTGTTAGATTGTTGATTGAAGGATTTTTCCCTGTTTTCTTTGGTGGTAAACCTCACGGGGATGGTTGCACTTATGGTATCAATTTCAAGCTCAATTTGACAGATGATAACTTTATATGCAAGAAGTTTAAATTTAGAAAAACTGGCTACCGCAGAATAGGGAAGTCGAATCGTCAGAATATATACAGATATGACGATAGATGCTCATGCGAACTAAGTAAAACCATCTTAAACTTGTGTCTTTTGGAAAACAAGACAAATGAAGCTTACACCGTATTGATTAAGGCATTGCTAAGGCACAAAAAAGCGAAAAATCCAAATCAAATACCAGGAGACATATTTTAGCCAATAAATACAAATGGGTGTTGAGCAGTTCTCAGTCGTTGTCACTTTGACTACACATCAATTGGACGTATTTCGGAACCTACTGGTACTCCCCACCACCCACTGCGAACCAGTTTTGATTTGCTTAACTTTTAAATTCGGAGTGTTGACCACAGAAAGAAAGGGCGCAACCTGCTGTCCTGGGGTCAAAACATCCTAACATCCTAAACAACGACGTTCGTAACCGTGGAGCCATGAACTGCCGCGATTCGATTCTATTCCCAACCATAGCAGCGCCTAAATGGACTTTTCACCGGCCCTTCTTTCGCGATGATTTGACTCATCCTAGCCCATGAAGCTTATCCAAACTATCGCGGAGACCCGACGTATACAGGCACATATGAATGATTGTGATTGAAAAGTAAAAGGTGCAGCCAAATAATTAGCGAGGACCCTGAACTCCTACAAAGCAGGATTTACAGATATCCAAGAAAGACCATAGGATGGGACGCACAAAAGGATGACGAAAAACTGTCCTTGTCATAGTCAATGAATATTCGAATGTGGATAAGTAACACGCGTAGACTCAGGCAAGAAGTCTTATACAACAACCGTTTTATATGCTCTAATCTTAAGCGCGAAGTTGAAGGTTACAAAGAAAACATTTCAATAAACAGTAAACAGACATTCTTTTTTACATACCACTCATTCGGCAAGCAAATGGCAGCTTACTTAGCCATACGTCTTAATGCCATCCAACAGTGGTCAAATATACAAGGTAGCCACTCAAAAATTCTAATAGAACAAACAAATATTTCTGAAAACACCAATTACATCCTCACCAGGTTAAACTTTGATTAGACTTTGCAGGTCACAACCTCAGACAGATAGTCATGGGAAAGTAACGAACCCGCGCAAAATAACTCGATCCAGATTTATACCGATGACTGCAAAACAAATGATGGAATGGCTGTTGGTATCTTCGCCAACAGGCAAAATCTCAGCCTACCTTTCCGTCTTCCTGATCAGTGCAGTGTTTCAAGCGGAAATTATGGCGATCAAAGAAGCCTTATCTTGACTGATAGAGTAATCTGTTATATCTGCCAAGGATAGCATCTTTTCGGTCAGCCAAGCGACCATCAAATCCCTTGAAACAGTTTCAAGCAATTCAAAGACAACCCTAGATTAAGAGATGTCAAAGCATTTTAACATTCACCTATGATGGGTGCCTTGACGTAGTGACATCCCAGGGAACTGTAAGGCTTATGAACTCACCAGACATAGGACTAAATTACCGGTTGTACCCGACACGGGTGCAATAGGTCTTTCCATCGCGACATGCAAATGTTTACTTTTGTTTACAAATCACCAAACAAATTTCGCCAAAGCTGGATTTAAGTAGAGCCAAGATCCAGTCACTCTAACTTTACCTACCCAACATATACTTCAAAATCTGGGCTCATATTTTTACTTTTTGAGTTCGATTCCTTGTACACTTGTACACCTGTCGAGATCGGTGATTATGCTTTTTGTCGAGATTAATAGCCAAAAATTATTAAGCCCGTCAGTCGCATCAAGTATACAATTTAAAGGGAGTGATTCCCAATACGAAAACGTACTGTTCACCAAGATCTTTCAAAGAGTGTCAGCAAAATGAGAATTCATTGCAAATGTATTGAATCCTAAAGAGTGATGCAAAACACATATGTCATCATAAATTTAAAGCAAAAATGAAGAGCGAAATTGTCCCGAAAGTGAGAAGTCTTGGCCACTCTGCAATCAAGATGAGTTCTCGTGAATTAAACAAACAAATTCGGAAGCCCTGTCGCGAATAGCAAACAATACCCTGTAACACCTACATTGCACGATATAGAATCTAGATAAGCCGTTACCACTCACAAATTCCTCGACATGTATTCAGCGATGCGCTGCTTTAAAGGTAAATATTTCAGTGCGAGTTATACGAGCTATATTTCTAGATCGTACTCCAGTCATGAAGCGGTTTGGACGTTGAAGGGTTTTTAACATGTTGAGCCAATATACACCAATGCTTCAGCCCTGAGAATTTAATGATTACATTCACGTAAAGGTGGAAGCAGACACAAACAAACATATGGACCGGGTGGTTGGTTACAATGTTCATACACGGAAGAGTGGTCTCTATTTTAGAAAGCTTCCTTAAACCTGTATTCGAGGTACTAAACTAAAGATGCTTGGGACTGGGGACTGTGGAACTTGGGGTACTTTGGAAAGGAAAAAAAACAACGTTTCATGTTCTACGATTTCTGAATTAAATTCCGAAGTGAAATATAAAAAAAAACCAGCAACCAGATGTTTTGAATATCAGCTCAACTCACAAGTTCCATCTACATGTATTGCGACCCCCAGCCTTGCTCCAACTAATCAGAAGTATTTCAAGTCGAGACCCAACTTCTTTGTGAACGAGAACAAGATGAAATCCATTGTCGAACCATGACCTTGATAATTTTTATTGATAACAAAAACTTTTTGGTGGTTAGTTAGTCAACACCAACCCCACTACCGACAGCTTAGTGGAAATCCGAACGTGATTGCCCCTTGGAAACCGACCCTTTTTTTGGTAGCGAAACAAATGCGATCAACACTCCTAACTAGAACGTCTTAACGCCTGCTTTACTCGACCCTTCCCCTTCGTCGTTGAGTGCTAGACAACAAGCAGACAAACGGAACAAGTGTTATGAAGTTTAGAACGAATAGTTGGTCCTGTACGCGAGAAATGTGAATGAAAGAGAACATACAACCACGACTTTGTTGCCTGGGATTGACAGTCGTGTCTGTCTTGCTCCAGATGTGGGCCCTATAAGCAAAGTTCTCAAAAATGGAAAGGAATATAAGTTAGGGTTAGAACACGCCACAGTGACCACACAGTTTACCGAACGACATTTCTATTGCCAAACATGTCAATGGAGTGGAGTCGTCCAGCCAGGACAGTGTGAAATAACTGATTGAGAGCTTAAATCTTGCGGGAATACGATTTGCCATCAGACTTTTCGATGGTGATCGAATAAAAACATGCAATGATGGTACTTTGATGGTACCTAAGTAGGTATCCAACTTAGGAATCCAAATGCACAAGATGTGATACAAACAGGAGGTGCTGCTCTTTCTTTAGTTGCTTTTTCCGTGGGGCTACGAACCAAAAAACGAAAATGCTTTGTTGCGAGCTGAAATGAGCGTAGTTCAGAGACTGGATTAGATACTTAGATAATTTGCTAGCTTAAATGCGGACAAATTATTTCCAATTGGAGAAATAACAAAACTAAGACGAAGGACTTGTTAAGTCCCCGGATCGTGTAGACACAAGCAATCAGCGAGCAGTTGTGGTTAAGGCGGATAAATTAAGTTAAGTCTGGGGTAAAGCCCGGAACACAGATTATTATAAGAAGTTGATGACATAGAAAATTCTAATTGGAAACTCACCATTTTACCAGGAGCATGTTGTAGACTTGTAGGTGTACCTAGGACGATCAGAACTGAAGTTTAATGTTTGCAAATTTTGTATTGAACTTACCAACTCAATAAAATTTGCTGTACATTTTATGAAGACATTTCTAATTTCATTACTCCGCCTGTTTAGAGTTTCTTTTCAATTGCAGTAGGAAGAAAAAAATACCGTAATTCACGGAAAAAATTAAACTTACACAAAAAAGCAAACAAACCATGTATACCGCAGCAAAAACCTTATGGGGCAGTGCAAAACATATGATTTATCATGAATTTCTACTTTCTAAACATTCTTTTCACACTTTTACAACTAAAATTGAAAATTTTTATGGCGAGTGGAAATTTCTAGATCATGTTCCAACTTCTTTTTTTCCACAATCATCCTGGCCGGTATGATAGTTCAGAGCATTTGGCGGGGATATCAACTAAGTGCTGCCAAGCTTCGGTGATTTTTCTATAACACTTGTTCGATCTAAATAGGTTTGTTGGGTTTGTTGGAAAGTTGCTCTTAAGCGTAGACTGATACATTGTAGAAGTTGATAGGTTCGAGCAGGTGGGAAAAATTGAAATCATGTGGAATCCATGTGTGTACGAGTACACATTGAAGAATTCTTTCTGAATATAAGAGCAAGTGCATTGTTCACAATGTCATGTGGATGGTAGAAATCACGTTCCTTTTTTAGTTGTCATGTAAAATTTAGCTGCTGCTCATGATCTTTTCACACATTCCTAGATGAAAATATTTGCTGGGACGCATTGAATTTGTATACCTAATACATTAGAAGTATTTGATAATTTCTATCATAGATAAATAATTGAGAAAGGATTATCGTAAATTATAAATAGTCATGCCTGACCGTTCATTATATTTCATCGATTTTGGGCCTTACATTTTGAGCCTGGGTCATGCATTTGTTTATAAACATTTTTTAAATCTGCCCAATTTTAGAAAATAACGCTGCCTTTGCCAAACCATAATGCCTTAAACGCTACCACGCTTTGTAACTTCGCTTAGCAGACGGAACGTCCACCAGCTTTACGCATTCTTGACATCTTAACTCGCTCAGAGGTTTTAATATATGCTAACATCATCTTCAAAAATGGCGGAAATGATTGAAATCTCCGCTTCAAAACTTAAATTAATAGCGTAATCCACAACCCTTTCAGAAAATAATTTATAGATACCAACAAATATTTTCACAATTATTACTACATATTCTCGCTCTTTTCTATTATTTCGGCTTAAATTTGCAAATAAGTTCCAATTTCAATGACTTTGACATACAAATTCAAATTTCTTAATGCGGTAGTGCCTTTACTTTTGTGGGGAATATATGGTTGCTAATATGGTAAAGGAATCGATCAAAGAACAAAAGAAACATAAATGTAATTCATGCAACGTCATAATTTTACTACGTTCGAAATATTGTAATTTTACGATGACGTTTCATGAACGACCCGAAAATTGTACCACTAAATAATGCGGTAACCCACTAGATTAAATATCAATTTGAATTTATTTAATGATAGAATTTTGTTCCTAATGTTCTCTCTCCGTTCTACATCATTTTTTTTCAGTTTAGCGATTACGATTGATGTTTGAAAATGATTCATTATATGTCAAAATAGCATTTCAAAAGTTAACAAAGTCTACCATCTCAGTTTATACACCCAAAACCTGTGAGGAAATTCCGATATTGTTGGAAACGATACAAAATTTGGCGTTTACACGCATACGACGACTATGAATACCCCTATAATTTTATTTTATTGCGGGACAGTAATATATCAAATTTTGACACGAGTGACTAAAAATAGCGATTATTGTAAAAATGTAAACATTCCGACATCTTTTTCTCCCAAAAAATGATTTTTTGAGTCTGCAAATTATACAATTGATGGAAGATTTTTGAATTTTTGTATTTGCGGCTGTTATTTAAGTATTATTCGTCTAGAACATTCATGGAGTTTTTTTTTTAGAGTTAACAACATATGAATCTGCAACCGAAGTCTCTGCATAATCCTCTTCTTCTATTTTTTCCTGCGAATAATCTTATAATTGATATAATTTGAGAATCACGGTTTTGAAAGAATTAATCTGATTGCATTCATCACAAATTGAATTATTTAATCCATTAGAATTATATTGTAACTTTCTTTGGACTCTTTTTCGTCTGCTTACAATAAAAATGTCAACTGAGACAACGAATTCATGAATATAGTTAGCTGTTAAACATATTGTGCAAAAATAGTGACAAATCCTTTTTGGCGATTTTTCAAATGAGCTCATTTGAACTCCAGTAATTATATTGTATCTCACTTTTTCTTACTTTAGCTTTGACTTATACGGAGCATGGCAGAAACTTTATGTTCTGATGTTAGGTTTTTATTTCATTTTATTTATGGCATTAATACCTACTAGCATTTTCACCGTGTTATAAATATATTTCTACATAACGCAGCGCCATTCTTCGTACATGGCGTTGAAAGTAATCCCCAAACACACACGACACATTAAGGCCGTGTGTCAATTGCGTCAAAATTTAAGCCATTGGATAATTTTTGACATTAGTATTGTGCAGAAAAGTCAAAAATTAAACATTGGATAAAACTTAACCCTCTTTTTAACGCAATTCACATACAGCTTAAGGCGATATCTTCGTAAGTCGAACGTGATTCCTCACTTGGCAAAGCGGATATTTTCTGCCAAATGCCTACCGGGACTAAATTTTTCGGATCCATCTCATCCCATAATCAGCTAAATGAGAAGCTGGTTATTTTGTATGGATGTAGGGAAATCGATTTTTTCGCAGAAAAGGTTTTTTTTCTGCTGAGAATGTTGTTCCGCTGAATAAAAAATCTCTGCTAAGTCAGCGGAGTAAAATCTCTGAGAAATCTGTACGTTTTAGTTTACTTCAACTCCAGTTTTATCAAGACGGATTTTTCGTTTTGTTTCCTCTTCGGCTTTAATATTGCTCAGACGCTTGTTTTGTGAATGTGGCTGTTTAATTGTTAGAACACAATCACGCTTTGAGCTTGGCTTTGTAGACGATATTTTAACCGCTTCCACTAACGTACCTTTTGACGCATTGACTCGCACAAAGTTTTTGTCATCATCAGGTAGAAAATGGGAAAAATAATTGGAATCTTCCGTTAAATATCATACTTCACAACCCAGTCAGAAAGTAACCGAGAAAACAACAACAAATATTTGAAAGTTCAAACTTTTTCTCACCTTTGCTTTGACCCTCGCCGCTTTGCAGCAGCATTACGTTAAGATTTTACGTTTTTCATTTAAAGATTGAAGCGCAACGCCAGTCTAAGCTACATTGAGATAGGTAACATTGATTTCATGTGGCTCAAATAGGTGCGTCTGTCAACTTAACGCGCCAAAGCTTGATTGTGCTTTAGTCACAAACATCACAGAAAAATTTCAAAAGTTAACGACGTTCTTCACATCCAAACCATGTACAAAATATCAGATCTTTTGCAAAATTGTTCCAACACAAATTTTTGCAGTTCATTTACCATGTCGTAAGTTGAGCACGTTTACAACATTTTCGAAACCTTTCAGTAAATGAATGAATACCCGTTTTGTAAAACCTTACCAACCCATCTGTATGAAGTTAAGGCTGAACTATAATAGAAGATGGTTGAGGACCACTTCTGTGACTATGCGAACACATGCAATTTGTATTGTACGACCATAATAGCTTTTCACTTCGATTCGTTCAGTTTTCGTTCACTTTTGCTCACGAAAGCGAATTCATTCGCTCTTTCTCTTTCGTTTGTTCTTACATACATAAATTTGACATTAAACTTCAACAGCTGTGTACACTTAAATTTGTAAGTACATTCATAAGCAACGAATTCAGTTTTTTGTAGAACGACTTCCACTCTGACAATCGGTTTCATTCACAAAAGTCTGTTATAGGCAACTTGAGTAATCGACGGTACTGAAGAAAACTTAACGTAGAATTTTGACATTAGCTTCCGATTGCTTCCGAGTATTATAATTCAGCGATTAAGGCCGTGTGTCAATTGCGTTAAAATTTTAGCCAGTGGATAACTTTTGACATTAGTATAGTGCAGAAAAGTAAAAAATTTAACAGTGGATAAAATTTAACCCTCTTTTTAATGCAATTGACACAAGTCTTAAGAAGACGAATGAATACACGCACCTGTATGATGTTAGAACGCAGCTCATGAACAGCAGCTGCTTTGATTAACTGTTTCGTTAAATTTTAAAGGCATCTGCGTACTAGGTATTTATTGTTGGAAAACGAAATTTGATTTAGATAAATACAGAGATCTTGATCAAAATGGAAGGCAATTGATTTTAAAACCTGAAATAGTCGCAAGCTAATGTCAAATTTCTACTTTAAGTTTTTTTTAAAGTTCTATTATTTGCTTATAATAGTACTTTGTGAAGGGAAACGACTGTCAATAATTTTGCGGATTGTTTACTGTTTTAATGAAACGCTTACTCAATTTGTAAAGCCATAACAAAACAAAAGAAATCGTCCAAGACAGATGATAACCTTGTTTATTTTTCGGGTTCAAGACGGGGATGCAATTTGTTTTACTTTGTATTATATTTTGCTTCAAAAGTTGTCTGCCAAACTTTCATGTGCAGAAGCGAATGAGATCGCTCTTTAGGAAATGTGCAGGAGTTAACGAAACTGGACCAAACTCAAAGAAAAGCTATTGTAATCGAGTAATACAAAAAAAAATATGTGAACGCGGACTTGGTCTTATAATAAAAGGGTTCAGCTTTAAATCGTAATGTGATATTCCCTAACCACTCAAAAGGGCATAACTGATATTTCGCTGTTCCAAAAATTGTTAGAAACCAACTTGAACAAGCCTTTAGAGTCTTTTCGTTATGAAACACCCGCAATATCCTTCAATTCAATGTTCTCACCTTTGAATTTTGCTTAGTTTGCCCTGCATACACAATGCTGGTTGCAATTTTTCATACCATCAACTAAAGGAAAACTAGTACGTTCGCTGGTTCCGGAATGTAGCTCCACTAGCCCGGGGTCTAGATTTGCAAGTACTAAATTTAACTTTAATGGTATTTATATGCGTTATTGAATCTGTAACACAAGGGCTCTGCTGCTGTTCTACTCTCGTGTACAAGAACATTAACACATCTAAATACCTTGAAAGTTAAATTTCATACTTGCAAATCTAAGCGGGTAAGGGACATAACAGAATATTTATTTGTAGTTATAAAAAGGTACCGACATCACTTATGTCATACCCTTGAGCGCTCGTAAAATTAACAAAAGATATTTTGCTGCATACGTTATGAAACCAATTATTTCAATATTCATCGATGCAAACCATCTAACTGATCCTAATGTTATGCAACAAATATTATCAAAGCGGTGTCACACACCGTGCATTTGCGATTTGGTATCACTCTTTTCTAAGAGATTCCCTCCAAAAGTCCAAACTACCTTATCGGTAAAGCGGTGCATTTCACATTTTTCAAGTGGCTGCAGTCTTGTTTGGTGCAGCTATTACTTTGTCCTTAAAAATCCAACTAATTAACGTTCTTATTAGTTTTTGCAAATCAAGTTTTCATATTAATAAATTTGTAGTTTTTCATTTGCTTTTGTTAAATATTCATAAAAGTTGGATGAATCGCAGTAAAATTGAGGAAAAATCAGCTCAGAATTTTTGCAATTACTGCGTAGCAAATTTTTTTCTTAAATCTAAATTTTCCACTAATTGCAATGGAAATATTTGTAAGAAAAGGAGCTTCGATAGATGGAAATGGATTATATATACGAAATTTCTGGAAAAAACATGCGAAAATGTTGATAAAAGGTGAGTTTTCGTTTTGCAAATTTTGTTGGACTTTGAACTTTCTTGATTGACCTTGGACACAATGGACTTGATGCTGCATTTTTGATCGGGAATGGAGTCAATTGTAAATAATTGTGAAGCGTGCAGAGTCTAGCAACAATTGGAAGGACACTAATGTACCCATTTGGACTGGATAAAAGGACATTGTGGATTTCGATTTTTGGTATCGTATTGTTGGGATGGAGAAAGAAGTTCTAAGGGCACCTTGTTATCAGGCGGATTTGCCAACGAATTCCTTTCGAATCATCGTTGCAAACGTAGACATGACGACGTTGCTTCGTTATGAAACACAGTTCTAGGACTTGAAAGTGACCAGGGTCTTGTTTTTTTTCAATTGGAATAAGAAGACTCATTTTTGTTTCTTAATGTGATCCCACATTACCCTGTTTGATTAAATTATTATCTCTTGCAAATTCTACACGAGTACCTATGGCTTTTTCCTTCAAGTTTATGTCTTTATCGAGGGGAAAGTAGCAAGATCATGTACACCATCTGCCTTCACAGGCTACATTTCTGTTGGACTACTACACAAATTGTTTGTTATTATCCCACTAGTAGAATTCTATGAGCTTGTTCTCACCGTAAGCGTCCGAATATAAGCGAACTCTTCCTTCACTCGCGTTCCATCCAACATCCAATTGCAAACCCCTCAGCTGATAATAAAATCAACAATCTTCCTGTGTCTCGGAGCGCTTTGCAATATCCTGTCTGTCTGGCTGAGGCGTTATCAATAAATCGCCAAACCTCTCCCATTTAATGTTCTCCTTCCCTCCACCCACATCATAACTGAACAGAACATTAAAAAAAAAAAAAAAAACTACCACCCATCAATCCGTCTATCACATCGGTGAAACATCATCGTCCTGTCGACATTCGGCTGAAAAGTTAAGTGAACTCACCACTTTTTTTTTCTCTTTCATAGCGCATGGAGTAGCTGGTACTCTGCTTGGGGTCCCTTGCCCTGCAGACCAAGACTGAACCAAACTTGCACTCACTTTTACTTCGGGTAGCTTCCTCTCCTAACGGTAATATGATGAAAATGACTTCATGTTCGTTGCGATAATTGCAATCTAATTACAAGCAATTTCCGGCAGCCAACGAGAGCGAACGAAGGCAGTTTGAGTGAGTGGTGCCCTGCTGCACCAGGAAATAACCGTCTGGCGCTAAGTTATATATTCTGTTCGGTTTGGGTGTTTTTTTTTTTTGTACTCCTGCTCTCTCCGCCAAGGGGGATACTTTTATTTTTTCGTTGCCACTAGCGTAGTCCCGATTTCATTATTCTGGTTCGTCCTGTTGGAAGAAGAGTAGGTAGGGTGGTGGAATTTCTTTTCAATTTTGTTGTATCATCCGAACCAAGGCCGCCTCCCCCTGTATGGGAGGTGGGTGATTGGTAGTCTCTGGGATTTTTGTAATTAAAAAAAATTATCCTCCTTAGATGCATTTCCTTTCCTTTTTGTGGAAAGATGTTTTTATTTTTGCTGTCTTACCGCACATTGCAAAAAGGACATTAAAGTCATGTTCATGTTGATGTTAAGCGATTCTTTTTTTTTTTATCATTCTACTCGACTTGACTTTTGCCGTCTTTGGATGTCCTCTCATAAGCTGATATCCTGTGATGTATTATACTCGAAGACAAGCAGTGTCAATGGATTGATGATGTTGTCGGGGCACTGATGAACTGATGAGGATAGATGCGTCGTCGTCGTCATCGTCGTGTAGGTTACTGAGTGTGGGAGAGACAGTGGCTAAGGGCGGAAACGTTAATGGATTCTTTGCTGTTGATGCTGGGGGTGGATTGAGTTGTAAATGAACTTGGTGTTTAAAGTTGAAGCTGCACCTTTAAAGGGGAATACTTTAAAAAGGGTGATTCTCTGGTCAAGGAGGGATGAAATAAGATAATGCGATTCAAACTGATGCTATCCTTGGACTCAAGAAGATTCATGCATTCAGCATTTGCAACGTTCAAAGTTGGTTCCTCCTGTTTAAGTTTACGGCTTGTTAACATGTCCGTAGTATATTTTCAGTGTTTCTGCGTAAAACGTCACCAGTTGTTAGCTTTGAAAGTTCCTAAGCCTGGATTTAACTAAAACCAAGCCACTTCTATTCTTAGCCAAGCAACATACCACTAGAGGTAGATGCTTGGTGACTTGCTACGCTTTTCTCTATCCTGTTATGCAAATAGGAAAGTGGGACTAGTGAAAACTGGATCACGTTCGAGTTGCGAGTTTTGATCCCATTTGTTTCGGTAAACGAAACTGCCATCGGTTTCCAAAGTAAATCTTTGTCGGATTTGCTATACGTTGGCAATCTAGGGATTAAAGTTGACTCCGAGGTAAATGGGCTCTGTAAGTTGGAAGTCCCAATTATCAAGATTGTTGCTTTGTCCAAGACCTGTGCTTTCTGATAACATGTCCTTTTTTTGTCCGCGTTTACAAGAATACCAACGTCTATTTAATAACATGTTTACAACAAGCGCAACACGTGTTTCCTCTTTGCAAAATTCCGTAAACGACTTAAGTCGGGGCAATGGAAGCAACCAATCATTTGTATATTATCATCTGCTTATTCCAGCAGCTGGACAGATCAGTTGAAAGTATTGACATCCGTATTGACATCTGCCAAAGACTCTATTTGTTCGAGCAAGAGATTGAAAACTCTGGCAGTAGCTGCTTTCTTACACGGCCTTGAAGTCAATGACTTTTCATGATTCTCCTCGAATTGAAGATGGACTTGGACATACTGGTACATGCCGGCAAGTGTGATCAAATCATGGACGATTTGAGAGGAAAAATCTTCGGTCCCGTTTGCCGTGACGGGCTATGGAAACAATGATTCAACCAAGAACCATACGAGCTGTCCATCGACATGCCCCTAGTCAAATAGATGGCTAGGACATGTAGAACAAATGGACACCAATACTCCGTCTCATAGAGCCTTCAATTCCTAGACCTCGCCCTAAGTAGCGCGCACAAGTAGAAATCGACCCCAACTAACTTGGAGTGCGCAAACGAAGGCAGTTAGCTTAGACTAATTGGAGAGGCAAGTTGGTTCATTCCGGACTGTAGCGCCACTTGCACACTTCGTTTGGGTTTCTTCCAAATCTGCTGCAGCTGCTTATTTATTGGTCGCTTTCAAATTGACAAAAGGGTTGCTGCTGGTAGGTTCCATTTGGGCGCCATGGATTTTCTTTAAGATGTGTAGAGATTTGGTTTGCAATTTTATCGGTCTTTATGGAAACTCTGACATATTTTCTTGATTACTAGACTAGAGTAACACCACTGATGCCGTTCTGACGAATTTGGAACTATTCAGACCTAGCGAGGTATCCGTTGGAGCGGAAAATTCTCCGATATTGTATGATTGGGAGGATTTTAGCTTCGAGGTATTCTTCCGAAAAGCTGTTCGGAATATTTCTCTGACACTTTGCAACGCATGCTGGCGAATTGCGTTGAAGTGCAATTTTGACAGCTAAGTGCAATTTTTCGATTTTCTCCGACACAAATTCTTCGCGGAATTTATTTACAAATCGTAGTGAAGTGATTTTTTCTCCGATGACACATACCTCGAATAGAGTTTGAACCTCCGACGAAGTATGCGTTGCGGAAAATTGTCCGCTACGACGGATACCTCGCTAGGGCAGAAGTCTTTCTTCATTCATCGTTGAGATCATGGACTGAATTATTAGCAGATCATTACTACTTTGCTTTTGGCTATGAGCTCAAATGTACTGACATAGTTTCTGATTTTGGATCACTTAGACGTAGAGGCTAATTAAATACTGGCGTTGTTCCATTTGTGTGACACAGAAGTGTTTCGGATTGATAATTCATAATGCCTTATGACAAGGTTTGTAGTATCTCTCCTTTGAACATGACAATACCAACCTAGACGTTTGCTATTTTTCTTGAAATAAATTCTTTGTCGCGAAAGATTGGATCTTTGAAATGCTTACTCAATTTGTGCTGCCAGGTGGAACATTTTTTTTATTTGTTGTTAATTTGATCAGCTAAGGGATATAGCTTCCTTTTGGTAAAAAAATGCGATGTCGTCATCATAGAAGATAGTGGACTTTCGTAGCTACTTTACTTTACGGGATAATTGAAGTCGTCATCATACTTTGAATGTTTGTTGATTATAAATCGCAGATCCAAGAAATTGATTTCGTGCTTCGAAGGAATTTTTTCTTTGACATTTTTTTAGTTCGAAATGGATCACATATATTCTTTCTCTATTGTAGGAATGTTTGCTCGTCATTTATCATGGCTCCATTATCAACATCATGTACGTTGTGGTGTGTTATTTTTCCTTGAAGAAAATAGTGGGGATTGTAATAAAAAAAAAATTAAAAAAATTTACTGCGCTTCCTAGATGAACACAGAATATTTGCTTGAAACTCTTTGGGAACGCCGTGTTGTCACGTGTAACAAGGAAATGTACTGAACACTCACAACTTTAAAAAGCTCATGAGTTCCATCAGCCCTAGATCTTTAATTGCCTTTTTATTTGATTTCACTTTTTAAAGGTAAGCTGAAGCAGGGGCCCAAGATGTTGTAGATCATTCTTAACTCTGTTCTTCAATTGTGATGTTAATGGTGATGTAAGTAGTTTGTTCCATTTTTTTTCTTGTTGTGTAATTGGGTTTCGCTCTTGGGTGAACGTGCCGTTGTAAGTTTGCAAAACTCTGGCGTCCAAATTTTGCATGGCGCTTAGCTCTTCTGACCATGGTACCGGTACAAGTTTCGCTTAGATAAATGTTGGAAATCTGAAGTTATAGAAGAATGCCCTGTTATCCTATGCTTTGGATAGAGTCCATTAAATTTGGTGCAAGTTTTGGGTAATATCTGCAAAGAAAATAACATCTGAGGCATAGTCCGTTTTGTCGTTTAGAAAAAAAAAGAAGAAATTGTGTTGTCTTAATCTCTAGTCACATACCTTTCAAAGGTGGTGCAGCGCTTTAATTCGCTATCTTCTCTTTCTCGTCTTGTTTCTTGTTCTTTCAATGGGGATAGTGATCTCCAACTACACTCTTCTCTTAGCAGTGCTTGTCTTTGCCGGTAGCTTGCCTTGTAATTTCATTCTTGTTGCGTGGAGCAGTTCCTTCTTGGAGTTCGATACTGGGGGTACAGAAATGCATTTATCACACGCCCTTTATTCATCTAAAAGGACTGTAAATCATAAATATAAATCAACAGTTGTTCAAAATAACGCCTTAAAAGCTCTAAGTGAAATGTTGAACAACGTAAACGTTTCGCATCTTGGATGGACCATAGATAATCTCAAACCTTGTTATTCATTCATTTGTGAGTGCGAAGTTGCATTTTTGCTTCAATTAATGGAACCCACACAGTGTGTTTCCGATACCGATAAGGAATTTTGAAAAGCTTGACTTGACAGTTTTATACTTTTGAATGTTTGTCAGACATTTTTCAGGAGGGGACGAGTTAGGGTTAGTGGTGTTACTTTTGTGATTTGAACCAATAGTCCAATGCACTTATGTGAGGCTTCTTAAAATTACGAAATATTCCCCCACGTTTGGGTCCGAAAATTGTTCACTATAATTCCACTCTCGATCCAAGTGTCAGACAAATCGTAGGCTATTGCGAAAAATGTAACGTTCTTCTAAAATTAAACATGCCAGATGTTTTAAAGTGCGAGCTACCAACTAAACATTAACCACCTTAAGATGGTACACAGAACTCCAACGTAAGTTTCGAATGTCCGACTTAACGAACCGAAAGCGCTAGCCCGAAGCAACAAAACATCCGTTGGCGAACATCTGATGTCTGTTTTTTCTCAAAATACACACTCTTTGGCTTAATCTTCAATAAAAACGTCGTCATTGTAGCAATTCCCATAAAAGCACAATACTTTAACATGTCCCTCCAAAAAAGCAACCAAGCATCACAAAAAAGGAAAAGTCGAAGCAAACCTACAGCAACCACTCGGGAATGTCAGACGTCCAAATAAAAACACCATTATAGTGCTATCGACTTTTTGCTTGGGCCAAAAGAAAACATTCCCACCCATTGATGGGGGTTGTCCAATTGCATGTGTAAGGAAAATAAGGCAAACGAATGATGAGCAGAAAAAAAAAATCCACACAAGTAGTAAACAACACCACTACGTCAAGTGGGAAGATATCCTTTTCGGCCATTGATGTTCTCTTTAGAGAACTTCTCTCTGTGCCGCATGTTTATCTCCCTCTTCTCATAATAATTCGAAATGATGCCTCCAGGGCACTTTACCCAATGATGCAGCATCACTTTCTCGCACTGGTAGCAACTCATTTGACCCTCCCACACTCGCATGGGCGATGAAATGAGATGAGTGTAGTAAGGACATGTGTAAACATTAAGGGGCCTGGCAAATAATTCCAATCCACCGCCACCGGGTCCGTCCTCTCCCTACACCAGATATTGCTGTGCTGATATTAGAAACGTGATGTTTTCGTTGTCCTCTTTGGAACAAATTACAGACATGACATAGGGAAACTTTAATCAGTCCACCCATGGAAGGGATGATGCACGTTGCGGGATTGATCTCTGACAGGAATGTATATAATGAAAGGATTTTCATTTTCAACCATTTAAAGGATTCTCATGCTTGTCATTATCTTTATGTTGGATAGTGTAGTTCAATCACAAAATCATTCATCAGCAGAGTTGCTTTTATGTTTTTTTCTTCTTTCAAAAACAATTGCATCAGGACATGCTCCTTTCGATTTGAAAAGGTAAAACATAAACGATTTTATTAGTACTTGCACGATGAAAGTGCTTCCTTGCTGGAAAAAGGTCATGACCTAGCGCAGTGTAAAGTTGATTGCCAGGATAATAAAGCGACTCAAAAATATAAAAGGGAATGATAAAAGGAATTCACAAAAAAAAAGTTATAAACGCATGAGAGTATCCAGCAGTTCTCCTGAACCATGCAAAGTGGCACTTAGGGTTATGTTTCATTTAACATTCGTGCGATTATTGCGAGCGCTCGTTTAGGTACGTATACGCTCCCATTAATGAAGGACAAAATGAAATGTTTACGAATGTATTTTACAGTTTTATTTCGCATCGTTTTGGCGGGTTCATCTACTGAATTGTTTTATGCTGAGGGTTAGAGAGCACTGGAATTTCCATGGGGTTGCATTGGGACTCGGATCGGAAAAAAAAAAGTATGACGGAACATTCCCGAGTCATTTTTGATGAGGTTCAAAATCCATTCTATGGCTTCTACTTGACAGTCCGCTTGTGAAGCTGTTTTTGCAGGAACGCACTAAACGCAATATTGCTCCAAGGTGTGGAGACGTGGATTCACCTTCAATGATCTACACCTATTCCCAGAGAGAATCGGGGTCCAGCAGTTTGTTTAGCTGGTCCCCAAGGCCCTTTTGTTGACATTTCACTCAGGAAGCTTTTTTTATGATAGGGGCAAAACAATTTGGCAAAATCGGATTATTTGCACCAAGGCTTTGCTTTCTCCGTGATCGCTTAATGCAGAATGGCGGAAATATAATATTTTAACCGAATCCGAACGTCTGCGAACATGGTGAAAATTGTGCCAGTAGATTGATGATAGAAGCTAGATCCATTCCGCTAGAGTTTATAATACTAAGCACTGCACCATTGAGCACTCAGGTGCTCCTTCATTGAGCCGTAAACTTTACTTTTTCAATTTAGCTGGCGATGTTTTGCTGGGTACCAACTTCTGCCGAGACAAGTCATCCAAGATAAACGAGGTGTTAACAAGATTAACCTTCAACCTCGTTACATTTGCACAAAAAAAAGCAAAGAAAGCATTCCTTTAGTGCGGAGATCGACTATCATGTACAAAATCCTTTGTATGTTATCATATTCCTCCCATAGTCGGCTACACATAGCGTGTGACAGAAAGTACTTAACGTCTGGAATTCTTCCGATACTTTTCAAAGGATCTAAACGCTGGATGTAAAAAAAAATTCAATCGTTAAATGGAAATTGCTGTGAAGCAAACTATTAACTCGTCTAGCTGATGATTACCCCTTGACCCATCAGAAGTAGCAAATAGCTTTTCGTTTCGGAATTTTTCTAGTCATTGACGCTGCTTGGACTGATCTCGTGCAAAGGTGAAAGTAGTAAAAAACGTTGATAATGTCGAGACAAAATGGCCCAGAACGGAAATGCGCTTGTTCGACATCGAGAGTCGACTTTTAATAGATAAATCACCATTTCGCCCAAAAGAGATTAGGGGATGCTTTGCGCTCATACATGGTCAGGCCCATTACTAATTTGATTGGAGTTTCAGAAATCTAAAAAGACACCCATTTTGCTCTCTGTCGGAATGGCAATCTTCGTTCGGTGTTGCTTTATGCTCTCCGGTAAGCTGGGTGCATAAGCTGTCTAATGTCCAGAAGAAGACTCAGTTGGGGAGGCCAACGATGTATGGTTGTGATTGGCTGTACTAGTGTATTTGATTTAAGTTTCTGATGGTATGAGGATTGTGGAATCTACGTCTCATTGGTAAACGAAATGGCTAACGCAATTAGGTACTGTACGTACCCAGAAAGTTTCCTATTCTATCGTCGAGGAGTATCGTTTTAATTCCTGAATGAATTCCTAGTACTCTTGCTAATGCTTGAAACTTATTACCTTGAGCTTGTAGGAACCGTGTTCCGACTGTTTACTTCTTCTTGAAATGTTGTCATAAGTCGGTTAAAGGTTCTATCAACTCGGTTGGTTGGTTGGTTGGAAAAATTCGTGTCGGTTGCTGGTTAACTAATCGCGACGACACTCCTTTATTGCCCAAAGCATCCGGCTTTCAATAGCATTTGCTACAATGCGCTCTTAATCACAAGGCAATTTGTTTGCCTGAATATTTGTCATTATTTCCCATTTTTTCGACGACAATTCGAATGTTTTTTACGATAATTCGAAGGCAAACGCGAGTCTATAAGCAGAGAAAGATGGCTGTATTAAGCTTGTATATTGATCACTCTTGATACCCCTACAATGGAGTGCTCATAACGACAACCTTTATCACCACCAACGAATGATTGTACGTGATGATCAGTAGAACGATGCACTGATCACGTAATTAAAGTGCTTGGAGCGACCATATTCAGATCAAAAAAGGTGAACATTAATCGTGTTGTATGAGCCGCACGGTGAGTGAGTGAGACCAAGAAATAATCTAGATGGTGCTTATGTCGATGTAATGCTCTTAAATAAGAAACAACGATTTCATAGCTGTAGCTGGCAGTTTGTCAGCCTCGGCCAAGCTTATCTCATTAATTTTTCCACTGAAATTGTGTCCAGGATCTGGCAAAGGAGTCATAAAAGCAAAGTTAAAATTTAAAGGAACGAAAGAGGTCCTTGAAAAAGTTCCGTTTTATCATGTTTTTCGAATTTAAGACTAGGTTTCTTATTTTTACTAGAATATGACCTACTAACAGCTTCTCTGAGTTCTGCTAACTTAAAATACTTGACTGCAACACGTTCCATACGATTTGATTTAGTCGCACATTAACTTTTTTCGAACCAAAAAAAGAAAAGAAAACAAAAAAAACTCCCACCACTTCAACCTAATCTAACTCACAAAAGTGACGAAAAAATAACCAAAATCCGCTTGTAATTAATTACTCTCATTCAACATAATACACTGACGATGATGAGGACTATGGCGATGCTAGCTAACGCAAACACCCATTCACCTCTATCCATTAGCACACTCGTTTAGATCAAAGGATAACCCCATTGCGCTGCGCTAAATGCTTCCTGCACAACATTGCTGTGCACATTCATTGTTCATAGCTGCCGTCGTCGGTCGCCGTGTTAGTCAACAAAGTCCCGTGCATAGTCCTTTGCACTAGGACGACATGACGTTTTGTATTATTCGGTACGTGAGTGTACAATTTTTTTTTTTTTGTTTTTTTTGGCCCCCCACTTGAATATGTGGTCGGTCTATCATTTACTGCCACCTCGCAACGCAAAATTGAAAAAAAAAAACGCATACACACACTCCCAAACCAAAGGAGACACAGGTAAATATCAACACTTACATCGAAACAAAATGCTGCTTTGGGCACAAATTTGTTTTATCCGCTTTGTTGTACACGGGAGGCTATGGACAAATAGAAAACATCAAAATAAAACAAAAAAAGGCATAGAACCCAATAGGTGGACATCGGTGTGTGTTAGCATGCCAATATACTCTCAATTTACGAGGTGCAAAACGAGAAATGCCAACACATATCTCACACAAAAGGCTCGGTCCCGAACTCGGTGCATCAAGCTTAACAAAAAACGGACAACAAAAGCACAGGAAAACAGCAAATAAATAAAAAATGGGCGTGGATGTATCCAATTCTACTAAATGTTAATGAAAATTGCAACACAAAACCAGAGGGCAAATATTTGTATATCCTTTTCCGTGCGACCACACGAAAAGCCACTTTGCCCATTTGGAAGTCAATATAGCCTAGGCATGCAAAAAAATGAAAGAGAACCCGAAATGGAGGCAGGGGAAAGCGCACTAGTTTTATTTTATTGAAACTCAGGGTGTATGTTGCTGCCTCAACGAAATAAGGGATTTCAATTTTAAATTCTAAAGCAATCCAATTTTTTACTGTTTGGATCCTTGTTGGGATTCAGTTTTTAATCGAGCTTGAAGTATTTTGTCCGCATTTAGGAATTGGAAAAAAAAAATTATATTAAGAGGGTTTATTGGAAGACTTGGGCAGACTGATTCAATTATATTCTACTGACTAAGCTCAATCTCCGAAATGAAACTCGGATTCAACCAACATGCTTTGTCTTGAGCGCGTCAATTTCTCTACTGCGTCCGACGCATGTTTGGCTGGGAATGTTTGACTCTGCTAGCCGCAGTATTGGTGTCGATTCTCGCTCTACACTTCCCACCCACCGTCGACGTGTAATGCGGACTATTTCATTCGATGTACTGCTTAAAAATTTCTTGGTTGAATTTTCGTCAACACAATCGGAACGGTCGATTTTCCAAAGAATAGGCCCTAGCGCTCACTTACACACTTACTTTAGGTATCTTCCAAATCTGCTGTAGCTGCTTATGAAGATGTGTAGAGATTTGGTTGCAGCCTTATCGGCCTTTGTTGAAACTCTTAACATATTTTCTTGATTATTAAACTAGAGTAACACCACTGTTGCGGTTCTGACGAATTTGCAACTATTCAGACCTAGCGAGGTATCCGCCGGATCGGAAAATTTTCCGATTTTGTTCGATTCGATGGATTTTAGCTTCGATGTATTCTTCCGAAAAGCTGTTCGGAATATTTTTCCGACATTTTGTAACGCACCCGAATGAATTGCGTTGAAGTGCGTTCAGATGCATTTTTCGTGCAATTTTTGACAGCTAAGTGTAATTCTTTTTCCGATTTCCTCCGAAATAAATTCTTCGCGGAGTTTATTTACGAATTGTAGTGAAGTGATTTTTGTACCAATGACATATACATTGAATGGAATTTTAACCTCCGGAGAAGTATGCGATACGGAAAGTTGTCCGCTCCGGCGGATACTTTGCTAGGGCAGAATAAAGAAGGATTTTATCCCCTTCTGGTACGTTCCATGCTTCGGCGTAGTGCCGGCTCTTCTATATATCCTTACATAATCGAGTAAAGGGTTTACTGCTTACTTCCTTCCTTATCCTGAAGAAGCAGTTCAGAGGTTGGCAAAATTAATTTTTCGTTTCATTTCTGACGAGATGTTGTCAAAAATAAAAGTGAGGCCGATTTAGACGATGGTGACGCTTTTCGTCAATATTATGTGTCCTTCATTGCTGAATGCATAGACTTGGTCTTACCCTAATTTACTGTTAAATCCAATTTTGATGCTTCTTTCTCTTTATTGGTCGGTTTTGGGCGGCATACCAAAACTAGAGATGACTGTATAGTTTGTCTCAATAAATGGTCTGCAATGCTGCTTGGAGAGCGATGAATGGGTGGTGGGTTTCGATTTTGAATTCTTATATTTTTTTTCAAGGCTCTGAACTAACATTCTTTCTTATTCCCCAATTTCGTTTGCACCTGATCACCGACTCTTCTCTATACCCAACATTTCTCTAGGCCCTATCTTTCTCTTCATTATACCTATAGGGTTTAAAGGTGAATCATCCGCAGTGCTCCACGGTGGGTTTAGCCCTCAAATAAACTGGTTCTAAAGTTGTTGAACAGAAATAATTGATAAGTTTCAGGACATTCCAGGGGACAGTCTGTAGCAATGGCATCATAAAGCTATTTAAACTTCAATAAAAGTCATCTTAACTAAGCCCTTGTGACGCAAACTTTTAACCCCCAATTTAGCATTGGAAATATAGGTTCCACAACCAACTAAATAGTCAACTGCCTTGTTTGGACAGCTCTTCATTCCAACATATCCATGTAAGTGCTTTGGACACAATTCAATCATTCAAATGAGGTATGATACTGCCTCCAAACTAACAATCATAATGTCAGGACTGTGCATTCTAAAAGCTGCATTCGATTCCAACACTTAAAGCGTCATTACATGCATTTATCATGGTAGTGTGGTTTAGGCGGCTAGCTTTTAGGTGATCGAGCCGTTACGCATGTCACATGTCAAAAAACCCTCCTAAAAAAATACAAATTTTTAGCGCAACAGGCACGTCAGTACCTCACGATGGCGGGACCTTCTGTTTTATGCCGACTCCAAACGGCGAATTTGAGATAAGCTTTTCTTGACAATTGATACTACTCGGATGATTTGTCGGATCATCACGAGAGAAGGGCCAGTGAAAAATCATTAAATTGTTGCTACTGCTGGGAATCGAACCCAGACCTTCAGCGCGGCAGTTCATCGCAATAACCATCGCGCCACTGAGCCCTACAAATAATATTTGTTTTGCCAAATGTATTGTATACGTATTGCTTTCCCTAACCCACCTAGATGTATAGGCGAATTCGGAATAAATAAAAATGTGAAGGGTAGCAACCTTAGGGTAGCAACCTTACTTAATAGGTTTTCTACAAGATTTGTAAACAGATGTAGACTTATATCTCACAAAATTTGACGAGCGAAAACTTTAAAAGCTGACATTAAAGTTCTGAAAAAAAAAACGAGTAACCATAAAATTTAATAAATACCTACCCGTCACCTTATCACTTTTTTTTAACATCTCGATCTGACAGTTATGAACTACACACGCTAGTTCCACGCAAATATTCCTCTCGCTTGCGGCGATATTCCCATCAAACCAACAAACCCATCTCGTGTCTTCTCCACCACTCCTCACTGCTATATTTGATGTTATCCTTCCGGCTCATATACGTAGTATTATCTTCGATATAATTACCGTCATCATCACTGTCATATAGCTCTCAAAGCAATGTGGCGGTAAATTACAATCGAGTACACCCCTAACACACAGGCATACAATTTGCCCACCCTCATAGATATAAACACGCAATTCAACCGCACAAAGGGAATCAATTACAGAATCGTTAATGCAATATACCACCACATCTATTTGTAGTTACCAACCTTCCCATAAACGATATTCCTCCAACAAGCATACAAACACTTTACACCACACAAGTTGTGCGGTTAATATTTAATCGCATCAGGTCGGTTTATAGTTTTCTACCAAAATTCCTTTTTAAAGGACACTCCATGCCATTAACAGGCCAACTAAGTCATAATTCATGACAAACAGTGACCTTCAAACATTTCACTAAAAGTCATAATTCATTACGAAGCGGAAATTGCATTCAGGATTTGGTTGTTTCCCTACCATTGATCCATTATCCTTGTGTGTGTTGGTTTTTTTTGTTTTCATTCTTTCTCTGGGTAGATATTAATTTGCCACTCTGACTGTAGTCTAATATGACAGTTATTAATAGTGGCACAAAATTGCTACTCTCCTGTGATGGTGTACTCAAAAGGAAGTCATTTTCAAGGAGCTAACAAACATCAGCGGGACTTAGCCCGAGACTGCCTGCAATTGTTTTGGTTTGTGTCAATCAAAAATGTAACAGGCATCCGAATGCGGATTTCTCTTTCACTGTGCACACTTTGCGCCAGAAAGGACGACCAGAGGATAGGTGAAATTCTAAGCATGTCGCTGTTGTTGTTATATTTGGTCTGAGTTGGATGTAGAGCAATGTGCCTTTGTACTGCTGCCACCTCTTTCATCTACTCGCAGACGAATTGCTTGAGATTTTCCCTTTTCGGATGTCTGCCAGAGACAGGTGGATCGGAATGCATACTGCGTAAGTTAGGGAATAAACTGAGTTAGACACTGCTGCACATACATGGTGTGGCTTTGTGTGTAGGGATGATGAAACGACAGCAAGGGAGAAGAAGAACTGCATTATGGGTATTACCGGAGACGAAAGCAGCTTACAAGTAATGCAATAAGGAATGAAACTTTGAGGTACTTTTGGCAGTGGAACGTCTCATTACATTTTATCAACGTTGGTTCCTAAACGTATGCTCGACCCATGCTGAGAAGTTGTATAGCCTTTGACGAATGTTCTCGATATATGCAGTTGCAAAGAGAAAATGGATTACTCTTTGCACTGTGTGTATATGGGAAATAATGGGTTGCTTAACAGGATTAATGGATTCGGGGAGTTGTATTTTTATTTGTTTTTCTAGTCACTAAAACATTTTTCCTACCATTTTCCATTGAATTATAGAAAATGATTGTCTAACGATATATTTTCCTTTCATTGCAGGTATGTTCGATTTTTTTGTAAGTACATAAACAAATTCACATACAGAGACGGAGCAGTGCAAATACCTAAGATTTTCTAACAAAATGATTTCCGGTTAAATAGCTCCTGATATGCATTTGTGAGATCTTGCTTCGTCATCTTGTGAGAGAGAGTTCAACAGTCCTAATGTAATGGCGAAGATTAAAAGTAAAACATGCTTCGGTAAATAAGGCCCGGTTTGTTAATCAAAGGTTGTGAACATCGAAATAATGGTGGAATCATTGATTAAAGCTAACCAGGCCTGAAAAAACCGGAGTTTTTGATAGTTTTTTATTATTTGAATGTTTGTCATACTTTTACACACAAACTTAACCAGGGACACCGCGCTCAGTAGTCCTAACGCATTAACCACTAGGCCACTGCTTTTTCATATGAAGCTCCTATTTATAAAAAAAGGGTCCTTGTTATAGCAATGGAATAACGAACCGTAGCTGCTTCATTATCAATTCATGCAGAAACGGACTACTTTCCAGCCGATGAAGATCGTCATAGCTATGTTCTTCTGGTACACTTACGCTTCGATTGTTGATTGTTTTGCTGTGACAACATGAATGTCTGCGGACCTCCCCAGCTCCCTAATAATAAATGTTATGCACATTTAAAGCCCTGTATAGACAGCATTTCCAGTCGGTTGTGATCTGTCTTTTTTGTTTACCGCTGGTTAAGTGGATCATAGTGCCTTTAAATTACATATTGCTTGAAACTTCAGACCAATTTTTTTTGGCTTCGACCGTATCGTGGCATCTGTTCCGAGTAGAAGGATGACAACATTTTCCCATCCTTGAGCAAAAAAGTGAATCCTTTTCGACGTGTCAAATCACCAAACAAATTGGAACAAAGCTGGATTTAAGGTGATCCAAGCGACTGATTTTGCTCGATAGATCATACATTTGCGCTGGCGAAATAGCTGGCAACCACTCTAACCTAACCTTTCTCCCACCAATTGGGCTTACGTCCCTTCTTCAAAAGGTCATGTAAAGACAAAAAACTTCTTAGTGACCGGCAGTATGGTGTTAACAGCAACAGATCCACTGGTGATTTGATGATCCATCTCATCGAAAAGTGGAACCAATCCTTCCACAATAGAGGAGTTGGTAACATCGTTGATATTTCAAAGGCATTTTATAGGGCTTGCCATTAAGCTCTTTTGTCGAATTTGAGTGCATTTCTAATCGATAAAAACATAAAAAACTTATATATCTCTGAAAAATAGAAGTAGATAGTGAATTTGTGCTTTAAAAGGTTTCTAGTCTTCCCAAAGGATCTGTTATGTCTCCGACTCTCTTTTTCATTTTTAACAATGATCTTCTGCCTGCAACTTCTAAAACAATTCATTCCTTACCTGTTGACAATATTTATATTTCTTCGCTTCTCATTTTCGTTCTTCCTTCATCTTCAGACGACAAAACATGTTAAACTTATAGAACTCCAATCTTGATGGCATTATTTATACTTTTCCTAACGGTCTCCTAAAGCGCTGAGGATCTCTGCCAGAGACATCCTCTTCGATCTCCTGGGCACGTTGGTTCCACTCATCCTGTCCAAGCGCTCTGGCATCCGCGATCGTTTGATTAATAAACCGAATTTTACGAGGAACTCATCCACATGGATAATGAGGCGAGAAGAAGAATTGCTTTAAGCTCAGACTAATCATATGACAACATCCAGAAACGCCGTGGTCGAGGTCGTCTTCAGTGTTACTTTTCAAAAAGCATCAAAACGCGACCCTTTGATCATTTTTTTCTTACGCGACAACACACACAACACCCAGCATAATATTTTATGCATATAAGCCCTTTGATAGTACAAATGCATACCTAGATTAAGCAAATATATGGCGGTAATATAAACAAAATTTACGCTTAGCAAACGTCACTTTTAATTAGGGGCGATCAATTTTGAATGGACTACAACATAATACCTCCATTTAAGTCATAGCCTCTCTAAAACAAAAACAGAACTATTTCCATACATAATATCACACACGATTGCAACTCATCTAATGCATTTTTAAAAGCCTACATATGCCGTTCACCTCAAAAAGCGCAACATTAACTAACATCAACACAAAGCATACCTTAAACCTTCTAACAGCCTTCTACTGTTTGCAAACTACCATTTTGCCTGTTATGTGCAAACCACCTCACCCATTTGCATACTTCAAAACGCAACCATTAGCCCCGTTAAAGTTGAATTTAAACCCCTTCCCCGTTTGATCAAGCTATTCTCTAAACAGAGTCACTTCATCCTCCGAAGCCATGTGCTGGATGCCAACCATGAAAACTCCATTCATTTTAACCGAATTAAACTGTCCAGGCTTATTCAAGTGCACTGCCAGAATTCAACCTCCTCTTCAGGTTGTTTGTCAATTTGATAATTGCTAGTTAACGTGCAGCTAGGACATACTTAAAATGGATCCAGTCTCTTCGCCAACAGGGAATGGAATTTCCATCTACACAGGCAGAGGAGGTATTGCATATCATGCTTTTCGCAATACATATCCTGACAGTGTTATTATTCTTACGCTGGCATGTTGCCCAATCTGCAACACCAACAACACTATCACCACCACCATCAGTTGCAGAAAATCCACAGAGAGATTCTTTCAAGTCGGCTTGGTAGAGATTTTTCACCTACCCCCATCACAGGCAAGTATTACCCAAGATCAGGATTCTTCCATCATTTTCCAGCCGAGTGTACCCGCTTTATACCCCAGACAAGATTTTACGCTGTATAGGTATATATTGCCCGGTGACTCTGGGAATTTGAAAATACAGCCAGATACTCTGCCGGGTGTGTGGTTGAATCATTTGGCCTCACTTTTCGAAGGCACACTCACACACGTACATGCAATTCCTATTTTCAAAGTGGCAACGTTGTTACTTTTATGCGGAATGGGATGATATGCTGATGTTACCGCGGGCACGATTTATACATTTCGACTCAGGAACACGGTAGTCGTAGTTCACTTACTTTAATAACACACACACCGTAAAATAAGGGGGCAGGGGAGCACAACAACCCCCTTGATTTTTAAAGACGTAAAGGGTTTGGTATTGCCGAGCAACGGCATCGACCGACCGGAAGGTGAACCCTTTTAAGGAAATGATATACAAAACACTTGGTTGTGGGGAAATCTATGGGGAATTTCCGAGCGAAATTAATGGGCAGCCGCCACTTCGGAAGCGGTGTGTTCGCTATTTGCTAGGCGAATTTATGCATTCGCATTGGGTTTGCTTTGCTTCTGGAGTAAATGTGTGTAATGAATTGCAACGTTTAGCCAATATTGTGTGTCTGATGGGAACTGGCGTTTGGGAGGGAACGATTTTTAATGTTTCCTGGTAAAGAAGGCGAAAGGGTTATAAGTGATTGCTTATGTTGGATTGTTTTTGTGAACGAATCTTGATATGACGTTTAAACTGAAAAAAAATCTAAACACTTTCAAAAATCCTCCATTGTTGGCAATAGATGGCGCTCGTATTCTTTACATGTATTTTGCTCAAAACAAAAAAAACATTCACCCAAAGTTGAATAGAATGCCAATTTCAAATGGCAATTACAGCTGACGATGCTTTCTGGTGGCGTGGCTTATTTCCATTTCGAAAGGAGCAATAAACAAAAAGACTTCACTACCTCAAATATATCTCTTGAAATATAAGGCACTTGAATACAATATTTGGTTTCATGTTACCTTCTCTTGATCGATAACATTTTCCACAAGCTAACCGTTTCCAATTACCTCCGGTTATGCCCTATATTTTCCCATCGCAAATGTCACCCATATCCGTGAATATTGCGATTATTCCCACGTTCTATTCCCCCACCGCCTTCTTCGTTCAATTACCATAGTGCAATCATGTATCATCATGTATAACAGCATTTTCCACCTATAGCACAGCTACATATATTTACCTCTCATACCGCCTCCACAGTACTTCTCTAATTAAAGATCCATTAGGCAGTCACAAGTCACAACTCTCCAACTACGCAAAGGATAATAAATCTTCTGAAAGGTATATTAAACCACTTCATGATGTACGTCACCACAACTTCGCACTCCATTATATCCACTAGGTACACATTCCTTGCCACCCAGCCATCCCTTCCATCCAACCTATCAATGTTGAGATCTACGACCCCATGTGCATTGCATGTAACGCACAAAATTATGCGGCAGGAAGCTACCAAAGTCCAACGACCAGCTCCGACTTCATCAATCACCAACTTTGAGTCAGTTCAGAAACTCTCTTGGGAATCTACAGGAAGCAAGTAAATTGAGTCGAAGGAGTGAAAGAATTGGGACATAAGGCATAGCCCACCGACATACGTAGAGGTACGCACTATGCGACCTAAACGCGACGGTTATAATTATGCAGAGGGTATTGGTGCAGGCCAGGGGTCGTTCTAACATGTGAATTGCGTGATTGCGTTAAAGGAATCCTGTTTTTATTTTTCCTAGTCCATGGTACAACCACAACGCAACAACCGACAAATCAATTAAAATTGTACTTGTACCTGTGGCACTAATCTCTGCCCGGGAATGTGGTCTCAAGTTTGAAAGATTTAATTTTCCTGTCCATCAGCGGAGCAGTGTAACAGGCACAAGGATCACGGATCAAAATCGTTTTTGATTTGGATAAGTAACGCCTCTGCGTATAATCTGTAAAATTAATTCTAAAATTGTTTCCTTGGCCAAACAGGTAGAAGGAGTTTTGTTTGTGCCCGTTTCGTTCTCTTCTCCGTCCTGCAGATGGTATTTTTCAAATCGCTTTGGGGATTAACTTTTATGGAAACTTTTAACCCTACACACTGACACACGTATGGTAGGGAAATTTCGTTCCTTTAACATTACCTCCAATACTGACTGAGCTTTAAGAAGAATACCAGAGTCCAGAGAAAAGTTGGGTGTATTCATTCTGCTGGGGATACCAAGCTGGCATATTTTTTATTACAGCGGGGATTACCCTGCTCCAGTTCTAGGACGAGTTTTAATTGCGAATATACACTGGTTTATGTGGAAAATGAGATTAACAATGTCGAGTGCTGTTAAGTAGATTACAGGGAGGCTTTGCCTCATGTAATTAAGTGACATTTGAGGAAAAGATAATTTTAAAGGAGTAAAAAAAATGTCTAGAAGTGAGAGCATATAAGGTGCTTAATGTGGCTCAAATTAACGACTCCAGTTAGGATGAGGATTTGAGGGTTAAATCATTGTCAAAAGAAGAGTTAAGTCCATAACAAGAGGATGTAGGATACAGTTGATGGAGGAAGAATGGTGAAGTAGGTCAAATATTCACAGGATGGTACAAGATCATTTTGAGATGATCTGACACGCAATGCTCTCCAGGGTTCATGACCAAGTTAACTTAAAAAAAGGATCTAATTGGACAAACAATTTTGAAAATAGCTGAATGAATTTATTCTGAATTGAAGCAAAATTCTATAAAATGAATAAAAAATTGCTATAATTACCACCGAAAAGTCTTGAAGATTAAAAAAAATCGCTCATATGAAAGGAGAAGATCACTTTTCAGTAGTAGCTGTAGAAAAACTTGTAGAAAAACATTTGAGAAGGCTACAATCCGCTGTGCGGATCGTTTAATACCCTATCCCATCTCATTATTATAATTACAATCCCTAAAATGTGGGCTTTATGGCGATGAAATATAGAAAATTAAATTTTGACACAACATATTGTTCAGACAGTTTATCAAAATCTTGTATGCTTCGACAAAAACCACGATTTTCTCCTGCATATATATGGTATGGCGTGGGGTATGCAAATGGTTTTTGTTGAAAAACGTCTCCAAAAAGTGGGAGCGGGTTAAAATGATATATGAAACATTTGTTGATATGTATCATCAAAACCAACAATTTCGCTTCAAAAGTTTTTTCGAATATTCTTAACTTAAAAAAACTGTTTTTTACTGAAAACGCCCCCAAAAAGTGGGCGTGGCAAAAACTGTATGGACGAAATATAAATATTAGGATTGTCTAAATGTCTTGTTCACTAACTTTTTCAAAACTCTTTACCATTTTGTTTTTCTTAAAAGTGGGCGTGGCAATAGGCGGAATTTAAAAAAAATTGTACACTTGTTCTGCTTCGTCGGATAAAGAGTCTGTATTTTGCAAACTCTAGCTCAAAATTTAAGGCCCAACAATCGATGACACACAGTCGGACGCACAGATGGGCGGACAGACATGGCTAAATCGACTTGGCTAGTGATTCTGGGTCGATATATACAATTTTAGGTATATCTAGCGAAATTATTTCTCTATGTTGCAAACTTAATGTCAAAACTAATATACCTCTGTGAGATAGGGTATAATTATACGAATGAGTGCTCCTAAAAAATTCCATCGTATAAAGTTGTAAAGGCTGTGGATAGAAACCAAAAACTGAGTACATAAAAATCACAGCTCACAGCTACCCATGTTAGAGTTGGTTTTCAAGCTCTGCTTTACCCAACTCCCAAAAGAATTTTCAATGTAAGGTTATGTTGCAAAACTTTAATATCAAAGTAAGGTTTCGATGAACCAGAAGCAAAAGATTTCACTGTTTTCATAATCTTTCACAAGTTATTGCTGTCCGATTAAAATTGAGTATTTTACAAACTCAACTTATATTTCGAAAGGTCCAAAAATTACGATTGAACACTAGAGATCCTTAATCAGCCAAAATCTAACCATATGAAGTAAAACAAGTCAATCAAAGTATATAATTCCTTTACGATTACAAGGATTACAAAGATTTGCAATGCCTTGTCAGAAAGATTACAACCGTAAGGAAGTTAATTATCGGCATATGGTGAAAATGTATATTATACAGGGTGTTTACTTTAATTGTTTATAATTTTTGATTAAATGTAGGATATTTTTTTTATTTAATGTCGACAATTATGTATGGAATACAATATCAGATAAATGTCCGCCTCTGTTAGTCTCACAAATGCGAGCCCTTTTGAGCACATTTTTCATTACGAATATTTTGTTTGAGTTGCTCAATCGTTTCTGGTTTGTTTGGATAAACCTTGCTTTTCAGATATACAAAAAGAAGTCCGAAGCAGTCAAATCAGGCGACCGTGGAGGCCAATCAACATCACCATTTTTTGAAACAACTTTTTGTGGAAAGAGGTCTGGCAGTAATTCCATTGTAATCCTAGTTTTATGCGTTGTGGCACCGTCTTGTTGATACCACATGTGAATCAAGTCCAAAGCATGCAGTTGTGGCGTTAAAAAGTTTGCAATCATATAACGATATCGCTCCCCATTCACAGTTACCGTTACGCCGTTTTCATTTTCAAAGAAGTAAGGTCCAATGATTACTCCTGACCAAATTGCACACCAGACTGTAACTTATAATGGATGCAAGGTAACTGATGAATAATTAGAGGGTTTTCCATTGCCTGTTTATTCACATATCCATTCAAATGAAATGTGCCCGTCACTCATTATGATTTTTTTCATGAAAATCGGGGTTGTCATGGGCATATGGCATCCTATTGTCATATGTACGGCGGCGTAAATGGTCTTGTGGAAGAAGTTCTTGTGTCAACTTAATCTTAAATGGAAACAAATGCTAATCCTTGTGCAAAATTGTTCTTTGAATAACAAGCTCCTGAGCAAGGCGTCGAACTAAGATTGATGGATTGTTTTAAACACTTCCATGAGCAGCAGTAATGTTTTCAGCCGATCTTGCAGTACGTTGTGGTCCATGATTGGGCCTATCACAGACCAACTTTCTTCACTACACGATAAATATTGCGTTTTGTTGTCACGTTGTTTCTCCCAAAAATTTCACGTAACTTTCTCATCGTCACAGTAATCGATGATTGATTTTGATAAAATGTTTTAACAATTAAAACACTTTGGTTTATCGAATATTTTTCCATAGTAAATTTGCCATGTGTCTACATCACGACTGCCAAATATGAACTGTCAGGACTAATGTTTACCAAAATGGCGCCAAAACAAAGAAGTATACCTTCCTGGCCATGGGTACTCACGAGGCTGTTGCGCCAAAAAATTTGTTTTTATTTGGCACAAATTTTATTAAAAGAATTTGCTAAGTCTTCTCCGTTGAAAACTGATGTTTGTGCAATAAAAATAAGGAATTGATAAAATTGTATATACATGTTATATTTTTTAAAAATATTTATTTGTTTTTAATTTTTTAACTTTAAATAACCTAACAAATATTTACAAATTTAAAACCAAAACTTAAATTATAATGATTTCTACTTTTCATTTCAGATCATGCCAACGGGTGGTTTTTCGAATACAGATAAAACTGACATATTGTGTCATTTATGTTCAGTTTGCAAAAAATGCAAATTTATTTCGAAAATAATGGTTCAGTTCGCGAAGTTTATTCTTCCAATAAACCAATACAAATAGTGCCCTTCGACTTATCGGTCAATTAGTGTCGGTATCGGTATCCCTGGGTGTCTATCGATGTGTGCATTTTTTTTTGACGCAAATTGTCTTTTCCACTTGTTTTTTAATTTATAAAAGTCCGTCGCGAATACCCTCAGTTCAATACCCCTTAAAAAGCAACTCCTCTTAAAGAAAATTTAGATTTTTATAAAAAATAAGTGTTCCCCTCTTCAAAATGTAGCAGTGTTTCTACTGCTGTATTATAATTCATAAAAAAAAAGTTTCCATTTAATGAGAAAAAAGTGGTCCTTTTAAAAAATGTGTTGTTTGCTTCTACATTTCTCCTTTAAAAGTTAAAGTGCTTTCCGATCGAAAAGTGTTATTTTGTAAAAAAAAAAATGATTTGCCCAAATGTTTGCTAATATATTCCGTATATCTTAACTTCCAAAAAGTGTATAAAATTGTTAATTGCTAGAAAAAAGTGTTTATAAATCACATGTGATCTCTTCTAAAAGAAAGTGTACCTGCTGCTAGTGCCCCTCGCGAAAATAAAAACAGCCGTTATAACCCCACTTTTTATTTTATTAAATATGTCGGTGTAAGTGCTTAATTTTAGACAAGTGCCCTTTGCCATGTATGTGTGCCCCTCTTTTGTGATTAATTAGTGCTACAAATCACCAAAGCTACCGATCAACATCAAGAATAAAGGTGAGTCGAGAAAAATGTTTTTTATTTTCCATTATTTAATTTTTGGTAAACCCCTTTTTTATAATGTACGAAGTTTGATTTTGTAACTGCCATTGCAAGACGCAATTAAAAAAATATTTTTCTAGCTGATATTTGACCTGGGGCATAGTCTTTTTAGTATTTTTCCGCATCTAAATGCTTCTAGATCAATGGGTAATAAAGGGTTTTTCAATAAGAGCGCTACAAAAGTTTTTTTTAAATAAAATAAAAACGGTTTTGGATATCAATGAAATTCTTTATCTATGTGAAAGTACGTTCGATGCCATTATGTATAGAACTCGATTTCTTTTACACGGCTACCACGGGCACGCTTGCAGAAGTCCAGACGCTGAATCCAATTTTCGACGGTTTTCAAGCATAAATCGTACGAAGTTCATCAATCGTCGCTGGCTTGTTGGCATAGACCTTAGACTTGACGTAGCCCCACAGGAAATAGTCTAACGGCGTCAAATCCCACGACCGAGGCGGCCAAGCGACTGGACCATTTCGTGAGATAACACGTTCTCCAAACTTGGTTTCCAATAAATTGATTTTGGCATTCGCTGTGTGGCTTGTGGCGCTGTACTGTTGGAACCACATGTCCTCCAAGTCCATATCATCCAATTGGGGCCAAAAATATTCGGTTATCATTGAACGGTAGCGATTCCCATTCACAGTAACTTGCCGGTCTTGATCATCACGGAAGAAGTACGGCCCATTGACGCCGCCGACAAGTAAACCACACCAAACATTGTTGCTCAGCCCAATTCACGAACATACGCTTCTGGTGGTCAAGCGGCTTCAGTTCTTGCGTCAATTTAATTTTGTAAGGATGTAGGCCAAGATTTTTTGGCGAAATTCGACACAACGACTTCACAGAGATGCCAAACGCTTGAGAACGACGTGTGAGAGACACATTTGGGCTTTCTTCAACTGAAGCATCAGCGGCAGCAATATTCTCGACACTACGGGCACTTTTTTGTCTCACTGGCACGGGAAAATTTTGTACTGTGCCTGTGGATTCAAATTTGTCCACTAGACGCTCAATTGTTGATCTGCTAGGACGATTATGACGACCATAAATTGGACGTAGCGCTCTAAACGTTGAGGCCACTGCCTCCGAATTTCGGTTTTAAATTTTAATAATTTCGACTCGTTGTTTAATCGTATATCTTTCCATCATGAAATGGCAAACCTTACTGAAGAGAAATGTCAAAAGAGCGACAAGAAATATGGCGTCGTTTGCTGTCCCTGTCGATCAACTTTTGTAGCGTCCCTGAAACCCGATATATTGGGGTTGCTAAAATTGTGTTTAACAAGGTTATGATTCAGCGTCTTTATTTAAGCAACAAAAACCTCAAACAAAACAACTTTCGCAACGAAATACTGAATAGGGCCCTTTGTTATGTTTTTATTTATTGCGCTGGAGGGGTGACATCCGTTATGGATACTCTGCTGCCTTGGTCCTCCAATATTCAGCATAAGCCTCGATATTCCTGCGACTACTAGGCTGGCTTTTTCACTTGTGTGCCTTGGGTGTTCTTTGATGTAGGGATTTGACTCGATTGTGTGCTCTCTTATTTTTTAGGCTAAGCGTTCAACTTTTTTACAACTGATAATGACAACGGCTTCTGTTTTATGGTCCGCCAGTTTCAACCCTGACAAGCTGAGCCATATCTTTACATCTTTGATAGTGTTGTTGCAGTATTTTGTCACTTGCTCTATAATTTTTGCCACTACTGCCATAATGTTCACTCTCTTGGTTTCGAGTCGATACTCTATCGTACATAATAATGTTCCATAGAGCTGGACGCAGAACTGACCCATGTGGAACTCCGCCTGTGATTTCGTACGTTTTTTGTCCTTCGTCTGTGTAGTCATGTTTGCATATAGATATATGGAATTGAAGACTAGTTACTTGAAATCAAGCTCGTCGTTCCTCGGTGATCTATTGCTTTTCGCTCCTCGGTACTCTATTGCCATGTTTACTTACCCAGGAGAGTAAAATTGTTGTAGGAAGTCTGACTTGATTCAGCCAAATTCACTGATTTCAATCTTTTGATGGGTTCAAGCGGGTTGGCAGACCTTGTTATATTCTATCCTAAGGGATTGAAGTTGAGATATGAACTTCCCAGTGATATTAAGTGTGATGAACTCCCATTGTATGTGTTCGAATCACAGACTAAGCAACAGACTATTCCGAAAATTATCAATTATTATGAAAAGCTGTCGTAACTCAGCCACTCTGATTCGCCATCAAACAAGTTGAAAAAAACATATCTATTACTATCCTGTTGTGCCACAGAGTCGTATTGCAGAATTCATATTTAAACGCAAGAATGCTTTTTTCACCTTATTGTCAAATCCTATTTGTTAGATCTAAGAAAACGCCAAGAGCCTATCTAATCTAACAACATCTACGCCTGTAAATAGCCCTTTTTAGGTATAAAAATAATTAGCACCACCAATAATATGTTTTAGTGTATAAAAAGCTTTCAACCACATTTCGCTTTAACCTCAGATACTTATAAAAAAATCCTAAATTCATTCACATAATTCTAAATATAACGGCATGTTATAAAATGGTCATACCAGCTATCCCTCAAGTAATTAGCTAATGTCGCGTACCTTCCAGAGTCTAATATTATTCCCATGAGAGCATTTTCCATTCATTAAGGCATACAACCATTTCAACCACTCCTCCAAACCAAAACCCAACCACCACCATCTAACCAAGCTTCATATCCACTTTCAAAAAAAAACCTTTAAACCGAAATCTATCCTAATTGTGTATAAGCCATGTGCTCTTTAACCTAACAACTCTAACCAACCTGAAAATACAAGGGGGTTTCATGTTTTCAGATCACGCAAAAAGACAAAAAGGAAAACGTCTATTCACATTACCATAAGGATAAGAAATACCTATCGTCCTTTAGTTCCGTAAGTAATATCCAAAAGTGCTAAGTAGCCCCCACCATTATACATTCCGTCTATTCATACGGGGATGTCCTCTGTATATATTACGGGGGACAACAAACACCCGTAATCCTTTAAATGATACTCATAGTCCTTTTTATGGAAAACAAAAGCGCAAACATGCACACGTGAATCCACACAAGCTAGCCAGCCCCGCCAAGTGTATTCACACGAGGGGATATCGAGAAAAATATTATTCCCCTGCTGTGGGAAACCGCATAAATTTTGAAATGAGGTATGAGCTTGGTGTTGCGTTTGTTTCGGGGGTTTTTCCTTTGTTTTCAAGGATAAGTTTCGGAAGACCTACAAATACCTTTAATGATATACCCCGAATGTTTTAATCAAAGGTGGAAAGGGAACAGAACTTTATTGAAGCCAGGCACTCTTTGATTGTGGACTTTTCTTACAAATAAATTCTATATAAGCTTTCGAAAGTCCTAAATTGTCTGGTAGGTATTTTGGTTTTTAAAGGATGCGTAAGGATGTGATACATAAGTAAATCGTTTATTTTTTTGGAAGCACTTTGTTTGTTGATTTTTATAAAAATTAATGTTACGACCGAAAATGATCACACAACAAGGGTAGGAGAATTGCAGAGGCAGGGATGTTCTTCTCTCATGTGAAAAATATCAACAATGCTAATATCTTAAGATACATGCAGACGTTTGCTTTCTCTGCTCTTAAATTATTGCAGGTTGTTCATCACTGCAAATATGTCTCTTGATATTTAGTTGTTCTGAGTTGTTTTTTCGATTTGTTTTGTTACTTGAAGTGTATTTCTTTGATCTTTTTTCACCAAGCAGAGCATATACCGTAACAATTGTAAAGATCTGCAACAAGTCTTCGTCTATAAGGTGGATTACTCGTCTCTGAATAACTTGTCTTAGTTAACTCAATCTATGTTTTGGCGCAAACTTCTAAGCATTACAAAATAGTACTCATGTCCTGGTCTTACTTCTTCCTTGCAGAAGAGTAGTGGAGTAGCTCAGCCGCTGGTTTGTCTATGTCCAGAAGAATTATTTTTTTTGGTTATTTAAAACTGATAACAGATCAGATTTATTTACTTACTTTAGTGGCGCTACAGTTCGGAATGAACCTGGGCCTCAACCAACATGCCTCTCCAATTAGCCCGGTCCTTAGCTAACTGCCTCCAGTTGCGCACTCCAAGTTAGTTGAGGTCGGTTTCTACTTGTGCGCTCTACTTAAATCTAAGTCTTCCTCTACTGCGTCTGACGTCTGGCTGGGAATCGAAGACTCTGCGAGCCGGAGTATTGGTGTCCATTCGTTATACATATCCTAGCCATCTTAAACGTCCAATGCGGATTTTAGACCAGGGGCATGTCGGTTGAATCTTCGTCAACGTCAGCCCGGCAACGGTGGTACGTAGGTCCAAAAGGAAACAATACTGGGTAACAAGGATCAGGTGCAGCTCGAAAATAACTCTCAACCTTTATTTTCATTTGATTTCTCACTGAGAGATATTTTATCCGGCATCGACATTTAGGTCTTGCTCCGAGATGTACAAGGTGGGCCAAATTAGATCACCCCATTGTAAGATGTTCTTGTTTTTGCAAATGGCCGCCAATGTCAAATCTGTTTTGACATTTGTAAACTAGACAGATGTAGAATGCAAGTGAACAAGCCATGTAGCGATATACTCCCTAAGAACGCGGAATAATCGTGTCTATTTTTTTCCGCAACAATTCGTCTGTAGTGTTGGCGCAGCGCTAATTCCGTCGCCGATTCCCCAGCCGTCCGACACCGGCTGCGCAAAAACCGTGCGCCGTTTGGCTACCAACCTTGAAGAGTATGGGACCACACGAGACGTTGCCAAGAGTGGCCGGCCCCGGAGCGCCCGTTGTGCCGAGAATATCGATGTCGAGCTGTCGCCGGAAACATCGACACGACGCCGTTTCTCGAAATTAGCCATCAGCCGGTCGTCCCTAAGGCGAATTTTGGTCAAAGACTTGCGCATGTTCACGTACAAAGTGCAGTCCGTGCTGCTGCCTGTCGACCGCCAAACGCGTGTAACCTACGCCCAAGCCGTCCTCAATCTCGAGGACGAAGTGGACGATTTTTCGACCAAAATCGTAATGAGCGATGAGGATTATTTCCACCTCATCGGGTACGTGAACAAGCAAAACTATCGCCTTTTGGGCACCGAAAATCCACGAGTAATGCACGAGGAGCCATTACACCCGCCCAAAGTTACTGCATGGTGCGCTGTTCACGCTGGAGGAGTCATCGGGCCATTTTTTTTTTCGAGAACGCCGCTGGTCAAACGACAACAGTGGACGGTGCGCGCTAGAGGGCCATGTTAACCGAGTTTTTTTTAAAGCAATTGGACGAATAAGGACTGGAGGACATGTGGTTCCAACAGTACGGAGTAACGGCACACACTGCGCGAGTCACAACCAATATTCTGAAGGCCAAACAACATCAGATGAGGTCTTTTGGCCCACCTTGTATTTCTATATACCTACTCAGTTTTTTGAATTAATCTTATTGCGTAATCTCAACTGTTTAGAGTAATTTCAAAATCTTTCAAAAGGTTGAGAGTCAATTTCGAGCTCTTTGTGCCAATAAATTTTGGATGGAATGGTCCATAGTGAATAAAGGTCTGTCGGGATGAAAAAAACATATTTTATGTACAAGTCTCTATTAAAAGTATTTCAATTTCGTCTTCTTAAGGTTAGTATTCCAAGAATTCATTTTTTTGTTGACCGTTACACCACCTAGTAATACAGAAAAACTATTTTCTTTTTTTTTTTGAGAAACCACATAAATATGCATATGTATTTCTAAAAACAACTAACTGCGATGAATCTCTGTTCACTACATGTTTGTCAGCACATCCCACAACTCCACTCCCATTCCACCACTACTCACCTGCATTTCCCATTTTGTCCTTGCAAAATCATTTTATTTTTTCCTGTCCCATGTGAGCCTAATCAATTTTCCATCCACTTCAATTCCATAACATGCAGACATTCGAAAGGATTCATTATATGTTTGACATTATTATCCCCTGGGGGCAATTTAGTTCCACTCACCCAATCCTTTCGATTGTCTCTACCAGAAACATAAAATCACAAAGAGAAGAAAAGCCCCTTTACAGGTGGTGGGGTAGATGAACATCTCCCTAGGAAATCATTCATATTAAAACAATTAGGTGATTCTACATGGGTCTTGAACGATGAAAGGCGCTCTCTGGCTAGAGGATGAAAACATTTACCCAGATGGAGGAGGCGATTTCAAAATCAGGACATGGCAGTGGTCTTGTATTTCTTCCGCCGCCACAGCCGCAGGGCCAATGAGCGAGAACAAGGATGTGACATTGTCCTCTCAAATGGTATTCCAGTGACAACGGGGTATAAAAGGATCAAGGCGTACCAGAAAGAGTAAACGGAAGAGATTTTTTCATGATACTGTTTTTACAAAAAAAGAAAAAGAAAAAAGAAACGATTTTTCTTCGTTTTAAAAGCATGATAGGAGGGGGCGGACACTATTCATTTTTTTGTCTGTTCAGTTAAATTGCGTCGCCAGAATAAAAATTGAGTGGCAGTCGAGGCTGAGGGTTATTGTCGTCAGCTTAGGGAAAATTTTTTTCTCTTGTTGCCTGTGGAGAAAGATGGTGACAGCGTAAATAGAGCCTTTTGTGTTTTTGAATGGAATTATGACCTAGTGAATAGTATAATAATCCCTTTAATCTTTCAAATTCTGAAGGGGCTTGGTTTTGAGGGCACTACCCGGTGGATTTTAGTCGGACAAAATCCCACTATTCTATATCGAGGAATCTGAATTTTACATGACGTTTTAGCGACTGACGAGAATGGATATGCTTTGTTTTGACAGGACTTCTCTTGGATCTAAAGGGTGATTTTTTAAGCGTAGTTTTTTTTTTTTAAATCGAATAAAACACTCAAATTTGCATCAAATATTCAAAATTTTTATTGTAATCAATACATATGCCTTTGCCATTTACGTTTTAAAGACAACTTCATGCAAATGTTGTCCGCGGCTTCGTTTCAAATAGTCCATAGCATCACTCGTGTTCACAAGAAATAATCAAGTTAACGCCTCTTGATCTTGGCTTACTCACAGGGCCATTTCCGGAGATAAGCTGCTTACCAAATTCATCCTTCAACATATCCAATGTTTCACGAGCTGTGTGGCATGTGGCACCGTCTTTATGAAACATGTCAACATGTCAACCAAGTTCAACTTAACCAACCAAAACAAAAAGGTCGCGTATCATGGCTCGATATCGTTCGCCGGGATGCATCGGTAATTCTTGTATGGCATGTGGCTGTTCATCACTCCTGATGCGACAGTTTTGCTTATTTACGTATCCGTTGAGACAGAAATGAGCCTCATAGCTGAACACAATTTTTCGATAAAACAGCGAATCTTCATGGAGCTGTTAGAAGGCACATTCACCAAAAATTAGATGTTGTGGTGGGTGATTCGGCTTCAATTCTTGCACAAGTTGAGGCTTATAGGCTTTCGAACCCAAATCGACGCGTAAAATTGTTCATGTGGTCGAGTAACACGCCCAATGGCTGAGAACGGCGACGAATTGAAATTTCACGATCTTCATTAACATTGGACGCTACGACTGCAAAATTCTCTTCGGTACGTACTGTACGCATGCGAGTTGTCGGTTTAATGTCGAACAAAGTTAATTTGGTGCGAAATTTGGTAATAAAAGCACGAATTGTTAATTCACCAGGTCGATTATGACAAACATAATATGGTCGTAAAAAACGGTGCACATTTTCCGCGAGCACGAATATTTCAAAAATTTGCAATCGTTGCTTGTTTGTAAGTCTTTCCATGACTTAATGCCAGAGTATACTGAACACATTTCACTTGGACAGATGACGTTTGAACGCCATTACTAACCAGTGCTGCCAACCCAAAAACCTTAACTCTTAAAAAATCACCCGTTTTATATATATATTTTGTATGATAATCGTTGTTTTTGTTTGAGACGGAAAGCTTAAAAATCTTTAAGGCTTCCTGATCCTGAGGTGTTGATGGTCTGTGCCTGAGACAAGGCAGCGTCCAACCTCTTCTATCCTGAGCAGGTTGCTTTCAGTACAAGGGCCGCAGCATCTACGATGGATTGATCTTTAAACCGAAGCCCGATCTTCCTTGTCACCTTGTAGCTGAAGGCTGGGATTTGAAGGCAGATCTCTTGCCAGCAGCATTATTCTTCATTCATTCATAACTACATTCACATTTTGGAACACCCCATAAAGTTTGCGAACCACTTTGCGACGGCTGTACAGCACAAAAAAGGTCTTCCTTTTGTGGCTTCCCTGAGCCTTTCTGCTGTAAGTCCCGGCATGCGATTTTTTTAAACTCCATTTCACAGTTTGTTGAGCAACATTTAGTTTTCTAGAAATTTCAAGTATTGTCAAATTGAGACGTGACAGACGAAGTTAGCTTTGCACTCTGAACTGAGTTTTCTCATTTTTTTCACTAAATTACTTTGGTTGGTTGGTTTCGTACTGTTATCACGAGCTAATTGCACCTCCTTTTCATAATAACATCGACTTTTATGTATTATTTGAACGTCATTTTGCTACCTTGTCCAAAAAACACTTAGCTCTCACATGGATAAGGGCAAAAAAGCGACCAAAAGCGACCAACATTTTTTCGAACGGCACTATATCTTTAAAAAATTGACTTTACACAAATATTGTTTATATGTTTTATAATACATACCTCCAATGTATCTTAATTTTGTTTATAAAAAAAATCTCCACTCATTGCAATTTTACCATTTAAATAAAAAAAACACCTTTAAATATTTTCTTTTTTAATTTTTCATCATTTATTGTTTTTCTCTTCGGTTTGTTAAAAATAATTTTTGTTTTAAAATTATCATTTTAGTTTAATTTTTAGTTTTACGTTATTTTCTAGTCTACTTTAAATTAATTGCATTTCTTTATATAATTTATACATACATGTCAATTTCGTTTCTTTTTTAAGTAAACAAATGCTTACTTGGATTATAATTAATAGTGGGCTATTTTTTTTTTAATGAAGTAAATCTTCTTTATCATTTTTTTAAGTAAGTCATGTCCTTAAATTATTTCTTGTTGGTTTTGTTTTATTGATAGTAGTTGCTGTTTTCTTATATTCTTTTTGTTTACTTAAATAACTTTTAAATGTATACTTTTGGTTACAAAACATTTTAGTTTGTTTTGTTTTTTCATTTGAATTTTAAACTCATTGTATAAAACTTAAGTACAAAAACTTATTAGAACATTTTTATCTTGTGGAGCAGTTTGTTGTTTCATTTTGTTCGATTTTTTTTGTCTGACAAATTGCAGTTTTACAATTAATATCACGATTGTCTTTTTTTAATTAAAAAAAAAAATGTTTTTATTTTTGTAAACGAAGACTTTTTATTTTCTTTTACACTTTGTGTAAGAATCTCTAACTATAGACGGATTTAAGTGAATGGGGGGTCAGTTCGATAAACTAAAATTTCATTCGTTGAGCTGATGAGAGTTAATCGATCGGTTGTCTGCGTGAATTCTAGTAGGTTAGCTTGTTAGATTTCTTTCCACTCAATACAGTCGATTTATTTTTATCTTTTTAAGCCCATTTAATATAACTAAAGTAACTTTTAAAAGTGTTTAGATCTGCCACTTGATAGTGTTAGCTCTTCTCAATCCTCTCGCGATGATCTGTGTAGTTAAAAATTATATGACTACACAGAGAACGCATCACAGCTAACAATTTTGAAGCCGTTTCAGACGCGGCGCGGGCGGTAAGTGCCAAGGGGAAATTTCGTCGATCATATGAGGAGGCTATGCTGTTGTATGACGCTGGGGTAGTAATGTCAACACCGGGGTATTAATATCAATACCCCACATAGAACATTTTCGTTGTATGATGCAGCGCACTCTATGTAGTTCTATACACTTTGGTGTAATGTGGTATCTAGAAAAATTATCTCCGATTCAGCCGTTCACAGGTCCTGCCATAGTGGAAGCAGTAAACACGCATTCATGTATGATGAGAAAAACCTGATGCCATGATCCTAATGAGCGAATTGAAAACATTCGGACATCAAAACAATTCTTTGAAGTTAAGCTTAAAGGTCTTAAGTCAGAAATCCAGAAATTGTAGTAAGACGTTAATGCCAAAACAAATATGCATTTTTCTGACTTAATGCCTAAAGTCTAACAGCCGAATTTATAGAGGCCTGTCTAGAAGTTGTTTAACTTTAAAACACCTATAAGTATAACTTAAATGCAAAATCGGTATCTATAATCGCTTTTCACATTAAAGCAACGTTGCTTAGAGGTTCACGATCAAATGCGTTTTGAGGTTGCTTAGAGAAATTTTAAAATAAATTTTGATAGATCAGAGAATTTCCATTAAATTTTGATAGATCAGAGAATTTCCATTAAATTTTTTTTTATATTTATTTTGAGATTTTGAGAAAACTAATAAAAATGGACTGAACCTACATTTCTTTTGTAAATGATTTAAATGTAGTGAATGTGATAAATACAAACAGATCAACAGCTACGATACCATACAAATTTTCAAACCGAGAACTAACCCAATCGAACTTCAAGACAAATACTTCGGCAAAAGTATCGATTTTCTAAGCCCAACATGGAAAAGCTTATCAACCTTGTGCGATCCGATCTTGTAAAGGTTGTCACATTTCTGCTGATCTCCATGATGGCGCCTATAAGATATTAAGGTCGAAACAAAGTATATTATATTATCTACTATCTCACTAAAATATAATTCTTAAAACATTCCATTATACACTTTTTAGATGCAAGATGTGCATATTAACGGAATTAGTCAATCTACGCTATGTGTTATTTATCAGAGGGTTGCAAAGGCATTATTAGCCTCAAAGAGATCGCAATTTGTGAAAATGCCCAGTGTCTGAGCTAAAAAAAGAAGATATAAATGGGACATAAACTTGCATAAAATTTCAATTTTTGTACTAGATTTGCTAATTTTATTACGTTTTTTTGCAACAATCATCGTTTAGTCAAGCAGCAACAAAAAATCTATTATAGATAAGAATTGAAGCAACATTGTTAAGAGCCAATTTAAATATTTAAGCATGCTTAACTAAACAACCTCTAAGACACATTTTAGGAAAATCTAATAAATACGGCTGTAAATTATTACGATAATTATTAATACAAAACCAACGAAAAAAAACAAATTGAATTGAATCTAATCAAAAACCTAAAATGTAATTTTTGACTTAAGACCTTCTTTGCCTAACGTCAAAGAATTTAAACTGATTCACCAACATGTGCCTAAAGGCAATAAAATAATAAATATGAAGTGATATGCCCACACTGGACCTAAACATTTGCGTGCAAAAGATGACATTTTAGGTTTCCGATTCTTATAGCGAAACACCATCATCAAATTTGGATTTGAATACATAATTGGATCGTTTTTTACGTAGTAATACTTTTATGAACGATGATTTTTATGTGCTTATTTTTCTTTTAAATTATAAACTAAGCTTGACGTAGGTCCATTCACGGTGACTTACCAGACTTGACCATAGATCTCTTCCAATTCTATTATGTAACCAGTTAAATAAAGCCATCCTGTCCGTCCTTTCTGACGAAAATTTTTGACGAAAGTCAATTTCATTATCAACGTGGACGTTTTGTGAATGTTTCATGTCGGGTAATATATTTTTGTTCCCCTGAATATAATTACTATTCCAAAATGGTCGCAAGTTTCGATGAAAGGTGTTCAGTCAAGAGTCAAGCGTCATATCAATTTGCACGGTCAACACGTACACATTAAGACATCACTATCAAAGTGTTCGAAATGAGCTACACACTTCTCAGATTTGCATGAAAAGTTATAATTGAAGGTCTTAGAAGATGAAGGGTCTAAGCGACATTTAAAAAAATTTGAGTAATCAGATTTTAAAGTTGTTTACATATTTCCCTTTTGATAAAAATAATATTTTAAGGTAAACAAAACTGAAGTGTTTTCTAATGTTAATGATATTTTTTTATTGCAAAGACAGGATTTGCAAAATAAAAAAAATTTGCTATTAATTGCTGCAATTGTCCCTATTGTCGACCGAGAACCTTGTGATTTTTAGACTGCATAATTTCACCACAACCCCATTGATCATTACTTAGAATTCCAATGCATCATTTCCCCACAACCCCATTGATCATCACTGCTCATCAGTCATCTCGAGTCCATTCAAAAGGTGAAACAATATGTCTTCAAACGTTTACTATTTTGTTCAGGATATTTCTTTGCCATTAGTAAAAAGACCCAATTGTATATTTCGTTTATACTTAATTTTAATAACTTATGTACATAATGTAATACATATGCAGTTCTATGTTATTCTTTCTACTTACTTGTTCAGTGCACTTAACATTTTTCTAATAAAAATTAAAAAAAAAAACAATAATTTCTGCAACTACAAATCCTTTGTTTTTGGATTTGAATCGTTTACGTCTTGCAATAATAATTCTATTTATTGTAAAATTATAAATCGTTATAGGAATCTTTTTCATACTCATATTTATTTCCTAAATTAAGTGTATTTCTCTACTTAAAACTTAACTACAGTGTTTCATATTTAACATTAGTATTTCATTTGTTTTTAATATATTCGTGGTGTTTTTTTTTTTTACTTATATATTTTTATTTACAAATTTATTTACATGTTAACCAAATTATTGTATGGAATCTCCTTAGGACATATCTCTCGATAAAATTATAATAATTGTTTAATTTTATTTTTACAATATCACTCCAATTATGTTGGTTAGTGTATATTACAGCCTTTTTCTCATCGCACTTTTTTTTATATTACAATAATCTCCACTTGTTTATTTTTTTTTAATTGAAAATTAAGATAAAAATAAAGAGATTTACATTTTTGTTTATATTTACAATTATGAGAAAAATCGGAGTGATACCATAAATATAGGCAGCACTGTAGCAGCAAATGAGAGTAGAAATAATTTTTCACTAGAACTGCTCAGTGCACTCGCTTGGCATAGTAAGTCTTCGGGGAATATCTTGAGTATTGGCAGTTTCTTACCGGTGGTGGGATCGTGACATGTATTCGCTCGGGCACGCTGTAAAAAAAAAACGGAATATCGAAGGGAGGTTTTAAGTATTATGATGTGCTGGAAATGTCATTAGAAATGGTTTAAATAATTCAACACCAACGAGATATGACAGCCATTTTACGATATGCAAGCCATCTGGTTAAAGGAACAAATAAAATAAATAGTAGGCATAAATAAAAACCACATTTCCTGGGCTTAAAGGCCCTGTGTTTTGTTTAGATCATTTTTACTTTAAACTTTCCTTATAAAATTGCTACTTCTTGATAAAAATTAATTTGACATTTCAATAAAACCTAACATAACGACGCTGAAGAACTCCGAAAAATTAGGTCTGTTGAGACGTACAATAGCCTCACTATGGAATAAATGCACGCAAAAAGGAGACAAAACTATTTTGTTGGCTTCTGAAACCATATTTTATGACATTTATGTATTTCATCTTTGATTAAAGTAAAATGACAATATAAAATGATGCTTTTAAATATTTTATTTATTCTCAGTGAAATTCTGAACAAGATTCTCAGTCTTCGTTAGAAATATTTTTATCTTCTACAGAGGCATTGGCGCAAATGTATAGTCGCGTGAAGTAGACTTTAAAATTATTTTATCACTTACCAACACATTTTGATAGTTATAGTCGTCAAAAAGTGTACTTTAGCTCTGCATTAAAGTTAAAGCAACCGCAACCTCAGTTTAAATAAATAATGCAGAGTTAGCTTAATGTCATCTGTCATTTTCACATCGAGCAACGGGCAAAGGCACAGACAGCTGAAATATTTTTCACTGTCACTTTTATGTGTTTTTGATCATGTTCAATGAAATTTGGTTTGTTTGATTGTCAGAACTGGCACTTTTTAGGTGAGTTTGACTTAGAGTTCTTATAGGTACGTTCGTTAGTATACACTAATTAGCGCCACGTTAAAAATGTCAATTGATGAAAATAAGTTTCAGCTAGATTTTAATTTAAAATAGATGTTAACTAGTGTGGGGTTAAAGCCTTAAACATCGATTGACCATAAATTTGCAGAATCGGTTAAATTTTCTAAAAAAAAAATTTGTTGGCTGATGGAGATGGAATCGGAATCTCAGATATAAGCTTTTTAATTGATTACATTTTTTTTTCGTGTGTGCTTCAAATAAGATTTTGTTTTTCTTTTTTTAAGGAAGAGGCCTGAGCCTTGTTACAAGAGGTCAGATAAGCAAAAAGACTCTAGAAAAAAAGATCATAAGCCAAACAAATGCAGTTTTCGTGAAACCAATTGAAAATAGTTTAATTTTTTGCAGCAAGATGTAAATACCAAACGAAATATGCGTTTTTCTGCCTAAACTATTACGATTTTTTTTAAAAACAAACAAAAGACAGCAAACAAATTGAGGTAAACCCAATGAAAATACCAAAACGTATTTTTTTAACCAGGTACCTTTCTGCCAAACGTCAAAGTATTATTCCTCGAATTTTTCTCTGAATAATAAAGGCGGTAGAATCTGAAATGCTAATTCCGAGCTTCTGCTGCTTCTTCGGAAAGCTGTTTAATTGTTAAAATTGCTTTTCAATCACGATAGATCCATGTATTAATATTTTGGGCATTGTTGGTGTCACTGGATGCCAAGAATACAAATCTACATGAAGTTTTGCTGTATCAAAAGCCCATTTAAAAAAGTTCAAAATATCAATTTTATAATTTTTTAATCAACTGAAAGTCAACACCTGCTATTTTTGCAGAAAGTTGTGCACATTAAAAAACCCTCGCCTTGTATCTGTGTTATCACAAACCTGGCTTTGGTACATCCGCTATTAGACCGAGATGGTTTTTAATGTTTCTTCCAATTCTCTACTCTAAACACAGTATTTTGTGTTAAAATTGGATGGATTTTGTAATAAATCACGTAGCTGATCAGTAACTCATCGTTTGTTATTTACCCTTGGCAGCTATAACTTTCGATGACCAATGAACAGTCGAATTTCCGGTCTCATCAAGATTGTAAATTCTACCCGGATCAAATTTGTAACGAGAAACAAAATCATTAAGGTTATTGAAAAACCCCATAGCATTAGAACGTTTAACGATTGTCGTAGTGATAAGGCTTGGTGCCGTGTCAAAAAATCCAATCATCCAATCTTTTTTGGCTGCTTCGCTTTTAATCCAAGGTTCTGGCAGATTTTTTTTCAATTGCTTTTGCAAAACGAAATGCAATTGGACCAGTTCTTGGGCCTTCAATTTTGAGCTAGAATACTGAAATTTGGTATACGAACTCTGTCGCTTCCAGAAGACAAGGTGTAAACATTTATGTAAAATGTACTACCTTCCACCTGGCCAGAGATTAAAGGGTTTTGGAAAAAAAAACTTCTGATCAAGATATTTCGTATTTATAAAGTTTTTTTTCCACGTCCACTTTTTGGTGATAATTCTTAAAGAATAGAAGGGGATACGGTATTCAACGATTTGCATATCATATCGCAGCCTTCTCATATGTTATTCAATCATATTGGTGTTGATGTCATCGTATTTTTAGGTTAGGAAATCGAAGCTTGTTAAAATGTCCCTTATTATCAATCTTATCAGACGAATCTCCATCAGCAAAGCTGTTTTGCCATGAACTGTGCCTTCCTGTAGTTTCTCTGGGCTGCTAGTTAGTCGCATTCTTTTTGCCGCTTGTTCTACCGAAGACATAACAAAAAAGCAATGAATACAACAAAACAGTTATAAATCCCAGGAGGCACTTCAGTTTGACTGAAAAAGCTTACCTCTTCAGAGGGTGGCTCTACAGATTCTCGGGAAAGCTAATTATTTCAATTGTGTAACGCATATTTTGTGTGTGATATTTGAACGACAGTTACAAAGCCATACTCTCGATACAATTTAAAGTGTCGAAATAAAAGTGTTTTTGAAACATTATGCGTTTTGGCAGCTTAACCGATGATTTCTTTATTGCCAACTACATCTTCTAAAGCATCCTTCAACGACTTTTCGTTAACATTGGCTCGTTTTATTCCAAATGTTTGCTGCGAAACGTAGTTTGGACCTAATGAAAGCAAAACAAGATTGGCACACGTGTACTTTGGAACGTGTCAAAGTACATGAAAAATTTGAATCCAAGGTACACGACACAGCCATTTTGTGCTTAAGCAGTTGAAGCAATTTTTCTTTGAGGAATTGGGAACTCGCTTCTGCACCACACTGTCATAATATTTTACTTTTTTCGGAAAAAATGGCAATACCCCAGTCAAACTATTTTTGTTTCACAATGTACTTCAGAAAATTGAAGATAAAATAACTTTGACGCAAAAATCGGTTTTGGCCAATTTTTTTTAAAACTTTTGTAGACTTTAAAGAAATAACGTGCAATTGCCCATTAAATATAGCGGGACTTTATTACTAAGATAAATTCAAAGTCTAAAAAAGACTGTCGTTCCAAGGTACAAGCGTTCCAAAGTACACTTCTTTTCCCTATTTATCTCATAAAACTACATCGCGTGTCTAATCGAATGAAATTTTATTTCTAAGCTACTTTTGGTGCTTGCAACAAATTCTCATGTTGAGATTTATCCTAAATCGTTCAAAAAGTTCGTGTCATTGCTGATCCCAATAAATATTTTCACTTATCATGTGTCTCAGCTAATGTTTCCTAAAAATTAAACCCCCACTCCTCCCAAAGTTTTGTTGAAAAAAGCTATGCAAAATTGTTCCCATGAGAGAGGATAGTAAAAATTATTATCCTTAGTTTAAAACTCACCTGCACCATCCGCTTCATGTCGTCCTTCGGTATGACCCTGATCTGCGCCGACTCTCTCAGCCATCGTCTTAGCCAATGCCCGAACCACACCAGACCGCATTCACACTCCAGCGGATTGTTTGACGTATCTAACCCGCCCATAATACTCCTCGTTCCCACCGTATCCCAGTACGTCTTATTCGGATAGAAACTATCCGCCGCCAGGGCATTAATTCGATTATCCGAAATATCAATTGATAAATGCGGCACCGCGCGCAGCGTGTAAAATATCCCTGGCGGTAAATCGGAAATCTTTGTGTGTCGTATCCTCACCGTAAGCTTGTGACTGCGTGCCAAGCCCTCCAACGCGTCACTGCTTATCGTCTGTACATTTGTTCCGTATAGCTCGACCGTATTAAGTTTGGTGTTGTTCTGGAGTTTTGCTAGCAAACTGCCTCCAATATTCGATTCGATGACGTGAACTCGAAGCTCCTGGAGTCCAGGGATGCGGGCGACAATTTCTCCCAAATTCGCTGCGGAAGACATGTGTAGCCGTCGTAGGCTTTTCAGCTTGGAGAAGCCAATTGGATTGGCCACTTTCACATCTAGGATGTTCAGTTCACTCAAATGCCGTAAACCAATCATGTCATGGACCGTAATCCGACGGATGGGGTTGTGGGCAAGATCGAGGACCCGCAGTGAGTTGGGGATGTGATCGACGACACTGCTTACGTTATTGACCTTGTTGCGGGAGACATCAAGGTATCGCAGCATCCTCATAGCATGCAGGGAGGAGATTTCTTGTAAATGATTCCCACTGACATCCAACTCTGATAGGAAGGGTAGATTTAGAGGTGGTAGCACGTATAGACCCATTCCTTGGATATTCAAATGTCTAACACGTGGGGTATGTATGAAAACCTCTCGTAGGTTGCTAGTTACCAGAGGGTTAAAGCTGAGATCCAAGTTGGTCAGATTGGTTAGGAACGTAAACGTGTTATCTGGCAACACAGTGATTTTGTTCTGTGAGAGATTCAGGTCAAAAAGGAATTGCGAGTTGATGAACATGCTTGAGTCCAGGTATTCCAAGGTATTGGCTACGAACTGAATGCTGCGCAAGGTAAATCCGACGTCGGAGAAAGCCGGAACTGGCCACACTGTAAGAAAGTTCTCCGAAATATCGAGGTATTCCAATCGAGTGTTCATGAAGACTTCACGTGGCAGCGCTCTCAAACGGTTGTTTCGGATTCTAAGGATCCGCAACTTTCTTAAGTTGGAGAACTGTTCGACTTGGAGCTGATCCAATCGGTTAAAACTTAAGTCTAGCTCTTGAAGGCTGTTGAGACCTTGAAAACTCCTTCGGCGCAAGGAGCTAATGTTGTTGTTTGACAAATTGAGGACCTCCAGGAATTCTAGGTCGCCAAAAGCGTGATTTCCCAGCGATGTTAGTTCGTTTTTCATAAGATTAAGGAAGCGTAGTGTGTTACCCAGGTTACTAAAGCTAAGGCTGTTGGAGATTAAGTTATGGCTGATGTCGAGATTGTAGATGTACATGTATGAGCTCAGTTCATCATCAAAGATGGCGATCTGGTTGTGGCTAATGTTCAAGCGCAGCGGAGTAGAAGCATTCGAAACGTAGTGGAACATCTTAAGGGAAATCGAACACAGTGCGTTGTGCATTAGGTCTAACCCCGCAAGACTTGGCATGAAGCTTAGAGCGCCGTGAGAGATGTTATTCAGCTGATTGAAAGACATATCGATGGTACGCAGGAACTCCAAGTTGTAGAAGGCGTGTTTCTCCATCGAACGGATTTTGTTGGCTTGAAGATTAACGGTTTGCAGGTCGCCCAACTTGTAGAAGGCTCGAGAGCCCAGCTTGTCGATGGAGTTGTAGGAGAGATCTATCTCGACCAGGTGACGATGTACTTCCGGGATGAAGAGGCCATGTGGAATTTGTTTAAGCTGATTAAAGCCAAGATTTATGTAGCTCAGCTCCTTCATAGCAGCGAATGATCCGTTTGAAAGGGTCTTGAGATTGTTGTTATCCAGCCCAAGCCACATGAGTTCGGTAAGTGGGCTTAGCGCCTCTAAGGGATCAATGGACTCCAGGCTTCTAGCCGGAAAGACAGCAAATGACAGCTCGAGGATCTTAAGAGTTGATGAGACATTTTCAAAGACATAGGGATTTGTAATGGTAATGTCATTGAAGCTTAGACTGATTTCCTTGATTTGTTCAAGGCCGTTAAACGACTCAAGATGGAGGTGTGTGATTTTGTTATTTCTAAGAAGAATTGTCTGAAGTTGACTACCCCAAAAGGCGAAAATATTCTCTGGAATTTCATTGATTGTGTTGTACCCCATGTTGAGATAGGAGAGTTCTGTGAAATTCCTCAGGGCATTCACTGGGATTGCTGAGAAGTTATTACCACTCAGACTGAGAACACGAAGATTTCCCGTGAATTCGGGGAGGTTCGACAGGTGACAGATATTGTTCGAGGTGAGGTAGAGGTATTTTAATTTGTGAAGGGATTTTATCGCCCCCGGAACCGCTCTTAATTCATTTCTCTCCAAATCCAAATACTCGAGGGTATCTGTGATGCCATCAAAGGCGTTCACATGAATTCGCTCAATGGCATTGAACGCCAACACAAGATGTACGATTCCGATGCCCTTGAAAGCCGCCGGCGGTATATGCTTTATGAAATTTTTCTCAAGATTCAGCGCTCTCACATGTACGTCGCTGTAGTTATTCTGGAACCAGTCACTTTCAATGGATTCAATCAGATTCATGCCCAAGTCGAGCTTCTCCAAGTGCATTCGTACTAAGCGAACAGTCTCCTTATTTTGAACAGTTCGTATGAGATTGTCTCTCAACGAGACAATCCTCAAGCCAAATAGATGTTCGAAGAGCTGCTGCGGGAAAACACCCAACAAGTTGCTCGACAGATCAATGGTTACCAAGCTGCGTGGAAGAAAATTCGACCCGATATGATAGATCCGATTATTACTCAAGTCCAACCACAGTAATTTTTGCAGCCTCGAGAAAGGCCGCACAATGTGATTGTGGACCATTCCGTTTCCTATCGAATTCAGAGAAGGCAATGTGGAGGATGATGATGTTTGCATCCCTTGCACTGCCAACGGATAGTGACCAGGTGATGAGGCATTCCCTCCTCTGCTATCGTCATGTGTGTTCAATGCAACTTCGGTAATTTCATTTCCAGACAGATGAAGGCTCCGTAGCGTGTCGAAGAGACTCTCCCAATTGCCTTCAAGAGTTGTTATGTGATTTCTGCGAAGTACATGTAATAGTTAGGGAATAGTTGAGAGTTGTTGGAGAATTTTGGACGGGGGGAGGTTACTTACCGTTGTGCAACCAAGCGTGTCAGGGAATGTAACTTTTGAAGAGCATCTAAGGGGATGTGTTGCATTTTGTTCCCAGATATATCCAACGTCATTAGAGAGTGGGTCATTGTACTAGAAATGAAAATTGAGAGAATTCTTGGTTATTTGACATGTAAGGGAGGAGCTATTGACATAGATAGGGTGTTTTGATAAAACGTAATTTTTTGTATAGTGTTCTGCTTGTCAAACTTAATTTGTGTATGTTGTGAGTTGAACAAATTTCGGTATAACTAATTCTGCCTAAAACAAAATAAAAATCCAGTTAAAAGTATGGATCTGAAATTTTAAAGCCTAACAAAGGATTTACTAAATTCCCTCAACGCGGGTCTTGAGTAGGTCTATCGTATGGTGAAAACAAAATCACACATAAATCGCTTTTAAGAAAGAAAGTAACAAACAACTTGAAGGTTTTGTTCGGAACAATGTCCGTAGTCTCTCAGAGGACACCACATGTTGACCATAATCATTTCCATCCTACAGGAAACCCTCTTAAAGTACATTAGCTCACAGAATTGCAGAGCTGCATGCACTTTTACTCACCCATTCCCATATTTAATTTCTCGCCCCCTCGAAGCCGTGCCAAGCCCAGTGAATCTCTCCCCTATATCGGCTGTTGAATCCTTTGGGAGTATCTCATCATTTTCACTCATGCTCGGCAAACACCGCACTTGAAAAACAACACGCAAAAGTTGACAGTAAGTCGTCGAAACAAAAACAAAAAAAAAAACCTTACATCATCCTCTAGGGCTCCACAGGAAACGAGATTACCACACACCCGGCACCGTCGCCATCAAAGCCATAGCCATATGCGGGCGACACACAGAACGTTGCAAATTTTTCATATCCTTTGTGAGATACGAATATCTGGCACTGCCTAAATGGATACTTTACATCGTTGCAGATGCGGCGGCCCTGTCGGCCGGGAACAGTGTGAAAAACTTTGTTTTCCAGCCGCGCGTACTTGATACTCCCTCCCGCCATCCAAGGACCACACAGCCCATCTACAACAGACATGGATAAAGGAGTATACGATAGATGTACTTCCATGGAACTAAAAACCCATATTTTCCCGGGTTTTCGGTGTGTGGTGGCACTGCTTCTGCTCCTGGAAAAGCCTCAAGTGAACAAAATTCTTCCACTTGAGAGCAAGCGAACGCCGGGCTGTCATTGTGAGGTCCTCTTGGTACAAAGACTCGTGTTTAAGAGGGTATAGTCGTCTTCACTGATGGCCTACATCGAATGTCCTCCCGCACTCCAACACATGCCGATGAATTTTTCGCCATGTCACAACATTGATGTCATGTTTGCAAGCAGGCCAGAGTGGTACACTCACTCCTCCTGATGGTTGTCGTTTACGTTCCCTTTTCAAGCGCTCGTCCATGTGTGTGTGTGTTGTGCTGATCTGGGATGACGATGGCGCAAAGCGTCCCTCTAATTGGTTTTATGTAAATTCCATGTGTGGTTGCGGTAAGTTACGTTCCAACAAAAAAAAAAAGGATAAAAACTTAGCTAACGGTTTTATTTAACATTTTTCTACCCGCGTCACCTAGTTTGCTGTTCCTTCCGGACGGCAGGCAAAAGAGGGCATGTGTCAAAAGAAGCGGCCAACAAATTTCAACTCCAACTCCCAACACCGACGAAAAGATGAAAAGGTATACGTAGTGAGAAATGAAAAACTCATCCAAGTGACAGAATATTAAATTCAAAGGAATTTTGTCGCTTACTTTTTCGGGTAGCGAGTGAGTAGCAATGTGTGATGGTGAGGCGGTCGGCGGTGGTGGGCCATCTCTCGAGGAAACGATGGGTTGGGGTGCGAAAAAGCCTGAGCTTGAAGTTTTCTGTGATATTTATGGGTGACTGGGTTTTTACTCTGCTCCCGTGATTGAGTTTTTTTTTCTGTGCTCCTTCCCTTTGGCAGGCCGTTTCTTTCTTTTCGAAGGACGAAGGACATTTTATCGAATGGCGACAACGACGGAGACGACGAGAGGCATTTTCGTGCATGATTGCACAAACTGTAATTGGTTAGAGTTTTTAATGGATTCCTTCCGGAGGAAAGACAGGAAGAAAGTTTTTCATCCCACCAGTCGTTTCATCGTCCCTCTTTTATTGTGTGATGGGAAGGAAGGAATTTGCTTCTTCCTTTCGAGTGACATGCTATAAGTTGTGCGGAAAGAAGGCCGTGCGGATCAACTATCTTGGTGTTTTTGTTGTTGGAATAGATTTCGATATTTTTTTGTTTGTTTTGGTGTAGGGCGGATTATAGCACGAGGCAATAGACGAAACACGAAAGGCACTAATCTGGATGAAAGCCCTGTGGATATGTGCTATAAGGAGTGCTTTGATAATTGTAGGACTTAGCAGACGTTTTGTTGGACATTATGTCCAACCCTTTAGGGTTAATCTATAAGCCGTGAAGAACGGTTCTAAAATGGAGATCAGGCGTAATGCAAGTTTTCAACAGCTGGTGAAGGAAAGTGGAATGGAAAGATTTGCGCGGATTATAGACATCGGTTAGCATTTGTGGGTCATCGGGATATAATGGAATGGATGCTCGGTGATTAAGAATTAATTAAAAGAGATTTAGGCTTTGAAGGGATTTACTAGATTCCTCCCTTGGCTAGCTTATAACGGTCTTTGAGATATTTTTTCAGTTCTAAAGGTATGTTCATTGCTTATGCACTTTATCGGCGTGTTTTAATCTGGAATAGTGGGATCCTAATCCTCACATTTTTTCACACTATTTTCAGTTCCGCCTATAGGCTTGTTCGAACTCAAAGATGCCTTTCTGTTTCGGATCACATCACCAATCAATCATAGATGCATTGGTGGAAATTTTTGGTCCCGACTATTTTGTATATCAAAAGGGTATTCAAATTTTCTTTTTGATTGGTTTTCGTAGACAACTAATCTACTCTGGGATTGGATCAATCATACATTAGCTTATATGTAACCGAAGTTACAGGCAACATAAGTAGCTTTCTTTGCACCTTGGACGGGACTCTAGAATCTTTACCTTTGCAATGCTTGCTGAGCCGTTCGAGCTTCATTTATTAAGACATACATTCGTTGATGGTCTGGGTTCGATTCGAAGACGTAGCAACAGCAAAAATGGTTTTCACTGACCCACCATGATCGGGCAAATCATTGGAGTATTATTGATATCGATTGTCAATAAAGATGTATTCAGCCACTTAACTCAGCTAGTCCCTGGAGTTCTAATGGAATTATTGCGCCACAAATTTCTATTTTTTCAGTCTTTGATTTAAAGATTTCGCTCTGATCATGGAAGTTATAATGAGTGGGGCTTGATGACAAGTAAACCAGTTTTACTGAGCCGAACTTATTCCACCCAACCTTTGTATAGGTTGTCCGCAAATTTGTCTACATTCAGGTAATCTGGTTTAAGACTAAACAGCAAAGGACCTACGAGACTCGGCTGCTGTAAATTGCCTTGTCTTTGGTCATTATGGACTACAAAAAACAATAACGGACTTGTGAGACCTCCCTGGTGCACACCGACTTTGACTGGTAACCTGTCCTTAATTAATGTCGCGGCCAAATTTCCCATATGCCTGTGCAGTGTGCACCCTCATACACAAACATGTTGATAGGTCTTTTTCCAATCGTCCACTCCACCATTCGGTTACCATGAAACCGGCATAACCTCAAAAGGCGCATAACCTGAAAGCAACAAACTTGTAACATATTTTGTATGACTTTATATCGCCCTATTTTCAGACACAAAAAACACACATTCGCAAACTATTTTCAGGTGTAAAAGAACAGCGTCAGGCATTTACCCTGAACTCTAACAACACAGCCTTGTATCCTTTTTCTGGTGTGGAAAATGCAATTTTTATAGGAACAACTTTTATGTCCATTCCTTTAGTTCCTCAGCGCAAAGCGACACACAGTGACTATCAATTCCCTAGCCCGTGGTGGTGGTGGTAGTTGTTGATGGCAAAATATTTACCTCTCCCACGCGTTTTAATATTTAGCTTTGTTTTCACAGTCTGTGAACCGTGGAGTTGACCTAGTTTACTTTAGCCTCCTCTATGCACGCCACTTCTTCGCACAGGATCCTGATCCACTGCATATTTCCACTTTCATGGGATTTTCATATTATCTACGTTATTTTTGTGCGAATTTTCGTCCTTTTAACATAAATTCTGAGAGAGAAATGAGAATCATCTACATCATCATCATCCACATCATCATCATCCACATCAACAACAACATCGTCTTGACTATGATGAACAAAATGATAAAACTGTTGCTGTTACACCCGGGACCAAGGACACAATAATAATTGTTTGTTCCACATTTGCGTATAGCATGTATGTGATGATGTTAGTGCGAATGTAAACAAGTCTCACTTTGTGATTGCGTGATGAATGCACAGGACAATATCGTCAGAGTACAAAAAGGATACTAATAGCATAAAAGGATATTTTCTTAGTTTTTTTTTCACAACTCTATGTTGTTTTTCATCTTTGTGCAGTGCAGTATTATTTTATTATGTCTGTTTGAACCCAGCGGGCGTATAGGACACACAGTGTGATCCTGGTGCGCGATGTATCATTACCACACAACTTATGATAAATCGCAACATGGGAATGTGCAGTTTTTTGTTCTTGCTCCTGCTTCACACCGTCTTCTTACTTCTAATTACGATGCTGTCCTAGTGGAGTTTTTATATATATGCGGGACAATGAATAAACATGGAAGCTTTCCTTGTTAATCTTGTATATAAAAAGTTGTTATTCGTTGGCCAAAAGTTTTGTTTTGAACATTTTTTTTTATTTAACTTTAGCAGTTCAGTGTGAGAACATTAAAAGTTTGACCATAAAAGATTGATCTGTCATGTTTTGTTTTTATGAGCTTTAGAAATTCTTAAGACACCAAAAAGTGTGGATAAGGGATATCACGGTAGAGCACGTCGATAAGTAGCTATTGCTTAAAAATACGATTGTGAGGAGAGAACACATTCAGGATATTGTTAGCAATATAAAACTGAGTGCACTGTGTCGTAAAATTTATCATAAAAAGCTGCATATTATCACCCCTGTGCTGGCTAAAATCAAAGAAAGAAATAGAGCGAGTTGTAAAAATCTCATCAAGAAGAGGTTTTAAGTGACCAGGAGGTCACTTCTCTGATCTCATTGAATGTCACTAAAATCAGGCGTTCAGAAATTTCCAATTCAAACACCAAGTACAGGGTGTCCGCTGGGAAGATATACTGCTTTGTTTTGCCGCCATTTTGGTAAACATTAGTCTTGAAAGTTCATATTTGGCAGTCGTGATGTAGAAACGTGGCAAATTTATTATGAAAAAATATTCTATAAACCAACGTGTTTTAATCGTTAAAACGTTTTATCGAAATCAATCATCGATTACTGTGACGATGAGAAAGTTACGTGAAATTTTTGGGAGAAACAACGTGACAACAAAACGCACTATTTATCGTGTTTCGAAGAAAGAGGGTCTGTAGGTGATAGGCCCAAGCATGGACCACAACGTACTGCAAGATCGACTGAAAACATTACTGCTGCTCAAGGAAGTGTTCAAAACAATCCATCAACCACTTTGGCCACAATTTTGCACAAGGATTTGCATTTGTTTCCATTTAAGATTAAGTTGACACAAGAGGTTCTTCCACAAGACCATATACACCACCGTACATATGCCAATAGGATGTTACATTTATCCCACGACAACCCCGATTTTCATAAAAAAATCATAATGAGTGACGAGGCACATTTTCGTTTGAATGGATATGTCAATAAACAGAATAGTCGATTCTGGGCAATGGAAAACCCTCAAATGATTCATCAGTCACCTTTGCATCCATTAAAAGTTACAGTCTGGTGTGCAATTTGGTCAGGAGAAATCATTGGACCTTACTTCTTTGAAAATGATAACGGCGTAACGGTGACTGTGAATGGGGAGCGATAACGTTATATGATTGCAAACTTTAACGCCACAACTGCATGCTTTGGGTTTGATTCACATGTGGTATCAACAAGACGGTGCCACATCGCATACAGCTAGGATTACAATGGAATTACTGCGACACCTCTTTCCACAACAAGTAATTTCAAAAAATGGTGATGTTGATTGGCCTCCACGGTCGCCTGATTTGACTGCTCTGGACTTCTTTTTGTGGGGATCTCTGAAAAGCAAGGTTTATCCAAACAAACCAGAAACGATGATACGCTTGAGCAACTCAAACAAAATGTTCGTAATGAAATTAATGAAATACAGCGTGAAACAGGTGAGAATGTAATAAAAAATGTGCTCAAAAGGGGTCGCATTTGTGAGACTAACAGGGGTGGACATTTACCTGATATTGTATTCCATATATAATTGCCGAAATTGAATAAAACATTTGTCAATATAAGATCCACTCTCTTCATTTAATCAAAAATTATAAACAATAATATATATGTATATATATACCTTCCCGGCGGACACCCTGTATTTGAGCCTTTGGGTGAGGAATATCTTGTATAAAGAAATGTTTTACATAAACCCAACACTCCTTCTTTTCTGTTAGAGATCAGCCAGGGCTGCCAATATTCAATGCCGGGCCTTAGTTACGTTGTTCAGAGAGGCCTTCTGACTTACATGATTCTCGATTCGATCCAGTATTGGACTTACAAGACAGTCGCGAGCTACCTGCATCTTCTAGACATCATAGTTGAAACTGAAAAATGTCCACACCAGCCACCGTTCCATTTCTCTGTGCAATAAAATTCAATTTACAGAGTTATTTTAACGGCTTACCGAAGGGAAGATATTTTAGGACCAATAGTATTTCTTTTGGTAAATTTCATTGCTTTTCGAAACTTCTTCAGCATCATTTGCCTGATTTTCTTTCAGAAAAAATTCAAGCGTATTTTCATTTATAGCTCTTGAGAGGTGTCTTTGTTCCCAAAGTTAAGTATCTATAGTACCTATCTTTAGCTCTTTTTGGATTATTTTAAAAATTGCCAATTACATTATGACTCTTGTACTTGCAAGTTCGAAAGTGCACTCTCATTTCTTTTTCAACAGAATTCAAATCTCGTAAGCACTTAAAACCAAATAGTGATACATAGCTGAAACACTCAAAGTTTTGCTATACGTTGAAGAAACTTGGAATTAGTTGAAACTGCACTTTGGATAACAGGTAAATACAGTACTCACTACACCACCTCCACGCTGACAGGTTGAATGCTTATCATTTCACCACAATACATTTTTGGGGGTACGAACGAATAGTCTCTGCTGATTTGCTTGTTATTTAATCTCGTTGGTAGAATTGAAAATTTGGGTAGTGTGTTCCTTTCTAGGTTATCTTTCGTATGCCATCTTATGCATTTCAAGATTTGTTTGCATACGCGTGTTGTAATTAATAGTAAATCTCAAAGATTTAGGCGTTGTTCTCTCTGGGTCTCTTTTGAATACAAAGTTCGGTTCATTGTTTATTTTGGCGTCGAAAATTTAATCTTCTTCGCTTAAGCAGCCTTGTATGGTTTGGCCCATGTGGGTCGTAGAAAGTGTTGACAACTGAAATTAACAGCCTTACCAGTCCTTAAACATATGTGTATGTGCAAAATTTTATTTTTGCCATTGAACCCAATCAAAAGTAATTAAATTGAACAAGATAGATGTAGTTACGTATTTAAGTGGTAAAATTAGAACACTTTTGTTACGTCTAACTATTTGTATAATCTTTCGAAATAATTAAGACTTAGATACTAGCAAATAGCAAGTCCAATTAGGAAGGTGTTAATAAGATAAGAGTCGATCGCTTTTTCTAAAGAAGAAGCTCTGACAATATAATGCATGTTCCTTAAGTTGTTTAAATAAAATAATATCGAGAGCCTTGCTTATTCACTTTCGTAATCGAAATTCAACATCACAGTTGAAAAAATCTCGAATCATGTTATAAAAGCACCACTTACACCCATAAGCTTTCTACTCGAATTGCAATCACTGTATTTGTGCTCTATTAGAAAATGACCACCACAAGTCATCCTCTTAAATGTTGTCCTGGCCACAGAATTTAACTAACTGCTGGCGCACTGTGTCTTTCCAACAAAGTCATGGACCACTACTATCCCACACACAAAATATCTATTCAATTCTCATTCAAGTGGAAGCCAAACATTCAATGATTGAATTGTCCGGCTGAAAGGCTGCAACAACAGAAGAGGATACTGTACTCGTTCAACCCGCACCAATGAACCGCATGTTGGTACAACAAAAATTTGTCCGAAACTGAACTATACCCATACAAATTCAACGGATGGTACGCTGTGTACTGCTGCAGTTTCTGATCGTTCCAACCATCACCATCATCATCCTGTGAAATAACAGTAATAATAGCTATGATGCCCAAATAGCTGGAACTATGATGGTAATAACCATCATCATATTGGTTCCGCTTTGAAGATTTTTGGTAAAAGGATGTTTTTTTCTGCCGTTTCCTCGTTTTTTGGTCTCTGTATCGATTCTCAGTGATGGTGGTCCTTGCTCGGAGTAGCTATTTCCCCCTGTTCGAAAGCACAATTGACTGTGTTATAACTTTTTTGTGGTTGGAATTTCATTTGGCCCTCATTAGGTGAAGGGGATACTACCATGGAAGCCAATGAGAATCTCTGCATTTTGTAAAATTTTTATCATCATCATCGTTCTCATTGTTATCCAGCAGATTGGTGGATATGCTTGAGCATTCTGGACCCTTTTGGTTGGGTTATTATTATATGTTGTGGATGGTGATGGTCTGGTGCAATGGAGTCTGTTCGCCTGGCGTGCTGCGGTCAAACACGGAAACATTTATAATATTTCGCTTTTTATGGAGAATTTTTGCCTGTATAGAAGCTGCAAAATGTATATATTTTGCATTCTGGCAATTTCCGTGACAAAACATGCCGACGTGAAAGTTTTGGACTGAATCCTTTTTGCGAAATTGCCGCCGCGATACGAAATTCTGTTTTTTTTTTCAGATAAATAATGAAAAAATTGACTGTTAGTTGTCGAGAGTGGGTTATTATTTATAATGAAGCCATTCAATGGATGCCGTGAAGGTAATTTTGAAGCACATGTTCATTATAGGAGCTTCATATGCATTTTGATCGATTGTTGTTTGTGGCTTAAACGAAAACAGTGCTTGGATGTTTGGAAAGTTGACGCACCGATTTGGATTTTTTTTTGTTTTTACACGTTCCGAGTTTTTTTTTTAAATTCGTGCTATGATATACATTTTAGTTGATCTCTGTGACAAGCATTAAATAGACGGCTAGTTTTAAAGCATAATGCTGTATTTTATATTTATTCAGACCTATTTTTTTGTTTGTGACTAGCAGTATTTACTCTATATTTCCACTTTATGAATCAATCCATCAAACCGGTGCTTAAATGCGTGATATGGTTTCATAAAGTGCCAATATAAAGTGCCAATATAAAGTGCCAATATAAAGCGCCAATTTACATGTAATGTAATGTAATGCTTTTGGGAGCAGAAATTTGCATTTTTTTTATAAATTGACAGTTTATTTTTTTCTATCACTTTGATATTATTTCTAAAACCTCAATTTTATAAGCAAAGCAAACAGCTATGCGCCATAAGGTATGCAGCGAAAAATGAAAATACTGAAATACATCTTACCTGAAATAGTTTTGCTAAGAATAAGGATGAGGATTGATGATATTGTTCGTTTTGAACCATCCATGCAATGAGTTTACCCTAAAATCTTGACGACTTGACGCCTACGTGTAAATCAGTTCTTAGCATACCATAAAAACTTAGTTTACTAGGATGAGCTTTCCTAGTTACGATTACTACATCCCTTTTAATATTTTATTTGGTATAACCTATTTTCAAAGAAACATTTTTGATCGCTTTGCATTTTACTTTACGTGAAAATATACTTGAACTTCCTTAAAGGCTTAAACAAACCCATGCATTCTATGATTATTTGCAAATGCATATTATAGAAATATAATGGAATATTTTTACCTAAAGCTCTCCAAACATTCAAAAGGCAGACACAATTTCTAAGAAAACCTAGTGATATCCATCGTACATATGCTTATGCTACACGACGTTTATTTGACACTCCTTTGGGAAATAGTGTCTCAAGCCTTGACCAGCGTGTTAGTTAAGAGCGTTCAAGTAGGTTGAGTGGTTTTTGCTTGCCTCCAGCCGTATACACACACCTTTTTCTGTTGGTAATTAGCTACGCATTGCTTATTTGAAGGATACAATGTTTATCCTTTTGAAAAGCAAATAGAAATGGACGAGAAACTAGCACACGTACACATACTTTATTTCGAAGACCTACATGTGTACACGTGCACAAATAACATTTGTTGTCTCTCCCTTCTCTTAGAGCAAAGATAGAATAGTGCTGTCGTACATCAGTATAATAGCTCACTCACGCAAAAATTTGACCGAATGTGTGTATGTATTTATTTTTTTTTTGTTGAAAGTTTCGCAACCATGCACGATACAAACTCACAGATCCATCCCTACATTCATCTTCGTCAGACGAATAAACAAACGACGAATAACGTCTTCTTGTCTATCGTGTCACGTCACTTTGGAATTTTATATATCGTTGTCGTTGTTGTCTTCGTACTCCCCATGACCTGAAACAGGAAAACTTGGCAAAACACGACAAAGGCATAGGAGTCTAGACACCCACTAACACCCAATTTTCATTCGGTGACATTCCTTCCTGTCGGGGCTATTCTCTTCTTTCAATAAATTATGTCCAACTGAGATGTCAGAGCAGAAACACATATCACCTACACAAAGCAGCCACCTCGTAGACGTGGTAAAGATAAAAAGGACGATATGCAGAAGGAGCAATTCTATGTGCCACCCGCCGCCTTTTAAAGAAGATAAAAGGCACACAATCCCCCAGACAAGTCGCTTGCTGACGGTCCATTTAATTCGGCGTTGTCGCCCATTTTATCTATTTCAGAATCCAATTGGAGAGACAAACAGCACAAGACGACGAGGAAGAATCCTTTTGCTTATTGACTCGAGCAATGTTTATACGCGCGTTCAAAACATTCTCGCACGATGTCGCATTAGATATGCAAACGTGTGCCTGCCCCCCGCCTGCCTCCACATTGTGCAAAATAACATTCCCTAAGTGTTATACACTTGTCGCAGATAATAACACATGCTGGTGTGCCGAAACGACGAAGGATCTCCATTATTGTCTAGTTTTTGATTGTCATCTCAGATGATGTTGCGGAATTCTTCATTCGCATGCTAGATAGATGGATGACGGTGCAATTTTGATAAGAATAATAACGAGTTGCTTACCTGAAACTTCGATCCGATATATCCTGCAATTCATTGTCAATCAATTTGAGGGTTTTCAAGCGAAGTCCTTGGAATGTCTCATCGTCGACGCTTTGCAAATGAGTGTGTGACATTTCGATGTAGCGCACGGAGCTGTGGACGAATTCTGTAACGAAAATTCCAAAAATTCAGAGAAATAAATTATTTGCATGTTGGTGTGGGGTTTTCGGATTGTCGAGGGGTAACCGTTTTGGGAAAGCTTGTTTATTTGTCACTTGGAGAGTAATTTATTTGCTTGGGAAATTGGGTTAATGGAATTCAAGCAATTGCAGTGGTATGGTGTAAATTTTGAGATCTTTTAAAAATGCTAGGAGACACTGTGCCAGGAAAGCCTGGAGTTATAGTGCTTACATGACTTAAATACATAATTCTATTGTTCGATTACTCGGAAATATGTAACGCAGACTTCGTTAAAAGTTTCTTGCAAGTTAAGGAAATTTGAGAAACGAGTTCCCGAAAGGTTGCTTCGAATACACATCCGAGTAAGTTTCTACTTAACAGCTTTCTATCTCTTTCCATCAAACACCCACCCCATGAACCCCATGAAGGTTTCTTAAGACTACAAAGGTTTTATAACCCTATGAGCACGTACAATTTATAAAAAAATAAAAGTAAGAATATGGATGTTGTCAATGGCTAGCCATGTAAAAAGACCGATCTTCTTAAGAGGAATTGTTATTTATGTATATCGATGAGTTTTCTTGTTAGATCCTTTCGGAAATAGGCTTAGTGGCCCGATGCCTCCCAATTTGCACGTTCCCTAACTAACTGCCTCTTGTTGCGTCTCGGGTTGCGCACTCCAAATTTGTACGTTCCCTAACTAACTGCCTTTTGTTACGCTCGGGTTGCATTCTCCAAATTGGTGGGAACCCAAAGCAAAATTATGTTAGTCGTCAAATTCACAAAGTACATATCATTGAAACAGAAAACACGCCTATTGTGCCTTTAGGCGTATTTTCTGTTTCTTGAGATAGGAGCTCCAATAAAATGATTGTTTTGAACACGAATCTCTCACCATGACTACATAAAAAAAAAACGATAAAATTCGAAAATCAACTTTTTACAATGACTCCCAGCTATTGGTTCTATAAAATTTCGTTCATGATCTTCCCCAAGTCTATTGGACTAAACAACTAAATCTGTTTCTGGCATTGATTCCAATATGACATTTCTAACCAATTTTCAGGTATTCTGAACAAATTTGAATTAATTCTCATTTTATAGAGAACACCTGTCACTTTATTGCAAGCAAGCTACATGAATTGGCACTTTAAATCAGAGCCTATTTCTCTTCATTAGAATCAAATAACGAGTGGGTTTTCGGAGGACAAATTCATCATGCTGTGTATGCATCGGTGTTCCTTGAAAAGTGCATAGCTTGAGGGCTGATGTATGTCAGGGGCATATGTGTTTCTCTCTAATTAAAAGCTTTTATTATATCAGTGCTTATTTTGTTAGTTTTTCTACCAGATCCGATGAATAAGTTATTTATGTATTAATTGTACATATATCTTTGCCACGTCCGCATTTCTTAAGACTAATAAGGGGGCTATGTAATTGTTGTCCTTGACTGGTACTTTATTTAAACAGAACATTCAGCTTTGCATGGTACCTGGACATAGGGACATTCGATTATATAATAATGCGGACGGAAATGCCAGCAGATTACCTTAGATAGAATGGCTTTTAACATATTAGACCAAAGATGGATCTGAAATGGCCTTGAAATTTGGTCATGACCTTTTTGATTGCACATTATTTTCACAGTTATCACTAGATATTGGCTCAGTTCCACTCAGTTATTGCAAAATCTCCCACCAATACGTAAAGAAAATCGCTTCTCTGGAAGAACCAGAGACTTTCTTTAACTTTGCTGTCACTAAGAATTGTCGGATTCATATCTTGCTTGAAAAGTAAAATTATTGAAAAAAAAAAATTACATTTTTGGCGCAACAGCCTCGTTAGTACCCAGGCCCGAGCTTTCTCACAACCATTCAGATGTGCGTGTGTACTTCTAGTGCGATGGTCTCTTGTTTTAATTCGACTCCGAACGGCGAATTTGACATAAGCTTTTCTTGGCAATTGATACTACTCTGATGTTTTGTCAGATCATCACGAGAGGAGGGCCAGTACAAAAATCATTTAGGTGTTGCTAGGTCTGGCAATCGCACCCAGACCTCCTGCGCGGCAATCCCACCAACCATCACGCCACTGAGCCTGTCGTTTAATGAAAGGCAAATTGTCGTTTAGCAGGAAGAGTTCCATTTCGCTGAGGACATTGCACAGTAATAAAAAAAATCAGCTGAGTCAACGACTTTTGAATAAAGGAAAATCAAGGAGGAGAAGGGGCAAAAGACTTGTTATCTTCTTTGTAACAGTCCAACCCTAACAACAAAAGGGATCTAATGACCTCTTTACGTTATCTCTTCTACTTTTTTGCCCTCTAAACGAATACTAAATCTTCTCCTACGCAACCCTGCCAAAGGTGCTAATTTTTTTCTACGAAAACTTTTTCTGATTTAAAAGAGGTTGTCTAACTCAACATCGCAAAGTTTCGATAATATTCAGAGTCATTTAATGTGCGACTGACCTTACTACTACCTTCAAACTTTTTAAGTATCACCAAACTTCACAATACGATAAAATAAATAACGAGTAACTACAAAATAGGAAGGTCACGCATCATTTCCGCATAGCAAATTTCGTAAAGGCTAGTTTTCTTACAAAAAGTAATTTTTAATGCGATCGTTCCATGATTGTTAAGAACTGGCGGCATAAATGTTCTTAAGGCAATTTTGTATAAATTTTGCCACTTAACATGAAATCCATCAATCGCGTCCACAATTATTGCGTTAAGCTTTATACCAATAATTTTGGCTATATGACATGCCACGCACACTTAAACAACAACCCACTGTGCCCTAAATAAAAAGTGCTATCATATATTAAGTGCTATTAAGGAAATTCTTCAACTGCCACGCCCCTTTTTTTTCTCTACAATACGTTTTAAATCACTTCCATTTACCTGTTTGACTTTATAAAGTTACAAACAGATGTTTGGATGACAGTACATTTATCTGTCAAAAATTGCGATACCTTCCTACCAACATTCCTCCCATGTCTACATTTTATATACGAACAACTTGGGCGAATCATCCATCAAAATGTTCATCAAAACTTGAATGAAATTCCCATTTAAAGTTCCGCCACGTAGCGCATTACTATGGATCACCAGTTCGCTGTTTCCACGATGCCATCCTCTTCTACTAATTGCCCTAAATCCGTTGATAATCTATTATCATCAAGATATTGTATCAAATGGCTCGTTCTCTCCATCTAATAAATGAATTTTCAAATACTAACTCGCCAGCATAAAATAACTTTCCAGACGAGCAAAAGCACTAATCCAACTAACTACACTATCCGCTTCGAAATCTGCACAAGATAGACCGAAAATAAAGGAAAATCCTTTTTCAGGCTTGACATCACTCTAACAGTGGCAGCAGCCAAACACACAGTCAAACCAACCGCCTGGCACCACTTGAAGAGTCGCCAGGCGAAGAACCTCTTTCCAACTAAATCCCAACCAAAAGCGACAACGATACGGTGGCTGGCGGGCGCCGGCTAAGAGGACTACGACAACAGCCTAATTAGCTTTATGCAGTGACAAACGTGCAACGTAACATCATTTCGCTTTCTATTTGTATCTGTGTGACGTCCAACATGAAAATTCACTTCTGCGAAACCTCAAAAATAAATTCCATTTCCATCCCCTCGCTTCACCATAACTGGGGTTTGACCATTTTCAGCGATAGTGTTTTTTTTTTTTCAATGGTCCCGGAGAACGAGACTGAAAAGAGAATCCTCTTCCCAACAGGCTGGGAAATGTATAGATTTAGAGATTCCTCGCTGTGGTAACTAGGTACGTGTTTCTGGATGATATTTACGAGCGGTCGCCTAGTGATTCGGGATCAACTTAACCCACAATGAATCCGGTCGACTCTTCCATGAGTTCACCCCACGACCGCTTCCAATTAGTCTAAAATTTCACGAAATTTTCAAATTTCAAGTGGACTGGTTATCTTGCCACATTCAGAGGAGAGGGCGATCGATTCGGACGGAAATACTGTGTCTTCTACACTATAAACGAGGGAAAGTAATTTCAGCAGGGCACCCCCAAGAGTCGTGCATAAAATTCGAGAGTATATGTCAAATTAAACAACATCCTGTTGAAACATCCACTCTGTCCGGGGACTGTATTCGAAACGCAACATCAGACTTTATGTATAGGCCGGCCGGCTGCATTTTGTCAAACAGCTAACGATGACGCTCTGTGGGAGACTACAGAGTAAGCTATGGACACATTGCTTGGCAGTAGACAACATGCTATCTGCCTTAAAAATGTTCCATTAACAAAAAAAAAAATCAGTAACTAGAAAGGACCTTGGTCAGCAGTTTGCGTAGACCATTGGAAGACTGAGTGCTCGTTCCAATGTGGCGGTTACACAGATTCGGGCTAAAGCGGGTTTTGTTTTGTTTTCAATTTGCGCTTTGATGCAAAATATTTTATTGCGAGAGTGGGTTGTCGGTTTGACCCGACGGCATAGTTGTATGGTGATTAATAACCTTGATGACAGGTGACTGTTGAATCTGTAAAACTTTGTAATTTATTTAGTTTAGAAAATCTAAATAGGATTTCGACCTAAATGTAGGTACGCTGTTTTTAGCCTAATGGTAATGTGACAGTTTAGAAAGCTTTTAAATGTGTTGGATATTATTTTCTGTCTGATTAACGTATTCAAGGACATTATAATTATAATGCACTAAGTGCATAGTGAGTTGGAAATGGATTTTTAAATGTGCCTATCAATTTATCTATGACAGATTAAATGAAATTTATACCCGTGAAGATCTGCTGATTTTAATATTGTATTGCCACCCTGTAACCCATCAAGAAGTCATCCATCAAAGTAGGTTTATAATCAAACGAAGTTTTTAATTTAGTTGTTAAGGCAATCAGCTAAAAGTAACTCTTCTAGCTTCAAAACTTTGAATCGAAAGATACATTGAATTTAACCCAATTTACTCCTCAGTACTCCACAAACGATGGCAAACATTAAAATATGTATCTCGGCATCTAAGGCCAGATGGAATAATACCAAAAAAGGGAAATAAGGCCAAAAAAGGGAAAATGAGTCAAACAAGGAAAATAGGGCCAAGCAAGGGAAATAAGAAAAAAAAGAAGGAAAATTAGGCTAGAAAAGTAAAATAAGGCTAAAAATGAAAAATAAGGCCAAAAAAGGAAAATAAAGCCAAAAAAGGAAAATAAAGCCACAAAAAGGAAAATAAAGCCAACAAAATGGAAATGAGGCCTAATTATTGAAATGAGGGAAAAACATGGAAATAAGACTTAAAAAGGACAAATAGGGCCAAACTGTGGCTTAAATTCGTTTCAGTGAAGGAAATATGTTAATCAAAATTTGGAATTTGATCTTTTTACTTAGTTTGGTATTATTTCACGTTACCAAGCTGATCTCATATGAGTTGGGTCGATTTGCAACTACATACATGGCTTTGTATTTTTCTCTTGGGTGTATTCGTTTTGGAATCTCTGAACAAAATCAAGTGCAAGTTGACAAGTTGTTTTGAATTCTTAAAATTCTTAAAAAATAATACGAATAATATTATCAAAGAGCATATATTCAGTCAATAACGTATATCGGATCCCGATATCAAAAAATGCTTAAATAATGCATGCAATTTTATGTGAGCATTAGTCTACAAGTAGATCTTTTCCATAAGTTATTGTAAGCTTTTCGATACATAAGTTTGTAAATGTAGTGAAGATGAAACGGTACTGGTTAATTTTTTTAATTACCGCCCTAGAAAGTTGGCCTTTGTTTTAAAGGAAACACAATCTAAACGAATTTCTTATCCACATCTTTAGAGAATCGGATTTTACATAGGATTTGTACCTTACAAATTTTTAGAGACGGAGAATATTTTTGAATACCTCATGAAATCTGTGAGAAAATGAGAGAATTATTGGTAATAAAATAAGAAGTTTCGCTCCTTCATAGGCCATCTTATTTGTCGAAAGTTTACTATAGGAATGATGCATTCTAAAATGGAATAGGCATTTATTTCATTTTTCGACACCAAACTAACGCAACTTTAATTCAAATGTGTGCACTTTACGTGCTTTCAGAACATTTTCCTAAAACACTCATTAAGGATGCTTGAAACCCCCCAACAAAGAAATTGAAACCCAACAAACTGACAGACTAAAATATCACAAATATTACCCCACACATACTAGATAAACTATATTTATACGATCGAATACACCTCCTTTTTGTGCGCTCAAATAATATCCATTTCAACACCTTCATTAAAGAAGACTTAAAAACATCCCTTCCGTAGAAGACGAAAAATATTGGCCCATCTCTTGGATCGCCCCTATCCAATCATCAAGGTAACAATTGCCTCCTCTATTCTTCACCATCTGAAATATTCAATTTCTTGTCATAGGTGTTTGTACATCTGTATAGAGATTCTATAGGTATACCTTCAAGAAATTACCAATTCATATGGGGTGCCGATATGAGAGAAAGGAAACTATCCAGAGTGCAATCGTCCTCTGCAATAATGAAGAGTTGAATAAATATGTAACTAGATGATTGTTACATATTTCAACCTAGATATAGCGACGTAACAAGGATATCTCTAGTTGATGGGAATAGAACAACATACACACCTAGTACACCCAAGGAAATCATTCGCATATGCATGAGCCAACTATGTTTTGAATGCATTATTCATGCTGTACTTTCTCGACATTACTATTTTCGTATCCTTTCTTTGGGGATGTCATGTAAATATTTCTAGGATATACCTGACCTTCTTTTAATATAACTTTGCACACTAACCCACACAGAGACACTTCCTTGGACCAATCAATATCGCATCGAAATGAATAAAAAAAAAAAAACTAAACTCACTCGAATTGTACGAATTAAAGTGCGTATGTGTGTTATGGTCTCAGCAGGATAATTTTTCCATATCAAAGCAAAAAATATTAATCGAATCTTTGACATATTTTGTTCCGATATATTCTTGTCGATTTCTTTATTCAGTTATCTCCAAGCTCTTGACATTGAATGTGATCCTTTAATTTGGCCCATTCGGTTGTGTCCCTCGTGTGTCACCGACTTGTAGACACACTCCTTCAGATTAATACAAATTCAATCAACAAATGAGATTTCATTTTGGCAAATTGATTTTATCTTTCCTATTTGAATGGATTGGATGAATGTGAAAAAAGGACACCCATACGAGGGCAGCACGTGTGAATGTCTCGCATGCAAAAGCAAATGTAGAACAACGAACACGCACATCATCACATACACATATGGGAATTGGGGGAATGATCAAGAGAAACATCAAAATGAATAATTGAGAGGTGGCACATACGCTAGGAGAGACGATGGATGTTGTCCTTTCGAAATGGCTGGCCAGAGTTTCGAATCGAAGAATGTGTCGTTGTTTTTTCGGGTATGCGTTTGTATGTCGAACAAGGAGAGATATTTTTGGCTTGCTCTATATCGTAATGAACTAGTGAAGGATATATGTGAGATGATTGGGCTGCTTGCAATCTGAGAAATCAAACTCTCGATGGGGGGCCAAGAAATCAATAAATCTACATAAATTGAAAAATCAGTGAAACAGTAGATGATTGCAAGCGATTTGATAGAGAAGAAGCAACAAAGGAAATCTGCGTCATTAAAATGACATATAATCATGCTGTGCATGTAGAATGTAGATGTTTTGCCATTAGTATGGGTGGACTGGATTTAATCACTGGATTTTTGTTGGTATCGTTTTATGGGGGATGTATCAGGGGATGCAAATGCGGAATTAAACTTGGTGATATAGAGACTTAAGTCTCAATTTTTTCAATCTACATCCGTGATCATATATTATGTCACGGATGTAGATTGCAAAAATTTCGTTGCTTTTACCTATCGACTTTTGAAGAGTGTACGGCAATACATCTTCCTTTTTATATGCTCGCCATTTTGACTGCGGGCGTCTCTCGACAGCGGTGGTTCTAAGTTTTGTTCCGTACCCCGGTCAGTCAACACCATGTATGGAAACATTAAGGCTATGCGTTTGCCGTCGAGGCCTACCTTTCGAAAATATGTTTTATGATCCTAACCTAGCGCGCCTTCCTAAATATCTTCAGTATAGCTTCGTTGTTGCCTGTGGGTCAGCACGTTCAGACGAATCGCGAGTCTGGCAAGAGAAGATTGAGGTGTACTGCCTTGAATCTTGGAATACCAACGACGTTGTTTGCACAACCATGGTCCGGCCCTAGCACTTTCCGGTCGTTCAGCATATAACCATCCGTACAAGTTAGCATTGAACTCTCCGTTCGCGACACATGAGGAGCTTCTCGAATACGTCCCATAGGACGCAATTCGTTTTCCCAGCGAGTAAGCCCATTTTCACTTAAGACGATGCGTCAACAAACAATATGCTGGGCTGGTAGCAATACCCTAGGATTGCATTACATTGTCACATGTGGTGTGCAGTTTCCTCTGCTGGGATTGTTGGACTCTGGGTTTTGGATGAACGTGAGGTCACAATGACAGTGAATTTAGATCGGGATGTGAACTTTTAGGAGTTTTTTTTTCACGGCTTGATGAGATGAACTTAAGGGACATTTTGTTCCAATAGGACAAAACAGCGGTTCTTACATCAAGGGCATGGTTGCATTTTTACATAGTTAGATTGGACCAATATTTTCTTTTTTTAATATTCAAAATGTCTTTACGAAAATTTGCATTATGTGAGAGAGTAACTTAAAATTCATTCAAGTTTTAGATACAGAAGACTTACAAAATTATCGCAATTTTTTAATTTTTACATCGCAAATCCTTTATTCGAAGATTGGTTAGTCAATACGCCTTTATGTTTTACGTAAACACTCACAATCAATCATAATCTTAGTTAAAGACTTCATGTTAGCTTCACCATATGTGTCGTTTAGTATGGAACATGACTTGGTTTAGTAGGGGATGTATAGGCTAACAGGAACAATCCTCAATTTTGTTTTTAGTACCTTTTTCACCTCAATATCGTATCCCTTAAAACATTAAAACAAACTTTAGCCATATAAACCCTACATAAAACCTACATTGCTTCAAACTACATAGTCGTTAATTGCAACTAACTCAAACCCACCATTGACCTCTCCCACAACACACTTATACCATACAAAAGATTGACATGATTTACAATCAGCCAAATCCGGGGAAAAATCCAAACACGATCTTGCCAACTTTTACGATCAAGGTGTTTGTAGAGAACCCTTTTTTTAACGACATTTTCAGGACATTTTTTATGTGCCCACACAAAATCTAAGCACAGTTCAAGGAAGTTAACAAAAACTGCCACAATGTTGCGGTTAAGTTACCTTTAATATTCCATTGGTGCACTAGAGGCATGCAATTTTAAGGACTACAGGTTTATTCGAGTAGAGAATGTGCTCTAGAGGGTAATTCCTTCAAACAGTAGTTTGTATTTCTATAGTTCATCTGGTAAAAGCAAACGAAATGTGTGCTACATATCCCTTTAGCAGTGTTTATGGGTAAACAATGGGAAATCAATAGCAATGTGTAGGTATGAGATGAGAGTGCTGAAAGGATATGTGAATAAGGAATTCCCTACTATCAAGTAGGAGTAAACAGCCATTTTCCAGTTTCTGTTTACTCTTGGGACGTGTATGTATAAATATTGTCTCGGTGATATCCGATGTTTGGTGTATATGCTTGAAAAGTATTCACGTAATTTTGAGCAGTTTATCTGAAAATGTAAGCAAGCACATGTTGCCTTGTGCCGCTTACATTGTTCTCCCAACAAAAAAAAAAGGTACGGCCGCGTTTCGGTAGTATCTACCTACACATCAGTCTTCTACAAACTCGACATATACTACTTTCTCCCAGTACTTTTGATCAATTGCGATAAATTCTCCTCTTTAGTCACATTGTTTGTCCTCCAAAGCGTTTACACATTTTCCCATGCTGCTGGAAGAAAGGACCTACCGCCCACCGAACTCCATCCGCTTTTCACTTGAGAGATTAATTTTGAAATTACTTTCTATTGATCTACAAAAAAGCACAAAAAGTCCCTACTGCGATGAAGAAGACGATAAGAAAGAAAAAGGATTCTCTATCGAGTGCACCATGCCATCAAAATGGCAAATAAAGGATATTGGTGTTGAAGATTGTGATTTATTGTTGGCATATACTCCTTTTTGCGCACGAAAAACCCCTCCAAACAAGCAACAGCATCACGGAGAGAAGGGGCAAAATTTAAGTGCTCTCACTCCTTGATTTTTTTTTTTTTGACCAACTTCTCTCCTCTCCTCTCCTTCCACTCCTTGAGTAAGATATCTTCTTTCGTTCCTCTACCGTTTAAAGCTTCCGAAATAAATCGCGTAAAATTAATTTCATAGAATTGGCTCCGGTTATGGCCTTTTAGGGTTTGACAACAATAAAGACATTCGATAACATTGCCATTGGTCATGGTTGACAGGGGTCGTATACCTAAAGTTGAGACAGACGTTTGCTTTGTGGATACAATCCAGCTCTGTGATATTGTCTCATTCTGTGGTTGAGGAGGGTTGTTAAAAAAAATCAATGTCTTGCCAGGAAACTTCAACTTGTCGCACCATTAATCCCAGTTGATGATGAGAAACAAAAGGAACTGCACCCACAGTTCCCAGAGTGGAATCGTTAAGCATCGCCAGATGTTCGTACTTCTGTTTTCCGTTACCAGAGGTATAAAAGTGTTTTGTGAGTTGGAGGTTTGAATGGCTTATTGATGCCGGTAATTTTCTTGAGAGATGGACTTTTATCCAATTATATTGTTGTAATGGCTCTATTAACACCACCTTCAAAACAGGAAAGCTGGGTTAAGAGGCAATTAAAATTAAGGGATCTATGGGAGAGTTATGGCTTTTATTGGGGGAGCTTAATGATGGATTTTGTGCGTAGCATTGTGTTTGTTTTAATGATCTTTTCAGGGATGTGTCACTTGTAATTTGTTAAAAAAATCAGTATCTCTAACAAGATAACATATATAAATCTAGTCAATCGATTTTAAGTTTTACTAAAGCATATGCTTTTCTATAAACAAAATCGGATATCGAAAACGATCAAATCATAAAAGTCATCATTGAACGATAACCAAAATTGGCTTCAACTTTTCTTTGAATGCTTTTTAAATTCACAGACGAATGTTTATGTTTGCTTTGGGCCATCTAGTGGTTCCTTTTTAAATCACAGGTTTTTTGATACTGACAGCTGTTTTCCGCTTGACGGAAAGTAAGTTTTATACATCTGTAGAGCCAAATGAGTCGCTTTGCGCTTGAACAGCGTTGGCAACTATTGAAAACATATTTCAAAAGTGATTGCTATGTAGCCCAAACAGTGCGTTATTCGGAAAGAAGTTTTTTTTTCCAAATAAAACACCCGGTGCCTGCTGTACGCCAGTTTGTTCAAAAAGTCCGTGATACTGGTATGTAAGTGGACAATACTCATGGTCCCCGTCGTTGTACGGTTCGCACAGACGAGAATGTAGCTGCTGTAGCCAAAAGTGCGAGACTCAACCCACGAACATCAACTCGTCATCGATCTCAACAGCTCAACATTTCACGCTCTATCCTGAGGAGAATTCTGCACAAAGATCTCGGGTTTTTCTCTTATAAGGTCCAATTGAAGGCCATCATCCATGCGAATCGTGCAATTTTATTTCGAAAATATTAGTTCAGTTCACGAAGTTTACCACAAGCTCTGTCCATTTTATGGTCAATATAATCGTCCATCAGAGCAATTAATTCGGTTAACCATGGATCGTTTTCGCACTACGCTTACTCTGTGTGATAATACGCATCCGCAGAGACGTCGAGCAGTGCACACCGAAGAAACAATTGCAATTGGAGTTTTTTCCATCAACTTTATGGAAGATTTTGCGCAAAGATCTTGGCTTACGACCTTACAAGATCCAGCTTGCGCAAGAATTAAAGCAGCGAGACCATGCAATGCGTCGTGATTTTGGTCTATGGGCCGAAAATGAGATTGATCTCCATACTGATTTTCATCGCAAAATTTTGTTCAGTGATGAGGCTCATTTTTTGTTGAACGGCTACGCCAACAAGCAAAATTGCCGCATTTGGAGTGAAGAGAATCCTCATGAGACTCTTGAGACGCCATCACATCCACAAATCTGACTGTTTGATGTGTTCTATGAGCTGGTGGTGTCATTGGGCCATACTTCTTCCTTAAATGGAGACCGGTATAGAGCCACGATAACCGACTATTTTGTTTCCGAATTGGATGGCATGAATGTGGATGAGATGTGGTTCCAACCAGATGGCGCTGCATGCCACACAGCGCACGTCACAATCCATTCCTTAAATGGAGACCGGTATAGAGCCACGATAACCGACTTTTTTGTTTCCGAATTGGATGGCATGAATGTGGATGAGATGTGGTTCCAACCAGATGGCGCTGCATGCCACACAGCGCACGTCACAATCGATTTTTTGAAAGAAACATTCGATCAGCGCATAATTTCGCGGAATGGACCTGTCAATTAACCACCAAGATCGTGTGATTTGACACCATTGGATTTCTTTCTTTGAGGATATGTGAAGTCGCTCGTCTACATTCGTCTAAAAAAACACCCGATACATTTATTGCATTTTTAAAAAGAAACTTGTTTTTGACCCCTTACACATCACAGTGAATTTTGCTCATGTTATACTCGTAGGTACTCAAGCTAATTTTAATTGAATCAGTTGAAACCATAATATATTTCATGACTTGAAAATTGGCTTTTGCTTAAAACCGGCTTTAACCATCACAAATCCATATCCAAACAAAATGTTCAAATCTGTTCACAATCCGCGCACACAATAGTTAAAGCTTTTATCGAATTCTCAAATCGCGTTGATAACTCCACCGAATAGCATTAAAAATAAATCGAAATATAATGTTATATATGCTTTAAACAAAACCAAAACATAAATACAATAATTATATTCGTTCCTGAAATCTGTTGCCATAAATTCGTAATGAATTTTCAAAAACCGACTATCACGTTCCATTGCCATTTATCTCAGTTATCTTCCGAAGCATGTATAGCAAAAAAAAAATCGAAACCATTTTGATTTGTACATTTCGCCCTCTATCTACCGTTGTTGAATATAGATTGAAAAATATAAATAAATTATAAAACAATTCCACAATTGCGTCGGGCAATACAGCGATGTGTGTGTGTTTGCACTTCGCTTGGCTGGGAATGTTGGGTATTAGAATTTGTCAAGGGACGCGACGGAAACGAACAACTGAATTGTGTAACAGTTTTGAAATATCCGAACGTTTTTCTATTGAAAGCGTTTTCACGTCAAATAATTTATTTACGTGTTTTTGTGCTAGAGTGAGAGACCGTCCGTAAACGAACTACGGAATGGCATGCCTGCATTGAGTTGCATTCCTGATATCCGTTTTTGAAAAGCGAGATGTTAGGAGTATCTTTTGTTGGTATATTTGCTTGTCTAATTTTGAAATGTGCCAGGGTTGGGAATGAAGGTATGCGATTGCCTCTGTTGGCCTAGATGGATTTTTTTATTCAATTATGTGTGTGTGAGTTTTTTTTTTGCCAGTGACCAGCTTTTTGGTAGGACAAGAATAAGCTGGTTGCTCCGAAATCTGTTAAAATCGGTCAGCGTACTACTTTGATGGCGTATTCGATAGGAAGATGTTCGTTGTATTTGAGAATTGTATGTGGTCAAAATTGCAAAATTGTGGCTGCCGGCAATGATGGCCTTCCCGCTGAGCTTTATAAAGCCGGCGGAGATGACTTGGTTAGCAAGATCCACCAACTCATAAGCCAAAACTGGTCGGAAGCAAGTAGGCCTGAATAATGGAACTTCAGCGTCGTTGGCCCGATCCACAAAAAGGAGACCATCTTAACTGCGCCAACTACAGAGGCATAAGTCTCCTCAATATTACCTACAAGATCATATCTGCCGTAATATGTGAACGCCTGAAACCGTTTATCAACAACCTGATCGGCCCTTATCAGTGTGGTTTTAGGCCAGGAAAGTCCACAACCGATCAAATCGCACTTCGGCAAATTCTGAAAAAAAAAACATAAGAAGTCCAAATCGATATCAATTCATCGATTTCAAAGCCCCATACGACAGCATTTATAGAGACAAACTATACAGAGCCATGTCTAGTTTTGGTATACCGCCCAAACTCGTCCGTTTGTGTAGGAGATGACGATATAGAAATTTCGCTGCTTCATCGGGGTCGGAAGCGACCTCACCGACACATTCGATACCAAAAAAGGATTTAGGCAAGGCGATGCGCTGTCATGTGACTTCTTCAATTTGATTCTTGAGAGGATTGTGCAAAACTCACGAGCCAACACCAGAGGCACAATTTTGAAAAAAAATCGGTACAACTACTAACATACGCCGACGATATTGACATCATTACTAGGAACCAACGTGATGTCATAGCCACGTTTGCTAGCATAGAGAAGGATGCGGCAAAAATAGGTTTAGCAGTAAATGAGGGCAAGACGTAGTAAATGCTGTCAACACGAAAAGACACACAACATCGACGAATTTGACAGAACGTTACCATTGACAGATATAACTTTGAGGTAGTACGGAACTTTGTCTATCTCGGCTCCGCTATTAACTCTGACAACAACATCTCGTCAGAAATTAAACGAAGGATTACTCTTGCCAACCGCTGTTTCTTCGGGCTAAGAAGGCAATTCAGTAGTGAAGCCCTCACTCGAACCACTAAGGATGTCCTATGATCATCCTAGTCCTGGTCTGAGGCGCTAACGCATGGATGAGAGGAAAATTCTTCAAAAAATCTTCGGTCCCGTTTGCGTTGACAGGCTATGGAGACGAAGATTCAACCAAGAACTATACGAGCTGCACAGCGACATGCATCTGGTCAAAAACTCCGCATTGGACGTTTATGATGGCTGGGACATGTAGAACGAATGGACACCAATACTCCGGCTCGCAGTCTTCGATTCCCAGCCAGGCGTCGCAGTAGAGGAAGACCTCGCCTTAAGCGGCACGCACAAGTAGAAACCGAACTCAACCAACTGGGAGCGCGCAACTGGAGGCAGTAAGCTAAGGACCTGGCTAATTGGAGAAGCATGTTGGTTGAGGCCCAGGTTCATTCCGGACTGTAGCTCCACTTAGTAAGTAAGCGAAATTGAAGGCCTGTTATGTGTCCAAATGCGAACGTATCCGAGGCATACCACATTTCTAATTCAAGCTAGAAGTGTTTTTAATTGTACACTTCCCGTTTGATTTTTATGTTAAAGAATTATTTAAAACTTCCCAAATTAATTTTTATGTAAATATATTGGGAGCTTTATAGCTCGACAGGGAAGGAAGTGCAAACCGCGAAAAACTTTACCGCCCGCCATACCATGCTTAGTATACGGTATTAATGCACCCTATGAGAAGGAATACCAGTCCGGGTATTAAGTGTTCCATATAGGTAATAGTTTTGGTCCCATATGATTACCTTGTGGCAGTCCAAACTATTATTATTATATTAAATAAGAATATCAACAAATCACTTGTATTATGATACAGAGTTTGTAAATCCATAGTTCCCTATATTACCTTCCACGGCTATAAAGAAAAATTTTGCCCTACTTAATTTCAGAGACTTTTCTTCAACTATTTTACTTTACAACATTTTGCAAAGATGAAGTCTTGTAATGCGAAGCTCTCCAACTCGTTATCTAAAAAAAAACCTTTGCTATAAAAGAAACTTTTCCTGACCAAAACGATATGATTCACAAAGAGTTACAATTACTAAAACTAAAACGACACGATAAAAAAAACCCACTGAGTTCTTGACATTTTGCCCAAACTCAACCAATTTTCCTTTAACAGCGCATTTGTAATGCAAAGGATTAGTTAAAAAATGTTGATAAAGCTAAAGGCCACTCTACACAGTCACCATTGATCCGATTAGCTTGGCCGTGCATATTTAAGTCCCTTCAAACACACAAAAGCCAAATTCCGTTTACAACTTTATTTTTTCTGCCGCTTCTTAACGTGCCTTGTATAACCCATTCATTGTGCACAACCACAATCTCTCCTCATCGCAATTTCATAATTTTATTATTACAACGGTTAGTCGCCGGAAACGTAAAACAAAAACGAGATCTTGAGTGTAAGCAGCAGTACTAAACCACAGTTTACAAAAAAAAGAAGAAAACCTTTTATAACCCCTCTTGTTTTAAAATTCATCAAAAACATTTAAAAAAAAGAGACGATTCCATGAAGCAAAGTACTATGACACAGTCATTCCACTACCAACTAAGTACTTCCTTCAACATAGAAGACGTAACAGTTGAAGGCGAAAAAAGGAAAGAAAAAAATCCCGCTGCGAATGTACAAATAGCTTAAAGCCGGAAAAACCTTCTTTGATTTTTTTTCTGTCCCGATTCGTTGAATAAAAAGTAAAAATCCTCATATTGCAGTAGTCCACAAGGGAAACATTTCCAAGGGGTTGGAGTTGGGGATTGCCACAAAAACCGATGCGAATGGACACCGTATATTACACGACTTGCACAGATACCACTAGCGAATACATAAGGCCACACGAAACTTGTTGATGTAATGGCCCCTGCTGCTGCCCTCTACTAAGTCCCATCTAAGCCGCACGTTGACAACAAATGCTTTTGACCAAATCAAAAGGGACACCGCATGATGTCGTCGCAAATATCCGCTTTGGAGAGTGTGTGGGTAGAAACAATTTGATGCTTTTTACCCAGAGACCTCCGCACAAACTCAAAAGAACTTGGAACGACTAAAGGACATTGAATGAATTGAGAGTTGCGGTGGTGACGGTGGCGGCTGGAACTGGACCTCAGATAACAGTTGTTCCAAACTTTCACGGATTTTTTTGTAGAGTCGCTTTTGGTTCAGAAGACAGTAATAAAGGACATTGAAATAAATTTGCCGGGAGGCTTTTTAATAAAGATGCTATTTGGGGACTTTTTGTTTGTTGGGAGAATGTCGTGTGTGTGGGCGATTATAATAGTCCTGCAAGGGTGAGAAAAAAGGTCGTTTTGCGAGCATATTTAATGGCATCATCAGCCGTTGGGCCACAGACGGTCGAGCAATTAGTAATGTTAAGCCCCACTAGAAAATTAAGATGGTGAGATGGTAGGGCGTGGGATGATAGCAGGGGTGGTGTTACGAAAATCTGCGAGAAGGAATCCATATTTTTTTTTTATTAGTTAAAGAAAAGAGAAAAGAAGTTTGAGAAAAAAAAATGGTCGAGATGATATTCTCCTTTAATCAGTGAGTTCGAAAATCGATTTATTTTGATGCAAACACCATTCTCAGGCAAAGTTCACGCCCTGAGCGACAGAGCGGCAAAACAAAATTAAACATTATGAAGTTGTATGGTTGGGGCTACGTACTCGCTGAGTGTCAAGCAATGTTTATGAGCGGCTAAGCGATGACACTCTGGGTGTTGTAGAACGAGGGTAGACTCTGATTGGCTTTAACTTGGCAATGCCCGGTGGTTGTAACTCTGACTACACATCAAGTGCTTATTTTTAATCTCCAAGAGGTAACCATCGGGTACTGGTCTCATCCAACCGGATTTGACTTGCTTAACGATAAACGCGAGTGTTGATAATACGACGAAAAACAGGAACACTATAAACAGCCAGGTCAGAATGACACGAAATGCCTGCTGTCCCAGGCGAACCTAGACAAGCTGCTTCGACATATTCGGACAACAGGTTGTCTATATGAATTTCATGGGTTAGTCAGGCCCCTTGAAAAGACATGGTGGCGGATTAACCATAAGGCCAACGCCATCTCTCAATCCCGTAGTGGATACTGATGGCCCCGTGTCCTAGGGGTATCTAATAAATGGGGGTTGGGGGTTGTGCTTTGGGTTAACTACCCAACCATGAAAAAAATTAACAGTTACGAATCAACCAAAAGCCTTGGAAAAAAAGGATATTATTGTTGAAGACCCTGCTAAACGAAAAAAGGACAACGAAGTTTGTATTTGCACCTGGAATGTGAGAACATTAAATGGGAGAAGTGCAAGCGAACAACTGGCGGAAGTCCTTTACTGGTACTAAGTAAACATTACTGCCATCCAAAAAATTGAAAACTGTGACATATACTACGGACCGTGTTATAGTGAGCAGAAGCAGCGACTATTCGGATGCGGATTTGTTATAAGTGCCAAACTTAGGCAAGAAGTCTTACGTTTCCAAGACATAAGCGAACGACCTATTTGACGCAGAGTTACTGTTGGTTCACTTTTTAATTTATATCGTCATGCAACTGATTCCTCACAGCCTTTTACATAGCAAAACTACCACATACACCTATTGTGTGTTGACAGACAAAGTAGCAATGCAATTGCAAAATCGACCTAAAGCATAACTAACCATCTCATCTCAATTTTGTCAAAAAGGAGGGGTTTTCTTCCAAATATAGTCAAAAAGAATGTTTTGTTTTGTCCAAAAGGAGCGTCTCCATTGTTCTTCGACATTATGGTGCAATGGTATTAATCGAGATTGAAGGGTAACCAAAGGTTTGCTTTCTTGCTATTTCACTCTTTCAACTATAAATTATAATACAGGAGGTACTTCGCATTTGTTGTGGCGCGGTGGATATGTAACTGTATGTATTGAATAACTAACCCAAAGCACAACCCACAAGCTGTAGGACTAACTTAAATACATAAGATACAAATAGACATAGGCATAGTTGTTTACTTCGTACATGCCGCCGTTAATTCCATCTTGGGATTGTAAAGGGTGGTTACATTTTAAGGGCCGATGTTGATTTTGAGTAAAACACAAATTATTTGGGAAATTTATTTTTATAATAATAATATTGGTATGGTTCAGTTATGTATGGAATAAAATATCGGTCGAATGGCCTCCGAGACCTCGGCGGCACAACTCCATCCGATGGTCCAAATTTTCGACTACGCTGAGGCACAATTGAGGTTCTAGGCCGTTAATGTGTCGAAATATCTCATCCTTTATCTCTTGAATTGTTGCTGCTTTATCGACGTAAACCTTTTCTTCCAAATAACCCCAAAGAAAGAAATCCAACGGTGTCAAATCACATGATCTAGGCGGCCAATTGACATCGCCACCACGTGAGATAATATGGCCATTGAATTTGTCGCGAAAAAGATCCATTTTTTCGTTAGCTGTGTGTCAAGTGGCACCGTCCCGTTGAAACTACATGTCGGCCACATCCATATCTTCCAATTCGGGCCATAAAAAGTTCGTTATCATCTCACGATAGCGAACACCATTCACAGTAAAAGCCTGACCGGGCTCATTTTGGAAAAAATACGGCCGACGATGCCGCCATCCCATACACCGCACCAAACAGTCACTCTTTTTGGGTGCATTAAGTTTTCGACAATCAATCTTGGATTCTCATTTGCCCAACTGCGACGAATCCACTGAGGTGAAAATGTGCCTCATCATCGAAGACGATTTTCTTCGAAAATTGATCATCCACTGCTGCTATTTCTTGCCACCATTCAGACCATTGACGACACTTGAATGGTCAATTTCTTGAGGCAATTGCACCTTGTAAGCGTGTTAATGCAAGTCTTTATGCATAATTTTCATCAAGGACGAGCGTGAGAGGTGCATTTATTGGGCACGACGACGAGTTGAGGTGGACGGCTTTTCAGTCACACTATCGCCAACAACAGCAATACTTTCTGCAATGCGAGCATGCACTGGTGTTTTCATATCTCCTAAAGACCCGGTTTGCTCAAATTTTTGCACGATTTTCCCGATTGTACGTGCATTTGGACGATTAAATTGACCGAAAAAATAACGAAGTGCACGATATGCATTTTGATTTGAACTCCCATTTTCATAACAAGCCTGAATAACTTTAACGCGTTGCTCGATTGTGTATCTTTTCATGGTTCAAATTGAATTAGTCTAAGAAATGTCAAATGAATTGCAGAAAAAACTTGACGTTAAGGTGTGGTTCACATTCAACATCACATAATGGTACATTATTTGGATAGATATTAGTTTTGGTCCCGTGTTGCCAAAGCTTACGTGGTTGAACTTAATGGAGCAGCCATTATTCATCACCATTATCTGGCACAGATGGCTGGTATACCAAATCCTCGTAAACCCTTTCGTAGATACTGCGTATTTGCAAAGATTTTCTTAGGGATCTGCAAAGATTTGAATCTATTGGAAGATACATATTTTCTGACCCAAAACCAAACAGTTTAGGAAGGTTAAAAGCGATGTTAAGGAGGGTTATGCCCTCTAGGATCTGCAGTATATTAGATTCCATCCAATCGCCTTACCTAACAGTTTGATTTTTGATTTTTTTTATACTGTCACAACTAAGAGATATTGCATGGCTTTAGCTTTTAGATAACCATCCTCACATTAATTCTAGAGTGATCGATTCATTTTTCGGAAGTTTTTCATGAAGACTGGTTGTATCGATGTTCTTTCTGCAGCTCGCTCTTGCCTTGCAGCGTTGACATGTAATTCACATGATTCTCTCAAAGTTCTCCTGGATCTCCTGGTCTTTAGGGATGTCAACACGAGCACAAACATAATAGGCTTGTTTATCGAATTTTGCCTTGAAGTGTTCACAAAGCTACAACTGTGGTTTTCAAGTATAACATTTCTTGCCATTTGTCTTCCTGTTATTTTCTCTGTACTAACCAACATCCAAAGTCATATTGATGTACACATAAAGTCGACTATGGTTTTTGCATGAGATAATCGTATCTTCAGTACTTGTCCTAATCCAAATTAAATATTAATCTTATGTTTTCATGTGAATGCCTTGCAAACATCCTTCGTACGATAAGAAAATGTCAGCATCTACATACTAGTCCGTTCAATGAACCATTTAAGCTCTGTGTCTATAGTATAACCCACCAAAAACCGAAAAATACATATTTGTCTACCCAAAAACACCATAGCCCCCCTCTTAAAGCAGCTCTAATCTATCTGCTAAAAGTTCATTGCAGTCTGTCTTCATCGTAAAACAAGCACTCTCATCGTTCTAACTGACAATTATTGCACCATATCCCTTAACCGAAAAATAAAGGGGACTCGTTCTCTTCATCGTCGTCTTAGTCGTCGTGTGTTCATCCTATTCAACCATGCAAAGCAAATATTTGAACTACAAATTGATTTTTCACCATACCATGCCCCCGTCCATTGCCAAGACGAAGAAATGGTAGACAGTTTTTGGATAGGTACGTGTCACATGACAAATTTCCTTTGTCACTTGACAAGCTGTCGTAGGCCAAAAGCATGCAAAACGTTGTATTGTAATGTATAAGGACAGCAAAATACCAAGTTCCTGGGAGCGAATACTCCCAGCAAGGAAGAAACTTTTTTTCCCCCAATCGAAATAAATTGGTTCTCATTGGAGATTGCTATTGAAAGAATCCACGCTTCTCATTTACATGTAAAAACAACCCAAGATATTTTAAACGCATTAAATGTGCTCGTCCTTAAGTAAATTATAGTTCCGTGCAACGCATCCTTTTGAATGATATCGCCCTCTCACGTACGCAAGGATGCAACAAAGTACGTCCTTCTATACGCGCGGCGCAAACAGGATTAATTATCTCGAGTGCAATTAATGCGACATGCACACACAGATATGAGTGCAGTGAGTTAAAAAAAAAACGAACGTCCTTTTTTTTGTAAGATACCACAAGCTTTCAGAGGACATACGAATATGCAAAGTCACATTGTTGTCGTAACCAATGTCAAGCCTTAACTATCTTCACCTATTTTTCTTCGTTTTCTGGTACCGCCGCTCTCTGCTAGGCTATGCCTATGCATGAAACTCTGTACAGCAGGACATCCCAACTATACCCTTAGAATGCCTCAGTATGCGCTAGCATGCAAATTACTGTTGGCTAAGTTAACCAACATCGATTTAGGTATGCAGTGTAGCCTTTATATACGTAGATACGCAGAATTAGCAAACATTCAGTGACAGTGAGGCAGGATGCTCTCGGATGTGTAAGTACAAAAGTTGTTCGCTATACAGAAAAAAAAAGATAAAAGAGTACAACCTTGCACATGGGTGGAAAGTAGAAAGTATGACAGTGTTGCCTCGAAGGCAGAGCGTTCCGGCATGGTATAGTGTAGTGTTGCATGCCATTCTCAGGATCAACTTTGTACGCGCTGTGTATCCTTGCATCGTTGCGGTTGTAATAATGGTCACATGTGTATGGGTGTGCAATGTGCATGTTTGTCTTGCTTGGAGTTTAACTCCCCCGGTCCTCCCTTTAAAATTGAGTTTCTCTCTCTTTCAGTTTTTTTTTTCGAGACCACACCGCTTACTCTGACCACGTGCATATACCAACCACCCGCTTGATCCACTTTGCTGCATAACGCGAATTTAGGTGACTACCACTACCACCGCCGGTGCCGCCGCGGAGCTCTAAAGTATGTAAAACCACGGATTAGAGATGTGAATGCACACAGCCACTGCAATAGTATCTGCATAATGTGACGACGGTCTTTTTGGACCGCTTAAGCGCGCATATGTCCTTTTCTGATAATCGCTTATGTATGTTTGTATGTGTGGAGTTATTAACCTTTCATGTTGCATGTAAGCAATTAAAAGTAATAACAGCCCGCAGGGCGAGATAAACGTACACGTTTAACAAGAAGTCGGTTTGGCTTTTACCCTTTGTAACGATGACGATGCTGCTGCCGCCATTGACGCCGCTGCGGGAGAACTTTTCAACGGAGTATAGATTCTGGATACTGGTGATGCTACTAAGTGGTACTTAAGTGTGTGTGGGTGTTGCGATGCATTGGGAAGGGGGAGATCATGTGCATGAAACAGCTGCGGGATTTTGTTCAAGTTGAGGATGCTTTCACACCTAATTGGCAACGTGAGTGAGAATGAAGACGTACTCTGATATATAACGCTGAAGGAGTAATTTTGGGAGCCTTGTTCTAGCTTCGGGATATGTAACTGGGTAATGACACTTAATGCCCTAGATAGACTATGGGGTTTTTGAGAGTTTATCCCGCGGTGTCGGGGCGCATTTAAATGGGGTCGTAAGCAGAGGGTTACAGTTGGGATAGATGTTTGATTTGATCTAGTTGTTGGGCACTGAAGTTGATATTCAGAAAGAGGGGAACATAGAAGTTTTTGATCCAATGCCTTGTTGTGGGTGTTTTGTCTTGATTCGTCTGCAATAAATTGGTCTAGGACGAACGTAATTGACTTGTCAAATATTTGATGAATTTTTGTCTGTTGCTAAGAATTTGGTGTCCAATAAGGCAGTCTTATGTCACCCATGAACAATTTAACAAAACAAAGTTGGTTATTCCCTCCCTACTCTTGTTAATACTGACAAACCATTTGTATCGGACACAACGTTAGAAGATGGAAAGAATTAAGGTTGCGCAATGGTTTACAACGCAAATTTGGCCAAAGACGTTTTTTTTTTCATATTTAAGAGTTAACAATACAGATTGATGGATCATAACATTCCATTTTACGTCTAGCCGGCCTTCGAGTTGTCAACAGAAGTAGCAAAAGGCTTACGTACTTAAATTGAACTTTGATTTTGAATCGTCAGTTTGCACTGGTCTAGTGAATGGAAGGTACATCTCTAATCGTCTCTAATAAAGTAACATCAACATTTTGTTCGTCTTAGCTCTGTTATATTCCGGGGATTTTTTTTCTTAGATTTTTATCTTAAGCGTCCTTCCTTAAAGAACGTTCATCTCTATTCTTCACCTATACAGTGGGAAAAATGGAGACTTAATTACTCTCTCCTCTCGTCTCTCCTCGTTGGTCTTCTTCATGGCCACATGCACATATCGATATACTTCGTTGAACCATGTCCTCAAAATGAAAAGTTAACAAAGCGGAAATCATCATACAGGATAGAAGAATTCTAAAAATGGCACATGAAATGTTTTTACTAGCAAATTATAAAACAACTTTCAAATGGGCAAATGATTGTTTTCCTAATAAAGACAATGCCACAGGATTAATCGTATTCCATCTTGCCAAACCGTAGTTATATCCCAATTAATGTTTTGTTTTAAATTAGTTCCAGTCTCATATAAACCAATCAAATTCACAAAGGACTACAAAATAGAAATACACATGCGGAGAGAAAAAGTGTATCCTCATCTGAAACTAGGTCTCTTCAATAAAATTTAATGAGAAAATGAAGTATGTACATACAGAACGCGTTTCAATTAATTTCGAATACTCTGTAGGATACGCTAGAACTGTTTGTAGGACGTCCTAGTAGTGAGTGGAATGATGGATGACTGAATTTCGGGGCACTTGGTACAAAGCAATATCAGAAAACTGCCAACCAGTGTTTTGAACATACAGGCCAACATACAAGTGAAAATACTCTTCAGAAGGAAAATGGATATGTGTATGAATTTGCCTTTGAACATGATGAAAATCTCAAACCAAAACAAGTTATCCCTGACACTGTCTAAGTATGGAGCGAGTGACGTTTTATTTGTTTTATAGTCGAACTAACCAGTCACAGTCTTACGATCGCCAGGAATGCATAGTTATATCAAACGTGGAACCTGATTTGTTTTTTTTCCTGTGCTCCGTACCAATTGGCACCAATCATTCGGGTGCTACTACTGATATTTTCATTTTTTTAGCTTCTCAATCATAAAATTATCTATGTCACAATAGATGTGAGTATGTCCTTGCCCTAAAAATTAATCTTCTATAACCAAAGTAATTCTGTTTGGACTGCTGTAACCATTACAGTGACATAACAAATGCACCGCGGAGAGTCAATTCTCGTGAGCTATGCCACCCGTGAATAACTGGGCAAGGTTGAAATGAAGTTTAGGCTGATCTCGGATTGCTTTCATTTTCGAGATCTGCTTGCATCCTTTCTTTCTTAACGGACCCCGACTTGTTGAGGGTCGTTGAGTAAGATAAATGACTTCCATCATCTTTCATTTCAAAAGATCTGACATCCGTGATCGCTTAATCTTTAAAGCCGGAGGTGCCGATGAACTCGACGTAATTTATTCACATAAATACTGGTGCCAGCTCATAAAGCTCTCCTTCATTCGCTTTCCTGGTATATAGGAATTAATATTCGAAGAAGAATTGTTCGTTAAAAATTTACTAATACAGGGTATCCGCGGGAAGGTATACTACTTTGTTTTGCCGCCATTTTGGTAAACATTAGTCTTGACAGTTCATATTTGGCAGTCGTGAAGTAGGCACGTGGCAAATTTATTATGGAGAAATATTCGATTAACCAAAGTGTTTGAATTGTTAAAACATTTTATCAAAATCAATCATCCATTACTGTAACGATGAGAAAGTTACGTAAATTTTTTTGGAGAAAAAACGTGCCAACAAAACGCACTATTAATCGTGTAGTAAATGATTTCTGTAGGTGATAGGCCCAACCATGGACCACAACATACTGCAAGGTCGGCTGAAAACATTACTGCTGTTCAAGGAAGTGTTCAAAGCAATCCATTAACCTCAATTCGATGCCGTGCACAGGAGCTTGGTCTTCAAGAACAACTTTGGCCACAATTTTGCACATTGATTTACATTTGTTTCCATTTAAGATTCAGTTGACACAAGAGGTTCTTCCACGACAACTCCGATTTTCATGAAAAAATCATAATAAGTGATGAGGCACATTTTTATTTGAATGGATATGTGAATAAACAGAATAATCGGTTCTGGGCAGTGGAAACCCCTTAAATTATTCATCAGTCACCTTTGCATTCATTAAAAGTTACATATTGGTGTGCAGTTTGGTCAGGAGGAATCATTGGACTTTACTTCTTTGAAAATGATAACGGCGTAACGGTAACTGTGAATGTTGAGCGATATCGTGATATGATTGAAAACTTTTTAACGCCACAACTGCATGCTTTGGGCTTGATTAACATGTGATATCAACAAGACGGTCCCACATCGCATACAGCCATAATTAGAATGGAATTACTGCAAGACCTCTTTCCACAACAAGTTATTTCAAGAAATGGTGATGTTGATTGGCCTGAACCGGTCGCCTGATTTGACTGCTCCGAACTTCTTCCTTTGGGAATACCTAAAAAGCAAGGTTTATGCAAACCAGAAACGTGAGAATTTAATCAAAAATGCGTTCAAAAGGGCTCGCATTTGTGAGACTTACAGATGCGGACATTTCCCGGATATTGTATTCCATACATAATTGCCGACATTGAATAAAACATTTGTCAATATAAGATCCATTCTCTTTCATTTAATCAAGGATTATAAATAAACAAAGTAATATACTTTCCCGGCGGACACCCTGTATTTGCTCCGCTCTTTAGCACTCCGTGTCTTAAAAAATAATTTTTCGTTCAAAAGTTAATAATATTTAATCCGTTCTTTAGCGCTCCGTGGCTTAAAGTAGGTTAAGGGTAAAGCAAATCAATATTTTGAATTTGGAGTTGTGAGTTTCAAAGAGATTTGCAGCAGTAAAATATTTTCCGGAGTCGATCTTTACTCCAGCAAATTGTATTCATTGCCTAACATCGAACAGCACAATGGTCGAGGACAATCTGGTTAATTTTTTTATTCTTTGTAGAGCCCCATCACTATTGCTTGCTTTGCAAACCAAGTGTTACTTACAACGTATTTTATGACGCTACGATGCCAATTTGGCCGTTTTTGTTGTTTTGTAAATGTTGTGCTTACACTTCCTTTCCCAGTATACGATGCTTGAATCATGCTACAAGCTACATCAGCCAGTAAGACAAACAGGGCCTTTAGCGTTCTCTGTGCAGATCTACGAGCAAAAAAAAAAACACAAAACCTTGTTTATCGAAATTGAAAAGGTCACACTAAATTATTCTAGTAATCGCCCCTCCGTACTTTAAAGGTGGGTATTAATTAGCACACAACATACCCACTCAGGACTATAAAAAAAAAAACACCCCATCATCCTGTCCCCTGCAATTTCTCTTTCACAGTTCGCTTTATCTCTGCAAAAGGATACAAATTATGCTAGGTAAAGGATAGCGATGACAATTCAAAAGACAAAAGACACAACACAAAGAAAATACAATTAAAATCCCGAATTAAAAAAAAATCCTAAAACATTTGGGACATTAAAATGAGCGTTCAAATTGAAAACGAATTCAAATTGAGGTTCACGGACCGAGAGAGCAGTCTGTTTTATTTAATTTTTTTTCTGTTTCTATATTTGTAGCAAGGGTTGGTAGAAAAAAAAAGGATCAAACTCAGCAAATTGAAATTAGTAAAAAACGAGTGCAAAGATATAAAAGAAAAAATGGAACAAACTGAGGTTCTGTGAGGGTGGGTTTTAGAACTCAGCAAAATTAAAGTTTCCCAATTAGCAGACGTGCTAAAAAAAAGAACGCCATCCGCGAGAATGTGAGTGAGCAAGACTGGAGAAGAACTTTTCCCAGAAATTAAACAAAAATTCGCCCAACAAAATTTCCACAAAGGGAACTTCGTGTTGATGGAGGATTTGGGTTTTCATGCACTTTTGCCACCCACACCCCGTTATGTGAAGTGGTAATTCTGTTCTGTTGGCAATAATGACTGCAAGCAAGATATGTACTTGAGGTAGGTCAGGACTGGAATCCCGAATAAAAGGAAAGTTTAAGGAGAATATAATTCATGATTTATATCAAAGCGTGCACACACATATCCTTGGCATACTGAATTTTTATTTTTTTTTTCATTCATTGTGTGTTTTTTTTTTTTTACAATATGGGTGGTGGCGCTTTTCAGTGGGATTGTTGAATTTTCTGTTTATTTATTTTTTTTAGCTGGTGTTGCTGTCAGAGTTGGTTTACAACGGTTGAGAGAACAGATTTTTCGGTTTTGTGTGCGGTGGAATTTTTTCCACCGGCTGCAGAGTTATTTTATTCCCAAAATGTAATTGAAAGATGTTATTACTTTCAAAAAAAAAAAAAAAAACATTTTCGTATACATATATTATGTGTATTTACTAGTCCTTGTGGATGGCCTAAATATGGTGGTTTGCTTTACACCAAGTTGGTTATAAAAAATCCCTTTTACACGTTCAGTACTGATTGAGTTGCAATGCAGATGTGTGGTTGATGTATGGGTTTATGAAGGTCCTGTGTTGGCGCTTTTGAAGGAACCATCATGGCGCTTTTTGAATGAATGGATAGTTACATTTTGGTAATGCTTTCAGGATTTTTATTTTGTATATGTGTGGTGAAGAAATTAAGTACATGCATGCATCAGCGCAATATGCACCACAAGTTTGTCATATTGAAACACTGCTGGTTTAATAACATGTAGGTAGTAAGACCTGGACAGCTCAGTGGCGCGATGGTTAGTGCGATGAACTGCCGCGCAGAAGGTCTGGGTTCGATTCCCAGCCGTAGCAGCACCTAAATGATTTTTGACTGGCCCTCCTCTCGTGATGTTCTTACAAATCATCCGAATAGTATCAATTGTCTAGAAAAGCTTATCTCAAATTCGCCATTCGGAATCGCCATAAAACAGGAGGTCCCACCATTGTGCAAGAAGTACACACGCACAAAAGGTTGGTTGAGAGAAAGCTCGGCCCTGGGTACTAAAGAGCCTTTTGCGCCAAAAATTTGTATTTTTTTTTTGTAAAACCTGGTGTTTTTAGAAACGCGTTTTCTGAGTTGAATGGTTTGTATCAAATCGTTTAGCCGGCTAGACACATCCAGTTTTAACTTTCCGGTTTGAACGTGTGTATGATAAAGTTGTCAATTTTTTTGACCTGAGCAGGCGGTCGGAGAAAAGTCGAAAATTCAATCGTTTTGCCTGTTCCGTCCGCCTGTTATTAGAAAAACCGGAGCGTGTGTAGCATCTGGCATTCATGCCGTCAGTTTAAAATGAAATTTACATGTGCGGAGACGGTAGATGCCGTGTTTATCGAACGACAAAAAACACACAAACTGATTGGCCTCATATATTTACCGAAGCGTGTGAATGCGCTATGGCGGTCCGGTAAAACTGAACAGGCAAACCGGACTGTTAAAACTTCGTGTGTGTAACCGGCTTTAGTTGGCATATGTATAGATTCGACTGTTCAAATTTTTCGTATAGTATAGTAAAGTCATTAACACAAAAATGAAAGTATTAATACAACTAAAACGGTTTGCGATACAGATATCCTACTTTTGTGATGATAAATAACGATCGGTAGATAATATACGCTAAATATCTCTAAATGACAATTTTTGCAGATACGCCACGTGTTTGGAACGACGAAATATTTTGTTTTCTGTTAAACCGTCCTTGATACACGAATACTTCCTTAATTGTTTACCAAATGTCCCTGTTTGTGTTTCGTCGTAATTTCATTTAGTTCGAATTTGTCTACTTTACCTACCCCGATGACCTCGAAGCACGTCAACTCACTATTTGCATGACAGTTTTAGTTATTCAGCGAGATCATTCTTCATTCGAAATGTACCTGAAGTAGCTCGACTGTTTCTGAAATCGTTTCAGAGCAGATCCGTTGGAACCCAGAGAAGAAATCAACTGTCATATGGGTGAGTACGTTCAGGCAAGCCGCGACTGTGACAAGACGCAGAACTTTCTTTCCCCTATGAGTTTTTTTTTTAAATCGTTTATATCAACCGCCCGTCATTACAAGATCTGATGGCGAACATACTGTATTCCTAGTACGGGACAAACGTAAGAAATTGGCTTCACCTACCAGATAAAAGTAACTTGTAATGCTGCTGCAACCTGTATGTGTTACTCAGCTATTCGTTGCAACCACCAAGATGGACGCTCCGAATGTTTTATTTTAACATGAATAAGCCTACCGGCGGAACCACCGGTCATATACTTTGGCTAACTTACCAATCCATCTAAAGAGAAGTTCTAAATTATTCCCTGGTATATAACTATATAACTGAGCTCCTGAAACCATTCCCAGATGTGGGTTTAAAGATCTATCTTTAACCTCTATTCCTATATTCAAAAACTCTATAGGAAAGAAAAAATAAATATATTTCAGTGAAGGCATATAAAGAGTCTCAAACTTAGCTTCTCCATTCATTTCTGTGTGTCGAGTCTTATCACTTAACTTTTAAGTCTTTCTTATTCAAATTGTTAAAAAAAAAATTAATGTGTCATACATTCTATCCTTAAAGAATACCAATCTACCTAGATTAATGCAAACGTAAAACGTTCCTTAAGCCAACACCCATCCACTCTAATATCACAAGTCACTAAGCGACAGGTGCTCTTAATATTTCATACTTTCTTCAATCTTCATAGATTACACCCTACACACACCGTAATCAATTCATAATCCGATCCTTACAGGACAAAAATGAAGAAAATGTCATCTTTCTGCAAATGGTAGATAACCATTTCTCGGGATTGGAAACGAATTAGGTATCTCGCCATCCGTTCACGAATCAATATCTTCATCTGTACATCGTACAGTGTATGCCACCACCTACATGCATTTATAAATCTTACGATAAAATGAATTGAATGCATTCAGGCATTGAAGCGAAAAATCAATTGATCAACGATATCCACCCACTGCAACCACCAATACATTAGAATACGGATATGTTAATACCATCGCTGGTGGAATAGATAATCGTTTATCCTTGCGTTTTTCGATTTTCTTCGTTCGTCCTCCGTGCTTGGCAGAAACCAACAAAAAAAATGAGTAAAGGAGAGAAGACTCAATGTCGGTGGTTACAAATCAATTTTTTTTCCTCGGCCCCCTTAAGGGATATTGACACACATGCCATTCGGAAGGCAATATGATAGGGAATCTGAAAAAAAAAAGAAAATCTCTGATGGATTGTGTTATGTTCGGGATGCAGGTGAATAAGCATGGGGAATAGAAAATCCCCAGCTAACATTGGCGATGTAAAAGTGTAGATATATATGTGTGGGGATTCACTCTTCATTTTTTTTTCAAATTTATCCTCACGGATTTTTTTTTTTTTTTTTAGATGGATGTACTAGTACTTGTATCGGTTGTTGCAGCAGGATGGATGTTGCCAGTGTGTGTCTTAAATATTTAAAATTGAAAACGTTAAGCAATCGGTGGTGGTTGGTTGAATGGGAGAACGCATGATTGAAGGATTTATTGGTGGGGGCTTATGTTTATAAAATGTTCTGAATAAGTGAGTTGTCAATTTTTGGGGGTGGGTAAAACACTCCCCGCTCACAGACAAATAACATTTGTCTTCATTTTTGTCATTTGTGGGACATGCTTTTTACTTACTTAACTTAAGTGGCGCTACAGTCCGGAATGAACTTTAGCCTCAACCATCATGCCTCTCAATTAAGCCCTGTCCTAAGCTAACTGCTTTCATTTGCGCACTCCAAGTTGGGACATTTTGTAGGCACATTTAAAACTGTTATTGCAAATGGTCGTACTAATGATTGAATATATATTTTTATTGAAACAAGTAAAAAGTGAATATTTGCGTCAGTCAAATTCAGAGAACTTGAAGGAGGGTATGGTTTCTGATTCAATTGAATTGTGCTAGCTGCATATATTACAATGTGGCTGAGCCTTCTTCCGAAGAAAAGAAAAAAAATACTAACAGACGAAAAGTGCCATTTCCTCAAGATCGTAATTGCGGGTAATATGGTCCATTCAAGAGTTCCAATTTTCAATGACCCTTTCAAGATTTCGAGTGGTATTTTTCCAATGATGCGAGTAATGCTGATTAGTTTCTCAATCATAACCGCCTTGTTGATGCAGACTTTGTCCTTTCCATAGCCCCAAAGGAAAAGGCTATAGATCACATGATCTTGACGGAAAAAGCGTAAAAAATCTATTCACTGCCTTATTCTCACAATAAAGCTATGGCTTCAACGGCTGTGTTGCAAGTAGTGACGTCGTGTTAGAACCATGCTGCTCAGTAGTTCCTCATCTTGATGATTTTTTTGTAATAAATTGTAATCGGGGTGTTTGATTTTAGCCCAAACACAGACCTATTCTATTTCACTTGTTGTGACTTTTCATAAATTGATTATTTTAGTGGATAATGTTAAAGTAACGGTTATGACTTTTACAACAGCTTATCAATTATTTTTAATGAAAGTTTTAACAGAAAATTGTTTTATTTTTCAATGATAAATTTTTATTTTTCTGAATCGTAATTGCATGTTATAGTGCTTACACACCGAATCGAAAACTTAGTTTTCGGCAAAAAGTTTTTGAAAACCACTTGTGCTTTTAGGCCAAACATTGACCAGGTTTCGTTTGACATTTGAATCAGGTCAGCTTTGATACAAGCTGCAAATTTGTGTGTGAAAGTACTCCTCGTCTTCCACACACCAAATCTTCATCATTTTAATTATTTTTTTTCAATTTCCAGTTGAAATTAAATGAAAAGAATACATTTTTCTTGACAGCGAGTTCATCAGCTGTTTTGTGGGACGTGTGGAACACATGTAGAACGTATGAAAAGGTGTGTTTGTTCCAACAACCTTCAACGAGATGACGTCTGCGGTTTGTTTTCGAGAAGGTTACGGCGTAACCTACTATTTTTTAAAAATTGCAAATGTATGGGAAAACTTCGGTTTTCGATTAAGTTTTTTGCGAAAATTTAGTTTTTGGTTAGGTGTGAAAGCACTATTAATGAAACCAATTCGTTTTCCAATTTCTGGTTAATCTATTGTATGATTACCTCTAACCTGAGGCATTGTAGTTCAATGTGATTTGAATAAAAATAAAAAGTGAATAAAAAATAAAAAAAAAGAATAAATTTTTAATGATTGCTATAAACATCTTAACAAAACCATTTTAAGTTTCGTAATATTTCGTGTTCCCATGATGTTTGTCAATAATGCCAACAACTAAGTGCCTTATAGACGTAGCCATTAAGGCAAACGTGTTTCTCATCATGCCTAGGAAAATGTTGATTTTCGTAATACATCTGAATAATCTTTCAAAAAAAAAACACAATTGGCAATAATTCTTACCCTAAAATAGTACCTCTTACGCATTTAACTATACTATTAAAATAATCATCGGCACACGTGAAAATCCAATTGTCAACTCTTTTACACTTCTGAGGAAAGTTCACTAAGTAAATTACCCTAAATTTTCGCGATTGCTACATTTACTCTTTTATGAAAGTCGACTAAGAACGACTTACAACGAAACCGATGGTCATTAGGAAAACACTCGTATGCTAATGACTTTAATTTCATCGGCGGAACGCAAGTGAGTAATTATGCAAGTAGTATTATTTAGTCGTTCATATCATCAAATGATGTGGACGTATTTTCCTGAGTTCTGATTTTGACAGTGACTTGAAAAGTACTTCAACACAAAATGGAACCTAAACTCGCGTCATGCAAACTACCCACTGAATCCAATTTGGAGCAATGTGTTGCACTATGTTCAACAATTTCTTGAGAATGTTGGAAAATGTTGGCTGCAATATTTCTAATATGGAATGACTTGCAACGCTCCTTCCGTCAGCAAATCAAGTCTTAGATGTAGTCCAGGCACGGGCGACGTGGTCAAATAACCAAATAAATTTGGATACTTTTTAAAACTAACATGCAAAATGGATGGGCCTTCATTTAAACGACTTTAGCAGGAGCTGTATGAACGAAGACGTAGAAGAAACAGTAGTTCACCCTCTTTGTGACTGCCCAGCTCTATCAAACAGAAGGAAGCTTCATCTCGGAGCGTACTTCTTTCAAAATCTCCATCGATTTAACAAAAACGGGAGTGAAAAGTCTCCTCTTTTCATTGATAGCTTAAATTGGTATGTGCATGTGCATGATAATGTGCCTCTAGGGATACGAGAAAGAACTGGCGAAAGCTGGTGATCGTTGGACCAAACGGACAGCCACTGGCGAGTAAAAGTGTAGTAAAGTACCTTGGCATCTGGTTAGATCAGTATCTATATTTCGGAAGACATGTAGATGCTGCTCTGGCTAGAGCTAGGGGAGCATTTGCCCTGACAAGACGATTGTTTTATAGCAGTCGTCTTGACAGCAGGGTGAAGGTGATTTGCTACATGGACCTCATTAGGCCGATGATTGCCTATGGGTGCCCGGTGTGGTTCAACGTTGCCCCATCTCAAATGGAAAAGATACGGGTGTTTGAGAGGCAGTGTCTGAGGAGCTGCCTTGGACTTCACAGAACACCAGTATCTGACTACACAAAATACTATTCTAACCAGGTCCTATACAACGGGGCCAACATAAACCGAATAGACAATTTTCTGGTAAAACTCATTCGGTTTCACGCTGCAAGAGCAATGGCTTCGAACAATAGTCTCATATTTGGGGCCTTCTATCCCAATGATGAATATTTTGAGAGTGCGCGTTTAAGCGGCTTTATTCCGCCCGAAGCTTTCCTATATTTGGATAGTCGAGGGCTGATACAGGATAGATCGGCGCTTCCGCTAATCTACCACGTCTTCCGACGAACTGTGGATAGGCGGCTCCTGTACGACCGAGACGTCGTCACTCAGAGCGGAGGAGAGCGCCTGCCGTTCAGCAGGAGTGTGTCCGATTGGGACCGTCGGAGTAGGTTGCAACAGGAGAACCTGTTGTGGTGGCTAACGTAGTTATAGTTAGTTTTGACTTTTGAAAAGATATGGCCGACTTGCATAGTTGTTTAGGTTATGTTAAGGGAAACAGTCGTGGTGGCAAAAAAAAAAAAAAAAAATATTATCAAAATGCTTGCTGTGGCTGTTCTAGTTTTTAAGTTTAATTTTTTATTTAGTTAGATGTAAGTAGTTTTAAGTAGTTTAAGTTAGTCGATAAGTAGTTTTAATTAGCATGTAAGTTTAAATTAAAAAAAAAAGACAAGAAACCAAGTTTTTCTCAAATGTTTCTTGGTAAACATCATTTTATTACTATTAGATTTACTTATTAGAAGGGCATTAGAATTTAGTTGTTATCATTTAATTTAGGGTGCCCGCATAGGGCCAGTAAGTTATTTAAGTAGTTGATAAGTAAGCTAGTTTTTTATGAATTTTTGTCTAGCATGTAAGTTAGTTTTAAGATAAAGTAAAATAAAAATGAATATAAAAAAAAAAAAAAAAAAAAAAAAAAAAAAAAAAATCGTTTTCAACGACCGCTTGCTCGCTGGTTCACGAGTCGTTGCTGGCATGCTGGTTCCGGCTTTCTGCTCGTCACAAAAATCATGCCAGTCTTGTGGCAAAAAGATGATTATTTGCCTGCCAGAAAATTGTCTTACCCACCCTACCTTGACCTCCATACTCGCCTCGAAGGTCCTCCTTGTTGACCATTAAATGGTTGCAGATTCCTCCACTTTAATGCAGTCTTTAAAAAAAAAACTAAACCAAATGAATTTTTTTAAATTAATTATTTTGTCTTTTCGTCTGATTAATTTCATAAATAATTATTATTTGAAGAGATAGCAGAGATATGACAAAGCATACAATATGCGTTTTGCTTGCGTTTGCGTATATTTACTTAATCTGTAACCAGCCCAAAAATATCATATTCAATGTAAAGGCACTTCAAACCTTCCGACAAAACAATTTCACAACATTATTATTCAATTACACCAGGATCCCATTTCAGAACCATTCAGCAGAACCATCAACATTCTTCTTTATAAATATCAGAAAGGATTAAATACACCTCGTTCAAAACAATGGGGTTTTAAAGTCCCTTACAAAAATACAGCTTGTCCTAGGTGATATGCCATGTTCCCATCCCCCCCTCTGTCTGTCTGTTTTTTTTGTTTACATAATTTTTCTTTCGAATTTTGCTTATCATTTTCATCATATCCATTCGTAATACCTCGCACCATGTGATAAAGAAAAATTACAAAGAGCACTTTAGTGTCATTTTGTTCCACGTAATCACTTAATTTAGGGTCATAAATATCCCTCATAGTCTTCATATTAAAACCGCACAGTAAATTGCTTTGGCTGCGCAGAGCTACCTACAGAGTAGGGCTACCTCCTGAGCAGGAGAAGGATAAAGTCGTATACATTTTACTTCACCCTAGATGAGGGGCACGATGGATAATTAGAAGATTATTATGTATTGCCTCTAGATGTTTGAGGATGTCGGAGGGTTAAGTTGACATTTTGTTCTTGTCGGTCTTGTAATTAAATGTCATAAATTTATTTGAAGCCAGAGTCTTAGTTTTTTTTTTAAATTTTGCATCCAATAGCGTTGATTAAACACGTGTTTTTTCTATTGTCTCTAAAAAAAACAAGGGTGCATAAAAAAAAATAAGGACATCTTGCCATTTGACGACATAAAGGACGAGGTGAATTTTTTATTTCCTTCATAATAGAGAGGGTTTTTTTTACGATAGAGCTACCTAATAAAGGACTTAAAATACATCATTTCGAGAGGCAAGTCGAGGCAATAAAACAAATTGAGAACGTGATATTGTTACATTGATCGTAAAAGCGGGACATTAGGAGGTTTGATGGAGTTGTTTTGGAAATGTCGTTAAGTCAAAGGGATTCGGGAGGTATTTATGTGCGTAAACGAAATAAATTTAAAGAGGGGACATTTTTAAGGTTTCGTAATTCAGACAGACAATGTCAAACGAACCGATGCAATGGCCTTATTTGATTGACATATGACATTGCTTTAGAGTTTAGACTTTCAATTTTTAGCAACGTTAAGTTAGTTAAGTGGACTTTCATATACATTTTTCTTTTTTTATTGCGATACTAGAGAAATTCCTTCTTAAGATTAGTACTGGGGCTAATATTGAGTACTGTTTCATATTCGCTTTCATTTTCACTTGATGAATCCAGCATCATTGCAATATCGGTTTTCAAACATGGCTTATAAGCCGTACCGGACGTCCCTGGTTGTTCGTGTTCGGTTTCTTTAGTTTTTTTTTTTTTTTAAAGAAATCTCACATTTTTATGCTTTTAGCCTTTTATTTCGGCCTTCAATATTTCATCTTTTATATTTTCTTCGGTCATTGGTTTGAAAAATTTGTGCTTAAAGTGAGTGTCTACTACAATTCATTTGCGATATCCCCCCTCTGGATATGGCAAATAAATTGTCGTGCTTTAATGAAGAAAATGTTGCATATACTTCAGTCCTCAGAGTCTTGACTGCCAGCCGAATCAGATCAGGATCCTGTAATAAAGGATGATCCATTTCGAAGTTCCCTACTTTTTTAAAGAAAAAAACACAGAAAATTCAAATTTAATGGAGAATGTTTATTATCATTTGAAAGAACATTCTTTGGCATTTATTTTTTGAAGATTATGTCTATCAAATGTTGGCCGTTGCTACGTCGCAGATGGTCCATCCGTTGAGTCCAATTTTCGATCACTCGTTCGAGCATTTCTACTGGTAACTGGCGAATGACACGCATGATGTTTTCCTCCAAGGCCTGAATCGAAGCGGGTTTGTCGGCATAAGCTTTTGACTTTACATATCCCCACAGGAAAAAGTCTAACGGTGTGATATCACACGATCTTGGTGGCCAATCGACCGGCCCAAAACGTGAAATTATGTGCTCACCGAACTGTTCTCTCAATAAGTCCATTAATTGATGCGATGTGTGGGAAGTGGCGCGAAACACATTCCTCACAGAACGTGAATTTTCATAATAAAGTTGAACAATTTGTAAACGTTGTTCACGCGTAAGTCTTTCCATTATGAAATGCCAAACAATACTAAATAAAAATAACATGACAGCATGACACGACTCACACGTGATCTGTCAAAAAAGGCTATTGAAAAAAGTATCTCTACTTGGATCACCCGTTATTGCTAAATGGTAATTAATTTTTTTTTGTGAGCAATTGATTTAATGGAATCACAGATGATTTGAGAGTCTGAGAGCTGCTAAATTCCCGTGACGCTTCTTCAAATAGTCTAAACAGTTCAACACAGCATTCTATGATTTTCCATTCTTCCGGCAAAATTGGATCCATATTACTGTCGTGAATGTTAAGGTGGCCATGGCTCAGAGGAATGCATAGTTGACTGCTAAGCCAAAAAGCGGGTTCAAGCCCCAGCTTCTCCTCATCTGTGCCACGTAGGTTTATCTTATATAGCTTTCCTTCTATGTGTCTATCTGTCTCCCTCTCTCTCTGTTGTATTAATGTCTTGCTCTGTCCCAGCCTATGGCCTCAGTCGCTGTTATGTGTCTGTAGCTCGTGGCATTCATGTGCGAAGTACTGTGATGGCAATGTCAATGTCAGTTAACTGTCGTTAATGTAAAGACATCTTTTACCCTTAAAAATCGCTCAAACATGTAAAAGGTACTGTTCCATCGCGTTACACAATCTTGGAACACTTTGAGATGCGGTGGGTATATGTACTTACTTGGGCCCTGAAAATAAGCAAGAGCTGAACGAGAACTCGGGCTTACAAGAAATGTAGACCTTCCAAATGAGGGAAGATTTTTGTATGTAAATAAATACTACATGAGCTACGAAATTGCACTGGCATTGTTGCAAAGCAAGCCCCATGTTGTTGACACACCAATGTTAAAAAAAAAAACAAAACACAAATATCCAACAAGATGTCCAACTTGCTGACTTTTCCAGAGGAAATATGGTTTCATTTGAAATAGAACGACACTATGGCGTGCTAATGCTCTCCACCAAACATGGCCTGAAATCGTAAATTGCATCAACCAATCAACCATAGACTAGTACAAACCCAACTACAGATTCAAGGCGTCAAACAAGGAGATTCTTTCAAACCAGCTGCGAAACTTGCCTACAACACGGGGAAATCGAGAATAGATTTAACCGATCAGATTGGTTCATAAGCCTCTAGATATCGAGTGGAAGTGTTAACTCGGCATAGAGCTTTTATTGTTGGAATTGTCAACTCATTAATGTTATGCAAACATGCTACAAAATCCAAAATTAACATCCGCAAATTTAGGGAACTGCTGGTTGCTGAAATTCTGTATACAGCCCCGATACGCGTATCACAAAAGAACAAAAAACACCACTTCTTGAATCTAACATCTACAGATGGAAACAAAATTTGAAGGAAATGCAAAATCTGTTACACTAGGATATGACAAAGGAAGTGAAACAGCGATATATGCTCCGACCAGCCTCAAATGAGTCGCAGGACTGTTGTAATTCAAAATTCTAAACTAACTCTAAAAGACACTTACAGTTATATCTGATTCCTAATATTTTCTTCCTTTCAATTATATTTTTAGTTTGAGCTAAGGTCTTCAAAAAAATATTTTATAATTTTATAAATTATTATAAAATTGAGTTTTTTTTCTAAAATTATTTAATGTCAGTTTTTCCCAAACTGTGGACATAACACATTAAATATTCCGATTTGCTCAAACCAAAATTTACTCACAGTGAGAACATACCTGGCTATCATATTTTATAGCCATGGTGCCCACGGAAATACCACTGGCTATCACATATGATACGGGCTCAGTGGCGCGATGGTAAGTGCGATGAACTGCCGTCCAGAAGGCCTGGGTTCGATTCCCAGCCGTAGCAACACCTAAATGATTTTTCACTGGCCCTCCTCTCGTGATGATCTGACAAATCATCCGAGTAGTATCAATTGTCATGAAAAGCTTCTCTTAACTTAGCCGTTAGGATTCGGCATAAAACAGGAAGTCCCGCCATCGTGCTAAGAAGTACACACGCACACATGAATGGTTGTGAGAAAAAAGCTAGGCCTTGGGTACTAACGAGCCTGTTGCGCAATCATTTTTTTTTATAATCACATATGATAGACGTGGGAGTCAATGTGTTAAGTGGCGCTACAGTTCGTGTCGTACCTGGGCATCAACCAAAATGTTTCTTAACTCAGGATGACAATTAGCTAGCCAGCTTTTCGGTTGCACATTTCAAATTAGTTTGTCGGTTGCTACATCAGACGGTGTAAAGTAGACCGGTGCGGTATCAATCTTAGCTTTATTCCAATTAACCATAATTCGAAGGAATAAAGATCAAAACAGTTCGATGGATACTCACTATTATGTAACACCTGCTTTCGAAAAATATTTAGTGAATTGTAAACGAACTAAATTCATATATTACGGTACGATACGTTAGTTCAGACAATACCCCGTGAAATAAGTTTTCTCCTCCTTTCCATCAAAGGTCCGCGATGTGCCAAAACCCTAAAGATATTCGTAACTCTTCAAGCTTTCAAAAATTATAACTAACAATAAACTTGAAACACAGTTTCAAGTTGGAGCACAGTTTAATTATGTAAAATGTGTCGCTAGACTAACCCCTTGGTTGCCTTTGAGAACAAGCGTATTTATACGTCAAAGCTTATGTGCTATTCAAAGCAATCTCTGAACTACCCTGCGACGTTGAGCTTCAAGTTTATCAGTTGTTAAATTCCCTATCCTCTTACAAACACAGTTACATTCTTCGTGTGATATTTACAACTACCAGTTTACAAAGTCACTGTCACACACTTGATAAAAAAAAATTCACAAGGCCATGCTTACACCTTATGCCAGTAAATTTATCAAAAAAAAATTTCACAATTCGCCATTGTCGTGTCAAGCTTTACTCATGTCCTTGAAAACTAGAGTTAACAATCAAAACAAAATTTAATGCGGCGAACACAACTCGCCCACAGTCCTCCCCAAGGGCAGCCAAGGAAATCTCCTTACAACTGCTGGCAAATCATCTGTCTACAGAATTTTGAGTGTGTATATCTCCCAAAACCGGTGCCACTGGTAGAGAGTAACAATGTTTCATGCTAATGCTAAGTACCCACTTAAGTTGCTCAAGGATTGTCCGTTCGTGCATTACACCATCCCCTTGCAATGAAAAGGAAAGAATTTTATTTTAGCTGCAAATGCATCACGAACCCCTAAATTAAGCCAAACACAGTTTAAAAATCTGTTTTGTTGTGTGTGTTGTTTTATTTTTCTTCGTACACCGTTGTGTTAACCCTCCCATTTATGAAACTGGGCAAAGGAACTTTGGAAAAATAAAAAAATACTTTTAACTTATATAAAAGGACTCTGAGGTGCTTCTACTCCGCATCCTCGTCTTCCTACTTTTATGCGCTATGTTGGCTTAAATACATTTTAAGCCAAGGACGACTTCCTCATTTCGTTGTGATTGTGTGTTGTCTTGTTGTTGATGTTTCTGCTGGAATTTTGTGTATCGTTGGTGTCCTTTTTGTTTTTTTTTATTTGCTCCTATTTTTTTTTAAGGGACTGCACTGTTTGGTTGTTATTTCGTACTCTAGGTATATATATGTCTGTATGTATATTTTCATATTTAAATCGTCCCTTGTTAAGCACATCTGTATATGCGCTTTGCCTTTGCTCTTCGGTTGTTGTTTTGTATTTTTTGCTTATTTTTGTTTCGCATTAAATTGAAAAGAAGAAAGTATATCGCTGTTTTTATGTGCCATCTCGGAGCGAAGGATTCGCTTTTTTCGCCTGGCTTTTGTTCGGCTCCATGAATGGAGACATGATTATGTACGACGAGAATGATAGAAAGAGCCGGGAAGGACTTGGGCAAACAATTTGACGAAGGTGAAATGCGATCCTTCGGGGCGATGACAAACGCGAGTGAGTGCGAGCTGCACAAAAAGTACACAAATATGTGCGCCAAGTGAAATAATGTATTGTTGCAGTTGACAGATTGTTGATGTTTCTATTCTTTGGAAGGAGAGTAAGCAAGGAGTGAGAGAGTGAGAGAGCGAGAGATTTGGAGATGATGAAATGGAGGAAATTTAATGAAAAGCTTAACAAAGGAAGATTTCGAAGGAATTTCATCTCTTGGAGCTGAGAAAATTACATGTCTGTAAGAAATTGGTAAACAACTTTCGTCCTTTTTTTTTATTTCAAAAGTAGGTAAATGTATTTTGATCTCCTTTTGTTGAAAAGGAATTTGGGACTTTTACTAGGTTTTTGGGCTTTGAGGTTGTCATTCCCGAGATTAGAATGTCAACGTTGGTTGATTCAATCTTTTGAGGTAGGCTTGCTTTTCAAACGAAGTATAAGTATGAGGGGTTACATATTTGGATGCTGTTATGTAGGTACTGTGATTATTGTTATAGGATCTCTTTTTTAAAGTTATATGTCTTTGGTCTCGCATACATATTAAAAGTGACTCAAGGAATTTTGTGAATAGGATTCAGTGGTCTACCCCAACCCATTCTCTGATAGGAGACTATCTTGTAAGCAATTTATTTATTATCTATGATTTAGATGGCAGATTTAAGGAGAAATATGTTGATGCAAAGGGCTCTAAAGGACCAAAAAAAACTTTGGATGAAATTTACTGTCATTGGTAGAGATACACGCTCATCCTGCCAGGGACTCTGGCTAGTTCGGTCCCTACGAAGTTTCCTGAAGTTAAGCGCGTGGGGGTTGAGGGCTCAGTGGCGTGTAAGTTAGTGCATAGAACGTCCGAATTCGATTATAAGCCGTACAAATACCTTGATGTTTTTTCAATGGCCCTACCCAAATATGTTGATGCAAAGGGCTCTAAAAATGTGACTTTTGTTAAGGAACAAATACACGTCAGATGAGACGTATAAGCCCGTAACCTACAAACGCGTTATTCTAGTTAGGTCCCTACGAAGTTTCCTGAAGTTTTACTCAAGTGGGTTGAGTTGCTCAGTGGCGTGATAGCTGGTGCGCAGAAGGACCGAATTCGACTATAAGCCGTAGATACCTTAATGTTTTTTCCATGACCATAGTCTTCCGATGATCTGATGACTCATTTGAGAAGTATCAATTGTCAACTTAAGTCCTAACGAGCCTGTTGCTCCAGATTAAGTGATTGGCAAGTGAATGGACGCAATTCTTCAACTAACTCGTAGAAAAAAATCCCAAAAAAAAAAAAAAAATGTGGACATCAACGTGACCGTCCTTTACTGCAAATTACATATTCCGCAAGAAAATCAAATTATCCACAACAATAAAAGGAGCATGTACGAGAAACCTCAGGTGCCATTATGGTTGCACTAGTGAAATTCGGATCCTTCTATTCAGATATAGCCCTACCATTAAGAAGCAAGAAGAAAGTCGAATAATATTGATGCAATAAAATTCTTTGGCATTTTCTGGGATTGGTTTAAGTAGGATCATTTGGACGAACGGCACAGACAGTTCCATAACGTACACTAGCGGACGAGTAATTTTTTGCTGTTGATTTTTATTAGTCCACTATTATTTACATTTGAGAGTAAACTTATTATATGCTAGGATTATGGATAAATTATTAAATTGGCGGGACGCAACTGGCTATATAATTTTAACATCTAGATATTGTGTTCGAGCGAGACGTAACAGTTTGCTACGACTATGTCTCCTATCAGTTCGATACGGTTATATCTTCTATTTGTTGTATTTTGTTCCCCTATCCAGAAAGCAGTATAATGCAATTTCATGTTCATATAAAAACGGTTAAAGTCAATGTTGTGGGCTTATAAAGGTTTGAAATATTGAAAGCAGGTCAATATTTGATTCATTGACTTAGGAAACCTAAGTGTATAAATATATGTTCGTCCGAAAGCAGGGCATTCCTAGCTTCGATATTTCTCGTGTTATTCATGGAAAAGACTGTCAATTTTTATTTCGCTTCAAACACGAAAGACAGCATTGTATTGGGTTTTGGAACTTTGTATTTTTTTGTTAAATAGTATTCGACTTCCCTCATTTATTTATGAAGCCCAGGATGGAATAAAAGGTGTTATACCTTGCATTCTTTGTAACACGACGTATCATCATCAATGAAAGTTAGGATTTCCTCTTCCCACATATAGTATCAGTCATATTAAATTTCAGATTTGGTATATTGGGAATATTCCAATTCCAAGAATATGTATTTACTTAATAATAGCTTTTACATTTAATTGGCGCTACAGTCCGGAATGAACCTGGGCCTCAACCAACATGCCTAATGGTGCGCGCCATTTAAGGCGAGGTCTTTCTCTACTGCGTCAGACGTCTGGCTATGAATTGAAGACTGCGAGCCGGAGTATTGGCGTCCATTCGTTCTACATGTCCTAGCCATCTTAAACGTCCAATGCGGAGTTTTTTTTGACCAAGGCTTGTCGCTGTACAGCTCGTCCAATTCGTCGATGTTGTGTGTCCTTTCGTGTTGACAGCATGTACTTCGTCTCGCCCTCATTTACCTAAACCCATTTTTGCCGCTTTCTTCTATATACTAGCAAACGTGGCTATCACATCACGATGGGTCTTACCAATGAAGTCAATATCGTCGGCGTATGTTAGTAGTTGTTCCGATTTTTTTTTAAATTGTGCTTCTGGTGTTGGCTCGTGAGTTTTGCACAATCCTCTCAAGAATCAAATTGAAGAAGTCACATGACAGCGCATCGTTTCCCTAAATCCTTTTATTGGTATCGAATGTGTCGGTGAGGTCGTTTCCGACCGTGATGGAGCAGCGAGAACTCTCCATCGTCATCCTTCACAAACGGACGAGTTTGGGCGGTATATCAAAACTATACATGGCTCTGTATAGTTCGTCTCTATAAATGCTGTCGTATTCGGCTTTGAAATCGATGAATAGGTGGTGGGTATAGATTTCGATTTCTTGGGTTTTTCCCAGGATCTGCCGAAGTGTAAAAATTTGAGCCTAAGACCACATCAATTATGGTCGATGAGGTTGTTGGTAAACGGTTTCAGGCGATCACATATTACGGCAGATAGGATCTTAGTAGGCGATGTTCAGGAGACTTATGCCTCTGTAGTTGGCCCAGTTTAGAGGGTCTTCTTTTTTGTGAAAAAATGATTAAATATGACGGCCAGTACGGGTCCCTAAAGCTATCTTCTCCTTTCATATGAGTGTGTGAAGTTTTTAGTTTTACCACAAAGAAGATGACATCCTGCTTAACGCCGAACAGAATCATTTGAAACAGGAACATTTCGGAGCAATAGTGCCTTCATCGGTGGAATCGCATTTAAATGACTACCACCACCAAAGAGTATAGAACTACATAGAGTGCGCATCTCATACAACGAATATTGCCTATGTGGGGTACCGATATTGGAGTACACATTGCTACCCTAGCATTAAACAACAAACGATCTACGAAATTTCCCCTTTGCACTTATAGCCGCGTCTGAAACGGCTACAAAATTTTTAGCTGTGATGCGTACTCTACGTAGTTCTAAACCTTTTGCTACCACATAGTGGGCTATTTTTTTTGTAGGGTTATGAATTTTCTTCTCTAGAAAGTAAGCAATCTACTGGCCCCGAAGCTATACACTTGTAAGCTTGTAAAAATTGTTTATATGTTGAACAGTCTCTGAACTCTCCGAAACTATCTAGCAGCGGTACGAAACCCATAATCAATTTGTGTATCCTTCGAAACTTCCGACTTAAATTCCTATGTCTTCAAGGCATAGTCATGTGTCCAATAAACTAATAGTCTTTTTATCTCCCCTAAGCACGAAGAAATAGATAATCCTTTTTAATTGGAGTAAATTTGCAGAACTTCCTTATTTCACCCCAATTAGCACCTTTACCTTATCACTATTTCCATAACCCGCAGAAATGGTAACACGCTTTCTATACCTACATGAAAAAAAAAATTGTTGTAATAATTTCCACAATTTAAAAAGCAAATTTCCACTGGTACAGCTCGAAAAGAAGCGGCACTCATTCCAGGCCCTCTCTTGTGGCAGCACCAACCCCAGAGCACAACAGGCAACATTTACGACAGTTCTCGGTGTACTTGTGAACGTTCACCATACACCCCGGTTTACAAGTGCTTGGGGCGAACTCTAATTATATGTATGCAACTTTTTCCCATTTTTTTTTTTTTATAAAACACAAATTTTTGTCCCACATACGTTTTGATAGTTAGCGACGACGACGACAAACGCCCGACTATGCGAAGGTAACACAGAGCAACGACAACGGTATTCAACATTAATTAACACATGCTCAACGAATTGTAATTTTATTGTTCTTGTGTGGTGGCAGCCAGCAGGAGCAGCAGGCATATGTGTGTGTTTGTATGTGGTTCTATGCAAATTCTGTTGATTTTTCCCCAAAGCATAACTTAAACATGAATTGAGGTTGTGTTTAAAGTTGCGAAGCAATTATTTTGTTGCTTTCGCAAAGAAGGAGAGCGAAAGGATTCGATGGCTGGTACCCTTTAAATGGCAAAAGGGATGTGTTATGATTCCATTAGAATGTGTTAACATGACATAATGTCATGTTAGGAACGTTTGGTTAATCAATAATTTTTTTGGGGTAATTATCTGTTATTAGGGTTGATTATTGTATTTGGACGGCTCATTTAGGGATTCAAACATAGCCTTCCTGTGCACATACATGTGTGAAGTTAAATTTTTGCATCAATGAATGGATCCTCCTGTTTAATCCCGATGCCGAACGATGCAAATGTGAGACAATTTTTGTATCCTCTTGAATGTTTGTCAGACTTTCTCAAGAGATGGGGCAGTGGAAAAACCACCTTAACCAAACATGGATCCACAGCGATCCCTTTTGCTCAACACCAGACGTTTCACTAAAGTTCCGGAGAAATTAACGAACCAATACTCCGAACTAACTGAACGGATAGTGGAAAGGCCATCGAAGTCAGACTAGGAGGCAGCCAAAACGGCTACAGAAAAAAAAAATCGAGGATCTAGAGAGGTGTCACCCCAAAAACTATGTTCGCAAGTTATACCAAAGTATAAAACGTCAAAGCCCGGATAAAAGGGTCAAACAGAATCCTGTCGTGATAAAGTAGCACAGATCGTTGTTGAGACACAGTCGATGCTGAGGCACCATAGGCACAATCTGACGTTGTTGACATCATTGGTAGAACTCAACGTGTTGTCAGGGCCACGTTAGCTAGTATGTATATAAAAGGAAGCGGAAACAAAGGTTTAAATGTAAATGAGAGTAAGACTAAATATATGCTGTCAGCTCAAAAGGAAACACAACATCGACGAATAATTCAACAGAACGTCGCATTGACCGATTTAACTTTGAGGTAATACGGGACTTCGTCTACGTAGACAAAAATCTCCGCATTGGACGTTTAAGATGGCTAGGACATGTCGAACGAATGGACGTAGACAAAAATCTCCTCATTGGTCATTTAAGATGGCTAAAACATGTCGAACTAATGGACACCAATACCCCGACTCGCAGTCTTTGATTCACAGCCAGACGTAGGACGCAGTTGAGGAACACCTCCCCTAAAGGGGCGCAAGCAAAAACCGACCTAAACCATCTTGAAGTGCACAACTGGTGCCAGTTAGCTAAGCACCCTGATAATTGGAGATTCGTGTAAGTTGAGGCCCAGGTTCATTTCGGACTGTAACGCCACTGAAGTGCTAAAGTCTTGTGCTATCATAAAGTTAGGCACACAATTCTAATATGTCCCAAGAACCTTTTGTTAAACGTAAAGTCGCGCCTCATTAACAATTCAATCGACTGTATATGTCTGTCTCCGGTGCCTTCGATTCTCAGTTACAAGGTATTGAGGCAAAACCACTGTAAAAATGTGCATATGTGTACTTTTTTTTTAAATATTTTTTTAGACAAATAAAGTACAATCGAAACATGTCTGCTTTAAGGAAATAAATTCACAGGAACATCTCATCAGAGCATCCTTACGAATCGCTTTAAAATATACCAATTAGCAAGTACATAAATCGACTTAACGCTCCTTATGCAGATGTGCTAACAAATCTTGTGCTGCCTCCTGCCTTGCCCTTATTTTAATACTCTCTCACTTGAAAGCCACCCGCACTCACGTCTTGTGCGTCCGGTCGGGGGGCAATAAATTACAACGAACAATTAATACTCGTTGGCAAACAATCTTTAACCAGTATAATCCGCGATTTGTATGCAGTACTCGAAGGGATTATATCACATTATCCGGGATTTCCCTGTGCTGCGAACGCGAGCGCACCATTTCGCGATCCTGTGAGAAATTTATAGCCCCTTGTGATTTATTGCAATGCCCCAGCCGAACTTTCCTGCATCACAACATATCAGTGCATCTTGTTTATTTTATTTTAACCAAACAATTGCACATTCACACCGCACCACATAACGAGACCGCTACCACTAGCGCACCGCCATCACCACTACTACCATAATCATCATCATCATCATCATGGGGGAGTTGCCACCATGTCCTTTGCAAAGCATTAATATTGTGGCAATGCTCCGAACATGGTCTCACTCTCATTAAAAATGCATTATACGAAATAATTGCCTAGGCCGGTGGTGCACTATACCAAAACCACTAACCACGGCATAAGGAGCGAGCACTTATACAGGTGCACGTTAAAAATGTATCGATATGACAAAAGCAAAAAGAAAAAAAAAATATTTTTTTTAATAAAATCCTAGGTATACCTTAACAACATTTACTTACCGGGAAATTTATAGAGTGCAACCTCATTGCAATTAATCTCAATCAGCGTTGATGTTTCATTTGGCAGGCCTGCACATTGGCACATACTATTCAGCGGGCACGCATACAGCATATCTTGTTGATTTACATTTAACATTGGTATGCCCGGATGAGCGGGTGGCGGCGGCTGAGGGCTTCCACCGCCAGATGAGCCATTGGGTCCGTTGGCACCGCCTGCACCACCTGGTGTATGGCCACCCGTCGAAGTTTGGCCCCCAGTGGCTGATGGATTAGTATCGGGACCATTGCCGGTGGCGGTACCACCAGGACCACCGCCACCGCCAGCCGCAAAACGTGCATCGAATTTCCAACAATCCACTGAGGATTTAAACCAATACAGCATCGATATTGAAATTATGATGAGGTTTGGTCGATGATTTTCCATCCTGAAAGCACAAATGTGGAAATGTTTGTTTGTTAGTTAGGACTCGTCAGTAGTCGGGAGTGCGTGGGTGGGTGTAGGTGGTGTGTTTTTAGTTTTCGTGGTTTATCTAAGAGATATTGGATTATACAACTACACGACAACCGGTATAAGGATCCGTATATGGTTTCCGGTCAAAGTCGGACTTAGTTTTCGAAAAACAGAAAATGCAATATTGTGTGCGCTCTGCATCGGCCAATTTGGGGGGCATATCCTGATATACGCGTTGTGGATGCGGAAATTGGAAAATCTGGTAGTGGTTGACCAAAGGATATTTAATAAGTATCCAACGAGGATGGGTATGATACTTTTCGATGCGGAATTTTCAAGCGACTTGCTGATTGAAAATATCATTTCAAATCAAATTGGCATATGCGTTTGACTTTATGCTTGTGCTTGTGTTCAGAAAAGTACAGGTGGGACTAGGCAATTTGATTTATTGCGGTGGTGTCGGATATGTTTGAAATTGGATTTTTGAATGGTCTTTTTAAGTCCATGTTGTCATCGTCATCTTCATCGACATCGACATCGACCTGAAGCTTGAAAGGTTGTGGTTCTTACTTTTAAGATAATTTTTTTCAAGATAAAAGTAAAAAAGTAAAAGTGAAGATAAAAAAGATACATTAACCGATCCTCCTTGGTATTTCATTCCGAAAGTAAACAAACTAATTTACTCCTATTAAATATGAAAACACTTAAACGTATTTTTTTTGGACTAACAACACAACGCGTTTGCATAGTTCTTTGCATTTCAAAATGATTGCGGAATGTCAATAGAAAAATAATGGACGAGCAGCAATGTCGATTGGACAACACCCTTCAAACTGGGGTAAGTTGAATCGATAGATTCATCAGTTCGGCTATGGGGTGTCACTCTTTTGGCAACTAGTCAATTATTAAGCAGCTGACCATTAGCAAAGTTTGTTTTGGGAGACCCAATTCGATCGAGATTTTGAATCTTTTTAGCAAATTATTATATACTGCTACTGTGTCTCTTCATCGAAAGGCCATACATGTTGGTTTTCGGATAACAATTTAGTATAAAATTTTGTTTGATCTTAACAATTTCGGAGAAAAATTCTAACAAGTTTTTGTTTTTTTTTTGTTTTAGGTATGTGCATATGCTGACAATATTTTAAATTGGAACTCGGATTCAATTGATATGAATAAATATAATGTAAGTCTCCTTCTAAAGATCTTGCAAAATAAGCAGTAGGGGTGGCATGCGAACATTGAGACAATTTTCTTTTTTTTAATTACTGCAACTTGTACAGTTCTCAAAATATTAAGAAATTCTATTATGTGTCCATTTATGTCGGCTTTTGCCTTTATTATTGCATATCAAATTTTGTTTTTGTGCTTACGGCATAGAATTGGTGGTTCAAAAAGTCGGCGCACCTCTGGGGCAAGTGCACATACAGTGAGACAGATGATACCCTACAGTGAGACATTCTACTTAAGTACAGGGTGTCCGCCGGAAAGGTATGCTACTTTGTTTGTTTATAATTTTTTTTATTAAATGAAAGAGGATGGATCTTATATTGATAAATGTTTTCCTTCATGTCGGCAATTATGTATGGAATACAATATCAGGTAAATGCTCGTCTCTGTTAGTCTCACAATTACGAGCCCTTTTGAGCACATTTTTCATTACATTCTCACACATTTCACGCGGAATATTTTGTTTGAGTTGCTCAAGCGTTTCTGGTTCGTTTGCATAAACCTTGCTTTTTAGATATCCTCACAAAAGGAAGTCCGGAGCATTCACAATTTCTAGAAATAACTTGTGGAAAGGGGTCTCGCAGTAATTTCATTGTTATTCTGGCTGTATGCGATGTGGCACCGTCTTGTTTATACCACATGTTATCCAAGCCCAAAGCATGCAATTGTTTTCAATCACATCACGATATCGCTCCCCATTCACAGATACCGTTTCGCCGTTTTCATTTTCAAAGAAGTAAGGTCCAATGATTCCTCCTGACCAAATTGCACACCAGATTGTAACTTTTAATGGCTGCAAAGGTGACAGGTGAATAATTTGAGGGTGTTCCATTGCCCAGAACCGACTATTCTGTTTATTCACATATCCATTCAAATGAAAATGTGCCTCACTCATTATAATTTTTATAATTTTGAAAATTTCATGAAAATCGGGGGTTGTCACTGGCTAGCTGTAACATCATATTGGCATACGAATGGCGGCGTAAATGGTCTTGTGGAAGAAGCTCTTGTGTTAACTGAATCGTAAATGGAAACAAATCCTTGTGCAAAATTGTGGCCAAAGTTGTTCTTCGACTACCAAGCTCCTGAGCTCGGCGTCGAATTGAGATTGATTGATTGTTTTGAACACTTCCTTGAGCAGCAGTAATGCTTTCAGCCGATCTTGCAGTACGTTGTGGAACATGCTTGGGCCTATAACCTACAGACCCTCTTTCTTCGAAATCATTCACAACACGATAAATTGTGCGTTTTGTTGGCACGTTGTTTCTCCCAAAAATTTTACGTACCTTTCTCATCGTCACAGTAATCGACGATTGATTTTCTATGAAATGTTTTAACTATTAAAACACGTTGGTTTATAGAATATTTTTCCATAATAAATTTGCCACGTTTCAACATCACGACTGCCAAATATGAACTGTCAAGACTAATGTTTACCAAAATGGCGGCAAGACAAACGTGCATTTAGGTTTTTTTTTATTAGGTTTAGCTTAATTTTGCTTTGTATTTCGTTTTCTATGAATAATTATTAATAATAATTAAGTCTTGAGGTCAGAAAAATGCATATTTGGTTGGTTGTCTTGATGCAAATAATTAATTTATTTTCAATTCGATTTGACATAAAACTGACTTAACTGACTTAAGACCTTTTTTCATGACTTCAAAGAATTGTGGATTAAAAATCCAAAAAATCGTTGACATACAGAGTGACGAAAACATTGACGGACCGACTCTGCTTGTAGCCATAACAATGTTTTGCGAATAGTGCAAATTTTCTAACTAAACATCGTTTAAAAAAAGACAGCCACCGATACGCGAAAATAGTTCATAAATAAGCTGCATTTTCATCAGCTTCTAAATGTTGCTCATATTGAGTGAATCATAGAGCCAAAGTAATCCACATTAAACAAAGGCTTACTTATCCATCCCTCCCATTTCTTAGAGCCTTGTAAACATTTTTGTCCTTAAGTATTTTCATAGCAATAAAGGTATGTGGTTACAAGCTTCTACATTTATAACCCACTTTCAACAGACAACTTCCACTGTTTGCCTGCAGTCGTAATTAAATGAATCTCTATAAATAGCCTGAAATGTATCTCCATCGTATCATATTCAGCTTGATTTGCCAACATTTATTGCCACACCATTAGAAATCAATGCGCCTACATCATAAACACAATTCATGTTTGGCCTTTTACCCTAAAAAAGGCCAATAACACATGAAACAAAAACGTACTAAAAAAAAAAAATATTTAAACGAATGAAGCGATGTTCCTTAATAGATACGCATCACTTTATTGCCTATCCATTCGCCTCGTCGTTATACATGTTCTAATGTCCTTTTTTTATAAGGAGCACACATTTCCACATGTCTGCCCAGGATGGTTGGCGAGAGGAAGTTCGCTCTATCACGCGCCCATTATTGCCGAGTGATTTTGTTAAATGGCACCTTCCTCTGGGCAATACACATACTCGCACAATTCGTGATATATCCTTAATGATTGTGTGCAAAAGTGAAATTGTACAATGTCACGACACACACGAGTCACTCTCTGGCTTATATGAGGGGCAGATTTGGTTGACTGATTTGGAAAGGTTCCTGTTCCATTTTTGTTATGTTGTTGTTGTGACCATGTGAGCATGGTATTTACACATTCCTTAAAAAGCAGACATCAAGTGTATGCTTATGCGGACGATTAGCTGTAATAAATTATAACGAAAATAAGTTTTCCTGCTAAATGATTAGGCGCGTGTGTGGATTGTGGACCTGTGCATGAAATCTGACGAGACATGTTGAAAAATGGCCCTTGGATGGCAGAAAATGTGGACTTGATGGGGGACTTTTTGGGGGAAATGACTAATTTAGGGAAAATTGGATGAGTTAATTGGGTGGGTAGGAGTAAATATGTTAAACGCTCGCATTGGTGCTGTGATGGGATGTTTAAGCTCAAAGGGGAATATTTGTTTCCTAACTTAGCCACTTAGGTGAATGTTTCTTACTGTCCCTCATCTCAGTATGATTGATCAATTCGAATACATACTTGCAATTAGCTAGAATAGTTTATATAAAGTAGGCATTTGGGATCGACGTGTCCTTACGGTCTTGTAAAAAAAAATTAAAAAATAAAATAACAAATTCAACGAAGGTGTACTAATTCTGAGGACCACAAAGCACTTCATTCCGAAATATGAACTCAACTAACCTGGTGTATGGAAGGAATGCAAAGTCATTCCTATAAGTAATCGGTTTTTGTCCCGTTTTTAAATTGGTCCCCTGTAACACTTTCGAAATGTGAAAATCCCACGTGAACTTTGAAGTCAACCATTCGACCATATAAATTCATAACTTTTACTTTATCCCAGGTGGATCTATTTCATCTAAGAAATCTGCAAATTCTGACTCAGGACTCGCATACTTATAATTCAAGTCTATCGATATTCATACTACCACTCTCCCGACCAGACATTGAAGCGAAGAATTGTTAAAAAAATACAAATTCTTGGCGCAACAGGGCCGAGCTTTTCTCACAACCATTCATGTGTGTGTGTGTACTTCTTGCACGATGGCGGGACCTCCTGTCTTATGCCGACTTCGAACGGCGAATTTGAGATAAGCTTTTCTTGACAATTGATACTACTCGGATGACATGTCAGATTATCACGAGAGGAGGGCCAGTGAAAAATCACACCAGACAAATCTAGTCGATATTGGATATACTCTGGGTAGATAATATGTTTAGTCATGTATTTACGCCTGACCAGCCATGGAAGCTTACAATTATGGCATTAAGAGCCTAAACATATTTGAAGGTCTTCAGGAATGCACCAATTTTATCAAGCCGATGAACAATATCCTTCACAGCAATATCTCAGGTTTTAAATGGGAAATAGGACATTACATTTACCAATCGATGGCGTTGGTGACCCACCCATGCACCCATTACATAATATCGCATCCACCCTTTGATTTTTTATGGATGCTTGTACTTCGGGACAAACCAGGAGTAGGGTGACCAGGAAGTAGAGGACACCTTCAAGAATTTCAAGTGAAAAATTGATTAACAAAAATTAAAAAAAAATTTTTTCTTAATGAAACAAAAAGTGGTTGTGGGTTTATTTGATCTATGGATGAAATTAACATTACCAATGATTTGCAAAGAAAGTTCTTTCATTTTTTTTATTGAAAACGCCCTAAAATGTGAGCGTCTCAACAAAACTTTACATACACGAGGTATAGATTTGTTCAAAGTGTGCGGACAATTTCGATATACCAAATTTCATCATTGATGCTCAAAATATAAACCACGAAAATCGGTGATAGAAGAACGGGCGGACGGACGGACGGGCAGACAGACAGACGGACATGGCTAGATCGACTCAGCTATCGATTCTGAGTCGATCTATTAAAATATCCTGATATCCATCAAAATACACTGATATCCCCTACGGTATAGGGTATACAAAAATATGGCATTGTGTTCAGAAGTTGTTTAGGTACAAAAATATTTTAAGTCGTGCCCACACCGGAAATATGCAGAAAACCTCTGATTTTTATAAAATGTTTTGTTGTATTTTTGTGAGTTATAAAAAAATTAGTTAACAGAAAAAACATAAAAATGGGGGTAAATTGCATGTTTTTCAAAAAGATACTGAACATTTTTTTCTTTACAAAAAGAGGACATGTCCTATTAAAAGGGGACGTCTGGTCAGCCTAACCAGGAGACAAGTCGATAATCTTATTCGAGAGCAGACAAAAGTAAGGGTGCACATAAAACTGGAAACGAAAATACATGCGTGGATTTTCACTGTCAAAACTTTACGTTTTCCAAGCAGATCATCAATAAAAATGCGACCCTTGTTCAAAGTTAACAAAAATTTGTTTGAACTGTATAGCTTATCAAGAGAGTTGTAAAACTAAATGTGGTCTAATTGTGCTATTTTATTAGCCCAATTCCAACAAGCCCACCTTAAATTTAATTAGAATAAATATCCAAACCAAATACTAAAACTAAATTCAGCCAAGACAAGCACCTTTTTTTGAAAGCCACCATCTCTTTTTCAACGTCTTGTCAAAAATACTTTCCCATTTTTCGATATGAATTTACAGACAACCAGCATTGACATTTGTCAAATCGACGAGTCGCAAATTTAAATACTTAATAGGTTCTCTAAAAAATCTTTTCTCTGTCACATGTCTATCTTGTTGGAATAGGGTACTCAAGTCCTAATTGACATTTCGAGTAATAACTTCAACAGATGTGTCTTGTTTTTTTGTTTCGTAATATCTAAACGAAGGCATTAGCCAGCAGTTATTCGAAATATACATACTTATCCTTTTAATAAATTGCCTTTGAATATGGCAAAAAAATGTAGACGACCTTGGAATTGGTTTATCTCACGCACCTTTTTTTTTTGTTGTAATTCGAGCCCGTCATTGAAGAATATAAATATTTCATTGCATTAGTGGCATACTCCCTGAGGCTTGTGCCAATTTTTAGATTTTTGTTTGTGTATATTTAATTTTTTTTTATTGTTTGAACTTTCTTTTGTCAGCCAGTCTCCAAGTCGGTGTATGAGTGTGACCTCGGTGCGTCATTGCAAGGCTGACAGTTGTTGTTGTTTTTTTTGTGACATGTGTGTGACCTGGTTTTTCTCTCTCTCCGTCTGGGTGACTGTTTACCTTTGGGTAGCCATAACAAAATTTGTGGAGGTTTTTTTTCAGCGTTCATACGATTGAAATAACTTTGAACTTTTAGGTATTGACTGTCACAAAATATGGATTTTTTTAAGTGACGGGGAGTGTTGTTATATTTTGAGAATGATACTTAGTCTGAGGGATACACGGTTAATATCAAATGAATACAAATCCAGATAAGATAAAAAAAGAGGGTGAAAATATAAACATGTTTCTTTGATGATGGTGTCTGATCCAAGTCACGAAAATTTGTTAAATCAACTGTTACAAAACAGTAATAAATAGTAATCATATGAGAGATACAATTGACGATTGCAAAATTAGTGTTAAATTTTTTTTATTGAAATTAATAATAACAAAAAAATCGACAAAAATATCGAAATAATTAAAAAATTTCAAACACTTGTAATGTAGACCTTTGGCGTTTCATTTCGAAAGTGATAGAAAAATGGAATCTCGTTACAGCGATACAAAATGGCTTGCTGTGGACAAAACAATAAATCAAAGAAGTTGAACATTTTTGGCGCAATTTTAGTACCTAGAGCCTAGCTTCCTCACAACCATTTATATGTGCCAGCTTGCGCGATGGGGGGACATTTTGTTTTTTATGCCGACTCCAAGTTGAGATGAGCTTTTGGTAATTGTTATTACTCGAATGATTTGCATCAAAAATATAAATGAAAACTGTTTTCACATATTCAAAAGAAAGGTCAATTAAAATGGTTTATCATCAGCGTATTGACATTCCGTTTAACAAGCAAAGTTGACATATTTGTAACTCAGTAATCACAAATAATCTATCTTTGAATGAAACAGATCATTATATTACTACGTAAACAAATGACAGGCTGTATGTTTAAACAGCGTTTCGAAATATAAAATCTTGATGTTGAGTACCTATATACAAAGTTTGAAAAGATATTTCGATTGAACGATGACTACATGTTCTGTTCAGCCGCCAAGATCACCACTGTTTGGCATTATAATCTGCCATTTTCAGATTCCATTCGAGGTATGTGTCATCGGAGAAAAATCACTTCACTACAATTGGTAAATAAATTCCGCGAAGAATTTGTGTCGGAGGAAATCGGAAAAAGAATTGCACTTAGCTGTCAACAATTGCACGAAAAATGCACATGAACGCACTTCTACACGATTCGCCGGAATGTGTTGAAAAATGTCGGAGAAATAATTTGAACAGCTGTTCGGAAGAATGCCTCGGAGCTAAACTCCTCAGAATCGTACATAATCGGAGAATTTTCCGCTCCGACGGATACCTCGCTAGGGCTGAATAACGCAATGAGTTAATTAACAGGAAATGTAAACAAAATTCAAGTCTCGAAAGTCGTAGAAAACCCATCCTGAAGATTGGCTTTTTAATTTCACCTTGAGTTAGTAGAAATGTGTTTTTTTTTATAGCAGAACAGAGAAATGATTTATTTTACCAGAAGGTCTATGCGTTCCATATAGTTAGCTGCGCAACAATGGATCTATTGTCTATTGTCATCAAGTTTTAGTGTGATTGTCGAAATCGAGATTTCGCTTTTAATACGATCCGCCAAGTTTTTGATATAACCCCTATAAAAAATTCTACGAAAGGTTAATTTTTATCAATTATTACCAAGCTCATTGGGACTATAATAACCAGATTGCTACACTCTGTAAAATAGTGCGAGCTTGCTCATAAATGGCTCCAAGTAAAATGATAGTCGTTAACAATTCCGTGGTGTACCATGAGTCAGAACACGAACCAGTGGGGCATTTAACCCTTCATTGGCCGCATATACAGTCGCAGAGGTAGTGATACCTAAAAATTGAATAAATTGGGATATTGATACCTTCTTTAAGTTTACGGAGAGATTTTTTTAGTAATCTTCTATGCAAGCAGTATAAAGTGCTACTATATTCTCAAAGACTTTGCTAGAAGTTAGGGTTGTCTTTATTCCCAAAGCTGGAAAATCCAGATTCTTATAAAAAATTGCATACTCAAACCATATAATTGATCATATACCAAACGATGAGCACGATCTCAGAGTCAAGGCTGACGAGCTTGATCTCAAATGTGAGACCGATCGTGCAAAGATTAACTCGGACTTAGCTGCAATTGCAAAGAAGAGATCGTTCTCAACGGCTCTGACTCGATGGAGTCGAGATATAACTTATTTTTTTAATTTGCGCGCACTCAAGGGATTACGGATACCCTTTATATGTTTTAGCACAGTGCAGCCGTTAAGGAGATTCGTGATAAGAAGAAAGGAGATACCGATGCACATTGGTTTTAAATGTCTGTAAGTTATAATGGAAAAGAAAAACAGAGTTTGGTAGAGCATTCCACATTCGTGTTGTGCGGTTTATGTACTAATCTCTATATTTCAGCATTCGTCCGAAGATAATCTTGAGGGTAAACTGATTTGCTTTCATAGCATAACGAGTGTTTCGGCTTATTTTTTGAATGGGAGGAATGCAGCTGGCTATTTTATTTGAGAATTTGTTGCTAAAACAGCGATAAAACAATTTAAGGCAGGAGATATTTCGACGGTGTTCATGCGAAACTTAAGAGTTCGATATTCTAACATCTCCTAAAAGTTTTAGTAACACACATACCTAGCATGGAAAGCTCTTCGGTTTCTTCGACGTAAGTGCCATTCATGGATAATGGCTCTAGATTTTGGTTTCGCTGTAACGATAGAAGAACTCAAAGTTCTCTGTTGCATTTTTGTTGTGATTAGGATTTCTTTGCGGAAGTAAAATAAAAAAAAGTAAAAATGTCCACAGAAAATGAAAATGAGAGTGCTGTTTTAAACGACGAATTTGACCTCATTATTAATTTTGTTGTTAAAGAAATTGCAGAAATTTTACGGGAGAAATCGCAATTGCCAAGGTAAAAGGATGCTGTGCAGTAAATTAAACCCTCAACGCAAAACAAATAAATACAAAAAAATTGCCAACATTAAAGTCTGGAGTAAAAATCAAAGCCGATGCAATCAAAATTGTTTTTCATTTGTGTTTCGTGTACCAAAAAGTATTCCCTTAACAATTGCACACCATCTTCTCTCTTAACCGATACAACCGACGAAAATCGTCAATAGATGGACACCACACCACGTGTTCATGTTACAGATATTTGCTAAAATTTGGTTATCTTCATGTTTGTTTATGAACTGAGTAAGAAAAATACCATGCTCACACAATCAATTGTTTTATCATCTTTTTGCATATCAAAACGTGCTTTGTCTCACGTCGTGCTTTCAATTTGCGATCGATCGAACTCACAACATGAGATCTATCTCGGTCAGTTTTTTTTTTTTGCATACCGTGCTAAGACAGATCTCAGAACACCTTAAACTCATATTTTTGCATACGAAACAATATTGCTTGTAACAGGCTAATTCTTTCCAAGAAACTATTAGAAAACTACATAGTAGATAGCCATAAACCAGCAGCTGGCTCTGAAAAAAAAAAAAAAAATAGTTCGCTTTTGTCCCCAAGTGCTCAAAGCTCTTGGCTCATAACATAATGCCGGGTTTAACTAGGTTTCTGGTCATATATAGTGCACAAAACTGTCAAGAAATGGTCTCTGCAATCTCAGAGATGCAATAGAGTAAATGATCTGAAGCCACTATCAAGTTGAGAGAGAACACCCTCACTAAAGGGTATTCCAATGGGCTCATATCGACCTAAATGTTGCGGGTAGAAATGCTTGATACTAATCACTACATACTTCATTTTATGTTCATCGATTACGAAAAAAAAAATTTAACAGTTTAATTCGAATTCCGAATATAAAACGGCGCACTCTTTTCAAACCGAAGAGAACATTCAAATTCGGAAAATGTCTAAGATTTTGCGGTCGCTGGGTAGATTTCGTAATGAAAAAAAATTCCAACTCGATACAGTTCTCTGACCAAAGTAATCAAAGTGCCAAATAGCTTAACAAATATCGAACTACAATTCCTGTCATCTTCCTTGCACACAAAAAAAAACCTAAAAACCTTAATCGACCATTTGTCTGCGATAAATTTTGAAAGTCAATTTCACATTGGCATTCAAATGAACTTCTACAACGAGCACCTTTTCAACTAATTTACACATTTTATGCCATTCTGATGTCATGCAACCCTTCCATTCATCGACATTTCCCCCATGTCTGTCTTCTCTCTATTAACTTTGACAACTCTCTATTCACCTTTTATTTATTTATTTTTCTCTTGATAAAAAATACTTATTGTTGTCAACCCTACCCACCATTTGTGCACTTACGGCGGCAAAACATTCAGAAATGCTCAAGATATACATAAAAAAAACAGGAAACTGAACGAACAAAAAATTGAATCTCTAGCACCAATTTGTTGCAAAATAAATTCTCTCCATCAAAATGCCAATTCCATCGAATGTTCAGCTATGAATCCTTGCAAAAAGGAAAGCAAACGTTCCTTAAAATAAAAATAAAAGGGATGGTAACACAATATCTGTGAAATAAAACAAGCGAAATACCTAAATAAGAATAACAAAAAGCCTGGAATGAGCGAAAGAAAAAATTTACTTAAGTCGCAGAGGAATTGTCTTTCCATTTGTGAAATGGGAAAGGACCTTCTCTGGTTTTGTATTTGTCTCTTTTGCATTTTTCATCGTTTTTCCCATTCAATTCGCTTCGAGTACTATACATTTGTTCCTTGTTTTTCTTTAACGAAGAGGTCTCCTGTGTGTATCCTTTCACTGCAATGGAATTCAATAGAATGTAATTGCGGAGCGTTGGGTAGTTGAGCTTACAATAATAAAAAAAAAAAGAAAATCTCAAGAAAATGCATGAATGATTTTCCTCCGTTGAGTAAAACGAATTACTAGAGGAACAAATTTGCTGGCAAAAAAATAAGTAAATCAGATTGATGTTCTGTTTTTATGCGAACCATTTGATACTGCTTAATATCTTTCATCAATTTCAAGATTTATTGTATTCTAAAATGAAGGCAGCATTGAGACAGAGGGGTGAGGTAATGAACGATTTCAGACAATCATTCACTGCAGCGTTTATTGTGAACAAAATACATTTTATGGATGGGGGAAAGAAAAAGTCCAATGGGATGATATTGACGACATTCGGGGCAAACTTTAAGTCGACTATAGAATCCTATGTTGACAAATTATTAAACGAACATCTTCAAGTCGCAATTCTTCATTGAAAAATACATTTTGAAGACAATTAAGAAGCTTAGGTAGCTAGATACTTTAAAATCCGAGGATAATATCTGATAAATATCATCATTAGTACTGAGGTTCAATGATAAGAAAATCCCTTTTGTTTTACCTAATTCAAATTGCGGGAAGTTACCTGCCAAATATTCATTACTCGTGATAAAAAAAATCGCTAGATAAGTCGAATACTTCGTTGCAACATTAATACAAAGATTGGAGGTTTTAGTGGGTTAAAGTCTTATACTACTTTGGGCACGTGCTCATCGTGTCTATCGAGCACGAGCCTACGGGAAAAAAAATCAAAGGAACATTCTTTCAAGATTTATCAAATTTTAACAAAGTACTTCCTTCGTATCTTCAACTGGAATATCAGCAGTTGATTGAAGATGTAGCGGATGTCATAATAAACCGTGCAATAGGAGGACGAGCGTATGTAATGGAAAGAAACTGTAACGGGTGAGCCGTTCACTCCAAGTTTTAAAAAAAAACCTTCTTCCAGGCTGTATCTTATTGGTTGCATTGATGATATTATTCTTCAGTGCTTGAATCGTTTCCGGATTGTTGGCATTATATCGGTCCTCCAAGGTTGCCCACAAAAAAGCCCCAATGAGGTCAAATCGCAGCTCCGAGGCTGTCAAATGACATCGCCAAGACTGCTGATAACGATTTGGGAATTCGGTGTCCAAAAGATTGATTGTGGCATGACGCGCTATCCTGCATGAACCAGACGTCGTCTAAAGTCATGTCTTCAATTGCAGCATAAAAAAATTCGTTTAACATGGCTCCTGACCGAAATTTTTTTCCCAGCCTAATTTTCGAAGAAACATGCTCCAATGATGCCACTACTCCATAATTTGCATCAAACTGTCAGTCACACTCGGTGGATGCATCAGCCGAGAAGAATATGCGCCTCGTCAGAAAAGATGAGTTTTCGCCTTAAATCGTTGTCTTATTCAAGCTTCTCTTAGGCCAAACTGCGAAGTGGTAACGAAGTGGATGGTCGTGCGCCTCCAATGGCTGAGTCAACTGGATTTTTTAAGCGAATGATCCGAGATCTTTGTTCAGAATTCTCCTCAGGCTAGTGCGTGAAATGTTGAGCTGTGGCGATCGATGACGAGTTGATGTTCGTGAATTTAGTCTCACATTCATAATCATACGACGACGGAGACCAAGAGTTTTATCCACTAGCATACCAGTCTCAATGACGTTTTGCACAAACTCGGCCAAAACTTCTTTTCAAATAACGCACTGTTTGGGCTACACAGCACTCACTCTGTAATAATTTTGCAATAATTCCCAACGTTGTTCAAGAGACTTATTTCGTTCCGCGCAGTTATGGTAATGACTTCCTGTCAAGATTTTTAGCGGGAAACAGCTGTCATTGTCAAAATGACCTTTGAGTTAAAAAGAAACCACTAGATGGCCCATCCTGTACATAGCCATGTCGTGTTTTGTTATTCTGCACCGATTTGCCCCTCTGCCAGATCACGATGGTTAAAGAGACGATATTCCGCTGAAGCATTGCATACCAATGTGGCACCTTCAAAACATAATTCTTCAAAGGATTGCACAAAACTTCCAAACTAATAACGTTGGCACAGTTTTTCATAAATCATTCCATGTGCAATTACTAGAATACGACAATATTGACATCATTGGTCGATATGAACATTAAGTGGAGTATGAACTACTTACACTTGAAGGAATTGTTGTAATCTACCTGCTGTGTTCCTCGTCCTTCATGTACTACTGGCATAACCTTAATGTCGTTACGTAGATACATCCAGTTTTTCTAACGATTCAAGAAATCTTATTTAATTGACACGAAAACTTAAAAGCAGATTTAAAATAAAAGGCCAGGCCTATTCTACTGACCACTCCCCCTTCATATAGTCATATCTATTATCTTTTACTGCCTAAAACTTAATTCTTTCCCTTTATCGTACAAAAGACCTTGAAGATTCGTTTTTTTTTTATGTTGTATGCCTTCTTTTATCTACAAACTGTTCAAATAAACAAGGGTTAGGTATACCTTAGTGTCACTTAAAGAGCGCCCCTATCAAACGCCAGACCCGTTACTTAAATCGCATGTATTTGACATTTTGCAACTTAACGCAACGGCCAAAAAAAAGTATCTTTTACGCAAACACTTTTATATTCCCATTATCCTTATCTCAAGGCAATTATCTATCAACGCCCAATACAACCTTCAACCACAGCCACACATAATCTTCAATTAAAATGTCATTTTGCCACGTCCATCAATTTATATTGTAAATCTATCGTATTAAGAAATAAGTCCTTGAAGAAAAAGTTGGTTCCCAGAGTCCCCTTGCCGTCATATAAAATATCCCTTTTCTCTTTTGGCATGCCAACCAGTGTCCTGGTAGAAATCGCTTTTCATCTTTCTCGTTCGCGTGTTGGCACTCACCACACACATTAATCATAACAACGGAACTTGCGTTCAACCAAGTGTCCACAATGGGGACCAGGACATCCCGCACACACAATCTAGTAGTTCGTGTTACATGATAGTCCAGAAGGGATACCAGGTGCCTGGTAGAGCGTTTCTCAGACAACGAGCAAAAAATCATTTTAATCAAATTTAAGGGATACAACTTTTTCACTTAAGTATTGTTGTTGCCTTGGTGTGTGTTCATGGCTGTGCACGGGTCCTGGCAACTAAGTGACATACACACCAGTGGGGAGCCGTTTCCCCTTTTCTTTCTTTTTTCTTCGTATATAACGAGTAATTGGAGCTCGTTTAGCATTTTAATGGATGGTTTTTGGAATAGATATTTCCGCATACACATACACATATTCACTCGAAAGAAACAAGCAGATATAAACATCCTTGTCCTGCTGTCGCCCCAGCTTGGACATCATTTTAATCACTTTGACAGGTGGTGAGGTGTTCCCATCACAAACAGATGAAAAATGTATTCACGGGAGGGTTCTCGGTTGGACGGTTTAATTGCATTTTTGTTTGGCAGTTTTTTGTGTAAGCTGTGGAAAGGACAAACAGCAGCGCGGACCATCATTAGGAGAGACATAGATGTGTCTTACTCAACGACAAAGTGAATCATTAAATAGCAGAATCCTGGGAAAGTGAAAAAAAAAACTTTTTTCGTCTTACTGTGAATGTATAATTTATTCAAATGGTCTTTCTTTCAAGGGGGATATCAGTTTCGATTCGTTTTGCATTTTGAGGTAAAAATGAGTTGTTTCAGTTGATGGTCTTAGAATGTCCATTTTGTGTTTCAAAGGGTTAACATTGCGAAATTTATGAGCTTCAAAAGAAAAGTCCTCTTGGAGATTTAATTATGAGGCGTAGTTGGTGCTTCTTTATGATGAGCTTATGATATTCCTTTGAGATGCACTTTTCGAAAACAGTTCTAATAATTTAAGTATTCTGAAAAGCTCAACAACTTGCTCACAACATTCTATTAACACAGATGTGGTTTCAACCTACCTGCCGTATTATGTGAATGTATGAAACCGTTTACCACCATTTTGGTCGGCGCTTATCAGTGTAGTTTTAGGCCACGAAATTGAACCACAGATGAAATCATTACACTTCCGCAGATGTACTTTGAAAATACTCCAAGAAATCCACTACCAATACGAAGCATTCGAGACCAAAAGGATTTATTTAATTTGATAATGGAGAGAATTTTGCAAAAGCTACCGAGCAAACATCAGTTGCAAAATCTTCCATAAGCTGATGCAACTACTAGCACACACCGACGATATTGACATCATTGGTCGGACCCAACGTGATGTCATAGCCACGTTTGCTAGTATAGTTGAAAAAGCTCCAAAAGTGGGCTTAGCGGTATTTGAGGGCAAGACGACGTTTATGCAACACGAAGGGACACACAGCATCGGAAAATTGGACAGAACGTTACCATTGACAGATATAACTTTGAGGCTAAATGGACTTTCCCTACCTCGGCTCTGACAACAAAATTTCATCAGAAATTAAACGAAGAATTACTCTTGCCAGCTGCTGATTTTTCGGGGTTAGAAGGCAATTCTGTGGTAAAGCACTCATTGGAATTACTAAGGAGGTCTGTAGCTAAGCCGGCTGAATTCAAAAACACCAAAAAATGCGCCATGTAATTGCACACACTGTTTTAATGGTGCCAGGTTATGAATGCTTATGCACTGCTTCGCACCTGTTGCATCACAGACATTCACGATGCTCTTTTTGAGTGTGTTTGTGCAGTTGATGCTTTCACAATAGAAAAATATGTTTTGCATCATAGTAATTCGTTTGAGTTTTGGTAATGCAGAAGTACTGCGTTTTTTAATTCAGCCACCCGGATCATCCAAGCCCTGCGCTACGACGCTGAAGCGCAGTTACCGTTGACGGTAAGGTTTTTTCCAGGGTCGTCTTTGAAGAAAAATGGACCGTTTATGCCACCAGCCCATAAACCACGCAAAACGTCGATTTTTCGGGTCGCATCGGTAATTCTTGTAGGGGAAGATCTCGCCTTAAGTGAATGTTGGCTTAGTATTCGTAAAATCTTTAGCGAATATTTCCAACTAATTAATGCAAAATTTATTTTATATGAGAAGTTTATCGCGATTGTAGCGAGAGTCATGCAACACTTTGACACAGGTGGCAGCAACTTAAGAAATTTTAGTTTAATCGACTAGTCAACAAAGTTTTTCTAATGATAGTTTAATCTCTTAATTTTCTACTCACTACTCACCATTAACTTGGCTTTTTGACAAGATTGTCCGCTGACAGTTTGTATGTGCGTATTTTTTTTTCTAAATAGTTTTCCAGAGTTTGATTATCGCCTTTTATTTCTTCATTTCTGTGTCCCATAAAATTGTTTTCAAATTTGATTTATCACGATGTGTTTCCATCCCACCAAATTGCTCGTCAAGAATATGTCGCGAAAATGTCACCATCAAGGACGAAGACCGATAAAAATACTTTTATTGATAATTTGTTTGTTTTTTGCATTTTATTCAACTGATTGGGAGTCTATTGAAAATAAGACAAGACGAAACAATTTTATGTGCAAATGATTGGAAAACAAGATAAATGGTATCTCATCGAGGACTCCTGATAGATGACTTTTGTAAATATCCGAACACCCTTTTGTGCATAAAAATAGATAAGATTAATGGGAATACCCTGTAATAGTACCATCACCACTACCAATACTCGACATCGACATCATCGCCATCATCGTCGTCCTCGTCGTCAATAACAACAACAAACTCCGTCGAGAGCGGATGGTTGAGTGGCTTTTTCAGTTTATTATCCTCTTACGCAACTGTTAGACAAAAAAAAAAAAGAAGCTAACAAAATACACATCATGATGTACACAGATCACAGGATATCCTTGAATCCAGCGTAACACTAAAGGGAAATGTTAAGAAATATTTATGGCATCGCCAGAATCCTTTTTACTTTCCCACTCCCCGCTCTCTCTCTCTCTCTCTCTCTCTCTCTCTCTCTCTCTCTCTAATCCAATAAAAGGATTTATTAATCAGAATACAAAAGCTTTTGTGTGTGTGTGTGTCATGCGTTTGATGTGAGCGCCCCCATAAAATGAATGATAACCAACGATGTGACTTGAATGCCAAACGCGGCGAAAAAAGGATACCGTCGGGCGATGGCGCGGCGACGAGGGGCATACATGAACCTAGTTGAATAGTTCACGTATTCAATATTCTCATTATTAAAATTGCTGTAGTTCGCGTTTGCCTTTGGATATTTATGATTCTATGATTCGGATCGATGCGATGGTAGGAGATGGAGCGTGAGCTGCTGCAGGGCCCTGCCAATACCATGGGAGGCAATAACTTATCAGCAATCAAGTGTGAGTGATGAAATGAGCTAATAAATTGTGCGTGGGTGAATTAATGTGGTGTTTAGTGTGGGTGTATGGCTCCTGATAACATAAATAGTTGGTAAACAGGAATTTGATGCCAAGCGGACGGCCGGCGGAGTATGAGTAATGGGAGTATCTGTCATTGCTATTGCGGAGTATTTCACAGATGGTGTCACGTTTTGTTGTTGCGCTTTGTGTGTGTAATTTTGCGTGACTTTTTCGAAACGAAACGGATGTCAAGAGTTCATGGTATGGATGGATGGATGGAGCTTGGGATTTTGCATGCAGATGGTTATATTTACTGATGGATTTGTCTATCGACGAATTTTGTATGCTCAAAGTTTTACAACCAAGGCCTATCGGTATCATTCATGTGCGGATATTTATTTTTTGGATATTTTGGCGTACATGCATTTGAGTTGAAATTCAAATCGTCGATATTCCTTGGGGCAACCATTGCAGGTTAATGTTCAGTTAAAACATGTTGGTAATATAAGTAGAATAAATGTTTACTATCCCGTATCCTAGATATAGAGAGATGTTAAGGGGGTGGCATAAATAATTCTAAAAGAAACTCCAAAATGGACTATGAAAGGTTTTCAAATAGAAAATTACAGCTGTTTTTGGAGTCACCTCTCAAAAAGCCTTGACTTCCTTTTATTGACTATCCGTCAGTAAAATCAAATTGTATTGGTAAAATTTCGGCCAGGAAGCTAAGCTGGATGTAACGGCTGGTTAAACTTGATGTGCCGATGTTGAAAGAGAACCACACCTAAACGTCAAGTTTTTTTCTGCATTTCATTTGACATTTCTCAATTTCAGATTAATTCAATTTGAACCAACGATTGCACCTCTCACGCTCGTCGTTGATGAACAATATGCATAAAGACTTGCATTTACACGCATAAAAGGTGCAATTGAACTAAAGCTTCTTGTCCATTTCAAGCGTCGTCGTCAATGGTCAGAATGGTGGCAAAAAATGGCAACAATGGATGATCAATTTTTGGAAGAAAATCCTCTTCAGTGATGTCGCATTTGGGCAAATGATAATCCAAGATAATCCAAATGTTCGGTGCGGCTTATGGGCTGGCGTCTTCATCAGGCCAATTTTTTTTCCAAAATGAGGCCGTTCAGGCAGTAACTGTGAATGGTGTTCGCCATCGTGAGATGAAAATGAACTTTTTATTGCCCACTTGCCACACAGCTAACGAAACAATGGCTCTTTTGCGCGACAAATTCAATGGCCGTGTTATCTCACGTGGTGGCAATGTCAATTGGCCGCCAAGATCATGTGATTTGACACCATTGGACGTCGATAAGCCATCAACAATTCAAGAGCTAAAAAATGAGATAATTTGGCACATTTACGGCATAGAACCTCAATTATGCCTCAGCGTCATCGAAGATTTGGACCATCGGATGGAGGAGTGCCGCCGAGATCGCGGCGGCCATTTGGTGAATATTTTGTTCCATACATAATTGAACCATACCAATATTATCATAATAAAAAGAAACGACAGTAATTTTCTAAATAATTTGTGTTATTCAAAATCAACATCGGCCCTTAAAATTTAACCACCCTTTGAAAAAATGTTTACTCCCGTATCCTATGAGTGGATGAGGCTGCATTCCTTGACATGCTACATTCCTTTTACCTTTACTCAAATGGCATCAAGTGGTACTTGCTCTTTAAAGCAATAGGAAACATGCTGCTGACTCATTAGGGTTTGTTCATTCCAAGCGATTTTTCCCACAAACATAGTGAAGTGTCCAATTCACCCGCAAATATTGGTCATCTATGTCATTTTAGGTATGGTGTCCACATTTCTGTCTTTTACATCTAACCCTCTCTTTGTTTTGCTAGGCCTTCATCTAATATCGACCAACTTCTGACATGGATCTGTCCTATGAGGATGTATTTTCGTCCGTTTTTATTATAAGTATTTTTCATAAAAGAACGATTCGATATATTCGATAATAAATCCTCCTGAAGTCCTAGTGACATCTTCACTGTACCAAAAATATGAAATGTTGTATCGCCCGATGGATTGTTTTGAGCAACGCAGGTAGATGGTTCATAAATCCTTTTAAAATCCGATATACCATTATCAATTTTAAGTATCGAAACATCGCTTGTTTCCCTATCCTACATTATAATAACAATTTGTCACGGTGGGTCTTTAGATCATTGCGTAGTCTGTCACCCACGGTTACCAACAATGTGAAAGTATTTATTAATTTGGCTCTCCGTTCCTCTGGACGAGATTTGCAATTGTATTTAATAGATGGAAGTAGAGGACTTTTGCTTCAAATCGCTTCTCATTGTATGTGTATATATCCCAACACGCTGTGCCGCAAGATATTTAAAACATGTCTTGACAAAGGAATTCACAATTACACGAACATGACAAATTCCCATACAATGACAAAACATTTCAGATCCATTCAAAAACGGCGCAAATGGCTTAACAAAGAAATACCTATCTACCTACACGCCTAAACCGTTCACCTGACTTGCTCAATTTTTAAAATATCATCTCACCGCCTACGCAAAAAATGTCTTTAGCGTGTAAACTAGTTACCCTTTCGCTTCCAACACCGGATTCAAAGAAAACATCAAACAAAATACATAAATTTTAATATTCTTCTCATCTATCCCCAGCACCCCAAACCCTCGAAATATATTAAATTTCTCAAAATTCCAATATATCTATCCACCACAATGATCTGCATGGATTTGTCCCGTCTTTGGATTTTCTGAAATCAAGCCAAACGGTAGGAAGAGATTTTCGTCCTTTTCATCCAGGAGATTGAACTTTCAATGTACCCAACCTCCACCTGGGTATGAATGATATTCGCTCACACCGAAGCTAGCGAACATCTCCTGCTTGCTTTGCTAACCCCTCTATTCCATCATATATGCCGCGCCGGGTGTATTGGGATGATGTAATTTTCCAAACGCGTAACCCAAGCACACTTACGTTTTACAAAACAAAAAAAAAGGACCTCCCCCCCCCCCCCTCGTTGAATAAAATAACACGTGTTAACCAAAAATGTTGGTAATGTTGAGAGTTTTTTCCTTGCTTGATATTGCTTTCGTTCACTGAAAAAGGATACGCCATCATGGTGTAAAGCAGAAGATGTGCATTCAGAGATATGTGGGTGTTATGCGTGAGGAGTTGGGTTGGGGTGATAAAATTCATATAAAACATTTGATGAAAAAACGTGATGATGTCGATGAAATAGGCAATTGATTTTCAATATCTGATGCTGCCGTCGTTATTGGAGCAAATATTTGGTGAAGGTTTTTCTTCTGCGGCTCCAATTTGGAGGCGAGGACATGCAAACGAAGCTGAAGAAAGTTATTGCTTCATTGAATCGGAAAGCAATCGAGGAGATTTTCTTTTTCATAAGCAACGTTTTTTTTTGTGTAATCCCTAAAATGTAATGAATATTGAATGTTTGATCAGAGACTTTTGACGCTTTGTAAAGGTGGCGAATATTAACATGAGCTGGGGGACACCCCTACTGGTGTGTCGTTTATTCAGGCAATTTAAGAGCGGCGGGGGAAATATGTTGATAACTGTTGGTCGATCAAGGTCTTGATGGAATGAAAATATCGTATCTGTATGCCGTTGCTGTACATTAAAATCGTCTGTTACTAATGTCCTTTTTTTATGGGGGTGTTTCATTGGAGCTGTTATTTAGGGTTAATGAAATGAATTTGTAATTTGTGGGGGGGTGGGTTTGCTTTTTTTTCTCTTACAGTCGCGGGTTGTGGGGAATTCGTTTGGGGTAAAATTGGGTTGATTAATGTCTATGATTACAAAAGCGTAATTTAATAAACGACATTTGCCCCAAAATGTCGGTGGAATCATTTCGGTTGATTAGGCTTGGGGAGTCTACTTTTTTTGTTAGCAGCTCACTGGTGGCAACAATTGGTACCGTATTACATAGGGGAAGGTTACGAATACGCTCAGGTTTAAATACTCACAGCTCATATATGATAAGCAAGTTAGCGCATTTTTAAAATCGTGTTTCAGCAAGCGTGCGCGCGATTAAAGTTGACACAACAAATTAATGACAGTCCGTATGCTCCGGTCAAATTCAGGGAAATTCGTTCCGTAAATTTGAAAATCGTTCACGTGGTGAAGGAGACTTTCTGGGTACCTAGTGTGTAATTTTTATATTGAGTATGTGCACATGTGTACAAATTACACGGTAAGTTCCCACAAAGTCTCCTTAACTATCGTCAACGATCTCAGTTTTGAAATTTACCGGTTGAGTACGCAGGTCTTGCTGCATTTGTCTGATACAGGAGTTCTTAGCCCTGTGTCGTTTTTTACGATTTTATCAGTGCTTATGATAAGTCTCTGTGACACTTTTTTTTTTTGTAGAGGTTGGTTTTTATGAATAGAGATAAAACTGATATTTTGTGGTCAAAGCGGGCAACTCTAATGTCATTTATGTTCAGTTTTGTTTGCCATTTCATCATGAACAGGTTGACAAATGAAAAACGCTTGCAAATTGTTCAAATTTATTTCCAAAATAATGGTTCGGTTCGCAAAGTTTACCGCAAGCTCCGTTCATTTTATGGTAGACATAATCTTCCATCAGAGCAAATAATTCGGTTAACCATGGATCGTTTTCGCACTCTTTGTTATAATACACATCGAAGAAACAATTGCCGCTGTAAAGCAAAGTGTTGAAGAGACCCTAATGATTCGATTCGCCAGCGTGCACAGCAATTGGAGCTTTGTCCATCAACTTCATGGAAGATTTTGTGCAAAGATCTTGGCTTACGACCTAACAAGATTCAGCTTGTGCAAGAATTAAAGCCGCGAGACCATTCAATGCGTCGTGATTTTGGTGTATGGGCCGAAATGGGATTGATCTCGATGCTGATTTTCATCGCAAAATTGTGTTCATTGAGGCTAATTTTTGGTTGAATGGCTACGTTAACAAGCAAAATTGCCGCATTTGGAGTGAAGAGAATCTACATGAGACCGTTGAGACGCCATTACAACCACAAAAACTGACTGTTTGACTCTATGGGCTGGTGGAGTTATTGGGCCATACTCTTCCGAAATGATGCTGTAGAGTCAGTTACCGTTAATGGAAACCAGTATAGAGCCATGATAACCGACTATTTTGTTCCCGAATTGGATGGCATGAATGTGAATGAGATGTAGTTCCAACAAGACGGCGCTACATGCCACAAAGCGCACATCACAATCGATTTATTGAAGGAAACATTCGATGAGCGCATAGTTTCGCGGAATGGACCTGTCAAGTAGCCACCAAGATCGTGAGATTTGACACCATTGGATAATTTTCTTTGGGGATATGTGAAGTCACTCGTCTACGCCAACATTAGCGGGCTTGGAAGCCATTATAAAATAAAATAATGAATATTATAAAAATTATCCAGTTTATCTAGGCAAAAAGAAACAGTACTTCGCTCACCCCAACAAGTACAACAAAAAAAAAAAAACATTTTACTTAAATTCGTTTCTCTGCCTTCTTTGATTATTGTTCACTTACTATTCACATACAATACAGGATAATCTTTGCATAGTATTACCATTTTAATGATCCAGCCAGAAATGTTTAAAAATATATATACACACACACAAATACGTAACTACATTTCCCAACAAAGAACAAAAGTTATCATTGTTCAAACCCCTTCAACCCCCCCACATCCTTTAAATATTTAATTCTATAAATTCCATTTGAATCGAACGACAAGCTCCATAACACCAGTGCACATATGTGATGTCATCAAAAATGTATGTCACCTCCTTTGTGTCCAATTTGAAAAAGCAGACTCGATAAGAAAATGAAATTTATTGGAAAAGTTTTATTGATAAAATCTCATCAGCTCATCTCACAAGACCATTGTCGTTGTGCTCGGCCCCACAATCAAAATCCCAACCAACACCACCCACCTGTCTAATGCTATTAGACCATAGTGAAACCCATTTGAAGGATGGAAACTTTTCTCATCACCTTTAGTGTGTACCCTTCATAACCTCTTGCTACCTTACCCCATACATGGAGGAGTAATTCCCTCATGGATATGGCCCACCACAGATACACTCCCCGAACCAACAAACAAAAACGAAGACGAAGACCACCACAAAAGGAGAAGAAAAGCCGCAAAAGCAAAGCCAAACAAAGGAGACAACTAAAATGGAAATTTATCACATGAGTGAGTTCGTATTCCCCGTTCACCTTATTTATGACGAAATAATTGATTTAGGGGGATGATACCCACCCCCGGATTGCTTTGCAAATTTTCTTTATTTTCCGTATTTTTTTTGTTTGTTTTGTTTTGCATTTTATCCTCGGTATCATATCTCGCCCTCTATCGCTGTGTGTGCTTTGATTAATTTTGCATAAGCGATATGCAGAGACGAGAGTTTTTGTATTTTCGATTGAGTGCATCTAGATATGTGAATAAATTAATTGGAGCGCAAGGCAATGACGCGCCGCAACTACAGCGACACAATGCTGTTGGCGTATGACGGTATGAATAAAAATGAGACACTGACGCGACGAGCCTTTTTTCCGTGCTAGTGTGGGTTGTATTTATTTTTCTAGCTTTGTGTTGACAGAGACCGCGCGCCTATTGTTGTGATTCGGTGATGTCTGTCAATATTTGCCTGGGTGACAATTCAATTGTTTTTTGTTCGGACTAAGTCTTAAAAGCCTTGCTTTGGGCGAAGTGTATTTTATGAAATTTATACGAAAGAGAAGAAAAGTACATTTTCATGTCTTTTAAATCCGTTTTCTGTATAGATTTCCCTTTTTTTTGGCGTGGGAGCAGAGTCTGATACAAAGCTGTATGGTGTAAGGTATTCCTGCCTTTTGTAAATGTCCACAGCTTCGAGATAAACACTTTATGTCGGTGAGCAATCAGTTTGCGTGTGAACATGTGACTGAAGATCGTCGGAGTTTAAACAAAACTATCGCATCTGGAGTGATGAACAACCACATTTCATACAAAAGTTACCGATTCATCCCGAAAAAACGACAGCTTGGTGTGGTTTATGGGCTTATGGCATCATCGGTCCATTTTTCTTTAATGATGACCGTGGAAGAAACATTGCCGCCAACGGCTAACGATATCGAGCCATGATACGCGACTTTTTTTTGCCCCATTTGGCTGACATGTGGTTTCACCAAGACGGTGGCACATGCCACAAGGCTCGTGAAACAATGGAAATGTTGTAGGATGAATTTGGTGAACAGATCATGCGATTTAACGCCTCTTGATTATTTCTTGTGAGGCACGCGAAATTCGTAGAATGCAGGCCGAAATGGTCGAAATAGTGACGCAAAATTTTACCTTCCGAATGGACCATTTTAAACAGACATGCGGAAAACATTTACATGAAGATCTCTTTAAAACGTTAATACCAAAAGCCTATTTATCGATTACAAAAAAAATTTGAGTGTTTCATTCCATTTTTTTTATATAGAAGTTAAAATTGACCAAAAATCTTGTGCAGACACTTTTTCAAAATCCTTAACAGTGTTTTTCTTAAAAGTGGTCGTGGTAGTGGGTGCATTTTGAAAATGTTTACACTTGTTCGAACAGCACGGACAAGGATCTTATAAAGGGTTTTTCAATAAGACCGCTACAAAAGTTTTTTTTTTAAAATAAAACAAAAACGGTTTTGGATATCAATGAAATTCTTTATTCCTGTGAAAGAACGTTCGATGCCATTATGTATGGAACTCGATTTTTTTTTGCATGGCCACCACGGGCATGCTTGCAGAAGTCCAGACGCTCAACCCAATTTTCGACGGTTTTCAAGCATAAATCGGCCGATACTGCTGCAATTTAACGTTCGATATTCGTACGAAGTTCATCAATCGTCGCTGGCTTGTCGGCATAGACCATAGACTTAAAGTAGCCCCACAAGAAATAGTCTAACGGCGTCAAATCGCATGACCGAGGCTGCCAAGCGACTCCACCATTTCGTTTCCAAACTTGGTTTCCAATAAATTGATTGTGGCATTCGCTGTGTGGCTTGTGGCGCCGTCCTGTTGGAACCACATGTCCTCCAAGTCCATATCATCCAATTGGGGCCAAAAATATTCGGTTATCTTTGAACGGTAAGGATTTCCATTCACAGTAACTTGCCGGTCTTGATTATCACGGAAGAAGTACGGCCCAATGACGCCGCCGGCCCATAAACCACACCAAACCGTAATTTTTTCGGGATGCAATGATGACTCATGGAGTACGTGTGGATTGCTGCCTGACCAATACCGCATGTTTTGTTTATTGACGAAGCCATTCAGCCAGAAATTAGCCTCATCGCTGAAGATGATTTTTCGATGAAAATCCGAATCATTTTCAAGTTATTGCTCAGCCCAATTCACGAACATACGACGCTTCTGGTGGTCAAGCGGCTTCAGTTCTTGCGTCAATTTAATCTTGTGAGGATGTAGGCCAAGATCTTATCGCAAAATTCGCCACAACGACGTCACAGATATGCCCAACGCATGAGACCGACGTGTGAGAGACACATTTGGGCTTTCTTTAACTGAAGCCTCAGCGGCAGCAACATTCACGACACTACTGGCACTTCTTTGTCTCACTGGCACAGGAACATTTTGTAATGTGCCTGTGGATTCAAAAATTTCCACTAGACGCTCAATTGTTGATCATAATAAATCGGGTTAAATCATATCTCTTATTGAGAACTTACCATGTAAAGTTTAGAGATTCCAAGTCTAACCATTTTGTTGCCCAATCTGGAGTACCTCAAGGGAGTCATTTAGGACAACTTCTATTCATACTTGCAATTAACGATGTAAAAGCTTGTATTATTGATAGCAAAATATTGACATATGGTGATGGTATGATTCTTTTTAAATGCGTAGGAGATCTAAACGGTTATCGTTTACTAAAAATCGATATTAATAGTTTTGCCACATGGTGTCTCGAAAACTGTTTGAATCTGAAACCTACAAAGCGCAACCATATGACAATTTTACGCATACGTGCTCCCTCTCATTTTAATTATATGTGCTCTGCCTGGCCACACTTTTTGATCCTAAAATGGAATTTAATAAGCACATTCCCGTTATCGCCAATATAATGGTGTATCATGCATGATATTGTACTCCTTAGCCTCTTTCGAGATTTGTCGTATATTGGATATTTGGTTTCTTGTCTTCGTTAAACTTCCGATCCGGAAGGCTTAATATGTTCACATAAACACTAGATGAAACCTTCAAGGCTATGCTAAAAAGACATGAGTTTGTCGATGTGGACAGTTGAGATTCCTTTCCATGGTTTGAATGCCGAAAAGCATGAAATGCAGTAGAGTCCTTTGTGACAGTTCATTTTCAGCGGTCTTAATGCTCTGCGAATTCACGTCACTTTGCTAGACTAAGAATATACCTATAACCACCTACTTCTGGTGGGGTGGATGACGGTTGAATGTCTTTTCTCAAAATGAAACGGAATGTTGGCCCAAAGTAATGTGAAATCGACTTAAAAAAATTGGCTCTCCATATCCTTAGTATTACTCGCGGTACCACTACCGGTTCTCTTTGATTGTCTATGTAAATTTCTCTTCGAATTTTCTGATTTTGCTAGTAAATGCCGGTTTTCGAAAGCCTTTCTCGTATAAGCACATTTGTAACATCGTTTTTTTTTAGTATCCGACGCGTCGTACGTCGACATCCCATTTTTAACTTTCTTTCTTTGCCACGAAAAATCACTTTTTTCTGACACATGAACGTCTTAACTGTTATTCTTTTGTATTAAAAATTCTTATAATCATAATTTAAAGTCGAGTGCACAAGGAGCAAGGACGTACGAACCAGATATGCACCACTAGTTCCTCCTCTAACTTGCAACTTCTGAATATGTCAATGGACAAAACAGATACTCTCCATCTTAAGGTTTTTATCGTAGGTTCTGAAATTTCAAAAGAATGGTTTGAATGGACCATCCCAAAAACTTAAGATTTCCATGAAAGACGAAGTTCGCTTGAAGGAATTTACCGCCATTTGCTTTTAAAAAAGCATCCAACAACATCCGAGCAAATTGTAAATAACTTTACAGGGCTGAAATACTATCATCGTGTCCTTAAGCAATAAAATATGCCGAACATTTGCTTCAATAAAATTTGGATGGCCTAAGGATTAAAAAATATAAAAAAAAAATTACCCTCAGGCATGCTTGAAGCAGTTTATTGTGCGTCCTATCAATAACAACTTCTTCAACCATCAAAGCACCCTACAACCACTTAACGTAGCTCCCAAAGGTACATTCCTTGTGTTTGATTTACGTGAATAAAAAAAACCTTTTTCAGCCATTCCAAAGAACAATCAAATACCACGCCACTTTCTGCCATCCATCAATTGATGGAGACGTCAGCGCTCTTCTAGCTATCAAGTCAGTAAGTGAATCAGTTCCTTGGAAAGTATAATCCATACAACCGCCCTCCTCCGCCATTTAATTTTAATTTAATAAGTGTCAGCACTTTATCCTATAAAGAGATAACAACAAATCATCTAAGGGTTTCTGTCGAGGTAGCAAACGGAAGGACAATTGCTGAAAAACGAACACCGGGGATAAAATGGTAGCTATTGTAAAAATAAAAATCTCCCCCATCAGCTCATCTCTCCAATTTGGCATTAATCCAATTTGGAGGGTTATGAAGTTTGTTGTGGTGGGGTTTCGTATTTTTTTTTTGTTCGTAATCATCGATTGGAGATTCAGAGGACTCTGGTGGTTGTGAAGTTAGATGCTGGGCTGCAAATGGTATTGACACCACTGTTATGAAACTTGATGACCTTTTATCATTTAGGTTAGGAAATAGAGCGAAATTACAGGGCTGTGGATGTCTCCTTTTATCGACATTGGTTGAACATGGTCATTAACCGATCTTTCCAATAAGATCGGTGCCCATTGAAAAATTAAATATTTAGTTAGTTAAATTTAGTTGCATTTACGGCCCATGCAGGACCCGAAACTTAGTTTCTATATTCATTTGTGTGTTCAAATTCATATTTTTGCCACAAAGAATGGCACCCTCCTGCTTGACGTCGACTCCGAACAGCCTCATTCTTTTGGATATTTGTCAGAGGTATGTTAAGGGGTGGGTAGTGAAAAAACATTAGTGATGTTACTTCGGGAATCGTAAACTCTGTTTGGGAATGCTTGTCTCTATTCTAACATAACGATCCACAAACGCCTGAAACCGTTTGCCAACAACCTGATCGGCATTTATCAGTGAGGTTTTAGGCCAGGAAAATCCACAACCGATCAAATTTTCACACTTCGGCAATATGAAAAAACCCAATATGTCCAAATCCATACCCACCACTTATTCATCGATTTCAAAGCCACATACGACAGCATTTAAAGAGCCGAACTATATATAGCCATGTCTTGTCGTCCGTTTGTGTAGGATGACGTTGGAAAATTATCTCTGATCCATCTGGGTCAGAAACGACCTCACCGACACATTCGATACCAAAATAGAATTTAGGCAAGGCGATACGCTATCATGTGACTTCTTCAATTTGATTCTTGAGAGGATTGTGCAAAACTCACGAGCCAACACCAGAGGCACAATTTTCCAAAATTACAATTACTAGCATACGCCGACGGTATTAACATCATTGGTCGGACCAAACGTGATGCCATAGCCACGTTTGCTAGTATAAAGAAAGAAGCTGCAAAAATGGGTTAAACAGTAAATGAGGGCAAGACGAAGTATATACTGTCAACATGAAAGGACACAAACACAACATCGACGAATTGGACACAACGTCACCATTGACACATATAACTTTGAGGTAGTACCGGACTTTTTCTATCTCGGCTCTCGTCAGTAATTAAACGAAGAATTACTCTTGCGAACCGCTGTTTTTTCGGGCTAAGAAAGCAATTTAGTAGTAAAGCCAACTCGAAATACTTAGGAGATCCTATATAAGACCCTGATCATCGCAGTCCTGCTCTAAGGCGCTAATGCATGTACCGTCTTAAAAGCGAATGAAGAAATCCTTGGTCAGTTTGAGAGGAAAATTTTTCGGCCCCGTTTGTGTTGACGGGCTATGAAGACGAAGGATCAACCAAGAACTATACGAGCTGTACATCGACGTTTAAGATGGCTACGACATGTAGAACGAATGGACACCAATACTCCGGCTCGCAGAGTCTTCGATTCCCAGCCAGACGTCGGACGCAGTAGAGGAAGACCTCGCCTTAAGTGGCGCGCAAAAGTAGAAACCGACCTCAACCAACTTGGAGTGAGCAATTGGACGAAGGTGGCTAAGGACCGGGCTAATTGGAGAGTGGAGAGGCATGTTGGTTGAGGCCCAGGTTCATTCCGGACTGAAGCGCGACTTAAGTAAGTAAGAAAGTATTCCAACATATCGGACATTCAAAAGTGCCGGATAATTTTCATCCCTTCAGATATCTTTACGATTACCTTTCAAATTATTAACATTTAGTCTATCGGTTTTAGGGAAACACCCCACTAAGGGGTTTGTTCTACATATAAATCAAATTCCCGTGTGTGACTAATGCCCAAAGCAACTGAAAGTTCACGGATTACACTGAAAATCACACCACAAATCTCCCAGAAATACCACATATGTAAAGGTTTCAACTTGAATTCCGGAGAGATAACCTCGCACATAAACCTATTATTTACCTTTCACACATCGCTTGCACTCCATCGTCCGTATGGCCTCTAGAGCTCCCGCCCATTGTTCAATAATCGCGTGCCAAACTACACATCCCAATTCGGCTTCATTATGGATGCATTTGTGCATATACATTTGGGGACAGGATCCACTGTCTGTTTAATGCAGTAATTTCATTGCTATTGTAGTGTCGTTATGTCTTTTTTGTTTGTTCCCTCCTCTGCCCTGCTGAAATCCACCCCACAAACATTGAACACTCACATACCTTGTGGTTGTATCGGGCGAAATCAACCTCCCCCGCTCGACATCGGTGACCCAAAATATAACAAAATGTACGGATTATAAATTGAATCGATTCTAATCTTCGGACTTCAATTGCAAAACATCATTTTGCGTTTATCTCGCCCAAATCCCCAAATCGTTTTAAATGCAATATATATTCACACACAAGTCCCGTGTATATATCAAGCCGACCATCCTCCTCAACTCAACCACCCCGGGTGCATATTTAAGGGTTATCGACTTAAAATATCTCTCTAGCTCTGTCGTCGTGTCGGTGAAATTGCATACATTAAACTGACGACATGACATCAAACTGCATCATCGCATAGCCGATGTCCGCGCACCCCGCCCCCTTTCGACTACCTACCGCAGTTCAATGTGAGCCAGCGGGCGAGTATATCTGCTCCGCTTAGAGTGGGCTTAGGTTGCGCACTGGGTATTGGCGTATAGATAAATTTTCTGCATTCTGATTTAGTTTCATTTTTTATTCCCCGTCCTCCCTCTCGATTTGCATAAAATGGTGGAAAACATTTTTTTTTAAAATGTTACGTATACGCCCGAGTGTCATGTGACAGTACGACCCAGAGAATATCGACGTTTAAAAAGGTGAAGCCTTTGTGTGTCAGTAATTGATTGATTCATTGGCCAGCGATTGGATTGTGTATTTGTGGGTGAGTGCGCGAGGACTTGGTCTCGACAGAGGGTGGATTTTCAAAATTCCGCAATACTCCATCATAGTATTAAAAGTGAATTTTAAATTGAAACGGTATGCTTTAGGGGCGCACTCTAATACCGGGATTAGTCAATGTGCCATAACCTGTATGCAAATGAAGTTTTTTTTGAATACAAGTGGGTTTTAGAAGGAAATTGGTTGTTGCGTTGTTAAGCCGGGTTGGGCATGGTTGAAGTTTGATTCAACCGTAAGTTACTTGAATTTTCGAATGTTTTTTGAGTTCATAGCGAAGGGACATTGTTGCTGTGTTTGTTGAGTTGAAGTACTTTTTCGACTGAAGATGGAATTGGGGAATATATAAATACTTTTATCTGAAATCATTGTCCTACCATTAGGATGGGTTTCATTTGAGTTCATTTAAGAGATTTGATTTCTTGACACGTACTGGATATTCTTTTAAGAAATTTAAACTAAAGATTTGAATTACTGCTATATGCAAAAGACGGTTGAACAATATTTTTCAGAGGTGAAGAAAATAAAGCCGAACAAATTAATAATAAAATCCCGGAAAAGGATGACATAGAAAACACAATTGGAACATTGAAATCAGCAATTGAAACGACACATGATGTACCGGATGAGGTCCAAAACTGCCTTTTTCAAATAGAATCGTTTTTTAAACGGATGAACACCCCCATCTATACTGTAATTCCTCAATAAAAAATTAACTAATTTAAATAATTTTATTTGAGGAATATTTTGATTAGATATTTATGAATTAATGAGCACCAAAAGCAACGTGCTTTGTAACCTTTTTTGTTTTGTAAACACAAAGGCTTATAAAATAATCAACTAACTGACTAAAACTAACTTTAATATCCCGTGAAAATTCGACTTAGAGGAAGGCGACTATAATTTGTTCACTTAGCAATAACATGGAACATATTAAAGGTGTCGGCTAAGAATATGTTGTTAGTCGATCGTGTTAATGGAAATCGGTTTGCTGTTCGTCTCAAAAAAGTTTTAAGCCACGTCCATTTTGAACAGGTGTACTTGACCACTTTCAAAAGTGCACCTGCTTTAAGCAAAACAAGGTGCCGCAAGCTATGGGTGGTGACAGCACAACTTCCACAAACTTTTTTTTTTAACCAATACCCATTGTATACAGACTGCTTTAAGGGGCTTGGTTAAAAAAGTTTGTGCCATAAATGGTGTCCCCAAATCTTCTTTTTCTTTGTGCTAAATAATTTCAAAGACTTCTATTCGATTGTTAATATTTCATATAAACATATCATTACCGAACGTTCTGTACCCAATTTCTGAATATCCTTTAAGTAGACAAGTCATACATTAAGCAAAGCAAATCAGTCGCCACATGTCTACAGCTACCTTTCCTTAAAACGATTTTTTTATATTTTAGAGTGTAAATTTATTATACCAAACGTTGCCGATGGCGCACGTGGAAGAGCAAACAAAAAATTAAAAAAAAAAAGAAAAGACAAAATCGCAAGTAATTAAATCCACTATGCCGCATGCACACCAAACAAAAAACCCTAAAAAAAAAAAAAAAAACACTTGCCATACACATGTAGGTATACAAATGTCCTTAAGGACAATTTCTCCATTATGCCGCCATAACGTTCGTTTGTCGTTCCGTAGTTGTGCCCAATATTGTTTTGTTTTTCGCCAAAACCAGAACGCGAAATGGTTTCATTTGTCATAGCCTCTGTAGAGGATTTTCTTTGCTTTCTGTGCGATGTCCTGTGTGCTGTAATTTTTCTGGTCATGTTCGTGACAGGCATTCAAAATGTCATGCAAAATGTGGGCGTTGTCGTCATCGTCGTCAACATCATCGCCTTCGTCCATGTAGAGAGTCCACGGTGGTGTTATTGTTGTTGATATTTATTTTGTTTTGTTTCATTATGAGCGTTGATTTGTTTCTTCATTGGCGTTGTCGTTGCTGTAGTTTGCCTGATATGCCGCTATAGCCTAAGTAAGGACCAACAAAAAAAAAACACACATTGACAGAGTGGCGATGATTAAAATTCATCATAATGGACTATAATTCGACCAGTAGGGTGGGCCCAAATAATATTAATAAAAAAAAATATATTAAACGATGACTTAAAAAAAATAATATACATCTCTCCACAACCTCAAACCCAAACAAGGCTTAAAGTAACCCCCCATTCATTGTGATTACATTTTACGCTCTTTAATTGGATTAAAATTTTCAATGCATTTAAACGACCAGAATGACATGTTTTCATTTTAAACGATTTTAAATACGCTTTGTAGTAGTGGAAGGCGCCGTAAAAGCCGGACTGTGAGTGTGCCGTTTTCGAGGCCAGTTGTGCGTCATTGGTTAGCCAAAATGGCTCTGGCCGACATAACCACTGCATATTGTTCTATTCTATTAGTTTAATTGCGATTTTTTTTTCGCCAATGTATTCCTTTGGAATTCAATTACAAATCGATTCGAAAAATGGATTTAATTTATTTGAATCGTTTTACCGTTGGCATTTGCAGATTGTTTTGTTCATGCAATTAATTGTTAAGCTTTCCGCTCGATTTGTCTGCGAATGGGTATTTTCACGCGCAACCGGAAGAGTGAAGCTGTAATTTGCGAATGTTTACCCTTATTTTTTGCGGGGACTTTTATTAATAGATTTTTGAGAGGGTGGACGGACGAACAGAAATTTATTGAAAACAATAATTAGAAATGTTTATAATGCCGTTTTGCGGTGGTGTGGAAGTGACTAATTGGCTGCATGCGAATGGTATGTGTCATGCTGAAATTGGGTCATTAGCCAGTGGCATTGTTGTTTTGTTGAATTATTTGAAAAAAAAGCAAAAAAAAGAAAGAAATATGTGGTGGCTGATGAATGCAAATATATACAGTGCGGTTTACTTGATTAGAAGAGCATCACCTTATTTTTAGATTTTAATTTTTTTTGAGGTAAATTAATACATAATTTATGGACCGAATTTTAATTTTGATCTATCCATAGCAAACTATGATTAGCATCAAATTTTTCACATTCTCAATGAATATAAGGGATAAGGCTGGGATTTTTTTGTAGCGATGCATGATGCATGGTCTTGTGAATAATACACTACTGACGATTACAAAACTTAATAAAAAATATTGCTACGCAAGAAACAACTCCTTGGAAATTTAATGCATGTCTCACTTCTTTTCCTATGTGACCTTGTCTGTTATCTTCCGTTCTTATAAGGTCACTTATTGGGCAGTATCTCAACAACTGCAGCGCTGAAACTTGTACCTATTTCATAAATCGCTGCTAACCAATAGCATATTGTAGTTAGACAGGGATGAATTAATGTGGACTGACATAGAATACGCATCACTGCTAAAAATTTCGAAGCCGTTTCAGACCAAACGAAGCGGAAATTTCGTAGATCGTATGCGTCGGCAAGGCTGTTTTTTGATTCTGGGGTAGCAACATGAACACCGGGGTATCAATAACAGTACCCCACATAGAAAATATTCGGTGTATGAGATGCGCACTCTATGTCGTTCTATACTCTTTGCTTTGGATTATTTAATTATAAGCTGTTAGTTCTAATGGTCTTAATTTAAAAAAAAAAAAAAAAAACGATGAGCATATTTTCGGTCATTACTTTACAAAAAAAAAATCTGAGGAATTGTTCCGGCTTTATAATTTAGTTTTGCTTTTAGCTCTTTCATATCTATCCATAATTAGCTGTATCTACGTTTTATTTGTCCCATTTTTTTCAACACTAGTTGCCACAACAAAACGATTAACAAATTTTATCGTTCGAACGATCAAGTTATGATCGTGCCTTTAGATTTGGCTCACAAAATTTTCCAACATTAATCGGATTGCTGCCTGATAGGCCTGGGTTTATAATTTTTTTTTTGGGACTGTCATTTTAGATGGTTTACCAGAGAATATTTTTCTCTTGCCCTTCTCTCGTGATGATCTGACAAATCAATTGTCAAGAAAAGCTTATGTCAAATTCGCCGTTCGGGGTCGGAATAAAACATGAAGTCCCGCCATAGTGCAAGAGGTACACACACATAGATGATGGTTGTGAGAAAGCTCGGCCCTGGGTACTTAAGAGCCTGTTCCGCCAAAAACTTGTATGTTTTTTTACCAGGGAAATTAATGAAATGGATGAGGCTGGTTTGATTTGACAAAAGATGATGGATTTGAACTCAAGTTGGGAATCTCTCAAAGGTGATGGCGTGTGGATTAGAAGACGTTGAACTCCAGTTGGGAATCTCTATACCCATCCCAATTGCTCACCCTGAACAAATATCAATTTCTCCTCGACACGTATTATTTTACTCTGATATTCATTTACGTCGCCTATAGTGATCACATTCGTGTCAACCCAAGGGTTTGCATTCAAATTTGTGAAAATTTGTAGGTGTAACTAAAGGTTCAAAATCTTTTACGAGAACCGTTTTTTTTTTGTCGAAGGCACCAGTGGTATCCTTATATCTTTCGTAGAGCGTTGTTCGTAAATACATCTTTAAACGAATGGGAAGACACAACTACCATTAAAACAACTGACACCCTACTATTGCCATAAACATGCCTCTTATCAACCACATTCTTTAGAAGAGAACTACGAAGCTGGTATCGACCAGAAAGCTGGTATCGTCCAGCAAATAAATGGATACTCGAATAAAAATGTTTTGTTAGAAAATTATTTTCAAAAAGAGGCCGTGGCTACAAAACTCTAGTATATAAGCTAAACGTTAGTAGGGGTCAATATTCTAGATTGGTCAAAATTCTTACTGTATGAATTAATGAAGTTTTATTGTTTTTTTAATGAAAAGTGTTTCAAAAAATGTCAAAACTCACCCAGAAAATCAACATGTCATCTTGAACATAGGGTTAGACATTATGACCAGGGTCCAGGATGATTATGACATTTTTTTATAAAAAAAAGAACACAAAAAAAACGGATGTCTTAAATTTGAGTTATGACTATTGTTGAAGTTGTTCAAGAAACAGCTCAGCAATAAAATATTTGGAGTATTTCTTTTTTTTTTCTTTTACATTCCGTGTTTGCCAGTCGATTTTTATCGAATTGATATTCGAATCTGTAAAAATTTTCGATAATGTTATGTCTGGGTCCAGTACCTGCTTTATAATTTGTTGAACATTTTGAAAAATATGTTTTGGTTTATTAGCCGATTAAAAAATATAAATATAAGTCCAATTTTATTGCTCAACATAGTAATGGTAATTATAATTTGAGCAACAGAAAACATAATTTTTAAAATCCGAATTTCCGAATGTCACCTTAAAAAATTGTCCCCCAACCGAAATGCATATAAAAATACATATGTCCAGAAGTTAGTGCTAAGAATACTTTTTTCGAATTTCTTTAAACTTTCAACTGTACATATTTATTACCAAAATTGTGAAAAACGCCAACAAAAAGTTTAATTATTAATTTTTATATTTATTAAAATTTTAAAATATTATAATTTTTTCCTTCACTGAATTATCTTTCTTCTCTTTTCAGTACAAGTTGACAGCAGTAGATATCAAGATTCTACACCAAAAATAAAAAAGTGAGTACATATTTGTTTCTATCAATTAAACCGTACATAATAAACAATAAACTTGATTGCGAACTTCTTTGTGAAAGTCTTGTTTAATCTGGAGTCTAAATTCAGTAGTGTCGAGGAAAGCTTTCACGTCGGTGCATAACTAAAATCCTAATTCCCAAAAAAAACTTGGTATGTGATGAACTGTGTACACAAAAACTGCGTTTTGATACCGACAGACTTTCTTTTCAAAATTTTTAATCATCGTAATGTTAAGACTTGATTGTAATTTCCAGTTTTTTTCTTTCTTATGAAACCAAAAAAAATAACAGAGATGATCAACAAAAAAACCTGGTCAATGGTTTTTGCGTCGTAATGTTACAAAATATTGTTAAGCACTTTCTATTTGATTTTTATTAAGTCCTCGATTGACCTACTCCTCAAATTAAAAATGCAAAAAAAAGTTACATGGGTACAAATATCTGAATGGTAATATCTAGGGCATAACTGTGAAATGTTTTAAATTTGTTCCATAAAAAAATAAATTGGATGATCTGATCAGGCTTCAGGTAAACTAAAATGATTCAACTGAATAAAATTGCTCTCCACATTTGCTTCATATTGAGGATAAGGTATCTGTTTTCTTAAACTTTCTACTCTTAATTTATTTAAGGCCTAAAATTAAAATATTTCTATAAGTTTTGTCGCCAAAGCCAACCCTCCCCGAATTGACCGACATAAACAACAAAAACAACCAAAACAAACACACTACCCCGACTAAAGAAACTCCATTAGTCCTTTTTCCAGCCATTTCACTTAGGCCCGACACTCACCTTATTGCACCGTTTTGCCGGCAGGTGTAATGTATAGCGTTTTGTCACGTTTAAATGACGCGACCCTCTCAGTAAGGTCATAGAACATAACTAGGCAACCACTGCTGTGTGTAATCCTCAGCGACAACATTTCGCCTCCCTAAGGCGATAGCAAGCGGATTATGGTGAATAACAACACGACGCATGAGGAATCATTTTTGAAACCTTTCCCCCCTAGCCCAAAAATTCATACGCGCCACACGGCACACCGTGAGCTGCTTGCCTTATGAAGGTCATTCGTTTGCCAAAAACGCACATAATGGGTCCTTGGTTAAATGGTTTTATGGCACCACCATATAGTTAGCTGAGCGCTCGCTCAGCCGATGGGGGAAAGACAAATTTACATTTTTACCTAGACGACCCACACACGTCTAGCAGGTGAAAGTGTTGTATCACGCAATTCCTTGGCATCGCACATATTTCTATTTAATACCCTGACACTTGGAAGTACTAAAAGTGTTTTACGTGTGTTTGCAGAAGTGGGGCGTATGCGTAACCTATGTCGTATATCCTTTTCTCTGTGTTCTCAAATCCTCTCTCTCACTTTTGACACGAGTCGTATACAGTCGCATATTTTTGATGTGTGTACGGCTAGCTGTTTTATGGCGCTGATCTAAATTATTGGGTGAAAGTTCGCCAGTTTTTTTTTCTCCCACCTCACTATTTGGTTAGATGTAGGGTGGCGACAACAAAAAAAAAAAAAAATAAATGAAATAAGATATTAGATATGTAAATGTGAGATTATATTCGTAAAATTTGCTTCAATTTTGTTTGGGGTATTGTGGGTTGGTTTTCAGATAAACGAAAATAAATCCACAACTTCGTCAACACGTTTCGACTTTCCTTTCCTATTTTTCTCACACAATTTCCCTCACCACACACACATTTCCTTTTTTTATGGAAATTTTAAGCCCTGAAGTGTTTAACAGTAAAGATTTGTGAGGTTTTACGATTTGATTTGAGGACTTGTCCAAACAAAAGGTGGAATGTCAAATATAAGATGTAGAGCTCTGCTGTGTGTTTTTATGGAAATTTGAATTGGCAGGACATATTTTGGAAAACAAAGTATAACCGAAAAAAATAAAAACTCCTTTATGTAGTTTATGGAGAACGTGACCGTAGGCCAGGTATACGATTAGGTTCGTTTTTATTAAGGTGATTGTGCTGCGGATGAAGGATAACATCATGCGGCAAGATTGGATTTGGTTTATAACTTGTTTATGATTGCGAAGAATAAATTCATGGAAATTGAGTTGTATTGTCGTTAGTGGCTAGGACGGGTGTTGGAACGTGAGTTTCATTCAAAAGTCAGCCTTGAGAAAGTTTTTTTTTTAATGATGGTTGTTAAACATGTTAAGTATTACGATTAAGAGGACGTTGATGTGAGCAGGAATCAAATTTAAGTGTCTAGTGTTTTGGGGTATTGTTGGAGTAATGGGCAATCGTTAATAGCACAGTTTTCAGGATGATTAACGTCGCTATTGTTTCTAAAGTACTTTTGCCTTTAGAGATCTATTATAGTCACTGTTTTTTATAACTCTGTAGTGGGTTTTTACTTTAGATAACACACGACACATGAAGACAGAATAGAATGTTTGAAAACTAGCATCATGACAATGAATATTGAGTAACAAAGACAATTTTGAGATATTAATAACAATTTTATACAAATCCTACGTCTCCTAAAACTCAATAACCCGGCTAGGGCACATTGATCTAACCACCATAGCCCCGACAAAGACACTTATGGATCCCGTTTCAACTAATCTATGCAGCATTAGGAAACTATACGTGAACAAGCAAAACTATCGCTTCGAAAATCGAAAATTCACGAGTAATGCAAGAGGAGCCATTACACCCGCTAAAAGTGCGCTGTTCACACTGGAGGACTCATCGGGTCATTTGTTTTTCGAGAACGCCACTGGTCAAACGACAACAGTGGACGGTGCGCGCTATAGGGCCATGTTAACCGAGTTTTTTTTTTGCCGCAATTGGACCAATTAGGACGTGGTTCCAACAGGACGGAGCAACGACACACACTGCGCGAGCCACAACCGATATTCTGAAGGCCAATTAACATCGGATGACTTATTTTGGTTTACCTTGTACCACCATCGATTCCAAGCCAAAGGTTTCTGTATGTCTTCTCAACGGAGTGGTTTGGTCCCTTTACAGCTTTTAAAGTTCGTAAATGAATATTCGCAACCAAAGATGTTTCTAAGGGTTTGTTCATCGGCTTTTGCAACGGTCCATGCTTCAGCGACGTATTAAAGTACGAGTACACTACTGTACTAATATAAGGGCAAGAGTAATCCCTTGTTTGATTTCTGGTGAGGTGTTATCAAAATAGAGGAGGAGGAGACCATTGAGACCATTGAAACCAATACATTTACTACCTTAAACCCATGTCTCTGATAAAGTTCTGCCCGGTTCGTCAATGTTGTATGCCCTTTCTTGTTGACATCAAATATTTGGTGAATACCTAAATTCCTTAAAGTTTTAACAGTCACATTTATTCCCAAGTCGTGGGTCGCCAAAAGTTTGTTTGTGGATTATTTAAACTTTATGTTTTCCTCGGCAAGTACAGGCTCAAGACGTTTCGACTGTTTGTCACAATGGTACGCTGTGATCGACCATTCATGTCGATATCATCTGCCTAATCGCAGTAGCTAGACACATGTCTCCCGAACTCTAGTTTGGTTTGGCAAATTTCGGATGAGATGTCTTCAACCTGAACGTTGATTTGTTCATAAGTGTTATGGATTAATTAAACTGGGATTCAAAGTTCGGTCATCACTCTATAGTTCAGCCGTATTTCTTAACGTGTTGCAACCTTTTGACAAGGTTTGGCATAGAGGCCTTCAATACAAACTAAAACAAGTTTTGCCTGAAAAATTATGAAAAATCCCCGTGTCTTATCTCGAGCACAGACTCTTCCGTGTGAAACTTGGAAACAAATACTCGGAGTTCAAAGAAATATTGGCAGGAGTACCCCAAGGAAGCGTCCTTGGACTACTCTTGTACCTCCTATTTAGACGTGATATCCCACAAACAAACGATACAATAGTTGCCACGTTTGTTGACGATACAGGTATACTAGCAGTTGGCAAACAAATATGAGATTACAAAAAGGTCTTAACGAGGTTAGTGAATAGACAAAATCCTGGCGGATTGCACTTAACAAATCAATTCATGTAGATTTTTCTTATAAACGGGCAAACAACTTGCCAGTATTTCTCAATACGGTTCGAGTCCCTCTTGCAAATGAAGCGAAATATCTCGAAATGACACTCAATGCAAAAATAAAATGGAAGTCGCATGGTAAAAAAGAAATGCGAAGAACTTTACAATAAATACAGAGAACTGTATTGGTTACTCGGAAAATATTCGAAGCTTAACCGTGATAACAAGCTGCTATTATACAAGCAAGTGCTAAAGCCGGTCTGGACATATGGTATACATCTATGCGGTTGTACCAGTGAAGCGAATCTAAATATTTTACAAACTTTTGAAAACAAAATGCTAAGATCATTCGTCAGTATAAAAGAAATGAAGATCTACGCAGAGATCTGGGTATTCCCGCGGTTAAAGGAGAAACGAAAAATTTTGTACGCAAACATAAAAAAAACGTTTATTAGGATATATTGCGGAATCTTCGAAGAACTAAGCCCTTAGATTTGGCCCGATAATAATAAACCGCTCTATAAATTTCGGAAGAAGCAGGTACTTTCAAAGGAAAGTTACTTGCCAAACATTCATCACTCGTGATAAAAAAATTGCTAGATAAGTCGCATACTTTGTTGCAATACAAATACAAAAAGGGTGGTGGTTTTAGTGGGTTAAAGTCCCACACTACTTTTGGCACGTGCTCATCGTATCTTTTGAAATTTCCACCAGCCAACGGAAAAAAGAACCTATACAGATCCAGGAGGTGGATGTTATCATACGCGGCCCTTAAGTCAATTAAAAGATTGTAAGCCTTGACAGGATTTTCCAGTACTTGCCTTAGTGTGGAAAGACTATTAAGAGTCGATCCTGTCAACCCTACTTTTCAATTTTGCACCAATATTATATCCAAGGGTGATTCCAAGCAGAGAGTTCATACTTTGAATACATCGGAGTGCGAGTTTGGGTGTATGAATAATTTGAAAGTGGGTGCAATCCCATAGCTTAGGTTCCCTTTAGGATATGTGTGCAAAGTATGATTCCCTCTCTCTCTGGATTCGCCTTTATTTCACAAACAATTTGGGCGTTATTTCACTCTGTCATTGTGAAATAAAGACGAATTAGAAAATTAAAAACTAAAAAAAAACGCCGAATTTCGGAATTAAGCTTTATTTTGCTCGGCGTTATTCCATGGCACCTATGAAATTACCTCTAATGAATGATGGTATTCCTGGCACTTCTCTCAAAGAAGGATTCCAACTCCATGTGCCGCAAATATGTACCCTGTATAGGTAAAATGTCTCTCCACGCCTTTGAAAATTGACATTAAATGTTAAATTTTTTGTTTTGCAATTTTCGATGAACGTAGAAAATCCTTGGCATATTGCCGCCTCCCTTTAGGTTTACTGTTCAAACAATTTCTTAAATTATTTTCCATAAATAAATCCTGAATAAATTTCAAAAAAGTGTCCTTTTCACAATCCTTCTGTATCCATTGTGATGGTTTTTTTTTCTTTGAAAGCTATGCATACCTGAAAGAACTTTCAGCAATATTCTAGAATAATGATGGATACTCCAGTCCGCCCACTTTGGGCAGACATCCGGAGAAGAGTTGCAAATGCAAATTTCCACCCATTTCACAATTTCATCTCCATTCAGATTCTTCTTCTTCTTTCTACGATATCTGAGATTTGATTTTCTATCGCTTTCCATTTTTTTTTTAAATCCGCCACATCTACCCAATTGCAATCCAATTCCACTATTTATATATAGAAAGACAGTCTTCACATGTAAATCAAGAATTTAAGGATAAATAAAGGATACATTTGCATATGGTTATGTGGATCTTATTCATTTTGCTTTTATTTCTTTATTCGCTTCTCGAAACACAAACCGCACACATGACGACTACTCTATTCACAAGAAAGAACGCGAAAGAATTTGGTTTTCAAATTTTGAAAGGATCTTCTTCGTATACATTCTGTTCGTTCATGTGTGTGTGTGATATCTACTTTTCTGCTTCTTGGCCCCATGAATGTTTGTGTTTAGAAAGTTCCCGCGCTGCGCTCTAACTCTTAATCTGAGGAATGGTGGCAAAAGATACACGGAACAAAGGGCAAGGAGTGCTTTTACTTTATTCAAAAGGTCGGGTTGCGCGTTACCCTGCTAAAAAAACGTAACAAGGATCATTTTCCCGAAGAAAAAAAAAAAAAAAAAAACTAGCAGTTCAACTCAGTGTTCCTTTTGAATTGAATATGAATAGGGACGATGGCGGCGTCGACTTGGCCTACCTGTTTCGTGTAACTATATTTTTTTTTATCCAATTTTGTGTTGTTGCTTCGTCCTTGTAGTTGCATACAAATTTATACAATTTGAGCTTTTCTTGCAAAGTGAGATGGTGTTATTAGCAGAATTTACATAATGGGTATGCGCAACAGCTCTCTGAATGTGGATGAATTATCCTTTCTTTCAGTTTATTCCCTTTTTTTCACTGCGCTCCTTTTGATTTCTTTTCAAGCTTGTTTTGTGTGATTAGCCTCTGAATGAATACGAAGCAGTGATGATGAGGGTGGAAGGAGTGAAGATGGTTATAGATGTATTTGGCGGCGCTGCCTACTGTTGATTAAAAAAGTGGTTCATTTCTGCTTTGTCGGGTTTATCTAGTTCGGAGTGGATTGAAAATTGATTGAATATATGCCCAAAGGCTTGATTCCAATATAGCCATCCACAAGTATCTATAATTGTGTACCACAAAGTAATTATAATTCGGTCTACAGGACACCCCTAAGAGCAATTATCCCTCCGACACACTTTTGTGTACCGACAACAAAATTACTCGCGCTCTGGTCAAGGGTCCACGTACACTGGACCCAAACCAACAAATAATAAATGTCACCGATACAGTCCTCCGGGCTAATGACATGTAGATTTTATTACCACTAAACCTGCCCATCTCCTGACGGAATACATTTTTTTTTAAGGACAAGTCCTGTCAATTTAGCTATGGAAAATTTTGATGACGATCTGACATCGCACCATGGGGGCTGTGCACTTGTCAAACGAGGTAAAATCCCAAAATATCCGTGCGCTTCAATTTTTCGTAGTAAATTATACCGCAAAACGTTGATGCCTTCCCTTTTTCACGGGTCACGGATTATACTTCATGTAGCAACACTAACAGCAGCACACAGCATCAGCCTAGAGTACCATAGAGCAGGGCAACAGCATCTGGGCCTCCATAGTGGTAGTTGTGTTGTTAAATTATCCGCATTTGGTGTTTATTCATGAGAATTGCCTAATGAATTATTCCAAGGGGTTGAAAGTTGGAGTACACTCTCCCAAAATACAACTTAACACATGCACAATCGGTGCTGCTGGTTGTGCGCGCCGCCTCTCGGCTTATGCAAACACCATAAGGTCATACAGCCTTGTGTGCACACTCCACAAATTTATCCCTTCTTGTAAATGGCTGTATGTGTGTTTGGAGCATGGTTTTCCAGTGTTAGAAGGGTTGCGAGAACCCGGCAATCATTTCACCTGAATGTAATAATATTTTTGATCGCATGGTTAATATTTTATGTGCCTTGTTGGAGGGCTAACATTAGCCCTTCACCCTGTACTCTGAAAAGTACACTCTCTCTCTTGTCATGATGATGGAAATGATGAAGCCGAAAGCGAGGACGACGACGACGGGGTTAAGCTTAATCATTCATTTAAAAGTCAATTTAAAAGTTAAGTGATTGGATGAGGGTTGGGATTATCAAGTTTCCATTGTTGAGATACGGGATCAAAGTTTTTAACGATGAACCGTAAATGGATATTCTTTTAAGTTAGAATGAAAGTTTTTCTATGACCATACAGATAGTTGAGGTTGGATATCTGATGTTATTAGTCATGGACTTGTCCATGGTCGTTTGTTGATTTCATGGATTTTTAGATTTTACCTTTTAACATTGCTGATGGATGGTCTTTAGATTTTTTATAAGATATATATAAAAAAAACTTGTTTTTTAGACTTGTCATCCATACAACCTTTTAGGTTTCCATCAAAGGGTTTAAATTGAATGATCATGAAGTGGTAGGCTATATCAAATATAAACTTTTATGGCGACTTGTGGATACCCGAAATAAAAGACGTTTTTGGAATGCAAACGGGCGCCTTGATACATAACAATTGAACCCCTAAAACCCATATTCTATCAACTCAAACATATTTGTTTTGGTTGGAAGTAGGAATGTTATATTCGTCATATATCAACGGACAAAGCTGTGCTTTGTTATGGATCTCCTTTTTATTTTTAGTTTCTAGTAAATCGGTCTTTTTACTCACAATCCGCTGTCAACAATTTACTTCTCAAGGTACCTTGAATAGGCCAGTAGGGCTTAAACGAAGGCCTAGTCACATTGTCCAGTTCTACGTACTGTCTGAGTTCTAGTTCAAAAATTTTAAGCAAGCCTGACATTATTTCATTTCGACTAATTATAACACCTTTGTGTTTTCTTTAGCAAATTTTGCGAATTTACCTGTTTGACATTTTTATAGGCCAAAAAAAAATACATGCTTTATATAATAAAAGACGACATTAATATTCAAACCCCACCGAAATCAGCTATCCCTAAATGGTATGAATTCCTATTGCCCGAGTAAAATCTACCATACGTATGGGACTAAGAATGTCTCGGTCAGACTTGCCGGACTCTTTGTGATGACATTTTAACATCTTAAGACGAAATTACATTTCAAGACCCCCCTTAATTCATTACCTTATGATACAATATCATCGAAATGTTGAAGACACGGTTGTGGTACATGAGGTCGAGGCTAAATAAGACATTCTATGTCTGTCCGATCGTGTTGAATTGCTGAAATGCAAGTGGCTATTTCGTCAAAGTGTTGGTTTAAAATTTATCGATACCATAAGACAAGGTACACGACATTGCTTCGCTGTTCGAGCGAAACCAGAGAGTTTGATATGTTTATGTCTCCAAAAAGGTTTTTCACGCTCTCTATTTTAATCCTTTGTAAAAGTTCAAATATTGAAAGTCCTGTCCTTTCCATCTTTTTCGAAACTGTTATCCTCTTGTCAATACATCTGATGATTTAGATGCCAATTTTTGTCCATTTTTTATGGTAATACATCCCATCTGCGACCTTTTCCTGACCGTTCTTTTTCTTTATTTCTTTTGATCTCGTTGAAATTTTATTTTTGTTGGTTTTTTAAATACTTTTATGGTGTGTGTGATCTCTAAATAGTCCAGACACAAGATTTGTCCTATACTAGACTGGTAATTTTGTTTAATTATTTATTTTTGCCTAAGTACTGTTAGGAGATCTCCCTATATTGGTTTCGTAATTTATTTTGATGCATTAATTTGTTTTGAAATCCCTACAACAGTTATTCATTCAATCAGCCACCCAAAGTTTTTAAGAAGTGTGGTTCCAAAAACCCCTCCTTTCACAAAAAAGTTGTATCAACCCTTCATAATCCCACACCTTTCTCTTTGTTAATTACGCGTTGATTTTATAGTTTTGTAAAACCAGAATAGGCCAACCAACTGCACCCCATTGTTGATCATTTGAAACCCTCTGAAAGCATAGTGTAAGCCACTCATATTCCGCGCAAAACCATTGCACACGACTGCATGGCTTTAATTAAAATCCATTTATGGTAGCACACAGTTTTTAATGAACTTTTCTCCTCTCTGTCGAGAGAAATTATTCGCAACTTTTCCGTTAACTTAATTTTGCATAACAAATAATCTGTCATCATATATGTTTGCCAGGAAATGCCAACGCAAAAACATAATTATTTTCCACTACAATAACTATCGTCCCGCCGCCGGCTCACCTGATAAACCCCTTCCGTTTCCTGAGATTCCTCCTAAAACTAAACACAACCTAAAATGCAGCACCAACAGCCAAACACTACAGGATGTGAATACAAACTTCATGAAGCTGCCTTGTAAAATGTATCCCATAACTTTCACGTTCCGGACACATTACTACACGAATACTGTTGCACTGCTCCTAGAGTCGCTTCACTCATCTGTCCAGCAGCAGCGCTAAGGAAAAGCACTATTCCAACTAGAGAGTGTGAGAGCAATTCAGTCTGTCATTAGGAAATTGTAAAGCTGTTTTAGAATCCTGGCATTGTATTGTTTTAGCAAGGAGTGTAGGAGCCCGCAGGATATGTGCCAGTAATATCTGGCGGCATTTTTGGTAGATGATGATAGAATTCTCTAGTAGCAAACTTAAGCCGAGAAGTATTCTTTCCGGTTAACAGAACTTTGATGTGTAAACCCAGAGCTGGTGGTGCACAGCAGGTGGAACTACGTTAAATGTGAACGTCTGTTAGCTATTCATATGCCAGGGATATCCTGTTTCTAAGGCCAAATAATTATCGTACACAACTTGGAGATGTATTGCTATTTAAGTGGATATCGAGTTAAGAGCTTGAGGATAGCGGAAATCCTTTAATTGATTTTCAATTTATTTCTTGCATTCAATTATGAATGAGATGGGTATATGAAGAAACTGTGAGAGGAAGGGATGCGATCCGAGATGAATACTTTAGAAAAGTTGTGTGTTCAAGTAGAGAGATGGTCTTTTCAAGGATATTGTGTACTTTTGCTTAAAGGAATCTTGAGATTTGTTTAGGTATAGTATTGGGTACACAGAGGAGTAAATGTTTTTTTTTGAATTTATCTATGTAAATTTAAATTGCAATAAAGGAGAAGTGCTTTGGATTATAAATGAGTTTCGAAGGTATGTGCATAGGATAATAGTTTGTACACTTCAAAGGTGCATTTAGCTTATATGATGAGCTCGAAAAGTTTGAGTCTAATCGAATTGAAATCGGTATTCTTGTGATCTTCTTTTTTGGATAGGGCTGTGATTCGGATGGTGTTGTATCTTAATTTCAATTGACCGATGATCATCAGGTTGTCAGAGATTATTTAGGTATACCATCACTATGCATATCAGAATGTTAAAATTTTTCAGACGGGATTACTTCGTTAAGAGTAACTTGTTAATGTTATAATTCATCCATTCAGGCATTTTCTGATGGCTGCAGCTAACCACTACCTTTAATGCAACTGGTGGTGAAGTGAAGTGATTTCAGGTGTTTCGATAACATTGGATATTCTTTGGTAATACCGGATTTTTAATAGGAACTTGAACTTTTTATGTGAACCGAGGTATACGTCTTTGACATGAGGAATTTCAAGAACGAACATCATATGAAATCTGTTTAACCAACCAATACAAATTTTGGGTCAATGATCGCAACATTAAGATCACTTACTCCAAATTTCGGAATCCTATAGTGAATGCATTCGGGTTGACATATTCTACATATAGTGTCTCCGTGCCCATCAGGCAAACATACCGGGAGAAGTTACGAACAAATATCACAGATATTAGTGCTTCTGTTCAAAATTATCCGATTATATGGTCTTCATTGGAATTGGGAATTTCTCAGCCCAACTTGTGGTGCAATCACGCAAAGACCTTGGCCTGAGATAAAATTTAGGATTTTCTTAAAACTTTTGTAGAGCTCGATTGGATGCAAGTAAAGACTTATTGACAAGACGATTAAACAAAAAATGAGCTTCAAGATGATTTTTAGATAAAATTAAGGATTTTCTTATTAAAAATCATCTTGAAGCTCAGTTTTTTGTTTAATCGCCTTGTCAATAAGCCTTTATTTGCATCCACAAAAAAGTGACGGGAAGTGTGATGTTGATTTCCTGTCGCAGTTGTGATTGGACCGAATCTTTTTTTCATCGAATATGGCCGCTTAGGATCAATGAAGTTCGATGTCTTAGGCTGTGTGTCAATTGCGTTAAAATGGAGGCTTTTCCATCTCTGTCACCCCTCGGTAGGTGCATCAAATGTCAAAGTTTTGCGAGTTTTTGAGCAGGTTAAAATTTTGAAGTCTCTAGTCACCATAATAACGTCAAAATTTATCTACTGGCTAAAATTTTAACGCAATTGTCATACGACCTTAAGTGTACCTAGCAATTAGAAATATGTGGTCTCAACAAGATGTTGCCACATGGCATACAGCTTGTCAAACAATTAATCTAATTCTGGTCCCAATTTTTAAGTTACAGCCTTGAGCCCAGCAAGCATTGAAGGAGATCTTCCAAGATACTATAGCTTAGTCGATGTAAAATTAAGTCAACATTTTTCAATTGACACAAATCGCCTTTGGGAACATAAAAATACAAGTCTTCTACTAAAAACGATTAGCCGCGCGTTTGAGAATAACCCACCCACGTATTGCTAGACTATCAACGCTCTGATTAACAAACACATGAAAGAACTAAGAACAAACCATCAGAACCATTTCCCAGCACATCAACTCAGCATAGTTGCCTTCCAACATCAACTTCAACCTAAACTCTCAATCAAATGCTTAAAAGCACTTCGCACATAGCCTTGTACTAATTTATAACTCAACTACTTTTGCCCTTGACCTAGCTGCCACAAAAATCTCAACCCCATCTAATGCACCTTTCCGATTACAGTACCAAACAACACCCTAATGGGCTTAAGATGTGACTATACCACCATACGATCCAAGTTGAAATAAAAAACTGATTTTACTACTAAGAGGCTTTGCTACTCTCACTCCAACTTCGTGCTTACGAAAAGGACGATCTTAAGTTCACCTGAGTGCCTTTGATATAACCGAATTGTGTCCTTTTTCTTTCTATACCCTCGACATCTGGTTTCGATTTTTTTTTTTTTTTGCTTTCAAAAAGTATTACACCCTCACACATATGTAGCTAACCCTATGCCATCACATATTCTCATGCATTAAGGTCACCTAAATTTTATCCCAAACTACACTTGAACATGTGTGTACTTTGAAGTTCCATTTTCATAAAGTACACCTCTCAGTCCACCCCATTCGATGTATAAATGTAGGCACACTTAACCCACGCTGTGCCGCTTTCACTCTGTGAAGTCGGTGTGTGTATTCGAGTTTTTAGCTCCCTCGCTCCATTCCAGCGGAGGGGAGGATATCTTAGGCAATACGGACGCTTTGGGATATTTGCGATGTATTCCGTGAAAATTTATGATAACAAACCAAACGAACGAAATACCCAGACTCTCGTCCGGTTCACATAAAACCTGGTAATTGACTACTCGGATACACTCGTACATATGGCTTTTTTTGTGTGTGAGTGGATGTTTTTTTTTTTTTTCACTGAAGAGTTAGTTTCGTTTTTTTCTTCAGCTGTGTTAAAAATAAGGGAATATTATATGGATGCATAAAAAACGAACAATAAGCCGTTTACACAGCTACCCCTATTCAACTTGTTTGTTATATGGTCTTGAATTAAACGGGAGACAACAGGAAAATAACATTTTTTTGGCTTATGTGGGACCATTTTAATTTGAATATGCCTTGTTGTGGCATAATGACACAAATTCGTGGGACTTAAGTCGGCACACGAATGGATCTGTACTTTAAACGAAGATCTACAAACGTTTTTACAATAGGGAAAGAAAAATCTCCATTCACAAGAATCTACAAGTTCACAGTTCTGTAAATCGATATGGAGAATACTGTCGTCAAATCAGAAGAATTAATGAATCCGCCAGGGCTTTAAAATGTCAGATGTGTCATGGCAACGACATTGTAACTTTTGTTAACAATTGAACTGACTGGACTATATCGAACGCCCTGCAATAATTCGCCTCATATAAGATTGTTCCCTTTTATGCCAGCTCACCTTCTTCTTCTGTATAAAGCCCAAGTACGACTAGGTCTTGAATGATTTCCTCATATTTGAAGTTCGCTCGACTCTGTTCAAAGACCTGCAATAGTACGCCTTTTAAATATTCAACCTTTAGCACAGAGAAGACTTGAAGGAGATCTGTATTTTATCAAAGATTATAAAGGCATACAGAGGACACATTGAGAACAAAAAACAGAAACTTTTGCCCACCAGCTTCATGGTACGGGCTGGCGGAGTGAAGCCCAGGCTCATTGCGGACTGTAGCTTCACCAAAGTAAGTAAGATCAAAGATTATAAAGCCATACAGATGACGCACAGCATACAATAAAACTTCTTTCTCATGTGTACACGTGCACACCGCCCGCCCGTACCATGAAGCTGGTGAGCAAAAGTTTCTGTTTTTTTTTGTTCTCAAGGCGTCATCTGTATGCTTTTATGATCTTTGCTCAGGAGGGAGTGCAGTTTCCGTCCCTTTTCTTATACAACATTTTCTAAAAACATATGAAGTTGGTTGCCATTGGATACGTTCAGAAACTAGAAATTGATTGAGTATAATATTATAAATAGATGGCGTTGTTTATACTTCACAGTACATATAACTTTTTTACGAAATTTGCGCGAAACTAGAAAGTTTACTATGCCTACGTCTTCTATAACTTTTTCGTAAGCATTTTGATTTTGTCTCTTCGTAAAACGAAGTGGGAGTTATGTGCCTTGGTTAACCTCTTGCAAATCTTTCTGTAACACGATGAATGGATATAAAACGAAGTGGGCTATATTTAAAAGAAATAACAATTCGAGCTATAAAAAAATGAAAAACCTCAAGCTTTTGGATGTATTTTTGTATCACTGATTACATGGCTGATAATTTAAAAAATCATTTTTTAACTCTTGGTGTTTCTTTGAACCCAACTGTTTTTTTTTGTGCTTCTCTAAATGGTCTCTTGCTTTCCACTTAACGAAGATGGACCCGATAATTGTTGTTCTAAAATATTTGGTCTCTAAAAATCGGGAATATGTAGTGTCATCTCGAACCCGCATGTTATGATAGCCAATTAAATAAGACAAACATTTGTAACAGAAACAAAAATTAAGATAACATTGGTGGTAACATTTTAGGAAAGGCCTCATTCCGCTTCTCAAATAAAGAAGTCAACAAATGAAAACCGCCGCGATCTTACCTCATACTGAAATCGGATGGGAATTCTTCTAATCGAATGGAAGAAAGTTGTTAAAATCGAACTTTGTAGCTTCCTGGGACCGGTCTAACTTGTTATGAATTTCATATATCGTCTTCTGGTCTGATTATCTGGTTTCCAATACGAGAATAACACGTCGATAGCAAACCACGAAAGAGGCAATTTGCTTGGATAAACATTCATTGGCGTTAGTGCGATCTGCCGCGCAGGATGCCTGGGTTCAATGCCCAGCCGTAGCAACAGTTAAATGATTTTTCACTTGACCTTCCCTCGAAATGATTGTCAGATCATTTAATCGGAGTAGTATCAGTTGTCAGTTGTCTTAACATAGCCGTTCGGAGTCGGCAGACTTGAACTGGATTGCTTAAGAATGGTAAAATTGAAAAGGATTGCTTAAGAATGATAAAACTCCAAATCTATTGTTCATCCTACAGAACGATTTTATTTTTGTATGTAATTGTTACAATAAACCCATATTTCTTGAAAGGTTTTTCTTCTCCCACTCTTCTTCCCTTGGATTAATTTTCCAACGCATTATTTAATTATAACCGACATATCTAATTATTTCTTAACCACCTTCTGCGTTAATTCCAAACCCAATTAATCAGCACACATACACTCGCCACTTCACGCTTGATTCAGCTTTGTCCTCTCCGAAAGAGGTTAACCACATCAGTCCACCTTGTAATTACCCATCAATATCAATATTTTATTTCATAGTATTGGCCCCCATTAAACACCTTCAGAAGTGTCATTCATGCATGCCAAAAAAAAGGATACAAACAAATACCAATCTAACGGCTGAGTGCACACTTCTATTGTGATTCAACTTTGTCTACAGTTTCATAGAATAAATCCACCACAGTCTTTGGAACATCAATTATAATTAATGACCACCATGCGAAGGATCAAATTATATACACTAAGGTGTACTGGGCAACTATGTCTACATAACACATTCATATAAAGCAAACACTACCCCGATTGCATTTGACGGAATCACTTGAAGTGATGCCACTCTTGGTGTGCACCATCGACGACCCTCCGAATGTATTATTCATGCGCACTGAATCCTTAACAAGAGTATATTAGAACGGTCATCATTAATTCTGAGCCGTTAAAAGCTTTTACTTATTCATTGCAGTATAAGTGACACAGTACGCCGTGAAACATTGATACCGTGAATAGGTACCGTGCATTAAGGAGGATATTACAAAGTATCATTAAACTTTCTTTTTCACGAAACAATAAAATTCATCCTTGGCATGCTCCTTTGAACATCCCTCATGGTTGTATGTGTTAAGGTATACAAGCAAACAGACGAAAAAAAAAGACTCACTTCATCATCAAATTAATTAGCCATCCTGCGAGAGCCTTAGAGATTTCGCTGTGCGGTTGTCGGTTGCCACCGAACCAATAGAAAAAAAGGGATGTAAAAGTTTGTGTGTTTATTAGATGTTGACAGGACGATTAGAAGAGTATTACGAATGCCATTAGTCTAATGAGGGAACCCGGTGAACAAAAAGTTTGTTTGTTAGTTCTTAAGTGTGGACTTGTTTATTTGTGTTTTGTTTCGGTTTAAATTAATAAACAGGACATGTTCAGGGAGACCAGGTATATTTTTAGTAGAGTTCTAATCACAGTTGTTTTTTTCCAATTTTTTTGTGACTTACGTATTGCCTCGTACACAAGAAATCAAAACCAGCTACAACAAATCCAATCAACTTGACTTTTGCAAGTAATTTCACTAAGGATTGAGCTACCTGTCAACTTTTACACTCTGCTCAAGGTTCGATTCCCAGTCGTAGCAACACCTAAATGATATTTCACTGGCCCTCCTCTCGTGATGACCTGACAAATCATCCGAGTAGTATCAAAAGCTTATTTCAACTTGGCCGTTCAGATTCGGCATAAAACAGGAGGTTCCTCCATCGTACAAATAAGTACACACGTACAAATGAATGGTTGTGAGAAAGCTCGGCCCTAGATACAAACGAGCCTGTTGCGCCATAAATTTGTATATGCTATCCAATAGGGGTATATTAGTTTTGATACATAGTTTGTAACATAGTGAAGTTACAAAATATATGGCTAAACTAAGAATCGCTAGCTGAGTCGATTTAGTCATGTCTTTCTGTCCGTCCGTCCGTCTGTAGGTAACCGATTTTTGGGCCTTAAATTTTTGAGCTAGGTAACGAAATTTGGTACATGTGATCCTTCGAACAAGATTACATTTTTTTTAAATCTGCCCACTGACACGCCTCCTCGTTAGAAAAACCTAATTTTAGGCCAAACCGCTTAAAATTTTGAAAAGGTGTCTGAACAACATATCTAGACAATCCTAATGTCTATATAAAGTTTTTTGCCACACCCACTTTTTGGGGGCGTTTTCATACAAAAACCATTTCTTTACCCTACGCCATACCATATGCAGGAGAAAAGCGTTGTTTTCTGTCGAACCGTACAAATATTGATAAACTGTCTGAACAATATGTTGCGACAATTTCAATTTTAATATTTCTTTGCCATAAAACCCAGATTTAAGGGAAATTATTTTAAGGATGGGATGGGATAGGGTATAAAACGATCCACATAGTGGATTGTAGCCTTTTCATATGTTTTTTTTTCTGTTATAAGTTAAAACAAATAAATCCGTTTTAAAAAAGAAAATGCAGTGTAGTCACGAACTACCTTAGAAATAATGACTAATTTTTTTCAGAAAAGATCACTTTAATTTGTTTAATTGAAAAAGTATAGGTCTGAATACATCTGCGATTATTATCGCACATCTGGAAATGCATTTATTATATCTCATCTACAAATGACACATTAGGTTGGATATTGGATGTGCCAATTTATGGTACTGATTTGATAGATAATACATGGGTCTAACTAAATGTCAATTTTGTGACAATTTTCACTCAATCAACGTCAATATTTCTTTGTTGTTTTGACATAAACAGTTTGTTACAATATACCTATGTAATTAAATCAACGCTAACCATACTCACAGTCCATAACAAGATACTTTATATACTTTAGCAATTTCTACTTCAAATGAAAAATACTAAGTATTCCAAGCTAAAAGTATCTAACTTCATTTATTCAACGCTCGACTCAATGGATTTACGTGTGTTTCTCTCGGTGGTCCTTTCTTTTACATTCGCATTATGTATCTTGAGTTACCCAACTGCAACGGAGGTAGCAGACAGTTCTCAGCCAAAAATCATCGACAGTGATGAATTTAATAATTTAAATGAAACTCCTATAATCTTTGCAAATAAAACAACTATATTTTTACAAAAAACTACGCTTATGCATGTAACTGGATGATGGGTAAATAAAAGAGAAAATAAAAATCCAAAATGTATTTCAAGTACCTATATATGTATCTTGTTTAAAATTCAGACTGATCCATTAAAAGAGGATGTGTTTCAATAATAATTTTTATTTTCATACAGCAGAATTATTTTAATGAATCATTCTAAAAGGGAAGTAATGTTGGCTTCAAATTTCTCAATCGGAATGGCTTTAAATAGACTTTGGATTAAAAGCCCCAAAGGAAAAATATCACATGACCACTATGTAGTTAAGTTTGGTATGGTTGTACCAGCTTCGCATAGGCCTGCGAGGACCCTTAGTGATACGTGTTTCTATAAAGAAAGTATTGAGGTATAACGATACCTGAGTGAGTAATCTTGACTTTTTTGATCCTGTAGCCTGCTGTATTAGCGGCTAACTAAAATCTTCTTCGGCTGTTGCCAAGTGGTTGAGACACAGCAACTGGATGACATCTTAACCTCGAATGACTCAAGAATCAATTTTTCAGTCAATTTAATTTTTTTTTGAACCAGAAATACAATTAACAACATTGCCGAGTTAATTCTCGATTGTATGTTTTTGTCAAATCATAACTAAACCAAGCACCAAAAAAACCAGGTCCTAGATTAATTTGAATATTCAAACGAATGAAAAAAAAAAGCCCAACAATCAGCCCTAGCAAGGTATTCGTCGGAGTGGATAGTTCTCCGATTTTGTACGATTCGGATGATTTTAGCCTCTCCCCAAAATATTTTCGGAATATTTCTCTGACATTTTGTAACGCATCCCTGCGAATAACATTGAAATGCGTTCAGGTGCATTTTTCGTGCAATTTTTGACATCTAAGTGCAATTCTCTCTCCGATTTCCTCCAATACAAATTCTTCGCGGAAAGAATAGAAGTGAAGTGATTTTTGTTCCGATGACACATACCTCGAATGAAATTTTAGCCTACGGCGAAGTATGTCGTACATTAGATAAACCATTATCCATCAATCAGATACAAATGTAATTAAATCCATGCATTAAAAACTTTAAGCAAACGAATATAAAAACACAAAATCGTATTCGCTGATTAATGACTAAATGTCAGACCAAACCCTCATTTAAAGCTCGATTTCATAAACGGAATTGCAGTCTCTATTTCAAATTCAAAGTATCGACACACTCACTTGTGTACAAACAGTTTGCATAGCCATGTATAGCAAAAAAAAAAGCTTGCTAGTAGTTTTAATAATTTCAGTATCAATATTTTCAATCCAATGTCAATATGAACAACCGATTGTAATATCAGACGAAGTGCAATCAAGTGAAGACATGTATTTCAATCCCTATGATAGAGAATTCAAGGATGGGAATTCAATAAATGGATTGGTTATAAAGACCGACACTTTCAAAGTTTTAACTGGGTGAATAGACTTATCTAAAATTAAAGAAATATGTAAAAAATATATATAATAGTTTGAAGAAATGTATCTTAAAAATAAATTTCTCGTTGTTCTGATAATTTGTGTTTCAATATTTTCAATTCAATGGTTGTTCAACCATCATATCAACTCGCAGATGATTTCGATTTAATTTGTTCGATTGAAAATAACAACAACGACGAAGACCAAGAAACTATTTCCATGGTAGTGGAATCTTCTCCTTTAAATAAGAATACCTTAAAAGTTGCAACAGGGTGATGCATATTATGTTAAAAAAATGAATTCCAAATATTTTTAGTACATTTCATCGCCATGATTAAAAAAGCACACCCAGTAATGAAAATAATTTGTTCAATCTTTATAAAAGTAAGCTAAAAAGCAGTTGCATCTGTGGCGATAGAGGAGATCCCAGAAAATATGGGTTCGTTTGTCAGTCTTTGCCACGCCAAAAAATGTTTACCGGGCATCCTTTTAAGCTTAGCAGACAAATAGGTGCTTCCAAAATTCATCGATATAAGCAGTTAAATGACAACGTGTTGTCGAATATGATAAAGGAAATGTTCGCAACGAATCTAAACTCTGTGTACAGGTAATACGTCCATTGCCACATCGTCCATGTGAGTGTAATCGCTGTAATCAGGAGTAAACAGAAATCTGATTGAAAAGACTGTATGTAAAGTGATTTCTTTTTTCTTCTAATCATCTATAAAAGAAGGATCATGAACCTTCCATTTTAGTATGTGCCTAAAAGTCCATTAGTGATATTTGACCTTCCAGTTTTATATTACTTCGTCACCAAGGAAAATCAGAGGCCTACGTGATTTTCGCGATTGTATGGAAACGCTGATTGATATTAGCTTGGAGCATCCAAGTTGCATAAGCGGGTCTGGCCACAATTAAAAAATAACACACCAACCGGCCGCTCTAGTACTCCGGTCGGGCTGACGTAATTTGTTTTCCAGGTCCACAACCGTCAAAACAAAGTTTGAGTGGAGTACTGAAGAGATTTTAATTGCTTTTCATTACCTTTAGAAGTATCAGTAGGTAAGCAATGGATCTGTATTTTTAAGACACACATTCTTTGAGAATCCATTATATTCGAGACATTTTCCAGCACTTGGCGAAATGAAAAATGATCTGCAAAAAGTAGTTGCAACTAATGTTTACCAAAATGGCGGCAAAACAAAGTAGTATACCTTCCCGGCGGACACCCTGTATATGGATCGACTCGAATTCGTTAGCTGAGTCGATTTAGACATGTCTGACCGTTCGTACTTTACCAGTTTTTGGGCCTTAACTTTTTAGCTAGAATGATGAAATTTAGCACAGGTACCCTTTGTTGCTTCCATCCAGCTCAACAAGTGTAAACAATTTCAAAATCCGCCTACTACCTACTTTTCGGAAAAAAAAAAAACGTTTTTGGTCAAACTGTTAAGAACTTTGAAAAAAGATCCTGAACAAGATATTTAGACACTCAATATCTATACTTCGTTCAAAAAATGTTTTTTGCCACGCAATTTTTTTTGCATTTCATTGCATTAATTGCAAAAATCAATTTTTTTATCGGTAAAATTTGAAAGAAATTAAAAAAAAAACTTTATATGCACAAACATTTGTTATGTTAATATTAACGTTTTATCTATTGATCACACTTTTTGGGGGTGTTTTCCTATAGAAACGGCATACGCAACAGAAAATGGTTGTTTTTCGTCAAACCTTAAAAGATTTTGATAAATATTCTGAGAAATATAGCTATGTATTGCGACAACGCCATCTTATATGCTTCATCCCCTTAAAGTTTTTGCCATGCCCATTTTTATTTTTGTTGATATTGGATTTTAAGACGGAATAGGATGGGAAAGGGTATCTATTAGTCGTTTCGCTTGGCAGATTTTGTTATTAAAATCGTGCAACCTAATATATAACTGAGCAACCTAATATATCGCTACCAACCACATTGCTTCTACGCGGACAATGTTGCGCGCCTGTTTTAGTTGAATATAACGATCGAACTAACACTCAAACTCCAGCCACATATAACAGAGCTGCGGTGGGCAAACTGGCCTTCGGAAATTATTACATAGCGGCAGGATGTTTCTCAACTGAGTCAATCGTTTAGGTTAGGTCAGGTCGGGTTTTAGAACAGCAAAGGTCCGTTGTCCTACTACGATGATCTGCCTACTTTTCCTGATATTTATTTGCCTATTTGAACCATTCCGAGTTAATTATAAACGGAGGAGGTTTCTGACATTAATATTAGCCAGCTCACTTGGATTGTCAATGAAGTGGTCTCCTAAATGGAGCAAAAAAAAAAATACAAATTTTTGGAGCAACAGGCTCGTTAGTACCCAGGGCCGAGCTTTTTCACAACCATTCATGTGTGCGTGAGTACTTCTTGCATGATGGCGACCGTCCTGTTTTATGACGAACGGCGAATTTCAGCTAAATTTTTCTTGACAACTGATACTACTCGGATGATTTGTCTCATCATCACGAGAGGAGGGTGAAAAATCATTTAGGTGTTGCTACGGCTGGGAATCGAACCCAGACCTTCTGCGCGGCAGTTCAAAGCACTAACTATCGTGCCACTGAGCCCGTGGAACACTTCTGGATATAATTGAACCAGAGTTGCGAAGTATACGCGTTAAGTCGTTTAACCATCTGCAGTTTGCTTTCTTGAGTTTGCATAGTGATTGAAATATTTCGAGGGACATACCTAATATTTTTACTGGCGGTAGAAAATACTTGGTTATCGCAGAAGTGGTGAATGCTAAAGTGCTCTAACATTCGGCACTCGTGGACTGATTTCGATGTAAATGAGATTGGTCCTTGCGATTGCAGCTTAGATGCCACTGAAGATGCTAATATTCTTCGTGCATATTAAAATACGCCTCAGCCAGGAAGAGGCTTCTTCGATTTCGGAAAGGATATACTTAAATTAAGCATCTTCGAGAAAACACCTCCACCCACTCCAGAATCTGTTTTGTGCACCCATCCATGTAGATGTGAATCGAGTTATTGTCTCCAATCAAGTCCAACTTCCCTTCGAGGCGACTGCGAATGGTTTACTTGAAGTTATGCTCAAAACTGATTTGGGTAGTAATTGTGACTGGACTCTCAGTCTCACAGCTACACAAGCTGCGCTCTGGTTTGTCTAGAGACACAAAGTGTAGGATAGCATATAGGGCTACGAAATGAATAATTCTTAGAGATAAGCACAAAGTTTTCCTGGCAATGACATGTGCCCTTCAATAGCAACATCAAAGAATTGACTTCCTACCATCTCATAACATCAGTAATAACAGTCAATTTATCTAACAACGGTCTGTAATATTTCCCATAATTTCTTCTGTTTGTAAAGTAAAAAAAAAATCGACTACATCCGGAAGACATATCCATTTCCTTGCAAACGTAAGTTCTTTGTTTCTTTTTCCTACACTCATCTATTGAATGCCTGTATCTCGGCACCTTAATATTTCATTCTTTTAGGTCCTCAAAGTTTTTTTCTTTTTTTTCCTTTTTAAATAATTGAGTGCAAATATAAAGTAATGTTGCTCGTGTTTTCTCAAACAAATCATCCTTGAAAAACCGTGTATATAACTAGACCAACAGTGTTGTAAAAAAAGGAAAAAACATCTTTTAAAGCAATCACAGGGAAGTCCTGAAATCATTCAAAAACGCCACGAAAATGAAAAAAAAAAAAAATGAAAATGAATGAGAAAAATAATTTTAAAATGGAAATGAGCGGAACTGACTTTTGCAGTAATTTAGAAAATAAAGCAATTTGAGATTGTTCCCTTCTTTATTGAAAAGGACGTTCTGTTTTTTTTTTATCTTTCGAAATCAATTTGTAATGATGGCTTTGAAGAGTTTGTAAGCTTTTTCGCAATTACTTTGTTTTATGTGGGCTCATAAATTGATTGCTTCCCGTGCTGACAGCGAATTTCTCCTTGTTATTGTCTAATATATTTTTCTATTATTTTGCATTTATTTATAAATTAACAGCTGTATCCGGCAAAGAATAGGTAAAGGACACGTTTCCAATGCGTGTGGGTATAAAATATTTTGTTTGTGTTCCAATGACACATGGACGACTTTACATATTTATACCTCCTGCATAAATATACCGACTAACGCAGGAGGTAGTAGCCTTAGCGATGTATGAGCTATGCTGTCGGAAGAGTATCCGTCTGGTAGAATCACCCTAGGCAGACAAGTCATAGTTGAAAGGCGAATCCAACGCCAAGCCCAAATCCAAAAGCGTTTGACCTAAAGTAGGCGGATCGTTGAGCTGCGTCTGATTATAGATAGACGGCAGTGATAAAACCTGGCAGAAGGTTTTTAAGAAGAAAGAACGAACTAGGTCGGCGCCGCGATATCACTCCGGCGATGAGAACCAACATCTCCAATGAATTATTCAAATTAATAAACCAATGAAGTCTCTAAAACCCACCGCCGACTGAGCCTAGTAAGTCGGTGAGTATGGTATACTGACTCATGGGCCGACGTTTGTAGTATTCTGTTACTTGAATAAGCCTGAGTGAAATTCTGCTGAAATGGCTTCCAGGCGAACGCTACCGATCCTTTAAGACCTTGACAGGCCTCAAAGTCCGTTCAATACACGTCACCGTTAGGTTGGTGGTGTAATATTCCTGATTAGCGCCAATCCGGCATTGGTAGAAGGAACACCATTAATGCTTGTGTTAACCCTCACATGACCTCACTGCTTGCAAAGACAACCATAGCATCCATAGGTCACTACACTCCCAAACAATTCAATTGGGGATCGCAATCTCTTTAATCCGTTGATACGAATGTGTGAATGTGGTGGACATCATCACATTCGCAACCATAGCATTCATATATATCTACACACCCGAACAATAGAATTGGGGATTGCAATTTCTTAAATCCGTTGATACGAATGCGTGAATGTGGTGGACTTCATCACATTCGCTTATAAACTCTTCTCAGAAGAGGCGACCAGAGCTTTAAGTGTGCGGTAATGCTGTTTTAATGCAGGAGTTGCATGACAACGCGCTTCCTAGTAGGCATTCGGTTCATGTTTAAAAAAGTTCAGATTACCTGTTTCCAAATTCAACGTAGTGCAACGTATCTACGCAGCTGTGTAAGTTTTAATGGAACTCCTAAATCGTAATTCGTTTTTTCTAGGATTTGTCTTGGGCTCTGATCGATCTGCAGTGCCGGAAGCCACACTGGTATATGCCGATTTATGTGTTGCAGAAAGACATATGAAATTCACACAGTACGTTGGGTATGATCTTTTGAGCGCCATTTAGCAGGGATATGTCTCCGTGGATTGGGATTGCCTTCTTTGATGAGACATTTGCTCGCATCCATTCAGAGTTTGCTAACAACAGCAACAATTCATCTACATCAGTGACTAGGTTCCTATTGTTTTTTCGTAGACCCTACTTTGAAGCCAGATGCCAGTAGAATTGACGATGTTCTTCTTGATTGAGACTCTTTTTCTCTTCTAAGCTGAGACAATTCTTCTGTTACCCCTAAGCAATAGCAAGGAAACGTTTTAAATTTTCCGAATCAATAGCGACACCAGAGCTAAAGTGTTTCGCATAAAAAGAAATGCAGATCTCTGTGAAATGCTTATCGGAACGGATACCTCTGTAGAAAATTCTCCGTTTTTGAACATATCGGAGAAAATTTTCTTCCGAACGGATAGGGGTGATTATGATAAGGTAAGAGAGATTTGCACTTGTAGATACATTTATTATCTACTCACTGTGGAAATAGGGTATCTTGGTTAGGCTTGGTTTTGCTGTACCTCAATAAACGTTCTAAACTAGTTCAGTAAAACACCGCTGGTAATTATTTTATTCAACTTTAAATTCTATATTATAAATCCCCCTCTAAACACTCCAACTTGTTCATCGTCCCCGTTAAAAAATGAAACAAACCCTCCTATCAAAATATCAGGCACAGTCTAGTTGCTCTATTAAAAATTACTCTCAAATATAAGTATCTCCACCACCACATACTAAGTCCCTTGATGCAGATGGAACATTATTTTTCTTCTCAAATCTCTAATACACCGTGCGTCTATATACTCTTAGCTTAAATATCATCTTCAACCGCATAGTAGACTCTCCATACGTTTTAAGACCTTATCTTCGCGCTGGTTTTGTGCAATTTATTCAGTGTATCTTTAGCTCTTCATCTCGTCGTTTTTTATTTTTGCTGTGAATTTGATATTCTCTTGGAGATAAAATAATGTTCGTTCTCGTGCATGCATTGTCGCCATCGAAGCGAAATTGCGGTTTCTGCCATATTTGACGGGTTAAAATCGAGGCCACTATTTGCACGAGGACATCATCATCATCATACCTGTCGTTGTCGTCGTTATGCTGACGAGAATGCTCGCATTAAGCACATGTGATTGATAAAAAAAAACTCAGAAAAAGGATAAAGCATATCCTTCGCGAGTTGGGCAACTTTTTTTCTCCATGTGTTTAGCAATGGAAGCCCATTTGTCTTTTGATGTCCCATTAGGCTGCGCATCAAACATTCACCAGGACGAATGGCAGTGCGTTGTCGCATACACGACACATTATATTGTATTCATTTCATTTGATGCATTATGTACGTGAGATGTTAAAAGGAAGCAGACAATTTCGCAAAGAAAAGAGACACGTAGAGACGGTACAAAAGAAGATGACAAAACCAAATGAGAGGGAGGAAATGAGAAAAGGTGAACGGCAGTATAATGACGAACGGAAAATGGGCAAATAAAAAGGACACTTTTCATTAATATTTATTGTCAACATTAAAAGGCAAAAAATGTGACTTGATGGCATTTTTTGGTAGCAGGAAAGTACAAAGGACCAAATTATTAATGTCGATTTACGACTCAATTAGATTGTTTGGAGCATATAAACATTGCTATATGTATTTTCATAGTTTGAATCTAAATATTAAATATCGCCAGAAGTAGGTGCCCAAAGTGACTTCCTTTGGAGCAAATGTGTACTCGAGACTTCGGGTTCAAATGCAGGGCTTATATAGCTTTTATACCTTAAACTTCCTCCACTCACGCGCAGTGTTAACATTTATTACGAATTGCTACCACTAGAAATTGTGAGAACTACAATAACCTGCGGGTGATTTTTTAAGCGCAGTTTTTTTAAATCGAACAAAACACTCAAATTTGCATCATCATGTAAAAGTTGTCTGCGTCTCCGTTTCAAACGGTTCTTTCGGAAGGTTTTTTGAGCATTTCGGCCTGTATTCCACGAATTAAGTGTGTTACGTTATCCTGTCAGGCTTCAATCGTGTTCGGCTTGTACACATAGACTAACGACTTTGCATAACCCCACAAGAAATAATCAAGAGGCGTTAAATCGCATGATTCTGGCGGCCAACTCACAGGGCCATTTTGAGAGACAAGCTGCTCACCAAATTTATTCTTCAACATTTCCATTGTTTCACGAGCTGTGTGGCATGTGGCACTGTCTTGATGAAACCACAAGTCAACTAAGTTCAACTCAACCGTAGCCGCGTATCATGATATCGTTCGCCGTTGACGGTAACGTTTCTTCCACGCTCATCTTTGAAGAAAATTGGACCGACAATGCCACCATCCCATAAACCACACCAAACTGTCGTTTTTTTTTGGGATGCATCGGTAATTCGTGTATGGCATGTGGCTCTTCTTCACTCCATATTCGATAGTTTTGCTTATTTACGTTTGCTTATTCCGTTGAGCCAGAAATAAGCCTCATCGCTGAACACAATTTTTCGATAAAACAGCGGATTTTCATGGAGCTGTTCTAAGGCTCATTCACCAAAAATTAGACGTTGTGGTCAGACATTCGGCTTCAAGTTGAATTTTATAGGCAACTATACCAAAATCGACACGTAAAAATTTCCATGTGGTTGAGTAACACATGCCAATTGCTGATCACGGCGACGAATTGACATTTCACGATCTTCATTAACATTGAACGCTACGACTGCAATATTCTCTTCGGTACGCACTGTACGGATGCGAGTCGATGGTTTAATGTCCAACAAAGTAAATTTGGTGCGAAATTTGGTGATAACAGCATGAATTGTTGATTCACCAGGTCGATTATGTCGACCATAATATGGTCGTAACAAAAATTTTCCACAGACCACGAATTTCGGTTATAAATTTCAATAATTTGCAAGCGTTGCTCGTTTGTAAGTCTTTCGATGATTAAATGGCCGAGTATACTGAAAACTTTTAACTTTGACAGATCACGTTTGGAAGCCATTACTAACCAGTGCTGCCAATGCGAAAAACTTAACCCTTAGAAAATCACCCGTTATTTGAACTGACGTTTTAATAAGATTGTTGACATGTAGACATCTAAATCAAATTTGTATCTAAAAATCAAAGCTGTAAACAAGGTTAGAGCTGCATTGGAGTCTTAGAGACAATCATGATGAGAAAAATAAAATTGTATACAGCTCCAAACTAACAATTTCGAATCGATAAACCACTTTTGAAACTACTCCTCCCCCAGCAATATTAACTGTATAAAGTCTTATGAAAACACATTTGGCGCAGTCTACATGACTATAAGGTTTCCTTGCCGAAGCCTTACAGAAAGAAATAACGAAAATTATTACTTCTTATTTATTTTAAATATTTTTGTTGTCCCACTTGTTTTTATTTAATTATTCAAATTAGTGTGATCATATAGAGCAATTTTATTGTGAAAAGTATTATTTAAGTTTGTATGATGTCTTAATTTAAACAAATAAATAACTGTGAACGAGTCTTGGGTCTCTTGCACTTTAATCCCTCACGCCATCCACTAGGCTATTCTCTAGAACATGCAAGAGTTGTATCAGTAACAAACCGCTTAAAACGTGTTCTTTAAAACCAATCATTGAAAGACATGGCAATGTGCTTAGTTACAAGTCGTAGGCATCAGTTATAACAATCAGTAAATTGTCCACCGAAAATGGAAAATATAAAATTTTTTTCTGTACATTTGATGAAAATGTAAAAACTGGAGTCTGATTTTTTTGTAAAAAAAATGTTAATATGTTACCACAACTGGTATCTTCGTCTGCGTGGTAATTCGTATTCATCACAAAAAACAGCTGCTATAAGCCTTAAGTCAGCAGCTCTAAAAATATGATGCTTCTATATTACTTCGACGGAAGCTCTATGAAAACATCTTAACAGCTATCACATGTACACACATCCCAGGAAACTTTTTATAAGCTTATAATTGATATAACATTTCATCTTCTATAAGAATTGTCGATTTAAACAGCCTGAACTAGTACAAAGAAAAAAGCTTAATACAAGTAATTGTTTCTTGAAATTGGAAATTTGAACATATAGAAGAAAAATCGTTACTTGGGTAATCTTAGTTTTTGAAGTTTCAAATTTCATACTCAAATTGAAACTCATGAGACAAACAATTCCAAGATAACTGAGGCAAACCTCCAGTACAGCCATTTACAATTTCTGGAAATAAAGGGTGTCCCATAATTCACCCAAAATGTAAATTGTTTCTCTATGGCATGTTCCACCATCTTGTGAAAACCAGTTTTAAGTCACATCCAAATCTTGTAATTTAAGCACAAAAAACTGTGTTTTCCTGTCACGGTAACGAACACCATGAATTGCAAATGCCTGACCAGCCACATCTTCGAAGAGGAATGGTCCGATATGCCTCCAGGCTAAAATCCGACCCAACCAGTCACGCGTTGTGGATGCGTTGGTTTCTCAACTATTACTAGTAGGTTTTCTGAACGAGTAGTTTTTTTGACGATTTACGAAGCCATCATGATGAAATTGAGTTTCATCGCTAAAGATGAATTTGTTTTAAAAATCAGCATCCACTTGTTGTTGTTCCAAAATCCATTCAACGAACTTTCTTAGCGCTTCATGATCAGTTGTCTTCAGTTCCTGAGTCAGTTGAACTTTGTAAGCATAAGTCTCAAGTCCTTCGTCAGAATTCGCTGTAGAGAACTTCTCGAAATGCCAAATTCTTGACTACGATGCCGAACAAATGTTCCTAGAATGTCAGCGATACTCTCGCGAACAGCTTCTATGTTTTCTGTTGAACGACTTGTGAGAGGATACCCCCAGTGTTTAAGATCACGAATTGCTCTAATCTCCCTGAATTTTTCAATTATCTTCACAGTTGATGGTTTTTAATAACTATGACGGACAAATTTTGTACGAAAATGACCGACTGTAGCTTGCAAACCTTCATTATTTTAAAAATAAATATTGCTCTAGATTTGCTTATGTAATCAAGAGTTAATTCACCAAAGTTTTTCAGTTAACTCGGAGCTAACTCAAGTTTAAGATTCACAAAAAAAAAACGTTTTTAGAGTTAACGTTAACTCTAAACCGAGGATGATACCCATTGAAAAATTGGCCTGTAAATCTTATCACAGTGGCTCACTTTGAACTAAAATGCACAAACGCTCAATTTATATTAACAATTCCGTCATTTTAAATTTTGATTATTTAATCTGCAACCTTAAAATTATTTTTAGTAGGTACCGCACAATTCTTCAAGTCTTTAGGTTATTTTTGTTTAATTTTAAATATTTTTGTATTTCTAGTTTTTAAAGTAATAAACTTTATTTTTATTTTTTTAAATCAATTGCTCTTTATTTTGATCATCACATTATCCAGTTATATGTTTTAAAGTATCTCTATTTAAATTCGGAGCATCTGGAATTACTCTAGACGCATCAAACAATGTTCCCTCAGTTGTAGTTGGTTCCGTCTGTTCGTCATATTCATTTTCCTTATCTGGCGGAAACGCCCAAGTAGCCAATATCAAGTTGATAACGAGCAAAACTGTAATATATTTTGAATTCATTGCCGCAGATCTAAGTCACCACTGGAAACGTGAAATGAATACTAATATAACTCTCGGTGTTTTGGCTTTTTATATATGTCTAGTTGGATAGGCAGAGTGTCGGGTTTTAAGTACCCACCTACTCAATTGAAATTCAAATGAAAAACTAATGAGTTGATTACGATGATACTTTTAATCAGATCATATTTTAATTCGTTTGTTTATTTCAATTCATTTCATGCTACACATCTGTTAACCACATAAAGAGAAATCATGTCACGCAATAATATGAATTCATTGTTTGTTTGTTTTTTTGGTAGAAAGATAATGATTCGATATTTTTATAGTTGTTTGTCTAATTTTTAAATCCAAGACTTCACTCATTCACTATTACAAAAAAAAAAATCACTTTTTCTTGACGCATTTTTAAGGAAAAGTTTTGCGATAATGTATGAATGCTAAGGTGGCGTGAAATAAGGAATAAGAGAAAATTTGAAATTTAACTTCAGGTTTTCAAAAAATTCGGCTTTACTGTGCTATGCTAACCGAAATGTTACCAAAAAAATTAATGGAAATAACTCCAAACTATTCTTAAGGTTATCATTGATTTGTAAAATCGATATAAAAAAAAAACAAAATAACCCCTGCGAGGCTGTTAAATCAACGCAACCCAAATCCAACTGTGAGCCCAAGCAGGGCTTTGCAAACTTGGCATAGACCCAAGCTCGCCCTCGAATATACGCAAAGTATGAACTCCCTCTGATTAGACCCACTGTGGGATTTGAGATGGTTGCGAAATCGGGTGCATGTCAAGTTTCTCGGGTTCACTGATGGATTTGGGTTGTGAGCGAGGTTGGCTACAGGCTTAATTTCTTTATGTCCATAAGTAAATATGTTTGTATTTATATTGAAATAATGCAAAACTTGCATTTTTTTCGCTTTCGCCGCTTTGGCGTTATTTTACGTCACCGAACATTGATGGCAAAATTGTTACCAGCTCTGCCCTTACAATAGGCAGAAACACTCATCACCCATGGGGTCACCTAATCATGAAAAGAGTCTCGGAAAAGGCTCCATAATTTGCCATTATCCGTCTCATGTTTTAAAACATGAGAGCCTATTGTCAGACGAGATTGTCACAGATTAAAAATATTGTCTAGCTATCTACAGGGTGTCCGCCGGGAAGGTATACTACTTTGTTTTGCCGCCATTTTAGTAAACATAAGTCTTGACAGTTCATATTTGACAGTCGTGAAGTAGACAAGTGGCAAATTTATTATGGAAAAATATTCGATAAACCAACGTGTTTAAATTGTTACAACATTTTATCAAAATCAATCATCGATTACTGTGACGAAGAAAAAGTTACGTGAACTTTTTGGGAGAAACGGCGTGCCAACAACACGCACTATTTATCGTGTAGTGAATGATTTCGAAGAAAGAGGGTCTGTAGGTGATAAGCCCGATCATGGACAACAACGTACTGCAAGATCGGCTGAAAAACTGCTGCCGTACATATGCCAATAGGAAGTAAGAGCCATCAACCCCGATTTTCATAAAAAAATCATAATGAGTGACGAGGCACAATTTCATTTGAATATATATGTGAATAAACAGAATAGTGGGTTCTGGACAATGGAAAACCCTCAAATTATTCATCAGTCACCTTTGCGTCCATTAAAAGTTACAGTGTGGTGTGCAATTTGGTCAGAAAGAATCATTGGATTTTACTTCTTTGAAACTGAAAACTGCGTAACGGTAACTGTGAATGGGGAGCGATATCGTGATGTGATTGAATACTTTTTAACGCCACAACTGCATGCTTTGGGTTTGATTAACATGTAGTATCAACAAGGCGGTACCACATCGCATACAGCCAGGATTACAATGGAATTACTGTGAGACCTCTTTCCACAACAAGTTATTTCAAGAAATGGCGATGTTGATTGGCCTCCAGGGTCGCCGATTTGACTGCTCCGGATTTATTTTTGGTGGGAATATCCGAAAAGCAAGGTTTATGCAAACAAACCAGAAACGGTTGAGCAACTCAAACAAAATATTCGTGATGAAATTAATGAAATACCGCGTGAAATGTGTGCGAATGTAATGAAAACTGTGCTCAAAAGGGCTCGCATTTGTGAGACTAATAGAGGCGGACATTTACCTTATATTGTATTGCGTACATAATTGCCGATATCAAATAAAACATCTATCAATATAAGATCCATTCTCTTTCATTTAATCAAAAATTATAAACAAACAAAGTAGTATGGCGTCCCGGCGGACACCCTAAATTTTGGGGTAACCTATTCATGAAAAGAATCTCGGAAAAGGGCTCCATAATTTGCCTTTATCTGTCTTATATTTCAAAACATCAGAGCCTATTTTCAGAGTTTATCACAGATTATAAATTTAGTCTAGCTGTCTATATCAAGGTTTACCCTGAAGACGGTTATCAGTGCAGGAATCAAGTGGAATCAATTAAATGGGAATGGAAACAATTGAACCTGACAACACAGGTAGACATATTTTCTCCAAACGTTGGAGTACCTCAATGATCCATTTACTCAACTATTCTATTTATGGTGCACAGAAACTATTAAATTTAATCTTACAAGGGTCTTATACAGTCTTATAGACCTATTATGATAAAAAGGTAAACCAAAATAAAAGCATTACTATGTATACACATGAAATATTTATTTGAATGTATTTGTGGCAACAAATTACCCCAACAAAAAGGAACAGTTGGTAACCTGAGTTCATCTCACGATATCTGTTTCAAGTTGAAAACTCTATTAATGATGAAAGTTCATCTTTAGCAAAGTTCATTAAGCAATTTCGTTTCCGCCCGAGATACATCCTTTCAAGGACACTCCACAGTCTTCAACTCCTCTTCGCGGAAACATTTATTTTTTTACCTTCCCAACTTGCATGCATCGATAGCATGAAAATAATTGACACCAAGCCTTTAACTTTATTAATTTTGAACAAAAGTGTTCTTAAAAAAAAAATTGCTGAAGGATATAGTGTACATGTATTTGTGTCTTTATATGTATTTCGTTTTTTGATTTACCGCCGCGTGGATATAGCTGTATACAAAAACTAATTGGGTCAGACTAAAGAACGACGAAAGACATAATTATGATGCAGACCTGCTAACATATATAAACGTAACGTCTACGTATACATAACGCTTTATCCTCTCCACACTGGTTATACGACTTGGTGTTCTTTTCTGATACACGAGGACGTTGCAGGAGCAAGAGCGGGGTTAACTGTAATCATATTGGATATTGGAGAACGTATACTCTCGGGAAATATAAGATAAATGCGTTTCAGGGATTACGTAAAAGCCTTTAGTCTACCTACATGGAAGTTTGTAATGCAATGCGTAACCATATTGTGGAGTGGAAGTAAATTGAATAATTTTATGGTCTATCTAGGTGTGGGAGGGCACGTGTAGATACTGTCCATAATATTAACTGGGCGGGGATGGGTCAATTAATTACAATAGATGCCAGCTAAAGGGAGGAAATTAATGAGAAAACGTTAAGAATTATGAATATTGTTCAACTAACAGTTGTGGACTGTACTATACGTAATGGGGAGTGGGTTTTCTTTCCAAAAATAAGATTATTAGCTGATCCACCCACCCTGGTTTGGGTGTTTTTTTTTTTTTTTTTTTTTTTAGAAAAGCGTTGGAGTGTTCCAATACCATCTTAGTGATGGAATTTCGGTAAATTATTTCATTTACATATAAGCGTGGTAATCTGTGACTTTCCAGACATTTGATATGTTTATGTGGAAAGATAGGCCAGCGAAACAACATATGAACATTTATCGGGCTCGTGATATTTCAAAAAATCCTCGCAACGGTAATCTAGTCTAAAATTTCTCCTTTTTAAGTCAAGCTGATTGGCTTGTTCTGTTCACTGTCTGCATTCAATCAATTTCACAACGTTCTCACAACGTCCAGAAAAATAAAAATCGAAATAAAAATAAAAATGTCCTCCAAACAGGAAATGATTTCATGTTATTTAGTGGCGCTACAGTCCGGGGTGATACTGGGAACATTTTATACCGCGTTTATCTTCTGGTTGGAGAATGAAGACTTCGGCTTGGCGTTGATATTGGTGATCCACTTGTATTCAAGTCCTTGTATTTTTAATGTACCTCTGCCCGAGAGCCCTTCAATGCCAAAGATGCTTGAAATACGTTTCGCCCAATGATTCCTTGATTCGCCCCATGATTTCTGGATTCCATGCTTTTGCTGCATAAAGTAGGACTGTCCTCATAAGGATGTTAAATAGTCACCCCTATCGAGGAATAATTTCCGAAATGAATTCAATTTCAATAGGAACTCAACATGCTTTCGAAGTGTCTGTTTGCTGAACAAAATAAAAAACAGATACAATCACGTTCATTGGATTCCGCAGCCATTTTGAGTCGGACAACTTCGGAAGAAATTCAACATAGAGTTGTGAAAAACTGTTTACTTACTTAATCCCGTAAGATCTGTTCGAAGTGCTAATTCGAACGTATACCTCTGTAGAAAATTCTCCGGTTTCAAACCTCAATACCTCGATAGGGGTGGGTATGTCCTTATGATTGTGATCTTAGCATAAAGAAGCTGCGAGTTCCAAGATAAAGTCCATTGATAGCCAGAGCGATTATACAATATCACAGCTTGATGTTTACCAACACCGACAATCAGTCGCAATCAGTGACCACTTCTGTAAAGTTTTGCCTGACATAAGCAGATAATAGTGGGGACGAAAAAAAAAATCCTTTACCAAAATTCGGATGTTTTATATGAAGTAGTGTCTGATTAAAAGGATACATTCCCCCTCTCCCATGATTTGGCAACTTTAGTTTGCAAGAGTGTTTTTCTTTGTAAGCCCCCCATAGGTTAGACATTTTCTTAGACATTTCCAAACAAGTGTTTTATTTATATTTCCCATTTAATTAGACTGTTGCTTCCAAAACACAGTTTTGCATGTCCACATCCTTGATTGAAATATACCCCCCTCCCCAAAAAAGGTCTGCTTCTACAAAATACTCTTCCCATAAAAAAGTCTGATTTAACCTCAGACTCCTCAAGTTATATATCTTCACTCCTCCGTTCAAATCTATCGATTTGGTAATAAATTAATTTTTGAAACACAATCCACAGGCTCTATTCCTCCTCCCACCGTGATCAAATTCTCAGGATTTTGTTTTCCCAACTTTTTTGCACGTTTTCACACAATTTCCAGATCGTCTTTCCGTTCCAAAGATATATAGCCTCAAATAAAAAGACCATTCCCACATGAATTGCTGTCTGTCCCAATCACGTGTCATGGTAGAAAATTAATTTCCCATTGGCCCACGACCAACAGGTTTTTTTCAAACCACAAAAAAAAATTCAAAAAATCGGCAGAAGATAGAAAAGCGATTCCAATGAAATGTGGGCGACAGCCATTTACCAATTTCCACAAATAGCCGATTTTTTTTTGATTTGGAAAAGGCTGCCAAAACACGCACTCAATAAAACGAGGACTCTTATTTATTTAACACACGATGTCTTGAACCCATCCCGAGATGAAGATACCGCATAAAAAAGGTGTCTGCTCCCCGAGAAAGTTATCGTCGTCTGAAAAAAAAGGATATTCAGGGAATATTTTATCAAACACTTTAATGCGTGGGTATTCAATTTCCTATGGGATATGGGAGTTGGGTAGCTGGGCTTCACAAATAAAGTTTTGCAAGGCTTTCGAACTTTGATTTTTCTTTCTCGTGGCGCATTAAAATAAAGTTCCAACTTTAAGGGGCAGACGATACTGATAAATTGGCCAATTTGCGAATTGTATGGTAAATTGGGGGAAGAGTACAACCAGATTTTCTAATTGGCTAATACAATAAGTTTACTCAATTGAGGAATTGGTTTTATTTAATTTTGGGGAATATTCAAAGAGGCTACAAAATTTTTATCATTTCATTTTTGTGAATAAAGTTTTTGAGAGGGTAAATTTTTAGTGGGTCAATCGTTAAGAGGATTTCTTAGAACTGTGTCACAACATGGCAGGGATTCAGAAGAATTGAATTGTAAATTAAGTCCAGATACCAAAAACAGGAGTAGATTTCAAACCCAAAACAAATCGAATTTAATCAGTTGAAAGAAGTAAATATGAAGAACTTGAAGTACTTGTGTACAAAAAAATCTGAATTGGATGGGTATCTGGAAATGCCTTTTAGTTTTACTTTATCGATTTTGCAACTCTTGAGCATCACTTAGGACACGTTGAATTAAAAGTGTGCTACATTATGCATTTCATTATTTACAGTGTGGAAAAACAATCACTTTGAAAGAATTTGAGAACTATAATTTTGGATTACAGTTCATAGAACGGAATGTCACCTATATTTTTCCCATCTCTCTGGCAATCGGAAAAAGTTTGTCACATTTCCGTGCGTCTACACTTTGTTTGTTGCTGATCCATAATGTTTTTGGATGTCTCGGATTATTAATTAATTCTGTAATCGTTTGCTGTAATTTTTGACTTTTTGTGTACATCCTCCCTTTTCCAAAAATTTCCGAAAGAAGAAAAAGTTGAACGGTCTTAAACTCAACAATCTAAGTGGGCAGTTGGCTTGAGGTACTTGTGACCACCGAGTCTCAATGCGCTATTCATTAGCTTTCGCAACTAGTCTATCTTGAAACCACATATAGTCCACATCAATAGCCCCCAATATCGACCAAAAAAAGCCCTAAATCATAGCGCTGCGTACCCTTTTGGCGTTTTGAAACTTCAAATCGTGAACATTCCAGCTCATTGTCAGAATTCGGTGCAATGAGTTCTTCGACATGTGCAGTTCCTGAAAGATGATGAAAATATTTCAACCGCCTACATTTTTGATCAAACAATCTGTCACATCAACTAACGGTCTGGCTGTATCGAATTCAATCACGTATTTAACGTGACTGAATCGTCAACGATTATCGTTTTGAATGTTCCGACTCCGAGTGGAACAAATGAATCTTCGTGTTTTACTTTTGGATTTTTTTGCCCCAGAACCGCAAGTTTTGCTTCTTCAGATAGGTTTCTTCACTCATGATGTTTTTTTTTGCCGCAAAATTGTACACTTCATCGTTAGCATTCAAAGATAGCCGCTTTTTGAAACTTCAGCCAAAGCAGGCCGTTTTTCGGCCGTAGGAATGTTAAGGCTGAACTATAATAGTCGGAAGCTAAGTTCAAAATGCTCCGTTAAGTTTTCTTCAGTGCTGTCAATTACTCAAGTTGCCGATAATAGACTTTTGTGAATTGAAGCGGTTGTCAAAGTGGAAGTCCTCAAAAAAATTAAAACTTACAAAATTTAAATGTACACAGCTGCTGAAGTAAAATTTCAATTTTTTAAAAGAAAGAACAAAAGAAAAAAAAAAGAGCTAAAGAATTCGCTTTTTCGCAAGTGAGCAGAAGTGAACGAAAACTGAACGAATCAAAGCGAAAAGTTGTTATTGTCGTAGAATACAAATTGCATATGTTCGCACAGTTACGGAAGTGATAGTCCGCAACCATCTTCTATTATAGTTCAGCCTTCATAGAAATTCCTGATACAAGCTCAATATGATGCTGCTGCATTATTTAAGATTGTCTGCACTTTTTCATCCAGTCCATTAATAAAATATCAATGAGATGTGATTGCAATGACCTGTAATTGACGTAAAATGAGGTCCAATGAAATAAATCCAAAAATGAAAAGTTTGGTCTGGCCAAATTTCTGAATTGGTTTTATTTCGCTTTAGAAAACGTAGTAAGGCCAATTTGTCTTTATTTCTGTTTTGCAGTTTAAAAAACTAGCGACGTTTCTTATGGTGCCGTGAACGAAGTCCATATGAACGAACGCCATAAGTAACTGCCTCCCCCCTCATTGGCGGCGCGTGTGATGACGTATGCAAAATTTCTTAAATTTCATACGAAACATACGATAGAACGTAAATTTGCATAGATACAACCAAATTTGGCCTTCTTTCGATTTGGAAATGTAAATAAAAACAATTTCACCGTTATTCCATTTTCAAAACGAAACAAGGCCAAATTTTATATTTCGTCATATATCGTTGGGCCACCGTCACCGACAAAGTAGATGGTACGTCACCTGGTCAAATTCGACGTATCTCCATGCCATCTTTACCGACGGTAATTCTATTTTCGGCTACAGGAGAACAACACGGTCTTTTGAACTAACTCGGAAAGGTGTTGTTCCAGTCTCTCAGAGTTGTGCTGCTGATTTCCACACCGGACTATCTATCGCCTCCCACAGTACCGACCAATTATACTACAAAGATATCTTAACAATTGTTCCATTGTTAAGCCAATCCAACTTTAATTCTGTTGGCTGCACAAATATCAAATTTGAAATGCGATGACATTTGTAAAATCATGCCACTTCCCGAAATTGTCTTTAAAGAGGAGTTACCAGATGTCAAATATTTCGTCCGTTTTAGATTTCAAAAAGAAATACAAATCAAAATGTTTAAAAGTGCCTGCAGATATGCAACTTTAAAAATATTTTTCAGACAAGCCAAAAATCGTGCAATGATAAATCACACCAACCCGGTAACACACAGTCACAGCAAGTTATGCAATGGTATGCAGAGAAATTAACTTTTCCTACCGGCACTTGATAAATTAAAATTTGATTTATCCGCCTTGCTGTGCTGAATCAATTTAATTTTCTTCCTTTGCCGTAGTGAATAACAAATGAATCTACTTTTACTTAAAATGATTTATCTTCGCCCAAACGCCCGGACCAACAAAAAAAAAAAACATCCAAATCAAGCTCAAAGTATCAAAACCAAACCCATTTGTATATCATTTGATATCCTCGGGTAGGTACTAATCCACAAGACCCACACCCCCAGCTCTATAAATGCCACAAAACAAACACAAATAAACAAAAAAAAAAATTCAATGGCTTTCGGGGTTTCAAGTTTCATCTGGGTGCTGAATGTGTCGAGAATGTATTTCTGTTAAGTGCGCGTCCTTAACCATAATCACTTAGACATTAAATTGCGTTTTCTCTCGACACCCAAGTCTCATATCCTTCACTAATTTTTTTATCATTTTTTTTTTTCATTTATTCCTCACTCGGGCTGTTTATAATTTCTAATTAACTAATGCAATAAAGAACAATTTATCCCCCATGCACACCCACTTATCCCCGTGACACCCTCTTGTGTCTGCAATTTGATTTGATTGTGTTCTTCTAAAAGGCGCATAATTAAGTTGAGTAAAAAATTCACACAGCAAAAACTAAGGGGGGCTGTATAAATACAAGAGAGCACTCCTTGATAAAATGGATAACAGCGGGTGAAATGCTGTTAAACGATGAAATTTATTGAATGGGTAAGGAATGCAAGTGTAGATGCTGCTATAGCAACAGATGAATCGATCAATCGGAAATATTGCAACAAGATTTAGATTGTTTTCTATATTCATCGTTGATCTGGGTGGGGGAAGGAAGGACTGCTGCTCCTTTTGTCTACTGCAAAATGAGGATGAAATCACTTGAAAGTGCAATATGGTTTCTGTTTGAAGGAGTTGCTATTGATTTGTTGGAGTTGAGTCGACTTTTATGAATTGAGGAGATGAGATATTGGGGAGGGTAGAGACTGGAACATTGTTCTGGGTTGTTAGAGATAAGTATCTTAGATGGAAACGGACATGTTTGATGGAAATTGTCATCGAGTTCATTGTTACGAGTTTAATACTGGTGGAAGGAACAACACTGAATAATAGTGCCGAGTCGTGGATGAAAAAATCCTTGCACTACACTTTATATATGTTGAATTGATCGACGACTTTCATTAAATGCTAAGTGGTGGAGCATTTCGAGGAGTTGAAAGACTGACAAAAGTTAACAGATGCGGAAATAACATTTTGTTTAACACCCAAAAAGAAGGATTCTACCTTCATATGAGCATATCTCTAGGATAGATATTCTAATACCGCACATAGAAACTGAAATTCATATTTTTCCTTCTAAGTATCTACCAAAATGGAAGGGACCAATTAAAACAACAAAAAAAAAATACAATTTTGTCTCGCAACAGGTTCGTTAGTACCCAGGGCCGAGCTTTCTCCCAACCATTTATAGTGCGCGATGGCGGGACCTCCTGTTTTACGCCGTCTACAAACTGCGATTTTGAGATAAGCTAATCTTGAAAATTGTTACTACTCGGATGATTTGTCAGATAATCACGACAGGTGGGCCAGTGAACATTCATTTAAGTGTAGCTACGGCTAGACATTTAACCTAGACCTTCTGCGCAGCAGTTCATCGCACTAACAATCGCGTCACTGAGCCCGTCACGGGAGGGGATTCAACCAACAAAGGAAACCGCTAACGCGCCATTTAGTAGTTTCTTTTTAAATCATAACTTATTTTGACACTGACAGCTGTTTCCCGCTTGAAAGCCTGTATCGTATCTTCACGGAAGGGAATGTCGAAAGAAAGTCGCTTTACGCTTGAACAACGTTGGGAAATATTGAAAACTTATTTCCAAAGAGATTGCTGTGTAGATGTAGCCGAAAAGGTGCGTTTTTTTAAAAATAAGTTTTGCCCGAAATGAAGCACCTACCGCGCCAGCTGCAAGCTAGTTTGTGCAAAAAGTTCTTTAGATTGGTAGTGAGCAGACGAGAATGTGGCTGCTGTAGCCGAGACTGTGAGACTCAGTGCACGAACATCAACTCGCCATCAATCTCAACGGTTCATTGTTAATTGACTCTCCCAGTTTCATGGCATGAGGTAAGAAATACCATTCCCTCTGATCAGCTTCGTAACATAATTTATTTTCCACGGTTGGGTATTTAACCCAAAGCACAACCCCCAACCTAGAGGGCCAGTTCCACTTTATTAGATAACCTTAGGACACGGGGCCATCAGTATGCACTACGGGATTGAGCGCTACCGTTGGCTTTCGGTTCATCCGCCACCATTTCTGTTCAAGGGGCCTGACTAACCCTTGAAATTTCTAGACAACCTGTTGTCCGAATAATGTCGAAGCAACTTGACCACAACTAACAACAACTGACCTGGCTGTTTATAGTGTTGCTGTTTTTCGTCATGTTATCAACACTCGCGCTTATCGTTAAGCAAGTCAAATCCGGTTGGATGAGACCAGTACCCGATGGTTACCACTTGGAGGTTAAAAATAAGCACTTGATGTGTAGTCAGAGTTACAACCACTGGGCATTGCCAAGTTAGAGGCAGTCAGAGTCTATCCTCGTTCTACAACACCCAACCATCCCTCCAATTTGTACCCATTTGCAAATTATTGGCAAATTGTTACCTTGGTTGATGCCACAAGTCCTTCATGGGATTGAAGTCTGGGGTTTACTTGGCCATTTAACAACTAAATTTTCTTTCTCTCAAAAACAATTTTTCACAAGATGTATGGTTTGGATCGTTATCCTACTGACAGTTTCATCGTCGGGGCATGTTTTCCTTGCCAAAGCATGACATCTTCCAAAATATTTGTCAAGATGTTCAGACAAAACATAAGACGAAGACCAACACCACACCATAATATTTTCTTCTTCGAGGTTTATCGTAGCGAAGGTTAAAGTATTTTCCTATTTGTCACAGACATTACGCCCAGGATCCGATGAGAACAAATTTATTTTAGTTTCAACACTCCGCAGGACACTATGCCATTATTTTTTTCTTCTTCAGGTCTGTATGAACTTTTTTTCTTAACATAAATGCTTTTCAGGACTAAATGTTTTTAGGCATCAGCAATTGAACTTTCCTGGGATACTCTTCCCGGGAGATAAAAGTTGAAAAGGCTTTTGCGGATCGTTTGTCCAATAGCTTCAGTTGCCGATTTGTGTACCGATACTCCGTGACCAAGCAAAATGTTTTGATTTTGGGAGAAAGAGGAAGCTACGTTCAATGGATTTTGGCGTATTAATCTGTTTTTTAGAGCGCAATTGAAGTTTAAGGATTATTAGGGGTCTTGTTGTAAATTTGTTTGTTTACCTTCATTTCGTAGTCGCAAAACCAATTTTCTTTCTTCAGGCGAATAGTTTACTTTTTCGTTTAATATTTACGGACTAAAAAATTAAATAAAACAAGTTGTGCAATATTTTTCTAGATTTAGGATTTACGTCGATCCAAGACGATAAAGAGAATATCCAGATTGGTTCTCTACGTGTTCTCTTTCACTGTATTTTAAAAAAAATCTCTTAGCACATCAATCTATAATTTGAATCTTCCAGCTTCGAGCATTTTGGGATATTGTTTGATCATAATAGCCTTGTCTCACATTATACCTTCATGCATGAGAATTTTCACATTAAGTTCCGTCTTAAATGCAAACTAAAGCGTTCCTTAAAAATCGATTATAAAAGAAAGCTTTGAAATCATGACCAGAAAGAATTTTTTTGTTTTTAAATACATTTATTACGAACAACCGCATTTTTTTGTTCATCGGTTTTAATAACCTATAAGGAAATAAAAGAGTTTTATTGAAAGAATCTAAACATCAGTGTTTTCAAAGGACTATAAAACTCTAAGGTTTCACCTAATAAATTTATAGAACGCCATTAGTCCAGCATTAGTCCAGCAGTATTCCGGTAATTGACCAATGTAACCATGTACAACATACCATTCACATCCGTTTCGCAAGAGCAACGCTTTAGCATTTGTGATTTACCATCAAGAAAATAAAAATCCATTACCATTGCACTGTAAATATACCCCCAGAGCACGTACAACAAATCCTTTCTGCCAACAAAATTGCTGGTGGCCAATCATTCCCAGCACGAAACAAAGATTTCCCCTCTAACTAGGCAACCAAATCCACATAGTTTAGCACAAAACCAAACTCACGGGATCAACTCGTTTCACGACCCTTGAGGCACAAAGCTCCATCATAAAATCCTAGGCTCCACACAAATAAGGAAAAACTCCTCCATAGTTCCACTAATCATTTCGCGTGTTCTGCGGTTTTATTTCAATCGTTATCCCCGCGCTATTCGCAAGCCAACAACGAAACATTGGCCAACTTCCTCCTATTGACAGTGTTGTTGCGGTTTCCTATGAGTGATCACGTTACAAAAAAACTTGCACACACACACATATACAACAGCAATCAACCGGTTACCTTAAATCCCACCACAAAGTTCTCTTCACGAAGTTGTGATTACAGTCGGCCGCCACTGGGGAGAAAGCCGGAATCAAAAAATCAGCCGGGAAGAGGAGCCCTAAATCAATGCTCCGCTGGTGCTTCTTCTGATACTATATGCCGGGTTGAAATTGCCTCTGGAATAGGTGGCGCAACGTTGGCCTTTAAGCTCCTGTAATGCTTCGCAATGACAGTTTACGTTATTGGATTATATGTGGCAACAGATTTTGTGTTATAATGTTCGGTAACGAGGAGGTAGGTGTATGTATCCTAGCTGCCTTTAACCACCACCGTCACAGCAGTATTCGTGTACAGGTTGTTGCGGAAAAACGCGGGCAAATGAAAACGATTAGAGAGTCTGGAGGGACTTTGTGTGTTTGCTGACGGATCCCACAGTGGAACAAATTTACGTAAAAGCCTCTTAATGAGGCGAAGAAATGACGCGACCGTGAAAGCGGTTCAGATTCCAAGGTGTCACTGTAGGTGTCCCGGAGTGGCAGTTGGGTTAGCATTTTTTTTTTTTTTGTTTGACGGGTGGCATTGTAATTTTTCATCGTTAAGGCGGATGACTGACGCGATTGTGGTAATGTGAAATGGCTAGTTGGCCGAATTTTCATTTTATTGAGACATGGATTTAGTGAATTTTTGTTTATTTGCATATTACTGAAACCATGGTATAGTGGGAAGTGCGTTTGACTACAATGACTAGTTGGACTCTAAGAAAAAGTATCTTAGAGTCCAACTAGTCATTATAGTCAAACACACATGCAATTTGCGAAAGTCTGCTATGAAAAGCTTCTTAAATTTGCTGTTCCGAATCTGGGTAAATCCCATTTCGTTATATCAAACATTTAACTTCTCTAGTCAAATGACTTGATAACCTAAGTCCAATGATCCCCATCTTTGCACAAAATAAAATTAATTTTGAAAAGGCATTAAAGCATTGAAAAGTTTCTAAAAGCAGTCAGTTTTTTTAAACCAATTGGTTTGGAATCGAAAATGAGCCGATTTAGGTATGTCTGTTCCTCCACATATCTTTCACCGGTTTAGGTAGGGGTTTAACTGGTTAAATTTGCTAAACAAACTCTTCGTTGCTACCTGTAAAACAGGGGAAAATATTTTCAAAATCCACAAAATGCCCATCAATTGGTAATAATTGTCATAAAAAGCTTATATCACCTCGGTGGTTTGGAATAAGCATAAAATAGTAGTTATCGCCATGTTACACTCTCGAATATTAATGATCAAACTAGGCCCTGAGCCCCTGCACAAAAGTGTGGATCGTTGTGTCAGAATAATCGGTTTGTTGGCTCTCCAAAATAAAGTGGAAGAGCTCTCTTTTATCTGTAACCCTTGCTCTTTGCTAATGTTCGAGTTAAGAGGAACTTTAAATATCAGTCTTTCGATTTGAGAGGTTAAAAAATTTCGAATCCCTCATTGTGTTAATGGTCGACAATTTTAATTGAAGAACAAAAAAAAAACGCAGAAGCCCTATACTAAAATAAATGTTCTCATATTTTCAAAGCTAAAAATGAAATCAAATTTTGACTATTGGAGATCTGACTCTTGATTTTTAGGGTTTCATTAAATATAAGGCAGACGGAGTGTGATTTTCTAACATGTGAGCCTTTCAACGTTTTGTCTGATATTCTATTTTTTTAAGCTTTAGGCCGATTTGAAAATCCTTCAGTTGGGTAAACTTTTATGTCTTCTCCTCTAAAGTTGAACTTCTTATACCCTATCCCATTGTGGTATCTTAGTTTTGACATTAAGTTTGTATTAAAGAGAAATAATTTCGATAGGTATAACTGAATGTATATGGATTGACTCAGAATAACTAAATATGTCAATCTGGTCATGTCTGTCTGTCTGTCCGTCAGTCCGTCAGTCCGTTTGTGTTGCACCGATTTTTTGGCCATACATTTTGATCTAGAGTGTTTTCAAATTTGACCGACGAATCAGAATAAGTGTACAAATTTTCAAAATCCGCCTTCTGCTTTTTAATAAACGTCTATATTTCATTAATTTTTTTAGCGTTGCATTAACAAAACGAATTTTAGTAAAATTTTAGTAAAGTTTTGATGCAATTGCCCCGAAAATAACGTAAAATGCATTTCGTAAATATATGATTTTGACTGAAGCCCAGTTTTTTTATGCGCTTTCCTACAAAAACCATTTGTATACCCCTTTTTTTTTTTTTTTTTTTTTTTTTTTTTAACGTTTATTTATTCACAATTTCTTTAATATTAATTAATAGCCTAAATAAACTTAAAGACTAGACATTTTTAAATTTTGCCAAAGTAAAAGACCATTATGGCTCGCATTACATGATATATAATTTGTATGTTTAATTCAATTTTTATATTTTTTGTGAATTTTTGTATTATTTTTATGTACTTTATATTTTTTTTTTTTTTTTGAAAATAGGAAAATGTGAATCAAAACCTATTAGAAGACAGTCGCAACTTTTTTTTTTTTATATAAAACTAAAACCTACAAGACTAACTTAACCTATCTAAATCTATCTATCTAAATCTATCTAAATCTATCTAAATCTATCTAGGCCCTGTCATGTGATCTCTATTCCATCGACTAACAAGTCATCGTTAGATCAAAGATCACATGTCAGGGCCTAGTTTTACTTAACCTAAGTATCGGCTTCAGCCCAGTCTAGCCACCAGTATCGGTCTCTATTTAACCTGTTAGTGTTACTTTTGTCGCTTTCAGGTATGCTAATGCAGTATCTAATTTGATCAGTATTCCCGTCCCCCGACTCAAAAGGCTCATAAAGGATCCTTTTATCTGTTGCTCTCCTTGCAGCATGGTATATTATTGGAACGTTCGTTGAATCCGATAGGTAGCCATATGCATCCAGAAACAGAAATGTTTCTGGCGGAATGTATCCACTTTCCAAGGCATTTCTGAAATACCCAGGATTCGGATAGAATAATCCAGAGATTAATTCGTTTTCGCTAACACTTGCCGAACGAACAAAGTGATTCCTTACAAGATCTAGAATGACATTGTCAATTCTGGACACACCGGAAGCATCCAGAAGTCTTTTGTTTGAGACATAATGCCTATAATCGGAATGTGCACTCCTATACATCTGTGTGCAGGCTCTAAGACATTTACGCTCGAACACTCGTAGTTTTTCCATATACGATGGGTTAATGTTCCACCACACTGGACTCGCATAGGTCAGAATTGGACGAACGAATGCTTGGTAACAAATTATCTTCACATCGGATCTAAGATAGTTGGAATAAAACAGGCTTTTTAGCGACATGAATGCCGCTCTTGCCTTGTCTAATTGAATATTTATGTGCTCATTGTAGTACAGAAACTTGTCCAAATGAACACCTAAATATTTTACCACGGTCCTCGACTCGATCCGAAGACCATTTGAACTCGTTATTTTGAGATTTCTCCAGTTGCGTCTCAAATCTGAATTACCTCGTCTTATTGGGGTGCGGAACAATATGGTTTCACATTTCGTATAGTTTATTTTAAGCTTCCATTCGGAGCAGAAAGCTTGAAACCTATCAAACTTGCTTTGAAGTTGGATTTGAATGTCTTCAATTTTTGAGCCGCTTGCATACAGTGTAGCGTCGTCGGCAAATGCCAATGAATTATCGAGTTCCCTAAGTATATCAGAAATGTAGATATTGAAGAGCTGTGGAGCAGTTACTGTGCCTTGAAGTAGACCATTATGGACATTAAAAACTTCAGCTGTCGTGTATTCTCTATCTGTTACAACAAATTTCTTTCCGTATAGCATGGATGCTATCATCTTTGTAAGATTAGATGGAAATTCATATCGAATAAGTTTGTAAATTAACCCGTCAATCCAAACCGTGTCAAAGGCTTTTTCGATATCCACTAGGCAGGCAGCTGTACATCTTTTGGCGTTGAGATTCCAATTAACATCCGAAATCAATTTTGTAATAGCATGCACTGCCGAGTGATTTCTTTTGAACCCAAATTGATTCCGCGGTATAATCTCCTTTTCATTACAAACGAACAAAATAGATTTATTAATAACTACCTCAAAAATCTTCCCGATATTAGGCAGGAGACTTATAGGCCTAAAGTTAGAAGGATCAGAAGGATCCTTCTTTTTTTTAATTATTGGAAACACCTTTGATATTTTCCAGCAACTAGGGAAGTAGTAGTTATTTAGCAGATTGTTAAAGATAACGCAGTATTGCCGTATGATATCAATTGGTATATGCTTAAGCACGATGTTTGGGATGTTGTCCAAACCACTCGACCTTTTAGTGTTTAGTTTCCTAAATATGTCAGTCAAGTCGTCGAGGGTCGTGAAGTAATTGTAAGTCTGTTCATCTGTCAGTTCGTCAGCTTTTAACCACTCAGAAAATGTCAATAAAGAAGGGATCTCGCTATTGTGAAATCTCCATAGTTCGTCTCTTACTTCGACCGATTTGGAGCTGGGAAGTTCCCTGGCGTGAACCGCCTCAAAATGAGACCCAATTACTTTGAGCTTGTCTGCTCCACTATCTATAATATAGTGGTTATTGATGATGGGATAACCTGATATATTAATCCCTCATTTGTATACCCATATATATATATATATATATATATATATATATATATATACCCATATCATATGCAATAGAAAAACGTTGTTTTGACGAACAATAAAATATTTTGATAAACTGTCTCAGAAGAATTTTGTGAAAATGCCACTCTTATGTTTAATTTTATGATGTAATGGGATGGGGTATTCAACGATTCGCACAGCGGATTGTAGCCTTCTCATATGTTTCCGTATCTTATTTTCTTAGCACATACTCTAGATAGGTCTAGCTTAATTGTATTCTCTCAGTCACTAATATCTTTCCTCTTACTTTAGCAATAAACGTTTTTAATAGAACTCAATTTTTCTTCAAACCTAATTCACTATCAATTTCTGTATTTCTGTAAACATCTTTTGTAGTTCTTTACAATAAATTTCACGTTCTTCACATATATCCCCTTAAACAGATCAATTCACCCTACGAAGATAAAAAGCTTTTTTAAGTCGGATTTGCTGTGCTCTTAAATTTCTTTCCATGAAAATATCTATGAATATTTTTTTTAAATTTTGTTTATTCTCCTAATTGACCATGTATTGGATTTTAATCAAACCTAACCAGGAAAAGTAGGTCAGTAATTCTATTCGTGTGTCTGTCTGTCAGTCTGTGCACTCATCTTGCAATTTGGTGTACGAGCTTCTTGAAATAATACCCAGAGGAGTTTTGGAATTGCTATTTTGAAGCCAACATTAATGATACCTGCCGTGTAACAGGTTTAGTAAAATCGAATTACGTTTTAAACAAATCTAGATACCAAAATTTGACATCTTTAATATCTCGTCCTTTGAAATTCAAGTTAACTATTGACATTTTAAATTGACCATGATAATTGTCTTTCATTTAGCGCTTTCTATTTTTAAATCTAAAAAAAAAAAACCTGTGTGTGAGATAACATCGATATATTTCATTACTTTGAAAAAGCCATCGTTGGCATTATGTATGAAATGTCCGCCACGGCTTCTCTATGTGGCGCGCATCCGAAAAAACAAATTTTGTGTGACTCAGGCGCGATAAACAGGCTGAATTTTTCCGATAGCATTGATTATGTCTTTGAATGCCGCTGTGATTTGTGGATTATTCGCATAGAACAAGGACTTCAGAAAAACCAACAAGAAGAAGTCAAACGGGGTCAAATCGCACGATTTCGGTGGCCAGTTCACATCACCTCCACGTGAGATAACCATGCCATCGAAGCGCTCGTGCAGAATTTTCAATGTGCCGTGAGCTGTGTGTCACGTAGTGCCATTTTGTAGAAACCAATTGTCATTGATGACCATATTATCCAATTCAGGCCAACAAAAGTTTGTAAACGATAACCTATAGCGCTCGCCGATGACGACGATGACATGGCCAACGTTGTTGTCAAAGAATAACGATGAAAATCCACTCCAAACTGTAACTTTTTCAGGATGCATTGAACCTTATTGGATCTCATGTGAATTTCGATGAAAATTATGGTCGGTTTTCAAATCTCTTACACTCTCACGGCTAGCGGCTACGTTTTCGGCAAATGCTGCGTTTCGTCGACTTACTGGTGTTAGTATTACTCAACTAGTGGACTCAAATTCATCCACCACACTACAAATAATCCTTAAGGTAGGACGATTATGGCGACCGTAAAATAGACGAAGCGCCCGGAACGTTGCCGGAATAGAGCACCCATTTCGATAAAACAATTTGATCATCAGATTGAATAACTGACAGCCAATATGACAGCTGTAGCTTTAACAATATTGCCGCTATCAAGGATCTAAAATTCGGAAGTTCCTATTTGAAGACCCTTTACAAAATTCATTTTAGCAAGTAGTCTATTTGACCAATACCGGTAAATCACGCTTAACTTTTATTTTCTTATAACAAATTGAAAGTAAAGAGCGCATTGAGCAAGTACAAGTACGTACGACCAAAGATTACAATGTCATATACAAGGTGGGCCAAAAGAAGTCATCCGATGTTGTTTGGCCTTCAGAATATCGGTTGTGGCTCGCGCAATGTGTGCCGTTGCTCCGTGCTGTTGGAACCACATGTCGTCCAGTCGTCCTAATTCGTTAAATTGCGTCAAAAAACTCGGTTAACATAGCCCTATAGCGCGCACCGTCCACTGTGGTCGCTTGACCAGCGGCGTTCTCGAAAAATAATGGCCCGATGACTCCTCTAGCCTGAACAGCGCACCATGCAGTAACTTTGAGTGGGTGTTATGGCTCCTCGTACATTACTCGTGGAGTTTCGGTGCCCCAGAAGCGATAGTTTTGCTAGTTCACGTACCCGCTGAGGTGGAAATGACCCGCCTCATCGCTCATTGTGATTTTGTTTGAAAAATCGTCCACTTCGATTATTCCGCGTTTTTGGGGAGTGTATCGCTCCATGGCTTGTTCACTTGTATTCTACATCTGTCTAGTTTACAAATGTCAAAACAGAGTTTACATTGGCGGCCATTTGTAAAAATAAGATCATCTTCCAATAGAGTGATCTCTTTTAGCCCACCTTGTAGATGACGCACTGCATATAGAAAAATTGTTTGGATCTCATTTCTCATGTGTGCACACGTGCACACCGCCCGTCCGTACTATGAAGCTGTTGAACAAACATTTTTTTTTTATTCTCAATGCATCATCTGTATGACTATAATCTTTGGTACGACCCAATCATGCATCCACCACTCGTTTTGTTTTTCTTTTTAAGGCTAGTAAATCATTTATTTTTTTTTATATATTTTTAATATCAAGTTTAAAATTTCACAATATAAATCATAAATCATAAAAACAAAACTTTTGAAATGGAAAAAAAAAATAATTACTTATAAAAAATTATTAAATAAAAAAATAAAACAAAAATGATTTGTTTCTTTATTTATTATATTTTACTAAAAATAACATATATTTTGTAATCCATAATTATTGAAATCCTTTAGCAAATGGTAGACAGTAAAAAAAATATTTTAATTTCGACCAAACATTAACGGTTTTCTGGCTTGCATCAGCAATAAAAATAGGGATAATCACAACCACCGTCAAAACCGAACTATTCCCCGACAACAACTCACGGCCAGTAAAACTGTTGTTTATGACGTTTCAATTTAATTGCCATCAGCGATACAAAATCAAATATTTCAACTACACACTTGATTTATACACTGGCCTTAAATGAGATTCCCGTTTTTAGGACACTCGACAAATCTGCTCATTCAATTATGTATAATTGCTTTTATTTAATTAAATCTTTAATCCACAAAAAAAAAATCCGCAACAGCACTGATTACCTACCTACGTACATTTATTATTAGCTCCCCTTCACATTTAGCAGTGTTTTTAAATGTCATTTCGAATACAATCTCTCATTTACAAAATGAAATCTATCGTAATTAATTCATTATTCGCCATGTTCCACTTCTATCAATTGTGTTTTTTTACACAATTAGAAAGTGTGCTAAAAAAAGCTCGATTTACATAGTTAATTCCATTTTTGCTGCGGCTCTAATGATTTTAATTTAAAAAAATTAATAAAAAAAATATATTTACGTATTTTTAAAATTAAACCTTGTCTCCTTGGTCTAATTGAAAAAAATTCCAGAGTTAATTATATATAATCTTAATCTTTCCATGTGCCTAACTTAATGGAGAACAAGCGGGGCAAACAGAACCACAAACCAACACAGCCCCTAAAAATACTGATTATGTCTTAGATACATCTCCGACCTCGGATGTTGTCCTCGTCGGCGGAAATAATGGAAACGATTCTCTTTTTTTTTGAACTGGGGGCATGTGCCTTAATCTTGGGTTACAAGGTTTCTCTGGTTTCTATTTTATTCTTGTGCTTTGTGGATTAAATGATGTCGCAGTTTGTTAGGAATGTAAATTTAAGACAATGAGGATGGCACATCGCAAAGGATTTTTTTTTTGTTTAAAGGAGGATCTTTGTCAATTATTTAGAAGCATTGGGAAAGGGGGACTGGGTGATGGATGGAATGGAGAATTTATAGTGATTGGGGTCGATATTTTAATAATGCGTTCTTCACTTTAGGATAGTGACGTTTTGTTGGGATGAAGTCTGAATATTCTTTGAAACCATGCTTAAAGGTTAGGTAAGGTTGGTAAAGTAGAGAGTAACATGTGTCATACATAGGTCCTGGTAGATGATAAACAGATTTTTGGAGCTATAGATTAGTTGGACCCAGGGACTAGTATTTTCGCAAAAAAATTCATGTGAGAGTGTGCACTTCTTGCACTATAGCGAGACCACCAATTTAATGACGAACCATAAGTTCCTTTGGGTGGGTATCGAAAATAGAACTGCGTACCACCAAAGATTATAAAGTCATACAGATGACGCATTTAGAACAAAAAACAGAAACTTTTGCTCACCACCTTTTTGTAACGGCGGGCTGTGCCCGTTACGTTATCTGTATGGCTTTGTAAGCTTTCGTACCACCAAAGATTATAAAGCCACTCAGATGACACATTGAGAACAAAAAACAGAAACTTTTGCTCACCAGCTTCTTGGTACGAGCGGGCGATGTGCACGTGCACACATGAGAAACGAGATCCAAATTATATGTAGGGCTGTGCCAGTATGACCCGCCAAAGAACAATTTTTCTTATATGCAGTGTGTCATCTGTATGGCTTTATAATCGTTGGTACCACTGAGCATTTAGGGGTTAGTCGTGTGTAAATATAGGCTGTTGCACCAATTCCATTTTATGATTGGATCATAAGCAGCAAGTATTAGTACTTTCAAACAAAATATATTTCATGAACGAATGAAAACAATGTGCCTAGGATCGAAGCGTTAAGAAAGCTGCATTCTTTTATGCAGAGACTCTTGGCGGTTCGGGAATGCATTCAGTAAGAAAAATTAATGCAAAGCCTAGTGGCCTTTCTTCTTTCTCCTTTCGGTCATTAAACATTCAGCCTCAGGAACCTGTTTAGATAGTTACTGAGTCTTTAGAAAAATCTTGTCTATCTGAGAAGTAGTAGCTTCATTTGCTCCTCTCAGCGACAGAGACACGAAGGGTGACAGAAAATGAGAGGTGTATTTTTGTAAGTCTTTGTCTTATGAAGTCTCGACAGATAACGTCATCTTTTGGAATTAGTTTCAATATTTTTTAGGAAGTTATGACCACTGAGCTCCTACTAATTTAGAACGCGAGATTATGTCATATTGTACAGTTTTTATGATTCGATTCCTGTCGTATATGCACTGGCCTGAGCTTATGTGATATCTCAGATGCGACCAACTTTTTTTTTATATCGATCTTGTACTCGACTCATTTTTTTAAGGATACAGAGCCGACCATGATTTTTCATGGGCTATTTTTTTTTTTTTTGACGAATATACCACTACGACCAGAAGCCAAACAGATGTCCAAGTTATGTCTTTTGTTTAGCTGATCCTCAAAAAGCTTTTGGTGAAAATCCAAGTGCAGAAAATTTAAAATCACATCTTACCTCCCGTAGTTGTTGAAGCTGTTCCTATAATTGTAGCTATACAATCTAATCTCTCAATTTCTGTCATTTGCTTCAAATTGGTTACCCTGTCAGTGGCTTTCCGACATAATGAGCCTGTGTCCACAGATTTTTTTTGGGGTAAGGTCCGAATTTTCTGCCGGCCGAAGATTTGTTAAATTCATTGTTGGGATTTATTGTTATTATCGTCCAAATTGAAAAAATCGATTCCGGGTATGAATTGTTTGTACCAAAAACGCACCAAAAAATTGTTTTTAAAATTCCGCGTTCAAATAAAAGATTGAAAAACTTGCGAAATTTCAAGAATGATCATGGCTCACTTGAAATCAGAGAAATGTGCTTTCAAGTAATATTGAAGGAACATTTATAATACGTTTTCCTCACTGGGGCTTAATATAGCCTATTTTTAGCCCAACTATATAGCCATTTCTTAGCCCAATTATATGGCGCCTTTATGAATACCGGACTACGTCTTATTTGAATCCCATTGAATGTGATATCTACTAACCTAGATAGGGAATTAATTTTCTTTTCTCGTTGCGGCTGAACACCCTTTATCGATAGCCTGAATCAATAAATAACGAACAAATAACATCTACTGAGATGATTACTGTTACAATTATTGTTTATATCGGAAAGCTAGTTATGGCTTTTTGGAAGAACGGATTTTATTAGACAAACGCAAGTGTTTTTTTTTTTAAATACTCTTCTACAAAAAAATCTCTGTTTCTCTCATCCTTAAAATGACCCTACCCTAGCCCTTGACGTAAACCTACTGCTATCTGATTAATCTAATATATTCAACTAAGCACTCCCTCATTAGCATACAAAATGAACCTAGATACACAAAATAACAAACACCTTCCATCATCCAAGAAAACAACGCTACTTAGCATCCAAAATGCAAACCCTTATATCATTCAGAAAGAAAAGCCTCTTAATTTTTAAGCGCTTTCTTTTCTGCGATTTCCGTCATAGGACTACTTTCCACTCCACTGAGGACCACGACTCCTTACTCCCCCGCTCCCATATAAAGGCCCAACATATTCATGAACCTATTCACTCATTTCGGTTATGTTGTGCCCTACTCCAGCCGACGACGACGACGACATATGTGAAGTAGCTAGCTTGCTTGCACATAATTATGAAAGGGCGACAAAACACACACAAAAGAATGCAAATCCTAAATGAAGGTATGCTTACCGTTCTTCTAGATAAATTTGCATATGCATTCCATATAGCTACATCTAGATACATAATAGATACTCAGATATATAGATACCGTTTTACATAATGAATAACAAAAAAAGAAAAGAAGCAAAACAATGTCTTCTTGTTCTCCTTGTTTGGGGATTTGTTGGTAATATCATTATGAATTTTGTTTGTGTTTTTTTTTTTTTTTTTTTTTTTTAAATACGAGCTTTAATATTGATTTCGGATGTAGGACCGACGCGGTATCATGTTTAGCATACTCAAGTACATCAACCAAAGTGCTTTCTTTGGTTTGGTCTATTGTTTGGGGAACAATCGAACTCGAATATTTTATAATGTTGGGGGAGCTGAGTCTTGTGTGTGTGGGTATGCGGGGGAAGGATATTCATAGGATAAAAGACAGGGTATTTATTTCTTTTGACAAGTTTTGAATAAAATTCTTTGAAATCAAAGGTAAGTGAATACAAGGGGCTTGACTCATGTCCTAATTACTGTCGTGTTCGGAAATGATTATGAAGGGGCGTGCGTTTATAGCATTCTTTTGGGAAAGATAAGTATATGGACTAAGATGACGTGAGGTCTTATATCATTATGTGTCTTACCTATATGCAAATTGACGTAAATAATAACCTCATTATATCAAATTTTTGGCGCAACAGGCTCGCTAGTACCCATGGCCGAGCTTTTTATCATGCGTGTGTACTTCTAGCACGATAGTGGGACCTCATATTTAATGCCCACTTCAAACGGCGAATTTGTGATAAAGCTTTTCTTTACAATTGATACTACTCGGTAGATTTATCAGACCATCACGAGAGGAGGGCCAGCGAAAAATCATTTTGGTGTTGCTATGGCTGGGAATAGAATCCAGACCTTCTGCGCGGCAGTTCATCGCACTAAACATCGCAACACAGAGTTCGTCATTTTTAATTTAGATAGGACTTCATTCGTAGAGCGATAATTTAGTTCATCAGTGAAAATCTATCATTGGAAACGTCAATTGACGGCAATCGACGGCACTGAAATCAAACAATTCAGCTGCAATATACAAATACGGAGTGTATGCAGGACTGCGGGTATGTTGATTTCCTTAAATGCGGATATAAAAGTTCTGTTCCATTAAGTGCTTTTCAATCTGAAAATTTTCCTATTCGATTCACATTTAATAGATTTCCATTTAATCCAGTTGAGGTCTTTTTCTCAATCTGGAGTGCTCGCACATAGTGTACACAATGTACGTGTTTAAGAATGGAATTGTAACGATACGAACGAAGAATAGTTGCCCGTCTCATCATTTAAATAAAAATCGCCAAAAAAGTCGACACATGTTTAAAATAGTTCTGCTGGCGAAATGTTAAACTAATATTTGAAGAGTAAAGGGGGATCAACCAAGAGGTTTTTTTTTCTGTGACGCAAGGACACTAGCAAAAATTTAAAAACGTTTGGTGAAAACGTAGCAAATTCAAATTGTATTTTGCGGTCGAATCTAGTTTGTATAAGCGACAAACCATATTAACGAAAAGGGCACCAATAATCTTGTCGTGAGTCGTGTCAAGTTGTCATGTATTTTTTTATTCATTATTCATCGAATTTATATCATATATATATATACACCCGATATTACACCCGATCAACTTTGCAAATCGTTCAGTTATGTTAAAATTCTGTGAAGAAATGTTTTTCTAACGCTTCGATGTCCATAATCAACCTACTGAAGCCACTATTCGATTCGGCACCGTTCTTAACTACTTGGCCTGCCATGTGTAACAACGTGGGCTATTCTACGCAAAGATCTCGGTTTGAGGCATACAAAATTTTGCTGGAGCAAGAAATGAAGCCTTAAAAGACTTACACCAACAAACATTCGTTTTTAAAGAAAAAAATGGACGTAGCTAGAAAAGTTTTATGAATGAAATATATATGAAATTGTCTTTATGGAAACTGGTATATTTATCTTCTTCAAATATATTTTTCGAAATTCCTTATTGTTTGACTAACAACGTAATTTTTTCTATAAATTCATTCGTAGCAATGGACGAGATCCAAAAGTATGTTCACCTTAACTAAAAACATGTACAAAACACATTAGACGGCTACATTTCGTTGTGCGAATCGTTTAATACCCTATTCCATCCCATCCTTAAAATACTGAATGTGGATTGAATATAGAAAATCACATTGTCACTCAAAATTGTTCAGATAAAATAGCTTATATAAATATTTTAGCGTATATCCTTACGGTTTGTCCAAAAGTAACATTTTTCTCAAAAGTGTGGGTGTTAGTGGGAGGTTTTATTTTTAATGTTTACGCTTTTGGCTAACTCAATGTAGTCATTTGTAAAAAAGAAAAAAAGTACGGACTCATGAAGTTGGAGAGTTAACTTAACTACTACCTCGGTTAGTAGTGATGGTGAGTAACTTGTGAGATTCCAGACTGGATTTGTTATCAATACAAACTTTTTAACGTGGCGCTAATTAGTGTATACTAACCCTAATAATCTAAGTCAAGCTCACCTAAAAAATGACAGCTCTGACAATCAAACAAACCCAATTTCAGTGAACACTCTCAAACACACCTAAAAGTGACATTAAAACATATTTCAGCTGTTTTTGCCTTTGCCCGTTGCCCGATTTGAAAATGACAGATGACATTACGATTACTCTGAATTAAATATTTAAAGTGGTTGCTTTAACTTTAAGGCAGAGTGATAACGGTAAAGTACACTTTTTGACGACTATAATTATCAAAACGTGTTAGTACGTGATAAAATAACTCTAAGGTCTACTTCAAGCGACTACAAATTTGCGCCGCTATTTCTAATTAAAATTAAATAAATATAATAAAAATGTTCTGTAGAAATTTTTACAAAAATAATTGAGCATTTTATTTTAGTAATTACCATAAGTAAGCCATCTTGTAGTATCAATAAAATCTCTTGCACATATTTTCATTAAAATCGTTAAAAGGCATTTTTAAGAGAAATTCTGACATCGACAATCATTTCAATCATTGAAAGGCATAACTGAACACATAACATTGTGGAACTGACATTTAATTTGACAGAGGTTATAACAATCATAAGAAAACTCTGTCATTTGAATTACCACAGTAATGGAAAAATAATACCTTCGACAAGGATTGATAATACAGAATGATAATGACAGATTGGAACAATCATACAATTATAATATCGTATTGATTTTCAATCGAATGGAATGACGAATCAGTTCGACAGAAAATTTAATCTAGTAATTGAAAAAAAACACGTTTTTCTGCCAAAGTTTATAAAAAATTAAAATTTTTGAAAACTTGTTTAAATTCACAAGCTCTATTTAAAAACGACTCGCCAATTATTGGGTTTCTAAAAATCCTGCAAAAAGTAACATCGAATGATGGTTTTTAATGATAGCTACTACAAGTGCCTAGAAAAGTACCATTGGATGGAACATTAAACATTATGGGAATGAATTTTGACTTGATTAGTTGGTTATGGGAATCAGTTCAAAATTCTGTTTCATTTGGGTGGAATAAAAAATATTTCTTCGGAAAAATAAATCTGGATCATTGAAAAACAAAAGCAACATAGGAGAACTTAAATAAAAAATTAAAGTTAAGTATGTATTCTGGATTATAAATTTATATAACATGATTATCAAAAAAATAATTAAAAATTTAAATATTTTAAATATTCTAAAATTTATTGGCTTCAAAACCAACTCGCCAATGATACGTTTAAAATATAGAAAATCCACAAACAGTTAAATATATTTCAAATGAAGTTTTTGAATGATAGCTATAACTGGCCCCTAATTCAAAACATTTTTGTCATAGCAATAACCACATCCACATTGCCAAACCAATTTTGAACAGCAGTTGTTTGTTTCGTATAATAAATGACCCATTAATCAAAAATAAGTCAATCTTGATTTCGACGATGTAACCCCTCTGGATATAACTTCTAAACCAGAAAAAAAGTCAAAGTTGTCCATCCATTTAATTGTCAGACTTTTTTGTTCTTGATTTCTTATAATCGTTAGGTATGATAAAAATCTCGAATACGAACATAACCGATACACTGCTATGTTGACTATAATTTTGTAAAAAAAAACTACTTATTAATAAACAAAAGAAAATGTAAACACAGTTCAACTCTAATAGTCATCAAACTCTTGAGCGGCTAAGTACTGAATCGGCTTTGTGGTGATGATTTAATGAGTGTTCAATTCCGACGTAGACTGTTGTCAAGATCCTATCACGCGAAGGGTAATCGATTTGTAATCAAACGGTCGACGTGAAGGACTGGGCTCTGATAATCGCTCTTGGACAATTGCTGGAAATTGAAGGGGCAGGCTTATCTATTATTTTCTTTCGACAAGGTCGTCAAATAGCGACGTAGTGAGAGTGTTATTTTCATTATTATTCCAAATCAGAGGGCCGATTTTTTTAAGAAAGCGATTGTCTATCTTGTTCATCAAGAAATTGGATCCCTAAATTCTCCTAAGTCAGCAAAATTGAGTATGGAATACACATTTTTGCACACTTTTCCCGACTTTCCGGTGTGAATTAGATTTAATAAAACAAAAAAACATCACAATACCAAAAACTTCGGTGTGCCCAACCGGTCACCCATCCAAATAATAAACGGAACTGACGCGACGCTGCTTGATCTCAGTGAAACTTTTTTTTCGGACTGTGTGAATCGTATTTTGTAAAACAGAAAAAGTGGCTTCCTTCGTCTTAGACTAGTCTATGCTGTTTACCACCCTCTCAATATACACTGGCGATCACAAGGATGAAGTCATACTTTTTGCCATCGATTTTCATATTTTTACCTGATGGAAATTTTATACCCGGAATCTTTTACTACCTGTGACCAGGTATATATTATGCTAACGGGAAGTCATAAAATTAAAGAATAAATAAGAAACAAAGGTTGAAATTTCTTAAGATCAAACAATTCGCCATTAGGATGAAGCCATTGCGAACATTTAGTTGCAGGAAAACTGTTTTTTAGTTAAAAAATGGGTTCCGCAAAGATTTTGCAGCGACAGAAAGAGAAGAAATAGATGCTTTCAAAGGGTTAGGACCCTCAGGACGAGACATTTCAAGGAGGTTTAAGAGATTGAAAACTATTGCAAACCGTTATCTTGCGGAGCCACAACTTTATGGGAAAATTAAAAAGCACGCACAGCAGAAGAAATCTTCTGTTCAGAAGAAAATTCATTTTTTAAATTCCTTCAAAGAGTCCTAAGAATAACAGTTGTTTGTTTTTTTATAAAAGCATTAATCCAAATCATAACCTTGCTAATTTTTCTTATTTTTATTTAAGACAATAATAGCCACGTGTAGAGTACATACTTTCGATAAAAATGTAATTTATGCCACCTAAAACACCATTAAATTACCACAAAAAAAAGGACTTACACACTTGATCCTTTTGCGTGTTCTGGTTTTATTTGTCCGATGCGTAGGAGTAAATGAAAAACACTAGGTTTGCAGGGCGAAAACGATTTTTTTTATGTAGAATGACGAATGTGACACAGGTAAATAAATTGTTGTGGTTGAAATAATTTTACGTATATTATGACGCACAAGGTCCTGGCGATAAAATTGGTTTTAATTAACTACTTTGCACTATTGTTTTTTGTTTTGTTTTGCTGTGTATGAAGGTTTTAATGGAGGTTGTTGCGTAGAAATTTATAACAAAGAGGGACCTTGAAAAGAGCAAATGTTGACAAATAGAAATAAATTTTAAATGTTGACAAATATGCAATTAAATGAACGACAACTTTTATGCACGAAGTAGGTGCACATAGGTGAAAGACGGGATATTAATTTATGGTCAGTTGGGAGCTTAAAAAAACTAAAAACTTGTGAACGTTAAAATTAAAAAAAAGTGAATGCTAATGTTAGTTTAATAACGACATTGGCACAGAGGATAGAACAATTTTCTTTACTATTATGGTCATCGCTTGTAAAGGGTGTCCAATAAATCACACAAATTGTAATTTTGATAGAAAGTACCATTTTTTTCAATTAGAAAGCTAAATTTATTTTAATTTATTGATTCATGGAGTTTACAGATTGGGGTTATGTATGCCACGGCGTTGCTGAAAAGTAAGTACTCTTTTATTGATATTTCCCATTTCGTCTCGTTTCGTATAAAAGTGGCTACATTTCATAAACACATCGCCCAATTTCCTTTTTCTTGGCGCGGATGATCGTGGGCTTGCTTGCGCGGACCTTTGATATTAAAAGACCCCAAAGAAAAAAGCTTAATGGCGTTAAATCGCAAGATCTGGATGGTAAATTTTGATCGCAAAAGCTGCCGATTACACTATTAGGAAATGACTCATGTAGTAATTGAATTGATACTCTGGCTGCATGGCATGTGGCACTATCTTGTTAGAACTACATTTTAGTCACACCCATATCTTGTAATTTAGCCACTAAAAACGAGTAATCATATAGCGATAACGAACACCATTAATTGTTACTGCCTGACCAGCCAGACCAGCATTCTCGAAGAGGTTTGGTCCGATAATGACTCGAGGCTAATGACCCAACCAGTCATGTGTTGTGGATCAATTGGATTCTCAACTATTGTGGGTTTTCTGAAGCCCAAATGCGACAATTTTGATGATTTACGAAGCCATCATGATGTAAATGAGTTTCATCACCAAAGATGATTTTGTTCGAAAAATCAGCATCCACTCGTTTTTGTTCCAAAATCCCTTAAAGTGCTATTTCTCATCGCGCTGCATGGTCATTTTTCTTGTCAGTAGTCTTCAGTTCCAGAGTCAAAAGTCCTTTGTAAGCACGAAGTGAGGTAAGATTGTGACAGGACACTCTAGTGTGTAGGGTCACTGATTGATCGAGTCTCTCTGAATTTTTCACAGTTGATGGTTTTAAATCACTATGACTATTTTGTACGAAAATTGCCAACTGTAGCTACTGACTAACTGTCATTATTTTTAAAATTTTGCTCGACAATGAAAATGAGTTGTTCTTTTCTAAAGCGCTCCATTTTTATTAACGCCGAGCTATCAGCTGTCACATTGCTATCTTTTTTGCGATTACAAAACAGTACTATTGAATGGCGCGAAATTAAAATTATGCATAAATAATGGTAGACCCTTTATAAATTTGTTTAAATCTTTAAATCCTGAGTACTACCTCGATAGAAAAGTGGTAAACAGCGAAAAGTTAAATGGGGGTGACATCTTAATGTTAAATCCATTAATGAAAGAGCTCATTGTAAATGTGTCGACTTCTATAAAAAAAAAACACAATAAAAAAAAAACATTTCTGTAAAGTTTAATAATTTAAAAGTAAGAAAAATTCTAAACAAAAAAAACTTAACAACTAATTTTTGATTATTTTTCTTGTCTTGAAATTTGTATGCTATAGAAGGATGTTGCTTATCACAAATGATCAAGTTAATTCCTCTGATGCCTAAAATTTGAGTATATTTTATGTATAACTGTAGTTAACATTATTTTTTATTAAATCAAATTATTAAATTAATTATTTTCTTTTTCTTGCAGATGTGTCAAAAAGCAGCTTAGTACAGATATGCTTGCATTGAATACAAACCTTTAAAGTGCGATAACCGTAATAGTTACTTAATTCTCTCCATCGGTTGAATTACATCTCCCAGAAGGATCAATAAATATTTCCACCGGCCCTCTTGACACATGTTTCTCACTGCTGCAGAACTTCATAGCTCTGATATGGTATGCAATATAAATTAAGTTAAGGCTTTTTTTTATTCTGCACGCACACAGGGGATTATTAATACCCATTATATGTTTAACCACAGTACGAGCGTTAGAAAAGGAGAAGAAAGAGAGTGATATGAACGATTTTAGATGTAGTGGAGACTAACTCCATTGTTGGGGTCCGAACTAACTTCGTGGTGTCACTGTTTCTTGTGTTCCATAAATTTGAAGAAATTTTAAAATACTGAATACTCTTAGGTATAACAACCGAACTGTTTTTATTTCTTTTAAATTTAAAATGGATTTTGGCTGGTATTCTTTGATGGTTTTGATAAATTTGTCTAATAAGGTTAATATTTAGTTGCTCACTCCCACTACGCTTAAATCCCATTATTGATCAGAAACGCCTTTTACCTGACCATCAATTTGGGTTTAGAAGTAAACATTCGACTGTGGACCAAGCTCATCAAATTACTGATGAAATTGAGAAAGCTTTCGGAATAAAAGAAAATTTGGTCAGCCGTATTTCTTGACGTGTCGCAAGTTTTGACAAGGTCTGGCATAGGGGCCTTCAATACGAATTAAGACAAGTTCTGCCTGAGAAATTATATAAAACCCTCGTGTCGTATTTTGAGCATAGACTTTTTCGTGTGGAAACGAATATTCGGAGTTCAAAGAAATATTGACAGGAGTACCAAAAGGAAGCGTTCTTGGACCAATCCTGTACCTCCTATTTACACGTGATATCCCACAAGCCAACGATATAATAGTTGCCACGTTTGTTGACGATACAGCTATACTAGCAGTTGGCACAACAATAGAGGAAACAAATATGAAATTATAAAACGTTCTTAACGAGGTTAATGAATGGACAAAATCCAAGCAGATTTCACGGAACCCTTTGATTATAATGTGTTCGAAATGCAAATTCTGTGTAAGCAATTGAGTCTCTTTAGTCTTTTAGTCTAGACCCTCTTTATCCACTATCCGCGCACCTCTTTGCAGCGATGTTTTTTTTTTACATGTAATCTTAGTTAAGCGAGGGAAATTGAACTTTTCTAGTTTACGATTCATAAAATTTGAGTCAAACTCTGCATTTTGGAATGTGTGACGAAATGCCTCTCATTTGAGATGAAATCACACCTATATGGCTGAAATGACATGAAAAGCCACGTCCCCTATCGCTCGTTAAAATAATGCCTGATCGCTGATAGCATTTTATGCTAATCCCTAGGGCAGATTTTTAAACTTAAGTATACAGCAGGGAGACTGAACGAGCACAAGTACAAGTATCATGGAATCTATTCTTTACTAATATTAAAAAAATTGATCTGCTTGGGGTAAGCTTTTTCGTGTATTTTCGCGTCTGGAAAGTTCGTCAACCTTACACAAATGTATCATCTAATTTATTGATTACTGCTTGATCAGCTTTTAATTTCTTTCCTTATCTGAAGAGTTCGTCATCCTTATACAGGAATGTTTTTTTTTCTAATCTAAGGCCTAATTTTGATTACAAAAATATCGTTGCAAGGTTTTGAAACCGCTATTCAGACCAAGATATATCACAAAATTGACTTTGCATTGAAAATAGCCAAATGTCGCTTTTATTTCGTTAAATCCCGAAATCAAATCAAGTAAAACTTTAATTCTTCACGTGTTATATGTAAGTCGATTTTTAATGCAAAGATGCCACTGTCCGGATACACTTATCTTTTTTTTCCTTGTCATACATCTGAACCGCTGTCTGAAACGCCATTACGATGGAACCTCTACGAAGGCAGGTTTGAGGAAAAGGAGCGGTTTTTCACAGCAAAAATACCATCATCGTAGTGAGGCTAACTAGATTATTCTATATTAAGGACGCATTTTAGGGTTTTCAACTCGAAGTCGTGCTTTCATTTAATTTCTTCTCAAGTATTCGTTAGTGTATGGCAAGCAGAAAAGTGAAGTTTTGTTACTGTACAAATAACTAAAACCCCTTAAATTAAAACACGATCGACATTACAGCATGGCTCAAGAGATCACGGAACTGCCTATGTTGAAATGGATACTAATCTAGAAAATCGTTTTGGATATAAAGGTTTTCTTTACTTTTATAATAAGGTCAGTGCACTAATAAGGTTTTTTTTTATGTTCTCATATTGGCGAATCATTGATTTTTTAGACATAAAAACAACTAGCAGTTGTATTGTCCTATAAATCAATGATAACTACAGGTCATGTTAACGTTTCCTTAAAAAAAGTAATTAAACTCTCTCACCGGCCAATTTGTTTCTAACTGACTGATTTATATAACGGTCTACTGCTATCATTCACAGCTGTAAATTGTCCATGGTCGCATAGAGCAAGTATTTAACGAAGTAATAGATTTTGTATTTAAATTAATTATTTGAATTTACCTTAACCCCGCCTAAAGGCGGTACTGCCGGTTAGACGGTTAACTTATGTGGATTTCTATAAATAATCCCGGGGGGGAGGTAAGCGGTCATCCCCACTGTCTGTCAAAAACTCCTCACGATTCGAATTAAGTAAGGCCTTTCATAATGACTGGTACCCGTGTGAACGATTTAAATAATAAAATATATGCGGTCATGTTAAATGAAGAAGTGCTATCGATTTTGAATTATTAAACTCAAGCCCACTTCTAACTGAGCGGTAATTCATTAAGGCAGGGTAAGATTTATTGTTCTTGGCAATCACAAAAATCGCTAACACACCCCAAACCCTCTCCAGAGACATTAATTACAAAAAAAACTCGACTTACATTAAATGATTAGCAACAAGGAACACCTCCATTACGTTGAAGATTTTCATTGATTATTCCGAATTGAAGCCAATCCAACAACGATGATGTGCGCTGCCTTCTTCCAGAATCAGTTGCCTTCGTCCTTATTCCTTTTTGATTTTGTGTTGGCCCGTCTACTCTGTTCAGAATCTCTGCTAATTAATATATAAATCCGGTTGTTTTTTTTTATTCCTCTGTTTTTATCGATCCAAATTCGTAGCTTTTACCATGCGACACAACACACCTATACGTATGCCACTTTTGACAAGTATTAGCCTTTCATTTTAACAGTATGAAAGAATAATCTCTCACATAAGCATCACTGCACAAGGCCATAGCTTTATTTTGTATTTTTTTTTTCCCTGACTCTTAATTAACAGTAATCCATCATTTTTTCTCACTAATTAAATATTTAACACACGCCGAATGTACACAGCACGGCGACGAAGGCAGTACTGCTATTAATGTGCATTTTGATTGTGACAAGGATAATGCGAGCAGAAGGATTGTGGATACTTAATTAACATCTTGCATAAAATTTAAATCCTCGAAGTTGTACCTCTTGGTGGGGTTTATTTGTACAGGACTCTACCACCCCGATACGCCCGAATTGTGTGAAATTTAAGTTTGCCACGGGTAGTAAAGCCGCAGTAATCCAACACTCGTTATGATTTATTCAAAAAAAAAATTCCATTTGACGGAAGGATGTTCACTCTCCTTACTCTGTTACGTTTACTTTTTCCTTTTGGAAACACACGACTGGGTCCGAAATACCCCTTTTACCGCCGACAAATGCAGAAAACGAAAGATTGAGTACGCAAGAAGAAAAGGTGAAGGCCTGAACCAAAACGCAGGGAAACTTAATGTGGCATAAATAAATAAATTCACTAAGTTAGTGTATATTATTGAAAGGATTTCTTGTTGATTTATATGGGAGTTAAAAACACACTTAAGGACTCTTTTATTTTTCTACTTGTATTCCTTGGGTTGCACTTGATTTGAATTTTTACACACACCGTAACCGTTCAAGATTCGAGTGTTTTTTTTTTATTTATTCTTGTGGCAGGACATTCAGTTCGGTGAACTCCCTACACGACGCTATGGAAGGACAATTATGTTTCATCGACTAAAACCGTTATAGTACTGAATTTTTTCTCGAGACTTTGTCGCATTTTATACTACAAATGTAGTAAATCGATTTAGAGAGACACGCGAGAGAGCAACAGAGAGGTGCGCTCTTGTTTTGGTAGATTTGAGTAAACCTACCTTTAGTCCGAAAAGTTGTCCTAGTCCTCATGGCATAGCGTACACATGGGTCATGGCTTTTGGGCTACAAGAGTGAGAGAATTTTGGATTCGGAATGGAGGTTTGGGGTTTTCTTTGATAAAATTATGTGAGCGGACATTCTGGCACGCATGTTCTGTTGCGGGAGAACTGCAAATTGAGTCTCTTGTGGAATGTATCTGTGCAACGGATACAACATGCTGAGACACATTTTGGTTTTTATTTTGAACTTGTACTTAACCGATGGGTATATCAACAATTTATTCTTGCTGCGTCTTGAGATGGGTGGATTCTGTCGAATGCACCGAAGGTGTTAGCGCATGAAATGGTTGTGAGTATCGTTTCGGTACTTATACGTGAAGGAATTTTGAAATTATTTTGAAAATAAATACTTTGGATGTTACATAAGCATAAAATTAAGGAATTTATTTTTTATTTAAATATTACGAAGGAAGCGTTTTTCGATCAAAAGATGGCGTTGATGTTAAATGTATGCAAAACTATGAAGATGCAACGTTGTAAAATGTTTTTTAAAGTTGGAATTCCTTTGAAAACAGTGTGTTAACGTAATTTTTATCGATATGCATACTGAACTTCCTTGGATTATAAGTAAATAGGCACCAGTCACCATTATTTTGCTACTCGCCCACCAAAAGATGGCATCAGAACATGAATTCAATTCAGTTAAAGTTTACGTTACAGGTCCCATACACCACACAATCACAAGAATGTACAATCACGGTCCTTCACACTAAATGCTCATGCTAAATGTGTTGACGCTTGTCGATAATATTAATCGAATATGTAGTATCCGATCGGCTTCAGTCCAGTCACTGCACAATTTTTAATGCACTGTTCACAATAACAAGTTGCAATTTTTTATTCAAAAACTCGCTGTATTCTCTTAAACTACATTTGTGTACGTTAAAGTAAGAGAATGTACATATGTATGCTTATTGAAAAAATTTGCGAATAGATGTTTGTTTCCTGGGTACAGAACTTGACTGTTGGGCCGATTTTTCGAGTAGACTTCGCAGTGCAAGTATCCTCAGCCTATGCGATGGCTTTGTCGAAACTTTCAATAGCTTCAGTATCAAAGGCCAAACAATTATCTCCGGGATTACAATTGGCAATAAACTCTGTAGATATGTCATGGATTTTTCTATATTTTGCCTGCAATGTTTGTTGTCGAAATAAGCACAAAGGAACATAATCGTCTTCATCTTCGCAATCACCAGTAAAAGTACAATTTAGGGGAACCCGCTTTCATTTCTGTTTTTTTTTGTTGCGTTCTGCTTTTAATTGCTTTCAAAGTTGTATTCACTATTTATAGGTTTTTAATTGTTCACTATTTAGAGTATGCAAAGTAAACATTTTGGTGTCACTATATCGCGTTTTCACTATACCTACCCAGGCACGACTATATTTTCAAATCCCTCAAATCGATAATATAGTCACACCATACACTCTCAAACTACACCCTAAGGACTACGGATATAAATTAAGAATGTATGATCTGACTGCTCATGCAGGCGTGAGTCGTGTGTGGGCCCCGTTAGAGATGTGTTAACTCATCGAAATTAGTTCTTGTCGTCTGACATAATGATGTATTACATAATGACAATATCGCACCATTCAAAAGATGGCGTTATTGTCACCTTCAATACGGTACAACACTAATAAATAGTGACCTACTTCTAAAATGTTTATCTAATATTTAGTTATTTTCTGATAAAGATTTTGCCCACGTCTTACCTTCACATATTGTTAGGGCAAGTTACACCACATGGAGTCATACTTTAACCGCAATATTTGCCTTTCAAATTGCTCCCCCAAACATTGCCTACCGATATCATTGATTTGCAAATCAAATTTCGACCTCAAAATCACATGGGTTCGAAGACAGACATTTTCAAAATTCCCAAAACGATTTTCTGTGTCTATACACCCTGCCGCTTGAATATTCCATTCAGTGACCGTTTCCTTTAAATATATATCTACTCACTCTGAATAGCCAATATCAAGATATTTGGTCGTGGTCTTGTATGCTCTTAAATTATTCTCCTCAACTTTTATTGCTTCTATTTTCCATCTTCCATCGAAACACAGATGTCGTCAACGAGACGCAATTCCCTCAAGGTTATTGCTGAAACCATATCATACCCTTAATTCGTTGAATCACTTTGCCTTTCCCGAAACACCAATTCTCCTCGACATTTGTATATTTGCCAAACAATTTAACCCCAAATGACCAAACAAAAGATGTTCAATCTACACACATCCCTGACACCATCAATAGGATATTCATTACTCAAAACTGTCAGAAATATATGTGCATACACTTGGTCACCCACATGAGGTTGACAATATTCAAAAGTGACAAAAAAAAAAGAATATCCTTCCTTCCATCCCGTCTAGCAAGAAGCGGACACTCTAGCCGGGAGTGTCCGCTTCTGACAACAAGTGTCAAATGCGATCATTTGCGATTTGATTAGATTTCTCCAAGAGGAGATTTAATTTCTGCTTCGTAAAATTCCCATGTCCCTCCATCCTTTTGTTTTGGCAAACTTTTAGCAAATTGATGGGATGCTGTCCCTTTGCCTCATCTGATTATACACTCTGAGCAGCCCTTCTTACGATGTACCGGCTTCGGTCGAGAGTGAGCCAAACAAAAAAATATAGTAGGAGACTGACAACTTTTGGTGGAAAGGACTTTGTCGCCAACATCATCATCATCATCAGCACGGTCAGGCAGGACTATTTGGAGTTTTATCTGTTTTTGTGACATTTCACTTAAGAACGGTATATTGATTTTCATGCTTGACATGCTTACCGTATAGGTAGGGCTAGACAGATACTTTTGTCGGCAGAGGGGAGGGCTGTGCTGCTCCTCGGTACCATGTTACTGAATGCAGTCAAATGGAAAAAGGATATTAGCTGAGACCAAAGTGGATAACACAAAGTCCGATAATGTTCGACAGTAGAGGGGTGATTTGGTGAGTACCAAATAAAAGAAAACGGACTTGGAAATGTGATTTGACATCTACTCGCACGTCTAATTGAAATTTCTTGGAACGCCACTTGGATGAAGTTAACAACAGCGATATTTGCAGAGTATGCAAAGTGTGCTTTTGGGATTGAGATTTAAATCAAATAGAATTGTTTGAGGAAGGACGCTGGCTCTAAAAATGTATGCAATGTGTAGGATATATACTGATTTTGTTAAACGTGCATCCTTATGGAGGATACGTTTGTTGGCGTCAAGGTTCTTACGAGACTTAGTGATAAAGGAAGAATTTTTCGCTCAAAATGCGTAATGATTTCTTTATCTGATTTTAATACAGTCCAGACTTGGTCTTATAAAAGTGAAATATAGCAAGCGCAAGACAGCTGAGTTTCCTACGGTTGAGTCTTTTGGTTTTGCATCTGTCTAAATGCTCACGTTGAACTCAAGTTTGTAGCGAATGTATGTTTTATAAATAGAGCCCAGATAAGAAGTGGTGAAGTATTTCTTACAACGATTTAGGAAACCTGAAATTTCCGATCACCTTTTAGCGACTACGAATTCCAACGAAAATTTGTAAAACCCATCTTCCGATCATAGATAATCTTTGGTTTAGATTTAAAAAAGCTGAGAGTACTTTAATAAAATTAGGACTAAAAATTGTAGACAAGAAATTACTAATATAGGGACTATAGAGCCTTGTTTAAAACTAGAATTGATTTGGTTAGTAGCTGAGTTGATATCATACATAAATACTTGAATTACTAAGAGGTAGTTTGTGAGTTATTGAAATTTAGTTTATTTTGGTCCAAAAGCATGCATTTTCGACAGAAGGGCTTTTTTTTATTGCCTGTCAAATTCCTTCGGTATATCAAGTGTAACGCCCCTGTGTTTGTCACCATTGCGCTGTTGGTGTTTCTTTGCATTTCTCGCAGAAATATGAGATCAAAGCACCTCTTTGTACGAAAGCTGAATTGACGGTCTGAGTCATGCCTGTGATTAGTTAATATTTCAACTAACGATTTATCAGTTGACAATTTTTCAGGGTTTCGTTTCCATGCCTTTAGGGAGAAGGAATATTTTTGCTCTGTAGCTGAAGAGAGAAAAATGTCTATAAGCCAAATTTGTCATCCTTGATTTAATCGAAATCGGCTACCATCAGCTAAGCTTGGCAGTTCTAGTAAAAGCAATTGCCGCCTATGTGTGGCCTTGATGACATCAAGCAACCATACTTTTGGGGAATTTCTTTGGCTACCTAGAGTGTACATAATATCAGATGAAGCCTGTGTTCAAAAATGCATGCTTGCTGCGTGGCAGACTGTTTTTGTAATACATACTCAAGTCAATTGATTTTTTTTTTTTTGTAATGAAGTTCATGTAAATCAACACGCCTTATGGACGAAAATGACGTGAGAGCACATCAAAGATTGTCGTTCAATACTTTTCAAATTTCTAAAATCAAGACGCATATGCTTCGGATCAAGGATTTAGCTCGCATTATGGCAACAGTATTTGAATTCATTATTAACAAAAACAAGATCTATCCATAAAGTGTAAATTCACATTTTTAATTGCATAACAAATTATATCCTTAACACCCCCAACACCAACTGGCGACCCCCCAAAACCGAAATTTACCCACAATTACAATCACAGCTTTATTAGGGTTCCACTCACTAATCTCAGTACCATACCCATCATCATTATTGCAAAACTCTTACACAACTTTCTTTTTCTCTGATCATGTCCTGGTAAAATCATAAAAATTCAAAATCCTGCAAAGGAAATATTACAACAAATCGGGCGCACACAAAACACACAAAAACAAATGACGAGTCATTAAGCGAGACATCGCCGTCTGCCCCACTTCTAATATTTTCCGTTACTAAAAAATGCAAACAAAAAAAAAATAGAAAAACGAAATCATAAACCTCTCACACTCCTTCAAATTCATTGAAAGAAAATACTTTTCTTTGGCAAGGACTTTTGGCGGAAGATATTTTCGCCTCACCCATCCACAGCCGTACCGTAATGCCATACAACCCACTTAAGTTACCCTTAATGTCATTTTTATTTGTATATCCTCAGCTAACGATTTGCATTTCATTATAAAGTCCTAAAAAAAAAACTTGTGCTTGCTTGGTGCTTCGTCCTTTTTCCGTAGTCCTGGTGGCGGGGATGCGGTGGAGTCGAACTATAGAGCGTATTCTCAAGCGCGCCACCCTTGCTGTTGCTTGTGTCAGTTTCATGTTCATATTCCGATGGGGTGGCTAAGGAAGTGGAAACGAAATGTGTTATCCTTTACGTTTTGTGCTGCCGCCACCCACTTCGCTAGTGTTTATTGGATAATTTCCTATCTGCGATTACTCGCCGGGTATAACAGACACACTAATCGGAGGAAGGGTAAGTATGTTGCTGCTCGTTGCATTTGTTGAGATCCTTTGCGTTTTGGCAAATATTTTGAAAGTTAACTGTTGTTTGTGGTGAGTTAGTTTTTGGACAGATTCTGGGAATTTTCGTAATGAAAGGGTTGTTACATTTTCAATTTCTCAATGCGTCATTAACATCTGAAAGGGTTAATCCTTTTTTGGCATGTTATCTAAGCTGTAAATTTGTTTCTTCATCTTGGACGTAGAAGTAGGTCTTCACGAGTTTGCAAAAGGCATGTCAGCATACGATTTTTCTGGAGCGTGGTTAAGCTTAAATGACAAATAATGATTTCGCGATAGGCTGAACCTTGCTTTATATTAGCTCACGTTGGGATTCGGCATCATGGGGTCAGCGCATCGTCCTGTTCCATAATCTGTCAAATGTTTATTGAAGAATTCAAACAGTTTTCACTAATGAAATAAGTTGATAACGCTCCAACAGTGACGATAATTCCACAGACGATCCAGATCAATTCAAGGTATCATAGTTATGTGGCTTTTTAAATACTTCAACATCAAGGATACAACTTTTTTTTTTATATCTGCGCAATCTACCTATTTAAAACCCCGACGATATGGTTACTTACCGAAAGCAGCCAAATGTTACGGCCCGTCCATCCGCTTCTCTTGGTATTGTCAGGATCAAAAGCTGAATGGCCACTTGCAACAACTATAGACACAGCCCTCTCTCTACCTCTGTTGTAACAATTTTACAACCATAAGGTCATTTTTTGCTTCCGTTTTTTTTATGGCCTTTCATTGGCGACTTGGCAACTTTCAGTGTCAACGTACCCTTACACCGTTTACCGAACTGTCAATGTCAATTTACTCAGTGAAATCAACATTTCCACGGTGAAGTTCACGAAGGAACAACGTTTACAAATAATTTAAATTTGCTACCGAAATTCGGAGTCAATGATCACAATCTTAAGAGCGCCAATTTAATTTTGGCCAGTAGACAAACAGTTCATAGTCTAGTAAAGAGAATGTTGAGTCAGAATATTCGCTGCTTGATGTTGCCGTGCCAGTGAGACTATGTTTTGCCCAAAGTGTTTAGAAAATAGCTGTCCGTTGCAAATGAGCCAAATCAGTCAATTGCCCGACGTTCTCAAGAATTAAGCTTCATTATGTTATGCCACATTATGTCGAATTTTGCGTGAGGAGCTTGGTCTATCTACACCCTAACAAGATCAAACTGACTCGTGAACATAAGCAACTTGATCATATAAAGCGACGTTTTTCGAATTGTGCTCTGAACACGATGGAAGAAAATGAAGAATTTCATCGCAAAATGATCTTCAGAGATAAACCGCATTTTTGGTTAAACACATTCCTCAATACTGGACAGGTGAGAACCCTCATGTGCCTCGTGAAACAGCACTTTCTACGCAAAGAGTCACTTTTTGGTGCTGTTTTCATGACGGTCATGGTGGCATGAAGTTGAGCATTTTTTTTTTGGCGATGAAAATGCGTCACTTTATGGTAAATGGTATTTCGCTACAAAGACATGTTGGGACGTTATTAATTTGTGCAATTTCATGAATTGGACATCAGTGATATGTGGTTTCAACAAGACTGTGCCATAAGCCACAATGTTGGTGCGACAATCGAGCTATCGGAATTCTCAGTTCGGTGAACGTGTAATCTCGAGAAACGAACCCGTCGATTGTTTGCCGAGATCGTGTGATTTAACGCAACTAGACCTTTTTTTATCGGGCTACATTGAATCATTTGTCTATCTATCGGTCGAAATGTGCGGCCGAGTCATCGAAAATTGTGTTTAACGTATCGATTGTTGCATACGTTCCCGTGGTGGACATATGGACGAAGTGGAATTATATTTATAACAGTTTTGATAGTAAGTCATGTAAATAAATTTTGTTTCGATATATCTCAAGTTAACAAAAAAGTTGTCAAGTCCTTAATGATGAAATACATCTCTTTTTGGGAAGTTTTTTTTAGTGGATGAAGGTCGGCAATAAATAGTTCTCCTGTAGACCTGTAGCACAATACCACGCAGAGTCATAATTCCTTCAAATAAAAAGCCTAAGTTGCTTCACATCGAAATTTTCACATCATATTGACCTTACCTTGCACTTTTCCGAAGGAAGGCAGTGCGTAATTATTTCACTATCACAATTTACAACACAAAGCAATCCAGTTAAATAAATTAACTTAATATCACCTGTAAACTAATCTATCCACCAACCCACGGGATTTCAATAATAACAGTTATTAATGATATTCAGGCCCATTTCACTGACCTGCCCTGCAACCAACTGCTATTAATGTCATTTCTCCAACATAATTATGTCGTTTTCATAACACAATCGATATTATCAGAAACAAAAAATACATTTCCAAACTATTTCCAGGACATATAACATTACTTCCCCCCGCATCCATTTGCAATAAATTATTGAAATCACTGGAACGGGATGAGAGGGTGTGAAATTCCGGGTATTAGAATTTTCAAATCGAAATCGCGAACATTCCCAGTTAATTTAACCGCCATGAATTTCAATGAATTCCCAATCACACTCCTCCTGGTAGCAAACACACATCCCTGCCACTATTTTTAGAAGGGCGGGCAAAGCCTCCAATAATCTGTGCGCGAGATTTGTCTCGTGCCACCACCACATGGTGTGTGTCATCACACGCGTAGTGGTTTGTCAATCTGTGTTCAATATACTTTTGCGGTTCAATGTACTTGGAGAGGGTCGCATGGAAACACCACCCTTATAGTGTGAGCACGCGGAATACCAGGTGTCAATGTTTGTTTGTTTGTTTATAAATTTTCATAATTAGAATATTATTTCAATAATATTGCCATAAATTGGCATTGAGGCAATTATGAGATACGCATACGTGATGTCCAGGACGACAGAGGTTCGTTTTCATAATCATAATGGATTTGTTGCAGTGTGCTCTGCTTGATTGGAATGCAATGGGCGGCCTTGTAAAAGGACTATTGTTTGGTTTATTCCCAATTTATGGAACAGTGATTTAAATTTGCATATTTTAATAAGCACGCTGTTTTGGTTTTGGTAGAGTAAAGGGTTTTTTTTATAAGTCAATGAGAAATTAATGACTCGCAATTCCATCGTAAGATCAATCATTGGCTGACAATGAGTATTCTGAAAATATTTTTCAGATTTTTTTTACACGATTGTAAAACATTTAAGATCTATTTTCCGTTGAAGGAATCTGAAAATGTGGTATGACATAAAAAATACAAAAAAAAAAATCTTATGAAAAGGCTACAATCTGCTGTGCGGATCGATTAATTCTCTATTCCATCCCATCCTTAAAATTAATAACCCCAACATGTATAAAGTCCACATAAATAAAATATATAAAACGACATTGTCGCAACATATTAGTCAGGTACTATGAATCATTTGCGGTTCGACAAAAAAAAACCTATTTTTATTGAAAATGCCTTAGGAGGTATAGCTGTCAAGTGATTTATTTTTAGTTTGGTTTTGCATTTCAACGTGAATATACTGGCGTCTGAACGCTTCCAAATTTTGCAAATTTATTTGGAAAATCATGGTTCTGTTTGAAATACGTATCGTGCACTAGACCGATTTTACGGTCAACATCATCGATTAAGTATGTAACGTTTTCGCACCACGTTTACTCTTAATAATAATACGCATTCATAGAGACGACACACAGTGCGTACAGAAGACGTCATTGCTGCTGTAGAGCATAGCGTGGAGATAGGCCCGAATAGGTCTATCTAGAACGTCACAATCAATGGTGCCTGCTATAGAGCCATGATTATCAACTTTTTCGTTCATCAAATAAACAACCATGATGGGCAGGGGCTGTGGTTTCAACAAGACGTCGCAACATTTCACACAGCTCGTGCCACGACAGAATTGATTTGTTGAAGGAAACGTTCGGTGAGCGAATAATTTTGCATTTCGGTCCTTTGAATTGGCCTCCAAGATCGTGCGATTTAACGCCGCTTGACTATTTTCTGAGGGAATATATGTAGTCGTTAGTCTACGCCGATAAGCCCGAAACGGTTGACCACTCGGAGGACAACATTCGTCCGTTATTGCCGATATACGGCCATAAATGTCATCTTTTTTTTTTTTCATTTCAAAGTTCTTCTCTTAGAAAAAACTCCCTTTACTTTGAGATACGTCTATGGAAATTATTTCTCTATGTTACAAACAGAACTAATATACCCCTATGGTATTGGGTATAAAAACGAAATTGGATGTAACTATTCTTGTGGTGTGCAATAACCATCCGTAAAAGTTCAAAAAAAATGATATCCACAAAAACTGGTTTGACCGCTTAAGACGACACGATAACAAGAGCAAAAATCCATTTTACTGTGTCGTCCTTTTAGGTCGTTGCTGGCATGTTTGTTGCTTTTTTAGCTCTTCGGTGAGTGTAAAACTTGACCATTTGCCTAGCACAACAAAAAAATGTCAGTCTTCTCGTCTAGCTGTTGTGACGTGTGCGAAACATTTTCTCGTTACCATCCTTAACATAGTTACTCTACTCGGCTTAGAACCCTCTTTCGCTTGCCACTTTTTGCTTTGTAGAACCTGCATAAAGCCTTTAAAAGCTTCATAATCTTTGCTAGAACGTACGATGCAAAAAAGAAAGAAATTGGAAAGCATTTTGGCACGATAGTCTGAGTTTTAGTGTAAACGAAAAATATCGTACTTTATAAGAAAGTCTCAGTTTAACAAATAAGACCGCATTATAGTCAATTGTGTGATTTCTTAGCAACGGATCACTATACGATCACCTAGAACAACTAAAGCTTTAATGGACGCTCCACAAATGCTGTGATATATATAACCCAAACGGAGAAATATCGTCGCAAGTGATCACATAGGAATAGTGATCCTCTGTTTAGTGAAAAGTTGTTTTAAACAACTTAAAAAACTAGCGCTTGCTGCTCATAGCTTGCGACGACAAAACTAACGTAATACTAAATCTTTTTATGTTAACAAAACAAGCTAACAATTCATTAGACGTATTTCCACCAAAACACAATATTCAAAAATTTAAGAGCAGAGCCAGTTAACATCTGCAAGCATCATCTTAGGCCGCATCTGAAGCGTTAGGGGGCTTTTACAGCAGTGCGAGAAAGCGATGCGATACCACAAGCGATGCAACAAGCGATTCGAGATGCGATAATTAGATGCGACAAAATTATTTTAAAATTGCACCACATTGCAACACAAGCACTGAAATTACCTGTTTGGCTTTTTTTTCTTTAAACGTCAAAACGTACAGTTTTCTCACAAATCGCTTAAAAAAGTGGTCCGTATAGTTTGTATGCGAGAAGCATGCGAGAGGTTTGCGAGAAGCTCACATTTGTCGCATAACAAATCACTATACTGCGAGTTATGTTAGAGATAATATGCAACACTAATTACATTTTTCATAAAATTCATAATTTAGTAATTCATTTCGCACGTGCATAAGAATACATGCGAACAGTTTTCTCGCACTCAAACGCTTCTCGCATCGCTTTCTCACACTACTGTACGCGCAGTAATTTTTGTTGTTAATTATCTAACATCGGCTGTCAAAAAATAAAGTTCAGCGAATTGTAACGAACATAAATAGCAGCATACGCATACTCCTCGATAGTTAAGACACCAACCATGAGTTAGGTTCATTCTATACCCTTCTCATCCACCTTATTTTTTGTGGCAAAAATAATAACTTAGCATACACAAATGAAGTAAAAAGCTTTGTTTGAGGCCCTACTTATTGCCAGATATTTTTTTTTCTCATCCTTTCATGTGATGTACCAAACACTAAAAAGGTAATCAAAATGTTAAGATCGCTTGCTAATTCTTCTTTTTTAAATAAAATGCAAACTACTTGAGATAACTCAAAATATATGTATTTGCTTGAATTACTATGAAATCATTTATGAATGGATTCGACTTTGTTCATATGTCCATCACGGGAACGTATGCTTCGGTCGATACGTTGAACCCGATTTCCGATGACTCAGCTGCACATTTCGACCGATACGGCCGGTTTTTCTCATTCTCTTCTTACGTCATAGGCTTGTTGGAATAGATCAACCATTTAATGTAGCCGCATAAAAAAAGCTCTAGAGCCATTAAATCTCATAATCTCGGCGGCTAATCGACAGGTACGTTTTACAAAATAACACGTTCACTGAACTGAGACTTCAACAATTCAATTGTTGCACTCGTTATTTTATTTTCCTAAATGATTTCGGTATCCAGGTCGTTCCTATTGATCCCATTTTTGGAATTATATTCAAGACATGAATTGAATCTATGGAAACAAGGGTTATCCTTATCCACCATATACATCTTGTTTCTTAACTTTTGATTGCTTTCCCACTACTGTACAATCTCCAGCAATCTTAGAGCACAGTTAACAAATAACTTGAAGGATTTCGAGGCGTAGTCTCAAAATCAAAAATTACCCATTATCCTGGTAACATTTTGATAGTTAATATGAACTTATGCGTATAAGACCTACAAACCGCCTTCAAAAAAGCCATTAGATAATACAGAAGGGTTCATTTTGTTTCACAGATTCTGTGGGAAATTGAACCTATTCATCGGGAAATGATCATATTCTTCACAGCATAAATTTTAAGGAAACCCCTTTTCGCCTTAAAACAGCTTTTCAAGTGAAAAAACCTCGAAATCAATTAATATCAATAAATCGTCAGTTTCCCTTCTCAATACTATCTGAACCACACTCCCGACAAACACGCTTAATCGAAAAAAGTAGCCAATAAATCTGTTTGGCTATTGTTCATTTGAATGAACCTTCCATTAATCGTCTTTGATTTCCCTCATTCCCATCACACACCCTCATACACACCTTTTCGCAAAGTCACACGGCAATCCGCATAAAGATCTTCAGTAGAAATCTCCCACCCTTTCGAGTGAAGGACAAACAAATTGTATCTGGGAACGATTATTCATCGTAATTGGACTCGAGCAGACGCATCCTTGTGCCATGTCCATCAATATGTACACATAACCTAACTAACTAACGAAGCAACCAAAGTCCATCAATCAATCAACTATTAAATCAGATTCATTTTGTGTGCTCGTCCTATTTATTTCCTTTCGTTAGCCTATTTACGTAGTCCTTGGTCGTTTCTTTTTTTCCCAACTTTTCACCCCCCAACCATTGCACACTAACTATTTGATGTTTGGTCTTCGGCGGCATCGTGTGTAGTTGTGGTGTATGGGCCAACAATCATTCTAACAACAAAACGTAATGAGCACACTCTCACGCGAGGTCCTCTCACACAGCGTGGCTGTTTTCCTCAATGTCCTGCGTTTGTCCGGTTTTATTGAGTGGAAATTATTTGTTTTGTACATTAGTGTGAGAGTGTGTAGGTTTTTGTGATAAATGAGCAACAGAGTGCCAAAGTAAGTTCGTGGAATGCGAAGGCATTCATTTTCAAGTTTGCAGATAATTATCCTTCAATTTATTCAATTGAATGAGACGAGAGCCCAAGTTGGTTGGTTTGTTGTTGGGGGCGTTAGTTTGTTTGCCTTTGGCGAAAAACTTCACAGAGGGAGCTGAACGTGGTACGTATACGCCTAGGTGCTCTGCAAATGAAACACCGACGTTTAGTATTGACGACGCTTGTTAAGCCAAATTGAGTGAGATGTAATGACCCATTAAGGATATGGTTTGTGTATGCAGAAGTTTAGCGCACACACACACACACACATATATACATTTCTATATGAACATGTGCGACAATTGAGTAAACACACATTAATTAGACTTTGAGGAAGATTGACGTGAACATGATTAGTTGCGATAAATACTGACGATGGGAATTGCCGATGCCGAGGTTTCGTGGTATAAAGGACGAACACAGAGAAACCCATCTTGGGTGTCACATTTAATTGCCTTGGCAATGTCATTTCATGGGAGTGATACGCTTACGCCCAGCCATCAGCTGGGCGAATGCATTTGCGAAATGACACTGACAGTGCGGGATAAAATTGTCAATTTCGGGATGAGATGGTTTCACTTTATGGGATGATAGGGTTTTAATGGAATCACACAAACGGGATTATGGGGCGATTGCTATCAATTAGTAGGTGACATCATAATTCATTAGCATGAAGGATAAACAATTGCCATTTGATTGAAGGACGTGTGACACAGTTGATAGTTTTAATTCTTGACAGTGTATTTTATTTATTTTTAATGACGCAAAATCATGCCGATGCAATCTAAGCTGGTTGGTGCAGTTAGGAATTGCTCAAAAGGTGGCGTTGGCGTTGGCGTTTTTTTTTTTTAATGAATAGAACAACTGATACCTAAATTCGTCTTTGTCTAACATTATCTACGTAACAAGATTTAAATGCGAATTTTATGATTAATGATTAATTGCTAAACAATTGCTCAACAGATGGCGGTATTCGTCAATATTGGAATAATGTTAAAAATAACACGTCCTATACTTAAATTCCATAATTCGAAACATTCTTTGCTACGGTTGATATCGATATCAAGTGGAATTCAGCACATATAAAAAAAAGGATAGGTGTCAAAACTTTATCTTGATGGTGTTTAACGCTTACCGTGAATGGTTTCCATTTACCGTGTTGATTTATATTGGTAAATAAGGTTGTATTGCTTTAAGAACAAAAACACCAATCTAACCGCAGATCGTAGGATTTTTGGCAGATTTGATATAGTACTACAAATTAATCTCAAACACGATTCTCGAGGTGTATATCTAACCGACTATGCTTCCGCCAGATAGCAAGCTGCAAAAAACATCAACCAGAAAGAAACAGAAAGTAGTATCAATGTTTTTGGAAAAAAAACCTTAACAACGCCCCTTTCAGTATGTGATCGTTTTAAAAGAGGTACAATTCCGTCGTTTGGCAATCGCTAGTTTTCTCACCGCAACTTAAATTGCACTTAAATTGCACTTAAATTGACCAAGATGGATTGCAGAGGATATGATCATACAAGTCAAAAGTGTCATCAGCATCTGGCTGATTGTGCATCCAATTTTTTTTTTTTTTGACTGCAGAAAGTCATGAAGTCAGATTTTTGATTGAAGATCGTAAGTGTCATCAGCATCTGGCTAATTGTGCATCCATTTTTTTTTTTGACTGCAGAATGCGCGGAAAGTCATGAAGTCAGATTTTTGATTGAAGAACCCCACATGGATTGCAGAGGATAATCTTTTTTTAAGGGAAGAGGAAGCTGCGGTTTGGAATGTGACAACAACTGAGCTATTAGTTTATAAAATAATTCAGCAAAACAATCATTGAAAACGTTGATCCAATCTTCTCCTTTGTTATTAATTCACAGCTAAGATTGAGTTAAACTTCTTCAAAGATTACTTAAAATTGGTCTTAAGCAGGCCTGCACCCGTTCTGCAGAATGAGTGTGTTCGTTAATGCAACAAATAACAAAGACGATTGGACTAGTGCAGATTTTCGAATTTTATTCAAACACCCAAATTTATTCAAAATAGTATCCATCACTTCAGTATAAACATTAAAAATAAGTTCACATTGGATCATAATTATTTGTTTGCAATGTTGTGTAATATTACACGCTCTACCAATTTATTTATCAGCGAAATAAACAGAAGTCGCTGATTGACGAATTTATAACGTCGAAACCTTTAGAATAACGTGAAGTATGCAACTGAAAATACCTAAAAATCTGGCTAATGGGAGAAGTATGTTGGTTGAGACCGATCCTGCCAATATCGTGGCGATAATATAATAATTGTTTTTTTTTTAATTCTATTCAAATTTACCTGAATAAAACTATTTTGTCATCAATTATGCGACCTCCAAGTTGCAAACTTATTCTATTTCCACAAAGACAAATGTGTAATGCCTGTAAAGCCTTAAAACAATTTAAGCAAACTACGAATCCTTTCATACGCCTTGTCTAACTAAAAAAGACTACTCAAGCTCCAGACAATTGCCTCATAAAACAAAACGACAAAAAAGTTCGTCATGAAAAAATTCCCAAGTAATAGTTCAAGACAACAGACAACGAAAATAAAAAAACTCAAATCCAAGAAGGACATCAAATAAAAAGAGAAATAAAAAATCTCTGAACGTAAACAAACGAAATGTATGCATATATATATGTATATCATGCACTACTTTACTTTTCAATGCGTTCAAGGGTGAAGAGCACAGAAAAGGGGGATGGGTAGAGATAAGGATTTTCGTAGAGTGAAATTTTTAATTAGAAAACTTTCTGTTCTGTACCGCATCGCACTCCATGCTAAACACCACACAATTCTATACACCCTCACACCATTCTTAGATCAGTGTGAGCTTAATTTACACAATTCTCCTTTCTGGCAATTGGGTGAATGTACACAGCGTGATTCGGTCACAAGGGTTAACAGCTTAATCTGTTTTTTTTTTTTTTGAAGGATTTTGTACATCTTCTTAGTTACAGGTAGCTCTATGTCAGGGAGGAAAATACTTCGCTTAGGCAGGTTGTTCGCGACCGCAATCTTTAAAATCACTTACATAGGAGTCAACTGGAATGATGACACAACATCCGTTGAAGTATTTTTATTGATGTTGACATGAAGTGGGCATTTGAGAAATATCAGTCAATCAGTTTTATAGGGATTTCCAATCGCCCTTTGATTTGTTATATTTTTTTGTTCAAGGGGTTTTCGAGCTTCTGAGAGGTTATTGATATACCCTGTCCCATAGGGGTATAGAAGTTTTGACACTAGGTTTGTAACATTGAGAAATAATTTCAAAAGGGTGGCTTGGTACGGTGTATTCAATGCAAAGTCGGTAAATGCAATTTAAACGTCCATACCTTAAAAGCCAAAGAAATCGTAATTTACAACGCGATTCACGGTGAATTTTTTTGAAATTTTGAAGCGCTGATCCATGACGAATTGTAAAGAAACAGTGAACAAAATGTCTGTGTGCTTTACGAATAAATGTTTTCAAAGAACATTTTCAATTATGTCACAGAAATTGTTCACAATTCGGTAGCGTTGATTCAGCGATAGCCTGTCCATAATGAGTTATCAAGAAACACAAACAAAAAATAGTCGGATTGCCTGTGATAGTTTCATGTCCACGGGTGTTTTTTTGTTTTTTTTTGTTTTTAAGAGGTATAGAAATGCAAAGTGAGCGCCGCAGCTGGTTCGAATTAAGCCAAGTCTAGAGGGCCACTTTTCGAGCATTTGGGGCCGTATGTCGGCAATAACGCCGCGAATGTTGGCTTCCATGTCCCCTAACGTTTCTGGTTTGTTGGCGTAGACGAGCGACTACACATATCCTCAAAGAAAAAAAATCCAATGGTGGCCAATTGACAGGTCGATTCCGCGAAATTATGCGATCAGCGAATGTTTCCTTCAATCGATTGTGACATGCGTTGTGTGGCATGTAGCGCCGTCTTGTTGGAACCACATCTCGTCCACATTCATGTCATCCAATTCGGGACAAAGAAAAGTTTGTCTTCATGGCTCTACACCGGTCTCCATTAACGGTAACTGACTCTCCAGCATCATTTCGGAAGAAGTATGGCCCAATGAGAACACCAAACAGTAAGTTTTTGTGTATGTAATAGCGTCTCGTTGACGTAGCCATTCAACCAAAAATGAGCCTCATCACTGAACAAAATTTTGCGATGAAAATCAGCATCGAGATCGATCTCATTTTCGGCCCATACACCAAAATCACGACGCATTGCATGGTCCCGCGGCTTTAATTTTTGCACAAACTGAATCTTGTAAGGTCGTAAGCCAAGATCTTTGCGCAAAATCTTCAATAAAGTTGATTGACAAAGCTCCAATTCATTCGGGTCCTCATCAACACTTTGCTCTACAGCGGCAATTGTTTCTTCGGTGCGGAATGTTCGACGTCTCTGCGGATGCGTACATTAAACGTAGTGCAAAAACGATCCATGATTGACCGAATTAATTGCTCTGATGGATTATTATGTCGATCATAAAATGGACGGAGCTTGCGGTAAACTTCGCGAACTGAGCCATTTTTTTCGAAATGAAATAAATTTGCAGGATTTCAAGCGTTGTTCATTTGTCAACCAGTTAATGATGAAATAACAAACCAAACTGAACATAAATGACATAAGAGTTGCCCGATTTGACCACAAAATGTCAGTTCTATCTCTGTTCAAAAAAGCAACCTCTTAAAAAAACACCTTTAACTGGTTCCAGTTCTACGTTTAAAATTGCTCGCTATCTTTATTCCCGTTTTAATATGGTTTTGTTGCTCCACCGTTTCATTACCATCATACATAATTTATTTATTATATAAAATTTATTCGCATAGTTAATATATTTGTTATTAATAGTTTAAGCACAATTACTGTTCATATGCCTCCAAAATAACCGCACAACATTTTAACACAAAATATAAAATGCATAAAAAGTGCAATTATAACTCAGATTTTTAAATATGTATTTTTTAAGCATTTTGTTTACATTACAGCATTTAAACAAATTCTACACCATCTATATGAAATGAATATTATGTAGGTATATTTAAAAATATATATATTCAAGTGGTATTTATAATTAAGCGTTATGTTGAGCTGAATTCATTAAAATTACCACCACAGAAATTGAATGGCAGCAATTTTTTTTTTTTGGTTGAATGTGTTTTTATTTTGTCAACAAATCGAACAAATAACCACTTCAACACGCTGTTGACAATATAATAACAATTGCCACAAAATGAGCTGTGATTGGGTACATTGTTTAAAAACAAAATCTCTTAAAGCATGCTTGCAATGACCACGAAAGGATCCGTTTTTTCCCAGTTTAAAACGCGGTGTTTTACACCTCCCGAATGGTCTTTTCCGGTGTCTAATATAGGACACATGCGACCTTATTAAAGTCGTTCGTTCTATTAATTTTCCAGTTTTCAAAATTTAAATAACCAACTTTAAGTAACATCGATACAAAATCCATCCAACCGTTAGCCACCCAACCGATTAAATATACGAAAAAAAGGGATCCCTTCCATTAGAATTCACTTAACCGATTTTAGGAGTAAGTAGGTACTACCCGCCCATGAAAATTACGGACTCTGAATTTATTTTCTTTGAATAGAAGGTGGAGGGGAATCGATCCAATTAGCCATACCTTAAGAAAAGTGATGATTTGGAGTTAAATACCCAAAAGGAAACGTTTTTATTTTTTTTCTCTGGCATGGATTTAACAAAAGAAATGGGCATAGCTAAATTAAATACATGCTCATCCATTTTAAGGGTATATGGACCATGTGTGATTTATTTGATTTCGAAAATCCCAAATCAGTAACGACCCATCAAATACAGATTTGATTTTTGTATCTTATCCCCTTTGACGGTGATCCTTTCTGCACGTGTAAGGCGGTCAGATGACATGATGTTTCTATAAGTTTGAACTTTAGATGTAAGGTTTTTCGAACCGCCTGTCAGATTGATGACAGTCCGAGTGACAATCAATTGGGTCTTATTTTGGGGGCACGTACTGGTGTGATTTTTACAAAGTGATTTTGATGTGAAACACGTGTATAACTACTTGTTTGGTGAGCAGGGGACCTTCGGAGATATAAAATTTGTTTTGGGTTTGGTTTTGAAGCAATAAATTTATGTCATACTGTGGGGAATATTGAAATCACCATTCAAATGGCCGCCTGGGCTTCGCTGTCAGTGCTTCCAGCGAACGGTCCAATTTTTCATGACTCGATCCAATAAGTACGGCGTTATTCCGTCTCAAATGTTGAGATCAAGCTTGTCTTTAGATTGTCTCAGTAAAAATAATCGAGTGGTGTCAATTTGCATGATCGTACCGGCAGATTGATAAACGTTCGCCATCGCCGGCACTAAATTTCTTGACGTAGCCTCAGTAAAAAGAATCGAGTGATGTCAAGTCGCATGATCGTGGCGGCAGATTGATGTACGTTTGCCATAGCCAGGCACCAAATTTCTTCGAGCGTTGCGTCGTTGTATGGCATGAAGTGCAGTGTTTTTGGAACTACAGCTCGGACATATCAATCATATCTGACCACACCAAAATGATTCTTCATTGGCCATCCTCCATCGATGGTCTAACAAATCATCTGATTAGAATTATTTGTGAAGAAAAGCTTATCTCAACTCAGCCTTTCGGATTCATCATAAAACAGGGTTTTCTGTCATCATGCAATAAGTACACACAAACACATAAAAGGATGTAAGGAAAGGCTAAGCCTTGGATACTAACGGGTCTTTTGAGCCAAATGTTTGTATTTTTTTTGTCTAGAGAAAGTCCATTAAAATCGATCTATTCCGGACCCTCTTTTCTCATTTCGAAAGAAAAAAGGTCCGATGATGTGGACATGCCATAAATCGCACCAAAGTCAATCTTTGTGAATGCATTTATGCTTGATGGAACATTTGTAGATTGCGATCGATATTAGAACGGCAATTTTGCTTGTTATCATAGATGCTTTTTTGGCCAAAAGCTGTACCTCCAGCCAACATATCCAGGGTCCGATTATTGAACTCACTTCGTTGTCTACAGTTGTCGGGCTTCAATTATTTCGTCAGCACAATCTTTGGCGGATGTAGGTCCAAATCCAACCGCCATATTGAATATTTGGCGATGCCCAATTCAGCTGATAGGCTTCGAATCCACAGTTCTGGGTCTAAATCGATACTGTGTCTACCACGGCTATGGTTACTTCATTCTGCATCAATATTTGACTGGTTGGTGGCTTAAGATCCAGAAAAATGTACTCTTTCTTGAATTAACGGTTTGACGAATTGCGGGCTCACTACAGCCATGACTGAAGACGAATTGCCGGTTAACTGAAGACGATCTTTCACACGACGAAGTTGACGTTGCGTAGTTACAACTGAGGTACAAAGTCAAAGTCTTCCTCGGCTGTGTCTACCACAAGGCTGAGAATTGAAGACTTTGGAATGAGTATTGGTATCCAACCGTTGCCATAGCCATTTGGTCGATCTTTCACACGACGAAGTTGACGTTGCGTATTTACAACTGAGGTACAAAGTCAAAGTCTTCCTCGGCTGTGTCTACCACAAGGCTGAGAATTGAAGACTCTTTGGGATGAGTATTGGTATCCAAACGTTCTATATGCCGTAGCCATTTGCAACGTTAAATGGAGGTTGTTTTTTTTTAACATGCCCATACCTCTGTACAGCTTAAAAAGTTTGTGGTTAAACCCGTCTTTATAATCCGCCAATCAAAATGGAACCGAAAATTTTCCAAGGAATTTAGCTCGCGAAATCAACCAAGGATTTCTTCGTCCGCTTTTGATACATTCCGTGCTTCAACGCCATGAAGTCTGACTATATTGATCGGTGCCTTCTCTCCTCATTTAGTTCGAGCAGGATTTTATTACTAAATTTTCATCTTTATCTGAAAAACAGGGGTTAGCAAGAGTGATGCATCACTTGATTTCTAATATAGTGTGAGTGCAGTGGCCAAGTGGTTAGTGCTTCCAACTACTATGTGCGGATTTCCTTACTCAAATCCCGAAATTAAGAGGAACCAATTGTTTTAGTCCTCCACCTCTTGCAAAAGTCTGACATTTGCTTCACAGTCTCACCACAAAAGCTTGGTGGCTCCTTATCTCCCGGCGACAGAAACAATTCCTCTTAAGGATCAACAACAGAAACAAATAAAAAACCCAAAAGTGTATTTCGAATTAAAAGGAAGTAATAAATCACAATTATTGTCATTTTCATCAACGGGGGCTTTGTTCCCTTGCTCAGAGGAAACTTTCCCCTAAACGTGTGACAATACTGACATGCAATTCCCAAATCAATATCGCATCAAGTCTCTATCTGCCAAGTTTAATGGGTAAATATTACTTTCCAATTGGAAGGCATGTCTTTTCCCACCGCTCCCACTTCGCGTCACCCCCCTTATCCAATCAAAATGTGTCACAACAAGATGTTATATTAGTGAAAGATGGCGAAACATATAGCCACATAGAGACCAAAACTGAAACCGAATACAACGTTATTATCTTTCCATTGAACGTCAACTATGATGAAGACGACGAAAGAAGACGGTGTGTAGCCGGGAAGAAAACAAAACCAAAAGTCATTTATAGTACCACACATAACCAACTGACACCATTCTCAGGATGGTTCCCGATTCACTCGAACGTGTGTACATTCTCCAAAAGATTGGTCAGTCATAGTTGGAAAATCTGATTTTCCAAGCCGCACCCGCAGCAACGATTTACCCATCCAACTGAAATGTAAACGGGTAGCGAAGTCTATTAATTTTATCCGGGACATGATGTCGTCCTTCTGGTTTTGTCATAGTCGTCGTCAGACTCACGCATCTCCCCATCATGCACACGTTTGGTTTGGTGGAGGCTTGTCAATTCGATTTTATTGGTCCCGCGGGCGAAATTCCATATCTTTTGTCTTCTGGAAGGAACGGAATTATTATCAATTTTTGTGTAAAGTAGTGGAATAGGGCAGTGGTGGAGGGTACCTTTCTTTTTTCTTTTTTCTTTTTGCATCACCAGCTAGAGGATAATCAAGAAAGTCTCCGATAAATTGGTAATCTTTCTTCGTTTGGCAATTTTGCGAACTGACTGGTGCTGCTCCTCGGGGGTACTAAAATACCTGTTCCGTTTCGTTTTCTTAGATAAGTTAAGTTATCTTCTAATTCGACGAACGTGTCCGTAAATTTTTATGCCTGCCGGTGAAGTTTAACGAAGAATTTTAGATGAAAAACATTGCTTTTGGAGTATGGTATGTCCTTGTGGAAGAGATATGATGTACCCAGCTGCCAGCCGGCCTGAAACTTTTATCATAGCATGGCCTTGTTTCGTCTTTCTCCCTCTCTCTTGGTCTCTTTTACGAAAAAAGGATTTGAAATTCAATTTAAGAGCAAAGTCGAGTTGACCTTAGCTCCCAATCGATGTTGAAGGATGCTTTGTCCATTGCTTTGACTTTTGTAAGAAGTATTTGTGTTGTGAGAGAAAATCTTGATTTAAAAAAAATTTAAACGAAGAGGAGTGGCAGTGGTAGTTTTTTATTTTTTCAAATACGTCACGATGGTGTACAACAATTGATAAGTGGACAATTTTTAAATTGCCATACGATGGGGCAACGATGATGAGAATGAAATCCCTCTTTGAAATGCTTTTCAAGGTTCCGAGTGGGGTATGTGTGTGTGATTTCAAACAGAAGTTGATTGAACGATTTTTGTGGAAATCATCAAATCATCTATTGGATTTGGTTTTATTTGATGGCTTGTTGAGGGTACGATTTTTTTTACGAATCGGGGATGATGGGGATGTGTGGAAAGCCTTATCAGCTTATTTGGGTCGTTGGGGTGTAAAAGATACATCAGATCCCTCCTTGGCTGATGTGTGTCTTTTATACCCAAATGAAATTTCCTTTTATTGGTGTCTTTCGATCGTGATTGAATTTCGACGGAAGAAAGTGTAGAATTCAAATTTAATTTATAAAAGTGTCTACCTCCGGAAAGTATGCAATAAACAAAATTTAAAAGCAAGAGTTAGTAAAAAGAGTTAGCCAGGCAGTTATACTAATTTCGCGTACTTCAGGTATCCGGTTGCTTGTTGCAAAGATTATAAAACTCAGATGGTGCATTGAAAACAAACATCAGAAACTTTTGCTCACCAGCTTCATAGTACGGGCGGGCGGTTTGCACGTTGGCATTTTAAAACAATTTTCCTTGTGCATCATCTGTACAATGATATGGCTGACCTTTGACGCTATTTGAAAAAATTGAGTCACACATAGTGTAAAATCTTGGTGCCAGAAGAACCAGGTTAAGTTAGGGTAGGTTGCATTGGCTACATAACTATAAAGGTCCATTGTGCTACCACTTGGATCTGTTGAATTTCTCTACGTTCGTTCGCCTAGTTCAACCATTCAGAGCTGAATATATAGCGTATAAGCTTTCTGACATAATGTTATCCAGCTCTACTAGATTGTTCAAGAAGTAGTTTCTTAGATGGAGTTTTCTTTTGTCTGAGAGAGCTGGACAAGAGCAGAGAAGGTGAGTAATAATTTCCTCATCTTAGTCGTCCAAGCAGCTTCTACAGAAGTATTGCTGAAGAGGCCTAGTTGTTGTGTGTGTAGGCCTGTAGGACATTGCCCTCTAAAGACACCGATTATGTTGCTAAGGCTTAATCTGTTTAGCATTGTCAAGCAGAAGAAGAGCTTCTGATATGGTTTGGCCAGAGTTGCCTGATTAAATGGCACATTGTTCCATCAGTGGTTTGTTTTCTTGATCGCAAGCAGTTTAATCTGTCATTTACATGTATCGAGGCCTGGTACCCAGAAGAGAAGAATAGTGAAATGCTTTACCATATCATTAAGAGATAGTCGGCATTCGTAGTCTGATTTCGATTTCAACGAGATAGATTTCAGAGATTTGATTGTCACTTGGCCGTCACTAATGATGTTAATATATTTCAATTCTTTTCAGCCAGGACAAGGCTTCTTTAATTGTCATGATTCCCGCCTTAAAAACGCTATAACTATCAGGAAGGCGGTAAGATATGCTGAGGTTAAGCATCTCGGTGAAAACACCTAATCCCACTCCAGATTCCGTTTCAGACCCATCCGTATAAATGTAAATTGAGTTACTGGTTCCTATCGTATCCGACTCATTATCAAATCAAGTGGGAATGGATGTCCTGAAATTATGCTTAAAACTGTGGTATGGTTGGTGTTTTCTGTAATGTTAAGGAGAGTCAGAATCTTTGAGACTGGCACTATTAAGTTCGCTTGACAGCTGGTAGATAATCGTTGCTTCAGGGCCCTCTTTTGTGAAAATTTTTCAAAAAGAATTTCGCTCAAAACATGAAGTTTTGCTCATGCTGTTACCTCAGAATTTTTGCACCACCCTCTCAGAAATATTTCAGCAATCTTATAGAAAACTTAGAACTTCAATCTTGGAGTGGCAGGTCGCTATATCCTAGGACACATACTTTTCTTTTCCTTCTCTGAAGAGCCAATGTTCTCCTTTTTCTCATTTGTTCAAAGGGCAACTTTGTCACAGAAGCTCTAGTAGTATTCAGCGGTTTTTTGTGATTCCAGGAGTTCAACATAACATTTTATTATAATATTTTGGTGCGATTTTCATTCTTTTTAACCCAGCTAATCCTTTCGTATTTCTTGGTTTGCAGTAATGTCTTAATTCAAGCAACATAGGGCATTAGCTAGTTGTTTTGCTGCACCTTTTTTTCTTGAATGGTTTGCCTTTATACTTCCTAATAATGTTTTTTTTTTCGTGAGGGAGTAGGAAGGCTCGTGAGCTGAGTCTGTATTTTTGTAATTTTTTGTCTGTTGTTCAACACTTTCAGCAAGAGTTTAGCAAGCCGAATCCGTTTGGATGATTTGTAGTCAACCCTAAGCACGATCCACAACATAAGGCCCTTTCTTTGTTTTCAAGACATCAGCGCAAAAATGCATAGTGTCTCTTTACCCTTTTTTGCTAGGCGCGATTATTAGCTTAACGATTTTAATCGAACTGTTTGCACAAGACCAGAATCAGAATAAAAGGCTCTTAAATGACTAAAATTGATGAGTAGGGACGCAACACTGGCCATTGTCATGTAACGCTTGTTGGTGTTGAAAATCTTCCTTCGATACGCAAGTTTGTTTTTTTAAATTAGAAAATACTTGTAAGGCGCTTTTGCGAAACCAACCAAACTCAGTGCTGTCATATGTTTTTGACATCATTGAACCTTTTGTACGTTTTTTTTTCGACGTTCCAAAAAGTGTCAACGATGACGCTGGCTCTGTGGATGGATCATTCTACCCGGGTACACAAAACCTTTCAGTTTAAAACACTGCCTGCTAATACCCTTCCCGTTAATCACTTTGTGAAATATTTCACAACGTCGACTCATAACTGCAATCCTTTTTCGAGGCAAAGCTCGCTAAAATGCAATCCCTTTTCGAGCCCCAGCCCACAAAAGACAAAAACGAAACAAAGGACTGTGAGCTATCTATTACGGTTAATACATATGTCCGCACCCATAAAATTTGATAAATTAATTTGTTCCCATAGTCATATAAATGCGCCAGGGCTGCCCTCCTTTTCATGCGAATATTACACGCGCCATTAATTTCAATTTTATGAGGTGGCGTTTAAGTTCATAGAAGCTGTTGGTATGCTGTACACCACCCCTCGAGGCATGGAAATATATTTTAGCCACAGTAAATTTATTTAATATGTTGACCAATGCCACCCAACATATGTTGGATTTGCATGTACTCTACTCACTCTAATCCATCCCAATATTTGCATGCATCTGTATCTCACCTCTAGGATATCCATTGTGCGGTTGCGATTGCAGTTTCCATTCTCACGGAATTGATTGATTTTATTTATGAGCACCGGCGTCGCTGTCGTAGTCCGTCCGTGTTGGGCTGTGTTCTATCCCAATTTCCTGCTGTTCATTGAGGCGCGACCCGCATCGTTGGCAAAGGCTACGCCGCTTCGGTTAAGTTTAATTACACAATTTAAAGCTAAAAACAAATTTGTTCAGGTCTTCATGTATCGATTGGGGCCATAGATTGAATTTTATATTTGATTTACTAATTCATTTTATTTGATATTCTCCAGGAGCACAGTTGGCCGGCCAAACCCCGAGACTGTCCAGCTGTGTCCAAAATGTGCTGAATGCCGAATGCGTGTGGCTTCCGGTGAGCCTCGATACCGCCTGGAATGCAAATTTCGGTGTGTATCCTTTGTAAAGGATTTAATTAATTTTGACTAGAAGCCAGTTTTGGGCGAAAACCATTTTGAAGAGTCCAATTGACCGTTAAAATTCTGTCATGCTCATTTGTGGTTAATAAAAGCCATGAGTGTCCTTTTGAATTTTCCATTAAATTACAAAGTGTTTCCGGCAGGGAAAATGGGTATCGTAACATTATTAGAGGTGAAATTGTATCTTTTTTTAGTTTGATGCCAACCCTAGGAAGTGGGGCTGTGATGGCTGAAGGCTATGCGGCAAAACTGAGTTAATATTGGGTTTGTAAATCTGAAAAAAAAAGTTGAAGCCTAGAGTACTTTGCACAGAGATGGAATTCGTTCCCTCAAAAATGTAATTTTCTCATTCAACGTTTGCATACAATCGCGGATGAGAATCAGTCTTCAAACACTCATATGCCAGATCACGAGTATTTTTGTCGACCTGATCTGAAACAATAGAAGCGGTCGATAGGCAACAACATCGATGATTTCTAGGGCTCTGTGCAGATAAATAAAACAAAAACGGTTTTGGATATCAATGTGAAAGAACGTTCGATGCCATTATGTATGGAAATCGATTTCTTTTGCTTGGCCACCACGGACACGCTTGCAGAAATCCAGACGTTGAACCGAATTTTCGACGGTTTTCAAGCATAAATCGGCCGATACTGCTGCAATTTCACGTTCGATATTCGTACGAAGTTCATCAATCGTCGCTGGCTTGTTGGTATAGACCTTAGACTTAACGTAGCCCCACAGGAAATAGTCTAACGGCGTCAAATCGCACGACCGAGGCGGCCAAGCGACTGGGCCATTTCGTGAGATAAAACGTTCTCCAAACTTGGATTCCAATAAATTGATTGTGGCATTCGCTGTGTGGCTTATGGCGCTGTCTTGTTGGAACCACATGTCCTCCAAGTCCATATCATCCAATTGGGGCCAAAAAGATTCGGTTATCATTGAACGGTAGCGATTCCCATTTACAGTAACATGCCGGTCTTGATCATCACGGAAGAAGTAAGGCCCAATGACGCCGCGCGCCGGCCCATAAACCACACCAAACCGTAATTTTTTCGGGATGCAATGATGACTCATGGAGTACGTGTGGATTGCTGCCTGACCAATACCGCATATTTTGTTTATTGACGAAGCCATTCAGCCAGAAATGAGCTTCATCGCTGAAGATGATTTTTCGATGAAAATCCGAATCATTTTCAAGTTGTTGCTCAGCCCAATTCACGAACATACGACGCTTCTGGTGGTCAAGCGGCTTCGGTTCTTGCGTCAATTTAATCTTGTAAGGATGTAGGCCAAGATCTTTTCGCAAAATTCGCCACAACGACGTCACTGAGATGCCCAACGCTTGAGAACGACGTGTGAGAGACACATTTGGGCTTTCTTCAACTGAAGCTTCAGCGGCAGCAATATTCTCGACACTACGAGCACTTTTTTGTCTTACTGGCACGGGAGCATTTTGTACTGTGCCTGTGGATTCAATTTTTTCCACTAGACGCTCAATTGTTGATCTGCTAGGACGATTATGATGACCATAAATTGGACGTAGCGCTCTTAACGTTGAGGCAATTGACTCCGAATTTCGGTTGTAAATTTTAATAATTTCGACTCGTTGGATTGCATATCTTTCCATCATGAAATGATGAAGATAAGAGAAATTTCAAAAGAGCGGCAAGAAATATGGCGTCGCTTGCTGTCCCTGTCGCTCAACTTTTGTAGCTTCTCTGTTGAAAAACCCGATATAATCTGTACTCGGGAGTAGTATCGGATCAGTATTACTATTGTTGAGAGGAAAGGTTATTATACCTCTTCTAGACGTAAGAGCTTATCGGGATGTAGAACGGTTTGGCCCTACAGTTGAATTAAATGCTTTCACCGAACATTAACGATTGTGGGTTGCAACATTTTCAAACCCATTATACGGACTACGTGCATTGTCAACGGGAATTCCATCCCATACTTTTACAATTGGCAAGCAAAAACAAAAGAAAAACTCAAGACCAAGCGATGAGGTCTCATAATAGAGCAAACTGTTTTTGAACTTGCATATTCACGCTGGTAACTGCAGTCAACTACAAAGTTGCCTGTCTATCCATGAGCAATGTGCATTTGTGACCCCTTGTAGTGTGGTGTACCGGGTGGTAAAAAATCGCATGCTCAATAGCAGTTGTATCAACATGTACAGCTTTGACTTCTCACTGTCCTCTCTGCCGTCACAAAATATGTGCCACCCAATTTGATGGGTCTATTGAATGTGCATACGCGTGGCAGGAACACGTGAGTTTTGCTACCATCCCTACTCCAAAGCGAGTTTATTCTGGAAAGTCGATTTCCTGCAGAATGTTGAGTGACGTGTGTGTGTGCATCAGGAAGCTAGCAGTATCCATGTCATGAATATTATTGCGACAACTGATGCAATAAGCCAATCTCTGTCAGCGACATCAACGTGAAGGTATACACTCGTAGGCGACGTAGTCGTGGGTGATGTTGCACAATTGGCTTGTTTGCGTGTGTGAGTCTCTGGTGTTGGTATATATTTTTTTTTTAATTTCAGAAATTTTATATTGCAATCGCCATGCGTCTGCCCTTGGACTTTACAATCGTTCATAGGGGCGAATTCGTAACGATGACCTTAATAACCGTCCGTACAAGTTGGTGATTGTCACCGAACTCTCTGAACGCTACTTTAATTCAATTAATTTTTTCAGCTTTGAAGCCCTTATTCACTTACGAGGATGTATTACTTACTTAATTGGCGCTATAGTCCGGAATGAAGCTGGGCCTCAACCAACATGCCTCTCCAATTAGCCCGGTCCTTAGCTAACTGCCTCCAGTTGCGCGCTCCAAGTTAGTTGAGGTCGGTTTCTTCTTGTCGGCGCCACTAAGTCTTCCTCTACTGCGTCCGACGTCTGGCTGGGAATCGAAGACTCTGCGAGCCGGAGTATTTGTGTCCATTCGTCCTAGCCATCTTAAACGTCCAATGCGGAGCTTTTTTGACCAGGGCCATGTCGCTGTTCAGCTCGTATAGTTCTTGCTGAATCTTCGCCTCCATAGCCCGTCAACGCAAACGGGACCGAAGTTTTTTCTTCTCAAATCGACCAAGGATTTCTTCATCCGCTTTTGAGACGGTCCATGCTTCAGCGCCGTAGAGCAAGACTGGGATGATCGGGGTCTTACATAAGATCTCTTTAGCAGTTCGAGTGAGGGCTTTACTACTAAATTGCCCGAAGAAACAGTGGTTGGCAAGAGTAATTCTTCGTTTAATTTCTGATGAGATGTTGTTGTCAGAGCTAAATCCCGTACTACCTCAAAGTTATATCTGTCAAAGGTGACGTTCTGTCCAATTCTGTCCAATTCGTCAATGTTGTGTGGCCTTTCGTTTTGACAGTACTCATTTACTGCTAAACCCATTTTTGCCGCTTCCCTTTCTATACTAGCAACGTGGATATTAAATCACGTTGAGTCCTATCAATGATCTCAATATCGTCGAGGATGTATCAACAAATAGAAAATACGATGCCGGACTTACACGGATCCCTCAGAACATCGTCAACAAAGCTGGGATTGCTAGACCTTTGTTTTTGAAGAAAATGAAAATGTTTGAGAAAATAAGGTTTTAGACCGATATTTGAACATTTTGGAAGATTTTTCTTTCATGGCTTGATAAATTGACCTGTAGAGACATTTGATTTCAACAGAATGGAGCATCTGCTCTCACTTCAAGGGCATCAATGGGGTCTTCTGTGAATATTCCTGGAGCGTCTTATCCAAATAAGAGGCTATTTGTAAAGTGCCCAGACCGCAGCTGTTTTTTTTTAATCACGTTATTTATCCGTGCATGGACCCCATTAACCTTATCACCCATATCGAGGTATTCATTCGGAAGAACATTTTTCCTCCGATATGGTCGAAATCGAAGAATTTTCTACCAAGGTAGCAAGGTAGCGTTCCGATTAGCATTTCAAACCAATCTTCCAACGAAATGTAACGCACTGACCGCGCATCGGCGATATGCGTTAAGTCGACAATTTTTCACATCTTTGCGTTGAATTTCGTCCGAAGTTGTTCGACAAAGAATTGCTGCGGAATCAAAACAAACGCGATTGTATTAATTTTTGTTTTGTTCTGCAATGTATACTTCGAAAGAAAATTGAGTTCTGATTGGAACGGATATCTGAATAGGGGTGAATATCCTACTACAGATTGCCAAATCTGATTAATTAAAGGTTTTTATCGCGTTCATATCAAAAAGTATATGATGTGGTCTTGGCTTGGCGCACGCATCATAAGCGCCTCACAAATTAGTTCGATTGGACCAGTATTTTGCATTTTGTTTTTTTAATATTCAAAATTTCTTAAAAAGTTCAATTTTTTAGTATGAAATAAAAAAAATAAATTTACACCCTCCGCCCATACCATGCTGCAGGTATCAGTTTACTTATTCTCCACCTGGCATCGTTGCAATTTTTTTAAGAAAATTTTCTTGTTTTGCATTTTTACAAAAAAAAAAAGATTTGAGAAGATTTAAGAAAAATTATATTCTGATGGTTTAAACTTAGATAAGGTCGTTGCAGTCGGCATATATGTATTTTTTTTAACAGGCGTAGAATTAACGTTTTCCTTATCCTACCATATTTTAAACTCTCCTTTCGCTCCTTCACTGAAGTCGAAAACTATTCAACAAAAAATTCAAAGTTTCAAAAAATATATCGCAGTGATCATTGACCAAATTGCGCCATCATTCTTATCCAAGTTCAATTGATATCCTTTCAAATGGAAAACGCTTCCGTTCGCTACTGTCCCGCACATCCATATATTTGCATATCAAACTGCACAACCGAGAAAACCTGAATCCCAAATCAATCCGTCAATCGAAACCACTCTCCACTCGTGTCTATTCAATTAGCTTTTGCGCGCCGCCTCCATTATTTGAGATTCGCTGAGTGGACCGATGAATTCAAATATGGTCCCAACCATGGAAGCATACTGAATCCGAAACGCATACGGAACACATTGCACCAAATCCACCTCACGCAATCCAATCCCGAATGTTTTAAAAAAATTAAGTGATTGCCTCTTCAAAAAAAAAAACATAAATACCGCACACTGACAACTTAAAAATTCATCCTCTATCGCAAGTCCATCTGCTCCTCTTGTCCACGCGCTATTTTGTACGTACCTTCCTAAATTGTATCCCGTCCGCGGAATTGTGCAGCCACAGCTAAAGAGTCAACGACTGTGAGATGTGGTGCTGAGTTAGTGGAAATATCAAAATGTCCCCCCGCATTGGTGGCACAACCAAAAGCACATACATTCAGCATGGGATGGGACACAAATCGCGAATCCTAGCCATCAAACACTACGGGTGAGTTCACAGGGTACGACCAAGCAAGCTTAGTTTTGGTCTCTTTGTTCTCGTGCATGGGGGTGAATGGAGTCTGCCTGTCTGTCTGTGTGCCTGCCTTGGTTCCACTGAATATTCAATTAAACTGAAAATCCAATCATAGTCAAGAGGGGGTTTTCCCTCCTTATCCACCTCCTCCTCGTTTTTTTTTTTTTTGAAAATTAATCTCCTCTATCGTGTCACCATGAGAGAAGTTCTCAACGAGTTTGTGGTCGGTGGCTTGGTAAGAACTAATCTACATTTCATTTGCTTGGACTAATCTAAAGAAGCTCTATACAGAAAATTGGAGATTTTATGATGGTATTGCACCGAGGATTAAGTGGGATCTCTTCGTTTAATAAAATGCAAACCGTAAAATGTAGGTGACATCCTTAAGAAGTTGAAAAGTCGTCAAAGGAACAACGTCAAGGGTCGTCGCTGTCATTTAAGGGTTGTGCAATGATTGTAATGTAAGAGAGACAGAGAGAGAGGGACATTCGTTAGAGGTTAAGGACTGTTTTCAAGGAGATTTTGCCTTATTGTTGGATAATACCGTGTTGATAAATTAAAAGCAAATATTTTTCCGAAATTTTTTTTTAGGGTTATCGGGAGTCCTTTTTCCCAAGGAATTTTTCCCATTTAATGTAAATTGATTGCTGAATGGGAAAAATTCCTTGGGAAAAGGATTTCCGAAAACCCTTATTATGTTTTGTGGGCGATCCGGTTTAGTTATGAGACAGTCATTGGTTATAGAATCAAGTCTGATTCAATAAATTAACCGAAGTGTATTTGCTTAGCAATTGTATGAACCATGTCGAGAAATAATAGTAGTGCTGCAATTACGGATCTCTACAAGGTCTCTGAAAAATGCAACACGATTCCACAATTGAAAAAAAAGGAGATATTGCGCAATATGCTGAGACAAAATTTTGTTGGATGCGTCTCCTCATCTTTCTGCTTAGTAGACTTTCATCATTACTGTTTTACTGAAAAGTAAACATCACCTTAGTGCCTAGCCAAGTGGCCACACGTTCCTCTCCAAAGACTTTCATTCCCACGAAGGCCGTGGAATTACACAATCAACCGTCTTTAAGAATAAAGGCTGAGCTCCTAAAATTGGATCACGAACAAATCTGAAACGACCTCCTCATGTTTTCATTGCTCTGATACCGATATAGAGTTCTGCCAAATTTTAAATGAGTATTTCTGCCAAAATTAAATCTTTTGGAAGGGTTTAAGTTCATGCCCACACCGATAGTGCAGTTTTAAAAGGATTCTCGGCGGATTTTTGGCGCAATCTTCCTTTCTCTTTTTGGCTTACATAAAATTTACCTGTCGCTTAAGAGATGACTTCCATTACAATGAACGTGTGGCTAGGCACTAAGAATGCTGTTCCATTCAACCAAAAAAAAAATTCTTGTTCGAGTTTACTCCATGTAGAAGTTCTCTCACATCCTAAACCCTTTAAATACATTTATAGTTGTCTCGTTTTCGTTTACACTTTTTAGTTTCATAAAATCCAATTCAGACCGTCCCAAAAGAGGTTTCACTTAAAAAATCTTAGCTGAGGCAGTAGAGGAAGATCTCTCGTTGATCTATGGAAAACGTTTAAAATTTTAACTTGGCCAGTATATGAAGCATAGGAATAGTAATGTTCGTTAAAAGTTTTTTCTGATTTTATATAATTTTCATGGTTTCCAGAAAGATTTTTTTTGTATTAAAAAACATTAAAAAATATTTAATATTTGTTCATGCCGAAAGCAGTCTTGATTGTCAAGCTTTACTACTCGAATTCCAAGTTTAAAGTGAACTTCCCTCAGAAGTATTCAGCTGATTTTGACTTTTGACATCTTTCACAAGTACATCTGCCACTATAAAAAAAAACTCCGGCAACACCAGAATCTAATAAAATTGCAAAAGAAGACCGAGAAATGGCTTAATGCGGATCAAAGTTATAGCTCACAGCTTTAATGGTTTGAGCGATTAGAATAAATAGAATAGCGGGATAAAATTAAAGGGCTTAAGCAACAAATGTTTAAGCGGCTGAATCTTAAAGCTTCATTAAGTTGATTTAGATTAATGTTGATGGTACAGTGGCCTTGTGGTTAGTGCGGTTAGACTACTTAACGCAGGGTTCCTAGTTGATATTCTGAAAAGAACAAAGTTAAGTTTTTTGCACCACCTCCTGCGAAAGCTTCTTAACTTTGCCGCTCAAAATCGGCGTTAAACAATAGTTTCATTGTACTAAAAGTAAAACTTTTCACACACAAATGAATGAAGAAGCTCGAATTAAGGATCTTTATCGTAAACTTTTTTTTTACAACCTAAGTTTATTCTAGTAAAGTTTATTAATTTCATCCGAGTTTTAATTTTGTCTATTTTTTTTCAGATTTTCATCGACCTCCGACTTCTAGATCAAAAAGATAATCCACAAGCTTCATGTGTCCACGTTTCAACTCACATGATTAAATTATTGAACTTGTTTCCCGTTTTTAAAGTTGAATAAGTGTAAAACAGAAAGGAACATAGAAGTACGGATTAAACATTATGAAATAAATCCAAGTCGATTATTTTGAATCAGAAGATATCATGATCTATGCACGAATTATCCCTCAATTATACTTAAGAGGATCTTCAAATTTCTATCCCTATATTCAATGTCAGTAGAAAGATCGGAGCAGCAGTATAACGTATATGAAGATTAAGGAAAGTTGTACAGATAAACCCAGCTAAACAATACTTCGGGCTTGTAAATCTGTGTAAGTAGACATTTGTTTAATCATTTTGATATATTAACGTCTTTAGTTGGCTATGGGGGTTTTATTTTGCAACAAAAACCGCTATTTAGGAATCAACTGCAATAACACATTTATTTCTGTAAGACTTCAGGAAGCTAGCCACAGCTAGGAGAGACTCTATGCGCGATCTGAAGATAGGTTTGTAAATATTATTTCAAGTCGAGAAGCAAGCAATCAGTATAGATCCCTTTAATGCTTTAATGTTACAGACAAAACAATCTTATTATTGCCACATGTGTTCCCATAGATTTGTAAACTTTGATATTAGCAATAATTTCAGAGATGTTGTGTGTCGTTTGGAGTTTATTCCACACGGAATGCTTCAAATGTATCTCTATACCCTCACATAGCTTTTTAGTCACTTCAGTTTAAAAAAATATGTGGTTGCAAGTCATCACTTAATTTATAAATGAGGCATTCGAGCCACTCATTATGGAATGCTAACGAGACTTCAGAGGCAACGGTTTATATTCGAGGGCTTCTGTATACCTGAACAACCGTCGAACGGTGGTTCTTAAAACCAAACTTGTGATCAGACATAAGTCGATTTTCTTTTGTAATAGCATGTATGCGTTTGTTAAATACGAATCCCTCATTTGGTTAATGGTCCCATTTTGCTTACGACTTTTGAATGGTCATCCTAAACCTACTCGTGTCATTATTGGTGAACATTCCATTGTTGTCAGCTACATAATAAGCAAATAATAGACCCCAATAACAAAGGCCATCTTTTCAACATTTTCCAATATCGCCAGCATCTTGCGATCGATTTATCTTGCCTTGAAGATGTGTTAACTTGAAAGTTACGAAATTACTCAAATCTATTTAATCAAGAAATGTCCCTTGCCAATTCACTTAAATCTTTTTGCTTCCAAGATTGTCATATACAATGCAAACCGATTTTCAAAAACGTCCTACCTGAGGTTTTCCATTCTCTTTCTTCTTTAAGCGGCACATTCTCAAGAAAGTATTTGCAATTAAAAGCAAACTCATTCTATTATTGTCAACCAGAAAGGGACGTCCCTATTATGTAAGTAAATTATAGCTCAAGGGGGCTCCACTTCATTTTCCTACCTGCTGATGCAGACAGTTTCTTCCTTATTACTTTCTACTCAATTGATTTATTCACCCTGATTAAATTGCAACCCTTTAAGGACAACCCATCCAAGCACAAAACTACACACATCCATCCCCAGAGCAACCCCAAAATCGAATAGACGTACAACTTGCCTTAGTACTTCCATCCATCTCTTGATCAATTTGGTCAATTTTCCAAAAGGATTCAATCTCAATTTTTGGAACATATTATCCTTCTGCTTGAATTGACAAACGAATTCAGTATACATATGTGTGTAGATGTGTATGTATTGCTCTCTACCAACGCGGGTTGAATGCATTTTCCGTTCAGGAACATAGGACCACCTTAGTGTGATACGAATGATTGGCGATAATTCAACAAAAGGCATTCGGCTATATCTCTGTGTGGAATGTCTTGGAGGACGACTTCTGCTATTCTCTATATTGTTGAGGACATTAATTGAATCATTCGTTTCCTTTTTCGTGAGGGATAGATGGGAGAGATAATATGTGAGTTGTGTATGGGTGTAGTATCCGGATTTCGAGTCGAAAAGTGAATGTTTTGTCATTCATTCGCATGCCTATCACATTTGCAAGCTACAGGAAGAGCCCGCACTATGTGTAGAAGCTTGGAAATTGTAACTAGTGCTTGGGACAGCGTGTCCAACGTAATGGAAAATGATTGCAATCGCCAAACCAGTAGAACAGTGCACAAAACGTAAGACACAAAACCCACAAAAACAGGAGCCACTTCTCTGTCGGACGCAGAGAGTTGTTGCCAATCCGACTGGAACCTTATAACCCACAATGGAGTAAACAATACCTTCGCCGAAAGAATCGGACAAAGGGGGATGTTAAGTGTAAGACAATGACGTACGAAGTTTTCTTCACACCTGATGTAGTACCCTTCATTCTTCAGAAATTATAACTTACCTTACTAAGGGTGGGTTTAGGCCCCCGTTAATCAACAGATATGACTATTCAGGAAAAGAATTCAAGTTGATTGTAGGTGACACTCTGATTGTAAATTTAAAACTGTGGTAACCATGTTCCACTCTCGATGTTCCATCTCACAAGCTCAAATTTATTTTTTTCTACCAGATCTGTATCGCTGCTAAAAACTTTACCTACAAAATCCAATTATGCATTGGAATCATGCATTTTTGACCTACAAATCTGTGACATACAGTGGGCGGACTGGTGACAGCCATATGTTACATGGCTAATCGCCTATGCTTGCGATTCTGATCCATATACTGAACAAAGTTTTTATCTCAACTTCTCTAAAGAAAACACCCGTCCATGAGATAGGATATAAGTTGGCGAAATCAAGGACTATTCTAGAATTGAGTAATTTCATTTGCTGCTAATCAAAATACCACTAGATACGCAGTGGAATAAGATAACCTACGGAACCACAAATTGTGTTGATTCCCTTAGAAATTATTTGAAGACTTATCTGTTTATTTCTACCGTGTATTTTTGCGTCGTTCATGTCAAGCAATTTATGTCATTTATGTCAAAAACCAGTTAATTTTCCACACTATAGCGACATTATAATAAGCTATAGCTATATAAATAACTATAGCGACATTATAATAAGCGGCGCTTCAAAATTATTGCCAGGTGAAGACTGTTCAGTAAAATGTCCCTCACAGTTCTGTTGCCATCAATTTCAGAATTCAGAATTCAGAATTTCAATCATCCTCCGCAATAAGTTGACCATGAGTGTTGTTAATAAACTTTGGCGAACAATTTTGTTAAGCCTTCCTTCTACTTAAACCGAAATTTCGAAGGCGCTTGTACCATTTTTCCAAATGTTTTGTCGCAGACAAGGAGTGAAACGATTAATTTCACCCATCTGACGATACCAGCCCTAATTGCTCTTTGCCTGAATTTGCATGTATCTTATCTTTACAAAACCTTTATGATGTCAATGTATACAGCTTTAACAGCCTGCTTCATAGCATCAGCCGAAAATTACTTGTTTTTCTACTTCCGTGGTATTTGCTTGGATGTAAGGGCACCTTGCTTCAATTTAAGGCGAAGTTTTCATATTTTCAAATGTATTTTGGTTTGAAAAGCAGCAATTATGACCCTGACTTGCATGGTCATTGTGAATTTCATAGCCTTCAAGGCATTCGGCAAATTCTTCTGTTCTTCTTTGTCATTATTTTTAGCAAGAGATACCCCTGGACTTTCACAAAAACTCTTTCCTAGTTAGCCTAGTATATAATAGTTGTGTATTATGATGAAATCAAATATTGTTATGGACCTGTGACACTTTATATTGACTCATCTGTTGGCAATCTCCTAGTTTAGAAAGCTATCACAGCCATATAGGCTTTTAAAACGTCGCTATGTTAGAAATAAAATATGAATACCATGGCTTTCGCAGACTAATTCATAAGTCATCTGGCAGACATACGTCCTTTCTAGTCCTAGCTTTCGAAATTCGGAATTCACTGATAAATCCATCTTCAATGATCCCAGTTTCCAAAAAACAATACTCCATTACAATTTTTACCCAAAACACAGCTACGCTTTATGAAATCGCTTTTTATAACAAACTTTTGGATATGGGTGCTCTTTTATAAAGTAAACCTTTAGAAATCTCCAAGCTTTGTAGTCCTTTTAAAATCATTTCACAACGTTAGGACCATTCTACGATTCCAAAAACTTCAAACTTGAAAACTTCCTCGAAACCAACAATTTCCTCTTAGATAAAAAACAACTTCATACAAATACATCTCCACCATCAACGATTGTGTGGCCACTGGAGCAGGCCGCCCTTCCCAAGTACACAGCATAATCGCATCGAATTGTCGAAAAAGAATTTCGCACACAAACGTAAGGATACGGGGTTTCAAAGAACAATTTGCAGCAATGCAATGAACATACAATGAATGGTGATGTCGACAATAAGGACAATAACAAAACACAAAAAGGACGAAGGACTGAGACAAACAAAACCATAAAAAATGCCGAACAGCAAAGCTCAACGGCTGCACCGCATAGAATTCCAAAAAGTATCAGAAAAACGCTCGACATTCCTTCCTCCTTCTTGTTCCTAGTTGGAAATAAAAGCAGGATTCCACTCCTGCCTTACTCCCAACAATTGCACCTGGGTGTAGTTTGGATGAAAGAATTGCGAAACCCACAGCGAACGGAACTAGGTGTGGGCGTAACGATGACGGTGGTAGTTTGTAGTGGCGAGGTGGTGGAAGTTGATAACATATCTATGAGCGCTCAAAGGATATTTAACACAAAGTTGTTACGACTTGCGGGGAAAGGAATCGGTGCGGGGCTATGTCTTTTTTTTTTAAAGCAGGAGGATGCCAGGATGCAATGCGATAAATATTTACTTGTAAAGCTTTTTTTTGGGTTTGCTGCTTATTCGTGATACCAGGGAGTTCGTTTTTATGACTGGATTGGTATTTTGTCCTGGCAGAAAGTAAACCTCTGCTAAGAAAGGACGCAAATTAAAATAATTGATTTTTTTTAATGCGTTGCTTTGAGACCTAATGATTTGTTGGTAGAGGCTTTGTTTTCACAGATTTTGAATATCGTGCTTTAAGTGGCACATTCTAGACCTGTATGCCACCCTAGCGTAATCAATTCCTATAATCACTTTCTGTGTCATAAAAATTTGATAGCTTTTGTTTTACGAATACTCTACTTCGCACTCTTAAAGTCAACCAATCTAACTGTTGCCATCACCTGCAGAGAGTAGTTGCCTCTTGGACAGTCAGTTGAAGTAACCAATTTTGTAATTCATAAAATGAAATACTTTTACAAGCTCTCCAAATATTCCAAAGAGCCTCCCAAATTCCAACTGATGCCTACAAAATCGTCCTTCAGACAACAATAACTTTGAAATCTTCGATAACATTAAACTTAAGTCCCATCAATCGATAAAACATCCTCAGTCAATTGTCTTTCCATTTGTCAGTAGCATTTTTAAACGTCCATCTGCTGTACATCTCTTCACCCAGACTTCCTCTAATGCACTACAAGACAAGTTTGTCTACCACAGATACCAACCCGATCATGTCTATCTGTCAAACTGTCTCCTGTCTAACTCGTCTGTGTGTGCGCCTGTGAAGAGAATAATTTGATTACAGTTAATTAATTTTGATACCACTATATCGGATAAGAGGATAGAATAGGAATATAGGATTCAACTTACCGCCCTTGTCGTCGTTTGTGTGTCCTCCAGAAGATCTCCTCCACTGCGTGTGTATTGCATCAGCATCTATGTCGTTTATGGAGACTCGAGTTATCCTCCAGCAGACACTCATCCACCACACATGTAGACTTACACATCTTGTATCGCTCAGCAAATTGACATAAGAAAGTGTTCTCCTGACGGTAGGTACCGACCGATTTGCCTAGCTTATCCTTCCCCCACTCTATATCCAGAGTGCAAGCGAGATAGATGACTATATCATAATTTATAGTTCCTTACTGAATTGCACTTTTCAGCATACTACACCATCGTTTCCTTATTGGGTAAAATTAATGAAAATTTTCTAGCTAAAGTATATCCTGCAATATGTGTTTTTGTGAGGTTAAGGTTGGGGTGAGGCTACCTCTCTGTACACAGAGATGCCGGTACCGGGGGTAATCAATCTTGATATTAAAATTTTATGTTCGGAAACTGGTGGGAGGGAGGCTGTAGTTGTTGGGAAATTGAGTAAAATTCTTCAGGTGAAACCGTAGTGGGATAAAAATAGAAATTAATTTTATTATTCATGTAACGAGCAAATGCAACGGGGATAGATGAGGAAAAGTGCCACCAGAAATAGTAGTGCAGTGTAGCGAAAAAGTAAGAAGCTGTAAGAGATGTATATGTGCAAGCATATGTATGTTAAGTACAATTGTATTCAATTTAAAAATAACTGCTTATATGATTTTAATATTACCGTATCTATGACGTGGTGGGGGACTATAACCTGCCTTCTCCCGAGTCGTTAGCTCTTCAATTTTGAAGAAAGGCAAGGAGTCGAGGAATCTGCTGTCCGGATCGTCCTAAAAAGTGAGATTATATTTCTCTTAATAGAACATTTAAAGGGCTCTATTTTTTTTTGTTTACGAAAATGCCTCCAAAAAGTAGGCATGGTTCAAAAATACTTAGAGGTAGAATGCAGATTTTCTTAATATTTTGTTCTGACAATTTTTCGGAATTCCTTATAGCTAGAGCCAAATACAATGTTTTTCTAAAAAGTGGACGTGGTAATGTGCGAAATATTTTAATTATTTACAAATATTTACTTCTAGCAACAACAATGAGTTCACTTATAACATAGAAGCTCAGAATTAAAGGCCTACAAATCGCTGTGATAGATTGATGGACGGTCGCACGGATAGACAGGTGGACGATAGCACGAACAGACGGATGTACAGTCGCGTGGACAAACAAATGTACGGTCGCATTGTCAGAGAGATACACAGTTGCACCGACAGACAGACAGAACTATCTTGATAAATCGTATCTCTATTATGTCTCTGTGTTACAAACTAAGAATTTATTAAACAAATATTTTTTTTATAGCTTTTAAGGCGTACTTCGGGAACCTTTGCGGTGGTTGCAATGCAGGAGGGTAATAGACATCATACCGATTCGTTGGCTCGCTAATTTAAACTACTGACCGCGACTACCTCCAAAGCAAGAGACGCCTTGTGATGAATGCGATGCTGTTGACATTACAGATGTCATACCAAGATTTGGCTCCTAATATGATCTGAACTGTGACGCTTGGAACAGCAAGGGTGACTGGTTGCTGGTGGGATAATGGACAAAATACCGAAAACTTGGCACTCTTATTTAAATTGGAATACGACAAGGGACCAGTTGTAATACTTGTGATGCTTGTGACATCATAGAGGTCTAATTTATAGTAGACCACGACTAAAACAAGGGATGCCTTGTAATAATTATGAGCCGGTGCCATCACAGGCTGGTCATTCCATTATAAAACACCAAAAAAATCGGTGGCTATATTCCTACAACAAGACTCAGCATAACTCCTCCACCGAACAGCCAGGCGGGCGTTGTCCCATATCTAATGTGCATTAGAAAAAATGGCAAATATGTGTCGAAAAAAGTAAAAGATCTGTCAATCAGATGTGTGAGTAATAATGTATTTTACAAGTTTGATTAAAACGGATTTATTTCTTTAATTTAGATAACTTTCAAAAAACCGGATGTGAAAAGCAACTAACAAGTACTTCTCTTCAAAAAAAATTGATGACTTAATCCCAGATGGTAACACATAATTTCTCACCATGTCCACAGTAAGTGTAGGGTGCTTGTCAAGAGGCAGTGGAGACCTTGTTTCTTTTAATTTAGACTTAATTATTTTTTTTGTAGTATATAAGTTTTCGATAGGGTAAATCAAATGTTGAGGGTTTCTTGCGTGTTAAGAACTTTGCCAAAGTGGAGTGATGTTACATTGTTTTATATAACCATACGTTTACCTAGACTTAATAAGTGATTTTATAGGCCGTTTGATAGCATACTTACATACGTGGGTCTACAGTCCTCAACCAACATGTCTCTCCAATTACTCAGGACCTTCTTTAACTGCCTTAAATTACACTCTAAAGTTTCTATTCGACGAGCGACTTAAGGCGGATCATCCTCTACTGCGTCTACAATTTGCCTGGGAATCTAAGACACTCCATGCCAGGGTATTTGCGCTACACTTCCAAGAAGTCTTAGACGTCCACTGCGGCTTTTGTTTTACCAGGCCTATGTCGCTGTGACGCACGTGTTTGAATCTTCATTTTCAAACTAACTTATACTGTACAGTCCGTTGTGAACATGGGTCTAAACCAAAATTCCTCTTCCTTACTGCCTTGAGTTGCACACTAAGTTGGCTAACGACGGGTTTATTAAACAGGAAATGCAGGAATGTACACAAGTAATTGTTCTTTTGATTTCGGCGATATGTCGTTGTCACAGTTAATACCGCAGCCGAGGTAGACAAAGTCCCTTACTAGCTCGAAGCTATTTTTTTTCACATTGCTTTCAGTATCGCCCAACACAACTGGTTTATGTTTCGCGACTTAGATGATGCCTGTCGATGTTGACTTCCTTTCCAATTCTTCCACGTGAGTCCCATTTTTGGACAGCATACACTTGGGGTTCCCCTTGTTTAGTGCTAGATCCATTTAAGCCGCTTTATTCTCTATACTCGAGTATGCAAGTTGTACAGATTGATAAAAGAGTTCTGGGAGTTTTGAACAACATCACCAGTTTTGACAATATCATCTCCATCTTCGTAAGGAGATGCTGGGTTTATGTGATTAGCCAACAGATAATGGGATCCGTGTTTTTTAAGAACTCGCGCAATCTTTTGCTATTCCAGAAACTTCAATGTCTCAGAGTGGAGTTGTTGGATATCTGTACCGTTACCACCTTGGTTGCAAAAATGAAATTGTCTGCGTCTATGTTAGCTGTTCTGAATGTTTGGGAATGCAAATTACATATTCTTACCCTCACCTTTTCATTGCTCCATAGGTGTTTAGTTTATTCAAGTTGTGGTCTATGAAGTGCAATTCAAGAACATTTTTTCCTAATACAGAAATGCCCTTAAGGATCGGCTTCATAGCCATTTTCCTCTCTTCAAAGTCGGTATATCGCTTACAAACCCATTCAAGCAGCTTTTTTCAAAAACCGCAGAATATAACTGAAGACTAGTTTTAGTGTTCAGCTATCCAACAAGAAACTACACCCGAGGAAAAAAGTTGCACCCAATACAAATCAACCCAAGTGGTGAACATTCTAATGACTTCTCAAACCAAAGTTTCTATCAACCCAATAACTTCCGAAACACCATTATTTGTATAGCGTCCTCAGCTGTCATCATGCTAGCTCACCCGTATAATTGGTTCGAATATAATCGTAATTTGTCACAAAAATTAAGATTTTAAATACGCAACGAATAAATAAATGCAATGGCGTCGTAAAGCCTCCTCTCCTTCCTATGTACATACACATCTGCTATCATACCCAATTCCTCGCCGTAGCCATACATCGACTAGCCAAACGAGCAATAAATTAATTCAATAAATTCAAATTAATAACAACATTCATGGCGGCACCTTTACAGACGAGCAAATCACCCAACAGTCAGGACACACCATCCAAGGCCATAAATAAACGACACCCAGCATTAGGGAGGGCAATGCTCAACGAGGCGGCCGTCACCCCACCAGCTTTAGTACTTTTAATGCGTAAAACAAGAGCAATTGAGGCAACATAAACTTTGCTTTACTGCCTTCGCAAGTGTGTGTCAGAATTTATTATACGGGTGGGGGTCGGTCGGTGGGTCACCACCCTACTCCACCTCCGTTGTGATCTCTTGACAGTGGAGTGCGCGCAACCTGTGCAACATTTGGCTAGGCGCTGCCCATTCATTTTCATTTCATTGATGTCGTTGTACACTTGGTGGCCTGCCACTCACTCTCAGTCACTCATTCAGAGAGCTCCAGTCGACCCAGATCGACCCCCACCCCAAAATATGCTTTTGATTAAGGGTGAGCAATCCCGGTCTGCAATGGGGGTGCTGAGAGCAAGTGCGACGCGAGATCTTTGATGCTTTATTATGATGATAAAGGTGCATGTTATTATGTCTATAATTATGTAGAGCTTGGCGTGGGAAGCGGAGTCCCAGTCCTCGGGAAGACAGAGAATGCGAGTGCCAGAGGCAGTCCCCGACATTTTAGCATAAAACCCTTTTTATAAATTATACTCAATGAATTGTTACTTTGTGCGATGGAAATATTACCTGTCCAAGCATTTTGCTCTGCTGCTGCTGGTGTCCCGTTTTTGTGTGGGTCGGTGGCGTTTAAGGGGGTTTTCGTAATTTATTGACCTTCTCACACCAGCTGACATTGTTCGGGTATTTCGGTGCCGCTGCACAGTAATAAGGTGGACGGGTAATTGGGGTGCAATGATGTGGAGTATCGCAAAATGATGGAAATTGCCAGAGGTAGTGGTAGTCTTTCTTTTCCGTTCTTTTGATTTTGACAGTTGGTAGGTTGACGGGGCCGATTTGTATCTACCGTGTACACAATGTGAAAAAAGATTGGGTCGGCGAAAGAGAGAGAATTTTAAAAGTTATGGGAAAAATGCTAACAAAGTGAAAATAATAAAGTGCACGCAGTTTTGGGGAATTTTAGGAGTTTTTAAACTTTGTTGGATCTTTTTGTTTATCTATGAAAAGGGTTTGAATGGTTGAATAACTTTGTTGCTGCATTCTTTATTCAATTATGCTTTGCAAGCTCATATGTGATTGTGAACTTTTTGAGATCGGCTAGACAATGCTCATGTGATAGTGGCGTAGTTTTGATATAAACAACTTCCCATGGACGTACCAACTGAAGTTCAACTTTGAAAATATAATTGAAAATCAATTGGCAAACAATTTGATTTTGATTTCGCCTCATAATGGCTCATTGATGCATGTTTGTTTAAATGGAGAAAAAGAACCACCTCCACTCGCATTTTGGCTTGATAGGGATTATTAAATCAACCACAATTATCTCGATTGTGTTTCCGCACATTAATTTTTGATAAAACTAAAGCGATACTAAGTTTTTCATCATCTCCCTCTTATATAAATTCCACGCTACTTACAGGTATATGCATATATACTGATTTAATCATTGCAAAAATAAAGAGTTTAAGCTCGCGGTTGCCAAGCTTGGCCATACTGTTTTCTGACATGCATTGCCTTTTAAAAAATGTTGTCAACGTTTGGCTAAACAAAGTCATGGTTGCACGCGCTGTATGGCATGTTGCACCGTCTTGTTGTAATTTCTCCACCATAGACCAGAGACTTGACGAAACCTACAAAATGGAGTCCAAAGGTGACAAATTACACGAACGAAATGGCAACGCACGGTCCCATTTTTTGGTACAAACGTTTGTCTCAACAAAGTCATGGTTGGACTCGCTGTATTGAATAAAGCGCCGTCATGTTGGAACAATTCCTCCTCCAAATGATCTCCAATGACGTGGGCAATAAACAAATCACGAAACTTTTGCCTGTAACACACTGAGTGAAGAGTATTCTCAAGGATTTGAGACCTTCGAATATATCACGACACAATAACGACTTTCCTTTTAAACTTCAATTTCCAACCGAATAACGTGCCTTTCCATTAGCCCCTTTACAACTTAATGCAACCACCACATGGTATCGGTAATTCCTATTGTCCACAAGTACACATTCACGACTACCGTTATCGCTTTGTACTTAAGGATTGTATTTGTGTCGTTACGACTCCTTTTGTATTTTATTTTTGTGCCTTGCTTCGATGTGCTAGGACTCTTTTTTTTTTATTTCTCCATTATAATGACTCACGACCCCGTTGTCGTCGTATGCGTATCTCTTTACCTCACTCACATGTACCCCCTCTGTCGGGTGATAATAAAACCATAAATTTGCTTAACGGTCGGGAGAGAGGAGCCCCCAAAGAAAGTGCAATAAAATTCAACATTTTAGTAGGCAGTCAGAAGTAGGGTGTTGTTACTTGCTTTCGTAGTCCTATAAAGGATATCAGCTTGGCACGCATGTTTTACGTACGACTTCTTGCCACGTAGAGTAGAGAGGTAAGGTTTGCATGGCGGCGTTAGAGGGCGAAGCAAAAAACCGCATAATAACAACAATTGCTTCATATAAGAATATTGCTAACGCTTATACGATATATGGGGGTTATGAAGGTGTAGGTGGAGGTCCTTCTGCGTTTTTTTTGTTGTTTGTGTGTGCAAGTCATTTACGTTGTTTTTATTTTAAGCGAAATAAATACTTGCTACTTTGGGAGGGTAATCAATTTCATTCGGAAATATGAATGTTTTATGTGTTCGCTTTTATTAGGGAACAATAATTTATTATCCCGGTTGTGCTTTCGTTGCGCCCGCGGTATGCTTTCGAGTCAGACTTGGAATGGGGATATAGGTGGAGGGCTGTGTTGCAAAGAGATATTTCAGTGAAAAATTATCGCACAGATAAAAGGGAAACGCTAAATGAGCGGTTGCGGCAATAAACATTTTTATTTTATTTTTCTTGCCTTGTTGCGGGCAAGTTATTAGGAAATGGATGTTAATCAGTGGCCGGAAGCCATTTATTTATATTTTTGATGGAGCGTAGTCCCTTTCAATAGGAACAATAAATTCATTGGGAAATTTGTTGTACAAAGGTGTTGTGTTAATAGATTGGGTCACTCGGGGGTAATTGAGTCTGAATCTTCACTTTATAATATTTAGTAGCGCTTAAGCAAATGCATATCTAAGTTTTGGGAAAAAAAATCTTAAGAAAGATGAAAATAACTTTTTTACATTTAAAGCTCCAAAAAAGAAGACAGCTACAGGGGCACAAGTCTTCTCAAAATCGCCTACAATATCCCTTATGCCGTAGTATGTGAACGCCTGAAACCGTTTACCAACAACCTGATCTGCCCTTATCAGTGTGGTTTGGCCAGAAAAGTCCACAACTGATCAAAACTTCACACTTCGGCAGATCCTGGAAAAAACCCAAGAAGTCCGAAACCCACCATTTACAGCATTTATATGCATTTATATGATGATATAGAATTCTGTCTACTCTATCAGTGTCAGAAACGACCTCACCGACACATTCGTTGCCAAAAAAGAATACAGGCAAATCGATACACTGTCATGTGACTTCTTTATCTCATTCTTGAGAGGATTGTGCAAAAGTTCCGAGCCAACGCCAGAGGTTACGGCATCTTTAGATATGGCAGCGATATTCTCAACCGTATTGGGGTATGTGCATTATGAAAAGCTCTTTGGTCTCCAATTTATTCTGGACGAGCAGCTAAACGCCTTTATCGGTCGTGAAGCTTACGTCGAAATTGTGGCCAAACACACTGGAGACATATTCCGTAAAAATTGAGGAGTATTGTGTTCCATGGCTTCTCAACGTGTTTATTGTACCCGTTTGCCTTACAAAACAAAACAGATAATTTTATCTTCCAACAGTGTGTTACTTTTTCCATTGTTTCGTTTGCTGTGTTGCAGCTTACACCGCCCTGTCGAAACCACATGTCTTCCATATCGAGTTCAACATTTCAGATAGAAAAAGTTGTTTATCAATTCAGGGTAACGACCGCTGATGACCATATTACTACTACCGCATTCTCAAAATAGAAGGTAAATCACTCGGCCAGCCGAAAATGCGGTCCAAAAAGTGGTTCCTAGTGGATCATTGGCAAGTTGATGTTTCACATATTTTGCTCCCTAAATGAAAATTGTTTATTGACATTGACATAGAAATAACGGCCAAACTTTTGCTCAACAGAGAAGATGAATCGCAATTGAATTGTTGTTGCTGTGTAATCCATTCTGACATGGTTGACACTTTGCATAATCTTCTGTCATCAAATGTTGTATCAACTGAATCACTGCCTTGGACTAATTAGCGTGGGAAACCTACATGCTTCAAATTCTGCCTTGAACAGCTTTCTAACTGATCCATCTTCTGCGAAAGTCTGACAAACATCAAAGAGCCCAAAAAAGCGGGAGTAACTTGCACATATCCTAAGAAAAAAAATGTAGAGAACCCCATAACCCAAGTATGGTCTTCACATATTGAATATCTTTAAAATATTTCCATTGAACAGTTCTGCGACATCTCTTATTACGAATGACGTCAATCCCATTAATTAGGCACTGATACTATCACTGTGAACTTTCATGATGGAGAAATGGGTCAGTGCATGTGTTTAAGCCTCGCGGCACCTCTTCCTGTCCAAACTAATTTTGAACCTTAGCTTCACAGACATTGGCATTTCAATTCGCTAAATCCTTCCGGGTACATTCGTGTGTCAATTCGAAAAGAATAAAACCGCCGCTGGTCCTATCTACTTGACACTGATGATGATAATTTCATTTCGAAGCCAGGACAACGCGAAAGGACATTGCTATTTCAATGGAAATCAAACTCCCATATGAAATTGGAAAGCAGAGTACGAAACGAATAAATAACTAGGTTGAGGTGAACGAATTCAACCATTAGTTGAATGGGATTGACTAAAGTTAGCCGAAGTTAGCCGAGGCTAAGGCCTAATGGAAAAGTTCAATTCTTCAGTCTTTGAAAAACTTTTCAGTATTTTCGTTCGTGAATATTCTTCGTGCTCTTGCTACGTTGGTGGGTTTCGAAGAAATCAAATTAAGATGGACAGTTTCCAGTGTCCCTCTGTGTCGCTTAAGCCCAACATTGCAGTGTATATTTGCTTTCCGTTTTTTTTTTTTTTTTTTTGTTTTTGTTTCACTTTAGTTCTTTGGCCAACTTCACTGCCAACCGAGGCGACGAATGGTTGCTCCTCGCGAATGTGTAAGCAGATGCATACTGCTCTTCTTTTCTATTCTTGTTTATCTGTTTTGTCAAGTAAAAGAGGGTAAATTCGTTATGCTGTTGTACAACTTGAGATGATCTGAATTAATTTTTTTTTCTCTTTTGTCCCTATTCATATTTTTTACTCGGGCATTTGCTTTGCGAAAGTGTCTAGTTCGTCTGTATCCTTATTTAATTTGCAAAGCAAATTATGTTGATTGTAATGGATTTTTTTTGTTAGTTGGGTTACAGGTGGTAGGGTGCCTTGTCGGGATGTCAATTTTGATGGTAATTAGCTAGCACTAGGAGGCTGTAAAGTTTATTAGATTGCGTGGGGTTCTCATCAAATTGAATGACACTTTGACTGACTGAAGTTAATTCGATTGTAATGTGGTGTACACGTACTAAAACTTTGTTGTGTAGCTTAGATTTTGTAGAGTCGCCTGACGGGGGCGCCTGTGTCAACAGCTTCGTTGATCCACAGTACTTGGGTATTGGTTCAATGGATTTCAAGGAGCCTAAGTAAGTACCGCTCACGCAACTATGTTGTGTTTTATAGAGTGCGTCATATTATCTGTCTGGCCCTTATAGAAACAGAACACATGTGTGACCTCGGGTTAAAGGATTTTTTTATAAGGATTAACCTGTATTTATTCATTAAAAATAACATTGTCTCTCGCGCATAAACGTGTCGCAATAGGTCCCAACCCCATAGTAAAATATGCGTGTATTTAAATGCTATGTGAGAAAAGGTTTTTGATTTTTGTGGTGCCTAAGTTATTGTATGCTCCTCAGTTATCCTTCAATAATGTGACGAAAAGGCGCCTTAAATAGTCTTATCTATTCGAATTTTCATGTCTGTAGGCAAAAAATTCACGGAAAAGCACCAAACCTAGTCAGCCACTCGGCGTTTAATAAGCTTGATGTGTTGTCTGATCTCTCCTTCAGAATATTTTCCCTGTACCCTAACACTGACATTATCACTGGGGAGATTCCAAAGTACACAATTCTTCGCGGTTTGATAACACCCGAGGGAGATATGTCAATGTGTATTTGTAACCAACCTTAACACCTTGATTTGTCGTCTGGTTTCTCCTAAAAAATATATTCCCTGTACCCTAACACTGATATCGTCGCTATGGGCGACTCAAAAACACAAAATTCTTCGTTGTTTTTTAACTTGTTAGAGTATACACCCGAATGAAATCTGTCAATATGTTTTTGTAACCCACCTCACCCTTCTTGGCAATGAGCCAATACGAATTCCGGACATTTTCAATCACGCCGCTAACACTCTGTACTTGTATCCCACCTCTTGCCGTTATATCAGACCCACTGTATAATATCAACTTATTTCTCGTACTTCAACCAAGTGCAGCAATACTGAAAAACCAACTGGAAAGCTCTAAACAGTTTCTTTAAGAATTTTTACTGGTCACTAAGACCTCGACAGTGACGTGAATGCTACTGCTGGTGCTATAATGAACAACATCTCCTGGGTATTAAATTCATTGTCCTTAACCGGGTGCAGGGTATCGAACCAAATTCGATTTCAATATTTATCCCACCCAACGTTCATTTACAATCCCATTCCAGCTATCACCTCATAAACCCAATCGAAGTGCTGCTCACGTTGCCAGATTGTGCTCAGTCTCCTCCTGCAATTAAGGACGTAGAACAATTTTGTAGTCTATTGCACCAATTAACTTCCGTACTCGTACAGTCGCAAGAGAATTTTTTGATCGTTACAAACACAATTCGGCTCCTAAGATGGTATATTCCCTCAATTCTGGAGAGCTGTCTTTCCACACTGACAAACCCATTGCGTAAGTTATTTCACATTTCCTCTTTCTGAGTAGATGGAAAGCAAGCAATTTTTGCATCTATTCTCTCTAACATCTGCTGGCCATTTGCACTTACATCGCTTCTTTCTATGATCATAGGAACGCTAATAAAGCAAACCGCTGATGACTGACAATACGGCTTTCGGTTTTCTTTGCAACTGGTCCACTGGTGATTGGATGTCATATCTCAGCGAAAAACTGGGCTAATCCATCCACCTCGGTAGCAACAAGATCGTTGCACTTGATGTTTCAAAAACCTTTGTCAGAATTTGCAAAAATCCATTTCTTTCGAAAATGTGTTGAGTTTAAGTTGTTTTGGAAGGTTTCATGTCTTCTTCCCACTGAATAAATTCGCCACCCGTTCTTTATATGCGGTGCTTTCATTGTCCACCGTAATTTATTCTCCCAAATGCAAGCCCGATATAAATAAAAAAACAACAACCTGCAAAGGCAAATAAACAAAAAAAAAACTCAAAGAACAATTAAGTGAACACGAAAAAACTGATACCAAGCCCTTTTGGCCATTCTCCGTGGTCAGTCCTAGTTAGTTTCAAATCCTTTGCCATTCAGATCGTTTATTAAAAAATAAGGAAACAGATTTTGCAAACCCTATAATATTTTCAATGATAAAACCTCATAACAGCTTAACTGCCACCTGGTGAAGCTTATTGACTGTAGCTCAACACACATGTCAACATCGCACCTAACCCAACAAAATATGGTTCGCTGCATTTACCTTCTTCCACCTGAAGAAAAAGAACGACAAACAATTGCAAACAATTTATCGAAATATTCTCCTTTATTAATTTATTTAATCAAATTGCTATCAACAGAAATAATTCTCATAGTTAACAGAACCAAATCATCATTTCATCTACCGACCCACCAATTCATCTCTCTTCTACCCTTGCTTCGTTCAGTTAAGTAGCTCCATCACTCCCCTCGTCCATTATCGATTTTTTCAGCAAGTCAATTGTCAACTGTGTGCAATTGCATGTGCATTTTTCGTGGCGTGATCGGCTGCTATAGAAAATTGAAGATTTGCAAAAGCATGCATTTTTTTGGGTAAATATGATTGTTTTCCAATGAATAATTAATTTGCGTGTAATTGTTTTTACAAACTTTTACTCAATTTTACGTGTAAAAATGTGCTTTTGTAGCAAATGATTTGAAAATTATTTTGCTTGTGTGTTCTCGCAATTTTTTGTTGACAGGTGGCTGCCATCGTTTGATTAGAAGATACCGCGTAATTTGAAATTTGAATTTTCGGGGTTAGTTTTTTGTTGATGTTTGATTGCAAGTACTTTGTGTTGATAATGTTGAGGGCAAAATAAGTAGGACGGATTAAAAAAACGGGTAAAATGTGGATAACCAATGTTTTAGTGAATATTTCTTGTTGCTTCTGGTTACATTTTTTTGTTTGGAAAGTTTACTTCAAGTTCTTATTGGAAAATTATGCGCATTAGATTACTGCTGTATTCAAATTCAAATATTAATTAGATCTGTGTTGTGGACTTGTGGTAAGAAAATATTTTTTTTCCAAAATAAGACTGTTGGAGAGACTGGTTCTGATTTTAATATTGAACGTGATATTATGATTATGCATTTCTGGAAGTGTGGAACTCACTGACGCTGTCAAACAATTAGCATGTGAACTTTTGCGATGTTCAGTGGTTTTTTTTCTGGTGAGTAGGTACAAATTTCTACCCGTGTATATCGCCTAATTATCAAATTCGAACGGAGTGTTGTTTTTTTCATTGTCTAAGACAAATACAAAAAAAAAACTTTTCCGATCTCTAATTATTATTTTTTCTAAATTCGGCAGGATTGACCCATTAGTATTAGAACTGTTTTCTATTTCTGATTTTAAAGGATGTTTCATAATTTAAAAATATTTAATTAAAAACACCGGTTTCTCCTCGAAAGAAAGCCAGTATTGTTAAATCACATGATCTAAGGTGCCAATTCTGACCACTGAATCGGGTAGTACATTATTTAAAAATGTCTGATACAGTAATTGAAGTGTTTCACGCCCATCCAATTTGGGCAGAGAAAACTTGGTCATCGACATATCGAACACCAGTAACAATCACCGCTTGACCAACCTCATTTTCTTAAAAATTTAGTCCAATGATGCCTCTAGCCTGAGATTCTGACCAAACAGGTACACTGTATGGATGCATTTGTTTTTCGACAATCACATTTAGCTTCTCAGAACTCATTTTACGAACATTAACAAAGCCATCAAAGTTAAAATGATCTTCTTTGCATAGGATGATTTTGCTTTCAAAAATCAGCATCCACTTTTAGTTTTTGATGTTCAATAATCCCGTCAATGAACTCTTCTCGCTGTGCATGGTCATTAGATTTCCGTTCTTGTGTTGATTAACCTGTAGTCTTTATCCACGAGGATGAATTCATGTTTCCGGGTGTAATTATTATCAATCGAACTACTACTCGATGCCGATGACGATGATTACACTACTATGAAAAGGATTCGATTTTATATTCAGGCCTATGGACGTATCCGTTGATAGAATTTCCGAAACGAAAGTAAGTTCCGATCGGAACTCAGTTTACCATCAAAGTATCCGTAGGGGAACAAAATAAATGAAGAATACATTCGCGCACGTTTGACAATCTGTCAGCTGCGTAATTTTATAAATGTGAAAAATAAGCGAAAAAAAATATTTGAACACATTTTTCTTGTTGCATTCTCGTTTTTTTTTTCTAGAGCATGATTTTGCTGTAATACACAAAATAATTTTATTTATTATTTTACTGTAAAATTGTTGACTTAATGCATTAAGCCGTCGCGCGATAATGTGCGATGCATTTCGTCGAAAGATCCACTCGAAATGCAAATCTGAACGATTACCTCGGTACAAAATTCTCCGATATCAAACAAATCGGAGAAAATTTTGTTCCGAACGTATACCTCGATAGGGGTGAATATTATGCAGCTGCTATTTTGTACATAAATTTAACCGTGCTTAATTGAACATTAGCTGCATATTTATTCCACTTTTGGCTTTTACTTTAGCGCGCTTTTTTCGACGGGTTATACTTTAACAACGAATGGAACTTTTGTGTCTCATTTGGTGAATTATGTGCTGCGTCTGAGTGTCGAAATCACACTCTGCATTGAAGGATTCAAAAACAGTTGGGGTCTGCTCATCAGCGCATACTTTTGGATTTAAATCCTGTCCGTATATGTAATCAGGGTCGGTATAACAAGCTGGCGAAACGTGATTGAAATTGGCTTTTTTGCAATGAAATTTAACTGAAAGATCTTTGGCATCTTTAGGTTCGGGAACAACTTTTGCCATTGACGCTTCTGTCTTAGAACGTTTGCTAGTTGAAGGTTTTTCGCTCAGCAGAATATCTTCGATTTTGATTTCAGCTCCGTACAGTAAACCCGTGAAATCATCCAAAACACCTCTTTCCTCTATATCTAATTCATATGCATTCCGCAATCACCAAAACAATTTTGAAAATTTCCAGCGGAAAATTCTTTGTCGTCAAAGGGTTAACTATGTCTAACATCTAACTGGGTTTTAAAGACTCTTCGGGTTGTAGTATTGTTGACCATTCCCTTTGCATATCCTGGTATTCGTTAAGGCACGAATTGTGGTTTTTCTTTTTGACTAGCGTCTATCGGATCCTGTCAACATAAACAGGACGGTAAAATTTTTGCCTCAGGACAGTCTCTTTATGCTGTTTGGATACGATGAATGCTAATCGGGTCTTATAGAATCCACGTATGAGATGAAGTAAAGGTTTTATTACGAAACAGCTGTTGTAATGAACAATTTTTCATTTGAGGTCGAATGTGATGTTCTGTCTATTCTCGTTAATCCTCTATACTGCGCCAAGCTTTGCTGCTTTCATATGGTCTTGGCTTTGATTAATTCTAAACGAAATTCGCGGAATAGCGTCTCGTTGTCAGCTCAGAGAAATCTTCTAAACTTATGCTGCCTCTTTAACTGATGCTGTTCAGAAAGACTTCTTTTTAAGTACGACCAAACCAAACAATGTTGAGTTTCCATTTTTCTTCCGTTAAATTTTGCTTATGATTTGCTGTACACTCTTTGCCAATTCATCTCCCGTGAGATTCTGTAGCTCGAATGTAGTTGTTCGTACCCCAAATAATATTAATGTTGGAGTTGAGTTCTCTAGCGGTCCATCAGATTCCATAACTTGGACCCTTTGAATGCAAGTCTTTAGGGAATTGACGAATTTAATATCAATAGATTGGATTTCCAGTCAGGTTTCCGTCGGAGCAGACAATTTTCCGCAACGCATACTTCGTTAGAGGTTAACATTCCATTCGAGGTATGTGTCATCGCAAAAAATCACTTCACTACAATTCGTAAATACATTCCGCAAAGAATTTGCATCGGAGGAAATCGGAAAAAGAATTGCACTTAGCTGTCAAACATTGCAGGAAAAATGCACCTGAACGCACTTAAACGCAATTCTACGGCACGCGTTACAAAATGTCGGAAAATTATTTCGAAAAGCATTTCGTAAGAATACCTCTAAGTTTAATTCCTCCAAATCGTACTAAATCGGAGAATTTTCCGCTCCGACGGAATTGTTTAAGGCATTTGTTCAGTGAGAAGACAGATTCTTGCGGTACTCTAGCGTTTGTGATAAAGTAGACTCATCTAAAAAACACTTGTTGTTCAATTTCTTTAATTTTACATTTACATTTTGGGTATGCATGACCAACAACAAATAACTCATGACCTAAGACAAGGGATGGCACCCTATTCTGAATTTGTTTCTAGTCCGTTTGTATACAGTATAATCCACTGAATTTGTTTGCAATTATACTTTTGTTTTCTTGAAGCAGTCAATTATGAAACAAAACTTATTTCAAATCTGTTTATGTCGGAAGTCCCGAGGTGGTTAGATCGCGATGCTAGGTTGTCTTCTATTTTTAATTAGTGCGAGATAATTAATATATCCCCTTGTTTATCTCTATAGCTCTTGCCGAAATCGTGGCAAACAATACTCAGTAAAGAGCAATTGATCCCGGACGTATCGTCATCGCCTATAACTCGTTGTGGACGATACTTACAACCGGCTTGTCCTTCTCTTCTCAATGGTAATGCGAATTTGTAATTTACTTTAGTCAAGATGTCTACTATTCAAGCTTTGAGAACCTGGTATTGATAGTTTTGTTTACATATTCTGCTCTAGGTTAGCCCAACTTATAACGCTTTAAAGGCCGCTTTGATATTGTCCCCGTGCCCCGGCATCCGACAAATTGTGACATTGTGCTTGGCAATGCATTGGTTAGATTAGTTGAAATTGGTTGAGATTCGTTAACAGCAGCGCAAAATCCTTAGTGTGGCATAGACCAGTCTGTGAAAATGCAGTATGGTGCTGCGTTAAAAACTTCCAGCTGTAGAGTCGCTATATCTGAAGTGCAATTTTTTTTAATTTAGTTTTAGTTTATTTCGATAAGTACCTGATCGGTCTCCATCTTTATCAATCATATTTTTAAACGGCATACACATCTCTGACAAGCTTAAATGTTGCATCCAAGTATAATTTCTATCCCTTTTGAATAATACTTTGATGCAACAAAGTAACTGTTTTCGGTCCACATAAAAGTACTGCACTCACACATCCCATTTTAAGCAGCGCAATATTAATGAATCACTTTATAAACAAAAGCTATTTGCAGATACAGGATGTTAATACACTATCCACCATACATCTCCATTATTTGCGCTTGCCGCTCAAACGACATCCCTTTCTGTCCAATTGTACACGAAAATAATCGCAAACAAAGTAGAAAAAAAGTGCAAACTGCATCTGCATTTCAAAATATGCACATTTTCGAAACAATTGACTGTGAAATTTATGAATAATTGCGTATACTTTATTACAATTTTTTGTCTCCGTTTTTGTGCATAGAAATGAACTCTACCCCAATGAACTATAAGAACAAATACAAAAAAAAAACAGAAAACGTTTGCATATCAAATGAGAAAAACATAAATTATGAGCCCGATTTTTGTGCCTCTCTATTTGTTTGATATACTACATGCCCATTGTAGCACCCTCTATGGTCCTGTCAACAACAGAACTCGGACACGTATACAACTTTTTGACCATCCATTTGCAATAAATTCATAAATTCATGAAGGGAAGCTCCGCTAGAGAAAAAACTGTTAGGTTGGATGATAAAAAGTGTACTAGCAGCCCCCGCGCGCATTGGAAAACAAATAAACCGATAGTGGAACCAGGACTAGGCGAACGAATCTAGGATATATATTGCAAAAGTGCTGCAAAACTCTAAAAATCGACATAAAGCGTCCTGTCCTGGTTCGACAATTGGTTGGAATTGTTTGACTTTGCTGCGTATGTTTGGCCGAACTGAATCACCATCAACAGCACCGCCACCACCCATCCGAGTCAAAGTGGAACAGGGAGAAATGTATGCAGGATGTTGGCTTCAACTGCAAAAAAAAAAAAAAACGAATATACGTCCTTTCCTCTTTATATGTGTTTTGTCGTCATAGTCGTCGATTCACAGAGAGTGCAACTTGAATTGGAGCGTAATTTATGGGTTTTTGATCAAAAAGTTTTCTCCCAGCAGCTAGCGTGAGGTTCTTCTCGTCTCCCTGCAATTCGCCGACCCCCCCAGTCGGAACCAACCCACGTTTTCGAATGTACGCCCCACTATTGCGCTGTACTGCTAGCGGAAAATCAGGTCAGGACATCGTCGACTGGCGTTATTCAGACAATTTTATCGAATTAAACTAGGATATGAGTACGTACCCTGAGAACGGGACGAGGACTTTTCTTTTAGATTTATCATGCGAAATTATTTGGTTTCTTTCATTTAAAATAAGGAGCAGCAGTCACCATGTGTGTGGGGTTTGTTGATGATTAGATTTCATTTCCGGGGGGAGAATTCAAATAGAGAAGTCTATGCTCAAATACTTGCGAGATATAAGTTGTAGCTGAATGAGGAACCTTTTAACTGGTCTCTTGTGGTCTTAAAATGTCGGGCTGTCTTAAGCTTTAACTTCTGCTAAATGTGTCGTGTTTTTAGGGCAGACTTGCTTACCACTTTTATTGCATCAATTTGTTAGGATGCAGCAGCTGTGTACCTCTTGGAAGGTACTATCCCACATATGAGGGTAGTCTGAAGCTCAGCTTTTAGTTAATTGTACAAACGGTAGGTCGTTAGATTTTCTTATGCTAATATCTCTTAACATTTTCTTGAGGGCGGAAGTCGTTCTTCAAATCGTTTGCATTCAAGACGTCATCAAAGTGCTTATTATAGTATCGTTTGAGCATAGCACGATGAGAGGCTTGGCGAAAGCTAAAAAAACACCTGTAAGTCTTAGCCAGTATATTCCTTAATTGGTGCTGTATATGTAACAAAACGCATGCTCTTGACTCATGGCATATACAGTTGACTCACATAGGTTTCAACAAGAGTCCTTACCTAACAGAACTTCGTTTGAATTCTGATCCGACTATTACCTGACGGATTTTTCTGAACAAAAATTCTTGTTGCATGGGTGGAAGCTACTTATCCAACGCAGTCATAATATTCATGTTCATTGAGACACTTGTAAAGGCTGTCACAAAAGCACCACGATCATGCAGGTCATGTGTGTAAGCTGTATAACATCAAATTTCCTGTTCGGAATCCAAGATGGTTTGAAAAGATTTACCTTTATCGGTGGCACTTCAATCGACCTTTCGCCACCGAACTTACTCTCAGCTCCTGTTCCTTCTGTCATAATGCTCACATTGCTTTTTCGAAGCCTTCTTGTTTTCATATTTAGTAACTCAAAGATTCCAGGATCAGACCTTTAAAATTACTTAATAGAACTTTAGTCCCGGCCGCTTGCCGACGTTAATGTTGAAAAGCAGACGTTCCGCGTCTATAAAAGCGTAAACGGTGGTTAGGGCTTAGCCTAATATTCTTCATACTGCCAGTCCAATTGAGCTGTAGTTTCATCTTCTATTGTTCTACCTTTTAGTGCCTGAATTGCTTCGGAGTTTTCTGCATGAAGAAGGTCAAGGAAGACTCATCCCAATTCCTTTCAAAGGTCGACGTGTTATGCCCAGACATAGTTGTTGCAAAGCTTCGGTAACGTTGGCATACCCATCGTTGTTCTCATGTTATGTAGTCTAGCCATACGTATAAAATTGCAAACCTAAAGAGATTGCAAAAAGAGATTACGGATAGATCCAAACGTTCATTGGAAATGTATTTAAAAGTTCTAAAGTTATCTTTCTCAACTGAGTGGGGCCTAGGGAGTGGCACATAAAATTGAGAATACCATTGTGCTTTCATTTCACACCAAAACTTTTAGGAATATCATGATCTAAAATAGTCTTTTTCAACTCAGCGTCGTCGAAACAGACTTTCTGTTTGACCCCAGCGGTCTTGAGTAGTATATGGTATAATCCCATCAAATAAGCAAAATCTTCAAAATGTCAGATTTTTCGATTATCTAGGTTCGTGTATATAATTCTTCTCAGCCTTGTATGGCAAAAGTTGGCGATCCATTAACAGGAGGTTAGATCTTTCTAGTCGTGTCAAACCACCTAAAGGCTGTGATTCGAAGATTACCTTCAAATTGTTCGTCGTGTTTTCCGAAACCCTTCTGCTCCTTACTCATTCCCAAACCTTTTTAACTTCAAGGTTACATCATTCGTCCTTTTTTTTTCTAAGTGAAGGTTGCTTTGGGTAAGTAAGCAGATTCGTAAACTCAATTTATTGGAACTCAGCTGGTTCTCTACTCGTCGACCTGTGGTTTCGCCAAAATTTCATATATTAAATCACGCTAAAAAGCAAGGACACACCTCTCTTACACAACACTTATCTCATGTGTGCCATCATATTGCGTATGCCAAAATCACGCACACACTTCCCAGTTCCATTCCTACACAGTTTCTTCCCTCGCGTGCTAGCAAACACCACCGCATTGTGTTGTCCTTCCATCTCATTTAGCGACATAAGTTTGATTGCCTGTCGTACGCCTCCTTCCCGTAGGCAATTGACAGAAAATGATGGAATCCTAATCTTAAATCATTCCCTCTTCACGCGACACCACCAAAGGATTTAGATTTTAGGGCCAGCGATGTCCTCTCATTTAAATTAGCGATAAAGTTTGATTGCCTAGCGCTGCATGCGCCATACCCCCAAGGGGCCACAAAACGTGATGGAAAATTTTCTAATCTTAAATCAGTTCTCGAGCGTATGCACGCGTTAAGAATTTTGAATTTATACAACGACTCGGGACTCGTATCACAATATTGTTGCGGGAAGGCGAGTACCTACTTAGGTGGGACAACTTTCAAGTGGTGGCAGCAAAGTTCGGATGTAGTTTCGAAGTGGATTTGAGTGCGACTCGGATGATACTATTTAAAGTGGAATTTTTCTATGTTACTCAACAGTGGCGGGTTCCCATTCGCGGGTGACTGGAAATCGTGGCCATGTACACTTCATGAATATTTACGTGTCCTAGGCACTCATTAAAAATTAACAACTTCCCTTGAATTGAGTTTTTCATTATATACCACCGGCGACCGGCAGCGTAGCCAGGTAGTTATTTAGTTACCGACAAATCCCACGACATGGGCACATTCACCTCCATCCGCTCAATATTCGCATTCCTCCCTCTCCCTTGAAATCTTTTGTGTAACTAATTACTACTCGTTCTTGATTTTCAATTCGAATACATTGCGTGCTTTCAAACTCTAGAAGTGTCCCTCCTTTCCCTTTCACGTCGGTCTTATCGTGTTTTAAAAGGACACACATGCGATAGGAATCAACAACTTTTAAGCCCGGCCAGCCAAATGAACTCGAAACGAAGGTGCTCGCGTCCTCCCTCGACAGGGGTCTCTATGTCAACATGGGTACGGAACAAGGAAAAACACTTTTCGAGTGTGGATTTACTGGGATTTTTTGCGCTCTCCTTTTGCATCTGTGAAGGGGTGTAGTGCAGTTTACCCGATTATTTCGAATTAATTACTCAACACCACCAAATAAGAGAGCATTGTGCGCAGTGTTCGCCGCTCTGTAATAGGAAACAATTAAACTGAGATTGACAGACTGCTCGGTTAGTTTATTCAGACCGGGTCTTTGGTGACCAACAACAAATTGGTATGGGTGGACTCGCTGCGGATGAAGAAAAACCTTGCATGTCGTCGCTGTTGAGATACATCGACCGATTATGTGCCCGATAGAGTGGACAGACATGCAATTTGTTTGTCCAGCACTCTGTACCATACCTACACTCTTAAAAACTATATCGACGGGGCTGTAAACGTGATGCTTGATGGTAATCGAAATGTGTCTGCACAGGAATTTCACAGCCAGCTTAGTCGCAAGAGGGTGGTGAAGTTGCGTGTTGTTGCTACTAGGATAACCATACTCAATCATTTTTTTCTAGCTGTTGTAGTGGAAGGGAGTTGGTGAAGGGACTCCAAATGATACTTGTATACATTTGTGTGAATAATTAATCGAAAACTATTAAACGCCGTTAATGGATAGGTTTTTTCTTGTTTTTGTTCATAATTATTCGGAAGTGGTTTATTGGAAAATTTGAAATGCAAACATGGTTAGGAGTAGGTTATAATTCGGTTGTAAGTGGTTCGATAGAGCAGGCGCGATAAGCGGATAGCAATTTTCCAGGAATCATTGGCGTGTGATGGTGTTTGGTTGGTTCAATGAGGCTTGATAAATTCTGGAAGTATAATTGTTTTTAACTTTTTTGCGGGCATCTAATTTTAAGGCACGTTTGTTTAGTTTATTCATTCATTTCATTTAGTTTATAATTTTGACCCTGAGTTTGATGAACTCCATTGCAACCTCAATGCTTTAATGTCACAGCCTGTGGAACTTTTGTCAATTGTGTTCTTGGTTTTGATAACATGATCATTGTTTGGCCTTGAAATACATATAGAAGGGTAAAGATAGTATCGATGTAATATACCAGCACCTGGGCGGGTTCATTAAACATATCGAGCAAGAGATTAGAGAATTCACAGGTCCTTACATCTCTTTACCTAAATCTTCTGTTTTTAATGACAAAGCTCCACTGCATTTTGCCAAATCCTCTTAAACAGTTTGATTGTCACATGGCTTTGAACTCCTTGAAAATTGGTGAGTCCCGACTCAAAATTCGTTGGTGTTTTCAAGAGTTCCTTCTTGTGCAGTCAATTTTCTTCAGTACAACATCTTATTGTTGGTCAAGCCAAAACTCAATGTACACTTCGAACTACACGTTGAACCTTCTTCATAACTTCATCATTTAACTGATTGGCTAGTCATGAATTTTTACCAATTACATGTCATATCACATATGACCCCCCTTTGAATGGGGACCGACATTTGAATGCCATTTACATGCAATCGATTAACGCCTTCTTAAATTGGCTTAGTATACACTCTTCCCCATGCCAACTGGCAAAGAATCACAGCATAATGCCTTTGATTTGAAACCATAAATAAAATTATCACTAACTTCCAACACCAGTTTTGTAAAAATAATCCTCCATTGCGTGCGTATCGCAGCTTAAATAAAAAACACCCGTTAAATATCACATATTTACATGCCGGCGGGACTGCCAGCAAAGATTTATGGACAAAAATCATGTGATAGCTGTCTGACAGCTGATTTAGAATCCCTTCCAAGAACACGCTTTGATGGATTATGTGTGCGAGTCTTTTGTCAATCCCTATTCCACCTATCCATACCGTCAGTATCCATTCCACATAAACTTTGAGCCAACTACATAGGGACCCTGTTATCATGACAACCCTTGTGAAATAAATTAAATGAGCTTGTATCCTCTATATATCTGTTTTGGCAAAACCATGTCCAATTGCGTACGCAGAGACTATTTAGAGCGTCATTTTTTGCCTCGATTTATCATCAGCATGAGTGCGAATCTGAGGTTTGACAGTCCATTAATTAGCATTTTGAGTTTTGTTTTCAATCTGAAACGAGATGTCAGCCATCATAAACAGACATTAATTTGCTTTCGAGCAGATGGCTTTGGACGGGGAGGTGGGGGGCTAATATAATAACTCCATCAAAAGGTGACTGTTTTGCCTTTTGGCATATTTGATTGAAGGACTTTAAAGCTGTTAACGTAAACCGTATGTGGAATGCTTTTGATATGTTTAGACTAATTGACAGTTTGTTCAAGTTGTCACATTGAGTTTGTTTGTGAATTGGTCTATTTTAGATGAGGAATTGCCTTATGATTTGTGGTCAATATTCAGACTTTTTGGAACGGTTTTTACTCATTTTCGTCTAGAGCAATGTATTAAACCAGTTAAGTTAAATCATTAAAAAAAATTGTTTGTCCTATAATCAGGACACTGCACAGATATAAGTATTAACCTTGATACCTATAAAGTAAGGCAATGGATATTCCTACAGTGTTCTTGCGATACTATTGAACGGAATTCTCCGATTTTAAACAAATCAACAACAAAAAATGCTCTGAATATCTAATCAGCTCGCAAGCACTTTTGAGTTATCAGGTGTGGATATTTTTATTGTATCTCGCCAACATGAGCATTTTAATTTTTAAAGACCACATGGATCTCACCATATGTTAGCTTAGGGAAGCTAACAGTAATGTGGGTGAGTCACATTTTTGATTACCACTGTGGTCATCGGACAAGAACTGTATAGTAGTTGCATTCGACGTGGGATCGATTCCATATCCCTATCAACTTATCGCGGTCAACTTGTCCGTTTGCCATTTGCATTGCTGTCCCAATGAGCTCTCCACTTAATCATGAAGATTTCTTTTTTCTGATTTCTTTTGGCTATATTTTCCTCGAGTTTTTTCATTCAAAAATTCAAAGCATCTTGTCCGCGATAATTGTTGGCGGCGAAACATTATAATAGAACCGGTCACTTTGCATGTCAGTATATTTCTATGATACTCAATGATTCTACAACTTTCCGGCTGTTTGTTTAGATAGTCCCTTGGCCGGCGACTCTGTATTGGATACAGATAACCTACATTCATACAGGTTATTCGCTATTCGCTAATTGTGACCACCCCTACAATTTCATGAGATAAGCTTGTCCGACTGATGGATAAGACCAAAATAAGCTGTAAATGCTTTTATGTTTGCACCTATGCGTGTGCTATTTCAATCGAAAATGCTATTAACTTACCAACAGATGGACTGTTAAAAACTGTTGACCCTATCTGCAAGGCTAAAACACGCTGGGCAAAGCAAAACGTGTTTATACCCTATCCCATAGGGGTAGATATATTAGTTTTGATACATAGTTTGTAACATAGTGCAATAATTTAGCTAATACCTCAAAGTATATGGATCGACTCAGAATCGCCAGCTGCGTTTTCCCGATCAGAATTGGCCATCCGATGTTCCAATGTTCTATTCCATACATAACTCCAATCTGTAAACTCTTATAAAGCATTACAAAATTGAAGCTTGCAAACTGTATTTTCTATCAAAATTATGTTAAGCTTGAATCATCGGCACCCTTTTGATTACATGGATACACCCACCACTTTCTGCTATTTTCGCCCTTTTTCTCAATTTTGTATTTCACAAATTGTATGTAAGATTGGCACCACTTTATTGTTTGAGTCCGACAACATGTTGATGAACACTAAAAGAATGTCGCAAATTTTAATTTCCTTCAATGCTCACCAAACGAAACAAGAAGACAAAACGTTTTGTTTTGTTACATTCTGTTTGTTACATTCTGTGATAGTAAGAAAATGTTTTGCTTGAACACACACCAAGTTCAAGCAAAACATTTTCTTACTATCGAATCAAAAACGTTTTGTTTGATCCGGTGTGTTTTCAGTTTTTTTTTTTGTTTTTTTTTTTGATGACTCACAAACAAACAGGAAACAACTTATCGTCCATATCATCGAAACATTTTAAATTGTTCGAGATGCACTACGTGAATATTTAATTTATTTTTTTAATATTTTAATTTATAAATAATGATTTTTAAAGTTTTTTGAAATTTCAATATCTGAACAAAGAACCAAAATGTTGGATTTTCACAATCAACAGTCATATAAGTACGCAAATATCATTATACCCTATCCGATGCAGTAAAATTCATTTTAAAATTGAGATTGAAAAAAGATAAATTATTTGGATTGACAACGTCGATAAGGTGTTAGGATCAAATTAAAATTAGACTTTGAATTGGGGTTTGAATTTAGCTAGAATCACAAAAGTACCGAGTTCCATTAGTGAAGCTTTATATTTATTGAATAGATTCTCTAAAAAAAAATACAAATATACAACTTTTTAATACCCGCGCTTACTTTTGTGCAACAATTAAAAGAAAGAGAATTTTGGTTTGGTTTGACATGTTTGAATATTCTCTAAATTCTGACTTGAAAAAAATATATGCTTCGCCGACTTTTTGAGGACGTTTATATTAAAAATGGGATATGATAATTTATAACATTATTCGTACAATAATTTGTGCTCATTTTATTTAGGTCAGGTTCAACACTGAAATTAGTTAATTGAAATATCCCCCTTAAATTATTTTGTCGACTTCCTAGATCTCATGAATTAATTTTTATTTCTTTATGTTTCTTTTCAGAAAGTTCGCATATCACTATTATTATATTCAATCGTTAGATGGGCTAAAGTGTGGCAGCCGTTTTATGAACAACTTTCAACTATCACAGTAGAGATATCCTAATGGCAGCATAATCTTTTCTCAGAAATGAGAATAAGGATGTTTTTTTTTTGTGCGGTTCGCAACGCGAGTTGCGCGTCATCATACCAGTTAGTCGTGTATTCGTTTTCTTTGCTCTGATAATTCCTCCGCTCAGTGTCGGTTCGATTTTATTCGTTCCTCATTTTCAATCTGTCAAAAGTTCATTCTCCCTTTTATAATTGCGCTCTTTTGTAAAACCTGCAACAAGTTCTGTAACCGTAGTGCAAGAAAAGTGCAAACGTTTCATGTGCAATTAAATCGAAGTTTGCAAAAAATGGTTAGTGTCAGTTTGATACAGTGGGTGTAGTGCTAGTGCAAATAAATAAGTTGCATGGTGTTGGTTTCCATTTCTTGTCCCGTTCGTCCCCTTTTTAGTTTCTCCCTTAAATTTCGTACCCGCGGTCGTAATATAATCCGCCGCGAGTGATCGATTTTAAGGTTTCCGCGATCGAGTGTTTCAATTTCATGAGATGTTATCACATCTTTTTATGGAATGTATGGAATGCTGAATCTTCAAGAAATGGTGAGTCATTTAAATTGTTGTTTAAGCATTCAACATGATTATTGAATATGATCTAGGAAATGTTTCGCAAAGCAATATTATTTGACTAAACCAATAGGGAACTTCCTTGCGCCACAATATTTGGATATTTTTTTCTGAAATCAACTTTTTGGGAGGGGTTTCCAATACCGCTGCAAGGTTTTCTATTTTTCGTTTCTACGTTTAGTTGTTTCTTTAAAGTTACTTTGTAATCAAACCTTCTATATTTGGCTGAGCATAGCTGTAATTGAGCCAACAGTAGACGAGTTTTTTCATTATGGAGTGCATCTAAATTATCGAACAACTCATAAAACTCGTGGTTGTATTATCTCCTCAAGTCACCACCATCTGACCCAAGACCACCCGACAAAGAATCTTGTGCCTAATAATTTCTCTTATCGACCTGTCACCGTGAACTGTAGGTCTGGTACGATTAGGGCCCAGTTAGTTACCAAGGCGTTTAGACTATCGAAAAGTTTGGTCTCATTGATTGATTGATTCCACAAATCTTACAAGACGCGTTTCTCATATAAATCAATTTCTACACTGGCGCGATATGAAGAGCCTGTATGTCGATATCACCTGTGTATATTTTTAACATATTTGAGTAATATAATGCCTTCTACGTTTACACCTGTACACGTTTTGAGAAGTTCAGATGAGCTGCTTCCAAACAGAACGTTAGGCGGCAAAGCTATACCAATTTTGACAGAAGCCCGAATTCGCTTACGTTTTCTAGAGCTCCAGATGGTGTATGCTAAAATAAATGACTACGGTACATATCTAGATAAGTTCAGACGAGCATCTTCCAGACTGGCAACACAGCTATAGTAATTTTGATGGGATCTAAAATTCGGTCATTACTTCATAGAGCTCCAGATGGTGGATAACCTTCTTCTTGAACGATGCATTGTGTTCACCGAGATTAACATCGTTAATCCTGCGATGTTAACATTGAAGCCAGCTTCCAGTTCTTCCAGGTCTTCCTCTACTGCGTTCGACGTTTGGTGGGGAATCGAAGGCTCGAGTAGGCTCCATTCGTTCTACACGTCCTAGCCATCTGAAACGTCCAATGCGAAGTTTTTTTTTTGACTAGTGGCATGCCGCTATCCACTTTGGATACTGTCCATGCCGTAGACTACGACTGGTTATGATCAGGGGATACGTGCCGAACTAGTAAGAGGTATTCTCCGTTTAATATTGTGTAATGCACAGACTTGATAATATTCTAGTCAGTCTGAACTTTTTAGTTTAGCTTTTCTCAGTTATGGAATCCGCCTATCTCCTTGAATTTTACGGTATCGCTGCTTTATTTGAACATACCACAACAAGACTTACAAAATTCCGCCACAAAATTCCTCTTTCAAGTATGTCTCGCATTTCCGTTTGTCATCAAATTTACATTCTAATAGTGCAAAGTAATTAAATTAAAAAACCAACCTCTTATCCTACCGTCTCTGACAATCATACATTCGCACTGGGCCTTTGAAAGTTAGGTCTCATTCCGCCTTAAACTATTCCCCACCCCACACAAAAGTATTCCTCAATTCATGCTCAATCAAGTGCCTTCCCATTCTACACCTCATTGAAATCTTCCCAGCACATTCTTTCAGTTTCCCACAATAACTCTGCCCAAACATACACAACGCCCCAACCCAATGGTAATCCCTGATTCAAAACGATGCCATTTTTCAAATTTAAATGCGAACCATATCACCTCAAGCGTAATGAAGTACCGGCACACGCACAAGGAATGACAAAGATCTCCCGAAAAATATGCTGATGTAATTTACATCTCTCCCCACCAGTCGGGTCTTCGCTTGGTCATTTCGAGAACAACCTTTCTCTACCTTCTTAAGGGCTCTCGTAAATTTACATCTTATGCCCTCTCCGGTGAGCCAATCTAGGCAATCAAAAATCCTCATAAAAGTCTTCAATAGGTATCGTCCCCAACACATACACGTATACAACAAGAAGATGAAGTGTCAATATGAGTAACACAGAACCCAAGACACACAATACACCTATCTTTAAAAACCAGAGAACAACTTGCTTGCCTGACCTACAAAACTCGCCTATAAATAAGTAAACGACTTAACCCCAAAGAGCATGTTAATCTCCACATCTCCTTTGTACGGCCAACCACCCACATCTACACACCCTGCCTTAACTATATCAGCCAAGGATGGTGGACAGTTTTATGGTTTTAATTTTCAACAGGACAATAAAGGCTTTATGTTGTCGTCCCTCCAGCAACATGTTCTACCTCCATACATGCACAGTTTCGCTGTCCAATATTTCATTCGAAACCCATTTTCCCGTTGTTGTTGGAGTTGAACACAAAAAAAAGTCTCTGAACTGAAAACACATTTCAGGCCTCGAGACCGATTTGATGGATTAAAAATGGGGAAACCATTTCATGACTCACTTCCATCTCCTTCGTCCGGTCTAGGGTGCATCTAATTTTTTTCTCGTTTCGTTATCGAGGTTGGAATTTTACGGTCCCCTCTAGGGGTTAGATATTTAAAAGCGGCCTCAAATTCGGCAAACTTTTTATTCGTGTATTTTGATTGAGATCGGCATCGGACGGAGTAAAACAATTTCTTGTGTCGACAATAAAATTTGAACCGCTCAAGATGGATTTGGTTGGACAAGCAGATTGTGCTAACCTTTCTTTTTTTTTTTGTTTTGATGCTGATTGATGGGTGGTGGTCAGTGGTTAAGTTGGTTGTAAATTTGTCGGGGTAAAAGGAATTTATCAACAGAAGGAGTGCAAGGGTTATATATGTCTTGGGTCATAGTCCATATGCCAGACTGGTTTGCTGTTAAATTTATCAAAAATGCAAAATCAATCTCAAATTGCCAGAAGGAATTTGCTACTATTACTCAGTTGCGGGTCTTGAGATTAGCATTTCTGCCTAAATCGATGACTTTGAAACGAAATGCTTTGGAATATTTTTAATAACAAGTGGGCACCATCGAGCTATCTTGCAGCTGTAGTAACTATTTCAAATGGGAGGCTTCAGTAAAAGTATTCCAGGAGTCTGGTATTTAATAATTTAATTTAATAAAACACGAAGTAGATGGGCCACCTGTCAACATTTTTAAAAACATCAAAGAGGGTTAAATATGTCTTCATAAATCGATTCACTCCAGAATTGTTACTCCAGCATACAAAAGTAGCGCGGTCTACAAGTGGTTGAGTATTTTTTTCCAAACGGTAAAGTAAGTGTTGATTTATAAGTCGAAATATAAAATTCGTATTTGGATCGAAATAACATAACAGGGACTTTGGAAGTCCTCTAAATCATTCTTAAAATAATAGTTCTAAACGGCAATGGCTATCGTAATTTAACGAAGAAATGAATGGTTTTTTGTAAAATTACTTCCTAAACAGGGATTCCTTTGGGATTAGAGTGTCTAATTCTGATTCTAAGTGAATTTTTTCAAAATCCCTATCAAATTAACTATTAGTGAACATTTAGTTCGTTTCAATCTACCGAATCCGTATCCGAACTGGAGCCAGTGAGATGTTTTTTTTTTTTTGTTCTGTTGATTACAATTTTTTGTTAAAAGAATATTTTGCCCTAATAGTAGCGTCGTTTTATTATATAGATAGATAATTCTGTCAGAATGGAAATATTTGTGATGAATTTTTCTCTTAATCTTATTTTCTTTATAAACTTTCCCTAATTTCTAGAAGCAAAAAAATGTTTTAACGTTTTAAGTAAAGCTTAAAAGGTAATATCTGAAAGAACAAACATTTTACAACAACCTGCTTGTTAGATGTGAAGATGGTGAAAATGCGATGTTTTTGCTTTCGAAATTTCCATAATTTCTTCGAATTTGCAAGTTGTATTCAGCTGTAGTTCTTTGAAACTATTTACGATGAAAGTCCTTAGATAGGATGAGCTACAAAAAGTTAATATAAGCGTGATGTAAGCATTTTTTTCATTATTGCTTTGATTTTAACTAACTTGTCCTTTTTCCTGAGATCAAAAAAGATTTAACTTATGTTTTAAGAAAACACATTAAATGCATCTTTACGAAGCACGCTTTTTTTAACAATCGGCCTATTAAAAGTGGAGTTCCGATATTGTTTTAATTCTAAATTTCATTCCTCTTTTCAAAAATTGATTTCCTTAGTCTTATAAGTTAAAAGTTGTTTAAAGCAACATGAAAATGCTACCCCACTGTGCGCATCGTTGAATTAACTATGTTAGTTATGTTATCCTGTAAGGCTTCAATCGTGTTCGGCTTGTGCACATAGACTAACGACTTTACAAGAAATAATCAAGAGGCATTAAATCGCATGATCACAGGGCCATTTCGAGAGATATGCTGCTCACCAAATTCATCCTTTAACATTTCCAGTGTTTCACGAGGTGTGTGTCATATGGCACCGTCTTGATGAAACCACATGTCAACCAAGTTCAACTCTGCCAACTGGGGCAAAAAAAAGTCGCGTATAATTGCTCGATATCGTTCGCCGTTGACGGTAACGTTTCTTCCACGGTCGTCTTTGAAGAAAAATTGACCGATGATGCCACCAATCCATTAACCACACCAAACTATCGTTTTTTCGGGATGCATCGGTAATTCTTATATGGCATGTGGGTGTTCATTACTCCAGATGCGACAGTTTTGCTCATTTACTTATCCGTTGAGCCAGAAATGAGCCTCATCGCTGACCACAATTTTTCGGTAAAACAGTGGATTTTCACATTTTTACACAGAGCACGAATTTTGATAATAAATTTCAATAATTTGCATTCGTTGCTCGTTTGTAAGTCTTTCAATGGTGATATGGCAGAGTATACTGAAAACCTTCCACTTTGACAGATGACGTTTGGACGCCATTACTAATCAGTGCTGCCAATCTGACAAACTTAACACCTATGGGACAGGGCATAAAAAGGAGTGCTCATTCTACCCCAACTGCAAATAATAAGTGATAAGCTTAAATCGACTTTTTGTAGTGTATTAGTTTGATTTGTTTTCATTTTTTAAGAAAGCTGTTAAAATCTGTTGGTCAACGGCAAGCCACGTGCATGCCTTTTTTACCTTTCCAAATTGATGGTATTTTCCATAATCTTAAATTTAGCACTTTTATCCGAAGAAATGCATCATTGGAGCAGATTTATTTTATCCGAGGTATAGGTGTAGACCCCTCCCGCCAATTTTTCTTCCTCCTCACCCAAGCATGATCTCATTCTTCACAGATTCTTGTCCGTAACTTGTTTTCTCCCAAATTCCAGGACAAATTTCGCGTGACCCCAATCTTTATCTCAATAAATAATCACCCTCATTTCATCGCAACCCACAAAAACCTTCTGTGTTAATACCCATTATATACCCCAAGTCCCCACATCCACCTCCTTTCAAATGCTATACCCACCTCTCTTCCGAAAGAAGTACGAACTAGGAAACTGCACTCGTTATCTACCTCTTAAATTCACCCGCTTCACTTGACTTTACCATCCGACAGTCGCCCATTCCCAACTTCCGTGGATGTACACCTTCTCTTCCTTTCTCCTTATTTATCAATAAAATTTATCCTCAAATAAACTAACTTATCCTTTCGCTCCGATGGCGTTTTCCATTTCCTTTGGCCGCCCGTGGAATCCGAATACGAATACGAAAACGAATCCGAATCCTGCTGTGTGCGCAAAGCAATAAATAAAAATTATACAATTGCAACGGCGGCAGCAATCACAGGATGCTTGGGATGCTCCTCGCTATAGGACTTGCTTCAAATAAAAAAAAAGGACTGTGATTCCCTTCCCCCCTTTCGATCATTGGAGCGCAATATTTGCAAAATTTCCTCTGATTTCTTTGTACTTACATTCATCTCTGTGTCGGAATGACTTCGCGTGCATCTGTTTGTATTTATGTTATCCTTGCAACTTACCGCCTCTCGAAGGAATGGCTTGGTTGGTGTGTCGATCAATATAAGGGAAATATAGCCCCACAAGATACGAGTATAGTGTAGGAACAAGGACTTGCTTATTACTGACATTGATCGGTGTACTCAAGGGGACGTTTAGTGGGTTCTTTACGTAGCTACGTGTTTTGTTACATGACAATTGGTTTCCGAGAATTCGTGCCAAACTTTCAACAACAAAACACGGTCACTCTTTGAAGCGACCACGGTCAGTTACTGATGTCCTTGCCATCGTACACAACAAAGGCGATTGCATTTTTTTTTTTTTGCAATAGTTTGATTATTGGAAGCATTTGCGGACAGTCGACGATATACTTGAGGATACTGGACAAAGTTGTCGTAAAATTTCTGCATCCTGAGTGAGACTTTCTGTCGATTTGTTTTTTGCAAACCCCCCAAGGGCTGAAATTGGAAAAGGTTGGCGTAAATTTTCAATAATTTCGTTCGAGTTGTGAAAAAAAACACCGCTTCACGAAGAAAGAAAAAACGAAAAACTTTTCTTTTTGGTTTTTTTTTTTTTGTTTTCTGTCCCGGGGACTTGTGCCCCATATCGACGTCAGATCGTCCTGGCAGCCAACGCGGACTACGTAAAAAGTAGAATAATGCAAAGTTTGAGCTTGCATAAAATTTTAACAATTTCCTCTTCAGTTGTTTTTCTCTGTGTGTTGTTGAGTTGTGTTGTCGAAATGCACTGCAGCAAACGAGCTGTTGCTGAATTATTATTTTCGCATTTTTTCTATTTTCGTCTTTTCGAAAGGATAAAGTAGTTGCGAGGACTTACTGGATGTACAGTATGACGTGGTTCATGGGCAGTGGAAGGGAGGCGATTCATGTCATTGGGATTTTTCTCGGTCTTTGTTGTGTATGAACAACCAGCTAAGCTAGCTTTCAAAATATTTTCAAGGATATTTGTGAAGCTTTGTGCAGTTTTGATGGTCGGTTTAATATTTTTTATTTGTCATTGTTGATTTGTACTGAACGTAATTTTGTATTTTAGACTTACGGGTCATTTATTTTTCATTGACAAACTTGCTGCGATGGGAATAGTTTCATAAATAGGAGAATAAATTAAGAAGGTCGCAGGTAGGTATTGACATTGACAACGTGTCACTAATGTCTTTTAATTCAGTGGTTAAAAATTCCAAAAGTAACAACATCTAAACGTTTTTTTTTTACTACTCCAAGAGTCCGACAAACCGTATAGGCATTTAAAATTGCTGGTCCCCATAACACCTAAACGTTTGAACTGCTCCGCAGCTTTAGAGACCCCCGCAAATATTCTGAATTAACTTCTAAAATGTCTGTTCGAAATCGGTTCGAAATAGCAGGTCCCATTTGTTGTGTCAAACATATGCCAATGAAGAAACTAAGGTGTGCCTTCAAAGGTGGTGGCGGGTATTTGATTTTCATTCTTCTAGGTCTTACTTACTTACTTAAGTGACTCTACAATCCTGAATGAACCGGGCCTCAACCTAAATGCTTCTCCATTTAGCTCGGTCCATAGCTAACTGCCTTCAGTTGCGCACTCAATGTTGGTTGTGGTCGGTTTCTACTTGTGCGCGCCACTTAAGCTGAGGTCTTCCTTTAGTGGCCGAGAATTGGAGACATTCGTTCTACATGTCCCAGCCATCTTAAAAGTCAAATGCGGAGTTATTGACTAGGAGCATGTCGCTTTACAGCTCGTATAGTTCTTGGTTGAATCTTCGTCTCCATAGCCCGTCAACGTAAGCTAAAGATTTTTTGAAGAATTTTCCTCTCAAATCGACCAAGGATTTCTTCATCCGCTTTTGAGACGGTCCATGCTTCAGCGCGGTAGATCTACTCTGGCATAAACAGGGTCTCATATAGGTCCGATCCCTCAATTTTTGCCTCTCCAGCTGCGACCTCTCTGATAAAGAGCACCTCGGTTTCCTCGGTTTGTTGCTCAGAATGCCAAAACCCTAAACAAAATGGCGTTAGCTTAATCCTGGTCGTACAGATTGTAATATTGTCTCGTCACTTGTAAACAATTTTACTGTCCTTTTAGGACCTGATTTTCATTCTATGAATTCAGATTTTTGTTTCAGTGTGGGATTACAACTGCATAATCCAGACTAGTTTGCCCTATCGAAAAGTGGGTCTTTCAAGTTCTCAAGTGCTTAATTTCATTACAGAAACCTTCTACAGAGCCTTCTTTGTGCACTTACTCCATCTCTTAAAATAACTTTTATTGAAACCCCCCCCTTGCAGCATGATTCCTAGGACCAAACTGCAACATCTCCCCGACAGACCTGTCACAGCCCCATTAAAAATTAAACTCTCTCCCAAAAAGTCCAAATATTTAAACAATAGCCCGAACAAATCCACCTTGAGTTGGGGCGGAAGAATTTTTAAGGATAACCCACTCGGAGTGAGCCAAAGGCGCCGGTGGTGGTTGGGGAGCGGTAGCACTTTTCTCCCTCGATGCGATTAAGTGAATTAAAAACTTTTCATTTAAACTCATCTCTTCCTCGACAACGAATAATAAATAGAAACGGGCTCTCTATGTGCTCCTTTAAGTAATCGAATAAATAGTTTCATTCTGCTGTTATTGTTGTTGTCCCCTGCTAGAGGGAAGAGTTTTTGTATATTCAAAACATGGATTAACCTAAGGACTCTTCTCATCTTTTTTATTTTTGAAGGCAAAGAAAAAAGAAACACGACGTCGACGCGGAAAAGTTTTCTTATAAAATGGAGTTTTGAATACTGCATCAGGACCTGTACCCAGCTTTAGAGTTATTTAACTTTTTAATGTTGTAGGTTGTATAGCTGTGTATCTATGGGAAGGTCTGTACGTGGAAAGGGATGGCATACTAAGAGACGGGTTTAAGCGATCTATATGTTTTTTTTTCGAAAAGGAGTAACAAAACTGTTGCCAGGACAACATCATCATCCCGTCGTTTGCCCTAAAATTCATGCTACGAAAAATGCATTAATGCAATCTGTGAAATTGTTTGTTACTTTTATGGGAAAACATATTTTAAGCGGGGTTATGCACGGGCTTTATTGAATGCGCTTTTATCGCTTAAGGTCGTAGCAAATGATGGCGATAATAATAATGACTATAACGATAGTGTCTATAAGACTGTGAAGGTGCGCGTGCTGCGCTCATAAAATGGAAAACATGAAAAAATATGAGTACCCAAAAAGGAACACGATGTATATAACGGAAGATAAATGGTTCAGTTCGATTAAGTAGCAACAAAATATAAACTTTTAATTGCCAAAAGGTATTTACCGTAGCTGTAGACAGATGTGGGAAGTCTGCTTTGACCATGAGTGTAGTGGGTGTAGTTATTTAAATGTTCGGTAGTTAGTTGGGTTGGATTTATAACTTTTAGTTCAGTTGAATTGTTTGCCCAGAGTAGTCAAAATGGTGACGGGTTTTTTCGTGTGTGTGTTTTTCCTGTAGAATTTACAATCCCTTATATTAGGTGGACTATTACCCAGTCTAAACTAGGGCAAACCAGAGTCTTAATTACTATGCTTCTCTAGTAAGCCCTCATAGTGACTTACTACCACCACTAGCCCACTAGCACACATCAATTTGTTACCAGTATTCTGCGTATTCGCGTCTCTTAGGAGAGATCGTCTGCTGCTGGTCAGATGCTGCACAGCGTTTGGCTCAGTTTCGAAGACGAAGACTGTCACACACACCGTGCTATATAATTTACCAAATTCGTAGGTTTTTTTTATTGAGTCTATGTCACAGAACAGCTTGTTAAACTTTGTCTCAGAGACCCCTAACGCAAACTGGATCAACTATTTTTAGAAGAACTCCGCCCTCGGAAGACCAAGGATTTGTTCATTCGCTTTTCCTATGTTCCGTACCTTATCCCCATTAAGCAGAATAATGATGAAATAGGTCTTCTGTAGGATCTTCTTCGTACTTCGAGAATAGCTTAATAAGCGATTTCGAGGGCACAGCGATTTGTTTTGCAAGTCCTTCACTTTGGGTCAAATACCAAAACTAGACAGGTTCCATGTTGGTCTCTCAAATCAAATGCAACATCTTAAATTGATAATTTCGACGCTTGGGTTTTTCCATGACCTCATCAGTTGTGGACTTTACTGGATTAAAACTGCAGTAGTCACGATATGGATGTGTTTTCATGCGTTCATATTATATTAAGGATCTTGTAGTCAATTTTTTTTAGCAGAGTTCTGCAATTGCCGTAGTTTGGAAGGCCTTTCTGCTTTATATCGGACAAAATATGATGACATTCCATCTTACAATCATTCTCATGTGTCAAGAACGATTTTTCCGAGAAAAAGCACACAGTTGATTGTAAGATCCAGGCTTTCATATTTAATATATGGCTAAGACTAACATAATGATTGCGGATACATTTTTTGTGCGTGGAGTATCCTAATCCGATCCGATCAAATCCTGTATGTGATGATACTTTCTTGTTATATCACTCACCTCTTGTGGAAGTAAGACAAACAGTCAAGAGTATACAACTGTCCTAAAAAGCTTCTCAAATTTGCCGTTCGGAATCGGCGTTGAAGTTTATGTTCCATTCTTTTTGACGTAAATATAACTTAAATATAACAGAAGAGTTCGAGAGACTCTCTTCGATAACTGCCTGTTCCATCAGTTTAAACGCATCCGCATATCTTTTCTCCATTTCACCATCACAAAGTAATCTAAACCTGCTACGCATTTTTTTAATTTCTGACATTAACGGGCTCAGTTGCGACGTGAACTACCGCGCAAATGGCCTGGTTTTGATTGCCTGCCGTTGCAACACCTAAATAATTTTTCACTGTCCCTCTCTCTTGATGATCTGACAAATTGTCCAGGTAGTATCAAATGTCAAGAAAGGCTTATCTCAACTAAGCCGTTCGAAGTCCCGCCGTTGTACAAGATATACACACGCTGAGGGAAATATCTACGTCCTGGGTACTAACAAGCATGTTGTACTAACAGTTTTTTTTTTTTTGACATTTGCGTATGCGCTTCCATTTTGCGAAGTTAATTTTGAAATAGTGTACCATCGACATGCATTTACATCCAAGCAACCTTTTAAGAGCGCAATAAATATCACAAAAAGACTGACTTTCTAAAGAAGTCCCTACGCCTCAAAGGCGTTTGTCACTTATTTCAGAAGAAGCTACCTCACCCAATAAATCATTCCTATCTTAGATGCACTATTTCACGACATTTCGCCCATCTCCATCTGTCTCAAAAAAAAAAAACCCGCATAAATAAATCTACAGCCGGGAATAATTCTGCCCCAAAACTATTTACATCTTGCATACAGAAGAACCAGAAGAAAAAAAAAATAAAAATTAACAAATCCCCAGCTCCGGAAGGGGGCTGCAAAAAAATAAAACCTCCTTCCGTAAATAATGTATAAATAAGGGTACAACTTCCCTCCAAAGGATATTTGTCCATTTATCCTTCAAATGATTTACCGGCTCATGCTACTGAACGAGGATAAAATGTACTCGCACTCGCTGTCTGCCGGGTGCGCTACTGCTTCATATGACCGGAATTGAAAAGGAGAAAGAAAATAATGCAAAGAAAAAAAAACAACAACAACGCCAAAACACAAGTTGAAAACAGGATGTAGGTGGAAGGTTGCGCATGCATCAGGATAACCTGAAATATACTACGCTACGAATTGGAGAAGTTCATTCGTTTGTTTGTTGGTTTGCTTTCCTCTTCTTCTGCTTCATAGTTTCTAATATTTTACTATTCCTCTAAGGATATGCACATATTTTCCACACATGTACTATGGAAAAAATAAGGATTATCCATATGGAAACATGGGAGTTCATTCAGAAAGAAAAAAAAAACTGAAGAGAAGGCGAAGAAATGAATGCATGTATGCAGTTTTCGGCGGGAAGTTGAGTACAGCGGTTGAGTTATGAACTCCGTGCTGGATGGTCATTTATTTTTTTTGCCGGTTATGTGTTGCGCAATAAAAAATATCTACCGCGGTCCTTGAGAGATGTGAAGGTGAAGGAGGCAAGGGAACTCCTATCGATTTTCGTTTAACAGATGCAAAGAGCAACTTTGAATTTATTAAAGTTTGTATGTGGAAGCTTAGTGTAGGAATTAGTTATTCCTATGAGCCTTATAAGCCTTTCTTTTTTAGCTTCATATACGTTGGACAAAGTATTAAGGAAATTTTTTAGGCACTCGGGGGTATGTGAAATATTATAAAATATATTCCACATACGCCAGAGTGTCTGGAAATAATTCCTAAATGGGTATTCACGGGATAGGAAGAGAAAGAAATCCTGTGTAGAAAAAGAGCCAGAGGGTGGGATTTATACAGCCTCAGATGTCCAATTTTGATGTTTCGATAAACTCCAATAAAGGTGAATATGAAAAGGCAAATAAAATACATTTTTGGCGCAACATGCTCGTTAGTAGGTACCCAGGGCCTTGATTTTGCTCACAACCATTCTTGTTTGTGTGTGTACTTCTTTCACGATGGCGGGACCTACTGTTTTATGCCGACTCCGAATCGTTATTATTAATCTAGTGAACCAGTCCTGACATTCATTGTTTGAAGATAATCCTTTTTCAAATATTGGCCTCAACTATGCCGTAGCTCGTCACAGCGAACGTTCCAAATTTAGTCTGAGCTGCCCTTTCCACAATCACCTTAGACTTTACGAAGCCCCAAATGAGAAAGTCTAACGTAGTTATATCGCATGATATTTTTGACCACTTCACTGGTTTAAAGCGTAAAATGAATTGTTCACCGCAGCAATCTCCCAATATTTCCATTGTTTCAAGGGTTGTATCAGAAGAAGTTTTGCCACCAGCCTCAGTTTTGAAGAAATACGGAGTGATAATTCCACTGGCCCATAAACCAATCTACCTACACTGTTGTTTTGAGGGGACGAAGTGCAGATCTTAAACATCTTCCGGTTGTTCTTTGGTCCATATACGGTAATTTTGCTTATCGACTTATCCATTCAGCCAGAAATGGGCTTCATCGCTGTACAAAATGTTTGTCGAAAACAGTGGATCTTCCGCAAGTAACTCAAGTGCCCATTTACTGAAGTTGCAAACGTTTGAGTGTAAGTCAAGGGTGTTTTTGTTTAGATGAATAGAACACCGAATTAAAATAAAACACAGGAAAATCGTTTTAATGTCAATAATTTTTTGCCATTTATGTTTAAATATGATTTCGGTCATGTGGCCGCCGCGGCTGGTTTATTCGAGCCGAGTCTAGAGGTCGAATTTTCAACCATTTTTCGAGCATTTGGGGCCGTATGTCCGCAATAACGCCACGAATATTGGCTTCAAAGTCCCCTAACGTTTCTGGTTTGTTGGCATAGACGAGCGACTTCACATATCCCCAAAAAAAAATAATCCAATAGTGTCAAATCACACGATCTTGATGGCCAGTTGACAGGTCCATTCCGCAAAATTATGCGCTCATCGATTGTTTCCTTCAAAAAATCGATTGTGACGTGCGCTGTTCGGCATGTAGCGCCGTCTTGTTGGAACCAAATCTTATCCACATTCATGCCATTTGCTTGTTGACGTAGCCATTCAACCAATAATCAGCCTCATCACTGAACAAAATTTTGCGATGAAAATCAGCATCGAGATCTTTTTCATTTTCGGCCCATACACCAAAATCACGATGCATTGCATGGTCCCGCGGCTTTTTATTCTTGCACAAGCCATGATCTTTGCGCTAAATCTTCTATAAAGTGGCGAATCGATTCATTCGGGTCCTCTTCAACACTTTGCTCTTCAGTGGCAATTGTTTCTTCGATGCGCAATGTTTGACGTCTCTGCGGATGCGTATTATCAAATAGAGTAAACGTAGTGCGAAAACGAATTGCTCTGATGGACGATTATGTCGACCATAAAATGGACGGAGCTTGCGGTAGCTTCGCGAACTGAACCATTATTTTCGAAATAAATTTGCACGATTTGCAAACGTTGTTCATTTGTCAAGCTGTTCATGACATTAGAGTTGCCCGTTTTGACCACAAAATGTTAGTTATATCTGAATTCGGAAAACCCACCTGTAAAAAAAACACCCGTTATATCCATGATGGAATGTCAATGAATACCGAATAAAAAGGGTTTGGGTGCGATTTGCCGTTTTTTGAATATCGATTTAAAAAGAGCGACCGCCATATTGTTGACTGTCAACATGTCGATTGGTAAAAATACCGACTGATCAAAAGTTTACGTTTTCAAAATCCATCCTAACCGTCCCAAACATCAAAAGACTACTCTGTCCAATGCCCTTAAAGTGTGCAATGCTCCATCACAATCTGTTAATTACGCAAGTAAGCAAGATTTCTCCACACAAAACCGGCTCTACACAACCACTAGAGTTGTTTTAATATTTCATCCTAATCCTTAATCCAAAAACCATACTCTTGACATGTGGCCTACCTATAGTGGGTATCCCTACCACCCCTCCCTCCCGTCTTCCTTTATATCGACGATCCCTCATTCCGCACCCTAAACCACAAAACTGTCATCCGCATTGTTTGCTATTAAACTTCCGCATAATGTTTGTACTAGTTCAAAATATGCTAACACACACACATAACACACTCGTTTACGCTCTGAAGGCATTTTCTTGCTCCAGGACAGTTTCATAAAACTTGTTTTATATGTTTGTGTGTGCACTTTTAAGAAGCACATCTTTGTCTCGTGTGTTGTTTTCGTCGTCTTTTAGTCCTTTTTTTCTAGTACTAGCTGTTGTTTGGATGATTCCCAACTGTGCATGCATGTATTGGAAAATTTGCCAAGCAAACATGCCTCTGATGAGAAATTTTATTTCTCCTCGGCTCGAGATGAAATTAGCTCAGAGTGTATTCCAAGGACTATCATCGCTTGCATGCATGCATGCATCTAGTAGTTTGTGATACACATCCTTTTTAGTTGATTAATGTTATCCTTCAGTGGAAAATAACTTTATAGTCCAATTTTGTTTAGTTTTTTTTTTTTTTTTAATTTTTCCTGGTGTTGGAGTAAAGAGAAAAGAATTTTTCATGTGCTTTTATGTGTGTGTGTGTTTGTGTTTTGGTTGTTAGGAAGCGAATGTCGAGGAATGTTTTTCGGAGATTTTTGTGCTAGCTTAAATATTTTCTTTAGGAGTAGGGAAATATGAATAACACCAACAACCAAGGGGGGTATGCTGGTTGGGATATATATTTTTTTAAGTCTTCCACTAGAGTACATTTATTGAGGTAATATTTTTGTTTAGGGTATACAGAGTAATATGGTTTGCTCTAGAATCCTGCGGTTGGTTTACAAAGACAGATGAAGAGAGGATCTTATTTTATTTTGGAAAACTTTTCGTTGAACAATTTCCTAAAGAAGAGGGAAATTTTTCTTTAGAGAGGCGAAGTTAAAGGTTTTGGGTCGTTGATACCTACTATGGGACAGGGTTGAGACTATGAAGCAAGGAGTATGTTATTGATCTTGAATGCATTTTTTATAACGAATCTTTCCTATTTACTTGTGAGTGAGGAAATGTTGTTATGTTTGTTCACAGATCAAGTGAAGGGATTTAAGACACAAGAAAAGCCAGTACTTATAAACAGGTGGCAGTACGCTCACGAGGTTGATATAGCTACTTTACATGAAAAAAGGGCTGGCATCCTGTAAACAGGATAAAAAAAACGCTAATTAGCTGTTCAATGACTTACACAACAGTTTTTCCCCATAAAAATACTCGCGCCAATATTGAAAGTTAGTCTCTGATCAGGAGGTTATAAGCATTTATTAACAAGGGGTTATAAATAGTATCCATGGTAGTCCAGTGTTTAGACGGTTTTGGACCTGAAACACCGTGCTCTACATCTATAAATCTATAAATCAGTTTGTGATACTTTTGCTTTGCCTTTCGCCTGCGGTCAATATAAAGGGTGGTTACATTTTAAGGGCCGATGTTGATTTTGAATAAAATACAAATTTTTTAGGAAATTATTGTCTTTTTTTATTATTATGATAATATTTCTATGGTTCAATTATGTATAGAACAAAATATCGGATGCTGGCTTTTCGACGTACACCTTTTCTTTCGAATACTTACTTACTTAAGTGGCGCTACAGTCCGGAATGAATTTTGGCCTCAACCAACATGCCTCTAAAATTAGCCCAGTCCTTAGTTTACTGCCTCCAGTTGCGCACTCCAACTTGGTTAAGGTCGGTTTATACTTGTGCGCGCCACTTAAGGCGAGGTCTTCCTCTACTGCGTCCAACGTCTGGCTTGGAATCGAAGACTCTGCGAGCCGGAGTATTGGTGTCCATTCGTTTTACATGTCGTAGCCATCTTAAACGTCCAATGCCAAGTTTTTTGACCAGGGGCATGTCGCTGTACAGCTCGTATAGTTCTTGGTTGGGACCGAAGAACTTTCCTCTCAAATCGACCAAGGATTTCTTCATCCGCTGGACTGGGATGATCAGGGTCTTATATAAGATCTCCTTAGTAGTTCGAGTGTGGGCTTTACTACTGAACTGCCTTCTTAGCCCGAAGAAACAGCGGTTGGCAAGAGTAATTCTTCAGAGTAATTCAGATTGAAGAAGTCACATGACAGCGCATCGCCTTGCCTAAATCCTTTTTTTGGTATCGGATGTGTCGGTGAGGTCGTTTCCGACCCTGATGGAGTAGCGAGAATTTTCCATCGTCATCCTACACAAACGGACCAGTTTGGGCGGTATACCAAAATTAGACATGGCTCTGTATAGTTCGTTTCTATAAATGCTGTCGTAAGCGGCTTTGAAATCGATGAATAGGTGGTGGGTGTCGGTTTGGACTTCTTGGTTTTTTCCAGGATCTGCCGAAGTGTGAAGATTTGATCGGTTGTGGACTTTGCTGGCCTAAAAGCACACTGATAAGGGCCGATCAGGTTGTTGGCAAACGGTTTTAGGCGTTCACATATTACGGCTGATAGAATTTTTTAGGCGATGTTGAGGAGACTTATGCCTCTGTAGTTGGCGCAGTTTAGAGGGTCTCCTTTTTTGTGGATCGGGCAAACGATGCTGAGGTTCGATTCTTCAGGCATACTTTCTTCCGACCAGATTCAGCTTGTGAGTTGGTGGATGTTACTTACCAAGTCATCTCCGCCGGCTTTATAAGGCTCGGCGGGAAGGTCGTCCTTTCCGGCAGTCTTATTAAGCTTCAGTTTAGATATTGCTATCTTACTTCACTCAGGTCGGGTGGTTGGCAGTTTTCGCTGTCGTTGCCAATATTGAATGGTTCGTTCTGCCTGACAGCGGAATGTTGTTCGTCATCGCCGTTTAACAGTCTGCAGAAGTGGTTCTTCCATATCCTCAGCATCGACTGTGTCTCAACTACGATATCTCCTTGTTCATCTCGGCAGGATTTTGTTCGAGCCTTGTATCCTTGGCTTTGACGTTTTACACTTTGGTAAAACTTGCGAACATCTTTCCTGGAGTGGCACCTCTCTATATCCTCGATCTATATCTTCTCTGCCTATAGAGCTCAACGGCAGCTCTCGTATTCACCTGCAGCTTAGCCTTGTAGGCCTCGTTCTTGGCTGCGAGCATATGTCGGCATTCCTTATCAACCCAGGGGTTTCTTTGTGGTGGACGCGAGAAACCTAGCACATCAGTTGCGGCTGATCTAATGGCTTGTTGGCATCGTTGCCATTGTTCTTCGAAATTCGATGCTGGTGGTATGGTGTTAATGGAGAGGTTAAGAGATACGCGTTGCGCGAAGGTCTTGGTGGTCTCTTGCGATTGCAGTCTTTCGACATTAAATTTTTTTTACAGTATTTCTGGATTGTTGTTGCGTGGTGGATATCCGCATTCCAACCTTGGCTGCAACAAGGTAGTGATGCGAGTTTATGTTAGCTGCTCGGAATGTTCGGACATCCAAAATACTGGATGCGTGCCTCTTGTCTATCACTGTGTGATCACTTTGATTGACCGTTCGTTGATCTGGAGACCACCATGTCCCCTTATGGATATCGAGGTGAGGAAACCGTGTACTGGCTATAGTGGCATTTCGTTCCGTAGCGAAGTCAATTAGCCTAAGTCCGTTACCAGACGTGTTGTAGTGTAGGCTACAAAACAAAAAATACGGTAATACTGCTTAAGATGTCTTCTTTTCCTACCTTTGCGTTAAAATCTCCCAGCACGGTTTTAACATCGTACTTCAGTAGTCGCTCATAGGTTTTGTCAAGGAGCTCATAGAAGCACTCCTTAGCTATATCATCTTTTTCCTCCGTTGGGGCGTGAGTGCATATAAGGCTAATCTTGGCGAATTTGGCCTTGATGCGGATCGTTACAATGCGTTCGCTAATGTCTTGGAAACATAAGACTTCTTGCCTAAGTCTGGCACTTATAACAAATCCGCATCCGAATAGTCCGAATATAGTGTTGCTGTTTTTCGACGTGTTATCAACTTCGCGCTTTCTTTCAAATAACCCCAAAGAATGAAGTCCAACGGTGTCAAATCACATGATCTTGGCGGCCAATTGACATCGCCACCACGTGAGATAACACGGCCATTGAATTTGTCGCGCAAAAGAGCCATCGTTTCGTTAGCTGTGTGGGAAGTGGCACCGTCCTGTTGAAACCACATATCGTCCACATCCATATCTTCCGCTTCGGGCCATAAAAAGTTCGTTATCATCTCACGATAGCGTACACCATTCACAGTAACTGCCTGACCGGGCTCATTTTGGGAAAAATACGGCCCGAGGATGCTACCAGCCCATAAACCGCAACAAACAGTAACTCTTTGTGGGTGCATTGGTTTTTCACCCAAATTCGGCACTTCTGCTTATTGACGAATCCACTGAGGTGAAAATGTGCTTCACCGCTGAAGATGACTTTTTTCGAAAATTGATCATCCACTATTTCCATTTTTTGCCACCATTCTGACCATTATTGACGACGCTTGAAATGGTCAAGAAGCTTTAATTCTTGAGTTAATTGCACCTTGTAAGCGTGTAAATGCAAATCTTTATGCATAATGTTCATCAACGACGAGCGTGAGATGTGCAATTGTTGGGCACGAGGACGAGCTGAGGTAGACTGCTCTTCATCCGCACTAGCGCGAACAGCAGCAATATTTTCTGCAGTGCGAGCTATACGAGCATGCGCTGGGGTTTTCACATCTCCTACAGACCCGGTTTGCTCAAATTGTTGCACGATTTGGACGGTTAAATTGACCGAAAAAATCACGAAGTGCACGATATGCATTTTGATTTGAACGCCCAATTTCATTTCATACACAACGCGTTGCTCGGTTGTGTATCTTTGCATGGTTCAAATTGAATTAGTCTGAGAAATATCAAATGAAATGCAGAAAAAAACTTGACGTTTAGCTTCTCTTGTTTGCTTCTCACACAAGTAGGCGGGAAACTAGGTTTGATGCGCTGAATGGCCCATTAATGTCAGGTGTTTAATTATTTTTCAAATCAATAAACCCCTGCATCCAAAATCTCCAAGCAGGGGCTTGAATTTTGGTCTTGCGAACCCGTGACATTCACATTCATTAAGCGGTAGTAAAATTCCTGAAACTATATTCATACACTTGTAGTCCTGCTATAATTTAAAGGGTCGATGTTGTTTTGTCGACATCTATAGAATCTGTTTTTTTATTCAAGCATTGATGCCGATTCACGCGTTCACGCGAAACAAAAACTTCGCAAAGTTTAGCTGTCCTATACTTTCTAAAAGGTGCAATGTTTTGAGTGCATATGGGCGTTGACCTCAAATTTATGTCCGATAAATGCTTTATAAATACATTGTGACCAGATCAAAAGCGGTGAGTGTCCATTGACATTCTACCCAGAGTTTAAGTAAGAATCCCATTTCAGAATCTTCTCCTTTAGTCATGTCAACCAACGAAGTTTTGAAACACCCTTGTGATATGGGTAGAAACAATTTACAGCATCCCTCCAGTTTATATCCAATCATACAAATCAAGTCCATGTCATTGAAGGACTAAATTGACATAGCATTAGCAACACAAACACCCAAAATAAGACTTAATCGATGCAACAACGACACACCATGCCATCGGCCATAAAACGTCCATCATCGATACCCCCAAAAATACTTAACAAATTGCTAAAAATCCATCTATACTATAAATCTAAAATACAGTGGGAAGTCACTAGAAAAAAAACTGTGACTCCTCGTTCGCTCACTTTGGCTAGCCTATACCACCCGTCGAATAAAATCGCCATCTATGCATTTAGTTTCATTCAACTGGCCAGCCTTGTTTTTGTGTTCCGGCTCAGCCGCGTTGTGTGCTCTATGTTTTCATTCTAAGGTTAGACCTCCGTTCATTTGTATAATGAATAGCCGGGTCTGTAAAAATTCAAATTGCTACTGCTTCGAACTCTACTCCCGTCCACATATGGGCTGGCATCCCTGAGGATGGCACGGCTATACTACGAAATTGCTTACTTAATCCGGCGCGCGGTGGTGTGGGAAGCAACCAACTAACAATGCCCAACATAAGTGCATTTATATTCATTGCCAGAACCTAGTCCTCCTGCATCGCTCTTACATACAAAAGGCGACATTTCTTTTTTGTTGATTATCCTTTTTGTCTTTTGCGTCCTTTCATTCGGGGAGGCAACTGTGGAATTGATGACAGTGTGGCTTGTTTGCAAGCGAATAACCCACCGCCATCACCCTCGTGGCCAAGGACAACATTGTGGAAGGGGGCCATAGACCAAATAAAATAACAAACCAAACCACTCTATAAGAAAATTCAGAAAAAAGGTCGAACCAACAAAAAAAGATCACATGTCACTAGGCCAGGACAGAAAAAAGAGAACAGAGTGACTTACATATGCATGCATACATCTGTATGTCTTCCACTCAAAGTTGATTTTTTTAAAGGAATATTTGTTTTATCCCATTTTTCGCGAGAAATTTCCTCGTTCATTTCTTTTTTTGGTGGTGGCGTGTTAGAGAGACGTGGTGGCGGCAAGCAACCAGGATACTCAACACACACAGGACACATACTGGACAGGATCATGTCGGATAGAAAATATATTGGGGATTTTACATTTTTTGTGCGCTCGTTGCTGGCATCTGCATTCGGGAGTCATAGTTTTGCTTCAGTATATTATTATTTCGTCCTGTGTGCTGCATTTTTGTCTGTAAATGTAGTTTTGGGGTGAACCATCGGATGACCGGACAGTTGCACATATATGTGTCCAATGGATAGTATCACTTTATCTCTGTGGTGGGATCATGTTGTATATACGTATATACTTTTTTTTTCATTCATGTCGACCATCCTTGTAACAAACAACGACGAGTCGTTTTGTGAAAAAGTTAAAATATAGGAAAATATGTGAACGTTTGCTCTTTGCGCTGTCAAAAAGGGGGGAGACAACTAAAATTAAAAAAAAAAAAAAACAGATTCAGTCAGAACGCAAAGTGATGGTGGCGTATCCTTTTTTTAGAATTTTGAGTCGAAATAGAAACTATTCCCAGAAAACTGCGCAAAAAGGACTCGGAGTGTCAGCACGGAATTGATTATACGAGGGTTTTACTATTGAAAATCAAATGACAGCCCGAAGAAGGGAACGAGTTTGTATGCAGAATAACGAATAAAGGAGTTTAAAAAAAGGTTTTGATTGGTGTGTGTGGAAGTGTTGCAATTGGCGACATATAGAAACTTTGATTGTAGTTTTGTGTGACAGGAAGCAGTCAGTCGTGGGGATTATATTTCACTAATTGAAAGCGATGGTGGTTTGCAATTGCAAACGCAAGGATATTCCCAAATGAGTCTTATGTCTTTAGAGGAGTGGGGTATAAACTTTGTTGATTTAAGACTGCCCTTTGCAAAGTTTTGACGTTATTTCACAATTTTTGTTTAAGCCGGTCTTATCTAAATGCTTATGAACATACTAGATTTGATATAGGTAAGATGTAGATTGTTTAGGACATGGTTTGGTTCAGTATCGAGACCTTAGTAGTTCAAACCATATCTGTCCGTCAATCCGCCGCTACAGTCCGGAATGAACATGGGCCTCAACCGTTTTACATATCCACGTGTCTGAACATAGTGTGCAGAACATTTTAAAAAAAATTGTTAGTATTCTTGAAATTAGAAAAGCAAAACGCACCGCTTGCATGTATTCGCGTTCGTCCATTTGTATGTCAGGATTCTGTATTCATGATTCTTAGCGCAACAAGCTCTTTAGAAAACCACCACTGTTTTTGATCTTACTACCATTTATGCGTGCTTTTGTACCACTTGTCCGGGACCTAGCGTTATCCGAACGCCTGAGCTCCTCCAGTGACCTAAATTGATGAAATGCCGAAACTTCATCATGTATCCGTAAGACATACCTGTTAAGTTGCGATGGTATCATCGGCATCCTATAAATATAAGCGCCTTGTTAATGGTGTCGGGGTGTAGCTCACGGATTGCTTGGATGGTATCGACCATAAGTCGTTTCCGGATTATTGGCATAACATCGGTCCTCCGGAGTTCCCACTTAAAAGACGGGTAAAATCGCAATTGACATAGCCAATATAGCTGATAACACGATATCGGAATTTGGTGCGCAAAAAATCGTTTGTGGCATGGACTCTGTGTCAATGCGCTCAATTCTGCACGAACCAGAGGTCATCCAACATCATGTCTTCAATTGCAGTAAATAAATTGGGTTAACATGGCTCTGTAAAGCCAACAATTGACTTAAAGGTTGTCCCATCCTAATTTTCGACTAAAATTGTCAAATGATGCCACCACTCAAAATCCGCAAAAAATTGTCACTCTTAAGTGTTTGCATCGGCTTCTCCACAATAACGTGGGGGTTCTTTCGAGTCCCAGACGCGCCAATTTTGTTTGTTAACGTATTCGCCGAAATGAAAATGCGCCTCGTTAGAAAACATGCATTTTCAACCAAAAACGTTCCCAAATCAAGCTGCTCTAAGCCCAAACTGCGAAGCGATAACGAAGCGGATCGTCGTGCGCATTCAGTTGCTGAGTCGATTGGACCTTGTAAGCGAATAATCCAAGATTGTTTTTATGGTGCATGGTATCTCCCACATCACATAAAGTCAGCGAACAAGTCCCACATCATCTCACTCCATATAAATTGAAACTCTAATTCTCTCAGCACACCAACAAACAAAAAAATCGTTTATTCACATCCTCATTGCATTTTCTAACCGACAAAAATAATTTGATTCCATAAAACATTTCCTTTTTTTTTTTATAAAACAAGATAAACTTTTACGAAAAAAAAGGAAACCTATTTTATTTGCTCACTACACACAGCCACACATCGCATTTTGGGAGTTGGTACAAACAGAAACACTAAAAGTACCTGAAATCATCATCATCATCATTGTCATGCAGAATTCCCAATGAGGATACAAAGCACCGGCAGCAGTAGCAGCAGCATCAGCACAAAACAGATAAAATGTACAAGAGAGAGTCCAAAAAGTTTCAAACACACACACCACCGAGACCACCCAGACCTTTCGAGCCATAAGCATTGTGTAACCCCCTTTCCCGGCGGGGGTGAGTAAAATGTTTACCAGATTAGGCCAAGCAAATGAAATGCAGATTAGTTTTCAACGAGTTTCAGTTTCCCATTGCACACATACACATTCCAAAAAAAAATAATAATAAATGAAATGAGAAAAAGGACACACAATGGCGAAGGAACAAAAAATAAACACTCCCTTCAAAAGGGTAAGAGAAAGATTAGTTTTACCTCAAATTTGCCATCCAAAGCAGCAACCAAAAAGCAGGTGAAATAGAGAGCAAGGTTTGTTAGGTCCTTTTTTTTTGTATTTTTTCTCATTGAGTGCATTAGTGAAACCAACTGAAGCAGGCTTCGGGTTGCCGCATTTATTTTGTTTTCTTGTAGTCAAACGATAAGGCGATTATCTTTAGGCTTCCCCGGACAGGAAGTATGGATTACAAGTTATGTTTGTCCTTTTGTAAATCCAGCTCTCGTTTTTGGTGTTTTTTTTTCGATTTTTAGGGCTTTTTGAAAGGGCTAAAGGCCGCGACTTGAGCGGTATAGTAGGCATGCAAAATTTATGAAGGGAGGTTTTAAGGGTTCAGTAGTTTATTTTCTATTTATATCGAAGGGTCTTTTGACATTTGATGACATTTTTAAATCTTTCGTTACTAAAAAATATCTGAGATAAACTGCTCATACAGGGCGTCAAACTTAGATTCTCCATTAATTTGTGTGAGCGAAGTTAAATGTTTGAATTTGTGACAGAGGTACCATGTCCCTCTTCTGGTGACGAGATCATCAACATCGATTGGGTATAAGAAATTGGGGAACCGATCGAGAATTTTAAATTGTGTGTAGGTTTTCGACTGATAAGCCATTTTGTAATGCTCCTTTGCAATAAACGCGGGCTCAAGTGGGGGATGTTTTTAAGAAGTTATCGAATATCAAGTTTTCCCTATCACATAAGGTCCATCGTAGGCGCTCTTAATGGTCCCCTGACTTTGTCGCCTCGAACAAATGCATGACTTGATCTTAAAGATCAGGAAATATTGTAGTTGTCCTAGTGATTAACAGGAATCACACACTCAGATGTCTTCAGCTATTTCATGTATTGGGATTCTATGGGAATTAATTGTGTGAAAGGATGAAAGAACTTACCGGGAGCTTTTGTTTATCTCCGAAGATCATCTCAGGTAACGTCCAAAAAGAATAAAAGACAGGAATTTCGGCAGTTTTTATTTGAGTAGCACTTTATAGATGTCTGAAATATCCTGTGATATCATTGAATCAATATGTTCGTCCAAGGATGATAAACAGTGATCTTTTAAAATGTAAGACTCAAGATGATACATCCTAGGTTTTTACATGCATGGTAAAGAATATCTTGGAACTAAACTATTATCGATCAATTCTCTTACCGTGGTTCGTGGTGCAATTCAACGTTTCTATCCACCTCGTTAAACTATAGACATTCTGGAAGATGTATCGATAATGCTCCCGATTTTCTTGTAACGGCTGATTATGGATCGTGTTAAGAAGTACACACGCACACATGAATGGTTGTGAGAAAAAAGCTAGACCGTGGGTACTAACGAGCCTGTTGCGCCATAAGTTTATTTATTTTGACTGATTATGGATAAACGGTCGATAACCTAAAAATTAGATCGATAATAGTCCCGATTTTCTTTTGAAGTTTGGTAGAGAGCCAATATTCAGATCTGAATGCGAAATCTCGAAGAATGTTTCAACTGCCCGAGATCGAAATGAATTGCGTACGAACAAGCGAATATATGTGCCGAAAGTGATATACCTTGGACCTGTTTTAGTTGGATCTGAGTGCATATTACAATTGATTGATAACAACAAATTTTCCTAACTAACTCTTTCATTAATTTGAATCCAGGTTTCCGCTAACTCCACACATAAGAACTGGAAAATCCTTAGAAAAAGTTTATCATGCCAACAGGTATTTCTCTGACATGTAATGGCCCTTGAGCTGTCAGCCAAAATAAATAAAAATTAAATCATATTTATTGCAAGGATTCATGTGGTATTGCTACAGATAAGGAGTACTCAATAAGAACTTTTGGGATTGTTGCTTGTTTTGGTGGCCAGAACTGGACTTGAGAAAATCTTTATAAAAAGTAAATCATGCAAGCATAATAGATTCCAATTGATGACTAGCATGAAACAAATTCCTCGACATGACGAAATGTTTGATATGGGACGAGGTTAATAATTTGATTGTGTTCCATAACATGTTTGTTGACACCCTGAAGAACAAGCAGGTAATAGCGAAACGAGGTCGTTCTTTCCAAGCGTTGTTTTAAAATTTTGTCAATATTTTTTTAGCTGAAACTCTCCAATAAGGATGATAGACCTGCGATTGAGACGGACTTTAGCAAATGATAAATGGGCACCCACCTTTAAAGTGAAGACAACAAGCAAATGTACAAAGTGATGACAGAATGTGAAATTTAAGACGAGCTTATCGACGAACTAACTGCCGCGCAAAAGGCCTCTGCAACACCTAAATGATTTTTCACTGACCCTCCCCTCGTGATGATCTGACAAATCATCCGATTTGTATCAATTGTCAAGAAAAGCTTATCCCAAATTCGCCGTTCGGAGTTGGCATAAAGCAGGAGGTCCCGCCATCATGCCAGAAGTACTCACGTACACACGAATGGTTGTGAGAAAGCTTGGCCCTGGGTACCAACAAGCCTGTCGCGCCAAAAATTTGTATTTTCTTATCGTCGGAAAAGTTGCAAAGCCTTAGCAATGGATCACAAGCTCAACACAACCACAAAGATTGAGGAAAGTTTGAAAGTCCTGAAACTGAATATGTACTTACTACCATAAGGGTCAATGTTTTATTATCGTTTGGAGACGAAGTTTTAGTACTGAATCCTCTTAGAGTTCAAGTTAGGTTTTTATGGCTCAATGGCCTTCAGCCATTGGCGACAGTAATGTTTTATTTGATTTGGCAGAATTAATATTGAACAGGAATGTGTCCCCACAGCGATTTTAAGTGATGCTATCAATCCTATTAGATTAAAGCATGGTGAATTTATGAATATTGCTCTCCTTAAGTGGATCATCCTTTTCGCTATCATTAGTACTCGGTAGATGAATAAGTGCAAAAATGTTGAAATCGCAAGAGTACATGTGGCATAATCGACCGGTTGGAACCAAATTACCCTCAGATTATTATAGTTGAACTTGCTATCCCGCAATCAAAGAAACTTCTAAAAGTATAAGGATGTGAAAGCCTTAATTGCTTCACTTCTATTTACAACTGAATGCATTTTCACATGACTGAAAACCCCTACCCATATTGCTTTTAAAACCGAAAACCCGTTTTGTGGCTTTTTAGGACAATAGACATCTAGGTCGCATTGTGTTCTCAAACTGTTAGCCTATTCTGCTGCCTCACCTTTTGCCCTCTTCCGGAATATATATTATTCATTTCCATTTGTCTAATGCAATCATATTTCTAAATAGTCGTCATAAATTCGTTTCATGTCCTTGTGTTCTAAATTCATGTGAACAAGCCCCCACCCATCCTCTTAACCATAACAATCACATCATCTCAAATTGCAATTACTCTCCCGGGAGAGCAAAATGTACTCCAATTACACAATTTCCCTTACAAAAAAATACGACCATAAACCAAAAACAGGATACAACACAAACGATGTTCAACTATAAATCAGAACCATATTGCACCCACAATCATACAAAATAGGTCCTTTTTTATTTTCTCCTTTCGTCAGGGCTCAACAGCCATCATCACGTTTTCAAGAAATACACATCGCTTGTGCCCACCACATACATATGTACCGACCGACTTGCATGGCGTTTGCTATCAGGACATTTTGTGTTGGAAACAAAAAAAAAACAAATAGAACATCGCATCTGTCTGTGCTTTTTTTTGTTCTTCCAAATTATTGTTAACCAAACCATTAAGTTCGGTGACATAACTTCTTATCCTTTTTATATCCTTTTGCTTATCTTTCAATGACCATCATTGCCATCTTTAGAGTCGTGTTTCGTTTTTGTTGTTGTTGGTGGCTCATTTTTATTGCACCTTATGCTGTATTGATGCGTGCTTGTTTTATTCGTGTATGTGACGAGCAGCACCAACAACCACACCAAAAGGACATCTTGAAAGATTTAACACCCAAAACGAAAGAAAAGACCGCAAACGTCTTATCTTTTTTGTTCCTCCCTTATATCGAGTTTTCCTATTTTCGGGTGAAGACAAATTCGTGGAGCGTAATAAAAATATCCTTTTTGACATTTACTGCGATGAGGGTCCACCGCTTAGACACGCATACAATGGGGGCGAAAAACAGGATATCCTTTTTTTTTTCTCAATCTTATTGTCCAATTGTGTGCGTTGTGCGTGTATCTCAACTGTCGGGTGTGGCGTATAATTTCGTTTCAGTTTTATCTGCTTTGTTAGAGAACAAATAAAGCGCGAATAATTCAGAAAGGAAGAGGATGAAAAAGATTCCCTAAGAAATTTATTCTATCCCAGCCTCGCTTCTGGGATAAGCAAAACAAAAAGATGTCAATGGGTGAAAGGTCAATGAAAGTTTAATTGAATCCTGGAGATAAGGTAATTGGGTCAGGAGTTAACTGGGGATTTGGTAAAGAGGATTTGAAAAATGTCTATTCAAGCTTAAGGGGCGGTACGCAAGTGGATTGGTGAGGGCAATCACGAAACAAAATTAGGTCATGGAACTGCTACTATGGTAAACAAGAAGGGAGATGTGTCAGTGGCTGGGGCTAATTAATTAAGGGTCAAGTGGTTAGATAAATTGGTCTTGTCAGTTTGACAGGCAGATTGTAAAAGTTTTTCAACAATTTATTTAGAAAATATGAATAGCATTGATAGGTAGTTTTAAACCACCACTAGCACATTTGGGGCGTTTTACCTAAATACACAGAGTTTTCTTTGAAGGAAATTAAAAGGTTTCAACCGCATATGAAGACATTAATGACCTTTAAGTTTGGTCTTAACGGAAATGTAAGACACGACCACTTTTCACATTACAGACTTTTTTAGTATTCGAAGAGTTCAAGCGCGTGCTAGAAGTAAGCTGATCGTCTCGATTTGCCTCTTCAATGGGCATTATACTACTTTTCGCAATGTTTTTGACCATTGATCTGCTTTTACATATCTATGTTGCAAGTGACAGATAAATAAAAGCTGTTGGGTAATATAACACTCTGCTATTAATGCTAGTGCGAACAATTTATGAATTTTAAGAAGGCTGGGTACAGTACAAAGGAAATCAATATTCAAATTGTTGTATTTAGGTTCCAGAAAAAAGATTTTGATCGATTCTATAGACATTGCTCCCCGATGTTGGAAGCCTTGAATGTGAACTCTGTCTCTTCAACTAAATTTGCTACAGCCTCTCACTCAGTGTTCAACTTCTTGGGAATGAAATTCGTAATCGGATTCTTTTGCTCAAAGAAAAAATTGAGTGATCACTGGAACTATTCGATTTCACTACGTTAGACCTCCACGTTTCATTTGGATGTTTTAACAATATGGTTCACCCCCAGCAATTGAAAATTTGAAGACAATAGAAGAATATACGGATAGGGGCCTAAGCTTTATTCGCATTCAAAGAAAACGATTGGTCGACGTCATTTTGACGATGTATTGCTTCAGGTTACTCTGGGTAATATTTGCAATTTCCCACACGACAATCTAACTTCAGTTTTATATAATTGGCAGACCTGTCACATTCACGGTTCTTTTTCAAAAGTGTCTCTGTTTTCTACAGTCTTCTCGACGATAGTTGTCTCTAAAATATGTCCTTGATGTTCAGAAGGAAGACTTTCAATTAAACCCGAAAGCAAAACATCACAATCTGTTGAATAACTTAAGAATAAAATTTGTACATATAAGGTGGATCATCGAAATTAGTTTAACCAGTCATCCACCAGCTCCATTGTTCTTTACAATCTTCCACTTCGGCCTCGTTTTCTTTAACCAGATAGTTTAAGTCGACTCACCCAGTAAACACGAGGGCGACAATTTGTAAATTAATAATTCGAAGGAACTGGACTGTGACGATCAGCTTTCAGTTCTTCTATTGTTGCTGAAAAAAGAGCCTGATGGGCAATACTTTGGCATGGAGAGATTCGTATATTATTCTTTGATCCAAAACCATTTCTCTATGTTTTTCGGTTGTACGCTTTTCTATCTACATTTGAAATTGATTTAAATACTCCTCTTGGCCACTGTCCCTATTTAACCCATGGCTAAATTAGGGCAATGGCTATGTTTTAATCGTATTTTCCGTAGATTAAATTTGCTGACAGGAATTTTTTACGGGTTAGGTTATCACTGGGTTTGATTCGTGGGAGCATCTGCTTTTGATTTAATGCCAATCGCTAAAGTATTCTACGATCTTGACATACACATATCCGTACCGTGACTATCATTCTGACGACGAATTATTCCACGCTGGCAGAACCACAGTGAGATTGTCTTTACTGCCTCTAAGAGTCAAGAACATATCAAAATTCCAGAGTCAGGTTTTTGGAAAAAAAATCTAACGATACAAACGTGTGCGATAAAACTGGTTGGAGACACACCCGTAGCGAACTCCACAGTATCGCTCAAACACAATTTGATTGTCTAGCTTTTTCCTTTATATCACTGTTATAACACTAATTGACAGTTCAGTTGTTCGAAGAGATAATGGACGTATTTTGTTGCAACTTGTTCTCCAAAATCGCTTTGTTTTCATTTTACGAAAATCCCTACTATTCATGTTGCATGTCAGCTTTTCGGATAAACACATGTTAAATCGACTGCAACCCCTAACTTTGCATGTTGGCTTACCAAATAACAACCCTCACCCCTCATAAACATTTAACTCCTCATCAAATCCGCATGTTCTACTTAAACTCTGGTAAAAGCTACTAGTTTCGGGAAACCCTGAAAATATACACCAACTAACCACTCGTACCACCTGCATCTGGGGACACCCTAAAAATGTTTGCCACGTAAACCTGTCAATTCCCATCAGCAAACCCTCACTAACTTTCAGCATAACCCCATAAACAGCCAGCATCCTTTCTGTCACCACTAGCTCTCTACACAAACACCACCACAGAAACCACTGCAAAACACAAAAATACACAAAAACATACCAGCACACACACCGACACAGCCATCAACAAACGCCACACAAAGAACAAGCGTAAATAAGCTCATTGCTGCAGCACTTTTGAGTGACTTCCCTTGGCGAGAAACTACACGAAAAGTCAACATTGAAGCCAAAAAGCATATACAAAGCCCCGCATTCCAGCACCATCAACACCCACCCACCCATCATCCAACGCCACCACCACGTCGTTGTCACCGAAAAATTACAAGTGCACACAAAGGAGACACAAGAACGTCGGCAAAAAAGGACTAAAGATTGTGGTGTTACTACCGTCAAGACCAGGTGCCTCCAAAGGCAAGAAGTCTTGCAAAATACGTCACAGACGGTGAATATGTAACCGGGAATTTTTAATCGTCTATAAGTTATGTGTAGGCTTTAGGTATGCCGCGGCGGCCCAGTGTGTGCAAAATTACCAGCCTCCCAAAGGGTTTCCTTTTTTTTCTGTAAAATTTTCCGACCGAAAAAACGAGGATTAACTTGAAATTTGTTCACCCTTTGGCAGGGTAACATAGCCATTAGGACTACTTCATGAACCGGTGAGGCATTTTTTCGCCCCTTTTCACATGTCACATAAAACGGTCCTCCAGATGCTGGTGCAAGGGACACCCTTTCCAGGAAGTTCCTTTTGTTTCACTTGTGTTTAGACAGCAGCTCTAGGAGTAGAGTTTCACCCTCGTTTTTTTCTGTCGACCCCTTTAAAGTTAAGAAGTTCTTCAGCAACTGCTGCTAAAGAGATGTGTGTCCTGATTGACATGTGTAACGCGTTTGTGTGTATGTGCCGCCATGAAAACTTCAAGTTAGTATAGTCACTGCTGAATTGGAATGCGAGTGGTTATGTACCGTAGCAGAGACCACAAGGTTGAGGTTGGAATAGGTCAGAACTATGGCCATGGGATTATTTATAATTTTGGTTTTCCCCGTCGTTTTCCTGTCTTGCACTCCAGAATGACATCGACTGAAAGGGACACGAAGCGACAGACAGAGCACTCTGTAGGTCAGTTGAATTGAAAAGAGCCCCTTAGGCGGCAGCACCGGGTCGTCATACAGTCCTGTTCTGGGTTCTTCTCTAGTAAACGACAATGATTCTCGAAACCCCCTGCCCTTAAGTCCGGACGGAGAATGGAGGGAAAAGTTTAAATTTTATTGGTATTGTTTTAACAAGCAAATTGAACGACGTTGGTCAGGACTTAATTGTAAGATGAAAGTTTCAGATGTGGTTCTGATGTCCTGTGTGCTTCTTCGGGAGGAAGGAGAATAGGAAGGGCAAACTTTTCACTTTTGCATGATGAGGTTATCTTGGTTTAGTTTCTTTAGAGAGAGAGCGAGAAAAAATTCCAAGCTAGCAATCAGTTCGAGTGGATTGCTGTAAGTGGTTTAAATGAATTCATATATGGTGGCTGGTTTTGGCTGGCATGGAGGTTAGGAGGATCGGGAGAATTGTCTTAATTTGTTTGGACATTGAAATGTCTGAGTGGGAATGAAATGCGGGGATGGGTTCTGAACTTGTTTTGAGTGCAAATTTAAATTTTGAAAATTCGAGTCAGGACATTGTTAATTTTTTTTTACGAAAATTTTGAAGTTAGTTTTTTTTCCATTTTTTTTTTTTAAGAAATTTACGTTTTGTGTAGACGAATTTCTACTAAACTTTAGTTGCCGCAATTCATTGCATTTTTATGGATCGGGCAAATTATGCTAACAAACAAACCCCACCAAACTGTTACTTTGTAAGGATGCCTTCTTGACAGTAGCTTGACTTGTTGACGTATTCTTTGAGGTAAAAGTGTGCCTTGTTAACGATGATTTTCTGTGTAAATAAAAAATCCACCGACGTTCATCCTTTTTTCACTCATTGAACGAAAGATTCTTAATAATCCGATCCTAATTGGTTATCACACGAATCGCCGAAGTATATTTAATTCTTATCTAAGTAGTTCCATTGAATCGCAAGTTTTTTTTTACAAACGAGTTTGCTTCCATGATGATGTGCCTAAGTGAGATTATCCTTCTGTTGATGGGTAATTAATTAGCTACAGGGGTATTCAAAATTCGGTTCATAAGTTCATAAGCGCGATAACTAGGTCGACTGAATCTGGGCTATACTTTCAGCAATGTTTACGATGAAACGAACGGATTCATGCATGACAATCACGATTGTACGCTCTGTGGTTTATTAAGTGGACAATTTTGTTAACGTCCATTTTCATAATAGACTTGTTAATGTGTTTGTCTCTCAACCCTAAATAAAGTCCGACACTTAAAAACGGAAAGTGTTTGACCTTATTCATATCAAAATGAGGTATTCTTAATAAAAACCCTTCAATACAATACAGTCGAGCTAGACAAATGAATTGCCAAAAAACAACTGATTCGAAACCTCTACTAATCGCCAAACTTAGGACTGGATGGTCAGGTTTGTGATGTGTATACGGTGTATGGAACTATTTTTTTGACAATTGAAAGTCATTTTCAAGTGTGCATAAATAAATACTAGATATAGGGCAACCTAATCCACGAATTGATATACAGCGATTGCGCAGAGAATTTTTTTCGGGGTTCAAGTTCAACACTTGAGCTTCTAAGTGTAGCAAATCAAATCCAGTCGAAAGTGAGCAATTGACAAATCCGATGGTTACCACTGGGATGTAAAATAACTCAATCAATGTAAAGTCAAAGTTGGGCATTATGTAACGTCCAGCACGCCCTTATAGTGCTTACATAAAACTGAGTTTTCGGCAAAAAGTTATCGAAAACCACTTGTGCTTTCAGACCGAACTTTGACCAGGTTTCTTTTGACATTTCAATCAGCTCTGCTGTGATGCCAGCTGCAAAATGTGTGTGTGAAATTATATTAATTGAATTAAATCCTCGGAGTTCGTCATTTTGGTGTGCCCATAGCTCCACCAGGTACTCCTCGTCTTTCACACACCAAATCTTCTTCAGAGCCACAGTCGAAATGAAATGAGAAATAGATTTGTTTTGACAGCTAGTTCGTCAGCTGTTTTGTGGGAAGTGAGGAACAAATGTCAATCGTATGAAAAGGTGTGTTCGTTCCAACAACCTGCAACGAGATGACGTCTGCGAAGTGTTTTCGAGACGGTTACGGCGTAACCTACTAGTTTTTGAAAACTGCAAATGTATGGGAAAACTCCGGTTTTCGATGTAGTTTTGAAGTATTTTTGCGAAAACTCAGTTTTTGGTTCGGTGTGAAATCTAATACTATCGTTCTACAATCAAAGTATAACAGTCATAGGAGAATTATTAAGTTCTTCCCTCCGATTCGGAATATGATTACAAAGCCACTTCTAAAAGCATTTCGCACACAAAAGTTATAGCGAAACCCCTTTCTAGTCTCTGTGTATACCCAATATATACTATGTATACGCCAACTACCCTCCAAGTACACCCCTTTAGACTGACAGCCACGAAATTCCTTTTAAGCCACATCACAACATCAAGCCAAACCGCAAAATCCCTCCTCACTACATCACCATAAATAACCTTCCATGTTCGACAGAATACCCTTCAATTGTTTGTCATCTTAAGGCTGATGTTAATCCCAAAATTAAACACTTCCACTTAAATTGAATAACAGCGAAAGAGATTAATCTAATCTCTTCTCCACTCTCTAGAGTACACGATGCTGCCTACAAAGAAAGGAAAAAAGTCCGACTCCCCTACTCCACATCCAAAGCCAACAGAATTATTCCAAATGTATTTACATCCTGATGGAAATGCCTAATAGAAATGAAAATAGAAATAGATACACCCTCTCAGTCCGCGGGTTCGAAAGCCAATAAAACTGGGTTTTAGCTCAGCGCAGGTCTTGTCCAGACCAAAAAACGCTGGTAAATTAAATTCCAAAAATATCAAGTAGAAAATAATTCAAAGTGTCCCGTTTTTTTTCGCGATCCGCAGCAGTCTTTAATAAAACCGGAATCATGTAACCACATAAGAAATGTGGGAGTCACCTGCTTTGTAATGCTCACTGTAAGCTGGATTAATACTCACTTCGGTCCCGACCAACAGGAGCACTCACACATACAACTGAAGAAGGCAGCAACGGAATACATTTTCAGTTCTGAAGGATATACTTACATCCCTTATATACAAAGTAGAATTTCGCTAGACCTTCTTATGAGAAGCCGGTTGCATTTCCAAAGAATTTGCAGGGATAAATAATAGTAATTAACAATGCGGCTGCTGGCTGGCGTGAAGGTAGAAGAGGCTCCTTCACCAAGTTGGTGGGGGACGACGATGCATAAGATGAGAAATCGCCTTTGGTTTCAAGAAGATTGAGAACATTGCAACACACGGAACGTGTTTTGCTTGTTGCACTGCACAACAAGTCTGGTGAATCCATTTCGTATAACTACACGACCAGAGCACCGACTGTGGAACGATGCTCGAATGCATTACTTTCCTGCAAGATGGATGGAATTTCTTGCAGGACAACTTGCTACTTGGTTGGAGATGGTTGAGGTTTTATTCCTTTAAAGTGTTTATTACACTCTCCGTTTCAAGGAGTTGGCTTTAAAGTTGTGGGACATTAACTTGAAGTTCTGACTTTTAGATGACCCATGTGGTGTTGTTTTACACTCTCTCTGTGTTTTGTAGGGAGCTAACAAAATGTCGTAACCAATTTGGGTATACATTGTTGTAAAATAGATGGTATTGCGAGCATAAAGGAAAGGAAATTCTATGAAGTCAGTTCGGGCATTTCAGCTGTATTTTAAAATGTCCCTGATTATATAGGACGTTTAAAATACCAGATTTTTATAATCAATGGGAAAATAAAGAAGAATATGCTTGATAGATAGCAATTCTATCATAAGCCTACACCAGATTTGCGACGTGTTTGAGATTATTTTCCTCGAGTAGATTTGCTTCACCATGATTTTCTTTTTATACCCTATCCCATAGGGGTATATTAGTTTTGATATATAGTGTGTAACGTAGAGAAATAATTTATCTAGATAAAGCTTAGACTATATGGATCGGCTCAGAATCGAAGAGTCGATTTAGCGATGTCTGTCCGTACGTCACCAGTTTTTGGGCCTTACATTTTGAGCTAGAATTATGAAATTTGGTACACGTGTTTGTTGTTGGTTCCAGCATAACAAATGTAAAAATGTTTGAAATCCCCCCACTATCACTCCCCCTCTTTATAAAAACCTAGTTTTAGGCCAAACCGTTAGAGATTTTGAAACAAATGTATCAACATCATATCTAGACAATCCCAATGTCTATTTTTCGCCTCTTTTTGGAGCGTAAAAAACGTTTTTCGGTAAAATTTTAAATATTTCGAAAAAAAATTTTGATGCGAAATCGACTATGGTAATATAATGATATTTTCTATATTTCATCGCCATTAAGCCGACATTTTGAGGTCATTTATTTAAAGGGTGGTATGGGATAGGGTACTAAACGATCTGAACAGCGGATTGTAGCCTTCTTATATGTTTTATTACATATCTCCCTATCCTTTCTCAAATACAAATTACATTGATAAAAATCGCTTTAGCATTTCCTGTTAACCCTATTTTTTTTAGAATTTTACGTTTCCAAAAACACATCTGAAAGGACATACAACGACCTAACAATTTTTTCATGTTTGATATATTAATACATTTATATCGCATGAGAAAATTACGTGCGCAAAAATTTTTGTCATTTCAAAAAACCGTCCGGAAAAATTCGGTGTGATTAAAAAAAATCAAAAAAAATTTATTTGTGTCCGAAAAATGTTATGAAAAATCTCGACCAAAAAAATTGGAAAAAGAAAAACCATCTGGAAGTCGCAGAAATTTATGTCTAAGCCAATCGTTGTTACAAATTTTGCTTTCACATATAATTCCATCAGAAAACATTTCATTCGTAGAATAAAATTATGTCCAAAATATTCCACCACAGTAAATAACCTGAAAAATATGCAGAAACATTGCATTACCAATCATTGGCGAAAAATAATTTGTTTTCTCAAGAATTCTGACAGAAAACCAACCAGCTGCAAAAACTGTGTCTAAAAAATACGATTCTGAAAAAAAAATTCTTTTCAATAATGTCATCAAAACAAATTGTTTAAAAATATTCTGCTTAAAAAAATGTTGTCCGAAAAATTCTAATAAAATAAATGTCTTCTGCAAAATATCCGAAAAATGTCGCCACAAATTCTAACTTCAAAAACATTTCGTCCTAAGAAAAGTTCGTTCGTGCTGAAAATTATCGAAAAACCACGTCTGGCAAATTTTATCAGAAGAAATTCCGTCTGATAAATATCACATAAAAAAAAGGTTTTCCGTATGATTTCGACTAGAAAATGTTTGTTCGGAAATATTCAGTTAGAGATAATTCTGTCCACAAAACTTTGTCAAAAAAATGTCGTCTGAAAAATATACGGACATTTTTGCGTCTAAAAATTATGTTGTTTCGCTCGGAAAACATCCGCCACAAAAAGATGCTGGACAAAAATATTTCCGTCCGGAATATATTCAGTCATATAAAATTCTGATAAAACAACTGTTTGTAAAATGTCTTTCCGAAAAAGTTATATTGCGAATAATAACGTTAAAATAATTTCTTTTGACAAAATTTTGCAATAAAAATACGTTCCTAATTTTCTTTTTGTGTACAAAAAACTCCTGAATAAATTGATTTCAAGCAAAGCTTTTTTTTTTAAATCTAGTTTGTGCAATAGCCAGTGGAAAATGAATTAAACAAAAATTCTTGTTATGCCAGATTCAACAAAGAGGTCATATGCAGAATTTCACCAATCTTCTTCTTCTTCTTCTGATGAAGGTCCTCAGTGCACCAGAACGCAGAATGCACCAGTGTTTTTGAGTTTTTTTTCTCGTTAATTACAACAACAAACAAAAATGTTTCGCAAATTAAGAGCATCCTTTTGAAATGCAATACCATTGAGGAATTGAACAAATACTATTAAATAAGTGGACCATTTGAAAACAGCATTCTTCCAATTCCCCATGAAAATAAAATGATATTTCAAATATTCGACCACTGTCGATGCCGTGCTCTAAATTTCAAAATTCCACTTGCGTTTGCCGGCTCAGTCATGGATGATAAAAAAAAAATCATCAAGGATATTTATTCCACTGATGTATTTCCCCCATTCCACCATATCACATTCGACACGTCAGAAGAATTCTGTGTTCATCTCTTTTTCGAATCCAATTAACCCGTTTGCAATCAAAATTTATTAAAAAAAAAAACTGGTCATTCAAATGTTTCTGGTTTTCTTTCGCTCTTTTCCAATTGGTAACGAGACAAAGTTCAAGGCCACGTTATGATGAAATATTCAAATACACACATCATTCAGTGCTCATTGCTAAAACAAGGCACGAAAGGAGAATACATTTCCCTATCTATATGTGTGTGTACATTTGTTTTTAAATTGACACAAAATTATTCCATGTACCGTACCCGATTGGGACTTAATTTAAATTTCCAATTTCCCCCCTGTGAATTGCAATTAAATGCAAGGTTAAATCTACACATGCTCTAAATATAGATACAAATTGAAACTATTAATAAAATTATGGATACCCCTTCAAGGACCTTTTCGATGCTATATGAGGAACACATCACATCCGTTAAAACATGTTATGGAGACAATTTCCATATTTTCTGTCGAGTACGACGACCTTTTCTTTCGCTATCCCCTTACGTGAGTTTATCGAATGGGAGAGGCTGGGCCGACATGTGACACCCTAAATCATTTTCAACACAAAAAAAAAAACACCGGTGTTACATACTACGTTTACATGCTAAAGTTCGTTACTATTATCGGTGACTCCGATTTTTCGGACTAGAGTAAAATATCTCTTTACTTGCACAACCATGCGCAGCAGGGACTTAGTTTTCTCTTTGGTTGTCCGAAAAGGAACTCTTTGACAGTGTTTTTCAGTCACTCGTTCGATGGGGCATTTTATTATTAATGAGGTACTTTTTATATTGACCCATAGGATGTGCGTTAGGTAGGAGGAGGAGGACCCCCCAAGATATGTCCTCATTGTCGGCACTGAACACGTTTTAATTAGTTTATGACGACACAGGCGAATTGCGTGATTCCAATTGAAAGTAGATCGGCAATCGCACCTTAAGAAGGTAAATATTTTGATTGGGCTGCAGGAAATGAGCGCTTTTTCGAATTTTGTTGCATGTTCTTAGGGACAGGGGTAATTCTATATGGTGGTACAGGAGGTAAAGTGGAAATCGCTGTAAATATGAATAATCCAATGGCTTAAGGAATAAAATTGTGACATACAATTTGAAGTATTGTATCGAGTGCTTAATTGAAGTTTAAGCGTTTTTGCATTCTCGTCTGTAGGCTGGTACAGGCCTTCATTTACTCGATTCTTAAATGCAGTCGACGTGTTTTTAACTTTGAAACGCACTTACCAGAATGACCTGGGAAACGATCCCTTTAGAGGTCACCCTTTAGAGGTGAGCGCGTTTGCGATTTCAATACGTTGTTGCCTACGTCGTTTTCATGGGAAGACTTTCATGAGTCTTCTTATCACCCGCCTCGCGCTTACAGATTGCCACTAAAACTCGAGGTTAGAGAGATAGAAATTTTATTTTCTGGTCATGTCCTAACAATATGTTAAGTCATCTCACTGCGGTTTGGCGTGTCGTCAGTGGCGGTTGACGACACTTAATGATGAGTTCATCTTGAGTTAACTCACTTAAGTGGATTAGTTGGCTCCGAATGCGTGAACCTATATTTAATGAGGTCATTTCTGAAACTAGGGTGCGGCCATTTCCATCAAAAGATCATAGCTTTGATAAATAAATACCACGTTACAGCCACCAAATGGTTTTGTCCGAATCTCAATCAGAATCCGAAAGTGAATTTGTACTCAATTAGCCCCTCACTGGTTTCATTCTGGATAATTGGGAGATCCAAAATGTCTCAAATTCAGAGTGAAGTGTGGCTGGCGAAAAGCTTGCAATCTTCATTCCTTACGGCGACACCTTTTGGTGATGTTTACAAAGCAAAAACACGTTTGTTACAAACTATAAATAAAAAAAAGGTTCTGAATGTAAGCCATTATCGACTCTAATAGGTTTGCATAAACCATTGTTAGCATACAAGGTCCAGGACGCACCAATTCGACATGGATCTGTTTAACTCGCCTCCGGTAAATAAATATATGTGCCGCCTTCCAATGACAACCATCTGCCAACGAGAACCACATATCCCAAGACACTATATCAAGACCAAACACAAAAAAAAAAACATACGAATCCATCAATTCCATTGCAAAACTCCCCCAAACGTACCCCCTTCCAACTCCCCACTCGCCCACCAGCGCACATCAAACAAATAACGACGACAAATTGAAAACAATTCCCATTTGTTACCCAAAGCCAATGTTTCCCTTTTGCCCATACACAGAGATATTTGCTGTTGACGTCGCCACCACCAACCGCAGCGGCACGTCCTGTACAATAAAAATTCCTGTCGAACAATTTCCCTTTGTCCGTGTCAACCCCACCTCTCCCAACTATATGACTTATATAACAAAGTAACATACACTCGGTTAGATCCCATTTATGTCATACACACTTCTTCAATTGGAAAAATATATCAAATCCTTGCTCCTGGGCACCTACCCTTCTCGTTTGTGTTCTCCCAAATACACACAAAACCACAAAAATATGAATCCGCATCAGAAGAGGAACAATCTTCTCTTGCTTGTTACAGAGTTTAACATAGGAAGGGACTTGCCACCGCAGTCGGGGTGATATCGAACTGGAAAATCGCTATGGGGGACAAAAATTGAAAGAAAATGCAACGCAATTCGTCAGGAGTATTATTATTACAGAACTTCAAGAACGAGGATATAAAGAAAAAGGATGCGAAAGGAACAAAAAGAAAAACCAACTCCCAAATGGAACCGGAAACATTGAAATCGTTAGAGGCGCATTCGTGTGCAGTTTTCTCCCTTCCTTTAATGCAACACGTCGACTACCCGGGTAATAACACGCTAACAAAGGACTCTGCGCCCGCACCGCATCCCAGGCGGAGGGAAAAAAGAAAATCCTTACAAATTGTAGTAATCGCGTAGCGCTCGGAATAGAAAACTATAATCATCTTATTCCTGCAGATGTTAACTTGGAAAAGATCACTCCAACAAACGAGTCAATCAATGTGTACGAACATGTGTATATATGTGTGTGTGTAAACGCAATTTCATCTCACTCACAAAGGAGTTGACTAGATATGCAAAAAAAAAAATCGAAATCCTCGAAAAGGAAATTCTCTCGTAAATTTAATTCGAGAATAAGGCGCAGCAGATTGAATGCGGAATGTTGCAAGGAATTCGACTTCCATCATCCAACTCTACCACAAATACACACTTGAGCTGGAAGCTTACACCCGCGCTGTAAAATCCGAAAACGCCATCTTAATGCACCTTAATCACCTGCGATGTTTGCACGGAGTCGACGACGTTTTATACCGACCAAGCGAAATAATGATGTCTCCCCCGCGTGCTGGCTCTGGATCCACCAAAATGTGGCATGAAAGAGCTGCTTGTGAGGAGTGATACGTCAGTGTAGCAGGAGCAGCAGCAAATGTGCTGCTACAATGCCATCGTGTTACATCGCTTGTGTCTATGTGGAATTGGATCTTCCTCTGGAGGAGGTGTATCGTAATGGAACAGGTACCGTTCGACGTAGATGTGTGTACATCAAGTGAAGTGTGCGCACCATGTGTGTATCCCATCCCAATAATTGTGCGGAAGTTGTGTGCAATTGCATACATGATACATGATGTGTGCATTTGAATGTCCTTCGGGATGAAACTGGACTTGGACTCTCTAAAGGAGTGTTGCAATCCTTTTCGAAACAAATCTCTAATTGGCATTTTAGGATTTTTGTGAACTCCAGTTTCTATTTTATGGTTCACTGAGATAAGGGACAATGATTGAAGGGACTTTTTGAGGATAAATGTGGTGCGAGGATAACGTATCTCTTGATTTAAATGAAGTGCTCTAATGAACCGAAATTCCATGCATTGGTGTCAGCCTGACAACGGAAGGCTGGGGAATGTGAAAATTGCATATAGGCAGCTCAAGAATCTTTATGTAATCACCAGCGATCAAGGTCCTTTTTTTATGATTTCATTAGAAGTTTGAATGACGAAGAAAAAGCAATGCTTCCTTAGATTCTGACGTGGTGTCGGTTTCAAGAATTAGTAGCGGATCCGAGGTAGACAAAGCCATTTACTTCGTCAGCGTTGTAGCTGTCGATGGTGACGTTCTGTCCAATTCTTCAATGTTAAGTTTCCATTTTAGTTGGTAGTATATATTTAGACTTATTTTCATTTTCTATTGAACCCATTTTTGACGTTGCCTTTTCTATTTTAGCAGCGGTAATATCTCGTTAAGTCCGACCAATGATGTCAATATCGTCGCCAAAGGCAGCTGTCTTTGATAAGATTGAGAATTTTTACAATCCATCGAAAAAATAACCCTGTTGTGGTATCGAATATTTCAATGATGTCACAATTTTCCATCGTTATCCTGCACAGACAGGCAAATTTGGGCGGTTTATCAAAATTAGTCATGGGGATGTAAAGTTCGTCTTTATTAATTCTGTCATATGCCCCTTTCAAATCGCTGAGGGGGTGAGGTATGGATTTGGACTTCTTGGCTTTTTTTTGGGATCTGCCAAATCTTGATGATTTGATCAGCTGAAGGTTTTCCTATCCGAAATGGAATAACAGGGGCCGTGGCAGGTTCTTGGTTGTTACTGTAAGCTATGTTAAGGTAATTGACCTAGGCGCATTTTTTTCTGTGGACAATACCAATGATGCATTTGTTTCGTTTTTCAGACATTGTTTCATTCTACCAACTTTTTGTTTGTTGCTCAGAAGATCTTGGACTGATTTCTAACTTTAGCGATACAAAACTGATTCGCGCTGGCCACCCTCTCGCAATGATCTGACAAATCGTTCGGCTAGCAAAATTGTCACGAAAATCTTAGCTCAGCTCAGCCATTCAGATTTGGCTTAGCACTAGAGGTGTCGACGTGCCGCCTTGAGAAAAAATAGCTCTTGTATCTGAAAGAACTTATTGCGTGAACAATTTGTTTTTGTAAATGTTTCCTATGAGTGGATTAATATGCTCCTTACGATGTCATCTGTCCTTGCTCTTTAAAACTTGGCAGGATGGTAGTTATTTCCGGCAGATTTGTTAAACTTACGTTAAGACATTCTGTTTGGGCCTTTTATTTCTGGCTTTGACGTATTACACTTTAATAAAACTTAGGAACATTTTACCTGGAGTGGCACCTCTCTATAACCAGTATTGAGCTCGTTTTTCTTCTTTTTGAAAAGCTGCATAGTGCTGGACGGTTTATTGCGATTGCAATCTTTTTATGTTAAAATTTCTCAAGTATCCTGGCAGGTTATCATCAGACAGTTAAATAAACATCTTCGTACACCCACTTTTCTTTTTAGCTGCTGCCACTTGATTGCGTTCTTTATTAAGTGGTTGCTTGTTAGAATCCGCTTCAAAAATTTCCGATGCTGCCTAGGGGATTAGGTTTCAAACCGAATACCAGCACATCCAAGGCTGAGTCGTAAAAGTAAAATTTAAGCGTAGGTAGATATTTAAAAATGCTTTTAATAATCATTATAGATATGTTCTATTTTGGGATCTGTGCACTTGTTTTGTTTTAAGACAAAGCGATTTGACATACTCGATGTCTTAGAAAAAATTCCAACAAAATGAATTCTAAAATAAGTATAGACTTACCAGATGGAGTTGTATACATAAACCGAATCACATGTCATAATGGCTGACGGAGTTTTTTTTATGGTTTTATGACACCTTTTAGATTACGTTGATTTAAAATGATCGAGAAACGACTGACCCAGCTAGGGGTAGTCGCTAATGACTCATGTTGGTAATAAACCACTTTATCTAATATTTTTCGATGGTACCTGTAAGCATATCTTTGCTTTCCGATGCTGCCTAGGGGATTAGGTTTCAAACCGAATACCAGCACATCCAAGGCTGAGTCGTAAAAGTAAAATTTAAGCGTAGGTAGATATTTAAAAATGCTTTTAATAATCATTATAGATATGTTCTATTTTGGGATCTGTGCACTTGTTTTGTTTTAAGACAAAGCGATTTGACATACTCGATGTCTTAGAAAAAATTCCAACAAAATGAATTCTAAAATAAGTATAGACTTACCAGATGGAGTTGTATACATAAACCGAATCACATGTCATAATGGCTGACTGTCATTCTTCGATATCATTATCATGGCTCATGTCCAAAACATAAAAACTAAAACACCAATCGACTGTTCGAATTTTATGAATTTTATTTCTCCAAGTATCTAAAATATAATTTGATTCTCCAATCCTTGGCATAGCTGATTCTCATCGTCGCAAATAACTTTTTCACTTCCAAGTGTGCCCGTTGATTTAATTTCTTGGAAAAGTAATCTCTATCTCACCATCATGATAAACCATAACCCAAGCAACAACAGGATGAACAAATTTCTTTCAACCTTGCAAATCATTTCAAAGAATCTTTCAGATACACCAACAGCAACAAATACATATGTATATAGATATATTATTTCATCTAAATGTATAAAGAACACAGACAAAGAAAATGAAAGATAAAAACAACAGAGTTGAACGAAATGAGAGAAGAAAATATAAAACAAAACAAAAAAAAATACAGCGGCGCATCCTTAAATATCCCAGATATCCATTTTCTACTCATTCAACAACGAACAAATAGAAAGAGATAAAAAAAACCGAAGTCATCTCCTACTTAACTAACGGGCACAGTGCACTGTTGGCAATCTTCCATTTCTGGCGTGAAATCCTCAATCTGAATTGTTGTCTCAAAGAAATTGTACTTAAGATGCACTGCAGTGGTTGCTTCCTGCAGGATTTTCTTTGGATTGGCACCAGGCACTAAAAATATACAAAAAAAAGAAAATTTAACACATTTATTTAAAAAAAAAATGCAAGTATAGTGCAAGGACAAAACTACAAAAGGACCTCAACTGCGAAAAAAAATCAGCCTCAGATAGCTTAATCAGTAAATAGAGAAGTATAGCAGCAAAGGAACGACGAAAATGACTCGGTTTGCTCACGTAATGACAAAAGCTGAATTGTATATATACAAGTAGTGTATGCAAGGACAATGCACATAGTACCGTAATCAAATAAAAACACCGAGGTATTTGTATTGAAAAAAAATTACGTTGAACGAGGGGATGCAGTCATTTGACGCGAATTTCATTTTCATTTCACGGGAGAATTGGGAAAAACGTTGTCTCATGTCCTTGCACGTGTTGTTCAATGGTGTATTTATATACTGGTGTGCCGTTTTCAAAAAGTCCAGCAGTTGGACGCTTGTTTAATTGGTATCGTGTCTCTGTCCGCTTATGGGTTCAGTAACTTAATTTTTTTAAGGACATCCAATAAAGCCGGGAAAAATGCAAGTTTGACAGAAAATTAAGAACGATTTACTGAGAAGTTTACATAAAGAATACGAAGTAGCAGAGTCATTTATTCAAAAGATACTACTTAAAGTGGATGTCCCTAGATCGTTTGCGAATGTTTTCTCAGGAAACTGAAAATATCCTACAAAGATTGTATGGAACCCATAGTTTTTAGTTTTACTATCCGTATGTAGAAAATAATAAGGCAAAGACGCTTAATAGAGGCTCCACAGGACAGAAGTAGTAGATACATTACTATCGCTAAGTATATTGCTTTCCTTTCACCTAACGATCAACCGACCCATTAAAGGTATCCGTCTGATATAAGTCAGCCTTCCATACTCTCTATATGAGAAGTTGCTTTCAGATTTCGACATCTGAAAGCATAAACTTTTCTGTTTTCTACAAGTATGTCTTTTTGGCGAAACATTCTCATTAGGACTTAGGGCCTAGCTTTTTCTCTTCTGCATGATACCGAGACCGAAGTCGAAGAATTGTGATAGGCTAAATTGTTGATTTGCTTGACAGTTGATACTATTGATGCTTCTCCTATGCTTGTTCAGAACATCGCGATATGAAGGCCAGTGAGAAATATTCATGAAGGCTTAATCGAAACCAAACCTTTCATTGCACTCACCATTGCTCCACATAAACCACCATTTATGGGTTCTACGGAGAATATGAATCAATCATGATCTTTATAAGCTGTATAGCGAGATAGAACTGGTCACCAATACTTCAGAATCTTCGATTTCTTTGCAGATGGTAGACGTAATAAAGAAATATATCGGCCTAAGTGGCGAGCATACGTTGAACCCATTCTCAATCAACCAATTGCTCAACTGAAATCAACTTACAGAGCGCCACTAAAGTAGGTAAGAAGTAAGCGATACATGACACAGCAGAACACCGGGACACTTTCCAGGCCGTATGTTACTTGCTCCTCTTTATACAAAAGCGAGGAAGTTATGGCAAAGATAATATATTTTGTGAATAAACCAGCAGTTGAGTCTAATGAGTCTGAGAGCTCTATAAGATATTCCAATTTTCCGTTTGTGTATCTTCAGGACTTATGAATATGGACTGTTTGACGTTCACATTATAAAAAACAAATAAATTGCTGACTTTACAACGATACCAATAAATTCGCCTCAAACTTTAGTTTGTTGCAACTATCCCTTCACCAAATATATAGATATTCACATCCACCTAAGGTTGGTTCTCAAACCCCAACAAAAACTCACACATTTCCTCATATAGTAACGCAAGTTTTATTATCGCTTCTTATATTAACAAACAAAAAAATCACCTCAATTTCTCTCAGTTTCGGTACTGTTATGTGTAAAGTATGGCATATCAAACAATTGATACTTTTTCGGCTGGGACTTGTCGAGCTCATACCAAATGCACCGTTTGTTGAGTATTCCTTCTTGATAGGTTGCACAGCTTATGATGGGATATGACTCAGCGAAACACTGCGCCATAGTTGAAAAGTAAACTCTTCCAATCAGACGCGACGCGATATCGCCCTGAGAACGCAAACAAGTGTAAAGCTTATTTTCACACTTGCAACTGAAACTGTAAGCAAAGTCCTTATTAACTAAAGAAATCCTTATTTTGTTTGTCCTCGAACTTACATGGGCAAGATGTTGTTGTTGGTAATGTTGTACACGGTGGCGCTTGGATCAATCACTTGGGGGAATAAATCAATTGGCGAAAGAGTTGGAATCGGAACACTGGTATCGGGAACCAAAGGAATGTCGGGAATGTTGTTAAGACAGTTGTAATGCTGTAGACAGCATTCATCTGGTTTTTCCAATATTCCCAAGCCACTCGCATCCTGGTGTTTGATACCACAGTATTTAGTTCCCGGGAAAGTGAGACCTATGTCCAGGATATCAATTGGACCGAGAACGTCGTCGAAAATGTTGGAATATTCAACAGAAGATGCCACCAGGAATAGGTTGGCTGCGATCAGCATTGAAATTCCCCAATATGAAGTCATCCTTTGGATTTTCGACAATTTTTTGAAATATTAGAGCGAGCTTGAAGTGAGTTGAACTTTGAATGAATTCCAAACCAATGGCATGTCGTATATAAAGGGGATTTGGTGATCCACTTTAAACCACGTAAAGATTAGATTTTTTTTTTAAATTTTGTTGCACTTGCGATACAATATCGATGGAAATTTACCACAAAATCGTTGTTTTGTAAACTGTTATTGGGCTGTGGTGGATTTGGAGTTTTTTTTATGGTTTTATGACACCTTTTAGATTACGTTGATTTCAAATGATCGAGAAACGACTGACCCAGCTAGGGGTAGTCGCTAATGACTCATGTTGGTAATAAATCACTTTATCTAATATTTTTCGATGGTACCTGTAAGCCATATCTTTGCTGCTGTTGCAATACTTGAGTAAGGGGAGAACAATTTTAAACAAGGCAACCAATTTTTCAACATGACTACGAAACGCGGTTTTTGAAGTTTTCAGGGAAACGATTATAGAAGGTTACCTTCTAAATTTGGACTGCATGGATTTTTAAACAAATCCAATGTGGTCATCCTTATGCTTAATCCTAGGTCGGGGTCAGTTTTACGAAATATCTGACTTCCCTTAAATTTAAAAAAAGGATGAAGAGACCATTTCGATGGTAGGTCATGAAGGATTTCATTCGATTAAGCATAAGTCTCAATAAGTTTTCGGTTTTTCAAAGTAAATAATAGATCGTGGATAGTTTAAAGCAAATTGGATGGAAAATAGAATTGAAAAAATTTTGTTTTGTTTTCTGAATGAGAGGTTATGAAAAATAAAATTTGTCTTTTAGTTAACATTAAATTAGTTTTCATTTGTGAAAATATAAGTGGAATCATTAAGAGTCGATTTTTGTTTGGTTTAATATGAAAAAATGCAGTTTCGTATTGTTGGATGGTATTTCTACTTTCAGGATCTAAACCTGTGACCATGCGCTTAGAATTCCAAGCCACTAACTACCCTTTCTTCAAAGTCGGATACAAATATCTCTAAACTTGAAATGAATCGTATTGAAGTCAATGACTTCTCAATGCTTGGCAAGTATGTAATCCCAGACCTTTATTAAAACTGATTGGCTCCCGAGTAGCGCAACCTGTCAATCCAATTTTTCAAGAATTGTTGATTGCTTATAGGTCTACCTAGTGTTTCAGACGGTATGCGCTTAAAGGGCTTTAAATCGTTTCTTGATTGCCCGCGAAACATCGATCTTTAGGGGCCCCTTTCAAAAAAGTTTAACGGGCTCAAATTGGGCAATAATCGCCAATGCGTTTATTATCTCGACTACCCAACTTAGCGCGCAAAGGAAAGATTATTTGCATCAAAATGCTGTTTTAAAAATGTTGGGACTTATTTCATTCTTACAACTGGTGATTTAATTAGACTGTCAAGTAAAATTCGAGATCCTTGTGAAAATTCCAAGTATGTGAACTGTTAAGTTTTGACATCGACGCCGAGTCGAATCTGTTTGTAGATTGAGTCGAACACTCGTCAAAAGCATTCAGCCAAATTTTCTCGATATTGACCGTGAGTGTTGTTCATGAAGAAGTTAGTCTCACGAAGTTTTTGCGCAAAACTATCTACTCGCGCCTGGTGCACGGCAGTTTTATAGAAACACATCGTATGACGAATTTCAGTCGAAATTTGCTTGTAATAAACACCCTGTTTGGGCTTTTGAAAAAAAATTGTAAATTTTCTCAACGTCGCTTAAGGGTAAAGCGATTCATTTCTTACTGAGAACTTACTGGCAGATCCAGTGTCAAAATATCATGACTCAAAAAGGAACTTGTATTTGATGGAAAACCTCTTAGAAAGTTTATAGCATAATCATCCGGTCAAATATTTTTTTCTGATTGATACACTCTTGAAAAAAAATAGACTAACCCATTCCTTTTTTAATTGTATTTTATTTATCTCCTTACAGATTATATACAAGAAGAAACGAATTGCAAATTTATATTTGGGTAAGTCAAAACATGGAAAACATTTTACGATCGAAAATATAAACATAAAGTGTCAACCTTTTAATATTGGCCTTCCCATTCCATTCTTATGATATCTGCAAAAAAAACCTGATTCATAAGTTTTTTGTGCTCGTTCCACCATGTGGTTTTCGGAATCCCCCATACAATGTTCGAAAAATTCATCCCGAAAGAGTAGTGTTGACGTTTTCTAATTTATTTATGACCATCAATAGTGAACTGCCTAATAAGCCTCTTTTAATGTTTACCGACACAATCTGACCTGCAATTCGTTCCATAACAAATGCCCATCCACAAACATCCAAAGATTAGAGAAAGCAATAAAACCGAAAATTCTCTTAACCCAAATGTCGGGGCTCTATAAATATTTCCCAATCAAACAGACCTAGTAATCTCCAGCAGCAACGTTTTATGACAGCTCAGTGTTATCGATAATGCAACTGTAACCGGCCTTGAAACTAAAATCTTGGCATTGATTTCATTCTTATCTGCCCGCATAACTAGGTCAATCCGTTGCCCTTAAAAAGGCATAAGCACTTATGCATCCAGCAAAAGCTTATCTCACATTTTACTCAGTTGCGACAAATCCATCCAACAATGAACACGGTTTTGGGTATTTTCATTCTCTTCACCGTTCACCTGCTCATGGTGACGGCGTTCCAAGAGGAAGCCATTTTCGAAGATGAGGATATTTACAGTAGGGCATTGCCTCCACTGCCGTACACTGGAATGACCGTTCCCGGCACCAAGTGGTGTGGTCCAGGCAACACCTCGTCGAGCTACGACGATCTGGGAAGGTATCGAGATACGGATATTTGCTGTCGGGCGCACGATCATTGCCCCGACGTTATTGAGCCTGGTACTGCCAAGCATAACCTCTTCAATCCTGACATGTTTCCAAGGTGAGATTTTAACTGTGCGGATTGCCAAAAACAACCTCCTAACGTGCTTATTTTTTGTTCTCTATGTGATCAGATTGTTGTGCGATTGCGAACAATCGTTTTTGAACTGCCTGCAGAATGTCAACGAATTCACGTCGAATACCGTGGGGCGGGCTTATTTCTCCGCAAGGAGTAGGTGTTTTAAAGAAACATACCCCGGCACTCAGTGTACAGAGTATCAGCAGGGAACATTTGGCAAACGATGCATTAAATACAATTTAGACACGAAGGCTGCCAAGGAGTGGCAGTACTTTGATATTCCATTCTATACGACGAAAAAATAAATTGATGATCATGTGATGCGATGTTTGGGAGTTTTGATTAAGAAAAGTGAATTTAAACTCTAAATGGCTACTCGGTATGGATGGAGTATTTTCTTAGGTAACGAATCAGGAGCATTGGGATTTTTTTTTTGCTAAATTGTTTCTCATGACTCTGCACATTCATTTATGTAGAACTTAAATTAGTGGAAGTACGTCTTCTGGAATTTTGTTAAATTTTGTGATGTATTTCGTTGTTCTTGTCGTTGTTCGAAGAACATAGTCCAAACTGAAACTACATGCGTTGTAGGTCTCTCCTCTTCTGAACATCTGCCGCTGTGGTAACTGTCAAGAGACAGTTCTTCTACTAGTCTTCGCTTTACCTAAGGTTGTGCATTTGAAGTAACGGAAGGATCGTCTATAAAGCAAATTGATCGTCTTAGGATGGAACGTATATACATGCTTCAGGGATACCGGTCACGCGAAGGAACAGTGCGTGTCGCATATCAAAACTCAAAGACTTTGTCGTAAACAGTCGCATAAAACCGACGTAGAATCCTCACATAGAAACATCTGGGTACAGTTCAAAGCCTTTAAAAAGATACAACATTCTCATATGGCTTAAGAACGTTGAAGAGTATTCCACTGAATTTATAGTCAGGCAGTTCTTTAGTCCGCCAAATCAGTGCAGTAAAATCCAAGCCAAATTCGTCGTATCTTATCGGCCAACAACTTGAGTAATACCTAATCCGATACCACATTCAGAGATTTTGATTTAGAAGGCAGCCAAGATGCGAATAGTATCTACCAATCTCAATGCTTTTTTGCACATGCTGAGATTGTTATGTACCGTAATGTCCCTCCACTCTGGTAAAACAGCGTTGCATGACCATTTCGCGATAGACTTTTATGGTGTTGCAACAAAACCGCCTCAAGAAAGGTCTTCAATGAAGAAAAATAAGTCATCTATTTTTCGATATTTTAGTAAAAATAGGGTTCTCCCAGTTGGAGCTTCGCTGTATAAAAGTAGGAAGTCTCTCAGTTGATGTGGGAATGAACAAAACCAAACGAAACCTCCTGTTTAATGCCGACTCTGAAAAGCAAATTTGCTTAAAAGTAGGCAATATCTCGCGAAACTCCAAATAATTGTATCACAGATGAGCCCTGAGCTCTTTAATGCATCAACCAATCATTGTTCTCGAATTAATTCTCTACAGCCGATCTTCATTAAATAGCCTTTTTATTACCTATGAACGCCTGTGTACCACAACTTTGGGTGATTAACTTCCATCGAAAGCCTTCAAGAGGTATTTTCTTTTCGGTCTCGCTCATGACTGCAAGTACACAAAGCATGTATACGTGTTCCACAAAACGTTTTATTTCCCTAGTGCCAATCCGCTGTCGATTTCCGCATAAATAATGGTCGATCGTAAACGCCTAACGACAGCCCACTATGCAGATGAAATGTCTGATTCAAACGAAACAAATTTACCGCGACCAAAAATCGTCTCAAACTTTCTCTTGATTACATTTTCATTTCAACAATTAAGCACAGTTAACTTTCTCCCAAATTCACGCCTACCAAACACCCACAAAATCCTCTGACAATTTATCTCATAACTTCGGTGACCCTCAACCGCAGAACAAGTGCGCACACTAAAAAAACACGGTTCAGGATCGCAAATCTTTTCCGTGTCGTAAATTCGCTGCTCATTTACGTTCCTACTTTTAGTATTGTCTCCACGCTATATCCTCAGCGTACACCCATACCGAACGAGAGTAATGCACACACAAATATATTAAAAGAGTGAGGACAATAAAAGGATTCGCAATAAAAACCCATCCAGGCTTGCAACGAAGAATAAATTTTATTCCTTGTCTGTGCTCCAAAGTGTAACTTTACAACTTTTCCCCAAACCAAGCGAGAAAAAATACGAGGATATAAGTCGCCATCACCACAGCGACGTTCCCAGGACATGCCTGCACCTCCACACACACCAACCACCCTTTTCTAAACGACAGCTCCCCATCGTAGTGGAACTTTATTATCGTTAATCTCCCTTCATTACCCCTCGCTCCTAAAACCGAGAACAATTCCAGCTAAACATTTGAAAGTCTAATGCTGCTACCAGGCCAAACCTAGCCATACCCCTCCCGCCCGGACATTAATTGGCAGAATTAAAAAGAAGCAAACAGTAAATTATCTTCGCAAACCCTAACAGAGGAAAACTTTGCATTTTATCATCCTCAACCAGAGTGTGCAGGGCTTTGTTTTATCTTGAGAATTTTTGATAATCAAGGTGGCAAGATGCAAAATATGAGCAGTCTCGTTCCCAGGAAACCCTATCCCAATCATCCCTGCTCTGCATCTCCGGCAATGGTTGCCAATTATTTAAAACCTCAAAATGCATTTCTCGAAGGTAAGGTAGTTTCGTAGCAGAATATTTTCAGCGAATCCTGTTACATAGCGCGTTTCGAATTATTACAGCGCCGACGATGACGAGGATGATGATGGTGATGCTCGGATAGACGTCGAGGTCAAATTATTATTACTTTCGTGCAGCAAAAGTGCTGCTCCTACTATCCCGGTTTAAGGGTTGTAACTAGCAACACTGAAAAGTTTGTGCGGCGCTCTTTGGTTGCATGGCTTAAGCAAAGTGTTCCGTTACTATTATCAGAATATTAAATTTTCCTTGGGACCACCTCCCAGTACACATGGAGCAAAGGTGTCTGCTTGGCAACAGCTACTGAACGAGTGTCACACACGCTTGCATTTAGTCATGTACCGTGTGGCAGACGATGACTTTGGCGCGTTGACTCTGGGAGTGTGTATGATGAGTCAAAGTGTCCCGGTAGGACTTGCAATTTTGCACATTTTTCTCCGTGGCCATAAAATTTGCGAATTTCGTTAGAGGGCGAACTTGAGTATGAAGTACTTAAAGCACTTGGCTGAAGTTAAGCAGTTTCTTGTGGAATTTGCGTCACAGACATTTAAGTTTTGCGGTGTCAGGGTGTGGGAAGAAGGTCATTGGTAATTTAAAGAAAACGGAAGCAATGAGTCTCTTACAAAAAATAGTAAATCGAAAAAGCAAGGCTGTGTAACTTGTGGAATTTCTGTCATTAACGGTACATTCAGGCTTTAAAAATAGCTTCTCCATATATTTGTTTAACGCCGACTCTGAACGGCAAATTTAGGAATCTTCTTATAGGTGAGACAGTGAAAAAAAGGTTAATACTGAGGTATTCGTTCGAGCATTCTATTTTCCGCAACCCATTATCTGAAAGAAGCTCAAATTGCATTCGAGACACATTCGGCGAAAGAATCGAGGAACATGGGAGAAAAAATATACAAAGATGTCCAAAATGTCATTTGCCACTGCAATGCCTATCACCGATGTGCGTTATATAGTGCTGGAGATATGTTATGAAAAATATCTTCGATTCTGATAAAATCGGAGAATTCCCCGCCCGTACGGATAGCTTCGTAAGGCCTGTAGTCTCATAGCCCCTTTTTAATGCTTTGCTTTTCAGATATCCCCACAAAAAGAAGTCCGGGGCAGTCAAATTAGGCGACCGTGAAGGCCAATTAACATCATCATTTCTGGAAATAACTTGTGGAAAGAGGTCTCGCAGTAATTCCATTGTAATCCTGGCTGTATGCGATGTGGCACCGTCTTGTTGATACCACATGTTAATCAAGCCCAAAGCATGCAGTTGCACACCAGACTGTAACTTTTAATGGATGCAAAGGAGACTGATTAATAATTTGAGGGTTTTCCATTGCCCAGAACCGACTATTCTGTTTATTCACATAGCCATTCAAATGAAAATGTCCCTCGTCACTCATTATGATTTTTTCATGAAAATCGGGGTTGTCATGGGCTAGCTGTATCGTCCTATTGGCATATGTACGGTCTTGTGGAAGAAGCTCTTGTTTCAACTGAATCTTAAATGGAAGTAAATCCTTGTGCAAAATAAATCCTTGTGCCAAAGTTGTTCTTTAAAGACCAAGCTCCTGAGCACGGCGTCGAATTGAGGCTGATGGATTGTTTTGAACACTTCCTTGAGCAGCAGTAATGTTTTCAGCCGATCTTGCAGTATGTTTTGGTCCATACTAGGGCCTATAACTATCACCTACAGACCCTCTTTCTTCGAAATCATTCACAACACGGTAAATAGTGCATTCTGTTGGCACGTTGTTTCTCCTAAAAATTTCTCGTAACTTTATAGTCGTTACAGTAATCGATGAGTGATTTTGATAAAATGTTTTAACGATTAAAACGCTTTGGTTTATTGAATATTTTTCCATAACAAATTTGCCCTGGTCCTTTGTGAAAGTTATTTTTTGTGGTGAATGAAGTTTCTTTGTAAAGGTTTTTTCCTCTTTGTCAGATTTTCTTCAAAACTCTCCATATTTTTATTTTAACTACTGTACTCTGGCAGTACCTAAAACTTGCCCAACAAACCCGATCGCCTCAGTACTTCATTCATTCATTCAACCTATTTGCACACTCGATATTCCTCTTCTGTTCATTTCAACCCCTTCTTGCCCAAGAACAATTTGAACAGTAAAATGTTGATTAGGCTATATCCACGAAAGTACATATTCTGATGAGATTCTAAATATAATATTGTTACTGCGTATACAAAAAAGCACAAACATTTGCTTTCGCAAATTCCTCCTTCCGAATAAACAAAATTGAACTTACCAACAGCCAAATGAGCAGATAGTGCAATTTTATTAATGCTCAGCGCCCATATCCTTAAGTTGTGTACTCGTTCCACACCCTCAATACCCGAAAATATTTCCATTACTTCAGCATAATGCAAATAGCTGGGTGTACCCTCCATTAGGACCTATTAGTCAAAGAAACAAACAAAAATGATTATAATGTCAGTCTGTATATCCCCATTCCCATACACATCCAAATACGCGACTTCACGTATCCAAACAAAAACAAAGACAATCTCACAAGGCTTACCAAAAGTGCGTCCTTCATAATGGTGAACGTTGTGCACAACACAATGATGGAGAACACAAACGTGCAAATTGGATCCGCAATAGCCCATTCCGGTTTGAAATAAATCACCAATGCGGCCAGAAACACACCGACACTCTGCAGGACATCCCCCAGAACATGAATGAATGCGGCGCGTACATTCATATTTTCGACTTCATTCACAGGCGACGAGACAACAGAGTCCTTTCGGCTTTCCATTCCATTGGAATTCTGATACGAGAAGATCTGTTTGTTTGTAGTCAGATTTGTTTCGGCAAGGATAAGACCGTTTTCGACGGTCTCCGTCGGCTGCTGAGGGCATGTGTTATTATTGCCCGCTGATGACAGTGGTGCAGTTGCTGTGATTGTATTTGCTGGCGCATTAATAGCACCAAGGACTGGTGCTGTTTTCTTTGTATTTTTGTCATGTTGACTTGCTCCGCCATGGGCATGACCATGACCAGCGTCAGCGCCAATGCTGCCGCCATGTGAATGTGAGTGTTGCAATTGAAAACCCATGCTGTAAAAAAATGTAGGAAATGAAAATGAAGTCCTTGTTGGTGGAATAACGTAATTAGATGGTAATGAAATTCATCAGCTCCGGGGGATAGGGCAGACAATGGGCAAATAGAGGGTATTATTCGACACAGAGGACACTCGGTATTTGATATGACTCCTTGTCAGTTTTTGTCCTTAACGATTGTTCAATTTTCTTTTCAATGGGTTTTTGATTTTGAAATGAGATATTGAAAAGGATTTAAAGGACCTGTAACTGGGGAATATGTCTGAATATAACAACTCGAAAGCGGGCTTTGTTTAAGTCGATATCGTGAAAGCAGACTCAGACTATGTAATGCAAATAGTTTCATATTTTGATGCCACGAAAATATTTGATGGATCAAACCCTTCATCACGACTGTTCAAATCCATTTCGGAAACACCAACAAAGATACTTTGCGGACATGTCCTGTTTGGAAATTTGTAGTTTGTTTTGATTAAAAAAAGGTTCATTTGAACCCATACTTTTAACTTTTGCTATTTGCATATGAATTTCGTAGTTAAATATTCTCGCCGTTTTCCTTATTTTTTTAATAATATAGGGTCTACCTTGTGTACTTTTCATACAAAATTTTCTGCAACAAGGCTGTGTTCAGGAACCCATATTCTAAAGACGTGCTTAAACTCGTTTTTGTTTAGTTAATCTTGAAGAATTTAGTACAGGTTACGCATTTGCCTACAAAACCAACGGCTTTGTGACCTACTTCTAAAATTTTTTTGACGCAAAATGGCTTTTTTCGACGAGGCCTTGCTATTTTTAGCTTTTTCTACTTGTACTTCATAGAGAAAATGCGAGACCTGTTTACAGTATGTATGCTTCATTTAAACAGCAGGGTAAAAGGTTCATCTTAGCCTTTTTAAAAGTTGTCTTAAAGAAAGGCCACCATTGATGTGCCGAATCGGTATCTTCACGATCCCACCACTCCACTACTGCTCCTCTGGGCCTTTGGCCTCCGTAAACTACAACCAAGTTAAGAAATTAACTTTTCGGAAGCCAAAGGCGAGTTTATTAATTCCAAAATGTTACGACATTTCCGTTCAATTCATTGTCATTCACCTTTCAGCAGTTGATTTATCAAAAGCTCTTAATTCCGGCCATAAACTTCACTCCTTCACATTTTAAGGACCAACTTGAAAAACAAATTTTGTTTGTATAAAACCTCTTCATATCTGCGGCTAATTAGACATGGTTCATTGAGTCATTTTATGTAGCCCCCTGTTTACCCTAATCGTTGCAACAGAAACTTCCCTCGTTAAACTGTGGTCGCTCTATAAAAAACAGTTTCTAAACCAACACAATCACCAGAAAAACTCGCCGTAAAAACACACACACACAGCTAAAAAGAGAACATCAAACAACATTTCGTCACACTAATTGTCGTTAACTTTACGAGCGCGTGCTTGCTCTTTTGTGTTCCCCTCGTCCACCACCCCACTGAGCTAGATATCCTCCAGGCGTAAATCCTTCATCTCTTCTCCGTTGTCCGTCCCCCTTCTTTTAATGAACAAAATAGAAATGTATTTTACGACTTGGTATCTCGTGACTTTGTTTCAGTAGACATCTTCTTGCACATCATCATCAACGTAACTCTCAACGTGCAGAACCATCGACGAAACAAGTCAATGCATCCTGATTCATTTTGGCTAGGTCCGTCTCCAGTAGCTCTTCCTATCCTACGAAGGACAGCTTATGGTATGTCTTGTGCTTTTATCGATTATCACCCCTGAATGATCTCCAATGGGACTGCTGGCGCTGGTACGATAGTGTGGTGGTGGTGGTGATGCTGGTGTCCTCCAGAGTTAGTTATCTTCTATCATAAGGATTCTATCTTCTTCTTTTTCGTTTGCCACTATGTTTCATTCTTTGGTTGCTTGTTCGCCGGTCATGTCCTGATTTAATTGACAACCAACATATATCACACGCTTTTAGCTTTTCCAACTGTTACTTGAACTACTGTTAGTTTGTGGTAGGTAGGTTCCTTCAGAATGATATTCGTACGAGTAGAGTTCTTATTGACGGTGGTGGTTATGCTTGACTTACCGGAGGGACCATCTCTCCTTTTTTTAGTGTTTTTTTTTGCTCTGCGACCGTCTGTGTACGCTGCAATATGAGATTTATTACCGAAAGGACATACAAGTCACACCAGCAAACATGTTCCACATCATGGCACTTGATTTGCACTACGTTGTGGGCTGGAGTGTGAAATTTGTATCCCTGTTCGGTTTGTGGACCATCGCTATGAGTTTGGGAATGATTTTTTTTCACTCCACCACTTTGAGGGAACAAATTAATGGATTGAACAGGAACCCCGCCTCCAAAACTGATCAATTTGAAATTTATAGCCAAACCCCTGCAGCAAGTGTTTTTTTTTTCGGCTCTTGCTTGCGAGTTTGTAAATCCCCTGAGGTTTTCATCACAACAAATCTTGTGTGAAAATCCTTGAGGACATTTTTATTTCCGCTCATATTGTTTTCTGCCGTCGCTTTACCTAATTCCAACAGACGAATTGTCTAAATGGTTCGAAGGATTCCCTATTGATAGTGGTATCGTTGAGAACTTTCGGAGTCTATCCTTTTGGGAGATGCGCTAGGATACATTTCTTGGGTGCAAACTTTCTTTGACACTTTTAGAGGGTATTACCCCTTGCCATTGATTAAGTATGCGGTTTGTTACTTTTTTACGAGTTTATCCATCCTCCACGCAACAGGAAGGATGAAAAAACTGAATCTATGTTGATGCAGCGAATGTAGTTGTAGTATGTAATACATCACTCAGGGCGTACAGCAGGTGTTGCTCTTGAGCTACAGTTTATGAAGATGAGTTTGTATAGTTTGTTTCTAGTTGATTGATTGAATGAAATTTAGTTGAGGAGCGGTAAAAGGATCGCTTTCGAATGGTTGGTGAAGTGGACATGCTAAACATTTTTACTGGGCATTCTATTGATTTTCCTTGCCATAGGCATGCAGTCAATAGGATACAACTTTGAAGGAGATATTGTAAGGACATCATTTAGGGATTGCAATTATTACAAAATCTCTAGAGGTTTGTTGAGAGCCTTCCAAAGTGGATTTGGCAAAAATATTGCTCATTCGTTATAGTGAATTCGAATTCTGAACTTTTCAAGGCCAATTTCCCTAGGGAGGGGAAAACAACTTCTATAGAAAGTTTAAAGGACACTTCTACGAGGATATTGAGTTTTAGTAGGAATGGTATCTATCGAAGATATTCTTTGTAGTGGCTTGCAAGTGGATTTCGCAAAATGTTACTCATACGCCAAGGTGAACCAATATTTGGGATTACTGGAGTTTTGTAATCGATAGTTGATAGTTTTATGGGAACTTTAAGAACATTCAAGGTAGTTGACGATATTTTGTTATATCTTTCAATAGAAAAATTGTAAATATATATTTTTGCCACAAAGAATGGCTAACATCTGTGTCGAAATTAATTTTTCATCATAATCGCTGACGCATTCTTCCATAAAAAAGTAGTTACAAGTATTCCGCGATCTTCCCTTACATTCGCAAATATCAATGCAAAACCGACAGTTGCCGCCATTTGCAAATGGTATAGAACTTTTCGATTGGGTTACCCTTTGTGACAAATTTACAGTTCTAAGCATAAGTGACAGGATTATAAGCCAAAGAAAGCATTTTTTGGAGAATCATGATCCTTGTTTGAATATTTTTTGTTGTTATCTGCTTACATTATTTGGCTGGTTTCTGCAACCTCTTTAAAACCCTAACAGAATGCATTCCAATCGAATAACATATTTTGCCAACAGTCAATAACAATTGTCTCCATCCCTACCCACTGGAATTCCCACAACAAATTCCATAGGGTACATAGTGGATAATAAAAAAAACCCATCCCTAACCTCATATCACCTAAACCAAACAAAGATAAAAAAAACCAACCCTTCTGTCCGACTGTCACATGATGAAGCTCTCAAATGTTTACTTTGCTGAATCCACTATTCCACATTCATGCCACCACTTGGGACGATAAAAACATCCCCTTCTCGCTTGCTGTCTAAAAATATTTCACCACACTCCCGTAGATCTCCTAACTATCCAACAGAATAAAAAAAAACTCGCGGTTTTTTGTCCTCTCCAAACCTCTTTCCACTAACAAATAAAAGAGGTGCTCACATAGGCACTCATCACGTATATCAAACAGAGTGCTGCATTGGCCGAACACAAAAAATCAACAGAACCGGAAACCATCGACAAAAAATGGCTGATGACGCGAATTTCCCTGTGCTGTCTCTTTTTTCAATTTTCGTGCAAGGTTTTTGTATAAAAACGATAGAGTATGTGGAGAGATTTACATAGGATACTAGTGCAGAGGTTTTCTATGTTTTCGTTCTTTTTTTTCAGAAGCTTTGGATACGTGTTAGGATTTTGAATGAGGTGGTTAGCAACGCTCTTAGCGTCGGCTTAAATTTGGTGTAAAAACGTGCTGTAGGTACTTACATAAGGTTAACCAAAATGGCAAGTGCTGAGGTGATGAGCATTATTTTGGCATCGACTTCGAACTCGCCAATTATGAGACGTTGAACGGCTAGCCACACGAGAATGGCGGTGATCACCCAAATCATAACGACTGAGGCTAGGGCGCCTATAACTTCGGCACGGTACCAACCAAAGGACATTCTGAAAAGAAAAAAAAATTGATAAGCTGTGGAGATATATGCTAGAAGATGAGTGCTGAAAAAATGGTTTAAATTGGCAGGCACGTACGACTAACGAATGGTTCATAGAAATTCCATTTTAAAAAAAGTTTTCTAACGGCAGTTGATTTGTTAGTTAGTTATTTTTAGGCCCTTTAAGCTTGTATCACCCTCTGTAGTTGATTTAAATAATAAACTTCTTAACTTTCATTATCCTTGGGAAGAGGAGATTCTTGACGCTCAGAAACTTCAAGCTCACAAAGGCCTATTCAAATACCTGGGAATATCTTAAAGAGAAGATGTTAAGTAAAAGGACAAATGAAACGGATATACGATTACGTATATAACGTTGGAGATGATGATGTCAGATGTTTATTGCTTGTTTATTAGTGTATCTAAGTCTTTTGAAAGGCCGTTCTGTAGTTTGCTTGTAGCAAAATGGGTTTAGGTATTATTTTGTTCGTATTGTTGTTAGTTGGACCTGTGCGACTAAAGCTCTTGAATACGCTGCTTGTGGAGACTAGTTATCGGGACAAGACTACCGACCAGTTACATCTATCGTTTTGTTGGGTTGACAACCTTTTACGGAAGTTCAGAAAAATTGTCATGAATTCGAAAATCAGATTGGACCGTTTCGTTTATTCTAAAAGAGCTACTTCACAAATACAAATGACCCTCTGTTGTAATTTATAGACCACGCTAAGGTCATAAAGACACGTTTCCTCGGCAAATTCGAATTGATGACGACAATATTACCAACTACCTGAATGCAAAGCAAACTCCCCACTGTAGAATTCAAAATTAAAGCTGGCATTTGAAAACGTCTATCGATTGACTGAAGAAGAACATATTTTTTGCCATCTCGATACTTATAGAAACGCTTTCAAATCCACGGCATTAGTTGGCTGTAAGACTGTTAAGACTGCAAATTTATTCTTTCCAACATCTCTAACTTCAACACAGTTTTGATTGTCCTTTACTTTAATGTCTAACTAAGATTTGTAGAATGGTGATGTCAAGATGACGGATCGCTTGAGACCCAACAATGATGAAGCTTAAGGAAAACAGCGCAATAAAGGTTAAAGAAAAGCTCTAGATGCATCATGAAATGGAAAACAATAGGAATATCGCGGGGACTGTATTTGACAGGGAAGATGGTAAAGACTGTCGAGTATTTTACGCCAACCATTTAATATACTTCATCTTCTAACTGTAGATTATTTTTGGGCAAGAGCGGTATGACGAAAGGCTGATTTATAAGATTTAAGATTTATAAGTATTTTTGCAGAGCAGATCTTTCTTTTTATTTTTCGTTTTATATTCACAGATGCAAATCATTCATGCGAACAAAAGCCAATGCAGGACATTGTCGAAAAAAGTAAGAAGAAGACTCATCACAAAAGTTTATAAGCCACAAGTCAACATACACCAAGATATATGGTTCCAGAAGTTTAAAATCTAGAGCCACATATAAGTATTGACGTGTTAATTTCACTTAGTATTACTTACTGGGAAAACCAAACGGTCAAACCTAATTCGACGGAAAATAAATTAAGTTCTGCACGTCTTCGATATTTTAAATTTTTTTAGATTCGCTTCTCAGTGGTGTAGTGGATTGAGCCTTGACCTGCTGTCCAGATGCAGGGTTCGACTACTCACCTTGTAAAAACGAATTTTTCATTGACGATCCTCTAGCAGTTGTTTGACAATTCATTCGAGTAATTCGTTAAGATAAAGTTTGTCGGAACTTAACCATTCAAAGTCGGCATGAAGTTGTAGGTCCTCTCATTCTTTTAAAGAAAACGAAGCTAGGCCTTGGACTCTGATGAGCCACCCCCAAGGATCGTTTATATAAAACTTAACTGCATTGTTTGGAATTTCTTCCACCTCGTCATAATGCGCGCTTAATTTCCCGTATTTGAAATAACAATCGACTGCAGCTCTCGTTTCATTCATAGCCCCCACCCAGCTATCGTGTGGCCTGAAACTGAGAAATTTTTTTTTTTTTTGTTATCCTTCGCATGCAATATGCGAATTAAATCTAAAGCACAAACACAAAGCGGGATGGAACTGTGATTCCGAAACGAATGTGGTAACATTATTTTTAAAATTGTAATCAACTTCCCTTACCCCTTCTCGTAAACAGATATCCACCCAGATCAGTGCTGGGGGATAGTTCCTTCCCACACACATGCTTGAAAATTCAATTTTTATTCGAGATTTTTCAGTTTAAGGGTCGTGTGTGTAGCCTTTCCTGGCCTAGCGTGGCATGCTTTCGTTGCATTCGTTGAACTGTTGCATAATCTCTCGGTAATGGTAAACCGCGAACGGCAGTGTGTACGCCCAGGGGTTGAAACACCGGGAGGGCAGAGATATATATGTTTTCAACTTCATTTGCGTTTCGTTCGGTTTGTTGTGCCAAAGTGGTACGAAGTGGTTACTTGATATCACCAAAAAACGTTCCACTACTATAACGCAAACAGACAAACAAACACGATGCTCGCACACGCCCACATAAGTAAATTACTCTATTAAATTGGAAAATAGGAGAAAATTCATTTTGGATTCCGGTTCGAAACTGTTATTACATTTTCTTTCTGCTCGAATGACTGGCACTGCCTATCTATGGTGCGGTGAGGTCTAATGCCGTTGTGTGTTTTACTATAGAACCGGGCCGAGTAGCAAGAGGCCAATAGGTGTTGGATAGGATACTAAACTGCCGGCAAGAGGATACTTGCTAGGATGTGTGAAAGTGTTTGGGGGAAGAATTTGTTTGTTTGCTAGAACTTTTCCGAAAATCAATTGGAGTTTAATGTCAGGTAATTAGTAAGTTTTTGTTGATTTGTTTTCAGAGGAAATAGAGTTTTAATGTTCTATTGGGGCAAAGGTTGGACGTGCTGAATGATGTTGTTCTGGTGGATTTGTTGTTTTTCTGTTTTTTTCTTTTGTTTTTTTTTTGCGGAAAGACACCTATAGTGTGAATGTTTGCTTTAGATGAGGAAGTTGGAAAAAACTACTCTCATGGCTTAATGTGCTCCCTATTTTATTTAGGGAAAATAGATTTTACCATTAGCGGTACATGGTAGCCACCTTAGGGCGAATAAATCTGAAAGCAATGATAAGAACTTGTTTTAAATTAATTTGAGGAAACTAAAATTGGCTCTTCGAGCTGGGTACATTTTTATTTTTTATATAAATTTTATCTAAAAGCTGCAAATAGTCGACTGCAGCGCTTCAAAATTATCTCTCTTGGCAGTTATTGTTGTCATGTAAGTCAAACCTGATCTCTATACTCGGTCGACTTTTAGTCAGTAATGATCATTCAAGCGCCAGCTTCATTAAAAGCCATTCTTCCCATTCTATAGTTATTCGCACCTGATCATTCTACATCGCACGACTTTATCATCCATCTTCCCGGATCTTTACATTTTCGTCACTTTCCTCCTGACCTACGCACCGCCACACACGATCTTTTTTACTTACTTACTTAAGTGTCGCCACAGTCCGGAATGAACCTGGCCCTCAACCAATATGCCTCTCCAATTAGCCCGGTCCTTAGCTAACTGCATCCAGTTGCGCATTCCAAGTTGGTTGAAGTCGGTTTCTACTTGTGCGCGCCACTTAAGGCGAGGTCTTGCTCTACTGCGTCCGACGTCTGGCTGGGATTCGAAGACTGCGAGCCGGAGTTTTTTTTTGACCAGGGGCATGTCGCTGTACTGCTCGTATAGTTCTTGGTTGAATCTTCGTCTCCATACCCCGTCAAAGCAGACTGGACCGAAGATGTTTCGAAGAATTTTCCTCCCAAATCGGGATTTTTTCATCCGCTTTTGAGACGGTCCATGCTTCAGCGCTAATCGGGGCTTATCTATATAATCTCCTCACAAGTTTGAGTTAGGGCTTGACTACTGAATTGTCTTCTTAGCCCCAAAAAACAGCGGTTGGCAAGAGTAATTCTTCGTTTTATTTCTGACGAGTTGTTGTTGTCAGAGTTAATAGCGGAGCCAAGAAAGACAAAATCCCGTACTACCTCAAAGCTATATCTGTCAGTGGTGAAGTTCTGTCCAATTCGTCGATGTTGTGTGTCCTTTCGTGTTAACAGCTATTCTTTGTCTTGCCCTCATTTACTGCTAAACCCATTTTTGTCGCTTCCTTCTCTATACTAGCAAACGTGGCTATGACATCACGTTGGGTTCTACCAATGATGTCAATATCGTCGGCGTATGCTAGTAGTTGTACAGATTTTTGGAAGTTTTGCACAATCCTCTTAAGAATCAAATTGAAGAAGTCACATGACAGCCATCGCCTTGCCTAAATCCTTTTTTGGTATCGAATATGTCGGTGAGGTCGTTTCCGACCCTGATGGAGCAACAAGAATTGTCCATCGTCATCCAACACAAACGGACGAGTTTGGGCGGTATACCAAAACAAGACATGGCTCTGTATAGTTCGTCTCGGCTTTGAAATCGATGAATATCTGGTGGGTGTCGATTTGGACTTATTGGGTTTTTTTCCAGGATCTGCTGATGGATAAACCGATGCCTCCTAAACACACAAAGAAGTGGGTGCTGGTGTGTTCTCCGACAGGATTATTCTCAACGCTTTAGCATCGACGTCAAGTTTATTTCACGAACAAATCTGCTCCAATGAAATGTCATTTTCACATGAATTCATATTCGACTCAGTTCGCAGTGATTCACATCCTTTGAACTACATGTGCGTGTATAATAAGCGCTACGATTGATTCCCACATATGCATTTCCTTGTAAAAGTCATTTCCATGTAATAAGCTGGCTCCTTCTTGCGTGTGTAAAATTCCTCCAACTCTCACACTCTCTGTATTCCAAAATAAATAACCCCAAGCCATTTAAAACACTCTTGTCCTTTTGAAGTTTTAATTTTGTTTGGGATACGACAAAAAGTCGGAATTTCCACTTCCATTTTCGACATCAGGTGCGCACTCATGGTCATGTTGATGTCCTTACAGGGGCCAGGGCCTCTGCTTTTATTGTTCTTTGGTTGGTCACCCTTGTGAAACTGGGTTTCTTCGATAAGCATTTATATTTCATGTGAGGCAAACTATTTTCGTAACGCGAGCACACAGGACACACCATGTTATTGGTTTTCATTTTTTAGTAGAGAAAAGGGACTTCACATGCAAGTTATACATTTGTAACGTATGACATACAAAAAACACAAACGAAGAACTAGAAGAATGCAGAAGGAAACATTCGTTGGTCTTTCTCCTTATGGATTGGTTTTTATTGGATAAACTTTGGCGCATGTTGCTGGTATGTTTGTACTGGCCCCAAGGAGATCCAGGAACCTAGGGGTAGCTGTTTTAGAAATAGGATTTACCAGGTTAAAGTTAAGGAGGTTTAAGTTTTCTCGAAAGACGATTGGAAAAGGGAACAAGAGTGCTAGCAGAAAACTTCTGTTGTATGACAACTTCTGTCAATAGTTTTTAATTTAAATGATGCTAGGGGATGTTCTTTGTATCTAAATATATTAAAAATTACTCAAGGGTAGGTCTCACAGTTGAGGATATGTAAAGGGAGCAAAAGTTGTTGGCAGAAGAATTTTCATTTAAATTAACGAGATTTTAAAGGTTTGGAATTGACAAATAGTTGATATCTTGGAACTGAGAAAAGACAAAACAGATAAGCTGGGAATCGAAGGCTTTTAAAGTAAACAGATTTATTTATTATTAATATTAATTTATCTGGGACATTTAAAACAACAAAAAGTCGGATACTTCCGGATACAAAATAAGGCTGTATCTAATATTCAATGAGTTGTTTTAAAGGCGAGTAAAAGCACGTGTCTGGTAACGAATAAGAAATTTACAAAATAAATTAACGGTCTCCTTTGAGACTGTCGTTAGATAAATGGAGTTAGATAAATGGAGATAGAATGAACAGACAAAGGTCAAACCTAAGCAATAACAAACGAATAGGGCATTCTGATAGTTCTGAAGAAATGCCAAATTTTGACGTGGGTTATAGTTTCGTTTATATTTAAGGTGTTTGAGATACAAAAAAAAACACGTTTGAAAAATGATTGAAAAGCTTCAATAAAGGCACTTTGGAATTAATTTATGTTTCAGAAACGTCAAGGTATAAAAAAAGAACCATACACTGGCGTGACTAGGCTTGAACAATATCTGTTTAAATCTGTACCATCATATTTATGATAAGCTAACTTGGAATGCACCAAGGGTAAAAGCAATTATCAGCTCATCTCAATAAAATTGCTCCGCTTGAGAATATGTTTCTGGCAATTGGAATAGACGCCTCTATCTGTAAATGACAGAAGAGCCAACTGCTCTTTAGTTTCTACAGTAACTTGATGGTAAGTTCAAGGAGAAGCCAAAGTGTTACTATTTTGTGGCGCTCATGTGTCCCTATGCTGATAAGCAACAGGAAATAAAGTAGCGATCTATAATTAAAAGTTCATGTCTTATATGTCTAATCCCAAATTTTTAATTTTTTCATAAGATACTAGGATACTATACCGTTGTCTCCGGACCAAGGACAGTGATTTCAGATTTTGTATTTTTTGTACAGTTCACCTAAATTTTACACACATCCTCCCATTTCTGACACAAATGTATTGTGGCTTGATTGTAAGAATCTGAAATATTTTTAGGTTTCATAACACACGTCTTTCAATCCCACAACTATAATTCCGAATTACTGGGGCGCATCTGGGTTCGATTTCCAATCGTGGAAACACCAATTATTATTATTTGTATTGGCCCTCCTCTTCCAATGTGTTGATAGGTCATTCTGATAGTATCAATTGTTAGTAATGACCATTGTTACAACGGCCGAATACTCGAACTGGCCAAACAATTTTAAAATGTCTAATTTTTTATATGACCGGGTTTCAATATATTAAACGTATATTCCCCCTAAACTTGAGTGCAGCACCTACATTTGTTCAGATCCAGCAAAAACATTATTGCACCTCCTGAAGAGGATTCAAAAGCGTGCGATTGAACTGATATGACACAATCTAAGCGAACATTCGCTCTACAAAACATGTTCATGTAAAATAAGCCACCTTCCTTCATTCTCTTCAAGAATTCAACCGCAATATTTGTGGTGTCAGCACTCATGATTTCTAATCAATACACCTTAAAGTTTTTCTTTGGACGTATTAGGGAATATTCATTCGATCCTCAATCGGAAATTACAAATGTCGAAAGCTTTACTGAGTTCTGTTTATATCTCCTTTTCAATTCATAATATGTTTCCTCACAGATTTTAAAACGAACGTCTTTCGGTATTTTATCTTTTGTCGACCTAATTTCCCTTAATCGCCTGAAAATCGTTCTGAAATTCTAGCAACCCTAGCGATGTATTCGTACGGAAGAACATTTTTTTTACCGAGGTAGAAATGATCGTTTCGAACAGATCTTTCGACCAAATGTTACTCATATGATCACTCATTTGCGTTGACAATATTTAACAGCTAACTGATGAATTTCTTCCGAAGTTTTCAGATGAATCAAACGAACGCGATTGAATGATTTTTTTTTTGTTCCGCAACGGATACCTAAAAAGGTAATTCAGTTCCGATTAGAACTGACATTCGTTTCGGAAACTATTTCGAAAGGTTATCTCAATAGGGTTGATATTCCATGATTTTAGCGGCCTATCAGAAATCTCTCTTTTTAAAAATTGCAAACTACAAAATCTTAAAGAGGCTAAGTTTATTCTAGGATCAACCTAAAAACCTAACCTTTCTACAAAAAATCCTTGCCAACGACTGAGTGGGACCTTTCAAAGAAACAAGTTTGGGTATTTTTTTCCGAAGAATGGCAAATGTTAAGATAACTCAAGCGCCAACGAAGACCTGTAACTTAACTCCAACATGACCACTTTATGGCCTTGGTGATAATGGCTGAAGTATAAACTTCAACAACTCGGCTTTTTACCGGTCCTTAACTTAGTATCGAACTCCAATGGCCACCACTTGGAAACATTCTTTTGCATTCTTCGGAAAATATCTCGAAATCCAATTTACCCATAATTCAATCATACCTAATTCAATGCAAAGTCGTCCATGAACTGTAAAGATTTTCCCAAAGCTCTCAGAAAGTATTACAAGGCAACCCCATTGCAAATAAATCCCCTGCCGTGCCTGTCTACATCCAAAGTGTTCTCTTACTTTTCCCATTATTCTTTAAAAAAAAGAACCCCCCAACAAAGTGCCCATCAAGTATTCATTGATAGACCGGTGGCATCGCCACAAAAAAAAACGACACAATCCTAGAAAATCAATGTTGAATCAAATTTGCAATCTCATCCTCCCCATTACCATTATCGTTGTCATCATAATCGGCAAACACCATCCAAGAGCATCAAATTTTCATAACACACACACACACAACTAACCCACATACCCATTCACAACTGACTTTTATCGTCTTCCACTTTAATATACGATTCTCTACATGTTGGCCGTGTGTATACATCCTGATCCCGGTCTCTTCCCCAGAAGCCAGGATAAAGAAAACACACTTGAGATACAAGAAGTCCTTCGATAACACACAGACTCATAATGATCAATAATACCTACTTTTCGTGTCCAAAGACATGTGTAGAATCCCCGATTCGGAATCTGATGCCTGAGCGATATTCGCCCTTATAGTCATGGTTATTGTTTGGCATTATGCACTTACCTTTGAGTCGATGGTCGTCCTGCTAGCCATATGGCAAACAATGATATCATGAAACTAGCAAAATCTGTTAGCAGATGTGCAGCATCTGTTGCTATTGCCAAACTGTTCGATAAGATGCCACCTGTAAAGAAAACATAACAAAAAAATGTTAAAAAATGGAAATGAGAAAAGTGTAAGCATATGTAAGGATTTCCATTTTATGACTCAAAGTGCATTCATAAAAATGAAGGAAACGTGTAAAAAAGGTGAAGACTTAGATGAAGGCATTCGAGTGTGCACTGTGAAAATCGCAATTCACTTGAGTGAGTATCCTTAAAAGGAATCAACCGTGTTTTATGGGTGTTTTTTGCTTTGCATCGTCTAGGACGACTTTGGATTTCCTAACGATCAATGTGTATGATAGGTTATTTGTTAGGCAACATACACACTAGGGGTATCGAAGTGAAGGCGCCGAGACATATGGAGCACTTGCGGGAGCGCAAACAAAATGCATACTCATGCAGAAAATTCGATGTCGAGTTGGATAATGCAATGACACGTGAATTGGAGTGTGACAATTTTAGTGTAGTTAAGTGTTTTTTTGTTATTGTAAATGCGACGAAGATTGGATTTTATTGGTGAAATTTATGGATTATTATGTGGATCCCACCCTGGCGTAGTGAAACGAAGATCCTTGGCCATTGAAAAGGATGTGAAACGGCATTGAACTTATCCAGTATCCGGTATGTAAGATTACAGTCCTTTGAGCTGTATGGCGAAAGGACTAGAACGAAGGGGTTACATAATGGAACTTCTGAGGCAAATAGCAGCTTCAATCTGTATTCCCAACATTGAAGCTGCTTTGGCTGACAAAATCTGAAAGAATACATGATGTCGTGCAATTACACCAATATCTGATGTCGAAATGAATGCTTAGATTGTGAAACGATGCAGCGAAGAAAGGCCAAAGGGTGCGCTTTGGAATTTTGCAGGTATATTTTCTCATAGACTACTCAGGTGAGGGAAATCTACAGAAAATCTACATCCATTTATCAAGTCACAATAATGTTTAAAAAGCCGATTTCTATCATGACCCTTACCCGCTCAGAAGCCGGTGTATTTGTAATTTCTGAATTACATGCTATGTATGGCCCCCTTGAAGGTTAGATTTAGACAAGGACTTCCAAAAAATAGCAAAGAGTTAAATATGGAGATGAGGTGCTCTGCATTGTTTCCTCTAAAGATCCATCGATGCCCTTGAATATCGAAGTGTGAGCCGTTGCTTTCGGTTGAAACCCCCAAGAATGGTTCATCCGGTCGTAGAAAAATCAACTCGCTTGGTATTACAAGATTGAAGCTCTCACTGCATCAATGTTCTCAGGTGATCTAATGAGCCGAGAGACTTCAGTTCTTTCTATTGCCACACTGCCGGTTTGTGTGAACACAGTGACGAAGTTGACTATAAAACAATTGATTCCCGGTACAGGACTGTTACCCGCTTTCAAAAGGTGCTCTGTGTTGGGATCATATATCCGGCCTTAAGTATCCTTTCTTCATACAATAGAACTGAAGGTGTACATTGTAAATCTGCACTTTGATGTCAGTATGCCGAATAAAATCGAATAAAACACTGAAATTTGCATCAAATATTCAAAATTTTTATTTAATCGATTAGTAGGTCTTAGCCATTTACGTTTTAATGACAACTTCATGTAAATGTTGTCCGCAGCTCCGTTTCAAATGGTCCATTCGGAAGGTCCAATTTTGCGTCAATTTTTACCAGTAAGGCTTCAATCGTGTTCGGCTTGTCCACATAAACTAACGACTTTACATAACCCCACAAGAAAAATCAAGAGGCGTAAATCGCATAATCTTGGCGGCCATTTCGAGAGATAAGCTGCTCACCAAATTCATCCTTCAACATTTCCATTGTTTCACGAGATGTGTGGCACTGTCTTGATGAAACCACATGTCAACCACGTTCAACTCAGCCAACTGGGACAAAAAAAAGTCGCGTATCATGACTCGATAACGTTCGCCGGTCGTCTTTCAAGAAAAATGGACCGATGATGCGTTTTTTTTTTCGTTTTTTTCGGGATGCCTCGGTAATTCTTGTATGGCATGTGGCTGTTCATTACTCTAGATGCGACAGTTTTGCTTATTTACGTATCCGTTGAGCCAGAAATGAGGTCGATTATGACGACCATAATATGGTCGTAACAAATGGTGCACATTTTTAAAACTTTTCACTTTGACAGATGACGTTTGGGCGCCATTACTAACAAGTGCTGCTCTTAAAAAATCACCCTTTATGTATATCCAACAGTATACACTTCAAGTTCTACGGGCTAAAGTCGTTCAGTTCAGGACTTCTACATGAAGGGTAGCATTTCCCACTTACGAAAGGTTATAGCCTCGCAAAACTATAGCACTGAATCACTTACCAAGCAGTTAAAGGGATCGCTAAACCCCATCCATCTGTCAATCATTTCAATCATCTGCCAACACCCAATGCAAGCCACGTTTTGTTTGACACGAAACATATCCGTGTCGAAAAAAGTCACCTAATTAACACGAATTCCATTGTCATCACCGCAGCTAGAACAGCCATTTTTTTTATGAATTCTGAAAGCGTTCATTTTCGCAAAATTTCCATTTTTATGTCACACCAAAGTGTTACCCCGAGATGTGCGTGGTGAAACAAAACCGATAAATAAATGAATTTTAATTACGAACAATGTCAATTGACAATAATATCCGCTGGTTAACGACGCGTTGGGAGGTGCCGGGGCACGATAGTTAATTTAAATGCATTCACGTTGAGCGATGTTTGCTAAATCACTTGAGCAGACACATTGTTCAAACGATATGTTTGATATTTGTACAGTTATGGATCGATTGTTTTAACAGATTGCTCGTCTGCATAATTTATTATTGCATCAGCGCATACATACTGTTTGCATACGTCACTGGATGTGATTTATTTCGTATTGCGTGATTATTGCACCAGGAACGGAATAACACCCCACCTGAGAACAAGACAAATAGTTGATTTGCATTTTTAAGAAGGTTTGTCATAATTGTAGCTTCGGTGGCATAAGCCCGCCTATATTGGATGAAGGGATGCAAATTATGTATATTTCTATTCATGGAGTTCATACGATTTTTTTTTTAAATGCTATGATTTCTCGTAATTTTAGTCGGGTGTCATGTCTTAGCGTCCATGCATTTAAAACTCCCCTGTGAAATAAGCTGGGAGCGTTTTTTTTTTCTTAACTGTTCATGTTTATGAACATGAACTAATATCTGAATACTTGACTCGATATTCATCAGCCAATGTTGATTGATTTGTTTTTTTTTTTTTTTGTAATGATGATACATATTTGTATACAATGTAACAGTTTTGATTTATTTTATAACAGTTTGGGTCCTTTAATACTCAGTCGGACGTGAAAAGTATTATTATTTCGCCTGAAACAATGAAAATCCACCATGGTTGTACAAATATCCATCACATCATTCACATTCTTTCAAAGATATTTGTTTGTCATTTACAGGGAAACCTTATCAGCCCATTTTTAGTAACTGTTACTAATAGTAAGCGATTCTGAACCTAGATTTTCGGGTGCCGCAAATTAATAATTTGTTTTTAAAATGCATCTGGCGTCTGCAACCGTGTACAACACGAACGGAGCACAAGCCAAAGTAGATTTTCAGCCAGAGTTCCGGCGGCTTTTCCTCTGTTTTTTTACGTTATCGTGCAATATCGTCCCATTTTAAGCTTTTTTTATCTAATCTATATGAACCTTTTCACCGATCTTTGTGAGTTTAAAGGAAAACATCCGACAATAGCAGTTTTAACAAGAGTTGAGGAAAATTCTTTGGAGCGAACCGACATGAGTATGGTTTCTAGATCGTTTTATGTTTCTTTTTCTGTTGTACCTTGCTACAGACCTTAGAGGGAAGGAGAATATCCGGCAACAAGTGGACAACTTATCGCTTCAAGTTTTGAGAAAATTGAAAAATGACGTGAAGAGAAATAAATGTGTATATCAGATTTGCCTTTGCCGTCCTAATAAAAAAATATCAAAACAAATGTCCCTGGAAATCTAGTAAATACTTTTGTGGCACCTAGTATAAGATCTCAATATTCAAACTATTTCGAACCCCCATCATCGTTTATTTTCACGTTTAAATTTGTATTCCAACGATTTTTTTAAGATAAGATACCTCCACAGAGGACGTCTTTGTTATAATAAACCCACCATGATACAAGGAACCCTCCTTTGTACTGCAGAATAGTTATCATTCCTCCAATGACATCTGTTCACATGTAAATTCCCACCACACAAACAACAAGCATCGCGCATCCAAACAAAATTCACTTATCACCGAAATGTGTAAAAGCAGCTAAACTTCAGATGAAGACTTCTTAAAATACAGTTAAATCCATCTTGGTCAGCCAACTGCAAACTAGTGCAAAGATACACGTTTGGTAACTTTTGCAACCGTTTCGCATTTAAGGGAACTGATTGTAAACCGCTGCACTGCTGTTACTGCTATATATGGATTGCAATTGTGCAACTGTATCTTCATCTATATCTATGTTTGTCAGTGGAGGGAATTTTCGGATAGCCATTGCATAAAGTAACGCAAACAAAAAATAAACGCTCTGCGCGTTGGTCTTTTGTACCAAATGGATGCCATAGATACTATGTGAGTGGATAGTGCAGGTTGGGTGGCCGCCTCGCTCAGGAACTTCGTCAATTTCTTCCGGAAATTTGAAATGAAGTGAAAAATGAGAAAGTTTGCATCTGGTGCAGTGCATTCCAGAGTCGTTTTTGTTTCCTTTCGTACACTCTTATCTGGTGAGTTAGTTCTTATTCTATGCATTTATTTTTTTGTTTGAAAATTTTCACTTTGTGTTTTAAAAGCGCTGTTGTGCATCTCCTTAGATGGGAAAGTGTAAATCTATGCCAAAATAAGTGTGAAAATAAACTTCTTGGTCAGGAAAGAGTGTTTTTACCTTGGAAGACTGAGAAGACTGGATGTGGGTGGGAGCCATATAAAATAGATTTTCAAAGGAGATAGCAATGTGATTTTTTTTTACTTGGAATTGGTGTATCCAGATGAGAATGGATGCAGTTTTTTTTTTCAGTTTAAAATTTGAGTAGAAAACCAGATCCATGAAGAGATTTATACAAATTTTCTACATAACTGACTGAATAGGTTTTTCGTAAAGAGGGAGAACTAAACTTTCACGAGAAAATTGGAAATAAAATTAAGTAACAAGCTTGTTTCGGAGTAGCTTGTTTCAGTGAGTAGCTTGTTTCATCGAGCAGTTTGTTGCAGTGAGTAGCTTGTTTTCACAAGTATTCAATTGTGCATCATGTGTATTTCTTGCCCGATGTCGGGAATAACAGTTTAATGATCACGAATCGAGTCCGAACAGCTGAGTTGAGATGTAACATTTCATCGTATGCCCGTAAAATGTGTTCAACTAATCCTAACTTCTAAAGCTGAAAAAGCACCCACCATGATGCTTGGAGAGGTGTTTATTTACTCTGCTCTTGATTTGATGGAAATTTATTTCCTGTAAGAGCTTTGGTATTGCGTTGATAGTGACGTTGTTAGATCAACATTGATTTGTAACAGCCGTGGCAATTCAAGTGCTTCGGAGTATAAGCCTGTCTCTACCACATTTAGATCCTAGATCCAATACAGATTGATATGAAGTTCTTATTTTCCATCTGTTTTGCACCCAATTGTTATCTACAAATAAGATAATACCTAAGTGAATGATCGGCGGAAATCCAAATATGGTCTTGAAGACTTTTGTTTACCAATTATAGGCAAGACAATGAATAAGTCCGATGAGATTGCATGTTTTTGTTGTAAGGAGAAGATTAGGTATTATATTCTTTGCTGCTGTACGGGTGGTTCACAAGGTGTGCCAAAAGAAGTCATCCGATGTTGTTGGCCTTCAGAATATCGGTTGTGGCTAGCGCAGTGTGTGCCGTTGATCCGTCCTGTTGGAACAACATGTTCTCCAGTTCTCCAGCGCACCATGCTGTAACTTTGAGCGCATGTAATGGCTCCTCGTGCATAACTCGTGGATTTTCGGTGCCCCAGAAGCGATAGGTTTGCTTGTTCACGTACCCACTGATTTGGAAATGAGCCTCATCGCTCATTATGATTTTGGTCGAAAAATCGTCCACTTCGATTATTCCGAGTTCGTGGGGAGTGTATCGCTCCATGGCTTGTTCACTTGTATTCTACATCTGTCTAGTCGACAAATGTCAAAACAGATTTGACATTGGCGTCCATTTGCAAAAAAAGAGCATCTTCCAATAGGGAGATCTCTTTTAGCCCACCTTGTATATACGTCAATATCTTGAAATTGGTGTTGATTGTATTGATCGCTACCAGCCACAAAACTAAGTATATAATATCTTCGTCACAAACCTAATCTCAAATTCTAAGTTGCATCAAAGGTATGCGTCGTAAAATCCGTAGAAAATCCTTTAACTATATCCTCATACATTACACATGCATTTAGACAAAGATGGGCCTAACAGACCTTACAATCGGTCATTAGACAGATGAGGTATTGCTCGTATAATTTATTTAATTATTCCTGAGTATGTCCTAACACATTTTCTTTAAATTCAATTTAATAGCTTTAAAGGACATTAGTCCTCAATTCGTATAACAATATAAAACAACAGACTTACCAATAATTTCCGCTACCATAAAGCACAAACACAAAACACTCGCTATAATGAGTTTCTTTCGTGCCTTCACATCGACTCCTTCCGTTCTCTGACGATGGCAATGTCCCCGCACTAGAAATAAAAATAAAATCCTTAAAAACAGGAAAACAGCTAGTATTATTCCTTTCATTATACAAAAAGGAAAAAAAATAATTAATCAAACAAAATTTAATCCAAACCAAAGAAAAAGCCGAATATCCTGGCACAAGTTCAAGAAATGCTCCTTTACTCTTTCAATGTGCTAAGAAAGCCTGAGCACCGAAATGATGTCAAACTAATATGAAAATTCAATTTAAAAGTTTCCTACGCCGAAGAAATATCCTTCAGCCCCCAGAAACAAAGACAAAAAGAAAACTTGGGCACAGAGAGTTTTCTTAAGCTCATATGTATGTCTGTGGGATAATTTCGAAAATTACTTAATCCTTGGGAGTTGCTTTCCCTCCGTAATGCTCGCTCTCTCTCTAAATCCATAAACAAACCCGAAAAATAGGAACATTTGCATTCTTTTCGCGGGTCGGAGAGATCCTGGTGTGGTGAAATTAATTACCATGCAGTAGGTAGATATTGCTCTGCTTATTCTATGCGAAAAAGGATAATAATTCCAGGATAACAATTAACATACAATGCGCATACAATTTTCGCCTATATTCTCTTTTCTCTGGCGTTGCTGCATTTTTGCATCATTTATTATTATGGCAAAGTTGCAGGAACAGCAGCAGCAGTGTCTGGCTGGTGCCCCGCCTTTACAAACAGACAAACAAAAACACAAAACAGCCCTTGCGACAGTAAAAACCCCAAGGATAAACCTCCACTAGCAATAAGCAAATGAAATATGTAGGCAGAGATGGTGTGTGGTATAATAGTCCCGCTGAAATATGTATGTCCCTATTTTGGGCGACACGATGAACGGGGTGGTGAATTCATTTTAAATGAAAACCCTTCGGCCGTGTAAGTCACAAATTTATTTCTGAATACACTTAATTGAATTGATTTATTTCAAAAAGAAAAAAACACATCAAAACAAGGAATTACCTAGAAATATCCTTGCGTGACTTTGCTGGGATTTACTTGTGCCAGAGATTCGTGTTTTTTTTTGTGCAACCTAAATGGGTTATCCTTGCTGAAAGAATAAATCATAAAATTTATGGCGTGTGAAAGGATTATTGCTCGGTTATGATTGTAAAGTTCAAAAAATGCGTTCTAAATCGTTTTCGGAGTTTGTGGAAATTATACTTGATTAGGATAATTTATGTGGATAGCCCTGCGAATAAACGGAGTAGGACACTAATCATCGTTTTTTGTGTTTAGAAGGTGTTTAGGTGTCGTATATCAAAATATGGAACATGCTTTTTTTTTTTAAACTGAAGGCGGGATTTGGTAGGTTTTTTTGAAATAAATAACGGGGAATTAATCGGTTAATAAAGATAAGTTTGGCTAAGGGGGGCCTGGTAGAGCGTAACTGAATTTTAAGTGCCATCTAATGTTTTCTGTATTTAGAGTGGCTAACATATGGAAAATACACAGGTACATTCGGCCCTAGGATATTTAAAATGTATTTTTCTCGGAATTAGATATCCAAAAACATGAACTTTACTACCTGATAAAAATATTACTGTAGCTATAGGAAAAAAAAATAAGTGCACAAAGCCCTCAAAGGTTTTAAATGCTTCAATATCTCACGAGACCATCTCACAATGAAAGAGGTGGCCAGCAAAATTAAACTTTTGACTTCCAGAAATTAAGGTTGTGTTTACACTGTTAACATCTCATACAACGAATATTTTCAATGTGGGGTACTGATATTGAGTGTTGACATTGCTACCCAAGCATCAAACAACAGACTTGTCGACGCATACGATCTACGAAATTTCACCTTCGCACTTACCGTATATAGTTCTATACTCTTTGGTATCAACCAAGGAAAAAAGAAATACGTCCCCTAAATTGTCGATGCAATTGTTTTGTTGCATGATAGATCTTCAATGAAATAAGCCGACGACACGACGTCAGTATTTTTTTTTCTGCATTGCATAAGCATACGCCAAAGGCGTACGATGTGAATAACAAGAGAGCTAAATTAATTCAGTCGCCAACACGTGTTGGCTATTATACAATTACAATTACAATTATGAAAAAGTATTAAATTAACTTATTTTTATTGCACATGTAATCTCAACGAAAATACTGCCAATAAAATTATAATAGATTTGTAGGATTTTAGCTAATATCTACTCTCGCTGATACCTTAATAAGATGGTGCCAATAATGGGAGTATAAATTTTAGTTCTATGATTAATAACTCTGGGTAATAACTGTAAAAGTAGCAATTAATGCTATTTGTTTAGAAAAACGTGACTGCACATGGAATTTTTATTTTATTATTGTAAATCAAATAAACGAATGATGTTTGAACGCTAGCTATTGTGCTACAAGACTTTCAATATGTAGTTGAATATTTTATACTTTCCGAAGTTGTCGATAAGAATAATTCGCGCATTTCCTACGAGAGGCGCATGGGCTTCCAAGTTGAAGACGATGTTCGCGGTGATGTAGATACATTCTCCGTATCGCTGTTGGAAACGACAAACAAGGTTTCCTGTTAACGTCCACATCGTACTGGTGAAGGTTAAGGTAAATCAGTACGTGGCTGCATTGTCGATGCCAATGTGTTATCGTTTAATTTGGTGAACGGAGAGAAGGAAATTCCCGAAATTTTGGGAACACGTCCTGTTCTTCAATAGAAGCGCAGACGTCTAGCATTGAAGAAGAAGCGTCAAACCGCATCTAAGGAAGCTGTCGCCAATTACTCCAAATTGTTGGCCCGAAGAAAGATGAAATCTGTGGTTAAGAAGGAGGAGGCCAAGACGAGGCCTTCAGTTTCAATGAGGTAATCATATGTTGCATTTCAAGCGCCAAGTAAAATGTGCAGGACTTTTTACCACATGATTTGAATTAATTACTGCTCTCCGGGGAATACCATCCGAGTCGCTCAAAAGGATGTAACACTAATATTTAATTCGGTGCATATTATACTGAGAAGTCCCACGGACATTCGATTGGGACTTTGTTTAGAGCTGACATCGACGCGGCTCATTTTCTTTTTGTGCAGAAGTAAAAATGACGGATATTCGACACGAAATACTCTGAGAGAATACAACATCGATAGGCTGCAGTTGCAACCATCCAACGCCTCGTTTGACAATGAATGCCGACGGATGCTCGCAACCAAAAAAGAGGCGTAAAACAACGTTTCAAGGGCTGGCGGATAAAATGGCAATTGGGCTTTATAAGCCGATAAGAATGAAAGTGAGGAAAAAGAAACGCGCGCAATCAATGCCACTCCAGGGGAGACTTAGCAGATTTTAAGATAAAATACAAAACGCCAAGGTCAGGATCAAACAGAATCCTGTCGAGATGAACTATTTGAGTCGAGAATATGGAAGAACCAGTTATGCTGACTGTTAAACGCTGAAAGCGACCAATCTTTCGTTGTAATGTGGAATGAACCTCTTATTTTGGCGGAGATAGCGAAAACCATCATCCACTTAACATAAATGAATTGAGGCTAGAGCAATATCTAAACATAACCCTTATATATGTACCAGAAATGACGTCCATCCAAACTGTATGAACTCATTGGTCGGAATAAACTAAACCTGAAGAATGAAACCTTAGCAGCGTTTGCCCGATCCATAATATAATGGAACAATGTAAACTGCCCCAACCATGTTTAGAGGTAGAGGTGTCTTTAACACCGCTAACAAAATCCTGTCTCCCACAATATATGAAGCCCTGAAAACATTTGCCAACAACTTGATCAGGCCCTATCAGTGTGGACTTAGGGCAGGAAACTCCAGAACCGATCAAATTTTCACAAATCATCAGATCCTGGAAAAATACTACGAGATGTTCAAATCGCTAAACACCACCTACTCATCGATTTCATACGCATACGCATACGACAGTTATTAAATATACGAACAGCACAGAGCACTGTGCAGTTTTCGTATACCGTCCAAACTCATTCGTCTGTGCAGGATCACGATGAAGAATTTTCGCTCCTCCATCAAGGTCGTCAGTATCCTTACCGAACAATGGATGAAGTTAAAACAATCATTCCCCATAAAAGAGACCAATGCGTTGCACCATTTTTTTTCTCTGCAATCTCGTAGATTATTAATTGTATCTCTGTGTAGAATACCACTTATCTCGTAATTTAAAAAAAGTGTATCATTCCCAGTGTCATAAACACACGTTTACCACAAGCATGTGTCCTTTTATATATCCTCTTTTTAAGGACAATCTTTCATCATATTTAGGTCTCAATTAGAATTTACCTCCTCGTCCTAAAACCTCGATTCGTATCTGCACATTGCTGTTCTCCATTTTACTGCCTATCACAAGAATTTCACTTTACTATTCACTACAAAATCACAAAAATCACTTCCAAAATAGTTCACAATTCTTTATGCTCTACCACACATCAATCACTTCAACTTCAACTAGCTGTCAATTCAATTAGTATCGCGTGCCAATAAATTAAAATTCCACAAAACAAAAAACAATCCACGCTTGCATATCGTCCGTCCGACGCGACTACAACCCGATCTGCTAAAAGCCTGATAAATAATTGAGCAATTGCCTCTCAGTGAATCTCTCGCTGCATAACTTAGCCCCTACCGACTACACTTCACTCGGATAATTGTAATCAAATCATAGACTTATTAAAGGTAATCGTCTATCCCGCGAAAGATAGATAGATGCGCGCAGCACGATACAAACAACAAAAATCCAACTGAGACGTATGCAAATAAAAGCACAAGTATCTCATTGATAATAGGCCTCACGGGTATAGTAGTACTCATAGATACACAAGTTCCACCCTTCACCACAGCATTTCAATCGTGTGGGTAAATACTGACAAAATGCTTCGAGATTCACGTATGCGAATTTCAACGAGATAGATGAGTGTTAGTGTAGGGACGGGTGCACTGTCATAAAAAAAAATCGGTTGACATCTAGTAACCTATAAAAAGTAGGTCACTTAAGGGTATGGGATGTTTTGATATATAATCGCGGCAATATTTCGCGCCCGCTCTATTGATGGTTTCTGAATACATCACATGTCACTGCACATCACTTTAAAAAAAAAAAAAAACAAATGTGGGATATTTGTCAAGCGATTAACAAAAAACGGGTGACACTGGATTTGTGCCACAACCCACTTACGTACTGCAGCAGGTTTTCATTTTGACACGCAAAAAAGATGTGAGAAAATATTGACAGGCTGTGTGTACATCCATGAAACGTGTGCAAAAAATGTCAAAATGCGCGAACAAAAATTACAAGTTTACACACCGAAAAGTAATAAAACATTCGACACGGTTAATGAAATCGAAAGGAGGAGGTGTTGGATCTTCTCATGTGGGGTATGATAACTGGGATTCTTTATCCGCTGGGCAATAAAAGTCGTTTTCCAGGAAGTAAATTACACTTTTTGAGGGCGCGATAGATAGATAGATGGGTGGTGGTGTTACGCAGTAAGCCAGTGGGAAGTATTTTATTTTATACTATAGTGAGGTGGATTTACATTGAAATTGTTTTTTTTTTAAACAAAAAACGCTCGTTTTTGTAATTTTTGAACGTGTCAAGTGCAAAACGGCAATTTTGCGCATTAAACAGAAATCTGCCTCTCCGGGAACTTAGCTCAAAAAACATCGACGTAATTAACAGCAAGTTAAAGTACTAGCTGTGTCGATGGTATAGTTCGTCCTTTTTGAAGAAATAATCATTACCCTTTTGAAAGAACATTAGTTTTGCGTTTAAGTTTTACCCTGTCATCGAATCCATAGTGCGGTGAATCTAGCACCTTTATTCAATTGCATTAAGGGGTTGGTTCAATCACAAACTAAAGCCTTTAAAGCCACAAATGCACAATGTCAAGGAATCTAAAATCAGTGTCAACAAACGTCTGCAGGTATCTATGGGTAGCTTCCTCTCACCTGAGAAAAAATGTATTCTACTCAAAATTAAGCTATGATGGGTGCATTAAAGCAGGAGGGTAATGATCTCTCTTATCGAGATCATGCCCTGAGTGATAAAATCATTATCGAATTAACCTCTTCTATATATTTGCTTAAACCTTTATTTACATTGAATTATCAAAGTTAGGCCTACTCTTGTTCATTTGCTTGTGACTACTCTAGTCATCTCAAACGATTACTGCGTTTTCTTTTTGCTAGGCGTATGTCCCGTACAGTCATTATCCCGCACAGATATACAAGTTTGGACAGTTTAACAAAACTATAGGTTTCTCTGTATAGCTAGTCTTTATAAATGATAACGCGACTTCAAAAATCATTGAATAGCTGAGTATAACATGATCTTCTCCTGATTATTTCGGGATCTGTCGATCTCTTATGATTTGTTCGTTGATTAGACGGTAGTTTTTTCTCCCGGCTTCATAAAGCTTTCCTAACTCCATTTACAGAACTGATTCTTCCGTATTCCTAGTATTGTTTCCCAATTCGACATGGTAATCTTATGTCAGCTCAAAAAAACAATTTTTTACTTGGTGAAATTTGTCCATCAGGTCAGTATGTCAAAACAAGACATGTGTCAATGAAACTTAAGTCATCTCTATTAATGCTATCGTAGACGGTATTTTTTTCAAAATCTGCTAAATATGAGATATACCGTTGACTATCCAGCTTAAAGTTAGGGTGAAGGTTGCAAATAAAGTTCCTAACGACACTTTTACATATGAGGGTATATCAAATCTAAAAAACGGTGTTACGGGTAGGTAACCTTAACCTGAATTGGGCAAACGAGGCTTTCCTGTAAGAGTGCATTTAAATTCAATGATTGTGTTCCTTTTCTCCCGATCACAAACATTTCGTCGGAAGTGGGAAAGAAGTCGATGCTGACAGAGATAAAATTCATCCTTACATTAAACATTTGTTTAATTAATATTTTCGTGTCGCCGAAATCTAAACACGCCTTTTTTTAACCTATTAAAAGACGCCGAATAATCTGATCCTTATTGCTAACCTGGTCGTTAATCCTGAAACTAGGCTGATCTCGAACTAAAAAACAGACCCTTATTAGTATTTTACAGCCGATCTGCTGGTCATTATTTCAATTCCATCGATGTTATGTTTTAAATTTGTGCGTATGATGGCTATCAGCAAACTATGACTATTATCCTGTCCTCTTACGCACAACCTACGCGGACCTACAAGGATGATTTCTTGTTTGCACAAAACTAATAATTCAAGGGAACACATCTAAAAAAAAAATCCGTTTGTTTGCAACTGTACAACAGAAATGTACATGTGTGCTGATTTGTATGCTTGAGACTTCTTTGAACACATACCAATCCACAGATTTTGTTTAAATTGTTAAATTGTTATGTGGTGAATTTTAACGCATATAAGTTTTATCAACATTTGAGTTGTTAGAAACGCACTGTACAAGAAACCAATTAGTAGCAATCCTCCTAGTGTCGCCCCATGCCCATATTGTTAGACAACAATTCTCCCACACCGTCCAGCTGTCGTCGTCTTCGTCATTCTCTCTCTTAACGGTTATCGACCGACCCATTATTTTATTACCTTGGTAATATCATACAGGTTACCATAGCTACTATGACTATGAAAAGACACAAGCGACTAAAGGAGCACAGCATCCCGACAAATGACATTCAATTTGCTTGTGACAAGCCTTTATAAGGTACGAATGAGTTCCTGTGGCTAGGCTGGAAGTCTGCGACAGCATCCATTCCGATGACTATTCGTATGTGCATTGATTTGTGACATCCATTGACAGAAACAAATTAAAAGAAGAGGGCGAACAAGAAGTAGAACGGAAATTCTTAATCCCGTGTGGGTTCCAAACGTTCGTTTGCATCCCCTTCTTTCAACAGGATGAGTAATATAAGCACAATTGGAATGTAAGAATGTAGGGATGGATATTCCATTTTTTTGCAACTCTTAGTCGTTCACATTCTTGAAGCCAGATATGCCGTTCTATCGTAGTTATTGCCAATTGAGAAATTTAATTAAAAATTGAATCTACTACTTGAAGGGCGATAGGAAATGTGGACTAGTGTCCCCTTGTTGAGAATCAAGAGATAGAGAAATAAAGGCCAGAAGTGGCACTTTCTGCAACAATTTCTTACTCCAATGGTGGAAGGGTATGGTGGTGGGGTGAAGAATGCGTTTTGTGTTTGCTTGCCGATAGGATATACATATCCTATGTCATGGCAATGATTATGAATTGGAAATTCAAATATTGATACACTAAAAGAGAGAAGGAGATTATTGGATTGACTTTTCATTGCTGACCTGATTGGTAATTGGAAGGCCTAAGGTAACCTATTAATCGTTACTCCGTTTTGAAATCGAATATTAGCAATTTCATGGAAATGTGGTCACTTGCAACAACTGTTAAATATTTAGACAAGCTACAAGGATTCCTTTTTTGTAATTGTGCCGCTCCAGTTGTTGGAATTCCGTTTATATGACTAAAGGGTTTTGAGGAATTTGATTTTTAAGTGGGGAAGTATATACAAAATATGTTTTCGGGTATTTATTTCAAGAGCCACTTTCAGATTTTAATAAAACTAAATGACAGCATTCTCACAAATCACTTGCTCCATGGTATTTGACATCATCCCACATGCCGAAACTGTGACAATCTTCAACAAAAAGGACATGTTATACCACCTGCAATTGAAATGCCCCAACATTCCACTGCCAAAGCTCTTCTTCATTCACCTAAATTTACTCATAATTCTATTTCCTCAGACAAAAAACTCAAGCCTCGACTAATATATTGGCTATGCAACTTTTCATTTCACCTTTCATCGTTAATCAAAAAATTCACCACAAAACATCCGCCATTGCGTCCTCTGACTATGCCACATCGCAGCAAGGCCATCATCACCACTGGCTACCGTCGTGTCGGCACCGACCGACGTCCACATTCTAAAACAAATGGTCGACACAATTGGGACTCCCACTACCCGGCCCGGGACAAAGAAAACTTCTTCCATTATATGCTGCCAGAGAGCTCTTTCAGATATGTCAGAAATATTTTTGGTAATATGTAACGCAGTCGAGAGCCCATTGACTAGCACTTCAACTCCCAGATGCAGCAACAGTGCCGTCCTTCCACTCACGCCGCCATTTGACAGAAATATCATAAAATATGAGGATTTTTCGTAGATTTATGAGCCAAAATGAAAGTCACCTAGGACTCTTTCTACGGTCCATCTGCCAAACCGCCCACAACGAATGAATTCAGATTAGTTGTGGGTTCGTTTGTTCGGTTTGGTGTTTTTTCTATGAATGGTTGGTAGTGCGAAACCATATGTCCTTCGAAGTGGACGAGGGTGTGTAATGAAACTTTCACACATAGATGGATGGATGAGATGGTGGTGTGTGCCCAGTGTACGTATCATCGTTACGGGCTGGTATGATAAAATTGCTGCTGCAGCAGCGTGTAGGATTGCGAAATGACGTTCAAGGATGAATAATGGGTATTGGTTGGAAGGACGAGCGGAGGTCATTCCTGTGTTTACATCGCGTTCTTCAGATATATTAAGTTAGTTGTGTTTGGGAGGGGTTGATGCTTATTAGGAATCTGTGGGGAAAAGGTTTTCTGTGAGAGTGGGTACTGGATTGTTTTTTTTTATAGCGGGTGGGTGGGTTTTAGAAGGTTCTGTGTGAGAGTTCATTATTTCTACAGAGTAACTATACATTGGGGATTATTATTTTTCTTTTGAAAAGGTCGGTTCTCCAGACATCTTATTTTCATGGATTTGTTTCATGGGCAGGACTTTTCCATCTTTGCAGAAGTTCCTTGTAAGTCTTTTATTCCGCCTAAATCGCCCGTAGGGATTCATCTTTTAGCTTCATTGTTGTTGGCTTTTAAAAGGTCGACACGATGTTGTTGGGAAGATTTTGGAGTAGAGTAAGATATGTCTCCATGCCAAATTAAAACGAGCAGAGAAACCCCCCATTTGTGGATGTAAAGGACACATTTTACAAGCAAAAGGAATACACGATCTAGGCCATAGGCAATAACTGCTTGCGGCATGTCGATTTTTTTAATACCAAAAGGATGGCCATCGAGAACATGCTGTGTTAGACCACAGATCTATGTCGTTCTTCTAATCAAATGTACCACACTCCAAAAAGTCGAAAGTTTATGAACTGTTTTTAAGATGTCCGAAACAGTTCTCATTCATTGGTAATTTACCACTTTTCCAGATTTCAAGTGAATCTATCTATCTTTAATGTTAGTTTGTTCGGTGGGTTATTTTTTGACTTGATATTAGCTAAAGACAAATCTACTCAATTTTAGATTTCTCCATTCATATTTTATATGCTCATCTATTTTACTTTCATAACTTGTGTTACAGAAAGGTCCCCCTTTTGACAGTAGAAGATTTTCACTTTCCTTAGCCCAAAAGCGATATGTACCGAAATTGAAAATTCCGTGTGTCAATGTTTTCCATTGTCATGTTCTCTCTCTACTCGAATACTACCTTTGTTATACATAGTTAAAGAATTTGCCGATCTGGACCTGCTGCATAATGCAGACCTTTGGGGCTTCTGGCAATAAGCTAAAAGCTCTTTTGCAGTATTCGAGAGAAAAGTGTTACCGACAAAGATTGTGTATACAAACGAAACTGATATGGCAGTGGGTGCATTGAAAGTATCAAACATATCATCATAGCTCAAGTCATTGGCACACAATCCGACAGATTCGATTCGCATACTTTACGACAAATGTCTCTAGGTATCAGATCTTCCTCCATTACTCCTAAATAACCATGAGATTCACAAGCATCGAAAGATTTCCCTCTCCTTATGCAATTCCTAATTACAGCTTTGGGCTGCCTTAAACACGCTATTAAATCGATTTTAAAGAGATTTCTGAAACTGCCATTGTGCTACTTAATATTTAAAACCAATTAACATAAATCAAACAAAAGCTTTTTCCCCGAAAACCGCCTCCATACTAAATCATTTCCATTGGCACCGTTTCCATGACAACCAATCTCATTTAGAGCATTTTGTCCGCACAAAGAAAGTGAAATCAGAATCGGATTCCATTAATTACTCGTACCCCAACTTGGAGTTGCTAAACTACCTTCCTTTCATAAGAACAAAGTCAACATCAGAGAGAGAGCGTACCATCATCAACACTTTTTTAATTGGAAACTCTACACCAAATGCAACAGTTCTACATAAACACCCACCCCCTGTGATCCTCTTTTAGTCATAAATGTCACGACGATACAAAAGTTATAATTATAAAAATTAAAAAACAAAAAATAGTGGCAAACAAACTCACGTTCAACTCGGCTCTCCTGACCATGCAAGCAGTATACGGTCGGTGGTGTTCCCGGCATCCCTCCTCCTCGCTCATTATTGTTCACGTTCACGTTGTTATTGTTTGCTGTCGCGGATCCGTATTTATTTTTAAAATCACTGAAATTAAATTTAAAAAAAATCGTCGATTAACAAAAGTTAAACTGAGTAACTTTAACAGATGAAAAAAAAATCTCATGGTACTCTAAGAGAGAAACAAATACGCCAGAAGCAATAAATGCAGACAGACATCATGTCACAATCCTTTTACGATTGAAGGCAACTAATTCGTTCGTGTAGGCTTCCCTGTAGTGTAAGTGTCTTCGAAAGGTACATCTCTTACCTTTTATTGAGCTAAAGTTCGAGGACACAAGCGTTTTTTCTCCTACGTCGCACTTTGAATAGAAAACAGAAAAAACTCAACGCCGTAAGGACAACTTCATACCTGTCTTGAGGATTCTTTTCTCCCGCGGGTCTTGTGTAGTAATACTTTGCTAAGCGATGACACAAGTTGCATACGTAAATTTTGTAATATTCCGCTAACTTTTTGAGTAAATTTGTTTTTCTTTTCGCTGCAGGATATTGATATCGACGTCAAATTTTGTTTTAAATTTGATTTCGAGATAAAATTGAATGAACGTTCTGTTAAGTTGAAGAGAAGTAAAGTAGTTTTTACGAGTTTTCGTACTAGGGGGCTGTAGATTTGTTGACAGTATTTCCAGATAATAATGTCAGAAAGTTAGTCCTGTTTTATGGCGTTAAATGGTTATTTTAAATGGATGGAGAACAGGTTCACTCGTTTTTTGGTAAATTCCAATGAAATAAAAAAACTTCTATCCGTTAACGACCCATAAATAGATAAACCTTGTTTTAAAACGTGATTCTCCATACAATTTAACGCAGTTTATGAATATGATATGCTTTTCATGGTGTCTTATATATTTGATGGGGTGGGTCAGTCGACAAATTAAGGTTTTTGATACTTATGGTATTTGAACCACGGACCTTCTCGCTTACTAATCAGTAGTTACTGAGTATCTACAACCGTCGTGCAGTTTTGAACTAGGGATAATGGTAAGAAGACAAGATATTCGAAAACAAAATGTCAATTCAGTCTATTCTACTTGGAACCTGAAAAAGAAAATAGAATATGAATCTCATGTTCATGTCCTCTTTTCGTTTTAAACACTATTTTTATCTGGAAACAAGGTCGTAAAGGACGTAAGAAATGTGACAATATCGACACTGGGCCATGCTTTATACAATTCGAGCACATCCTCGTCATCGTCCTTTAAGACTATTACAGCGTCAGCAAAAACTTTAACAAATTTAGTAGGTACTTCACTTTGCAATAACTTGAAAAACTTGATACCTAATACCTTATTCAGCGAAACTGTTAAGCTCTTAATTTTTTAAATTCCTTCTATAGAGTACTTCGTGACAACGCCATAATCTGTCAGCCATGTCATTTGTATGATGGCAAGGGTTTCGGAGGATAGTTTTTTTGTATGAATTTGGGTTTATACAAGTGATATGGCTGTCAGATTGATGTCGCGAAGTAGGTTCTATATTCCGCAATAATAAATTTCATGGAAACAATTAAAAAGCCTGCCTGGAGATCTCTGGCAGGAGATTGAAACTCAACAGCAAAGCAGATTTGATTTAAATTGTGAGCTTCTTGGGTTCGCAGAATTACTCATAAGGTACGAAATAGAAACTTCTACCAAGATGGCGTATAATAATAATATACTTGTATACTTGTTCAAAAAGCGGTTTATTTGATTTAAATGGAAATTATTACGGATATTCCTATGAAAAAGGCGTACTTTATTTATTAAAACATAAGCTTAGGCTTTTCTAGATATTTAGAAGTTTGTTATTTTAGATATAGCAACAAAAATTTAAGACTATCAGCTAGGTTCCAGAAATCGAGTGAAATTAAAGCGGAATTACTCTTGTAAATCAAGTGAATTGGTTTTAAGTGTTCCACTCCACATTCCGACCGATTTCATAAGTTCGAAAAGTTTTTGAAATCACTCGGGGGAATCAAAGACTATCTGTCATATGGGGCATTGCAAAATTATTTTTGTTTTAGAAATGCTGCTTCAGTTTTAAGATTTATTAAAAAATGAGTGCTATTGCTTTTGCTGCGGTGTTGCGAATTGAAAAACAAAAGTGAAACATAAAACTTAGCTGTATCTGTTATTAAGCTAAGTTTGAATAAATCCACATTAAAGAAATAGTAATTAATTTGAATTTTTGATGTATCGAATATTTTGAGTTTCATTTTGTATTAAGCTTTATTTAAATGGTTCCAAGAGAAAATATGTTTTTACTGGCCCTCATCCTTGCGATGAAAAACCATATGAGTAGTATCAGTTATTAACAAAACCTTATCTTAACTCAGTAGTTCGGATTAAAACAGGATGTCGCAAGAAGTACACACTCACACATGAATGGTTGTGAGAAAGAACTAGTCCAAGGGTACTAATGAGCTTGTTGTCCCAATAATTTTGAACATACATATATGTCCAACTATTTAAGGTTTGTAACCTTACTATTCGTTTTACGAATTTTATTTTCTATTTCCAGGTAAGTCCTGTTTCCATATTTATATATTTATAAAAAGTAAAAACGCACCGATTTCTTTTTATTAGGATTTTAATGAATTGAACAGTTGTAAAGTGTTTATCCATAGCACACATGCACGTTGTTCTATGTCATCGGGTAAACGGCCTCCACTGAATACGTATATTTTTTTTGAAATTTTCCATGACTATTTTGATTAAAAAAGTCCGACACCGTAGATGCAGCGATGAAGCTCCTCCTTTAATGTACGGGAAACAGTGGGTACTTGTTGCCATAAATATTGTCTTAAAATAACCCATAAGCTAGAAATTTAGTTGTTTTAAATCGCATGATCTAGGGTGCCAAATCTGATAGTAAAAACGTGAAAGTAAACCACCGAAAATTGCATGCAGTAATTGAGATATATCACGGGTTGTAAGGCATGTGGCATCATCCTGTTGAAAGCACATCCGTGACAATCACTTCTTGACCAGCCTCATTTTCGAAGAACTATGGTCTAATAACGTTTCCAAACAAACGTTGGTATTTCTTTCAAGACAATCACATGTCACACATCCCAATTTTATCAATGTAAAGGATTGCCAAAGCAATCAATGTTCATTTTTTTTAATATTTTAAATATCAAACGATGAAAACGCCGTTTTTTCTTGTGTAGTGGACAAAATTGTCAATTGACTGCAAATTCAAGTCTTGTGTGAATTTTGAGACACCATTTAATTTCGATGGTGCAGATCGCAATAATTCCACTTTACGGCATCATATATGTGGTGTTACTGGTTGACCTTAAAAAAATATCTGCGTTCAACTATGTTGTCGGATTTATGTCGATCATTAGTTTTAATCTTTATTATTGTCTCCTTGGGGAATATTTTCAGTTCTTCCTCTTCTGGCTCTCTGTCAACAATCAAAGTGCAATGAAATCTTTAATTTGATTCATTCAACGAAACACAACTACATCCAACTGTCAGTTTTATAAAACTCCCTCATCGAATTAGAGTACTTTACCATTCTACTTTGTCCTCAATTACTTATAACTCATAAATCCTCGATGAGAAAAATCCTCAAACTAATTTTAAGTTTTTTTTTTCTTAATCATACCAATGCACACCTTTCCAAGTTCCACCACCACCCGCATTCGCATAACACCCTAACAGTAATAAAAGACAGATAGACAGACATTATATAAGCTTCCTTTATAAAAAGTACATTTCCTGCAGCAATGATTGCAAAATCCTTCTTCTTCCGTAACATCCGCACTTTCTATCTCTCTTATTGCGAATCAAAAAAAAAATAAATATAAAAAACGGATGCAATGTGAAATACCAGGTGATGGTCAAGCTATCCTTTTTCCCTCTACCGCAGACTGTTTTTAAATATGCAAAACCCTTTATTGCCCTGGGGATGAATGATTTGCCATCTTGCTTGAGATTGGATACTTTTTTCTTTACTTTCACATTCTCTTCCGAGAAAAGTCTGAAAGACAAAAAGAAATATGAATCCCTTAATCCTTTCTAATCATGTACAATAAAAATGAAAAGTCCTAATTGCTTTAACGTCTGAGCCCGTGCGTACTCAACTTAAAATCACTAGGGTCGAGTTTGTGCGGTATGTAGTTACGTTACGCATACGCCTGGGAGGACATTTCCCTAATCTGTAGTAATTAACACCATCGCAGTAAAATTGTAGCAGGCTAAGGCTTAAACCATATACGTCAGGTCCGATTTAATATAAAGCATCAGAAATCCTTTTGGAATTCCATAGTAATTTGTGAAGAGATTTACTTTTTGACTGCGGGGTATTTCAAAAAAAAAAAGTCAAGGAGAGAGCGGGAGTGAGAACGAGAAACGAAAACAAAGTTATCGTTGGGTGGCAATCTCAGTAACAAGGAGGAAGGATTTCTTCCGGTTACAAGGAACAAATACCCGCAGGAATTACAATTCAATAGATTTTGTAGGTCTTGTGTCTACTGTGTTTCCCGTCTTAACGGTGGAAAAGTTTACAGCAAATCCAAGGTAGTTTTTGTAAAACAATTTTTTTTTGTTCGATGTGTTTACCAATTTGTTGTACGAAGGATCAATAGGATTGTGGGTGGATGTTAGGACAAAGTTTTACCGTGAAGCTTATTGAAGTGTATGAGTTTTTTTTTTTATTATTTGGAAACAGTTTGAAGAAGTTGAAAGCCAAAAATGAACCCTAAACAGACAGAAGAGGTTCAAAATCTGCGATAACGAACACCTTTATCGTTGGACTTGTTGGTTTTTATTTTGCTTTTTAAACAAATGGCAGTATATTGTAGTTATTCGTAGGTCGTCAATGAGGCGGGTTATGACTGTTGGGATTGCTCTCTTGATTATGACAAAAGTAAGTCAGATTTATAAGTAACATTGTCAATAGGAATGTCGCACAGAGTTTCTGTGACTGTAATGAAAATTCTGTACAAAGTCTTGCAGAAGAAGTACTAAGGCCTCCTTTACCCACTAATGTTTATAACAAGCGAATGATCACGAATGTTCAAGCCAGCAGAATATTTAATTCTCTTCCATAGCGTCGGAAAATATGACGATAAACTTTAAAATTCAACTTAAGGGGTTCGGTCAGAAATAACTGGGTTTTCATGTTCAGCGATGTCTATGTTCTTCCTAGAATGTAGTATCATTAACATAGAACAACAAGTCTTGTGTCATCGCGACTATGATACCTGTAAAGTTAACAGAAACAGAAAACACAGATTTTTTCTCTGAGTCCGAAACTGTTAAGCCATTCAAGTAAAGTGACTGGCCAAGAAATATATCAACATTTACTACTGTTAACCTAAGACTTCGAAATGACTTAGACGCCTTGACTAAACTAGGCAGTGTTGTAATTTTCAATTGTAAGTCTTTGTGTTACCAAGTAACCGAGTCTCATATGTATCATATGTATGACTTATGTAAAGCCATGGTTTGGTTTATTACTCAAACTTTTATTGCTTTGGAGGTTGGTGTTAAATGATGACGACCTCACAGAAACATTCGACACCAAAATGAATTTAGATAAGGTAACGCAACAACATAGCTTCAACATTGCTCTCAAGAGTTTTTTTTTAAACAATTCCTAGCTTAGGCAAAGGCCATAGGTCCTCAAATCTGTGCAACTACTAAATTCTAAGGATAATGTATTGACACCATTTCTCGAATTAAACTTGCATACATAAATGTGGGAACATGTCCACACAATAACTAAAGGCAATACCAAATATATGCTGTTAAAAAGAATGGATACAATACGTCGACTAATTTAACAGAACGTCTCAATCAAAGCTTTAACTTTTATGTACTTTAGGATATTAATTTTGACAACGCCATATCGTCAGAAATCTAACGAAAAATGATTCCTGCCCACTAAAGCCCTTACTCAAACTAATATAAAGGATCATTCCTGTCCTGCTTTAGGGTGCTTAAGAATATCGCATAATTCTGACAATTGTATCTCCTAACAAAAAAAAAACGAAAAATTACATGTATAGTTGCCAATTCCTGTTTCTTCGGGCTGAGAAGGCAACTTTAAAAAGCCAACGAACTACTTAACTCTCTTTGACCGTTTCAAGTTAAAATGCTTAGAAAAATCTGGACATCTGGACACGAAAATTCAACAACGAGCTTTGACGAGTTGTGCAGCGATATCGACCTGGTAAGATCATATATTGGTGGTGTATGATGGCTAGATGAGGAATGTCTTGGAATCGAATAAAACTTGAAGCACTTTATTTGTTTTTGCTGGACTTAGGCTATATTCAATGTCGTGTTCTTGTCATAAACCTGACTTTTAAATGCAAGTAGAATCCCAGATGACTAAGGTAACAACTTACACTTTGTCAGCAGGGTCATCTTCTTTCTTTCGGATATCACAAATCGGATTAAAATGTTGTCCTCTGCTGATAGCAGAATAAAGATTGATCATCATTGACATCTATCTTTAGAAATCGGCCACAAAAAGAAAGTTAGTACCTAACGAAATCGAGCAAGGACTTGTAGGTATAACTTATACGTTAAAAAGTTTAGACAAAATTTCAATCAATTTAAAAACTTCTTCATAACCATGATCTGTCTTCTATTTGTTTAAAACAAAAAATCCTCTCACTTCGTACATATCTCATTGAAAGTTCCATCAGTTTCCAAGTCTCTGTTTGTGTTGTGGTGTTCATGAATAGTGGGTAAAAATCCGACATCAGTTTTGCGTCCAATCTCTGGAGACTAAAAGGAAACCAGCAAAAATGAATCTTATTCTCCTTCTCCATCACCCATCATTATGCTCCCTTTTTTGTTTGTTGGCTATAGTCGCTTGGGCGATTTGTATTTTTTTATGGTTCCCTGCAATTCTTGGGCGATATTGTTTTCTTTACTCGAACAATACGTTAAAATCAAAATAAACTTGTGGACGAAAGTTTTCTCATCATCCTTTTTGTTTCTTCAGCTACAATCCACCTCAACGGCACACATATCTTTGTTGTTCCTTATCCATCCCTGTGAATTCAACTCAATCCTCTAGCGGTCAGTGTTAACCTCCGGATGGAAGCGTGAAGCATACTATGAAGGCAGAGAGAAGTGATTTTCCTTGTATCCTTGGGTACATCCTCCAGAGTCCTTTGCGTACAAAGAAAGTTTGCTTGCGCTTTCTATTTTTTTTTTCTCTGCTGTCTGAGGTTGGGGTATAATGGTGTGTGTGTAGGTTCGGGAAGTCAGGGAAAAAGTCGACTTTTCACCATCAATCACTGCACTTTAGACTCGTTTGTCTAAATTTCCTGAAGAGTTAGACAACCCCAAAGGAAAACAAACAATCATCAGGATATTTGATTTTTCACAAGAAAAGTGGAGGGAATCGCCTGAAATTCCTTCACAGGAAAGAGCAGGTTTGTTATTTTTTTTCCTGCTCTAGGATCCACTGCTCGAAGGCTCACAAAAGCGTGCGATTTTTCACAGTAGCTTTCTTATTTTTTTTGTTGGTCGAGGGGTGAACCGCAAATATTGTCAGAAGCCAATACAACGAACAAACAAAAACAGAATCGGGACAAAGACACAATGGAGCAAATAAAAAGATGAATATCCGTCGATAATGCTGATAATGATGATGGTGATAATACAAAGTGCCTATACCAAACATACATACCAACAGACAGATAAACAGATAATAGCGTAAACTAAAATGTTCAAAGGACCGACCGTATACAAGGATGGTGGTAGGTACGAGGTATACCTCAACGCTAAGCGCACGGTCCCCGAAGGCAATGAATCCATCTTTTGAATGGAATTTCAGAAAGTACTCATGGCTCTGATGCGGGGCGGATTGTATGCCGTGTTGGACGGTGTGTTGTTGGGTCCATGGTGTTGCAATTGATGATGATGACGTTGCGATATCATTGCCTAAAGGTTATTTACGGAAAAAACTTTATGAGCAGGAAAGAAAAGTTTTATATTTGTGCGCAAACGATTTTTGTGTGTTCTCGTGGTTGCCGGCAGTTTCTGGGATTTTGTTTCGTGTACCCCCACCACACTCACCGAAGGGAATTCGAAGTATTTTTGATTTGTTTTCGTGGACGTAGACCATGTAAGCGGTTCTATGTTGATGATTGTTAGACGAAAAAGCTGTCGATAATACTTTTATTGACAGCTTTAAGGTGTTTGCAAAGTCACCAGGATAAAGGTGTTTGTTATCTGAAGTTTATTACTCTGTTTCTTTCTTTAAGCTAAATTTTGGGGGGTTTATAACACTGTAAAATTTTATTGATACAATAGAACGTTTGAATGTCGCAACCGCGGAAAAAAAACGATGTCAACGAGCGACCATGAGTCCACTGATGATTATGGCCGCGGTGTAGTGGTAATGTGTTCGTCTGTTGAGTGGAAGGTTGCGCGTTCAATCCCAGCCAAAATCCATTTCACTTTTATTTAAAAGAAATCAAAAGGTCGGTGTAATACCTAAAAGTATGCACACCATCTTGAATTTCTTCAAATTTAACGAACACAAGAAAAAGTGACTCCCCGAAGCTAGTTCGGACACCACCCATGGAGCTTAAGTCTCCACTACATCCAAAATCTTTCCTATCCTCTTTTTCTTCCCTTTCTCAAACGCTCGTACTATGGTAACATATAAAGGGTATTCATAACCCCTTGAGTACGTGTAAATTATAAAAAAAAACCTTGAAAGGTCATCACCATTTGGTCGATTAAATTCATAGTGGTTCAGAGGTAGATGCGCTGAACTACTTATGTACCTGCTTATTCATTTAGTTTCGAGGAGAACGAGTTAATCAACGTCCTGAACATAATGTCTGGTACAAAATGAATGTAGTTATTCAGAGGTTAAACCATTGCCCTACTAAGCAAGAAGTCTCTAATGGTTTAGATCCGGAAATTTGGCAATTCCTGAATTCTTACAAAATTCTGATAAATTGCCCTGGTATGGTGCCAAAAATATTTAAATGTGTTTTTTGTTCCTTTTTTATCATCATGATGGAGCCAGCCCTCAAACAGCACGATAATGGATTCTTTTTAGTATCCAATGGGTTTTCGATCATATAGACTTGCTCGGCGCAAGCTCCATCGTTTTACTTGAATCTGTCTGTGGTGCAGATGTATAGCGATTCGCCTTATAGAACTTTAATCTGTGTCCAGTCACTTCCATCTAATATTTTAGTTCGAAGTCCGGGTTTTTCAACAGGGACACTACAAAAGTTGAGCGACAGGGACAGCAAACGACGCGATATTTCTTGCCGCTCTTTTGACATTTCTCTTCAGTAAGGTTTGCCATTATACGATCCAACAACGAGTCGAAATTATTAAAATTTACAACCGAAATTCGGAGTCAGTGGCCTCAACGTTAAGAGTGCTACTTCCAATTTATGGTCGTCATAATCGTCCTAGCATATCAACAATTGAGCGTCTAGTGGAATTCACAGGCACAGTACAAAATGTTCCCGTGTCTCAGTGGCCGTAGTGTCGAGAATATTGCTGCCGCTGAGGCTTCAGTTGAAGAAAGCCCAAATGTGTCTCTCACACGTTGTTCTCAAGCGTTGGGCATCTCTGTGACGTCTTTGTGGCGAATTTTGCGAAAAGATCTTGGCCTAAATCTTTACAAGATTAAATTAACGCAAGAACTGAAGCCGCTTGACCACCAGAAGCGTCGTATGTTCGTGAATTGGGCTGAGCAACAACTTGAAAATGATTCTTCAGCGATGAGGCTCATTTCTGGTTGAATGGATTCGTCAATAAACAAAATATGCGGTATTGGTCAGGCAGTAATCCACACGTACTCCATGAGTCATCATTGCATCCCGAAAAAATTACGGTTTGGTATGGTTTATGGGCCGGCGGCGTCATTGGGCAGTACTTCTTCCGTGATGATCAAGACCGGCATATATGGACTTGGAGGACATGTGGTTCCAACAGGACAGCGCCACAAGCCACACAGCGAATGCCACAATCAATTTATTGGAAACCAAGTTTGGAGAACGTGTTATCTCACGAAATGGTCCAGTCGCTTGGCCACCTCGGTCGTGCGATTTGACAACGTTTGACTATTTCCTGTGGGGCTACGTCAAGTCTATGGTCTATGCCAACAAGCCAGCGACGATTGATGAACTTCGTACGAATATCGAACGTGAAATTGCAGCAGTATCGGCCGATTTATGCTTGAAAACCGTCGAAAATTGGGTTCATCGTCTGGACTTCTGCAAGCGTGCCCGTGGTGGCCATGCAAAAGAAATCGAGTTCCATACATAATGGCATCGAACGTACTTTCACAGGAATAAAGAATTTCATTGATATCCAAAACAGTTTTTGTTTTATTTAAAAAAAACTTTTGTAGTGCTCTTATTGAAAAACCCTTTAGAAGACTGCCAGTCCATTCCCCTTACATGTCTTAGCCTTCTTAATCGTCCCATACGGAGTTTTTTTTTTTTTTTGTCAGAAGCTGAAGTAGAAAAAGCCCCCCACTATCTCATAGTAATACATACCTACATACAAAACTTCAACAGCTAAAATCAAAAGCCATACTTTTAACACTTAATAACTGCCTTACATGTATTAAAGATCTTCCCTAATTTTTCCTCCAATACATGGTTGACATCCATCATGTTTGTATATTTCATTGAATATTATGAAAAAAAATTGCGATTCAAGCAGCATATTGTTCCAAACAAGAAACCCATCTTCCCACCAAAGGTCTCCATAAATAGCTTGTTTCCGTCAAACGCAGCTGTGAATTTTAATAGAACATTTCGCACGCGACAACAAGCATCGTAATACGCTTAAACTTATTTACATTTATTTGTTCTTCGCCAACATGGACCTGCACATTTTCCCCGTCCCTTTCATTGCTTCATACGAATTTCTTATTTGTTCAATCTTGATACCAATCCAACCTCCACCTGGTCGCACTTCGCAAAAAACCTGCAAATTTGTATACCTTCCGCTGATGGGGATAATGACATTCATTCTAGAGATCAAAAGGTAATCGAATTGGCTGCGACAAAAAAAAAATTAAACTGATTTTCTAGCGGAGTACGCTTTGAGTATATTAAACACTAATGTCCTTGTTTATAATATTTCTCCCCCTCATCTTGTCGCAGATATCCTGATCCTCCTCAACAAAGCGTCAATGAAAATATTCGAGCAGCGCGAGTACGGCTCCTTTGAAGGATAAAAGTGGAAAATCAACATATTTCTGCGAGTAGTCACATCCTGCATAGCAAAAGGGAAATCCTGTCGAACACCGCCAGCTCTTCTCCGGAAAGTATAAAATTGAATTATTATGACTACACGAGGACACGTCCTCGTTGTGTTTCCATCCCCATTCTTGATAAAGAAAGAAATCGTCTGAAGTAAAATCCGATAATCCTTATTTTATTGCACACCTTCAGTTGTATTCTTTCCTTGGAGATGTCCTCGTCGTCTTCGATTTCGACGGTGTCAAACTGTGCAGGACATCGAATCGCTGTTTTTTTGACTAGGCGAATGAATCGAACACGTATTTTGAGAACTTTAAGTCGTTTGCAGCTGGCCGTGTCAAATGGCGAATGTTTTTGAAGGCTCCGAAATATCCCCATTTTGCTCATTGAATATGGAACTTCAGCCTTCAAAGGACGAAAAACCAACGAAAGGGAAGAGAGATACTGCGATTCAGACGAGAATGGCGTATAAATTATTATTGATATTGACTTCATTTGAATATCTTAAAGGAAAAGGATTATGTTGTTGGAGGGCACACAGAAGAAGGACTCTTCGGCGACGATGATTTAGATTTCGATTTCATAACTCTATCGATACATTTCCTACAGGGCAATGACTATGCAGCGACGATGAAGATTTAATCGCTTCTAAATGGGTCGATCTCCCGCAGAGGATTTTTTTGTGGAAAATAATGTTTTGATAAGTCCTGCTCCGGCATCCTGGGCCAATTATGATAATTTTTATGCGAAGCGTAGCAGAAAGGCAAGCAGTGATAAGAAAGTTTATTGCAATGGGGCCTGGCTGGCCATTATGTGTGAGATAAATGTACCGAAGTGGAGGTTGAGGTTGTGATTGATATGCGAGAGTTTGGCAATAAATAAAATGGCTTATGGATGTCGCTTTTGGATAGACTGTTACGTTTGGGAGATTTACCACATATGGTCCATGGAATTCGTTTGGGGCAGCCTTGTTTTTAGAATCAGTAAAATGATTGCAATCTTTTGAGAACTAAGTCAATTTATTGTACACGACTCACATACTAAACAAGCGCTACAATCCGGAAAGAACCTGGTCTTCAACCAACATGCCTCCACAATTATTCATCAATAAAATAAAAGCTTCACTTAAGACCCAATTTCTTGAATTTGAAGTGATTTTTCAACACACAACAATCGAGTTCAAAATGGCTAGAATCTGTTTCAAGGAGGAATCCCCAAGAGCATATTCCAACAAAGCAAATCCAGATATTTAAGTGTTTTGGAAAACATGCGGTATACTCTTCAGCTTATTAAAACCAGGCGGCATCATATCTGTTGTGTACTACTCGTGGAATTGGATCTGACTTTCACAACATCGGAGGTTGGTACTTTCGCGATGTGCACCGGAGTCCAAAGAGCCGTATAACTGGTAAAAGCGTGCCTATGTCACGTAGAGATAACACCAATACATCGCAGTCTTCGATTGTTAAAGCATTAAAAGAAAACCTGTTGCGACTGTTGCAAGTTGGAGTAAACAATGGAGTCACGTGGCTACGGGATAAGTAGAGAGTCATGTTGGTTAAAGAGCTAAAGACCTATCGTACGCGATGAAGCGGTTTATTTTAGAAAATGGCAAAAATTTATAAATTTTGGTTGCGTTTCGAATTGATATTGGAATCTGAATACCTTGCTAGGTGATGATTCTGTTTAATTCCTTTGATATTCACAAAGTTGGACAAGCGCATAATTTTTTTCTCAGACCAGGTCGCAATGTTTAAAATACCTACACACACGTTCGCTTTATTGTTTTCGTTAAACATCATCCTTCGAGGTGATTTATTGGTATGCAGAAACGACGTCACATAAAATTGGTTTCGCGTGCATTGTAAACTAGGAACGATCTTAAAAGAGTCTTCCTGACGCGTGAAGTTGGCCTTATCTCACTCACTGATTCGATATAAATTTCGAAAGATATACTCAAGATCTCACTACAATGGCACTTGCGTTCAAGGCAACAAGTTAGCTTTAGATAAATAGACACACATATATAAACAAGTATCTAGAGTATGTATAGCACTGTTGAAAATAAGTTTTTGTGAGTACTACATATTTTTCAAACATTTTTCCACATAAAACAAACGACAAGACCAAACAGAATACTAGCTTACATAACAAACGGTGTATTCTCCCCTTTGTCCATGGTTCCTTTTTTTACTTAGCCTTCTTGTAACTTATATCAGCCTTGATATATTGATTGCAAACAAAAAGTCTCTTCTCACGCACGTCACGTATTTTCTTCAATATTGACTAAAACACTTACACTTGATATGTTTAAAAAAAAATAAAGGTTTAGTTTCACAGTTGCACACGAAACATCAACTAATTGTTCTACCGGCGCGCACTTCCCCGGAACACACTTGATAGAATATTATAACTTATCTATTTCTGAAGATAAGCGGATCAAGTCTGTACCGAGATAAGGCCACACTCGATGAAGATGATTTCGATGCTAGCAACGGCGTCGCGGCACTTAGGTAAACAAGATGACGAATTTGTCCAGAAAAAACAAATGATTTCCACTCCGTACAACGAATACCTATCATATACACACTGCACAGCCAAGACGTGAGGTGGGTACGTCGTTGGTATCGTAAAGAGCCCTTTTATTCAGAGACTCTTCTTTTATGGATGTAATTATCTCTCGGAGAGAACCGCTACTTTTGTTTTGATTCTTGCAATCTCCAACGGGAAATAGATGACGTTCCGATTGGAGAAAGGCTTGTTTTCTGGTTCGTCGAAGGTGGGCTGCGAAGAGAAAGGGGCATTTTTATAGTCTATTTACATCTTGTCAAGTTTATGGCAAGCGATAAAGAATAGGAAATGTTTGGATTTCGGCCTGATAAGGCTTAAGCCTGTCTCTGAGTTGGAGGTGGCCAGTTGTTTCTAGAACTTTTGTTGGATTTGTGTCTGAATGGCAGACCTTGGAGCGGGTGGTTTATTCGTTTTAAACATATTTTATGGCATCATTTTGAACAAAGTGGGAAACGAACGTACGATATGTCGCTTTGTTTATCGTCTTTGTTTCGGAATCCAATTATATGGCATATGGGATGAGGTATTTATCCTTACTTTTCGAAATTTAAGAAGCTACGAATACTTGTATCTGAGTCGGAGTGAATGCCCTAGAAATATAGAAAAAGCCCCATCACTATCTATTACATTTAATCGTTCAACATGATTCTTCGGAATCATGTATAGAAAAGGTTAGATTAGGATGGCTGCACTAACACACCTAGACCGTTTGAATTATACAATGGAAGATATAAGAAAAATTGGGTAGGCTGGAGAATTAATCGTTGAGTCACTTCAGCGGCTATAGAAAATCTATCTAACGAAACGCCATCATCCCCTATTTGTAAAGATCTTACCATTAAGTTTTGCCTACGGCCATACGGTTTTCCGTTTGCTCTTTGCCAAACTGGATCTAAAGCCTTTAAATTACGCAGAGCAACAGCTCTCAACCTTCCATATGTTCCAATGCTTATGTCCATAAATGGATTGCTACATAGTTAGCAGATCTTCGGGCGAGCGTTACTTTGCACAGACGCTTATTTATTATTTTTTTCTTTACAATCAAAAATTTCAGTGTCAGTTGATTCTTCTATAATTTTATATAGAAGACAGTAGAGCAATGAGTCTAGGCATGCATTTTTTTAAATCTGTTAGATTCGTGCATTTTTCCAGCAACGGCGGGAAAACATGTTTCGTACGAACATAATAACCTGCGAATGTAAACTTCTGTCTTGCTCTTCTGTTGAATCTGCGCGACATTTTCTTAAACGCTTTATTCTTTGTTGTTACTACTTGCTCGCATAGCTTGCTGTAAATGATAGTTTGTTGGTTTCTACCCCCAACTATACATATACACACCTTTTAGGTACCCGAACGAAATCGATCTCGCTTGTCAGATTGAATATTAACGCATCCATCACTACATACTCAGGTTTATCGTAACGAATTCCGAGTGAATTTTTTCTCTTGTCAGAAGTGTAAACAAGATTGTTCATGGGAACAGTTTTAAGGAAGTTCAACCTGTGAGTCAACAAGTAATTGAAACGCCTCCTTCTTATCATAAGCAATGCAAGATGCTATGACCGAGTAAATGTTTTAAATTCCCAAGATAGATGTAATAAATTGTTTGGCTTGCTTTAATACCAAATAGAGGTTGATGCTTAGCATAGTCTCTACCATTTCCGTGTCTTCCTTGCCCGCCTCAGCAGCTCGGTCGTTGAAGCTTAGTTCGGCTTTAGACTTCATTTCCTGATTTAACTTTGTCTGGGTCTGATGTTATTTGGAGTAATGGGTCATCTTCTTAGCAATAACCATTATGCCATTGGTCTTCTACGCTTACTGCAGTTGATTGCAATTAAAGGTTAGTGTGACCGCAAAATGTAATGCTTTTATCTGAATTTTTCACAGTGAAATGGAATTGGCCTTCCATGTTACGATAGCTTTTAAGTCCTTTTGTGTAAATCCTTTTTTTTAAATAGGAAAGACGAACAAATCATTGAAACCAATGCCAACATGTCATATATACTCCAAGTAAATTCCATTCATCACTTTGTCATGATACATGAAATTCACTTGGTTTTATCAATAAGACATGCATCTCCTGCAATCAGCGGATAAACATACCTCTTATTTAATTCACCGTATCTACCATTCATTGCAGGCAGTCCCATAAGTATAACGCGAAATAAAAGAAAAATGTACACCCTCTATCACACATAACCTGACAATACTCGGTTAATTGTGCATCGCAGTGAATGCACCAGATAGGGATCAATCCACGGACAATGCGACTCACGTACGTCTTTTTTGCCAATTCGAGTGGTATTCCCTTATCCTTTTCATTGGCAGTTTACATGGGAATTGAGATCTACCCTCGCGAGTGGTCGACGATTGCATGCTCGTGCTTAATTGCCAAGTGGGGGTTGGCTGGTAATTAATTGAAAGTCAACGAACACAAAAGGAAAGCAAGACAATGGTCTATGATTAACAAAAAACACAAACACGCTCGCTCTCTCTCTATGTACATACACATCTCTTGTCTGTTTATTTTCTTGTCTTGTTCTTACTTAAAATTAACTTTCTTCAGTTTGAGTTGCCTAATTGGTCGGATTACCTTTTTACGCTCTTCACGGTGCTTTTTCATCTCGAACTCTCGCTTCTTGTCGTCACGCGATGGTTTTTTGGTTTCGAATTGCATCTGTCGATTGCCTAGGTTACCGCCGATTTGTTGGACAGTCGCGCTGGCTGCTTGTTCCTTGTGAACGCGATCCTGCAGACTCATTCGATTGGGTTTATTTTGCAGAGAGTCAAGTTTAAAGCTCATTGGGGTGTTGATAGGAATCATTTTGGTTTTGGAGGTGGATGGTTGTGGTTTTTCTTCTTCATCGTCATCACCATCGGCTTCTTCTTCGTCATCTTCCTCGATCCTCTTTCTCTTGACATCCTTGTAGGCCTTCTTCATTTGCCGTGAGAATTCCCGCCGATCTTCGTCATCTGAACTTGCCTCGTCCTCGCTCTTCTCGTCGTCGTGATCATCTCGTGAAATGCCAAAGAGATCTTCGTCATCGTCCGACTCCTCATGGGGTTTCTCCTCATCCGCATGAAGTTCGGCTACCCGAGCGACTTCAATTCGCTTTTTGATCTCCTTCACCTTGGATTTCTCCAGACGATTTAGAACTGGAGCCAGCATTTTGTACTCGTCGGCGTTTTTGTTAATGGCAAAGTCAGCGTTTTCGAACATTGCCTTGAAACGGTCATCCTCAAGGAGATTAGGAACCTTCTTGGCTTTAGAGGTTGGAGCAGACTGCTCATCGATAATTTTGAGAGCCAGGTCTTGATTAACTTTAGGCAGGTGGTTTTTAATCTGCAAGCGGCTTTTACGTTCAGTGGCGATTTCCTGGCGAATCTTATCCTTACGGAAGCGGTCAAAAGCGAAGGGCTCAACCACCGCCTTGGCTTTGTTGTACAAACGCACGTCGATGAAGTGGCTGTGGATGGGAAATTGAATTAGAACACAAACAGACTTGGGTTATTTTATATTAAACTCACCCGTGCATATAACCCTTGAGGAGGTTTGTACCAATTAGATGCTCCAAACCTAGTTCTTCCAGTTCCTTTTGCGTAATAAACTGATAGTCATCGTACATGTTCTCCACAACCTTAAAGGGGATACAAATCGTACAAAAAGCTGTAGAGGCAACCACCACCCGAATCTAACTTACCTCCGATTCAATCTCCTCAGTAAGGTTATCTAAGAAGGAGCACCATCTAGGAGCTGGACCCATCGATGGCATGTAGTATGTCATCATTTTCACATCCTCCTGAGCGATGAAAAACATTCCAGTATCCGGAATGGTGCAGAAATCATTGAAATTGGACGCCGACTCGACGTACGCGATTTGTTTGCCATTTGTCTCATCCCAAACTTTAAGCATAGCTGAGTCCAATGAATAGACAGCCTGGTGGTTTGGATTAAATGCCAATCTTTTGATGGGCAATTTGTTCAGGTGGTCCTTTATAAACAGAGGCTCTCGTGAGCGAATATCATACAGCAGAACATGACCTGATGCTGTTCCAACGGCCATTTGAAGACCATTCTTGAATTTCATTGTTGTGATCTATAAAAGCGTATCATTAACCCAGTTCAAGAGAATTTCAGCAGCCACATTTACCGATGGGAAAGTTTTTGCATGTGGGAACTTCATTGCAACATCGACAGTCGCGCATTTTCTCCGATCTCGAGGATCCCATGCTTCCACGGTGCCCTCCTTTGCACCAACCACAAGAAGGTGATGCTCTGGATTTATTTCACAAGTGTTCAGGCAACTTGCGGCCGACTCAAATGGCTGTAGAAACTGCCCGCGCTCCATATTTAATCGGAAAATGTCCTACAAATATACAAAATTTACAAATTCCCTTTTGCAACAGTTGACTTGCCGACTTACACTTGACGTTCCAACAATAAATAAATCACACGATGGTGTGTGGTACTTCATGTCCCTTCCGAATCTCGGAATTCTCAGTCTGTAGTGCCTTCCATGTGCGGCATGCACCTCCACATACCTGTCACATTGCAAAAAGACCTAAAAATCAACAATAACATCAAAGCTCTTGAGAAAAGTGTTCCCTTCTCACCATTTTACTGTAATCATCACTCAAGATCTCAAACGTGGTCACCTCCGAATCAAAACAGCGCTCGAATTTAATAGACAAGTTGGAAACCTCAAAGCACTTAACACGGGGTTTGTATGTACCTGTGGCTAAAATGAATTGATTGTCGGGACTCATTCGAATAGATGTGGACACCCCGGGCATGTCAAAGTCCTGAATTAGTTCGATTTGCCTCCGGGAGTCCACTTTCTTCATCAATTGTGAGCGTTTTCGGCGGTCCGTGAGCCACTACAAATAGATTGTGTGTTAGATGATCTTACGAATTTCTATGTATCTATGAAACTTACTTCTGGAACGGATTTACCGGCGCTTAGGTTGTATATTTTCACATCATTTACATCGGAAACGAACATTTTTACGCGTAAAATGTGTGTAAAATTATTGCATTTCTTTTCGAGAAAAACGTAAACAAGAAATGTCAGCACGTGTGTAGAGCTCTAAGTGAAGTGACAGCTACACGAAAATGAGGGCGATGTTCGCTATGTCGTTGGATGGATACAGAAAATTGACATTCACAATATCCAGTTGAAATTGAAATCCAGTTGTAACTAGTTACCATTCATTTTTGCTTGTTGTAACATTATATGAAATAAGTTGTTATAATGAAGCAGTTGCATACGATTCCCGATGTTAAAAGCGCAAGACACATTTTTTTAATTAAAAAATTTAACACAGCTTTACGTAGCCATGAACACACGCGAAATAAACATGCCTCTTCTTCTAAATCAGGATTTTGATCTAAAATTTCAACTCTTTTCTGACTGACTTTTCTGATTTCTGACTGATTTTTTCTTGTGTATTGGTGCAATTTCGTGTCAAACTTGACAACTACACCAGTCACACAGGTTGTTTGTTTAATATATATTTCACATAGATCTGCTACAGTTTTAATGATTATACCAATGGAAAACACCATAACTTTCCTAATATGTGTTAGTTTATCTGTACACGAGAGCTCTTACTCGCGAGGTGAATGTTGGAAGATTGCGATGAAAGTGAATTTTTTTGTTGGGTAGGTTTTATCTTTAATATTAGCGCATTCTGCAAATATCGTATATCTGTCACATTTCACTTTCCCGACCACCAATTGAAAGTTGCACATACCTTCATACTGACACCATCAAAGAAGTAGTAATTTATCTATCAAATCAAATCTAATCTAAACTAATATTTCGGTGTTATCCCCAGAGCCTGCCCAGATTTGCAAATTTGATCCAACAGTATACAATTATACATTGTTTTGTCAATTAAAAAAAAATCCAGGGTATTTTTTGTATTTTAGCAGTTGTGTTTCACGGTTTAATTTATTAAAATAGTAAATATTCTTTACCTACAGACTCAACAATGTAAACGCAGTTATTGGGTCAACATAAGTCAACAAAATGTTATTAAAGTGTTGAAAACAAAGTTGTCGTCATGAAAGTCGCTAACATAAAAATAATCTGCCGAGCTGTGAAGCATCCAATTGTAATAGATTTCCCTCTTTTTGGTAATTTATGCAATTTATAACCGTTGAGATGTGTTTTTGTGAAAAGTAATGAACAAGCGGGTGTATGTTTATAGTGCTTACACACCGAATCATAAACTGAGTTTTTGGCAAAAAGTTTACGTAAACCACTAGATGCTTTCACACCGAACTCTGACCAGGTTTCGTTTGACATTTCAATCAGCTGTCAATTGTGTTTTGATACTAGCTTCAACATTTGTGTGGGAGAGCTTCTTCTTTTTGTTTTTTTTTCTTTTCCAAATCCATTTTATTTTAATTATTCAATCCTGTGAAAATGAAATGAAATATAATATTAAGAAAAAAAAACATTTGTTTTGACAGCGAGTTCATCAGCTGTTTTGTGGGACGTGTGGAACACGTGTAGAATCTATGAAAAGGTGTGTTCGTTCCAACAACCTTTAACGAGATGACGTCTGCGAAGTGGTTTTGAGATGGTTACGCCATAACCTACTTGTTTTTGAGAACTGAAAACGTATGGGAAAACTCGGTTTATGATGAAGGTTTCAGGTGTTTTTGCGTAAACTCAGTTTTTGGTTCGGTGTGAATGCCCTATTAAACATATTCATCATATTTTAAATACATCGAAAATGGCAAAAACAAAACATAGAACCTTAAAAATATCTTTTCGAACATGTCCCAAATAATTCGCTTTCACTTATTTAATTTACGAACACCTTCCAATGTCAATTTGCCAAATGGCCGTACCTTTTCCATTTTATTCCAGGAATACATTTGTTTTCAAACCACCGTGACTTGTCCACAATTTAATTACAATTTTTGCTTTGTCGGTCGGTCGTGTAGAAAAAAGAAAAAAAAAAGAAAATCGACATTCGTCTTCATTACATCGTCACGAAAAAATCGTCAAAACAAGTGATATCAATTCCGCAATTATTTCCGCATAATCTAATACATCAACAAACTCCAAAAATGCTTGCAATCAGCTAAAATATCAAAATAACTTTCTATGAGTAATACACACTATTGCTAAATCCCCTCCAAGAAGACGAGAAAAAAAACACAAAAAGCCCAGAGATACGCAAAAGGTTACGAAAATCCAAATAAATATTTAACTCAACGCTTATCAGTGATTAATTGAGGACTGCAAAAAGCAGAAGACAAAAAAGTGATTACAGAAATTCAGAACTCGAATCTACCCAAGTGAACCAATTTTATCGGTAAGTGCAAAAATATTTTCCAATACTACGCAACACATTTTCTGTTTTCTCTTGGTATTGGTGGAAAAATCAATGGAAAATTGTTGAGAAAATGAGCAGAAATTGTTAAATTTGCAACCGCGTAGAGTAGGCGAAATGAGAATCATTTGGATTAGGCAGTAGCCACCTAGTCCAGGTAGTTTTATCGGTTTGCCTTTGCATCCACCCCCTTTTTTGTTGTTTTGTGTTTTGAAATCAAACGGGGAAGGGTTTCCCTGTCTGTGATTAGGGGTTTCGTGTCGAATTCATTGTTGTAGCGCGCACAGATGTTTTCAATCTGGTTGTGATCAGTAGTAGATGCATGTCGTTTTTTATCTATACTATGCAGTGACATTGGCGGTGAGATGACTGAGTGCGCCCATCTTGTGATCTCACGAATGACTCCGATTGGCTGTGGGTGTGTGTTTGTGCAAATTAATATGCATGGTTCGTAGTTACTCTGGGTAATTACTGTTGGGTCTTGGGTATAGACGAGTGACTGAACTCGAATGGCTTTTGTACGATTTCGGATTTGTTTTCATGCGTCAGTCACTTATTTTCTTTGGTACCCAAGTGGGTTTTGTTCGTATGATTTGATAGCTTCATTGCGCCACCACTGGCAAGTCGGCTGACTCTTCTCGTAAATGTTTATCGATACAAACTTGGGTATGCAATTTCTTTGACCAAAGGTACTGAAGCAGTATACGAGTGCTGTTTTCTGGTGCAATATTGAGTCGGGGTTTCTGTAAAGAAGACGGATGAGCAGTACTATACATCTGATTGTGGTTTCTGCAAAAAAAAAAAGGTAGCACAAGACTTTAATGTCCGTGTATTTATATTGGGTACTGGTACTGGTCCGTCCTTGTCATCATATTCTTCAAGGGTATATACCTGATAATAGGGATTAATAACCCCACACCTTACTGGATCCCAATTTAACCTCATGTTAAGTTCGATATTAACTAAACACGGTAGGAATCGCGGATTTGGATAAATTCGTCAAAGAGGCATATCATATGCTGGTATTGTTGCAATTGTATACATGTCTTGTCTCTTAACATGTAAACCAATGTTCATTGGTAACGCTTTTGTAATCCATGTTCAATCCATCATTAAAGGCCCATTTTGTTGACAGTATTCCACATGCCTAAGAAAAGGACGCGAAACGGCTGCTGTGCTTGTTCTTGGAAGCAAGAACGTTAGGGTTTTCGTTCTGAAGAAATAGAATAAACAAAACAAAAGGCTCCATCACACTTAATCATAGTGAACCAATTGTTCCTAACTGCAAGTCTGCAAGTTTTAGTTGCGCCTTTTTATCTCTTAGAAACAAGTGCTTGAAGGTTGGCCACCTGCATTTTCGTTTTCATAGATATATATTATTATATGGTTACCTAATGTAGTAAACCGCTGCGCAGCAAATTTCATTCCCAGTAGCAACACCAGCATATTTTTCACTTGCTCACCTGACAATAAGACAAATTATATGAGTAGTATTAACTGTAAAGAGAAGCTAGTCTCAACTCTGCCGTTTGGGTTTGACATAAAACTGGAATTACTGTCATTATGCCAAATGTAAACACATACATGATGGTTCTGAAAACTTGCTAGGGAATAAGGGAAACTTACTTTATACTTTGGAAGTGATAGCTTGACAACAAACGTTGACAAATCGTGTGCATATATACGTTTTCTCCTTTCATTGAAAGAATTAATCCGATCAGTATCGTGTTTTTGTATATTCGCAGTGGCTGTACTTCACCTTAACTTTCCTTGTCAAAAGACTCAACTAATTTGTTCGTTATGCTTCGGGAATTACTAAGTAACTGCTCCGGTGTATAAAACATGTGTGTGAACTCAAGTTTGACGTTAGTGCAAGAAATTAATGAATGAACATGTTGACTTTGAACATAACCCATTCAGTAGAGCGGAGCAGTGCAGTCTTCTTGGTATGGTTTCGGGAAGTCAACGACACTGTGTCATTGGGTCAAGGAAAAGGAAAAAAACTTTGTGTCTTCAGATTCTAACGCTAAAACTCTAAAAACAGCAATTTTTCCTGATGGAAAGTTTCCGATGTTTTTCGTTGTTTCATGATCTAGATAAGATTCAGATAGCCAAACTTTTTTAGCAAAAGGACGATGTCGATTTGTTAGGAAATTGTTGAATGGGTATAGAAATTTGGACGTGGGGGGATTCAGTTGTACTTAGTAGTATGATTGATGCATTTCGTTCTATTTCCAAAGCAGATTTGAATATTTTAGAGTAAAACTAAGCATTTGTGTATTTTTTTTATTTGGCCTGAAACAGTCAGCAACACCTTTGTTTCACATTTGAATTGCGACACCCTCCAAGACCACAGTCATATTCTTCTATTTCTTATCGCTGAAACAACCAACTGCGTCTAATGAATAATTAAAATTATTCTACTTACTCAAAGTTGCGCTGATAACGCTCAGAATAGTGTCAAGCGTCAGTTCTTTTTGTTTTTCTTTTCATTTGTTAAAGTGTACAATTACCCTGTTGCTCTTCATCTACTGGGCAAGCAAAATGGAGCTCCTCACACAAATAAAAAAACAAGGCGACTTTATTTTGGACCAATGTACTATTAAGCCGTCATTTTGATAAAATAAAACCAACTGATCAGAATTTCTTTTTCTCTTTGTAGTTACCATCATGTCATCGGCCCCGTATAACTACAACTACATCTTCAAGTACATCATCATCGGTGACATGGGCGTAGGGAAGTCATGTCTTCTGCATCAGTTCACAGAGAAGAAATGTAAGTAGAAGAAGGTAGTGGTTGTTGTTTTATATGGCTTCAAGTGCGAATTCGTTTGTGATGATGAGATGCGATGGTTCGAATTAGCTATTGAGTATTGTGAACAATTTCCAGCGTTTTTCAACCAGAACGCAGTCTAATATAAGCTGCGGTAAGAAATGTACAATCGGGTGCACCCTAAAAATAGGTCAGAAAAATATTGGACCAAATGAGCAGCTTTCTCTGTAAGAACATCCATGTTGTGAGCCAAAATAAAAATGTACACAGCTTACACCTAACATGTGCCTTGCCGTCACTCATGTGCAGGTGATTTTCCATACCCTGGTTTTAACGGCAAACCATCATATACCGGTGCAACGCGAACTGCCTATGACATCGATGAGTTAAAGGCATTATTGTGCAGGGAATTTGTGTATGAACCCTAGTCGTAGATAGGAAAATAAACCGTCGCGAACTTCCCAACGGGCTAAGTAGCGCGATGGTTAGTGCGTTGAACTACCGCGCAGAAGTCTGGGTTCGATTCCCAGACGTAGCAACACCTAAATGATTTTTCACTGGCCCTCCTCTCGTAATGATCTGACAAATCATCCGAGTTGTATTAATTGTCATGCATAGCTTATCTCAAGTTAGCCGTTCGAATTCGGCATAAAACAGGACGTCCCGCCATGTGCAAAGAAGTACAAACGCACGCATGAATGGTTGTGAGAAAAAAGCTAGGCCCTGGGTACTAACGAGCCTGTTGCGCCATAAATTTTTTTTTTCCCCAAATAACATGAAAATTAATTAAGGCGGTACATAAACTGCTCTCCAAGTATTATTCAGCGCTATTGGGAAACATGTTCTTATTTTCGTATCGACAAGGTACCCCTTCGTCTTTAATGCCGTAGAGTTAAGTTGTGATAATTATACAGAGAATTAAACGTTCAACTAGCGCCACTATTGTGTATGTGTATCTGATGAGGACACGTGGTAATATCCGAAATGGCTATAATTCTAACCAAATAGTGTTGTTGTAATTTCAAACATTTGTGGGAATACAAAATCAATGGAGCATTCAAAATAAAAATAAGATCTAGTAGCAACTAGTAACAGGTCAATAAATTTTTAATTCTCTAGTCAAGATCACTTCCAGCATAAGATTAATTCAAGTAACTATTAGCAAAGGGTATAGAACTATACATAGAGTAGGCACATCATAGGTGCTGTCCCCCTTAAGAGATAAAATCGTTGTTACACCTAACTCACCCACTACAATACAAAATGTTTAGCTGTGATGCGTACTCCATGTAGTTCTATACTCTTTGCTAGTAGTCTAGCTTCACGAAAATGCTTGGACAGTTGAATTAAATAAATAAATTGCTAGTTTGTCAGTGGCACTTGCCAGTTTCTGCTTGTAAAACCTTTTCTTATCGTCTAAAAATATAGCTTTGAAACAGAGTGCTCTAAGGGCTTGGTCGAGTGCGCAATAATCTGCAGAGCGTCTAGAAAGTTAAAACACGAGATTGTATTAAGGAAGGCGAGAGACCAATAAATTGCTAAGCGATATAGTTTTATCGCCCGTCGCTCAATACGTAACTTAACTCTTTTATAACATAGAATGCGTGCCGTTATGTAAAAACAAATGATATTGAGTAATAAAACCCGTACTAAGCTCACGCGACTAACGCGTAATCTCAGTCTTTTTAAAATGAGCTAGTATTAGTGTACTATTAACCCTGTTTACTGTAATAAAAGCTTATTACTCTAGCTATTCTAGTGAAGCAAGACAGCTAACTGACCGGCATTGTTATAAAAGTGACGAATCTTTCAAATACGTTTAGCGCGTAACAGCTTAAAACTGCTCTAAGGCTGCTTCCTTACTGGTTCGTATTTTGGTATGTCTGCAATCAGTATTTCTTACCTCATCGAGAGGATACCGCCAATACATCATTTGAGTCCTCAACGACGGCATGTTCATCAATTTATGAAGATGACCATTTTCGTATCACATACGACTTGTATCGACTTTTTTCTGATTGTCCGTACCAAGACCGGTATACTCTTTTTATTAACGTCCCAGACTCATGCACTATTGCACAGAACAGAACAAACGCATTAAAATACATGCCTTCGTCATGAATTAGGTACTAGGAAACAATACCTTAGTGCCGGCAAGTTAGGTATCAGCCCAAAACCATAATAACTCAAAGCAGACGGCAAATTTGCTGAAGCAGTACGAAACGACATAAAAAATTTCCAATTCGAATAATCTGTGGACTTGCCCAAAGACTTATTAGCAAATATTTTATTTCATCATTTCATAGTTATGGCCAATTGCCCACACACCATCGGTGTCGAGTTCGGAACACGCATAATTGAAGTCGACGACAAGAAAATCAAACTTCAAATCTGGGATACTGCTGGACAGGAACGCTTTCGTGCGGTCACACGATCATACTACAGAGGTGCAGCTGGTGCGCTTATGGTTTATGACATCACAAGAAGGTAGGTATACAGTTCACAAAATCAGAACATCCGTAAATGTTTTCGCATTTCCCAAGATCAACCTACAACCATCTAAGCAGCTGGTTAACGGACACAAGAAATCTCACCAACCCCAGCACGGTGATCTTTCTCATCGGCAACAAGTCCGATTTAGAAAGCACTCGCGAGGTCACATACGAAGAGGCCAAGGAATTCGCCGACGAAAATGGCCTCATGTTCCTCGAAGCTAGTGCTATGACGTAAGTAATCGATCAGAAAAAAAAAAAAAAAAAACATCATGTAACCACTACTCCTTCCCCATGTAGAGGTCAAAATGTAGAGGAAGCCTTCCTCGAGACAGCTCGTAAAATCTATCAAAATATTCAAGAAGGCCGCTTGGACCTAAACGCCTCCGAGTCGGGTGTACAACACCGACCATCACAGCCCGGACGAACCTCGTTGACAAACGAGACACTCGCCAACAAGGATCAATGCTCGTGTTAAGTTTTAAGTATACAAACAAAAGGAATAGGTCGCGTAAAGTAATAATATAAAGAAATGCTTTTATTTGTACTCCCGACTTTGTGATGATTTGTGTGTGTACCGAGTGGGTAACCCCATTCAACAGAGGTCGCTGTTTTAGTATCATTTTTTTTATTATATTCACCTGATTACTTTCTCTCTCTTTCTCTTTGATGCAAAGAAATGGTTGCCAAATTTCTCCCTAACTATACCGTGTATAACTCACTACCAATGCTCCTTCCACATTGACTAGAAATTACCTTAATCATATTTTTTGTATATAGCAAGAGAGAAAATATATTTAAACAACAAATTTGAATGTTCTGTTAAAAATAAACAAAAATCAAATAGATACAAGTGTGGTATTCAATATATATTATATATATACATATATATAATGATAGACAAATTAATAAAAACAAAACTTATAATTACGGTAAAAAGTAGACGTCTATTTTTTAATTTATCTTCTTTAAAAAAAATCAACTTGAACAGCACCAAAAACGTAGTTAAATTAATTCTTTTATAGTACCTATCAATATTTAATCTAACATAAAATACGATGTTTGATTGTAATAAACGAAAAAATAACAGCAAATTAGAAAATTATGTTTTTATTTTATTTTGCAAATTTTAAGGCGACTTTGCGATTGTGAATGCGACTCATTTTCAATTTGTGCACCTCAGGATGAAATGGAATTGAAACTGTCAAACTTTTGTTTGTGCGAATTTCATTAACTGGCGGGAGGTTTCTCTGTGAGTTTTGTTTATGACGCTCGTCCGTGGATTTGTTTATTCATTGTTGCGGTATTTTGTGTGGAATTTATTAGTGAAAATAAGTTTAAACAAATTGTGAACAACATTTATTGTCAGCATGGACATTCAAAAGCCGGTAAACGCGTTGAATTTGGGTGAGTTTTATTTGTTAGTAGAGTGGGATTGCGAATATGTGAGATCCTTGTTTTTTTTTTTTTTTTTGCTAATGTACTTGGCTACCTGTTACGGAGGAACGCCTTTCTACATGTGCTTTTAACGAATTTTAGTGTGCATTTATATTCTTGACGTATTATAAATAAGGACAGTCAATTTTAACTCATGTTACAAACGTATCGTGGACACGTGAGTAGTCCAGTTGAAAGGGGGAGACTTTACTTCGATCTAGGAATGCATATTGATGTGTTGAAATTGAAATAACAACTAATGTGACGATGTTTTATTGAAGACTTCTTGATGCAAAAGACTAAATCCTTTACAAGTTACTGCATCACTACTTACCCATAAGGTTTTGCTGTATTAAAATAATTTTTAGAGTCGTCGCACTTGGGAATCAAACGATTTGGAGTTAGTTCTGTGTATGGGCATTTTTTTGTTTGTTCTTTATCTAGCCTGGCATTTCTCAATGTACTTAACAATTTTAAATCAAATGTAGGTCTTTGGAATTTCACTTGTTTCATTGCTTACTATGTCCAACAACTGAAACTTGGTTCTGTTAACCAATCGTAGAAATCTTGTAATTTCTGTCGGAGTATCGCTATTTCCTGTCTTTCCATGGTCTGATCTTGATGTGAGAAATTACAGCCTTCCATTCACTTCGATTACCGAGAGGCTGTTAAGATTTTGTCTTAACTCTCATTTTCTGACTTCCTTTTTATCCTGCTTGTGATTTCACGACCCCCTTAGCTATTTGTGATTTGAGGATCTCACAATTGGTGCATTGGACATAAATTCTGCCCCAAAAGGTTTAAATTGTACCAAAGAGTTTGGCGTGTTTTAACAACGTTTTTAGTTACAGGTCATAGAGTTGGTACATCTGTTTATTCGCTCCCACCCTTTGAAGGAAGCAGCCCTCAATCCTCTTCGATTATTGGCATGTTGCTTCCAATTGGTCAGTCAAAGCGCCTGTCACCAGCAATCGCTCAAATCTTAAACGGAGGTTCAGTCGAAGATGGCTGGGATTCGAAAGTCACTTGGCTGGTGCATTAATGCTCATTAACCAAATGTGGCTGACCAAATGAAATCGACTTTTTTTTACCCTTGGGCTATATCCTCATTTATGTAGACCTCATAAAGCATGGCCCTAAAGTGTCTAATATTTACCTGTAATGCTTGTAAAGCACTACGATGTAAATTAAAACTGAGAAGACAATATTTTAAACGTGCATTCGAGTCTTGAGTTTAAAGTTTTTTTCCATTTTTACTGTGAGTCGGTAAATTCTAGATGTTGGTTTAAGGACTTCGATGCTAACCAGAAGCTTTTCCATTTCTTTGTCCGGCTCCAGTCTGTTTGTTCAGACTCTACAGTGATTCGCTAAACGCTAGCTGTGGTGCTTAGACCTTAAATGCTTTCACAAAATGTCTTTAATGTTATTTGAGGAAGGATTCAGCAATGTCTTGACCCTGAACTTTGTTAGCTCAATATTCGACTAAAGGTCGGGTCGTTGCAAATTATGCGTCTGATTACAATCAGCTTTTTGCAAGCTACTATATTACAATAGCTTTGACAAAGTGGTTAGTGCTTTGGACTACTAAGCGCGGGGGTTCTGGTTTTAATACCGAAAGCACCAACACCTCCTTTTTTTTTACTAAACAGCCATTTGCGAAAGTTTGGCAAACATCCAAGAGTTTACCATTTTCATGTTAATATTTGACGTTTGAAGTCGGTGTTAACAGGTGGTGCTCTTCTTTGTATTAAAATATAACAAACAATTAAAAAGAGAGACAAACTTGAAGCCATGTATGTTCCGTTAATGCCAGATATGAATTTAATTTTTATACAAAGGCTATTGGAACTTGGCATCCAACAACAATTTGTTCTGAATGTTTTATAAGGTATGAAATCACTACAGCACTTGTAAAGAATCATTTTAATCCTTGATCCTTCTATAACCACAAATAGTCTTAACCGTTTGCACATACAACTCCCTATGACCTTTCGTTCTTCGCAAGCTAATCTAAAAATGGTCCACCAGTTATTACCAGGAATAAAACCAAAATAACAAAATAAATATAACATTCTCCAGTTCTAATTTTTATTTATTGCGCCACTTCGAGGTAAACGGACGTTGCCTTTGAACCAAGGATCTTCCTGTATCTGCGCAATTCGATATCGCTTTTTCACCGGCGCCAAAATGTTAAAAATCAGAAGCTTGCACTCAGCAGTAACCTTCGGTGATTTAGCAAATACCAATCCAGAATTAATCCGCTTGAGCAAACCTTGGAGATTGGTTCCGTCAAACGGTACTCGTCCAAAAACCATGGCGTAACAAACGACACCTGTCGACCAGATGTCAGATAGAACTGGATTATATGGAACTCCTGAAAATAAGATTGCAGTGGATTTGATGGCAAGACTGAGATTACAACTATACCCTTTAAAATCTCTGGGCTTGCATAGGCGTAACTTCCACAAAATGTCTTAGATAGGACCACGGCGTCGTCGCTGGTCAGAGTGTCTTTCCTGGCAAAGCCAAAATCTATAATCTTAAGGTTAAAGTCGCTGTCCAGGAGTAGGTTTTCACATTTGATGTCTCTGTAATAGATTTGTTGAAGGTGATTGAATAACATGTACTGGGCAAGAAAAAAAAACATCAACGCATGCGATTTAACAAGTCATTACTTTTGGTGACGAAAATGCGATCTTAAGGCAATTTGTGGAAATATTTAATGAAAAGATCCGACTTTTCAATGTGTTTAGTTTATGACACCCTCTCACTTACTAACCTATGAACCACACCCTTTGAATGACAATACCCAAGTACGCTGATTAGCTGACGGAACAAGTTACGAGCTTCCGTCTCTTCGAGATATTTTTTTTCTCGTATATAATCCAGTAAGCTGCCATTCTCAGCAACCTGCATGACCAAATACAACCTAAAATTAGTCAATAAAGCTATACACATTCAAACTAGTCAACTCCATCCATCTCATCTAACCTATGATTAGTCTCAATACTCTGATAGAATATTATCAAATTGTCATGACGCAAACCCTTAACTGAATCGATTTCACGTGGCAGGAACTTCGTTGTCATCTCTTGTGGTGCTTTCAATTTGGAAATAATTTTAACGGCAACCTCACGATTTAGTACTTCTGAGTAAGCCCTTCTAACCTTTGAATAACTACCAGAACCGATAATGTCGCCCAATATCAGACCATGTTCTTCGAGAATGGACTTGCGACTAGCTACTGATTTTTCGATCTCTTGCTCCACTGGTTTGTTAATTATTGGATCCATAATGGGTTCTACTGGAATCAGGTTATTTTCTTCTTCAACAGAACATTGCTCTTCGTGGATGGTATGATCCACAATGGCTTCAAGCGCAAGTAGGTCATTACTTTGTGAGCTCGCAGTAGTCACCAGAGCTATGGATGAGGCGGATTTGTAAAATTCCGAACTTGTGATTGGTTCTAGTGCGATTATTGTATCGTTCGATAATTTCACTTCTGAAGGAAGGAAAATGGCTTAAATCTTAAGGATGGATATTAGTTCAAATTTACCATTTGAGGTTGCCATTGCAATTTAAATTTGTTTGGCCGAAAAGTTAAGAGTTCTGAAATGTTGTTTGAGTTTGTTTCTAATTAAAATTATTCTGACGTTTAAAGCTGTGTTTGTTTGATAACTTGTCTTACTTACTCAAGTGGCGCTACACTTCGTCAGAGATTTAACCAGTGTGCCTCTCAGGTTAGCCCGCACTTCAAGTTGTTTGAGATCGGTTTCTACCCATGCGCACCACTTACGGCGAGGTCTTTCTCTACTGCTTCCGAATTCTGGCTTTGAATTGAAGACTGTAGCCAGGGTATCGGTATTTATTCGGCTTAGATTTCCTAGCCATCTTTAACCTTTAATGCATAATCTACTGGTTCTATTTGTGTGTACAGCTTGTAATTTCTTGATTGAATTTTTGACTTCATGAAGGAGTGAGATAATCAGGGTCTTCTGTAGTCTTCTGGGTTTGTTACTAAATGTTTAAATAGCTTAATATCAGCACTCGTCTTCACCTAAATCTTTGCATTTCAGTTTTAATTTTCTGGCTGCGAGCGTTTTTCTTCGTGAAGACCGTTTTTTTTTTTTTTTTGCTGGACGAAACAACCAGTTGCACATCTCCATAGGTTTGAATGATGATTGAATCCTTGTAGTACCTTTTGTTTCGTTGTAGTTCGACCTTATCTAAAAATCAGAATAGTTCTTATTGACTTCATAGCCGCATATGACAATATACATCATCACTTGGTGGTCATTGATATCCGATTCTGGGATCAATGTATAACTGACTTAGCTAAGTCGTCTTGTGCGTCCAGGTTTTTGTTTGGTTCAACCATGTTTCACAAACCAGGTTTTTGTAAGAACACATCGACATCTTTAACAACATAGTAATCCAGCCAAGAATTCCTAAACCCTAGCATACATAGTACGATTGTACGATTCAGGATTTGTTTGTGTTCTAGTAGTGTGCTTGTCAAGTACCTGAAATGAAGACTGTTGTCTCAGACATAGGCTTTAAACAAAAGTATTATTTTACCAAATGTTGCCTTATTAACTAAGCAAGTCATCACAGCACTAACTGTTCTTTTCCTTGCAGATGTCAATGCACAGCGTAACTTTATAAAGTACTTTGCAAAGCTCGGTGAGGTAAAAGTGACTGCCAATATCTCATTTCCCGGAAACATCTAACCTCCTAAACCTCCTTTCAGAAACCCCCTACGACAGTGAGATTCTTTGATCGCTCCGAATACTACTCCATCCATGGCGCTGACGATGCTGATCTCGTATCCAGAATTATATACAAATCCACCGCCTTCATCAAGATAATGTCGCCCGGTGATGATGAGGAAGAGCTTCCCTATGTCACACTCTCCAAGAACAATTTTGAAACAGCCATCCGTGAATTGCTGCTTGTCAAGAACTACCGCGTCGAAGTTTATGTCAAAAAAGCCAATTCTACCGATTGGAAGATTGAGTATCGTGGTTCACCGGGAAATCTGATCCAATTCGAGGATTTGCTTTTCTCTAACAAGGAGGTGTTAGTGGGTACTGGGATAATTTCGCTCCAAATACGCATGGAAGGGGCACAGAAGAAAATTGGATTTGCATCGGTGGAACAGAATGATTGTCTGTTCTTGGTCACTGAATTCGTCGATGATGATTTTTTTACCGAGTTGGAAGCAACAGTGGTGCTGTTGGGGCCTAAGGAATGTGTGCTGCCAAGCGTCGAAGGAGAGGTAGGTTCCACAACGCATGACTTACGCCTTATGACTTATGAGTATTTTATTTCAGTATACGGCTATAAAGACGCTTATGGATCGAAATGGAGTCATGGTGTCGTCGTCAAAGAAGACAGGGGAAAAGTCTGATTTAATCCAGGATTTAAATCGACTTTTGCGATTTGCCAAGGGACAACAGGAGGATGCATCTACAGTGCCCGAAATTCAACTGGAATTGGCTATGGAATCTCTGAGAGCAGCGATCAACTATCTTAGTTTAGTGTCAGACGCTGGCAATCTGGGTCACTTTGATCTGAAGACGCTCAATTTAAATCGTTTTGTCCACTTGGATGCGGCAGCTGTATCAGCGTTAAATATCCTTCCAAAACCTGGCACACAGATCACATCACCCGCCTTTCGATGGCAAAGCATCTTGGGAGTTCTCGACCACTGCCGCACCGCCCAGGGACACCGCTTAATGGCGCAGTGGGTCAAACAACCACTACGTAGCAAGGAGGTCCTAAACGACAGGCACAATGTGGTGCAGTGCCTTGTAGAGAGCCCCACCATTATGACATCCATCCATGACGACTACCTGAAGCGTATTCCCGACATCCTGATGCTTACTAAGAAACTGATGCGTAAGAAAGCCAGTTTGCAGGATCTCTTTCGAATCTATCAAGTCATCTTGAGAGCCCCACGCCTCATCAGCACACTTCTCTCGTTGGAGAACTCCACCGTTTCGAATGTCATCTGTGATCCTATGAAAAGCACTCTAGGGGACTTGTCCGGCCTGAAGCAGATGGTGGAACAAGTCATAGACTTGGATGTAGTCGAGAATGGCGAGTACCTTGTGAAGGCTTCATTCGATGACAACCTACAGGAGATGAAAGATCGCATGGATCGGTTGCATGCGAAAATGGATAAACTTCTGTCCAAAGTTGGTGACGACTTAGACCTGGAGCGGGGACAGTTTGTCAAGCTGGAGAGTGTTTCGCATCTCGGCTATCACTTTAGGATCGCTCTCAAAGACGACTCGAATCTGAGAAAGTCCAAGACTTATAAGGTAATTGATGTCATCAAGGGAGGAGTGCGATTTACGTCCGACAAATTGAGTGACTGCAGTCAGGAGTTTAGTGAAATTCGTGAGCAGTACGAGGAGCAACAGAAATCTATTGTAGAAGAGGTGATTAAGGTAGCTAAAGGATACTCTGCGCCGCTGACTTCACTTAACAATCAAATTGCCCAGCTGGATTGTTTGTTGAGTTTCGCGGTAGCAGCGCATAACGCACCAACGCCGTATATTAGGCCGAAAATGTTGGACGAGGAATCGGGCGTGCTGGTCCTGAAGGACATCAGGCATCCGTGTTTGGAATTGCAGGAGAATATCACTTTCATATCTAATGATGTCGAGTTTAAGAGAGGTGAGTTTTTTATAACTTTTTCTGTTAGAATTCTTGGTAGTTAATCTGATGCGGTTTCTCTTTTAGATGAGTGTAACATGTTTATCATCACGGGTCCCAATATGGGCGGAAAAAGTACGTACATTCGTTCCGTTGGTACTGCTGTTCTTATGGCGCATGTTGGCGCCTTTGTACCATGTTCTCAGGCAACGATTTCGATGGTGGACTCTATTCTAGGCCGTGTTGGAGCCAGCGACAACATCATTAAGGGCCTGAGTACGTTTATGGTGGAGATGATTGAAACATCGGGCATTATAAGAGTGAGTAGATCCATTTATATTGTTTTTTCCTTTGTTGTTAATAGCCCAGATTTATACCCAGTTAATTTGATGATGGTAATAGGCGTCGGTGTTGTCCATTGAAAAATATTATAACCCTACAATTGTACTGCATCCATGTTTCAATCACTTTTTCTACGAGTTCCCAAAGACCTATTCATTGTCAAAATGTCGATACCTACCACTTATGGCAATAAATTGTCTTATTTGCAGACAGCAACTGATAAATCGCTGGTTATTATCGACGAACTGGGACGAGGAACATCAACATATGAAGGATGCGGCATTGCGTGGTCAATTGCGGAGTGAGTAGCAACCATCAATCCAACATCTCTTCAAAATTTACAGAGTTACACCTTTTTTCAGACACCTTGCTAAGGAAACCCGCTGCTTCACATTGTTTGCGACCCACTTCCATGAGATCACAAATTTGGCAGACTCATGTTCAACCGTGAAGAATTGCCACATGGCAGCGTTAGCCGACGACGCAAACTTTACCCTCCTGTACCAAGTTCGTCCGGGTGTGATGGAGAAGAGTTTTGGTATTCAAGTGGCGCGATTGGCCAACTTTCCCGACTCGGTTGTTAAGGTAAGCTAATAAATAATGCCTTTGTCTGAATTTTCAACACATGTTGCCCTTAGATGGCACAACATGTCTACCATGAGTTTGAAGACGAAAACGTCGACAAACGCACCCAAAAGGACGAAGAACTCATCAACAAAATCGAGACTGCCATCGATAATTTGTCATCGGGCAACAATGTTAACATCAACGAAGGCGATCTGACAAAGCTGGTGGAGCAGTTCAAGAAGGACATTGAAGAGTTGGACAGTGAGTATTTCAAAGCGGTATTGTCCACAACAAGTGATTAAAACACTCAAATCCAAATCATTGCCAAGCTCTCTACATCACTTAAAGTGGTCTTCCTCTTTTTATGATTGAATCAGTATTTTTTTTCACTTTCTTGTTCATTTTATTTATAAGTTTTCTTCTACTCACAGTATGCAGGTTACAAAAACATGTATTGATAATAAAGAATTTCCGTTATATGTGTAATCTGAAGTTTTAATTTTGGTTCATGTACGACAAGCCTTCGGTCTATTCAATGGTAAGCTAAACAAAATAAAACCCCTCTGTCCAAAAGTCATTTATCATTTGACGTCACATGCAAAATGCACACCAGAAATCACAGCAGGTGCCATTAAAATAAATCCTACTCACAAAACACCCACACACCTTAACCTCCAAGTTGTGACGTCACACAGTCTGTGCGCTGAAATTTTGATGCAAAATCGGGGTTTCAGCACCAGGCGCACAGAAACCACAGTAGGTAATTTCCCAAAATAAATTCCCAGTCACACTCTGCAAAATTAGTTATGCGACAAAATTGGTACTTTTGGCGGGACTTTGTAAATATTCCCGCGCTTTTTTTTGACGCGAAGACATCTATCCTAATTTTCATCTCGTCACGTCACGCAGTCTGTGCGCTGCAATTTTGGTGCAAAACTGGGTTTGGTGCACCAGGCGAACAGAAACCCAGTAGGTACTAATTTCCCAAAATAAATTCCTAGCCACACTCTGCAAAATTAGTTATGTGACAAAATCGGTATTTTTGGCGCGACTTCGTAAATATTCCCGCGCTTTTTTTGTTGGCGTGATGACATCTCATAATTTTTATCTCGTGACGTCACGCAATCTGCGCGCCGAGATTTCTGTGCAAAACAGGATTTGGAGCACCAGGCGCACAGAATCCATGTAGGTAACACAAAAGCAGTGTGTCTGGGATCACACTCTGCAAAGTTGTTTATGCGACAATTTTTGACAGTTGTGAATATCCCCGCGCTTTTTTTGCACACAGCGTTGTGTGGGGTTATGTAAAATGCAAAAAAACAAAATATGTAAGTTGATTTCTAAACCATTTCCTTTATTATTTTAACATAATTACATTTTATTGATACAAACCCATGTTTCTCTGGACGGATATTGAAGCAGCTCCTGGGGAATGTCAAAAGAAAAATACATACTTACATCGCTGTGACACTGTTCAGGGCGAGTTTTATCAACAAGGACAGCTCCTAAATATAATAGAAGTAACTACTTACTGTCAGATGATTTACCTTGAATCTATTTAAAAAAAAAATGAATGAATACAAAATATTTAACGAAATTCAAAAATTAAATGACCACGAAGATTTGCCATCTATTGTCGTTTGTATGCGTGGAATTTTTTTTATATAATTACAATGATAGAGCAAGCTGTTATTTATTCGATACTGTCAAGATGTCAAGTGGACTGAGATGAATAGTCTACGGTTTCTGTGTATGAGTGTTCTGAAGAACTTGACTTGCTTTTTTTATGGTTAAAGCAAAAAAATATAAACATGTTTATCTTACCGACAATAGATTGACAGGAAATTAATTTGGTAAGACCGAATTGGTCCGAATATGCTTCACTATAATCCTAGCCGTACACGTACAACTTTGCCACAGGTTAATACTCTCGCTCCTCAAGGCAACACCATATAAATTTTTCAGCAGTTGCAAGTTTTTTATTCGTGTATTCCACTAATCTGCTTGATCATTAGTTGCTAACTTGAGTTTTTGTTCTCACCGTTGTTATTTAAAACCACAATAAGCTGCACACACGATCTCGATATTTTTCTCATCACACGCTTCGCACAAATAGGGAACCGATTGCAAAGGTTTTGAAATTGAATTGGATAATTCGACAAGCAAATTTATTCTTTATGTCATATAAATTCTGCACTTTCAACTGTACATTAATTCGAAGCCTTATAAAATTGACTTACTAGTCTTAACGCGGGTGTGAATATGATTCAATCATCGTTTTCATTCTAATGAGAAAAAAAAAATGCACTAAAAGTGCTGCCAAATTCAATAAGCTACAAAAAAATCCTTTAAGGTATGTTTTTGATGTGTTTTTAAAATAGTTGATAGAAATAACAATAGTACATTTCCATAGAGCCGAAAAGTATCATTATTGCAGCCCTGATGCGAAGCATCAACATTCTACAGTCAACGACTCAACTAGAAATGTAATATTATTCCAAGTCAAAAAGAACAGATTAAAAAAATAAAACAGCTGCCACGTTGTAAGATAATAATAGAGAGAAAAAGATAAATCTATAGCTTTGAAGATTATAAAAAAATATTTTTGGCAGTTATGTGCATTCAAATTAAATAGCTAACAGAAATCTACTACATATATATAGCACACCAAATTTACCCATTATTGCTAAATTTAAAGATTAAAATAAAATATTTTTCGTAACTCTAGGCGTCTTTATTTTTTGTTTACTTTTAGTTAAACATTTTATATTTACCTACTTTGTTTTCAACAATTACATATATAAGTTTTCATTTTTACTAAAAACATTCATTAAACACTCGAAAAATAATTCTAATATTAAATATTAAATAAAGGCAACATTACCACTTCTAAAGTATACATATAAATATATATATATGTCATCATCTTTATATAAATTAATGATGAAATATGTGTGTTGTACAAGTATATAAAATGTAGGTGATCGGTACAAAAAACAAAAATAATACTACAAAAAAAAAAACGATAACAAAAAAGTTTTCTAAAAATTTTGAAATTCATTTATATGTATGGGTACAGTTTACGTATGGTGTATGAATATGTATGTATATTTTGTGTGTATGTGTTCAAAGGTGCGCGTAGGTGGTATCACTATACCGTAAGATGTGACCGACTGTCAAGGATGTCGCACACAATCACATTCGAATGTCAAATGACTGCCATGAGTGAAACCCTCGGTAGACATTCGATGTCATTGCACTGCTATCGTTAAAGTCAGTCAGTTTATTATTATTATTTTTTTTTTATAAAAAATGACGTACGAAACGGAAAAAATTCCAAAAAAGAAAACGAAAATTTTTTAAACGCTTCTTGGCCATTTTTGTGGGAGAGAAAAAGAGGTACCAAAAATGCTGATAGCTAAATGTACATTTTATAATTATCAGGGTGGGATCTTAGGTGAGTATTGTTCTTAAGTCATTAGATGTCTTACGAACTGCTGAAGGTAACTCATACCGACTAGGATTGTTAAGTTGATGAGTAGACTAGTAGTGTCCAAACGAATTGCTGTTGCATCTCCGCAATAGGTGTATTCTTCTTCCTGAAAGTATGGTAATTTTATGGGAATGACAGTTAATGGTTTGTTGGCGTTGAGAGTTAAATATTTTTAGTCGCTAGACGGTTTTGTTAAGTTTGCATATGTCATAAGCTGGAGATTGATTGCCTAGAACGAAACGCGAAGTAAACGATAGCCAGGACATTTAGGACTGTCAATCATTTGAAAACGGCAGTCCAATGTCCGTCGTAAAAATAACGGAGTATCGTTAAACCTAAAACGATTCTCGTTATACGTTGGCCCATTAAATCGATAACAAAGATTCGGCGGAGAGATGCATGCACAATTGAGAGAGCCATTTCCAGCATAGTTATGCTAAGTTTGATTTATAATCTGGAGTTCGATTTTTTCCCGAAACAAAACCAAGAGCAATTGAAACGATGCAACCAAGAGCGTCTCGGAAAGGACGGATTTAGTTTTTGTGACAATATTAAACGAATAAATAATATAAAACTAAATAAATAAAGACTTAGCTTGAGGAAATAAAAGCCTGATATTGCAAATCCTCTAAAAAATCTTTGGTCGTTTCTTTGATAGATCTTCTGCACCCTTTTCGTTGACAGGCTTTAAAATAAAGGAGACAATCTTTACAAACTGTAGGTACAACGACATATAACTATTAAAAAAATTGCTAGGACATTAGGACAAATGGACAAAATTTTATCTTTAATTCTCCCACTACAACCATTACCAAACAATCAAATTCAAAGGCTACTCACATCTGGATGCTCAGTATAGCACTCCTCAATTCTTCTGCGCTCCAAAAAGCTCATATTCAACTTATAGCACGGGTACTCGACATCGTAATCTTCTATTCGCCGTGGCTGCGTATTCAATTTCCGAGGCTCTGTCGAAAACATTACCTTGACGATTATCAGGATCAAATTCGATCTGGGTATTCGTTTCACGTGAAAAGGTCGCGAATAGTTCGACTGAATAGCATCGGTAAAGACGAGTTTGTTCTCCTGCAGGATATACAGCGTTGATCTCATGTCACAGTAGTCATACTTTGGTTCTTCCGGTTGAGGTGGAAAAGGTTTTAATTCGTCAGTACCTTCGGGCATTTCGGGTTTGCGTACCCCGGTCATTTGCAGACCAATATCTCCATCGTAGTCAACGTCGTCTTCCTCATCATAAACTAAATTAAAAAATAAAATAACATGCTCCAGTTTAGTGCAGCGAAAACAACATACACGGCATTCCATCGGCCCACATCTGAATTCGATTCCAATACCAAAATAGCTCAGCCACAAGCCATTTAAAGCCGATCTTCAGAAGGCGTATGGGCTGCAAAGGAAAGAAGCAAATTAACCATGAACCAATTCAGTAGCCAACTTACATGTAAAAGATGATGTGCATCGGAGCTGCCACTGTCGTTTTCCTTGCACAAAGCTTGATAGTCAAAGACATCGATGGCCTTGAAAATGTTCCTCTCCACCATAACACCCATGATAGCACCTTCGATTTCACCGAAAAACTTGCCAGTGTGGTTTATATATTGCGACACAAGAACATAGCCATTGTTGTCCACCACGTAGCACTCGTGTTCATCGCTGTCACAGGTCTTTACACAGCCATTGCACTAGGGAGAGCAATTGAGTAGTTTGGAGAAATCCCATGCCATAACGAAAGTACTCACATTCTCGACTTTGGTTATATTCTGAAAACGCTTTGCCATCAATGCATGCGAAAACTTAAAACCGACAACGCAAGCGGGTGCCTCCATGCCACCATCCCTGGGAAAAATCGCATGAGACGCTGTAACTTGTAGCTCCGAATCTTCTGGCGGGTCGTTCACATGAGGCACCGAATACACAAAGCTTTCCTTGTCAATCTTGTGCTGAAGTATGGCGCTCTTATACCACGTTTCATCGATCGCCTTCGAATAGTAGTCGCCAAATTCACGATCTGTATCGACTTCCTCTTCCCCATAGATGAATTGCCAACGAGTTAGTCCACTCATGGTGGCCACAAAACGTAACGTTGCGTTGTAATGTTCAATCAAGGCCTGTTCCTCTTCATCCGTAAATTTCCAAACACCGTAGCTCGAATTGGTTACTTTACCCTCAAAGATGAGCAGCTGAACAAGTTCCTTGTTGCAATAGTAGGCGTCGTCATCCAATGACTGGCGACCACATTTCACTTCAAACAAATTCATTTAAAATTAACCGAAAGGAATGAGGCCTAACCAACTTACGGTTTCCATCTTCCGCCTCATCATCAATGTCGATTTCGTACTGCTCGGACCATTGCCAGTCTTTCTGAACCATTTTCCACAAAAAGTGACGGAACTCCGACTCTGGGGTTTTGAATTCATGACCTTCCAGGTAGTGGTACTTGCAATAGACCCTAAAAATAAAAACAAAGCATTTTAAGACATGTTCTCTCGCAGCTGCGATAAGACGACTGCAATTACCAGTCTGGATGAATTTTCCAATTTTCACCGACAAAAAAGTCAGAAATGTTGATGCCCATGTGGATGTTCTTTTTGACCTCCTCGCCAACTTTAATCCAGGTCTGGCCATATGCGCTGGGTACTACCAACCCCAATGAGAACGGAGTATTTGGTAGAGGTTCGTAATAGTAGTCTTGGTTCTCCTCGGATACGCGACGCATTTTGTCGTAGTGAAACTTGACCGTTACGTTTGTGTATTTGCCACTCTCGTGAAATACCATACTGCGACGCAGATCGATGATCTTTTCACCAAATTGTCGTGGCTCATCGTCCTCATACAGCAATTCCACCTCGGTCAGATCGATACTGTTATAGTTGTTGTTCATTATTCCTTCATCATTCTGGAAGAGAGAAGGTTTTCTAATCAGAAACGGCCAGAGTGCAATTTTTAAGCATTTTCAAGCATTTTCCTCACACTTGGCCTCAGGTATGGATGAAAAATAACGTAGCCATTGTTACTGACTACAAATGAATAGCCATTGACACCCAGCATATAAGGCAATGTAAGCTTATCAATATCCTCGACTGGCACATCTGTCCCCGCCACACCCAGCAATCGAGCTCGTTTCGTTGAATTCTCATTTTTGTATGTTCGATCGAAAGCTGGAACACCGACAGCTATCATAAGCCTCTGCTGTCCACCACCTTTCTGTGGAAAACCAAAGAAAATAAATCATGAACCTAGACCTGGACATAGTTGGTGGCTTATCTTACATCTTGTACTGTCCGATCGGCAAACGCATGTGTCCATGTTGGCGGATGTTCATTGTCTTGCAGGACCAGCGGTGTGGCTATAACGTCGACATATTTTAGCACCTCTTCATGCACCTCGTCAAGCGTTTGGACGTGTGAGTAGTACCCTCGATTTAAGCACGCCATCCACTGAATCTCTCTGACTTTCGTGACCTCTTTTCCGAGAAGATACGTAAACACTCGCACTCGCATTCCTGCCGTCTCGTTATCGCCCCAATTATAACGTTGAAAAATTTCCGTCGTATTCCCAGCAACGCCGTCGGTAACCAACATTATTGCTTGATTGCAGGTCTTCGTTTCGTTGCAACGGCGTTGAATGTAGTACTGAAATAAGAAACAGTTGACTAAGACAATCAAGACTAATTTCAAAAAGTAACCTTCTTCAAGAGCTCGAAGGCTTTTTCATAGGCCCTGGTTAGATTTGTGTTATTCGCCGGTGCCCACAGATTCTCAATCGCATCGTTAAAAATCTGAATATTCTCTGGCGTAGCCTGCACTAGAGCGTCCTTAAAGCATGGTATAACATCGGTGGCATTGATCGAATAGTTAAACACGGTGAAAAAGTCGTTGTTCGAGAATGTGTCCATAATGCTACGGATTGTAAACTTGGCCACGTGATTGCGGAATCCCGTCATCGAACCTGAATTATCTAACAGAATAACAATATCCTTGGAACATGTCGCCGTCTCAATGTACCACGAACGCTTGCGGCAATCATATGTGTCTGCATCGTCAGGATTTTTTTTATTCGACTCCCATTGCGAGGCTGGGAAGTGTCGCAGAATACCCGTATCAGAGCCAAAGTATTGCCATGACAGTGCTGGATCTGCTTTGTAATTTTCCACAAACACCGTGTCCAGTTCTTCCGACCATAATATTGCTTTCATCACATCGGGATCTAGCAAAAAAGTTAACATTACAACGCTTGTTAACCAAAATATCAACATCCAACTTACATAGATCATAAACATTCGTTGGCACATGGACGGAACTGTGCGACGTATCCACTGAAATATTGTAGAAATGCGTATCCTGATTCAGAGTCATATTCAAGTAAACTGATGCATTCGGTAGCATTTGTTCGACCAGCTCTTCGGCACGCTCTCCATTAAAGGCGGAATACTTGCTCGAGTAATATTGGAAATTTTCATTGGCCCACGTTTGATTGAATTCGAACTTTTCCGCAGCCTCTTCAGCTAGCTGAGTGATGCATTTAACTGCGTCCATTTTGCGCAGCAACATGCGTCCCACATTCTTAACAATCGATTTTATAAGAGCCGTTCCGTTTTTGGTCTCAACACGGGCGTTGTATTCTTTGTATTTCTAAAAGCAAAAAGCAATTATTATCGAAAAAACAATAACGAGGGTTGATACATACGGCTTTGATTTCAAGAGATTTTGTCATCTTTTTGGCGAGTTCGTAGAGTTCGTCACCGAATTTCTCTGCCCATTTGTTAATTCTGAAAAGATACAAAGTTGTTATTGATGCTGCAATATATCGGGTAGTGTGTTGTGATAGTTATGTGAGGTTTAGTTACGTTATCGAAAGAGGCCATCAAATAAATCGAGAACTGAAAAAACCTATATCAGGAAGGCCTTTTTTGCATCTGGGTTTGTGAATGTTTACGGTAACTCGATGAAGAGAACACTGGAAACTGTCATAAATTTTCATAGTATAAGTTATTCTTCCGAGTGTCGTTTATGGCGTTGTCAATTCAAAAAAAGTTTACGTTCTAAAATGCGACAACCTAAGAGATGTCAGTTTCCGTAACACCGCTTACAAAATCCGCTATGATGAAATATATTTACACTTGAAACCGCTCCTCAATAGACGAAATCAAATTTACTAACGTCAGCAGATCCAGAAGGAATGTTGCTAGGTAGGGTACACGATGTATCACAAAAATCAACTACAATGACGGTATGGACATGATTGGATGAAATCAACGAGAAAAAAGCAAAAGCAGATAAAATGGGCGCCTTAGAAAAGGGATAGGTCAAATGTATGATGTAAATAAAAAGACCCACTTTTACTTATCAGATATATTAACATCTTCAGTGACAGACAGGTGGCGTTTAAATCCCTGGGATCGCCCTCGTTCAAAGTAACATCAGTCCACGAAAGCCGAGTATATCTTCATGAGGTGGTAGTAAATTTTACCATTCACCTTTTCTGGGCTGGGCCAGAGAACTACAAGGCGGATGATTTTGCCAGGCAGTACACTACCGTTATTATTATACCGCCAGTACATATGTCAGGTATGCTAAATGGATGGAGAAATCGCTGATCGATTTCTGATATTATTCTACCGCCAGTAGATATGTCAGGTATGTTAAGTGGATGGAGAAATCGCTGATCGCTTAGAGCGTAAAATCCTTTTAAAATTTTCGTTCCCGTTTGCGTTCGGCGGGGTATGGAGAAAAAAATTAGCCAAGAACAGTTTACACGACCTGCCCAGCGATATATACCTGATCAAAAAATTCCGCATTGGACGTTTTAGATGGGTAGGATGTGTAGAGCGAATGAACACCAACACTCCGGCTCGCAGTATATTCGATTCTCATATAGTGGGAGAAGTGTTGAAACCGACCTTAACCAACTTGAAGTGCAGAACAGGAGGCAAATAGAAAGGGACAGGGAAAATTTCAGAGGCAGGTTTTTTGAGGCCCATGTTCATTTTGGTCTGTAGCAGTACTTAAGTAAGTCACTAAGTTATATGGATCAATGTAAGTAAAGCAGTTGGATTTAAGCTTATCCGAGAATTTTCAACAAACCGAAGGTAAACTAACTGGCACTGTTTACATAAAAGAACCAATACTCAAATGAAGCAATTAGTCCTCTCCTTATTGTAATTAACTTTCAAAATGAAAGAGGGTCTTACCTACCATACGACTATCGTTAGTCCTAGGTATTTGATAACTAATTTATTATTAAAAAAAAAAACCTTTTATTGTTGTGTCAAATGATCTGTCACAATAATTAAACATTTCAGGATTTTCTAAAATGTGTGTGACATTCATCTCAACATGACTTATTTTTAAACAGCATTTCAACGATTTAAAGAGGCATTCCCCTTTTGATGGCTAAAAATAACACTCATCCACGTGTTCTTGAAAGATCGACCTTGACAAATCATATTATGTCAGGCGGAAGAAAAAAAAATCACTTAGGTATGCGATTAAAAATAAATTGACACCAGAAATAGCATGTGGCCCACTGACAGCGATTTCTTTGTACCCCAAGAATGACCGACGGAATCCCAATAACATGCGCAACCAGTAATAAACAAAAATTTCTGTTTACAAACAAGTGGCACACAGTTCAACATGTGGTTCAAATACAGAAAACCAACCCCCCAATACGAATCAAGCGATCAAAACAAACACCGCAACAAAAAACAACAAAAACACATTCAAAACAAAATAAAACATCCCACAAACGTTTGTTTACACCTGAATTTGAATATTTCCCTCGACGCAAAATGAACGAAATATCCCCATAAACCAATTAAAAATATCCCTCTCCAATTTTCTTCATCTCTCACCATCCCAACGAACCACCATCTTTCATTAGCTATTTTTAGCTATTTTTTCAACTTCACCCCGAAAACGCTGAGATGAGCAATCACTTTGACAAAATTGAAAAAAATGTTCGACAAAAAAATAATTAAATACCCGGGGAAGCATCTATTCACTCGAGTCCTACTAACGTATCCCCAAAAGTGGTAATAAAACTTACGCATCATCCTCGGGAGTAGCTCGCACTGGTTGGGGCGCTATCCAAATTAGGTGAATGACGAAGAATACGGCCACAATGAGGCAAGTGCGTGACATCAACTTTTCACTCTGCGAAAACATTTTTCTAGCATTTTCCGAAAGGTTGCTTGACCCAATTGCCGACTGGTGGAGTGTGGGATATGCCTACTTAAAAACGCACTTTTTCCCCCAAAATTAACAGATTTAAGGAGTAATTTTCCGAATGGATCACATCGATTTTTCACTGTTAGCACACACTTTACTATTCTTTTCTTTTTTGGGGGCACAGATGAAATGTATGTTGTGCTGCTTCTTCTTATTGAAGAAGTCGTCACTTGTGGACCGTTTCCGAGTAAAATTACGAGTTCCGTATCGGTGGTGTGCTGTCGGAAAACTGACAGCAGAAAGGTGGAATATTGTTGTTTTCGAGCGTTTTTTTTTTTTTTTTTTGAGAGAACATGAAATTTCCCCCCAGTGTCCTATTTATAGGCTTTGCGTTTTGCGCTGACATTCGTGGTGTGTTTCGGTATGCCTTTGACAGTCGCGTACGGAGATAGACGCCGCTATTTTCCCGGTATTGATTTTTCCGGAGAGGACGACGCGGACACGTGCTAGTTGAGCAGGCGTCTGAGGTATTTTTGTCAGTGATGTTTGTTTTTGCAAACATAAATGGAATTGTAATAGAAGTGCTGAAAGCGCGGGGAGCTTTTTTTAAATGGGTTGTCAAATTCGTAAATTTTTGGGTAGATACGAAAAATGTGTTATTCGTGTAAAATATGGGGAAAAAGCTTAACACTGAACTACGTCGAAGCAAAATCCGTAACAGAGTTTAAATAGATTTGTTTTAGAAAAAACTTAAAGCCAATTTCCGATTAGGAATATCGTTATTTATTACAATTTCGACGGATATCCTGAATTTGCAAGAATATTATTCTTTGATCCCTGTCCACTACCTATCTGATGATTTAATTCCGTACCCTGGACAATGGCAACATTTTGGCAGAACATTGAATTTTCCTTAAGCGAAAAATGAATACATGTTTACCATCCTCTTCCTTTGTGCTTGCAAGTCTATTTCTTTCAGGTCATGTTTTATATACTTACTTACATTCCGGAATGAACCTGAGCCTCAACCAACATGCCTCTCCGATAAGACCTGTCCTTAGTTAACTGCCACCAGTTGCGCACTCCAAGTTGGTTGAGATCGGTATAGGAGATGCCTAGCCCTCTGGTTTTTATAGAAATCAGTGAATCAGGTTAAGAACTCTGATGTTTTACAATTTGATCCAAATAACAACACAAGGATTTAAGAGACGAAGCGTGGAGAGACGAGGATGATGTTGAAGAAATTGGCTGTGTCCCGATAAATGTTATACCAACACTTATGTCAAGGGGGGCTCAGTGGCGCGATGGTTAGTGCGATTAACTACCTCGCAGAAGGTCTAGGTTGTTCGATTCGCAGCCGTAGCTACACCTAAACGATTTTGCCCTGGCTCTCATCTCGTGATGATCTGACAAGCTATCCGAGTAGTACCCATTGTCAAGAATAGCTTATCTCGGATTCGACATAAAATATTAGATGCCGCCATCGTGCAAGTAGTACACACGCACACATGAATGGTTGTGAGAAAGCTAGGGCTTGGGTACTAACGAGCCTGATGCGCCAAAAATTTGTATTTTTAACACTTATGTCAAACAAGGCTTTTGGATCTGATAACCTATTGGACGAGCACTTTAAAGCAAAAGCGAATTGCATGTATGGTGTCGCAGGTGTGCATGGTCTTAAAAAAAATTATAAACCTTCTGTTTAACGCCGAATCCAAACGAGACATTTTAAAAGCTTTTCATGACAGTGTTACTTTTGGATGTCTGTCTGACTTTCGCAAGAGGTGAAGCAGTGAAAAAACTTTGGTGTTGTCACTTTCGGGATTTAAACCAGTAGACCATTGCACTTCCTCATTGCAATAAACACTGTCACACTGAATCTTAACATAATTATTCAACCGATGAAAAATACAGTGCTGGAGCACGCAATGCCGATGTTTAAAGACTTTAAAATAGCGTTCATTGGTTGCGATGATTATAGAGAACATGCAGTGAGCGGGCTATGATTGTGATCACAGCATCATTGATAGATCAATGCAAAGCCGGTATTCAAAATGGTAGTATACCACAGTTCAAATTCGAAAATGTACCATGCATTTCCATTGCTCCCAAAATCCTCCTTAACGCACTACTCGCATGCCACACTAACCCGCAAAACAAATCAGTAACACTGGCCTTGTGAAAAGCTAAGATCCCTTAACGATAAAACTTTCCCTTCCACTGTCGACTTGAAAATCGATTTAAAGCTTCAAGCTTTTCCCCGTCCAATGGATATACGATGGAAAATCATCCGAGAAAAATCCGTATCATTTACGGATAAAAAAAAGAAGAGGAGGATGTAGAGACATGATACTCTCTAGGGTGATTGGGTACCCTCTTGAGCTTCCAAACAACACAAAACACACACACACGTGTGCGCGTTAGAGATAATGAACACCCCAAGTGCGTGCAGTGCAAACAACAACAAGAAGTGGACTTTTCCGGGTGGGTGGGTGTATGGTGGTGGTGGATTCTTCCATTTTCCGAGCGATGAGCAACCTTGAACCTGAGTAGCACCAAGGTGGCCCATAGCGGTACGCTGTTGTGCAAATTTGATACACACGCCAAAACACCCTTCGTATAGAGGTATACGCAAGAAAATGTGGGGCAAACAAGCGTCATATGCCTTCAGTATACAAATTTAAAACACGTTGCAAGTTGCGAAATGTGAGAGATCATCGTCAAAAGATGAAATGTGTTGTGGTGACGAGAGCAGGTCCTTCGCCGTTCGTTTTCTTAAGAAGAGGCGATTTCCTCGTGATACATACGCAAGAAACCCCCAAGAAAATGTGGTGATGATGGTGGCGCATATGTTTCTAGGAAGTTCCTAAGTGTTTCTAAGGGATAATCTGTGTTTTTTTTTTTTTTTTTTCTTATTTTCCGGGGGTTGATGTGTATTTACTTTCTATCCTTTGGGACGGTGTTGGGTTGAATATGTACATGTGTTTAGGTATTAATTTAGTCATTCGGTAGATGGTGAAGAGCAACAGCAGTAATCTGTTCATTGTTTGAATTGGATACAATTTAGTGCTGAGCGTTTTTTCTTAATTAATATCTTCTGACAGTTTTTGTGTTTCAATTAAGGAAATTGAGGGTCTTTTTTTGTTTTATCAAGTGTTGGCAGAGACGCCTTTTAAGTTTGTGGGGAGGGGGAGGAGAAGAGGAGGGTTTTTCGACTTGATGGAGAGGAGTTGTTGACATACTTTGAAACTTTCTAAGGTTTTGGGGAAAGCCATCTTCGTATTGGTTTGATCGAGATCGGTAGATATGAAGAAATGTTTCATTGTTGCCAAAACTCCCTCAGGTCTTATATAAAAAAAAAGATAATACTTTACTATACTTGAAGTTATTTTGAAAAATTTACTGAAAATTTCCCCGGTCTCTAGCTTTCTGCTCAAAGCGGGTAAGACAAAATTTTTTGAGACTAGTTTTTTTTTTATTATTATTAAAACACATTCAAGGGGTTATGAATACCTTACTCCATGATTAGTGTCTTATTTGTGTTCGCTAATTACGCAGAACTTTCTAGATGATGTATGTAACTACCGACCTTTTTTTATTCTCTGAATTTCAAAAATAATTCGTGCTCAAAAAATCTACGAAGATGATCTATTGCTATTTTTGGTTGGTTCAGCTAATTTTCTGATTGTTCGATCCACCTAAGGCGGGATCCTATTTTACTGCTTTTATCATTTGGAAGGGAGTTAAAGACTGCGAGCTGCATTTATCTAAAACTAACAATCCTAGACAAACAGCGCCCACGGAGGGTTTATTTCAGTATATATCGGAGGACTAAATACAACTATGAGGCATCTATTGCATCCATCTTTGCTCTCATTTCTCCATTAGGCATAAGTCTAGCTAGATCTTGAATATTGATCTTTTGCTCAAGTTCTTGCTCAAAAGTACTCCAACCTCAAGATCCCCAAAAGTTTTTTTTTTGATTTGTTTATATTCCATGACAACATGTTTGAAAAAAACTTAGTGAAACCATTCCTACAAGTGGGCTATTTTAACGACCCACCATGATGAGTTAAGGATTTCGTCTCCACCGGCTATAGAAGTAGAATAGCTTGTGTAAATCGCTGAGAAGACTATTGATAATATAGCCATTGCTTGAGCCAGGACATGAGTGTCCTGGTCTTACTTTACGCCGCTGAAGTATGTGCCTTAGCAAAAAGTTGATAGGAGATCATCTACCTGTAAAATTCATTAAATGAACTTTGGAATGGACTATTTACATTGACCGGCTTTTTGAGCGAGTATTCAACTAAGTACTCCACCAGCTCTATAGCAATATAAAAATATTGTGCGTTGGAGATACCTAGGATGTATCGATCGAATGAACAGTGAACAAAAATAAACAGAAAAAGGAAGACATCGTCCGAAGTAGCGTAAAAGAAACTGACCATAACCGAACTGTCGAACTTAAACTATAGACCAGACAAATTAAAGAGCCATGGGACGTAATGCAATGAATTTAAGGGGTAGGTTAAAACATTGAAACTCAATGACGAACCAACAGGTGGGCCATCAAGAATGGTGCAAAGTGAGAGGGTTTTAAACCCACCTCGCTGATGACTCTCAGATACAAAATTCAGTTGTCCTACCACATTAAAAGTTCTTGTCCTTTCCAATTTTTAATTCCTTGACTTTTGAACAACGCCATCCTTTTTGGATATAATTCCCAGCGATAGATTGTCAAAATGTCAAAAGTAAACGCCCACTCCAAAGGACGAGAAAAGGACTTTTCCCAATTATCTCAATTACGATACTTTTAAGCTTAAATATAATTATCACAAAGTGCGCCGCATTTTCCACCAATTTTTCTCAACTTTGAACAAAAGTAATCCCAACCAAATGCGATTCGTTTGTCGCCAAAATCAATCTAGAAACAATACAACGAACCGCACTCTTTCGACCCTTGTTTCATTAATTAAATCACCCTTTTCGCAGAGAGTCTGGCCAATTCACCCATGCGATGTAATTTCATTAAATTACAGAAACAAGTATCCGACAGAGTGGTGGTGGTGGCTGGCTCGCACAACTTGGATGGTCCGTGGTATCTTTTATTTAAAATACAATCGTCTTCTTTGTATTTTTCAATTTTTTTAAATACCAATCCAATTACCGTAAGAATAGGATGTACGACTGTGGATACAGAACTGAATTCCCATCATCTTAATCAATCACAATTAACTGCGCACGGCGTCCAAAATAAACTAGTTTCGAGAATACAAACTATTTGTGCATCCTGTCCAAATTACTTAGCCCCTCGCTCCGGGAGTATGCACACAGTTTAACCTTGCTTCCCCTTAGTTGACACAATGTAAACGTTGGTGAGGAGGTTTCTTTTTGTTTAGCTAAAATTTTTACCAGAACAAGACACCTCTATGGCGGTGGAGATGCTGCTGCTTTTGCTGCTGCAGTGCTATGTGCAAACCAATAGCAACTACTGACCATTATGCGGTTTTTCTTAGCAACCCCTTCGTCTACAGACGAACGGTGTTGTTCCACTCACGTGTAGAGTATATGCGGCCAGCCATCGTCCTCGTATTCCCTGGAGTAATTTCAAATAATTGAGGTATCCTTTAATATATGTATCCAGCTTGCACAGCACCGCAGGTCCTTCTACATGGTATAGGGATAGCAAAATGGCACATGCCTAACAAGCAAGTTGAACCTGCATTCGGTGTAACGTTCGTTACCAAGGCGAAAAGAAAAACATCCGCTCCGGTATGCGGTGGTGGTTGGCTCGGTTTTGCCACACAAACCCCCTCTTCACACACACACAAGTAGTCAGTGTGCAATGTCAATTCTATTTTAAGAATGACAACGAACGAACCACCCTGTCATATGCTTTTTGTTCCTGAACTAGCAATTGGCACTGGAAAGTCCTGGTTTACATCCATCCGGGCCATAATTACCCGTACGCTGCACAACATTAATAAGCTCGAGACGGAGTTGCCCGACAGGGGATTAGTTTCATCAAAACATAGTTTTTCATGGGCTTGTTAAAATACGACTAACAAGCAACAGTTTTCGACGGAAAATAATTGGCCAGTCCTTTGGATAAAAATCTTCTACTGTTGCTATGCAAATGAAAACTTTTATGAGCGCGTATTCTCAGTTGAACTCTAGTTAACGCACAGATATAACGACTTCAGCGTTGAAACCTGAAACAATGATTCATCTTCGACTGAAAAAGGACATTGCTCTCTGTATTGGGGAAAACAAACAACTGTTCTTTGCCGAAATATCCCTAACAACAGCACGAAGATTAGTCATCAGCACATTTATTGACTTCGGGTGGCACAATATGGCGAAGCATTATACAATCGCAGGTTTCTCAAGTTCATTGACTTGATGGCCTTTTTGGTGGTTGTTCAGCACAACCAAGAGGGGTGCTTATCACAATCGCATAAGTGAAATGGCTTGTCATGAGCTCGTCAAGTAGGTAGACGTGTATAAAGCGGTCTTTTATGGCGACAGGGGTTTTTAAAGGTATTAAAGCAAATTAACAAAGTACCAGGCGGTTTAGGAACGGATTTTTTTTATAATGTCGTCGATGTTAACAACGGATAGAGGTTAGCTGTGTAAGCATATTTTATCTGTTTTTTTAGGGAGAGGTTATGTAAAATAATATTAGTATCTCTAGTCATTTGTGAGTGCAAATTTATAATACTTGATACTTGGGGAATTTTATCAGACTTTAGCAAGAGATGCCCAAGATAACAAAAAGTATAAGTTAATTTTTTTTATTAAAATCACAAACCACCCGTTCATAAATCACTGTACAATACGAAACACAATGGTTACAAGAATTACTTTTGTCAACATGCAGATAGGATGCAGTAAAAAGTTATGGGTATAGATTCGTACATTTTGAGAAGGACAGTGTTGGCCCGATAATAACAAACCGCGCTATAATTGCGGAAAAGCAGGAACTCTCAAAGGAAAGTTACCTGCCAAACATATTATATAATCGTGATAAAAAAAATTGCTGGATAAGTCGAATACTTAGTTGCAATAGAAATACCAAATGGGTGGTGGTTTTAGTGAGTAAAAATCTCACACTACTTTGGGCACGTGCTCATCGTGTCTATGAAGATTTCCACCAGCCCACGGAAAAAAAAAAAAAAAAAAAAAAGTGTTATGGGAGTTCCTAATTCATCGATTCACCATCGTGCGCAAGAACTTGACACGAATCTATTGAATTTGGTCCGGTTTTTTAGTGATGTATTAACCCAGATCATCAAATGTAGAATTACCCTACCAAAGTTGTTGTGTTGAAACTGAGTATTGAGTTAACTTTTTTGTCTAGTGATGCTCACCCAAATATCAATACGAAGAAACCCCCAAAAAAAAAAACCATTCGTCGATAATCCCAAAATTCAAAAACATCAAAGAGGCAGGCAGACAATGCTTTAAGGAAATTTTTTTAAGAAGTTATTTTGCCCAATTTTAGGCTTACTTCTAAGTCTTTTGGACTTTTCTTTTCGTGACAGGGCTTTGGTTTCAACTGGTTGGTGTCACATGAAATTCAGCAGTCGAAACCGTAGAGTTAGAGTTAATGAAAGAAGGTTTTAATTACAACATTTTATCTAAAATCTAAGGTATCAACTGTGTGCTACACATCTAAACAATTTTTATTGGGTTTTTTGAAAATACTGGTAAATGAGAACAAGCCACGAAATGTTTATCAAATCCAATTATTTCAAAAATGTTTACTTCTTTCATAAATAAAAAAAAATTATGGCAAACTATCCAGAGTGAGGAGTAATGATCGAAAAGCTTTCTGATGCTGATTCGATCTATTACGGGTTTCACGCCGAACCGAGAACTGCGTTTTCGAAAATACTCTACGATTTCACACCGAATCTCAAACAGGTTTCGCGTAGACATGACAATGCAAAAATGAATCTACTTTGTTCGTTCAGATTTATTGCACGCATTTGAAGGACGTGAGGAATCTCCACGATTTGGTTATTGAAAAGTTTAGGGCCAGTAAAAAAAAAGAGCTTTCTTATTAATTTGGTCGCAATTATATAAAAAAAAAGTTCCGTGGGACATGTGTAATATACGTGTCATGATACAACTTAACACATATCTATCTCTTATGTTTGCCACTTTCTTCGCATACTACGTCATCGACGCTCATGACAAAAACCCAATATAAGCAAAGCCATATCTGTAGTATTTTTATCAAGCACACGTGTGGTTTGTATCAAAAGGTGTGTTCGGTCCAACAACATTCAATGCGACTGCGAATCAATTTCAATTTACAAGTTTTTGGAAGAAGTCAAGTTTTTTCCTAGCGAAAACTTAGTTTTCGGTTTTGTTTGATCTACATTCAGGAATTTTTTAAACTATATATCCAACTAATTAATTGGCTATTTAAATCTGTTTTGAGTCTGAAAATGAACGTACGTTTGGTCGTAAGTTCGTTTTAAATTTTGCAAGTGTTCATTTGAAATTAAAGTCCAAGTGTAGATGGCCATGGAATTCCACTCCCTAACAAACTGATTGTTGAGACAAAAAACACCATAACCTCTAGAGTGCAGCAAAGTGTGATGGCAAGGATTTCAAATTATTCAACATAGTTAAATGAAATACAAAGCATCCACTAGCAAAATCCAAGAGTACATTAATATACTTTCCTCGACCACGTTCGACACATCTCCAACGAGAACAAAATTCACTTAACACTTTTGCATGCGCATCTGGCAGTCGAAATCGATGGATTTCAAAATTCCGAATTAAGGGCCGAAACCTCACGCGCGTTTTATAATTCAATTTCAATTGCTGAAATTAAATGCAATTATTATTATAGCCAAAACCAACATCACACCCTGTGTAGCGTTAAAAATACAATGCAACAACGGCCCACACCCGACCAGTGAGGTGTTGGATGTGCTGTTCTGGGATGGAGCCCGACTCGCAATCGAACGTTCCAAATGCGGAAATAAATTTGTTTTCAAGCTTTAATTTTGTTTTCCTAGTACTCGCGATAAATTTATTTGTATTTCGGCGATAATTATTGCATCAGACTGTCCGAGTTGACATTTCAGTTTCAGTTTCGGACATACGTGCGTATTAACGCACATTTTGTTGGAAAGAATTTTGGATGAGCCGACTCAATCACACACACAATGGAATTCGCAATTTGCGAGCCAACATGATTTAGAATGTGGTTGGAAAAACAATTGAAATGTGGCCCCGACCCGAGCCATGGTTCCTAAGGTCTAGTGTGTTGAAACCTATCGAATAGGCGTTTTACCTGGGCGGTTTTCAGTTCGACTATTATTTTATTGTTTTGCAGTTTGACAGTGATAATGTTGAAGCATGAAAGGGATAATTGTTTTCGGTGGGCAGGATTCTTGTGTATTTATATGCGGGGGAGGGGGTTTGTATCACTGTTAAGTTTAATTGCACGGGAAATAAAAGTAAAATGGGAAAATGTTTATTTAAGCTGAATTTGCAACATAATTTGAACTTTCAAGGACATTCTGTGTTGTTTTTATCTGTTTGCAGAATGATATAAAAACATTGAATTTTTGAGACCGACCGAGCGATAGAAATAATGATGTAAGGGGGTTGATATATACATTCAACGAAATAAATAACAGCCAACATACGCGAAAGTAATTCATATGAAATCCAACACCAAACTGGAAACTCGTTATTTCCATGTAGAAACAAAGTTAGAAATTTCACTGTGCGGACAAGAAATATAAGCGATTTTAACATCAAGGCATCTATGGCTGTTTTGAGGAGAAACTATCAAAAGCGTCTCATATTAGTATAAGGCGATTTGTAATGGTCAGTCTGTTTCCACGATGTTTCCCCTTGTGACTTGGGGTTTTTGGAGTCGTGGGTCCAAGAACCCAACAAGACTTGAATGTCGCTGCTATGATAGAAATTTTTTTTTTTTTTTTATAATTTACACGTACTCAAGGGGTTATGAATACCCTTTTGTATGTTACCATAGTACGAGCGTTAGAGAAGTGGAAGAAAGAGAGAGAGGATAGGAAAGATTTTGGATGTAGTGGAGACTTAAACTCCATGGGTGGTGTCCGAACTAGCTTCGGGGGAGTCACTTTTTCTTGTGTTCGTTAAATTTGAAGAAATTCAAGATGGTGTGCATACTTTTAGGTAATACACCGACCTTTTATTTCTTTTAAGTAAAAGTGAAATGGATTTTGGTTGGGATTGAACGCGCAACCTTCCACTCAACAGACGAACACATTACCACTACACCGCGGCCACCAATGGTAAAGAAAAACGCAGGAATTCGACTTAATCCTGCGTTCATGTCAACTGTTCAGCTGCTACGTTGGAATGGGTCATGCAAGACGGATTTTTCTTCTTATTCAGTGGATGGGCAATGGGGGCGCCATTTACCTGATATGATTTTCATAACTATATAAAACAAACTTTAAAACTATATATACCTACGTTTTGAAAAAAATCTGATTCACAATATGATTTATTGCGTTTTGTAGTCATTTCTCCGTACTATGTAAAAGAATCAAATATTTTTCTCAGGTGGGTCCCTGGTCACACAAGCAACGCAATAGCTGGCAAATTGTCTTTGAAGAACGAGTGGATTACATGATCCGAATGATGGGCATTGCTAGTCACTACTGTAGGGTATCACAATGTCCCAAAGTATTAAAGTATAATAGGGAGGAATGACACTTTTAGCGTCCTGGAAATTTTTACGTAATTTTTCAGCAATTTAAAAAGCGGACGATTTGGATCTTAATACCTTATTATGGCTGTGATATATGGATTAATCCATTCGGTAACTTAATATGGTAGAATCAGGTGTTTTTTTTTATTTCGGACCCTAGAACCTTTGTAGTTTATTTTTAACCTGTTTGTTGATTTATAGACTGACAATGGATATGTCGTATTTTTGTTTAGAAACACTTTTTTGTCGCCCACTAAAGTCCAATAGCTTGAATATAAGGCATTTCGATCCCTACAGTAAAGACAAGAATACATTTGTCAGCTTAATGTTAAATTAAAAATCCTATGACCGTACTTTGAAAGGTTTGAGCGTCATCAACAATCCATTGAACTTGATTTGTTCTTAGAGCAAGTCTATTTAAACCAAGCCGGAGTGGTATTCAGACAAATATACCATCTAGGAGAAAAACGTCATTATTTCTATTGTCTGTTGATCCCAAAAGCCATTTGGAAGGAATGGAATTATAGAGTCGATGCACAATGTATCTCTAAGCGTCATGGAGATGCAATTACGACTCATAGCCAGAGGTTAAGTGAACAAATTTTTGCAATTCCACCATTCGACCATCACGTTCATCTCTGAAGGATACATCGCAATAATTTCCAAGTACATTGTCCCCAAAGGCCTCGCAGTTAACCGCGTCAACCAACATTCTACATAAAACGATCGAGCCATATGTATCCGCTCTATCTCCACTAATATCAACGAAAGAAACAAAAAATAAAAAAAATAACATCTGACATCCATTATACCATTGGTGACCCTGTCCACCCTATCTGCGTCGAAGAATCACATGAAAATCACAGCCCCTGGTCGGTTATTTCCCACAGCCATTTTAAATCGATATATCACTCATTTAGCATCTTTTCCCTGCAATCAAAAACCAATTTCGAGTTCTCGCATCAGTTGAGCCGCGCGCCGTGTCTACCCCGTGCTCTGACGGTAGCTGATGATTGTCAGTCGCTCTGAATGTACCTTCGTCTGGGCGTCCATCATTCGCTTCAATATGCGTGTGAGCGCGAGTAATATGCATATCGAGTAATTACGCACATCAAGCCTTAACGTGATGTTTCTAATTGCGTAATCAAATCTGAAATTGCTTGCTTTTTCGATTTGTATCTGCGGTTGGTTATTTTGGTGACACTGTCACTATACCGGCATACTGCTGAGCATCGGTTTACACACCATTACAGCTCCTAATTGACCAGAATCCGAAAAATTGAATTATAATGACTTTTTTTTTGCTGACTTCTGCGGTCGGACAGCAATTGGTAACCGTGACCATCGGGTTTGGCTGGTAATTGACACTCGATGTGAGATAATGACGATGGCTTTCCCACCTTTCGAGTATGGGCGAGCTGTGAAGCACTTGGTTGGAATCCTTATTGTACGTCTAGACACTGGGTTAGTCAGTTTGAATGTGAATCATTGTATGTTCATAGTAGTTGTTGCTTCGCAACTGTAGATATTTTTTTTTACAATTGTCTGTCAACCCAAATGCAGAGCTACTGCAATCCTATTAAACGCTTCGAAGGCTTGGGGCATAATTGTGATGGCCTCGTTTTTATGTTAACGGAACATTTTGTTTAATCTTTCCGTTAGCTGCAATTCAAGTATGAAAGTGCCATTTCCGCTTGGCAATAAATCGCCTTCACACGAGGAGTGTGACTCTACATGGGGATGATTTCGGATAGGTGTAGTCGCAATGGTGGTGGATTTGGATTACATGGGCGTTAATTTATTTATTTTTTTCCCGGTGTGTTATTGATTTAGTGTAGGGCGTATGTATCGGAAATAAAATAAAGAAGTAAACAGTTGTCATTATCGACTTAATATCCTGTTCAATGTTATTTGGTGGTATTTAAATCACTAAGAAGGTAAACTAAAATCGTAGGTCGGGTTAGTTTTTTAAAGCTCTAAGAGAGAATGCGTCAAATTGATTGAGTGAATCGTTTGAAACAGTTTTTCGCAGAATCCCAGTTCAATTAAACGCGCTTACAAACTTTTGCAAAATCTTCGTTTTACCGAGATTCACAAAATGTAAACGTTGGTCACCGGTAAAATGCCTGCGATCATCATAAGTGTCTACCGTTATCATTATATTTATTATTTATTGCGTTAAGCACTTGCTCTCCTGATTTGGTTGTACCTAATAAAGATCTATCATCTTAATAAAAAATAACTTTATTAAGACTCAACTTGAATACGAATAAAAAGTGAGTTCCCCCTTGTTCAGAATACGTGTTAGAAGCCAATCCACTCATTTTTCATGTTGATTGGCGGAGAGCTTCTAGGAGTGGTTTAGCACAGCTTTACACAATAAGGATAGGTATTCTCAGGGATTTTACCATCACATTTCATCACTACCCCTATGATGTCCAGTTATGGAATAAACTGAATTGGCTAAGTTAGAAATCGTCTTCACGTTGCAGAATCCAATTTTGGTATATTACCCAAATGTATATGCTTATTGTTTATATTGTTTAAATAGTGCATACAGTTTAAATTGTCATACAAACGGGTCCACCCTCCCAGTATTGAAGATGCTAGTGCAACCATCGAAAAGCTGAAGAATAACATGACAGCCGGTTATGATGGATTACTAGCAGATCTCTTCAAATACAGGGGTGCTGCCATAGAAGTGTGCATGCACCAAAACAGCAACAAAAGAAAAGAAAAGGTGATCCCATGTCTTGAATATCCCTCCCTAATGTCGCATATAAGATACTATCCACGGCACGTGCCAGCGTGGTTATCGGCAGTTCAACCATAAACCAAATTTTGTAAACCAAAGCAAATCCTGGAAAAGACCAATAAGTAACAAGCCGAGACACATTCTCATTGACTTTAAGGCCGTGTAGGATAGCATCCATCGCCTAGAGCTCTAGAGTTATGAGAATTCGGAATACCATCACAATTAAAACAGCCATGACGGCTTATCCACATGAAGCAACGTTTAGTCTGGAAAGAGACTATCTTAACTTTTATAAACACGTAGCGGATTTAGACAAGTAGACGCGATTCCAAACTAGTTCTTCAATCTCGCCTTCGTTATCTTGGAAAACAAAATATCTCCAGACTTTCCATGAATGCATAGGATTCTCAACAATAAGTCTTTGGTTCTCAGCAGATTAGATGAAACCGAAATTATGCCTGCCTACGAATTAATCGAGCTTGATGTGTAACTCATCGTTAAAGATATGGTTGATAATTACTTTCCTTACACATCCATACGACGAATTGGCAACCCTTCAGAAATGAGCCGTGATAATCAACCTCTGAACATTTTCGGGTGTGCAAATTCATTCCTATTGCCTTAGGACATCCTTTTTATAGATTGTACATCCTGATATAAAATAGTGTACAACTACTGGTAGTTTCCGGAAAATAAGTAAGCAATTCGTAATGAAACTGACTATCACACTACCTTGCACAAACCAACCCACATTAATTTTCTGTTCAATCACAGATGTCAAAATCGTGAATTGGGAATTTAATGTGGTCTGGAAAATATGTTCCTTTTCCAATGCAAAAGCGACACATATAATTCATAAACCTGTTTGACCAAACTCTTTATGCGAAATTGCAAGTCTGCGGTTCACAAATTTATTTTATGAGCCATCAAGTATGACACATGTGCAAATGGTATGTTTTTGTGGGACAATACCTCCTCAATTCAAAGACACGCATGCTATTACAAAAAAAATCGGTTGCGGGCACCACTTAAACATTTGTTGCTGTTATGTTTGTCGAATGCAGAAACATGCAATTTCGAGGAAACTTTGTAGGTCCCCTTACCCACAAAACAAAAAACTCCACTTAATTGCTGCTAATTAACAAATTCTAGTGAATGTCGTGTTTTTCACCAAAAAGTTGCTGGGAAAGTGCAAATTAAACCTGACCAAGCGGCAAGCTTACATGCCATAACCCTTACTCGTGCACAATCGTCCAATCACCTTTACCCTCGAATTTGTCTATTCCCATTGTCAAAGTAAAAAAAAAAAACTTTTACATAACCAGATGACAGATCATTTTCGATGAAACAACCAAACATAGAACGAATTTTTATTATCAATTAATATGGTGGCATTGTATAGCGCAACCTACCTATTAATAAAATTCGAAAATTCTATAAACATCAAAGACGCTTCCATTGAAAGCCGCCAGCAGTCATTGTTGCGACTGCTCGCGTGAATGCACATCACCCGATAGCGTGACACAAACCAAACACGACCACAAACTAAATTTTAATTCATGCAAAAAAAAAAAATTAAACGGACAGAGAACGAAAAAAATGGAGGTGACCCTCTTTTCAGGCTTGATCCTTTTTGCGGTTGAAGAGTGTCCACTTCATGTGAACCAGTATTCGTCTCATTGATCCACAATTGACCCATGAAGCACATAATTTGTCGAGTAAAGAGTAATTAAAGAGTGTACACACTCTCACCCACGCCAAGGAGTCGCGCGAGTAGTACATCACAGATGTCCAAGCAGCTACCCCTACCAGCCATGGGTTGGAGGTGAGTGGGATGTCATATGACCAGATGTTCAATAGGCTATATGTGTGGGGGGAATTTTCGCATCTCCCTAGTGTGTGTGTGTGTGTGTCACGGGTGGAGCGACTAATTGAAAATAGATTGCAGTCAATAAAGCACAACCAATCATGAAAATGGGTAAATGTCATTATTCTTTGCCTTTCCAAGTATCCCCCCAGGAGGTTGGTTGGCAGTTATGTCATTATCGCAAAGATTCGGAGAAGCCTGGTGGGTTGGGTATAGGCATTGTGCGTACATTTGTTTAGTGAGATTGGGCGAAGGGCTTTTTGGTTTCATGCGCAGGAACACAACATTGAAGGCTGTTTGGAGAATTGTTGAGTAGTTTTCAGGTGATACGACCATATGAGGAAGGAAGTCAATGAACATCTGTAAGCATAATCTCCTCGAGCTCTTCCAGCTTATGGTTTCGCCTCATCTGAAAAAAGAACATTTAAAAAAAAACACTTTCATTCATGTTTTTTAGGTTTAGGTGGATGCATACATGTTTCGGTGAGGTCATTGGCTACCCTGATGGAGTAGCAAGAGCTCCCTATCGTCATCCTGCATCATGAATCCTGCATACATGAATTTAGATCAAGAAGGTACGCGGTGATAGCCCAGGTTATGTGAACCAGTCAAAGCTTCCAACGAAGAGGTGGATATTTACCAACAAAAAATAGTCTCCGAGGTAGAGGTCTCAGAAAAGAACAGATAAGATGTCCAGTCTGTTTTTGTTAGAAAGCAAGGGTCATGAACAGAGAAGGTGTACGGCACCATCCATCATTGCTGATGAGGGCTAGTCAGACAGAGAACGTCACAGTCGACAGATATAACTTTGAGGTAGTAAGGAACTTTGTCAACCTCAGGTTCGCTATTGATGCGAATCAAACAAACTTTAGCGTCACTATATAATGATAAAATGTCGTTCAGCAAATGGAATGGAAAAGACAAAGAGGATGCACAAATGTTACCAAGCATTGATAAATGGAAAAGCAGAGAGCACGGTGAAGTAAAATCCAAAAAGACTGAGCAAGAGCTTTAAATGCAAAAAGTATGAAACCGCTATAAATGCTCTAAAAATTGGTATAGGCATCGAAGCCTCATATCATCATGTTATTCACAAGGAAGTATGACAGCACACTCGCCAATAAATGCAAGACCTGTGACGGGTAAAAGAAACGAGAGCACAGAGACATACAAAGTCCGTGACGAAAAAGTTCTGCCCCCTGCGAAAATTATCTGGCGATAATTTGATTATAGCATTTCTCGAGCTACTAAATAATAAAGCCTGGGCCGTATTCACAGCGAAGAATAAAGAAATCCTTCATCGTTCCAAGTTACAATTGTTAATGTTGTGTAGACCTGGTAAACAAAACTAAAAATCAGAACAATCTTTAGAGCTGAAATTGCCCAGCCTGGGCCCAGATGAAAACCACTAGGGATACCGATCAAATCAGGAGAAATGCATTGAAATACATGACTTCTGCAAGAGTACTGAGAATACCGAGGAAACTGCGACGGCGAGTCTGGAAGCGACTTTAAACGATACGACACGACCGACTAAATGAAGTGGATTATAGTTTTAGTTATAGTTATATAGTTGTATAGTTATAGTTTTCCAAGAAAATGATGAATGTTGGTTTAAGCAAAGAGTATAGAACTACATAGAGTGCGCATCTCATACAACAAAAATTTGGGGTACTGATATTGATACCCCAGTGTTCACATTACTACCCCAGCATCAAACAACAGCAAATCTGACGCATACGATCGACGTAATTTCCCCTTCGCACTTACCGCCCGCGACAGAAGAACTACAATTTTTTTAGCTGTGATGCGTACTCTATGTAGTTCTATTCTCTTTTGTTATAGTCAGAGCACCGATAGCGATTGACGTAAAAGGCAAACGTAAGAAATCACATCTAGGAACCTTTTACAAAAAAAAGCCAACTAGCTATGCAAATATCAATGAACAACATTAAGGAGCTGTTACTTTCGGGATTTGATACAGGTAATCCAATACGTTTTGTCACCTAGCGCCTTAGATATAGACCCCACTTACAACCGCTACTGGTTTGAATTTCATTGTTTGTGTTTGTCATCTTCTTCATTATTATCACCATCCCACTGTCAAGGCCAATAATTGTCAATCAACTAGCCTCCTCTGCTACTCATATGCCATTCATCTCCTTCTCTGGACTATGTCTAACTCGACGTTAGTAGCGTTCTTTCTCCTTTACGGTACAGTGCCGTTCTTAAACGCACCACGACAAGGGCTGGATAGGTCATAAACCACAATAAATCAATCTCGCGATGATAAGGTTACCCAATGCAAAGGCGCTAATTTGCATCGTCTGTAACACACCAGTTTGTCTCGTTTGTAATTCGCATGGACTTAGTGCGCCCCCACCACCAACAATCCCACCACCGCTGACAGAAGATGAATTATAAATCTCGCAGTGACAGACACAGCAGTCGTCTATCATGCCGTGGCGATAAACGATGGAGGCGTTATGCGGAGAGCGGTTCTAATGGTGGGAATTTGATTGGAAACGTCTTCTGAAAGCGACGTGCAAAGAAACAAAACATCGAGTTTAGTCGGGGGTTGAAAGCGTTTAATTCAATCAATCAATTAGTTAAACGACTTCTTGACTTTTTTCGCTCTCTTTCGTTGATTTTCATTAAATTGAAGACACACTCATGTGTGTGTCTATGTCTTATGCTACGCATGTGACAATATTGCTACTGGGGAGACAGTTGACATCGAAAATCGAAATTCTTCAGAAAATTGATTCGAGCTTGAAATTGTGCTGCGGTGCGATGGTTTGAAAAACATAGAAGTGTATAAGACTGTCGTTAGTGTCGCTCTTAAACTTGCACACTATAGACAGGTTTCATTCGCTGTGGCGAAATAACAACTATGGATACAAATAATTGGGGGAGCTAGGTTAGAGGCAATGGGTGTACTGGATTCCACTTTTAAAAATTATATGCTTAAGTGAGGGTGGAAGCTCGGTTTTTATCAAAATTTAAAAACGAATACTATGCTGATACCATTTGATATTCTTAACGTTCCTTATAAATCACCCACTTCTTTGCCATAAAGCTATGCAATGATCAAGTAATCCAACGAATCATCTCCAGGAATGCTCAATTATGGGAGCGATAGAATATTTGTTTGGTTCTCTGTAACTATTTAAATACTCAGTGTGGTCCAGTCGTCTTTTTTTTATTCAAACAACAACGAATGCTTGTGAATTTCTGTTGCCCAAAAAGCTATTGAAATGCGTAAAAAGAAATCACAAACGCAGGATGAATATCGTGCTTACATACAGGTTGGGTACGGAGAAGAGTCGGTGAGATGAGGATAAAACATTTGTAGGTCCGAAAGAAGTGTAGAGGGTCCTGGAGGAAAGTCGGGTGGGCGGTAGCAATTTGGATTTTTTCTTATTTTGCAATGCAATGACATTTTTAATTAAATACTTTCGAAATCCTTACCATTTTCAGAGTGATTTGAGTTGCAATGCAATGCTCGGAACTGAACACAGATAGCTTAAGACACCATTGCCTGATAGTTGTACAGCTCTGAACAATAAAAGCAAAGATTATAAGGCCATACAGATGGCGCACTACATACAAGAAAATTTTTTCTATACGGTGGGTCGTACTGGCACAGCCCGCCATATAATTTCGAGCTCGTTTCTCATGTGTGCACGTGCAAACCGCCCGCCTGATTTTTTCCTTTACAAAGTACGTGATGGAAGATAAGTTGGAGGTATTGAAGTCAACAGGAAATGGATCTGACTGGCTTTCGAGTGTTTATAAATTCAATCACTTTTTGGTCCTTATTTTCTACGAACTTTTTTATGCTTGGAGTGTTAAACTGAAAACGACTTGCTGACGAAATCGTTGCTGTAAGAAAAATCATCTGATTGGCATTTCATATCCTTAGCTCATGAGGTCATATTTTGTTTTATGAAATATCTGCTCGGAGAACTTAACTAAAGACGGGAAAGAATTTGACTATGACCTTTTTAACCTAGGTTGATACGATGTCAACATCCCACCAAGGACATACGTGCAAAATGTACACAAATACGATGATTCGACACCTTCATAGGATGAATTTTATCTGTCGACATGTATGTTATAGAAAGTAATCCAAAATTTAATATCATTCAAAGCACAAGTTCTGCTAGCGTCTTAAAAATCATCATAACTCAACAATAGTCTGTAAAAATTAATCCTCTAAACGACATTCTGTGCCCACATCAATCCAAAACTACCAAACCTCTTAGTAACATTCCGTCTACAAGTTACCAAAGTCAAACGTCATTTTTATTGCTGACATTATTGAATCCACCACTACAACCATCGAGCCGCCGCCGCTATACCATCAAAAAGCCCAATGCGTTCTTTCAAGGACACTGTCATTCTCTCGGGAATCTGTGAGGCAGGTCTCTTTTATGAAACAACTTGTAATCCATCAATTCCTTACACAAAATGCCTCCTCTAGCTCAATAAGGATGGTCAGCAGTTAAGTCATATCTTGAAAATCCAATCCCTAGAAAAAAAATCGCAATCGTTGCACACGAAAAAATTTCATTCAATAATCCCAAAAGCAAGCTTTCTCTCTGGGGCAATACAGAGAGAGCAATATTTTTTTCCAGAGAGAAAGCCTTCTTCGTTCAGCTTAATTCAAAAACCTGCGCTCTAAACGCTACTCCAAAATGCACCACCATCAACCATGACACACACGAAAAGAGATGAAAAAGAAAAAAACCAACACTCCACCAACTATTATATCACCTTCCTGCCGATGGTACTAGTACTTGTCCAATTCTGTATCTGTGCAACACCACCAGCAGCATTAAAAACCTCACACGGAAGAACAAAAAATCCAAAAAAATAAAACGAACTTCGACAAGAGAACAAAAAGAACACAATAACTAAGAGCAAGCAAAAAAAGGAAAAAAAAATAAAACATTCTATCAAACTTTCAGAGCGACATCGTCCAAAAAAAATTCCATTTTAGTATCTCGAACGGACGCTACCAGAGCAGAACACCTAATAGAACAATTGTTAGGTGCTCTTCGGTGTACCTACATTGCTGTGTAAATTACATTTTTCCTTTTGCAACAAAATAAACACACTCAATCAAGGCTCAGCAGGACAAAAGAATTGCAATTTAACAATTAAAAAAAAAATTAACAAAAGGGCACATCAAGGATTTCGTGGTATTTAAGTCGTGGTTTTTCAAGCCCAGCTGTTATATTGGTCATCATCATCATCATTCTCTCTCGCCAAATCCGCAAATGAGTGTATGTCATGTAAAGAAAGGCAAAAAAGATATATAGATATTCTGAAGGTTAAATTCGCGATTCGACGAAAGAAGCAAAGCCGGCAATAAGTGAAAAAAAAACCCAAGATAAAACAAAACGTGTATTTTCTTCGGGGTGAATTTGGTAGAATCACCAAAGTTTTCATCATTTTCCTCAAGTGTTTCATTCGATTTTTGTCCTGACTCTTGGTGCCCCAAAAAAAAAAAAAACGTACTCTCCTTTCGCTTGTATTCTAATAATTCTTCTCTTTCCCCAAGAAGCCAACAGAACTGTGCCAGTGCCGCTGTCAACATTAATCCAATTTAATTAATAAAATTAACGAGTCCAACGTGTGAGAGTGTGTCCGTGATAAATTACTACTTCTTCCCAACACGCGACATTAATGAAATTTTTTTAGAAAAAAATAAATACCATCACCATTTAGTGAGAAAAAAATTGCAACGAAAAAGTGTTCAAAAAGTATCTAAAGTGTATTCATCGCATCTTTTGAGGTGCGTCAAGTGTTTTTTTGTTTGTTGGAGATAATTATCCCCAAGGGCATGGTCTTTCGATATCCTACAATATTGATCACCATCATTGAAGGGAGTTTCTGAGCTGTAATTACCTCAGGAATACCAAAAATACTCTCAGGCTCGCCCCGCAGGTAAGTTTTTCTCGCTCGTAATTTCTTTTTATTTAAATTGCCAAAACCTTACAAGAGATGCACACCCACACTTTGGGGGGCGGGCAGGACGACGTCCTTGAAAGTCAGGACACATACCTGCATATAGTATGTCCGTAAGAAAAATGTCTTCTTCTTGTTCTTCCCCCTTTTTTGGAATTTAATATTTCATACGTGGTGGAGGAGAGAGCGCCGCGTTTTATTTGCCACTGCTTGTGAAGAGCGCCTCCATATCCTGTCGCCGCTGATTTATTCAGTTTTAGGCAGCAGTATTTTTTTTCAGCCAGTCGTTTGGTTGCTACACTACCTAACTCCTTATGATCTGAACGATTAATTTTCTTTGTATTCCAGGAGATTATGAATAATTTATTTTGGTAATTTAATTTTTTTTTTGCGTTTCGAGGGGATGACAGCGCGTGATGGTTATGCTGGGTTGCGGTGGAGGGGTTGTTTTTGGTGGTGTAAAGTTCCTCTCTGTGGGTGAATTTTTGAAGAGTTTCTGTTGGACTCGGCAGTTGAAATGTTGATGAAGTTATTTCATAATAAATTTCCTTGAAAGTGCTGAGAATTTCCATTCACACAGAAAGCCGTTCGAGTTCCGTGGAATGGAATATTATTGGGAATTCCGGTTGAGGGGTGAGGGGGGTGTTTTTTTTGTTGTTGTTATTATTGAGGAGGGATCTGTTTTTATGATGATTACAATTGAGGTAAGTAATTTATTAATTTATGTTTGGCAGAGATTTTTAAAGTGGGTCAATAAAACTTTTGAGGGATAGAGCGTGGTTATTGATTTTAAGACGGATGCCGCACGTGCTCGGAATTTTCGACATTTTCTTTAAAAAACTAAGCCTTTTGAAGCTTCAATTTAAATTGATTTTCCTAATTTTTCGCATTTGTTCCACTCTATTGCGGACCCTTCGTGAGATACCTTTAACATTAAAGGTGTGAGTATAATTCCTTCCTTTAGTTATTTGTTATTTATTGCACGGCTTATTTCTCCATCTGACAGAAGAGTAGAGGGACTTAATGTACTTGAGGTATTATATACGGAAGGGGTAGCCATCATAAGTGAGGATCGAATGTCCATATAAAGAGCACACACAAACTGCACGGATGGAAGACTCAGTGGCACGGTCATAAGCGCGATGATCTGCACGCAGAGTTGCAACACCAAAACAGTTTTCACTATGGTACTCATCTCCTTTGGTCTGACAAATCACAAGTAATTATCATGAAAAGCGTACATTAACCAAAACCAAGTCATAGTTATTCACCCCTATCGAGGTATCAGTTCGGAAGAAAATTGTCTTCGAATTTTTCGAAATTAAAGAATTTTTTACCAAGGTATCAGTTTTTATAAGCATTTCGAACAGATTGTTCGACGAAATGTATTGCAACGCGTCAAATCGACAATTTTTGATGCGTTGAAATTCTTCAGAAGTTGTTTGACGAAGAATTGCTGCGGAATCGAACGATCGCGAATTGTATGCTTTTTTATTTTGTCACCCTAACAAAAACCTCGAAAGCACATTGAATTCCGATTAGTTTTGATTTTTGTTTGGGAAATCGTTTCGAACGGATTATTCGATAGAATTGTTTAGAGTTCCCAAAAAATGTATGTTTCTTCCAAATTATTGAGAAATTTTAATATTACCAGAAGCATTATATTGCAGATATCAGTAGTTTTGGTCCTTAAATGTCTATTCCAAAAACCCTCTGCATATTACGTGAAAAACCTCCAGATCATTTGATTGCAATTGTCTAGACGAAATTAATAATCATACAACTTACATAAGTGGCCAAAACAGTCGTAGATCAAACGACCTTGTCTTGTCGCAACCGGTAGTAATAAAGTTTTATGAGGTACATCTTACAAAGGTTCACGTCAGAGGCAGAGATAACAACTCTTTGGTCAAATGCAATTCACCATAGATTGGCCTCAGTGATGAAGTTATTTGGACTTGTTCGCGTAAGACTACTTTGTTTAAAATATCTTTTTTGGCTTCAGATCACTTAATCGAATTTAATCGCATTTATCTACACAGTGTGCGTCGTTTTGACAATCCAACATAAGCTTATCTGCCCTAGCGAGGTATCCGTCGTAACTGGCAATTTTCCGCAACGCATACTTCCATTCAAGTATGTGTCATCGGAGAAAAAATCACTTCACTACAATTCGTTAATAAATTCCGCTCAGAATTTGTGTCCGAGGAAATCGGAAAAAGAATTGCAATAAGCTGTCAAAAATTGCACGAAAAATGCACCTGAACGCACTTCAACGCAATTCGTCAGCATGCGTTACAAAATGTCGGAGAAATAATCCGAAAAGCTTTTTGGAAGAATACCTCGAAGCTAAAATCCCCCAAATCGTACAAAATCGGACAATTTTGTGCTCCGACGTGTTCCTCGATAGGGCTGTATATAACAAACAGTCATATCCATGATTTGAGACATTGATTGGACTTCTTCAAAACACGAAACAGTGTTGGTATTTTAATTTCTTGGTTTGTCGCAAACACTTTATCCGATGAATGCACAAAGTGAGGGAATGTAAAACATACGTCTGGAGATCTTTACGAATTCAGTCGCCTACTGCTATAAATCTGGTGTTTTTTTTTTTTTGAGGTATAGAACTTCGAATTGAAATAAACCACAAGAAAATCGTTTTAATGTCCATCAAGTTTGCTGTATTGGAAGGATAATTTAACTCCATTAATGTTTAAATATAATTTCGGGCATGTTGCCGCCGCGGCTGGTTCAAATAAAGCCAAGTCTAGTGGTCCGATTTTCAACCATTTTTTCGAGCATTCGGGGCCATATGTCGGCAATAACGCCACCAATGTTGACTTCCAAGTCCCAATGGTGTCAAATCACACGATTTTGGTGGCCAATTGACAGGGCCATTCCGCGAAATTATGCGCTCATCGAATGTTTTCTTTAATAAATCGATTGTGACATGCGCTGTGTGGCATGTAGCAGCGTCTTGTTTAAACCACTTCTCATCAGCATCCATGCCATCCAATTCGGCAACAAACTAGTCGGTAATCATGGATCTATACCGGTCTCCATTTACGGTAACTGACTCTCCAGCATCATTTCGGAAGAAGTATGGTCCAATGACTCCACCAGCCCATAGAGCACACCAAACAGAGTCAGTTTTTGTGGATGGCGTCTCATGGCATCTCAAGGGTCTCATGTGGATTATCTTCACTCGAAATGCGGCAATTTTGCTTGTTGACGTAGCCATTCAACCAAAAATGAGCCTCATCACTGAACAAAATTTTGCAATGAAATTCAGCATCGAGATCAATCTCATTTTCGGCCCATACACCAAAATCACGATGCATTGCATGGTCGCACGGCTTTAATTCTTGCACAAGCTAGATCTTGTAAGGTCGTAATCCAAGATCTTTGCGTTGATGGACAAAAACACTCTTTATATATAAAGATAACTTGGAGTAGTGCTCCGTTGACATTTTGCTTCTGCCAGCAAAATAATGCGGTTAAGCTTCATCTGTCATGCCTGGGAAGAGGACCATTCCGCCTCATTAGTACTTTTTTTTTACTTTTTCTAGATTCGGCATAAGGATTTCTGTCGCTGATAATGTGGATGCTAAACATCGAAGCTCTTAATCATTGAAGAGTTATTTGGTCTTCATAGGAAGTAGGAAAAGGACATTCTTCAGCCTCAGTGTTAAAAAAACATTTTTAATGGTATCAATTCTGCAGCTGATACTGAGTTCTTACATTATTCCTTAAAGATAAAGCAAACTCTTTAAAAATCTCTTTTAATGGCTACGTCTGATTTGTGGCACTTTTGACTACGATCCGTAGCTTTCCATGGAACTATTCTGAGATAAATCTACAAACACTACTATTGATATAAAGAACACCACAAATAAAAAAACCCAAATTGTAATACTTTTTGTCTTGATCATAATTCCCGTTCTTTTTGCAATAAGTCACTCATTCAAAAGTCCTACATTAACAATAAAGGGAGAGAGCAACAATTCATCGAAAACTGAAGCAAAAGAGCCCTCGTCTATGCATGAAAATCTGTTTATATTTCGAGAGGGTGTATTTTTTTTTCAAATAACACTTCACTATGGTACTGAGTGATGGTTGAAAGTTCAATTGAACATGTCATCTCGCTGACAAAATATACTCCTTGACATTTTTTCTCGTTGATATAATTTTCAGAACAATCAGAGCAGTATCGGAGGTAGATCCAATAAGTGATATACCTTTTGAAGGGCAATAGCAAGGGCCAATCGAATAATTAAATCATGAAATACCCTTCTCAGGACATAAATCTACTTGAAGTTGTCTGAACATTTTACTTAAATTATTTTCCAGGCATGAAAGGTATTTATTTAACATAAATGTTCTGTGTTAACTTTATGGAGGCGGAATAAATCTCAAATATGGGGGTGACCTAATGAAGAAGGTCAATCAAGTGGGTGAAGATTCCTGAAGTAATGTTTTAGCTACTTGAAGGAAGTGGAGGTATGACTACTTACAGCAAAAGAATCCTAATTCACTACAGTTAGAGAATCGTATATATTTTATTTTTGGAAAAGTGAATTCTGTCCATTAATACGGTCCACGCTTTAGAGTTCTTGCTAACCTTGAAGGAACTCGAGAGTTTTCGATATACCTAAAATAGACTTGATAGTATAGTTCGTCTGTATGGGGCTTTGAAATCAGTGTGTAGTTGATGTGTATCCAGGATCTCCCAAAACAAACAGACTCGATAGAGCCCGATCAGGTTTTTGACAGACTACAGGAAATTGTTGAGTGCTGTTTGTCTGTCGTTGGAGACACAGAGCTATTCTTTGCGCATATCTGGAAAATGTTTCAATGATTAAGACAAAAGGATATCCCATGTTAGGCACTTTCAAGAAGACGGCTCCACTCAGTTTTGGAACCACCAAGTTATCCTTTTCGCCCCGTTTGACTCCATTCCTCGGAATCGGAGATAGCTGTCGGTTCAACTACTACAGAAAATGTCTAAGTTTATGAAATATGGGCCAAATGAACGGAAAAGCTCCGAAAAAGGAGGTTTTACAACGAATCTACCCCACCTCTGTATGTCTTCAGCACAATAACGATGTTTCAAAAATGCAATCAAATAAGCCTTTATCGACCCTTCAATAACGAAAACCCCGTCCCTATCCATTTGACAAAGAACTACTCAACTAAATTAAAATCCCAAAACAACGAGATATATTGGAAATTAATTTCCACCAGCAATTACCTAGTTGCTGGTTAAATCAAACATTTAACTCCGCTCATAGTAAATTAATTAAAATGATTTACACTAATATATTCCGCCCATAATTATGCGCGTGGCTTAGTTTATTAAAACTGTTATTTTCGTGTGACACAACTATATTCGATATTGTGGTCATGGGATATTTTATTAGTAAAATATTGTAAAATTGGTAATATGGAGCTTATTGGAGAGAGCCCCTCCCGATTCGAAGACCTAAACTATACACATAAATTAATTTGCTCGTGCGATTCTAATTAACGCGTGATATTGTATGTGTTTGTCACTTGAATGCCGGCCATTAATCAAATGAGATATGATGTCAATAATGAAAAGTAATTGGCAATTGTTTTTGGTCCATATTTGGGCTTCCTATAGGGATTCCCAAGTGGATGGCATAACTTGGTATCAGGGTATTGCACATTTCTTCAATAAGTAGATACGTGAGGTGTGTTGGCAAGTAAATTGTGAAACAACATTTTTGTTATGATTGATTTCCTCATTATTGCTTGCAAGCCTATTTTAGGCGAAGGATTATGCCATAGGCCATATTCTGAAGTGACAGCATTAAAGGGACGATGGTTATTTGAATGCAGAGCCAGCTGCACTTAGATTTAGGAACCAAGCAGATTATTTGATTTCTATATCAACCCATAGGAGTCCTTATTTTAAAATTCGACTAAACTTTAGACTAAAAATGAATAGATTTTGAAATGCTACTGATTTTTCTAGAGGAACTCATCAATGTAGGATCCTATCCACTGGATGTAGTAACCGTAGCCCTGGTGAACCGTCAAGTCTACCCAATATCATGTACAGGTGAATTAGTGCATCGACCAACAGAAAAGGGTTAAACAAAAAAAGGACCAAAAAAAGTTATGTCGAAGAACAATGGCAACAATGCCAAGAAGCCATTAGATCAGCCGAGATCAGAAACCTGATGTACAAGGTTTCTCGCGCCCTGATAAGGAATGCAGACAGATGCTCGCAGCCAAGAACGAGGCCTAGAAGGCTAAGCTGCAGGTGAAGCCGAAATCTGCCGTTGTTGCCAAACTCATTGAAAGCCTTCAATGAGTTTGGCAACCGACAACGCTCTATGGAGATTTTTTAATGAATTCGCCAAAATTTGACGATAATTAAGTAAAGACTTACACTCAACCATATTTAAGTACACTTTTAACAACGTCCTTAATATAGAAAGGTAAAGAAAATGCATTTAATGTAAATGTGGCGAGTCATTTGTGTCCGAAATACGAGATAAAATATTAGTGCATAACTGGGCATGGGAATGGGTAAATCTTGAAAATGTTTACGCTTCTACTGTAGACATGGGCAAAGAGCTTAGAAACTAGAAATTTCAGAGCTTGAAATTTAAGGTCTAAAAATTGGTGGGTTACAGACGAACGGGCAGATAAGGCTAGCGATTCTGAGTGGATCCATATACTTTACGAAATGTCTATCTCAATTATTTCTGTGTTACAATCTATGCATCAAAACTAGTATGGCCCTATGGGTAGGGTATTACATGGCAATGCAACAATCCACGAATTGTTTCACAGTTTACCTACCCATTCCATCCTTAATGTGACCATTCTCATAAAAGGGCGTGGCAAAAAAATTTCTAGAGGACAATCAAAATTGCTTGAGACGACATTCACCTCAATCAAGGTATCCTTTCGAACAATTTCCGAAATGAAAGTCAGTTCCAAGTTAAGTTATCCGCTGCGGAATAAATAAAAAAAAACATACAATCGCGTTCGATTGATTCCAATTCTTTGTCGAGCAACTTCGGAGGAAATTTAATACATAGCTGTCAAATATGATTGACAAAACGAAAATCTTCGACGAACGATCGTGTGCTTTACATTTTGTCGGAAGATGTGTACGAAATGCTATCGGAACAGATACATCGGTAGAAAATTCTCCGATTTCGAAGATATAGGGATGAGATTAGTTTCCATCAACCAGCTAAACATAGCCAATCAAACAAAACAAAGTCGCAAATAATAATGCTTCAACGAAAGAGTAAGACAATTCCTGTCATGACCAGAAGGCTAATAAACATGTTGGCCAGTTGCATGTAAGTAATCATTTTAGTCACTCCTCCTTCCCTCCCTTAACTCTAGCTACAACACAAACGGAAAAGGCCGAGTTATTCGGTAGAATGATCGGTAGATGAACAAAATCTCTCAACAGCCTTAAGGATGAACTGAGCTTAAACAATTTAAACTGAAGGAAAACCATTGCACCTGACGGAATTCCACGTATTGTATTTTAAAACCCGAACTTGCAAAGGAATAAAAAGCGTACAGACAAACCCCTGGCAGCCACTTTAACCAACATTTGAACCTTGTTATTGTACGGGACTTTACAACGATTTAAAAGGAGTAAACATTTCTTATTTTTTTTAATTTCCGTATCTGAAAAATAGCAACTTTACACCCTTCTATCACGTCCTGATAAAAATCGACACAACATTGCTTTAAAACAAGGGCGCTAATTAGCATGAGCTCACCTCTTTCTGTAATCCGCTTTGAAAGTAGATTACTCAATGCACATCCAGTGGTGCATTGCATTCCATTGGCGAATGTTAATTCTTTGTCCCGTGTACCCAAAGGTACCTGAATATAACACTTACGTACAAACTTCTCTGTCGATTAACTAAATTACATCATCTACTGCTGGGGGGTGGTGGTTGAAGGCAGCGCGCCTTCCCCCACCAATTAAGTGAATCACACGCAATTCGTGATTTATGAATTTCAGGAGAAACCATTCAAAGTTGAGTATGGAAGTTGCCTAAGTGCATGTGTGGTAAGGACGAAAGCCTGCCAATACGAAAGGCAATGAGGCGGAAAGGGCTGCTGCCTTGGGGAAGGCAAAAATTGCAAATTCTCGGAAATGCATAAGTACATTGAATGTTGTCGGGTTGTTGGTAAGGGCTTCCCAATGTTGCATGCATAGAATAAGGATGCATATATGCGCAGAGTTATACGGGCTTACCAAATCAATATTTGTGGATTTTTTTTTTGTTGGTATCTTACTCATCTGTCTTAACCTAGTTTTGTAGGTACTTTTAGAAGGGTGGGAAGTTAAAAATGCTCGTATATAGCCCCCCTTTTGACTGTCTCTCAGCGTTTACATACCTGTCTTTGGAGTGGTCTTTTATAAAATACAGCGCAAGGGTATGTTGTATTTTGAACGTAACTGCAATGTAAAAACGTTATTGCTATCCGACAAACTTTTAGCATGCAAATTTCAAATCGACAATGAACCTTGTAACGCTAGAGAGTATATGTACACACCATTTAGTTTTTCAACGTTCTTGTGTGTTTTTGTTCAACATTTGTGAAGAGGTATATGTTCATGGTAGAACTATATATTCCAGCTTGTGAATAGTTAAAACCCTACAAACGTTCACCAAATGACACTACAAATAAATATTAACTTGTTGTGTGTCAATTGTGTCACTCAAAGTTGCGTAATTGGGTTCCATAGGAGTTCGAAAGTGTCAAAGAATAGAAAAGTCGACATAAGGAGGACCTTAATCATCAATAGACCCGCAACTTACCCATTTCTTTTATGATGATACAGCAGTTGTATGTTCATAAGATTAAATAGGAATCATGCATCGGAAGTTTTTGTTCAATTGATGACATGACAGTCTCGGTTCTATTTCAATAACCACTTTGATAATGAGATAAATTACGGTTTAGCAATACGGTAAGGGAATGTGACACTGGGTTCTTTAGAGACCCAGATGTGTAAATGGACTTTCATTGGAAGTGCGTGCATAGGGGTATTCTAGTTCCTAATATTCAAACTCAATATGTTTTCGAGAAATTGAATCACCAAATAAGTCCAAGAAAATATAAGGTTTTGACTCAGTCGTTCGTCTGCGGTTGTACCCACATTATTTAGAAAAATGACTTTACAGATCGATAAGGACCTTAAGGAATTAAAATGCTAATTTGATACGAATGAATTCGACGAATGACGCATCGACGACATGCGAAAATGTTAGGGTTAGGGGTTACTCCAGAGACTTAGAAATCAGCAGCTCCTTCCATCTGTCAAACTACAAGTGTCTTCCCAGCTAAAGTTGATTGATTGATTATATCGACAGCCAAGATGCCATAATTAGTATTCAACACGTCAAAAATCTTCAAACTATATTCCCCAGCAGTACTATGTCACTCAATGTTGGAAACCAGTACACTCGGTATATCATAGAATTGCGCGGATGTTAAACTTACAAGACAATGCGCTCTAAACATAAATAGCAGACATCTTGGCAACGTATAAGTTTAAGTGTCAGCCACTTGCCCCTCTTTGTGCAATTTGCCATTCGCAATTCGGCGTTAAACAGGACGTCCTTTTCTTCTTCATTTCGAGCTAAATGGTAGTTTACACCAGCCCAGCTCGTTTTTAAAACCATGAATCCAGCAATTCGAGTTGAAATAAATCTTGCAAGCATCTTGTGCGCGGATTTATGATAGGGGATTTTGGTATTTATGTGTTTCCGCTTTAAGATTTGAAACAAAACCAACAACAGGAAGGATTTGTGTATGAAGTGACTTAATTGGATTTCTAGCTCGAAACACGGAGTCCCTGATTCAAATACCGAGAGTGCAACTCTAGAGTTTTTTTTTACTGCCACCTATCATGCAAAAGTCGGACAAACATCTACGAGTATAGAACCATCATAATAAGCTTCTTCCACAAAAATGAATAGAGAAGCTTAGTTTGATGCTCAGCATGGGCCGTTAATGCCAGACATATTTCAAGGTATTTTAAGAGGAATTAAGATTACGACTAGTCTGGATTGAGAATTGTTAAACTATACAGTTCCTGAGCCTTCCTAAGTTTAACTACAAATGCTTTAGGGACATATAAACTTCGAAAGACTTTATTTTTTTGGGAAATCCTAGAATTCCCGATAATCGATTGGTAAGGACTCTGTCGGGAAATTTTTATGTAAGAATTGATCTCCTAAATATTTTCCGAGTTATCCTTATGGGTGCTTTTAATCTCATGACATTGATTTTATAAACCCATTTCAGGCTAACCTTGGAGTACTATTTTTGGAGATCGCTACTGAAGGATATAATTTCGGTTTATGTGATGGCCTTTTTTGTGAAGGTAAAGCTGCCGACCCATCCATCAGTCTACATGCATGATTTGTTTTTGTCTGCGATCAGATTTGTTTAGAACACTTAATTTAAAAGTTGAAACCCAAAGTAACGCTAAGACGGTGTTGAATTGTGCAATTCATGACTCAGGAAGAATTTCTTCTAACAAAACAATGAAATGTTTTTAAAAAAATCTTCGGTCAAAAGAATTTTAAGTGTGGGGTCTTAATTAACCCTAACAAAACAACACTATCCTAACCAGTCATATTAGAAAATCTTCCACAACCAAACTCCAACTGACACCAATTGTTTTTCAAATTTGCACAAAGGACAAAAAGTCAAATGCTGTCCAAATAAGAGCTCATCATGCATCCTCACTAAAGGATACTCTTAATTGCACACTCATGGTAAAAAAAAATCCACATTTCAGCACTTTTTCTACCGCAAGTAAACTTTACCACAACACACACCGTCTGCAAGTTGTAACTACGTAGCATATTAGCCTAATCCACCACTGGAAGGGTTATGTTTTCTTTCTTTTTTTATAAAATGTGTTTTTGTGTGCTCTTTTTTAAGGATACCTACTTAGACAACTTTGAAATTTATGATGCATATATTATTACATGACACATCCAGAACGAGAGGGAAAGGGAACAAGGACGAGTACATCACACAAAAATGTAACGTGACGTGGCAGCACGTGGGCATGTGCAAATAGATTCAATATTTATCATACGTCCCCCTAAAAAGGACGAAAGAGCATTTTTGGCAACCAAAATAATGGCTGCATGGGTAAATGAAATTAAATTTTGATCGATGGTGCGAGGCACACAGTTTGTCAGCCATCAAATTTGCATACTCAAGAAGCTGGGCCTGGGTAGGTGGATTATATAAGCGCGCATCTGTTTTGTATAGGAAACCACGTCAAACGATGAAGATACAATCTGTATTGTCCCCCATAACCAGTTGTAATCCATTTAAGTAGCTAATCAACGCATCTTATTGTGCGTGTCACATACAAATGAAGAAGCCAGAAGCCAGACGGGGACCAAAGAAATCACTATCATATCCAATTATCCCTCACATTCCAGTGATTCGAAATTAATTCACACAAAAAGAAGAGAAAGAGAAACCGGACGTATCCGGACGACTTGACATAAGTGAATTCGTGTGCAATTCACTCTTAAATTGTGGCCCACAATGGATATTGGATATGATAGGGACTGATACAAAGAGATAATGGATTGCATTTAACAGGAACTTCAGACGGAACAAACGAACCGTTCGGCGGTGAGGGCTAAAGTGAGAATGCAAATATTGGCACCGACACTAATGGGAGGGGGGGTATACATTTATATACACTCCCATCGGAATGAATTTGCATATTTGAGCTCGTTTACTGTGCGACGAGCGGTGAGAGGAGAACCGATTTTCGGCAGCGGTGGTGGTGGTAGAATTGAGTGTGTGCTGTTTCTTATTGAGTATAGGGGTAGGAACGACTACGATCAGTGACAGATTTCCTGCTGTCGCAATGTTTAAATTGGATTTCAAAAGAGGACAATAGGGGAGAGATTTGATGAAGTAATCGCTAGGAAGCATGCATGATTCAGTGAAGATAATGCGTATTAACGGAATGGAAGGACATTGAGGGAAACTGGCAATGGCAAATTGAGATTTACATATAATAGCCATGTGCATCTTGTTCATTTGAACTTTATACAAAATGACCTTCGTATACCCGTATTTGGGGGTGTTTGAAGACACTGAGAATGAATGAGAGCGTGAGTAGAGTAATCTTAAGCCCAGCATAGGTATGGAGTTAAATGTTGTCTCAAATTTGCAACTCTGCTCACTGTGAATTTGTTATAGATACTCATAATACATTTAAAATTCAGGCTATTTGACCTGGAATGTTGTCCAGTCAGTCCAAGCTCAACGCAGGTTTGTAGGAGGTATATTACATATACCTCTTCATAGATACCAACATAACTGTGATTTTTCTGCAATTAGGATGTCTGCTCTTCTCAGAGAAGTCTTACCAGAAGTACGATGTTAAATTCAATTTAGCCAAAGAGTAAATATTGGTCAAGGATTCCGCTGTTGGCTTTCAATTGGGAAGGACAATGATAAACTATTTAACGGCTACTGTGTGTAATGGCCTAGTGGTAAGTAAGACTACTAAGCACGGTTCAGTCTTTCCTTTTTTTACTTTTACTGCTTCGCCTATTGCGTAAGTCTAACCAACTTCCATCACTATGAAACTGACATGAGAAGATTGTTAAATTAACCATTTTTCCCATTTTTTGTGTAAGAAAAACTTTGCGTTTGCACAAATATTAATGAAAAAGCTTGGTTTGAAGGCCCGTATAGAATTGAAATGCTAGATATATTTAGTCGTTGTAGCGGACAAACATATATTAGTTTAGTCCTGGTACCAGTTATTAGAGAACCATACTATTGTGGCAGATGATTTCTTGGACCTGGAATTGGATGCTATAGCGCTGGTTATCATATGGTTTGAATATTACTTCACTGGCTGACAACGTTACAATACAATTAAAAAGATAATCTGTTTTCACGAAGCCCTAAACTGCTACAAACCAGACATTACTGCCTTCCAGGAAATACGATGGGATGGGCCGGGCAAAAAGAGGATGAAAAACTGTGACATCTGTTACGGACCGTGTTATAGTGAGTAAAAACAGCGACTATTCGGATGCGGATTTTTTATAAGTGCCAGACTTAGGCAAGAATATCTTATGTTTCCAAGACATTAGCGAACGCGTTGTTACAATCCCCATCAAGGCCGAACTCGCCAACATAAGCCTTATTTGCGCTCATGTTCCAACGGAGGAAAAGGATGATTTAGTGAAGGATTGCTTCTACGAGCTCCTTGACAACACATATGAGCGAGTACCAAAGTACGATGTTAAAATCGTGCTGGGAGATTTTAACGCAAAGTTAGGAAGAGAATACATCTTTAGCAGTATTGTCGGAAAACATATTCTACACGACAACACATCTGGTAACGAACTTAGGCTAATTGACTTCGCTACGGAACGAAATGCAACTAAAGCCAGCACACGGTTTTCTCAGCTCGATATCCATAAGTGGACATGGCGGTCTCCAGATCAACACGCATCCAGTATTTTAGATGTGCGAACATTTCGAGGAGCTAACATCGATTCGGACCACTACCTTGTTGCAGCCAAGGTAAGAATGCGGATACCACCACGCCACAACAATCCAGAAATACTGTGAAAAAATTTAATGTCGAAAGACTGCAATCGCAAGAGACCACCAAGACCTTCGCGCAACGAGTATCTCTTAACCTCTCCATTAACACCATATCGAATTTCGAAGAACAATGGCAACGATGCCAACAAGCCATTAGATCAGCCGCAACTGATGTGCTAGGTTTCTCGCGTCCACCAAAAAGAAACCCCTGGGTTGATAAGGAATGCCGACATATGCTCGCAACCAAGAACGAGGCCAAGACGAGAGCTGCCATTGAGCTCTATAGGCAAAAAAGAAAGGAAGAACACCAGTTTTCAGAGAGAAGAAAAAAGATCAAGAAAAGCGCGCGATAGAGGTGGAGGATAGAGAGGTGCCACTCCAGGAACGATGTTCGCAAGTTTCACCAAAGTCCAAAACGTCAAAGCCAAGGATACAAGACTCATACAGAATCCCGTCGAGAATAACAAGGAAATATCGTAGTTGAGACACAGTCGATGCTGATAACAGACTGTTAAACGGCGATAACGAACAACATTCCGCTGTCAGGCAGAACGAACCATTCAATATTGGCAACGACAGCGAAAACTGGCAACCACCCGACCTGAGTGAAGTGAGGATAGCAATATCTAAACTGAAGCTTAATAAGGCTGCCGGAAATGACGGCCTTCCCGCCGAGCTTTATAAAGCCGGCGGAGATGACTTGGTAAGTAACATCCACCAACTCATAAGCCGAATCTAGTTGGAAGAAAGTAAGGCCCTCACTTCAACTACTACTAAGGCGATATACTATATAAGACCCTGATTACCCAAGTCCTGCCGTAGACATCCTAGGTCGATTCAAGAGGAAAATTCTTCGAAAAATCTTCGGTCCCGTTTGCGTTGACGGGCTGTGGAGACGAAGATTCAACCAAGAAATATACGAGCTGTACAGCAACATGCCCCCGGTCAAAAAGCTCTGCATTGGACGTTTAAGGTGGCTAGGACATTCAGAACGAATGGAAACCAATTCTTCGGCTCGCAGAGTCTTCGATTCCCAGCCAGAAGTCGGACGCAGTAGATAAGGACCTCGCCTTAAGTGGCGCGCACAAGTAGAAACCGACCTCAACCAACTTGGAGTGCGCAACTGGAGGCAGCTAGCTAAGGACCGGGCTAATTGGGGAGGTTCAGGCCCAGGTTCATTCCTTACTGTAGCGCCACTTAGAGAAAAAAGAAGAAAGAAAGTTCAATAAAAACAATATACTCTGATTCAGGGATTAAATGGTGATTAGCCTATCAAAATCATTAGATCCGTCGGTTATTACGGAAAGAAGAAGAATCCATTTTGTTTCTCGAATATTAACTCGAATATTAACTCGAATATTGATTGATTGAAATCTGGTAAGCAAACTAACCAACGAAATATAATAAAACCAAAAGTTTAAAAAAAAAAAAGCTTAGGATAATACGACGACTCACATTGTTTTGTTCGTTTTCATACTGAATTTTCAAAATGCCCTCCAATTTTCGAATGAAAAATACTTTTGTTCGTTCGCCTCAAGTGTCTGGAAAGTGTATCGCTTTCAGAGAGCATCCGCACTCTAATTTCGAGAAATAGTGAAAATTCAACTCTTCTGTGCATTAACCACATTAATATATCGGGTAATTATGTTACCCGATTTCGAAGAAACTATGCTCACCAATATAAAGGAAAAACGAACCACTTCTCCAATTAGTATAATAGCAAGCTTTCAAATGCAAGAATATTACGGTAATTGAGTCATAAACGATTTTTGAATGTTAAATGTGTTCATGGAATTGGATTTAGTTTTGATGTTCTGTATTTCTTTTATATTTAAAACCAGAGAGTGTGGTTTTAAAAAAGTTAAATTAAATTGTAAATTCAAAATAGCTAAATATTAGGAAATGCAACTTAATGCAACAGATATGCAAAGTTTTTTTTTTCTGGTAACTTTATTTAAAATGGAATGCTATTTCGACATCGAACAGGAAACATAGAATTTAATATTTAAGTAAGGTTAGCGGTTAGGCGATAAGTCGAACATGTGAATAACTAATGATGATGATGATTGTGTTGAAATGTTTTTGAGTTGAGAAGGTAAATAGTAGTCGTACTCGTAGGTCTGGGATTGAATTATTAAATTAAGTAGTCATACACTATCTCTTATTCCGTGATGACAGTTCGTTTACCCACTTCCTGTGTATTTTGTATCTGATGTGAAGTTGAACGGGTAAAACGATTTGTATACCCTATTCGATAAGGGTTTGCCAATTATCAGATAGTTTGTTACATAGGAACAAAAATAATATGTCGCCTGTCTGTATATCACCGATTTTTAGGGGGAGACTAGTGAAGATTAGAAATTTTGGAATTTGAACGTCTTGTTAAACTATTAAAATAATGTGAAACTTAAAAATTGGATTGCTGCTACTGCCATGCATTTTTTGTGAATTAGGTGGAAGTTGAGAAAAGAAATATTCATATTCCTATTTTGAGAAAATTGTGAAATATTGGCTTATATACGGCACTTTGATACCGCCATTTTTACAGGGGTTTTCTTAAATATTCTGCTTTTTTTTAACGACTAGCTCAAAGAAATTATATTGCTTTCTTATACCATTTTTATATGTGCTGTTTGGGCGAAGAAGAGCAAGAAACCACTAACCTCCTTCTTTGTATTTGGGCGGACATTTTAAACAACATGAAGCTTTAGCTTGGAGCCTACTGCTTTCCGAATCTCTGGAGTACGTTTGTATGAAAAAATTGCCTTGTTTTATTCCAAATATGACGCAGTATTTAAAATTTTAAAAATATTTCAATCAGTTCATCTTAGAAGAAATAAATATTTAATATATAAAATATCTATTAACCTGCCTCACCTACTTTCAACAAAAAAGTTGAATAAGTGACTTCAAAAATATATGATGTGTACACATATTTATGGATTCACTGAAATGTTTGTGATAGTCTATATAAGTGTGTTTTAAATATCAAATTTTATTTTTTCTTTGATTGTCATAACTTTTTAACTGAACAAATCACTCGTTGTCGACAAAAATTTGTCCAGAAACCAAAGGGAGCTTCTTTTTCTGGAACCTTATGTTCAGCTCAAAATTAATAAAGAAGTTGCCAATATGCGTTTTTTTTACCCCCCTGAACAATATAGAAAAAAAAACTGTTTCCGAATAAGCGATTGGAAGGAATCTAGCCTGTATAACTATTCGGTAATAGTACGTTTCCACCGAACCGAAATGCGTCATTTCGTTACCAAAAGTCAGCATTTGAAAATTGTGTTCCCACCAAAAAAAAATTCGCATTCCTGTCACAAAAAAAAAAAACACAAATTTCGTTGCTTTGTAACATTTTGTTGTTTTTGGTTTTGACTAGATAATTTTAACCTAGTAACCTAGAGCAATAGTTTTGTTTATAAATGAGAGGCAGTCTTCTTTATCGGGTAAAATAGTAGTCGACTTTAAATTGCGTTTCAGCCAAACTCAGCATTCTGGAATGTGAAATTGTGTATCAAAATGTAAAGCATTTCGGCTGAAATAACGAATTTTGCCGAAATGACTAATTTTGGCTCGGTGTAGACAAACTATAAACAACTAAATTAAATTTCTTTATCAATTAGCGAGTTCTAAGTGAGATTTTTCGTAAATTGTTCTACAGTGTATGGAAAATTACCATGTGCAAATTAAAAGCTCCATTCGACAAACGTTCCGAATACTATACTTGGACTATATTTGGATGAACGGATGTAAGGACAATGAAAAAGCCTGCATTTCGGACAACCCGAAACCAGAAAATCATTTCCAAGTAAGGCTCTGTTTGGTGTCGGTTTTGTTCTGGCGGATTATTAGGTTATACTTGTGGATTGCTGGCAATATCTATTATTTGTTTCAAAACTCTGCTTTTCAGTGGTATGTTTTACAAAGGCAGCGTGCGATTTTATAATTGCCACATCTTTTTGTAGACTAAACCAGATGTCATCGACATTCTGCACGAGTGATTAAAGGAGATTAAGCACTATAACGCCTTTATACTTCTTACATTGGTGTTATCATAAATCAGAAATCCATTTGAAAAACAAATGTGCACTCAACATAACGAACCCTATCCAACAGACAGTAACACCAAGCAGATCGAAGAGTAATCGAAAATTGTACTTGAACAATGTTATATTTAATATCTTTTGTCATAATAACATGTTCTTTCGAATAATCAATTAAGTGGCTATCTCGGACACAATTTATTTTATTTAGACTTCGAAACCGTATTAAAAAATCGTATACATCCAAAATACTGCTCGTACTGATCTAAGAAAATGTCAAAGACATTCGAGTGTTGGCGCAAATAAACATTTGGAATAACAGTCAATCTTCTAGAACCCCATGCATAAACTGAATATATAGGCGGCCATAAGTTAACATAAAAATCACATAACAATCAAACGAATGTGTTCACGAAAAATGTATCAAATTAATTTTTAAATAAAAAGTATGGTTTAAGAAATAAATACCTTATGTAGGAGGAAAGTTATTTTTCAAATGTACACTTACCTGTAATTGAAAGAAAGATATTATATTATAATAAGCTTTGAATTTTATTTTAAAAATTTCTGGTACTGCTAAAACAAACAATAATTAAGATTCGAAAACTAAACAGGTATAATGTTTAGTCCAATAACAAAAAAAAAAGGTTTTTCTCCTATTGCCGTAGGATTTGATCTGATCTTTTGATAGAAAATTTTAAAGCAAAATAATGTACAGGAATAATGTGAACATTTTAGAATTTACAAAGTTTGTCCGAAATGCAAAAATCCACCATTTTTTAAAACAAACGAGTGGTGGGTACATGCTCCATGGGCGCTCTATTGCTAATAACTTTGATTAAAATTGCAAGGGGGTTTTCAACATACCCGAAGTCTCTTAACCGATTTACATATTAGGGGAGGTATAACATTGATATTAAAAACACACACATTTTCATTATCTTCAGACAATGAATTTAATGAAAATCAGTAGCATTGATATAATAAGAAATAGTTCATGTTTCTAGGCCAACACTTACAAATTGTTTAGGTTAAACTATTTACATGAGGCATTTCTGTTACGTCAACATGAACTCAGATATTCCATTTATTGCCCGAAACCATAACTTCTAATATTAGGAGCGAATAAAAAGCTGTCACGTGATTTTGTAAAAAAAAAAAATGCCTAGATTTGTTTCCATAGAAGCTACAAATATTAGGTTCAAAGATATTCGGTATACGCGATATGTCAAGTGAAGTGAAGTGTTTTTTTTTTTGCTTTTGACAAAGGGACGGGAGGGATTAGTGGAAACATTTATTTAAGTTCCCCTCGATTTCAAAAACGTTCATAAACGCAAAAGCTCTTTGTTACATCAGAATGTTAAAAATGATTTTAGTCATACGGTCACCAATGGAGTGTCTAAGGAACTGAATCCCAATACTTCACTTTTTCAATTATTTTAAGGGACTAAATTACACCGGTATAATGACTAGTAACACCACTCCTAATGAAACCAAATTTCTATAGTAAATAGTCATACATTTGTGGAAATACAAATTCTTTGATCATGGGTCTGTGTCGTGCAGAGGAATTTAAATAAATACCAGACAATTATTGCACCAGATCTTAAAACGCACTATATGGCGATACATACAACACCTGTAGCTGATGAAACTTCTTAGTTAAGGCTGAGTTATAACAGAATATGGTTGCGAATGACCACTTCCGTAACTGTGCGAACACATGCAATTCATTCGCTCAGTCAATTTATTTTGTTCTTTCATACAAAAATTTGACATTTCACTTCAACAGCTGCGTACATTGAAGGTTGTAAGTTAATAAGCAACGAATTTTGTTTGTCAAAACGACTTCCACTCTAACAATCACTTGCATTCATGAAAGTCTATTATGGGCAACTAAAGTAATTTTCAGTACTGAAGAAAACTGAAGAATTTTGACATTAGCTTCCGATTGCTTCCGACTTTTATAGTTCAGCCTTTTGTCTTGTCTAAGTAGCGATTTGTTCACTCTTTCCTCTATTTTTATATCCGATAATAGCATTTGCACCTACTGTATAACTCCATCGTAGATATGATTCCTACCTTAAACTTGCTTGCCAGACAGGGTACAACCCTCGATATTCTACCGCCATCGCTACGTGTTTTGCACATTTGCGTGTTTTACAGATCAAACTGGATGCGATCAAAAAGCAAACCGCAGATAAATAAACGGCACAAAAAGTCAAATATCTAGGCCGATAGGCCTTCACGCAAAAAGACTAGGCCTCTTCAGCAAAGACTTCTGCAGAAGCTGCTTAGACCAAGAAGAGGAGGAAAGTATTACTCACCTTCTATGCTCTTGTCCTGCTCTCTCAGTAAAAATGAGACTTCTTTTAAAAGAGTACTCCTTCGACAATCTAGGTGAGCTGGCTAACATCAATTTCAGAAACCTTTTTCGCTAAATAGTTAGCTCTGAATGGTTCGATTAGACGAACGAATATAGGAAACTCGACAGATCCCGGTGGTACCACAACGGACCTTGTATAGGTGTGCAGCCACTTCAACCTAACCTAACCTACATTTGTTTAAAACTAAAAACACAAAATGCTCAAACGAAAAATTTAGTTGGATCCTGCCACTTCAACAACAATTTTGAAATCTTACAAGTATTCGTAAATCCTTCAGCGTCTGCTGACTAAAAAACAAGTCTAAGGGTTAACTCTAACCTATGGCTATTGGTTGAAGAGAATCGATAGCGAACAAACCGAGGTTAAATACGACGATGCCACTGAAACAGAAGTAAAGCCTTCCAAATGTTTGTGTGCAGAATTAACGAAGTCATGACTTGATCGAATTTTAACCTTGAAGGCATGTTAACAATGCCATTTGCAAATTACTGCGCCCGATGGCGAATTCTTGAATAAGGATTTTCTCCAATATCATCAATATTTGATTGCGTCAATATCAGAAATTATGGCAGTAGTATCAATTGGCACGAGAAGCTTATCTTAACTCAGTATTTCGAAATTGGTATACAATTACAGATTATGCAACACGAACTGATGGATGGTTGTTAGAAAAAATCGAGACATTGACATGAATTTGTATTTTCGTTGCGAATATACTATGGCGAAGACGGCTTACATGAATGATTGAGCTAGGGCATGTAACGATGTTATGTTTCATGCTCTAGGTTTGTTTCACAATCTTTCGGCTTGTTGAGCCACTATAAATTTACCAATGAAAACGTCGCGAATACTGAATTCTGCAACTAGAAACTACTGTTCGAATGTACAAAATTTGTCAGACTTGCTAAGAAGGTGGCTGAAATATTTACTGGTATGTATATGAAGCTAAGTATTTATTGACAAAAGAAAAATAATATACAGGCTTTGTGAAGTCTATAGTAAAAATCTTAAAATATCCCCAAGAAATCGTTCCTCGAATTTATGGCTTTATGGTTCATTTAAATTATAAAAAAAAAAATTATTCCCAAGATAAACGCATTAGGACAGAAATTTCGATAAAAAAAAGGAGACATCGCAAAAAAATCTTTGACTCCCGTCTAAAAAGTGATCAAATTATACAGACACTTACTTCCCGGATATTGATATCGTCTAAAACCATTTCCTCTATATGCATTCAAAAGTTAACCTTCTGTGAAAACCAATTCAACTGATAGTACCCCGTAATCTTATTGCCATCAAACCGCATCCTAGTGATTTATTAATTCCAAATAGCATTCCAAATAACTTTAAGAGAAGATTTCATCTCATGGATATTTAAACGAAAATCTTATACATATAACCATGGCCAAGTTCTTACTGCTTGATTACAGCAGTTCCAGCATACATTTACCAATGGTATACATTCTCCGAAGCCGAACAAAGGCGTGTTCTTCGAAACACTCAAAGTAAATCATTTGCCATCTCCTCTGCAGCAAACACTTTACCGAGAGTTTCAATTCGCTTTTTTTTTTGTATCCTTTTTTTTTGTCTGAAAACCCACATCGCTTTTGTAGATATCCTTCCTTTCATTTCCATAAGAAATCAATTACAGCTTTGTCGTCGTGTAAAGTTGAACGTTCAACTTTTCTTTCTTTTTTTTGTCAACTTTTAGTAGCCAAACTAGCGCCACAGTAAGTAAACCCAATCAATAACCCAGCTAGGTTGTATTTTTGCCTTCTGTGTTACTAAGTCAAATATCATCGCCGGTGGCTCCGTGGTTGTGACAAGACCAAAGCAAAATTCTCATTAAAAAAAAATGATATCAAAGAAACGCAAAACAAAAATAAGAACACAACCAAAATGAAGGAAAAAATTGCGGAACACAAATCCTGTCCAGCCAATATTTACTCATGCCACTCGTGAGCGCACACATTTTGTGTGCCCGAGAGGAGTATCCTTGCTCGGGTGGTTTTTGTGTGCCCCACGTACACAATGTGTATGGAATGTGTGTTTATCTAGGAGCAAAAATGCCATCTACCAGAGAACAAAAATTCACTTGTCTAAGTCAAAGAGCGTCCTGTCGCATTAAATTGCTGCCTAGAAAAGCAAAATAAAAAGAAAAAAAAAGTTTCGCAAACAAATATCCTTCACCAGTAAAGAAAAACAAAAAGCTCTTTTCTTTTCTCTGTGCGGACGAACAAACAAAAAAGGACGATAAGACGAGAAAAAGTTTTTATTCACGAAGCGCCTATTTTACTGCCAAGTGCATGGTATGTGTGTGTGTGCACAAGCTTTTGAGGTGGTGTGAGCGGCACCGCTTTTATGCTCGGGAAATTGTGTGTGCATTTTGAGTAGGTTAACCTTGATTAGTTCCATGAGTTTTTTTTTTAAATTTTGTTCATGAACACGAATAACGCGCGGTTTCGTTCTTTGTGTGTTGTATTGCCGCTCGCGCTATCGCTATAACTCCATAAATGATACGCTACAACAAACGTGTGAGCTGTGGGAAAGTTTTAAAGTTTTTAATGTGTTGGTTGGCTTTTCCGAATCCGATTTTTTTGCCGTTTGTTTGTTTGGCTGTCTGCAGCAGTGGTGTGGAAATGTATAAATTGCTTTTGTCTGTATGCAATGAATTTCGAATGGTGTTGCCGTGATGTGGAGTTGAAATTGATTCGGATTGGCAGGAGGTGCCGTCTGTCTGTCCCTTTGTTTGTCATCACTAGCTTTTGGGACGAAGTTTTGTATGCGATAGAAAGTTGATTCGGATTGGCAGGGGTCTTTCAGTTCATCCATTTGGTTGTTACATGAATGGTTTTGAGAAAAGTTTAGACCCTGAGTCTGTTGCTCCAAAAGTTTGTTTGACCACTACCACGCCCTCTTTGATTGTCAAAGTTATAGTTTGTTATGAATTAAAAAGAAAAAACATTTCGAAACATTGTGAGCCATGTACGTATGAATGCTTAATGGAATTTCAAGAAAAAAAATTAAGCCAATCCCTGAGTAGAAAGAACAGCGTAATTAAAAAAAAAAAAGGATAAGTAGGTATCGAAGCGATGTTATGAGGGTCGTTAGAAGGTTTTTCTACGACTTCTGGAAACTTCTGTGAATTATATGTAGCTTTTGTAGGCTGGATGGAAAAGTTATCTTGTTTTATGGAGTAAGATATCTTTTATTAGATATGATAACATTGCGGTCAGCGAAGTGCGGCCATATTCGAAAACAATTTGCTGACATTATATCTAGGCTCTCAGAAATTATAACAGAAAACATTTTCGTAAAGTTGGTGTTTACTCTTTATCGCTTTGAAAAAAGAAAAACAGAAAATTTCGCGTTTCGTGTGATGTCTATGTTAATAGTACAGCTGTGGCCCACTTTGTGGGTTCTAAGGATTTATTTTTGTAAAACTGTGAATATTTGTTTTTTTTCCTTTTAAATTTTGGAAATTAATCCAGAATTATGTTTTGCCAAAAAGAAAATGCAAAACTCTGAAACTCCGTCAGAAAATTGCGATAATTTTTTTTTGTAAAAGAGCTGAATTTTTATCGAGATGGTCCTGCCCTCTTTATAAAACATAATTTGGTGTTGTAAACACTACAGGATTTTTAGCAACGAATCGAAGTAGTTATTTGTTTTGCGAAATTTTGAATTCTCTTCTAAGCAAGTCTAGGGCGATTTACAGTTGTAAGGAGTGTCCTCATGAGATCATATTTGTTGAATTTTGATGAAATCTCAAGACAGTGGTTCAGTGGGTTATCGACATTGCCAACGACCCGCGCAATTGAAAGAAAATATTGATGCGATGGCACAAAGTGTACGCGAAAACCAAAACGTCTGAATACCACTTAGTCCATAGTTGTTTTAATTAGCATGTAGGTATAAATACAATTTTTTTTTAAAATGTTTCTTTGTAAACATAATAATAATTTTACATTTAGATATTAGATTATAGGCCGAAAGACATTAGAATAAAGGTATCGTTTAATTTAGAACGCGCGCGTAGGTCCAGTAAGTTAGTTAAGTAGTGGATAAGTAGGATAGTTTTTCATTAATTTTTTTAGCATGTAAGTTAGTTTTAAGATGAAATAAAATAAATAAAAAAACACATCTGAATACCGCGTGTGCATCTTTGTAATAACATGAGTGTAACCCCTGTACCAAGTCTAAAAAATGCAATACATCACACATATGTATGACCAGTGCCACTAAACAAAAGGCCTTGCCTTAGTCCCTACAGCCAACAAAATATTTTCTATTTATTTAACGCGGAAGTAGAAAGCCACTCAAATCTTACTTATACCTAAGATCTTGAGATGTAGTACGGTTTAACTTGGGGAATTTTTCGAAATAACTTGTTAACAATTTTGGCACAAAATTGAAATTTATTTAAATTTTAGCCTACTGACTCACTGCGTTGCACATTTGCTGATTGGGTTCAGGAGCATTTGGCAACCGATCCAAATTTTGGTAAAAAAAGATCATCTTTAGTGTTCAAACCAAATAGAGATTGAGGATTATAGGCTAATAGCATGCTTGGTAGTTGAATTGATTGAAAACGAGCAATATCCATTGGGTAGTGGTTCATTACCTATCCAGTCAATTTGTTCACCCAAATAATGAAATTCTGTCGCAAATTTTAAAAATCGATAACTACTTTAATATGGTATATGTACGGGTCTCTAGAAAAGCATATTTTAATATCACAATGTCAACATGTCTGGATAACTGGCATCCTTATTGTAATCGATAACCTTACAAGGTCTGAAACTTCTACTCCTCGTTTATGTGTGTACAATGTTATATTCGCGACACAAACGAACGGTATTTTACAACCATTTGGAAAGGCGGATTTGTGAACTTTGTCATGACAATTTGTTGCTATTCGGTATTAGGCATTGGGTGGTGCAGTTATAAATATTAGGGTGGTACTGGGAGGATTTCTGTCAGTCAGTGTGACAAAAAATGTAGTATCCCCTCTCCCCATAGCCTCGATGGCGCAGTAGGCAGCGCGTAAGTCTCATAATCTTAAGGTCGTGAGTTCGAGCCTCACTCGGGGCATTACTTTTTTTTATTTAGTTTTGTTAAATGATTCGGTTGCACGACAAGCAACTGTATAGTTCCAAAAATATACTTCTATTTATAAACAATCATAAATGTATTCATTGTTTCGTGCAACATTATTGGCGTTTATATACTCCGTATATGAACAAGGCTTTCGAGGGGTTATAGTATTACTGTAAACAGTCTGGTTGCAATGGTTAAACTGAAGTACAAAAACTGGATGGCTGCCATACAAAAGCGACTTGACTTGAAAAATAGATTTAAGGAACATGAAACCATGGTTAGCCAGAATTGGTGTACTTTTAAATAAAAAAATGTGAATTGCTTCGGTGGTTTGAAAAACCAATCCCCGGTAAAAACTTATGAGAAGACTACAATCCTTTGTGCGGATCGTTTAATACTCTTATCCCATGCCATCCTTAAAATTAATATTGTTATGGCAATGAAATATTGAAAATCATATTGTCACAACGTATTGCTTATCGAAATTTATCAAAATCTTTTATGGCTCGACAGAAAAAACGTTTTTCTCCTGCATATGGTATGGGATAGGGTATTTAAATGGTTTTTGTATGAAAACGCCTCCAAAGAGTGGGCGTGGGTTAGAATGACATATTGACGAAATGTTTCACAATCTTTCCAATTATTTAAAATTTTTACCGAAAAACGGATTTTACTCAAAACACACCCCCAAAATTGTGTCTGTTTTTTGTATATACGAATTATAGACAATAGGATTGTCTAGATATGTTGTTCTGAAACTTTTTCAAAATATCTAACGTGTTAGCCTAAAACTACGTTTTCATAAAAAGGGTGCGCTGCAGTGGGCGGATTTCAAAATATTTTTACAGTTGTTTTGCTGGGGGCAACAACAAACACGGAATGTCTACGTAAATTATTTCTCTGTATGTATGTATCAAAACTAATAAACCCCTATAGGATAGGGTATACAAAATGTCATCGGCGATAGATTCATAATTTAACGTTATTGCCTAACAAGTTTTTCGAATTTGTTGACCGACATTTGTCATTTTAAGAGCTTTGTTGGTCATTCACATTGGTGAAATAACTTAACCTAGAAAAAGTGAGGTTGTTGCCCACCATAGCTGAGCAATATCTTCACGTTTTTTGTGGGGAATCATTTTTCTTAACATTTTATGATAATTCAAGAAACGTCTTAACGGGTGATTCAATCTTGCGCCTTACAAGGTGCATCTATCGTCTAACGTGTCTAACTTATTCTCAAAAATATAAGACGGAAATTACTTCAAAAAATGTACGCACGGTACTCGTTTTGAATGAATGTGATAAAAAAGAGAAAAAGGTGATCGATAGTATTGCATACTAGCTGCTCAGATAAACGGTTCTGCGCACCGTAATCTTGACGAAGTTCTCTGTACGAACAGAGCGCGAGTTTTGTAAATAAATTTCGACGATTTGTAAACGTTGTTCTGGTGTTGGGCTACCCATGGTGATTTGCAAAAGTATACTGAAAAAAAGTCAAACACACTTCATTAGTATGACATCTATCTGAAGTTCTATACCTCAAAAAAAAAAAAAAAAACACTCTTTACTTGGGGAGTTCTTACTTTAGAAAAGTTGTTCACGACGTAATAGCAATGTTCTTATATTCTTAAATGAAGTCCAAGTAAACGATCTTAGAAGACTTCTGCACATAGAAATAACAAGTCTAAAGTCTAAAGAGCAACAGCACATTTTACTCCCGGTTACTAACTTCAAAGGGTAATCTCCCTTACACTTCCCAGTTGCGCTAAAGTAAAGCTTTTCCAATAGAACGAATAAGGAATATCTACCATTCAGTTTCCCAGTAGTATTAGTGATCTCATATACACACAAACCCTGAGAGATAGCGGCCAAGTGAAAGCCCGAACAAGAGAGTCAAACGAGAGGGAGAGCGAGCGAAAGGTGAATTAAGCACTGAATAACTTAAAGTAGTGTGTGTTGTACACTATCCCAGATAGAGCTTATTCCTTATCACCCATGCCATCCCCACCGTCCATCTGACTGTATCCAGCTTTATCCTTCTCTATCAATCAATTCTAAACTGAAATCAATTTAATTTTTTGCACCTTGCCCATGAGTGGTGTTGGTGTTTTTTATTCTTTAATTTACCACTGAAATTGACAGGAGTTAAGAAATCAGAGACGACTTCTATAAATGTATGTACGCCTCGTATCCTACGAGGACTGATTTGGTTTTGTACAGAGTTTGATTGATTTGAGAAAAATGAATTTGTGACAGGCGGAGATATTTATCTGGTGAATAGGTGGTGGTGGTAGGTGTCGAGGACACGCATTAGCGGAATTTGTGTCATCCGGAATATAATCCTTGACAGTGTTGGCACACATAATGCGACAGATAAAAGTTTTTCTAGGTCCATCCTCTGGTTGTCGGTTTTCAATGTTTTATCCTCTCGGTAATGCGGTAAGGTCAAGAATACGTATATTTGTTCCCTCCCGTTTTCTTGAAGGATTTCTATTTTCTTCAAAGGAGGTGTGCCCGTCACGATGCAAAGAGGAAGAAATATTTTTTTTATTGCTGCTCTTCTTCCATATCCTTAGTCATGATTTTGTTTGATTATCTCTGGCAAGCATTTTTTGAAAAGATAATATTTTGACTTTTGGAGTTTCTCTGGCTTCGGTTTTTTTTTTGTACGGGAATAGTTTTGCCGTGTATTATTTTAAGTGACATGGAAAGGATCTAACAAAACAGAACATGACGTGCAAAGCAGAAAGCGGAGTGCAGAACATGAGAATGACATTTTAGTAGAAGACAATGATGAAGAGTGAAATGAAGGGGAGGGACAAAATATCGAAGAGATATTCACAAAATCCAACACAACATGAATACTTTCAAGGATCTTTGTGTGTGCATTTTATTTTTTGTTATCTCTGGTTCGGTGAAGCTCCTTTCTTTTTGGAATGAAGAAGAACTGTGAAAAATCAATTTCAATGACTGCTTGCGAGAGTTGGTAAAACATTTTTTTTTTGTAGTTCTTGGAGGATTTGGTCCATTAAATTCTATTCAGCGTGCATTTGCGAAGGATGATAATGTTTGGAAATTTATGACGCCAAAGGTTTCTTCTTTTTTTGTTGTTGTTGGAAATTTCGTTTTTGCGCGATGTATACTTGGGAATTGGATTTAGAATGGAATATATATTTAATGGGTCACCTAATGGAGGTTTAAAACTATAAGGGTGGAAATATAGTGAGAAGGTAATATAAATCGAAAGGCTTTCAATGCATTTGGCAACCGACAACGCTCTATGGAGGTTTTGTAATAAATTCGACTTATGTTGGCAGTAATTTAGGAAGAGTTTGACAGCCATTTTTTATTGCTTATAATTATTCAATTAGTAATATTAAATTTGTAAGTCAGTTATGTCCGATATTTTTTTTATCAGAGCGCATGGGCAAGTGGAGTGGATCTATATACCTTGCTTAATGTCTATCTCAATTATTTCTTTGTGGAAAACTATGCCTTTAAACTAATATGCCCCTATGGATATGTCATACATGACAATACTCCAATCCACGATTTTGTTTCACAGTTTCCCTACTCCATTTTATCCTTAATGTGATCATTCCCATAAAAGGGCGTGACAAAAAAAATTTCCTGGCAACAATACAAAGAACACAATCAAATTAGCTTTCGGACATTTGGAACTCAATTTACTTTCGAGGTATGAGTTGCGAAACAAAAAGCATATAATCGCGTATGTTTGATTACGTAGCAATTCTTCGTCGAACTTTGAAAAAAAAGCTGTCGAAATTTGTCGGATAAACGCACATCGCCGTGAGCGAGCATGTTCGTTATCGTTGGAAGATCTGTTCGAAATGGTAATCGGAACGGATAACTTGGCAGAAAACCCCCCATTACGATTCCAGCGGATGCGACGACAGGGGAGATTGTCTAATTTATAACCCTAAAGTGCATTCTGAGATTATCTATTTAGATGTTCCTTCCCGAAGTTGTATAGATTGTATATTGGTGGAAATACGTCTCCAGGAAGTTTGTTTCATTGATTGCTTGTTCTATGACAATTTCTTTCTTATATGTGTATGATTTTTGTTCTAGAATGTATACAATGTGACACACATAAATCCATCTATTCATCTATTGGATAAACAATGGATCTTTTCTAGATCTTTTTTATGCATTCAAACTATTTATCAAGATCAAAGCTATCACAGAGGGAATCGGTATACTTATTGCGAACCTGACCTGACAAAATTAGTACTGTAAGTAGGATTGTTATGGCAACATAGAGTAAAAACCTAATTGCTTTAATGGCTACACGCATAATTGTATTGCTCAGATTCACGGGAGTTTTGTTCAGCAACATAATTTGATGATGGATATGTTTATACACATTCATAAAATGTTCTGCCACTCTGGGCGCGTATGGCATCCCCACTTTTCATAGCCTCGATGGCGCAGTTGGCAGCGCGTAAGTCTCATAATCTTAAGGTCGTGAGTTCGAGCCTCACTCGGGGCATTTGTTTTTTTTGTTTTTTTTTAGGAAGAAATCCAATGATTGTTGCTAATGCTGTTACGTATTACCACGCTACCGCGTCCGTTTGATTCAACTGTATTGTAAAAAAGGGATCAAAAGAGAATTAGATTGAGTTAAGGGTGTGCTCTTCAAAGCTTGGAGATACTTAATTATGATTGTTAGCTGTTCTGATTGGGGTGGTGAGAGCAGGAAGTGAAACCGGTAATTTGGTTGAATTTCGAAAATGTATGTGGTGCAGAAGAGCGGGATATGTATTACCCATCTCTGGTATCAAAATTATATTTTTGCACAATTATGGTTGATTTTGGAAGTGATAAGTGATACTAACACCACTAACCCAATGTATGCATAAATTGGTAAGAGAGCAACATTACTCCCTATAGATGCCATGACCAGGATTAAGAAAGTACATTTTTGGATTTATCTACAGTACAAAACACTACAAATGCTACCGAAAATGTCACAAACAAATCACACCGGAAAATTTCAATCGAATAGACCTAAGCGGTTTATTGGAACAGTTTCTGCAAAGTACCCAAATGAAGTTAACACATTAAAGTCCCTATAGGAGTAATCATTTTGACTTGTTGACAAATTTGCATGTTTTGATAACTTGTGAGTAAGGAAAATGAGTTTTTAAAAAAAAATATTTTTATCATGAAGAGAAGAACCTGAAGTATGTTAATTTAAAAACACTTACGGAGAAAACTATTATCTAAATTTTTTCAAACACGTACCGGATTGCGATATGAAAACGCACTATCATACATATTCCTCATTATCGTGCTAAAACAGCTATTGCGAAGACGGTATCATCAACAAACCCGTCCAGTTAATACAGAAGATATCGACATCATTGGTAGCTACTACCATGCCGTTCTAAAGAAACCAAACAAAACAAAAAAAACGCGAGGTGCGTTTGCCTTGTAATTAACGATGAGAAGACATATACATGCTATCAAGAAACAAATTACTGTCGACGCACAACCTTAGACAAAATGTCACTGTGGATAGCAACAACATTGGGGTAGTGAAGAGTTCAATTTTATATCTTAGTGGAGAATACGACGAAGAAACCGATGCTATCCCACCTGCCACCAGTTCTTCTCTGCGGCGCCGAGTGCTGCACAAGCAGGAAAGAGGAACAAATATCAGTCACCTCGAACGAAAAATTCTTAAAATTTTATGAAGGTACGGATGTACATCGGCCATACCGAGCAAATGAACATTAATGCTCCAGCTAAAAGAATCTTCAAAATTTTCTTTAGGTTAGGGAGCGCGAATGCCAAAGCGCTTGGGCTGAACGAAAAGACTGTAAGATTGCCTTGTGACAGGCAAAAACCCTCAACCAAAAATTAAGACAATTGTGCCATCCAATAAAGTGTTTGTTTATTGAAAAACAAAAAAAAAACGCATACTCTTCTTCGGCTAAGCCCGATAATATTCTGTGTTGATCAACAAATAGCAATAAATCTTCGTCTAGACCCCAAAGTCAAACTTGTATCGCTCTGCTGATATGCTTCCAAGTTACACTGCTCAATAGAACCACACAGTCATTTGTTATCAAAACAGCAGCGCATGCAAATAAAAAAAAGAGACTACATCAACAAGCTAGACCAGAATATCTCAGATAGTCGTACGTAATTGCCTCCATTCACACCTCCTGGGGTCATTTAAAAGCTTTGATTATCAATTACCCACGGCAATTATTTTTTAACAAATTAATCGTTGAGCAATTTTCCAGACGAATTATCACCCATGAAACATGAATTAAGTATTCATTAAAATTAAAGTCGGTTTCCCTCTGCGGTTGGCTCTCTTATCCTTCTGCACTCTGTGTGGTTGGTGGTTCCAATAAACCAGGAGATGGGAAGATGTTTTTGTTTATTGAAAACCCCTCCAATTTACAAATTTAAATAGTGAACATTAAGTCGTATTTCTGTAACTTCTTCTTCGCACACCTACGTCGGTCCATGTATCTTCTTTGAAGCTCTATACATGTTGATGCGGTCCAACCGACCATCGGACAGTTGTTCTTCCACCAAAAAAAAATTGAATCTCTTTATCTCACGGATGCATGCATTTTATAGCTGCAGTATGCTTTAACCTTTTTCCAACCCAACTCACCATGAAAAATGTAAGTTTTTGGAAGCGGGAGGAGTAGGGGCTCAACAAATAGAAAAAAATTCCCATTGTGGATGATACATGGAAGGTGAATGCTGCAAATATCTACTCCAAGGTTCCAGTGCCCCGGGGAGACTATGCTTGAATGAGTGAGTGAGTGTGCAGTGGCATGTAAGAGATATGCCATCACCTGGAGCTTAACTAAAGGTATCCAGATCAGGATCACAGAAATAAAATTTAATTAAAAGCACAACACACTGCCGTTATGGCATGGCAATGCAAGCAACGACACTACAGAGACACTATACTGATGTGTTTCCATGCTGCTCCCATACACAAGCTCATCTTCCGCTGCATAGGTTTCAAAATTTGCGGTGTAGCAGAAGGAGAGAGCCATAGACGAAGGGGGAAATGGTTGAAGTGCTGGGATTCAAGGGTAATGTTAAATGGATGTGGGAAGAGTTTTTTTTTATTATTATTTTTTTGTTAGCCAAAGTTCTTAAAATTTAACTCAGGGTACGCTATTTAGTGTCAAACAAATTTCAAAGTTCGCCTTTGAGTAATTTCGACTTCTTAGGAATTCTATAGGGAGGAGGTTTGGGTCAGATGAATACCCGAAGTCTTCAATTTGTGGTAAATGCAAACAGTTTGGAAATGTTTGAGGTCGGCAGCCAGATACGAATCGTTTCATATCAAAACTTTCGAAACTCGAAACAGTTGGTTGTATGCAGATATTGTAACTGGTAGACCATTGTTGCACTTTACTTGGCCATTATCGCGGTTTTGAGACTTTGAAGAGCCATGGCAAAAGAAGACGCTAATGAATGGGGTTTGGGGCAATAAATTCATTTCGAATCAACAAGCTTGACCTTCAGTGGAACTATTTGAAAAGTGTTGCTTCATTTGAAGGATGTTAATTGCAATTGATGACACATATTGTTAGTATGTATGTTAACAATTATCAGTGATGTAAAATTGAACCAGTTGTCAATGGTTAAGCTTAAGTTAATCAAAGATTATAAAGCCACACAGATGACGCATTGAGAACAAAATGCAGAAACTTTTGCGCAAAAGCTTCACGGTACGGGCGGGCGGTATGCACCGTGCACATATGAGACTCGAGATAAAAATATATGGCGGGCTGTGCCAGTACGACCCGCCATAGAACCATTTTTCTTGTATGTAGTGCGTCATCTGTATAGCTATATAATCTTTTATAGAATGTAACAGCATCCGGGGCAGAAGCTGCTGAACAGAAACGTTCAATTTAGTGGATGCATGTCTGAAAATATGCAACGGTTTTACGAGAATAAATTAAAACCAAACCGGGAAATATGCAATGCAATTTGATTTTATTAGATAGTAGACTAAATGTGTGTCTAGTTTAGGTTGCTCGCTAAAAGTCTGCCCTATAAATTTTTTTGCCTTTGGTCAATTTTGGGCAAGCGGCATTGTGTATCTGCTGATGCCCGTGCATGACCGTTTGGTGGTCAACTGGTTTTTAAATGTTTGTATCTACATATAAAATACTTATTTTGGAAATATTACCTGAAAATAGCGACGTCCACATCGAATGCTTAAATTTGTTGTGATGTCGATGATATTGTGTCAACGTGTTAGTAGCTTCAAGCTCATCCATGACCTTAGATGTTCTAATTGTATTGATACATAGTAGGTTGAAGCATAAAGCTAGACATTTTGTAAGTTTCTGGAACGAATCAGAATCAAAAACCTTCGGCAAAGTCAACAGATAAGGCAGTGGTATCGGTATGATTACCAAAGAGGTTGCTAAATCCACCATACAGGACATCCGCTACTTCCACAAAGAAGCCAGTGAAAGCCTACAGCTTCAAACCAACAGGCTGTACCAAAACCAAAATTCACATAAAGGACGAACGAAGACCTATGCTAGTTTGAAGCCTCATTCGAGCATCAACAGCCTATAAAAACTAAGCATAAGGTACAGACTCGAAGGGTATTTTATGCATATTCCGGCAGCATTTATTTATAGTAGTTGCCAAATTACTATTATGTCAAAAGAGTGAAAGGGCAAGGAAAACGCCGACCTCCAGTCAATGAAGGATCTGTGTAGTTATTAGAAAAGCTGAAGAACAAAAGACCGCCACGCCGGTTTTATTAATAAATTACTGGCAAAGCTGATACATTGGAAATACGCACTGTGCATGAAATTAGCCAACTTTGGATGGACGAAACAAAGTTAGGTGACTTGAAAATCTGTTCTGTATCCTTATCTTTAAGAAATTCGATTCCATGCCATTCTGCAAGTAACGAAGGATATCAATGCATAATGGTATACAAAGAGGAATACGAAGAATTACCATGATTGCAATGTCAACCAAGAGGCAAAAATACGTCGACTTCATTAGTCACAATTAATAATGCTCCAGCTAATAGGAGAATGGAATTCCAGCTTCCAGATTCTAAATGATAAGGAGGTTCAATAGCAAAATTACGGAATGCCAACAGCTTGGACTAAAAAACAAACAAGTTAAAGAGTGGCCTGGATCGAAGCAATAAATGTTTGGCTTAGACAGAGACTCTAAATTGGTCACGACTTCGTTCAGTAATACTTAGTCAAATAGTTTGCGAAGTTCGATCGCAAGGATAAGGTAGGAATCGGATTATATCATCCACATCCCGAGTGCCATCATTTTCATTTTGCCATTGAAAAGTAAAAATCTTTCTCCGTCTCTGACGAGCAAACAAAATTAACGCCTTCAGAGGTAAAACAACAACGCTTGAATAAACCACCCTCCTATCCTCAAACAGAGATAAAACTAATTCCCTGGTTAAGTTTATTTAACCACCATAAACCTTATTAGGTTTACTTTTCAAGTGACGTCAAGGAGAACACACGAATAATTTCTTCGCCCACCTAATTGAATTCCTTACTCTACGTCACTGCCAGTCTTCTGAATTCCTCAGACCTAACCAGATTATGCATTTCATTACCCCCAACCTAAGCCACTGCGTATAACTCCTTCAAGTTAATACGTTGTGGACGGTGCTGCAAGGTAATTCAAGAATCACTTTTAGAGTTTGCAATCCACTTGAGCCTGATATTGACGTCAATATTACGCAAATGTATTCCAATGAATGGATAATTCTTGAGAAGTTATACCATTCACCCTCACGTATAACTGAAAAACACAACCCACTGCCATGCCAAGTCCTTAATTATTTGATCCTAATTGGCAGGCCACCACTGATATGCTGTCGAAAATATTGGCCACTACAATAACTTTTAAACAAATGCGCCCTCAATTTACATTCAATTTGTTCCACCGTCTGTAACTATAAATAATCAATTTGTTGGCATTCACAGTTTCACAAGCAACGGTTGATAATTATTTAGTCCTTTTCACCACCCCTCGCGGTGGGGATACATATTTTGGATTTTATTGCAATTCATCGTCCTGCTGAACCTTCTCCACCCACCCAAGAGAACACAGCACCGGTGGCAATTTGTTTGCATATGTTATTTAATAGTATTCCTGTTCAGTTCAGTGCACACAATAATAATAATCCTTCGATAGCGCATACGTAGCGAACAGCGTCGCATCATCCCATGTATCGTACTTTTATCGTCGTCCTCGTCGTTGTCTGTCGACCGCAATGGCATCGTTAAATATGCTCTCTTGCAAACGACGACGGTTCCGAACAGAACAAATAGGATACACGTCAAACAGGACTACGATGTATGTAAGATACGTGGGATGTTAACAAAGATGTACATAGCACCCCATTTCCTACACATACACGTGGACATATGCAAAGTTACTTTCTTCAGATGTGATCCTGCTTCTGATGCACCTTATTCGCCTTCGTTTTCTTCTATGTCGTCGCCATCGTCGTCTCCAATTGCAACTTTCCAATGGCCTTGACATTATGCATGACAGTGGGGTGTAACAACAAAAAAAAAGTGTGAAGATATACAACTTTATTCAAATGTGTTTGTTCTACGAGGACAACCCGCAGGATGGCATTATATTTTACTTGATCCCCCATTTCCATGTCCTTATCCTACATTACAGAATTTTTGGCAATGCCTCTGGAAGTGTGCTGTGTTCCAGTCTGAAAGTCACACAGTGCTGGAGGGATGTCATTATTTATAGAGCTTTCCTAATTACCATAACAACTAATCTAATTGCACCTCTGATGCATAAAGGATGTACTTCTCCCACACTATCCACACACTCGTCCTTCCTCTACTAATTTGCTGTATGAAACGGAAGAAAAACCATTGGTTAAGAAATATGCCAATTCGGGCCCATGCCATTTTTCTTCCATCTACGAGTAATAAGCCAAGCCAAGACCGGCAAGGCTTTCGACTAACTGCCAACCCATTAAAAGTTATCGCCTGTATGTTTATTAGGGAAGCCAAATAGAACTCTCGTAAGTGTTTTATGTCGGTAATCTGTTGAACAAGAAAAGGTTCATCTTGAGAAGCTGGCAGGGCGGAGGAGTTATTCTGCAGTGGGGACGTTCGATTTCGGCATAAGTGTAGTAATGAACTCGAATAATTGAATGCCCAGCAACCTTGTGTAGCAGGTCAAGCTGGCTTACGATCTTATAAGGTCATGATCATGAGCTTTGGGAAATGAACGAAAGACCAGGGTGCATCACTACAGTGAGCAGCGCCAGTTTACTGCAGAAGCATAATGTGGACCAGATTACTTTTCGAACGGAATATTCTATACCTAGATAGCTGGTTAAGCCTGGTTTATCAGTGATGAGTCAACATTTTATTCAGATTTCATTAATCGAAGTATTTTGGTTAAGTGAGGATTAAAATTTCCTGAAATACATGTGGCTTGCACCATGCCTCGAGGCTCTATCTTAAAACTCGGATGATCTCGCACTGAAAAGCTCGCTCTATATGAACCAAGGTCAACAAGACGTACAGGGTACGCATCTAGGGCAACTTCTACGACTACCTACAGGATAATAATTAGTGGGAATGATTCCAGCATAAGCATGAAATATTCAACGGAAGGCACAAGTTGCACCACCACAAAAACCAAAATAAAACGGCACCTTAAAGAATTTTGGATAACGTCAGGGGCAAGACCATCTGTTGTATTGCTGTACTGATTTCTTAAAGGACAAAACAAACAGTTTGCGGATTTGGGTCAGTAAAAGAAAATCAGTTTAAAATTTTACGTAGATACGTCAAAATTGATCCTCCAGAATTATAAAAAGGTCAGTTAAAATAAGCTTGAGTAGAAAAAGCATAGAATTTACTTTAAGGTCACTGTTCACACCATGAAATAATTATGATATCAGTTGAAACTCTGGCGTGATCATTATTTTTTCTGGCTATATTTGAAGGAATATGATTAGAATATCACTTTAAGGAAAACTAAACTGATAATTCAAAAAATCAGTTTAAATCAAATATCAGTAGAAATTCTAGCAGGAAACTTAGCTATTTGTAAAAAAAAAAGTCAGTTCGATGATCACCAGCAGAAAAATTAAGGAGATACTCTTGAAAGTTAAATCCTGCGTACAAATAAAACGAAATTAAGAAGATCATATCAACAGAGTTAGTGGATCATTAGCAAAGGGAATCACTATTCATCCATGAAGCCATATGCGTGCTTGACGACTCATCTCAACGCCAACAACCCATACAACCTACCAATCTCCCTGTCCATTTAACAAAACCTGACTGAATCATGAAGGACCATTCCACACGACTGGCTACACCTAATTGGGACGGACATTTAATTTAAAATTGTTTTTCCATTGACAGGCTTTAATGACTAAGGAAAGTATGGAAGGCACTTATGAAATTTATGTCAAAGACTGTTACATTGTAGGCTTTCTAGGTTCTCAGTGTAAGCGTCGCATAACTTTTCAAAATACCAATTCCAGAGCATTACCAATTTTTTATCTGTCATTTAAACTCATTACGAGTATATCCCATACCTGCACTTTATACTATGTATATCGATATCCTATTATCTTCGGGCTGTGTGCAGCTGAACCAACTTTGCTCGAACTTTCTGGATGAATTTGCACATTTTGTGTGCGCAATATGCGAAAGAGAGACCTCATGCATTTGGCACACACAGACGCTTGCCAACAGGGAGCTCACAATTGGATTGACGCAAAGACACCATGTAGTCCTTGTGGCTGGTTTGGGAAGTAGAACGAGTTCTGATGTATGTATCTCGGACTGCGATAATATGCAAAAAGGATATTGATACCGATAACGATAATTTCGATATAGGAGCACTTAAGTGGGTGCTTAGCAGACATCACATTACGGACGGCTGGCCACAAGCAGGCTAATATGTACGTGCAGTGTATGCCTATGGGGAGTTAGCATACTTTTCACAAAATTCATGTCTTAATGTTAGTGCTTTTTATGTGCTTCGGAAGGATACGTGTGTCGTTGGGGGCAATTGCATGGAACCGTGTGTTTGTAATAGTTTTGCGCGACCGATGGATATACTGCTTAATTATTCATTTATTAGATAAGAATGGAATGCAAATGGCAGTTATTCGAGTGTCCGCTTGAAGGTGTTTTGGGAATTTTTATTACACTGTTGGGAGTGTGATTGTGGTCATTGAGAAGGGGTACGTGAGGGAAGGTAATTTATATGATTTATAGCCAAAAGGAAGGACGTTTTGGGCAAATAAATAAATTATACTAGTGGCAAGCACTACTTTCAGATTTCAAGTGGAATCTGAAAAAATGAAAAATCATTTTATCAATTTAGAATAAAAAACTGCATATATCAGTTACAAATATAGGTAAAGTGACCGAAATAAGTATAAAGACAAATCATTTTCAAACTGTTGACATAGCGACTAAACTGCTCACATTGAGCTAACCTAATGTTTACCCAAAAATTAGGTTAATCAATTCCCTCTTCAATAGAAGAAATAATGCACCGTTGGCTAGAAGAACAATTTAGAAACAGATTTAATTGTTATTACTATTCAAAGAAGTGGTACAAGAAGGCGAAATAAACACTGTGTTTAATCTTAAAGTATTAAGGTTTTTTTTATTTTATTTTAAGTGTGTGAGAATAGGTAAATTGCACTTCTTGCTACTCGAAATGAAAACAATTGAATTTTAATTTAGCCTTGCGCCGCGGAACCCATTTGACCACGGAAGAAAAGGCAATAATCACAACTCATAAAGAGCACGGCCTATCAAATCGGTCAATTGCTACCAAGATAGGACGATCCCTTATTGTTGTCTGTAGTTTTGTCAATTCGGGTGAAAATTATGGCTCTGCCAAAAGATCTGGTCGACCAAGCGTTCTTAGCGCCCGTGAAAAGAATATTATTTCACATGAAGCCAGGCGAAACAAACGGAATGCTGGTCAGATAAGTCGCAAGGTGGACCTTCTAATAGCTGTAAGAAGAGTGCAGCAAGTGTTGAAGGAAATTCCCAACCTTCGATACACAAAAATGATGAAAAAGCCGCTATTGCAGCTGCATCATAAGACTATGGTTCGCCAGAGACCACATGGCATAGAACCGGGACCGTTATTTTTTCTGATGAAAACAAATTTAATTTAGACGGTCCAGACGGTTTCAGTTTTTATTGGCGTGATTTGCGGGACGCCAAAGCAGTGAAAATGAGCCGGCACTCAGGAGGTGGAAGCCTGATGGTTTGGTACAAAATACAGGGAGATGCTGGAATATGCCCTGGACGAATTTGGAGAAATTCCGGCGGGTGGAAATTTTATTTTTCAGCAAGACAATGCTCCCATTCATACGGCAAGAACAGTCCGCGAATGGTTTGAAGTCAGCCGGACAAGGGTTTATTGTGGCCATCATGTAGTCCCGACCTGAACCCAATCGAAAACATGTTGGCGGTCATGGCTAGAAAAATCTATTCGAAAGGGTGGCAGTACAGGAATGTGGAAGAGCTTAAGGCACAAATAATCCAGGCATGAAACGAGCTCAAGTTTTGCATAGCTTGATATATTCTATGCCGAATAGAATTTTTGAAGTTATTGAGAACCGAGGCGGCTGTACGAAGTAGTGAGAAAAAATAATGGTTTTGGAGCTCATTGACGATGAACCTAAAAAGAAACAATCCATTGCGTTCAAAAAACAATTTTTTTTGGTTGATTATAAAATTGAATGAAGTATTTATTTTTTCCCTTCAGAATATACTCTTCAAATTTACTCATTTCGTAATAAATTCAAATCAAACAATAGAGCCGCATGTGTCTTTTAACTTATTTCGGTCATTGTATGTAGGAATATCACCTTTCACCAACAATTTTATATCGTCTCCTGTCAGCCTGATTTTGAGAATGGAAAGTTCATAACTGATCAAATATAAGGACTCCTGCAGGTCAAGAAGTTAGATAGATACTCCGCCAAAATTTCATACAAATTTCATATTTATTAAGGACGGTAAACTTAAAACTTCTCTTCAGGAACTGAAATAATATCTATTACACAAGGTAAACGATTTTAACGAATTTACGGGCGTATTTTAATATCAGCCGAATATCATTTATCTTCTCAGAACATGGTACAACAACGTAGGAACTATTTGATAACGTGTTCGAAATACCTTTAAAGAACTCAAAGCCAAACATATCCACAAACAGCGATAAGCAGCTTAAAGTGTTTAAGCGCAGCAGGGTTTGTAGGAGCGAACTGAGTATGATGGAAAACAGAATCGAGAACTCTTATTTTTTGGAAGGAACTATCAAGAGACACAATATTGGAATGCAATCTTTTTAAGTCACCAAACATCTGCAGGGATGAAAAGAAAATAAAGAAAATAGAAAAAAAAATATGCCATGGATATAATTTCAATTTCCTAGTGGACTCTTAAAATTTTGGGAGAAAAAACACAAGCAGTAATGTTTCAGTTTCTAAATTAAATAACAACCAGATCCTTGATTTCATTCTAAGAATAAATTCGCCCCAACACAGGGGTTATGGATTACAAAACTCCAATACAGGAAGTAGGGATCATTTACTTTGCCAACTAAATTTTCCACTCAGTGAAGCATCCTTAAGCGTCATTGTAGTCCTGTTTCCCTGTTTCAATTTAATATAAAAAAAACAGATATCCCACCCGAAGTTCTGGTTTAGAAATAATACAAAAACAACCATCCTTTCCATCTGAAATCCCTGAAAATGACGTATTCTGAGACGCGTTTCACCTCCCTGTATCGTATATGTTTCCTCTACAACCAGCCAAACCGTATACAGATATTTATCAAAGTTCCATCCGTTTGGGGTGTCTAGAGAATGTAAACAAGACGTGTTGGCACATCTTAAGCATTACACAACCCAATCAGGAAGAAACCAAGAAAATGTTTTCCATTTTTTTTTTGAGAAATTTTCAATTCCCAATGACGTAAAACCTTAAAGAGATACTTTTAGATTTGTATCTGAGAGGAACTGTTTGATTTTTTTAAGAAAAGGGATAAGTGCGAAAATTGTATTAATATTATGAAAATCTCTGGAGCATTTTGAATTGCTTTCCTCACGATTGAAATTATGTATTTGTAATGTTCATGGCGTAGCTAGTCTTCTCGAGGCAATTGAAAAAGTTTTAAACATACGAACCGAAGTAGACGTCTTGAGATTCCAAGAGGGTAGTAGTGTAGATATTCCTACAAAGTCTCGATACGACTACTCAATACCTATATCAATTTTTTTCATTTCAAATTAAAGAATCTTGTTGCGCATTGAAAGTGGCTTTAGAATTTCCTTTTTCTAGCTTTGGTAATAGTATGACATACGGTGAATAAAATATTTTTTTCAAACTACGTACCATGATCGTGAACTATGCGAGATAGGACATACAGCTAGGAATAATTGTAGGTAATTCCGTTCTATGGGGACGACACTACCATGGAATTTTTTAAGTAATATTGTGACATTTAAGAGAATACATGTAGGTGTGTGTCCTTCTTTTTATCGAGGGTGGATTTCGAAGAAATATTAAATCCTGCATCTGTTGTCCTCGAGAAATGGATTTAAATAAATGCAAGGCAAATATATGAAAATAATGTTATTTGTCGAGAAATTACCAAATTGAGTTATTCAAAGTGTTGTTACGTCATGACCAACGAACATTCTTAATGTGGGGTACTGATATGATACCCCAGTCTTCACATTGATACCCTTGCATCAAACAACAGCATAGGCGACGCATACGATCGACGAAATTTCCCCTTCACACTTACCACCCGCGACAGAAACGGCTACAAAACTTTTTAGCTGTTAAGCGTACTCTATGTAGTTCTATACTCTTTGGTAAAGCTTTGAAAGGTATTACGGACAGTATGACCAATGGACTGACGTAATGAAACACGGACGGAATTGTGAAAACAACTTTTCTCTTTCTAAGAGATAGTTAAATAAGTATTTGGATCAGTGACTCAAATTGGGCTACAGGACACAATCATCCGATTAGTATAAACTGGATTCGTCACAAAACTTTAGGCCCCCAACCATGTGAGAAGAAGGTACACACTAACCAGGTATACATGAATGGTTTGAGGCACTAGGTCCTGACGAAACGAAAAAAAAACATCACATTAAATTATCTTTAGTTCGACAAAATACGATTAACAAATCGTAACGCTCTTTTACAACTGGAAAAATGGTTGTGGAACCTTTCCTTTCAACATTATTATTCAAGATGACACCTTTTTCGCCCACTAAATACATCGTTCCTCGTCCTAATTGTTTTTTTTGCCTCATAATAACAGCAGGCATTACCATTTTCCACAGATCGTGCATTCCTTTATTGACAGTATTGCACAAAATATACAAAACGCTATCAATTAAAACAAACAACTCACCATACATTGATATCAACAACTTGCAACACAGGCCAAAACACGAACAAACGTGCTGTCAACAAATTTCACTCACTAAGAACACTAACAACCATTACCACTTTTTTGGCAATAAAGATAAAAGTCAAATTTTTGGTCATATTCACTGGAAATACATTGCAAACAAATCAATAAATTATTATTTTATGTCTAATTGTAAATTTGGGACAGCAATGTAACAATTTACGCGGATTTTTGCAATACCTATCGCACCACCGGCAATTTTAATGCACTTGCTAAAAAAAAAGAAGACAGATGGTTGGGGATGAGTAAGTGTTGCCAACCACGTAAGTGCGTTTTGATACTATTTATGTAGTTACTATAAGAGTAGTACAATAGTTATGACTTGGTTAGTGTGTGTGTAAATGGATGAGGTTAAGGCTTTGTAAATAATAATCGCTCAACTAATTTGTACGTTTGTAACTTTATGTGTATAAAAGGAAAAAAAAAACATTCCGTGATTCTTCGATTTTGATTGGACGGGGAGGTGGTATGGGAGTGGCATGGGTGGCACCTGAGTTTCCATCCACAAATTGCTGCTGGTGGCCAAGCCAGGATTGAATGCCGTCTGTCCCAGTTTTTTTTTTTGCAATAGGGACAAAGGCTATTGGAATACCAAATTTCATAATCATAGCTCTAAGAATCGATAACATACAGACGGAGGGACAAACAGAAATTTTAGTACTAAATTGAACATTCATAGTAGTTTTATTTGTTAGTGTATTGTATATGTACACGAGAGCAAAGCAGAGCTCACGTGTTACAGATGTACTAAACCATAAAAATACCATCAAAGTTGAATTTAAAACTTGCAAATCTAAACCCCATGTCAAAAAGCACTTATGAGTTGATCCATATAATTTACGATATTTTTAACGGGTATACAAATGTAGAAGTCATCACCAATATTGTTGCCAAAAAAAAATAATAACAAAAATTTTTCCACACTTTTTGAGATTCTAGATCAATTCCAGATGTAGACAAAAGGTCACAGTTGTTCACAGCTTTGACCAATAGGGCGCGACAAGCAAAAGGATTATGGTCAGAAGGTCCTTGAACATTTTGTCTTCGTTGAAATGTAAGAATGCTCATTTCCGTATTTTGAAATTGACAGCAAATAAACATGCAAATTGATCCAACTTAGACTCAAAAGTATTTATTTTGAACATGACAATATTTGATAATGTAAACATCGATTAGTTGAAAAAAAACTGACATTAACGGCTTGCCACCCATTGTGTTGTGATTATTAATCATTCATTCGTTGCAAAATAGAGTAATATCTGATAAATATCTGTGTCGTTCGTTGTTGGCAAAAAGATGTGTCATATCTCCATAAGTTTAGAATGTTTCAATGTAGTCCTACCTTTTGTTGATAGAACAAAGTTACATTTAAACAATTCTAAGCGTTTGGGTTATATAATAAAATGGACTCATCTAATATTTTTGATAATTTAATCTATACTTAAATGACAACAAAATGCTACTTTGATCGACCACATTTATTTACAAAAAAAAAAAACGCAAAAGTAGTGAAACTCATTTGATTTGAAATAGTTTGTAAGAGAGGGAAAGGGTTTATCATCTCCAATCAAAAAGCAGGGCACCGAAGTACCTTGTATACGCCATGAGCTATGTATACCATCCTTGGGTTGATATTCGAAGCCGTTCGGTTGGTGTCTTAAATGGAAAGTAGGGACGGGAATCGTACGAATGTTCGACCAAAAAATGTCAACTGGACTAATATAAATTCCATCGCCTGCAAAAATGCTGACTGAAGTTTGATCGACAAAAAAGAGTTGAAGGTTTAAAATCCAGAAAATTTGTCGGTAAAAATGTCGATTTTTATCGAAAAAAAAATACAGGAATCGCAGCTTGATATGATTAGAATATCAAATATCGTAAATGTAAAAATGAACAGTAATCGAAACTGACATGTTGATGCGCCGCCACATGCATGTGAACATCATTCACTGTGCCACTGTCGACCTTTTACAATTCGATATTTTCAACCCGTACACATTGTAATAATGGCTTTTCTAGATTAATTCAACGTGATAAAATCTGCCCCTCCTCGGGTTCATTAGATTTGTACTACAAAAGCATTTTATCACACTCCTGTAATGCCCTCTTCACATTTAGAGCATCATCCAGTCTACCAACATTTTTCTACGAATCGGACAAGCTTAATTCAAAAAAAAATGCGACTTTGTTTTATTTTGTAGGTGTCATAACTTAACACCAATTCCTCTTGATTTGCATATAAAATGGCAACCCGAAACCACCACTCCCATGAACTCTTTAAAACCGCCAACAACAAATTGAAACAAGTCCAGCAGTCCAACAAAACGCAAAATAGTTCTAATGGTTAAACCACTGCCACAACCATAAAAACACACAAACAGCAAAAAAAATATGAATTAAACTAAAACTATCTACAGAATTATCCCCTACGGTGTAATCATAAAAATTATCCCTGTCACTCGATTCTATTCATTTCCCTAACCTCACACATTTTCCAAACAGAATTGGTGCCAAAAAATCTACCCTTGTCGGCAGCCCACTCCAGCACACAATGGACTCATCCTATTTTACAAATTCACATCCTTTTTACAGTGGCTTTTTAAAGAGGACTACGATTTTCATAATCTCCCAAATATTATCGTAATCATAAAATGAAAATCACCAGAGTATAGCGCATATAGGACACCACTCCCTTTCTCTCACTTAAAACACACTCGGATGTCGTACAACCGATGTGTGCTGGTGGGGAGGTGGGTGTGGAGATAGACCGATGCGAATTCTCGGAAATTTTTTGGAATTCTAGTCAAACAATCTCATGCATATGATGTATCCTTGTAAAACGAATAGCAAAAAAAAATGGAAGAGCATAGAGTGAACTCTAATGTAGGCGACTCCCGCCCCAAAATGAGAGATTGAATGTGAAGCTACGACAACAACGACGACGATGACGACGACGAAGGACTCATTCATATGTCCCATACATACAGTGGATTTGCACATTTTCAAATTGAAACCATTCACCCGTGACAGCTGTCTGTGCGCTTGAATCCGTTCTCATAGCTGGAATGTAGGTAGGTATAAGGTGGCGATTACACAAACATCGATACAGATTTAGTGATCGCATGCATGTAGTGTTTGGGTGCATTAGAGGAGAAGTTGTCGATTGGATGCTATGGAATCACTTACAGTTTTTTTTAGTTCATAAATGAACAGAAACAAGGGTAATGGGAATTGTAAAAATAACTCGACTTTCTTGTAAAACTAGTACGAACAATAACCAATTTAAAAGTTAATCCGTAAATGGGTCAACGTTAAGCAAATGGTTTACCAAAAACATAGACAAGAATCATATATAGGAGTGCTGAGATAGCTCTTCGTTAAACCAGAGTTGAGTTTCTCTGAAATAATATTGAGCTGAAGCTAACTTGTTATGGGCCACTTCTAAAAACGCATTTATTTAATTAACAAGTGGTTACCTAAATTATTAAAGTTGAAGGATTTCGTGCAGTTATCTATCTGAGGGATTTTCAGATATTTGGACATAAACATGCATTGAGAATCCAATAGTGATCCGTCAACGCCCCAGATATTCACGAAGATCTACCATTTTGTGGCTGATAGAGTGATCAAACCGTTATTCGAAGATATTTACTTTCACAAAACGGCAAAAGGAACAAAACATTGAATTTGTTGAAAAGGTTTATCAGGGGGCGATGCGAATCGGTCAGTTCAAGAGAAGAGTGACCTTTTAAAGCCCATGTCATATATCAACCACGAACCACTTTTAGTGTGCATTTTGGGTGGCAGAGTGATTGGATCGTTCTGCTTTGAGAATGCGCTATCTATCAACGACGTTCGTTACCTTAAGATGACAAACAGCAACTTTTGCCATCAAATTGTTGAAATGGATCTCTTTATAGAGCGTACAACCTGCTACGCTGCGAACAAAGGAATTGATTAAGATGATTATTGAAGGGTGAGTTGATGATTTGATTCGGCTACCAAAATCCTGCGATCATTCTACGGCACATGCATCTACCCCGAGCGCATTTTCGCCTGACACTGATTGGGCCGTACTGATGACATGTGGTTCCACGGGATGGCACAACCTGTTACACAGCGAGCGAAGAGAACAATGCAATTGTTGCGGGCATTTTTTTGTGGCAAAAGTATAACTATGAGCACACACATGAATGGGAAAAGTAGGTTGCAGGACCTGTATGGGTCTTTAATGCCAGATTTCCTGTACGGTGATGGATCAAAATATTCAGAAGACATTTAATTTGAAAATAGCAGAAGCTGTATCTTTAGATGTTTGCAGGAGTTTGTCTACACTGCCCATAAACTCCTTTTGGTGTTAAAATTGTAAAATTGTATGTAAAATTGTAAATCGATCTAAGTAGTTTGTTGGATTAGGGACTGACCACGTTGGGTTTGGCAAACCAAAGCAACTTTGGTTTTTAAGTGTCAGTGATCTTCTTTCACCACCATTCTGGTTAAGACTCACTTTGGTTCCTAGGGTTGATTTCATTTCTAATGTAGGTACTGCTATTTCAAAATTATTGCTTAGATAAGGCTTTGTTTTCGACGAAATTATTTTGTTTATATCCCCGTCTAACAAAACAGCAGCGGGTTTTAGAGATTCATCTGTTGCCGGCAATTTTGAGGACTAACTCGATTACTGTGCGATACATCTTCAAGAGTAAAGGTGGATGTCGTTCTTTTAAATTTATTTTCTACAAAATCTATGTCTGCTCCCCAAGACTCCATTTAACGAAGACTTGTTGAACCCCTTCCTCTTTAAAAAGATATCATCCCTAAAGGGATATCATCCCTAGACGTGCGATATTTAAGCAACCCGCATACAAAAATTCAAAGTAAATAATCATCTTTAAGTATCTTTCAGAGATGCTCCTTGAGCATTTTATATACAAAGAAGTTTTAGCGGAATTCCTTTGTTTAAGTTCTCGAACTATTTATCAGCCAAGTCTTAAGGATAGTTTCGTCAAACCAATTTATATTTTCCAGTCCGGCGACTGCACACATCCGTACCTAAAAACAGAGTCAACTTCAATAAGAGCACTCATCAAAATCCGCCCATCCTTTCTGATTGTCATTTCAAGCGACTTTACTCCAACACCAGCAGATGTTTACCGAGACAAGCTAATAAAACCCCAATTTTTATCATTTCCCAGTTATATTTACCGACATTTTTCCATTTTATAAAACAAAATAAACTGCAACTCATTCCCACCCATCGTATGACTGATATACGAATGCGTGGGAGTGCACTGACAAGATTTCTCCTTGCAAGCATAGTACCATAGTATCTAATAATCTTAAGGTCAACAGTTCAAGTGTCCCCCGGGTGTACGTATATTTTATAGCTCGCATGTCATTTCCTATGCTATTTTATATTTTATTTTAAATATTTAATTAACCTATAATTCCGGGTCAAACAAAAAATCTGAATTGGACGAACATTGCTGAGTATATTGTCCACCAGACTTGGATACGTTTGGACAGTCACTCCACCTGTCAACTACAGACTGGAAGAACACATTTCATGACAGCTGACACATTCCAACAGACCAGATTGCCCGACGAGCTACGAGGACACCGCACATCACCGGAAGCATACATGATAAAACATTGTACCCAACCACAAATAAAAAACCAACACCCAACACCCACTCTGAACTTTCGTTGACACACACTCGCAGAGAATGTCCATTTTTATACCCCTGGCGGAAGATGAATTCTTTTTCCCCGTTTCCGGTAAGGTAGTGGTTGATTAACAAGGGTTTTGTATATATACACATCCTCCCGCTATACACAGGGTGTCATTTTAATGAAATAATGAGACCCAGACGTGTAGGGGAGTGGAAAGAAAAATCTCTGTCGTCAAAAAGTAGATTTCTCCAGTTTTTTTTTGCAAAGGTTTGTTCATTATTTCAGGTTACGTAACCGCTTCTGTATGAAACAAAATACTAATTACCTGTGTTTGAAGAAGCCTAACCAAAATGGCTAAAGCATACGTTGGCATTTTGCAAAAAAAAAAAAATGAAATGGAGGAATGGTATGTGCTTTTGAAAAAAGGCAATTTTACGGAGTGTGTGCTTAGTTATTGTGTCTTGTGTGACAATTTTTGTTAAAAAAAAATTGGGTCTTAGTGGATGCCATAAGTGGACTACATGTATTTTAAGCTGATGTTGTTAAGCGTGGCCAATGGGTATTTTATGTAAACAATTCATTAAAATTTTTGAAGAATCTAAAAATAAACACAATAGCTCTGGACATTTGCATATACGTCTCCAGTGATATTAAAATAAAACCGGTCTCGTGGAGTATTCAACGAGGGGATATTTTGCTGAAAGCATTAACTAAACTCCTCTCAATTGTAAATGCAGCAATTTGATTAGAATACATACCAAGACATTTGAGAGTCGAGGAAGTGATTATGGTTCTCAAACCAGGAAAATCACCGAATGAAAAGGCTCAGCAGCGCCTTTTACCTGACCATCAATTTTGGTTTAGAAGTAAATATTCGACTGTGGACCAAGTTCATCGAATAACTGATGTAATTGAGAAAGCTTTCGAAGAAAAGAAAATTTGATCAGCCGTATTTCTTGACGTGTCGCAAGCTTTTGAAAAGGTTTGGCATAGATACTTTCAATTCAAACTAAGACAAGTTGTGCCTGAAAAATTATATAAAATCCTCGTGTCGTATCTTGAGCATAGACTCTTCCGTGTGAAACTTGGAAACGAATATTCAGTGTTCAAAGAAATGTTGGGTGGAGTATCCCAAGGAAGCGTCCTTCGAACACTCTTGTACCTCCTGTTTACACGCGATATCCCACAAACGATACAATAGTTGCCACGTTTGCTGACGATACAGTTATACTAGCAGTTGGCACAACATTAGAGGAAACAAATATGAAATATCAAAACGCTCTTAACGCGGTTAATGAATGGAAAAAATCCTGACGGATTGAACTTACCGAAAGCAAATCGATTCATGTGTATTTTTTGTAAAAACGGACAAACAATTTGCCAGTATTTCTCAATACGGTTCGAGTCCCATTTGCATATGAAGCGAAATACCTCAGAATGACACTCGATGAAAAACTGTACTGTACTGGTTACTCGGAAAATATTCGAAACTTAACCTTGATAACAAGCTTCTACTATACAAGCAAGTGCTAAAGCCGGTCTGGACATTTGGTATACAACTATGGGGTTGTACCAGCGAAACGAATCCAAACATTATATAAACTTTAGAAAACAAATTATTAAGATCATTCGTCAATGCGCCGTGCTATACGCAGAGATCTGGGTATTGCACGCAAACATAAAAAACCTTTATTGAGACACGCTAACACAACGTTCCTTCAAATTCCAGGCGAAAAAAATTGATTGCGGCGTCTTCAAAGAACTAAGCCTTAGATTTGGCTCGATAATAACAAACCGCGCTTTAAATTGCGGAAAAGCAGGAACTCTCAAAGGATAGTTACCTGCCAAAAATTCATTACTCATGATAAAAAAAATTGCTAGATAAGTCGCATACTTAGTTGCAATTCAAATATAAAAAGGGTGGTGGTTTTAGTGAGTTAAAATCTCACACTACTTTGGGCACGTGCTCATCGTGTCTATAGAGATTTCCACCAGCCCTCGGAAAAAAAAATTTGACAATCAGTCACTTCCACATATCGAACATATGCGATAAACTGACAAAAATTATCGATGATAGGAAGGAATAAAAAGGAAAAATCTTATTAATAAAAACTGGTCGACATAAATTTTCAGTTAATCTCACGTTTTAAACGTAAACGTTGCATGAATATCACTTATAACTTCGCAAACCCAAATAAATGGAGACGCTAGGTTTAAGGCTGTTAATACCAGTTTCTTCATGATTTCACCGGATCAAGTCTTTCATGGAGAATTGGCTTAATCTGGATTTGAAAAGTTCTAAAAAGTCAATCCTCGTGTCGTATCTTGAGCATAGACTCTTCCGTGTGAAACTTGGAAACGAATATTCAGTGTTCAAAGAAATGTTGGGTGGAGTATCCCAAGGAAGCGTCCTTCGAACACTCTTGTACCTCCTGTTTACACGCGATATCCCACAAACGATACAATAGTTGCCACGTTTGCTGACGATACAGCTATACTAGCAGTTGGCACAACATTAGAGGAAACAAATATGAAATATCAAAACGCTCTTAACGCGGTTAATGAATGGAAAAAATCCTGACGGATTGAACTTACCGAACGCAAATCGATTCATGTGTATTTTTTGTAAAAACGGACAAACAATTTGCAAGTATTTCTCAATACGGTTCGAGTCCCATTTGCATATGAAGCGAAATACCTCAGAATGACACTCGATGAAAAACTGTACTGTACTGGTTACTCGGAAAATATTCGAAACTTAACCTTGATAACAAGCTTCTACTATACAAGCAAGTGCTAAAGCCGGTCTGGACATTTGGTATACAACTATGGGGTTGTACCAGCGAAACGAATCCAAACATTATATAAACTTTAGAAAACAAATTATTAAGATCATTCGTCAATGCGCCGTGCTATACGCAGAGATCTGGGTATTGCACGCAAACATAAAAAACCTTTATTGAGACACGTTAACACAACGTTCCTTCAAATTCTAGGCGAAAAAATTGATTGCGGCGTCTTCAAAGAACTAAGCCTTAGATTTGGCTCGATAATAACAAACCGCGCTTTAAATTGCGGAAAAGCAGGAACTCTCAAAGGAAAGTTACCTGCCAAAAATTCATTACTCATGATAAAAAAAATTGCTAGATAAGTCGCATACTTAGTTGCAATTCAAATATAAAAAGGGTGGTGGTTTTAGTGAGTTAAAATCTCACACTACTTTGGGCACGTGCTCATCGTGTCTATAGAGATTTCCACCAGCCCTCGGAAAAAAAAAATTGACAATCAGTCACTTCCACATATCGAACATATGCGATAAACTGACAAAAATTATCGATGATAGGAAGGAATAAAAAGGAAAAATCTTATTAATAAAAACTGGTCGACATAAATTTTCAGTTAATCTCACGTTTTAAACGTAAACGTTGCATGAATATCACTTATAACTTCGCAAACCCAAATAAATGGAGACGCTAGGTTTAAGGCTGTTAATACCAGTTTCTTCATGATTTCACCGGATCAAGTCTTTCATGGAGAATTGGCTTAATCTGGATTTGAAAAGTTCTAAAAAGTCAATGTACTTTTAATTGATAAAACATCAAAGCTTACTGGACACTGACTTGGCCTCTACACAATCAACTCCGAACGGATATTCATTGAAAAAAGCTTCATGTTTTCACGTTGGACCCTTCATCTATCAAAATTTTGTATTTCTAATTATTTCTAATTAACGCAACAGAAAATCGAAAGTTAAATAAGGTTTGAATTTGGAAAAGTCTTCAGAAAGGACAATATTTACTATTTTGGCAATTCGTCTGCCAAAGCTTTAATTTGTCTTACCAATCGCTGATAAAAGGCCTAAAAAATACGATCTAGCAATAATTAACTAGACCCCAACCTACATGAAGCAGAAATTATCAAAGAGATGTGTAAAGTGAAGGGACACGTTTGTTGAGCAGCACTACTTAAAGAGGAAAGAAGGGAGACGAAGATAACCGCATTCCTGCGGAGACAAGGATAAGCCTTACCCCCTTGGCTGAAGAGTTTTTGAAAGCTATACGAAACATAGTCCTACTGAGCGTTAGAGTGATATTGGTTAATTAAAAATCCGTCAAAATAAGTTCATCTCCAACGAGAACGATAATTCTGTGGCTCAGTGATTAAGTTTAATACGTTGTTGACACTCACATACTTGAACTAGTGATTGATATATCCCTGCCACAAAGATTGATTTCACTGTCCGGTCTTTGCAAAAGTCTAAAAAACATCCAAGAGTATGAAACTGTATTGAGAATTTTTCAAATTTGCCGTTTACATTCAGCATAATGTGTATTGTAAGTTATTATTAAAAACACTCATCTGTCCAAATAACGGCTATCTTTGATTTTAGTTTAGGGCAAACCCTGTCCAAAAACATAAGAAAGTCGAGTACGAAATTGGGGGCTAATCATAAATAGAGTCGCTCTACTCAATACGAAAAATAGGTCCTAAGTATCGGCAAGTAAAATGGTGTTTGTGTTCGTCTATAATTGACAGATTTATCCCCTGAAGTTGTTGCTAGTTCAAACTAAATGCCAGCCTTGCTTTTTACTCAAGCAATCTGTGCATTTAGACTGTTTACCCCTATCCAATTTTGAAGTCGCCCACAAAGATTTTGTGCTTAAAGACATTTATCGTAAATAGTCTTAAGGACTCCATAATATATAAAATTCATCTCCCCTGTGAGGGCGTTAGCATGACCGACATATTTACGCCTCTTATGCTGACTGTTACGCAACAACTTTTTGGAAGCACATTGAAGCTGCCTATATGACGATTTGACCTCGACAAGATTTCAACACGTCAAGTGCACCTTGATGGAAAAAGTTTTCAGCATTCTCGGCACTAAAAAATTACTTATTGGTCCTTACTCTTCTCCTCTATACATTACTTTGATAGAATTGCTTCCCTCCCCTACTTGACACACACAAGTCGTTTGATTTTATTTATAACCTTCGGCCTTATGGACATAAATAGCACTCAATGTTTTGTTTGTGCGCGCCCAAAAAGGATTCCCAGAGCTGTTTTTTTTTCGCTCTCCTACGGAAAACGACACACACAAAGTAGGTTACCAACTTAAATCCGAGAAAGAACTTGTTAGTGCTTCGTTTATTTTATTTGCTCCAGCTATCGATCGAAACACCATCAGAGCACAAAACAAAGCCAAACAAAAAAAAATACTTGAAAACATAGAGCAAGCCCATTCGAAGAAGTGTAAAATATAACATGGACATTGGACACAAGTCTGAAATGTTTGTCCTAGCTGGGTCTCCCTCTCGGCGGCCGGCGCGTCTGCATTTGGGTGTACACAAAAACGAATTTATTGCATTCTAAAAGTGTCCTTAGGCCCGATGTTATTTCCATCTGCAACCCGTTCCACTGTCTCAATTTGCACAACACACAACAGAGAGCACCACCACCACCACCTGACCCCTGTTTGTCGAGGCAATAAAAACACGATAAAAATCTCATCGGTGGAGAGGACCTCGAAAAGCCAAAATAAGTGGTGGACACCATCATATCCGTGGGAGGCTATCTATGTCGGGCGGTCGTGAGACAAAAAGCTAATTAAAATGGGAAAGGTCGGTGTTAACCAGGTCTTCTATTAGATTATTGCCCACCTTTTATGCCCGGCTGGATGTAAATTTAACATTTTGCGGCCCATTTACGCGACTCCAAATGAATTTAATACGAAAAAGTAGTAGTTTCACATTAAATGGAGAGACATGGGTTTTGTTTCTGGTGCAGACCCTAGCAGCCCAAGCCTTTATTTCAACCGAAAACTGTCTAGACAATAAATGGTTGGTGGATATCAAACGCATGCATACACAAACTCTGGTGGACGTCGGCGCTACTATAGTCCTTGGTCAGTACTTTGTTTCAACAGTCAGCTACCGCCGCATACAGTGAGGAAGCGTAAATTGTTTAGTAAAACGGCTTTAATGGCCTTATGGGGGACATTCGGCTATATTTGGTGCATTAGTTTTGCCGGGTGGCAGGCAGATGGGGTGGTGGAATTATGCGCTGCAGCAGAGCAGAGTGACAAGATTTATTATGATACCAAATTTATAGTGACAGCTTGATGGTAATGCACGAAAGGGAAGACTAATGAAGTGTTAAGTGATTTTCGGTTGAAAGGATGAACGGAAAAGGAGCAGCGGACAGTTGAATTAATCGCTTGTTTGCGGCAAGTTTGTCTTTTTAGAGGGAATTTTTCATGAAATTTGCAACTGCCCGAGGAGGGTTTCTATTTGCCTGGGAAAACAGGCGATTGGGTTTCATGTTTAAAAGTGTCCTGATATTGTTTTATGTGGGGTGTCATTTTTGTAAATTTTCTGCAATTGATTTATGGTGGTATAGGGTTTTATGTTGGAGCATTTTATCACATTTAGTCAGAAAATGTCGAAGTGGTGGTTGGTGCCTCAGTAGTCAGTGTTTTACCAGTCTCCGTGTCCAGGAATAATATGTATGCACATTCGCGTGGCAGTATATTATCTAGATGGACAAATTTCGCATATGTTTTCATTTCTTGGTAGCCCTTCAGAAAAGGCGTGAGGTGCACAGCTGTACGGGATAGCTACAACGCCACTTGCCTCTTGCGAACGTCTGATAAACAACCAAAAGTTAAAAACTATCATTAGAAGCTTCTAAGAGTTAGCGTTTGATTCTGCGTAACATTAAATGTCTAAGAAGTTTTCCATATGTTTGATGTTCGGGTGTTGTAGAACGAAGGAAGAGACGTATCCGCATCAACTTGGAAATCCGCAGGTATCGTAACTGGACTACACATCAACTGTGATTATTTCTACAAGTGGTTACCATTATATACTGCTCCTATCAGAAAGTATTTGACTTGCTAAACCTTAAGGGCTAGTCTAGACCAAAGAAAGAAAAAGACAAACAGTGCTGCCTGACCTAAACTAAAGATAGCCTGCAGGTGGGGGTTGTGCTTTGGGTGTATTTACCCACCCACGAAATATGAATATTGTTACGTTGCAACCGATGGGCCTGATTTGATTGTTGACGACCATGCCTAAAGACAACGGACAACGATAATCGTATCTGAACATGGAATGGTTTAGTTGTTTACAGAACTGAATCCAGGAAATACTGAAAGTGCGACATTTACTAAGGTCAGTGTTAAAAAAATAACAGAACAAGCAAGTAACCATAATTTGCTCCTCGACAAACCTTATGAGGGACTGCAGAAGTGCAATGCTGAAATAGCAGACAATGATTAGCGTCTAGTCATGTTTTGGAGTATCGTCAGAAAACATTAGGAACGATCTTATGTTAAGTGAAATTACTGCTGAATGAATTAATTCCATACATATAGCATACAAATGTGGAGAATATGTAGACCCCTGAACCACGAAAGGGTCAACCGGATTGATCACATTGTGAAAGACAAAAGACATATCCATTCTCAACAGCTAATGGCGACTCAAGTGACAGGTCAGAATTTAGCAGAACTCATCTCTCGATCAATCCCAATCAAGCATATAATGTCGACGAGCAGTGGCGACATTGTCATCATGCTCTTGAACCGCAAACTGATGAGCTGGGTTTCTCACACCCATCCATCAACAATAAAACTCTGGTTGGCGAAGAATACCGGATGCTCTCCATCTAGAATGGTAAGGAAAAAAAAAAAAAAACAAGAACGCGCTATCGAAGATATTGAGGATAGATATTCCGACAGTGGAATGTAAGGAAATAAGGCCTAATTCTATCGTTATGAATAAGAAAATTGTAGTTGAGCTTTAGTTGATACTGAGGTATTGAGAGATACTTTTGCAGGCTATTAAACGACGATTAAATGGCGCTGATAAACGGCCCAATTAGACAGACAGAACCAATAAATTGTGACTACAGCAACAAAAATCACCAACTAACAGACCTAAATGAAGTCAAGATCTTCAGATTATCAGAAGTTACTTCTTCCTGCCTACCCATATGAGAGACGACAGTAAACTTATTAGAAAACGTTACACAAGGGGGTCCAATAAGCTCAAAAGAATAAGGATTTACAAATGGTGACGCATGATCACGCAATTTCTTCAACAGAGTCTTTTCAGAGGATTGTACTATACTCCCGAGCCAACATTAAGGGCACAATCCATCAAAAATGTTTGCAACTGGTTTCACATGCCGACAAAAATGACATCATTGGTCGAATAACAAGTCGTCATCAGCGGGTTTTTTAATGTGGCAATTGCAGTAAACTACAGCAAGACCAAGTGTATACTCTCAACAAGCAAGAAAACTCAATATCGAGTAATATTTCAGAATATCACTAGCGACTGTAACAACTTTTGGTAGGTAGTAAGTGAATTCTTGTGTCTGGGCTCCGCTATTACCTCTGACGTATCTCGTCAAAATTAAACGGAAAATTACTCTTACTCCAACTAGAAAGGAGGAGACACTTAAAGGTCACATAGGTCCTTTAAGGTTGCTAGCAGATTGTTTCAAAAAGACTTTGATTCCTAGGCGTGTTGTAGACTTAATGTTAAAGAGATCTCGGTTAAAGTGGCAAATAGTAACCGACTTCAGCCATCAATACGAGATCACTGAAAGTTAAAATTGGAAGTTGGTAATGCCATTTTAAAGCTAATGGATGTGCTTTATCATTTCGTGACTACCAAAGGACTTTTGTCAAAAATATGAAAGAAACAACAAATGCCATTAAAAAAAAGGAGTGGACCAATTTAATTGCCCTTGTGTAAGGTGTAAGACCTCGATTTAAACCACAATGTGTCATGATCTAGTAACACTTAGCTGTGAAATGTGTGAGCTCAACGTCACAGCATCTTTATTGTTAAACAAAAATACCTTGCGAATCGCTGAATACTGTTGCCCCTTGCCAATCAGATCTTTGACAAACCATAGCCTTGACCAAGTTTTGCAGCAGAATTCCCTACCCCCTGCACTTAGACCTAAACAATGTGGATAATTGCAACCTTCTGCATCCATACTGTAATTATGCGAACAAGAAAAACGGAAGAGTCCATTAACGCTATTTTTTGTGTTTTCTGGTGCCTGCTGTGTTCTTCTGGGGACCAACAAAACTTAATTCCTGCTACCTACGTAATGCCTTTTTTTCGTTATGCGCACCAGCTAGTTTATGCTCCGTTTTAATTACTCCCCCTTCTCCAGTTATAACCTCTTCATTATAATCGTTTTCATCAAAACAAAAAACATTGCTAGGATCATTGCAAAAAAAGGATTCTAAATGAAAATAGGCAACACAGCAAAAAAAAATCCGAATAATAATTATAATGTTCATCCTTCCGACGCCCAGTGCTTTGGCAGCACTCAAAGATAAAAGCGCCTTTAAAGTGTGCAACAAATGATAACAAAAGGACTCTCGCGCGCTCTATCTGCATCTCAAGCGAAAAGTATTCATCACGGCAGCAAAGCACCGCGCAAAACAACGGTTCCTCCATGAAAATTGCAACAAATTTTTCGTATCGCGCTTCCTCCATACACACCATCGCCGCCATCGTCCTCATGATGAAAACAACGGGGGAGGAAAAAAAAGATGCTCAACAAAAACACAGTGGCCGGAACCAAATGAATTCCGGCAGGATCCTGCCACCATGCTCATCATTTTGCAAAACGACATCCGTTAAAGTATGTTTAAACATCAATTTAAATGCATCGCAGAAACAAAGATACAAAACAAGGATACGACGACGGACGAGGTAGTAGCAGAGCATGGATGGAGGCAAGGAGTCCGGAAGAAATGCATAATTACTACGAGTTCACCCCGACGACGAATTTTATCCCTTTGTCGAGAACATAGGCCAGGATGTCGTCGGGGAAACATGGAAAAGCACATGAAAACGAACAAAAAGGACGGGGTTTTCCATCTCCTTCTCACCATGGATAAACACAGATAGGAGCGGCTGAAGAGGATGATAATAGCTGTAGTTTCACCCAGCCGACATCCTCCCAGTGGTCCATTGTGTCTCATCTAGCAAGCAGGATTTATAACTACTCGCTCCTCACTCGTTCGCTCTTGCTCTAGCTCAAGCTCTTATGATGAGTGCATGTCACTATTTGATGTGCAAGGCAGTGGATAGATGTGGCCGATATCAACTATCTCTCTCTCTCTCTTCTGCTCCTTTTTAACAAAATATTGACAAACTGAATAATTAACAGGAAACGTAACGAAAATGCACGCTGCTGAGCAACGGCGTGTGACAGAGGCTGTACATTGCCATAGTGTGTGTGCGTTGGATTGCGTAGCACCCACAGGAGAGGATGTCGGAAATGTCGCTACACAAAATGACTGTTTGAGTGGTAAACAAATACATATGGATGTGGGTTGCATATGTGTGTATTGCATTCACTTGATGTTAAGAGGGCTTTTTGTAGTGTTTGCCACTGGTTCTCAGGCAATTAGCAATCGACGTAGTCTTGTTTGGATGAATGTGTCCGGGTGCAGCGATACAAACTTGTTCATAACAAGCGCACAACTTGAGAGAAGACTTAAATACTTTGTTTCTCGCATTGGTACTTAGAAGCCTCGCGCCAGCCAGTAGTGCGTAGTTAATAACAGAAGGCCGAACTACAGCTAGCTAAGTGAAACACTGCAAGGACGATTGCAACTTTTTGAATGCGGCTTTTGGAATTATTTTGAACAACAAATGCATCTTACTTAAGCCCATTTAAACAACAGCATCAATAATAGCTGTGAGTTTTGCTGTTTTGCGCGTAGAGATAGAGGAATTACCCGATTTTTGTTCATAAGCCAATTATGCCAGGACAGTGCGTTCTACAGTTGTGGGGAATCTACCAGTGAATTGAATCAAAAACGTCGTCTTAATCAAATCGGAATTCATTGTTGTAGTAAGATTTTTCTACTTGACTAAAGAACTAAAAGAAAATTTACTTGAGTTATTGCTAACTACTTTCCAGCATAATAAAACTGGGCAATCCAGGAGATCCATAAAAGGAGACCCTCTAAACTGCATCAAATGAAAGGCATAAGTCTCCTCAACATCACCTACAACATCCTATTTGCCGTAATATGCGAACGGCTGAAACCGTTTACCAACAACCTGATCGGCTTTTATCAGTGTGGTTTCAGGCCAGGAAAGTCCACAACTGATCATATCTTCACACTTTGGCAGATCCTAGAAAATTGATACCCATCACCTATTCATCGATTTCAAAGCCGCATTCTACAGCATTAATACAGACGATCTATAAAGAGCCATGTCTTGTTTTGGTATACCACCGAAACTCACTCATCAGTCTGTGCAGGGTGGCGATGTAGAATTATAACTGCTCCATCAGGGTAGGAATCTACGTGATGTCATAGCCACGTTTACTAGTACAGAGAAGGAAGCGGCAACAATGGATTTAGAAGTATGTAAATAAGGGGCAAGACTAGGTATGCTCTCAACACGAAAGGACACAGAACATCGATGAATTGGACTGAATCACACCATTGACAGATATCACTTTGAGCTAGTACAGGGCTTTGTCTACCTCGGCTCCGCTATTAACTCTGACAACAACATCTCGTAAGAAATTAAACGAAGAACTATTACTCTTTCCAAACGCTTCTTTCTTCGGGCTGATAAATCATTTCTGTAATAAAGCCCTCACTCGCCTTAAGTGCCGCGCACAAGTAGAAACCATCCGTAACCAACTTGTAGTGCGCAACTGGTGGCAATTAGCTAATTTGAGAGGCATGTTGGTTGAACGTAATCAAGGCCACTATTGCAGCTTGTGTCATTTGATGGATTCGATACAATTCGTTTAACCTTTACTCCTATTTTCAATCTAAAATATCTACGTTTCAGGCTCATCCGGAATAATCTCAGCTCTATGTTAAACCAAAGTTTTTGGGGCTGCTTCTTGAGTGAAGTGTAGAAAGTCAAGTAGAGCCAACAAAACTGTAGTTGAATATGTATGTTGTCATTGAATAATTTAAATTTAGGACGGATGCCAAGTCATGGACTTGATTAGCACACACAACCAGTTTTTGTATGGTAAAATTTGTTCATAAAAGAATTTCCTTTCCCAAAGACTATAATTCGCCAGGTTTGTGAGTTTTTTTAGTTAACACAATCAATTTTTGTAATCTGTAATTCACTCGAGTACTTAGCAACATATCGACATAGCTAGCACGTACACTTACAAGCATCACGCAGTGTAAGTGTTCGAAATGAGCGACACACCTACGTTCCTACCCGACATTAACAATTGAGTTAAATTTTGTCCGTTTGTATGTTGATATATGGATTGGATTTAAACGACGTCAAAATTTGGTAAAATGGACGCTGAAGGGACAATATTGTGCCTGTATCTGATGAAACCCAGTTTGGATGAAAAGAACAAAAATTATGATATAGATATCAAGGAGGAATATGCATGGTAACATAATTTATTTTATGCTATCATTTGTGGGCAGACGGCAGCATTTGGCCACTTTTAATTTGTGATGAAGAGATCGTCACAGCAATTGATATAAGAGCAATTATTTCTTGAGTTAGCTTATTTAAATGTATGTGACATATGCTTTCACCTTGATTAAGATTAACGATATATCCTAGAAGTTTATAAAGTCCCAACTTCCTAAACTGTGATCACTTCACTACAATTTTTTGTTTTATGGCAATGTTCCGTGCTGTCAAAACTGTTCAAAATTTCTATGCTCATTCTGCAAATGACCGCTTTTAATTTTAAGTATCACATTGACAAAAAAAAACTTCTTCAAGTACTCCTAATGCATTCTATTTAAAAAATACATGACCACTTTACTTACGAGGAATAAAATCAACACAATAACCAAAATAATAGACAGTCGTCTCCACGAGCAGTCATGAATGTGGGGCGGAGAAGGGTTGCACTTCATCCCATGCTCCGACCATCCAAGGATATGAGCAAAATGGTTTTAATTTATCCTCACCAGAGAAACATCGCGAACCGGATGCTTGTTGTGTCTCTTCTACAATTTTCTATTACTCTACATGGTAACGTACCAACAACCACTAGCATCACCACAACCACCATTATAATCATCAACATCGTCACCATGACGACAACCATCAGCATCAGCAGCAAGAGGAGGAGAATGAGGAGTAGTAGCAGCAGCTCCATTCAAAGTGTCAACTTTGGGGATGTTGATATTTAATTTGAAACATCCGCTCCGCGCTCCTAGCTGTCTGCCGTTGTGTTGTGCATTCGACTGCATATTCTGTTTTTATTAACACAACACAACCGTTAGGCGGTGGTTAAATTCAAATGCAAATGAAAATGGAATTTAAATTTAAAAAACCTTTTTTCTATCTTTTGGCAAGGAATAGCCAAACTATTTACTCGACATGTGTTTGTTGATGTGATGCGAACTCTAAAACCTCATTAAGTTTAGTTTTGAAAATTATTAACTATTGGCAAGTTGTCCGTGCCAGTGGAGCTGTGTTATAGCCAGGCAAAATGACAATGTCCAGATGATTTTGGATGTTGAGATGAGAGCAAGGAAATGTCTTCCATACGCCGGAGTGAATTTAATTTTGGCAACTTTAGTCAATTGTTTCGAAGCACTTGTGGTGATTAAACTGGTAAGATGGGTCCCCTGCGAGGCTATGGAAAATATATGTTCTCTAGTAGGCACATACTTTTGAATGTTTCTAAAATGTGTAGCTGCATATGTTATCGTGTTTTGACTGAGTGCAAGTAAACAGCGAAGATTGAAGGGATTTTCGTTATCCGTGAAGGGGAATAATATTCAGGAAAGAATCTTCTTCGCTCCATATTATAATGAGAATATTATAAATGCGCTCACTCTTCGACGGAAGAAATAGATGATATTGCGAAAGACTGGCATCGCCAAGTTATAAACTGAACGCGTATTTTAAACTTTCGATTAAAACCAATCACCAGCATCGAATTTCGAAGAACAACGGCGACAATGTTAACAAGCCATTATATCAGCTGCAAACTGCAACTGATATGCTAGTTTTCTCACGCGCATCACAAGAATCCCCTGGTATGATGAAGAATGACAACCGATGAGAGCCACGATTTAGCTTTATTGGCAAAAAAGGAGAGAAGAACACGAGCTTATCAGAAAGAACAAAAATAAAAAAGGGCCGAGCTCAACAAAGCCGGTGGATATAATTTTGTAAGTAACATACACCACTCATTAGGACACATTTGGTCCGATGAAAGAATGCCTTAAGAATGGTACCTAAGAATCGTTTGCTGATCGACAAAAAAGAAACCGAACCACCTAGGGACCGGGCGGAGAGGTTGAGGGCCAGCTCGGTTCATCCCAAACTTAAGGGCCACATTACTAAGTACCAAATCATTTAAAGCTTGATTTACAACTTCTTTTGTAATCAGTTTTTGGAAAAATACTGAAATTTAAGGACAAAAAAAAAGAGTTTAAAAACGTTAGACCTTCTGTTTTTTTTTTTTAAATAATATTGTCCCCATTTAATTAGCGAACAATATTCCAAAGTAGAGCACCTCGAAAAGCAAATTATCCTTAATCAACATGAATACGAGACCAGCATATGTTTCTCGTCGTTCCAATTCACGTGCACAGCAAATTCCCCCCAAGAATATTCTAATTTCACCAATACCACCATAATAAATTTTTTATAAGTTGGCGTTCTCATTGGTTTTTTTTTTGCAGGTTACCGTCGAGGAGGTAGAAGTCCTTGCCGCAGCAAATATCAAATCATATCACATTGGCTTATTCGCTGTACGTATGCCCAGAGCCGAGCAGTGGCCAGAGTATAATATCACGAGCTACAGAGCGTACTGACACGCACCAAAGTGTTGGTACGCTTAACAGTCTATCGGCCTGCACTGGACATTATAATAGTGCGGCGAGCGTCAGCACTGAAAGTGTGGTGGGAGGAGGCGGCGGCGGCAGTAGCGGTGGTGGAGGTGGCGGAACAAAACCATCAAGCACAACTACGGTCAGTAGTCGCTGTACTTTGCATAGTACTCCTGGAGTCGATTACCAGACGAACGGCACTGGCAAATCTACGTCACGAACGGCCAGTTCTGATCTACCCCGAGAAGAAGAAGAAGATACAGATACAACGTCAAAGTGTCCACCAAGTAATAGAATGATGGTCAGTAAATTGTGGAATAGCTGTTTTCCAGAATTCTCATCGGAGCATGTGCATCGGCACAATTTCTATTTGTGTCAGGTGAGTGTATTTTTGTTGTTGTTGTCTATCGACGAAGGAAGGGGTAGTAATGAAAAGTGATGGTTAGTTTTAGTGAAATTGCAGTGGGATCTACCCACAGGGTTGCATTTTTAATGGGACATATATCGTTCTATGTGATTTGGCCCGGAGTTTGGACGCGATTGTTGATTTTTGCAAGCATTTCATTGTTGTTTTCTGCAAGCATTTCTAAGAGTTCTACTGGTATTCTCAGAAATGCATATGAATTTGAATTAAAATTTCCGAGAAATATTCCATGTTCCAGGTGATTTTTGAGCTCACGCTTGCCAATCAAGAAACATATGTAACGATTCAATTGTTGATCAATCATCGGGTTTATCAAATCAATGAGTGTGATCTGGAATCATGACGATGCAATAAAGCATTGATATGATGACGAGGTGGTTATATGACTAGATGTGGGGGAGTTATACCTATAGAAAGGTGTGCACAAAAAGAATGTTAGAATCATGCTTTGTTTGTTTTTAAGATTGGAACCGTTTCCAATAGTATGGAATTCGAAGGATTTAAAAAATTTTAGGTGTGGAGTATTTCAACTCCCAAAAAATCAACTAAAGTGTGTTTCACAGGCAAACATCTTAACAAACATCAAGAATAAACAACTGAAATAAAATCGACATTCAGAACCAGAATTTAATGTAAAGTTGCATTCTTTGTGAAAAATATAACTTGGCACACACAAATAAATGGAGAAGAAGCTAGGTAAGATGGCCTGAATTCGCTGTTAGTTGTTAATATATATCTAAATTAAATAGTGAGACTTACTCATAATTATAAATTCGATGTTGGTTGTGCCGAAGACATGTTGTTGGAGTCCTGATGTCGTATGCTGATGTCTCGAACCACTTGCGCACAAACACAACAAAAAGAGGAAAATGCTTAGACTTAGGACTGTAGGCAATAACTGCAAAATATAATTAGTTAGTAAATTTTAATTTAGATTTAAACAGACAAGTAGCCGAATACAATCAACGAGTCCGATAAAAATTAATACGCTTTCAGTCACTCACAAATATTCCTGGTTCATGAATATACTTGTTGTTGTTTTTTTTTTTTTGAGAAATTAAAAAATTCAATTAATATTGCTGTTCTTCGGTTAACGGTGCTATTTTTTGCTCAAATATTTTGTTTACTTCATTATTTTTGACATTTCCGTGCCGTCTTGTTTTGCTCTATTATTTGTCAATACCAAATGGAATACAGGGTTGTTAAAGCGGATCTGAAACAAAAATTTAAAATTTAAGTAGCTATGAGTTTTTTTTTTTAATTTTATGAATTTAATTAAATTTAAGAACAAGCATAATATGTATACATATGTGATGCTCAATATTTAATTACTTTAAAACTAAGCAGGCTCTGGCAAAAAAATATGAAGGTTTTTTTTGAGGAATACTGTTTACAAAATCAAAACTAAATGAAACACTTAAAAGGGATTGTTTGTGGCCGTAGCTCTACATTAGTTTATGTCATTACTATTTTAATCCGCCTTCGGTCACATGAGCGTCGAGAATTGTTTTGTGAAATTCGATGCTTAATAGAGTAAAAAAAAATCTTAATCAATGAAAAACAAAAAGCCATTTTATGCGAAACATTAATCAAATATTTTGTGGATAATCTTGTTTATATTCATGAGCATTGTTTGACACCAACTTGCCAATGATTGAATTAATAAAAAAGCGACAAGTAAAAGAAAATTTTCAACAAGGGTTTTCAATAACAGCTATAACTGGACCCTTAGTCCCTATCCAGCTGTCCAGATGTTGTTGTAAACCTGAAAAGATTGGAGAAAGGGATTTCGTATAAATATAGGAAACAGTACTTTCCCAAAGTTATTACTGACTGAGGTTTGGGCTGTAGCACAGAACGAGCAGGGTATCCTCGTGTATTTCTTCATCATCGATTCATCTCAGCCTCTACAAATATCAGCCACAAACTAAAAATGCATCTTAGATGAGCATTTTTAGTTTGTGGCTTTTTAGTAAGTTAAGTCCATTTTGTTCCTCGCCCACTCTTCTCTACTTGGAAATATGCAGGATTGCGTTAAAATCTCCCAGAACGATTTTAACGTCGTACTTCGGTAGTCGCTCATAGGTTTTTTCAAGGAGCTTATAGAAGCAATCCTTAGCTTTATCATCATTTTCCTCCGTTGGGGCGTGAGCGCATATAAGGCTTACGTTGGCGAATTTGGGCTTGATAAGGATTGTTACTATGCGTTCGCTAATGTCTTGGCATAAGACTTCTTGCCTAAGGGTGGCACTTAAAACAAATCCGCATCCGAATAGTCGCTGTTTCTGTTTACTATAACACGGTCCGTAGTAGATGTCACAGTTTTTCACCCTCTTTTTGCCCGGCCTATCCCATCGTATTTCCTGAATGGCAGTAATGTCTGCATTGTAGCAGTTTAGGGCTTCTGCTAGTTGCTCGCTTGCATCTCTCCTGTTTAATGTTCTCACATTCCAGGTGCAGATACGAACGTCCTTTTTTCATTTAGCAGGGTTGTCAACAATAAAATCAGTCCTTTCTGAGGCTATTGATTGCATCGTAACCAGTAGTTTTTTCCATGGTTGAGTAGTTAACCCAAAGCACAACCCTAGGAGACGGGGCCATCAGTATCAGTTGGCCTTTCGGTTCATCCGACACCATCTCTGTTCAAGGGGCTGACTAACCCTTGAAATTCCTAGACAACCTGTTGTCCGAATATGTCGAAGCAGCTTGTCTAGATTCGCTTGGGACAGAAGGCCGGGTATTCATTACGTGTCATTCTGACCTGGCTTATCGTTTAGCAAGTCAAATCCGGTTGGATGAGACCAGTACCCGATGGTTAGCACTTGGAGGTTAAAAATAAGCACTTGATGTGTAGTCAGAGTTACAACTTGTCTATCTTAATTAGTTCCCAATGTTCAAAAGATTCATCAAAACGAACAAAATGTCCCTTTCGAATACGATGTATCTGTTCAAATTGGCTCAATTCTCAGAATGTCTTCAGCATTTATGTTCATCAAAACACGTGGTACAGTTGTGAAATGGCATTTACATATTTATGTTTTTCACAAAAAGGTAAAAGTAAGCGACTTTTTAATACCCCAGCTTGAAACGAATTCGGTAATGAAACGGAATAATTTTATTAAAGTTCCTTAAGTTCCTTAGCACAAAGTAAGCGCGCTCCTACGTTTGTCTTGTATGACAAATTACATCCCCCATAAACAACCTCCGTTCCTAAAAGCATCTAACAACTGCTTTGATGTCCACAAACAAATTGTATGCATATGCAATGTTTTTTCTTTAAGAAAAAAATACACATTCCTAGTCGCATTTGTACCCCTAACCTGTGTGCTCGCTAATTGACCTCAGTTAAGATCTGTTCATTCTGAAGTACCATTTTCTTTAGACCAAAGAAAAAACCCCATACCTATTTTTACCAAGTTTTCACAACAATATTTGTACGATGCATAACCTTGAAAAACCAACTTGTAACATTTGTCCAATTAACCTTGACAAACAAAGACAGGATATGATGAAAAGATTCATTCTTGTAAACGCACACCCTTGCTCGTTCTCGTATAGTGATGATAGTAACTCAGGCGGGCCAGGTCACCCACTTTTTAAGTTCAAAACTCGTCATCGTTGTACTAGGAATAAAATTGCCACTGAGACTTGGCAACGATGCGAGATGATTAAGGAGAGATTCCCTCGCAAGACTACGTGTGTGTGTCTAAAAAGCTGAAGAGTGTTCTTGACAGAAGAGCAAAAATAAAAGATCCTTAAATACACTGCAAGAATTTACAACAAACAACAAAATGTATAATAGGCACGTGCTAGAATAAAAACAAATTCTTCAAGAGGTCTTGGGTCAAGGTAGATGTTTCGTGCAACAAGAAAAAAGTGTGTTAAGTTTAGGTTTTCGAGAGGCTTGAGTTGGGGGAAGTACTTGAATCCTTGACGAGAAGCCAACGAAGTTATGCCGGTTGACGAGGCACCTATATAAGCTGGAAGGTGTTAAAAACTGTTCAGATAACAAGTTGACGTGTTAATTCAAAAAGAGACCATGAAATCGCCGAGAAGAGCGAGATATTTTACAAGTCGTATCTACTTGTGGTATATTTACATGGAAGGACTTTTGCGGTATGAGGATTTCAATGCTTTTGATATACAAATTTCACATATCTTCAAAGATAATAAATTCTTTAAGTAACCAGGTCAAGAATCACATCGAATGATGGAAAAAAAACCCACTTAAATATTTTAAGCGGTTTTCAATGCCGATTTATAAAATCTCATCTCGACTGAATTCCAAGAGATATTACTCATGTCAGGCCACAGAGAACCACATTTCACTTCTGCTGACATTGATACAATGTACTGTCCTCGTTTTCTTGTTTTCATTAATAGTATCCTCCTTTTCTTTTCATGTCACCCATCATCAACCGACACCGTCTGTGGAACAACAACAACAGTGGCAGCGAAACACCCAAGTTCGTATAGTTTATCTTTTCTACCGATGGATAACAGCGATCACCTGTCTGGCCGCGCTGGTATGCTCCTTGCTGGACATCGGCCGAACAGAGGAGCACTTTGAACATCATTATGCCAAATGGTGGATCTACTTAACCCACTGGGGCCTCCTGGCATGCACCACTCAGGCATGGTTGGGCGCGTGGATTGTCACACAGGGCATGATGGTAGAACGAGAAGATTTTGAAATTGTACGTCAGGCGAAGAAGAGTCGACTGCACCATCTGTATTGGGTAATGTATACGGTGGCGACAGTTTACTCCTTTATTATAACGATGTGTTATTGGTTGCTTGTTCATAATCCTGGTAAGTAGTGATGAAGGGGATAATAATTGTGTTAAGTTTTTTTTATATGAAATGAATTGTGTGCGCTCAGAGGGTTTCGAATGCGTTTTACACAGCGTTGCCTTTTTTAATGGAAAGAGAAAGAGTGCTCCGTTGAAGGTTCAATCAATGGAAAGTTCGCGATAATTCCTGCGCGATAGTTGCTTTAAGGAGCACAAATTAAACGCTGTTATGCAATCAGAGCTTTCTTTGTCTCTGCAGCTTTCTCATTTTGTATTGTTCTTTCATCTTAAATATTGGGAGTGGTAACTTATTCCTTTCCTGAATGAGAGTCGTTGTAGTGCCCTACCACTTTCGCAACATAACGCGTTGTGTGTCCAAATTCACGGCTTGTTAAAACTGATTCGTATAGAGGGTGCAATCGGTGGTTTATTGTTAATCTGGTTAGTTGACACTCCGTTCTCATCGGTTCAAACTTACCACTGGAAACCACCAGCACCAACCACACCAAACTGTCGTTTTTTTCGATATGAATCGGTAATGCTTGTAATGCATGTGGCTATTCATCACTCCAGCTGCGACAGTTTTGCTTATGTACGTATCCGTTGAGCCACAGCACGAATTTTAATAATAAATTTCAATTATTTGCAATCGTTGCTCGTTTGTAAGCCTTTCCATGATTAATTGGCAAGTAGGTATACTGAAAACTTTTCACTTTGAAAGATGACGTTTGGACGCCATTACTCTCTTCGTAGACTTCTCATAGAACACACTGTCAAAGTAGTTTAATAACATATAGGATTTAAGCCCGATAGGAACGTAGCTAACTTCGGGGTGGAGTGCTGCCATGGCGCATAAAAATATATATCTGCCACCATTTATATTCTAAGAAGCCAAGCAAGTAGAACTCTTTGATCTTCCTGAGCCCTGGATATGTTCTGTTCGTGTAGTTAAATTATTACCAGGGCTATCTTTTGGTTGGATCGTTGCCCACTTAGTGAATGAATGATGTAATGGCTTTTAAAAGCTAAATCCGCCACTATCTCTGTTCTATGAGCATAAACTACTTTTTATAAATCTTTGGACGTCTTCGGCTGCAAATACATTCAAAACCTTTTTTTAACACCAATTCCATTTTAAATACAAATATTTATGCAAATCCTAATTTTATCCTAGCGAGTAGACGACATCCAAATTAAAAATCTTTCTTCCCATTCACAGAAATCCATCGAGTGGATGCCCTCAACATCATGGTTCATGTATTCAACTCTGTGATAATGCTAATCGATTTGGCTATCGTTGGACATCCAATTAAACTGTCACATGCCTACTGGACAATGGGCATTGGTTTAGTTTACGCCATCTTTACAGGTATCTACTTCTTGGCAGGTGGCACAGATAGGTGAGTGGCAAGCCAAACCAAAAACACAAATCCCATCCCTCCCCCCTCGCATCTACATTTCCACTCAATTATTATTTTTTTGTCCTCGTTGGTTTTTTTTTTTTTTTAGAAAAAATCAAACAGCCATCTATCCCCTGTTGGATTGGACGAAGCCGGGCAAAGCGATTGTGGTGACCGTCTGTGCCATCCTATTCGTGTTTGTTATACATTTCGGTTGCTACTTGCTATACCGGTTACGAATATGGCTTTTTACCAAGCTATGCATACGTGAATCGAATAATCGCGATGGTGATATGGGTGAAGGCCTTAACGATGACACTGGCAGTCGAATTGTCCACGAATGCAGTCAGCAATTTATATCCGAAACCCAACAGCAACAGCAGTACCATCAACAGCAGCAGCAGCTGGCACATCATCAGCCAGTGCAACCCCAACAGCAGCAGGTGCATAGCCATACCCAGCAACATCCACCGTTGCAGCAGTATCAGTATTCAACGTATCACCAGGACAATAACAATAAAAATAAAATGTCCTCATTGAGCCGGACGGTGTCGGCTCTAGAGGCAGGACAGCGTGAGCAATTTCTGAATCCCAACAAGATACTCGAATATAAAATGTAAGGGGCGGCAATGAGTTGAGCTCTGAAGTTCCATATTTTATTTGTTCAGTTTTTTTTTTAAGTTTCGATATATTTTCAAAATGTTGCATGGATTTTTTTTATTAAACAGCGAACGCACGAGTTAAAGTGCGCTGCTATTACAACAACTACTACTATTACTATATATTTACTACCAAAACTAATACAAAACATTTTTGAATGAAAAAAAATGCCAGCAACAAATATACCAGAGAATTTTAATGTATCTTTAGCAACAAGATGTATTCGTAGCTAATAGTTTGTTTGACTAGTGTGTGAATCTGTTTTAGTAATGTGTTCTGTTTTACTTTTTCATTTTGTAGAAAGGATATTTTTTTAATGGGAACAATTAATAAATAAACAAAATATTTTTATTTTTAGTTTTTAGTAGAAAATAGAAAATGAAAAACGTTTAGAAAATAAATATTTCAGTTTTAGAAAACAGCTTTGTGGTGAGTTTGGAAAGGGAAACCGAATGGGCAAGGAGACATTTATATGTAGGGATTCTTTAATGACTATAAGAGCCAGTATAATTTTTAATGAAAACAATTGCTCAATATAGCCAGTTTTATGGTAAAAGTACTTTTCAATTTTGTTTAGTAAAATTGTGTAAAACTTTACTGTGGGCTGCCTTTCATGGCTTGTGGCAGGACTAGTCGGGGAGGGGTTTTGTTTACATTTTTGCATCTGTCTATTTATTTATAATAATGCGTGAGCATAACATAAAAACCAACAAAATGTTTTATTACCTTTAACTAATATCAAGGGTTTGTCATTCTTAACATTTAAGCAGAAACATCATTAGGAACGTAGTGAGCTTCTTGACCTTGCATTGGTTTTACTAGGTCTTACAAAGGATTTGTTTAGAGGTGTAATATGTCAAACCAGCTTTCAGACTGTTTGATTAATTCAATACCATGAAAAGACTTACAACCAAACAATGTTTAGATGTCGTGAATATTTTAATTCGAAAATTTGCGTTGCTTATGAAAAACTTATCGCCCATTACTTCACGTCAGGTTTACCGTTTTTTTTTTTTTAAATGCTAAACCAAGTGCTCTGTGGTACTAGAAACTATGCGGTTTGCAATCATCTACAGAGATGCAGTTCCTAGTAGTTTCAAAATTATTCTTAAGACTATTTTTTTTTAGAATTACCGCTTGCTATTAGCTTAAGAATAGTATTCCCTATTTGACAATGTCTTTTGAGACCTTGCGTATGGTATGTGTAGAATGTGTTTAGAAGGATTAATTCGATTTTGCAACAACAATTAATGCTTCATGTCATGTATCTTGGGAGTAAGTTAGTATAGGTTACGTTAGGTTGGAGTGTCTACCAGCGAGTTCGCCAGCACACTTAAGACATTTATTGGTCAATTGTGATACCACGTGGATATTGTCCATTCTCCTTGTTATCCGTGAGAAAATCATTCTGAGCGTTTAGTAAAACGTTTTTGGAATATACATGTGTACAAAGCTGGTTGTTTTCATAATCATGGTCATTTGTGTTTCAGTGATTTCTCTCTTCATTTACAATTATAGCACTGCATGGATTCGGCTACGACTTGCATCGCTCTTGATAGAATGCGGTTTCTTTAAGTCTAACTGATAGTATCGTCATGGTCTACATGAACGTTATTCGCTGTCAGCTATTTATCAAGGATAATTTTATGACATTCAGCACCAGCTAATGTTGTTTAAACCAGTCTATTATCGGTTAGAATAGGAAGGCTTTGGCCATTTGAGAACACGACTATGGGTGATAATGCATTTATTCAACTAAGGTTAGAGGTTAGCTGACTGAAATTTATCAGAAAAGGTCTAGCTCAAAAATAAAAAAGTCGGTAGTCCCAAGTCTCTTAAATCAAAAACCAAATGTAAGTTCATAACATTCGGAAAAAGTTTGAGAACTCAGTTGATGTTCTTCAAAGCCAAGGTGCATGCAAAATATGTAATTTTATTGCCCTTTTGCAGGAGACATGTCGAGGCTACACTACATGCGTATCAGTAGGCAAGCATGTGGGATTGATGACAATCTATTATGATGACTTTTTTTTTAATTTGTACCTTTGGCACCAAATGAATATTATAAACGTTTAATCGTTTTCAAGGCAAGGCCGACAGATGGATTGATATGTAACCCTTGATAAGTATGATTTATCTGCTTTTTGGATAAAGTGGGATCCAGTTTTTTCTGAATTTTTTTTGGCATCAACACTCGATTTTTTTTTATATCGAACTTGTTGCTAAAACTGATAAACCTTTCGGAAAATTGCTGAAAGACAATCCTAGACAAATGTTTTGGGATTATCGATGCTGGCTTCATAATACTTTCGGTAGCTTAATATTTTACGACAAAGAATTGAATGGCTTCAAATACACATTTATGAAGAACAAGTTAGAGTACTTTAAATCGTTTAGGATGCAGTGCATTGCATAACCAAATTTTATATCCATTAATATTGCTAGATCAATAATCGGCCCTAGCAAGGTATCCGTCGGAGCCGAAAATTCTCCGATTTTGTACGATTCGGTGGATTTTAGCATCGAGGTATTCTTCCGAAAAGCTGTTTGGAATATTTATCGACGTTTTGTAACGCACCTCGGCGAATTGCGTTGAAGTGCGTTCGGTGCATTTTCGTGCAATGTTCGACAGCTAAGAGGAATTCTTTTTCCGATTTCCTCCGTCATTAATTTCTTAGCGGCATTTATTAACGAGTCGTAGGGAAGTGATATTTCTCCGATGACATATACTTCGAGTTTAATTTGAACCTACGACGAAGTATGCGTTGCGGAAAATTTTCCGCTCTTACGGATACCTCGCTAGGGCAGAATAGCTCCATTTGAAGTAAATCCATGATTACAGTTTAAAAAATAAAGCATTTTTGCAAATAAATCAATTTTTTTTAAAAACGTCTATTATGAACGCGTTAAATTTTTAGCTACCTATGTCAGTGTACGACATTGAAAGCATCTAATGATTAAATATAATACTGACAAAGTCAATATTTATTCGTGGCATTTTTAGAACCCTGTACTCCTTTCACTTCCTAACTAATCGAAACAAATGCTGTACATGCAAACATTTGGGGTTTAGGGACCTCATGACTGAATTTCCAATACGCCGGTAGTCATCAATTGTCGGTATTAAAGTGCTAGATTTATGGAAAACCCTTTTCTCCCGTCCCTTAACATATGATTTTGCTACATCATTTTTGAAGGCAGATATGATAATAAGCATGAGAAGAGTACATGTCTAACATGGTTATAACAGTTTTTTGTTTAATTTTATATCGTTGGTAATCCAAGTGTTCAACTAGAAAACATCTTCCCGCATTTGAATGATTTTCAATTAGATTTTTTGATTACCATTCATTTGAGAGAGCTATAATCCGTCTTCCCCAAAAGAACTCAATTTATATATAATGCTTTTGCAGACATTTTTGTTAAACGTAAAACTTTAAATAAAAATTCTAGATTTTGTTTATTTGCGTGTATTAAGTTAAATATGTAAAAAAAAAATTAAAAAAAATATAACCTACTTTAGAATTTTAGTCATAACTTAGAAAACAGTATTTAAATTTAAGTAAGCCTGCGCAGACATTAGACAAGGACAAATATAAACGTCAACTAAATAGAAAAAAAAAATTTTAACTATATTTTCAAAATTAAAACTAACTTACTACCAAAAACACCTTTTTTAGTTATTTTTTAAGGCACTATTAACAAAAAAAATTACTATAACGAATATTTAAATTTTATCATTTCTCATTCTCACATAAGAAGAAATACCGAAAAGCAAAAATTAATTAAAATAGAACTAAAAAACAACTTATAAGAATTCTATTATACCACAAGACAATTTGTTTGCACGAAAAATGTTTAAAACATAAAACAAAAAAGTTATATTCAAAGAAAGTTCATTAAACAAAAATAATAATTAAAAATAGGTTAATACTCATAAAAAATAGAAATCAATAAGAAAAAATAAATACCAAAAATTATTATAGAAAATATTTAATTGAGAATAAAGAAAAAATTAAAGTTTTGTTATTAAAAAAATAAATCATAGACTGACAAAAAAAATTACAAAAAGATGAATTAATATGAATAAAATTATTATGTCGACTAGATTGTTTCTTAAAAAAAAGAAAATAATAAATTTTAATTGTAAGATATTCCTTTTTGTAAAATGCTCAACAAAAGTATTATAGTTCATAAAAACAAATTAAAACCCAGCAAGAAATAAAAACATTATTAAAACATTAGCGTTAATTTCAAAAAAAAAAAGCATAAAAGAAAGGATTGTTGGTAGTTTGTTTGGAAGTTTGAATTAAACGTAATCTGTTTTGTAAAAATATATATATATTACACTCACTTTATGTCAATTGTTAAATTTCAACCAGAAATAGAAAACAAAACTAAAACATATATAAATATATATTTATATTTTACTCACCACATTCCAGTTTGTAGGTTGTTAGACACATATCAGCATATAATATAACAGAGTAGAACCGATTCCTCACCAGTGTTACTTTTCGTTTCGATTTTCTTTAAAAAATTGAAAATAAAAAATATTTATTGTAAATATAAATTTAAATAGTTGAATTAACACACACATCAAAACAATACAACACAACACAAATAAACAAGGAAATGAAAAGCAAAATAATGTTCTAAAAGTACAGTACCTCTACATAGGAAAATAGAAAAAAAATTATATACGAAAAAAAAAACGAACAAATTAAAAAAAAATAACGGTTTGAGAAATATATAACTAACACAGGTGAGCTTTTTAAGTATAAAGTGCAAGGAAAGGCTTTTTATTTTGTAAGAGAAAATATATATTTATTGTAATAATACCTCGTAAACCAGACGTATTCATTGTTCCTAATTATGTATTAATTTTAAGTTTCATTCAATACAGTAGCTTATAATATGCCTAACAATAAGTAAATCAGAGGGGAGATAAAATTGTTTGTTTTTTTAGTTTGAACTCATTTGTGAGCCATCAAGCAACAAGAATTTTTTTTTTGGTTTATACACCTAACCTCTATGATGAGGGCTATTTTTTTTTTGACAAATAAAGAGCATTGTAATGAATGGTTGTTGTGTCTAGCTGGCGTTTACAAAATACAAAGTTGATATGGACCTCAACTTCGTTTTTAGGTTGATCAAAATCGAGCAAAGATTTTTAAGAAATAGCATGTACTGGCTTTGATATTAGGCGTGTTTTTATATTTCTAAATCAATACAAGCTTAGATAAAAATGAGAAAAAAAAGCTAATCGGTGATCTGGCACCACTGAAACTGAAACACGTTATCGCCAACAGAAGGCATTTTGGGGTTGGAATTTTTGCTGTTTCATATACTTTTTTTTTTACATTAAATAAAACTTGTTTTCCATTTTATCCACTTTTATACTTGTTGTAATGTTATGGTTTAACATTCAAAGCAAATATAAAAATATAATATACATCAAATTATTTCTTAAATCATTGATTTTCCACCTATTTTCCTGCGCATGATTACCGGTTGTGGTATCAGTTGCTATTTTGTGCAAAATTTTGCATTTTCGACAACCGGTTTCCGGCTCCGGTGTATTAACAATTAAAAAAAATAGGTTTGGTAGCACATTTTCTATCCAGGCTAAGGGTGTAAGACTGGATAACTATCCAGGTTTCGCGAAATCTATATAGGCTAAGGTGTTGTTGTATTTTACACGTGAGTTGTTTGCTAAGCTAAATAAGAAAAAAAAGCACGCCTATTGAAACACAAAAAAAAAAAAACAGAAGTACCAGGCGTATAACTTGATAAAATCGAATTGAGTTCTCGTCACGAACTAAAAAATGACATTTGCAACAAAATGCTGGCCCCTATTGTGGCCCTTGGAAAAGTGTTAGTACAATAATTCAATCGTAATAAATACATGTGATCAAAAATATTTCCGGTCTGATCACAGCATTGAAGATCTGTACTTTCGGATTATATCAATAGAGTGTGAGAAATGAAGAGTGTATTGTGCTTCCTTATCTATTCTTTCATTAGTTCGAACTACAACAACGATAGCCAAATCGATGGTTTTCAACCACGATCGACAATCGGTAAGTGCCGAATGACGGTCACTAATCGACACTCGCAAAATAGATCTTTATTACTTATCGTCAACGGTAATTTTTTTAACAAATGTGTATGAATAATATATATATAAATTTCTAAACCAAAAGATTGTAAAGGTATAAACTAAAAATATACGGAAAAAAAACTTTTTGTTAACTCGATATTGTATTTGGTGTTCGTTGTGTAACTTCTCTCTTTTTTGATCGAATTTTATAGCAAATATATATCGGGTGTTTTTTTATTTCAAATTGAAATAAAATAAAAGCAAATTGTTTTAATGTCCACCAATTTGGCCCTATTTGAAGGACAATTTTATGCAATTAATGTTTAAATATTCGGGTATGTGGCCGCCGCGGCTGGTTCGAATAAAGCCAAGTCTGGAGGTCCAATTTTCAACCACTTTTTCGAGCATTTGGGGCCGCATATCGGCAATAACGCCACGAATGTTGGCTTCCAAGTCCCAATAGTCGGTTATCATGGCTCTATACCGGTCTCCATTAACGGTAACTGACTCTCCAGCTTAATTTCGGTAGAAGAATGGCCCAATGACTCTTCACTCCAAATGCGGCAATTTTACTTGTTGACTGAACAAAATTCTGCGATGAAAATCAGCATCGACATCGATCTCATTTTCGGCCCATACACCAATATCACGACGCATTGCATGGTCTCGCGGCTTTAACTCTTGCACAAGCTGGATCTTGTAAGGTCGTAAGTCAAGAACTATGCGAAAAATCTTCCATAAAGTTTATGGAAAAAGCTACAATTGTTGTGCACGGTGGCGAATCGATTCATTGGGGTCCTCTTCAACTCTTTGCTTTACAGCGGCGATTCTTCGATGTGCACTGTTCGACGTCTCTGCGGATGCGTATTATTACATAGAGTAAACGTAGTGCGAAAACGATCCATGGTTAACCGAATTAATTGCTCTGATGGACGATTATGTCGACCACAGAATGGACGCAGCCTGCGGTAAACTTCGCGAACTGAACCATTATTTTCGAAATATATTTGCAAGATTTGCAAGCGTTGATCATTTATCAACCTGTTCATGATGAAATGGCAAACCAAACTGAACATAAATGACATTAGAGTTGCCCGACCAACCTCTTTAAAAGCGCCCGGGAAAAGTTTATTCCATTTAGTCTCCCACGTTTCGATGGTTATTTTCCGCCCTCATCAAGGATTTTTGATTTAATCTTGAAAATTTTTAGTTTTGTTACTTTAATCGATTCAAAACAGAAAACAAAAAACAAATGGAGGCAATAACATTCATTAAAAAAAACCCAGATAGAAGTTCATGGAAAAACGACCGATGAGTAGATAAAGTTGGACCGTTCCAAGACCATTTGTTGGGCGAGTTCAAAAATCAAAATTGTTTGGGAGTCCGGCAAGACATTAGCCCATTCGGCAAATGAATAAGTTTAACTCGGGGTTATCTGCGCACAGGTAATCGGAGCCTTGGGAATTATAAAACGTTCTTATATTTTGATTTGATTGATCGTCTCTGTCGAGGTATCAGTTTGCAAGAAAATGTTCTTCTATTTGTTTCAAATCAAATGCTTTAAGTCAACAATTGCTGACAGGCACCCGCTGAATTTCTGTTGAACTTGTCCTCTAAAAAGTTGTTGTGGAATACGATCGAAGGTTCATTTATTTCGAATCGCAAAGGATATCTCGAATGCAAGCTGAGTTCCGATTTAAACTGACTTTCGTTTTAAAAAAATCTTCAAAAGGATATCTTGATAGGTCTTAATAAAATGTTTGTTAGCTTTGTGAACAAATTCCTTACAAATTTGGCAAAGAAATAATTATAACGAATACTATACTGCAACTCCTTGAAAATTGATTATGGACACCACTCATGTAGGAAGTCTTTACTGCACCATAAACAATATAAAGATAGCTATGTTTGATCCAAATATATTCAAGTCTTTGCTTTAAGAAGTTTTGTTCATTGTGAATGTTTTATTTGTAGGAAACATGTGAGGAGCAAGAATGAGTTTGGATTGATTGAGGAAAAGTGGCAGATGGATTGTCACAAGTTGTATTTCTTTGTTTGTACCAAGAAAGAATTGATTACTAGATAAAAAACGCGTTTCTGGTTTGATTGCCATTTAATAGAACACCCTCAATTAATCTAGTAAAATAAAAAACTTCAATCAAATTTAACATTAGATTATACCATGATTAACTGCATGTCGTTTATGGGTTTCAATCGTCTATTAAAACGTCCCAACAAGTGCTTTTGGTATACCACCACCTACTTGTGTACAAGAGCAAGTATTTTTTTTCCGTGGGCAGGTGTAAATCTTCATAGACGCGATGAGCAAGTGAAAGTAGTGAGATTTTTACTCACTAAAACCACTGCCCTTCCTGCAATTGTATTGCAACTAAGTATGAATGTTTGGCAGGTAATAAGAGTATCTGCCGGCATGTACATGGCAAGTAAAATTAAGAACACGGCTAATTAGAATGGGGTCAGATGCTTTTTGATCTGTCTTCTCATTAACTATAGTCAGTTTTTCTTGTTACTAAATAAGCTTCAAAAATTATCGATAATGGGTGAAACGAAAGTCAAATTTTGAATAATCTTTAAGGTATCTTCACAACATGCAAGAAAAATGTTAGCTTAAAGCAAACCTTTACGGTGTGACGGCACCTTTAGAGTTTCAAAAGCCTATCTTAATATTTAATGAAAATTTCCGTTTTAATTGTTGCAGAGAATTTCGATGGTTGCTCATCCGTTTGAGGAGAAGTTGAATATATGTTTCCTTTTCAAAACAAAATTGGAAAGATCGCATCTAATTCCATTGTGTGGTGAAAAAGATCAAACCGTTGTAGCGAGTTCTATATCACTTGATCTACAGTTATTCATCTAAGGGTAATGTCTACAGCCAATCAACTGCAAAATAAACTTTTTTTCCGAACCCAAAACTGGCGAAAAGAAGTAAAGCGATCTGACATTTAAAAAGAATAAGAATTCGTGGAGTGTGAGTGAGATATGACCAGAACTATAATTGCCGTTCGGTAGTCTTGAACGACACTTCAATGAGGCTATTTTTATTTTATTTTATATAAATACGGAACGCTTCAAATGTATTTTTTTTAAATAGAGTGTAACAATATGGAATGCGGTAAGTAATAAAGGTGCCTTCTGTAAGCAAAGTACATGAATGCAATAAGAGTTTGGAAACTTGAAAAAACAAAACATATTATACAAAAACAAAAAAAATAAAAAAAAAATATTTCATATACATAATATTAATGGGCAAGTAACGAAACCTTACTGAGATATTGATTGTGGAACAAAGAATGGCTTTAATATGAAAATGGGATTGTAATAAGCAGAAGGGTATAATTAAAATTAAAAACAAAAAATATATATACATATATTTAATTGAATTAGCAAACAAAAAAATTCAAGAAATAAACTCCTAATATTCTTGCAAAAAAAAAACTCATATAGCTAAACTAGTTTCGAATAAAAATTTGATTACATAAATTAATTAAATAAAAAATAATAATTTCGTTAAAGAAAAACTTGAAAAAAATGTATGCATTTAGAATGTGAAATGTTATGAAAATTAAGACCATAGAATACTATTTTTGTAAAAGATCCAATATATACAAAAAAAAATTAAAAAAAAACCAAAAACAAACATTGTAATTAAAAGCTAAAAAATAGTATTTATATAATATTAAATTATAAACCAAAAAAAAACATTAATAAATCGTATATAGAATTTCAACAGAAAAACAAAAACATAATAAATAAGGAATTATATTAAAAGGACAATTAAAAAGTATATTTATTTCATAGAACATATAACCATGTATAGATGAAATTGTAAAATTATAAAACTAAAGAAAACAAAATAAACTCAATTATAATTGCAAAAAAAAAACAGAATACATCAAATTATTACGCTCAAAAAAAAAATCTTAAAAAAAAATTATATTTAGTACTAACTACATATAAATGATTTAAGAAAAAAAAAAATACATGGAAAAAAGAAACCAAAGTAATTTTTTGAATTAATATAAAAGAAAAATAAAAAAAAACACGAGAATTGTATTTAAGATGAAAAATGTCGGATGAGTTGTTTTATTTCCAAAATGCCAACTGAAAGGAATATTTTCATTTTTTGTTCGATGTCTTGTATAGATTCTAGAACAATGTTTTAAACCGCGTATGTTATGGGGGATAACTGCCGCAGTTGAAGGAGGTTTTAATCTAGAACTTGATAAGATGACAATCCGACATTATGTAGTTATATTTCTTATGATTTAATATCTCATATTAAGCGCAAATTTTTAATATTTCGCCATTTAATAAAACTGTGTTTCGCAGTTAGTAAAAATGAAGCGTTATACAAAAGAACAACGCATTTTTATTGTTGAGCGGGTGGCCATGGCTCAGAGGAATGACTGCTAAGCCAAACGCTGCAAGTTCTTTCCTTCTATGTGTTTATCTGTCTCTCTCTCTGATGTATTAATGTCTTGATCTGTCCTAGCCGATGGCCTCAGTCGCCAGTGCTGTTACGTGTTTGTAGTTCGTTACATTTATGTGCGAAGTACTGTCATGTCAATGTCAATATCAAAAATTATTGACCATTTTTCTTCGAAAAGATGGCTGGTTAACAAAAATAATGGTGCTCGTTATCGTGACATGATAACTTAGTTTTATGTGACTTAATTACAAGATATGGATGTGACCAACATGTGGCACATGACATACAGCAAGGAAGACAATTCAATTGCTGAATGAGTCATTTACACGTTGCGTTAATTATGATACACCCATTACTATCAGTCAAGCTGCCATCAGTTTTAGGGAAAATGTCTGATAATACGGATTCTAGGAGAGTGAAATATTGATATGCCTTGAATGCCAAGCGCCTCAATGTTCCGTTTTGTGTAATTGATATTCAGGTGAATTTTGTTCAGAAAAGTTCAGCTTAGCCTAAAGAATACGAATCTGAACAATGTCGACGCCTATTCCAAACTATTTTAATCGCAATACAACGCTGTCTAAGGGACACTCAGTTGTTTCATCGACTACTGTAGTACTTTCCGTGAGCACTAAGTCCACACTTTACTTAAACAGATAAAAGTGATAAAATTTAAATGGGGTCAAGTACTACCTCAAAGGTTTAACCATCAATGAAGTCAGAATTTATGAAATTTAGAAAAAAAATTGGTACGTAAGTATTCTTTATTTTTAAGGCGGAACGGAATCGACTATTTTCGAATATGTAAATCCGAAAGAAGTCATTTCTTACCTGGAAACATTCGAATAGAAGTGACATTTGAAATATAAAATAAAACCCAACACTGTGTTTCGTTCCAAAAGTGGCATATTTGGAAAATGAAGCAGAAAAAAATTTACTACATTCGAAAGTGGAAACCCGAAAATGGTCTTATAACACATCCAGCCCTGGCGAAGTATCCGTCGGAGGGGAAAATTCTCCGATTTTGTACGATGCGCAGGATTTTAGCTTCGAGTTATACCTCCGAAAAGATGTTCGGAATATTTCTCCGAAATTTTGTAACGTGCAATTTTTGACAGCTAAGTGAAATTCTTTTTCCGATTTCCTCCAACACAAATTCTTCGCAAAATTTATTTACGAATTGTAGTGAAGTGGTTTTTTTTTCCGATGACACATACCTCGAATGGAATTTATACCTCAAAGAAGTATGCGTTGAGTAAAATTGTTCGCTACGACGGATATCTCGATAATAATATTTGCTTACATTTCTAAAGTATTTGAGAGTGGCAATTACAAAACGCAACGAAAAGCACTTTGGAATAAATATGACTTTCGATGTTCTCATCAAAGGTTGCATTCATTAGTTTAGATACGTTATCAGTAATAGGTTAGGTGAAGTGACTGAAAACATTGCATTCAAAGATTCTTCGTTCTAGCAATTTCTGTCCAATCCAAAATCCAAAATCAGTCCACCAGAAGCTTTTGCGGGCTATAATGTGAACTACGGTTACTGACTAACGGCCGAACTTTTAACTGCACGTTAGAGCTGTAAAAGTAACAACAAAATGAATATCCCTATGGATTCGGTACTTTTACTGACTACCCGTTACAAAGAATTAGTTACTTTGGTATGTTCGACACATATCATATCATTTAACTTTTTAAGTACTTATTAACTCACTACTCAGAGACTAAGGTACGTCAGTACACCACGGAGACACTCAAACGTCATCGACGGTTGAGTCACTCATCAGAATAATCTATCGCAGGTACAACGTACACATTGACACACATAAAACCAGGGTTGAATTAAAGCAAATCTTCGTCGTAACTTCTACAAACCAAACCGCACACGTGTGGTTGGGTTTGTAGAATTTGATTCGAGTAACGAAATATGTGAAAGTAACGAAACTAAATGGACAGTAACGATTTGGTACTTCGAGTCGAATCGAATAACCGTTACTCAGTAACGAATACATACGGTTTGCTACAGCTCTACTCCACATTCCTATAAATGTGGGAATTTGCAGTTTATTCGAAATGGCATTCCTAAGGTGAATGAGGCACTCCAATATTTTTTTGTAAAAAAAAATCGTGTTCTAAACAGTTTAGAATAAAAAGTCTTACTTTAACAAAGGACTAAGCCTATTAATAAACATAGAAAAGCAAGCCGATGGCTAAAATAACGGCTTAACTTTTATTAAAGGCGTAAATGACAGAAGTTAGTCAGGGATGGATTAGCTTATCTGTTTTTATTAACATGGAGGTATACGAATATATAAAAAATTTTAAAGGTATAGAACTTTAACCCTTTTTTAATTGGACGCCATTTTGTCAGCATTCAAATGATTTATTTTTAGTTTGGTAAGGTATTTCAACATGAATAGACTGACGTCTGAACAACGCTTCCAAATTGTGCAGATTTATTTTGAAAATCATGGTACTATTCGAAATACGTAACGCGCACTACGTCCATTTTACAGACAAAATAATCGTCCATCAGAGTAATTAATTCGATTTCGCACCACGTTTACTCTAAATCATAATACGCATCCACAGAGACATCGCATACAGTGCGTACAGAAAAAGTCATTGCTGCTGTAGAGCGTAGCGTAAAGGGAGATACGAAACAGTCTATCCAAAACGTTACAGTCAATGGTAACCGCTATAGAGCCATGATTACTGACTTTTCGAACAACCTTAATGTGCAGGATCTGTGTTTTCAACAAGACGGCGCAACATGTCACACAGCTTGATTTATTGAAGAAATCGTTCGGTGATCGCGGAATTTCGCATATTGGTCCTGTGAAATTGACTTTTTTTTTTGTATGTATATGTGTCCACCGATAAGTCCCAAATATTTAACCACTTGGAGGACAACATTCGCCTCCACAAATAAGGAAATAGTCATCGAAATTGAACCTCCAGATTGGATTACGTCCGAGCCAGCCGTGCGGTCATATGTCAGAAATCATATTTAAATTATAATGCCAAGAGATTATCTTTCAAATAAAGTAAATTTCATGTCAGTTTAAAAAAAATCATTTATGTTTTATACCATTTCAAAGTTCTATACCTCTATAAAACATAAACCTTATACAACATAATTTTAGAAGGAGTATTGTTCAAAACAACAATTTTTTAGGAAGAGGGACATACAAGACCATTCTAAGAATCGATATATGAAGTCTCGGTTCTTGACTCTTTTTTTTTTAAATTCAAACCATTCCATTTAGGTCGTTAGTAAAATTTATTAAACGTCTTAACGAAGCCTTAAATCTAAAATGTTCAATATTAAGTACAATCACCACTCTCGGTCACTTTGGTATGACAAATGGACTGTGTGTATTGCAGCACGACTTGTGCATAAATCTTCTGAACTTGTACATCCAAAATATTAAAAAAGTCAAGATAATGCAAAGAACAAGCGCCCCAACTGTTGTAATAGCCGCCCATCCTGGATCGTCCAACCAATCGAGTATGGGATAAATGTAAGTATTGCCAGTTCTACGAAAAAAAAATTTGGGTTAATCTTAATTTAAGGTGAATCTACAAAAATACTTACAAATCAGTACCACCGGAGTACGCATAAATCAGCGAAAACAAAATATACAATAGCCCGATTGCAAATGGATACACAAAGTGAAGTAGGCGCGTCGGGAAGGCCACCACCATATGATCGATTAGCATGACCACGGAGTTCATAGCATGCTGCATGATGTTGTAAGGATTACCACCCATGGATGTGTCTTCTAAGGATTTGTGATTATTTGATAAGTCCGTTGTGTCGTTGATGCCATGAGTTTGGGTTTGGTTTTTGTAAAAAAAATGTCTAGTTGACGTTGGGTCAGTCATGTTTTGTTCAACGAAACTGAGGGGTTGTGCACTGGTTGTTTGTCGTGGTCAGTGGATTGGTGGAAGAGGAGGTTTTCAAAAATTTGTTTTCAGGAACCTGAATGTGGTACATACAATGCATTGCATGTCTGGGTTTATGGTGTTCAATTAACTCTATACCGAAAAAAAACGTCTAGAGACACTTTTAAACCTTCAAACCATTGAGATCTTTACAATGAACGTGGCGGGCAAAGACACTCTTATACTACCAGACAACCAAATATAGAAGGCTATTGTTTTTCAAACTTGAAATATTTGATATTAAAATACTGAAACTTTATGATTACGAAAAACCTAGGTATGGCTTTGACAAGAACTGTATAACCACGTTACCTGATGGACAGACATGAGGCTTTCCAAGGACCATCATTTAATGTATACCCATTTTCATAAATATTTCGAAGACAGAAGTAAGCAAAAACTCGAGATAACAGCTGTTAGTCCCATAAAATTTCTGACAATGTTTATTTATTGGTGTTCCAGTCGGCTAGTAATTAATTTTTTTTTATAAACTAACATTATGTTCAGTGATTCCTTACTAAATTAAATAAAAATTCAGATTACACAATTTTGTGGTCTATTTCTACTGACTGTATTTTGTTTATAGGAAGTAAACAAAGAGTATTTTTAGTTTCAAGGTCTGAAACGCTATTATTAAAGGGCGATGTGCCAGACATATTAACATAACTTAAAAAACAATTCTGCGTCACAAAATACTAGACTATGTTACGTTCACTTTCCATTTTTGGCATATTCATCATTAGCACTGATCCGATGTAATGTCATAAAATGTTTTTTTTTTTTTTGAAAATGGATTTTTTGGTTACGAACAGCGTTCCAATTAATCGATTTAGGCAATGGGTAAGTCCAAAACAAAACAGGCTTGAGGGATCATGAAGCTCGGTCACTGCAAGAGACAGTGTTGACTGCAGTTACCCAACTTTTTCCTAATTTCGTTCTTTCAAAAATGTATTTTCGCATACACAAATACAACGAGAGGCTCGGCTGACTGAGGCCCTGTATCGACCAATCAAGTTTAATATTTATAACAACCAAATGAGACTTAACGGAATGCATCTTAGTTACGGATTTTCATCATAAGATCTTGATTTTGATTAACTCCCAAAGTGGCCATCCCTTGTAACCATACGTTATCTCCCAGTCATTCGACCCTGTTATAGACCAACCAAACCTGACATCAATTTTAGACAGAAGTCATCCATTGAAGATAGAAGTTGACAAAATTCATGAAGAATTAGCCAGCATGTAAGAAATCAGTGGTCATTAAATAACATGGTGCTGGGAATATGAAAGAACTGAATCTGGAGACTCTCAAACAGAAATGGCCATAAAAAACCCTCGTATTCAGCGAAATACTTCGCCCAAGTTATCGAACATTATCATGAAACATTTCATCAAAGGCAACCAAGGCTGCACGATGAGGAAAAGGGACAAACAAAACATTCACATTCTTTTGCGAATCAGAAGCCAAATGAATAGTGTAAGTTTGGCTAACCCCAAGTAGATTACTTGAGAACTCAACTTGTTTTCTGGAATAACTATACGATTTATCTGAGGCCACCTGTGCGATAATATGAGACAATATAAATCGATATCTGTGCCACGTAGGTTTATGTTATATGGCTTTCCTTCTATGTTTCTCTCTGTCTCTCTCCGTTGTGTTAATGGCTTGTCTGTCCCAGCCGATGGCCTCAGTCGCCAGTGCTGTTATGTGTCTGTATTTCGTTGCATTCATGTGCGAAATACTGTGATGTCAATGTCAATATCTTTGAATCCTGGTGTAACCACAGTTGCCCTACATCTGGGGCAAGTATGACTTTGTATTAAACAAAGAATCATTCCTTCTTTACCTGGTTGAACAATGTTGAAGGATGGTTAGTCAAAGGTGGGCGATTTCACGAAATCATAACAACCTTTTGTACATCAATTAGGATGGTATGAACTGGAGCGATGTTAACATGGTGACAACAGTATGAAATGTCCTATAACAAAATGATTTATACAATTTTTGAGCAATTTAGATCACAAAAACAGGCACAATTTTGGCGTAGTATTGTTTTGATCTGACCACGTTACACTTATTTTTCTTTGGCGATTTTTTAATCGGGTAATGATAGTTCTTACATAGTTCAGAGCTGAAGAACAAATAAATGGCGTTATTGGTGAAACAGATCCAGAATTATTTTATATTTGTATGCTCACATTTACCAAAATAAATTCTGAGGATATGTAGAGCCCGCCTCAATTGACACTTACTAGTGGAAAGCGACCTTAACCAATTTGAAGTGTGCAATTGGAGGCAGTTAGGGACCGGGCTCATTGAAGCGGCATGTTGCTTGAACTCCAGGTTCACGCCAGATTGTAGTGCCACATAAGTAAGTACGTAAGGTATTTTGAACCATCGACTAGGTTTCGACTTATTTCAATTGTGTCAATCCGGTAACAGGGATAATTTTTTTAAGTGCAAATGATTCACTTCGGGAAGAATATCGGTTAAAATGTTTGCCCTTGCTCGTTATCATTTAAGCAATCCTAAAACAACACAGAAACACTCATGTAATGGTCGTAAACCTTATCAAGTTTTAAATGGCGGCGAATCGCCTACAAAGATACTCGTCATTAGTTAATTACTTTAGGGAAATCCACTAATTTTTTCAAAGGAAATAATATTGCAAGGACTGTAGTTTTTTTATTTTAGTGATCTGTCTGCATCAATGGTAACATGTCAATTGTCAGTCTGTAAGTTCGTTTCACACTCACCCGGAAACAGAAAGGACCAAAACATCAAAGTTATCACTACCGCCAGTATGACCGTTGAAAAATGAAGCGCCCAGTACACCTTTATACACGTACTTTCGTCAACCGGATGGACTGTAATCAGAATACCACTCTCAATTAAATACAATTAAGATATAATACCAACCTCTTCTTCCAGAATTAGAGTAATACATCGTTGCCAATACCGCTCCATAGGTCGTTGTTATCATGCACAGGCACATTCCCCAATCGGTGAGGTAAATAAAAAACCTCCCTCCGCCCCAGTACACCACGGCGCTACTCACAGTAGCTGCAATGAAAAAACCAGCCGCACACCATCGATATAATAGCCACCAGAAAGATTGCGCACCATTTTGCCACTAAAATCACACACACAATTCATTTACAAACGTCCTCTCACAAGGGACACCCTTTTACACTCACTTGGGACTTGTAAAAGTCATCGACGGGATAGTGCGATAAAAAAAAGTTCTCGCATCGAAACTCGTTCGCGATTGTTTTGCCAAATTTTGAACAACAGCCCGGTTCCTTCATGTTTACGAAAACTACTGCGGCGTTGGTAGTGGTTTTAACGCCACTGTCTACAAACTATCTGGACTAAAAGCGGAATTCGGTCTCTTGGCACAGTAGCGTTCTATTCCGTCGCCCTTGGTTGTCAGATCGACTCCGACGTTATGTTTCGTTGAGTTGATTAGATGTGTGAACAGTCTCGAAATAGTCATAATAGCCGCTAGTATACGCAACTGACATGGCGATTATAGATCGAGGTGTAATCGTGCCGTTCGTCGTCGGCGTTTGCTGTGGATATCTATTGGCGGTTTTATGGTCAGCGATAATGATTCGAGATACTATACAACAGAATAAACGTAATCGAGTGACTATAATGTATTGGAAACTTATTTTACTGGCAAGGTGTGCGCGCACGCCGATGTAATGGCACGTGTTTTCAATCAGTTTAATTAATTTGTTGTATTTTTTTCTCCTTTTAGATATTAGCAGTGGACACGTGATAAAGACTGACTGTTGTGGGTGTGGGATTATGGGAGATTTTGAGGAGTGTCTAACATATTTAGGTAAGAGGTTCGATCAGTTTGAAGAAGTGGGCTAAAATTTTAACTGCAGTACTCCAAAGTTACATAACATAAACATAAAAACAACCGGTTCAATAACAACGCAGTTATGTGAGAGGTTTATCATCGTTCAATCCATACAATTAGATACAGATAATGAAGAAAATAAGGTAACATTGTCATGGCTTTAGAAATAAACGCCATTCATGAAAGCGTTAACAAACGTTCATGGACCTTAATGTCATATCTTAAAACCTGTTTGAAAAAAGAATGTAAGGCTAATGAAAGTTGAAAAATCAGTCAACTTTTTATACTAATGAATTTTATTGGAATATCTGTTTCGCACTTGGTGTGTAGCAAACCCAGAAAAGTTGCGACTGACTTACGAGCGCTGCAATTTTTCATACAATTTCACTTTTCGGAAGATAAATATGTGAAAGTATGCTCGCTCTCATTTTGTAAATGTTCACTTCTGTTAGGGAAAAAAACAATCGCGCCTTATGCATAGAATTCAAATGCGTACGAAAAACACTTACAGGAGACGTAAGCATAGCAAACCGCTTTGTTTCCTTCGAACATCATAGAGGGTAAACGACCTGCAAGGGAAACGAAATCGTACAGCAATACTGACACTTACAGCTGTATCACCAACACCCTTGTGACTGTATTCGGCAAAATACCAACGTTGATTTCAACTGCGCACTCGAACATCCCATAAGTGGAAGGCCGCACATATAAGTCAAACACAAATAAACTCAGCAAATGTGACTACGAGGACTCCAGCCCATACACTTCTCTGGTCACAGATTGATCGCTGTGCAGTGTGCATATACAAAATCTGACAGAATGCCACAGAGAACAATGGAACCTGATAAACTCGATCACACATGACTAAAACATGTCTTCCCGAAAATTTAAAAATTCATATGCTTTTCTTACAAAACCGGTGGGCCACTAGCTTCAACACAAAAGAAAAATGCCGACTTGGTCGCAAGAATTTTTTTCAGTAAATTCAACACTAAATCAAAACAAACGGCGCTGCCTCACGCAAAGCTGGAGTTAAATTTCAATAACAAACAATTTGGACTGTAGGAAACCATTGGATGGTGTTGTTGTCCATTTCTTACAATTATGATCGAATTCAACTGATTTCTAAAAAAAAAAAAGAAAAATGTATTCATACTAATTTCTTCTCTATTCACGGTTTCAAAGATAGTCGAAAAGCACCTACCACTAGATAACTCATTACCTATAATGGAATCAATTTCGACAAACAAAAATCACACAACTGAAGACTTTCATAACTGCTTTACATTATGGAGAAATAAGAACTCTTGCCCAGAAATATTTCCAAGCTTTCCATCAAATATGCATCAGAGCTTTGCTTAGCAAATTGAGTTCGTATTAGGGTTTCTTAAATACTCTGCGGCTAAATAAAAGTTTTCTTGTGAACAGATCTTTGCAAGTAGTAGATGACAGCGTTTTTTTTCAGATAGATTATCTCTAAAGAATGGAGGGCCGCAAGGATAAATTCTTTTACCCACTTCATTTCCGCTGTGCATTAATGATCTCTTAGGAATAACTAAATGGTGTTTGTTACAAGTATAGAACTTTCGATAAGGATAACTGTCAAACTAGCTGTCATGCTGATGAAGTGTTTCCGCCTTTTTTTTAGTATACTTTAGCAAATCACCATGGAAAGATTTACACCAGAACAACGTTTACAAATCGTAAGAATTTATTTCTAAAATTCGAGAAATGTATAGAGCACTTCGTCAAGTTTACGGTCCGCAAAACCGTCTATCTGAGCAGCTAAAGCTCCATCGACTCATGACCACATTAATTCTTTTTGATAATATTCATCCAAATCGAGCCCTTATCGTGCGTACAGAAGAAACCATTGCCGCTGTAGACGTGAGTATGACAGAGGACCCGAATCTATCGAATATCTTGGCTTACATCCATATAAGACTGGTGCAAGAATTTAAGCCAGCGGACTATTAACCAGATTTGTATCGTCAAATAATATTCCACGATGAGGCTCTTTTCTGGCTTTATGGGCATTTAAACAAGTAGAATTGTTGTTTTTGGAGGGAGAAAAATACTTATGAGAAAAATTCACTGTTTGGTGCGGTTTACATACCGAAGGCGTCATCTGTCCATTTTTCTTTAAATCCGAAACCCTTACCAACATTACCGTGACCCGGAACGCTACAGGCAAATGATTCGTGATTTTTTTATTCCTTATGTCATTGGAAATCATTTGGAGGAGAAATGGTTCCAACAAAGCGGAGCAATGTAACATGCCATACAGCGCATGCAACCATGACTTTGTGAGCCAAACGTTTGGTGACCGAATCATTTCAAGAAATTGACCCGTGAAATGGCGACCTCGCTCGTTTGATTTAGCACTTTTCCACTACTTTTTTGTATGTAGTCTCTAGTCTATGCTGGCAAACCAGCTACGATTTATCATTATAATCCAACATTTAAAGCACTATTGACGTAATAAGAAGACCGGGTGTGCTAGAAAATCGCACCGACAGAATGGCATTTCCAAAGCGCAGTCACGGAGGCCATATGCCAGAAAATATTTTTAAAAATTAATGCCATGAAACTTGTGAATTTGTTGTTTAATTAAAGAAAAAACTTCTATGACTCTAAACAAAACAAAAAAATAAAAATCACGCCTCTATTACCGTATTTTGTTAGTTTTGTTATTGACGGAACTCTGATAGCTACCAACACAAATGACACACCTATTATCGCTATTGCTGCATACTGAAATAATGGGGAGAAAACAAACAGTAATAAATCAGAGGAATCTATTCATCTTCTAGGTATCACAATGTAACCTCTATATCTTGAATACGAGTTCCATGTTGAAATATGTCTGCAGAAAACTACTCCAGGCCGAGAATTCAATTGGAATTCGTGGTCTATGAACTTTGTATAAGTGTGTTTAGTTCATGTACCAACTGAATTAAACTTCGATGGACAGCATATGTTTGAATTCTATTTCGAAATTAAATTCCCACCATATCTCTTTAAACTCAATCCCTTTGGAATTTATATTTTATACCATGTTTGCCTTGGAGACATCGCAACACAATTAAGTGTTGTTATCAAACAAACAAATTAAATCCTTTAAAACATTCATTTGATGTCAAAAATAGAGTCTTCCGATGCTTTTTTTATGGTCATTTCCCCGAACACATTTATTCAACTAATCAGTAGTTCGCTCAACTATCCATGTATTATTTAGTGGATTTTGAGCAGTAAAGAAACAAAAAAAAAATACACAACCACTCCGAACCCAACATGTTGCTAAGAAACTGGTCACAATCTGGCGCAGCATTTTTCATCACCCCAATAGCCGTGATCGTCTAGTGGTTAGGACCCCACGTTGTGGCCGTGGTAACCCAGGTTCGAATCCTGGTCACGGCAGTGTTGCAAAACATTGTCACGGAGGGGATTTTTTTTTTGTTTTTTTTTTTATGCAAATGCAATGGATATGTTTTTGTATCGCATACAAAAATCAACAGCATGAAATTGTACAGTTTACAGTGAAGAGATGTGATTTCACATTATACCAGAGAACCAGTATGGTTTCAAGGCTGGACATGACTGTATTCATGCCGCCTCCAAACTCGTCTCTGATATACAATGGAACAAAAAACAGTGCACGGGTGCATGTCTGGTTGATTTAGAGAAGGCTTTTGACACCGTATGGTTAGAGGACCTCTATCTAAAGCTGACCAGACTTGGCATAAGTAAACCACTGCCATATATGCTTCATGACATGCTGACTGGTAGAACGTTTGTTGTCAAAAGTGGCAATGTAACTTCTACCACAGAATTTTTCATTAAGAATGCTCTGCAACAGGGTGCGGTAAACTCGCCGATTCTCTTCAGCATTTACATTTTACACCAGTGATATGAAAGGTAGTCTTACTCAGGCAATTGCGTATGCGGACGATCTTATCGCGTGCAGAACAGCCCCTACTGTCGAAGTCATTCGAACTCTTTTGCAGCGGGACTTCAACAAGATCCAGAGATATTGTGATGACTGGAAGTTGAAAATCAACTTTCAGAAATCAGAAACTATCCTGTTTAGGACACCGCTGTCTAGGGCCTCTAGGGATACGAGAAAGAACTGGCGAAAGCTGGTGATCGTTGGACCAAACTGACAGCCACTGGCGAGTAAAAGTGTAGTAACGTACCTTGGCATCTGGTTAGATCAGTATCTATATTTTTTAGTTTTATAGCAGTCGTCTTGACAGCAGGGTGAAGGCTACATGGCCCTCATTAGGCCGATGATTGCCTATGGGTGCCCGGTATGGTTCAACCGTCAAATGAAAAAGAAACGGGAGTTTGAGAGGCAGTGTCTGAGGAGCTGCCTTGGACTTCACAGAACACCAGTATCTACAAAATACACAAAAAGCTATTCCAACCAGGTCCTATACAACGGGGCCAACATAAACAGAAAAGACAATTTCTGGTGAAATTCATTCGGTTTCAGGCTGCAAGAGAACTATAGTCTCATCTTTGGGGCTTACTACCCCAATGATGAATATTTTGAGAGTGCGCGTTTAAGTGGCTTTATTCCGCCCGAAGCTTTCCTATAATCTACCACGTCTTCCGACGAACTGTGAATAGGCGGCTCCTATACGACCGAGACGTCGTCGCTCACGGCTGAGGAGAGCGCCTGCGGTTCAGCAGGAGTGTGTCCGATTGGGACCGTCGGAGTATGTCACAACAGGAGAATGAGTGTTAAAGATAGTTGACTTAAAATTGTTATTTTATGGCCGACTTACATAGTTTTAGTCTTAGGTTTAGGTGTAAGCAGTCATGGTGGCACAAAAAAAAAATATATATATACACATATATATATAGGAAACGCTCGCTGTGGCTGTTCTAGTTTTTAAGTTATTTTTAGGTAGTTTTAATTAATTTTAAGTAGTTTAAGTTAGTCGATAAGAAGTTTTAATTAGCATGTAAGTTTAAATATAATAAAAAAAAAGACAAGGAACCAAGTTTTTCAAAGTTGCCCTGGTAAACATTGTGTTACTTTTAGATTTGTATTTTAAATAATAGGCCGAAAGGCATAAGAATTAAGTTTTCGTGCAATTTAGGGCGCCCGAATAGGTCAAGTAAGTTAGTTAAGTAGGCTAGTTTTTTTTATGAATTTTTGTCTAGCATGTAAGTTAGTTTTAAGAAAAATAAAATAAAAAAAAAAATGAATTAAACAAAAAAGATGTGATTTTACCGGGTAGGAATATATAAAGAGGACATCATTTAGCAAACCAAAAAGCGTAGGAACGAAAATCCCATAAATTTCCCATGCACCATTAGTTAGAAGCATTGAATTCATTCGGCAATTATTTATGTGGTGCACAACAAGGGGCGTATACTGTGTATGCATCATTTTAGAGAATGGCGTGAGTTTGCCAAAAGCATGAATAGGTAGATTATAATTTCTTATCACCTATATGAGGTCTTGGGTCTGTTAATTTAATTATGATTTTCTTTTACGGATAAGCACTAGGATTTATTGCACGCTTTACAAAAACACGAGTAGATACGTAGCTATAATTTAATAATGGCGCTTATCTTTAGAAGGTTCATTCTAACATAGTTAGATACGAAGTAACAGGGGTGCCAGCACGTAACTTGATAAAATCGAGTTTTATAGAAATAATAACTGGTAGCACATATTTTGGATTCATAGGAAAAAAATAGGAATTTTATCCCAAACAAAACATGTCAACAAAAAAACAAATTAAAATTTTGTGAACTGTTGATTGTTTCTGTCTCTTCAAGGTTTGCACGGTTAGGGTTAAATTTTAAAGGCCGATGTTGAATGTGAACCACACCTAAACCTACGTTTTTTTTATGGATTTCATTTGACATTTCTCAATTTCAGACTAACTCAATCTGAACCATGAATAGATACACAATCGACCAACGCGTTAAAGATATTCAGGCGTATTATGAAAATGGGCGTTCAAATCAAAATGCATATCGTGCACTTCGTGATTTTTTCGGTCAATTTAATCGTCCAAATCAGTCAAAAATTTGAGCAAACCGGACCCGTAGGATATGTGAAAACACCAGTGCATGCTCGTACAGCTCGTACTGCAGAAAATGTTGCTGCTGTTCGCGATAGTGTGGCTGATGAGCCGTCCACCTCAACTCGGTGTCATGCCCAAAAATTGCACCTCTCAAGCTCGTCGTAGATGAACGTTATGCAATTGACTCAAGAACTAAAGGCTCTTGACCATTTCAAGCGTCGTCAATGGTCAGAATGGTGGCAATAAATGGCAACAGTAGGTGATCAAGTTTCGAAGAAAATCCATCTTCAGTGAAGAGGCACATTTTCACCTCAGTGGATTCGTCAATAAGCAGAATTGCCGCATTTGGCCGAATGATAATCCTAGAGTGATTGTCGAAGAACCAATGCACCCACAAAGAGTGACTGTTTGGTGCGGTTTATGGGCTGGCGGCATCATTGGACCGTATTTTTTTCCGAAATGAGGCCGGCCAGGCAGTTACTGTGAATGGTGTTCGCTGTCGAGAGATGATAACGAACTTTTTATGGCCCGAATTGGATGATATGAATGTGGACGATATGTGGTTTTAAACAGGACGGTGCCACTTGCCACACAGCTAACGAAACAATGGCTCTTTTGCGCGACAAATTCAATGGCCGTGTTATCTCAAGTGGTGGCGATGTCAATTGGCCACCAGATTTATGAGACATAAGGATGAGATAATTCGGCACATTACCGGCATAAAACCTCAATTATGCCTCAGATTCATCGAAAATTTGGACCATCGGATGGAAGTGTGCCGCCGAGACCATTTGGCCGATATTTTCTTCCAAACATAATTTAACCATAACATATTTTTTGTAATAAAAAGAAATGACAATCATCTCTTAAATAATTTGTGTTTTATTCAAAATCAATATCGGCCCTTAAAATTTAACCATTCTAGTGGAATGCTTTTGTTTCTGAAACAGCAACGACAACGACTCAAGAATATAATTTTTTTATTTAAAGATGGAAAATGATTTACGAATTAAAAATCCAAAAATACCCATTTGACACTTTACATTACAGTTCACAATGACATTTTTATGTACAAATCACAATCAAACTCGTTTCGTTACGTGCTTCCAAGAAACGTTTGTTTCGAGTTGCAGCTAGATCAACAATCCTCGATCGTATAGATCGTAAGTTACGTGCTAGTACTGCTGGGTTTTGTGTAAATAGAGCTTGAGTTTTCGTGCTCAAGCAGTCAAAGAAAGCTTATCTCAACTTAGCCGTTCAGATTCGGCATAAAGCAGCAGGTTCCGCCATGGTCCACATACATAAACGGTTGTGCGAAAAGGGTACTTACGACCCTGTTGCACCAAAAACATGTATTTGGTAAATACGAATAAATTATTTTATGGAATTTTCAAAAACTTTTGGCCTGGGTTTCGATGTTTATGTTTTCTTGTGCAATTTTGATCATTTCTTGTTCTCGAGTTAGTAACTTAAGACTTTTTGGACTCTTTTTTTCCTATATTCGATGCTTTTGTTTTCTTTATTTGATGGTTGTTTTATTTTTAATGATTTAAGAGTATATGCCATTAAATGATTGTTCTAGCATTCTATCGCTGGTAGCACCGCTTGTTCTCACAGTTCATAAAAATAAATAAATCTCCCAACCACCCATCGATTGATCTCTAACCACGAACGCATTATATGCAATCAACTGCGTTCTATAAAGTCACAAGTCAGATTCTTTAAAGTTCAAAAAATAAATCTCACGAACGCAATAAAGCTCACTTTCTTTTACTAATAAAAATGTTCCCACCCCATATCACAATCACGAACCACTATCACTTTTCGAATCAATCGTCGAACTGTCACAAAAGTCATGTATCTGCAGCGAAAGAAGACAAAAGCAATTTATCAGTTGTGACGTATAATTCAGTATCATCACCGCTATACATCGCACTCAGGCACTCTTGAGATTGTCACTAGCAGTTGTTGCTCACAAATTGGACGTAATGTAATGTCCGCGAAGGCCGACCAACGCATTGAGAACAGTGATGCTGCAGCCCGCATCATGAGTGTGATTGAATTTTTTGGGCTCAACGCCAAGTTCTCACACTTGGAGGACACTAAGGGGCATGCCAGACTTTTCGCAGTACTCTCAGTTGCAGAACGCACAAACATCGATATAGCCATACGCATTTAAATGTCTTTACGCGTTTTCTAAAAAATAGCCAAGAATCGCTTACAATGTATTTCCCATGTCAAGGCCAACCCAGTGTGCTGGTAGTTAATTAAAAAAAATATCTTCATGAGCGTGTATTGCAAAAGGCATAAACGATGTCTTTTTTTGACATTTCTCTTTCCACTAAGCACGTCAAGTCAACTTCAGCGTCACCGTCACCTCGTCACTATCAGTTTGCTAAGATACTCGCACGATCTGCGGACTTGAGATCATAAATTCTAACATCCCTCAGTCGTTAGCGATCATTTGTTTCGGATGCATCTGCGAGCTGAGGTTAACCGATACCGGTATATCGAGTCCCTATTTTGTATCAGCTGTTGAGTTACGCGAATAAATACAGAAACGGCGGGGAATGACGTGACAGTGCGCGAGGAGTTTTTTCTTATTTTTTGCGGATTTCAAGAAATAAAAATCGAACTTTTTGCAATCTCAATTTAATTGGATGCGATCAGCAGTATTTAAGTATAAACACACGCGTATGCACACCTATTTGTCGGTTGCGGGAAAATGAGAATATTGAAAAAATGTTCAAAGTTAATTGTCAGCGAGATCAAGTTGGAGAACTTTGGTTTTGAACACGCGGACCCGGAGGACTTTGTTAGATCCAAGGTGAGTTGGACTATGATCGTTTCCGGCAATTCGTGGGTGTTTGTGGATACATTTTTCTTTTTGTGAATTTTGTTTACGTGTTAAGTCATATTTTATCTTCAGTGAAAAATCGGGAGATTCGTTATTTTTGCAAAACAAATAAAATTCTGCGAATAAAGAATTATATCACCATCTGTTTAAAGTTCATCTACTTGCGTACGATATTTTGACAAAAAAAACGCACAAAACATGGGAGCACATGACAGTCATAATTTCGATTGACAGAATGCAATGTTAAGGAAATAATAAATAATTGAATTTATTTTAAAATTGAATGCACCGTTTATTCAGCGATCGATCTTTATCGGATTTCTTTAATAATCAAGCAATTGTATGGAATGTCGGTTATACTTCGAGTATTCCAAAGTGTAATCCCCTGCATTATTGAAGATTGATCTCATTAGTCTTTGAAGTCTCTCACAAATCCCCCGAAGAGTGTTATTCGCTATGGGAAAGGTCGTAGTCAGCATAAAATCAGAAGTCCCGCATAGAACTCTTACGTTTAACAATTTGAAGACTTTTTTTTGTGAGCACGCAACACATTTTAGAAAGGAAGGTTTTTCTATGGTCTCCATCCCTTTTCTGATCACCATACAAAAATCACATTCAATGATTTGTTTTTACATGCACTATTGCCCGGCTCATTTCTAGTAAAAAAAAACGTATTAAAAATGTTATAAGCTTGGTATTCTATTTGTATCCTAGTTAAACCAGTAGACCACTATACAATGCGCTTGCCAAATCCTCGAATACTATAACCCACCCAATCTTGTAAACGCTTTATTCTTACTTCAAACCTCCTAACTTTTACTCAGCAAAGACGTGGAACAGAATATTCTCTTCGTTACAGTACTATAGAAGCAATTGTTTCGATGACTAAGCAAATCACTCCTTTGTCCTTAGAGCGAACCCTTTGCAGTGTTTAAAAAACGAGCACTTTCTAGTTCATATGGATTAGATTAGGGTGACTTCACACATGCCAATTTAAATCAGCAAGGCCGGTCGTGTTACCAGCATTATAGGTCTTTAGAAGAAATTAGAGTGATGTAACCATCACTCTAATTTCTCATGTGATACTTTTTCAAATTCCACGCTTAACTAAAACGTCGAACGTTTCAATTATTCGGATACAATCTATAAAAAGGGTGACATAAGGCTTGAATTTCCACTCACAAAATGCGAACATAAGCTCTCTGCCACTACAGATGAATCTAAGTTGCCCCGTGGCACACAGGATCACAACAACCTTTGTGCAGAATACCATTGGTTTTTCATAGACTTTTCTAAGGTCTAATCTATAACTCTCCTAAAAGGCGCCGAGATGATGGTTGAATGAAGGTGAGAGTGCTTTCGCAGGATTTATTTTTAAATTATATAACTTAGATAAATGTTAGTTAGAAGTCATTGAACTCCCGCCCAGAATGTCTGGATTCGATTCCTACGTAGCAATAAAAAAATGTTTTTCACTGCGGTCATCTTCTCGTGATGATCTGACAAATCATCCGAGTATTATCAAGAAAACCTTATCTCAGCGCAGTCATTCGGTTTTCGAATAAGATTGTTGGTACCGCCGTAATAAAAGAAATACACGATCAAAAATCAATGGCGGATAGAAGATGTTATATCCTCGGCACTAAAGAGCTTGTTCTAAATGTAGAACCATCCCTAAATTATATGCAACGTTTTACCTTAAGTCTGGAGGGGATAAAGATCGGTTGTGAAGAAATGTGAGGTATGGAGAAGAGAAGGTGAGGTATTTATCTACATAAACGTATATCCGGCGATATGTTGTAACAAAGTTAATCATATCATCCGCAGATTGGAACAACATATGGACGACCAAGCCTTGGAAGGGCAAGTCTTTCGTTGGGACGAGAATATCGTTTCCATGGCTGACAATGACATAGGTGTTTCTGACATCATTTACCAGACTTAGTGTCTCGCAATCGGCCATTTCACGCATGTCTCTGCTAGCATTTTGTGGAAAGACCTAAAGATTCTTAAGTGCAGAATACAATCAGCCCGGTGATTTAAGGCGAATCCAGATAATGCGATGACTTATTTGAGACAATTGTTCAGCACCCCGTTATATTTAAGTATAATAGGCTTGTATTTATAGCTAGCTTTATATTTATAAAGAAAAAGTTAATTATAAAAGTTTTTTTTTGGAATCACAACAAATATTCTCTACAGTAGATTAGAGAAGTTCAGAGTACTAGCTAAGGACCATCAAGTTAGACAAAACCCCTACTTTGAGTCTAGTTGACTACATTGTACGTCATTATTCATCACCCGAGTCGAAAGTCGACAGTAATAACGACAGCTGATAAAAATTTATTGAAAAGCGTCTGTTTGCAGTTTTTAAGATTTCGTTTTATCAACGTTTCATTGTTTTCAATTTGTATTCATTCTCATAGTTCTTGTCATCCACTGACAAAGTCTACATTTGTATTTTAAAAGCAACCGTAACACAGTAACACTGTACATTGTGCACTGTGCACTTAACATTTTGATATAAAAGACTACACACACCTAGCCAGTTTTATCATAGGCAATTCAATACTTGCTCTGACCTATGACTAGAGAAAATTGCTAAAATAATTGTTCTCTCAATTGTATTGAAGTATTTTTTCTATATAGGTATTGTGCCACCTTATTTATGTTAAATGTCTATTTTTAAATCCTCGTGATAAGAGTCATTGTGAGATTGTATAAATCGCAACTTGAAGTTCGCAAATTGTATCACAATTCTGACTAAGCGGATCTAATAAATTCTAAGAAATCAATTTAAAAATTAATGATGGGTATTGATGATTGAAGGGGGTATTGTCCCTATTAATTTTCAAGATCAACCAATAACACGAGGGCCCGTTATCGCGTTGAAGATGCAACAACAAAATATGTGAGAGACTGTGTTTCAACTCATTAGCGCGGTGCGTGTGCACTGTCAAATGGTACACTTTTGTATAATCTGCTTCCATCTGTGGGGGGTCAATATTCGTACTAATTGCCCACAGAGCCCCCTTTTTAATTATATTCTACACTTTTAGGAATTTTAATTGGTGATCTGCACTTTTTTCGTTTATGTGTTTTTTTCATATAACAAGTCGTAGAATATTTGATGTGATCACAGAGTAAATGAAAATTAATTTTCTTGATGAAGGCGCAATAGATGCTCGGAATGATGTGTAGCATTGGGAGCAGAATCGTAGATATTATGACTCCAGGAAGTTTATCGACGCGGAAAGCAGGTCCTTCAAGGAAGTTGGTCATGACTCATGGTCATGATATATGATTTTATCGATTTAATAAATGCCATCGAATATTCAATCAGTTCTGATATTTGAGAAGCAAACAGAACTATGATTTGTGTAAATGAACAATGAAACGGCATACTCCCAAAGACCGTCAAAGAATCGTCATGAAATCGAACCCGTCGATGATTTTGGAGAATTTCTTGTCCGTTTTCTCCACCCGGCTTCCAATAGTCGTTCTGGGACTTGACAAAAAGCCATTACGCCCACTAAAGGTAATTTGATAGTACAAATACCGTTTATAATAAAAGCCACTACGGCTTTTTTATTTAGTCGACCAATGGTAACTGAGGATATTAAAGTTAAAGCCATGATCAATGATATTTTCATTCATAAATTGGATGAGTTGGAATTTAAAGGCACGTAATTTTTGCTGGACCCAATGGCGCATACTGCACCATATTTCTGAAAAAAAGAATAATTTAGCGATAGTCTGACATTACGTTCTGGCTTTTGGAATTGGTCCGCAAGATCTCCCAAACAAACTGCCCTGGACTACCTACTTCGTGTGGGGTTATTTAAAGGAACAAGACAATACAATGCTGCTGTTGAAGAAGAGAGTTGATAAAAAAGTTGCCATTTTGTTTTCAATCAAAGACGAAAAGAACACGTTGTTTTCTGAAAAACCAAGGCGGAAGAAGAAAATCAGCCCATCGAATATATAGAAAGACGTCACTCAAGAAATTATCCAAAATCTAACTAAAATGTTAAACGCCGAATACTGCCACAAAGATGAAACGGAAAAAATCATAGTTGAGTAGTCAATGCTAAGAATACGGAAGAATCACTTCTACAGACTGCAGCGTCATTTGTAAGGCTGAAAGAATTATTCAGTATTGGAAATGATAACGAAAATCCATCCGACCATAATAAAGCGAGAACAGCACCATTTCAGCGTACTTAATTAGATAAGACTCTAGAAAACACAAGTAAACTAGAATAATATGAGTATGACTATACCTCATGGGATGTGAATACCTGCCACCGACGGACCCTAAAAAAAAACTTTTTGCAACCAAATCTTAATATACCGATCAGGTGGTCAGAATCTTGCTGACGTAGTTACATCAAAGAGAAACAGAGCTGGGACCTTAAAATAAGAAATGATTGAAGAAATCACAAACTGAAGTCTACAATTGCAACAGCTCGTGGCAAAAGATATGGTTTATCCGTGAAGGTAACTAATTACCCCTACATAGCTGCAGTTAGACAAATCCTTGATTCCGGGTGCTTGGAATAAATAAAAGGAAAGGAGTGTGTTAAAATAAGATCTACGCTTGCCAGTCCTACAGTGGGCTTAAAAACATTCTTAAGCTATAATTGATGACAAAGCAGTGAAAAGCACAGCAAGTATAAACGAGACGGGCAACTTATGTATAAAACCATTCGTTCATAGCACAAGATTCAAATCAATGGCATTGAACGGTTTTGATAGGAATGTGACACCAATTGGATTAGCTTCGTCTTTCAAGCATAGGCCCTAGTCATACTCGAAGCTGCTGAATGGCTAAGACATGTAGAGTGAATTGACGCCAGTACTCCGTTGCATAGTCTTGGCTTCCCAGCACAGACGTCGGAAGCAATAGACAAAGCTATCAGTAGCAAATGAAACAACTTATCACAGTTCCACAGTTCAGAACGAAGCAATGCAAAGCAGATGCCTCAACGCCCACCTAAACCTTCTCCCATATCAGCCCTAGCTGCAAAGTACTCAACTGTTCCATAAGGAATAGAAAATAAATGTTTCAGAAACATTTGTATTCCAAATTTTTAAGAATAACCATATTGCGAAGTGTGCATTCTTTTGATGCATAATATATTAAACATAATCAATTAAAATAGGTACCTCACCTATAATTTATTTCAAAGGTTCCCCCTCCATTCAAACCGATCAAAACACGAACAAACATGCTGTCCAATCCATTTTAAAACAAACCGAAGCCACTTTCTTCACTTGGAAATAAAAGCACATTTTGTAGACAAAACTGCATGCAATTTATCTCAAAGAATACAATAACTTATTAATTTTTAATAAACAACCAAATTTGGGACTACAAAATTAGGATTTACACGAATTTTGAAGTTTTTTTTTGCAAGTCGGCGGTTTTAGTGCACTTCGGAGTAAAACTGACAGATGATTGAAGGTGAGAAAGTGTTGCCACTTATCTGAAAAAAGGGCGAATTGTCACTATGTATTGTTGGCCCTATTTAGTTCATCTGATACTTTAAGAGATTGAATTTTTTATATGGTTGTGTAATTAATTGATCACATTTGTTTTAAGTCTGAGCTGCACAAACATTTACAGAAAAAAACAGAAGAGTACAGCTTTTTGTATTCACAAGCAAGTAAAACTCTACGATGGTACTCTTGTACCACATAGGTACTTAATTTTAGAAAGGGCTTGTTCTGAAATTGATGTGATTGAATGGCACCAAGTGGAAGGAAGACGCGACTGTTGCCGAAAATTGCTAACAGGACACGTAAGTTTCCGAGAATACCACATGTGAGGTTTCGGGTGACTTATCTGACGTCTATACATTAGCCAATTAACAAAGATTGCACCATCGTGTAAGTTGAATAGCTTCTGGCGGTACTAAGAGATCTGCGCGAGCCAAGCTCGCGAGTTAAAATTATGTTAAAGGGATGATTCCATATATTAATTGGTTCTGGGAACTTTTGTATTCGCGATGAGTAGTTACCAGCTAGTTAGCTAGTAACGGGTGTTTTTTTAGAGGTTGGTTTTATGTCACTCTAATGTCATTTATGTTCAGTCTGGTTTGCCATTTTATCATGAACAGGTTGACGAATGAAAAACGCTTGCAAATCGCAAATTTATTTCGAAAATATTCGTTCAGTTCGCGAAGTTTACCGCAAGCTCCGTGCATATTATGGTCGACATACTCGTCCATCAGAGCAATTAATTCGGTCAATCATGGATCGTTTTCGCAGAATGTTTACTCTATGTGATCCGCAGAGACTTCGAACAGTGCGCACCGACGAAACAATTGCCGCTGCAGAGCAAAGTGTTTAAGAGGACCCGAATGAATCGATTCGCCACCGTGCACAGCAATTGGAGCTTTTTCCATCAACTTTATGGAAGATTTTGTGCAAGAATTAAAACCATGCAACGCGTCGTGATTTTGGCGTATAGGCCGAAAATGATATTCATCTCGATGCTGATTTTCATTGTTCAGTGTCATATCTTTGACAAAATAATGTTGGACCCATATCCCGATTTATGACGAATCCTCCCTTTAAGATAGGATACCTGCGCTGTGATTGGCGACCATTACATTACAAATGTTTCCTTGAACAACTTTGTATCTCAAACAACTAATTTTTAACACAATTTACTTGTGGAACTATGCAATATGTGGCAGACGTCCTAAATCTTCCTTGGCCTTCAAATCCTCAGTTTGTATTTATCGCTAGGAATAACCATGTACCGGATTTCAGTTTTAGTATGATAACTTAGATGAAGCTCTGTCCTAAATCGTCAATCCACCATATTGCCAAAGAGAACAGAGCTGAGATACCTTACTTAATCTGAAATCCGGAACACGTGTAATATCCTCCACATTATTAGATTGTTCGAGAAACAAACACGACTATCGACGATGGGAGACGAAACGGGGTGGAGGTACGTAGCCTAAACGATCCGACATATTGTTGAAGGTTGTTTTTTTTTTTTTAGACTAACGAGGTGTATAGTAGTGTTTACATAACAGCCTCGTCCCGCAGTAAGCATATTAACATGCCTCTATCGGAAATAAGTTAAAATAATTAAAAACTGGTATTTCCTACAATTAGGTCAGTTTTAACACATGTGGCGTATCACCTTCAATTTGCAGGTTTAGTTTGACAAGTTAGCCTTATACAACATATAAGGATATACGGAAATAAATGCGAGTTCACATGCAATTTATATACAAAAAAACAGAATCTTGCCAACAATATGCAAGCACGACCGAACCTTGTTTAACCACTAATCTCATGTTTTTCTGTCCCATAATACTCACACATAATCACCTTCTCTTCCCTTCTCTTCTTGCAGTGGCAACAAAACGCAAAAAGCCTACCCTACCTCATATTCCGATGGATCTTGGCACTCTTCTTCGTTGGACTGTTCATAGTGTGTTTGGTGTTACAATTTTGCGATGGCATACTATTCATCTACTTGACAAATTGGGGAATAACACTTTGTGTGTTGACGAATGTGCTGGCAGCAATAGCAACCACACAATGGTATTTCAATATTGGCCAATTGCCAACGAACATTATCAATAAATCCTTTGAATCGACTACACCGAGATTTTTAAAGTTCTATTGGCTTGCACATGGTATAACATTGCACTTGGCACTTGTCATAACCACCATATACTGGACGTTCATTCATGGGAAACAGAGTAAGTTTGACAGTGAAATGCGAGAGGAGGGAACAATTGATATGTGACGTATTTTGTTCTTCTTTTTTTTCTTGCAGATAAACCGATGAAGTTCCCAGTACTCAGCTTTGTGACGCACACACTGAACTCGGTTTTAATGCTGGCGGATTTGATAGTTGTGGGATTTCCAGTGCGTATTTTGCACACAATTTACTCAATGATGCTACCGATATTTTATTGCTTTTTTACGGTTATGTATTACCACTTGGGCGGACTGGATGAGTGAGTATTAGGGGAGGAAACTATCCCGTATTATTTAAATATGCGACTGTGTTGTGCTAAGGTTGAGTGCACAGTAGTGCGAGAAGACAGCGGAGACAGTTGGGCGGTAGTTGAAAATATAGGATCTATTGTTATAAAAGTGTATTGGCAGCTTCTTTATTAACTTATTCGATACAAAAAATACTACCTACACTTTAACGCCGATTCCGGCCGGGAATTTTCAGAAGCTCGTGACAGTTGTATACTCTCGAATGTCTGTCAGACTTTCGTCAGAGGTGAGCAAGTGAACACACTTTTCGGAATAAAGAGGAAAAAATTAAACAAGTTGCGAGCAATACATAAATGGTTTTTAAAACGTTTGATTTCAACGCTTTCATTCGGATTCCGCATGAAATTGTAGGTACTGCCATCTTCGGTTTAAAATCATAAATATGCAATATACAATGGAGATATTAGGTGCAGAAAGTCGCAAAACATTTATAAAAAAAAAGCAAAAAATAAACCATTGACACGAAGAATCCTTTATTAAACGGACACCTCAATTTCTGTATATTGTTCTACGTTCACGTACTTTATTCTGGAGAAGCCGATAAACATATGACTTGGAAGCTCATAATCTGATGGGTATAAATTGTGATCAGTCTAGTTTATGTTTAATAGCAACTCCTTACAGATTATCTTTTGTCCGATTTCATTTTCAAAAGATATTTGAAATCTCAACAATCTGGCAAAGTATAGCCATGTACCTCAAAGATTTTCCTTCGCTGCTTCAGATGAGGTTTTGTGATTCAGTGGAACGAACAGCGTTCTCACCAGAGGGGAACTTTTCCTGTCAAAACAACAGTAACCTTACTTGGCAGCTTAAAATAATGATGAATTCTCTTAGTGATCCATACAACATAACTAGTTGTACTCTATTAGCAAAAAGATTAAGGATATGAAACTGAAAAAAATAGTCTCAGCTTATTGCAGAAAAGCTCTGCTTTTTCAAGTCAAGAATTGTGTGGAAAAGATCAATTAGTGCCTGTTTTATAGTGTCCCTTATTTCGTCCTGCTGCTTTCTTCATTACGAATTTAACTTTTTGTTTAAAAATATTTATTATTCGAAATATTTTCCATTAGATTTTGAAAAAAAATTAGGACGATAAAGTTCTATATTGCCTACTGAAAGACGCCATGCCTCCTTTCCCAAAATATAAACTACGCACTCACCAACTTTAACTTTACTTTCTAATTACAGATATGGCAACCACTTCATCTACCCCATCCTGGATTGGAAGAAGCCCGTCCTTGGCATGATAACCTTTGGCGGAGTCTTTGTTCTTTATGTCATTTACACAATTGTAACTTTTACAATCTATAAGATTAAGCTTTGCATCCATAAGGCTCTGCAGAAATTTCTAAAAGGTCACTCATGTGAAATAGTTTAGTTAAAAATGTTTGTTCTGCTTTTAGTATATTTTAGTTCCTAAATATCAAGTACGAATCTCTTATTGTATTAAATGGAAAACTTGACTCAAATATCTTTTCTTGCACGCATTAAATTGTCATTTGTCGATGCAGTTAACGGATTAAATGCATTCGCAACCCGTCTGAAACAGGTGAAGAATCACATGTGAATCATTAATTTATTGGTGCGACAAACTTACGAACAATGTCGCATTTCAGTTCCAGCCGCTAAACGTGCGTTAGGTTAGGTGGGTCAGCATTTGAATAGGTGGAGGACTTTTAGTTGCCAGAGGACATTTTCCAAGTGATAAAGTCGGGTTTAGTGGTGTGTGTTGAGAGATTTCATAAAGCAACTGAATGGGTGAGTATTTTTCCATCAATAGGTGATAAGGCATCGACTATTAATAATTAAAAAAATGTCAAGGACTTGCATAATCTTTTGATGAGAGTTGACCATGTGATAAAAGTTGAAACGTGGGGCTGTACAAAATATTCTGATTATTGGATGAGTAGAATTATGAACGATGGACAGGACATATTACGTGGGAGGCAATATGAGTGTTTGATAGTTAAACACTGTGTTTGATAGTTAAACAAAAGTAAAAACCACAAAAAATGTTATTAATTAAAAAAAAAAATTAAATTCAAGTAAAATAAATAAAAATAATTTTAGTCAAACAAATATATGAGAAGGCTACAATAAGTGATATGCCCATCACTTATTGTAGCCTTCTCGTATATTTTTTTGACTAACATTTTTTTTATTTATTTTACTTAAATTTAATTTTTAAATCGAATGATTTTAAACTAATTCATTCATTCGATTTAAATCATTCGAGATATGCATGTGAGACATGAGATATAAATGACGAATGAAACATATTTCATTGTCCATCCACCATTCGATTCAATTCACTCGAGATATGCTTGTGGGACATTTGCCATGAGATACGAATAACGAATGAAACATACAAGATACAAGAAACTGAAAGGGCATGAAGAAAATAACTGGAGATGTTTAAAGTAAGAGAAGTGAGAATGACAATTAAAATGAAATACGAAAATCTCAGCACTGTCGTAGGAGTAAGAGAAGAGAACAGAAGTAATACTCACAATTCACAAGACAAGAGAAAAACACACAAGCACAACTTTTTTAAGAAACTTGCAAACGAAATCATTTGAATGATTTTGGGTAAAGAATCGAGACATCTCGAGGTATTCTCACAATCGATTATAATCGATTCTTTCATTCGAATGCACCCATCACTTGGTACAATACGCTGTGCGAATCGTTGAATACCCTATGCCATCCAATCATATCTGTAACAACGGATTTAGGCTAATGGACTATACTGGGAAATGAAAGCACACTATAATCAGATAACTATTTTTTCACCTTGATATTTACATATAAGGGGACACCAGACCAACGACTTGCAATAACTGCGAGCCACCCACCAAATATCTTGGTCAGAACGTTTAAACGTTTAAGATGTCTAGTACATAAAACGGGTTATAGCACTGCTTAGTAATGGCATCCAAACGTCATCTGTCAAAGTGAAAAGTTTTCTCTATACTCTGCCATTTAATCATGGAAAGACTTACAACAAGAGCAACGATTGCAAATTATTGAAATTCATTATCAAAATTCGTGCTCTGTGAAAAATGTGCACCGTTTGTTACGACCATATTATGGTCGTCATAATCGACCTGGTGAATCAACAATTCCTGCTGTTATCACCAAATTTCGCAACAAATTTACTTTGTTGGGCAATAAACAATCGACTCGCATGCGTACAGTGCGTACCGAAGAGAATATTGCAGTCATAGCGTCCAATGTTAATTAAGATCGTGAAATGTCAATTCGTCGCCGTTCTCAGCAATTGGGCATGTGGTACTCAACCACATGGAAAATTGTGCATGTCGATTTGGGTTTGAAAGCCTATAAAATTCAACTTGTGCAAGAATTGAAGCCGAATGACTTGCCATAACGTCTAATTTTGGTGAATGGGCCTTAGCTCCATGAAAATCCGTTGTTTTATCGAAAAGTTGTGTTCAGCGATGAGGCTCATCACATACCATACAAGAATTACCGATGCATTACAAAAAACGACATTTTGGTGTGGTTTATTAGATGGTGGCATTATCGATCCATTTTCTTCAAAGATGACCGTGTCAGAAAGTTTTTTCGAGTTTTTTTTTGGCTAAGTTGAACTTGGTTGATATGTGGTTTCTTCAAAACGGATATGTTGAAGGATGAATTTGGTGAGCAGCTTATCTCTCGAAATGACCCTGTAAGTTGGCCGCCAAGATCATACGATTTAACGCCTCTTAATTATTTCTTGTGGAGTCGTCAGTCTATGTCGACAAGACGAACATGATTGAAGCCTTACAGGATAACACAACAATGCTCGAAAAAATAACGCAAAATTGGATTTTCAGAATGGACCATTTGAAACGAACCCGCGGACAACATTTACATGAAGTTGTCTTTAAAACAGCGCTGATTGCAATGGCATGTTGGTTCATTCCGGACTTTAGCTCTACTTAATGTATTAATAACATAGGTGTCGATTAAATACGTTACATATTGCTACTTTAATTGCAGAATATTTAAATCAAGCAGTAACATATTTTTAGTTTTTATTTATTTACATATAAGTGGAGAGAATATTTGAAAAACAGCCATTATCATGTTTCCTATAACAAAACGGGTTTGTATATATTTCTAAAAATATCACCAATTTAAAATTCCATCTTAAAAACTGAAACTGACGTAGCGGACAATATTTGTTGACCTACATAAATACGATCTCATGAACAGAATGAGAATAAGGTACCTAAATTTAGTAAAAAAAAAAAAAAAAACATTTTTGTGAAATATGTATTCTTTGGTGACAACAATCACATATCATCCGACAAGAGCATTTTGTGTGTTCGACTTGAGGCTGCCTGTGCTTGTTAATGACGCTTTTAAAAGTGTAGACTGGGCAGGTCGGAAGCAGGTTTGGTCAACGATGTAAAAACTTTATAAAAATATAAGTTGTTGTGGAAATACAATTTTTGAAACACATTTTATTTTAATACTGAAAGTTGTTATGTGCTAACAAAACTCGACAGAAGGTAGTATTGTATTTCCACTTGAACAATGTTGGGTAATAACGAAGTTACTTTTGAATGCAATATTGCCGAAACAGTGTGAATGTGAATTTTGAGTTAAAATTTCAATTTAAATTATGTACCAACTGAAGAAATCAATGGAAAATAATTCAGAGTTTTGCAAAAGGGTCTAGAATCACGGAGGTTCTATTACATGGAACCCTCTTCATTTTCTCTGTTTCCTCTCCTGTTTTCCTATAGCTTTAATGAAGAGGTATGATATATCGAAAGAAATTCTGGCCTTTGGATTACTGTCGAGGGTGATCAATTGGAGTCATCCAGGGCCATTAAATGATTACGAAACTCCTACCAACGAAAATGCTGAAAGACCAGTGGATGGCAATTTGATATTCATGACGGCATCACTGAAGTTTCGTACGAGCTTGATGTGGCGAATCTCAGAGTGAACGCCCTTGAACAGAACACTCAGTGTACCATCTGCTTTAAACCGTATAGAACTTCGTTTTCAAGGAGGACCAGAGCGAAAGTAAATGCAGAGGAACTTCTACGACAGGGGGTAAAAAAAACCTCTGCGTCGAACTACTGTTTCACTATAATTTTAATGATGAAGGATGAAATGTTAACAATATTTTGCTCAGTATCAGGAATATTCTAAGTGCCGTCGAGTATGATGAAAAGGGGAATCTGGCAAAGCAGTCCCTCTATTCTGTGAGATCTTAAGGAAAGATGCGATTTTAAGGTGCGATCTTAAGGTGCGGGCTATCCCAATATCCACTTCTTCACTAAATCAAAACAACAGAAGTCAGTCTTATGACAACAGCGATGGCAGTTTCATCATTTTCACATGGGCCATCATGAATATCATCTGGAATATGACAACAAATCAACAACGTAACATAGGAAAAATAACAATGTTTTCTCTTCGATGCATATACAGATAGACGTACAGCCTATTAAAATGTTGTAAAAGATAGCCAATTGAATCCAGATGATAGGGTCCCTCATTATATAAAAGAAACAGGATCCAACAAAACATGGTTCAATAAGCCATGGGATTAATTAGTAGCAGCGAAAAAGTAGGAGCCTTGATAATGGCGCGTAAGGCCAACTAAAGTGAAAAGATTACTAACGCATCCTTAACGAAACTTACTAAACAATTGAAACCACGAAGATTGATTAGCAAAAGAACCATACTTCTGAAATAACCGGGCTTAGAAAATTCGGTCAATGATAGAAGAAGTTAGTAAGAATTTAAGACATTCTTCATTTGCACATGGATATTTAACACACAAAAGAAATCGTCCGATTTATTCCTGATAACATTTGTCGAAAATTCGGCACTATACTGGAAACAGCGTTGCACCCAACGATAGAGCATGTTTCCTCTAGGATGAAGTAAAATTTCGAAATTTTACTTCATCTTAGAGGAAACAGTTCGATGTCATATGTACATAATCAATGTAGGCTGGGGGAAAGCCAGCCACTGGTGCTGACGAAATTCCACACATCTTACGTCGTACAGGTTTCCCTGAGATAGTAGAAAATCCATAGAAACCTACCGGTTCCCCAAAAAGAAAGAACATGCAAGCCTAAAAAATACAGACTCATTGTTCATAATCAACACCGAGATGGTTGATTACCTAGGATGAAATGGATTAATAAGAGATGTTGGATCGCAAAGAACTGCGGGGACCTGCTAAACTACGTGATCCATTTATGGGCATTTTCAAAAACTTGAAAAACTTGTAGTATCAGTTCACAAGACCTTTGACCGAGTTAAGCACAAGGGACTGATATGCAAATTGCAAAATGAAAGCATACAGACTACTTCCCTTAAATACTGTCCGAATGGATGTAAAACTTTCTTAAAGAAAAATTTTACAAATAGTGGTGGATGGAGTTTTCTTCAATAAATACTCTATAAACGCTGGAGTACCTCAAGGATCAATTTCTTCAACCACCCAACAACAACAAGTGCATTTTTAGTTTCGGAGATGACAACGAATTACACAAATGATAGATGTTATAGATGTGTGCTATTGGTGCACACCAACTGGGATGTGATCAAATTCGTGCTATAAATTAGGACCTCAAAATGTTATACAATTGGGAACGAAAAATCTGGATTAATTCTATTCAATAAAACTCATTTACAGCATTCAAAAGGAAGGACAAGTCTACAGTTCCGCAAATCGAAATGGAAAATACATCTCGCCATCAAACAGAAACATATTTTCGAGCTAAGACCAGTCCAGCGTCTTCTTCCCTTTAAAGCCCAATTACGACCACGTCTTGAATACTGTTCTCGTTGTTCAGAGTTCGACCCTCAAATGTACACTAAACTTACTGGACGAAGTTTCAATTTCGAACATTCAAATTCGATTTTAAATTTAAACGATCTGCGAATAATTCATGATGTTAAAAACCCCTGCATACTTTTAGCTGTCTCAGCAAATTCACTGACCATGAATAGAACACTTGCCTAATTGTGTGTATCCAAATTGCCATTCGTTTACAACACCTCGACAGGCAATTCGCATTCGACGGGAAATGGATCTATAAAGTCAGTACTCGCAAATGCCTATCAACGAGCCTTATCAGATATTCTTCCATAAAGTTGATAAATAAAAAACATACCTTGACAAATTTGATAATAAAAATAACGCCAAAAAAAAGTGGAACCAGATAAAAACACCAACTGAGTAAACAAATCGGCTATATGATCATTTATACCAATCGATACGGTTCCCTGATTCTCACTCGTTGGGCGCTATCTCGCTATCAGCCCGCTTGAGTGTCTCTGGTAATACTTAACTCAATTGCTCTTTGTATTCTGCTAAGCTACAGGTGAAGCACAACCTGACCTGGCTTTGAATTTGACTAGTCAGTCTAAGACCTCTATTCATACCGCACAGACGTCACGTCACATGCGCATAGCACATCGGCCTCTCGGAAACCGTATTCACGCGATCGACAGACCTCTCTAGTGAACCGAAAAGTGCGCTTAAAGCTGGATCTGCACCAGAGATAGGCCTTGACGGTGAATGCAAGCGATTCTATCTTTGGCATTTTTAAGTTGAATAGCTGGCCCACATTGCGGGCTGCATTACCCGGCGGTTGTCTGATTTTGAAGCGCCACGCAAAAATTTGCTAGACCAGACCACGCGAGTGGAGTACACGTTTCAAAGAGTGTTGTTTGTTGTGCGCGCTGCCCTTCTAGTGGTTTTAAGAGCTGAATTGCATAACTTGACCCATCTAAACGTGTGCAGTGTTTTTTTTTTTAAAACTTCTTTTCATACGACCGTGGGTGCTTATGACCGTGGCTTTATCTGTAACGCGTTTCTAAATTTGTTGTCTTCGTGCGAGAAGTTTCATGTGTGATGTGCAAACCGATAATGGGCCATTGAATGAATATTCAAAGCGGTAACTACCACGGGAGGCTACTTTGGTAGGTGTACTTAATTTTTTTTTTCGTTGTATTTGCTTTTGTTTTGATTTGAATTAGGTGCGGGGAGTTGTGGTGAAACGCGTTTGGAATTCGGAATGTTCTCTCTGAATGTCGGATGGTGCGTGCTTGTGCAGTCAGTGCCATGATAGTTGACCTTGTTTTTTTTTTATATATATTTGACAATAGACACAGCATGGGCAGTGAGTTGACAATAGTTCCGCTAAGCTTACTAGTAAAAATAACATCTGCGCGGTCTGATGGTCAGTCAATGTTTGTGTTTATTTTTAAAATTACAGAGTTATAGAATTAATTAAATGACTATGTACAGATATTCCCTTAGTTGCTAATTAGGTAAAAAAAAATATTTCGGTATGCATCAGAAGGTAAATGTTGAAAGTTGAAATTTACATGTGCTAATCAGTTAAATGAAATAATAAATATTATTTATACAAACTTGACGCTTCTGAGAGCTAACAAACCCTCTTCACATAGAATTATCCTATATGGTCAGTAAACAGAGCTCAAGCCTCATTCTCATGTCTACTGCCTTCCACTTTGCCGATAAAATGGTTTTAAGTGCAACTCACAATAAATGTGCAACTTTATATCCCTCTTGCAATCATCATTTGAATATTCAGGTTATATTAAACGTTGTACACCTGACAAGTAGTGCACCTCCTACGTATACTTATTACTTACGCAGCCAAAAAAAAAAATCTAGTTCTCTCTCCCTGCAACGGTAGTAGGTATACCCCTTATTACCGCCTTGATATAATTATTATCGTCCATTTAGACAAAATTAAACCAAGCTTCTCTTACGTTCGCTTTGAAGTCAACACAACAAAGCGAGGCTAGCATAATTAAATCAAATTACCAGCGAACATCATAGTTCGTCTATGAACCCTCTACGGAGATAGAGATTTAGTTTTTGTTGTTGGCCTTTTTAATGCCCCCTTATAACGTCGATGTCGACCAGAATGTACTTATTGTTACCCAAGTGCAGGTAAAGTTAGTGTTCATATTTTTTTTTAGCTTATGACGCGTAAAGGGGAACTTAATCTGAGCGTAATGAGTGCCTAAGTGGATTTTTAATGCGTTTCAGACTTGACGTGGTCGTGAAAAATTAAAAACAAAATCCGACAGTTGGGCCATTTTTATTTGCTTTGTAAAGATGCTCTTACAACCCGTTTTTGGCCAGTAGGTACGTGAATACTACTCGCAATGTTATGTAACGATTGACAATTAAAAAAACACTTGCATGTTATTACTAACATGAAACTAGGTTTCAGGGTTTAATTGGCAGATAAACCGGATAGTGAGACCTCGCACTAATCACAAAAACTAGTTACACGCAAATGTGTGTTGCATTACATGGCAATACAATGTGCTTAGAAGTATCTGCAAGAATAATTATTGACGTGAAAGCTGCCGTCACAACATGATCAAACTTCTCCAGTTTTTAAATGATATGCAAATTGTTGATAGAGATCCAGAGCTATGATGTTAAGCCAAAATATCTCTTTTATTAGCCCGGTCCTTGCTAACTATGTCCATGCTCAGTATGTGCGTCAGTATAACGACTTTCGTTGGAACGACCATATATTCGAAACCGCTTAAAATGCAGCGAAATGTCTGGGTTTCCTCAATCGATGTAAGAAATATTTCACCCCTCCTAATCTGGCATCAATATATAAAGCGTATATACGCCCCAAACTTGAGTTTAACGCCCACATCTGGTCAGAAGCAGAAAAAACATCATTGCACCGGCTGGATAGGATACAAATGCGTGCAAAAAAACTGATAGGAGATTCAACCGTAGCGAACTCTATAATTTCGCTTGAACATCATAGGAATATCTCCTGCCTTCCCCTTATTTACCGCTATTATAACAGAAATAGCCAGCTGCATTCCGCCCCTTCAAAAATTCAACCGTAATACTCGCCATGCCATGAATGCTAATCAATAAACCCTAAAGCCTATCTTTGGACGTACTATGAAATATAGAGATTCATTCCTAAACCGTACAACACGAATGTGGAATGCTTCACTAAACTCTGTTTTTCCTCCACTTTACAATTTATAGATAACACCATAAGTGTATTCATAAACCCTTAAGCGCGTGCTAATTAAAAATATATATATTTCGCTTAAAACTATCAAGGATTTCTTCATCCGTTTTTGATTCGGTCGCACCTTAGAGCAGGACTATGGTGAATCAGACATTATTTGTTCGAGAGAAAGGTTTACTTAAATTGCCTTCTTATCTAGAAGAATAAAAGTTTGGTTTTTTAGCTAAAACGCCAATTCAAAAACACATCTTTCGACTATGGAATCAACCCTAAGAAAATGCAACTTGTGTTGTCCACATATAAAACAACACATCCTTTGAAACATCATCTATTGAAGGGAGACTCCCGAAGTCTATTGAAAGTAACATTGTAATCTGGTGGCAAGCAAGAACAGAATAAGTAAATTTACGCGAATGATTAAAATACAAGGACTAGTGTAGGGACGACCCAAAGTACTGTTAGTAGGTGATTCTAGTTCTGCTGCCCTTATGCATACATGCAGATATCGACTTTAGAAGCAATTTTATTGGAGTAGCCATGTGTGTATTATAAAGAATAACGTGGGGAATGACAGAAAATCTTATTGCCCTACATGAATATTTGGGGCAATGAAATACACTGCTCGGCAGGCAAATTGTGCTTTCAGAAGCAAAGGCGGGAACCATATAGCAAATGTTGCAACCAAAAACTCATGATTGGACATCCCAGAATAAATAATTCATATTTTACCACAAATTATAAAGTCCTACAGATGACGCATTGAGAACAAAAAACAGAAACTTTTGCTCACTAGCCTCATGTTACGGGCGGGCGGTGTGCTGTGCGTCATCTGTATGGCTTCATTATATTTGTATTTACCCAACAGTATCAGTGAAGGTTGACTATTGCAGAGCAAATAGCACGAGAGAAAAAAAATCAAGTCCTATTACCTCTCTAACAACATGGTTTAGGTTTGGATCAAGCATATGAGGAACTAAAATTTAAAACAAACCCTCTACTGACAACATCTCGAACACTAAGACCATATACGCCCAAAACAGACGTTAAACTCACATTAACATGTGTGGACCCTTGCATCTAAGTGCTCTGTTACGGCCAAATTTAAACTTGAAAATCTAAAAAGTTTTAATCTACAAAACTGCAAGCGTGGACTAGCGCGAAAGCCTGATCTGCGAACACGTTATTGATTTCACATTAGATTTATTAACGCAATAGCGCACTAGGGCGAACTAGCACCAACGTTTACTATAGCGTTGGTCGTAACTGCGGCCTTTTGACTGAATTCTGCAAAATTCGATGAAACCGTTTTTTTAAATGATTTGCATCTTTACGGATCAAAATGTGTATGCATAGAGCTAGTATTTGATAAAATGGTGGTTCAGAAAGTTTGAAATCGGTTAATAATTATCAAGATTTGTTTAGCATTTTATAATGGGGATGCTTTAATAATTCATTTCTATTCGATTCACGTTCCAAAGTATGATGATGCGTGCCATTGTCACGGCGGGTGTTGAAAATGCTATTTTTATACACAAAGCTTATGAATCCAGCAGTGGCTACTAAGGATTATAGGCATATAATACTACAAAACAGCAAGGTCATGAAAAAGTGTATTTTTCAGTTTTTAGTGAAAACGCCCCAAGAAAGTGAGGATGTCAAAAAAAGCGGTTTCTTTTTAAATTATAGGTTATTTTGACACTGGCAAATGTTTACCACTCGAAATCTTGACAGAAGTTCAGTATCATACCTCCGCGGAACGAAATGATTCCCTTTACGCTTGCAGTATTTAAAGCTATAAGTGCTGTGTAGCCCAGTCCAAAAAGTGCGTTATTTGAAAATACATTTTGGCCGAAATGAAGCAACTGCCGTGCCTGCTGTAAGCAAGTTTGTGCAAAAAGCTCGTGAGACTGGTATGCTAGTGGACAACACTTATGGTCCTTGTCGGCATACGGTGCGCACATGCAAGAATGTTGCTTCTACTGTAGCCGAGAGTGTAAGACTTAATTCACGAGCATCAACAGCTCAACATTTCACCCATTATTCTGAGAGAATTCTGCAGAAAGATCTCGGATTACTCGCTTTCGAGGTTACAAAATTGTCGCATCTGGGGCTCGGGAAACCCTCACGTAACTGTCGAGAAGCCGATGAATCCACAGAGATAGTTGTTTAGTACGACTTTTTTTTACTGAAATTGAAAACATGAATTCGGATGAACTATGGTACAAGCAGGATTGTGCGCCATGTCATGCGCCATCCAAGCAATCCGTGAGCTATAGGCCGAAACAATCGAAGCATCCACTTAAGCCACGTTGTTTTCCATAATTAATGGGAATGATTGCTCTTACTAACAAAGCCATACATGGAAATGATTTAATTTTGTTAATTCTATTGGATTTTAAAAATAAACTTGTTTTTGGCCCACCCGTTACACGATTGTGATTGTTTGGTAAATATCTTCTCAAAAAATTTTTTTCAACATTCCGTACGGTTTGACCAACAACAACGTTTTTCTGAAAAAATAAAGACTGGCATAAGGCGGATTTTGACAATTTTTACACATGTTCAGGTGAAAGCAACAAGTAGTGTGCCAAATTTCATCTTTCTAGTTCAAAGTTTATCACCCAAAAACTGGTGACAGACAAAAATCGACTCACCTAACGTTTATGAGCCGATCCATATACTTTGCGATACATTTATCAAAATTATCTATCTTTGGGATATGGTATAAATAGTCTTGTGAAAATGAACTAGTGAAATGCAGTGCAGTGAATGGCGAAGTCACCACAGACTATATCACATCATATTTTAATAGGTCATTCGCCTGTGCTTTCCTTTTGTGCAGTCTCCGAGAAGTCAATCCAGACCAACTGATCGTGCAAACATATTATGGAAGGCAAAACACGCATTGATTACCGTCACACCATACGTTGACTGTTAGAGCCCTTCGGCAAAGCTTTTGCCAACAGAAACTATTCAGATTGGGGTAGGAGCTGGCTTCTTCTTTTAATTGTCGAAAATAATCAGATTTTCGCACAACAAACTACGATTTGGACTGTGTCAAAACAAAACCATTTCAGATTGGCAGTCAACAGGCATCTTTAAATTTTACCTTGCTGATGAAAACTTTTAATGTAATAAAACCTGTAGACCAGTATAATAAGTAAGTTCATCCGTAAGGGCATGATAGTTTATACTTATCATAGGTCTCTATCGACCCATCAACCCTAAGCAAACTTAATTCAATTCTATACATCAAGCGTAACAGACGGATATATTGAAATAAAATAAATCCCTATTTCATAGCATTGACCAAATTCTGATCTTGACCTTCAATATGGTTGTCTAATATGGCATAATTCACAACTCACAAAGGTTTCTCTAATCTAATCTACTAAAAATCAATTACATCGCTAAGTTTTCATGACATATAATTATTAGTGCACACTATTTCTTTCTTGACAAGGGCTACCCAAAATCACGTGCCCTTCAAGGTGGCAAAGTGGTTGTAATACCACAATTAAATTTTATGAATACACAAACGTTTCATTAAGGTAATGAAAAGCTGCTCAAATATTGCTTCATTGCTCTAAAATACTTCATTATGCCGCTATTCATCACAAAATCAAACATCGCCAATCATCGTCATTTAAGCCAAGTAATTGGGAAATTCCCACGCATATGTTTAATTTTTACCACAACACCGGTCCATTGAACCAATGATCTGACATTGCAAAAGCATAATACGTACATGTACCAAACAAAAGTTCGAGATACTCCAATCTATCTTACGAAATCTCTCACACCACGTCAGAGTGTGCGAGGTGCTCACTGAATGTTGTAGTTTGAAAAATATAAATACAAAGAAACGACTAAATTATGAAATCACGAATACATTATACTACGGGGTACCCTATACAGTATACACGCTTTCCTAACCAAGTTCAGGGTCGACAGCCAACCGTAATTAGGTGCTATGCAATGCAATTAAATACGGTACTAAATGTATAACGCGTAAACTGTCGCGTTTACCACGCATTACTAAAGCATCTACTAGTTGGATTTACCGCTCGAATGTATAGTTTCTTTAAATGCACACACAGTTGCATTGCATAATTCTACACATTGATGGAGCTGTGGTTTGAGCAAGAAATCAAGTTTGCCAAATCCACACTAACGAAAAAAGTTACTTTGAAGTAGAATCGGTTCGTTTCAAGCGTAACCAAATTAAACTACACGCGGATTGTTGGTTGCACAGTGTGTCGGAGGAGAGATAGGTGTATAGAGTTGGCTAGAATGGCTTTCGTTGACTAGAAGATTCGCAAGAGTTGTGGTTGTATGTATTTTTCTTTCATGAAAATATTATTCTGTTGACAGTTAGAATCGACTACTGGTCATTTGCATAAGCAATAAAATATTTTTGTGTAAAATCGATTTTCCCTGATTTATTTATTAAGACAAGTTGCTTCCCGAAAATCGGCCACAAGACCACAGAAGTTTTATGAGACTTTCAATCGTAGTTGTACAGTCAAAACTAGTCGCAGGCTATAAAACTCAGTAACCACTTAAGAACCCTTATACAAGACTGGCCTCTCACTCATTACTTTATTAGATATCCCATTTTGCAGGATCTCCACTTATTGCAATACATGAATAAGGCTTAAATATTCATAACTTGTTTTAAGCGAGAGTTGTTTAATAATCGGCCCTAGTGAGGTACCCGTCGGAGCAGATTTTATGGTGTTTTCCATCGGTAAAAAATATGTGATTGGAAGCTTTTTTCTGAAATGAAATGCGAAGCAAAATTTTGTTTTGAGAAAATTGTCAGAATATACATGTTACAAGTTCTAAATTGCTTCCAATAATTTTTATCACATTATTTTTATCTTTTAAAAAATGTAAGCTTTTATACTAAATAGTCTCGCTTAATTACCCTCGTAATGGCATTCCATCCCTTTTTATCATCTCTTTGTTAGAAAATAACGAAACAATAAAACTAATAATTAGTCTCCACTTACAATATTTCATGTTTCAAATAACTGAGAGAATTGTATCCACAAAAGAACCACCGAAGCCTTCACGTCAACGCACCCATTTCAAAACAAAGAACCATTACCATTAAAATTTCACATACAATAGTGGTAGTGAGTCATGGAATACGCAAGTATACATCACCGTCATTTAATTGCCCTGAGCGATGAAAGTTATCCGAAATCAGCATGTTCAAATCAAACCAACACCGATAATAGAACCATCTGAGTTTGAGTTCATTCAGGCCCTGGAAAATAACGCGTTGCAACCTAAACCTAAAGCCATTATTCTTTTCTTAAATTAAATTAAAAAAAATAAAATCCCCTCCGTGACAATGCTTTGAAACATTGCCGTGACCAGGATTCGAACCTGGGTTACCACGGCCACAACGTGGGGTCCTAACCACTAGACGATCACGGCTGTCGGGGTGTTGACAAATGTTGCGACAAAAGTCAATTTGTCTCTGAGCAACATGTTGAAAGTGAAAGGAAACATGTTTTTGTGGTGAAAATGGAATTTTGACTTAGCCGCGCGGCGTGTGATTTGTATCTACTGATATATCCATGTATACGAACAATTCTCTTGAGGGGATGTAGGTATTCTTTTTGAATATTCTTGTTTTTAATTTATTTTTAGACTCAAAATTAAACAGTTAAAAAAATATCTCATGAATCTACATATAAATACTTAATATTGGTAGGGAGCAGATAACATCTTAAGTTTATTCGACCCTTATCTGACAATATGCATATGCATCGAATTTATGATTAATAAATGCTTATGGGTTGTCGTCATAAATTGTTACAATCGCTTGGGACCATCATGATTTATTTAAATTTAATTGTTTTTTTTTTTAGTTTTTTTCCCCTAATTCCTCTCTTATTCTTGGGTTGTAGGTATTAATGACTACTGGTTGAAGTTTTACTATTATTTGCGATCTAACTATCAGTTTTCTTCTTCTTTACTTAAAATTAAATGTGCTGATGGTTTTTGAAAGGTAAATCAATCATATGATTTGAATCAAACCTACAATCGGTGTACAAAGGGGCACTCCCATAAAGAGCGATCCTTAATTTCTCTAATGATTTAGAATAGCTTAAGGATATCAAATTTATTATTTTCGTTGTCTGTTGTTCAATTCCCCAGTATGCAAAGTATAGGCAAATCTGATCGACATCGTGTTGGCTAAGTTTCATTCAACATGACTTGAATGAAAAACATGTTGAAACCAGTTGTTGCTAAATATGAAGACAGATGATATCTGTAATCTTTCTGTTATTGGACTTAAAGTCCAAGCCAGTGAACGGATTTGCTGGTTTCACTTCAATTAGGGAGTTGGTTAGAATACAGGAAGAGACGTAAGAGTTTTGTGATGAAGACCGAGCACATGACAGCAATGAAGAACACACGATTGAGGATTGATCGTGTTCGAAAATATAAAAAAAATCCCCTATGATGAAGGTCAAGGTGAACTTTTCAAAATAATGAAAGACCTAACCTAAAAGCAGACGGGAGGAATAAATGCTTTGAGACAAGGAAAAACTTTGTTTCTGTTAATAACTGCTTTCTGATGTGAAAATAGCAATGAACAGATGAAATTCTTCCATAAAGTTTCCCTCGTAGTTCAGGAATAACCAACCTTTCAGAAGTTCACCAAAAGAATGGAGCTTGCCAACTTTTTTACCGCAAAAAAACAGATATATGCGACTTGCAAACGCAAATAAAAAACAAGTCCACGGAACGTGCAAATAAATTTTAAGTTTTAAACCACGATCTGATGTATTGCTCATACAAGCTGCAAGTCAATAGCGATCTCGAATGAACAACTGAATAATAGTGTATATTGGATCAGAAGGACCGCAAAAGGAGACATACTCCCTAAGGAAAAAACAAAAACGCCAGCCTAACAAACCCAAACAAAATGAGGGTTTCATTAAAACCCAAGATACACAAGGTAAACTCAGAAAAATGTTCAGTCAATTCAATACGAAATGAGGTTGCTAGGAGAAGAACAAGATTATGATTTTAGGTTAAACGTAAAGGATAGTAGGTAGATTCCTTTTTTAACCTCGAAAACTCCTTTACGATAAAATGGAAAAAAAATATTTACAAGTAATGGTGAAGAATAAATCGGCCGAGTGAATTCGAATGTAACTATATAGGACAAGAATAATATCACATAAATGGACAATTTTCCTATACCCTCCATAAATTATTGTTCCACCGATTAGCAAATAAAAAAGCGTTTTTACAACGTTTGACTTGAAAAGTACATTTTTGCGGCATCAAATGTCAAAAGACAGTCTTTCCACCCTAGTCTGTTTGTTTCGAATTGACCTATGCGTTTAAATATAACGTGTCTCTCAAGGACGATTTTTTTTTTATTTTACCCAGATGATCTTTAAATATCACTGGTTTGAATGAGAAACAACTGCTGTATATGTTTTGGATTACGAAAATGTTCTAAAATGTATAAGATCATCAGGGTTGTTTTATTTCTTCGCTGATCTTTATTTTTCTTGGGATAAATAAAAAGCGCCTATTACTGATAAATGTTAAATATGGCTCGGCGACAAGAAAAAACGTGTAAGTCTCTATGATATCAATTACAAGTCAAAATAATCATACAAATATTCCAAATACATCATCAGGCATTGTAATTTTATAAGGATACTCCCTTTCTCAATTAAAAAAAACTCTATGTAAAGTTTTCTTCCAACAATACTCGTTTTTATAGGAATAACTATACTAGTCTATATAAAGGTTTAAACTCTCACTTTTCTTAAAATCAATAATTTGTGGTGTCTGTTTGTTTCGAATTGTGGTTTACACAACTATGGTCAAACGGACGATGTTATTAAAGACTACAAGAAATAAACATGTGGATGACTAACTAAATAATGGAACAAAACGCAATTTAAATTTTTTTATATAATAATAATATTGTATGGCAATAAACACACTCACCATTATCTATTAAAAATTCTTCTTCTTTAGATTTAATATTCTTAGATTGAATCTTCCATCTGCATTACTTCAATCTTACATTTCCATTCCTCGCAAAGACACAACTGATTTAAAATATTTGCCAGGAAATTTATCGATTGAAGAAATATAGAAACACTTTCATTTCACTTTTCACAAACATTCAATTTGAAAAAAAAAATATTTTATGTCTACGGTTGTTGTGTACACATATGTCATGAACTGAAAATAAAGAGAACACGAAATATTTTAATTGACAATTATTTGAAATTAGTAACGACAATATGCAAGCATTTAGGATGCAAGCTCAAACTCACCAAAACAAAAACAAAATTATGAAAAGGCTACAATCCACTGTTTTATACCCTATGCCATTCCATCCTTTAAATTAATATTCCTTAAATGTAAATTTTATGGCGAAGATATATTAAAATTGAAATTGTCGCAAATATTGTTTAGACAGTTTATCAAAATCTTGTATTGTTCGACCAAAAACAACGTTTTTCTCCTGCATATGGAATGGCTTAGGGTATAAAAATAGTTTTTGTATGAAAACGCCTCCAAAAAGTAGGCGCGGGTAAAAACGATATATGGAAGAAATGTTTGTATTACCAAAGATAATTATTTGGAAAAATTTTTTTTCGAAATGTTTAAAATTTTACCAAAAAAGTGGGCGTGGGAAAAAACTTTGTGTAGACAAAATATAGGCATTAATACTGTCTAGATATCTTCTTCAGACAATTTTTCAAAATCTTTAACTGTTTGGCCTTAAATTAGGTTTTTCTAAAAAAAATGTACACTTGTTCGAACTGCACGTACAAGGATCACATGTACCAAATTTCATTATCCTAGCTCAAAATTTAAGTCCCAAAAACCGGTTACCTATTACCAAAGCTTATTATTACAATCTTGCTGGAGCAAACACACTGGAAAAAAAATCCGAAACGAAGGTCAGTTCCAATCGGAACTCAATTTTCTTTCGAGGTATCCATTGCAGAATAAAATAAAAATGCATACAATCGTGTTCGGTTGCTTCCACAGAAATTCTTCTTCAGACAACTTCGGTGGAAATTCAACGTATAGCTATCAAAAATGGTTGACTTAACGCATATCACCGATACGCGATCATGTGCGTTACATTTTGTCGGAATGCTAATCGGAACGTATACCTTGGTAAAAAATTCTCCGAATACGAACATATCGGATAAAATGTTATTGCGATGGGATACCTCGACAGAGCTGAATAACATTGTTTTCTCGGGAATACTTCAGTCTCACTTCGGTCTCACTTTAGTTTTGTATTGTTTCATATTTAATTGACCTTTAAGGATTCAACAGGCAGTTCATGAATAAATATTCCTGAAGTTCCTTTATAACTATATGGGTGCAAGAAGGTCGGTGTGAAAGCGTTAAGTAGCTTTCAAAAATCCTGGTCTGAGAAGGTTTGTGCAACATTTGACAACTCCCCAATAGCCGTGATCGTCTAGTGGTTAGGACCCCACGTTGTGGCCGTGGTAACCCAGGTTCGAATCCTGGTCACGGCAATGTTGCAAAGCATTGTCACGGAGGGGATTCTATTTTTATTTTAAATGTTTTTTTTTTTTCAACACAGGTATGGTAAGTGGTCTAGGGGTGAGTCTCTTAAGTTAGAACCCTAGTGTTTGCTAACTAGTACAAACAAAATGTACATATCTAATAACTCACGAGCACCTTCATCTTTAAAGTTCTCATTTGAGTTTACTCCTGAGCAAGCCTCTCCGAACCCTATGGACAGCATACTAGGCGTTACAGAAAACAACAAAACCGAAACATCCCAGTACCCTCCCTATTGCCCCCTTTCTATTTTTTGTGGAATGTACAAAGAGCTGGTTGCAACTTATTCATATATCTATAAAATATTCAACGTGTGGTTACAAAATCTGTTTTAAAATCGTTTAAACATGGTCGAGAATTCATAGATGCTACAACAAATTCATATTCATGAACAAGTTTTGATAACTTGATGAAAAAACATGTTGACAACATAGTTGGGCATATGCTCTGGAGAGGATTTACGGAGGGGATTTATTTTTCTTTTAACGAATAATTGGGATGCAATGACAACGGTGTAGAAAATATTTTATACAGCAATTCTAGGTAAATTAACGTCTGCAAGCATTATCTCGGGACGATCTTCGAGTGTTGTGGGAATGTAGGTCTCCATTGGGAGAAGTATAAACAAAAATGATCACAACTGGAACTAGGTATTGAACTCAAAATTTATAAATGTGTCGAATTTTTACCTTTTCTTGGTTTGACTTTTATGATTCCCATCAAGATGAACCAAATAGTAGAAAAGGAAATCAATTTTGCAGAGCCTTTTAGCCAATCTATTTACCAGCTAAATCTTAACCTGGTACTACCTCAAATAACGCCATTGATGTTATTGAAAGATTGGAATTTATATCGTTTGGCTTCGCAGACGTCTTCTTGGAATTTTCTTTAATTAAAAAGTATGGTAGAAATGTCGCATAAATCACATAATATTACACATTTCTACTAAATTTACGGTCGATTTTTAAATACTTGTCGGACTTATTTTTCAAATCTCTTTGTTACCGTTCATGAAATAAATCCACCGTTGTTAGGCATGTTATTATAATATTATTTTAACTGTTTGCTTCGGATTTTCACTTACTGTCCGTTCTCGTACCCAAAAACAAGCTTAGAGGATGAAAAAACTAACCATTCCTTGTAATTTTGAAAAAAAAGAAGAAAATTGGCATTGGGCAAATAGTTTGCGTTAACATGTCATTTGTTCTATAAAGAGAAAAACTCAACGAAAAAATCTACTTAACCGTGTTCCTGTACTTTTTCGCAAATACCTATGTCTCCGTTTAAAAAAAATGAATTATTTATACTCCAAGAACTTTTAGAAACTAAGCATATACTAATTCTTGATGCAAAAGTACAGTAACGTGCCTTTTATGTGCTGTGAAGCAAGGAAATGGTTGTGTGACAGATAAAGAACGCTGTGGTTGAAATATCTCTGAGGGATCTGTAAGTGGAAATCGTCTGTAAACTCGTCCGAACTCGCATGTAAAACCAACATCCCTCACGTGGTCTTGTTAGATATTGAACAATTTGAAAAACTGTCCATCTGTCCAAGACATTATGCAAGACACAACTGACAGTCTGAAGCAGGCCTTTTTAATTCTTAATCGCCTTTTTGTGATTAACACTGTCCTGAAGCCGATCAGGCTTCCCTACACATTTTACTATAAGGATATTTAAGACCACAGGTTTTTGTAAACAAGCTACACATTGGTTCGCAGCGGTTCAAAAAACTATTTGTCAAGAAGTGAAATGCCAATAACAACAGCCCAAATAGTGGCGAAGGCTTATAATTTTCAAGATGATGATGAAAACAAAACTTGAATGCACCAATAAATAATTCGCATTTTCATTGGCATACATTGTGGCACACCTTAAAAATAGCAGCAATTGGTTTTGTTATCTCACAGTCGCATAGTCGCCCGTTGATGTTTATAAACGTTCATACGGCATTTATAAACCTTCGTCGTTCTTAAGAATAATTCTTAAAGCCACTGGCATAAGCCATGAAGGTGTACGGAAAACATGAATGTATCCTAGGAATTTTATGAAGACTCCAAATGCTTACTTATACTAAACACCGTTAGATATGACATTCAAACATAGCTATCATTTCCAATCAAAATTCTACTCCCACTGCACGCAATATAACTAAAATGTTAACGTAACCTGAGAACATGATACCAAAGTTAATAACACTCATGTTTAGCACTCATTTGGTAGTGTAATCAGTATCTACTGATTGAGGTTGTAATTTGTAGGTTAATACAACCGTGATACCCCCCGTTATTGTCGGACCCTCCCACAAAATCACATTAATTATTCTTTAAAGGATTTTTACTAGCATAAGAGTGCGAGATGACTTTCATCTATCGACGTATCTTACACGAAATGAACGATTGACTTATTTTGTTCATGTAAATAGATAAGAACAATGTAATTAGACGTGGTTTGATAATTGTAGATTTTGCTTGAAGCATAGATAGTGATAAATGTTTTTTTTAGAAATATTTCCGATAAGGTACATGACTCATGGTTGTACTGATGTTTTTGTTTCATTTCAGTTGCAGACTTTCCATCGAAGCGGTACTGACCGATAGCTAATTGCAGAAGATACCTCATTCGATTATTTTAATGTTTGACGCAGTGGTTGAGAAAAGTGTGAAAAAATGACGAAAATTAAGAAAATTGCCCAACCGATCGCCAAGGAGTTCCACAAGGATAAATGTGGGTTCAATCATACGCCAGCCGATGACTTTGTCAAGTCGCAAGTGAGTATAACGATATTTTAAACTCAAGTTGAAATAAACATTGTGTGGGATTGTTGAAGTAGATCTTGAAGTGTTTACAACGTGTGGTCATACAATCGGGAAAACAGGTGATATGTTACGTTTTATAAAGAAGTGCCAGCGGGTGTTCTACTCTCTAGTTGGAGGCAATTTTGCAAAACAAATAAACGACGCGACGTAAACTTGAATGCGAACTAGGCAAACATTTAAAAATATGTTATAGCCATGTGATGAAACGTCGTAATTCGATTTTGAGTACGTCTAAATATCAAGGAGTTTCTCAAGGCAATATCTATTTTTGGAGCTAACATTCAGAAACGAAACCCAAAGCTTTACACCGTATTCCATTTGAGCTAACACTGATGGTAATATAGGGACTTAGGAACTACTTGGTTTCAAATTCTTTAAAGCCCGGTTTGTCAATTCTTATTTGAATTCTATTACTTAAGAGAGTTAAGTACCAATATTGTTGGACTTCTTTTTTTTAAGTGAACGCATGTATCTCGAGTTATTTCATGTTTCTCGAATAATACTGAAACTATGACAATCTCGCTCTAAAAAACTGACGCTAAGAGTAGGTGTCATTACTTTGAAAGATAGATGCACCATGGTATTTAAGATCCACCAGAAAATGCCTAAATATTTGATACAACCGATCATCCTAAAAGAGCTAATGGCAATTTGCGGTTGTCATATTCGCCCCGCCTGACTCGCAGTTTGTAATTGGAGTCTTTGAGAAAATAATTTATTCCTGATAATATTATGGCCAACTGACAATGTGTAGCATTAAGCTCTCTCAAATCAGTATACGGATATGGTTAAGGACGATCCTAAATTTGTAGGAAAAACCTCTCCAAGCGATGAATCTCTAAATAATCAGCTTTGTATGGCATTTGGGTTGGTACGGTGGCTATTTACCTTTTTTTTAAACAGCTTTGTATAGCTGTATATTTTTTGAGGTAGTACAAGGTAATAAGCAGATATCGCAAAGAAACGTCCTAGGAAGTAGCGATGATTACTGTGCAGTGGCTCATCGGCGATCATGTTGCACGATTGGACATACCGGACAACACCAACTATTGCACTAGGTAAACTTTCTTCGACAAACTTTGTGATCCCTCTGATGATGAACACAGCTAAGATCTGATTGTCTTCTTAAATGTCACTGACTGAATTTGACAAACGAAATAGTCTAACGGCGTCAAATCGCACGACCGAGGCGGCCAAGCGACTGGACCATTTCGTGAGATAACACGTTCTCCAAACTTGGTTTCCATTAAATTGATTGTGACATTCGCTGTGTGGCTTGTGGTGCCGTCCTGTTGGAACCACATGTCCTCCACATGGAGTACGTGTGGATTGCTGCCTGACCAATACCGCATATTTTGTTTATTGACGAAGCCATTCAACCAGAAATGAGCCTCACCGCTGAAGATGATTTTTCGATGAAAATCCGAATCATTTTCAAGTTGTTGCTCAGCCCAATTCACGTACATACGAAGCTTGTGGTGGTCAAGCGGCTCCAGTTCTTGCGTCAATTTAATCATGTAAGGATGTAGGCCAAGATCTTTTCGCAAAATTCGCCACAACGACGTCACAGAGATGCCCAACGCTTGAGAAAGACGTGTGAGAGACACATTTGGGCTTTCTTCAACTGAAGCCTCAGCGGCAGCAATATTCTCGACACTACGTGCACTTCTTTGTCTCACTGGCACGGGAACATTTTGTACTGTGCCTGTGTATTCAAAATTTTCCACTAGACGCTCAATTGTTGATCTGCTAGGACGATTATGACGACCATCAAATGGTCGTAGCGCTCTTAACGTTGAGGCCACTGACTCCGAATTTCGGTTGTAAATTTTAATAATTTCGACTCGTTGTTGGATCGTATGTCTTTCCATCATGAAATGGCAAACCTTACATAAGAGAAATGTCAAAAGAGCGGCAAGAAATATGGCGTCGTTTGCTGTCCCTGTCGCTCAACTTTTGTAGCGTCCCTGTTGAAAAACCCGATATTTTGGTATCAATAGAGGTATCTTAGAGCTAAATTATGTTTGTTTTTTTCATGCAAATGGCCGCCAATGTCAAATCTGTTTTGAGATTAGTGGACTAGATAGATGTAGAATACAAGTGAACAAGGCATGGAGCGATACACTCGGAATAATCGTGTCTTTTTTTTGCGTAACAATACGTCTGTAGTGTTGGCGCAGCGCGAATTCCGTCGCCGGCCGACACCGACTGTGCAAACACTGCGCAGTTTGGCCGGCCACCAACCTTGAAGAGTGTGGGACCTTACGAGCCACACAGCCATCAGCCGGTCGTCCCTAAGGCGAATTTTGGTCAAAGACTTGCGCATGTTCCCGTACAAAGTCCAGTCCGTGCATCAGCTGTTGCCTGTAGACTGCCAACGCGAAAACCTACGCCCAAGCCATCCTCAATCTCAAGGACGATTTTTCGACCAAAATCATAATGAGCGATGAGGCTCATTTCCACCACAGCAGGTACGTGGACAAGCTCAAGCGCACCATAGAGTAACTTATGGTGCGCTGTTCACGCTGGAGGAGTCATCGGGCTATTTTTTTCGAGAACGCCGCTGGTCAAGTGACAACACTAGACCTTGCGCGCTTTAGGGTCATGTTAACCAAGTTTTTTCTGCCGCAATTGGACGAATTAGGACTGGGGGACATGTGGTTCCAACAGGACGGAGCAACGGCACACACTGCGCGAGCCACAACCGATATGCTGAAGGCGTCGACAACATTGGATGACTTCTTTTGACCCACCTTGTAAAATAACCTACCACGTGTTTGTTTTATTTTTTAAAATGCTCCCATAATTGTCGTTGATAAATTAGTTAGCTTGCCCCACTAATTTATCAACGACAAGTTCTAACAACTGGGCCCAAAAACATGAAATATAGCAATAAATTATTTAACGCTAAAGGTAAAGAACCTAACAGCGTTGTAATTGTTTTTAACCTGTAATACACAACCAAATAACATTGAAACCAAATTAAAACATGACATAGGAGATAAAGATACATGTCTTTCAACCTTTTCGAAATACTTCAGAAAAGAGCCTTGAAATTTGTTTAAAAAATCACGTTTTAACCATTTATCCATACCTTGGTTCAGCTATAAGATTTCCAAACAATCTTTTCAAAGGTAAATCTGAACATAGTAAACGCATGGACAAGCATCACGAAATATATGGTATAGCCCATCCCAACTTAAGTGAAAATTTCTTGCGCTGGCGCTGGTCTCTTCAAATCAGGGATTTTATTCTCTTAGCGACAACAAAACTACTTTTCCAACCAGAACTACAGCTAAAAAATGTGGGCACATTTCAACAAACATACGAAAACATCTCTCTCGATCGACGATCGAGGCAATAGATATGACTGATTGTCCACACAGAACCGTCGTTGGCGCATGCAACAGATACACATTTACCCACCCCAAAGAAAAGGGAAATTTGATGGGTGTTGCACTTCTCAAATATGTGTTTAGTAATGAAAGCCAGAGTTTAGAGTAACTATTAAAAAGGGTTGAAATGGAATTATCGTTATAGTTTGTGCATGGACACGGACACGCAGGTCTTCACACGAACGTAGGTAGACAAATAGATTTTTAGGTTAGTTGAGAGATAAAGTAGAGAAAAGCATTAACAATTTCATGCGATCAAAAGTACCTTAAGAGAGAAAATATCCCTTAAATAAGTTGCTACTGCGCATGTTGGTATGTTTCTTTTGCTTTGGGGCGGGCTATACCACTGTTCGCAACATATCTAAGCTACATGAAATCTGTCCCTTTTATATTTTCTAAATAGTTTTGTGAAGATACCGAGCATTGGATTGACAAATATTATATAAACAAAAAACCTTTTGTCAAGATATTTTCAGAAAAATCCATGTTCCTCTGGTTCAAATCATGTCCAAAGAATATTTAAATAAAATTGCTACAAGGTGGCACTAATTTTGGAGGCATAGACCCATCACTATAAGTGCGTGTCGAATTAATTTTAGATACCATGAACCTGTCCAAACGAGTACCGACCTTCACATAGATTTCCATTTTTACACTTTAATCCACAACACCAAATAAAAGAAAATATCTAAAAACAACTCAATTTGACCCCAATTTTCCGATTAACTCTACAAAGTGAGCCCATTAGGCCACCCAGAGTCCAAACAAATGTCCACCCCTATTTGGAATTTCTTACTCACAAGATATTTACCTAACACATCATCATCATTGTAGGTCATAAATATTAAAAACAAACAAAGAGAAAATAAAGACAAGTAACAGAGGTTAGCAGCAGCAGGTTTTTAGTGTGCAGGGGGTCACCCTGCACACAGTTTTTTATCTTATTTATCATTCATAACTTAATTCAATGACACCTTACAAGTCGTATTTGTCATCAAATTTTCCTTTATTTCTCGTAAACTATCCGCCGGCCTTCGTTAAAACACCGAAACAACAACATCTACAATACAGTGGCAACATCGATCGAAAAGCATACCCTATCTGCTATACCGTTGGATAATTGGATTATTCTTTATCGGTGTAGTTATTGAATCGATAATAGCTAGCGGTCCTGATGGACTCTATCTTATTTATCTAACTAATTGGGGTATTCTAATGTGTATGCTGACCAATTTGTTGGGCGCTTTGCTGGTGACGATTTATCATTTTCATCCAGAATACGAAGGTGAGTGTATTGTGGGGAGGATGAGTGTGAAGAATGTGGGTCCCATTGGGGAACCTGGTGGGACGCCATAAAAGCGCTGTGTTTCTTTACAGATAAACTGATGAATTTGGATGCATTGACGTCTCCGTTTAAGGTCTACTGGGCGATGCATATAATTTCGTTGGTGCTATCGATTGTGATTACGATTGTGTACTGGAGTATTCTATACAATGGTAGGGACTGTCCAAGATTTATGTTCAAGTGGATTAATCAAATGTTGTGTCCATTTTTTTTTTCAGCTGAAACTGTTATCAGTGCAAATAATATCCTCACACATGCCTTCAACTCGATCTGCATGTTCCTAGACCTTCTTGTAGTTGCATATCCCATCAGGCTGCTGCATATTTTCCTTCCAATCACTTTCGGCATTGTCTTTGCCATCTTCTCTGGGATCTATTACGCCGCAGGCGGTATAAATGTGTACGTTGTAATTACACACCTCAAGAGATACCCGTTAATGTTCCTTCTTTTTTTTCAGGAAAGGAGAACCATTTATATACAACGTGCTCGATTGGCGGGATCCTGCCAAAGCAATTATAACAGTAGTTGGAGTTTTGCTACTCACTTGCTTTGTTTATATGTTCATCTTTACGGTATACAAGGTCAGGGTGTTCATATATCGGCGATTCGGCAAATCACCTTTGGTTTTTAAACCAACAACGACTGGAGTTAGTTCAAACGAGGCTGATACGACGGGTGTTCTACGCTCGCCGTCGGGTATATCGATGGTGCTGGGCAACTATACGGGTATCAACAATCAAGGCTTTCTAACTATTAGCGAAAAGGTAGATAGGCAACAAACTTAGGAGTATTTTAAGTTGTGGGGGTATTACATGGATAGATGAAAATTTATTAAAAATTGTGATAGATAAAAATGTACTGAGGATTTAAGAAACAAAGTACATAGTTTAAGTAGTTTTACGAATTTGTTGGCGAATAAATAAAGCTTTTTTGTAGGTCAGTAGATAATTGTTTTAATCGGTTGAACGGTTAAGGATACCGACCAAAACGCGACAGAAAAAAATGCTATATTCTAGATATAAGTAGGAAATTACTTTGAATCTGTCTTAAAATACCGGTCGGCTTCCTGAACAAACTTAGTAGCAAACGAGCTCTGGGCCTGACATGGATCTTTAATTGCTATACATTTTCTTCGCATCGCCTGCATAAATGCCTTATAGATAATTATACACGGATGCGTTGTACTAGTATAGTAACATGGGATCCGGTCCGTGTTTCATTATAAAATCTAAAGACGGCTAAACACACGCAATTTTAACCGTCCGGTTTGCCTATTCAGACCGCCTGCGCAGTTATAACTGAACGTGTGTATGAAAAAGTTGTCAGTTTTATTGGCCTGAGCAGGCGGTCGGAGAAAAATCGGAAATTAAATCATTTTGCCTGTTCAATCCGCCTGTTATTAGAAAAATCGGAGCGTGTGTAGCATCAGACAAACAGGCCGTCAGTTTAAAGTGAAATTTACATGTGCGGAGACGGTAGATCCCGTGTTTATCGAACGACAAAAATACACAAACTGATTGGCCTCACATATTTACCGGAGCGTGTGAACGCGCTTTGCGGTCCGGTAAAACTGAACAGGCGGCCTGAACAGGCAAACCGGATAGTTAAAGTTGGGTTTGTGTATCCGGCTTGAGTTATTTTAGATGCCCCACTTTTTATGGAAGTCTGACACAAATTCCAAGAGTATAAAACTGAGTAGCTTATATTTGCCAATGGAAATCGGCATCGATATCTGAGGAAGTTCAAAGTGAAGTACGTCTGGGGTGTCTACTGTCACCATTATTGATCTCCTGGTTATTACTTATATATCCCATGCAGGAAAAACGAGGGCTTATCGGAAATTCGTGGTACCTTGACATCTTACCGCAACATGACTACGCTGAAGATTTTTTCTACTTTCAAGTCGAAGAACAGACTTGATGGTCTACAATCAAAAATCTGAGGTAACAAAGTTGAAGGGGACGAAGCTCACCGGCAATGAGTTATAGGCAGCTCAAATCGAGGGGTTTAAAGGTTTAAGTCAGGATTTTTGGACTACACGGATTGATCGCATGGACCACTCATCTACAGATAGCTTGAAACAAAGCGATACTGGAGACTGCAATTAGAGAAGAATGTGGACGGACTCGTACGTTTTTGAATGATGGATATCGAAATCGAGTATATTGGGATGGTTGGTGGTAGGTCAGGTAGAAGGGACGTTTTGCAACCTGACAGGATAGACCACTGCATAAAAGATGAATATCATGTGGACAGTGATTGAACTTCCACTACTCCTGGTTCAAACAAGGTGTCATAAATATGATTAAGCATATCATACCCCAACAAATAAATAGAAAATATTCCACTCAATTCACAAAAACAAACAATATTTGCAAGCCACTTCCAAATCGATTGGACAAACATTACTTCATATATCAACAACATCCCATCCCTCATCCTTATAACATGCAATATAAATTTCCCCCAATTTAACGGTAAAAAGACAAGTTTTTAATTAAATAATCAAATACAACAACTAAACAACCGACAAATGGTTCCTAGAAATAATTAAATATGCAATTATGAGCTAGAGAGTCGCCCATACTCCTCATCGTACAAACCTTCACATCAATAAACCAAACACAGTTCAACTTTCAAGGATGCAACACACACAACTGGTAAAAGTTTTATTAGTAGTCCCGTCGTCGTCGTGGGAAAGCAAAGGTCTGTCAGAGTAAAAGTTCTCAAGCCGAGCAAGTATTTAGAATTCGATTGGACGAAATAGTTTGTCCATTCGTGCAATAGTTCTATGTCTTCGTGTTTTTTTTTTTTTTTGTCGCCGATTGGATAATTACACCTTTCCAAATACAAATGTCATTTTAATGTCACTGTCGACATGCCCGTCGACAATTAGACGTTTTGTTGTATTAAGGACTTCGACGCGGTGGATAAGGAATGCGTTTTTAATGACCTTAAAATGTATCGCTCCCCACATCCAAAAGCCAATCGATATGTGGGAAATTCGGATTTTGTTTAAAGAATTTTACAACATGTCGATGTGTCGGTGTGAAGGCGATGATAAATAGGTGGAGTTCTCTTTGTGGTCGTAATTAAAAGTTAAAGGTTTAAATATTTAAACAATTGGACGAATGTACCTGAAGGGTGTCAAGGTATATGACCTACTTTCGTGCACGAAGGGTGCTTTTGAGGAACAAAAAAACAAACAGATGTTTAATTGAAATTTTTATTGAAAAAGCTCAGACTTTCTTTTAATAGGGGAATGTAAATCCCAATGAGTTTGTGGACATATTGTGTTGTCCAAGAGAATGGTAGCATTGAATGTCACATTGTGGTGGTTGACATTGGACAACAGGACAAAGTGTCTACATACTTTACATATTTTTTTAATGAAATTGAAAACGCCATCAATTGTGATTTATTTTATTGACAAGTTCGGTTAAATGATGGAACACTGCTAAATATTATGGTAGTACGATTTCAAGGTTTTCGACAAAACTTGCTATCCTTTGATTAAGGCCAGGAAAACAAGTTGTTCGCGTTTTCAAGGTTCATTTAAATCAGCCCTACGTTAGCATATAGGCAACAACGCGCATATCATTTATTTCATCACCTAAATTTGTTTGCTCAACTGCACAAAAACAAGCTGAGGGCTGGTAAGTCCGGTGACGAATAGAAACATTCACATCAATTTGCAACTTATTGTCAGTAAGGTCCAATTTTGGTTTAAAAATATTATTAATCATATAACGGTAATGATATTTAGTAACAGTTAACGTAACGTTCATCATCAAAAATGTAAGTGCCAAGGGTAACTTACTAAGGAATGAAGATACTGGTTAATCCGCTGACCGTAAAGCCCAATCAAAGTACCGCCGTCGATAGGTAACGATTTGCTAAACAATTCCAAAGCATCCATTTTTTTGTCAAAAAGTTATAAACCATGTTAACCAGTATCAAAAACAGTAACGCTAAACGATTTGACCCAAGAGGACGAATAGAGTGTCTTTACAGGACAATCCACTATAGAGAGCAGAAGAAGAGCGAACATTCTAAACCACGTGATATAGAGGATCGACTTCTTTTAAAAACTGTGTATAGCACATACCAAAAGCTGTATAGAATTTCCTCAGAAGAAGAAGTGTAGTTGATATAAGATGACTTCGAGAGCAGAGTGCTGGCCCATTACAAGAAGGGACTTGTGGAATAAAGCTAGCTTTTCAACAACTGCTTGGGAAAATTTAACTTATACGCCACAATTCAGAAAAAACGATATTAAATGACAGCAAAGATAAGCGTTTCAGTTTTTCAGTTTGGTGTTTTTTATATTTTTTATATTTTATATTTTATATATTACATAAACAGACCTGGCATCCTATTGTCATTCTTAAAACAAGCAGACAAAAAAAAACTGTCCAGAAAACCAGGACCCATACACTATGGGAAGGCTACAATCCGCTCTACGAATCGTGTAATACCCAGCCCATCTCATCATATCTTTAAAACTAAAGTGGGCGTGGCTAAAAACGTTATGGGGTCATCTTCGAAGGAAAATTTCTTCGTCAAATTGTTAGTCCTATATGCAAGTAAGCAAATGAAAGAAAATATCCAACAGCGAGCTTTATAAGCAGTACAAATATTGATTGAATGCTGAGCCAAAAGAAACTCTGATCATAAGTTCAAGATATCGATTTTAAACATCCGATCAATATTTGGCCGAAACTACGATTAAATCTCACTAGAATAAAATGCCCTAAATGAGTAATGTTTTCAACACATGGAACAATTAAGAATTTTTCAAGAGGTATTTCAAACATTCTGCAATAGCTCCCCATTGATAAAAATCAAGTGGCATATTTAGCCAAAGATGTATTTCACTAAACGTGATTTGCATCGTGCAACAACTCAATGCAGATAAATAATTAAGTATCCGTGTACATTGTTTATGTGCAAATATTAGTTCTAGTACCAAATGGTTATTCGCTTGTCCCTTATCCTATACATTTTCATTTCATATTATAATGCAACTAGTTAACCTCTTTAATTTACAGGTATTATATGCAAATACGATTGGATAGTTTTTTTTCAATATTCTATAGACATACATCCAGTATGCAATATTCAACGACAAAAATGTCTCATTCACAGAGTTTATTTATCCATTATCCCCGCAAGCATGAGGCGAGTATATATTTCAAAACAAAACCAACCTACACACAGCTACTAATCGGCGTCATTCATTCAATAAAAAAATTCGCGTACATGTCCTGCAACAGATATGTGTATATAATTGCAGCCTATGTCCAAGCTCAAGGTCGAAAAATAAATAATAACGAAACAAAGCTATAAAAACAACACACTCACCAGAATGGAAGGATAGCACAGAATAAGGACCTTTGCGCTTTAATGGATAGATAATTGGAATTGTATTTGAAAACTTTTGTTCATGCTCCGCTGAGAGTTAGTTGACTTTGCGCATGAGGAAAAGTAGTTATAGATACCTTGGCGGTCAATTTCTCATGCAATGAGAGAGGACATCGGAAATACATATTATGACAAAGACAACAACAGCTAGTGGTGTAATTGTACTTGAATTGTTTCAGCATGGCATGCATATGAATGATTTACCGGCTTACAAATGTGGCGCAGGTGGCGGGTTCATGCGATGGGTGGACGTTGTGAAAATAATGTTGGAAAGCAACTTTTGAATAATAGGGTCCACACACTACTCATACCTGGATTAGCAGTATAGTGATTGCACATGCAAACTGAGAGTGTATGGTGTTGAATGTATGATTTTGCATGCGGTATGTGTGATTTCGAAATTTTTGATTATTTCTTCTTTGTGCGTGCACGAATATGTGGTCTGCATGAATGTCTCGATCGGAGAGTATATTTTCACATTAATAAAAGCGAAGGGCGTCGGTGGGCGATGAACTCACGAAGGAGCACTGGAAAGTTAGCATATAAGCTGTGTGGAGGAACCGTGATTGTGGATGTCTTGATTGAACACGCAGGCATGTGAAATCAATGGTGCACAAAAGGGTTGTGGAATGCGTTTTATTTTTAAAGAAACGTTTGTTTCTGGGTCTCTCCAATGAACACATTCGAAATGTAAAGCTGTCACAATTATGCAATACTTCGGTGGCGATCACAACAAACCATGTTTTCTTGAACGGAACTTAACTTCGAATCGAAAGAGTTGATGTATTGATAGCTTCCCGACCAATCATACAGTGATATGAAATGAGGTTGTTTTTGCTTTACAAGCTGGAGAAGAATGTTGATTATTTGAGGTACCTTGCAACGTCTCCTTAAAGAGTGATTCGACAAAATTTCGCGGAACTTTCGATTACTTTCACCAAAACTTGAAGTTCGTTTGGACCAGAACAGCGCACCCACAGACTAGCTGTGAGCTGTGTTCTTTTCTTTTGAACTTATGTCAACAAAGATGTTCTACATTCAAGTCGCCCAGCTAATGTGATACGCAGTCGAAGCCATCGAATCAAAGGTCGCTCCCATGTCCAACTTACATCGATGAGGACAGCAACAAATAAACACGCGAAACGTTTATTGGACATGGAGATTCGACATCAAAAGCATGAATTACAACGTCGTTGTAGTAATCTCACCGACATGTTTTTTTAAAAAACGCTATTTGGTTGACGAATCAAATAATGCCAAAACTAGGAACCCTTCGACAAAAATGCAACAATTGACTTCGCGAAGCAAATGAGGACGAAACTTTCTAGATTAGGGAAAGTATGTTGTTCACACAAATTGGTGTATTAAAGGAAGCCCAACGTGTCCTTATGCAATGATACAACAGCAAACTGTACCGTATTACGATGCATTGTGCAAAAAGCAAAAACGCTGCGCCTTGATAGCAGTAATGTTGCATACAAGAGAATCTTCAATTCAAAGGTTAAATTGAAAAGAACTTTAAGAGTATGATTTTTGAGCCTTATACCAGAGGTTCAAGATAGGAATACCCTCCAGTTTATATATCCAACGATTGCAGTAGGAGAAGAAATAGACATTTATGGGTCTTTAGCTCTTGTTCAAGACAAAAGCATTTTGTAATTAAAGTTCAGCGCAATTTTAAAACTGATTATCATGGTGTGATATGCCTAAGTAACGGGTGATCCAAAGAGAGATACTTTTTTCAATAGCCTTTTTTGACAGATCGCGTGTGAGTCGTGCCATGCTGTCATGTTATTTTTGTTTAGTATTGTTTGGCATTTCATAATGGAAAGACCTACGCGTGAACAACGTTTACAAATTGTTCAACTTTATTATGAAAATTCACGTTCTGTGAGGAATGTGTTTCGTGCACTTCGCTCAACTTATGGTCAAAATCGGCCTACTGAGCGTAGTATTCGCAACACCATCACCCATTTTGAGACCCAGCATTCATTATTGGATAATATTCGACCGAATAGACCACGTCCAGCACGCTGTGAAGAAAATATAGCGGCCGTAGCTGAGAGTGTACACGAAGACCGTAGAGAGTCGATTCGGCGCCGTTCGCAGCAACTCGGACTGACGTATGGAACGACTTGGCGCATTTTACGTCAAGATCTTAAATTGAAAGCGTACAAAATACAGCTTGTGCAACAACTGAAGCCGCTCGACCTTCCCAAGCGACATCGCTTTGCTCTATGGGCTCTTAAAAAGTTCCAAGAAGATCCGACGTTTTCGATGCAAATTTTGGTTAGCGATGAGACCCATTTCTGGCTCAATGGGTATGTAAACAAACAAAATTGCCGCATTTGGGACGAAGAGCAACCTGAAGAGATTTAAGAACTGCCATTTCATCCAGAAAAAACAACGGTTTGGTGTGGTTTGTGGGCCGGTGGAATCATCGGTCCATATTTCTTTAAAAATTATGCCGGTGCGAACGTAACCGTCAATGGCGACCGTTATCGTGCCATGATAACCGACTATTTGATGCCTGAAATTGAAGCTCGTGATCTCGGCGACATTTGGTTTCAGCAAGAGCGCCACTTCCCACACATCGCATCAATCAATGGACTTATTGAGAGAACATTTCGGTGAGCACATAATTTCACGTTTTGGGCCGGTCGATTGGCCACCAAGATCGTGTGATATCACACCGTTAGACTTTTTCCTGTGGGGATATGTAAAGTCAAAAGCTTATGCCGACAAACCCGCTTCGATTCAGGCCTTGGAGGAAAACATCACGCGTGTCATTCGCCAGTTACCAGTCGAAATGCTCGGACGACTGATAAATTTGAATTTTCTGTGTTTTTTTCTTTAAAAAAGTAGGGAACCTCGAAATGGATCACCCTTTATCATCAAAGAGTATAGAACTACATAGAGTAGTACGCATCACAGCTAAAAATGTTGATGCCGTTTCTGGCGCGGGCGGTAAGTGGGGAAATTTCGTAGATCGTTATCGTCGATGCTGGCATAGCAATGTGAACACTGGGGTATCAGTACCCCACATAGAAAACAATACTCTTTGGTATCATCTACCTCGAAGACAGCATCAACCCTACGATTCACTACTTAAGGATATAGGACGATGACTGACCTGTGGAAACCGAAGTTAAGCTTGAGTAGGATAACTCCATTAAAATGGACCAATCATCGTCAACATAAAATCGCGAATAAAGGCATTCCCAAGATCATCAATATTATTTGAATCACAAAAAATCAGCACTAGCATTTGAGTGGGAAGTAGGGGTAGAATCAAGTATCAACGCCGACAAAGACGAAGAAGGAACTCATGGCTTAAAGAGGACGTAGTAAAGTGGGAACGCCGATAATCGAGTGGAAAAATCGGAAAGAAATTTAAGAAGCTTCCATGGCAGTTTTATACTTGGGCCTTCCGGAGCAGTTGGAGACAGGTTTGTACGAGGACCATTCGTTTGATATTGCAAAGGACTAACCACTGAACTAATTAACCCTTTAAAATTTATCGACATGACTTGCAAAAAAAAAACTACATTTCTGAATGATTCATAGAACCAACCCCGTTGGCCTATGCATATATCATCCCTCAGAGCCCTCCAAAACTAAACTCCTCTAGCCAACAATTTTCCACTTGTATCATCGTCAAGTGAATCCTTTTAGTTACACCCCTCAAACTTTAACCAACTTCTATATTTCTTGCAACTATTTGGTGATAGGTCCTTCACAGCTCCAACGCCACAAATCGATATGACATTATACAAATAATAAATCATCTCCATCCTTAAACGTATAGTCCCAACGTCCTTAACACACATTATTCATAATCCGAAATCGGTATAAACTCCAATGACCCTGCGGCTCCCAGCATGTGCCCAGGAAATGTTCACAAATTATAGATGACACATATCTCAACCGAAAAACCACGATACGTATCATCATACTCAACCACCTGCTTATTCCCACTCATTACCGTGCCAACCAAAACTTCAACTAAAGTTCCTCTCCATGGTTAAAGGTTCAAATGAAAAAAAAAATAAAAACCTACATCATCTGTGTCCTTCACGATATCCTGTCCCGCCTTCCGTCATAGTACAACTTCCAGCACATATAATGCAACTGAGTAACGCACAAGCCTCATTTATCGTTTTACTCGGCGGTTTTGTCGAGCTTTGTTGTTTGTCAACATATCGGCACCGAGTCCACCCCATTCCAAATTGGAAGTCGTATGTAGAGAGGGTTAAGTAAAATTTAGCGGTCAACAGAGTTACTACGGAAAAATATCGTCGCGGTATATAGACCACAGGCACACACACCACACCCGCCACACATCTATCACTAACCAATACGTCAAAATGAAAAAGAATGTGCAATGTGTAGATAGACGAAATACGAACATGTGTATATGTAAGCGGGCTTGAAAGGATAACTGCTATAATGCATTAATAATTCAGCGAACAAAAACAACACAGAAATCCTGTAAAAAAGGACAAAAGTAGACCACTACAACTATTGGTAAGTAAAACTTTCGCTTTGTCATCGAATGAAAGTCAGTTCAATTCGGGACTCGTGACAGATTTTACGTTACGCGTTATCCTTTAAGTGTAATCCTTGAATAGATTTTTTTTGTTTGATTTCTATGTATCCTGTCGTGAAAAAGTGAACTAGAAAATTCGGTTGCAAATTCTCGTTTTGAGAATATTTTTCCAGTTTTGAAAAAAGGCTCTTATCTGATTTGAGTTTGTGTGGGGGCAATTTAAGAAAACGGTGCTTTCGGGGAACCAAGGAATAAAAACTTGTATCAACAAATGGATTAACACACCGGTAATACATAAAGGAGCGAACATTTGCATAACTTTTGCGTTATATTGGCCACCGAATGGATAATGGGTATTTGTTTAGACACAGGTTAGTACGTGTATAAGTAGGCGCTAAGGATAAGGCATTTTCTTGACTCTGTGAAAAATGGTTGTTATATTTATTGTAGTGTATCGATAATTTTTAAACAAGACATCGAAGAAAGCAGAGTGTTTTTTTACGCAATTCGTTGCCATTCGTTTGTCAATCTAAGGCGAGTCGTAAATAAACAGAATTTTGGATTACTAGACAAAAACAAATTTGGTATACAAGACGCACTTAATTATTCGAAAATTACTTCAAAAGTAGAACAAATTTTTGGATAATCAAAAAAATATATATACATATATATGTTCCGACGTCAATCGCGAAACCGACTGGATTCTTCAGGGAAAGCTGTATCCTCACCTTAAATAATAACAAATCCTTCGCTAAAGAGATAGCAAGGGAAACAAGCAAAACAACGATCACCTCCGCCAATTAATGCGATCGTAATGCACGACTGTTATATAAAGTTGTTAAAACTTGATAAGATAGTTTGGAAAGGCTGCGCTAAAGACCCTGAATGTTACAATATATTATCCGCAAAGCGAATACAGATAAAATAGAATGGTATTTATTTAAAAACAAATCTGAAGAGCCTTTACACGTTGTAGCTAGAGAGTTACATGCGTCGGATGAACATCGTTAGTTATCTGAAAAACACAGCCAATATCGATCTCTCGACGAAATACATCGCACATGATCGAGCGACGGCTTAAGAGCCGCCCAGGATGCATATCTGTAGCTGAAACTTATAGCTGAGTCAGAATTTAAAAACAAGGCGAGCCGTAAGCGCTTACACAATGTGTATCTTTGTGAATATGTAGCTTAAAGTTGAATGAAGGGCAACTTCATGCAAGAAATATATTTCTCTTTTGACAGCTATACCAGATAACAGCCACAGATACGCATTTTGGGCGGCCCTTTAATGCGTTAAGTCAACAATTTTTAACAGCAATGCGTTGAATTTCTTCGGAATTCGCCGACAAAAAATTGTTGCGGAATTCTTACGAAAATGAAAACCACCCCAAAAATGGTGACTAAAATAATAAAAAAAAAATTATTTTGTGTTTTACTACAAACTCGTGTTGAAGAAAAAAACGACAAGAAAATTTTGTTAAAATATTTTTTTTCACTCACTTTACACAGCTGACAGATTGTCAAACAACTAAAAGTGGATGCTGATTTTTAAAAGCAAAATCGTCCTATACGAAGATCATTTTCACTTTGATGTCTTTGGTAATCTTCGGATTGTGAATTCTGAGAAACTACATGTGGTTGCCGCAAGCTCCGTCCATTTTATGGTCTACATACACGTCCATCAGAGCAAATAATTCGGTTAACCATGGATCGTTTTCGCACTACGTTTACTCTATGATATAATATCCGCAGAGACGTCGAACAATGCGCACCGAAGAAACAATTGCCGCTGTAGAGCAAAGTGTTGAAGTGTACCCGAATGAATCGATTCGCCACCGCGCACAGTCCATCAACTTTATGGAAGATTTTGCGCAAAGATCTTGGCTTACGACCTTACAAGATCCAGCTTGTCTAAGAATTAATGCCGCGAGACCATGCAATCGTAATTTTGGTTTATGGGCCGAAAATGAGATTGATCTCGATGCTGATTTTCATCGCAAAATTTTTTGCAGTGATGAGGCTCATTTTTGGTTGAATGGCTACGTCAGCAAGCAAAATTGCCGCATTTGGAGTGAAGAGAATCCACATGAGACCCTTGAGACGCCATTACACCCACAAAAACTGACTGTTCGGTGTACTCTATGGGCTGGTGGAGTCATTGGGCATACTTCTTCCGAAATGACCTCTTGACTTGGCTTTATTCGAACCAGCCGTGGCGGCCACATGCCCGAAATCATATTTAAACATTAATGGCATTAAATTATCGTTCCAATAAAGCCAAACTGATGGACATTAAAACGATTTTCTTGTGTTTTATTTCAATTCAGAGCTCTATACCTCTAAAAAAAAACACCCTTTAGGCCTTTACTAATAGGTCAATTTGCCTAATGTAGAAAAAATAATAAATAGAGCTCGGGAAAGTTATTTTTTGTGAATTTGTTCGTCTTCATACACGAAAAGTAAGACAATGAAAAAAACGATACTCTGATCAAATTTGACAATTATACGATACACACCGATAGAAATTTATTTCAGCTTGTACTCACCAGAAAAAAAAAAAAAACTGAACATCGCAAAAGTTCACATGACAGCTTCAGGGAGTTCCACTCTTCGAAAATTGCATAATCATATCACGTTAAATTTTTAATATCAGTCTCTCCAACAGTCTTACTTAAGTAACTTTAGTAAGTACACCCCAAAAGTACACCCCACGCGGATAACTCCTCTATATGCAAAGCTCTAGCTGCTGCGTTAGCTGAAGTGGAATAGAAATGTTAGGAAAAGGAAAATAAAATTCTCAACCCATCTGGCAATCGACACATTGAATGTATATATTATCCAATTTGACCAAGGGCTTATACTCCATTGTTTTTGCTTGTACTCACCAGTAAATACCACAGAAGATCACGAATGATTACACACTGTGCTTTGGAAGCTTAATAATTGTGCGATCTATGATCTGAAGCTTGTTGTTTGACAGTGTCAGTGATTTCCAACAAGAACTCTTCAAAAAAATAATCACATGTATTCTCAAAAGTCCGTGTCAGTCACTCCGGCAAACATCTTTACATCTAAATGGCAAACAGCGAACATCTAAATATGACGACTGCAGTAGGCACAACTCCTTATTTATTTACCTTCTCGCCATATCATTGTGATAAAATAAAAAATTTAAAGTAAATTGTACAAAATTAAAGTTAACAAAGAAAAACTTACGGTTGCAGTGTTAAATTGAGTCCCCAAGCAGACAAACAGCCTCAACATGCAAAGGTCCAACCTTAACATAGCCGTGAGGTAGTTGTTACTATGTCCATTGCAGCTATGTAATTGCAGCCTATGTCCAAGCTCAAGGTCGAAAAATAAATAATAACGAAACAAAGCTATAAAAACAACACACTCACCAGAATGGAAGGATAGCACAGAATAAGGACCTTTGCGCTTTAATGGATAGATAATTGGAATTGTATTTGAAAACTTTTGTTCATGCTCCGCTGAGAGTTAGTTGACTTTGCGCATGAGGAAAAGTAGTTATAGATACCTTGGCGGTCAATTTCTCATGCAATGAGAGAGGACATCGGAAATACATATTATGACAAAGACAACAACAGCTAGTGGTGTAATTGTACTTGAATTGTTTCAGCATGGCATGCATATGAATGATTTACCGGCTTACAAATGTGGCGCAGGTGGCGGGTTCATGCGATGGGTGGACGTTGTGAAAATAATGTTGGAAAGCAACTTTTGAATAATAGGGTCCACACACTACTCATACCTGGATTAGCAGTATAGTGATTGCACATGCAAACTGAGAGTGTATGGTGTTGAATGTATGATTTTGCATGCGGTATGTGTGATTTCGAAATTTTTGATTATTTCTTCTTTGTGCGTGCACGAATATGTGGTCTGCATGAATGTCTCGATCGGAGAGTATATTTTCACATTAATAAAAGCGAAGGGCGTCGGTGGGCGATGAACTCACGAAGGAGCACTGGAAAGTTAGCATATAAGCTGTGTGGAGGAACCGTGATTGTGGATGTCTTGATTGAACACGCAGGCATGTGAAATCAATGGTGCACAAAAGGGTTGTGGAATGCGTTTTATTTTTAAAGAAACGTTTGTTTCTGGGTCTCTCCAATGAACACATTCGAAATGTAAAGCTGTCACAATTATGCAATACTTCGGTGGCGATCACAACAAACCATGTTTTCTTGAACGGAACTTAACTTCGAATCGAAAGAGTTGATGTATTGATAGCTTCCCGACCAATCATACAGTGATATGAAATGAGGTTGTTTTTGCTTTACAAGCTGGAGAAGAATGTTGATTATTTGAGGTACCTTGCAACGTCTCCTTAAAGAGTGATTCGACAAAATTTCGCGGAACTTTCGATTACTTTCACCAAAACTTGAAGTTCGTTTGGACCAGAACAGCGCACCCACAGACTAGCTGTGAGCTGTGTTCTTTTCTTTTGAACTTATGTCAACAAAGATGTTCTACATTCAAGTCGCCCAGCTAATGTGATACGCAGTCGAAGCCATCGAATCAAAGGTCGCTCCCATGTCCAACTTACATCGATGAGGACAGCAACAAATAAACACGCGAAACGTTTATTGGACATGGAGATTCGACATCAAAAGCATGAATTACAACGTCGTTGTAGTAATCTCACCGACATGTTTTTTTAAAAAACGCTATTTGGTTGACGAATCAAATAATGCCAAAACTAGGAACCCTTCGACAAAAATGCAACAATTGACTTCGCGAAGCAAATGAGGACGAAACTTTCTAGATTAGGGAAAGTATGTTGTTCACACAAATTGGTGTATTAAAGGAAGCCCAACGTGTCCTTATGCAATGATACAACAGCAAACTGTACCGTATTACGATGCATTGTGCAAAAAGCAAAAACGCTGCGCCTTGATAGCAGTAATGTTGCATACAAGAGAATCTTCAATTCAAAGGTTAAATTGAAAAGAACTTTAAGAGTATGATTTTTGAGCCTTATACCAGAGGTTCAAGATAGGAATACCCTCCAGTTTATATATCCAACGATTGCAGTAGGAGAAGAAATAGACATTTATGGGTCTTTAGCTCTTGTTCAAGACAAAAGCATTTTGTAATTAAAGTTCAGCGCAATTTTAAAACTGATTATCATGGTGTGATATGCCTAAGTAACGGGTGATCCAAAGAGAGATACTTTTTTCAATAGCCTTTTTTGACAGATCGCGTGTGAGTCGTGCCATGCTGTCATGTTATTTTTGTTTAGTATTGTTTGGCATTTCATAATGGAAAGACCTACGCGTGAACAACGTTTACAAATTGTTCAACTTTATTATGAAAATTCACGTTCTGTGAGGAATGTGTTTCGTGCACTTCGCTCAACTTATGGTCAAAATCGGCCTACTGAGCGTAGTATTCGCAACACCATCACCCATTTTGAGACCCAGCATTCATTATTGGATAATATTCGACCGAATAGACCACGTCCAGCACGCTGTGAAGAAAATATAGCGGCCGTAGCTGAGAGTGTACACGAAGACCGTAGAGAGTCGATTCGGCGCCGTTCGCAGCAACTCGGACTGACGTATGGAACGACTTGGCGCATTTTACGTCAAGATCTTAAATTGAAAGCGTACAAAATACAGCTTGTGCAACAACTGAAGCCGCTCGACCTTCCCAAGCGACATCGCTTTGCTCTATGGGCTCTTAAAAAGTTCCAAGAAGATCCGACGTTTTCGATGCAAATTTTGGTTAGCGATGAGACCCATTTCTGGCTCAATGGGTATGTAAACAAACAAAATTGCCGCATTTGGGACGAAGAGCAACCTGAAGAGATTTAAGAACTGCCATTTCATCCAGAAAAAACAACGGTTTGGTGTGGTTTGTGGGCCGGTGGAATCATCGGTCCATATTTCTTTAAAAATTATGCCGGTGCGAACGTAACCGTCAATGGCGACCGTTATCGTGCCATGATAACCGACTATTTGATGCCTGAAATTGAAGCTCGTGATCTCGGCGACATTTGGTTTCAGCAAGAGCGCCACTTCCCACACATCGCATCAATCAATGGACTTATTGAGAGAACATTTCGGTGAGCACATAATTTCACGTTTTGGGCCGGTCGATTGGCCACCAAGATCGTGTGATATCACACCGTTAGACTTTTTCCTGTGGGGATATGTAAAGTCAAAAGCTTATGCCGACAAACCCGCTTCGATTCAGGCCTTGGAGGAAAACATCACGCGTGTCATTCGCCAGTTACCAGTCGAAATGCTCGGACGACTGATAAATTTGAATTTTCTGTGTTTTTTTCTTTAAAAAAGTAGGGAACCTCGAAATGGATCACCCTTTATCATCAAAGAGTATAGAACTACATAGAGTAGTACGCATCACAGCTAAAAATGTTGATGCCGTTTCTGGCGCGGGCGGTAAGTGGGGAAATTTCGTAGATCGTTATCGTCGATGCTGGCATAGCAATGTGAACACTGGGGTATCAGTACCCCACATAGAAAACAATACTCTTTGGTATCATCTACCTCGAAGACAGCATCAACCCTACGATTCACTACTTAAGGATATAGGACGATGACTGACCTGTGGAAACCGAAGTTAAGCTTGAGTAGGATAACTCCATTAAAATGGACCAATCATCGTCAACATAAAATCGCGAATAAAGGCATTCCCAAGATCATCAATATTATTTGAATCACAAAAAATCAGCACTAGCATTTGAGTGGGAAGTAGGGGTAGAATCAAGTATCAACGCCGACAAAGACGAAGAAGGAACTCATGGCTTAAAGAGGACGTAGTAAAGTGGGAACGCCGATAATCGAGTGGAAAAATCGGAAAGAAATTTAAGAAGCTTCCATGGCAGTTTTATACTTGGGCCTTCCGGAGCAGTTGGAGACAGGTTTGTACGAGGACCATTCGTTTGATATTGCAAAGGACTAACCACTGAACTAATTAACCCTTTAAAATTTATCGACATGACTTGCAAAAAAAAAACTACATTTCTGAATGATTCATAGAACCAACCCCGTTGGCCTATGCATATATCATCCCTCAGAGCCCTCCAAAACTAAACTCCTCTAGCCAACAATTTTCCACTTGTATCATCGTCAAGTGAATCCTTTTAGTTACACCCCTCAAACTTTAACCAACTTCTATATTTCTTGCAACTATTTGGTGATAGGTCCTTCACAGCTCCAACGCCACAAATCGATATGACATTATACAAATAATAAATCATCTCCATCCTTAAACGTATAGTCCCAACGTCCTTAACACACATTATTCATAATCCGAAATCGGTATAAACTCCAATGACCCTGCGGCTCCCAGCATGTGCCCAGGAAATGTTCACAAATTATAGATGACACATATCTCAACCGAAAAACCACGATACGTATCATCATACTCAACCACCTGCTTATTCCCACTCATTACCGTGCCAACCAAAACTTCAACTAAAGTTCCTCTCCATGGTTAAAGGTTCAAATGAAAAAAAAAATAAAAACCTACATCATCTGTGTCCTTCACGATATCCTGTCCCGCCTTCCGTCATAGTACAACTTCCAGCACATATAATGCAACTGAGTAACGCACAAGCCTCATTTATCGTTTTACTCGGCGGTTTTGTCGAGCTTTGTTGTTTGTCAACATATCGGCACCGAGTCCACCCCATTCCAAATTGGAAGTCGTATGTAGAGAGGGTTAAGTAAAATTTAGCGGTCAACAGAGTTACTACGGAAAAATATCGTCGCGGTATATAGACCACAGGCACACACACCACACCCGCCACACATCTATCACTAACCAATACGTCAAAATGAAAAAGAATGTGCAATGTGTAGATAGACGAAATACGAACATGTGTATATGTAAGCGGGCTTGAAAGGATAACTGCTATAATGCATTAATAATTCAGCGAACAAAAACAACACAGAAATCCTGTAAAAAAGGACAAAAGTAGACCACTACAACTATTGGTAAGTAAAACTTTCGCTTTGTCATCGAATGAAAGTCAGTTCAATTCGGGACTCGTGACAGATTTTACGTTACGCGTTATCCTTTAAGTGTAATCCTTGAATAGATTTTTTTTGTTTGATTTCTATGTATCCTGTCGTGAAAAAGTGAACTAGAAAATTCGGTTGCAAATTCTCGTTTTGAGAATATTTTTCCAGTTTTGAAAAAAGGCTCTTATCTGATTTGAGTTTGTGTGGGGGCAATTTAAGAAAACGGTGCTTTCGGGGAACCAAGGAATAAAAACTTGTATCAACAAATGGATTAACACACCGGTAATACATAAAGGAGCGAACATTTGCATAACTTTTGCGTTATATTGGCCACCGAATGGATAATGGGTATTTGTTTAGACACAGGTTAGTACGTGTATAAGTAGGCGCTAAGGATAAGGCATTTTCTTGACTCTGTGAAAAATGGTTGTTATATTTATTGTAGTGTATCGATAATTTTTAAACAAGACATCGAAGAAAGCAGAGTGTTTTTTTACGCAATTCGTTGCCATTCGTTTGTCAATCTAAGGCGAGTCGTAAATAAACAGAATTTTGGATTACTAGACAAAAACAAATTTGGTATACAAGACGCACTTAATTATTCGAAAATTACTTCAAAAGTAGAACAAATTTTTGGATAATCAAAAAAATATATATACATATATATGTTCCGACGTCAATCGCGAAACCGACTGGATTCTTCAGGGAAAGCTGTATCCTCACCTTAAATAATAACAAATCCTTCGCTAAAGAGATAGCAAGGGAAACAAGCAAAACAACGATCACCTCCGCCAATTAATGCGATCGTAATGCACGACTGTTATATAAAGTTGTTAAAACTTGATAAGATAGTTTGGAAAGGCTGCGCTAAAGACCCTGAATGTTACAATATATTATCCGCAAAGCGAATACAGATAAAATAGAATGGTATTTATTTAAAAACAAATCTGAAGAGCCTTTACACGTTGTAGCTAGAGAGTTACATGCGTCGGATGAACATCGTTAGTTATCTGAAAAACACAGCCAATATCGATCTCTCGACGAAATACATCGCACATGATCGAGCGACGGCTTAAGAGCCGCCCAGGATGCATATCTGTAGCTGAAACTTATAGCTGAGTCAGAATTTAAAAACAAGGCGAGCCGTAAGCGCTTACACAATGTGTATCTTTGTGAATATGTAGCTTAAAGTTGAATGAAGGGCAACTTCATGCAAGAAATATATTTCTCTTTTGACAGCTATACCAGATAACAGCCACAGATACGCATTTTGGGCGGCCCTTTAATGCGTTAAGTCAACAATTTTTAACAGCAATGCGTTGAATTTCTTCGGAATTCGCCGACAAAAAATTGTTGCGGAATTCTTACGAAAATGAAAACCACCCCAAAAATGGTGACTAAAATAATAAAAAAAAAATTATTTTGTGTTTTACTACAAACTCGTGTTGAAGAAAAAAACGACAAGAAAATTTTGTTAAAATATTTTTTTTCACTCACTTTACACAGCTGACAGATTGTCAAACAACTAAAAGTGGATGCTGATTTTTAAAAGCAAAATCGTCCTATACGAAGATCATTTTCACTTTGATGTCTTTGGTAATCTTCGGATTGTGAATTCTGAGAAACTACATGTGGTTGCCGCAAGCTCCGTCCATTTTATGGTCTACATACACGTCCATCAGAGCAAATAATTCGGTTAACCATGGATCGTTTTCGCACTACGTTTACTCTATGATATAATATCCGCAGAGACGTCGAACAATGCGCACCGAAGAAACAATTGCCGCTGTAGAGCAAAGTGTTGAAGTGTACCCGAATGAATCGATTCGCCACCGCGCACAGTCCATCAACTTTATGGAAGATTTTGCGCAAAGATCTTGGCTTACGACCTTACAAGATCCAGCTTGTCTAAGAATTAATGCCGCGAGACCATGCAATCGTAATTTTGGTTTATGGGCCGAAAATGAGATTGATCTCGATGCTGATTTTCATCGCAAAATTTTTTGCAGTGATGAGGCTCATTTTTGGTTGAATGGCTACGTCAGCAAGCAAAATTGCCGCATTTGGAGTGAAGAGAATCCACATGAGACCCTTGAGACGCCATTACACCCACAAAAACTGACTGTTCGGTGTACTCTATGGGCTGGTGGAGTCATTGGGCATACTTCTTCCGAAATGACCTCTTGACTTGGCTTTATTCGAACCAGCCGTGGCGGCCACATGCCCGAAATCATATTTAAACATTAATGGCATTAAATTATCGTTCCAATAAAGCCAAACTGATGGACATTAAAACGATTTTCTTGTGTTTTATTTCAATTCAGAGCTCTATACCTCTAAAAAAAAACACCCTTTAGGCCTTTACTAATAGGTCAATTTGCCTAATGTAGAAAAAATAATAAATAGAGCTCGGGAAAGTTATTTTTTGTGAATTTGTTCGTCTTCATACACGAAAAGTAAGACAATGAAAAAAACGATACTCTGATCAAATTTGACAATTATACGATACACACCGATAGAAATTTATTTCAGCTTGTACTCACCAGAAAAAAAAAAAAAACTGAACATCGCAAAAGTTCACATGACAGCTTCAGGGAGTTCCACTCTTCGAAAATTGCATAATCATATCACGTTAAATTTTTAATATCAGTCTCTCCAACAGTCTTACTTAAGTAACTTTAGTAAGTACACCCCAAAAGTACACCCCACGCGGATAACTCCTCTATATGCAAAGCTCTAGCTGCTGCGTTAGCTGAAGTGGAATAGAAATGTTAGGAAAAGGAAAATAAAATTCTCAACCCATCTGGCAATCGACACATTGAATGTATATATTATCCAATTTGACCAAGGGCTTATACTCCATTGTTTTTGCTTGTACTCACCAGTAAATACCACAGAAGATCACGAATGATTACACACTGTGCTTTGGAAGCTTAATAATTGTGCGATCTATGATCTGAAGCTTGTTGTTTGACAGTGTCAGTGATTTCCAACAAGAACTCTTCAAAAAAATAATCACATGTATTCTCAAAAGTCCGTGTCAGTCACTCCGGCAAACATCTTTACATCTAAATGGCAAACAGCGAACATCTAAATATGACGACTGCAGTAGGCACAACTCCTTATTTATTTACCTTCTCGCCATATCATTGTGATAAAATAAAAAATTTAAAGTAAATTGTACAAAATTAAAGTTAACAAAGAAAAACTTACGGTTGCAGTGTTAAATTGAGTCCCCAAGCAGACAAACAGCCTCAACATGCAAAGGTCCAACCTTAACATAGCCGTGAGGTAGTTGTTACCTATCATTTACACAGATTTACACAAATAGGATTTTAACATTTTTTACATAATTGGTGCTGTAAAGAATATTTAAATATTAAATATTATAAAAGGCTTGAGAGGCATCTCGAAATTCAGTTCTATACCCTAAGACAAGTCCCTATTTTGTAATAAGAATTCATTTAGTGTTGAAATAAGTGGTAAATTGTCGATGGAGAGTTCAAACCCATAGGTAGGATTACATGTTTCTTGGCAACTCACCAAACCAACATTTTGGCAAGTCGGATAAAATGTTGATTTGCCAAAGTCAAGTGCAAGAATGTTGTAATGCATTTTCGACTGTAATGCCACTTTAGATGATTATAATCGCAAGGGTTTAAAGGTCAACATTGAGGACACTCTTAACAATTTTCATTAAAATCGCTCTAAAAATCTAGCAATTCTACACAAATGAGGTTGAAATACACATCATTTCTTGAATTTTGTTTTTATTAAGCACCTTACAACACAGACCTTATGTTGTTAAAAAAAAATAATACCATATCAGGTATTCTATCAGAATTGAGCCTATCAATGAAATAAAATCCAACAAATTTTGGAATAAACCGTTCATTATTTATTTAGTAAAATTTTAATTTCCAATCAAATCGAAAATAAATATTCGCTTTAGGACATGAAAAGCTGAAATACCTTGGATATATGGAACACCCCCAATTGAATACAATTGGGTGCTGGGAATGTCCTTCTGTTAATCAACCCTTCAAGTTTGTGTACCTATTATTCCTTAACGCAACCAACTTCATATCCAATTATCAGGACGACGATAAGAAATTTTCTTTGGCCTCGATTAAGTGACGTAAACCATTAACAATGCAACGCATTTTTAGCGACGCGAAAGCGTTTTTCTAGTCTAAGAAACCATACTGTCTTCAAAATAATTGTGAATTGTTGAATCATTATAAGTTATAGATAAATGTATATAAAGAGAGAGAGAGAGAGAGAGAGAGAGAGAAGGCCGAATAAAGTATGTTTCATAAAGCCGTAAACATAAACAATCGCGTGATTGACTGCTGCTCAAATATACCCTACTTTCACTAAAAACACTCGATACAACAATGTTGGCGATTTTTTTCTAGTCGAATAAAAAAATGTATCGACGAGGTATGCTATAAAATATCGATGTCAGATAAATTGTCCTATATAAACAATGGAGCTGGGTAATGAAAAAGACATTAAGGGAGATGATGTTTTATGGCGGCATGGTTAGCTCGAGAGGTGCTTTCGTAATCTGACTATACACATAAAATTGAGGAGCAATAAATGGATGGCAGGGATATGTTTTTGTCAATGTCTTTCTTCCATTCATGAGGTATAAATTGGGTCAAACCTAACCTATTTGAAACATAGAAATAGGTTAGGTATTGAAGGTGTTCCGCAGCGAACTTAAGACCAGTTTTGGTACGTTTTGCATTTATATTCACATTTCAGTGCTTCAACTCATGCAAAATATTTGCCGTTCCAACACTTTGGTGTAAGAAAGCAGGTGAAGTTCCCTTCTGTTTGATAAGGTGGGACGAAAAAGGTGAAGAAATGTGTCTTTCTTGTCCATACACACCCTGCCAATTTGGATAAAGACCGAGTTTTTTTTTACTTCATCGGCCTTCCAACTGGCCAAGCAGCTCAAAGTTAAAGACGCCATTTGTTCGCTGACTGGCCTTTGAAATGCTTGGAAGTGGACCTTAATTTCAGTCGAAAAGTCATCCTTAGCGTCAACGCTCATTTTTGGATGAATGCCAATATTAAGAAGCTAAATTTGCATATATGGGACTACGCCAATCCACACGAGGTGCAACAAATAGCAATACATCAACAAGAAGTAACTGTTTGGTGCAGATTTTGGGCAGGCGCGGTATCTTTGTTCCGTAATTCTTCGAAAACGGCGTTAGTGAGGCCATCAACGGCGAGCACTAAAGATCAATGATGATAAATTTGTTCGCCCGAATTGAGCGATATGGATGTGAATAACATTTGGATCCAACAAGATGGCGCTGCAGCAACACGTATCATTGCATTGGTGCGTGCTTCTTCGAAATCGGCGTTAGTTAGGACATCATCTTCAACGGCAAGCACTAAGGACCAATGTGGACCAATTTCTTTTCGCCAGGATCGAGCGATATGGATATATGTGTAGATTGTAATTGATTTCATCAAGATGGCTCTGCGGCAACACTGCGATCGCTGTGTTATGGTGATCGCTATGTGGAACGCAGCGCCAGCGTGCGTTCTACCAAAAAAAATATTCCTTTCTTATATAATTAACGTGGACTCAAGAGTACCCAAAGAGGAAGAAGATAAGCCTGTTGGGCAGTTCAGAGGGTTTTGTTTTTGTCAGGACCGGGCAATCGATGCTTCAGTTCCATTACTCAGGCATACATAACATGTGTTTTCATGCAGCGATAGAAATATCTAGCGTATACCCCTTTAAGGTAATGATGGTAGCTGGTTTGTTAGGATTAGCAGCGTTCTCGTGTAGTGTCAACTAGAGTACTAACCACTGTAATAGAATATATATTACAACCGATATATAGTCGGCTTTGAACCTATTTATCTCTTTAAAACTTAGCTTTCATGTAAAACGAGATGAAGGTATTTTTGCTTGGTTTGTTTGGTTTGTTTGGCTTACGCGGTTAAGTGACCGAGGGTCAATGTGCAAAAATTTGTATTTCCTAGTAAAAAGTAAGGAACAACGGTTTTGGGTGGTTCCTATATTTATATTTTAGTTTGCTTACATGGTTTACTTTCACCAGCCAACAACCAACGTTTTTTTTTTAGGGTCGTCTTCTGCTTTGATAACGGGATTAACCCCCATAAAACCGACAAATAGAACGCCGGACCAACATATTTCAATAAAAAACAATATATATGTGGTTGTGGATACTTTTGTATCAGCATGCGTTTGTGTCAATTCAAAAGGAAAAAACCATCAACAGGGAATTTCGTGAGATAAAACCACAAAGCGTTTTACCTCACCAAAGAATGGATGTTTAACTTAAAGATAAAAAAATAACAGATTATCAGTTTCTAATGAAAATCCTGTTCCTTTTGTTTAGTTTACATCACCGACTATCCCCAACACCAGCTACGATAATGATGTTGATGATAAAAACGCCTAATCAAAACCCAAACAGACCCGCTATTAGTTATTCGAAACCATTTGCTTGTCCTTATGTGTCAAGCTTTATATTTCGATACAATACAGTTTCCCGCCCTTTGACTCCTGCCACTTAGATCACAAAAACAAAAGTACCCGTCCACATATCCCCGCTGCCCAGTTTTGTATCACGAGGATGGGGTTCAAGGTTATATCGTGCCGTGTTGGTTGTATATCCATATTGTCATGGCGTGTGTGTATGCTTCTACACAGGAGGGGCAATGAACATTTCAGAACACAATAAAAATCGAGAGCGCACACCTGAATTGCTAGAAAATCAATAGGAAATTGTCTTATTTCGTGATATATCATTGGGGAGTTCTAGTAGTTGGTTTTTGTCCTCCAACCGACAACTACCCACACCCCCATCCCTTACTAAACACATAAACACAATCACATGATGCACGTGCTACTCAAGCTCGCACCAAGTATATAGAACGAGTACGGATGTGTGAAGTAAAATGGAATAATTTAGTTTCTTTTAGTTTTTTCATTTTGTTTTGGTCGCATAATTTGGTTTCCGTTTTCAGGAGAGTTTCGCTTATGAACAGAGGAGACATAATAACGAGGAAATTGTGGCAATTTTTGTTCAAGAATAATGATTGTCGTTATATAACGACGAATACCTGTTGAGGTGTTTGTATACACACAGCGAATGAACATCCGGTGATACTTGGATACTTTTTCCTTCAAGTGGGACAATTTGCGGACATTTTTCGGGGAAATTCTCTTAAAATACCTAATTGCCATACCCAGCCCCGCGAGTTGTTTAATGTGATTCTTATCGGTGACATAAAATGGCCAGAGGCGGATAGTTTTGGCAAATAGGGGTAGACATTGGTCAGTCAATTATTTATTTCGCTTGTGAGGAAGACGTACGTTAACGCGGATCTACTATTGAAAAGTTGTTCAACGTTTTCCTTTTTAAATATCGTAGTCTGAATTTTTGGGTGCGTTATAACGGAAAAGGATTCTTCTTATAGAAAACCGTTTGATTTTTGAAACGTTTCATATAATTTGGGAATCATTTCAATGTTTAACATGTTTGTCGCTTAATTTATTTAACAAAAATTGCATCCTTTTTGGCGCTGGGATGTTTTTTTGTGCTAATTCCGGACAACTATAATTTGCAGTTACCACGGCTCCTAAAGACTAACAAAAACATTTAAAAGAATTTTCTGTGCAACGCTTAAAATAAATTTCTGTTTTTTTAACTTTAATCGCTGGTGTGTGTTTGTTCTCTTCTGAAATTTTGTTCATACTTCCCGATACTAAAGCTTAAAACGACTTTTCCAGTCAATTCCGTATGACCACGTAAAGTTCATGTTCACTCTGGTCAAGGAATGTTTATTTTTATATTTAAGTAACTTTATATTTTATATTTAAGCATACTTTTTATTGCTAAAGCTGTAAAAAAAATTAAATGATCTAAACGTTTAAAAGTTGTTGAGATAGAAAGCGCCATTTAATCGAAATTGTTCGCGAATTCCAACAAGACTTTATTTCTTCTAAGTGAACTATGTATGTATACTCTTTTGTAGATGGAATTTTTTTTACCGAAAACTGTGGAACTAAACTTTAAAAATTCGCATTATTTTTCAAGTGCAGCATAAATACAAAAAAAGTGATAAATGACATACTGTGACAAAAGCAAAACAGTTCTGCTTGGAGATAAAACACCCCAATTATATTTCATTGCATACTTTACGGCACAACGCTTTTTTGAATATTTTTAACAGTGGGGACAGAATTTGTAGATGCCGGGATTAAAGCTAAGGCTCTAGTTATGGCTATCATTGAAAAACATCATTGGAACCCAAGCATGATGTAACTAAAATTTTATTTGTCAAATTAGTTGTAGCAATCATATGACAATTCTGTGAGCAAAAAAAACATGCTTGAGGTTAGAGATGATCACACAAAAGATTATTGACAGATAGACACAAGCAAAGAAGTGAGAACCCATTGGAAGGAATGCGTTTCATTCGAACGGAATGACAATCATTAAGGCTGAACTATAATAGAATATGGTTGCGGACGACAACTTCCGTAACTGTACGAACACGTCATGAAATGTGTATTGTACGACCATAATAAATTTTCGCCTTTTCTCTTTCTTTTGTTCTTTCACACGAACATTTCACATTTCACTTCAACATCTATGAAAATTTAAATTTGTAAATTCATAAGCAACAAAATTTTGATTAGCAAAACGACTTCCACTTCTTTTGAGTTTTGACATTAGCTTCCGATTGCTTCCGACTATTATAGTTCAGCCTTTACTTCAGAGAAATACATCTTGATCATTGAAAAACAAAACGTGGTTTACAACGAAAGTTTTAACACCAACCCGCAATTGATTCAGTTAATGAAAAACGTTGCAAAAAAATTAAACTAAAATTTGCAATGATGGTTTTCAATGATAGCCAAATCACATTGACTCCCTAAATCTAGATCTCCATTACAATTAATTATATACTCTAGGCCAAACTTGGACAAACTGTATGATAACGCAAATCGAATTCTGGTTTCGACATTTTGACAAAAAAACGTTGCCATTTCGGACAAATGTGTATTCACGTTGATTCTATTCTATAAATTAAAAACGGGAAATGTCATGCCTATCATGTTTTACTGATATTAAAAAAAATGACCAATATCTTTACTGCAGTGGACTTTGTAACAATTCCGTTCATAGAAGTTGTACAAAAATTGACAAAGGTACGTTTAAGAAGTTGAAAGGCAATCCCAACTTCCACTACTTTTGCGACCAATGTAATTATGAAAAAGGAGTTTCGATTTGCTCAAAAGTGGAAGACAATAGTTTGAGACTTAATGTGCTTTCGAAAACAATGGATGGGATGAAAACTATGCTGCGACTTCTATTGAATCGACCGCATTTAAACGAATGTGGTGAAATGGATGGACCCATACTTGGAGGTAAAATGAGAAGTCATGATATTTATAAGAAATTCTTTTTTTTTTTTAATTGCAGTTTTTCAGATCTCTACTTATATCCCTTCCCCTATTTATGAGACCAGATCCCAGTATATAGTCTTAATGGAGGGATTTAATTTGGTTATAGTCTTTAATCGAATCAAAGATTAATATGTATAATAAATGTTGAATGTCAAGGGAGAAATATTATCCATGGTCCTAAATCTTTGGACTTAGAGACTGAAAGTATTTGTATAGAATGTTTGGGGTGTTTTCATACACCTTCTCACGCAATAGCCTTCATGGATGACGTTTGAATTCAGATTCAGTTGTCGAGTGTTGTTATCAAGCATATTTCGGCCAGTGATTAGACCGACTTACAAGAGCAGTTAGGGAGTTCGTAATAAATTATGGCTTTAGCAGCTTAAGTTGAAAATGTGGCGAGTATTCGAGAATTGGTCCATTGAAATGTCCACGAAATTACAACACATAATCAGGCCAACCAAGGAGTCCATTCGGTAGAACATTTTCTTCAATTTATTCGATTATGTATGACTGTGGTCAGCAGCGCTAGGTTTCTTTAAATTCGAATTGAAAAAGCAACCCGCCAACCACATCTAAAAGCTAAAAGCGTTGCGTTAAGCTTCATGTGGAAAGGGTAAGGGAAGAACACAGATTGTTAAGGAAGAAAAATGCCCGAACAAGGATATCTATAGAGAGGTGCCACTCCAAAAATGTATGTTCGCTAATTTTACCAAATGTGAAAGTCATAAAAACAATGCTCGAACACGAAGCAGAAGAATATAATAAAACCACAGTCGTGCTGATAATATTGAAAAAAAAAACCCTTCTGTAAAACTGGGATGGCGACCAATCCCAAGCTGTTAGCAAAACGGACCAACATCCGCCTCACAAAAACGTAGTAAGGATAGCATTAACCTTAATGCGGGAGATAACTTGGTAAGGAACATACACCAAATTATTGACAAAACTTCCTGGAATGAAAGTATTTCCGAAAAATAGAAAACGGACCAACATCCGCCTCACAAAAACGTAGTAAGGATAGCATTAACCTTAATGCGGGAGATAACTTGGTAAGGAACATACACCAAATTATTGACAAAACTTCCTGGAATGAAAGTATTTCCGAAAAATAGAACCGTTTGCCATTTCTTCAAAAAAGAAGAGCCTCTGAACGGCGGTAATTAAAGCGTCCCTTCTATTTAATTCGGTTATCAATAGGAAAGTCAACTACTTATGAATTAGTCATAGTGTCAGATTCTGTGTCCATCCATCCGTGAAGGAAGATGATAAAGTTTTTTCTGCCCCAATTAGGTATGGAACATTCGACGCAACAAATAAGGATTTAGTCATGTGATTTATTCTCATGAGAGGATCCAAACATACCCCGACGACATTGACATCACTGGTTTAACAAACGATATGTCTTCGGAAGATCTGAGGTATAGTTTGTGTTGACGTGAAATGAAGAAGAAGATTCAACCAAGAGCCTTTCGATCATAGGCATGTTCAAAAAAAGAGCGAGTGCATTTTTTCTGGTTTCCAGTCTGACGGTATACGCTATATAGAAAGACTCCCTTAAGTGATACGGACAAGTGAAAACCGCCTCAGGCGCTTGCCTGTGCCCAACTAAAGACAGTTAGGTACGGTCATTAACTAAGATTAGAATACCAGTTGTTATCAAATTACTTTTAAGCATGTTTGTCTAGCAAGATTCTTGAAAGAGAACAAAGTGAAACATCTGAGATACACGGCCTTAAACCTTACTTCTTCATTTATTTTTGTGTTCGAAGTTATATTTTAGCCTAACGAGTAGCTTCCCTAAACTTTTTTGATTCCAAATACAAAGTTATTGAACGTTCGTGTTGAGTATACTTGTAGGACCATGTATTCTTTCTTAGAACACTAGCTATGCCCGAATTTTCACATGAAAATTGTTTTAATGAATTTCCTAACGAGCTCCCACGCAATGATATTTCTATTGAAAAGATCTGCCTCGCAGAAAATGACACAACTTGAGTCTTCCAGCGAATGACTAAAAAAAAATAAGAACTCTTGGAATAAAGAATAAAATTAAGGCCATATTCGTATGTAGGCTAATAGACTAACTTGTGGGAATAAATAATGATTTTAAGGCAAAATAACGGACCACGATTCCATTGCGTGACATTATTGTAATATTGAATTATGATTGACTCTCAAACCACAAACTTTTGGATAAAAACCGAGAATTCACGATTGAAATGGGGTTGGTCGATACATATTTGAAATAATAAATATCCATCACACTTCGTGAAGGGTGTGTAACCCAGAAAAAAAACGCCACCTAACAGGTGTAATTTTATTAGACCCTTAATAAAACGAAATCATTCGGCTTTATCAAATTTAATTGGCTGGTTATTATTTTTTTTTAAGGGAAGTAGTTCAGGGTGTTTTTTTTTTAAGTGGTGAATGAACTTGAAGACAGTTTGGCGTTGTACATTAAAGTGAATTGGTTCGTTAGAGTCTGTGGAGCATTTGGATTTAGTAAACATAATTGTGTCAAGTGTTGTGGTTGTTAAAATTTGGTGAAGCTGTCGTTTATTCCCCAGATTGCTGTTGGTGATGTTCGTAAAGTAATATATTTAGGACGAAAGTTGATACTAATGTAGCGAGTTTGTTAAATAGCCAGAAAAGAAACAATAACTGTGTGTCGTATTCATTCACTTTTCTGTAAACCGTCTTAACATGGTATACAAATAATAAATACATTGACCGAGTCAGATCCCGATGGAAGATATGCTATAATATCAGCAAAGAATTAGTTGCATTATATCGAGCTAGAAAATATTTCATCTGAGGCTAGTTGCATCGTCTCTATAAAACACAAGTACCTAACACCAACGCTTGAATACTGCTGTCATGTTTGGCGTTCGACCAAAAACGTAAACTGAACTGGAGGATTTGATTCAAAGGCAAGCAATCTGCATTTTAGTCAATGCCTTTTTTACTTCAAATCTTCAACCTTTAGCTTTTTTATAATGTATGCATTTTCTGCAATTATCTGTATGCATATATGTATGCTTGAGTGTCTTTCACTTTTCTTCTCCCTGAGATACTGGCAGTAGCAGAGGCAGCGAAAGTGATCTCAATACTGGCGTTACTAACATGATATAACCATTTTAATTGACAGTCGGGAATCAATAAAAGCAATCTCAGCTGTCGAAATAAAATCTAAGCTTGTAAAACGTTGTCGTAAAAAGCTAAAGGTTCTTGGCTTCCAACATAATGCAAAGCTCTGGTGGGTCCCCGGACTCAGGCATTCAGGCAATGAAATTGCGGATGAGCTTGCGAGGAAAGGAAAGGAAATGTCACCAGCTTTGATCACGGGTGGGACAGTAAACACTGAATATCGCCAAAAACAGGTCGAACTCCCTCCCCAACTGTGAAACATCCAAGAGGATGCGTTTTGAGTATGACAAAGCCAGAACCCCTAAACTACTTCAAAGAAACGGGAAATCGGTTTAGACACTAGTAGGGATTCTTAATGGACACAACTTACTTAAAAGCCACAATCCTAAAACGCATCTTATAGATGATGACCTTTGTTGATGTTTGCTGTGGTGATGAAGAAATACACGAGCACACCCTCCACCTTAATAAAAAAAGAATTGAAAATAAAAACCTTAGGAAAATACTTTTTCCATGACCTCACGGATCTATCCGAAATCCCTCTCTTATGGCTGGAAAGGGACTAACAAAAAACCTAGCGTAAGAACTCTAAATCTAGTTTCGGGACATCTTAAGAAATTGAGCAAAGAGTCATCTTAACTCGCATTAAAAATGTTAACTAATTCTCGTCCTATTTGGCTTACACGTTTTTCGAATAATTTGCCCTCGAAAGTAACTAGTGTCATATATTATAGCATGCATTCTCGGAACGCATTTTGTCAGTTATTGCAGGCAACAATTTCAGCAAAGCAGTAAAAACAGAGAAGAAGATGAAAGAAAAGGGTATTTCTGGCCTAAAATCTAGCGCTTTAAATTGATGGACTAAAGAATGGACAATCAATTTTTGCAAACGTCTAAGTTTAAGAAGCTTATCATGAAAGTTGTGTACTCTTACATTTTCGTCAGAATTTTGACAGAGTTTGGGGCTGAACTATTTAATTACAATCCGTCTATCAATAATCGCACGCTCTAACCACTAAATCATTAATCCTTCATCCCTAAACCGCTGCTCCTTAAAGTAGCTGGATTTAAACAAAAAAAAAATTGTTAGTAGTATTGCAATGGACCTGCGCGCAAAACTTAAACTTAATTCTTTTTGTATTTCATCGGCCATTATGAAATAATTTAGCAATTTCGGTATAATCTTAACCGACAATGCGGATTGTCCAAAAAATTCGACTTCATTTAATCTTGTAAAATATTTAAGAAAAATTCAAAAACTTACATGATTTTGAATTTAGCAATCTTCGAGATGAGGACAGACATCTTCGACATGAGGATTGGAATCTATGGTAATAATCTTCAAGATGATGATACCAATTTTAAAGATGAGAATATGAGTCTTTAAGATGTTTATAAGAATCTTCAAGACATTGATAGCAATTTTTGAGATGGGGATAGTAATCTTCAGGTGATGATAGGAGTCATCATGATAAGTATATTACAATTGGACCTAAAAAAAAGTTTAAATGTTTTATTTTGGAATGAAATTATATTTTAAAACTAAAAACTTGTAAACTATAATTGTAACTCTCAAAAATAATTCAACAACAATTATTCGTTATACATTTTGCTATGTCTGAACAAACAGGCTATCTTGATAATTTTCAAAACGAAAATGAATCGAATTCCAAAGCTACTTAATTTAAAAAATAAATTGTCGTGATTGTGTTTATGATTTACTGATACAGTTTTTTAGTATTGCAAATCATCAAATCATTAACAATCAAGCACTTGGATATTGGTTGCTGATTATTTTTTATTGCATAAGCATAATACAAAAAACTAATTTGTACAAGCTATATAAACATATTATACAAACATCTCGGGGGTTTGATATTATTCGAATCACAATGCGGATTTTGATTATACAATAAACTTTTAAACGTCTTGGTAATACATATTATGTAGTTGTTGCGAGCATTGATATTGTTAATTGGTCGGTGCTGGAATGCTAGTGCCTCTATAGCTCGTCGGTGGTATGGGACTTGATATTTTCTAATCACAACAACAACATTCCATGCCAGTCTTTGACGGTTGCGAATGTCTTCTACTTTTCCTACCATGGAATTCCACTGGCCTAAATAATCCATTTTCTTGCTTTCCTTCACTTCCGCAATTTCCGTACCAAGCATGGCCGTCATAGTTGTTTAAACCATCAACTGTGAAGAGAATAATTAAAATATACAGGGAGACTGAATCAATTAGTCATCTTGGCCAATATGGGTATCCTGGGTATAACAAGTCTTTCAGCAGAAAACATCGAACATCGTTCGAGGGAGCATTGCTGACAGCCCAGGAACATCAATTCGACACCGTAGTCAAGAACTGGGCATTCCGAGAAGCTCTCTACAGCGAATTCTAATAAAACTTCATGCTTACAAAGTTCAATTGACTCAAGAACTAAAGACTACTGACAAGTGACAATGCAGCGCGATGAGAGTTCGTTGAATGGATTTTGGAACAACAAGCGGACGCATAATGGCTTCGTGGATCGTCAAAATTGTCAAATTTGGAGCTTAAAAAATCCACAAGTCATTGTTGAGAAACAAATCCACAACGCGTGACAGTTTGGAGCGGATTTTGAGGTTGGAGGAATTATTGGACCATTCTTCTTCGAAAATGCGGTTGTTGTGCCAGTTTTTAGTGACTAAATTATAAGATATGAATTCGACGAACGTATGTGGTTTTAAAACGGTGCCACACCACATACAGCCAGAAAAACATTTCGATTACTGTATGAGTCTTTTCTTAATAGTGTAATCGGCCGTTTTTGCGATCAGAATTGGCCTTGCGATTTAACGCCATTGGACTATTTTTTTTAAGTCAGAGATTCACGCAAGCAAGCCCACAACTACCAACAACGCCTTGAAAGCAGAAATCATAGAATATTTCAACAAAAGAGTACATACATGCCAGTACTTGCCCCATGGTATTGGGTATTCATGTGTGTTTCAAGTGAAACAGAAAAACTTCGATCAATTTTTGGTTGAGGTCATTTAATTCCTGCGGACAACACTAAAACCGAAGTCTTTTTCTTCTTTGGCGGTTATTTCGTTAAGAATCGAAGACCACCACCAGATGCACAATATATATACTTTTGATCAAAATCTATTTCAATGTTTCTGTAAAGGTTTTTAAAATCCAGTTTTTAACAGCAGGATTTAATACACCTTCCGGTCTATTCTTTTCCATTTCCTGGATGAGATGGATATTTGTTTTGGAGCTGCAAAGCTAATGTTAGCCGCTAGCTTCTTTGTACAAACAAACGTCATTGCTAACAAGACGTCTTTTTGAGGATCTTTGTTACTCGTTAAAATTTTCTGTTTCTTAAGGTGAGGGATAACCCAATATTCGAAAAATAAAGGCCTTTCTCGTTGGAGTATGATCAAAAAACATCGAAACACTCATGAGTGAAACTATGATCGAAGGCATTGATCTTCGGTTTGATCGGTTTGATTATCCTTCTGTAATGACCCAATGGGTAATTGGTTAAGACGTTCTGCTCAACTTTGAGTATGGAATGACCAACGAAAAAGCAAGATCTGTGATCCCATCGCTCACAGTTGGAATGATTATAATTGACTCAGATATAACCGACCATGAAAAAATTTATGGAAGCTATTGGTATAATATTTACAATACATAGTCAAATATAAAACGAATTTTCCGTCGGAATTTTAAAAATTCATTCAAATCTTTTCAGATGCCAGCGCGGCACAGGACACAAACGAAACCGCCAACGAAACGTGGAAACATACAAATACCCGCAATCAAAGCAGTGCCAGCCAACGGGTATCCGCGGTAAACATTCAATCCGTCGACATGGACAACGCTGGCAAAATAAAATTCGACCCACCAAAAGTTCCAGTTATATTTGTTTTAGGCAAGTTTAAACCCAAATATTGAAATCACATACTTAAAAATCAAATATTTAACTTCTAGGCGGCCCAGGTAGTGGCAAAGTAACGCATTGTGACACCTTCATGCAGGAGCGACGAGGTGTCATACACATAAACATGATGGATCTCCTGCAACAATATGCCATGGGAAATGGTAGAGTCTACCCACCATATTCATATTCAAATTCAATTTCAGCTGTTTTGTCTTGTCCTTGTAGATATGCAAGATTTTGCACAACTATCATCCAAAACCGTCACCGAAGTACTTATGTTAGAAATGAAAATGGCTCCAGCTGCCAAAGCGTATTTAATCTCAGGATATCCGCGTTCGATGCGTGACGTAGTAGAATATTCCGAAAAAGTAAGTAACCCATGAACTCTATAGGTTCTGCCTTTAGCCATCTAAACAATAAAATTAACAACAAAGTAATTCTGTGTTGACAAAACGGTACCACTCAGATGGGGCCATCCGCACATGCTTCTATTTAAAGTAAAAATTGTACGGCAATAAATTACAATCAACTTGGTCACACAGTTACTGGCACGCATACACACTATCGCCGGCGCGTATGTGTAATCAATGGTAATGGTGTGTAAATAACAGTATAGGCAGCTCCGAAAGTTATCGTGGGTCGAAGTGTACTCAATAATTTATCGAAAAAGTGCACGCGTTGTGGGCCAGGATATAGTTGAAGGAGGTCGGGCATCTAATCAACCAACAGTCAAGGGCATTGTATTTTCAGGTGTAATTTTAAAGAACAACAAAACTATAGTCTTTGTAAAGCCTTCCTCAAGGACGATGGTTTTTTTTGTAGAGTATTCTTAAATTAGGCGCAAAAGGACATGAAATCTCTGTGTATTGATTTTTTTTTTTGATTTCGTAAATGGGGTGTTCTGTATATTTTTAGCTGGAAAAATACCATTTCGCCGAAGGATATTTATCGGAAAGTCATTGAAGTAAATTGATGTCAATTTTCAAGCGCGTATAGAGATTGTGCGGATCAATATCTTCACGGGGGCGAGGCGTATTCAAATGTTGTGTCAAGGAAAAAGATTTGACACACGCTTTTTACTGCCATAGTAAACGTAGTAAATGTTCATTTTTGGAAACGTTGTGACTTAAGTTGTATATTTATATAAATTTGGCGACACATCTAAAATTCCATTTAGCTTGCAGTACTGTCACGAATCGAGAATATCTTGACGAAGTTGAATAAAAGCAGCTAATTGCTTTGAGCATTTATTGGTAAATAGCGGTTATACGGTTGTAAAGCAATAGACACTCCTATGATGTTCAAGCGAGAGTATGAAGTTCGCTTTGTTTGGGGCGTTAATGCGCTTTATATACTGAGCCCTGATCACAAGGGGTAAAATGTTTCTTACACCAATAAAGGAAACCGAGACATTTTACTGAGTTTTTCGCAGCTTTGAATATAAGGTCATTACTGACACACATAGAGAGCTATTCGCTTTTTTGCGATGCATGTGCTATTCATGGTGGCAGAAGACAGCATTGCATTTTATTCATCCTGTCGGGATAGGCATTAAATGATTCCAATATATTTTGTGTGAAAAGCGTGGATTTGAGAATGAATATGAGAAGCTGAGGGTACTGTCATCAGCAAAAGGGTCAGCTTTGGGGAGCACTATTTATAAATTTAGCCTTTATTTGGTCCAAAATAACTTGAAATGAACGCAATTTCTAATCCACAAAAGGACAAGTTGCATCAATTACAAAATCACACCTTTTCGACAAAAGGGCTTTACGCCAAAACCTGACAAATGCCTTTGAAAAATTTAGTGCAACAATCTTGTTTTCTTTATATAAATCAAATCACCAGTTGTCGGTCAATCAGACTTGTATGTGATTCAATATACAGGGTGGGCCAAAGAAGTCATCCGATGTTGTTTGGCCTTCAGAATATCGGTTGTGGCTCACGCAGTGTGTGCCGTTGCTCCGTCCTGTTGGAACCACATGTCCTCCAGTCCTAATTCGTCCAATTGCAGCCAAAAAAAAAAATCGGTTAAAATGGCCCTATAGCGCGCACCGTCAACTGTTGTCGTTTAACCAGCGGCGTTAAAAAAAATGGCCCGATGACTCCTCCAGTGTGAACAGCGCATCATGCAGTAACTTTGAGCAGTCGTAATGGTTCCTCGTGCGTTACACGTGGATTTTCGGTGCCCCAGAAGCGAGAGTTTTGCTTTTTCACGTACCCTTGGGTGGAAATGAGCCTTATTAAGATTTTGGTCGAAAAATCATCCACTTCGATTATTCCGCGTTCTTGGGGACAGTATCGCTGCATGGCTTGTTCACTTGTTTTCTACATCTGTCTAGTCCACAAATGTCAAAAAAAATTTGACATTGGCGGCCATTTTCAAAAATAAGAGCATCTTCCGATAGGGTGATCTCTTTTGGCCCACTTTGTATAAGCCGATTGTTTATCTGCATATCTAAGTCCTAAGTTAACGTTTTCACTGTTTTTACTACATTTGAGACATCGTAGAATTTAGTGCACTCATTCATTCTTGTTGTTGAACTAATCATAGGTAGAGTTAAATTCATCCGAAGTCTATCTTCAACTCGGAGGATATCACGATCATATGGATTTTTTATCTCCATAATCCCAATGCACAACCCCCATGGTGATGAATTTCAAAAAAAAAAAGTCTTTTATCGGTTATTTGTCAAAAGTTCAGCCGATTACTTACAATCTTTCTCCCAAGACCAACTTTTTTATACCCCTTTGTTTTTTTGCAGATTCAAGTTGTTAATGGCGTTATATTGATATCCTGGCGCCAATCGGTTTTACAAAAACAAATAGACTACGGAGCTAAATTAGGTCATGTAGTTCTCTCTCTAGCCAAAATGGAATTGGAAAACTTTTTCAAAAATGTCATGCCTGTTGCTGATTTTTTCGATCAAAGTGATATGCTCCTAGCGGTAAGTAACCAAATACACCATCTTCCTAGTTTGCGAACACTTTGTAGTAAATTGTTCCATTATCTCTATTATCACAAACTAGGTAAATGGTGAACGTTCGCCAACGGAAGTCTATAAGGACTTTCGCACCGCAATACTTGACATTCTAAGCGCCTTAGAGAATCAAGAAGCAATATTAAACGGAGTTACAGGTATGGGCAGAGGGATGAATGACATACCCGGCAGTATAGTTAGTGTTGAAACTGCTCCTAGTCAAGAGAAGAATATTACAGAGCTTGCAGTTAGAGGTTCGTCTGCGGCAACAACAAATCGCGTACATGATGTCGATGTTGAGCAGGGACAAGGGGTTGTCGCCAATTATCAACAACAGCTACCACAACCTAGAGTCGATGCAGTGGCACTGATGGGACAAAATACTGCTTTGAAGGCTGTGAATAGTGTTGGTGATAGTATACCACCGGTTATATGGGTTATTGGAGGACCGGGAAGCAATAAGGCAACGCTCTGTTTAAAGGCGGTCGGATTGAATCCGGGATGGGGTCATATAAGGTAAGAGGTGTTTATTTTCTTCATTTGCTATCACCATACTTATTTGTTAGATATTTTACAGTATCGGTCGACTGTTGCGTACGATAACTGACTCGGCGCCAAGAGCAAATACGGAGAGCTACGCTGTCAAAGAGTCCCTGACGGCTGGTGAAATGGTCCCAGAGAACAATCTCAACACTATTCTGGATGTAAATATACGACAATTGATGGACAAAAGGGGTATCATTATCGATGGCTATCCCAGGAATATGCAACAGGTCAAATATTTCGAAAACAAGGTTCGTTGCAATTCGGAATATTTGAATATCTTCATCGATTCATTCCCAACTTCCAAATAAACATCAACCAAATTTGAATTGTGTTCTCTCTTTTTCTAGTACAAAATACGCCCACCAGTGGTCCTATTGGACTGTTCAAAACTGCAGTTGGGTCGTGGGCGTGTCGACGACACGGTCTCATCATTCCGCCGACGCTTAGAGCTCTTCCGAGAGCAAACGTTACCCATGTTGAAACAAATGGACAATAACAGTCGTTTGATTATAGTAAGACTTTTGACATTTGTTTACTTCGGAACTGTAATTCGATTTCTTTCTAGGTGGATGGCGATACAGATAGTCCATCAGTGCAGCGGGAGTTTGAAAAAATCATTCGAAATCATGTTCAAAAATTACTGAATCCAAATCAAAGTGACTTTAGCAATCGACCAAATACGACAACCATGCGAACCGTATCCGAGCAGACTGATGCTATTTTAAGCGATTTGGAAAACAATGTACCGGGAGCTGTGCCAACAATAAGTCATCATGTCAGCATGATGAATGGTCATTTGAAGAATGGAAATCATGTGGCGGCCAAGACTGGAATGAATGGAAATGCTGGGAAGCCTATGGACTTTAGGCACATGTTAGAGGAGGCGGAACGGTATCCTGTGGATTCTTATATGTAAAACGTGCGGCAGGTTTAAGTAGTTTTTAGATATAAGTAAGAACTTAGTTTAGAATGGTTTAATCGTATTTGAAACTAATTTCATTTTTTTGAATTTTCTAAATATTTTCAACCACTACAGAGATGTTTGTAAATGTTGGGAAAAAGGAGAATTATGAAACGGGGCTTATAGAACTTTATTTCACAAAATTTTGGAAAACTGTCTAAAGATTTTGATATGTCATGGGTCTATTATCCTTTCCCTGAAGGAATGCCTTTGTGAACTATCCATCTTATAAAGTGATGGCTTGTAGATCGCAAGATTCCCAAAGAAGCAGGTTTCTAGGTGCAGATTTGTTAAACTAAAGTGTTTCCTGCCGAAAAACTGCTGCAAAAATGATTACCACCTTGTCCTTTTATTATTATGTACATGAGGCCTATGTACGTGACCAAGTAATAAAGTGTGACTGTTTTAAGATCACTGATCAAGCCGGAGATCTATACCATTGACATAATTTTGGTTCAAGTGCGGACCCGGTCCCTAGCAAACTGCTTCTAGTTGAGCACGGTTTGGGGTCGGTTTCCACTAGTGCGGACCGCTGCTGCGTCCGACGTCTGGCTGGAAATTAAAGATTCTGCAAGTCGGAGTGTCGGTGTCCATCCGATATACCTGCTCCAGCCATTAAGTGCCCAATGCGTAGTTTTGACCAGGTCTATTTAGCCGTACAGATTGTAAATTTCTTGCTTGAATCTTTGTCTACATAGCCTGTCAGCGCAAACGGGATTTTTCACTCAAGTATAATTTCATTCACATTTGATACGATCCATGATTCGACGCGCAGAACAGGTATAGGATAATGAAAGTATTCTATAGTTGTTCTAGTGCGGGCTTTTTGTCCGAAGAAGCAGCGTCTGGCAAGAATGCTTCGTTCAAGTCTTAACGCAATGAAACGCCCAATCCAAAATAAAAATGTAAAGACCTGATAACTCACAATTGCGTGGACCATTCAAGTGCTCATTTGATTGCGCTCACTAGCGAGGATCATAAGGGCACGTTTTCGAACCCTGGTTATTACTAGAGGTTCTAAGTGTGCAGCAAGATACCTAAAGCTTTTAATCTGCCAATAGTCCATTGACGGTTAAGTCGCAGGGTGTACCTTGATACAGGTACCACATTCCATTTTAAAAAATGTCTGAAGGTGAACCACGAAGCAAGCTTTTCCTTCCCACAGAATTTTAAACCGACTTACGATTTAAAGAAATCCGATTCAAATGACTCTTTGAAGTGTTGACTTTGGTAAACAGTTACCTCTATATTTTCCAGGAATATCGTATGAATTCCCACTGCGACTCAGTGCCCACATTCGATCGCGATCGATGAAGAATTTAATATACACTTCCCAGTAGCTCTAAGGTTGGCATCCCAACATGGTGGTTTCACAAAAACTCGACAGACTCTTGCCTTTATGAGGAGGACTTAGAAAGTATAATTTAATTCGTTTGAATTTCTTGAATTTGAGGTGTAAGTAGAGAAATAAGCTTTTGTCTGTAATTGGGCTGTCTATAATTTGTTCACACCTCCGGACTAAAAAGGAAGTATATCTCGAAAGAAACACTCGATGTGCTTTAATTAAAATAAGTTGGATAACATTTTTCAGCTTATTTTAGTGAAAAGTTTTTTATAAAAACTTTTATTAAAACAATCAACTGAGTTTTCTCAAAGAAAAAAAGAATTTTCTCTGAGAACTTTAAAATATTAAATATTTCAACACATTAGTGTGCAAACTTATTATTTGTTTATTTTCATTATAGCCTATTATTTCTCCGTTTTTAATAATTGGTATGTGTACCAATAGACAACAATGGTAAAGCTTTAAAAACATATAAACATAAATAAAAAAAATAAGCTAAAGTTAATTAGCTTAATAAAATTAGGATTTAGAAACCAAAATAAAATATTTAATTAAAAGTTTATTGTTGGCAATGTGCCAAGAACACTTGAATTAACAATTTTTAAAAATAAGTCTACGCTGCTATATTTCACGTATCTTTAAGCTCTAAAGGTGTTCAAAATTCTGAAATCGTAAATCAAAATGGTTTTATTGATTGAACCAAAACACACTACACATATACATAATTAATACAAAATTGTTATTTCAGGTTTAATAAATAAACCATTGACCATATATTTAGAAAGATGTTCTTACAACAAACAAATTAAAACCTGAGAGCAAGCAGTACCTTGGAATATTAGTTTTAAGCAGTATATACGATAACTCATATTTACGTTTCAAAAGGAAAACAATTACATATATATACATATATATTACATAAGATTAATAGTAGTTTACACTTTGTTACATCTGTCAAGAATTCAAATAAATTAAGAATATTACTCGAACTAAAAGTGATGTAGGTAGTTAATGGTTGGACTTGGAAATGATCTCAAGTAATGTATACCAATGATACTTTTTTTTTACAGGGTAAGAACGAGCTGACATTGTCAACTTCTTATAAAAGGTCTGTAAAAAGAGACGCATGGAATTTGTTATGTTGTTAGTCAACAAGTTTGTTAACCCCGGAGCCGAAGTATTGGTGTTCATTCGTTCTACATGTCCTAGCCATCTTAAACGTTCAATGCGGAGTTTTTCGACCAGGGGCATGTCGCTGTATAGCGACTTGGTTGAATCTTCGTCTCCATAGCCCGTCAACGCTTAGAATTTGTTATGTTGGTAGTCACTAAATTTGTCAACCGCAGTCACAGGGTAGAAACAAAATCGGTGCGGAAGTCAAACGTAGAATAACTCTTTTAAATCGCTATTTCTTAGGCTAACTAAGGAATTAAGGACTAAAGCCCGAATGAGAATATCCAAGGAGACGCTGGACAAAAAAACTCTTTATCCCAGTCATGCTTGATGGTCAAAGCATCTGCATCTCCATTGATAAAATAAAAAAAATTTTTTAGTTAGTACCCAGGGCCGAGCTTTCTAACAACCATTTATGGGTGCTTGTTTACTTCTTGCATGATGGCTGGACCTCCATTCTTATACCGACTCCGGACGGCGAATTTGAGATAAGCTTTTCATGACAATTAATACTACTCGGATGATTTGTCAGATCTTCACGAGAGGAGGGCCAGTGAAGGTGTTGCTACGGCTGGGAATCGAACCCAGTCCTCCGTACGATCTATGGCCCTGTTTGCATAGGACAACAAAACAACGTCTTGCGAAAAAGATTTAACAATCGGATATACATGTTGTAAGCCACATTAGAAACATCTATCGTTATTGTTATGATTTCTCGAATATCAAACCACTGTCAAAAAAGGTGCTTCTGTCGGCGCATTATCTGATGTTTTTCCTGCCACAACCGTCTCAATGTTTGGTAGCCAAATACGAGTCAGCCAAGGCTTTTAAGTCACCAAATCTCAAGGTCTACTGAAAACTATAGAAGAAAACTATACTAGACTATAGAAGCAATGCAATGACTCGAGAAATTGTGCAATTGTTATCCGCGATAAATAAGGTTGCAACTGTGAAATTTGTAAAATCCCATCGCGACCCAAGATTTCAGAAATGAAAATCCTCACTATAACGTTGGATTGGTATGGGATTTAAAGAAATTGGATTAGGTTTGCCATGTGCATCCATCAGTCACTCACATCTGGGAAACAAAGATATGCGAGACGTCGGGTGGTTTATAGTCAATCTGGGATCCTCGTGGTTGCGAATGTACTCTAGTACCACGGGAATGAGGAGCACTACAGTCATGACTAGTTAAGTGCCGATCTGGGAATGATTCTCGTTATATTCTGGTACTACGGGAAAAATGTTTATGATAGCAAACAAACTACAGCTGTGACAAAAATGCTTCAGCAGATGTGACAAAGTTTAATCGAAAAAGATCTTTAAGGATCTTTTAAAAAATGATGCGAGATCCCACAAACCCGGTCGAATATGCCGTATCAACCAAACCTTCCCAAACAGGTCATACGTCCTTGAATTGTGACCGACCAATTGGTAAATACAACCTTCGGTGAAAATCGGTCCAGATGCATAGACAGAACGACGGGAAACCTTTTTTTTATTTTTGTATGTTCTACATTCATATTGAAAACGGCAACATCACACTTTTTCAAAAACTTGTAATCGGATTTCCAAACTATTTCTTATCTCACAGACTTTATAAATCTCTCCTGTTTATTCGGATTTAATTGATTTTTGATTAGGCTGATCATTCAAACACCGAATGGACTTCTTAATTGTCAATTGTTACCGGCAGCAAGAGTATGCCTGTCACCGACCCACTTCAGTCGCTTTATCTTGGAACCGTTTTATCACAGTTGCCATCAGACATAATGTAACCAGTGTGCTTATCAAAATCTCACTATCAGCGGTAGTTTATTGCTTCCATTTGAGTTATTTCTTGTTGACGGTTCGTCGAACAATGACCAGAACCAAGTTGTTTTGTACCCTCGGCAGAGGATCAGTTTGTTCGGTGCGGTTGTGATCAGATGGTGATTATAGAAAAACAAAAAACAATTTTTGTCGCCTTTTTGTGTAAAGTGATTTTTGAGAGAAGAACATCATCAATTCGTCATCATGGGGGATAAGAAAGTGGTTAGGAGCAACAACAAGTTGGGATATAAGCATTATTATCTGGCGGATTATTATCAATCGATGCCGGATATTCGAGGAGGTTGGTATGGAGGGATTTCATGAAGTTGCCATCATAATAAGGATACTTAATCGATTTAGTTTAAGAATATTCCGTTCGGGAATTTTAAAAATATATTGGTGGTTCTAATAATGCCAGACCTGGGAATCTTTACCGTCACATAAAAACTCGAGTGATCTTCGATAGATGCGGATATAAGGAGAAGATATACTTATCATACATCGAGATATGTTTTTTTTTTCTCAGTGGTTTCTAGTCGTTTGGTACCGAGTGCAACGAACAAACTTATATAAAAGAATAACCATTCACAAAAAGCGATTGTAATTTCAGAGCAATATCAGTTTATTATGCAGACCTTAAAACCCCCATCCAACTAAATCTGCAAACAATTTCAACTGTCAATAATGTACAAATAGTCTTGGCTTATCTTAATTGAAACCAATTAAATGTCTAATATAGGTTTCCATATTTAGAAAAAAAAATTAAGGAATAATCACACAGCTAATTGGAAGTATTATTGCATACAATAAACACACGGATGATTAGATTGTTCTGTCGGTTTGTTTAACTTTTCTAATCGGCTGTTTTCTTTATAGAAAGCATTGACTAATTTTCTAACGGATTTGTCATTATGTGGCGTCAATAAATACGGTGTCTATTAAGTAGATGTGTTTCTCGTAAAGTTTTTAAAAATTAGAATGAAATCTGTATACCCCACATATAACGCAAGAGAACTACCGATCCGATTAACGTGATTTTTTTAATTAATGTATAAAGCAAGGTTTGTGTGAATTTGGTTCTAACATGCATTACCATAAGGTACTGACTACTTTAATGGGCTCATGCATACCATATGCATAGCTAAATTTGAGGCACTGAGAGCAGTGTGGCATTACCCCAAACTGCAACAATTAAGATATTCGGGATAGGGTACAAAGCGATTTGCACAGCATATCGTTGCCTTTTTCATTTTTTTTTTATGTTACCTGATAAGCACAATTTCTACCAGTAATAATGTTCGGTTAGTCTATTTTTAAATGTTTTTGTTTGCACGAGCATGCATTTATTTTTCTGTGAAAAATGTAGAAATAGAAACTAAGACGGAACGAAATTAAAAATAACAAAATAATTTCCTAAAACCAAAAAATTTAAAACTACTAGAAAAGGGAAACGAAACATAAAACAATAATTAGATCCTTCCATAAAAAAAATCAGAGAAAATTGACTCAGAAAAGAATATCATCGCTGAATTTTGTACAGGATGTCCGCGGGAAGGTTTGACAGTTCATATATTGCAGTCGTGAAGTAGACACGTGACAAATTTATTATGGAAAAATATTCGATAAACCAACGTGTTTTAATCGTTAAAACGTTTTATCAAAATCAATCATCGGTTACGTGACGATGACGAAGTTACGTGAAATTTTTGGGAAAAACAACGTGCCAACAAAACGCACTATTTATCGTGTAGTGAATGATGTCGAAGAAAGAGGGTCTGTAGGTGATAGGCCCAAAAATGGACCACAACGTACTGCAAGATCGGCTGAAAGCATTACTGCTGCTCAAGGAAGTGTTCATAACAATCCATCACCCTCAATTCGAAGCCGTGTTCAGGAGCTTGGTCTTCATAGAACAACTTTGGCCACAACTTTACACAAGGATTTGCATTTGTTTCCATTTAAGATTCTGTTGACACAAGAGCTTCTTCCAGAAGACCATTTACGCCGCCAATACGATGTTACAGGTAGCCCATGACAACCCCGATTTTCATGAAAAAATCATAATGTGTAACGAGGCACATTTTCATTTGAATGGATATGTGAATAAACAGAATAGTGGGTTCTGGGCAATGTAAAACCCTCAAATTATTCATCAGTCACCTCTGCATCCATTAAAAGTTACAGTGTGGTGTGCAATTTGGTCAGGAAGAATCATTGGACCTTACATCTTTGAAAATGAAAACGGCGTAACGGTAACTGTGAATGGGGATCGATATCGGGATATGATTGAAAAGTTTTTAACGCCACAACTGCATGCTTTGGGATTGATCAACATGTGGTATCAACAAGAAGGTGCCACATCGCGTACATACAGCCAGGATTGCAGTGGAATTACTGCGAGACCTCTTTCCACAAGAAGTTATTTCAAGAAATGGTGAAGTTGATTGGCCTCCACGGTCGCCTGATTTGACTTCTCCGGACTTCTTTTTCTGAAAAGCAAGGTTTATACAAACCAACCAGAAACGCTTCAGCAACTCAAACAAAATATTCGTGATGAAAATAATGAAATACCGCGTGAAATGTGTGTGAATGTATTGAAAAATGTGCTCAAAAGGGCTCGCATTTGTGAGACTAACTGAAGCGAACATTTACCTGATATTGTATTCCATACATAATTGCCGACATTAAATAAAACATTTCTGAATATAAGATCCGTTCTCTTTCATTTATTCAAAAATTATAATCAAACAAAGTAGTATACCTTCCCGGCGGACACTTTGTATAAACCGTGAAATTTCTTATGGCGGATCGGCTCACTGGACAAAATATTTTGCGAGAAATTAACAATTGTCCTTATTGGCCTGAATGCGAAAATCTGTTATATGGATTTTCTCGAAAAAAAAACTGGGTATGCAGTATTGTTGGAGCTAACATGCTTATAGTATGTATTAAGTTTACTCAAAATCGTTTGAGCCGTTTTCGAGAAAATTGGGGTTATGTATAGTGTCCTAGAATTATGACAAACAAAAAATTGGTTACGAAGTTTGAAGAAAATCTGTCAAGTCGTTTAGGCTGGAGAGACCAGTACGGACAGACGGACCGACGGACGGTCGAACATTTTCACGAAAACAATATCTTTTCCTTTGTAAGAGAAAGTTCAAAAGTAAGGGCCGATCATTTCTCGAGACTATCGAACCAATACGTTCAGTTTAGACGAATGAAGGGGTTTGGGAGTCTTCGCACACCAGTAATGACAGTTCCAATTATTCACGTGTCCATTAAGATGAAAACGAGCTTCATCCGAAAATATGATGTTGGTAAAACATTAAAAAGTAATCAATTGCTTGGTTACCCAAGTCAAGTCTCTGACTGGCATCCTGGAGCATTAATTCTTGCAGGAATTAAATTTTGTGCAAAATACAGACGATCTATGCACATTTAAAACACTTGCCCCATTTACCACTTGAAAGGTTCGCATCGTCACGAACAGACTGATAAACACTCTCGAGGTTTATAACGGTTCTTAATGATCTTGATCGCCCGAATTTTGTTTTTTCCAGTGTTATACTGACCTCTTTAAACTTATTATGCTTGACACATAAGTGGCGAAAACCTTATATATTGCAGAAATCCCCGTCGCCGAATCGCCGATTTGTCTCTCGCATGGACAACGCTTAAACCTTTCGTGAGACCGGCCCCACAGGGACCATACGATAACGCAGTAAGCTTAACGAATAAAAACATTCTTTTGAGACACCTTGTAGTTTGCTAGCATTCAGCACAATGTATGATCCAGTTTTGCCTTGGTTATAGCCTCGATATTTTTGTTTTTGTTATTTGAGCGTATCGTCATTGTTCACTCTATTAATTTTGTGTTCATTAGCCAATCTCTCTAGCCCCCGTATTAAAGTCTCTTTCCACTCCATGGATGATCTAGTTTGGGAATAATCTTTAAATTGGAATGCGAGTGGGGACCCTCTCCTGAATTTCCCTACAAAATGATACCGAGTTCCTTGTGTATTTTGCTTTGATTGTGTTGTGGCATAAAGTGACAAGAAAATCATTTTTTATCAAACTGTAGGTTTCACCCCACTTAAACTATAGTGTCTCCAGGTTTTGTTAGTACACCGTGAATATTAAATAATATAAAAATGGCTTACTACAGAAAAAAACGATTTTTGTTAAAACGGAGGATAAATACCGGCTATCTCCGATTTTCACCTCACCTAATGCACGCCAATTTTTCTAATACACCAACCACAAACACAACACCTCATTGTCCCTCAAACTGTATGTAGTACCAACTAAAAACCCACCACACCAGCTGTCTTTGACATTTCACTATTCGATTTCCCCGTGTTTTTGATATTTCATTTACAACCCAAATTCTCTCATTTTCTAGGCAAACGAAAACCAAGAGACGTCAAAAAAAAAAAAACTGCTCACACACAATTACTAATGCACTACGGTCGACTAAATAAGCACAAGCGGACCTAGTGTGCAGTGCACGCTACTTTCCGTCGCAGTCGTATTCTTTTTGTTCGGAACTAGTATCACTTTTTGTCGTTGATTTTGTGTTATCAAAACAATTTTTGTGAAACACAAAAAAAAAAAAGTGTCATCATGCGATAGAGGAAATCCGGAAAAAAGAAAATATGAGCAGCATATATCGACGAGTTCTTGTTTCAAGAGAACGTGAGTTGTGTGTGTGAACGTGACAAGAAGTGTCGTTGTTCTTCGGCCGAATTACAAATCCTAGATTATAATTAAATTATCCTACCGAACTACATTGTACCTATGTTTGACAAAGTCAAGTGCTGCGCCTGTTAAATCTGTCAAAATTGTAAGTCGCACCGTGAGTGTATGTCGTGTGTTATACAAATTAAATTACAAGTTCAAACGATTGGTGTAAGGCTTTGTTTTCTTTTCATGTGGAAAATTTCATAGTAGTTTCGTGGAAATTTTTTTTGACATGCAGTTGTCAGAAATGGCAATAGTAAAAATACTTAGCGTAAATATTTGTTTGCGCGTATATTTTCGTTTGTACAACAGTTGGTGTGTGCGGAATTTTTGTTTGTTTTTACCGACGTTCAGTGTTTGAATCACGACGTATGGGAGTGTGTATACAAATGACCTTCCGATTTCTGTTTGGACTTCTTGAATCGATTTTTTTTGTTTGGTTGGGTTTCTTGTGTTTGTTCGTTGTGTATTTGGGTCTGGTGACAGCTGAGTTGTGGTAGGAGATCGACCCTCTTTTATGTGGCAGACAGCCGACAGCTGATTGCAAAACAAATCTGCCTCTGTCCCTGCAAAGTGGAAGCTGAATACTATGGTCCAAAAATAAATGAGAGGGAAACGTAAACAATAAAAAGCATCCGAGACTTTTAGTTTTGTTTTGCTTACTCTTCTGTGTTGTTGGGCATCGCCCTAGTTAATTTAAAGTCGAAGATAGGTATGCATTTTAATTAAGCGAACGAATTTATTCAACTAAGCAGTGGTTAGCTCAAGTAGGCATCTGGCCCAAATTCATTTGTGTGTGGGAAGTTAATATTATTTTCTGGAAACAATGATAACTAATGACAACTTTATGCCTACTGCTAAATTTTTGTCAGAAAATATTAAAGTGAGTGCTACGTACAATTTTCGAAAACCGGTCTCCCTCGTAAATCAAATATATGTTGTCAGGCCCTTTTTCACATAAGTTTTTAAAATATGTTAAGTCCAATGTCAATTGTTCAATGTATGCAAATCAGCATGTTTCCGTAGCCTAGTTTTATACGATGTACAAAACTGATGTTTGTCAGACTTTCACAAAAGTTTGGGCAGTGAAAACCTGGTTACATTTGGAATTTGAATAAAGAACTCGGCGTTTAGAAGACCTACCAACAAATCACTAGGCCACTCGACCCAACTCAACTATTCAGGGAGCTGATCGCTGGTTAGTTCAACATTAGATGAGAAATCTAAATGTTGATGATATCTTAATAGAGGTTACGATTACGAGTAAACCCATCTTCCTATGCCACTGGACTGTGAAACAAGTTAAGATTAGCAATTCATTATTTTTTTCAAAACCTTACGTATTTATCTGACAAAAATACACGAGGATGCCTATCTATTCATTGACTATGAAGCAAATCGAAAGTAACATTCTTTTTATCAATGCCTTACTGAGCTATGGAGGGTTAGGAGTTCAGATGGACCACACATAATCAGCCCTATTGAGGTATTTGTTCAAAGAATTTGCGAAACAAAAGTCAGCACAGTTTGAGTTCTGAGCACAGTTTAGTATCAAAGTATCCGTTGCAAAACAAAATAAATTAAGCATACATTCGCGTACTTTTGACAATCTGTCAGCTGTATTTTATAAATGTGAAAAGTGAGTGAACAAAAATGTTTAAACAATTTTTTCTTGTTGTGTTCTTTTTGTTTTTTCTAATGCGTGATTTTGTAGTAATATACATAATAATTTTATTTATTATTTAACTTACAATTTCGCAAGAATTGAGTTTGGATACTTCATCAAGAGTCGGGTCCTTAAAGCCCAGTTAAAGCTATCATTGAAAATCCTCCTTTTTTTTTACTTCCTGCGGCTTTTTTTTATAAATTCAATCATTATTCGAATTGGTATCGAAATTTTTAATAACAGTTTTCGCAGAAAATAACTTTTTATTTTCCACTGATCAACATTTATTTTTTTTATGTAATGATTGCCATTCCAGTGAAGTGAAATGGAATTTTTAATTAATTCTTATGGTGGTGGGTGACATTTCAATTCCATCATATGTTGTGTTCCAATGAAGTTGTTCAATGATAGCTATAACTGGACCATTAAATACCAATGAGTCAATGTTGAGTATCAGTGAAGAATTTTCTTGATTGCTGTGGTTTTCTAGACACAAAACCCTTATTCTATTCGATTCTATGTATAGTATTAGAATTAATTGCATTTAAAGCTGCCCAGCTTTATGACCAAATCGCAATGTTATTCTAGTTTCTAAATTAAACTCGATAAATCTGTTAACAATTGTTTGCATTGATTTCGAACATTTCTCCAACATTTTGCAAAGCATCATGGCGAATTGCGTTAAAGTGCGTTCAGGTGCATTTTTCGTGCAATTTTTGACAGCTAAGTGCAATTCTTTTTCCGATTTCCTCCGACACAAATTCTTCGCGGAATTTCTTTACGAATTGTAGTGAAGTGATTTTTTCTCCGATGACACATACCTCGAATGGAATCTGAACCGCTCCGACGGATACCTCGCTAGAGCAGAATATAATGCAATTTTCTTTAAAATAACTTTTTATTAAATCGGTAATCTTCGTTGAAAGATTTTTCAAATAATTATAAATAACTCGAGGTCACACATTTTTCGACAAATTTCCAGATACTGCTCGAAATTTGTGTGTCTATTCTACATACACCATCATCCCCTACACCTAACATCCATTAACAATCTTCATTTCTTTGAAACATTTCATTGCAACAATTCATCTATTTATTACTATTTCGTAGAAGGAACCACAGATAAGACTACAATTGCGTTTCATATTTATCTTATCATCTTCAACCACCTGTCTTGTTGAAATATAACCCCAACATTTACATTCGACTTAAAAAAAACACCAAGAACCAACGGATACGTCATACACGTTTGACAGACGAGGCTTTACAAATGTAGGTCTGCGAAGCTATGCGGATTAAAGCACTGAGACACATGTAAATGCGGACTTTTTGTATTTACAAACATGCAGATGTTGCAACAGAAAAATGCTTTGTTTTAGTACGAAAAGACTCGTCACGTACAAAGAAAAATTAATATTTAATCATGTACTCGGAGGTATATGTAGATATCTTTAAGAGTTTCGAGAGTAAAGATTGAATCATTGTGACACACGATCATTTGAGCTAAGCTGCGGCTAAACCAGTCATCGAAAGTTGAATGAAATCTTCGTACAATTGGTTCGCTTTCCAATTTTGTGAATCTGATGCAAATAGCTGTAAGCCAAAAAGCTACAACAGCCTAAATATGCACCAATGATGCCACAAAAGCGCTATAAAGGAAGCCTATGTAAGTTATATTTAGATCTCATCTCAGCAAACAAAATCTGCAGTTTATAAAATAAATATTAGCCTTTTGGGCCTTTTGGATTGGGTACGATTTGCCGATCATTTTAACACTCGATGCAATTTTTATTTGTAAAGTCGAAATTTGTTTGTCGACCATTCGTACGCTACCCTAGCCAAATAAAGCTTTGTGTATGCGAAAATATTTCTTCCTTTTCCACAGATGACCTGATATTATTAGACACACCTAGCTTTAAGATAAATGAAAGACAACCTTCCCATGGCTGTTATACTGTTAATGAAATAAACACAGTTCTGATGCAAATAGCACAACATAGCAGAACTGAGGATTCCCATATTAAATTGTCACTAGCTAAAGATGTGGGCTCAGTGGCGCGATGGTTAGCCGCGCAGAAAGTCTGGGTTCGATTCCCAGCCGTAGCAACACCTAAATGATTTTTCACTGGCCCTCCTCTAGTGTTGATCTGACAAATCATCCGAGTAGTATCAATTGTCATCAAAGAAGTACACACGCACACATTAATGGTTGTGAGAAAAAGCTGGGCCCTGGGAACTAACGAGGATTCTGGATTACCTGCAGCTATTGGATACACAGAACGTTCAGGATTACCTGTTGCGCCATATATATTTTTTTTATTAGCTAAAGATCCATTGTCTAGTCTGCGACTTTTTGTGGGTTTTCTTGGTAACGGAGTAGACTAAATGGAAAATCTAGGGCTCTTGTGCAGATCTGTGGCGACTCGATATCCCTAAAGTTATTAGCTACTTGTGAAAATTGTGGATGAACACAACAAGGATAGCTTCTGCTTTGCAAATCTCTTCTTTACAAACTTGAAACCTTTTCTTAGCGAAAACCAAACAATTTAGGGAGTTTGCTCCGCGTATTCTCAAGAAAGTTTCCATGCCAGTCTGTTTTTCTACAAATTCACACTCAAGGCTTTTAGGGATTTTTGCCAACATGGGTCGTTCTTTAACGCGATCTCTGTCTAGTACATTGAAGCAATGCTTAGAATGTTTCATGAATTATGTGCATGTCCACGAATACCCAGGTTATTACCAATTATCACTCTATTAAGGAGCATGAGATTAATGGATTGCCATATACCAATTATTGTAGTCCCATGTGCATTCAATGTTAATTTATGTAGCGTGACGATGCTAGTCTAGTTGCTAAGGATTTTTACTTTTCTTTTTGTGAATATGCACATGTGCTTATTTCTTTAATGCTGGAAGGTGAAACCGTTAAATGGTCAATTTTCTCCTTTCGCCTTCCCAATCATTGTAGCCTTTTCCAGGCGGAAATCATAGCAATTAAAGAAGCCTTGTCCTGGCTGAAAAGGAATGTAATATCCACGAATTATATCAAGATCTTCAGTGACAGCCAAGCGGGAATCAAATGCCTGGAATCAATCTCTTTAAAATCGAAATCAGCTCACGAATGCTAACTATTTCTTAATGAAATGGAACAGCATTTCAACATTCATCTCTTCTGCGCGCCGGGCCACAGGGACTTACCAGCTAGCTGCAAGGCGAATGAGTTTGCCAGACAAGGCACTACCCTTGATATCCTTCCGCCATAAGATATGTTAGGCATGCTACTCGCTACATGTAAATTACAGATCAAACTGGATGCGAACAAGAAAGCAAGCTGCAAATGGATAAACGGTACAACTCTGCCTGACAATGCAGAACAGATCAAACGTCAGCACTATAATTGGTGTCCTTACAGTACACTGTCTTACAGGCCTACTTACAAAAAGACTTCTGTAGAAGCTGCTTGGACGAAGAAGAGGAGTAAAGTATTACTCACCTTCTTTGCTCTTGTCCAGCTCTCTCAAACAAAAGAAAACTCCATCTAAAACAATAATTTTTGATAATCTAACTGAACTGGCTAATATCAATATCCGAAACCTCCTACGCTGAATGGTTCAAGGCGAACGAATATAAGAAAGTCGACAGATCCGCGTAGTACCACAATAGACCTTTATAATCTAAGTGTGCATGCCTGCAGCCACTGAAACTTAAGGTAACAAGACATTAGTTGGTGTGATTAAAAACCTAGTGTTTGTACTTTCGGAATTTGACCTAAGGACCTTGCATTTAGTAGGCCAACGCTCTAGCTTCTAGACTTTGATGCCGTACTAAAAAAAAGTGATCACATAACATACATCATGGTTTCAAATATCCACTTAATTCATGACCATAAACATTATTTTTTCAACCACGACCCGAGGGCAATGCTGCGTTCCATTCACTTCGATCTTAGGCACGTTGTTTCTGGCATCTGCGGTCCGATAGCGGATTTTTTTTTGATTTTCGTGTTTCAGAGTTTTTATCCCATTTGTTTCATCAAACTCAAGTAGCATCGGTTTCCTGGGGTAAGTTTTCGTCATATGAGAACAAAGGCATCATATTCGTTGTTAACTCCGATGTAAATGATAGTCTTGCCCCTGTTGACTACAAGACCAACGCGTTTCGCCTGTTCATGAATTGCCATTAATGCTTCTTCAATGACATGCCGGTAATCTTATCTGAATTTGATAAATGCAAATAGGAAACTGTCCAACCAGCCTTGACAAATCTATTTGATAGTACTTATCTGACAAAGTGTTATGTTTGTCGAAGCTGTACGTCAAAATCCGCCATTGAAATACAGACGAATGCCATTTGGCTGAAATGATTTGCTTGGTATTGGTAATTGGTCAATTGACGCTATTCAAATGTGATTTGAATTCAAAGTGCTATCCCAACTGCAAATATTTTGTGGAATCACCAATCACTTCTAGCTCAGTTGTCACAGTTTGTGCGACGTTGAAGCGCAACGGTGGTAGGAACCGTAAAAATAAATTTAAAAAAATCCAAATCTGCCTTCTATCGCATCTTGGAGACATAACCCCTATCATTTTTGTTATCAGTGATAAACTTGGCTGAATCATTCATCTTAGGCGAGCGAACATACGGATATTCAAATTTTGTCTAGAAGGTATCAGTCGCGACGGAATGACACAGAAGAAATCTCTAGTGCGCTCGTTCGTTTTGAAAAAAAAAAATTGCCGTGTGAATTATGGATCGGGATATAGTGCAAGTGACCCTAACGGCCATCCAGCGATATCAACTTAGCAAGAAAGGTGCGAATTATCGGATCTGCCACTCAGAGCAAGTATTGTTGTGAACTAACAATTGACATGATACAAATGCGACATTTGCGTTAAAACAAAACTACGTGACTGTCATTGGTCTAACAATATCATCAACCCAGTCACGTACATAAACTTATTGTCTCGTCATGTTCTCAGATTTTCACATTCAATAAGAATTTTATAAATAAAACTAACAAGATCGCTCCACACAATACCGCTTGAATACCCTCGAGAGTCCCACTGCTACCAAATACGTCGGATATTTACGTTGTTAATTCACGCGAAAGTTGAACGTTAAATTAAGCAGTTAAGCCCTCGGTAAACAGATTATAAATCAGTATTGATTAGAGCAGAGTTCTACCTTCTTGAACGCTTATTGATAAGTGTATCCAAGTGAAATGCAATAGTGAACCAGCCAATGGAAAATGTATCATGGTGATACACATTATCACCATGATAGGAAAACAAGTACACATCGAGGACTGATTAAAAAGTCAAGGACTTTCTCCAACATGTGGGCTGGGTGAGGGCTGTCTGCTTGTTTTCCCTATTGTGTCATATTTCATGTTGTAAATTCATTTAAATGGTTTTCATTGTTTATTCTCCATACTCACTACCCCCCTATCGATTTCACACACAATAACAATACAAAAATTAATAAACCCTAAGTAGATGGGGGTTGGGGCTAGAAAAAAAAACGATTGTGTAGTTAAAAGCTTTAAAACTAATTGTACGGTATAAAAGAATCATGATATCGCAAAAACTAAATGTGCTAACAAGTGTCGATATAAATTATTGCTTTACGGTCAATTTTGTTATTCTATTCCATGACACCTGGATCCTCAACAAAGTATCGTCTAGCATGGCGACTCGTGTATAAGTCTTTAGGAATTGTTTGTTCAATAAAAAAAAAAGAAATATGTGGGTGAGCACGACATAGAAAATATTTCTGAAATGATAAATCGACGATAGATAGATAGAATGACCATATCAATGGAAAATATTTTTAAAGAGCACCAAGTGATGTTTCATTTTCGCAAATTTCTTTACGTAGAATCTCAACAGGTGGGCAATTTTGGATTATTTGTTTGTATTCGTTTAACATCTTTTGGAATGCAATGTAGATACTTTTAGAGAACGCCAATGAGAACACAAGCTAAAGCTAGATTTTGGTTAGTCAACAATACAATGGCTAAACTCTAAATATATCTACGAGGGTATTCGTTTTTGGAAAAATATATGCTCGTGTGTCTTCAAACCAACTACTATGGCATAGCCTGTTAAATATGGCACACAATAGCATATCCAACGTGCTGTGTGATCATCTTCTGCAAAACATTTATCGCACGTACCAGTGTGGACTCAGGCTCGGCAGTTCGACCTTAGACATAAGAGCCTGTTACGTAAGATGTGCATTTCATGTAAATCTTTTTCTTTCAATAGAATCTGCGTTGATTTTTACTTTTTAAAATAATTCTTCTAACCAAATGCAAAGGCGTAGTATAACCGAGCACCAGTAGCGACATTTACTTCGCGGATATAGCATATGCGTCAGAGTTCGGGTAACTTCGAGCACCTGATTGATTGAATAATAAGATCATATGGCATCTAAAATCAGCTAGAAAACGCTATTCGTTCCACTAGCTGTACTAGCTGTACTGTGACAATAACCTTATTGGGCAGCTATAGTGGCTAGAACATGACAGCTAAGTGTATACCAAAGGTTCTGCCCGCAGAATATATATACAGAAGATACGATGCTCACACAATGTGTCTGTGCAATACGAAATATCGTCGTTGGTGGTGATATGTCAATCAACAACATTCATTCAAGCAAAATAGTTTTCTCTTCTTTTACTATTGGGAGGGTTGCGAAATACTTCCGAGTAATAACAAAAGGGGGTTATTTTACAGTAGCATTCTGCGTGGCATGAGTCTGTCCTGCCTTAACATGTGAACGGCTGAATTTATAAACCAACAATCCGAACACTGCAAACGTATTTAAAATTCATTTTCGGTATTTACACCTCCAAGACAGAAAAGTCTTCAACTGATGAAATATTCACACTTCGGCAGATCCTAGAAAAAAAATTCTTAGAACTTAAACCCGATACACAGCACTTAAGCCAACAAATTTCATCAAGACGGAGTATTTAGAGCAATGTCTAGGTGGGTTTTGGGATACTGTACAAACTTGTTCGACTAAGAAGAGTTCTTGCTGGTCCATCAAGTTCGGTAACGAACTCACCAAAAAACGAACTTGGGTAAGGTGACGCATTGTAGGTGTGACTCCTATATAAAAACTCTAGAGAGGATATGCAAATCTCCCGAGCCAACACCAGAGGCGGAATCTTCAATAAACCTGAGCAACTAGTAGAGCACGTCGACGATATTTACACCATTTGTTGGACTCAATTCGAATTCACCGCCACGTTTGCTGGTTTAGAGAAGAAAGTGGCAAAAATGGATTTATAGTAAATGAGGGCAATACCAAGTTGCTGTCAACAAGATATAAGAAATTTATAACTAAGAACTTACATTGACTATAATCCAGTAAAGCAATATAGTACATTCGCACAATGAGACCATGGTCTTTATTGGGTTATTTTCGAGATCCTATTATTAAACATAAAGTCACGGTTCTATCCTGTCTTCCTCAGATTCATATTATGTGCTTAAATCTTGTTGTAATACTTTCCTTACATATACAAAGCTCTCTAGACCCAGTTTGGCGAAGTTTTTCAGAACTAACTCAACTCCAATGTGTTCTTATCGCGAAAATCTGTCTGACTGTGATTTAAAATGAAAACGAAACATCGCACACATTTTAGACACCTGTGTTTCTTTCAACAAATACCTGTGGCGTTGTTAGTTTTTTCTAGTTTGTGAAATTTAATTACCACATTCTAATCAAAGTCATCTCTGTCAACACGGATGACAGACATTTTTGACTCTTTCGCCACTTTTTAAGCTGCCTAAATTGGCGGTTGCTTCACGCAGGGCCCAGCTCCAGTGTATTGCCCGGAGTAATCAAATCAAGAAAGTAAATAAATAAACGCTAACGTATTCTGCTCATACAGCCGCGAGATAGGTATTAACTCGGTTCTATTCCGCCTCGTAGTGTGGGCCAGTTTGTTTTCTCTGTTCATATCAGCGCCACCAGTGATAACAAGCCGATAAGATCAAATGTAAATATGGGTCTGGAAATACATTCAATAATCTACAGAGGTCGGGCGATCTGTTTCACGATCGTGCTGCTCTCTGCTGATCGATCAGAGCCGGTTGGCGCAGTCAGATTCGGATTCGATTATTATCGAGCCACGGATTAATATAGCGCAGAGCTGAGCGCGTTTTTGTGTTGTCGACAATTAAACTGTTGTCAGTGCAGTGATTATTTTTTGCTTTCGAATCGGTTTTAGTGCAGTGATAAGGTGGAGAATTGAGCGCAATCATGCAGGCGACGGATTATTATTTTGATGGTAATTAAAGTGTAAATCGTGAAGATGCAGTGTAGTTTACAAAGGTTTGATAATAAGTTTTTAAAGAATAAGGACTTACCATGATTCAACTTCAAAGAACGGATGAGTGGGATGATTTTTTGGAACTTCCATTGTGGATTTGATTTATTTTTATATATATTTGTGATTTGTGATGGAATTGATTTTATATATATATATATATATTATATTCGCTTTGTAACGCATCTTTTTCATAGGAGCACTAGTCTTGGCACTAAGATGATCTGAAAAGAAAAGCAGTTTACTTTGAGCTGCAGGGTTATTTTTAGTGAAAATTTGAAATGTATGCGGAAAAAGTCATTAAATGCCTGTCGGATTGTTTCCAAAATGTGTTTCAAGCTCGATTTTACATACCTTATACCAAAATGAAAAAATATTCTGCATAGTTTGAGAATATATGAAGGAAAATAACTTTTAATTCTCCCATTCCAAGAAAACTTTAAAAGCAGATTCTTTTCTGCAAGAATTCGGATACCTACTAAACTTACTTACTTTAGACAGAATATAGCATCAAATTGAAATAATTTAACTGCAAATAAACACAATATTAAAATGCAATTGCATTACCAAAAGAACAGCAATTTTAACAAATATCTAGAGTTTTCCAATATGTATTGTTAAAGTTGAACAAGTACCGTTGATCTAAAATTCCTTTCTTCTATGATGCTGACAGACAGGACAGAATAGACCAAAATGGTAGAGTTGGTCGGCAATGTTGTTTGTCGATAAGATCGTTTCACAAAACAATAGGTACTAGATCATTTCTATTTACTACTTGCTGCATTTTGTATGAAATGATTTCTTCTTTACATTTTGGAGAATTCCCACGGTTATATGTATTTAAACATCAAAAATTGTTTATTTTGCGCTCCCGAATATTGTATAAATTTTAGTAAAATATGCTCTTCCGCTACTCCATTAAATGGTAATGAGAGAATATCAGTCCGAGTTTGTGTTTTCACAGTGATGCAGTATTAATTTTAAACGTGAAGTTCAAATTACATTCGTAAAACGAATTTATATAATAAATCTATTTGCATTTCAATTTTTGATCGTCTTATTTAATATTCTATATTAGGGGTATTCATGCAACCTCGGGACTGTCAAACTGTCAAAATTTTAGGGAAATCTTTTCCAACAATATCGGAATTTTCTCACAGGAATTGGGTGTATAAACTGAGCTGGTAAACGTTGTAAAATTTTGAAATGCTATTTTGACATTTAATCAGTCACTTTCATACATCAAACATGTGCACTAAACTGAAAAAAAAATGATGGAAAACGGAAAGAGAACAATAGGAACAAAATTCTATCAATAAATAAATAACTAAATTGATATTCAATTCAGTGGGTCATTCATGAAACGTCGTCGTAAAATTACAGTCTTTCGCACGTAATAAAACTACGACGTTGCATGAATACCCTTTTTATGTAGGTTTTCTGATGAGATGTTTTTTTTATTAAAGAAAGAAGTGCTTATGTATTATTTTTTTTAATTTTATGACGAAACCATCAACATAACATTTTTTCAAAGCTCACATTCACATTGTGTAACCGCTTACGGCCTGTTTTTAACTTTTGATTCAGCTACAAGCGCCAGCTACAGATACTCATTCTGGTCGGCTCTTTATAGATAAAAAGAGGCTGGGGAAATGTTAAATATCTTTTAGCTGAAAATGGTAACTTAGTACACGCTGCTTATTTGGCAATTGCATGAATTCTCCTGATTTAAACATTTATGGACTTGTTCTTTTTTGAGAATGCATTTTGTTTAAGTTGAATTGAACTAGAATTGATTGCCATTCCTCATAATCAACGTTTATCCCGTTAGGAATCGGTCGGTTTTTAAGCACAATCGGTGCAATTGCTTTACCTCTTACAGTACAAATGATTGAGGATGCATTTAATTTTTGCTCTCTTTTTCCCAATGGAAAATGAAAATAGAAAAAGAGGGATCTAGATAAACAAAATAACAATAGAAAACGCAATTAATTATAGTTTTGTTAACCGGTCAAATTCACCTTATATCTAATGGCTTGCTTATCAAATTCCAATAAAATAAATAGGTACCTACTTAAGAACAATTTTAATTGATTGAAAATAAAATGATATGAGTTATTCATATAAGGCTATCTAGCTTTCGAGGACGTTTGATAAATATATTGTTAAAAAATTGGCAGGTGATTTATTTTTAATTATTTCGATTACCTATGAAACGTTTTACTTTTTCAGTCAATGATCGCAGGGCAAATAAAATAATTTAACTTGTGGAAGATTGTTTAAAAATAACTTATTTGATATAGGTACCTAGTTATTCAATATGTTAAATAAGCTCTGCTCTAAAATACAAGGAAAGGTTAAGAAAATGATTATTAATACAAAAATTGTGTGCTTCCGTTTTGTAATTTCAGGTAAAAATTAAATTTTCTTTCTTATAACAAAAAATTTTTCTGAAATCCTAGTTTAAAAAAAATTGTATTTCTTATTTATTACAGAACCCCACAAAATGCATGGCGTTAAACGGGTGATGGTCTTCTGTCTTCTGATTGTCATCCTGCCCGCCATTCTCATCATCATACCACTCTATTTGCGAAAGTCTGTCTTTGCCGATGTTATCTACCCTGTAGCAGAGTCAGATATCATTGAAATACGGGATGGTATCTCATCGATCTTTTGTCAACAGCACTCACTGCAGATGAGCACTAATTTTAATGCCTTTCAGTTGCGTAACAAGCCTGAAATTTCGACCAATCGCAAACACATTCGCCTGAAGAAATCTATGACCCTTCCCGACGATACGCTGGAATATTGGGGTTTTTATCTTTTGAAAGGCGCTAAAGTGTATTTAAAGTTTTGTTCCCGCTACGATGGTTCTCGTATTTTAGTCGTGCGAGGTGAAAAGTCACTCCAAACGTGTGGACTTCTGGAGCACAACAAAAACAAAGTCGGCACTAATTTAGCCCATGGTCATGAGCAAGTACGCGTTTTCTTCGAAGATACAGCGGAAATTCGCAATCACTCAGCCATCAGTGAGGACGAGTTAGAAAATCATGGTGGTGAGTTGGCTGATGACGATATTCAACAAACCAGCACCACTAGTGCCCCACCTACTAGCACGACGATGACCTCCCGATCGAGGAATAAAAAAATTAAAAAGTCCGGTCGAAATAAGACTGAAGGGGTTGACGAGGAGCCGGAAGATACATCCCATGCTTCTCCGCGCTTCCGACGGCATCAAGAGTTCCTAAAACAACGACATGATGTCGATTATGAAGAAAAAAAGCAAAAAGTTTACGATCAGTTGTTTAAGCGGAGAGAAAAACGCGATCATGTCTACGATCGCAAGTACGTCCATGGCGGCAATGCTGTCAACTACACCGAAAATGAGTCAACCTCGATTTCGAGCTTCGAAAACAGCTTGTTTGACTGCTATAATGGAAATATCCTATTGGCGGAGGGTTTTCCACCCTCGGAGGCCTGTACCAATGTGAGATTCCTTGAGGAAGGCTCACATAGAATGATGTCTAAACATGAGATCACTGAGGACGGTTATTATTACTATATTTTTTATAGCGACAACGACTTGGTGCGAAATGATATTCATGCGATATTCGACATATACAAGCCGACGTTTCAGTATACGAATTCGACCGAGACGTCACAGGGATGTGTAAACAGTACGAATTGTACGTTTCCAATTTCATTTCTGTCAGACGAGATTGTGGTGGTAGAAGTGCCGACACGAGATGGAATTGAGCACGAGGAGGACGACATAACCTATTTGATATCAACCTGCCATCCAAGAATGCAGATTTATGCGATATTTCCGATTGCGGTACTAGTGCTTATACTAAGTTGTTCATTTTTATAGTAGGACTACAGATAATAGGATGTTTAAGGTAGATAGAGAGATACATATTTGTGAAACAAAGGACCTGATTAGACTGTACGTGTTAATATTGTTTTAGATTTGATAGTGAACGCTAAGAGGTGACTGAAACGTGGTTTTCGATGTCTAGGTCTAGTTTTGAATAAGCTGATGAAAAAAGTATCACGATTATCAGAATCGGCCATAAGGAGTTGGTAAAATAAAAGAACATTGTTCTGTCTAAATTGTTCGTCAAATATTAACTTAACGGAAAAATGTGTAAAACGTTTGTTAAACTATGCTAAGACTGACTACTAGAACCATTAAAGCCTTTCAACAATTTAAGAAGCTTCAATTGGCATGCAAACTACGTCCATAGCGAGGATCCGACTTAAAAAGTTACCTGACTTTTGTTGTGTTTAGTTTTAAAGTTTTATCTTTTAAAAAAAAATTGTATGATTAATAAAAAGCATGACTAAGTTAAGCTTCCTTCAGCTATAGGGACTTGGTTTGCGTCATTTTTCTGATGAAAAAAGTTCTATTAGGAATCTTTGAGATATTATTTTTTCCCACATGCCATTTAAATTAATTGACAAGGACTATATGACTGGTGTACTTAAAACAAAATCAAAACTTCATATCACTGATGTGTTGTGAAAAAAGTGGTAAAAATATGTTCCACATTTCAAAGTTGCTTTTGTTTGATAGGTTTTATTTGTTAAGGTGCTAAACAGAACAAATTTCAAGTGCTATTAGCACTATTTTCTAAATTTAAAAAGAGGAATCATAATTTAACATTATTTTTAAGATTATATACTTCAAAACTGTTGATATTAAATTTTTGTATTACAAAATAATAATAAACGCTATTCCTAATATCTAAGAGTGATTAAATTTTGTTTCTAGACAAACTAAAATATTTTAGATGAATCAGCTTTTTCGTAAATGTTTGTTTTTTTGCAAAGAAAATAAAATAAACAGGTACATAATTTCGTCAATTTTCTAAAAAAAAAAAACTTGAAATAAAATAAATCTGTTAAGTGAAATTAAATGGAGGCTGTGATTTTGTTTTAAAAAATATATTCGTCACTGGATTGTTAACGTAAGTAACTTTTTCTTTTACACCGAGCACCCAGACAAAAAATAGCACATTTAAGCTATCGAAATTGAAAATTGTCAAAAATCGAAAACACTTAGTTCACTAGTAAAAAATAAATTTTGAGTTTAGCTGAGATAAGATGGATACTACTCAAATGATTAGTCAGATCATTACTACAGAATGGCCAATGAGAACAAATCAAGGTAACCATCGCGTCACTAGAGAACGTCAGTGGATAAAATTTATTCATACTTTTAAAAAATTGCCTAAAGTAAACTTCGAGCCAGCCGAAATCTGCCAGTTCAGCCAACCTCGTAATTTCAACACATAAGTAATATATATCCCAATACAATTACTAATTCCAAAACATGCAACATGGAACACCCTTTTTGACACATATACTTAAAGTGAAGTAGGATTTTGTATGTAAATCGGACATAATATCCTAACATGTTCATTAGTTTCAGTAGGATTCAAGTCTGGGTTTTTTATACTTGAGACTACTTTTTGCAGGTAATTTTTTAGGTATTGCAAATATTTTTGTCTGGGTTCGCTTCCCAGCTTAAGCTGGCCCTCCTCTAATCGCTGGCCCTCCTCACACTCACAAATGAATGGTTGCGAGAAAGCTATGAACTGGAAATTAACGAGCCTGTTACGTCAAAAAAAATTTTAATTTTTTGTAAATATTTTTGTTTGGACAGAAAATGTCACTATTAGTAAAAACGAGTACCAACCTTCTAAGTATTGCGAATCTAACTGCTGTGGATTTTTTTCGACAGTTGGTTTTCCCCAACTATCTAATTATTAGTGGAACAGGGTTAGCATTTCGCCATTCAGTTTCACAATACAAAATGCGGATTTCGGCTGAAACTAAACAGTCGACTACAAAAGTAAGAGAATGAGAATTAAGAGTAAATGTGTGATTTTTTTGCTTATCTTTATAAGCTAGGCTTAGAAAATAATTAACGTGTCAAATTCAATGACACCTAAGTCTTATATATTCCGCTCCAAAAGTGGGTGTGGGTCAAAATGATCCATAAAAGAAAGCATTTTTCTCGAGATTATTTCATCGAAAGTTTTTTTAAGTTTTCCTTAATTTGTAGCGAACATTTTTATTAAGAAACGCCTCCAAAAAGTGGGCGTGGCAAAAAAATGTTATATGTACGAAATATAGATATTAATATTGTCTAATTATGCTACTCAGATACTTTTTCAAAATTTCTACTAACCGTTTGCATAAATACAATTTTTTACTAAAAAATGGGCGCTGCAGTGGCTCGATTTAAAAAAACAAAACTTCTACATCGTCCTACAGAGACCATATATAAGAAATTTCTTCACTCCAGCTCAAAATTTAAGGCCCAAGAATCGGTGACATGCAGACAAACGGACGGGCGGACAGGCAGACATGGCTAGATGGACTCAGCTTGCAATCCTAGGTCGATCCATATACTTTAGGGTTATTTATCGAAATTATTTCAATGTGTTACAAACTAAATTTTAAAATAACATACTTCTCTGGGATAGGGTATAAAAACGTCGATTTTTAGTCACAAATTAAAAGTTTAACATTAATATATTTATATTTGTGAAAACATCGACAGGAAAGTGCTACCAGGGGGTCATTCCGTAACTTTGAAAACGATTATCAGCCAGACGGTAGTCGAGACCTCATTAGCTATCACTCTTTAATCGTCTGTGATTTGACGGTTATTGTTTTACGTGAAGCAAATAAAGTTATATCGCCGACAGCAAAAACGGCTATTGGTCTTACGTGATGCAAGATATACCGTCGAAAAGTTATTTTCAAACGATAATCACTTTACGGAATTAGGGGTCAGATTACAACTTAGCGTTTTTTTTTCCTTTTTTTTTTATTTAAAAAACGACCCGAGGTCTAGATTGCCAAGTATGAGAATGGTATTTTCTGTTGTTGTGTTAGTTTTGTGAGTGTTTGTGCAACTTTCAAGTGGTGTTTGTTTCTTACTACTGTCATTAAATTACCTACGTCATATTCCATCGAACACAGCTGTCGACCAACTACTTGACAAATCTTCTAACATTCAGCTTGTTAGAGCTCTCGTTTACAGATAACTTTTTGTTTTTTTTTATTTTTAAACGTTTATTTATTCACATAATATATATTATTTAATATAATAACCTAAATAAACTTAAAAGCCATACATATAAAGTTGAAAAAAGTAAATGAGCATTATGTTTTTTTTTATATTGTATTGCTTTTTTTTATATCTATGTATAAGTAAATTTTGATATTCTTTAATTATTTTTTTATTATATTTGAGTATTTTATTTTAAAATAGGAAAGTGTAAATAAAACCTATTAGAAGATAATCGCAATTTTTTTGTAATTATATAAAACTAGAACTTACAAGACTAACTTAACCCATCTAAGCCTAACGTAATCTTAAACTTATCTAAATCTATCTAAACCTATATAAACCTATCTAGGCCCTATCATGTGATCTTTATTGCATCGGCAGATACCTAAACTAACCCATACAAATATTTGAAATAATAATTTTCATACTCGTCTTAACGTCAATTTACAAAAATAAAACGCCTAAAATCAATACACCCAACTTATATTTTCTCGAGTCTACTACTTTTTTATCGAACAAGTGTGCAACTCACACACCACCCCTGTAGGAAACAACGAACCATCGAATCAAAACAAACGCTATGATAAATATCAACTACAAAATGTAATTTCTGAAATGTGCGCCCAACTGGTTGCAGTCTATACTGACAGCAAATACCAGCTGCTCCCAACAGAATCGCATGTGTGTGTCGATGGCTTGATATTGGTGTACTGTATCTTATTAAAGTATACACTATGCTATGCGCAGATTTATCTTTTTCCCTCATTCAGTGTCAGTTGCAGGGGTTGTTTTCGCTGTCCATAGTCCACGATATCCCATTGGTATTGTATGCTGTTCTCGTCGCAGATACTTTTTTTTCTCGTCGTGTGTGTTTGATGAATTTAATAAAAGAAATGAATTGTAAATGACCACCACACATTACAAAGCAAATTGTTATCGCTGCCTTTTGCAAATATCTAATTGCGAGTAAAAATGTGAATTTAAATAACAAGTGCTGTCTTCGGTCGCATCTATTTTTTTTGTGATGCAAAAAGTATCTACGGAGCAGAAAAGTGATACATATGATAAAAGGGATACCCAAATCTTGAATCCTTGAAAAAAAAGTTTGTTGCAATTTCATAAAGAAGTAGGTAAACAAAAAAATGTCGTTATGTGTGAAAATTCATGTGAAATTCTTGATTAATCAATTGGATTGAAGTAGTGTAGTGTGGTAATACCGCCCTTCCAGTTCTCGTATCCGTTTCGTTCTTTATTTCGAGTTACTGCATCGATTATTCCCCAATGTGTTACATCGCCACAATCCATGCCGGTTGTGTGTTTCTTTTATTAACTGCCCCTGCCTATCAGACAGATAGTGAGGAGGGTGAAGAAATACGCACTTCAAAGTCGATGGAAACCTCTTGAAAATCTTCGGAAAATGTGTCTTGTTGTGTGTTATTTGTTTAAAAAAATGATCGTGACTTCTTTTGACGAGATGAAGAAAAAATTTAAAAATAAAACGCTCTTCCGGTCTCCCTTGTTCGAAATAACAAAAAAGAAAGAGAGTCTGGTGACAGATGTTCTCGCTATGCTCTGGTGCTGCCTGTGCTACAGCTTAGCTACTGCCTGTGGGTATAGTGTTATTTCTGTTTGTGTTTTACGGCAGGCACAGGCACTATTTTGTGTCCATGGATATTAGATATATTCGAGTGACCACAATAGCTATAGCGCCGGGGATTATTATTTAGTGTGGGTAATGTTTTTGTGGTTTTGTCGGTCTTTTTGTTTAATGCCATGTGCTGTGTCTGTGTCAATAGTGTCATAATGATTTGAATTAGCAACTGAAAAATTTATTGTTCTTCGTGGACTGGCAATACTTTTGATTCTGTTTAATATATCCGTGTATCAAATTTACTATAGGAGTGTTTTATAACATAAATTATTTGTTTGTTGAAAGTCATTTAATAAATACCTTCATGTGTGTGAAATATACAGGTGTTTGCTAATTCACTTATAAGACAGTGGTGTAAGTTCAAGTTTTATGGGGGGTTGTAACGCCCTCATAATATAAGGGTAGGGTATACATATTACCTACACCATAAACATTGTTGTAAATTAATGTCATGGCCATGACTCAGTGGAATCAAATATTGGCATATGAAATAAAGGGATATCTACCATAATTCAATTCAATTTCGTTGCAAAGAAACAATTTTTTGTTGGCAAAGTTTCAACATATTTTTTTAATTGAACTTAGATATTTAGGCATATATGTAACTATGTAGAAGAAAATATTGTTTTGTTCAAAATATGTCTAAATATTTTGTTTGTATTTCAATAAAGACGCACGCATAAACTTTTTTTTATGATATGTCAAACGTCACTTAAGGTTTTTGTTTTTTATGGTTTATTCGAAATTTAGATTACATTTGAGGTGTTAAGGTGATTTAAAACACAAAGTCTTCCCATTGGGCTCGCTTTTTAAGTGCTGAGTTAAATATAAGTTTAACTTGAGTTAACTTAGCAAAAACGTTGGTATAACTCTCTGTTACCTCACGATTCTTTAGTCAACTCGAGGTTTATCTTGAAACTAGAATGATCTTGAAGTGAGAAACTCGGACTACGGCTTTCATTCCAAATAGACAACAGTTTTCGCAATACAACACGAAACCTGCATTAAAAAAAGTTTTGCCAAATGTAGAAAAAATGTTTTTGATATGGTTTTGCGAAACAGCATTTTCAAAACGCATCAAAACCTCTTCACAGACGTCAATTTATTGAATGCTGCTGAAGCAAACACAACTTTTAAAAAGCACACGCCCCACATAAAATTTCGGTGTCAATTTTTTAGTTTGACAAAATTATTAAGGAAATATTGTTTAATGATATTAGATGTTTCAAATGGGAATCTAATGATTACACCTTAAAATTCTTCTACAAAATGTCGACACCGGACAAATCATGGATGATGAACCAAAAAAAAAAACTTCATTTGTCTCTTTCAACTTCTGGCATTTCGATAAGTTACGAAATATCTTATGGTTAGTGGTACTACACCATTACTTTACTACAATATAAAATTATTTTATTCTACTAAAATATTAAATTATATTATTCTACTACCTGCAATATTAAAAAAAGAAAAAGTAACTATAAACCTCCAAATTAGATACTTGTATTAGGACAAATTAAAACTGCCAAATCTCTAATGTTGACAGAGAATTGACGACTAACTGATGAAAAAACAAACATTTCTGCGGTATCCATGAGTTGAACAACCCCATTGAATTGACAGTAAAATTAAATAAACTCTGGCATTAGTTGTACTTTGATTGTTTATAATTTTTGATTAAATGAAAGAGAATGGATCTTATATTGATAAATGTTTTATTAAATGTTGGCAATTATGTATGGAATACAATATCAAATGTCCGCCTCTGTTAGTCTCACAAATGCGAGCCCTTTTGAGCACATTTTTCATTACATTCTCACACATTTCACACGGTATTTCATTAATTTTATCACGAATATTTTTTTTTGAGTTACTCAAGCCTTTCTGGTTTGTTTTCATAAACCTTGCTTTCAGATATCCCCACAAAAACAAGTCCGGAGCATTCAAATCAGGCGACCGTGGAGGCCAATCAACATCACCATTTCTTGAAATAACTTGTTGTGGAAAGAGGTCTCGCAGTAATTTCACTGCAATCCTGGCTGTATGCGATGTGGCACCGTCTTGTTGATACCGCATGTTGATCAATCCCATACCATGCAGTTGTGGCGTTTAAAAGTTTTCATATCACGATATCGCTCCCCATTCACAGATACCATTACGCCCGTTTTCATATTCAAAGAAGTATGGTCCAATGATTCCTCCTGACAAAATTGCACACCAGACTGTAACTTTTAATGGATGCAAACGTGACTGATGAATAATTTGAGGGTTTTCCATTGCCCAGAACCGAATATTCTGTTCATTCACATATCCATTCAAATAAAAATGTGCCTCGTCACTCATTATGATTTTTTCATGAAAATCGGGGTAACACCCTATTGGCATATGTACGGCGGCGTAAATAGTCTTGTGGAAGAAGCTCTTGTGTCAACTGAATCTTAAATGGAAACAAATGCAAATCCTTGTGCAAAATTGTGGCCAAAGTTGTTCTTTGAAGACCAAGCTCCTGAGCACGGCGTTGAATTGAGGTTGATGGATTGTTTTGAACACTTCCTTGAGCAGCAGTAATGTTTTCAGCCGATCTTACGTTGTGGTCCATGCTTGGGCCTATCACCTACAGACCCTCTTTCTTCAAAAAAATTCTTTTCACGATAAATAGTGCGTTTTGTTGGCACGTTGTTTATCCCAAAAATTTCACGTAACTTTCTCATCTTCACAGTAATCGATGACTGATTTTGAAAAAATGTTTTAACGATTAAAACACGTTGGTTTATCGAATATTTGTCCATAATACATTTGCCACGTGTCTACTTCACGACTGCCAAATAATATGTAGTATACCTTCCCGGTGGACACCCTGTATTATCTCATAATTAGAGAGTAGTTTTGGATCCTGGCAAGTGTGTGTTGGATGAAAACACCGCAATAAATGGCACACTGCCAAGTACCTAAGAGAACAAATCTGTCTTATTTGACGATTGCTATTAGGCAAGCGGTCTACTCTTGAACTATCAAATCAATTTGCCGAATTACTTGTTGTCTGCTATTAAAAACGAAATTTTAATGCGGTACTAAATTGCTTATTGACACATTAGTTATTTGTATTTCAATAACTTTTTTTTTAAGTGGGGGTTAATTATTACCGAAAGACGCAAATTCACAAAATCGTACGGGAATGCATTTAACAAAAATACAGTAAAGTTATTCGTTTCGTGTGGTTTTTTTTAAAAGAAATGACATAATGTTTTATGTCATTTCTTTTTTCCTCTCTTATAAAATCTTACTAAAGGTAACGACAATAAAGAAAAATCAGTAAAATAAGTATGAATCAGTAAAATTAATATTTTACGGGAACAGACCTTTTGACATTTCTGATTATTTTTATAAACAAAATTTAATGGATTTCATTATTCTATGCCTGTCGTCTTCATCTCGATTGTCCAAATGACTTTTTTCCACAATCTACATCCATCGAGCTGAATGTTCATGAATTGCCTGACTGGGCTGGGGTATATCAAATGTGATCCACAGATGTATTTGGTTGTTTATTCCATTGACAAGTTCATTAAATGCAATCTCAGATGCAGATTTCCATCCTCCAACTGGTGGGGAGAATAAAAATATCTGTTCGATGTTGTTGTTTTGTTTTAATTTTATCTACACATAGTATGCACGAGGTTGGGGTCAGACTTTAATTTTTTGTGAACTGCTGTGATCGTTTCGAGTTCATTGAACGACTCAGCGCAATGGTGTGCAAACAAATTGAAAATTTTTGTTTATCGTCAAAACAATTAATTGCACTTTGTTAAGATAAAACATGAGCCTTTTGTCAATTATAGAGTATGTTCAGATGATGTTTCTATTCATTGACTTGATGTACCTACAAGATATGCGATATCACATGTAACATAACACTTGAAATGAAATAATTTTGGTGTTTTCAAGTGAGTGGCAAAAATGTTCAAATAAATAATAGAAAGTTAAATACTACCTAGAGGTGCACAGTTTTATAACTCAAACAGACACAATTATTTTTATCTTATCTATACTTTAAGAACCCATTTTAAACACATTTTATCAAGTGATTAGAATCGCCTTCAACGCCTTAAACAATAACGAAAATTGCGATAAACGGACATACATTGTTGACCTGCTTCCTGTTGTTTATCAACATTGAATAGAGTCTAAAAATGTTCGCTAAGTGCCTTAAAGTTTGACTTTTCAAGTATTGACGCCTTTACTTTACGATGCCTTTTAGTGTCTTAACTCTTTAAGTGGACTGCACATTCATATCTCGACGATGGTTATGTGTATTTATTCTGCAAGACCTTGTTAATGTATATTATGTTTGGTTCATTTAACTGTGCAATCGAGGGAAATAGGAGGAGGCTATTGTAAATAATTTCCTATGAATTCTTATCACGTAGTCGGTGTGCCTTTCTGACGATTAGTTGGCGTCTCCACCGTGGCGGGAATCGTGATGAAAATGCTCAATTTCATATATATACATACTTTTAAAAATAGAAAAAAAAAACAAAAATAAAATAATCAAAATTGTAAAAACAAAAGCAAGTTGAAAGAATTTTAATCTTGTTGTGTCAGCGGAAAAGAATATCCTGCCATGGACAATTGTAATGTATTTTGGTTTCGTTGAAACAATACAGCATTAGGCTCTATTGGACTTATCAAAATTTATAAAGCTGTCGCAGTCAGAATTCAATGAAAAAGGAACAATAACCTGGGAATGAATATAAGATGCTCAGGGCAGGTTGTACCAGCTTAGCCTTCCAATTTCTTGAAATGAACGAGTGTTCCGGAATCCAATTGAGCAATCTTGATTACTAATTTGCGATAATCTTCCACAAGTAGCAACACCTAAATGTTTTTCAATGGCCCTCCTCTCGCGATGATCAGACAAATTATCATAGCATTACCAATTGTCTAAAAGAGCTTATTTGAACACAGGCATCTGGATTCAGCATGAAATAGAAGGTTCAGCCATCGTGCAAGAAGTACACACGAAAAAGTGGATGGTTGTGAGAAAAAGCTAGGACTTCATTAACAGCTAGATAAATAGGGACGACATTAGTTTTTAACACCCTCTAGTACTTAGTCGGATTAAGGGCGCGGATATCTTCAAGCTCGCTGGAACAGATCCTAGCGCCAACAGACGAATAAACTGTTTTAGACAACAGGCATTCTTGACCGGAATGCAACATTGGTATTCTGATAGTCAGTTATGGTAAGTAAAAGTTTTGTTTTATTTGAAAGACTACGTAGTAGGATGTTGGCACATCCAAAATTAAATTCTATCTGTCTTTTCAAATATTTGCCTACCGTAAATGTAAATTGATAGAAATTATGGTATACTGTGCAGTCGTAGTAAAAGTTCTTAGCGTTTCCGTAATAGCATGCAATCTTGTTGATGTTGGTCTTATTCTCCAACCACTCGTACATCAGTGCATGCTTTTTGGATCAAGGACATAAGTAGTTCAAAGCAATTATGTCCAAACCCAATTTTTTTGGGTTTGTTGCATTCTTAACCTCACTAATGACGTGAACCACTTTGTCCTCAAGTTTTGCAATTGTTTCTGCCTCAATGGCATCCACCGTAGATGAACCCTTAAGAAGAAAGTCTAAAGACCATAAATCTCATCTTGTTAGGAGTCAAATGATGGCGGCTTTTCATCACATTACGTGACCCAAAAACGTCTTCAATCTCAAGTGTTTCTCCAGTGTTTCGTTCGATGGGTTGTCGATTGGGACAAATATAATAAGTGATGTCGCATTGAAGCTGACATTTGGCAAAAATGTAGGGAGTTTCTCATGACAGTTTTCATTTTTGAATTTTTGTCAGACATTTTGAGATCTTTGACAGTTTGGCAGTTCAAAAGTGATCCCTTGAATAGCAAAATTGCAAGTGCATTTCAACTTGTGTCACAAAATCGTTTGTCTTTTCAAATACCAACACATTTCGATAAACATGTCACTTTAACGACCGCCATTTACATATGATATATCTCTTGTGGATTTATATACTAGCTTCAGCTGCCAGATAGAGTTCGGCAAGCGGTCTACCATGGAACTATCAAATAAAGATAAAACATGACACTTGCGTCATTTCGCGGTTTATCTAAACCACAGATAGAACACTTCCCTGATTTAGCAGAAGCGCAATTGATTATTATTTCGAATTGCGCTACAAAATTAATTACCCATGCACTTGGTACAATTGTTCACAAATAATTTTCAGCCGCAGGCCGTTCCTTATGAATGGGCACCTCTACAGTAATTCCATGTATAATTAGTTTGCACTTTATTGCAATTCATTGTCAATTGCATCTGATGCAGCACATTTCCCGTGGACGACGATTACGTTCATTGAACTACAAAACGAATGAATGGCAAATTGGTCTCGCCTATCTGACTCTGCCATAAAGATAGGTGTAGCACACCTCACAAAAAGCTGACAAAAACAATAGAAAATTTCCCTTAAACTCCTTCTAATCAGCTTCACACTTTCCCTCTTCACTGTAGATAGGGACTGTCAACTGACGCGTATTCCAGTTAAACTGCGATAAGTCTAGCACAGCACGACATTCCATAGATTACAATGCCAACGATTCTGATTTAGACCCCGCACTTATGAGTTTTGTACAACTCCCTTAAGTGCGCTCCTCCTCTAGCCTCGCACTTGATTGCTGGTCACTGGACATCGAATCAGTTCACTCTATATGGCGAGACAATTCTCTGCACTAGACTCTCTCGGAAATGTAATCGGCGTTCGGCAAGCGTTTCAGTGGTTCTTGTCGCTCGGGCGATATCAGTTGACGTTAAATACTATCCGTCCCAGCTAGCTCTATGTGGACAAACTCAAGCGGATCGGGTTGTTGTTGGTGGTCATTTTTTTTGCAAACTTTTGAGGTTTGAACAACAATATCTGTAACATTCTTCGTGGTGTACTGGAATTTGATTCGAATTTTCCCGACACTTGTTCTGTGCTTGATAGAAAATTTTTGCAAAATAAAATATAGCAACAAATTAATTTTTAATTTATTGAGGAGTTTATTTTTTCTTGCTGCTTGCTTGCTCTTCCTTTGTTAGTCGCAGACTAATTGATCAATGTGTTCCGCTGTTGCTGTCGATTAAACGTTTTTATTAATGCGCCGCGCCGGCCTAGTGCAGCGGGGGTGAAAAAGTCAAGACACAAAAAAAGAAACGAGAAATATCGAAACGAATGAAAAGCTGTGAAAAATGACAACAAAACAACGTGCATCATCATTTTAATTCGTTCAAACGTGTGTGGAGTTGGAGACGAACTTGAGTTTTGGATTACGATGGTGTTTAGTACGGAAGTTTCTGATCGAAGTATGACGTATACTTTGAAGTAATTGGGTGAGTTTCAGTCATATGTACATGAAAAGCTACCTATCTCACTTTTTGAACATATTTCACTTGATTACACTAAAAAAAGCTGATAAGATCGTTCTTAAATATCATTATTTCAAATGTCTTTAAAAGCAAAATCCTTAGTTGAATAGAAGCAGTTAATACTGCAATAATGACTATATACGCCTATAAGACTGTTTTACGTTTTTTGCCTCTGCTTGGCACAATAATCGGAGTTACTGTGTTATCAATGGCCGTGCTCCGCTTTTCAGCTTTTAACTGAAAATTGAGGTAAGGTAACGTGGAACGCAAAATCTTGCCCTTGTTTTTTTTAATTTTTCCATATATGTAGATTTCTATTTACTTTCATCTATTCAGAATAAATATTCTCTATCAGAAGAGTAAAAAAATAACTTAAATAAGCCTATATTATCGGTTAATTTTACTGATATCAAAAACATCTTCGTGACATGTCGAAGAAATATAAGCTGTTTCATTCATATCTGAAGTTCAATGTGTAAATTTTCAACTCGTTTAGTCACTCATTTCAAATGTCAAGTGACTAAAATGATCGATTGACCAATGAGACCAATGACACTGAATCAGCAAAGTTATCTTGGTAAAACTAAAAAACGCAGCCAATGAGAAATTTTAAGAGTCTGAAAAAAAGCTCAGTTGTCAAAAAGGGATCGCTGTTTCTGCACTTGAGCTTCGTTAATAAAACCAAGTTTTTATTTTTCTACAGAGCCAACATTATATACGGTGTTATTCAGATATAAGGCACCAAAATTGAAAATATTATAAAAACCTAGAAAAGAAGATGGTCGCCATGACTGTCACAAACAAAATATGGTCGTTTAGTAACTCGGCCAAGCTGTGGAACTGCGCATTCTCTCATGCTCTGTTACCACATGATCTTGAATATGAGCTTGTCAATACTGCACATGCTTCTGAGTAAAATATGATCTGAGAGCAGTTAAATGAACCCACGTAAGCGTTGACGGATACCCCATCTCGTTTTGCAAAATCAATCGAGAGACCTGCGCATATTTTTTCTTAGGTTTCAATCGTTTGGTGGTATATCGCTCAAACGTGAAACATCTTTCTAAGCTCTGCCTTCTACATCATCTGCCATTATAGAACCTTTTCAAAAGATTATCATTGACGATAGTTAGGAGAATTTCTGATCTAATTTTATATATAATTTTAATTTTATTTTATAAAGCCTCCTTCACTATCGTCATTGTCGATTATCGTTTTGGAAGCTACGAAATGAGTCTATCCAGGATCTGTTGTGAATTTGCTGTCCATACTAGTGACCAAAGAGAAAGAATATATTATTTAGTTTTCCCGCTGTTAAAAAGGTCGCTAGTTATTTCCATCTAAGTGCGGCATTGACACCTCAAAATATACTTTAAAGGTTGTTGAGAACCACCTCTCCATCATGTCATCCGGAAGACTGTTTTTATTTTTATTTTTACAGAAAAAACACATTAAACAGAAAACCTACTCATGGCCTAAAACCTAGCTTCTGTTTCTGCGAAGTTCATAGTGTCAAAATGAAAAAAGCCGCTTATCGCAGTTTTATATTAGATGTTTACCAAAGAGGTTTTAGTAGAAAAAACGTAATGCCTTGGTATGGGAGAATTAAAACCACCTGTAGCTACATTCGATAACAATTGTATAAATAATGTACAGGTATCGTATGAGTTGTACAACACCGCGATATAATAAAATCAATAAATATTCAGCTAAGTGTAATAGTTTGTTCGACAATTTGTACAAACTTCAGTGGCACACTTTCAATTAAAGACAGACATCATGTCATGTCAAGTAATTATAGTATGATAAGTGCAGATCTGTTTTCATTGACATTTGTACAATATTTTCACTTGTCAGTAGGTATCCATATCTCTAGCGATGAAGTCAAAAACAACGGTATAATTTAGAAATGTTATCAGGTAAGAGGGTGTGCAAAGTGCTTTATTCCGACAAAGACATTTTGTGTATGTCACATGTCCTTGAAAATGTTCAAACCAGTGTTCTTAAATATTTGATTCGATTCATCAGCAAATAAAAATTTTCCTTAGTTTAATATTTGTTTTGTATAATGAAAATGGCGAAAAATATTATTGTTTTTTTAATTTATATTTATAAAATATATCATTCGTGGATACTAAATACCAAAACACTGACTGAAGTGGCAAATAAAATATAAATAATTTTCCACGAAAAATTATTAAATTCATATTATGTTGGTCGGTAAGGTGGTATAACATATTCTTACAACTAATTTTATTTTGTTTAATAAAACGTGGACTTCTAGAATAGTTATTGTTCCAATTTAGTATTTAGTTTAGTTTAGTTTTATAATTTTGTGTTTTGTGAAAAGCTGTCAATGTTGTACTGTTCCTAAGAGAAGACGATGATCTTTGCACATAAAAGCACATACGCTTTACAAAATCATTATTTGGACATATACATACAAGTACAAATATCACAAGTAAAATTTACTTATACAACGTGTTCCCCGTATTTCGAAACTATTGCTAAGTAACCTCATTTATAAACTTGACTGAAAATATATTTATTTGAAAAATCGACACATGTCATTGGTCAATCGACCAATTGGAGACATTTGAGGGGAAACGCCTGACGAAACAAGGTAATCATTTTCGCCCAAATACTCAGATAAGTGTAAAACTGATAATTTTGTTTCGACCTGTCATGAAAGTGTTTTTGATTTCAGTAAAAATAACCAACATAGAATGTTCATTTGAATTTATTTTTTACTTTTAAATAAAAGTCAACTAAAACCCATGAATATGGCAAAATGAATAAATTGGACTATAAAGGTATGATTTTTCGTTTAAATAACCTTACCTTACTACTTAGGTGTAGGTAATCTGAATTGTTAGTATCGCCATTTGTAAACAAACAACTTTAATGATCATTGTTAATCCTAAGTGGAGAATTTAAACTAACTGAGAAACATGTTTATCAAGTCAACTGAAGATTGATTCCCGAAACTGGGATAACATTCTCAGCGGATCCAAACTTCTACTATTTTAGCGAAACGTAGGTCTCGGAATATTGGGGAAAGTCTCCGGTTCCTAAGTTGAGGAATCACTTTCGATTTACGTATTTTTTGAAGATCTCAAAGTAATCCGTAAGGATAACCCGATTCTTTAATTTACTCACGATGACATATTGTTGTCAAAGTAAATAGCTGAGCTGTCCTCAACCACCACAAAGCTTAACGTTTAAAAGCAATCGTTTTTTTGAAGAAATTTTTTTTATTCAAAAAGTATCGCACACCTACCCGAAATACAAAAAACACCTGCCTTCAATAAAGTATCACAACTATCTAATCAGAGTAAGATTACTAAAAAAACTGACAACAAATAAATTCGTTCTTATCGAACTCATTAGCAGTGCTGTTTTCAATCAACTTTTTTTTTTAATCACCTATGTGAATAAGAAACATTTTTAATCAATTCCATAACCGCACATTATGTATATGTATGTATGTCATTAACAGTGCCATTACAAAGTTTTATTTTCATTATAAACAATAAAACAGTTTATTTACTGAAATGGGATTTTTGCAGTTGTGTAAATTATCAGCGAGTATTCAGTAGACAATCGACTTTTATCTTTGTATTCTAATTAAATTCCACGTGTACTAGCAAATGCGCATTTAGAACAATCTACGTGTGTTTTTTATTGATTAATCTCTTTATATACCCTCAAAACTACTATTCAAATTCAAAATTACCTTAAGCTGTTCTTTAAGAGAAACTGATAAAAGCTGTTTCATAAATCCCAAAAAGTAATTTCCATGCGTGTACAAAAACGGTTTTGTGTAAAAAATAATATTGTGCAGGAATAAACATTATATAGTTATGATATTTTTCGACAGATATAAAAAACTGGGTTTCCACATGCCTTTAAATTTAAAAAGTTTTTCATTATGTGGCAATAACTATTACTTTTTATTTCAAACATTTATTTATTTATAAGTGTAATTAAATCCCTAGCTATACAAACCGTAATGACATTAGCAAAAGTTCGATGTTCCTGCAGCGGATATATTACTTACTTCCCTCGATTAATTCATATTCATTATAAAACTGAGAAAAGTTTATTAAAAAAAAAACTGTAAACTGAAGGTTGGTTCACTTTTGATCACAGATCAAGATAAGAGAATTAAGGAGTGTGATAAACAGACAAAGGATAAAAACGCTTTCCTGTCAACGCTGGGGAAGTGAAATGAAATTTTGCCCTTTTTCGTTCATATACATGCTGACTTGAAATGCTCGTTACTTTAGTTTTAATCATATCAAGTCTTGTTTTGAATACCTTTTCAAAATCAACGATATCTTGGAAGAAGATTGACTTCTTTGCTATCAAGAAGTTTACGGTAAGCTGATCCAGTACAGTTTTTTTAAATTTATTTCCATCTTGCTCTTGCTAAGAACCCTTTGGAAATATAAGAGACCAGCCCCATAATTATTTGTAAATAAGTCTTAACAAAAATATTTTTATGAAGGATACTGAATGCTTTAAAATTGATCACAGCAATCTTTATCAAAATTATTTTCTTCGTACTCTAATTTAAAAAAAAAGAAAAATCAAACGATAAAAAAATAGATGCAAGATTCTACCTACTAGGCTCAAGGTGATTATTTCAAGCAACTTAATATTTTCAATTCCAGATGCCTTCAAACCAGACTACTGTAATAAAATGGTAACCAACTAACTACCAAAACGAAAGAAAAAAAATTCAAGAAGAAAGACCGTTCCTAAGAACATACCCTAGCGCTTAGATAAAAGGTAGATCCCCACAGAATCATTAATATAAAATGACGGCAAACGGAGATGTCCGACAGCTGTTACGACAAGGTCCTGATGGTAAGTCAACAAGAATACCCCCTTTATCCAATCTAACTGTTTTTTACAGGCTTTTCAAGCTTTCGAACAATTGCCAACCGTCGATCTCTGGTCTGCCTTATAGTTGGACTTGTGGTCGGTTTTTGTTTTGCTGAACTTTTTATTTTATCCTCCCCTCAACGTCCCGATTGGATGCCATATGTGGGTCATGACCTTGGAAATATAAACGATGCTCATAACAGTCATGATATGCTAGAAGAAAGCGGTCCAGAAAAAGAAATAGGTGCTCATACGCATTCGAATGAAAATAGCTCCATAGCCAATCAACTGTATAATGAGGTGCGTGTTCTATGCTGGGTCATGACCAACCCAAATAATCATCAAAAGAAAGCACGACATGTACAGCGTACATGGGGTAAGCGCTGCAATAAGATTGTATTCATGAGCTCCAAAGAGGACAGTGAGTTGGGAGCTGTGGCACTGCCCGTAAGTGAAGGACGCAACAACCTTTGGGCCAAAACGAAAGAGGCCTTCAAGTATGTGTACGAGAACCATTACGATGAAGCCGACTGGTTTATGAAGGCGGACGATGATACGTATGTCGTCGTGGAGAACTTACGATACATGTTGTATCCATATTCGCCAGATGAGCCGATATACTTTGGATGTAAATTCAAGCCTTACGTAAAGCAGGTATGATTCGACGGAATATGTGTGTTGAAATTAAATTTTAATAAGTCGATGGTTTAGGGATATATGTCCGGTGGAGCCGGCTATGTGCTCAGTAAAGAAGCTTTGAGATTGTTCGTGGAACAAGCTTTACAGGATGGTAAACTATGTAGGCCCGACCATGACGGTGCTGAGGATGTAGAAATGGGTAAATGCATGCAGAATGTGGGTGTATTCGCTGGCGATTCACGGGATACCAATGGCCGGGGGAGATTTTTCCCATTCGTGCCAGAGCATCACTTGATACCGGGACACACTGACAAGAACTTCTGGTATTGGAAATATATTTACTATGAGACGGATGAGGTAAGTTTTCCGTAAATGGGATTAATTCGATTTGATTGAGTTAGGAATGGGATACAAGCGGTAAAGTAGTGATGAACAACAGAAATAGAAATTTTCTGGATTCGGTCTTTGTTTGTATTGCTACCAAAAATGTTTAATTTATTAAGTACACAGTTTTTTCTGGAGCAGATATCGCAAAGACCTTAAAGAGTGTCGCCCAATAAAGTATTTTCGCTTCTCTGTCAGCCTGTGGAAGGCGTTTTTCTAGACGACTTTGTTTCAAAATTCTAATGCAGAGCAAACAAGATTGCCTGAATCTTTGTATACAGGTTCTGAACTTTTCTGTCTTGCCAGTCATATCTAGTAAGAGCCTAATTCATGCAGAATATAAAACAAAAGCTTTGCTTACATAAGAAAAAGAACAAAAAAAACTCATCGATGATGACTCCCTGACTATATTTTTTGTGCGCACCGCTTTCATGATCCATCCATTGAGGATTTAAAATGATAATCTCTTTCAAATGTTGGCTGCAACTGCGCAATAGCTAGTCCATGCTGACGTTCCAGTTTTCGATGACGTGTTCGAGCATATTCGTCGGTATCTCGCAAATAACACCGGTAATATTGGCCTCCAATGCTTCAATCTTTATGTATGACAAATTCGATGGCTTAAGTAGTTGGATTATGGACACCATAAGTTCGCCAAAACGAATTTTCATAATATAATTGAACAATTCGTTGTTCAGGTTTGTCTATTCATAATGAAATGTCAATGAGTTGGTTGATGGTCAAATTCGCTGGTCAGTGCATCTGGATGGCCATTTCTGATCACAAAAAAAAACGATCACACAATTAAGATATGACGCGTGTAGTAATAGAATTATTTCTGTGTCTGTATTTAATGTGGCACCGTCTTGTTGAAACCACATGTTGTAATTTAGGCACTAAAAACTGCGTTCGAAGAAGCATGTTCGGATAATTCCACCAGACCAAAATCCGTCTTAAACGGTCACGCGCCGTGGATGCACTTGATCCTCAATAATTACTCGTGGGTTTCCGGAATTTTAAATGTGACAGTTTTGACGATTAATGAAGCAAACAAAATTAAATTTTTGGCGCAACAGGCTCGTTAGTACTCAGATCCGAGCTTTCTCACAACCATTCATGTGTCCGTGTGTACTTACTGCACGATGGCGGGACCTCCTCTTTTATGCCGACTCCGAACGGCGAATTTGAGATAAGCTTTTCTTGACAATTTATACTACTCGGATGATTTGTATGATTATCACGAGAGGAAGGCCATTGAAAAATCATTTAGGTGTTGCTACGGCTGGGTATCGAACCCAGTCCTTATCCACTTGTTGTTTTTCCAAAATCCATGCAACGAACTCTATTCGCGATGCATGGTGTGTAGTATTTAGTTCTTGAGTTAATTGAATTTTGTAAGCATGAAATTTCAAGTCTTTCGTGAAAATTCGTTGTAGATAGCTTCCTTAAATCCCAATTCTTGACTGCGGTGCCGAACTGATGGCCGTGTTCCGGATTTTAGTTTTACGAAGTTAACTTTGCCGATGCAATATGTATTCTCATTGGTCAACGAGCACTTTTATTTCCGGAAGATCTCAAACCCGGAACATGGTCAAACTGATTCGTTAATTTCTGTTGAACGACTTGTGACAGGACGCCCAAAGTGTCTTTTCAATCATTCTTTGTCTTTCACAGTTTATGTTTTTAAGTCACTATGACGGCCATATTTCGTACGAAAATTGCAGACTGTATCTAAACAAAACCTTCATTATTTTTAAAATATTGCTCAACAATGAAAATGCGTTGTTCTTTCGTACAGCGCCCCATTTTGACTAACCACGAACTGTCAGCTGTCACATTATCTATGGCACGAAATTCAAATTTACCTCGAACTCTGGGACACCCTTTTAACGTTTTAACTACAACAACACAAAAAAATAATAAAACTTTTTGAATGATCGAAATTACAACAACAACTTGTGTACAACACTATTTTGGTTAGAATTTTAGCCATTTCGGACATTGCCAAGTGTCATCACCAGATTCCTTCAAATAATTCAGTTCTCTGTATGATTATTTTAAACAATTTTTATTCCCTTACTTTTTTTTTTAGGGTCTCGACTGTTGTTCAGATAACGCTGTTTCCTTTCACTACGTCTCACCAAATCAGATGTACGTCCTCGACTATCTAATATACCACCTACGACCATATGGCATTGTGAACACTCCAGATGTCTTGCCACAAAAGATTGCCAAAGCCGACTACACTGCTTTGGATGCAACCGACGACAAGACAAAACTGTAGTAGATTCAACCTTTAAATCACACTATAGCATTGCAATGACGATCGCGCTCTTGTGTTCACTTAAAAAAAACTAACTAAAGACATTTTTTTGTAAATTCAAATATTTAACAAACAAACCCAAAAACGATACTAGATTTAAATCTACTAACAAAAAAAAGAGAAAGACTTAACAACTTTTTAACGATACCAATGTAAATTATAATAAAAAATAAAATAAACTGAATTATCCTTAAAACTCGACGCTCAACGTCTCGCTTCTTCTCTTAACAAGAATAACACAAATTTTAAATTTATTCTTAAAAAAAAAAATGTCTACTTAAAAAAGATAAACATTAACAGTGAACGTAAAAAAATCACATCCCATGTATACAATTTCCCTTATTTAAAGTTCTGTTGAATTTTTTATTTGTTGTATAAATTATATTAAGATACCAATTAGTCACTTTGGTTTGCCATTTAGAAAACAAAAATTGTATGTTAATTATTTGTTAATAATTTTGAAGTAATTTAGTGTTTAAGATCGACTGTACATTTTTGCACCATCAATATATGTTTTGTAATTTGTTAGTGAATTAATTTATATATAAAAATAAATTGCATACTTGTAAAGTTCAATATACCAAAGAATAAATGAAAAAATTATTCCAAAAAATAAAACATGAGGAAAATCCTAGTTAAGTACACGATAAGTTATTTAGTGTTATTTCTGTGTTTATTATTTGAGAATTTGTAAAATTAATAATTTATACTATAAACATCTGCAAAAGTCTTTTATAAGCAAATTGAGATATTCTAAAAAAAATGAAAAAAAATAAAAATTTAAAAATAAAATTAAATATTTAAATCAATTAAACATTTTAGTGTTGTTAGTTGTTAGTGTGTGGGACTACTAGGAGCACACTTCTCGCGAAAGTCTAAAAAAAAGTCCAAGAGTTCTAAACTAACATTAGGTTGGGTTAGAGTAGCTGCCAACGATTCGGCGGCACAACTAAAGCAGTTTTTGATATTTCATTGTGACACCACATTGGTCGTGTGCATTCTTCTTGTTAACTGTATGAAAATACTTGTTAACTATTAATGAAACGGACTTCTCGCTTCCGTGATTGTCAAATCGCAGAGATTTTGAAAGAAGTAAGCTCTAAGCTGAAGTTTTCTTTTACAGTTACAGGGCTTCCAGTTCCAGGGCAGTTACAGAGAAGATGAAGTATCCAAGTATCTTCTTCTGCATGTACGAAGTCATTCAAATGAAGGCATAGCCCTTCTGCGAGCCTAACTATTATACAGTTGCCTCTGATGACATCGATGGTCTAGCGAGCGAGGTCCATCCCGTACTTACATACTTAACTTAAGTGGCGCTACAGTCCGTAATGAACCTGGGCTTCAACCAACATGCCTCTCCAATTAGTCTCGTCCTTAGCTAACTTCCTTGCCTCCAGTTGCGCACTCCAAGTTGGTTGAGGTCGGTTTCTACTTGTGCGCGCCACTTATGGCGAGGTCTTCCTCTACTGCGTCTGACGTCTGGCTGGGTATCGAAGACTCTGCGCGCCGGATTATTGGTGTCCATTTGTTCTACATGTCCTAGCTATCTTAAACGCTTAATGCAGAGTTTTTTTTTTAACCAGGGACATATCGCTGTACAGCTCGTGTAGTTATTGGTTGAATCTTCGTTTTCATAGCCCATCGAGGTGAGGAAACCGTGTGCCGTTAATAGTGGTATTTCCGTAGCGAAGTCAATTAGCCTAAATCCGTTACCAGACGTGTTGTCGTTTAGGCTATGTTTTTCGACAATACTGCTAAAGATGTCTTCTCTTACTACCATTGCGTTGAAATCTCCCAGCACAATTTAAACATCGTACTTCGGTAGTCGCTCATAAATTTTTTCAAGGAGCTCATAGAAGCAATCCTAAGCTATATCATCTTTTTCCTCCGTTGGGGCGTGAGCGCATATAAGGCTTATATTGGCGAATTTGGCCTTGATGCGGATAGTTACAATGCGATCGCTAATGTCTTGGAAACATACGACTTCTTGCCTAAGTCTGGCAATTATAAAAAATCCGCATCCGAATAGTCGGATTGTCACTATGCCAGACACAGGTAAATGTTGAACTGAGTTTGAGTTAATTGAGACTGATTCCAAAGATTTGATTTGAGGGTTGACTCTCAGACCAAAAACTGACTGCCCTTTTAGAAAGTTTGTGTAGTACGTTTTGAAGAAGCTTATGAAATTTGACGATCGCAATAGGCGTTAATCGGTTGGCGATTTTGAGTCGATTTATATAATTTACGATATTACAAATTTCTATAAAAATGTATATACCTTCGATGGAATAAATCTTCAATAAAACGATGCGACCAAATGATACCAACAAAACAATTATCGTTCAGATAAGTAATGTAGTGCAGGCTTAACGGAGGATAAAGTAAATATTTGCGGCCGAACTTTCGCTGCGTTATCGTTTTAGTGAAGGGGCTCTCGAGAGACTTGCTGAAGATCCACTGAGACCCATTTCTGGCTCAATGGATACGTGAATAAGCAAAATTGTAGTATATGTGCCAAAGAACAACTGAAAGAGGTTCAAGAGCTGCAGTTCCATCCACTCAAAACAACCGTGTAGTGTGGTTTATGGGCCGGTGGAATACCGGTCAGAATTTTTGTTACTAATAACAACTCGTTATCGCGCGGTGATAGCGTACTATTTTTTGCATGAAATTGAAGCCCGACAACATTTGGTACCAACAAGACGTCGCTACTTGCCACAGTGCGCGTGAATCGCTTCGGTGACCAAATAATTTCAAGGTTCTGATCACTGAATTGGCCTGCAAGATCATGCTACGTAAATTTTTAGGTGTTTGTGAATAAGCCATTTATGATTGAAGCATTGGAGCCCAACATAACCCGTGTTGTTCGAGAGATACAGACAAATATGCTCGAACACGTCATCGAAAATTGGACGAGCTATGGCTCAGTTGAGGCCAACATTTGAAAGGGATTATCTTCAAAAAGTGAAGGTCAAGAATGTTTGATTAGATTATAAAAAAAGATTTTTACAATATATTTTAATTTTTCTGTGTTTTTTCGCATTTTAAAAGAAATACCTCTTGATTGATTTACAGGTTATTGTCTGTGTAAATTTTTACAGCATACTGACGAATATCATCCCAATATAAAAATATAAAATATAGAAAGAAACTACATGCCTCAAACATCCAAGAGGCAATGCTGCTTACTTTCAAAGTAATGGGGCAGTCAATTAATAACTGAGAACCACCTAGGAAAGCATGGATTTACAAGCGACAACTAGTTTTAAATGCAATGGTCAACTGGACAACTGGGCTGTATAACCCATTTATATACATTTCTAGTCTTTTGGCTTGGATACTCTAGGATAGTTTAGTTTAATATGGGATTCCAAACTCTCTATGACTGACTAATAAGTTTTTTTCAAAGACAGATCTCATTATCGACTCGCTGTGTATTAATCTTGTCGATGGATGTTAGTTTTGGAGTTGTGTAGGAGAATCGACTGAGATCTTTATTATTGTCAATGCAAACATATTTGACAGTTGATTTCGAGATATTTTTATGGATTCGGGGATGATCGAGAAATATTAATTGTCGATCGCTAATCGTAACTCGCAATAAGGGTCTTTCAGTAATGGTTGATGGTAATATCGTCAATAAGTAATGATTTCTCAGCAAATTAAAATTGGAAACAGCACTTACAGGATCAGCGAATGAAGTGATCTTGCGAATATAACGTAAGCATATAGAAATTTTACTTTCCAAAACGTGCAATAAAGGTGTTCATACAACTTTACAGACTTGATGATCCTCACAGAGACACGTAATTAAAAAAAACAACTTTCGTTGCTTCGTTTCGACTAACATTATTCTGTATTTAAACCCCTGTTTGACAGTTTCAATATAAGCGTACCGGTTACAAAATTCCTAAAAGCTACAGTCTTACTTAAACAAAATTACATAGTTTCCACGATTGGGACCGCATCACAGACTATTATCCGAAGTTTCGTTACGCCATCTATCCAACAGCTTATCCATATCGTACTTCGCTGGTAGGGTGTCCTTATCATAAAACATCCCAAACGGTCTCAACTGGTATATCAAGTAGTCCAACATGTAAAATGTTTGCGGGGTAATATAATGGAATGATATCGCATGATCTGAACAGCAGTTCAAGCCCTGTATGAGTCATATGGAAAATTTAAATATTCATGATTGCAAAAGTATCCCATCAATACTTACATCATTTGTGGCATAGAAAATGTATCTCCAGTACCAGTGACTTTTATCTTTCGGTGTGATATGTGACTGCGGTCCGGATGGGAAAAACCGTCCCCGTTTTTGTTCATCTCGTGAGTCTCCAGCTACAACGCCGACATTTTGCAGGCAATAGCCCATTTCCATATCTTCCGAACCGCCGTGGTTTGTTCGACAAATCGTGCTGTTTGGGTATGCATTTTCCACAAAGCGACGAAGTGCCTCGCGACTTAGAACGTAACCAGCACCTCCTGACATGTAGCCCTGGAATGATAATTATGAGAAATACATAAATGACAAAAGTTGTTGTCAATTGAGAAAACTCACCTGTCGAACATGTGGCTTAAATTTGCAACCAAAATAAATTGGAGCATCTGTTGAATAGGGATGGAGAAACGAACGGAGATTTTCTGCTATCACGTATCTAGAATGTGTAAATGGTAATTCATATTTTCACTCTGATGAATAACATGAAACTTGAATGGTGATCAAGAATGTATGACAAGACAAGGGCAAGCAAGCAGATATCTGTTAACCAACGAAGCGGAGATATACCTCTTAGGGCTTTTGATCTCAATAAATGTTTGAAGTCTGCACATAAAATAAAAACCGCTACGAACGATTTAAAAATTAGATCAACTGATGTGAACAAAATAAAAATTCTACTAAAATATCAAGAAACTGCATCTGGAAATTAAAAAGATCGCCACGTTTATTCACCTCAAGGTGGACCTGGATAACGTGGATTATTGATCTAAAGAATACTTTATGACCTCGATTTGATACATTTGCCGAGCTTTCTATACATTTTTTTAGTTGAAGACATCTTAACATACAGTGGAAGTATTAAGCAACATTGCGTCAAAGATTGTTTAATCAAACGATCGTCAAAATGTGGTCTTACATAAGCTTTTTAAGCAAGATAATGGTAGATATTGAAGAAAAAACAAGTGCTCATCAACTCAAGTAGTGAAGATCAATGGTGCTAGAAATGACCTACCATTGACAAAAGATGATCGTAGGGACGCCTGGAAATATATATGTGAACCAGATCTGACTATTAACACTAATCCTAGTTTCTTCCCTGTTGATATGATATTTTTAAGAAAAACATTGGTAGCATATCACCGCGAATCTTATAATGGATTGGTGTTCCATTAAACATGATGATACCTTAAACCGTGACTTTTGTATATCATCATGAGTGTCTAAAAAATGATAACAGCAGCAAATTTAGCGTGCAATAACTATTGACAAATAATTAAATTAAGTGATCCTCGACGCAAACATGTGTAAAGCCAAGTGATCTTCAAAAAATCTCCTCCGTTGACTTAAAAATGGGAGTGGCATCAAATATAGCTAAAGTGATCTTGACAATACTTGAACAAAAGGTGATCTTCATTTGACTTTTCTCAATTGCCTGTCAACGAAAAATACAACTTTCTATTGGAAATTGCTTAACTGTCTATCATCGAGCTTATAGTTATAGGAGACTTCAAATATCACGAAATACAGTGATCTTCAGTTTATGTAATCGTCAATATCACGAAGTACTGTTGTCCACCAAAGAGGTGAGTATGAAGTTTGATTGAAGTGAACCGATAAAGGAGGAAGCAGCTTTTAGAATTAGCAGTAGAAAAAAATAATCTTCAGGCTGATGTTTTTTGTAAATTTTTTGTAGATCAACATGTGATCAATGAAGTGATATATGAGTTTCGTATTTGAATGAAATTTTCATCGGTCTTGATCTTCGTGTAAAGTGATTTTCTAAGTGTGGCTGTCGAAAAGACAGATTTTTTTAGTATATCCAAGACGAATCATTGCTCTCGATAGCAATGGCAGAGCTTCCTTACAGTGCCAAACGCGAAATGTTGGTTTAAATAAAAAAATATAAATAAGTATCAAACAAAGTGCATATATTTTCTCGAAGCAACGGAAAACTTGGGTTTCGAATGAATTCTTTCATGAATCTTAGTTTCCGCTTGTCATGCTAGAGAATAGTGTGACATAGTTACACAGACGACTGATACTAGACAGTAACCAATAGACATTTGTGGCAGGACCTTTGAACAAATGAGAACTTCTATCAATTTTGACTGATTTGACGAGCCATCACAAGATGATATAACAGAAATTACCAATAAATAAACCCTGAATCTATGGATTACATTTTGTAAAATGTTCGCTTCAAATGATATTTCGAACGAACGTGCTCAGTAAAAGACTACGGCTACTATTAAATCGTTCAATTGAGCTATTCTAAAATTAAAAAAAGGTGATTGTATTAACATGAAAACGACAATCGTTTGAACTATAATTATCTATTTCTCATACCGCTTATGGAAACACAATACCCACATTGATAATAAGAAGGATTATATGCTTCGAAGTCATCTTCAGAAATATGAATTTATGATTTAATTTGAAAGATATTATGCAAGGAAAGAAATATATCTTCATCGAAGTAGCCGTAGAGAGAAAATATATACAAATTCACCAAAAACTATTTTACCCTTTGGCCAGTCATTGACTTCTTTTTTTTTTGGGGAACTTGAGAGATGAGAGATTTTTTTTGTTACAAATAGGATCCGAAAATAGTTGGTTCAACTGATAAAAATGATGAAATGTTGATCACAAGATCAGCCAAAAACTATTGACGCCAAGGAGAGCTTCAATGACCATTCCCTCGTATCTGTCATCGATAAAATTCGAGAAGATAAATGATGATAAGGTATATTACTGATAATCAGACACTGATCTTTATTTAAGTGATCTTAACATCTAACAAATACAATCAATATAAAAAATGTAAGATTTAATCTGTCATTCTGTGTCCTTGAACGATGACAACGATCCTCAATCAAAAGTTCAAAGAAATAAGTGGATTGCAACATCAAAATCAAGTGATGCGCATGTAACTTATGTACATAGGCCGTGTGTCAATTGCGTTAAAAAAGGGTTAAATTTTATCCACTGTTCCATTTTTGACTTTTCTGCAAACTATAATGTCAAAAATTATCCATTGGCTAAAATTTTAACGCATTTTACACACGACCATAATACACATTAGGTCCAAAAATGTGTCTTTTGATATCTGTGATCGGACAGTGATCCTCATGAGGATACTTGAAAATTTGTTTTCTTTATGACACTCACACTCACAAAAAATATTGGATAAAAAGAGCACAATGTAACTGTGAAGCAATAATTCAATTATTTAAGGGTTACCTACCAGTTAGGTTTCTGTACGTGCTATCCAATTAATTGATACTGAACCCAAAATTCGCGAAGGTTACAAATGACAACTTGTTCGTGATTAGTCATTCAAACAAAATTTTGGATAATTATAGCTTATAAATTGTTACGTAACTAATCTTCAGTCAAGTGCTAATAATGCAAGGCATCGAGTACGTTTGATTTTTTTTTTGATTTTTACGAATGTTACGTAGGTACACGATTTTTGAAAACGATCAAAACAACAACAACTACTGATCTTTAAGTTTGCGGCAATTGGAGAATCACGTTATGATCGATAATCCTTTATAAGTAAAGCTCAACCTCAATAAACCGATCGCAACACTACTTATGCAAGATTTCCCAAACACTATGTAACGATTTTTGATCTTAATTGCAACAGATATCCACCTGCTTAAAAAAACAACCAAGTCCCCCTTTTACTTACGTATCATCATCGGCCTTGAGAAACCAATCGGCATCATTTCTATGGTTCTCCCAAATGTACTTGAACGCCTCTCTCGTCTTGAACCACAAATTTTTACGTCCCTCACCAACGGGTAACTTGATCGTGCCCAACTCGTCGTCCTCCATCGAACTCATGAATAGCAACTTGTTACATCGTGCACCCCATGTTTTCTTGATGTGTATGGCTTTCTTCATATGGTTTGCCGGTCCTGTTAAGATCCAACACAGCACTCGTGTCTCGTTGTACAATCGCGCAGCAAGTGAAGTATTTCTTTTTGGCGTGTGATCGTCTTGCTTTACAAGCTCCAGGTGCTTGGGAATGACTTCATAAGCCACACCAGCATTACCAACACCGCCTGCGCCGCCGCCACTTGTGTCATCTTCATCCTCATAACGTGCACGTAAATTCCTCCGCAATGCCATAACAATTGATGAATCAGTGCTGCTTGGTGACCACGACATCGTGTGCAATAGCTGCGATAGACAAAATCCAAGAATCAGGCCGAACAAGAGCACTATTATCGACTTCATTTTGGTGGACTACACGATTGGCATTGATATCCAGCATAGAAAATAAACAATCAAATCCACCATGAGAGTGGAGTGTAAACAAAATGGAATAGTAAATAAATTCTGTCTCACTCACCACCTGGGAATAAGAGTGCCCTTAAGAGTACCCGACTTAAGAGTAGTTGGCGTGAAAAGCTCTAGCTAAAGTCACGGCTTCATGAGGGTTTAACTTTGACACTTCGACTTATTTAACCGACCGACACGGTACACAGCTAAAAAACAAACAAACAAAAGAAGAAGTATCTTACACAGTTTTGTGAACAAACTCGAATTATGTATCTGTACACAATTAGTTACTTTGAAATAAAGGTTACACGGCACTAATACCGCGATGACTCAACTGAGGCCTGACTTGACATGATCGATTGCAGCGATCGCACGGGGGTTATTGGTACCGAAAACATTCCACCGCACACCGTTAAAATGTATACAAATAAAAGATACACGGTAAAAACAGCAACAACAATGGGCTAGGTAAAGCAACGAAATAAAATTTAACACTCTTAAGCTTAACGTTCCCGCTGGAGACGCGAAGAGATACTGAGATACTTTTTGTATCTTCTTCATGATCAATGCTGTTGGTCGATCGGTGTTCGTGTTGGTGTTGTTTGCGGTGATGGTTGGACTTGGAGGAGCTTTACATATTTTTGGGAACTTTATTGTTTTATTTTTAAAAAGAATTTTCGAATGAGGGATTCTCGATTTCGTCGAGTGATACACAACAAGTAAGAGTGCGAATAAATATTTACTCAACTTGAGTTGGCATGATAAGCGAAAGTTCAAGAGCATATTTTGTTTTGGGATTTTGTGGGCCAAGAAAGATGAACAGCATTTCGCTTATCACTTGTGGAGATGGCACAATAACACAGAAATGTCTGTAATATATTCAGCGAACTGGTATTTATATGCAAAATTATGCACTCCAATCGCGTAGGTAGGTACTGAGAGTAGAGAAAATTTGTTTACAGGTTTGGATGGTGGCACTTTGCAATTGCAGTGGAAAATTTCATGTAGGACATCGTGTTGGACATAAGGTGGGAAATTGGTGTCTATCAATCAAAATTTACTATGATGGTACGATCTCGATATATTTATTGTATATTGATAAGTTAGTAAATATTTTTTAACGATATTTACTAAAGGCATTTAAATTATATAAAGTGATCGCGTCTGTAGTAGACGGGGCTATTATAGAAGACGTCAAAGTGACCACCCCAAGCTGTTTGGTTCATTTCAGCAACCGTCGCTAAATAAAAGTGAGAAAGTGATCTTCAAAACGTGATCCTCAAAAGATCTATTGCCAAAGAAACGAATGTCCAGATTGTTTCAGTACATGCGCACGCATTCACACGTGAAGCTAGTGATTCCGATTTTGGAACAATGGATGAACACCTCATTGATCTTCTGAATTAAAAAAAGAACTTTACTTGATTTTCATTTTCAAAGAAAATGTAAATGCTCCGAACCAAAAATGAATTGTTACTTGGGGCATTCTGTTCAGACAAACCGCTAGTCTGTCAAGACGAATATATCGCCTTTAATGATCACCTGAGAGCATTACTGAGTCGAATTTTTCACGATAACCTTCAATACCATCTCTATACAAGTCAGCGATATTGGTGCAGGAACTTCCCGAATGCGTCTTCAAAGATGAAGTTCACTTCAACTTGAGTGCGTCAACAAACAGTACATGAGCTACTGGGATGATACAAACCCCCGAGAATGGCAGCAAAGGCTACAGAGGACCCAATCGACTTTTCACTAGAGTGAATGCGTCTACCAACAGAAAATGCACTGCTGGTATGACATTAAACCCCGAGAATGGGGGCAATTTCATCAGCTGAGATTGTTGGTCCATATTTTTTTTTAATAAGACCGGATTCAGAATTGGTATGTTCCACTTATGAATTCCAGAATGCACTGCTGGTATGACATTAAGCACTGAGAATGAGGGTGATGGTGTGCAATTTCATCAGCTGATATTGTTGGTCCATGTTTTTTGTTTAATGATAACAGATTCAGAATTGGTATGTTCCACTTACAAAACAATCCGAGATCTCCGTCAATGGAACATGATTTTTCACATGGCAAAGCGGAGATTTTCGGCAATTTGAGGAGACTAAAATTTTTTCGATTCGTCTTCATATTTCGCTAAAACAGTGCAGCTGGCTATTTTGTATGTGTAAATCTTTTGGGGTAATTCATCACTTTCATAAGTTGCGAAGTGACAAAACTTTTTTTTTGACAAAAAAAAAGTTGCCCTCTGCAGAGAATGTTGTTCCACTGTATAAAAAGATCTCACCGAGGTAGTGAGGGATAATTTTAATGATAGTAAATTCAGATCGGTATGCGAACTGGTTGAGGAATTCGTTACTCCAAGACTTGGTGAGTTGGATTTAGGGGGTAATTGGTTGCAGCAGAACGAAGATATACACTTCATGGGGGAGAACACTTCCTTGAGCGCCAAATTTCAATAATAGGCGATTTGGTGTGATCGGTCCGCTCTCCCGGTTTGGTCCCTTGAGTAAATAAGCAAGTGATCGACTGCCATACGAAACACGGACCGAACATTTTATTGGTAAGGAACTAAAAATACATAAAAGCAACTATAAATACCTAAATAGGTACATAAATACACACTTCATAAAATAAGGTAATCCCCAGAGACGAAGAAATATTTGGAGATGGGAAGTTTTGGGAATTCGAAATTAGGAAAAAGGAAAATATAAAATTTTCAGATTAAAGAGACAAAAATCTTTGATAAAATTTTACAGCATTCAAATGAAAACAAATAACATTTGCACTTTTACGAAACTTTAAAACTAACCAAACATTTTTGGTCATTTAAAATCAAATTTGCTTTGAAATAACGCCTCAATCAGAAGACGTAAAATGTGTGAACTATTAATATACACAATTTTTTTTAACTGCCAACAAAATCTCAAATGTGAAGAAAAACTAATAAACTAAAACAGGGATTGCTATTCGACGGACAATACCACTAAACTGATCGACTTCTCCAAGCTGCCAAATGATTTGGTCTTTGACAAACGACAAAACATAAACGTTCTACTCATCTATCTCGTATAAAAATAGGTTCTCTAAAATTATCAAAGATCTTCAATAGCATGATCATTAGGACAGATATCACCTCTTGACAATTTTTTCATTACAATATTAACAAGTGTTTATCAAACATCGATGGTCTTATCAAGAACTTCATTTTAACCAATTTGCTTAAAAGTTAATGCAGTGAAATAGTGAACTTCAGTGAAGTGATCATTGAGACAAGCCACTTCAAATATATGTCAAATTACCGTTTTTTCTTGTTTTGATCTAAAGACAAGATATTCAGTGAGAGTGAACTTTTTAAAAAAAAATGCTTCAAATCGTAGTATTCCTATTGTTTCGATTTGTAGACAAGATCATTAGTAGAGTGTTCATCAAAGAATGAACATCTAATTGTAACACTCAAGGGAAATATTCCATAGATATAAAAGTATGCAAATAGATTCGATAAAGTGAAGCAAACTATTTAACATGTGGAGTTTATTGTTTTAGAAAAGTGATCTTCAGTTAAGTATAGAAAACAAAGTACCTGCAACTAGGATATCTTGATCAACCTTGATCAAAGATCGATAAAGGCGATCTACATTTGAGTGATCATGATATTAAGTTACTACAAAATTTCAGACTACAGACCAGTAATTGCAACATTTGAAGTATACTTTGTTTGGAAAGGTAGCAAAGTTGCCTGGTGGTTTGGACAACTGAGTAAAAGGCTTCTTTTATTTTTCACACATCTTATGAAAGTCTAAGTATGTGATCCTTTATTCAAATTCGATAATAACACTTAAACTTTATTCAATAACCAATATTTCGCAAAAATCTGACGAACTTCCAAGAGCATAGAATTGTAAAAACTAGTCTATTTTATAACACGCTAATCGTTTTTTTACCTTATATATGTTTTGTTCTTTTTTTGGCGCGATTCATAGAATGACATTTTTAATCCTCGAATTATCTTAAGGCAGCAGGTTGTTTTTGGCATAAAACTGGAGGTTCCGCCATCTCAGACAAACGTTAACTTATATCAACACAGCCATTCGAATTCGAAATAAAAATGGAGATCCCATCATCGTGCAAGAAGTATTCACCTTCTTATGAATGGTTGTAGATAAAAGGGCCTATAGCTAAGTCTTAACGAGCCTGTGACTTATCAGCTGGGAATCGAACCCAGACTTTCTGCGCGGCCGTTCATCGCACCTCTGGCCCCGATTAAACCTCGTCACATTTTTTTTAATTTGTATATACAATTTGTTGCCAGGATTTAGCTTTTTTCAATTTTTTTGTTCCAATTTCGAATGATAGGTATATAGTGGCAAAAACTTGAAATATACTCTTTTAAAATTCAATTCCAATAATTTTTTTTGGCAAAACGATTAAAATCAGAAAGAATAACAATTTCTAGCCCCGTCTGTAATAACCGTCAACAAAATCATAATTTCATTGCATACTTGTTGGCGGGTCCACAAAATAAATTCAACTGCTCTTGTGCTTTGTTTACTTGTGTTGTATCCCACAAAAGTCTCTGCTCAGATATCTCATTTAAATGTTCCGATCAGACATAAACAAAATCCAAAGTAGATGCAAAAAGACCGATAACAATAAACAAAGCTACAAATTAACCTTTTTAATGTCTCTAGTTACAAACGTACAAAAAAAAAGTGGTAAGCATTTTAACATTTAATGGTTAAAAAGTTGCTGCATTAATGTCCGCTTTGAACAGTTTCTCCAAAAAGACATGACTCTGTACCACTTTTCGCAATTGGGCCCATAAATCACCACTACACCGTGAAAATGACAAAACCCAACCCAACTACCAACAAGTGCAACTTTTTCGACATGTAAGAGTGCCTACTCATATCTATTGCCTCACTATGATGCAACCGCCCTAAAATCGAAATATTACACCCATTCTTTACGCCGCATTCATCGCCCACTAACGAGGCAGCAATTACCCAGAAAAAACATTAATCTGCACTTTTGCGCATACAATTGAACCTCATTTACGACGGCGCGGCGAAATTTTTTTTCCATTTCCTCTCTCTTCCACTTCAGATGTTGAATGTATCTCAAACCTAGAAACCATCTTTGTAATTGAAAAGAAAAAAAGAAAAGAAATACTTAACGCATTTGAATGAATAGAAAAATCTCTTCCATTCAAATATATACCCCTCCCTTGGGACTATCAAAAACGAAATTGAAAGCCATTACCAGCGAGGTAAAAAGGTATCTCAGCCTGTTGGGTTTTTCATTATAAATAATCACAGCTGCACATTGAGTAGGCACAGTCACCTTCAAGGTATCACAACAGTCACATCCTTTTAAAGAAACTTACTCTACCTCAAACCTATCAAACATGTCTCTCAAGGTAAGGATATTGGGAAGACGACCTCACCTGGGATAATTATTCATATACATCATTTCTAGATCGTGGTTGCTCTTTGCATTGTCGCCGTTGTCGCTGCTGGAGATTACGCTACAGCTGGAGTTCATCCCGTGGATTACTATGCACCACCAAAGTACGACTTTACCTATGGCGTCCATGATGAACACACCGGTGATATCAAGAGTCAGTCGGAAGCTCGTGATGGTGACGCTGTCCATGGTCAGTACAGCTTGATCGATGCTGATGGCTACAAGAGGACCGTCACATACTCTGCTGATGATCACAGCGGCTTCAACGCTGTTGTGCACCGTGAACCTTTGGGTTACGATGCTCATGGTAAGGGCTCATACCACTAAACGATGATGTTTAGAAAATTTGTTGAGTAGTGTTTAAATCACCCACACATACCCATTAAAAATTGTTGTTTAGTAAATAAGTAGATGCAAATAAACATTTTAGAAAAATTGGAAATTTTATAAAAAAAAAAGACGAATTATTTTTTGAATCATAAACCCCTACCTAGGTTTTGTAAATACGATCAAATGCAACCTAGTTCAAGTCCTAAAAACAAATAAGGTTTTCTTCGTAAGTCTGAAAAACCCCCAGGCGAATAAATCTGTCATGAGAATCCTCTCGTTAAAGTATGGGTCCTTTCACGTTTGGCATAATTATTAGTTTACATACACAATTGACACATTTAGGTAGGTTTTAGTACCTACAGACCGTTAAATATTAATAACTATGATTGCATTAAAGAAGTAGGTAAACAACGTTCAGACTATGATATGTAAAAACATGACGCCCGTCATGTTCCTGGTGAGAAATTTACACCGATTAGACTCACGAGCCGATTTGATAGCAGAGCCCACCTAGACCTTTATATCATCAGCATAAGGTGTCAGGTTTTATCAAAAAATACCTAATGCGGCCAAGATTGGAACCTTCAATACAGTTTTGGAGTTGATAGTTGCTTTTAAAGCTTAATAGGTAGAATACCAGCAATCGAAGATCTAAAGAACTGTCACAAGGAATGAGACCTCCTGTCTAAAACTCCCAAAAGCAAATTTAAAAAGCCTCTCATGACATGTTGTATGACTTAAATCCATTAGACGTTTGCAAGTTGTAGGGGTTTTTGTCACTTTCGGGATATGTACCAGTATTAGTTCAAATCATTAACCACTAGGGCACTTGATCTATCTCTTCAATCTTATCGAGCTGATCTTTGGAACTGCTTTTGCAGACCGAAGTCCAATACAAAAAAAAGAACGAGACCATCCGAGCGTAAATACAATATTCTTTCTCCTAAGCTATTGAGATCTGCTTGTTGACATCAATCACCAGCAAAATATGGTTCCATGCAAGTATGCGTGATCGTCAACATTAACGCAGCCGACGCATCACCATTGTAACAGTCCAACGCAGTTAGCCATAACCCCCACCCCATTGACCTGTCATGCTGATTTGACGGTGGATGATCGAAATACACTTGTCAAAGGTAATAGATTTTTGTCATGACTCATGACATATCCATCTGAGCAAAAGTACAAAATTTACAATTTATTTCCTGTATATGCCTGGGTATTCACCTTTTTCGTAAGATTTACTTTCCTGAATGTCTCTGAATAAAGTGTTTGTCTACTCAATTTAAACACTCACTGCTGCAAAACTAAAAATAAAAATATCAACATGTCAAACGACATATCGTCACGATTACTGTTTTCTTCCCCATTAAACAATCAATGGTCTAGAAAGTGGCAGACAGATGTATAGTAAAAACAGTCATGGGAGGATTAAAGCTACGTTCAACATTTGAGATGGCAGCACCATAACTGTGTAACTAACACCACTTAAATTTGCTTTCGAAAAAATTAATCTTCCGTGACTGCTGAAGTGATCACACCTAGGAGAGGATGACATTGATATTCAGACGTTATACAAAATAGAATAGCCGATCATTGTAAATGAGCCGAATAGATAACTTTCATAAGGATAAGCGTTTTTGTTTTCCCTGAAAAAAGCTTTGAAACGTTGGTTTACTAGTAATAGGCGGTTTCCTCTACAAGATCTCCGACAAAACCGATAGTGGAACGAAGATTTTATCTAACATATACCTATGAGACAAACGTATCCTAAGCCTTTCTGCTAAAAGCGAACACTTGGGGGTATTTTGTATGTATCATGAAGGGAATTATTATAAGCTGCGAAGTAAGGAAACTGTTGTTTGACAGATAAAGTTCTCTTTTTTGAGAATGTTGTTCCACTGAATCAAAAAAAACCTCAGCCAAGGAAAATCTCTGAAAATTCGTAAGTGGAATACGCCTATTCAGCTTGTTTGTCTTTGGTTTGAACAAGCCTTAAATATTTTTTTTTAGAAGACTTCTCTCGATTCCGGACGATTCTTTATTACTTATCAGTAATGTGACATTTTTTTATAACTGTCACTATTTGTTAAATTGCAGTCAACATGAAATGTGTTAAATAAATGCGATTAATCCATATACAAGCTACTATGACCAACATCAAATTTAACAATAATAAGCATAGGTCCAAGATTTTCATGAATATCGTCAACTAGGGTTCAACTCACCCATTAGTTCAGGAAGATCTAAGCAACTATTTGTGAATGAATGGTTCGTCAATTCTATTTCATGGCAAAAAACTAGCTTCCTGTCAAAAATCTGTCATAAACAAATTAAAACGTCTATTTAATGAACACTCTTCACCACTTAGGCCGTGTGTCTTTTGCGTTAAAATTAGGGGTAAAACTTCATCCTCTGGCTAATTTTTGTTGTTGTGTTGGCTTTTTGTTGTGTCGATTGGATTAAATGGGATTTTGTTGCTATTTTCGATAGCTTCTCAAAAGAATTAAACAATATTCGTTTTCTCATATTTTCTTGTATTAAAAAAATACGGAATAGATTTCAGAGAGATCATCAAAAACCCTTTAATTATTTAAAATTATCACTATCAGTAACAAAAATATTTCTGTACGATTTGTGTTCGTGATCAAGGATATCAATTCAACTTTGTTCAACTTAAGCATATTTCGCATATATAGCCAAACGAAAGAAATCATTTTACGAAAACCCAGTTTTAGTTTATTTTGAAACGTAAGTAACATTTTCTTGTAAAAAAATATTCTCTGCTTTTATTTTATAATCTGAATGAAGTGCTATTTTCTGTATAAACGTAATAATTTTGCGAATCACATTTTATAACCTGCGTTATAAAACTTGACAGACTGCAAGAACTCAAAATTCTAAATCCTGTTTCAGCGTTTAAAAAAAGGAACAGAAAACGGTCTCTAAATTTGCAAGACCAGCTTTTGTGAAAACAGGATCTCAAAACAAAAGAACAAGATACCTAACTACCAATAATCTATTATGTTAAATTATCAAAATGTCAATTCTGACACAAGAGAAATTCATTTATACAGAATACAGACATAGTCATTTTTCTACTAGCGTATGTAAATGCATTAAACTTCCGTTCTATGTTTACGTCATTTCTTTTTTAATCACCTGTCACTGCTTATTCGCTGACAATACTAATTATCATCGTGCCACCGTTAGAATGATAAACCAAATGTCCATAAAGACATCATAACTGGTAAACGATAGTCAAACTCAACCACCCAGTGTGACGGTATCCCCAATGTTTCTATCAAGTGAGCCACCTGTCTGATGATGGCGCTGAGTACCACTACAACTACCGCACCGAGACCGAACCCTGAAAACAACCAAACGAAACGATTAGTCTGACAAAAATCGGTGATGAGTTCGGACGTACTACTAGTGCCGAAGAAGCGGCATCGCGCCAGCGACGGTGAATATACAAAAAAGGCGCCGAAATAAAATGTTCATAACGGCTTTTCTTTGTTTCTCTGTATATCCTTGTCAAGATAGTGTCTAAGCTTAGGGTTCGACTGGCTGCATTGTTTGGTTTCGTACTCGGTTTCGCGATGGCATTTGTTACTCTACTGTCATATGGTGATTCTGTTATAGAGATACTAAGCGAGCGACCAACAACTCTTATGCTGGCAACTGGAGAGCAAGGATCATCGCCTATCCCGATCGCCGCATCGGATGTCGATCTATTCCAAGAAGTACGGATCGTTTGCATGATATTGACATATTCGGATAATTATGACAAAGCGTTCCATTTAAACGCGACATGGGGCAAACGTTGCAATCGTTTGGTTTTTATAAGTGACACTGAGGATCCAGAGCTGGGTGCGATCAACATTACCGCACCTGGCGGTTATACCAATTTGTGGACCAAGACAAGAGAGGGATTTCGGTATGTCTACGAGAATTTGTACGATGAGGCCGATTGGTTTATGAAGGCGGACGATGATACGTAAGTGATGCGGATACGGGTATTGTTAACGGTTGATGTTGACATTTTGCTTTAAAGATATGTTGTGATGGAGAATCTGAGATATATGCTGTACGGGTACGATACGAATTCGCCGATTTATTTTGGACACAAACTCAAGTATGAAGATAAGGTGAGTAAAATAAAAACCACGATGACAACGATTAACTAATCATTATTCGTAGACGGCCGGCGCGCGATTCGTGCTTAAGTCGTTAGCTACTTTGAAGTATTTTATTAATGGTTGTTTAAGTCTTTACGGAAAGACTGCTTAAGATGTGACGTTTTTGCATTTTTAAAGGAAAGTGTTTACTGTGGCTGTAGGCTTTGAATGTTCTTTTTTTTTGTAAAAAGTGTTTAGTGGTTATTTATTCATTTATGTAAATGATTTATAGAATGGAAGGAACTTGTCGCTTGAAAATGTTTTTACATTACGAATGTAAATTTGTCTTCTGTCGAGGTGTTTTGAAGACAATTGAGGTGTAAAAATTAATGTCGTTGGCGTATCTATTTAGCGATTTTAATTTTGATTTTTATTTTTAGAAAACCAGATAATTATGAGACCTAAAAGTAATATCTGACACAAAAAAAAAAGCCACACTACTAGTTCGAACAGGTTCAGTAAAGAACGTATGTTTGTCTATTACGGTTGTTATATAGTAGATATTACTATTGACATTATTTTGCTTATAACTTTTTTCAAGAATGTAGATCCAAATCGAGTGACCTTGAAAAACATATTTTTCAATGATAGTCTATAATTTCATTTGAAAACCGAAACACAATGTGAATATATTTTATACCCTATCCCATAGGGGTATATTAGTTTTGATACATAGTTTGTAACATAGTGATATGATCTAGCTCGGTATACCTTAAAGTATATGTATCGACTCAGAATTGCTAGCTGAATCGATTAAGCCACGTCTGTCTGTCGGTCCGTCCGTGCGTCCGTCCGTCTGTAGGTAACCGATTTTTGGGCCTTAAATTTTGAGCTAGGATAATGAAATTTGGTACATGTGATCCTTGTATGTCCTGTTCGAACAACTGTAAAAAATTTTGAAATCCGCTTACTGCCACGCCCCCTTTTTTATTAAACCTAATTTTAGGCCAAATCGTTTAAAGTTTTGAAAAAATGTCTGAACAAGATATCTAGACATATCCTTATGTCTATATATTTTCTATACAAAGTTTTTTGCGTTTTTAGTAAAAAAAACGTTTTTCGTTAAAGTTTTAAAAATTTTGAAAAAAAAATTGATGCGAAATAATTGGTTTTGGTAATGTAAACATTTCTTCCATATCTAATTTTTACCCACGCCCACTTTTTGGAGAAGTTTTCATACAAAAACCATTTGTATACCCTACGCCATACCATATGCAGGAGAAAAACGTTGTTTTTTGGTCGAACCATACAAGTTTTGATAAACTGTCTAAACAACATGTTGCTACAATTTCAATTTTTATATATCTTTGCCATTAAACCCCCATTTAAGGGATATTAATTTATGGGATGGGATGGCATAGGGTATAAAACGATGCACATAGTGGATTGTAGCCTTCTCATATCTTTTTAAGATTAAAATACTAAAGCTTTTCAGTTTCCAGTAATTACCACTGATTAAGTACAGTGGTAACTACATGAATTACCAAATCAAGCAATTTCAAGTAAAGTGGGCTATTCCCAGTCAGTCAAAAGGCATAGTTTTATAAAAAATTGGCAGTGGTAGTGGATGTGTGTCAAATGTATTTCTTTACTTATTTTTTCAAATCAAATTAGACCACATTGCGGGTGTCACAATAGTCGTGTTCCACTTATCGAACCCTTAGAGGTTTTCTTCGCCTGAATTGTGCTTTCCTCCACTGCCTCATCTATGTTTTTTTTTTTTTTGATTTAGTGGAGAAACATTCTTAGCAGAGTGGAATTGTTTTCATTAAACAAAAGTTTTTTTTTACATCGCAGCTTATAAGTCTATTATTATTATTAGTCTGGTAGTTATAAAAGTTTAGCCGACTATTAGTGGAACGAAAGAATCGACATCTTCAAAACTGGAAAGGCGTGTTACTTTGCTTTCCTTCAGTTTCTTGTTGTTGCATTTGTGGTCTATTTTTGAATACCCCTGTTTTTAAAATTTCACGTTATTTGTTATTAAAAATAATGTGTCATTTCATTAAAAGAAAAAAACAATTTACGTAGTCTAATTTCTCTCTAATGCTAATTTGGCGTTATCTTGGATTCCATTTAATATTCATTTTAAAATTCATCCCGTTTAACCGGTTCAAAAGTCTTAAAAGGTGCGCCTGTAAGCTCAGTTAGATCTTCGAATAATAGAAATAATACCACAGCTTAGTCATTGATCCTCGAAATGTCATAAAAATTTTCTGAACTCATGATCATTCTCATAGGTGGCTAAATATGATTGTCAATCGAAAATAAAGAGCCGGTTGGAATTTGGTGTTATTGTTCACAATTAATATGTTTAATTATTAAAACTAGTTATCTTCTAATCGATTCGCACCCACTATACCTTTATGTTCATAGTAACACTTTAAAAGCATGTTCTATTAAATAAACACAAGTAATTATAAAATCTCTATAAATAGCTGGGGCTTGCAAAATCTGTTCTGCAGTGACATTTTGCAGAAAAACATGAACACTTTTTTTATCCCAAAACCCGACCATATGACTATGCAAAAAGACAAAGAAACAACAACAACGAATGTAAACAAGTTAGCATCACCCAACCAAACGTGTGGTGTGTTTATTTTATTGGTAGTCTTGCAGCCATATATATTTCTCCTAGTCAATACCAGTAGTTGACATTTTAAAACTGACAACCAAAAGTACCTACATAATATTTAGAAACAAATAAGTCGACATACTTATACCTATTTCGAAATTTTTTTGTGCAGGGGTGCTAATGTATACCAGTTGTCAAATCAGTACAAGATTGATTGAGTTGTGTGTGGTTTGTGGCACTTTGAATTGAATGAGTAATCCCGTAATTATGGGAAATAAAAAGGTTTATTTCTTGCATGCAGTTAAAATTATACAAGTATATCTTATGCAAAGCAAAACGCAGCCATTGACAGATTGTTCACTCTTGAAAATAAAATATTTAACAAAATAAGCTAATAGATTTGCATAAATTTGTCATGTGAACATTTTCTGGATTTATTTCCATAATGTAATGACATTAAAATAAAATTTGTATCAGTGTACAAAGCCACAGATGAGTATAATAAATGATTATACTAATGTATATGATGATATTTATTCACACGACAAAAGGAGTGTCAAACTACACACAATTTTTAAGGAAATTTAAGCAAAAAGTTGCATTTTTCTTTTGACCATAACTTTTAAATTAAATGTTTAAATTAAATTTTTAAAAACAGATATATGATAAGCAAGCAAAGAATCGTTTAAAATTAAAATAAAAAAAAGTTAGTTTGTGCTAAAGTAAATTTATTCCCATACCTGTTAATTGTGAATGAACATGTGTCACAATTGAAACCTAATTCGATCTGGTTATGTCATATCTTTTTTTTTTGTTAATGAAGAAACGAATAATTATCAGATAATTGACATGTTTCCGTACTTTTACAGTAAAAATCTGTAAATAATTAAATTATTTAGAGCGGGATAAATTCTTTAAGAGAAACAACAACTATCGCAAAACTACAGAAACGAGTTTAAGTAAAAGTTTACTGAATTTGTTTTTGTTTTTTTTTTACTGAATTTGATCAACAGAAATTTCTGTAGTTACGTATTTTTACTGATTTTATAAGTTGTTTCATGAAGGCTTGAAATGCAAGTTATGTTTAAATCATATCTCACGGAAACAAATACTCGGAGTTCCAAGATAGTTCCCCCGGCGTATCACAAGGATGTGTTCTAAGACCGTTTCTCTACCTGCTATATACTCGAAAGTCGAAAGAAGATGGCACAACCCTTGCTTGATTAAATAGGAAAACTTAAGACTTACCAATTTATTGAATCACTTAAAAACTATCAAGCTATGTCAATTAGAAGGCATGTAGAAACCCAGCTCGGGGGAAAAACAATCTTATCTTATTACTCAATGGAAGAGAAAAATGTTTGATTGTTTGCTTGTTTGGAAATCTGCTTTTGCATTTTTATAACCAACATTGTTATCATATAGCAATCATGTATAAATGAAAATTTATAATTTATTGGTTAATCTGGATTATGATCTGAAATTTGATATTTTTTGTTACCAATGGAACACGACTTCAGATTGATTTTTGTATGCGATTGTATTGTAGTAATTGTGTGTCTGTGAAGTGTCGGTAGCTGTCAAGTTTCCAGTAAGACAGGTTGTTTGTTTTTGACTTATTTTATATTCCACATCATACTATGCTACGGTTTTAATAGTTAATGGTAGATTTTCACAGTCGAAATAATCTTAAGCAAAACGAAAATCAATATTGTCAAACTGACAGCTATCATTTGTATTAGTATAAGTGCAAGGAGGAGTAAATCTGCCGAAAAATCCAGATCTGCAAAACTGATCTGAGATACAAAAAAAAACTATTTTTTTGCCCAATGGAACACAACAATTGTCAAAATCGGTCTTTTGACAGATCTAGACCAAAAAAATAGATTGATTTTTTTACCAATGAAAACGCCATTAATTTTAAAGCACACTACCAATTTTTAATCTGCATATTGTGGCGCTGGTCACACTTTACGTTACGGAATCGATCTTCGTATTTTTTTTTAAATGATTCCTTCGCCTTTGCCTTGTGCCAGTAACACCGCTGGCCACAAACATAATTTTTGCTTTACCTGTTGGCAATTCTACTAACCGCACGTAGTGCAACATCAAATCGAGTATTTATTGCATTTAACAGCATAATGGATAATGATACCTACATATGCGTTAATTATTTCAAGAGTACTCTTAAATTTAATATTTTATTCCCAAATCAAATATCACCATCATTCTAAAACAAATTATTACAATATGCAACAAATTTCACTTACCCCTTTTTTCACATGTTCGTGGATGATCTTTATCCCATATATAACTAATCCTTGAAGGTAAAGTAATGTAGAAACAACAGAATGTCAAATATTTGTCACTTCCAATTATACTAACACTCAACACGACGTGCTGCAAATCGCAAAATGGACGACCCTTTTTTGCATAAAATTCACTAGCAATTATTATTTTCACTTTTATTTCAACAACCACACAACACACCCGCGACGAGCTACCTGCTTCCGATTTGTGTGCAATGCAAGGTCACGTAAGGCCGTAAAAAAAACCGATAACTATAACAACCATAACTATGACAAAACGAAATCAAGTTGCAAAAAATGGAAAGAAAATTTTATAACCAAAGGTGAATACACAACGAAATGTCTACTAGAACGGAGAGCTGACATTTCACTGTACCACATTACACAGCGCATCCCTCTGTTGAGTTTGGGGTCAATGAACTCGACCGCGTTTACCTAAACTGTTCGTGTTCCATGATCAATTGTAGTTCTTTGAACTTTTCCTGAACAAACAGGTTGGCATGGAAACCTCTACGTGGTACAGTGTTTCCATGCGAAAGTGCATTGCAGCGGCGTGTTTATTTTTTAGTCTGTATAGGCTCAAATAAAAATGAGAAAAATACGGCTTTCGGTAATCAAACAGCACTTCACCTGGCATTTAGACAACTAAATATAATGCTATTTAATTATTTTTCGAACACAAAATCCAAATTTTGTTTATGCTATCCTTTACTACACTAATTGAAATGTTGTAATTTTAGAATCAAAGCAAATATAAAAATATTTTAACATATAATTAAAATCACAAAATATAACCAGTTTTTCAAATGTATAAGATATCTTACTAAGTCTGTGTTCCGGATAGAGCCTATTCTCCGCAGAAGAGAACTTTTTCTGTCAAAACAAGGAAAATGTTGAAATTTCTCAAAATACATACAAAATAACCACCTCCACTTCCTTAACAGAAAGAGTTTTAGCCTCAACATATTATAGAAAATCTCATCATACTGCAGAAAATTTCTAGGGAATCGTATTCCACTTACGGATTTGACGGAAATCTCAGAAGGAACCGTAAGTGGAACAAACCTTTTGTCTGTTTCAAGCAATTCCTTACAATTTGTATACACATCAGAGACTCAAGAAGGGAGAGAAACACAAAAACGGGAGCCTAATTTGAATGAAATCATAATAGGAAAGTTTGTGATAGAAAACATTAAGCCTGAACCTCTTTTTCTTTTTCTTTCTTTGAGTGGTGGTAAATTTTCTCAAAGGAGAGGCATAATAAGTAAAATGAATCCATTTGTTTGCCTTTTAGAGACCAAATTACATAAAATATATGACAAAACAAACGACTTGTTACTATCCGATACCAACTGACAATTTACTTATTTTTCATTTTTACTAACTTTTATAAACTGGAAGTTTTTTCTCTCTCATAAGCTCCTTCTTTTACTAATTTCTACTAACGTTTACAGCAGTAAGTAGAAATAAGAAAAAAAAATTTAGAATCAGTGACAGTGATCAGTACAGGAACAGACATATTGTCAAATGAATCGAACGTCACCAATTAACAAAGCTTTAATTTGAATGCTGGTTGCAATTGAATTAACCATCATATCATTTCTTTGCAATCTTTAAGGGCCGACGCTGTCAAAAGCGAGTTCCTTGCATGAAGTTGCCATTCTATCAACTTCAAGCTACAGATTCACATTGTGTAAGCGTTTACGGCTTGTCTTGTTTTTAACTTTTGACTCAGCTACAAGCGCCAACTAAAGATACGCATTCTGGGAGACCATTTAGTAAAAAAATTCATGAGAAGTGGAAAAAGCTATATTGACAAGTAAAATGTCACGTTGTATTTACCTGACACTGAAGATTTGTTTGAATTTCGTTGTTTGAATAATTGAAAGGCATAAGTAGAGAAATAAGTGCCAGATCAGCCGCAAACACCTAACCCTTGATAATGTCATTAAGTATTGCATATTTAAGCATTTAATTATGGTGAAGAGTTTTTTTTTTAAAGAAAAGAATAGAAATTAAAATCCAAATTCTTGATTATAATGAAGCTTGTTGTCCTCTTTTTTTTCTCCCAGATGCTTATTAAGGGGTCGATAAATAAATAGAAGCTTTTATCATAATTCGAATAATCAGCATTTTTTCCGTTTATTTGGCTTTTGCCAAGTAAGATTTGAAACGTATTTTTTAATGGTTTGTCTATAACTTCTATTATTGATTTTTAACCATACCATTTAAATTACCATTTAAATGTAATGTTTAGTTTTGTCTATTCTGAGATAATTATGGCGTTATCCGATGAAATATAAAAATATTTTGACAGATAGTCGTTTAATCAATAAAACACGTCATTATAAAATGACAACCTACTTTTATGTGATAAACACGAATACCCCAAATTAAATGTGATATTCATAAAAACATAATTTGCTGGATTTCAGAATATGTCACGAGAAAATTTTTATCGTTAGCTAATAAAAGTGCAAGTGAATGTCAAATATACCTATAGCAGTAAGTCCAATAGTATAAAAATCCGGACTTATTTAACAATTTTTCCGATTTCAGATGTATTGTTCCGGTGGAGCAGGATACGTCCTCAGTAAAGTCGCACTTCATCGCTTCATGACTGATGCTTATAACAATACGGAATTATGCAGTACCCAATTCGACCAACCGGAAGATTTGGAAATGGGAACCTGCTTAAAAAATGTCGGAGTGGAATTAGGAGATTCAATGGATCCCACTGATGGAACGCAGAGATTTCATACCGTAACACTACTTAACTATATTCAACCCAACGCTGAATTATACCTCCCCGAATGGATATTTAATCGTTCAGTTGATCCCATTTTGACAGTAAGTTTTGACAGTACAATCTAATAGTCATGACGAAATGTCAAAATGTGCAAAATATAATTAAAATTGTTTTGCCAGTGTTAGCCTACTTTGTATTTTCAGTTGTATCACCTATCGAAAATCTCTTTATTTAAAATTCACCTTATCTCTTCTAGGGCCCTTTAAGTGTTTCAAAGTACGTGATATCATTTCATTATGTAGACCCTGGTTTAATGTATACTTATGACACGCTCCTATATCGGCTGATGGTCTATGGCCAGAAGCAGGTCTTTCCAGCGTTGCCAGATAAATTATCACACGAACTTGGATAACGCGTGATGACAATGCGTTTATGTAACAATTAGTTTAGGAATATTGTACTGTTATTGTTTTATAATATATTATTGTATCTTTAAAAACTTGTTGCATTTATTTTTCTGAATATTTATTTTTTGAATAAGAATTAGTATTATACATTAATGTTTTCTTTTTTAGACTTGGATGTCAGGTGGGGCGGGGTATGTTCTCAGTAAAGAAGCTATTCGCCGCTTCATGACCGATGCGTTCAATAACACAGGGCGGTGTTGCGATTCCTGTAAAGAACCGGAAGATTTTCACATGGGAATGTGTTTAGAGAATGTCGGCGTAAAAGCAGGAAATTCTGTAGATCGGGTTGATGGAAAACAGATGTTTTACCCTCTGAAATTAAGTGATTTTTTGCAATCCGACAGATATTATGTACCCGATTGGATGTACAATTATAGTGTGGATCCTGTTGCGTATGTAAGTGAAGAATGTTTGGCTAAATCTGCTGTCAAATGTCAAACAAAAGCATTACAAAGGCAGCGTTCATTATGTTAAGATCTTATTCCTTAATATTCTGACATTCCATCTGCCCTTTTAAATTTTGTTTTCAAGTCTTAAGTGCATACTTAACGCTTCAAGACAACTTACTATGTAAAACTTAACTTTTTAATGTATTTTCATTTTTACAGGGCCCATCATCTGGTTCTAAGTATGTGATCTCTTGTCACTACATGACACCAGAAGATATGTATTTATATGAAGCACTATTTTATCGAATTCGAGTCTACGGCCTGGAAAAGAACTATCGAGCACTGCCGGATAAATCTTCACAAACATAATTTTTTTCAAATATTCCCAATGTATTTTTAAAAAAGTGGAACTCTAGTCAATGAACACTGTTACTGTTATAAATAAACCTATTTTACTCAAAATTGTTGCATATTATTAGGAGGCTTTTTTAAGAAGATACTTTCACATGGCAATAAGTATGCAACAATTGTTATTTAATAATAATATAGGTAGTGAATTCATTATTATCTATCGCTAGAGAGCTGTGGTCTATTGCACGGATTATGAAATGCGTACGGATGCCCGTGTAATTAATGGATCCGAATTTGGGTTGGTGTCATTTTAAAACACATGTATTAAACACATGTTCCTTAAAAAAACATCAAAAAAAAAAAGAAATACAGCAATTCTACAAAAGTGTTTTATTCAATGAGAAGTCAATTTTGTTTAGATGAAACGTAAACATAAGGTTAAATTTGTGACTTGAAAACCACGTGGTCAACTTAAATACTGAATACTAAAGGAAATATCTTGTACTATCGGCAAATACACAATATACAGTGCCTCAACTCATGCCCCTCCAATAATTTGAGTGCCCAAAGCTATATTTCTGGCTCGTATTTAATCTTATGTTTAACAGACTCCCAACGACTTTTTTGACAAGCTTTTTATTATAGTTTTATACTCTTGGATGTTTGTCCGATAAGAGGGGTAGTTCGAACCATCAATATTTGCACCTACTGAAGCTTCACTTTTACCCGTATATAGAGAGTCCTGTTTTCTAAAACGTCAAGTCCAACCTGCAATACCCTAATATAATGTTTAAACAAACAAAACATGATTTCTTCGATAAATTAATATAAATTTTGATATCGACAACCCACTCCTCTCATCCAGTCACGATTATCAACTCGTGCTAAAATCAAAAGAAGAAGAAACAACAATAACACCAACATGCAGCACGTACCTCCAACAAACTTCTGTCTTAACATAGTATAACATCACTTGTAAACGCATTTAAGTCTGGCTGTCGGGCGGCAGCAGCTGGTTCACATGTATCTGTCAATTAATTTGAAATGTTATAGAACGCAGCAGCGAATTCGCATTTGGAAACAGACGCACTCCATATAAAGCGCTTCAGAGTCGGTTTATATCGTACCATCTCAAGAAATGACTGATGATAGTTTAGAGGCTTCAAACGTGTTTACTTGACGATTTATGAGTTCGAGTAAAGTCGAGAAATATTCTTAATCTTCATCTAGTCTCTTGGATATTTGCATTGATGATTGAAATCTGAATTAGACGATTAAGTATGTTGTGCAATTTATGGTTTACATTCAAGATACTGACTCATCAGATGTATAAATCACGAATGAGTTGAAGCATTGACACGGCCATGGAGGAGTGAGAGGGTTTTAGTGAATGGCTATCGGAATGTGTAGTGTTTTTGTGACTTTGGGCAGTCACAGGTGATTGTAATTTTACGTCCGGCCATCCAATTGCATATGCAAGCGCACAATCTGCCAATTTTGCTTATACTTTTCATTTCTTTACTTAATTAATTTGGAAATTGGGTGTCTATTAACAATTCTTGAGTGTTTCTCTTGCACTAAAAATGTAAGCTAAAAAACGGAAAACCCTTTTCAGTTAAACAATGGATTTTTTTGCAGGCAACACGAATTTTGAAAAGCAGTGTCTTATTTACGGGCTATAACTTTTCAGCTTTATGCAGATTATACAGATGGATCACACAAAATGTAGGTAGAGCATTACAATATAATATTTTATACATACAGTTTTATAATCAACGGAAAATAAGTTTTTACCTATTTATTATTCGAAACTATAATTCTATGCATTATTTAGAGGATTTTATATCTACTTGTTGGAAAAATTCATAACTTCGTTATTAATTGAAATTACATTTGCTAGCATCTACCTACGCTATATGGTCAGCTCTGAATGGTTCAATTAGGCGATAGGATATAAGGAAGCCAACAAATCCAGTTGGTACAACGGACCCTTATGGTCTAAATGTAAGCGCGCAACGTGTGCAGCCACGTTAACCTCAGTTAATAGTTCCTTTTACGAATTTCTCCCAGGTCACATAAATTCCGTACGTTGAATAAGACAGTAATGATTCGTTAGAATGAGGTCAATGCTGTTTTGTGGACTAAAGTTTGTTCAATTTACTCTAGAGACCAATGCGAAAGTCTCAAAAAAATGACATGAACATCTTATTATTTTAATTTCATTTATTTTACATTGAAAATGAGAAAAGAGCCGTGGGTTTGGGTTAACAATTTTAACGAATTAAAAAAATTAGTTAGTTGACTAATTTAGTTAGCTGGTACAATTTATGTTTTTTAATGTCATGTGAATATTCAATACGTTTTGAATTTTGATCACATCAAGAATAAACCTTAAAAGAAAACTCACTAGGGTAAATAAAAAAGCTCGCAAATGAGTAATGAAATGCTGCACACAAAAATTAGAATCACTCTTTTTCACTTTCAATTCGCTACGAAAATAATTTAAGTATCTGATCAAAATCGGAAAACCCCAAACCAGAGATCAAGAGATCGATACCAATAAAATAAACTGCAAATTTGAAATTTAAAAATTCCGTTTAGTAATAAATTCACCAATAAGAAAATGTAGGTATTACATTAATTTTTATCCAACTAGTCCTTTCTTATATCGGTGACCGACATTACCGACGAAACAGCCTTATCGACTATATATTCTGTCAACGGAACGCAGAAAATATATTAAAATTTGCATTTTTTATGATAGAGAAGGAGAAGGACTAAGGATTAAGGAAGACGAAACACAAGCTTTAATTCGTTCTTATGTGGCAAATAATTGTGATAATTTGCAAATAATGTATAATATGATTCATTTCCTTTAATATTCTCTAAAGTTTTTGTTTCGTATGAACAATTTTGCGTATGGTTGTTCAATAATTATGAAAAGTGAAAATTCTGTTGCGCCGATCTTCTGAAGGACAACTGCATGGCCAGGTTAGTGTTTTTTTGTTAATGGAGGTACATACACATAAATTCATATTCATTTATACATACACACATCCAAAAATGCATTAAATTTTACCAACGGGGACAAATTTTTCGTAGGAAAATAAATGGCGAAATAATTTGGTGGACAGATCCAGTGTGGGCTTTAGTTTGGTTACCTACGTATCCTTTCTACAATTTTTTTTCTTGTGATTAGCTAAAAGCAAAAAAACGAATTATTATGCATCGAATCTCAATTGGATCCAATTAGAAGAGGCATTAAACTTCAGTTCAGAAGAGGAAATAAACTTCAGTTGGAAATACGAAATTTTATAGGTTATTGCATGACTCCACGCAGATATATAGGGTTTTTGCTAAGAAACAAGCGCCAAGAATTGATAAAAATTGTTAAACCGTTTTATTGCCAACAAGAGAAAAAATCTGAGAATACAAATTACATGGCTTGAATTTCTTTTCAAAGTTCACTCCAGTGTCCGTAAAATACGGTTAAACGCGGTTTTAGTAGGTAGTCTTAGAGGTCGGTCTTCAAATGTTCAATTTTTTGGGATTTAATTATCCATACATCCTCGAAGGCTTACAAGCTTTTAAATGACGATTTGTTGACAAATTGTAAGGCAATAGATTTACTGTAATCAGTTTTGCTGCAAATAGATTGTGGAAATTCTAATGGCTGTCATTTTCAATAAACTAACTCGCTCGAGGTCACAGTCGTCTCAGCTGATGCTAAACAGTCGCTGGCACGTAAACAATGACAAGCGACAACAATTCAGGCCATGTACGAGTCGTATACCCTATGGAACCTTAAAATCTTTGAAAGACACTGCAAAGCAATCACGAAGGTGCTGAACACCTGAGAAAGTTGGTGTCAGAAATCGAAATGGTACTGCAATACACTCGGGCCATTCTAGCGTTCGGATGCAGGCTATCGAAATGAGATTTCCACAATCATACAAACGAATGATAGTGAAGAAAGCTTTTCCCGGTTTGTAGGTACAATCGAGCGAGTGTTGAATTATTTACATAAAAATAAAAAAAATCAGTAAAAACAAACGCCTCGGAAACCTTTTTTTTTTCATATTTTTAAAGATCATATATTTGAGAAGCTTCTCAGGTCTTATTTGTATGTAGCTAAAAAAAACATCACAAGCTAAAATGAGTGGAGAAACTAGTTGGCGGCCTGTATAGGCCAACTGCAAGCAATCAGCCCTACCAAGGTATCAGTCGGAGAGGAAAATTTTCCGATTTCGTACGATTCGGAGGATTTTAGCTTCGAGGTATTTTTCCGAAAACCCTTCGGAATATTTCTTCGACTATTGTAACGCATCCCGGTGAAAAGCGTTGAAGTTGAAATTCTTCGCGGAATTTATATACCTCGCTAGGGCAGAATGTTTTGCTCCAAAATTCGCTGCCGATTCTATGGGATTTATCTGATATCCAATTGGATTCGAACTTCAAGTAATTTAAACAGACAAAAAAAATACAAATTGTTGGCGCAACAGGCGTGTTAGTACGAAGGGCATAGCTTTCTCACAATCATTCATGTGTGCGTGTGTACTTCTTGCACGATGGCACTATGGCAGCATCTACGAACGACTAAGTCTATGTTGAGATAAGCTTTTCTTGACAATTGATAGTACTCGAATGATTTGTCAGATCATCACGAGGAGCAGACGCTGTACGAAATACTAAATATAAAGACTTTAGTACTAAAAGTATTTAGTACGAAGGCAGCATAACAAGGGGACTTGAGATATTTTTTTAGTTGTTGGTATTTTGGACTTTGATCACAAGTTATTAAACTAAACTTCGAACAAAAACACTTTGGCGCAAGCGGCTCGCTAGGAGCGTGGTCTAAGTTTTTCTCACAGGCATTCATGTTTGTGTATGGACAAGACGATACTTTTTTAAAAATGTTTGCGCCCATAACTTGGGATTTGAAGACAGACGATCATAGGGTGCATTATTAAATTTCTTTGCTAAATCTGAATTAATTGGACATGCAACACATTTTGTTCTTGTTTTCGGATAAAAAACCCATTTGTTTGGACAAACTTATCCAATTTAGAGTTAGTTTGCACTGGACTCTAATCACATCACTTCAACACCGGTCCTCGGAGAGACGAAACCTGTTGAGGTAATCCATATTGTGTTTCAGAACGATAACGATAGCTGATTGTTTGTGTCTGAATTCGCAATTGGTCTGGTGTCGGTTTACACTTAGCCAAACATGTTTGACCTTAATACTTGTCTTTGGAAACTATACATCTTATGAATACTCAGAAACATTCCTGTTTCATAAAAGTTTAAAATCCACGCTAAATTTGCAGTCTACATCTCATACCATTCCAACTGACATAATTCATGTCAAAAGGCAGAAAAGGCTTATCATATCTCTTCCCTTACGTACAAAATTGAGTAAATTTTTAAAATGTCTCGGCGACCATTCTCTGTCTGACCTTCTTCGGCCGACGGGACCACCCCAGCACAACGTTCCTTTCACGTCAATTATATCGCGTTTCCTGAACCAGTTTATCATCGTCTTCCCCATTGTTCTGGGCCGCAGAAAATCGTGGCCATGCACAACCACCGTCAATTATCCGACCCCAATAATGTCAATTACCGCGATCTTCGTCATTCTTCATATGAGTGTTACCTAACCGAGGCACATCTTGCCGCCAACCTGATGTGCACCTCACTTTTGCGGATGATCAAAAACAGCGCACACCATGCACTTATATACACCCCAAGGCTGCGCAGATGCAGACCATTCACCAAAAACCGATGCTTATTGAAGGATTTTCAACACCTCGCCTCGTTGATCTCAATTTACACTCGATATGTCGACGAAAAGGTCTTCAGAAAGGTATGGATGGGCGCCATAAACAGAAGTACGATATGCGGATTGCCATCTAAAGGCGCTCAAGCTCATCTGGCTGTCGTTTTGTTGTTGGTGGCTACATTTAAATTCAAGAATTTACAGAAAGTATTTAAAAACGCACTTTAGGAGATTTACCTCTTGCAGTATCCATCACATTTTGCGTTGTTACTGATTATATCGATCGGGCACCAGCAGCAGCTCATACCCAGATCGGATATCAAAGTATCAAGCTTATGGGCTTGTAGGCTTGTACCACCACCGAACATGGAACGGGGTTTTCTGTTTTATTTTCCTTTCTTGTGCATGCTTGGCGGCGAAAAATGTGGCTCAGATTGTAAACACTATTCGAAGTGCACACGGGGAGATCCACTTGGGAGTGGATTTAACATTTAGTCGCAAGGTAAGTACGCCGTACAGTTATCGATTGTATAATTGCGCATTGCGAATCTCCAACAGAGTGAAGGTGGCTTCCCAGCTGTGTGTCATACCATTTTAAGGACGAATATTCCCCAATGATCTGCGTCAGATTTGGTGTTTGAAATCAGAGTGATAGTATATCGACAAGATCGTACCTATTGGATGTGATTTTGGACGTGTGACATGTGTCATATCCATATGACGACAATTTAACTAATCAATTACAAGCTTATATTAAAATTCTCTCCTGGTGGTGCATAACTCTCTTGAGAGAAGGCTGGTGGTTTGAATGTAGAATATTGTATTTTTTTTTATGACACAGCGTGTGCCAGGTCCCATAGGTTGAAAGTATTACTTAAACCTACAGAAAAGTATAAAAAAGAAATCGTAATTATTTTACTTCTCCCTTGTATTACCCAAAGTCTTAGGCCCTTAAGTTGGTTTGATGTCTATATTCGCAAACACGGCGGTGGCATCTCATTGATTTCGATAAATTATTGTCAATAGCGTTGGCATATGCTAGTAGCTGCACAGATTATAAGATCGTCCAGGGACTGTAATGGGATTTGCAAAAACATCTCGCGAAAAATGTAGAAGTAATCATATGCTCGATATTGCTTTTCGTCTCGAATGTTTGGGTACATACTAAAACTACCCATTACTTTTGGGCTTTTCCTACAAAAGCCTCCAGATTTAAGGCTTCAAATATGAATTTTAGGTGGGTAGCCTTTTTTTACGGGGTGCCTTTAAAAGCTGAAGTCGACTTTATGCTTCGTCTTTTACCCGTATATAACCAGTCCTATCCTGCTTGCTGTGGACTTGATGCATCTGGAGCATGATTAACAAGCTCGTAGTGTGACAATAAACTGCTGGTTATTTCAATTGTGGGCTTCTTTATCCGATTTGATTGTCAAAAACATACACACAGAGTCTTAATGTCGTGCTTCTGGCATTGCTAGTATATTTTTGGGAAGGCGGTCAGAGAAATTTTTGTTGATAGCATCGTTTTTCTCCTTTGTATAGGGAAAGACGATCCTACATGGCTAAAGTGATCGAATTTAGGTCATGACACTTATCACTCTTTCGCTGACCTTGTGAAAGCTCAAGAATTGTTGTCTACACTTAGTTACAGAATCATTTCCTACCCTTGGTTGGTCTAAGTCTTACACACCACGCATTGCATTACGAAATATGAGTTAAATTTAACCAAAGTTGGTTTGATGTCGCCGCTTTTTTCAATCTTTTTGAGTACAACCATTCGCATTCCCGAACAAATAGGGTTTACTGAGTTTCCACGAAATCTTAAGGCATTGGATAAAAAGAGAAAAAATGGAGTTCCACCATTTAAAACAAAGAAGTCCGAAGAAACCTCGAAAGCATTTAAATGTCATCTTAACTGCATAAACCGAAAGTCAGAAATCTGGAAATAAGAAACATTTCCGCAAGTCTCAATATCGATTTCTAACCGCTTCCTCAAGCAAACTTTGGGTGCATGCACTTTCAAACATTACTGAACTTAATACAGGCCCCTGCTCGATATACTTTCAAGCCTTTTGGATAAATGATGAAAAAGAGAACTTGAAGGGTGAGACTTGCCTTTTCATGTTTTCTTCGAAGTATTGTGGAATCCTAAATATAAGTAAGTTCTCCAACTTTAAATGTGAGTTGGGTTCCGCAAGGGAGCGTATTTGGTTCGATTATATTACAAACGAGAGATAACGCAGAAGCTACATTTGCAGACAATAAAGCTAAGGCATATGGTGGGTTCCCACTCAAAGCCGCTATCAAAGTTCGGATGTGTAGTCACCTATGGATCCCATGGTTGTCTTTGCAAGCACTGGAGCAGTGTGCCAGTGCCGGATCGGTGCTAATCCGGAAAATTCCATCTGCACTTACACCACCAACTTTACGGTGACGAGCATTGAACGTACGTTGAGGCCTGCCAAGGTTTTAATGGAACAGGGGCGTTTGCAGCCTTAGTCTGGAAGTCATTTCAAAATCTTTGGTCAGGTTTTAACAATGGATATCTACAGGTCAGCGTGTGAAATTCAACAGTTCGACACAAAATAAAATTATTGGAAGGTACAATTTGGCAATGGGACTCAGTTTTAGGCCTTTAAGGTCAAATTTTGAGAAAGTTGATTGGAAATGCCTTTTTAGCTTAATACAGTGACGAGCTCAGTGGCGCGATGGTTAGGGCGATGTACTGCCGCAGAAGATCTGGGTTCGATTCCCAGCCGTAGCAACACATAAATTATTTTTCCCTGGTCTTCCTCTCGTAATGATCTGTTGCGCCAAAAAATTGTATTTTTTTTATTTTTAGTCCGGAAGCTAGGTGCCTTTAGTTGCGCTCTTTAAATGGGTTGCGAATTGCTTTTATTGTGTCTTTCTCCATCAATAAAAAAATCTGAGAGCATTGGTGTAAATAGGGTCTACACCTAGCACCTTAAACGTCTAATGCGGTGTTGTTGGGAGGTTTAATCAGCCCTAGCGAGATATCCGTCGGAGCGGAAAATTCTCAGATTTTGGACAATTCGGAGGATTTAGCTTCGAGGTATTCCTCCGAAAAGCTGTTCAGAATATTTCTCCGACATTTTGTAACGCGAACCGGCGAATTGCGTTGAAGTGCGTTCAGGTGCATTTTCGTGGAATTTTTGAATGCTAAGTGAATTTCTTTTTCTTCGCGAAGTTTATTTACGATTTTTAGTGAAGTGATTTCTTCTCCTCGAATAAAATTTGAACTTTCGACGAAGGATACCTCGCTAGGGTAGAATGTCACTGCAGAAGTCATAAAATTTGTTATTGAATCTTTTTCTACAGGGCTCTTAAACTGGACCCACGATTTTTCGACGGATTTTCTGTGTTCCTCATTTGCTTTTGATATAACCCATGCTTCAGTGTAGTTATTCTGTGTTTAAATTATGGCAAGGTCTCAAAGAAATAGCGTGTTGGCAAAAAAAAAAAAAAAATAGACAGATAGACATATAGAAACACTTACTACCGCAACGTTATACAGCTGCTTTGTCAATTGAATTATTCAATTCATCGATGATATTCGTACCTCCTCTTTCTTTCCGTAGTTTACTGATTGAAGCGGCTTGAACTGTTTGCTTTCTATATTCGCAAACACGGCGGTGGCATCTCATTGATTTCGATAAATTATTGTCAATAGCGTTGGCATATGCTAGTAGCTGCACAGATTATAAGATCGTCCAGGGACTGTAATGGGATTTGCAAAAACATCTCGCGAAAAATGTAGAAGTAATCATATGCTCGATATTGCTTTTCGTCTCGAATGTTTGGGTACATACTAAAACTACCCATTACTTTTGGGCTTTTCCTACAAAAGCCTCCAGATTTAAGGCTTCAAATATGAATTTTAGGTGGGTAGCCTTTTTTTACGGGGTGCCTTTAAAAGCTGAAGTCGACTTTATGCTTCGTCTTTTACCCGTATATAACCAGTCCTATCCTGCTTGCTGTGGACTTGATGCATCTGGAGCATGATTAACAAGCTCGTAGTGTGACAATAAACTGCTGGTTATTTCAATTGTGGGCTTCTTTATCCGATTTGATTGTCAAAAACATACACACAGAGTCTTAATGTCGTGCTTCTGGCATTGCTAGTATATTTTTGGGAAGGCGGTCAGAGAAATTTTTGTTGATAGCATCGTTTTTCTCCTTTGTATAGGGAAAGACGATCCTACATGGCTAAAGTGATCGAATTTAGGTCATGACACTTATCACTCTTTCGCTGACCTTGTGAAAGCTCAAGAATTGTTGTCTACACTTAGTTACAGAATCATTTCCTACCCTTGGTTGGTCTAAGTCTTACACACCACGCATTGCATTACGAAATATGAGTTAAATTTAACCAAAGTTTATAAAGTGCACGTGCACACCATGAAGCTTGTGAGCAAACGTTTCCGTTTTTCGTTCTCAATGGGACATCTGTATGGCTTTATAATCGTTTGTTTAACTCTCACCCTCCTTGATCATCTTTTAGCAACAAAATTATTTTTTTAAACAGAATATGGTAAATTGACACAAGGTATTACAATGCATTTATATATTTAAATTGCTGATCTTACATAAAATGAGTTGTAGACGAGAATATTTCAGAATGTGACATTTCCTTGTTCAGAAAAACCTACAAAAAATCCGTTCAGCATTTTTTTAAAATAATTTTGTGTATTCTCAAAGTGCATAAAGCTCTTTTCCCATATGCTGTGTCTTCACATCATTTGACATCGAAAATATGACCCCACTAACAATCGAAAGAGTTGAGAAACAAACTACCAATCCACACCTCATTGGTCTCTACATCCATCTACAACCCTAAAAAATTGAAATTGCTTCTACTACAAGGGACCACCATAAACCAAATAATTTCTTATATTAATTGCGACTTTATCATGATCGCAACACAATGCCCTATAGCAAGGTAATAATCCCCAAGAAATGAAGGCGCAGACGTTAATACCGTCACGATTCGACCAAGCACCCAACCAAAAAGAAGGAGCAGCAACACATACACATTTCTGAATCGACGTTATCGACACAATTTACATTGACGCAATAAATCTTCCAACTGGTGTCTACGATAAAAATTGTATTTCTTCTTTCAAAAAAAGAAAAAAAAAACAGTTGAACAATTCGTGTTTGGAATGACGATACTCTTGGTTGTCACGGTTAAAGAAAATAATTATTTTTCAAAAACCACCAATATTCGAGTACAAACTTTGCAACAAAAAATATTTTCCTCAGACACCTCCACCAACATTGACCACACAAAGCCGAAGTGGTTTAGCTGACCTCATGGTTGCACAATAAATTAATGTTAACGTGGTTATGGATTTATTGCAAACGCATTTAGTTTTATGTTAAAGTACATTCGATTTTATGTTCTAGAATCCGAAATCGATTGACTGGGTGAATGTGTGTGAGAATTTGAATTTATATTGAACGTTCACAGGCTAAGATTGATAATTGGGGCCGTTGCACAGCCGTCGAGAATAATTACTGTCGTGCATAGCAAAAGAGAGTGTTAAAGTTAGTCGGTTGGATTAAGGCTGGGATTACGATGGGGTAATGATTCGTGTTTATCTGAAAATACTCCATTATCTAATACTTGAATAATGAGTGAACAACAACAAAGATCTTCCTTTCTCTTGGAATGAAATGATCGTTGATCAAACAACTTTAAAATGTACTTCGCAGGATCTTTCTTCCTTTTATCTTTTGGTACGCTCTTGGAAAAACTTGATCGTTTATCCAACAACTTCAAAGTGAGCTCAGCAAGATCGTCTTTTCTTTGTTCTTTTAGCTGAGTTTGCTGTTGGAATAACCTCATTGCCGATCGAGCAACTTCAAAATGAGCTTTACAACAAATTTTGTAGTTTGGATCAAAAGTATACGCTGTAGCACCCTCTTCAGTTTATATAAAGAAGGGTCCAAATCAGTTTTTCGTCCCGTATAAAACTTAGTGTATTAACATATGAGCAATACCATATTGGGGTTAACTCCCAGGAGAACCAAACATAAGTGAAGCCTTTCACATTGAGGGATTCAATCTGGATCTATAAATACAGAAATCGGCAGTCAATAGCATCTCGAATATCAGCCAAACAAACAGCTCGATCCCTAGTGTCTATGGACATGCAGATAGGCCAGGAAATTGTATGAGAAACTGCGTAAACATTGATAAAATATCCTACTACCTGGAATTTTATCGACCATTTTGCGAAGACAGACGATTGTAACATCAAATAACGACCTGTGCAAACAATCTGGCTACCTAATTACAGCTTTATCTTTTAAGCTGAGGTACTGTCAGTCGTGGAAGGTGGCTGTATGTTGTCAATGTTGTGCTAATACCACGTGATGATATAGCTTTATGTCGACAGCCCAGTGGAACTTACTTAGTTAATTGGCGCTACATTCCGGAATGAACCTGCGCCTCAACCAACATGCCTCTCCAATTACCCCGGTCCTTAGCTAACTGCCTGCAGTTGCGCACTCCAAGTTGTTTGAGATCGGTTTCTACTTCTGCTCGCCACTTAAGACGGGGTCTTCCTCTACTGCGTCCGACGTCAGGCTGGGAATCAAAGACTCTGCGAACCGAAGTATTGGTGTCCATTCGTTCTACATGTCCTAGCCATCTTAAACGGCCAGTGGGAATCTAATTAAATAAAATTCAGACTAGTTCGCTGCTGTGGAGAAGATCTCAAAGGTCGTCGGTCACAACATAATTTCAAACTCTCCTGGGTCACAGGTACGGCTACGAGATCTCCGCCTTGCTGTCGAGAATCGTGCCTGTAACAGATTATGATCAGTAACTTTACAAAAATCCATCCATCGCTTGTGTTACCACTTGTTACCACTTGAAACATGTCTCTAAAGCTTTGGTAAGAATATGACAAGAACCAACTGAACCAACAGTATTTATTTATCACTGGTTAAGTGGAAAGGGTCCCTCACTGGCAACACCACACATAAACCTCGATCTCAAAAATGGTAACATCTGCAAGGGATGGCAAAAACATGCATTAATCATCATAATATACAACTTTCACGAAATGCTTTTTAAATTTGCCATTCGGAGTCGGCACTAAGCTGGAAGTTCCATTCTTTGTGGCAAAAAAAAAAATCTTCGCACACTTAAATTAATTGAGAGGCTAAGTTTGAGACCCTTTATTGTCCATTAATAATAAATATTTCATATTTTATTTCATTATACATCGAGTACACAAAATGAACCAGAACCCATTATCTTACTCGTAAGTTATCATTTCAAATCACCTTAACACACCTACATCCATTCCTCCCGACTAAGATTGACTGGAAAGCAATTTTCATTTTCCCAACTGGAACAAAGTATTTAGAATAATTCTACGATATTCATGCGCGCATGCGCAAATCAACTCATAATTCCACAGTTATTTATAGGACTGTCCGATTCCGGCAAATGATCAACTATGTACACTTTGTCAATTGGATAATTGAATCAAACTTAAGAACGTCTAAATTACTGTTATTAAAATATATTTAACTGCAATCATAATGCGCCCTCCTCCCTGTCTATTTAAGTCGCGTCGGGTCCACTACACACACTACTTAGACAAACATCGAGCCAAAGGGTTATATTACGAGCTAGGTGTGATGTTTCTCCATGTTGCAACGGATAATGGATCGCATCTGGATAGATAATTATCTACAATTTTCGTTTTAAATAATTTATGCAATTTGATGCAACCCATCTGAGTGTTGCAGCAGCAGCAGCAGCAGCAATTTGTTAATTTATTTGCGATGAGTCGAGAGCATTTCGCCACCTGTGAGATATAGGTAGATGTGCTGGTGGCATAAATCAGCATAAATTTGCAGTCGACAATTAAATAATTGAATAAGGCATGGTTGAGGAAGAGAGTTATTTAATCAAGGAGGTCATAGATGATCAGACTGGGTGGCTCGATGGTTTCAATGTGTCGGAAGTTGGTAGAGAATGCAGGAATACGATGATCGATGACACGTGTCATGAGTTGGAAGTATTATGAACAGAATAGAAAATCAGTTACTAGGATCGAGTGTGCCAGTGGAATGGCTTGAAATCTTGTATGACGAAGGTTTTGTGAAATAGAATCCATTATTTTTGCAGGAAATCGGAGGCTTTATTTGGCATAGTTAGAATGATCGGATTTGTTGTGTTGCCTCGTGCTTCTAAAGAAACTATACTGTTCTACACCAACAAAGCATACGTTGTCAACCATAAAAGCTTGTAACCTAAGTCTTAAGTGAATATTAATAACAGCGTAAAAAGGATCACTCGAATCATTGCCTCGGACATCCTGCTTTTTGAAATATCGCTTCTCTAGTGAAATTTCCATTTTCGATTATTATTTCGAATTGATCTTCCGACAAACTAAAACCTCGGTAGGACTGAGCATGTCATTGAAGACAAAAAGCAGCAGAGTCTTACCCTGCAGATGACAAAAAGAGAACATCAGCTGAGCTGTTTTTTTTTTTGATCCTCCGAATTGTACGACTTTCGACATTTCCTAAGTCCACGGTCATTTTTCGAGGTCAGCGATCCTCAAAAGCAGATTGTTTATAGAAAATTTTATCGAAATACATAAAGGTTAGGTCAATGTGTGAACTGGTTATAACCACGACAGCTTTGAGACCAGATTGACTCCATCATGCTTATTGACAGACCCTAAATAGACAACCCAAACAAATCCCATCAATCAATAAAAATTCGAAACCCCATTTAAAAACAAACTCCAGCCTAATGCCCATTGAACATGTCACGGCATATCCAACCACCAACCGATAGACACAAGAATCCCAACTATCCCCCGGCCAGTTTTTTTTTTATTCTCCACGCTTACTGCCGGTTTTGTCCATAAAATGACCAAAACCGATTGACAACCAATCGATGCGAGTTAACTTGTCCATCACCAATGGACCGATACGATGGTAACTCACCGACAATTTATTGCAAAAAAGCTATTTATGTCAATTGGATGTAAATTAAGCGGCATTTTTACCGTGCAATCATAAATTAAAATTATTAAATCCATCGACCGAAGATTGAAGTCATAAATATTGACACAACAGCAACCAGCAGCTGTGCGTCGACGATGACAAAACCTCACTCTCCGATCGGCTGTTTTTCTGGTCATCGGAGAGCAGCGCGGACGATTCGATCGATACACGCCGTTTATCGGCAAATGAAATCAAGATCAGACTGCAAGCGAGTATGACCAGAGGGTCAGTTGGCGATGAGCCGCGAAATTTTCCAACATAAGAACGCATTCAAATTGGCCATGGTGCCGTTGAGATTGCCTAATGGTCTTGGTGTTCTGTGTGAATGGTTGTTTGTACCATGTTCGGCGTAAATAGCCAGAAAATTGATACGATCGTCTGTGTGCAAGCTGTATTTGGCCTAATGGAGCTGCATTGCGCACGAGGCGGACGAAAATGGTTTAATTTGATCAGCTAATCAGAGCAGTGAATCTTTACACGGTGTTGAGTGCGTGCTGTGAACATCAATAATGCGGTAGTACACTGGGAGGCGTGCGGCGACATGGTCATTGGCCCTTGAAGGAGTCGTAATCAGCTCGTGATTGTAAATGGAATTTAAACTAGAAATTTTTTTTAACAAAATAAGGACAGAGGCGAGAATAGATTGGCCAAGTAAGAGGAGGACTTTAATCGGCATCGGAGTTGGTTGTGTATCTGTTCTTTTTGTATCTTTTTGTCAGATGTTTAAGATTTAGAGGTCGAGTACCTTATTTAATAGACTGATCTTGGAAATGATTCATGTTCAGTATCAGGTATGTTGATCTATTTTGATCGAGGATTATGAAATAGGGCTTAACTGGTTTAAAAGAACCTCAAAATCAAGGGAAAGAAAGGTTTGTCGATATATCATCTACGATTATATAATAAAGGTTTGGTGGCGTGTCAAGATATGCAATAAATGTTGGCGTAAGATAGTGTGTGAAACTTAAATCATATATTTTCAAGGCACAGATTCGCAGTCGAACTGATGTTTTAGGCTTTTAGGTTTTTATGTATTAATTATAAAAGGATATTATGTAAAATCTCCTTCGGGGTACCTTAAAATGCACCGTCAGACAAGCGCTAACTCCGCAAGAAGAAGGTCTGAGATAAACGCAGTTGTACCTTGTCTGTACCACGAAAGTGGTATTTTGTACTTTTTCAATAAAATCTCTTAGTACGATGTTAACATCTTCATGCTTATGTGTGGTTGATGTTCCTCAATAAAATCTTCACATTTCATGCATTTAAAGTCGTATTCCTAGCTAATTCCGTTGGTTCTGACATACAGCCTACGATAGTATGCTGTCTCTGTTTATCAAATGCACTTCATCAATAGTGTGTAAATCTGATGTTTCAATTCATTTAACGTAAGCAAAGCAAAAAATAATTGACGAGTCGTTTCACAATTTACCTCCTTCGCCTGTGTAGACAAGGATAAGCCATTCTAAGTATTTTATGAAATTGTCTAGCTGAGCAATTCATGTTAAAACCGCTGAGCGTTATATTATAAAGCCATACAGATGACGCACTGCATACAAGAAAAATATTTGGATCTCGTTTCTCATGTGTACACGTGAACACCGCCCCCCCGTACCATGGAGCTGGTGAGCAAAAGTTCTTCTCAATGCATCATCTGTATGGCTTTATAATCTTTGGTTTAAAGCATTTTTTTTTTTTTTTTTTTTTTTATAATTTACACGTACTCAAGGGGTTATGAATACCCTTTTATATGTTACCATAGTACGAGCGTTAGAGAAGGGGAAGAAAGAGAGGATAGGAAAGATTTTGGATGTAGTGGAGACTTAAACTCCATGGGTGGTGTCCGAACTAGCTTCGGGGAGTCACTTTTTCTTGTGTTCGTTAAATTTGAAGAAATTCAAGATGGTGTGCATACTTTTAGGTATTACACCGACCTTTTATTTCTTTTAAATAAAAGTGAAATGGATTTTGGTTGGGATTGAACGCGCAACCATTGATGTTATCCTTGCAGCAGAAGCGAAAACCACCCCTCGGGACTAGTTTGACAGAATAGGAGAATGTTTACCTGCTTTTGTTATATTTATCTTACACTATTCATATTCTAACGAGAGCTACTCAAAACCAAAATATCGATCGCGCGGTTTTCAATTTAAAACAACTAGTTTTGATTGCAAAAACGGGATATCGTACCTAACCCATTCCCAACAGAAGACTCTTTATTACCTGTTTCCAAAGCTTTTAAATTTTTATTGTGCATGACCTGCCCGGCAGGCAGAATTACGAAAACACCTCTATGACCGACAGTAAGGTTTTCGTAGAAACATGTCCTCTAGTGATTTGATGTCATATCTCACCGCGGAGTGGAACCAATCAGTCCACCCTCGTAGCGAAAACAAGATTGTAGCACTTGACATTTCAAAATCATTATACAGACAGACATTTTGTCGAAAATACGTACTTTTGGATTAGAAACTTACTCTCGAAACGTTCCAATTAAATTGTTTCGGGCGGTTTCAAGTTTGCAACTCATCGAATAAAGGCTCATGTTCCAAAGGGCTCGAAACTTTTTTTAATTTTAAATAATCACCTCTTGTCTCCAACTTAATTTATTCCATTGCTGATGACAGTATCCTCAGCTTTTCATATTCGTTTTCAAATCGACGCCCTTCATCTTGGACATGGAACAAAAACGACAAAATGTGTAAAGTTAATTTAATTTCGTCCTATGGGCTAATTCTTATATATTTTATGTTTCCTAAAACGCAAATCTTACTTCTGTCATGAAATCTACAGCCAACCGAAAAACTTTTCACGCTGGGAATGCATGTTAGTAACTACCAAATGTTCGATGTCGTCAAAAGATATGCGAAATGTAAGGTTTCCTTGACCAAGGCAATACAAATTTCTACCCCTTTGACCAGAGTCAAAGGTTCACATGTAACCAGGTACAGCAAACACATAATTGCACCTACTAGATAGGATACAATAAAACTGGAAGGAAACTCAACCATAGCGAGCTTTATAGTCTCGCGTGAACATAGGTATAGTACCTGCATTACACCTGCTGTTATGCTGTTATAACAACAAATGCTCAAACGAAATTTCAAATCAAATTCTGTCACTTCAACAATTCCACAATAATAGTCTTGAATTCTAATAACTCCGCACGAAATATAGAGATTCACAGTCCTTCCTCCCCAATACAAATTACAGAAACTTAAAACCAACACACACCGGTTGCTCCTCTTTCCTCACCCCAACTTTCTAAATACCCGCTGTTTTCAAACATTATTAAGGTATTCATTGTCCCTTTTGCCACTGCCGATTATCAGAATTCCTAGCTCAATCCAAGCTTATTCACGCTTATTCCCTGTTACACCCTGGCAACACCGTGGCACACCATTTCAACTGGCTAATAGCCCCCATGCCAAAGAAGACTCCACAATAACTTACCACACCAAAGAGAAACAACCGCAAACAGCTGTTTTGTCGTGCCGCAAAATGTGAAAGACCTGCACACATGCGCATGCAATATGCATGCGCCATCGCAACACCGATGATGGTCGTAGCCATGTCATTACCATATTCCAATGAACTGTTACCTAGTAACACAGCGTACCGCTGCCAAGTATTTCTTTTTTTTTAATAATATTTCATCTCAAGCCAATTATGACACTTTCAACCCGAGTCCCAGCTGTTAGTGTCCTCAAGACGGCTTTCGACTTTTATAGCCGGAGATGTTTCGAATGAGAAGGAGAGGAAGTTGTGATCGTGATGGTGATGGTGGGCTCTCTATGCGACATACCTTTTTAGAAGCAGCGAGAGGCAACTTGGGCTTAGCTCTTGAAGAAGTTGAATAGCTTGCGATGTTAAAGTTGCGTCGAGGTATAGGTGGTTCGTTGACTGAGAGAAAACGATCAGTGATCAGTTGGCAGTCATCGGTAGCGTTTCAATAAACGGTTGGCTTAGAACGTGTGTATTTCTTCATTAAAATCCGAGTGGTGTCTTGAAGAGGTCTTTGAGAGTATTTTTTTGTGTCTACTTCTTTCGACTGGTTTTGGTTAGTTTTTTTTTATAAATTTATTCGAATACAAAAACTTTTTTTTTAACGGAACCACCACCGGTATGAATGGTTGATTTAAACCAAAAGGAAGCTAAGATTTTATATATTTTGACGAGTTGCGTGAGGTCTATCATCTTCTTTTGTCTTTTTCTCGGCCTTCTTGAGTACAATTGCATCTGAATTGGATAAACAACTGAATAAGTTAATTGTTGCAATTAAACGTGAAAAGAAGAAGGTGTACCTACCTACATCCGCGCATTATGTGCTAACGTCTCTTGATGCCAGTGTATCTTCGTATCTTAACCTAAATGCAAAAATAAAAGAGATAATGTGGTAAAAAGAAGAAATAATGAAGAATTAGAAAAGCAGTGTTCATTACACCGCACAGTGTTTCTTCGTGGCGGAGTTGTGTGTGCTTTTTATTTTTCCTTTCGAATCTCGGTCAAATTTACGGTATTTTTTTATTTTTTCGTTGTTCGTTTCAAAGATGTATCTGTGAGAGTGGTGTAATATAGAGAGAGAGAGAGAGGGCGTCGTGTCGGGTCGCCGCGGTTCCCAATAAACGTATTTGTGGTCGCAATATTACCACCTTCATTGTTTTGCCATGTCTTGTGAATGCGGCGCGTTTGGTAACAGTGCGCGGGTGAGAATGCACATGTGAAAGTTTTTTTTCTTTTTTCCCGCATTCAAAAGAAAATTTTGTGAATAAATTATTTTTTTTTCTGATATAGGTACCACACATGTGCGTGAGAAAGTATTTTCGGGTGATTTTAAAGAAAAAAAATATTTCTATTTTTGTTCTTAACTGCAGACGGGATATAAGCAAAAAATTGTTTATGGTTACACAATCTCTTGCAGTGATCGTGTCTTGTGCTTTATGGAGAGTGGTGCTGGTATTTAGCGCGGGTGGTGTGTATAAAAAAAACTTCTTGTGAGTTATTATAATCGTTTCAGTACATACATTTGAAATGAGCGGTGAATTCTATAGACTTTTTCGGTAGATAATTGTGGTTTACAGAATTTGTCCCTTCGCAGACCTATTTTGTTTTTGAAAAGTTCTCAACCGATTTGTATACCCTACCCCATAGGGGAATATTAGTTTTTATACATAGTTTGTAACATAGTGAAATAATTTAGCTAGATATAGCTTAAAGTATATGGATCGACTCAGAATCTATGGCTGAGCCGATTTATCCATGTCTGTCCGTCCGTTCATACGTCAATAGTTTTTGGACCTTAAATTTTAAACTAGAATGAACAAATTGGGTACACGTGTTTGTTGTTGCTCCCTGCAGAACAAGTGTAAACATTTTTAAAATCCACCCACAACCACGCCCCCTTTTAGAAAAACGTATTTTTTTTAGGCCAAACCGTTAGAGATTTTGAAAAAAAAAGAAAGTCTGAACAACATATATAGCCAATCCTAAGTTTTTTGCACGCCCACTTTTTGGGGGCGTTTTCAGTAACAAACGTTTTTCGGCAAAACTTACAACATTTCGAATAAAAATTTGTTGCAAAATCATTGGTTATGGTAATATAAACATTTTTTGCAAATATCATTTCAACCTACCCCCACTTTTTAGAGGCGTTTTCATACAAAAACCATATGTATACACTACCTCATAGAATAACCAGACGAAAAACGTTGTTTTTTGTCTAGCCATAAAAGATTTTAATAAACTGTCTGACTAAAATGTGGTGACAATGACATTTTCTATATGTTATCGCCAAAAAAGCCGACATTTTGTTGATATTTATTTTAAGGATGGGATTGGATAGGGTATTAAACGATTGTAGCCTTCTCATATGTTTTTTTTATTTTGTTTATGTCACTAAATTTCGATTAACAACTAGGCTTAAAGACTTCAAATTTATTCCTAACAATTATTAGACTAACTTGGAAGATTTTGTTGGTATTCTGATGCAGAAACACTTTTTTTCTGTATAACTCTATTTTAATTTAATACAAAACAAAACTTTTTGAAACATGAAAAACAAATTAAACAGACTCCTTAGTACCCAGGGCTCAGCTTTCTCACAACCATTCATGTTTGCGTGTTAACTTTTTTTGCATGGTGTAGGGACCTCGTGTTTTTTTTGGGGACTCTTAACGGCGAATTCAATATACCCATCAATTGACCCCTCAATTTATGCCATTAGTGTTAAATATGATTTCGGGCATATGCACTGGAATGCAGCGAAAATTATGCGTTCAGCGAATGGTTTCCGCGAAAAATTAATGGTGTCGCGCGCCGTGTAGAATGTTGCGCAATCGTGTTGAAACAAAAACTCTGTCACGTCAATGGCATTCAACTGATTCAGAAAACATCGTCCTTAAAGAAATATGGTCCGATGATTATACCAGCCGATAAAGCACTCCAAACAGTGAATAGTTGTAAGGGCGGGCGTCTAAAGACTCGATTTTCTCCACTCCTAATTCGGCAGTTTTGGTTGTTTACATATCCATTTAACCAAAAATGGGCCTCATCGGAGAACAAACAACATTTTGCATTGAAAATGAGGATCAAGCTGAAGCAAGTTTTAGGCCCATTCACCGAACATACGACTTAAAAATACGAATAGTTCGATGATACTGACCCATCTCCTCCCAAAGGGGTGGGGGGAAACTTGCAGAATGATGCACAAACCGTTATCAGTGAGGTAGCGTGGCCGAGCGGTCTAAGGCGCTGGTTTAAGGCACCAGTCTCCTCGGAGGCGTGGGTTCGAATCCCACCGCTGCCAAGTTAATTTTTTTATCACTTTTTTTTTATTGTGTCTGCGCAAAACGTCATATTTTAGATTTCCATAAATTGTTGGTTTGAGTTACTCCAACTAAAAATAGAATTTTTTGAAAATTAAAAATTTGGAAGTAGGACTCTGGTTTCTTTTCAGGGTTCAGGGTTGTAATCTTGATTGAGACAAATGGTTTTTAAATTAAATTGGGCATCACAGCATATTTTTGTTTTTATTTTCAAAAATGGTTGGTTTGCGAATGTTTTAACACATGTCGAGTCCAGATTCTACTATTGATACCACACTCAACATTTTTCTTTTGTAATCGTTGCACCTACAATCTGGGTAGAGACTATCAATTTTTGTGAGCAAGGAATTTGCAAATACGAACGCGAAATGTATTATTTGGAATATTTAAATAGATAGAGCTTTATTCTGTTTTCAGATGAGTCAATTTGACGCAGATTATGTTTATAGGGCTAAAAAAAACATTTTCAAATTGAAAAATTGTGTGTTAGGTTGTTTTGTGATTCAGTTTTACAAATATGTACATAAAAACTGTGTGAGAAGACGTATAAAACTGCCATGAGAAGCTTTTAAAATGTTCAATTCGTTTTGCAAACATTTAACTCTTGACGTAACGAAATAATGGTGAGGCAAAGCTTAAAACCTTTCAAGACACGCTAATGTTTAATACTTACTAGTTAAAAAGGGTGGTTACATTTTAAGGGCCGATGATGATTTTGAATAATTTTTTTTTCTCCATCCGCTGGTCCAAACTTTCGATGACGCTGAGGCATAATTGAGGTTCTATGCCGTTAATGTGCCGAATTATCTCATCCTTTAGCTCTTGAATGGTAGCTGGCTTATCGACGTACAACTTTTCTTTCAAATAATTCCAAAGAAAGAAGTCCAACGGTGTCCAATCACATTCTCTTGGCGGCAATTTGACATCGCCACCACGTGAGATAACACGGAGATTGAATTTGTCGCGCAAAAGAGCCATTGTTTCGTTAGCTGTGTGGCAAGTGGCCTCGTCCCATTGAAACCACATATCGTCCGCATCCATGTCTTCCAATTCGGGCCATTAAAAGTTCGTTATCATCTCACGATAGCGTAACTGCCTGACAGGCCTCATTTTGGAAAAAATACGGCCCGATGATGACGCCAGCCCATAAACAGCACCAAACAGTTACTGTTTGTGGGTGCATTGGTTTTTCGACAAACACTCTTGGATTATCATTCGCCCAAATGCTGCAATTCTGCTTATTGACGAATCCACTGAGGTGAAAATGTGCCTCATCACTGAAGATGATTTTCTTCAAAAATTGATCATCCACTGCTGAAATTTCTTGACACCATTCTGACCATTGCCGACTCTTGAAATGATGAAGAGGCTTTAGTTCTTGAGTCAATTGCACCTTGTAATAGTGTAAATGCAAGTCTTTATGCATAATGTTCATCAACGACGAGCGTGATGGGTGCAATTGTTGGGCACGACGACGAATAGAGGTGGACGGCTCTTCAGCCACCTTATCGCGAAAAGAAGCCATATTTTCTGTAGTACGAGCTGTACAAGCATGCACTTGTGTTTTCACATCTCCTACAGACCCGGTTTGCTCAAGTTTTTGCACGATTTTTTTTAATTGTACTCACATTTGGACGATTAAATTGACCGCAAAAATCACGAAGTGCACAATATGCATTTTGATTTGAACGCCCATTTTCATAATAAGCCTGAATAACTTTAACGCGTTTATCGATTGTGTATCTTCCCATGGTTCAAATTGAATAAGTCTGAAATTGAGAAGTGGCAAATGAAATGTAGAAAAAATTTTAACGTTAAGGTGTGGTTTACAATAAACATCGGCCCTTAAAATTTAACTACCCGTTAAATTTGTTTTTATTACACGTTTTATAAAATGTCTATGAACTTTTTCAAAAATATGGCGTAGTTGAATCAAGGCTAATATTTATACCTTAAATTTCAATAAAGACATTTTCTTAAACATTAGGGTCTGTCAGTTTTTCAAATTTTATTAAGATTTAAAAAAAGGACATAAAAGTATAAAAATTTTGATTTTGTAGAATGGGTTTATATACCATCCTAGCTCAAATTTGAAGACCTAAAGATGGGTGACCAAACGATCGGACGTACATGTTGAGACCTGCTTGTCTATGAATTTAGATTTGATCTAAATACTTAACGATTTCTCTATTCTTATTATTTTTCTATATTACAACTAATATACCTCATAATAGGATGTGAAAAAATATGCCCCTGCTAGCTATTTTTGTCACTTTTTAAACCAAGAGCTATACGTTTTGCCATAACAACTGGCAACTAGCCCCACTAGCCACAAGAAACCGCCGCCTTTCAGTTCGTTTTAAGCAAAGAGAGTGAGTGTATTATTTTGGTCATACATATTTCAGAAAAACAAACAAAAATTTCATAATTTTTGGTGATAAGAATCGGGACCATCTAGGTTGAACTTTTTCTCATCTGAAAACACCATAGTTCTCCAATTTGAAACACTCCCAACCTGAGTATCCCATGGCATATGAAGACGCGCGAATTCCAACCGTTGATTTGCTGGCACTTTCCCCCGCTAATTGTCTGATTTTCATCGTGGAGTGTGCTGAATTTGAGGCAATTCTTATTATCTTTCGCTTCTCGTGCGGTGTTAAGGCTGTTTTTGTCCTTCCTTTTTTATTTTTTCCATAGGTAGCAGGGTTTGATAAAAAATTTCGAACTGCTTTATCACTTCTTCCTATTTTGCTTGCAATTTTCCGCATAGAAAAACCTTCTGAGTGGTAGGCCTCAATTTTTGCCTTTTCCGCCACCGTCAACATTTTTTTTTTACCCATATTCACTTTAAACACTCGGAAAAACTTTAATAACGTTAATAACGCATTAAGAAATAACTGTATAAATTCGTGCGTCTAACCAAGTGAACCGATTTAATTGAGCTTTTTTTTTGCACTAGTGGGAAGAAAGAGATCAAAACAACCGTTAAGTGTCTCTCACTAATCTTGAATTTAGTATTTTTTCGAAGAAAATTTAATAACCTTTCCAATAAATGCATTCTTTGGTAGTTCATGAAAAAAACAAACAGAAAAACTGCAATGAATTGAGAGAAAAATGGTGCGGCTAACCATGTGAACCGCACTGTATATATATATAAGGCGAGCCAAAAGAAGTCATCCGATGTTGTTTGGCCTTCAGAGGTTGTGGCTCGCGCAGTGTGTGCCGTTGCTCAGTCCTGTTGAAACCACATGTCCTCCAGTTCTAATGCGTCCAATTTCTTCAAAAAAAAACTCGGTTAACATGGCCTTATAGCGCGCACCGTCCACTGTTGTCGTTTGACGAGCGGCGTTCTCGAAAAAATGGCCCGATGACTCCTCAAGCGTGAACAGCGCACAATGCAGTAACTTTGAGCGGATGTAATAGCTCCCCGTGTATTACTAGTGGATTTTCGGTGCCCCATAAGCGATAGTTTTGCTTGTTCACGTACACGCTGAGGTGAAAATGAGCCTCATCGCTCAATATGATTTTGGTCGAAAAATCGTCCACTTCGATTATTCCGCGTTCTTGGGGAGTTTATCGCTCCATGCCTTGTTCACTTGTGTATTACATCTGTCTAGTCCACAAACGTGAAATATGTTATTTGCAAAAATAAGAGCATCATCTAATAGGGTGATCTCTTTTGGTTCACCTTGTATATATGTTTGAATTTTGGAATTAACGTGTTACAAAAAAACTCTGCAGTCTTCTGATAAAATTTATATGTTCAACAAAATCCCAAACTGTCATTATAACCATCTGTCACTCATCCCATCTACTACAACCTGATGGACATACCACATCAACTACATTCGAAAGTCTGCTCTCATCTACTTTTGAATGACATAACTATCTACGTACATCATTCTTCGCCTTCCTTTTGTTCATACACTTTATCGAGCTTGATTAACCGGAACTCACATGAAGAACAAACAGACACCATTTCCAGTACGTACGTCTTTTGATGTGGCCAATTGTTTTTTTCGGTTTAATACTAAAATTGATGCTCCAATATGCAAATCACATACCTATCAACTAAAGCGTGTAGGAATGTATCCACGGTACGAAATGTATTCAATCGAAACCATCTGCCATTGAAAAGTTAACCTCAAGACCACTTTTGACTTCATTGACTGCCAAAAAGTTAAATTTAACTTTAGCACTATGCTTGGCTTGTGATATTCAGATTTTGTTTAGCCAAAAAGATCTCCGTCAGAAAAAACACGATAGATAGATATGTATCTGTATATTGTAGCGAGATGAAGAAGTAACAACATTCAAGAAAGTAGCCACCGCAAACACGCAGGGAGTGATCGTGATTGAAAACTGGTCTGTTCGGCATCGGTAACCAGTACGTGTTCGTACGTAAGTACAAGTATCACAATCCGTCAATTTATTTAACATTCCCCAGACGAAGTTTCACGCTCATACTGTCGTCGCAACAAAGTGGTATTTATTTATTTTTTCTTTCTTTTGTTGGAGGAAACTGGTAGTAGAAATAGAAAGTAACAGATTTTGAATTTCGATTGGTATTTGTTGAAAAAAAATTATGCATGCATAAGTCAGATGGATAGAGATATAAATCTTTGCATTTTTTTTGGTGTTTTATGTAGTGCAAAACATGTTACGGTAAGGGGAACAGGTTGTTTTTCGCCATATAAAAATAATATTTGTCATTTTTCCGTTAGAGGTGAAATTTTGGATGGTGAGAGTGTGCAAATCTTAATTATTTGATTGGAGAGACTCTTTTTTTTTGCGCTACATTTCACTTCAAAGTTGAATGATTAAACTTTTTGAATGACATTCATTTCGTTAGATTTAACGCAGATGTTCGATGGGGTGTAAAGAATTTGCCACTTTAGAGACGGAAAGTCAGCTCTTAGGATGAATTGACATTATCATTCAGAGTTATTAATACATATACCAAGTATTGTGAGACAATTTTGTTTAATAAATGTAAAAATGTCACTATCTACCATTTACTACTATCTACACCCGACAAATATTCGCCTCCTTTTCGGTAAACTTACAAGAGAACCCTCTACTTCCCTCTACGACTTTCCTACACACTTTCCTCCCAGACTGGCATTTACCTTCGGGTAAATACATATCTATTCGAGCAAGTTTCCACTTCACCGACATTTTTCCGTACCCAATTTTTCTGGAACCAGGTACTTTGGTCTTAGACGAACTTCTTCGAAATAAATTCTAACAAGTTTCGACTTTTCTTCGCACTCTCTTCGCCGACTTACCTTATTACCTGGCATTTCACTTCGGATAAGTACATGTGTGCTCTAGGAAATTTCAACCTCACCGACTCCTCTCCATACTTAACCATCCTTAAACAGGAATCTTTCGAAATGAATTCTAAAAAAATTCCAAAGGCTTTACATCATACGTAGCGCTTTACGATTCAGGGGATATAGTGGTTTAAAAGTTTTTTTATGTAATTTCTGGAGATGATTTGATGGATTAATCTTAAAGCATTGGTTAGCTGCAGGAAATTAACTAATACGTTTTTTTTGTCTTTTTATCCAATACATGATTATTGTGTAATCATTTTTAAATACGACGGGTTCAGTTGCGCGATGGTTGGTGCGATGAACTTCCGCGCAGAAGGTCTGGGTTCAATTCCCAGCCATAGCAACATCTAAATGATATTTCACTGGCCTCCTCTTGTGATGATCTGACAAATCGTCCGAGTAGTACCAATTGTCTTGAAATGATGTGTTCATATCGAGCATATCGTAAATAATGTGGTCTGACTTTAATATTTTGCTTGTAACCTATGTGGGGACTGGTCCTATTCCATGACTGCTGGTAACGATCCATGGTCTTATGATTCAGTAATCATTCGACTGAAGATAGGTCTGGATGTTTCACAAATTATATAAGAGCCAATTTAGTTTATTTACTCCCAATTGGCAAGGCAATACAAGGTAAATCTCTTACTATCAAGTAAAATATTATTAGTGACAGGATACAGGCTATTCGGACTTCATCTGACGGAGACAATCTCTACCTTACTGGGAGTTTTGTTGTCGTAAATCAGTATTTTAGACAACACAAATTGACTAGCTGAATTGAATACAAATGCTCCTTCCGTCAATTGGGTATTGGCCTAAGTGAAAATAACCTGCCAGTTTTTGTTTGCCTCTGTTTATATTTTTGTGCCCAGATGCTAGAAGAAATTGAACTTGCCTCGTCAAACGCTATGCTGCACATTTTCTCATCTACATATCGTATATAGTGTCAAGATCGACTCTATGTGCTATATGCATAAGTGTACTGTGAGCTCTTAGGTAAGTCAAATGATCTGATTACCGAGGATGCTTTCCGCTGCAGACGTAAAAATATTGTTTACAGCACCCATTGCTCTTGTATGGGCTGATTTTTCTACAACATACGGAAGGTAGGAAACACTGGTACAGTGATTGACCCTGAAACTAGGAAACTGATGAAGTGTGCCATTTTATTGAAGCAACCATGTAGCGTTATGATCACGGATGTCATCTACGAATCATTTGATACAAAACATAATCGTCTAAGTAATTCCGATATTTTAGATCAGATCGTCAATTTCTACATTTTTGTCTTACACTTCTGAGTGATTAAATTACTTGGAAAAGCAACGCTGACAAAATGCAGCCCCGTGGCACTTCGTTTAATATCATAAGCGACATTTTGCAAGAAATTTATAATTGCATAATCCGAACGTCAAATTTAAAATGTGCACCAACGGACTTTTGTCGCATTTCGAAACACGAATATAGTATCTACGTCGAAACATGTCTCAATGTATGTTTGACACAATATGTACCTTAGAGGTAGTCATTAAGTGAAAAAAAACCAATGTCCCTCTTCCAATCGAAAGCAATACCCAAAGCAATGACAATTAACATTCCATTCGTACATACATACCCTCCACAAATCTTCAAAAAATTTGCTTACACCGAGAAAATCACGAGAGATACAGTCAAATACAAATTGCAACAACAAATTGTAAACAAATATCTTTCGCAAGTTAACAAGCAACGCGACCCGATTCTCTCAAAAAGCCTGCAAGTCGCATTTTTAGTTGTATTTGCAATTTTTTTGTTTGAAATTAGTTAGCTGCTAGTTACTTGGTTGTTGTCGGTAAATTCATCACAGAGAGACCGTACACGGCCATCATTAAAATTCACTTTAGTGCAATTATTTTGTTTGCGTTTTTTGTTTTTTCCTTAAATTTAATTTAGTGTAGCACAAGTATGCGGGCCAACGTAGTGACACGGTCTTTCAGATGATTAAGATGCATAGTCGTCTTTGATGGTTTTAAATATTCACCTTTGTGTGTTTTTTTTGTGCGGCTTGTATCATATATTTGTGAGAGGGTCATTGACATTTTGGTTGCGAATATGGTGGACATTAATGGCGATTACAATGTCACGTGCGTCTGTTTAAGAAAAATCGTTGTTTTTAGTTTTCAAAAGATGACTGCGCACCCTTAAAATTTTGAATCAATCAAACGTTTACTTTATTGACACAGGAGCGTAACTGTAATTGAAAAACGAAACAAAAGAGTTCTGCTGCGAACTGTGTACAACAAAGGGATTTCTAATAGGAACGGGTCGATCATGACAGACTGTGTCGGCCAGGTTGTTTTGCGGCGTCTGTAAAATCTGTTTTCACTGATGGCAAGTCACACGGTTAAGGAGCACGTCCAAGTAATAAAATTTTATAATAAAACAAACAATCAGCTAGTGATTCTGAACATTGCCGGTGTCGGTGAAAGTGTGCAGGAGGCAGTCGATTCCTTTCCGTGTACAAGAACTTGTCCTTGCACAAATTTCAATTTGGTGAATTTGTCTTGAAAACTAGCTCTAGTTATTTCTTTGTTGCATTTGTTCACTATGCTCTACCCTGGGTTTGTGTTTTTTTTTATAAATTGCGCGCGCCCTTTTAAATGTTTTACCACAGCACGAGCGTTAGAGAAGGCGAAGAAATCCAGTCATAAGAAAGATTTTGGATGTAGAGGAGACATACTCCATGGATGGTGTCTTAACTAACTTCGAGGAGTCATTGTTTTTGTATTCGTTATATTCGCAGAACTTTCAAAATGGTGTACACTTTAGGAGAAACTACGGACCTTTTTTTATTTCTTTGAAAAATGTATGATCCTGCTATGCGTGTTTGACTTCTAACTAATGTACAACCTCTTACTAACAATTGAACAATTACCAGTCGAACAGCAACCTTGAAAATATTTTTTACGTTGTTTTCTGAAAATGTTTGTGAGAAGGGTGAAAGGGGTAAAAACAGTTCTTTCAATGGTTTAAAACATCTCTTGAAGTTATCAATTCTGATATTTTGCAATAAGACCCAAGTCCGCCTTAAAGACATGTCGTATCCAAAATCCCTATTTTAGATCCACTTGCACCAGAATATGGCTGGGTAAATAATTAATTGGTTGGGAGTCGAGTGGAAGTAAACAACGTTCAAAATGCATTACTCCCGGACATCATAGAAACGGGATGCAAAGTGTATTATTATATAATCAACATTACGAACACACCATAGCTGTATTTTCCTCTTCATAATATTATTATTTAATTTAAAATGTTATTGGATAATACTAACAATCAGAACAAGCTCTCTTTGAAAAATTTACATTGCTGTACATCCTTGAGAAATACGATTTGCATTGTACATATGAGAATGTGACATTTTTGATACAGTATGCAAATGCACATAATAAAATCACTTGGATTCTTCTAGACCTTGGATCTAGAGCTAGACCTACTTTGACGTGCTTAAGAAGAGGTACACACGTCAGTCTACTACTCAACTCTTGTTTATAATCGTTTTGATTTTACTGATTCAGCGAAAATCGATCATTTGGGTATTTTATATAAACATATCAGTTGGAATTAATGAATGTATCTATACAATATTATGTTCTGAACTGTCCTTTCTTGATTGTTTTTTGTTTATGTCGATGTCATAAATTAAGTTCCTCACTGCAGCTACTTTCCGTGGGGCTGAGGTTCAGATCAGATTTTGTATTCCTTGCCACAGATATGTTGGACATTCGTACCGACATGCTGTTCCCTGAATAGATTTCAGGTATAGAAGTTCATCCATGACAGCACTTAAATTATAAATTACATTCGTTTGGAACAACAACTTTTAGTTTTAGACTTTTTCCTGGAACAACAACGGCTAGTCTTTGTGCATTTAACGGAATATTTCGGAAACTGCTTTTCTGTATTCTTCACAAATCATTTTCGGAGTTAGTTCTCAAGATCAAAATCAATTATTTAAGACATTGCTCAAGTATTCTAATTTCACTTAAAAATAACCTCTAGCCTTATTCCAGGCTTGCTGATTAATTTTGCTCCTTTACGAAACTCTAATAACTTCCTTTGCTACATTTATCGTGAAATGTTAGCTGCATTTCTTCCATAACAGGCCTGGTTTTGATTGTTAGGTCCCATCTTGTGAAAACCACCCGGAGTTGAAGAAATTCTATTTCGGTGTAGTTCTAGAAGGAAGAAATTCCTTAAACGTTTCTAAATAATATTATGATCCAATGACAACGGTCATTGTGCGATCGATTCTTTCGAAAAGTATGACCCGATTATGCAGCTTCTTGAATCTACATATTGAAACTCATGAGCCTAAATGCAATTTACAGTCCACAGTCGAAAATTGTGCATGCATTGCTATTTAGGTCTGACATTTATTGCCATTTAGGTCTAACATTAAAATGGAATTGAACACGCATTTGTCCTCTTCCAACAATCGTAGCTTCCTCTAGCAAAATTCCAAACAGATTGGCAAGTCTGAGGCTTTCAAATATTTTGAACTGTGTAAAAAAACATATTAAAATCTTTGTGCAGAATTTTTCACAACCATTCATATGTGGATGTGTTCTTCTTGCAAGATAGCTGGACCTCCAGTTTTATGCCGAATCCGAACGTATGAGTTTAGACAAGCTTTTCTTGTTAGCCCATAGTACTTGGATGATTTGTCAGGTCATCGCGAGATAATAAATTTGAGTTCTACGGTTGTAGATCTGATGTAAGACTGAATCGTCTATAAGACGGGTAGCCTTACTTAGAAAGATATCCAGAAAATTTTCATATTTTAAATATTTTTACAAAAAAAAGTGAACAGTCTCTATAACCTAGTTTTACCTGTTCCTTAAATAAATGTTGGGGTTAAACAATTCAATAGTAAATGTTTGTTAGAGAGAGCGGCTCCTCCTCCAACGTATGCTTTCGCAGCATAAATTCCTAGCCAACAGAAAAATCAATAACCTACTCACCAAAAAAAAAAAAAATACATTCCACATACGACACCGTATCCCTGGAAATTCTGGAACATAAAAATTCTTCTACGTTTCTACATACACACACCCACTGCTTACATCCCACAACACCATTCACCTCGTCTGATTTATATGACTGTAACCAACAAGCCTTCCTTTGCATTAAGTCCACGTGCTGCATAATTACATGCCACAGTCCCAGTTTCATTCAAGCCAAGACCGGCCGACTGCTTTGCCTTTGTCATCAACTTGTCCGGTTTGAGAATAGCTTTCGACCGTCTTGGCATGAATGAAATTCATAGACACGACATGACCTTTTTTTTCTTTACCTTTGTGAGTCACTGACATGGGTCGGCTTTGTTTATTTTTTTTTTTTTTTGGTTTTAATTATAGGGCACGAAAGTGAATTTTTTGTCGGTCGGTCGAAAACAAATATAAATTCTCGTGCCACGCTTTCGGTCTAATTACATTCGTGGGTGGATATGAAATAATTAATAATAATCGGTGTGTTTTTTTTTACAGAAAAAAGAAATATCCTAAATGGTCCTAAGCAAAAAATCGTAATCTATCATCAGTTACACGAAATGTGCTTAATTTGAGTGGGATAAATCTCTCAAATACATTAAGTGAAATAATTAAAAAAATAATTAAATAACAACAATATTATGAGTGTCGTAAAGTCACCCCAGCCAAGGGGTTTATCATCATTATCGTCTGGGATTATTAAAATCTACAAGTTACTCATTACATTTGGAATTGTTGTTGTCATCTGTTTGGATGTTAGTTGTTATGGTAAGTCTTAGTATTAAGTTTAAAAATTAAAATAGTTGTATAAGCTAATAACATACATTTTTATGAAGCGATTTATGAATTGTGAGGCATAAATAATGGTCCAGTAATCGAGATGATAATCTCGACGATAACGAAATATGGTATGAGGTAGTTCTTCACAACGATCATTTAAATTAGTTGTAGATACTTCTTTTTTTTATGAACTGCAGGCAACCAAAGAGGAGATTAACATTCTTTTTTTTTTTTGGTTTATTATTTTGTATACAATTTTCTTATATATCTTTGAAACAGCGTTTCTAGATTTTTTGATGCTTAATTTTATTTCGTGCATAAGAATGGAGTTGAGCATAATTTGTAATTATGCTCAACTCCATTCTTATGCTTGTTTGAACGCAGGGCCTAGCTTTTTGCTCACAACTTAGTGTGCTTCTTTTTTGTACTTCTTCCACGATGTCTGGACCTTCTGTTTTACACCGAATCCGAAGGAATGAATTGAGATATTGAGAGCTTTTATTGGCATCTGACTCTTCGCGATAATTTGAGGAGGAGGTATTGTAGGAGCGCGTTTTGGCATATCGTCTTTTCCTTCTTATGGTCTAGGGTTTCCGTTCCCTTATTGCAGGTCTTGCAATATGTTATTGATGATGCTGTTGGGGATGCCTCATCAGGGGTTTCCTTTGCAGGCGCATGTTCTGACATCTCGTCTTTTCCTTCTAATGGTCTAGGGTTTCCATCCCCTTTTGCAGATCTTGCATTATGTAAGCAATTATGCTGTTGAGGATGCCCCACGAACATATAATACGAGACTTTAATTTTTTTTTGATATAACCGTTAATTTTCTTATTGTTTTAATCAGATTTCCTATTGACAGATTTCGGGTGTTGTGTTTCAGCCATTCAATTGCACCGTTTTGAAAAATGCTGGCTGTTTACTGATCTTTTGCCTTAATTTTCGTCATTATACAAGGAGGGCCAAAAGAAGTCATCCGATATTGTTTGGCGTTCAGAATATCGGTTGTGGCTCGCGCAGTGTGTGCCGTTGCTCCGTCCTGTTGGAATTACATGTCCTCCAGTCCTAATTCGTCCAATTGCGCCAAAAAAAAACTCAATGAGCATGGCCCTATAGCGCGCACCGTCCACTATTGTCGTTTGTCCAGCCGCGTTCTCGAAAGAAAATGGCCCGATGACTGCTCCAGCGTGAACAGCGCACCATGCAGTAACTTTGAGCGGGTGTAATGGCTCCTCGTGCATTAATCGTGGATTTTCAGTGCCTCCGAAGCGATAGTTTTGCTTGTTCGCGTACCCACTGAGGTGGAAATGAGCCTCATCTCTCATTATGATTTTGGTCGAAAAATCGTCCACTTCGATTATTCCGCGTTCTTAGGGAGTGTATCGCCCCGTGGCTTGTTCACTTATATTCTACATCTGTCTAGTCCACAAATGTCAAAACAGATTTAACATTGGCGGCCATTTGCAAAAATAAGAGCATCATCCAATAGGGTGTCTCTTTTGGCCCACCTTGTACATTAACGTATTGATGGTTACCTCCAGCTTTATGAGCATTCGCCCTTCTATCATACTTATTGCACTCCAACTCTATAGGCGTTCCTCCTGTATGTGTAGTGTATTGCGTTTGTAAAGGACGATCTGTATGTACAAAATACACATAGTAATGGTTATCTGTGGACAGAGCCTATCCTTCGCATGTGCTTCAAGCGGTCGGTCTAATTTTTGATCACTCAGTTCAAAACAATTACTTACATGCGATCCTGGACATGTCGCTATCAGTTATTCGATTGAACCGCTCTGGCATCCACGATCTGGTGTACTTTAACCGGATGTTCGGTCTTCCTTGTCGCATCGAACCTGATGGTTGGGATTCGAAGATTTTCTTTGCTTGTTCATTCGCTCGATGTGGCCGTTTATCATCTCCTTCATTCGCCTTCCTCTCATAAAAGATGAACAATACGACGTAGAATTCTTCCTTTGAGAGTGCCTAATATTTGCTCCGCTTTGGCACTTAGTGTCCAGCACTCGGCTCCGTCAAGTAAGTCTAGTAAGGTTAGAGTCCGGTAGATATCAGGTTCGACTTTTGGGTTAAGAATAAATGTATATACGAAGTAATTCTATCAATGGCGTCTTGATGGGGCCTCGAGGTCGTCCAAAGTGTTTGGCTTGTTAGTGTAGACTAAGAACTTGACGCGCAATCCTAGATAAAATAACCAAGTGGTGTCAAGCGACACGATCACTGAGCCAATTAATGAACGCTCGACGTAAGAAGACCCATTCGCCAAATTTAATCTTTGCAGCTTCCAGCGTTGCGTCATTTGTATGCCATGAAGCGCTACAAGTTATAGTAACAGAAAGCGGTTAACATCGCTCTATTCCTGAGACCATTGACGGGTACGGTCTCTCCGCATTTCGAATGAAATAAGATCGGATGATGCCGACATGCCAGAAACCGCACCAAACTGTCAATGTTTGTTGATGCTTGGTCGAACACTTGTGGATTGTGACAGCACCAACAACGTTAATTTAGCTTCTTGACAAAGTCGCTTAAAAGTGGGCTTCTTCCGAGATAATTTTTTTTGGAGATAATCCGGATCTCAGGTCAACGTTTCATCGCATAACTAACGAACTCTCTATCGTCGCCCGACTTCAATTAATGTGTCCATAAAAAGTCGCAAGATAAGCCAAGTTTCCTTTCTGGTTCTTCTTCGAATCTGGCTGCTACAGCGACTTTCTTAGGATCTTAGTCGGGATCTATGTCGACACGGTCATCGGGTGAAGTGATATACTGCTTTGGAAATTTTTTTTCTAGGCTGTTTATTTCACATAGGCTGTTCGAATCAGATAGATATTTGTCGGCAGTGTAGATTAAGATAAGAACATCCCTCAAGATAATTGGAATACGAAAGCTATGCAGCATTTTTGAATTTATCTGTATCAGATAGATATTTCTTATAAAATGTGTACGCGATCACTTTTTGACCAAATATTATTGCATGTAGTGTCGATAAAGTTAACAATATCCGACTAGATCACTGGAATGCATTATTTTACTTATGCAAAAAGCCACTACCGTTGATCAGAGTAATTTCTGACGCAGTATTCACGACTCACAATCTTGCATCGATTGTTTTTCAAAGATCTGGGCATGTTTTCCAACACAAACTGATAACAAGATAGTACCTATCAACTGGTGTGAACTCTACGTGCATAGGAATTCTTTAATAACTCACTAATGTCTAGCACAGCATTTCGAGTGCCAATTGGAATCCCGATTTCCATTTATAATGACACACAAATATTTTCCAAGTATTTTTTTTTTCATTGATACCTACATGAATATTACCTCCAAATCGATCGTGCTTTGCTTCTCCAAAAATGGTATTTCATTTGAAGAATTCCACGGCACTCCAACATTCGAGTTGAACAGACTCATTAACCGTCTAGCGCTCACGAAATCCATTACAAAAATCTCTCGAAATACAGAATATACTCCTAATTAATCTGAAATAAAATAATAGCCTTTCTGCCAGAGGCATGGCATGGCATGACATGGCCTGGCATCTAATTCAACCACCTGTCGTTGCTAATTAGTATCTTTTTGTGAAGAAAACAAAACCTATTCGCCGTAAGAACGATCACTTTGTGTACCGGCCGGCCGCTTCGGTGACTGTCAAAATTCGAATTTAGCCGTAAGTTGGGTTCGAGCAAATTATGACCAAAATTGTGATCAATATAATGTAAGTACAGCAGAGGGAGTGAGTAAAACAGTGCTGCGTGCACTTTTATTTTTGATTAGCTGCAGCATTTTTGCACACACAATGTCGTGCTTCATTTTCAATCCAATTAACTTGGTGGAAAAATGCGAACGCTTTACCATTTTGGAGATACACACATATACGACAAGATTGTACCTTGAGTTTGAGATAATGCCGGATGAGGAGATGCCTGTCCGGTGGTAGGAGGCGAGAGGGAGGGTACCTTTATTTTTGGATCTTGTTCGGTTTTATCCAGTTTTAATTAGAAACTTGACATTACGCTGCGACATTGTCAGGGATCGTGTTCGGGTGACATTTGGAAAATTCAACTAATTGGGAGAGGAGTGGTTTCATTGGGATATTTTGATATGATCCATACAATTGATGATAGGGTTCAATATCAATTTATTGATGAATACATTTTGATTCGGCCTTCACTGATAGTATGTATTTTGATTCCTTCATCTCACAGACCCTTGGTTGTGCATGAACTACACTGACACAGTGATCGTGGTGTACATATCGACAGCAACATTTTTTTAAGAAATATATGTTGTGGTTTATGTTGATGTGTTAATAAAGATATAAATTTGATCTGTCTATATCAAAGAAAGGTGGATGTTGCTATGCCAATTTTTTTCCTTCCTATAATGTTGTTTCTCTATTGGCTAAGGTCAGGGCAGCGAAACAATTGCAAACCATTAGCAAGTAATGCAGCTGAACTTCATGAACATGTTGTTCTTCGCGACAGAGATTCACATTTTTCGACTTTCTTTCAACAACGGACATTGTATTGCTGACTGAATACAATTAAACCACGCCACACGGTGATTCCTAAGCTCGCATAAGCATAAGTCCATATCGGTATGATAGGACTATTTAAAGGGTTTAAGCACTGCACGGGGATTTTAAGAGAGGAGGAAGACATAGAAAGATAGAAAAGATGTTGGATGTAGTGGGGACATAGTCCATTTGAGGTGTATAAAGTAACTTTTCGGGGAGTCAATGTTTTTTTTTGTTTCGTTGAGTTCACAGATTCTTTTTTTTTTAATTGGAGATTTGTTCCTTATGTTATTTCATTGAATTATGAATTCATTATTTTCATTATTATTTTACATATTACAGCAGCACCGTGGCGTTACACTCAAGCGTCGGACCATATTTATTTATCGTTGGTCTATCATGTAAAGTTAGAAGTATTGGCGCAAATTTATAGTCAATCAATGTTTAAGGGCTTAACTCCACACTAGCAAACATCTACTTTAAATTAAATGCTAGCTCTAACTTATTTTCATCAATAGACGCCTTTCAACGTAGCGCTAATGTGTATACTAACGAACGCACCTCTAACAACTCTAAGTCAAACTCCCCTAAAAAGTGACAGTTCTGGCAATCAAACAACCCAAATTTCAGTGAATATTCTCAAACACACATAAAAGTGACAGTGAACAAATATTTCAGCTGTTTGTTCCTTTGCCCGTTGCCCGGTTTGAAAATGACAGATGACATTACGCTAACTCCGCATTAAATATATAAAGTGAGGTTTCAGTTGCTTTAACTTCAATGCAGAGTGATAACGCTAAAGTACACTTTTTGACTATAATTATCAAAATGTGTTAGTACGTGATAAAAGAATTTTGTAGTCTAATTTAAGCGACTATAAATTTGCGCCATTAATATTAACTCCCTTAGTACCTTTTGTCGAGAATTTTCACATTCTGAGCTTACGAAAGTCTCCTACCAAAATCCACGATCTATCGATAACTATCTAATTTTGCTCAGCACCTATTAATATTAAAGATCCCTTTTTTGTCAGATCACTCGATTAGTCCTATCGATTATTTCCTTCTCCACGATTATAAAATTGTTAAAATGATCTCCAACATGATCACCTATTCTACCGATATCGACTAAAACTTCGCTAGCATAATCGATAGCAAAGCAAATCCAACCGAGATCATCAGTCATTTGAAATTTTTCATATCATATCCACACAAACAATATATTACCGTTAGGGTATTTAGCAAAAAAAAAATCCAACCTTCGACATCATCATCGATCAGTATGTTTTTCCGCACACACTTCAATCACCATAATTATGCATATCGAATTCATTTGATAAATGAATCGATTTAAATATTTTCCATTAGGCTATGTATCTAGCATGCAAAGGTATTTATTGAGATACATTGCAACAATACATCTCATAAATGCGGATGTATCCACTCGCCTTATGAAAAAAAAATAGAAAAACATCACGATTAGCTAATGTCTTTTTGTACGATTTTGTGTGCACACAATGTGGGATGATGACGTTGCCACTTTGAGAGCTAACATTACTTGTACGAAATCTTACTTTTTATTTTTGTATTCATACATATTTCGAATTGAAATACTTAATAGGATTTTAATGGATAACTACTTATCTAATGCGATTGATTTATCTGACCGATTGAGGTTGATTTCGGTGTGCAAATTATTCCAACACGGATGTGGTTGGTTTTTGGTTTTTGTTGTTCTGAATCATTTTTCGGGGAAAGCCATGCACAGTAGGGATGTAATTTTGGCACTAAGAAGGCCTGAAGGAGTGAGCTATAAACGACCAATAATTATTTTCGAAAATAATTTTATTTCAAGTATATAATCAGGCCTTTCGTAGCGAGCTTAATAAAAGCAGCATCTACGAGCAGAGATTTGCAACAGCATATAATATGCATCCACAGGCACATCGTTTAGTACATTTGTTATTAGGACCTAACAGAACATAGAAGGTATTAGGTTTGACATCACTAACCAAATCAATAAACTTACTATCTTACTTAAGTGGCGCTACAGTCCGGAATGAAACTGGGCATCAACCAACATGCCTCTCCAATTAGCCCGGTCCTTAGCTAACTGCCTCCAGTTGAGCACTCCGAGTTGGTGGAGGTCGGTTTCTTCTTGTGCGCGCCACTTAAGGCGAGGTCTTCCTCTACTGCGTCTGACGTCTGGCTGGAAATCGAAGACTCTGCGAGCCGGAGTATTGGTGTCCATTCGTTCTACATGTTCTAGCCATCTTAAACGTCGAATGCGGAGTTTTTTGACCAGTGGAATGTCGCTGTACTGCTCGTATAGTTCTTGGCTTCGTCTCCATAGCCCGTCAACGCAAATGGAGCCGAAGATTTTTCGAAGAGTTTTGCTGTCAAATTGATTAAGGATTTCATCATCCGCTTTTGAGACGGTCCATGCTTCAGCGCCGTAGACCAGGACTGGGATGATCAGGATCTTATATAGGATCTCCTTAGTAGTTGAAATGAGGGCTTTACTACTGTGAATTGCCTTCTTAGTAAGAGTTATTCTTCCTTTAGTTTCTGACGAGATGTTTTTGTCAGAGTAGCGGAGCCGAGATAGACAAAGTCCCGTACTACCTCAAAGTTATATCTGTCAATGGTGACGTTCTGTCCAATTCGTCGATGTTGTGTGTCCTTTCGTTTTGACAGCATATACTTCGTCTTGCCCTCATTTACTGCTTAACCCATTTTTGCTGCTACCTTCTATATAGCAAACATGGCTATGAGATCACGTTGAGTCCTACCAATGATGACAATTTCGTCGGCGTATGATAGTAGTTGCACCGTTTTTTGGAATATTATGCCTCTGGTGTTGGCTCGGTAGTTTTGCACAATCCTCTCAAGAATCAAAGTGAGGAAGTCACATGACAGCAAATCGCCTTGTCTAAATCCTTTTTTGGTATCAAATGTGTCGGTGAGGTTGTTTCCGACCCTGATGGAGCAGCGAGAATTCTCCATCGTCAACCTACACAAACGGATGAGTTTTGGCGGTATACCAAAAATAGACATGGCTTTATATAGTTCGTCTCTATAAAACATGCCGTATGGGGCTTTGAAATCGAGGAATAGGTGGTGGGTATCGATTTGGACTTCTTGGTTTTTTTCCAGGATCTGCCGAAGTGTGAAAATTTGATCGGTTGTGGACTTTCCTGGCCTAAAACCACACTGATAAGGACCGATCAGGTTGTTGGTAAACGGTTTCAAGCGTTTACATATTACGGCAGATAGGATCTTGTAGGCGATGTTGACGAGACTTATGCCTCTATAGTTGGTGCAGCTTAAACATAATTGGCACATGTCCTTACCAACCAAATATTTATTTTTTTCCTGTCGCAAACACCGTTGTTATCCACTAGCAAATTGGTGCACTTTAGGCCATTTAATAAATGCATGCTTTTTTTCAAAGTAATTCAAATGCAACGTAGCTCAATAAATTTGTCATTATACTCGAATATCTAAAAAATTGTTTTCCGCCCTAATTTAGCTTTGATTTTAAACATACATATTATAAACAGAAGCATAGTTCTATGGATCTTTAATTGCATTGCAAATGTCCAAACAAATTCTAAATTCGTCTGAAATTCTGAACTCTATTTCAGACACCACTAACATGCCAATAGTTTCCGGTTAACTCTAAAGTGACTGCTGTCAACACAAATCCATTTGTGACAAACTTGTTAATTTTGACGCGCTTCTACTTCTCTTTGAGAGTCAAATTCCCCGCCTCTTATGTCTTAAAATCCATCTGACAATAGCAAAGTCAACAACCTTTGTTCTACGAAACCAAATTTCAATGTGTTGACACAACCACTTATGCGTATAATCGAAATAGTTGTGGAAATCATGACTCTACATGGCTTGAGTCGGTCATTGTAAAGTCAAAATTTATCTCCAACCACTTCCTTGTTCTACTCCGAAGACAAATAACTGAACCAGTTTACTTAAGACGATTTTCTGTCCGTCTGTTGTCGTCATCCGAATTCAAACCAACAAATGATTAGAACTACACAAGCATGGTACGTCTATCTCCGTGCTGTCTCTATCCGGTTTATCCGAAATGAGGTACTAAAATCGATAAACAAAAACACAAGCCGTTCTCCAGCTGGGAAAACGGTCAAAATGTGAGAGGTTTGTTGCTTTTATGTTACCAATTAATTCATCCAAATTTGGATTGCGCATGATTGTTTTTTTTTTTTTTTTTGTTGGGATAATTCCTTTTGTGTAACAAGACACATTTGTTTGGCCGCATCTTAAGTGTACAATTAATTATTTTAATGTGGAAAATCTTTTTGTGTTTTGCTCGTGATCGGTGCAAGCTGTGGATAGGGCACCCTTGTCTCATCAATTTTTAAATAAACCTTTTAGTTGCATTGTTTTGCTTGGTGATGAATGGTTATTAATTTTAACCGAATTAAAGGGGATTTTCATGAGTAAAACAAGCCCTTCGGAAGTAATTAAGATAGTATTCAACTTCCGGTGGTTTTCGAGACACTAATGCTGTTTTCACCGCTTCGAAAGCTGAGTTTTCGACTATGTTCCCAAAGTAACAAAACTTAATGTTTTTTTTTATGAAAATTTCCATACAATATATCACGAGTAGTTTTTCAAATTTGCCTTGCGGAATTGAAGTAAAGCTGGAGGTCCAATTCTTTGTAGCAACAATATAATTTCGCGCTCAGAAATTAATGTAAAAACTTGGATTGAAACCCTGTGTAGACCGTTAATATCGGAAATTTCATTAAAATTTCCCATATTATGCTTCCTAAATTAAAGATCATTTGAATTTTTAATTGAGAAATTCTTACTCAAATTCAAGAACGTTCCTGCAAGAAAGTTGGTGAAAACCAAACATAAAACACAAGAGCAAAGCTGGCGGGTAAAGATATCTGTACTGTACAGAACATCATCGATAGATGTCTTACTTCGTTGGCTTCAGATAGCGGCTCGTATGAAATCTAATTTTTAAAATAGTAAAGGGGCTCTCATTCCGCGCTTCTTCCTATCTTTAAATTTAAATAATATCGATGCCATTGTGGAAGGAATATATCATCTTTCAAATGTTCGGGTAGACCGCATCCGAAATGTCAAATTTTCATTGCTCTGGCGCATGAGTCAGGCTGAAATTGGCCCATAGCGTGGGTAGAGTTGGCTTCGATGGCCACACTGGTTGGTGACTTATTCGCAAAGACCCGCGACTTAAAAAAAACCACAAGAAAAAGCCTTACCGGGTTAAATCGCACGACTTCAGTGGCCAGTTCACATAACCTCCAGATGAGATGACCATGCCCTCAAATCGCTCTTGCTGAATTTGCAGTGTAGCGTATCAGCGAACACGCGTTATTGTGTTTACCCTTAGCTCCTAGGTCGAATGTTGTACTGTTGCAGGTACGAGAAAGCACGCAAAATTCACCAAGTTGTGTTCTGCGAAAGGCCGAGTTCTTCTGGGCGTCGCGAAATCAACTGCCTCGGATTCTCCTGCACACCCTCATGGACAGCGTCGATGTTTTCGGCAGATCTTGCGTTTTGTCGACGTTCTGGTATTGGTTTATCGTTAACTGATCCTGTGGACTCAAATTTATCAACCACACGATGAAGTGCTTGGAATGTTGCCAGAATAGAACACCCATTTTGATTTTATAATTATGACGGCTGAATAAATGACAGCTAATTTGAAAAATTTAGATTTAAAAATATGGCTGTTACCTGTTTAACTTCGGAAGTCCCTATCGGAAGATCCTTTCTTTATATTGTTGCGATTAAAGTAATTTAAAGGTCCAAGGACTATGATCCTCCAAAGTAAGATGAAATAATACATTAAAATAACCGGTGTTTCTCTCTAGTTTTATGAAAAGAGATAAAACTGTCATTTTGGGGCAACTCTAATGTTATTTATGTTCAGTTTTGCCATTTTATCATGAACAGGTTTACAAATAAACAACGCTTGCAAATCGCGAAGTTTACCGCAAGCTCCGTCCATTTTGTGGTCGACATAATCGTCTATCAGAGCAATTAATTCGGTTAACCATGAATCGTTTTCGCACTACGCTTACTCTATGTGATAATACGCATCCGCAGAGACGTCAAACAGTGCGCACCGAAGAATCGCCGCTGTAGAGCAAAGAGTTGAAGAGGACCCGAATGTCGATTCGCCACCGTGCACAACAATTGTAGCTTTGTCCATAAACTTTATGGAAGATTTTGCGCATAGATCTTGGCTTGCGACCTTACAAGATCCAGCTTGTGCAAGAGTTAAAGCCGCGAGACCATGCAATGCGTCGTGATTTTGGTGTATGGGCCGAAAATGAGATTGATCTCTATGCTGATTTTCATCGCAAAATTTTGTTCAGTGATCAGGCTCATTTTTGGTTGCATCCCTACGTCAACAAGCTAAATTGCCGCATTTGAAGTGAAGAGAATCCACATGAGACCCTTGAGACGCCATTACATCCACAAATACTGACTGTTTGGTGTGATCTCTGGGCTGGTGGAGCCATTGCGCCGTACCTCTTCCGAAATGATACTGGAGAGTCAGTTACCGTTAATGGAGACCAGTATAGAGCCAAGATAACCGACTATTTTGTCCCGAATTGGATGGCATGAATGTGTAATGGGGTGTGGTTCCAACAAGACTGCGCTACATGCCACACAGCACACGTCACAATCGATTTAAAAATATGGTCGCTTATTTTTATTAAAGGAAACATTCGATAAGTGCATAATTTCGCAAAATGGACCTGTCAATTGGCCACCAAGATCTTGTGATTTGACACAATTGGATTATTTTCTTAGGGGTATGTGAAGTCGCTCGTCTACGCCAACAAAGCAGAAATGTGAGGGGACTTGGAAGCCAACATTCGTGGCGTTATTGCCGACATACGGCCCCAAATGCTCGAAAAAGTGGTTGAAAATTGGACCTCTAGACTTGGCTTTTTTCTAACCAGCTGCGGCGACCACATGTCAAATCATATTTAAACATTATGGCATAAAATTATCCTTGCAAAAAAGCCAAATTGACGGACATTAAAACGATTTTCTTGTGTTTAATTACAATTTGAAGTTTTATGCCTTAAAAAAAAAACACCCTCCTTTGTTGAGATTAAAGTTATGTAAAGGTCCATGGACTATGATCCTCCAAATTAAGATAAAATAAAACATTAAAATAATAAAAAAAAATATATTGCACCAAGTTAATTACGATGAAAACGAAAATCATTACCAATACAAAGGTGATTTGAATGCACGAGTATTAACTTGTCGGTTGTAATTAACCTAAAAATTAATTTCTTGATAAACATATTGTATTACATTGTATCACAGATTTTCTAAAGCTAAAAAACAAATAACATATTCCAATCCAAGAACTATTGATAAAAATGAAAACGTCTACTGAATCGTTCTGAATGGCAAATATACAACGTGGTGCAAAAGTTGTCACCCGGCGAAATCGAAACAATTATACAGCGATTCAAGTCTTGTATGTCATGTTTAAAATTGATTTCGTTTTTTTTATTTTTCAGAATAACTAAAACTCTGGTTATTTTTTTGGCATATATTACCATGACAGGTCCAATAAAAACCAGGAATTCTAGTAAACATATTATAGCACTGTGCTTTACCCCTGCGATCTTCACTCACCTTAAAATCCCGAAATGCCCATCATATGAATAAACAGAACATAAAGCGATAATCATCCCACTCAACGCGCATTCATAAGCCCCAAATTCATTAGCCATAAAAACCCATTAAACATCGCCATTTGGTGTCTTAAAGTTGCTAAGCTCTTAAGCGTTATCACCGCCAGCCACATATCCAAATTGGATGTGAAACAACAACACTTATGATTTTTGTTAATTAATAAAAATCTCCCATTACATCGGTGTACCGTTGTACTACATGCGCTGCGCATAGCGTTCGGCCAGGCTATATCTGTTTTTTTTTACTTAAAATGCCCAAAAGTGGTTCCGCGCTCACTGCAGCGAGCGATAATTAACTGCGATTTCCTTTTGGTATCGCTTCGTGTTCGAACCGAGTGAGCTTTTGGAATGTTTTCATATTTATTTTGGATTTTTACCGTTTTGTTCGGTAAAATATTTCACACAAACAATATTTCAATCGCGAAAAAACCCCGCGAAAAAACCCCAAAGCGCAATTTCAAGGTGATTTATGCGCAAACTTTCTGACCCGGTCAAAAGTGAAACGTCATAGACTGTCAACATGCCGCGGTTGGTGCTGCCGATGGTGGTTCTGTTGATGAGATGCGATGTGTGCCGCAAAATGTTAATGACGTGGAAGTATCCACAACTTTGTCGTGGTGTTGTATACTTTTTTTTCGCACGGTTTAGTGAAGAGCCGACTCGGGAATGGATGTCTTCTTGCGCGTTTAATGTTCTCTTGAGTGTTGCTGTTTTTTTTTTTTTTTTTAAATTACCAACACTCTTGATAGTGACAGTGACATATGAAGTTACACAGTATTACCGAAGCACGAAATGGTGTTTTTTTTTGTTCGTTTGGGTGCTACTTTAAGCAATTTAAATTGAATGTCAGACGTCAGATCTGAGATTGTTACCCTTTCACTTTGAGAGCGGTCAGAAAATAAATTGGATTTCATACGAGTTTGGACAGTTATCATTTGTTTAAGGGATTACGCGTCTGTCAAATATTAAGCTGTCAGAAAGAATGCAAGATGGAATGGAAGTGGGCAGCATGATATTGGGTTGCCGTTTTTAAGAGGGGTCTACTGAGGAAATGTAGGAAATGTTAAATGTTCAGAGAACACTGATCCAGCTAAATTGAGCTTAGAATGTGATCCCTAATCGACTTTTATCGGAATCGACTTTTTCTCGGTTGGTTTGTACATATGTACATACACGGATGGGTCTGTTTTCGAAATCAACGAGCTGATTCATATCCCCTTACCTTTCATTTCATTGTAGCAACTGAGGCCAAGGCTATTAAAGATGTGTCGACAAAAATTCATTTAGCAGTGAACGAGGTCAAAAACAAGTAATGTTGTCGTTGAGGAAAACACTATTTAGAAAAACACTAACATAATCTAACACAACTTAGCTTTACTTTCAAAACTGAAGCTGACCTAATCCAGAGCTTATGAGTCAATTAAGTAGTTAACCTTAAAACTCGAAACGTAAAAATATATGATAAAGCAATCTTTTGTCATTTCAAGCACAGAAATTTTCAAAAAATGGTCAATATTTTCATCTGCGGAAATTTAGCAGTTGTACAACAATTCTACATGTACTATGCTTTGTTAACGTTGCACGACATACAGAGCAAATGGACATGGACTAAATAAGTGTGGTTCTGGTCAGAATCTACGTTATCCACCGTGATAATCGAATGGGCCAAAAGAGATCACCCTATTGGAAGATGCCCTTATTTTTGCAAATGTCCGCCAATTTCAAATCTGTTTTGACATTTGTGGACTAGGCAGATGTAGAATACAAGTGAAAATGCCATGGAGCGATACACTTCCCAAGAACAAGTAATACACGAGGAGCTCAAAGGTACTGCATGGTACGCTGTTCACGCTGGAGGAGTCATCGGACCATTTTTTTTTTTCGATAACGCCGCTGGTCAAACTACAACATGGGACGGTGCGAGCTATAGGGCCATATTAATCGAGTTTTTTTGCCGCAGTTGGACGAATTAGGACTGAAGGACTTGTGTTTCCAACAGGACGGAGAAACGGCACACACTGCGCGAGCCACAACCGATATTCTGAAGGCCAAATAGCATCGGATGACTTCTTTTGGCCCATCTTGTAATAGAAGGATTGAATGAGAAGAACAAGTGTAAGTTAAGACCCTTTTTCTACGATGTTCGAGCGAAACTTTAGAGCTCGCTTCACTAGTGTCTTCTACCCAGTGATGATATTTATGGTGTTACTGATTAGATATGGCCGGTAAATTCAAATTTTGCATTGAGGATGGACCCTGGATATGTGCCAGCATTAAGATCTTAGGAACTTAATTACAACCGCATTGATTCTATTAGAAAAAATAAATGTGAATAGAAAGTTTAAGTCAAGAGACATTTCTACGTTGTTCGAGTGAGACTAAAGATTTCGATATTCTTGTGTCTTCTGTGTAGATCGGGGAGGCCTCGTAAGGCAAACTAAATAAACTTATGTTGGACTACTACGATTCTAGCATGCATGAAGTAAAATAGAATGTTAAGGCAAGAGACTTTACTTCGGTATTTGAAAGAGACTATTGAGTTCGCCACGATTGTACATCCAGCTGTAGGTACAAGGCTTTTTTGCTGCACATGACCGGATTTGGCCGTTAATCTCAAACTTAGGCTTTATATGTAGAGATTAGGACATAGAAACTTCGCAGGACCGTTTTGCGCTTCTATCTAGGCACGTGGCTGCTGTTTAAAAGGAAATTAAACTTTTATTTTGTTTGGGGAAGATGACTACATACAGCGGTAAAAACACCTTCATCATCGACTTTTTTTTATACTGCCTACTAGTAATTATAGAGTCACAATATGTTTTATATAGAAACTCACAACTTCTTGTCTGGAACTCGTTGACCAACATTTTCAAATCCGACCCAACTACTCTAAACTCATTATGACGCTTGATTAAAGAACGATTCGATTCACATTTATAACATTCCACGACCCAGTGTCCAGCCGGATACATTTATGGAAAAAAAAACACACCTTCAAACATAAATCTGTCACATGTCTGCAAGTCATTTCAAATGCGATCGAACAACGATCGATTTCATTCATGTTTTCTCCAGCCCAACCAGCCCACTTCAAAGAGAAATTTGAGTTGGCCTCGCCGAACACGTGCAACGAATTGTAAATCACCGCATCAAAGCCGACCAGTCTGCGCAATATCACCGCACATAGGCTGTAGACATACGCGGAACAGACCTATTCACGTGTAATAATCCACTTTTCCACAAGAATGAGCATTCCACGCTACATCGGTCGACCTGTCATACCGTCTTTTCTCATTTTGGCTATGACACAGCGCCGATGACAGTGACAATATGATGAAACGTCAAGTTATCGGTCAAATCGTGCGTTACCTCGAAACATAACTTTTTATTCGAAATGACTGTCTGCCTATATCCACCGTGCCGGCATCTGATTCAATCGAACGTGACCAAATGCCTGTCTATGGCTATAAAAGATATATTCATGCCTAGTGGGTAAGTTAATAGCGCTCCATGCTACTTGTATACTTTACGAGATGAGATGTGGTTGCTGCATGGCGGAAGCTTTCTTCTCGCTAATTGACATTTTATGTCATAATTCCCATCGAACAACTGGCTAACGAAGGTGGCGTTTTTGTACGCTTTTACTGCAGGTTTAGATAAATGTATGCTGTAGCTTCTGGAATTCTTTGTTTGCTGGCCAGATACCATTCATGCGTTTTGTTGGGTAGTTGGTTGCAAATATTTACTTGAAGTAGCCGCGCAAACTCACATTCTAACACATGACTTGCAGTAGCAAGAGCGGGCGGGCCGACGGACGGGCAAACTGTTGTTTAAATACCAACCGATAAATTGAACACGTGTTGGACGATGCTGTATCGTCGGTGGACAGATGGATCAAAGCCATTGATGGAATCTTGAAAAGGCGGTGCGAATGTGAATTTGTGTAATTTTTTAATAGATTAGATTTGCGGAACGCTGCGTCTATGATGAACGCCGAAGGCATCTGGAGCAAAAAGAATGAGACGCTAAGCGATTTTAGTAATGTACTAACATTTGTCCCGTCTTTTAATTGCGCGGTAATTACAAAAAATTACCAATGTTGGATGACAGCTGCAATTTAGAAAAACCGATGTGTAATGTACACATAATGTAACTTTTGAAAGATACCGACTTGATGGAACTAAAAAATGAATCATTTTTGGGATATCGAAAGGTAGGTGTGTTGTACATAACTTAGCTCTGATAATCCCAAACATTCCAAACAGTTAAAGGAGCATAATGTGAGCCAGTTAAAACACAAATTCTTTGAAAAACCCATTTCAACACTCAGACCATTTTTAAGAGCTCTACAGCTAGGGGAAAAAACAGTGGACGTCAGATGTGTGGCCACTTGCAGGCAATTAGTCAGTAACCCAAATCGGAGTTAACTCTCCAAGTTTCACTAAAAACTGTTAAGCCTCCAGTTGTGTAATGTAGTGGTAATGTGTTCGCCTGTTGAGTGGAATTTTGTGCGTTAAATAGAAGCGAAAATCCATTAAACAGGCTCGTTAGTACCCAGGGCCTAGCTTCCTCATAACTATTCATGTGTGCGTGTGTACTTCTTGCACGATGGCGGGGCCTCCTGTTTTATGCCGACTCCGAACGGCGAAGTTGAGTTAAGCTGCTTTTCTTGACAACTGATACTGCTCGGATGATTTGTCAGATCATCACGAAAGGAGAGCCAGGGAAAAATCCTTTTATTTTGGTGTTGCTGGGGATCGAACCCAGACATTCTTCGCGGCAGTTCATCGCACTAACCATCGCGCCATTGGGCCCATCTCATTAAACTTTAAGTTAAGAATTAACAAAATGTTGGCAGTTACTCCCAAAAGTAAAGGGTTGTTAAATTTTAAGGGCCGATGTTGATTTTGAAAAAAAAAACACAAATTATTTAGGAAATTATTATCATTACTTTTTGTTATGATAATATTGGTATGGTTCAATTATGCATGGAACAAAATATCGGCAAAATGGCCGCCGCGACCTCGGCGGCACACCTCCATACGATGGTACAAATTTTCGATGACGCTGAGGCTTAATTGAAGTCCTATACCGTTAATGTGCCGAATTATCTCATCTTTTAGCTCTTTTAGGTTATCGACGTACACCTTTTCTTTCAAATAACTCCAAAGAAAGAAGTCGAACGGTGTCAAATCACATGATCTTGGCGGCCAATTGACATCGCCTTCACGTGAGATAACACGGCCATTGAATTTGTTTGCGCGACAAAGAGCCATTGTTTCGTAAGCTGTGTGGCAAGTGGCACCGTCCTGTTGAAACCACACATCGTCCCCATTCATATCTTCCAATTCGGGTCATAAAAAGTTCGTTATCATCTTACGATAGCGATCACCATTCACAGTAGCTCCCTGACCGGCCTCATTTTGGAAAAAAAAACAGGTCCGATGATGCCGCCAGCCCATAAACCGCACCAAACAGTCACTCCTTGTGGGTGCATTGGTTTTTCGACAATCACTCTTGGATTATCATTCGCCCAAATGCTGCAATTCTGCTTATTGACGAATCCACTAAAGTGAAAATGTGTCTCATCACGGAAGATGATTTTCTTCTAAAATTGATCATCCACTGTTGCCATTTCTTGCCACCATTCTGACCATTGAAGACGCTTGGAATGGTCAAGAGGCTTTAGTTCTTGAGCCAATTGCACCTTGTAAGCGTGTAAATGCAAGTCTTTATGCATAATGTTCATCAACGACGAGCGTGAGATGTGCAATTTTTGGGCACGACGACGAGTTGAGGTGGACGGCTCTTCAGCCACACTATCGTGAACAGCAACAATATTTTCTGCAGTACGAGCTCTACAAGCATGCACTGGTGTTTTCACATCTCCTACAGACCCGGTTTGCTCAAATTTTGCACAATTTTTCTGATTGTACGCATATTTAGATGATTAAATTGACCGAAAAAATCAAGAAGTGCACGCTATGCATTTCGATTCGAACGCCCATTTTCATAATAAGCCTGAACAACTTTAACGCGTTGCTCGATTGTGTATCTCTCCATGGTTTAAATTGAATTAGTCTGAAATTAAGAAATGTCAAATGAAATGCCGAAAAAAAAAACTCTCGAAACTCTTGTATAACTGTGTGGGCTATAATTTCAACGATTACCTATCTGTCCATTCTAAAAATTATCACCCCAACCGCACATCCGCTCAAAGTATAGCCGACAATTCAGTGATCCTAAAGTAAATAGATAGGCACACTGCAGTTGCAGTCATAGGCAATAAATATCTAAAATAAAAGTCCATTTCATTTAATTGGGCAAATCGTCACCTCTAGTCATTTGGGATTATTTTCGCTTGTTACACGCTTATTTACGAACCATTTAGACATGCGTTGTATAGAGTTAACCATGTTTTACCATTGCCATTCAAATGTGATTAGGCTATTAAATTATCATCTTAGATTATTTGCTAAACCACCAAGCTCTGTGTCGGTATGAGCTGGGCGAGGTTTCTTGTTGTTCCAATTAAAGGTGTTTATGTTGAACCAACTCCTCTAGATAGCTTCTGAGATATACAAACCTTTTTAAAAGAGAATGCGCGTCTTGGATTACAATAAAAGGAAAATAATCACATTCGCTTTTTGTGTTCTTTTATAGGTCACCTGTTCAAAAACGGTCTCGATGGTTTTGCAAACTATCCATCAGTTAACAACCCAATTACGAAAATTGCTATGATTGCGATAATTATATTACAGTTATGGGTAAAAGTCTTCCATTTATTTCAGAAAAAAACTGAAAAAAGAAATGACAAGCAAAAAGGGCCATAATTAGGTTTCGGTTTGACCCCATCTTTTTTTGTAATTCATGACACAATTTATAATATCTTAACCATTGGGAAAGAATGCATTAGAGTTGTTCAAATTATGTGTAAACTTAAATTTAAGAAACAAATGTAAGCATCTTAAAAATTAGGACATCTGTTGCTCTGCTAGGATTCCATATTCCACGCCAATAGGCAAAGTATAGACCTATCCAATGATACCAATTATGTTGTGTGATGTGCTCTTGGTTTACTTACTTAAATAAGTGGCGTAACATTCCGGAATGAACTTGGGCCTCAACTAACATGCCTCTTAGTTTCTACACCAAAAATGTTTGCAGACAATGCGTCGTATCCTCAACCATCAATTGTCACTTCAATTGGAGTAGGGTATTCATCTTCGTCATTCACGGTTTTCGAGAACTCGGATATCGCAAGATGAATAGGCAATGAGAACAAGATTTTTGGTGAACCATGTAAATTCTCGTACTTGTTGATAAGCTCTGTGGCATGGTTTTCTTTAGACAGAAACGATCTTCAAATCCAAGCAAAGCTATAACTGTGGTTGTCTGACAAAAGGGCTGGCAAATTACCAGCCATATCGAGGTCGAAATGGGCGTCACTGTCCTTCCTATATCGATGACCGTACAAATTATTCGTGTCCATTAAAAAATTGGTTTTGCGCACTCTTAATATTTGATTTTGATAATACGATTTATGAATTTTTGATCATGAGAAAATGGCCCATAAGGCTCTAGTTTTGTTGAAAATCTTTAGGTGGCAATATGCTTAAAATTAATTGAAAGGTGTAAATTCATGGCTGTAGCCTTATGGTAGCTTAGTGTAGATGCCATAGTCATTTTTCTTTTAACCTTGGCATAGATGTGGGGTGGTTTCTATATTTGGTTGAGTATTCCTTGAGGATTAGTATTACTATTCTCCACATTTGTGAAGCAGGTCTGTGTGGTCTTTGTAGAAAAAAAAAGAAGATATTCCACATGTCTACCGAAACAAATGCCTTGATAACAATGCTGTAGTTTGATTCGCTCCTGAAATTGCGTTTTTTTTTTCTTTATTTTTGTGATAGCGATATTTTTGCTTAACCGTCGCCACTTCTATCACTTGGAATAGATTGTGACAACAATCTATGCAAAGTAAGCTGCTAGACGCTGTGGTTTTTCTCACGCAGTGAGCGTAAGGGGCTATAAGTCAAAATGCCTACGTTAAATGTTTTTATTTTTTCGTTCCAAAAATGTGGGTGTAATGAAATTTTTGAATATTCTTGTCGCTCAGAGTTTTATCGCAAGTTTCTCACTGTGTGGCTGAACCCTTATTGTTTAATCAGCAGGCGTAAAGCGGGCGAGAAATTCCAGCTAAAATTTACGTTGCATCAAAATCACTGACGAATAATTCCGCAAACAAAAATCAGCCATCTTGAGAAGTTTAGCATTCCATGACTTTTCTAAGTGCTATTCTACGGCTGTTTACTTCACAAATATCGAAACAAATTTGGCAGTTGGAGTCATTTGCGATATTGATAGCATCTTCCGATTGGTTGATACATTTTGTGTCACCCTTTAAAATGTTAATACAATGTATTATCGGACTATATTGCAGTTCTGTTGTTAGAGTTAATGAAAGTAAACGACTTATATTAGCTAAAGCAAACGTATATGTTCTCAGTTCGCAGATGATCTCTTTTGTTTACCAATAAATTTTAATTAAAAAATTCCGTCACAACGGCATTTGACAAAATGTTTACCACTTGCAACCATACATCTGCAGAAAAAATAACAACCAAAACGCCACTAATGACCACATTACCTAACCCGCCTCTTTCGAGCAGCAAAACCGCTGAACCATTTAACAAGCAACACTCACGAAAAAACTTTTTTTCTTCAACAACAATAGCCAGTTAAACGGTACACCCACCGCCATTGAACAAATTTATTTAGTGATTTACAAGCACTTAACATACTTTCAAAGTCATAAAAGTCATTAAAGATCGCGATGTTATAATTTTAAAAAGAGCATTCCTTTCGATCTAAGCTTGAACGCTCTGAACTCAATAACAATTAGGCATTACACAATCTCTTTCATCTCCATTAAACAGCAAGAGCAGCAGCGAAAACAGCTGCATTAAAAGAAAATTCCAACACCTGTTCGGAGTGGGTACACCGACACTGGATCACACCAGACAAAGCCATCGTTGAATCTTCAACGTTAGATCACGAACCTTCGCAGCAAGTTCCCCCCAACCCGACGTCAATGACAAAGTGACATGAATTCAAAATTCCACATTCACACTCTGCTCCTCTTCCGTTCGGTAGTCACGAAATTGTCGTTAGACGATGCAACGTCTCAACCTCCCTCACCTCCACATACACACACCGATGAATGCCAAAAAAAGGCAAACTTGACAGAGATCCGGTATCTTGCTTTATAGATGCAGAGCAGGTGAATGTGTGAGAACTTTGACAGCTTTGCCTGTTTGCCTGCTTGCAGTAGTGACAATGATCTCGACGACAACACATTTTGACACTCGACCCACTGATGTAGATACTTATAGTTGCTTGGAGAATCCACTGCCAGTGGGCTTTGTGAACAACTTCGTCATGTGTCATGTGTGTGCCATCTGTCGTAGAATAATATTAATGACAGTTAATCTGTTTGCTGGTTGGTCTATTGTTTTCTAAGGTAATTCCATGTAATGTTTGCAGATTTGATTTAGTTCTCGGTGAGGTCAGATGTATTGTGTATCCTTGTGGGTTGTCGGGTTGTCATGATGATTCATGGACGTAAATTTAAATTTTCCTAATATCCGTTGGATAAGAGAATCCGGAATCCGGCACATTATGACTAATGGCGGTTTTGTTAATGTTTGTGTTGTTAAATCGTTGTTTCTCCTAAGGAGAATGGTCTGGATATAGATAGGTAATTGGTTCGTTAATGGTTTGTTCCGTTACGTCAGCAAATTGGAAAAAAAAAAACATTAATTGATACGGAATGCGCATGTTTATGTATCACAAGTATGCCAACTATGGCGTGTAATTTATTAAGATGTTAATATTCTGCAAACCGGACTCACGTTATTAGTGTATGGCAATGCGTTTCATTACCCTGAATGCCGTGGATTTACAAATTTTTTTGTCTCTGGTACCGGTACTAAAAGTCGTTAGAAATTAAATTTCAAAACGATTCTTGAACATTCGTATGTTGCGAAAACAGCAAATAAATCAGTCTTGACTTCAAAATGGCGAAAAACTATCAAAATTGCGATACTCACATTTCATGGTAGTTGTCTCTTTGAAAACTTGACATTTCATTCCGAATATCAGCTATGGCCGTTCAAATACCATATTTTGTGGAGATAACTGGGAAGCTGTCACAATTAATTCAAATCCACTACTAAAAATCATTATCATAACTGTTTAAAGTAAAGCGCGGAAGAAACAAGTACACACGATCCGTTTTGTAAACAACTCACATAAATTACTGACAATGATTGAACATATCAATTGATTTTGAATTTCTTAAATGATAGTTTTTTTTTGTAATGATTATTACTCACGTACATTACTGGACAGCCGTCACGTTGTGAACGAGTCCATTTTTTTTAAATGGTGGTATGAAATGTCACTTTGTTGGAAACATGACAATTAAGTTCCAATATTTTAAATACTATTATTCAGAATTGACATAATTAACAAAAAACTCACACACATTACTTGACAGCTGTCACTTTTTGATTTCGAATTGAAAGTGCAAATTAAATTCATTTGCCATAAAATGTTGTCAAAATTCGTCTGCTTAGTTTTTGAAGAACAAATTTAAAAAAAAAAACTTTGGTTTGATTTAATTGTTCATACAGACTTTTCAAACTTGTAATTGTGTAATGAAATCTTAGCCTAGTAACATACTAGTTATAGCTATCATTGAAAAGCATCATTCAAAACCAAAGCAAATATTGAAATATTGGTTTAAAGTAATCGTTATAAAATCCTGTCATTAAAAAAAGCACTATGAGGGAACAACCATACTTGGTTTTATGAATGATCACTTTAAAACAAATTGTATGACTGTTGTTTATTCCACACACCATTTCAACGAATGTGCTTTATTTGGATGGTAAGACAATCATTATTTCATGAAAATAAATACTTACTTAATTAAGTGCCGCTTAAGTCCGGAATGAACCTGGGCCTCAACCAACATGGCTCTCCAATTAGGCCGGTCCATAGCTAACTGCCTCCAGTTGTGCACTCCAAGTTGGTTGAGGTCGGTTTCTACTTGTACGCGGCACTTAAGGCGAGGTCTTCTTCTACTGCGTCCAACGTCTGGCTGGGAATCGAAGACTGCGAGCCGGAGTATCTGTGTCCATTCGTTCTACATGTCCCAGCCATCTTAAACGTACAATGCGAAATTTTTTGACCAGGGGCATGTCGCGGTACAGCTCGTATAGTTGAATCTTCGTCTCCATTGCCCGTCAACGCAAACGGGACCGAAGATTTTTCGAAGAATTTTCCTCTGAAATCGGCCAAGGATTTCTTCATCCGCTTTTGAGACAGTCCATGCATCAGCGCCGTAGAGCAGGACTGGGATGATCAGGGTCTTATATAGGATCTCCTTAGTAGTTCGAGTGAGGGCTTTACTACTGAATTGCCTTCTTAGCCCGAAGAAACAGCGGTTGGCAAGAGTAATTCTTCGTTTGATTTCTGACGAGACGTTGTTTTCGGAGTTAATAGCGGAGCCGAGATAGACAAAGTCCCGTACTACCTTAAAGTTATATCTGTCAATGGTGACATTCTGTCCAATTCGTCGATGTAGTGCGTCCTTTCGTGTTAACACCATATACTTCGTCTTTCCCTCATTTACTGCTAAACCCATTTTTGCTGCTTCCTTCTCTATAGCAAACATGGCTATGACATCACGTTGAGTCCTACCAATGACGTCAATATCACCGGCGGCGTATGCTGGTAGTTGTACCTATTTTTGGAAAATTGTGCCTCTGGTGTTGGCTCGTGAGTTTTGTACAATCCTCTCAAGAATCAAATTGAAGAGGACCAGATTTGGTGGATGTTTCGTACCAAGTCATGTCCTCCGGCCTTATAAAGCTCATAGATGGCCATTATTTCCGGCAGCCTTATTAAACATGAGTTTAGATATTGTTATCCTCACTTCACTCAGGTCGGCCGGTGGCTGGAAATTTTCGCTGTTGTTGACAATATTGAATGATTCGTTCTGCCTGACAGCGGAATGTTGTTCGTCATCGCCGTTTAACAGTCTGCAGAAGTCGTTCTTCCATATCCTCAGCATTGACTGTGTCTCAACTACGATATTGTCTTGTTCATCTCGACAGGATTCTGTTCGAGCCTTGAATCCTTGGCTTTGACGTTTTACACTTTGTTAAAACTTGCGAACAACATTCCTGGAGTGGCGCTTTTCTTTCTCTTTTTTCTTCTTTCTGAAAAGCCGGTGTTCCTTCCTTCTTCTCTGCTTATAGCGCCCAACGGCAGCTCTCGTCTTCACCTGCAGCTTACCCTTGTAGGCCTCGTTCTTGGCTGCGAGCATCTGTCGGCATTCCTCATCAAACCAGGGGTTTGAAAATAATGAAAATAAATATGATCATTAATGAAACAAAAGTAAGTTTCAGCAAAAGTTTAATTAAAAAAATAGTTGTTTGTTGATAGACTTGTTTTAAAATGCATAAACTTTTTTTAACACCAATTTGCAATTGATTCTGTTTATTAAACATCCGTAAAAAGTAAAAGAACAATTTCAGTGAAAGCTATAAATAGTTCCTTAGTGCCTGGCTACACGTTCATTTAAATGAAAGTCATCTTTAACAAAACAGAAAGATTTTATGCATGCCAAAAAGAGAAGGGATGATTGCACGGAGAATCCATTTCAAAGTGAATTCTTGTTATGGGCATGAACGTTTTATTTCCCTAAATATTTAATTTCACCAAAAATACTCATTTGAAATTTACCTTTGTCGAGTTCAGACCTCAATATTGCTACCAGAGACGAGACAACGAACATATGAGGTGGTTGTTTCAGATACCCCCGTGTGCCAGATGTAAAAACTGACTTCATACCAACAACGATTTTTTATGCGCGGCCACGCCATCATGGGAATGAAAGTGGCTGGGATGAATTATAACCGCATCAAGTATAGAAATAAAAAAGTTTTACCAATTTGCAAACGGAAATCTAACAGTAATAAAAAAACGAGTTTAAATTTTAAATAAAAAAATTGATTTTGCACAAAAGAATAATAATATGACATGCTATTCAAAATGTAGTTAACCCACTCCATTACATACTTGTTTATTTTTCGTAAAGCACTTTATTCAATGAAATAATTGTCATTTCTATCAAATCAATGTTAAAAAATGTTGACACCTGTCAAATTGTTATTTTGAAAAAAATTAATAACTCCTAATCGTTTATTAGGAGAATACCAGTGCAAAAACTTTAATGATTAAATCCTTTAATTTGGTAGTTTTACAGGTTTCGAAAATTAACATTTACCTTCATTGCTTTTGTTTGTTTGTATCGGGTTTTTCAACAGGGACGCTACAAAAGTTGAGCGACAGGGACAGCAAACGACGCCATATTTCTTGCCGCTCTTTTGACATTTCTTTTCAGTAAGGTTTGCCATTTCATTATGGAAACATATACGATCCAACAACAAGCGAAATTATTAAAATTTACAACCGAAATTCGGAGTCAGTGGCCTCAACGTTAAGAGCGCTACGTCCAATTTATAGTCGTCAAAATCGTCCTAGCAGATCAACAATTGAGCGTCTAGTGGAAACATTTGAATCCACAGGCACAGTACAAAATGTTCCCGTGCCAGTGAGACAAAGAAGTGCCCGTAGTGTCGAGAATATTGCTGCCGCTGAGGCTTAGTTGAAGAAAGCCCAAATGTGTCTCTCACACGTCGTTCTCAAGCGTTGGGCATCTCTGTGGCGAATTTTGCGAAAAGATCTTGGCCTACATCCTTGCAAGATTAAATTGACGCAAGAACTGAAGCCGCTTGACCACCAGAAGCGTCGTATGTTCGTGAATTGGGCTAAGCAACAACTTGAAAATGATTCGGATTTCATCGAAAAATCATCTTCAGCGATGAGGCTCATTTCTTGCTGAATGGCTTCGTCAATAAACAAAATAAGCGGTATTGGTCAGACAGCAATCCACACGTACTCCATGAGTCATCATTGCACCCCGAATAAATTACGATTTGGTGTGGTTTATGGGCCGGCGGCGTCATTGGGCCGTACTTCTTCCGTGATGACCAAGACCGGCACGTTACTGTGAATGGGAATCGTTACCGTTCAGTGATAACCGAATATTTTTGGCCCCAATTGGATGATATGGACTTGGAGGACATGTGTTTCCAACAGGACGGCGCCTGGAAACCAAGTTTGGAGAACGTGTTATCTCACGAAATAGTCCAGTCGCTTGGCCGCCTCGGTCGTGCGATTTGACGCCGTTAGACTATTTCCTGTGGGGCTACGTCAAGTCTATGGTCTATGCCAACAAGCCAGCGACGATTGATGAGCTTCGTACGAATATCGAACGTGAAATTGCAGCAGTATCGGCCGATTTATGCTTGAAAACATATTTTTGACATAGTAATATGGACATCTTTGCTTTAATTGACAGTTGTACCTTGGAATAATTGATGCGATATCATTGAAGAACAAATATTGTTGAAGATACATATTTTCAAACAAAAATTGTTTTAACGCTTAAAAAGACGCCCTGAGATGTTGCTTTGTTGATTTTGCTGTTGAATTATTTTAGATTGTATAAAGGTACAAATACTTCTACGTTCCATTGGCCGTGTTCCGGATTTTAGGTTTAGTAAGATATTTGAGTTGAAACTTTGACTAATCGACCATTTTGACCAATGAGAACAGAGCTTTATCCAAGATATCTTACTTAGTCTAAAAGAAACACTCCAATTGTTTGGTTGTTTTGTAACAATTGTTGCTTGTTTAACTTTAAAAAATGTCAACCTAATGAACGTTGATGTTTCAGTATAAAAAAATCGAAGACCCGTTGCAGAGGTATTGGTCACTTTCAGAATACAAAGATTTAATTGTAATCCTGCTGCTAATTGGTTGAAAATCTTGCAAAACATTTATTGACATTGCATTAATAATTACTAACACACTTATCCTCTGAAATAGATAGGCATTAGCAGGTCCCTTCCCTAATCACTCTTATGTAGTTGGCGCAATATAAAACAGCAGCTTCTCTCGAAGGTGGAAGATCGACTCTTATCCTCTATGACTACCGTACAATATACAAAGTGTATTAAGCTTACATATACATATATGTACAACGTACGTACTAGTGGATGGTCCCATGCAAGGGTTACCGCTCTAAAATAAACAGTCGACAATCCTAAATTGCATTCGACCACGAATTGCACTACTTCGTTCTCGCTATAGTTTTTTACCCTTTAACATACGGCCTCATGTTCGGCGCCTCTCAAGTGCCCTTATACGGTATCTGACTTATCTCTCTAGATCAACCACTTCATACCTCTCGCTTCCCAAAACGCGGTTAACGCTATACGAACCCCTGAACCTAGCTACACTACTAACTACACGTCTAACAAATTTCATCATTCTAGCTCAAAATTTAAGGCCCACAAACTGGTGACGTACGGACGGACAGACATGACTAAATCGACTCAGCTAGCGAGTAATTTAAGCAAGTCTTATGTTTCCAAGACATTTATGAACGCATCAAGTCCAAATTCGCCAGTATAAGCTTTATATGCCCTCATTTACCGACAAACGAAAGATGATATAGCTAGTAATTGCTTCTACGAGCTTCGTTCGGCTACGTACTTGAGACACAGTCGTTGCTGAGAATATGGAATAACCACTTCTGTAATCTGTTAAACAGCGATGACGAACAACATTCCGCTTATTTTTTTTGGTAAAACGAGTTTTTTTTTTGCTCCTTCTATTGTTTTCTGATGGGATCACTGTGAGTTGTGAGTGAGCGTCTTAAGAAAAGGAGTTAGGAAATCCGCGGGATTTTTTTTTCTTCATCCCTTCCTCTTGTCAAAAAAAAAAAATCTTGTCAAATTCAGCAGCGTTTTGTCGAAATGTGGTATGTCGAGGAAAAGTCCTTGTATCAACATGCCTAGCTATCAATATCCACTCAATAGTGAGACGTCAACTGAATCGACGTTTATGCAACCAAGTTGGATCTCCCACTAATGACTGGCGCTCTTCGAAATTAGACTATTAAGCAATAGTGATAGAGCGCAATAACGACCCCGCTTGCGACACGTCAAGAAAAACGGCTGAGCAAATGTTCTTTTCTTCGAAAGCTTTCTCAATTACATCAGTAATTCGATGAACTTGGTCCACTTAAAAAGGAGTTGTTTTACAAATTCAGCTTGCAAGGTACAATTCCATATTTTATCCGGAAATTCACATCCTACACCAAAACGTCCGTAACAAAAGTGTCACTTTATATTTTCTCTTGTTAAACCAACCTATCAATTTGACATTCAAGTCACGCATGTCAAACTACAAACAAACATTTCAACAAATTTGCACACCTAACGTAAATACTAAATAAACTTGTTTATTGAAGTTTTATCAACTATTAACGCTTGGAAAAAAAACGCACCAGTCTTATTTTATTTATTCCGCAACTAATTTGCTTATTAACACAAAAACCCCATAACACCATCCTCATCCTCCGCCCATGCCAATGCTAATTTTCAAATATTTATTCAGCAAACAAACCAACTTTCATCGGTAATGAGTATTTTTAGTGTGTGATGACATTACTCTCATAATAAATCACGTATCTACGAGTGGGCACGAGTAGTATTCTTTAAATTGCTCTCGATTCGATGCAAGTGAACTTGAAATTAATCTAAATTCGGCTATAGGTACAAGTGCACTTGATATGCCTTGAGGCGATTGTATGTTTTGACCATCTGTCCATATATGGCGAAGAGTATATCAAGTGCACTCAATGATTCCTCAAATACGTTGAAATGAATTTTATTTACCAAATATGAGATCTGTGTATCTTTCAATGTGAAAGAGACTTTTGTATGTAAATGTTTCAGGTTTCAGGGTTACTCCCCATAGACATTTTATTACACTCAATGACTTATTACACTCGAGTAAATTTTAAATGGCTGCTTAAAAAAACATTTCACTGTAAAGATCCCCTAAAATTAAAATGTTGTGTGGTACCTTAACGAAAGTTAACTAACCTAACATTTAAGTTTGCTAATAAATTTATTTTTTTATGGGATTTTTTTCAATTCGACTGTTTCCTAACGATTAGATCATGAGGGAAATCACATTGCAAAGCAAACATATTAAGGATGTTTGAGTTTTTTTTCCTGAACGACATGTCGTCACCTGAAAATTGTTTGCTTCATAAGCCATTGTGTACGGAGCAGCACCATGTGTGATAAGATTTGCAAAATTAGTCTTCGATGCACAGCAGTTTGCGTTTCACGAGGAACAAATCTGTTCAATTGTTCTACTTTGGTATCTAAATGGCACACTTTTCGGTAGTTGTGCTTAGTCTCTGACATTTTGTTTCATTTTCCTATGTTGGACAAATTGAAAGAATATGCTCTGCACCTGCTTGATGATGTAAAGGCCAATCAAATTGGAGGCACTCATTTATCATCGTGAAAGTATATGAATTCATAGCGGCAAACATCCATTCTGACATTTTCTCGTCTCATCCAAATTAAGATCCCGACTGTCTAATAAGGAGAAGCTACGAATGGTAAAGAAGAATAGACATGATGGTCGCTTAAAAGAAATGAAGATAGCCCGTGGCTTCGTCCTCCAAGAATGTGTGAATGTGCAATGAAAATTCGAATCCTCACTAAGCTGCAAGCTTTTCTTTTTACTAACTTAAGTAGCGCTATTTTTTTTTTTGCGGTGACGGGCTATGGAGACGAAGATTCAACCAAAATCTATACGAGCTGTACAGCGATATGCCCCTGGTCAAAAAACTCCGCATTGGACGTTTAAGATAGCTGGGACATGTAGAACGATAGTACACCATTACTCCGGCTCACAGAATCTTCGATTCCCAGCCAGACGTCAGACGCAGTAGAGGAAGACCACGCCTAAAGTGCCGCGCACAAGTAAAAACCGAAACCAACTTGGAGTGCGCAACTGGAGACACTTAGCTAGGGACCGGACTAATTGGAGAGGCATGTTGGTTGAGGACCAGGTTCATTCCGGACTGCAGAGCCGCTTAAGTAAGTAAGTGGCGCTATAATCTGGGGTAAACCCTGGTCTCAACCAACACGCCTCCCTAAATCTTTTTCTTGGTGTCGAATGTGTTGGAGCAGCAAACATTTTAGTTGTTATCCTACACAGGCGGCGGTATCCCAAAACGAGACATAGTTTGGTACAAATGCTACCGAATCCGGCTTTGAATTCATTGAACACGTGGTGGGTATCAATTTTGACTTCTTTGTTTTTTCTAGGATTTGCCGAAGTGTAAAGTTTTGATTAGTAGAGAACTTTCCTTATCTGAAACCGCACTGATAATGACCGACCAGGTTGTTTATGATCGGTTTTAGGCGTTCACATATTACGGCAGACAGGATATTGTAGGCGATATGAAGGGTACTTATCTATGCCTCAGAGGTTCTTTTTTCAGTGGATCAGATCAATGCTGACGTTCATAGATTTCTAATGAAATTTTTGTATGTTTCTAAGCTGATCATCCCCTAGCACTCTTTGAGTAGATTTGGTTGATTGTGTTACCACATGAAACTTGTGAATTTTCCCTACTCATTTAAAAACCAACCAGAGCTTCTAATTGAATGAAGGAGGCTTCCGTATTGGCCGAATAGCCAGTACGGATAATGCTCAGCATATGCAAACAAGATGGAATGAGTCATGTCTTCTTCTTCAGTGTCACCTTCTTCAGAAGTCAATCAATTTCTAAGAGCGCGTCTAATCAATCGTTGACTATGGTAAGAGCAGATAGCATATTGTGCTAAGTTATCATTAGGAAGTCACATAAGACAGACTAAAAAGCCTATTAAATGGGGCATAATGTGAAAAAAAGTGATAGCACATGAAACTCGCCCACCTTCAAACATTTAAACACTTGTCAAAGCAAAGGCCTACTTACGTCAAATGCAGAACATACAATTTTTCCAACTACTTTGCATAAGCCCAAATTGTGTCCCCAGTCCATCAGCATTCCATTTGAACGGAACCCAGCCTTAGGATACATTTTTTCCCTCCAGCATAAGCTTAGAATCTTTGTCACCAACTCAAAAAAAAAAAAAAAACGAAACCCACTCGAAATTCCCAGGTGCGGCTCTATTCATATGTCTATAATCCGCACTTTCAAAATTGCGCGCAAAGCACGCGCAGTCCTTTTATTTCCAAGTCCAAGATACCTACAACGATTAGGCAAAAAAAGTATCTAATCGAATCAGAGATACAACACACACACGACGTTGCATTAATTAAAGTTCCATCAGCACCGTCGAATTTGCCCCGAATGGCAATAACAAGTTGTCACCATTAAAATAAGGTAGTTGGGGCAGTTGCACTGCGTTAATGCGTGCAATATTCTGCGTGTCCAAAACCCAGGTACATTCATCAGAGCCAGAGCAACTTAGGGTGTAACACTTGTTGTGGCGGTAGGCATGGTCTGGTGGTGGTCGGTGGTATAGCTAGCTTAAGCTTGTTAACTTGATTAATGGTTCTTGCCCGAGACCTGTCTTGATACACTTTGCTTTCGATTTCTCTTCAACCTTAGAGGTTGCAGTGCATGTTTTGTTTGTTTTATAAATCAATGGCATCTTAATTGGATTCGGGGTGGTACAGGCCGAATGCCGACTTCCCCCCAATTGATCTGGGGTCACGTCAATTTTGCCTCATTATCGCTAATTGTTGCGTGGATTCTTAAATTAATTAATCACAATCGCAAAAACGATCGTCAAAACACAATTCGCACATTCTCCTACGATTTTTCGGATCAAGGATGTGTGAACATATGTTTGGTGGACGCAAAATACGGTCTGCGAAAAAATCGTATTTCCATTAAACAAATACAAAAATAACTAATTAAATTGACATTTCGTTTGGCAATGCGCGATTTCGATATCGAATTCGATACAAGATGGCGAGTCGCTAAAGGCTTATCTATCTGGAAATGCATGTTGGTACGCCTTTGTGATTTTGTTGACCTCCTTTCGTTATTTATTTCACGCGTGATATTATGTACGGTGTATGTTGCTAGCTAGGTGCAGGTTGAGTAATTCTGGAGGTTTTTCTTATTCGTGTCGTTTTTGTTTGTTCTTGCGTCAGCTGATGAAAAGATTCAGATATACAGATTGGATGGGTAATAAGTGGCGGATTATTGGATGGTTAATGAGTTTGATGCACGTCATGGTGATCGATGTCACAAGTGAAGAATGGCAATTGATTCTTATCATTGGCGAGAATTGATACGTGTCGAACATGCGAGTGATGGGTTTGAGGTCTTAGTCAAAGGATTGATAGATATGCGACAGTGGCGGCTTGTTGTTTTTCAATGCCGCACGAGTAGATGTTTTTTTTTAAAAATCGTATTTGGGCATACATGGTAGAAGACTGCCTTGAGTGTGATGGGATCTTTTTGTTCTTTTATCAGGCACTTATTACAGAGGCGTCAGTAATACTGGTACATGGCTACACGTATGCCTAGGGGTTATAGTTTAAGGTACATCCGTTTTATGTTGATGCCTTTTCGAGATATAACATTTATATAAACATTTGTTGGGTCAGTTATATAGGTACTTAGTTATTTAGCCGACTCTTTGCTTCTTTTTCTCTGATTTGGATGTCGAGGCTCCATTTGTGCAACTGTAAGGCAATTCGATTTTTTTGTGATGGTGTTTTTAGAGTCATAATTGAACAGCAACAGATTGGGTAAGAGAGCCTTGGGGAAGTGCAGTGCTTAATTGAGAACGATATTGCATCACTACGTGAAGTAATCTGTCCTTACGAATTCATTCTATTCAGCCAAATGTGATTTGTGGCAGTCATAGACAAGCTCTTTTAAAAACTCTATTCCAAAATTTATTTGCTACACTGCAAAATAAATCTGAACCTTAACAAACACGCGTTTCTTATCAGCCCGGACTCTAGCTAACCTGGCTCGAATTGCCCAATTCATGTTGGTTGAGCTCGGTTTTTACTTGTGAGCGCCATTTAAGACGAGCTACTACATCTGAAGTATGGGTGGGTGTCGCAGTCAGTTTGATAGAAAACAACGTAGCTGCAACTCTATTTAAATGTTTGTGTTATTCTGGATAACTAGTTCTCTGTTTCACCCTTTGGTATAGTATGTACGAAAAACTCCTATTGGTGTGGTCTTCCAAACTTGTCTACATAATAAGATAAGATATTGATAAGACATAATCAATAGAAAAAACAGATCAAAGGTGCTGTGGTAAATATTGAACAGGTCTTTGCCTGAGACAATACAGCCTTCTACACACTTCAATCCAGTACACGCTGCTTCAAATCATAAATTTAATCACCCTGTCATTCTAGATCACTTGATTCCTAAACCTGCGGCTCGGTCTCCTCAATTATGTCATAAACGTCTCTAAAAAGGCTTGGTGAGTGCGATCAATAACGGTGATTCGAAGTGTCTTCCATGTCTATACCTGCCCTCCAGCAAATGATTGAAAAAATGGAATGTTAACGCATGTCTTTGTAAAAATCGGGTACCTGGTTGGAACATTTCGAATAATCGTTTCCCAACTGAACATCAGAGCAGCTCATGTAGTTCACTCTGTCAAAATTAACTGACGTCCATCATTGGAATTCGTTTTTTGTTGGCTGAAAAAATATCGAATTGCTGCCTTTTATGACTCTTTTTGTTGAATTGTTAATACAATTTCTGTGATTCAGTAAAACGCTTTAAAACGATCTCACGGATTCACATGAACGTTTAATTGTGAACAATTTTTATACTCAAGAGACCTAAAACGTTTGCCAACTTTTATGAATAAAAAAAAAATAATAATTTCCTCCGACAGGTCACTTGCTTCTCATAAATCCACGAGCTGCAACATTATGGTCCCTGATTTATAATATTATGCGATCATCATTTGAATTTATCTTGGCTTTTCGCCTTTCACCCGATCGAAGGCCGTTTCAATTAGAGCTCCACATTCTCAATATTGTCGCTTTTCCAGTGCGTACAAAAGACAAAAAAAAATTCTCACGGATATAGTTTTTTTTTTTCAATAGATCCCGTCAAAAATATCACACGAGTTAATGCGCACATGCAATCAGTCGGCGGTCTCAACCCTTTGATTTAATTTCCTATTTTTCATCTTTTAACACCGCAACTGATGAGGCTTCTTATAGCGCTTCTACGAATTGTAACGGCGAAGGTGTTAATCAAATTATACCAAGAGGCTGTCGGTGAATCTGAAAAATAGGTCTATAAAGATACTTAATCATGTTTTTTCCTCTCGATTTTCAACTGCAGACATTGTTGGAGATTTTATATCGCTTTAGAACTGAGACAGTTGGCAATGGCATAATGATAGGCATTAGAGGCATTAGGAGCCTTTGCGTCTTATTGTTTGAGTGATATTCTTGTGGAACTAGTTTTATTGCCTTCAATTAATTCCGCTGTGATATAGTTTACTTAGACGTGTTCCTATGTATGGTTTTGTGTTCTTGTCTCGTGCTTTTCAATTGGAAGTCACTGAGGTGTTGACTGTGACTATTTCAATTCGGCTTTTAATGGGTTTGAATTAGATATGCTTTGGACAGGCTAGGCGCGATTTTATTGTTTCAGATAAATGAATGTTTATGAGTTCTTTTTTTTTTAAGTTTATGGGCGCCAGTCTTTATTGTGTAGTAACTGTTTAATGTTTTTTAATGCCCTAGTGAATTCCAGCGTTGATGCTGAGTAGTTGACATAGTCAGTTAAGATCTCATCTAATTAGTAATATACTTAAAAGGCTCCTGACCTCTTAAGGGCCCTTTTTTGATATAAGACATCCTTCCATTCTGGACAAGTTGCTTGCAGTTATTCAGTCTAAACGCTCTGGCACCCGCGTTCGTTTGATCATTACACTGGAGGTATGTTTGGATCTTGTACATTCTCCCATTATGAATGCGGTTTATGAAAATTCTTGTCAGAAATCACCTTCAAGAAGTAAGCGTGGAAGATGCTTTAAAATTTTTTTTTTTTTATAATTTACACGTACTCAAGGGGTTATGAATATCCTTTTATATGTTACCATAGTACGAGCGTTAGAGAAGGGGAAGAAAGGGAGGATAGGAAAGATTATGGATGTAGTGGAGACTTAAACTCCATGGGTGGTGTCCGAACTAGCTTCGGGGAGTCACTTTTTCTTGTGTTCGTTAAATTTGAAGAAATTCAAGATGGTGGCATACTTTTAGGTATTACACCGACCTTTTATTTCTTTTAAATAAAAGTGAAATGGATTTTGGTTGGGATTGAACGCGCAACCTTCCACTCAACAGACGAACACATGACCACTACACCGCGGCCACCCACTAAAACTTAGACAAAAACTTAAAAGATCCTTGACACACAAGTAACGTACGTACAGCTAAATTAAAGGGTCTTTCATTGAGTACTTGACAACTTCTTTTTAAAATACAATGCAAACTACTTGATATACATATCTCAAAAAATGAGTTACTGTAAAAAAATGTATGAATAGAATTCGATTTCGTTCATATGTCCACCACGGAAACGTATGCAGCGGTTGATACGTTGAACCCAATTTTCGATGGTTCGGTGGCACATTTCGACAGATACGGTCGCTACTTTTCGTCCAATATTGGCTCTGAGCTCCTTTAACGTCGTGGGGTTGTTGGCATAGACCAATCATTTAACTAGCCCCAATCGGCGGCCAATTGACGAGACAACTCGTTTAGCAAACTGAGGCTTCAATAACTCGGATTATTGCACCTGTCTGTGTGGTTTGGTGCATCTTCTTGTTGGAACCACATATCACTGGTGTTCAATTCATGCAATTGCTCAAAAAATAACGTTCCAACATGTCTCTGTAGGGAATACAGTTAAACATAACGTGACGGTCATTTTCATCGACGACAAAATAATGGCCAATGACGTCACCGGCATAAAAACCGCACCAAACAGTGTTTTTTTTGCGAATGAACTGCTATTTGTTTCATGAAGCACATGTGGGTTCTCACCCTCCAGTAACGCATATTTTTTTTGTTTACGAAGCCGTTTAACCAAAAATGCGCTTCGTCGCTCAAAATGATTTTGCGATAAAATTCTTAATTGAGAACGCTTGGGAAGGATGCCTCTACCATGAACGCCAGCACATAAACCACACAAACTGTCGTTTTTTCGGGACGCATCGGTAATTCTAGTATGGCATGTGGCTGTTCATCACTCCAGATGTGACAGTTTTGCTTATTTACGTATCCGTTGAGCCAGAAATGAACCTCATCGCTGAACACAATTTTTCGATAAAACAGCGGATTTTCATGGCCTGTTTGTTCTAAGGCCCATTCACCAAAAATTAGACGTTGTGGTAAGTCATTCGGCTTCAATTCTTGCACAAGCTGAATTTTATAGGCTTTCAAACCCAAATCGACAATTAAAATTTTCCATGTGGTTGAGTCCAATTGCTGAGAACGGCGACGAATTGACATTTCGCGATCTTCGTTAACATTGGACGTTAGGGCTGCAATATTCTCTTCGGTACGCCCTGTACGCATGTGAGTCGATGGTTTAATGTCCAACAAAGTAAATTTGGTGATAACAGGTCGATTAAGATGACCATAATATGGTCGTAACAAACAGTGCACATTAATCACAGAGCATGAATTTTGATTATAAATATTAATAATTTGCAATCGTTGCCCGTTTGTAAGTCTTTTCATGATTAAATGGCAGAGTATACTGAAAACTTTTCACTCTGACAGATGACGTTTGGACGCCGTTACATACATACTTCAAAATAGTATTTCTAAATAAATCACCTATTACTGGAAAACGAAAACGTATTTAAAAAAAAAAGAAGTAATAAGGATAAAACCCAACCTTGTAGCCCCTCACTATAATAATAAAATTCTCACTCATGTGAAAAGAACGCTAACATTAATTAAAATTTAAATTATTGTTCATAAAAAACTAAGCATTATTATAAATCTTCTCTAACTAAATAAATAAACTAAAACACAGTATACATTTATATTATTTTCGAAAACAATTAAAGTGCCATTCGCAACTATCTTGTCACATTAAAACATCTCGACAGGTAGAGTTAAAACAATTAGAAAATAAAGAAAACATTTATTCGCCAATAAAAACAGCAATTAAACGCGAAAATTCAATAAAATGTGTCGAAACAATTTAAAAAATGATTAACAATCTATTCCTCTCACAAAAAAAAAACAAAACACTACTCTACTTCTTTCAATTTAAAGCAATAAATTAAAAAAAAATCCAAGCTGTATCTATAGACCGAAATCATAAATTTTAAATTTAGCACAAAGCCAAAGCGTCGAAAAAAAAACTGAGTAAGTTTTATGTTTGAACCAAAAAGTTTGAAAGTATCGCATTGCACCAGATGCACAGAAAAAACTGCTTAAATTCACAGTCAGTCGTTAATAATGCATTTTTAATTACTTGCTGAAACAACACACGAAATACACGCTTTTCACGAGTAATACGCAAGCGCAAACTGATTGATTTAGTAGGCGCGCGCGTTAAGGCAGTTACACACCATCCAAATGTACTCTATGAACTGCTGCAGCAATCTTAAGATATATTACAGCGTACAGATTTCATTAAATCACTGAACATCAAATCGCAATTAAGAGGGTTGTGTATCTTATGGCTTTGAATTGGTTTTCTCATGAATAAGAATGGGAATGCAGGTGTTCGCGTTAGAACAGTGTCTGCCACAGACACTTTGGCTGCACTAAAATAGGGTCAAATGTAAAGTATCTTAAGAAGGGGGATTGATGTGTGCGGAGTACCAGAGATTGGAAATCTTATGAAATTGAACGAGTTTATTACGTTAATGTCGGTGCGTGAATTGGAGATTCAAAATTGGTTATACTGTAGCATCAAGGAATCTTCAAAATCTATGAAGACTGCAAAACTAGAAACATTAGGCTGAGCACATCAGTGATCTATGAACAGCCTGTATTGTCGGAAGGACCGCTGAGTTCAGTGAGAAATTTTCTAAAAACAGTCTGTTTCGGCCTATCTCTTTATGTTTTAGCTAGCGATCCATTTGCAGTTCTGACCAAGTGGTGTCATGAAGATTGTAACTATTAGTAGTTGGTAAAAATCTTCATGCCACCACTTAGTCAGAACTGCAAACAAAGATGTTCGTGAATCTTCTAGACAAGCTTTGTTTAATCGTTCGTTATTTATTTGTGTCTTCTATTGTTTGATTAGCATTAGGGTGCTGATGTAATGAAATTTCGAGCATTGATGGTCCATAAAGGGCCTTAAACTTGTACATGTTTGCCACAAAGAATGGAACGCCGACTTTGAACGGACACTCTTGGACGTTTGTCAGACTTTCGCAAGAAAATAAATGAAAAAATAGCTTGTGTGTGTGTTTTTTTTTGGTCGGCATGGCGTTGCCTGACTGACTTCTTTTTCACAGTTTCCACTTGTTCGCAACGTTTATTGAATATGCCATGATTCAATAAACAGTGCGAACAAGTGGAAGCTGTGGACGTTGCGTTTTAATGGAGTAGAGAACATACAGAGGAGAATAGGCTCGGTAACTGCTTCTACGCAATCAATGTCAATTTTATGCCTAAATCAATGATCAGTCCACGAAGAATGGTCCCTGTATATCTTCTGCGCAAACATTGACATGGAGAAGAACAAAGATATTTCCCAGAAATTTATCCATTAAAGTATGACAGATCACCCAAGAAAAAAAAACCGTTGATGATATTATTGCCTTGGCATCGATATTGGTAGGAATTGGTCCGAGCTTGTGATTCTGTAGATGCCTAAATCTAAAGTAAGCAACATATATTCGATGTTGTTATGTTCGGTCAAGCTTCTAGTAATAGCAAACAGTTCAGAGTTATCCGTTCTGTTAGAATGCCGTAACCAATTGGTGTTGTGGACCTTAAAATCGCCAAGGATCATAGGCCTATCGCCTATTTCCCAGGCTTCTTTGCATTAATGCTCAAACAGTCTTGTGGGTTAATCGTCATTTGGGGAACGGATTGTGGCTCAAATGAATTCTTAAATTTTAGCCAATTTGGTTTTGGTTTTTTTTTCGAATATTGTTTACTCTGGGGTAGTCCTTTCCCGGAAACCCAAATACCAGGATGCCCATCATGACTTTTGGATCTCACCGTTGTTAGAACGCCCCATGTGCCAAACTAGGAAACGTAGTGGCAACTATTTTACTAATATCTCATGTTGCGACAAAAAAAAATGCATTTGTATGACAATAACAGCGAAGTACCCTGAATTTGGAATGGGAGATGTTGATCTCCGAATTCAGCCATGGACCGTCGCGCATATGACCATTAATAATCCCAATAGCAAAAAAAATCATGCATTCAAGTTGAAAGGTTATACTCCAGCCTTAAAAAGCAAACATGACTCTGAGATGAACCATATTTGTACAATGTAGAGCAAATGTTTATTGCACTGAAGAGGTCAATATAATCATTTTTCAAAACGATTAAGAAGAAAAGCACACAAAATATTGCAACTTCGCTGCGGTCGATTGGCTTAGCACACAAAGTCACTTTGACGTTACCTGATACCGTTGACGGTTTCTAATGACAATTCAGTTGACGGTTGAAATTACAGATTTGGCAAACTATACGTTTGTGTCTGTTGACAACCTTGAAGAAGTGTCTGATGGTAATTTTTGTTTGTTAGTGCCCTTGCTATAGTTCAGAATTTGTTATTGCACGACAGCTCTGTTAGAGTTTTCCTTTTTCCCATTGAGCCAAGAGATGTAAAATTTAATTCAACAGATTTAGCTATGCACCAGGGAGAAATCAAATAAATACTGTAAATGAGAAGGAACTTATCAAATCGACGACGTCGATAGCTACAATGCCGGTACAGTGCTTGAAAATTCTAGGCGTAAACGTAAATTTTATTGCCATTTCATTTGTGTGTGGCTTCAACTTTGCGACTTCTTTAACAATATCCCGATACGTTGAAAGCCTATTTGCATACTATTCGATCCTGGGCATGTTGCTTTCAATCGTTCAGTAAAAGGGTCCGCGATCGCTTGATCTTTAAACAAAAAATTCGGGAATCCCTATCTTCTCACATCTGAGGGCTTGAATTTGAATGTTCTCCTGGCTGGAGCAGTACTGGTTATTCGCTTAATATAGGGTAGAGCCAACGCAATCGACGTGTTTTTTATTTTTTTTGCCACATCCACATCTTGGTAAAGCTAATAACTTCTCGGTAATACAGATCAAACATCAGCACCATTATCGGTGTCCCTACAGGCCACTGTCCTATACGCAGAAAGACTAGGCCTTTTTAGCAATGACTTCTGTAGAAGCTGCTTAGACGAAGAAGGCCGTATGTTGGCAATAACGCCACAATGTCAACAGCAGTGTACAAGAATAAATATCATCTGAACTACGAAAAGATGCACATAAGATTAGGCCCACAAGATTATGTCTGCAGCTCTAGAATCTGAAGATTGTGATTCAAAAATTCTATTGGCTTATGCTTTACCTACTATCAAAGGGTTTAGAACTACATAGAGTTCGCATCACAGCTAAAAATGTTATTGCCGTTTCAGAAGCGGGAGGTGCGAAGGGGAAATTTCGTAGATCGTATGCGTCGCCAAGGCCGTTGTTTGATGCTGGGGTATCAATATAAGTACCACGCATAAAAAATTTTTGTTGTATGAGATGCGCACTCTATGAAATTCTATACTCTTTGGTATCACTCACCTTCTCTGCACTTGTTCAGCTCTCTCAGATAAAAGAAAAGTCCATCTGGGAAACTACTTCCTTGATAATCTAGGACAGCTGGCTAATATTCATGTCAGAATCCTCATACACTATATAGTCAGCTCTGAATTAGTCAATCCCTTGTGCACCGGCATCGAGTCCAGCAGCTGCAGCCTAACTTTTCATAGCGAACTGCCTCCAGTTGTGCACTTCAAGCAAGCAGATTGAGATTGGTTTCCACTTGTGTACACCACTAAGGCGATGTCTGTCTCTACCGCTTCCGACGTCTGGATGGGAAATCGAAGACTCTGCGAGCCGGTGTATTGATGTCCATTTACATGTCCTAGTCATCTTTAATGTCATATGCGGAGTTTTTTTTTACCAAGGCTATGTCGCTCTGCGGCTCGTAAAGTTCTTGTTTGAATCTTTGTCTCTATATCCCGCAACACATATAGGACCGAAAATGTTTCGAAGAATTATTACATCGAAACGACCAAGGATTTATTCATCCGCTTTTGATACGGTCTATGATTCGGCGATGTAGAATAGGACTATGGTTTAAATAACTGATTGGCTAACGTCATTCAGAAAAGTCTTTTGTCATTCGAAGTAGAAATATAATTTTGTTAAGATATAAAAAATCTAGTTACATACCACGAGTCTAGTGGATTTCAATGTGAAAAAACCGCGGATTCGCCACGTAAATTAAAACTTCAAAACACATTTATAAAATTCCATTTCAGAGTCAGCAACACCCATTCACATTATGCAACACTCTTCGCGCAAGACTCATTTCATTTTCAAGATCATTTTCTCTTTCAAAGCCTGGACCTAATTAAATTCGTTTTAACACTTCAAAAGTGTAAAATTAATGTCACCCATCCAAAGGAGGACCGCCCACGTAACCTGTCTTAACCATCGATCAAATAAGAAACTGCCGTTCACTGGGTCGTCTTTCTAATCGCATCAAGTGCGTCAAATACACAATTCAATGACATATCGATGTCGAATAATAATCATAAAACGTTTCTCTCAATGCAAATATTGACGATCATGCTCTAAAAATATCTTTTAATTTTTTTTGTATGCCTTCAATCATTTTTATTTTTTGCCATTTTTATTGCAGAAAAAATCTACAGTCAAACGGAGAAGCAACGCTATGATGGATGGTACAACAATTTGGCACATCCGGATTGGGGATCTGTTGGTGAGTACGACTATCTATATTTTTTTTTTTTTGCTTGCATCAAGTTTTATAACCACACGTAGTGTCGATGAAATTTATCAACAAAAATACCGATCCGATTGAGATTCAATTTGTCTCAGTTTCGAAATTTGCAGAAGGTGTGCTGCTCTGCACTATGTGAGCGGTGCAGAGCTCCCCCCGTTTGATTGATTAGTGAGGAGGATTTCTTTCAAGCGCTTTGACGTCAGTTATGAAAGGTTGAAGGCTATTGTCTTGTGAGCTTCCTTTGGCGGGTATCGCTTTTCAACATGGATTGATGGATGATATGAATCTTGATGATTGATTGAGTATTTCTCCAAAAAAATATCTGAATTGTGCTTAATTACCCGATTGAATAACAAAACAAATTAACAAGATCAGTGGTCAAAGTGATAGTCAAAGGAAGTTTGTATGCAGTCATAGAGGGGGATGTAGTAAGTCAACCACGAGTCGGGCTAAATTGCTATTATATGTAACTATTTTCGGGCCAAGGAAAGAAGTGGGTTAGTCAATTTGATAAATCAACAACACTTTAAGAGCACACTAATAGATGGCGCTAACCACACTCTGATTTGACTTTATTTACATGTGGGTCAGAACTGTCATGTGTATTGCTATACTCCATCAATCGTGCAAATTTGCCTTTGTTACATGGAACTGATGCGGATTTCAATATACGGCGATTGATTTTCCTTGTTCAGTTTGCTTCCATGCTGTATGTAGCTGTGTGGTCAGCAGCCTTGAGGTGGGTTATTGGTTATTGCAATATGCATTTTAGATGCGCGCTCGCTTTAAGCTCTTTGTTGGATATAAATCATTAGCACATCGTTAAAGCTGGTACGGGTATACCCAGTTGTATCCCTGACAAATGACCGTGGTTGTTGCGCATGCGATGGTAGGTTTGGTCTTCAGTCATTTTGTTTTATTACACCTGTCAATGTTTGACAGCAATTATAAGAAACAAATAATAATAATCGGTTGACTCGGCAGGTATATCGAGGCGAAACGATTTCCAGGGATCCAATAGCTAGTTTGGTACATAAAACTGAAGATAGTTTACCTTCGTTAACGTTGGAATCAGTAAAGTAGATTTCATTTAGTCACAACCAAATGGATTTGAAACTTTTGCTAGCACGATCTATTCATCTTTTTTTACGGTTTACGTATGGGATGTCTGCGTTCATTCTTCCATTCGGGCACTGTGGTGAGATTGGTGAGGTGTTGTGCCCGAATATGTGCAGGTACTTCCAGAATTCTCAATGGTTTGTTAGAAACTGCGGTTTATAGAATGAACTTAGCTCGTGGAGTGCATTTATGCTGTCGTTGGCATTCCTCATAGATGTAAGACGTATGGTTCGCTTTTTCCATAATCTTCCTCCACCATTTTGACTTGCTCATCTAGTCTACGGTGGATGGTTCGCCCGTCATGCTGATTGGCAAGAGCGAGTCCCTACTTACCATGATCTTTGGTGGTTCAGTCACCGCTTCGCGCAACCTCGTTTCCCGCGAGCTCCTATAAAACGGATTCCCTTCACCCTGGCTTTGTTATTATTTTCTGTCATTGCAATTTGGGTCTCCACTCAAAGCAGTTTGAATGTATGATCACCTATTGATGCCATGCTTATCTATGTAAGCAGTGAGTCCATGCTCAGGGTTGACACAAGCCCTGATGAGTTGTTATGCCAGAGCCGGATCAGTGCTAATCAGGAATGTTATCTGGACTCACACCACCAACTTAATGGTGACAAAACATTGAACTACTATGAGGACTGTCAAAGCTGGGCCGGGGTATTTGCAGCATTGGCTTGAAAACCATTTTAACGGGATGCCACTCCTGCTTACTCAGGTAACACAATGCTGCAACCGTCAGCCCAATATGATTATTGAACCAAATCGTTGTTTCCATTATACCATAGTTACGACTTTACTGGGCTCAGTCGTACGTAATGCCTAAAGTTGCGAGAAGCACTGGAGTATCCGTTGTAACTTAAAAGGTTCCCTTAACCTTTTTAGTCGAGTCCTCCTTTTCTGCCGCTTTTCGTAAGGGACTGCTTATTGGGTATTCCCAGCTAACAATCGGCAACCCACAGTTGCCTGAGTTCTGACCTTGGTTACTGTCCCATCCTTGTTAACCAGCCCATCTGGCGATCTCCGAAAAGTAGAAACAACTATTTGAGGGAGCCTATAACATGGTGTGGTGGTGAATTCCGGCTGAAAGATGAAATTTGTAATCGTCTTCTTCTTTTTCAGCAACAGATCATAGATCTCTCACTTTCCTGCATCCTTAGTGGTCCCTTGGCAATACATATTCAGCTTATTCTTTGTCCAGATATCACGAGTTAAGGTTCACTGGCACATTAGTTTGTTTATTGAACTTCTCCACCGCATTCATATAAATTTCCATTCCGTAGCTGCTATAAGTGATCAGGTGTCGGCTTTGTTTGCGAACGTTTATATCGATAAGGTGGTTATATGACTTGGAATGGCTATTGATATCTTCAGGAGCGTTCTAATGATGTATCCCAGTCCACAATGGCGGTTATACCTAGTAATGAACTGACAACAACATCACGCCATAAATCAAACGAAGAAATATATTGCCAACCGCTGTTTGTAATGCTAAGAAGACAATTCAGCAATAGCGCACTTTTATTAACCAAGCAGATCCCATATAAGATCGCTATCATCCCAGTCCATTCTACGGCGCCGAGTCATTGATCGCATAAAAAGCGGATGAAGAGATCCTTGGTCGTTTCGTGCGGAAAATTCGTTAGTGTTGACGGGCTTTGGAAACCATCATTCAACCAAAATTTTTCGGAATAATCCTGGGCAAAACAGTTCCGCATTTTCCGCTTAAGATGCCTATGACATGTAGATAAACACCAATACACAGCCAGACAAAGGACGCAGTAGAGTAAGAAGACCTTGCGATGAGTGGGTCGCAGAGTTATAAACCGATCTCAAAGGTCAAAGCCCATGTTCATTCCGGGCGGTAGCGCCACTCAGTAAGCAACAAAAAAACCATAGGAACGTCCCTAACCATTCACAAGTATGTACTTACGTTCGTACTTACTTAGTGAGGCTACATACAGTAATCTGGGCCTCAACCAACATGGCTCTCTAACTCACAAATGCTCGCTTTTATCGAATATCTTCGTTAGATGCTCTTTTTTCATTGTCTTAGTAAAATATCAGTGCTGCCTGACCTTTTCTATTCAGAGCACATATTCCAATGCGAATAAAAATAAATGACTAATGCTCTGTCTTAATCTCGAAGATAATTTATTCAATATTCTGAAGGCTAAGCGTTAGGTATAGCCCGCATTTTGTATTCAAAGCATCCGATGAATAATTCTACCAAGCGACATCTAGATTTAAAGCCGACTATAATTTTATTCCACTAACAACTCTCTGTGGAGTAGCTCTTCTTCCTTCATAAAAGCTTTCCATTGTTGTGATTAATTCTCTAAGCCATCGCCTACATATGCCCAAATTTAAACTTAATCATGATCTAAGCCATTGACTGCAGTCGACTTGTACTAGTTCCGCATATTCCACCAGCCGATTGCCTGACTCACCTCATATCAACCAACAATCCGCAAACACTTGTGTGTTAATTACATCCAAATATTTTTCTGGGATATCCAAGCACCTCGATAACATCGTTTTATGTCCGGTGATCAATTAAAGCTAATTAAACCCCCTCCCCAACAGAGCACTCGAAACGTAACCATAAACCTGCATATCCACCACATCGTAGGAAAACCAGTTTCTTAAAAAAGTGACTCATATAACCCATCAACGCCAGCTGAAAAAACAAAAACTGCACTACAATTCCTTGTTCCTTTCTCTTCCAGATAGCCACCTGATTCGCAAGGCTCCTCCATCTTACTCCGACGGGGTCTATGCCATGGCCGGCTCGAATCGACCTTCAACTCGCCGACTAAGTCGTCTATTTATGCGTGGTCGTGATGGTCTCGCCTCAAAGTACAATCGGACTGCACTGCTGGCCTTCTTCGGCCAAGTGGTGGCCAATGAAATCGTGATGGCATCAGAGTCTGGTTGTCCCATCGAGATGCATCGCATCGAGATCGAGAAATGCGACGAGATGTACGACAAAGAATGTCGCGGCGACAGATACATTCCATTTCACAGGGCCGCATACGATCGGAGTACCGGACAGAGTCCAAATGCACCAAGAGAACAGGTATGAATCACTTGGTTACACTGATTTAGAGAGTCTACTGCAATCTTTGCTTTACATTTTCAGATAAACCAAATGACCGCCTGGATCGACGGCAGTTTCATCTATAGTACGTCGGAAGCGTGGTTGAACGCTATGCGATCGTTTCAAAATGGTACCCTGCTGACAGAGAAGGGCGGCCGAATGCCAGTGCGGAACACAATGCGCGTGCCGTTGTTTAACAATCCAGTACCGAATGTGATGAAGATGCTGAGTCCAGAAAGACTGTTCCGTAAGTAGAAAATAAAAAAAAAATCTCAAGGTTCCACCGAGATTTGAACTCGGATCGCTGGATTCAGAGTCCAGAGTGCTAACCATTACACCATGGAACCGCTTGTAAAATTTGCGATGAAACTTTGTTCTTAAGAGCCCACAAAGAGTGGTAATATCGATTTTTGCACTGTCATGCTAATTTGCTCAACGGTTGAAACGTTCAAATGTGTACGTGAAAGCTTTGTGCTTTCCTAGCTTTTGACGGAATAGAAACACACGCTGCGCTTTTGTATAGTTGCGAGTTTTGTTGTTTTCAGCCTAAAAGCATGCAGCAGGTTATACGCAAAAACTTGAAATGCAATAAATTTGGTGTGCTTTTCGGTATTTTTTTTTTGTACCGTTGTTTGACAGGTGGGAGGTTTAATCGGTTTTATTTATTTATTTTTGGTTATACACGAGAATCCGTCCATTAAGTACAACATTTATAAAAAAAAAAGTTCAAGGAGTGCAAAGAAACACTTGTCGAAGTAATGCACATTTTTTCGTCCATAAACATTTTTGGGAACTTTGATCACCGTCTCAACTTTTGACGTCATATATTGAACATCAGAGTTATTACTCCCAGCAGCTCAGCTGGAAGGAAGTCATATAGGGAAAATCCTCAGGGAGTCGTCGCGTCGTTCTAATACTAGACGCATGGCTGATGGAGTTTTGATAACTAGTCTAATTGAAAGTCAGACCCCAATTAAATATTTTTCTCCGTTTCTTTACAGTTCTTGGAGATCCCCGCACAAATCAAAATCCGGCCGTTCTTTCCTTTTCGATCCTCTTCCTGCGTTGGCACAATACAGTCGCCAAACGTGTAAAGGCCCAACATCCCGATTGGAGCGATGAAGACATCTTTCAGCGAGCTCGACGTATAGTCATTGCCAGTGTCCAAAACATCATGCTCTACGAGTACTTGCCAGCGTTTTTGGGCTCCGAACTGACACCATACGATGGCTACAAGCAAGACGTTCATCCCGGAGTGGGTCATGTCTTTCAAGCGGCGGCCTTTCGATTTGGTCATACGATGATACCGCCAGGAATTTATCGCCGTGATGCACAATGCGACTTTAAAACCACTCCAATGGGATATCCAGCGATACGACTCTGCTCGACTTGGTGGGATTCAAGCGTAAGTATAAGAAGGATCATACCTAGAGCCAGTTTTAACATCTTCATTTGTTTAGGACTTCCTCACGGACACCACCATCGAGGAGATCCTCATGGGGTTGACATCACAAATCTCAGAGCGAGAAGACCCTGTCCTCTGTTCTGATGTAAGAGACAAGCTATTCGGTCCCATGGAGTTCACTAGACGTGATCTTGGCGCACTGAATATCATGCGGGGACGGGACAATGGGCTGCCAGACTACAACACCGCCCGAATGGCATACGGCTTGAAAGCAAGAAAGTCCTGGATGGAGATAAACCCAGAGTTGTTTGAGGTTCAACCGGAACTGTTGGCAATGCTCATATCGGCCTATAACAACAAGTTGAACGATGTGGATGTCTACATCGGGGGAATGTTGGAGTCATACGGTCAGCCGGGAGAACTCTTCTCGAAAGTAATCAAGGAACAGTTCTCTCGTCTGCGTGATGCTGATAGATTTTGGTTTGAAAATGATCGGAACGGAGTCTTTACGTCTGAGGAGATAGCAGAGCTCCGCAAGATCACCATGTGGGACATTATCGTAAACAGCACTGACATCAACCCGGAAGACATTCAAAAGGACGTCTTTATGTGGCATGAGGGTGACCCCTGTCCGCAACCGATGCAACTAAACGCCACCGAGCTGGAGCCGTGCAATTATCTTGAAGGGTATGACTATTTTTCGGGTTCGGAACTGATGTTCATCTACGTGTGCGTGTTCCTCGGCTTTGTGCCGATTCTCTGCGCAGGAGCTGGCTACTGTGTGGTGAAACTGCAAAATAGTAAACGAAGGAAGTTGAAAATACGCCAGGAAGCGCTGCGAAATAGTCCAGCTCATAAGGGTTCTGTGGATAAGATGATTGCTCGGGAGTGGCTGCACGCCAATCACAAGCGATTGGTCACGGTTAAGTTTGGTCCCGAATCGGCGATTTACACAGTCGATCGTAAGGGAGAGAAGCTACGTACGTTTAGCTTGAAGAACATTGATGTCATTACTGTAGAGGAATCCGCTACTAATCACATTAAGAAAAAGCCGTACATCCTATTGAGAGTACCAAACGATCATGATCTGGTCCTTGAACTGGAGTCCTACGGCGCGCGTCGAAAATTCGTGAAGAAATTAGAAGATTTCTTGGTTCTGCACAAGAAGGAGATGACTCTTGTCGAGGTGAACAAAGACATCATGCTGGCCCGTGCAGAGACCCGCGAACGAAGACAGAAACGCTTGGAGTACTTCTTCCGCGAAGCATACGCCTTAACGTTTGGCCTTCGCCCTGGTGAGCGTAGACGCCGATCGGATGCTTCAACAGACGGGGAAGTAATGACCGTGATGCGGACAAGCCTGTCGAAAGCTGAATTCGCGGCGGCCCTTGGAATGAAACCGAACGACATGTTCGTTCGAAAAATGTTCAACATCGTGGACAAAGATCAAGATGGGAGGATTTCGTTCCAAGAGTTCCTCGAAACGGTGGTCCTATTCTCACGCGGCAAGACCGACGACAAACTGCGCATTATCTTTGACATGTGCGACAATGATCGCAACGGCGTTATCGATAAGAGCGAGCTTTGCGAAATGATGCGATCGTTGGTGGAGATCGCGCGAACCACAAGCCTTGGTGATGACCAGGTGACCGAACTGATTGATGGAATGTTCCAGGATGTCGGACTAGAGCACAAGAACCATCTAACCTACCAGGACTTCAAGCTGATGATGAAGGAATACAAAGGTGATTTTGTTGCCATTGGTTTGGATTGCAAAGGCGCAAAACAGAACTTTTTGGACACGTCCACAAATGTAGCGCGTATGACATCGTTCCACATCGAACCGATGCAGGATAAACCCCGGCACTGGTTGCAAGAGAAGTGGGATTGCTACATCACGTTCTTGGAGGAGAATCGTCAGAACATATTTTATCTGTTTTTGTTTTATGTGATAACGATTGTGCTATTTGTTGAGAGGTTTATACGTAAGTAGCAGAATCCTTTTTGTATGGTTTTCAGATGTAAACTAGGTTTCCTTTGCAGATTATTCCTTCATGGCCGAGCATACTGACTTGAGGCACATCATGGGTGTTGGTATTGCAATCACTCGAGGATCAGCGGCTTCACTGTCGTTCTGTTATTCACTCCTGCTGCTGACGATGTCGAGGAATCTTATAACAAAGCTTAAGGAATTCCCAATTCAGCAGTATATTCCACTGGACTCGCACATCCAATTCCATAAGATCGCCGCCTGCACCGCACTGTTTTTCTCGATCCTTCACTCAGTGGGGCATATTGTCAACTTTTATCATGTGTCTACGCAGTCGCACGAGAATCTGCGTTGTCTCACCAGAGAGGTCCACTTTGCGTCGGACTATAAGCCGGACATCACCTTTTGGTTGTTCCAAACTGTCACTGGTAAGTTGTAAGGTTTGCAGTCGGTGGTATAAAATCAAAGCTCACGACTTCTTTATTTTACACTCATGGCTCTACATGATATGATTAGTTGCACAACTAACATTATAAATCAATTACAGGCACCACCGGAGTCTTACTTTTTATCATCATGTGCATCATTTTCGTTTTTGCCCATCCGACGATACGTAAGAAGGCGTACAAATTCTTTTGGAACATGCACTCACTCTACGTCTTCCTATACATGCTGAGTTTGGTTCACGGTCTGGCAAGGTTAACTGGTCCACCGAGGTTCTGGATGTTCTTCCTTGGACCTGGACTCATCTACACGTTGGATAAGGTAGGCTTTTGCTGGTATTCATATTCAATTTCAACCTTTTAATGAATTTCCTTTTTAGATCGTCTCCCTCCGCACTAAATACATGGCTCTAGATGTCATTGACACTGATCTCCTGCCCTCGGACGTTATTAAAATCAAGTTCTATCGTCCTCCAAACCTAAAGTACCTCTCCGGTCAGTGGGTCCGCCTCTCCTGCACTGCTTTCCGCCCCCATGAAATGCACAGCTTCACCCTAACTTCAGCACCGCATGAGAACTTCCTCAGCTGTCACATCAAGGCGCAGGGCCCCTGGACCTGGAAGCTACGTAACTACTTTGACCCGTGCAACTATAATCCAGAAGATCAACCGAAAATCCGCATTGAAGGACCATTTGGTGGCGGCAACCAGGACTGGTACAAATTCGAGGTGGCCGTCATGGTAGGCGGTGGCATTGGCGTCACACCATATGCCTCGATTTTGAATGATTTGGTATTCGGAACGAGTACCAATAGATATTCAGGAGTAGCCTGCAAGAAGGTATACTTCTTGTGGATATGCCCGTCGCATAAACACTTTGAATGGTTCATCGACGTGCTGCGTGATGTCGAGAAGAAGGACGTAACTAATGTGTTGGAGATTCACATTTTCATAACACAGTTCTTCCATAAGTTCGATTTGAGGACCACTATGTTGGTAGGTAGATGAAATGTGTATTTTGGGGAAAAATATTTCAACGATTTTGTTTTTGTTTTAGTACATCTGTGAGAATCACTTCCAACGTCTATCGAAGACGTCAATATTCACCGGCTTGAAAGCGGTTAATCACTTTGGCAGGCCGGATATGTCCAGCTTTTTGAAGTTCGTTCAAAAGAAACATTCATATGTAAGTATACATAGCAGTTATCCCATTAAAAAAAATGTCTAGGGGTAAAGATATGCAGACTTGAGATCTGCGGCTTTGTATCTTTTGTTTATATTTGTCTCTAAGGTTCAAAATTTCGTTTGATTAGGTTCACCAGGTCACCAGGAATCAATCCTTATCTCAAAAACTTTTATCAGGTCAAAAGTTAAAATTTTAGTTGAAACTCTAGACTCTAGGTTTCGAAATCATATTTTATCGTAGGCAAAATGACCAAACATCTCGATCCTCATAGAACACGCCTCCGTTGCTCAGGAGTATAATTGTTGGCGATTTTCTGCAGTCTGCTTTTGAGAATCGAATTTATAAACAAACAAAAAAAAAACACACAAAAGTTGCGAGAACACTATCAGTCTATTCTTAAACCAAGCGGTATTACGGAACAGAAGCCTTTATGTCCAAGAGAAAAATGTTGGTCGTTCTGTCTTGTTATGGGATCGATTTGGTTAGGTTATGGCTGCTGGACTCATGAATCTCGTCTGTTCTAGTTCTACTAGCAGCATCAAAATTACTCCCTACCACGTTGAAAGATGTTTTTTTTAAATAACCTGCGGATAAAAGAAAGAATTATGCTGTTTGTGTCAGTCTTTGAAAAACTATGGGGCGTTCTTTCCTTTTTGAGAACAGGCACAAAGTGATGTAGAGTAGTCCTCCCTGTGGTCCATTGGCAAATGCAAAGTCAATGAAAGCAAAGAGTACAGAAATACATAGAATGCGCATCTCATACAACGAAAATTTTCTATGTGTGGTTCTGATATCAATACCCTATTGTTCGCATTGCTACCCCAGCATCATACAACAGCACAGCCGACGCATACATTCGACGAAATTTCCCCTTCGCACTTACTGCCCGCGTCGGAAACGGCTACAAATTGTTAGCTGGAATGCATACTCTATGTAGTTCTAAACTCTTTGATAAAAGCCAATCTTTTTTGCTTGGTTGACTTTTCCACAGTGTCCCCTGTATAGTAATGAAACCTGCCAATTGTTAATATAAAATTGATAGACCGTTTCAGAATTAGTTATGGCCAAATTTTGTACAGCCATTTTATTTCTGGATCGGTAGATGACTCGACTCCACTTACGTCGTTGTTATACGCACATATCAAAGGAGGGTTTCTAGTGAGTAGAAAATGAAGAAATGACAACACAGGTTCGGCGCATTGACCGATTAGGTCAGCAGATCATTTCAGGATGAACCACATTTCGTACAAAACTTTTTGGTTCCATAGAAGCCCACTTTTTAGATGACTTCCTGACATACTTCCTCGGTTTCTACTCGTATATGCAATTAAGGCAAAGTCTTCCTCTACTGCCTCTTCCATCTGTCTAAACCGAAGACTGCGGTCCATAGTATTGGTGTCCATTAGCTTTTCATGTCCTCGTCAACTTCCAAAATATCTCTTCTATAGCCCGTACCTTAATTGCCTTCAGTGGCGCACTTCATGTTTTTATTACTTATGTAGCAACACTTTATATTTCGAGGAAAGGGCTTTTACTTAATTGCCTTCTAAGCCCAAAGGCACAACTTTTTGGGCATGCACGTTTCGTTTGATTTCGACGAAATATCTTTGTCATAGTTAGTTGCAGAGTCAAGAGCGGCTACCTAACTAGTAGTTCCAACTTTCGATTATTACTTTCGGTCCAACATGATCAAGTTGTGTGTGCCTTTTTATTGAAAGCATACGGTTAGTATTTTTAACCTTTTCCTGCAAAATCCAATTACTTTTTACTCGTAAATGTGGCGATTGTTGACAAGTTTGACCAATAATGTCAATATCGTCAGCGTATGCTGGTAGTTCCATTTTTGGATTTTTTTTTCCTTGGTATTAGCTTGGGAACCATATTGAAGAAGTCGTAAAACAATCTGTCACCTTGGCTAAATCCTTCTTTTTGTATCAAATGTTTGAGTGTGGTTTTGCTTATCTTAGTGGACATTACACCATATGGTTCGTCAACAAATCAAATCGTTTAAAATCAATTCAATTATATCCGAAAGCATATGTCGCAATCTGAGAAGAGAACGCATTTAGAATGCACGCAGAGTCATACAAAAACAACATTTTGGAGCAGCAGGCTCGTTAGTACCCAGGGCCGAGCTTCCTCACAACCATCATGTGTGCGTGTGTATTGCTTGCACGATGCCGGAACCTCCGAACGGTGAATTTGAGATAAGCTTTTAATGACAATTGGTATTACTCGGATGATTTGTCGCGAGAGGAGGGCCAGTGAAAAATCATTTAGGTGTTGCTACGTCTGGGAATCGAATCCAGACCTTCTGCGCGGCAGTTCATCGCACTAACCATCGCCCCACTGATCCCGTCATACTCCAGAGCAGAGTCGTACTCCAAATACAGACTATCGCAGTTGCAAGGAGGAGAACAATAAAAAAAAACCGCAGTCTGATTATCAACACATGTCGAGCTTTATTATTATTTTATTGTTAATTAAACTTCTACTATCAAGCCAACTTTTAATAGGAGCACGTCAGTGATTAAAATACAATTGTGTAGATATAAGATCCGTGCACCACCATAGAACACTTTAGACACGAACCGCGTTTTACAACCATAAACCATCACATGTTCAAGTGTGTTCCTCAAAAATTTTCAATTTTTCGTCATCCTTACCCATTTTACTTACTTACCTATTTCCAGGTCTCCAAAATCGGAGTCTTCTCCTGTGGCCCACGACCACTAACCAAAAGTGTGATGTCCGCCTGCGATGAAGTCAACAAAACTCGCAAGCTACCATATTTCATCCATCACTTTGAAAATTTCGGTTAAGCAATGAGGCTTAAAGTGGGGATCCAATACTGCCTCCCAAAACACACATCAAAGCAGACAGAAGCTCTGTTTACGAATAACCCAGGCTGTAAACTAAACTTGAAAGTCGAAGAAAATAAAAAAAAAACTCTAGTGCATTCGTTCGTAAAGCAAACAAGTATAAAGAAAATCATTTATTTTAATGTTTTATTCATTTTTAGTTAATTCTATAAATTTATTCTGTAAATATATTTAAATAATTAAAACACGAAATTGGTAAACAATAAATTTGTGAATGAAAACAAAAAAGAAACGAAACAAAAGAAAATTATAATAAAGATATTTAAAAGAAATTTATTTATATTTATTTGTAAAATATGTAAAACAGAAAACAAATGTTTAATTGTAGGTTTTAAGAATTATTCAATAAAATTTATATTTAATGATAAGTTAGTTAGAAATGAGGGGGTGCTTTTTATTTAATTTATCTGTAAAGGAAGTAAGTAGTCATTGGTGAAAGTCACTCTATTTGGAACTTCATACACGTTGACCAATAACACCACGGACATAAACGTCAACGCCCAGAGAAAGTAGCAAGCAAATTTGAAATTACTTACTCAAAAATCATCAACCTCAGACACCCACACTGTAACTCAATTGATCATGACATCCGCTCATTACCAACCACAACCTACTCACTCGCTCACTACCATCTAACCTCCAACCCGACAACTCACAATCAATCACCTTGACCCCACGACGCAACGAAAATCAGCTGATTCTTCAAATTACATCAGGCGCACATAAAATGTAGCACGCAGATCACTTTGACTGTGGATATTCTTTAAAACTGACTACGTCAGCCGTCCAGCCACTAACTCGCCCTCCGCCGCATATGCCGATGTCGACGATGCAGACCCACCCCCACCCGTTCACTATATCCGTCAAGTCAGCGCATCAAAATTGGTCATATATTACCAGGGGCTCAGAAAAAGTAGCAGGCATCTGCGTCTGAAATAAATTGTCATAAACAACAAGCTAATCTTCCAAATGCACACATACATGGGGATATTCATAACCCTTACAAGTGTGGGTTATGAATATTCACACATATAACTCACTTTACTTCCACCACCCCTTCTCACCTTCCAAAGAAACGAGACCAAATCCTACCCATAACACCAGCTTTGACAAAATTTACCAGGCTTACATACGCATAAGTAGGTGCCCAAATCGAAAATCAAAGTCTAGAAACAATTTTTTCTAGTGTCCGAGTCAACAAAAAAAAAACCAATACCACATAGAAAGTGATGTAAACAAAAGAGAAATGCAAATTCACACACTACCACACACAGTCTGACTTAGCTCCTCCTGCTAAGAACGGTTTATTCGCGAATGTCAAATGTCCCAAAAACAAAGTCATGGTCAGGCATGGCATTGAGGTAAAATCTATTTTTTTAATAGAAATTATTTTATTGGTGTCCTTATTGAAATTTTAAGAGAATTTAACCGACATTTTGGTGCTTTTTGGCATGAAAATTAAGCTTATGAAATATATATAACCAGCCTTATTCATAAACTCATTATAAGCGGTGTATAAAGTTATCCACTCCTTAAAATGCCTCTGAACGCAAAAACCTTATTCATAAAACTTATAAAACGTTGAATAGAGGCTGCATATCCTAAGCGCGTCTAATGGTTGAATAGTGCCTGTATAAGCCTATTTTATTTTAATTTAATTGACACAAACCCTGTATAACTACTATGGGTGGAGAAATATTTTATGAATAAGAATTCGTGTGACCCTCAACAAAGACTATATAAATACTTATGCACTGCAAAACTAAACATCCGTTGAGATGTATTGTGGTGAAATTTAATGAACAAGGGGATATGTATTTCTTAAAAAAATATATTTATTACAACTAAAATCGGTTCAATAATAGATGGATCGTTCAATGAAAATGATATTCGGGGTGACATCCGACGCTGAAGGTTTACAAAGATTAATTATAAAACTGTAAATGTAAACAGTTGTATCGACAAACGTTTAAGAACGACGTCATCCCAACCAAAATGTGAGAAATTTAAAATTTTTCAGAACGCTGAATTAAACTAAAACTCAATTTACTGCTAAAATTACTATTTTTCCCGTTCAACGAAGACTGGTACTTATTCAATAATTAAAACAAGAACAAACACCTATACAAATAAGTGAGGGAATAGTAAGGAAAAATAAACCAACGCAATCAATTACGCAAAAAAATTAAAAAAAAAATCTAAATCGTTTACACATACCTCAATGTCATATCTGAATTTGCGGCAGTGTCATCCGCCGAATAACCGTTCTTTAAGGGAGGAGCTAGGCCAGACTTTGTTGTTTTGGTAATTTGTTTATGTATGGATGTACTAAGTGTGAGTGGAATGCGCGATATTGTTATTGTCGGACACTTGGTAATTTTTCTGATCGCCTGTTAGAATTCTTGGCATTTTTTGTTGTTTTCGTGCATGCATTTTTTCTTTACACTTTTTTTCTTTCACAATTTATTTCATGTGTTGTTGTTGTTCTATGATTTCGGTCAAAGGAAAATACGCAAATTAGGTTGGCGTTTATGCTGAACATGGACAGGTACTTCTGCGCCTGGTTGCTTGGTAAATTCGGCTTTTGACAGCTGATGCTTCAACTTGAAGGATGATGTGGAGGAGAGGAGGAGGTGTGTAGGTAGATAATTGATAACAAAATAGAAGTGCGTGAATATTTTTTTTGTTGTGGAGTGAGTGAGTATGTGTTTTTTTTGGTTGTAACCAGCTGATGATGGTGTGTTTGTAGTGACGTCAGTATCAGCTTAGCTTGATAAAAACATTTTCTGATCGCGTGGTATTTTATGACGATATTTACGTTGCTGGGATAACGATGGTAGGTGGGTGGTGTGGTGTGCTGACGACTGTTGAGTGAGTTGTTAAGAGCTTATCAGAGGCAGATGCTTGCTACTTTTTCTGGGTGCCTGTTTTAATTTGAAGAATCAGCTTGGTGGGTTTTTTTATTGAGTATGTGAGGAGCATTTTCTTGTGATGCTTAAACGTAGATGGGCATGATTTCTGGTGGTTGAGTTGGTAGGGAGGGTGGATAATATTGACGACTATTGGTATTGAGTGAGTTATTATGGATAGTCAGAGAAATGGAAATATTTGACGTCTTTTGGTATTGCGTGAGTTATTATGGATATCAGTCAAAGAAATTGGCTGCTACCTTTTCTGGGCGCTAGGTGTTTATTAAAATAAATGGACGTGCGAGATTTGTCAAAGCGCGTTGATGTTTTCGATCGCGTTGGTTCGATAAATTATGGTTTATAATTTTGCATGTTTGGTGGACATCTTTATTCATGATGTTCTACATATTTACAAGGAGTGGAGTGATTTGTTTTAAAAAAGTAAGTTTCTAGTTACGTACACTGGGTTTAGGGTTTCGTTATATTTTGTAGATCAGTTATCCAGCGGCAGTACCTCTCTGCGTTTTCATATCGCTCTACATGTATATCTAACGATTTCTACGCTGCTGACAGTCATATGGGCTGGTTGTTGTGTTCCACCAGCTGGTGTTTGCTGATGATGGCCGTGTTCTTCTGAGAAAGACAGATCCCTGCTAATTTTTCTGGGTACCTGGTGTGTTTTGTAAACCAGTAGCGCAGATTTCTGATTGCCTGGTTTAATTTGATGTCGGTCGAGTGGTGCCTAGTTTAGATGGCTGTAACCCATAAACCCATCTCTTCACAGGAACAACATAACAAATTTGTGTTTACTATGATTTTTTGTTTATTTGTCTTCTTATAATCGTTAACTTAAGTGTCTAATAATTCACAACAATTTATCCACATTCACAATATATCTTCTCGTTTTGTTTTTACAATCTTCTTCTTCTTTTACAATTATTAGCATAATTTACAACGTTTATATTTTTTTATCATTTCTCATCAAATTATTTACCTAATTTTAAATATAACTTCAATTGCGCAATTCCATATACATAGCGTCTTTATTTTATATTTCTTTTCTACCACAAAAAAATGTCTCTAACTACTAAATAAAAAAAAAAATTCTAGAGTTCTAAATAATGAAATAAATAATGAATTTGTCTTAGAATTTGTTCGTTTGAATATAAAAAAAAAATGGAATTGCTGATTCACATAATTTTACAAATTTGTTTTAATTTTTTTTTCATTTGATGCAATCTCTATTCCTATCTAATTGTTAATCTTAAAAAGAAAAAAAAATTTTTAATTGTAAGCATTTATCACAATAACATCATCACTTAGTTTACATACAAATAAAATAAAATTGAATCCTTATCATCGATTCATTCGTCTTTTTTTTAATTCTTAATGCGCTAGTATGAAAAGTTGAGTTGATTTGAGTTTCGTTGAGTTCTAGCCGATCTCTGAACGACTCCAGTTTTGTTGTTGTTTAGTCCGATTTTTTTTTAAATAATTAAATAATTTACTTATGTTAAATGGTTTTTTTTTGTGTTTTTCTTAAATTTGTTTGTCAGGTATGTGATTTTGTCAATCAAAATAAAAAAAAAAGAACGAAAAACTGTTTGAAAATATCCCGCTGTCCAGTTGAAGGCCTTGTTGTATTCTGGCCGGTCCAATTCTGGAGACAGATCCAAACGGTTTTTCTCGTCAAAGTAAAAGTATTCATGATCACCAGTGATCAACGTCTCTAATCCGGTCGTGTGGAGGTTTTCTATAAAGGACAATAATTCATAGTCTGTTGGAAATGATTATTTGTATAGTTACGGTAACATCCTTGAGAGAGCCTGCTTGTGCATTGGTGAGATCTGTACCGTAGCTGATGCTATACTCGAGCCTGAGTCTTGTGACATGGTCCGTTGTATACTCATCGGATGTGGTGGATTTTGGTGAGCTCTCCGAAAGGGATAACGCCATGGACTCTTGGGCACATCACTTTGGAAGCCCTTGTTTTCGACTCCCGTTGAAACACCAGCCGCTGTGTTGTTGTTGAAACCCGTTGTGGGGTCACGAGTTTTTGACGATAAACGTCGAAGTATACGCGATCCAAGTCCTGGGGGATCTTCCAGTCCTCGACTAACGCGTTTTCTATAGCGTACATCACTGGATTCCTCCAAAATCACATGCCTATCGTAGGGTGTGCCATAGTAGACCTCCAGGACGGTTGAGAACGTATGTGGCCATACCACATCAATAATAGAGATGAGCACCCCAGCAAAGAAACAGAGGATTCCTTAAGCAAAATGAAGACAATTTATAAAAGGCTTAAGTTATTTACGAAACCATAAATACCTGCAATTAAAAGCAGCCAATAACACCATCCGAGACGGAATTCCAGGCGTCCTCCTTCTAGGTAAATGGTCAGAGGCCTCTTGGGTAGAAGGCAGTAGTAGCCAACATTTGTGCAGACTAGAAGAAATCCTGTCAAAGCCTTCATATAGGCTCCATAACGGGGAACAGCGATGAGGAGTAAATTCATCAACAACCATGAAGCGAGCGATGTCCAGAGGAGGATGCTGGCAAAGTATCCTGCTGCACGGTATTGTCCGCCCCAGGAGAAACCCTCACGGCCTAAGCTGAAGTATTCAGCTACTGTCAGAATAGGATATGGCAAGCCGCGCTGTAGGGCTTCGCGGTAGTTGTTCGACATGTCGCTGGCACCTTCCCAGTTGAAGCGTTCATTGTAGTCGATGTCGGGTGGAGTCCAGTTACCGACTGGGATGGCTGTAAGAAGAAAAGAAAATAAATGTTAGCGAATTCGTAGTTGTGGGAGAACTTTAGTCGTTATGCAGGAAATAACCTATCACTGCTTGCTGTACAATAGTTTGGTACCAGGGATTTGAAGCCTTTCTTAATCTAATAGCTGTATCGTAGGTTCCACCACAGATGATGAAAAGTGCTGATTATATCGACTGGCCCCACAATTCTTCTGAAGGGGGTACTTGAAAAGGAAAGGTTTAAATCGACAAACCAACTACAACCTCGATGCTTAAGGACAACATGAGCTGAAATTACACCAGAAGTCTGCATAATTCCTATGGAAAATGTTGTGAAAAGAGATCGCCTTTGCACCACGGCCAGAGACGCTAAGTGGCAGGTTGGTCATGGGATGTATGTGGATTTTTAAAAATAAAGTAAAATAATTTCTAGATTTCTTTTAGAGGCAATTTTCGTGAATGAGTTATGTGAATAAGTGTTGTGCCACCACTGTTTTTGAAAAATAGTCCCCACAATTCTTATTCATTAAATAAAAGAGCGGATCTAGTAGCAGTGTATAAGTTTTTTCCAGAATTCAAATTAAATAGAACGAGAATCGATCAAGATGAACTACACAATTTCAAAAAGGCAGATGGGTCTGTAAATATTTAAATAAATATTTAAATAAAGTGCGATAAAAATTACATTTCATCAACAGTTGAAGGATTTCAGTAAGACTTGACGGATGAAAAAGTAGTCAAAACCCCGCTTTGTTTGAACAAACGAATATACATGTACGGATAATGGATTATAACTAACTTTTTGTATGTCTGCGACTCTGCTAAATTAAAAAAGGACAAAGACGTTCGTCTCTGCACCTGTAATGTGAGAACATTAAACAGGAGAGGTGCAAGCGAACAACTAGCGGAAACCCTAAACTGTTACAAAGCAGACATTACTGCCATCCAGAAAATACGATTACATCTACTACGGACCGTGTTATAGTGTCAGCTATTCGGATGCGGATTTGTTATAAGTGACAGACTAAGGCAAGAAGTCTTATGTTTCCAAGACATAAGCGAATGGTTTGTAACAATCCGCATCAGGGCCAAATTCGCTCACTCCCCAACGGAGGAAAAAGATGATATAGCTAAGGATTGGTTAAAGTTATGAGCTCCTTGACAAAACCTATGAGCGCCTACCGAAGTACGATATTAAAATCATACTGGGAGATTTTAACGCAAAGGTAGGAAGAGAAGACATCGGAAAACATAGCCTACACGACAACAGGTCTGGTAACGGACTTAGGCTAATTGACTTCGCTACGGAACGAAATGCCACTATATCCAGCACACGGTTTCTCACCCCGATATTCAGAAAGGGACATGGCGGTCTCCAGATCAACGAACGGTCAACTTAATTGATTACATTACGATACAAGAGGCAGGCAGTCAGAATTTTAAATGTCCGAACATTCCGAGGAGCTAATATCGACTCGGACCACTACCTTGTTGCAGACAAGGTAAGAATGCGGATATCCAACACGGCACAACAATCCAGAAATACTAGGAAAAAAAAATAATGTCGAAAGACTGCAATCGCAAGAGACCGCCAAGACCTTCGCGCAACGCGTATCCCTAAACCTCTCAACACCATACGACCAACGAATGTCGAAGAACAATGGCAACGATGCCAACAAGCCATTAGATCAGCCGCAACTGATGTGCTAAGTTTCTCGAGTCCACCAGCAAAAGCCAAAAATGGCAATAACCGAAGGGAGAAGTCTCCTCCGTTTCAATAAAATCTAAGATTCTTTTTCTCAATGGTAGCAAGGAGAATGGACGAAATACATGAGGTATCACAATACATCAAACACTGGTCTTAATGTGCTGGCGAATCGCCGACAGCCATTCTAACCGAAATTTAACCTACACATGATTCTCATGAAATGATAAATTCCAAACGCGGATTGACAAACTATTGGACAGTATATCCCCTTTCGAACATTAACAAGAAAACATAATTTCGTGTTTGTTGCTTTCTTCTCCATAAAAGAGTTTCTTTTTTATGACTATTAGAGTGAAAAGCAATACGTAAAGCCATCTGTAAATCTGATCTTCCAGAGCCACCAAGCAGGGGATTCCTTTTGTAAGTACTTCCCCAGCTCAAAGCTACGTAAATTCCCTGACTACTAAATAATTTTATTGACTTAACTATTGACTTTTCCACATTTTGCATAAATTCCGTAGTGCGACGCAAGGTCAATAACGGCACATCCAACATTCTAAACGCTTAGTCATTTTGACATCAATATCTATAATGTTTTCAACATTTGTTTTATAAAAAAAACATGCCTTATGTACACAAAGTTTGTGTTAATCATTCCGACAAATACTTAAGCATCGATTAGCTAATTAATTATGCAAGAAAACATGTTTTCACTTCACTAGACATTATGCTTTTAAATACTGTAAAGCAGTCAATTAATTTTTAGTGTCATTTGCGGAAACACGATTTAATTTTGTCCATTTCCGATTATCGAATCTGAGTCAGAGATTGAAAACATCTTATTCTAGTTAATTCATTAGGTTTTTCGAGGAATCATGGTGGTCATACGGAGATGGTCGATCGATCAGAATTAGGTAGAGTCATAGGAAGATACTATGGAGAAACTGTGGCAACCTTTTGGGGTGGGATCAGATTTTGTGATTACGGAATGGAAACGTCGTGATACTGCAGACATGAGTTAAGTCAAGTGTATATGTTTGAAGAAAAAGTTTCACGATCAGCAAAACAAATTCATTCTGCATGCACTTTTCAAATTTGTAACAGAAAGTGTTATAAGCAACTCAATAGTTACCATGCAAAAACGGTCAACTATTTCATCAGCTGTAGGTTACTGCACTTAACGAGTACCAATGCCATTAGGAAATACTTAGGGGGGTACTTTCCTTGGGAACTTGTAGCAAGTGAGTTACACAGCTTAAGAAACTACAAGGAAAGCTGAAACTGTAAGGAAAGCAGTAACATTATTGACGAAGTAGTAAATTTCAAAGTTCTTAACACCGCGTCTCCACGAGCAATGTTTGACAGCTTACTATCTGTCACTTTTCATAGAAAGAACCAATGAAAGCTTGCTATGAAATGTAGGGTGGGCATTTCCATTGCTTACTATCTCAAACAATCTTACAACTTTAAGCAGAAATGACAGCACATAGCATACTATCCATAGAAAGCAATTGACTGAGCAACACATAGCAAGAAATCTTTCGTAGAATACTATTTAAGGTCTCCACAGGCAATTTTCATAGAATGACACATTGCATGCAATGAACTATTGCTCGTGGAGACCTCGGGTAAGACACATCTGACCTTTTTTAATAATTTTTACTTACAATTAATTGATCCCAAAATTAACTGCCAATCTCAGGAAGTGCTAAGTGCTAGTTAGAGCGATAATTAATAAAATATTGAAATTGAATCTTCATTTTGAAGAGAAAGTCAAAAATCCGACACAGACAAGAAGGAGTCAGCCTTAAGTTTGCAAAACAAAACGGAGAATAGTCGTTAAATTAGAGAACCTCGTTCATGTCTTTGGTTTAGATAGCAACAAACATGTAACCTCTATTGCCAAATAAGCGTCAGCTTTACTAAGTTATCTTTTTAGAGCTAAGTTGGAGTCAAGTTGGACCAGGTCTTGAATACGGGTCCCATGTTTGGAGTTCTGCTCTGGGATCAATTCAAAGACGAGCTATCATCCGCCTTATAGATTCAATGAAATGGAGCAGAATATGGGTCACCCAATAGCAAAACACATCTCTAGCAAAGCTAAGCCTTCCAGATGCTTGGTATGATGAACTTCCATGAACAAACAAGCCTATGACTGCAATTACAAAGACACAATGAACAACATGTCTTTTAACAAGAGAGGCGATGCTTATCAGTCCGAAAGATGTATTGCGTGTAGTGTAAATTGGAGTAGGCTCTAGACTGAGGTATGAAAAGATCGGCATAGGCACATCGGTATGATATGTAAACTAATGAGGTCTATTTCAAGAAGATTTACTAGCGATACTCGGAGCTGTCCGCTGTGCTAGGATACTGAAAATATCGCAAGAGGAGATTTCCTTCTTCGAAACTCAAGTCGCCGATTAGGCTTTGTTATCAAAGAGGAAAATAATCGATGCAATCAGAGCTAGAAATAATATGGGTAGCAGGGCAATCGACAGACATGGTAGACAAGGTGCAAAGAGTAAATAGCCCCCGTGGGGTATTTATCGTTACTCTGCACTTTTCTCAGGGTACGAAAATTAACGCTCAGGTGAACACAAGAAACTTATTTTATTGGACTCCTCTGTAGGCTGCATTATTGCTATTGAAACAGTTCAAAATGAATACTCGAACCACTACCGAGGGACATTTTTGAAAAGCCAATGGGTTTTTCAATTCCGTTTGTATTAAAAACGCTGATTAGCTGATCAATGACTAGCATACGAGTAGAAATACTCGCGCAAATGTCAAAATTTAGTCATTGCGTTTATTAATACGCGGCAAATTCGTTGTTCATAGCTAACACTAACCAGCTGCTCAAAGCGTGCTGGTAATCTTGGTGTATCCTGGTTTTCATATTTCACAGCACAGTAAATAAATAATTCTTTGACGTTGAAAAGAGCATTTTTTTACAAAGCGGTAACAGCAACAACAGAACAAATCTGCAGTATACATTTTTTGTTCAGAAAATCCAAGAAATTAAGGGTATTTTTAAGGGTATCGCTAAGGACGTAGGCCAAAACGTTCAAGTATCAAAAGCATGGCCTAACCCATGGCAAAATAAAGCTTCTTGCATTGGATTTCAAAATGTGTGCCACTCTTTATTATGCATACGTTTCATGCGCTTCACCTAACCCTAGGTGCTCATTCTGTAAGTTTCAAAACGATAATCGTTGACGTTTTTATATTGTGTGAGTGTGGACTTTACGTCCCCCGAAAGTCTCCATCAAAATTGTCAAAGATTATCATTTTGAGACTTATGGAAGGAGTACCCTGGATATCAACCAAAAATTGATTTATATTTTATGGATACATACCTTTACATAATTGCTTTGCCAAAAGCTCAAACAAAATGGAATTTATAAGACTTAACATGAAACTAGACTAGACGAAATCAGAGGTACGATGTGGAGAGTATGCCAATTAGCGTCGAATTCACCAAAGCTATATTGAGAACAACAATTACAATGATGAAGTGATGTTCTCCAATTTAAAGTTTTGTTCTGAAAATATCGAGTTGCCCTATTGTACCTTGGTGGCTGTAATTGCGTAATTGCTGCAACTACTTGGCACTTAATGTATCCATTTGAAATCGATTATTATAGCAAAGTCACTCCCCTTCTTCTCCATTGCAATCAGACCGACAAACGGATTGGAAATGAACAAGAAATTCTAGTTTGGGTTGGAGTTAGTTACTGAATGTGCGTAATTGGAGGATTATCTAAATCAACAATTTGATTTCAAGTCGACCATTTAAAAATGCACTCTACTCGTATGTATATACATATCTATAGAAGCAATATGTGCAATATTTCTGTTGTGCCACCAGATTTGTCATAACCTTCTCTTGGTCTAATTGTCAATTTGTCCAGCGATTTCATTGCTAGTAAATATATTTTTAGCGATTACTTCGAGTAACCTAATATATATTTGAGGTCAGTGATGCTTGCCTTAAATCTCTATTAATAAATAATGCGACATATAAATTCCTACGATTTTATGAAAATAATTTTCTATGTGCTCCATGCTCCATTGTGGAGCAGATACTTAAGACAACCACCCCTCATAGCCTCGATGGCGCAGTAGGCAGCGCGTAAGTCTCATAATCTTAAGGTCGTGAGTTCGAGCCTCACTCGGGGCATACTTTTTTATATTATTTCGTTGTAAATATTTATAAATAAACAAATAAATTTAACATTTGTTTCTTTTATTTAAAGTTTTTTTTAGAGATTGTACTACGGTAAAGGGTAGTCCTACGAACTTTGTTAATATGATTTGGATGTCTATATTTCTGACCATTGTACGGCTGTGCAAGCATTTTACGTTTTTATATTAAAATTAATTTGGCTTAAATTTTAATGTAATTATTTTTGTGAACAACTTAAGAAATTAAAAAAATATATCTCAGGATATACCAATCAGGCAAAAGCATCAGGAATACAAAATCTAAACTATTTCCTACAAACCAATACTTCGCTCAAAATGTAGATTATGAGTTATAAAACAAATCCATTGAATAATAAGCAATTAAACACGTTAAAACCTTTTATTTCTTAGAAAAACGAAACATTTTATTTTTTTTTATTTCTCTAGGATTTACGTCAACAGATTTGAAAATAATTTATAAAGATGCAAAGGTGTCTGTAGTTCGTTGCATTCATGTGCGAAGTACTGTGATGTCAATGTCAATAAATTATAAAACGGTGATACTTATGTATATAATATCATTAGTTATCATTAGTATTAAATTTTTGTTTCTTTCTATGCTTATATCAAGACAATAGTATACTCATTAAATAATTTATTGCAAAATTTATGCTCGGGAAGGAGCAGACAAATTTATATTAAAGGCAAGCTAGAGCAATCAATATAACCTCACAAAACATCCCCGTGAATTCACATCAAACGCACGTTTCAAATGTTAGGCTCCCCATTTGTCTGATGGGTCTGATAGGGTTTACCGACTTATATAACTGACCCCTAATAATTCTATCGTGTTAACAAAAAAGTTAATGCCCCGAGTGAGGCTCGAACTCACGACCTTAAGATTATGAGACTTACGCGCTGCCTACTGCGCCATCGAGGCTATAGGGGCGGCGGTTATCCAAAATAAATTCCCCAAAAATTATTTTGACCACAATTGCAAATATTTTTAAAGAAAATTAGCGGATAACGTTAATGAGGAATAAAAGTTATAAAGTGTCTATTTCATGTCGAACAGCTAAAATTTGTTTGATGTTATGTACTTATCAACAGCCCAGGATCGTAAGACTCTCCAGGAAAACGCATCGGAAAATTATCTTCTAACACAAAATACAAGTGGAGAGTTTAATGCTTAACTTGAGAAGCAGATTCATTTTCATGGGCTCAATGTGTATTAGGGTTTAATGTATACAATTAAAGCATTAGATGAGAAATGCCCAGAGTGGGTAGAGACGAATTGCACAACGCTGTTCCATAATAACACATCGACACTCACTTCAAATGGACAACATATGATGTGTTTTTCTGTTCTGCTTGAAGTTTTGCAGCAACGTCTTCAAATCCGAGTCAGTCAGTCTCTCGAGAGCACTCGCACTTGCAATTGAGATATTCGCCTTCATGTAAGCTCATACACGAAGTTACAAAAAATGAGCGGATCGGAATGGACTCCAGAGTAATTAGGCTTAATCTGAGAAAATTGACTCATATAATGAATCCATTGAAAAAGTTGAATGCCCTGAACAAAGACTTGAGCAGTTTAAGTTTATGCTTAGCAAAGAGAGCTGAAGCCGTTAGCAATACAAATGAAAACCCTGTGAAACATCATTTACGGTCGGAACTCGAAGGACCTGAAATGGATTTCAGCGATCAAGTTGACAACAAAACAAGGTGATCTAGATGAGCTCAATATAGGTTGACAGGCTGAACTATAAATAAAGAAATGTCTTGTGAAACATAACTTGCGGTGGAAATCCAAGGCTGTGGTCCTCAAACACCAGAAAATACCTGTATATAGCTTGACAGGTTGACATAAGTTAACGCTGAATTCAAAGATCTATCCCTATGCATAAATAGATGCCATGATTACTAAAATATCAGCTGACGCAATTTATGTCATCGTTATCGATATTGAATCAAAATTGCGCGCTTAGGGTGGCATGTATCAAGTTATTTATTCAGCTATTCAGCAATTTTCTGTTTTATTTCAGGGAGCTAACGACTGGTTATGAATGATATCAGTGATGCAAACGGCCCTTAGTAACCGAAATGCGAAATTAAGGATGATATGTGTGGTTTTGTTTTGAGGAGTATATATAAAATTGAATATTGAATATAACTAAATGTACCCTAAGATACATAAATCAAAGTGGAACTTGAAGGCTATAGACCTCAGGTAAAGTTCAGTTATCGTAAAGTGATAGCAAAACACCAAGATGAGATCAATGCAGATTGATAATTTGACATACAAGTTTTTTTTTGTTGCAAGATATACCGCAATGCATAAATAGATCCCATGGAAAGTAAACTATGATCTGAGACATTGGTTGTCAATATTATTCACGTAAACACAACTACACAACTGGTGGCTAACAAGATAAGTATTTCCTTGCTCGCCGATAAGAACAGAGTTAGTAAATATCCTTTCCCTTTCGATTTCAAAGATTCCAACATGATTACAATTATCCCAACAAATCCCAGTGGCATTTCCACGGCCATATAAATTTATCTTGTCCACCAATCACTACACACACACACACGCACAACACTTCTTCCAACATGTACTTAACATTTATTCAAATTTATTGCAACAATCAGCCTGGTGTTTTTTTTTTGCGACGACGCCATCAGCTACCAATAACTTTACATGCGCAATAATTATGTGGCGCACATTTAGTCGCACCCACCCATGAGGAGATTTCTGTACAACCACCAAAGGCTCTGCTTACCACGCACCCATGCAGTCTTGTTGTGCACACAAAACACCCCCAACTCTGCATCGGCTGTGCCCGCCACATCAATTAAATTTAATTTAATTTAATTAACAGTTGCAGTGCACAAATTTGTTAACAGAAAGTCAACATTGCCATAGCAATGGCAAAACACAAGGATTGGCATTAATTGTTAATTATTAGCCATTGGCCGGGTTAGTATCTGTGGCACTCCCTTGTCTAATAGAATCATTAAGTTGAATTCTATCTCCAGGGGACCTTATAGAGAACGTTCGTAACGAGTTTGTTGGGTCGATTGCATTGAGCGGTGCAATTTCCTGCATGGATTACGCACCTCATGTTTACAACACATGCGACGATATGTACATACATGTATCTAGATGCGAATTCTACTTTACTTCGGAGCTGCAACAAAACGTGCAAACTTGGTAAACTCATGTGTGTAGTCGAAGTGCGTTTGCGTGAAGTGCAAGTGATTTGATTCGGTTGTTGGTTGGTTACTCATACGACATGGAGGCCCGACAGTTTAAGTCGTTTTTTGTCGATTTTTTTAGTTGCCTTAATTTATTTGTTGGCCTTCAGCGATTGGCAAGGTTATAGTCGGCATTTATTGCGAATGTGTTGAGTGTCGTTAACTCCTTGGGAAGTGGTATTCCATTAGTAGGAAGGTTTATGAATGCGTGCGGTGTGTTGACGTGCTACAGTGTGTTGGGGCAATGACGACAGATACTTGGAAGTGTTGACAGTGGATTAGGATGGGAATGACACCACCGAGCGCATGCGGAATTGAATTTTAAATCATTTCAACGAATGCAGGTGTTTTGAGTAACCGTGCTATGATGCGAAGGAGGGAGAACTGTTTGAAGTCGGAGAAATAAAGTTTACTGACACCAGTCACGTATTGTTGGTCTGGGTAATAGAGATTCTTTGTATTGATTTTTTTCGCGGAATTGCAGTTTTTTTTGCTACTGAGGTTGTTGAGCTGTCAAAGTGAACAGAATTTTCCCCAAAATGGACATATGATATATATTGTAGGGGCTTAACATAAATGCTTGAACGAACAGTGAATTAATGGTGGAATGGAATTAATGGTTGTTTAGGTGCTAACTAAATGTGTGTGCGAAAAACCAATAGTTGTTAGTGTTTATCCCGAAAACCAAAGTATCTAGCCCATTTCTATAGAAGTCGAACACGAGCGTTCGTTAGAAGTCAGACGACTACATTATTAGAATCATGGACAACATGGAGTCTTGACAGAATACTTCTACTTCTGCTCTCTCCAATCTCTGAAGCGGGATACACATACACATTCAGCAAAACTGAAAGACTTTCATTGGAACGAGCAAATTAAATGTGCTGCAAGAGAGTTGCTATAATTACCTCGGATTCCTTAAACGTTGCTAAAATCGCACATCTCTGATCCGGCAACATCCTTGATTGAGTATAACACCATGGTATCAAACTCGTTGACAAACAAAGCATGTGTAGCCAAATACCTTTGCCCGAGTACGAGCAGAATATTGGTGTCTGCATTTCTTTATCGGCACTCTCACCATCAAAGTTTGGTAGAAGATACTGTGGACTAGTAAAGTTTGAAAGAACCATGGCCTTATTTTTTTCTCGAAACCATTAATGTGAGTGTGTGAATTACTTGCACGTTGCGATGGCAGGATCTGCAATTGTTGCCGCTTTCGAACTGCTGAATTGACTTGTCATACAAATGAGCGAGCGAGTAGGGTTAGTGAAAAACAAAAAATTGGCCTTCCTATGGTAAGCAGTTGAGCCCAGAGCTTCTGAGCAGCTGTTGATCGCACTAACCACCCAGTCACTTACTCCAATCTGTAGAAAATAACAATTCAATTGGATTGTCCATGCACATGATATGGCTCTCTTGAGAAGTTGATCTCAAACAACAAGGACCTAGACTGAAAAATCGTCAGTCAATTTCGGATTCTCAAACTATATCACACCATGCACACAATTTGAAAAGAAGAAGCAGAACTTTGACATAAACGTGTACTGCTGCCATCTTCCAAAACGAATACATTTACATCTGGCCATGGTTTCTGTCCAAATTACCTCTGATTGTGGACTTAGATCGTAAACATCTTTCATGTAGACCATTCAAAAAATGTGGGATATCTTCAGTTCAGGCAGAAAGAAAAGATTCGTCCATGAATGTTAACGAGCTGGCATCGACATCTACTGATTAAAAAAAAGCGCATAAATAGTCTGAGGAGAACTAGGGCATGTAAAGCGAATGTACTTTAATTATCTAGCCATTTTTGTCATCGATGAGCATAAAATAAATCGACAAAATAGATAAGGACGTCGGTGCCATAAGGTATAAAACGTTCTCAAATCACTTAAATGTTCAACTGAAGGTAGCTTACTAAAGGCTAATTGTTAATTGCATTGACATTTTGGTAACGGCGCAAGTACACCCCAAACTGTAGTATTAGTTGAATAGAAGAGGAAAAAAAGGCCAATACGGTCTTGGAGCCTTTAAAAAAAACTATTCTTGCTGACATTAACAAGTCTTGTCATGCAAAAAACATGACATGTTCAGTTTAAATGATTATTTTTTAACTGGGACATAAATCTAAAGAATGCAACATCAACATAAAAGCAAACAAAGACCTCAACCCTTTTTTCGTCCCTTCATTCACACGAATCCCATCGTATATTAATTATTTCCAAACCCACTTTTCTGTCTTTGATTGAAAAATTCCAATTGCTCAATAGGATACGAACCTAATTACTCAAATAGTCTAAAAAATAATAAAAAAAAAAAATTACCGGCAAACCGATTAATGTACAAATGCGAACCAACAAACCATCGATCCATTAACTATCCCCTCGACACATTTCCCAGCGCTAATAGTGTCTGCACTTCAATTAACTGAAATACCCACCGCACCGACTATAACTTAACAACATTTTGGTGTACCTTAATTGGCCAATAACCGTAACCAGTGCCAGAAACCGCAACATCCATCTCCATCCAGTAAAACTATTTTTCTTAATTTTTTTTATAATTTTTTTTGCGAAAAAGTGAATTTTAAGTTAGTTACACGCGCTGATGGTTCACTAATTCACTCACTGACACAATCACAATAATTGCGCTCCCGCTCGTATAATTTTGATTTATCGACTTTGAATTAAAATCGAATTTTCCGCATACCGTACGACGCATTTTATGTGCACCGCATCCATCGTATCGCATCGTAGGCATGAGTTATCATCATTCGTCATTCCTGACCTCGTCAACAACGGACCCAGTCTCGCGTCTAGACTATGATTGGCGAGGTGTTAGTTGCTTAGCCCAGAGAGCCAAAGGCATCAGCTGCCTGCTATGAGGAACATTATTGGATTCAGCTGATGGCTCGCAGTCTATGTAGACAGACAACTGACTTTAAATGATGAAATGTCTGTGGAACGCACCGTTTTAAATGTTACACAACCCGTCGAAATTATTTAGCTTGCAGTTGAGTCTGAGTACGCAAACTGGGTGCGATCTTAAATGGAATTGATGGGGTAGAAGACGCAACAGATATTAATCTGTGCAAAGACATGTGGAAGGAATGTGCGAAAAAGCCGCAAAACAGGGTGGTTAATCACTATAAGTACATGGGTGTGTGCAATTTATTGAAAATTTGACTTTCCATAGAACGTTGGGAGCAAAAAAAATAAAATAAAATATGCGCTTCAGGTGATCGTGAGCGGAACTAACAAGAGAGGGATTTAATGATACCGAACTTTGTATGAGTATATAATATGTGAGCTTCAGATGACCGTGAGAGGAACGGCCCAAGGCGGGTTTTGATTGTAAGGAAGTTTGAATGAATATACAGGATATGGGGTTTTTGATAACACAGGCGTTGTTTGCTACAAGGTTCACTCGACATCATGGGTTGGAACAATACGAACCCTGAGTTTACCGTCAAAGACTACTTTTTTAACTGATGTTCTGCAAAACCCTGGCCGGAATTCAGTTGTTACATATCTCAAAATATTATCCTCAGCATTTTGTTAACTTTGTTATACCGCTTTTTGTCGAGCAGTGTTTTGTTTAAAATAAAGTGAATGCATGAAAAAAAATCACACAACTGGCTCGAAAACAAAGTTTGATGAAAATCGATCTAGCGTTTAGAAGGAGAAGGCAATAGACATGCCGAAATGATAAAATGCCAACTGGCTGTACAGTGGCTCATATTTAAATCACCGATTATTTTGATACTGACAGCTGTTTCGAATCCTTGACAGAAAGTCAGTATCATATCTCCGCGGAACGAAATGAGTCGCTTTACGCTGGAAAAACGTTGGGAAATATTGAAACTTATTTCCAAAGTGAGTGATGTGCAGCCCAAACAGTAGGTTATTTGAGAAGAAGTTTTGGCTGAAATGATGCACCCGCGCGGTTCCTGATGTACGCAAATTTGTGCAAACATTTCGTCATGCTGGTATGCTAACGGACAATAGTTCTGTTCCCCGTCGTCATACGTTGTACACAGACGAGAATGTGGCTTCTATGGCCGAGAGTGTGAGACTCAATTCACAACAAAATTGGGACTCACGTTGTGAATCGCAACCGCACGTTGTTATCAGGAAGCCGATGTATCCACAGAGAGTGACGGTTTGGTGCGGGTTATGGACCACTTTTCTTCGATAATGGGGCGAAAATGAGACATGAATTTAGACGACCTCTGATTCATGTAGGATGGCGAGCCATGCCATGATAAAATCGATCTTTTGAGTACTGAATTCTCAAATCGTTTATATAGCCTTCTTGTCGATGTCAAATGCTGCGATTTGACCCATTAGGACTTTTTTTTGTGGGAACCGTGAATGAGCGATGTAATGTCAACAATACGGAAACGGTTCAAGCTTAAGGCCAATATCCATACGATCCGTGAGCTGCAGTCCGAAACCATCGACAAGGTCTTGGAAAATTGAAGTGACAGAATGGGCCACTGCGAAGCCAGCCGAGGCAGCCACTTGAACGACGTTGTGTTCCATAATTTATGGGAATGATTGCTATAACTAATAAACCCATAATAAATGGACTAAATTTAAGTTTGTTAAAGTTATTTCATTTTGAAAAAGAAACTTGAATTCGGCCCACCCGTCAGGTTCATATTGGTGGCAATCGAAAAAAACCAAAGTTAAAGCTTAAACATAACATTAAAACAAGAAAGTATGTGATTAATTTTTTTTTAATCTATTCCAACGAATAGATTCATATTTCCAGTTGTTTAAAACTTCTATTTTTATGTTTATATGCTCCTTTCTCTCAGATGAAGTGAATCAATCCATAACGACCCGAAATATTGCTTGTAGATTGTATTTTCTACTTATTTATCATTGCATCCGTTAAAAAAAAAACCTCCGTTGCAATGCTTCGCAACATTGCCGTGACCAGGATTCGAACCTGGGTTACCACGGCCACAACGTGGGGTCCTAACCACTAGACGATCACGGCTGTTGGGGAGTTGTCATTTGTTGGTCAAAACGTCTGAGAGCACATTATGTTGAACGAGGTTGTTAACTTGACTTTTTATGGAGATATCAGTATATACTTGTTCATGAATAAAGATCATGAATACGAGTGTGCATTATATGTTCTTTAAGAACAGTGAATACTCCTGCCCGTAAGTCGCACAATAGTCGATTTATATATTCATGAGCAAACGCTTTCTCTTATTGGTTGCCAATGGCGTCTGTATTAATGCACACAAGATACAACACACGTACACAAACGAACGAAGAGCGAATATACATTTCATTCATGATGGTTTGACCGGATTTTTGGGCGGATTTAGAAATTTGTTACACCTGTTCTGTTGGAAACAACAAATGATTCAATTAAAAAATTTCATTAGTCTATCTCAAATGTCTTTGAAATATTTCAGTGACATGCGGGTAGACGGACAGACGTGACTGGACCAATTCAGATTTAAATTCTGATGCAGCCTATGTACAACCTTGGACACAAATTGTGTGTCAGAACTAAAATATGTATGGGAGAGGTTTTAATAAGTTTTAACGAAGCAATTTAGCCAACAATTAGCAACAGCAATTAAATGGCGCCATGAAACGAAGTTGACGATACAAGTGGTGCCAATTTAATAAACCAAATGTATCCAAACGATCTTTGGATAATTGCATATGCAAACAAATAGTCAAGGGAACATTAAGGAGTTCCAACATATTGTGGCGCCACATAAATCACCTCTTCTGCCACTTTTTCGATTTATATTGATGGATTCCATCTAAAAGGGGTTTGGTTTGCAACGATTCTAGAGTCTGAGGCTATTATAAAAAGATTAGAAATTCATGGCAACAATTGAAAGTAGGACTAATCAGTGCAAACCGAGGTCTACACTACAATCTCCATAGATCCATTCACAAATTATCAAAAATTGTTTTCATTTAAAATTTGCGCATTTGATCTGTCAGCTAGCTACCAATTGCCTTGACTGTTGACATCTATTTTTAAAGAAATAGATTGAAAAAAACTATAGCAGCGATTAGTGGCAATTATTTATGACTTTAACTAATGGTTATCAATATTAGAATACAGCTGAACTAGCAATTGGTTAAAGCTAAAAGAACATTAACGAACCATGCAAGATCGACAAGATTCCATGTAGCATTTGTTTTTTTTTTTTAATGGCAATGTGTAAATGAGTTCAAATGTATCTATTTGGTAAAAAGTCGGTTGTGAATAATCAGTGAACATAATAATTAAAGTTTAAAGGTTGTACGTTGCTGTTGTTACAAAAAAAAGCTTAAAATATTCTGCACATAGATCTACCGACAAACAAATTTGCCTTGCAGGAGACAAGACTAAAGTTAGGTTTCCCCGGAACTAGTTAAATTCCTACTCCAATGGCGCAACTAAAAAAAAAACGCAAACCACCCTGTATCCCCATCACAATACATAATCCAACGAAGATGCGCAGGTTAGTCCGCAATTAGTTTTGACAGTTCTCTTCATTAGCTCCATTTGACAGATGATAGATCTTCAAAGACACCCCACCTTGATGCGAATATTGTGATTGATCGGAGTTGCTTGTTACGTTCGCTGATTTTTAAAAGCAAGTCCGATTGTCCCCTTGGGGTATTCCAAACTACAATCAAGCAAATTCCTGAACCTAGTCATTTATTTGCATTAACATAAGCTACCCTAGATGGCAATAAGCGCAGCCAAACAATTTCACTTCGCGCCTTATATGGCAGTAGGTACCCCAGCCGGCGCCAGTTGATATAAGTCATACCTATTAAATCCAGGATGCAGAGAGAAGAAAAAAAATTAACAGCCAACCGCGACACATTCACTTTCAAGCATCCGGGTGTCGGAGAGCCAGACATTCCATTTATAATAGAAATATCATACAAAATACGTAGAGTGAGATACTTCAAGTTACTCCCCTCTACCGCATCGTGTATAACCGCCAATTACCGACTACAACCGACATTTTATTTCCTAGAAACAAATTATTGTGCGCGCGCGCAGCCGCACAGCTACATAACAGCGAGCGACGATGACGAGACGACGCACAGGAGAGATGCGAGGATGGAGCCGACTGGAGCTCAGATGGATGCCATAGATTATGATTATGATAGGCGAGAGTGCGAGCGCATGCGTGCACACGTACTTAAATTTAATTTATTCAATTTGGCGGCTAGATGGAGATCTCTGTCAAAGATATTGAGATCATAATGTGTGTTTGATCCGTAAAATTACGATTAAGCGCACGCGTCCGCTCAGGCGCATTCGCTTATTACAATTATCTGTGGCAGCAGTGAGTGAGTTAGTGATTGACAGGTGCATTTTTTTTGTCAGAGGAACTCCAATGGTTTGTGCTATATGGGGTTAAGAGAAAAATTTGTACGCCTACAGTGGAGAATTTGTATAGTGGTTGGTATGCGTGCGGAATGCCGCAAGGCAGGCCGTTAAGCAGTGTGCTTTTACTAGAGAATTTGTTGAAGTTATTTCGCTGGTAATCGCGCTGGTAGTGCGTCATACTTAAGGTCGATGGTATTAGATTGTCACTTCATGTGAAAGTGATGATTCGTGAAACAAAAAAACTGGTATTAACGGCTGGTATTAAAACTGGTATTAACCTAGCTTCTCCCATAATTTGTATGATCAAATGGAACCTCTAGTTTAAAGTCATTTCCGACAGTTTTATACTAATCGATGTTTGTCCGACTTTCGCATGAGGGTAGGCAGATTTGACCCGGCGCTTAGTAATCTATCGCACTTACCAGTGGGATACTGCACCTTCTCACTGCAAAAAGCTTTCAGATGGCCAGACCCAAGCTAATTTGGATCTTGGTCAGATAACATAGAGGTTGAGTGATGATGGACTTGCTTACGCACTAACAGAAAAGTAAAATCAGGGTTACTAACAGGTACTTCAAAATATGTAGTAGGTGCAGAGGTGAAGACCAGTAACTAGACAGCTGAAGAGCTGGAGAACTCAAAAGTAAGAATTTTCCCACAAAATACAGGGAGCTTATAGCTCTATTATAATACCTATTCCACTAGAAGGCCACGAACTTTACCACTGCATGAACGCCTCCAAAATTCGTAAAAGATTATAAACACCACTACGATTTATATGATATGTCTAGTATCCCTACAGTTGACATCATCCGTTGCTGTAGTTATCTTTTTAGGACATCATCCGTTGCTGTAGTTATCTTTTTAGGACAGAAAGCATACAACATACGGCGGCATAACAGGTATGGGAGTATCTATTTTAAGGCTAGTCCTAATATTTCTTTTGTAGGTACACCAGTAAGGTAGGTAGGTAAACGCTAAGGATGCAATATTTGTTAGAGGCAACACTGCTAGAGAAAAATTCGTTTGCGTCAACTTGAACAGCGGACTTATTTGAAAATTTGGTTTTGTCTTTTAGGTCCCAACAACCTGCATTTTGTCTTCCCCTAGGGTTATTTGTCTGAGATAATTGGGCTCATGTCATCGTGCACAAAGTACACACCCAAATCTATGAATGGCTGTAAGAAAAAGTTAGGTAGTTTTGCCAATCGATTGCCCAGTAATCTTTTGAAGAGGTTCGTCAACCCAATATGTACTAAGTCGATTCACGAATGCAGTTAACAAAAAAAAAAAAGATTAAGTCACATTTCGTACTCACGCACATCAAGGTGAGGTCAGAGCATTACCCGACAGCTTCCAATTACCTAAACAAATCATTCTGCATGTCATAATAAATGATCCGCAGCTACTGCAGAAGATGTCAATAATAACTTGGCTGATCTGACAGATAAATCTGCCTGCTTTCTGTACTCTGCCTACACATTCAAATTCAATCCAAAACTCAAACATTGCCTTCAAAATCTTGATATGACCGACAAAAATAAAAGAAAAATACCCGCCAAAAAGAAATTGTCTATCACGTCGCCACTTTAACCACTACTAAAGCCACCGACCGCGGTGTGCTGCTTCATTAACTCTACGCGGTAAAAATTAAAAAAAAAATCAACGCTATGTCAGTTCTGCGACCTCATTCGTTGTGCAGATCTACAGCGATAACCAACCCACATCACAAGATCACATCGCACTGAACTATACTACGTCAATCAAACCGCATATCACGACGACGACGACTGTACTGCCATTTGCAGCGTCACCTTGCTTTAGATGACACAAAGATGTTGCGCGAAATCGCGCCACCGCACAAAGGTGCAATGAACACTTCTACCCATTGTCAAGAGATCGATAGATAAAGGCAAAAAAAAAAAAAGAAAAAAAAGAAGGCTTCTCTAAAATCAATCAGGGTGCTCTCTTTATAATAAAGGAAAACATTTCCCTTCCCCTCGATCAAGGTCACAATCTCGAGACAAGTTCAACAAAAGTACGGCGGCAGCATGAAAGCTTACAAACGTTGATCGCGCACGATCTTGAGCTGGGGAAACAGAAGACAAATGTCAAAAATCAAACGAGTTTCACCTCGCCACTTGCGCTGGGACTGGGAGTGCTGCGCGTGTAATGTGTTTAAAGTCTAATGGCTCTTCGTCGATTGGTCAACGTATTCAAAATAGATCGGACTTGATGTTTGGATGGTAGTTCAGTTCCAATGACGGTGACACGATCAACATGCCTGCCAATGACCAACCGCAAAAATGGTACTCCGAGAACCGCCTGAACGATAGAGACACAACTTTGGTGAGTTTCTGGGTCAATTGTAGTTGTCATGGTGGGTTTCAAGTTTGGACAGACATTTGAGATGGAATATCACTTTTTTTTTTGCTAGGCACCTACAACTAAAACGATTATTGGGGCTTATTGGAATTTTGGTGCGTGCCAAACTATCATGTGTTTTGATTTGAAGAGCTCAACAAGATAAATATTTGTCATTGAGGCTGATCAAGTAGCGCGGTTTGTTTATTGGTAAATTATGCGTACACATGTTATTTTTTTTTTAAGGAATATATGACCCTCAGGAGGGATTATGAGGTGACAGTTATGTTTATTGATTTTACTTAAAGCAGCGGTATTGACTGTGGTAGACCACTCGAAAAATGAGAGTCTGGAGGCGTTCGTCAATAAGTGAGGGCAATACATTAGTTATAAGTAAATAAACAGTCAACGACAGGTTACAAACATAATCGACGAATATGACTAAAGAGCTACATATAGCTTCAACGTGGTAAGGGACTTTGTCTTACTCAGCTTCCTTTCAAAATTGACAACAACATCTTGGCAGAAATTGAATCTTGGCCGCAAGTAAACCCTTGAACAGAACTACAAAAAAGTGCCGTATGTACAGTTAACCAGTTGTATTGTTGAAGGGGCGGAATGCAGTTGGCTATTTCGTTTCAAGATTTGTTGTTATAGAAGCGGTAAAAGAATATTAGGCGGACTTTTTTTTTCCGCAGATCAAGTGAGACTATGGAGTTTACTAAAGCTTCAGTCTCTTATCAGTTCAGTATTGTATGCGTTGAGCTCGAGTTTATGGAGCATGTATATTGTATATGCCCATATATTAAGGCCAGATTAGAAGGGGCTGAAATTAACTTGCATCGAATAAGAAAAATGCTGACCAGCGTTCTGTCGACGTCGAGTATATGGTCATTCTAACGTATGTCGTTACTAAAACTAAAACCGAGTATGTGAAGTCCTTCAGTTTCGACATTCATGAGAATGGAAGTAGATTTTGCGTTCGCTTTAATTACAGCATTAATTACCACCCTATGGGACTTCACCTCCTTTAATGAATGACATTGTCTTGAAAACGAATAAAACAATTTGCAGACAAGTGAATAGTAATAATAAATAAAGGGTGTCCTTTTGGAGTTATAGAACATCCGATGAGGATAAATTTCAAACTAGCTGTCTTATTAATGAAGTGTGTTTGACTTTTTTTCCAGTATACTTTGACAAATCACTATGGAAAGACTTACACCAGAACAACGTTTACAAATCGTAGAAATTAATTTCGGAAATTTCGCGCTCTGTTCGTTAAACTTATAGAGCACTTTGTCAATTTTAAGGTGCACATCATCGTCTATCTGAGCAGGTAATATGCAATACTATGGATAGATTCATGACCATGTCGAGCCCGTACTGTAGCTACTGAAGAAATCATCGCCACTGTTGACGTGAGTGTGACAGAGGACCTGAATTTATCGATCCGAATCCGTTCTCAGCAAATTGGTCTCCATCAGTCCGGTACTTGGGACATTTTGAGGATCTTGGCCTGCAACTTCAGACTTAAAGCTCCCTAATGCGAAAATTGAGCTAAACGCAGAAGATTCATCGATTTCTATAGCACGCATTTTGACAAATCAACTTTATCCAAGAACATGTCAAAATGCATTGAAATATCAAGTACAACGATCTTGTTTTTGTCAATTTAGAGGATTGGATTGGTTTCAAGATATTTCATAACATGACGATTTCTCAGCATTTCCAAAAAAGTGATGTAGGTGCAAAGTCAATACAGAAAAAAGAAAAAGAAATTCGCCATTTCAGAGAAAAGCTGACCAAATGTTGTTTTCAATTTATTTCGGAAGAGCACTGCTTGGGGTTCTTCAGTAGTAAAACACATCTTAAGAACAATACCATCTAGGTGAGGGGTTTTTATTATGTCTAGATCGTAAAATACGCTAGCGACATTTCGAAGTGAATTGGTCTCACAGCTCAGGAGGAGATTGGGTGCAGAATAAGTAGCAAGCAGATTGGTCAATGGAGATGACAGCTGCTGAAATGTTATTGTTAATGAGTAAATGGTTTTATTACATTTTTTTTTACAAACGACAACCTTTGTTAAAAGTTATTAGTACAGTATTGCCAGCGGAAAAAAAGATAACAATATGGCAGCTGACAGTGCGGAAATAGTAAAAATGTTCATTTTAATTGTTAAGCAATATTTAAGAAATATGGGCGTTCTAGTGATTCAAAACCAATAACTGTGAAAAGAATAATTGGAAAATTCAGGGAAACTGTAAAAGTTAGTGATCTAAGACACTCTGGGGTCCTGCCAGAAGTCGTTTAACAGAAACATCGAAGCAGTTCGTGAGAGTGTTGCTGACAGTCGAGGAACATCAATTCGGCACCGGAGTAAATTTGGAGAAGCTCCCTACAAGACTTGAAACTTCATACTTACAAAGTAAAAATGACTTAAGAACTGAAGACTACCGACCATGCAGCGTGAAGAGAGTTCGTTGAGTACATTTTGAAACAACTAGTGAATGCTGATTTTCCGAACAAAATCATTTTCAGTGATGAAACTCATTTTCATCTTGATGGCTTAGTTAATCGTCGAACTTGTGTCATTTGGGGTTCAGGAAGCGCACGGGTAATTATTGAGAAACAAATACATCCCCAAAGCATGACTGTTTGGTGCGAATTTTGGGCTGAAGGTATTATTGGGCAATTCATCTTCGAAAATGCGGCTGGTCAGGCAGTAACAATATCAATGTTGTTTGTTATGCTGATAAAAAATAATTATAACCCAATTTTAGGGCCTAAATTACAAGATATGGATGTGACCAACATCTGGTTTCAACAAGATGGTGCCACATGCCATACAGCCAGAGAAACCATACAACTACTGCATGAGTCATTTCCGAATCGTGTAATCGGCCGTTTTAGCTATAAGAATTGGCCATCCAGATCTTGAGATTTAACGCCATTGAACTTTTTTCTTTGGGTTTTTTTGAAGTCAAACTAGCCCCTGTGTTTGAAGAAATTCAGCCAAATTTATACGAAACGGTCATAGAAAATTTCAATAAAAGAATACGTACTTGCCAGCAAAACCGTAGCGGCTAGTTATCCGATGTGCTACTCCATACATAACCCAAATCTGTATACTCTATTATCGATACAAAATTTGATCTTTCTTACTAGAAACAAATCTGTATGTATTTTCTATCAAAACTACCTTTTGCGTGAATTATGGGAAACCATTTACAAAGTAGACGTGCTTCTACTTTGGGTTGTGAGAGAATTTAACTCCCTTAATGTGGGGATTACTATGTCCTGATTCGATTTTCATACTTAATACAATGCATTTAGAAGTAATTACTGTATATATAAACTATTTTTCCAAACGAATAAACCTCAATGTTGTGAAAGCATCACAAGGATCCTTCAACGTGATTTGAATTTTATAAGCCCAAAGCAACCTCTCAAGAATAAAACTACAAAATTGACAGTTAAGTATAAAAGATATCATTAAATAGAAAAAATTACTTTGATTAGAAACCCTCACAACAACAATACACATATGTCACTTAGTTGACGGAAAGATAAGTTAACATTCCGACATATACAACAAATGTCCTACACCCTCATTTCATCATCAAACCAACAAAAACCAAAACTTATGGCCAAGCAGAGTTATATAAAAAAAATAAATTTAAAAAGTAAAAATCGAACAATACCTGTCAATGTGACATTAACATGCATTAATCCTATATGCGTTCCGATTCGTGCTGGCAGTTTTTCGCGTGAAAACGCCTTATATGGTGCAATGATTGTTGTGTTCGCCACATGCCATGCTGAGCCGAGCCTTGTTACTGTAAAAAAAAAAAATTTAAAAAAAATATTATTAGACATATTATCCCACGCGTCCACTATTAATGAACACCACAAGCAACACATTTCAAACTAAATAGCAACAATAGCCCACTTAACAAGCAAATAAATCTTGAAAATAGCGCTTAATCTACTCACTTAGTATGACTAGTCCGACGAATAGACTTAATGTCACGGTCGAAAATGTAGTGAATTTCTGCAAAGAAAAAAAAAATATAAACAGATGCAGATAAACATGGTTTTAGGTGGTAATTAATTTTGTTTCAGATATTATTGAAGGTGGAGATGGAGATAGTGTTGCTACCTTTTTGTGGACCTTTCAACTTTGAGCTGAGGAATTTTGTTGTTTCTGGGTCTTTGCGAGTAAAGATATACCCGCACGATAAAATCGTTTATAATTTTATTGAGGCTGAATTTGTTTGGAAAGAGGGTAATAATGAGTGCAGAGCACTAATTCTGACATTATGGCATTGACCTAGAGAGGTGGTGAAATTATGTGTTTTGCATCTGAGGCGGAATTAGTTTGAGGTTGAATGTTAAAATTATGGATGTGGGAACGTAAAGATATGTTGATGTATAAAGAGTGGTTTTTGTTAACAAGAAGAAGGTTTATTGTGAGCAACATAATTCTTCACACTTGGCAGATGGAGAAAAAACACAAGAAAACCAAATCGATTCCCAACACCCATTCTGCATGGCTTTCAAGGCCCCATACGACAGCATTTATGCGGAAAAACTATATAGAGCCATCTCAGCTTTAGTATACCACTCAAACTCTTGCCCTTCCATGCAGGATAACGATGGGAAATTCTATCTGCTCGGGAACGACTTTACAGAAGCATTCAATACAATAAAAGAAGAAAAAGTGATGCATTGTCATGCGACTTCTTCAATAGCAATTAACAATTATGCTGGCTGAATGAGACGGAAAGACCACAATTACAGGGATCAATCCTGTAGTGAATAAAGCCGCCGTTTCAATTGGCCTACGTCCCAGGAGGAATAATTTGTAGCTGGCTTTCAAGATTGAGGCTTTGGGTTAACCACACAAATGTTCACACGTTTGTTTGTCATGGTGACGATAACACAGCCTAGATGTTGACTGCTATGATATTCGAAAAAGGTAAAAACGACGTAAGTATTGTTTCCTTAAATGTTAGAACCCTTAATCAAAAAAAGATCCAATTGAAGAAGAACTAGCGACAGTACTGCCATCCAGGATGGAACAGGCAAAATTATGACATTTGTTACGGTCCGTATTTAAGTTAACAAAACCAGCGAATATTCGTATGCAAACATGTAAGTAATAAGCGACATATAATGGTTAGGAGGACATTACTGTCATCCAGAAATTACGATTTCATGGGCCTTTTCTACGAGCTAAAGGAAAGTATTGTGATTAAGGAACGATTCATTCTGAAAACCTTAGGAACACCTAATTTTGCACTTGCATTTTGTCTGACATTCCTTTGAAGAGCAATTCGGAATTTGAGATGTAGAGTCCTAACGAAAATCGCGGGCAAACTAACTCAAGAAAATGACGTTTATCCGTACACCCTGTGTTTAGGTTAGCTTGACCACAAAAGAGCAGACCAAAATTCAGATACACTCCTGAATACGAAAAATAGGTGGGAATCTACATCTCCTAGTGTACGCTAAGGTAGGTATTGCAACCTCAAAAAATAATTAAATGTAGCAACATATTGTTCAGACAGTTTATCAAAAACTTGTATGGGTTGACCAAAAACTACGTTTTTCTCCTGCATGTGGTATGGCGTAAGGTATACAAATAGTTTTTGTATGAAAACGTCTCGAAAAAGTGGGCGTGGGTAAAAATTATATATGGAAGAAATGTTTACATTACCAAAACCAATTATTTTGCATCAAATTTCTTTTCGAAATTTTTTAACATTTTACCGAAAACCTTTTTTTTACTGAAAACACCCATAAAATGCATGTCAAAAAACTTTGTATAGACGAAATGTCCTGTTCGCACACTTTTCAAAAATTTTGAACGGTTTGGCTTAAAATGGGCCGTGGCAGTGGGCGGATTTCAAAAATGTTTACACTTGTTCGAACAGCACGTACAAGGATGACATGTACCAAATTTCATTATCCTAGCTCAAAATTTAAGGCCTAAAATCGGTCACCTACAGACGGACGGACGGACACACAGACATGGCTTAATCGACTTAGCTAGCGATTCTTAGTCGATCAGTATATGGATACCTAGGTGTACCTGAGGTATACCTAGCTAAATTATTTCACTATGTTACAAACTATGTATCAAAACTTATATATGTACCCCTATGGAATAGAATATAAAAAATCTTACTGCGTGAAGACGCTTAAAAATTAGGTACACGCTTACAGCAACTTTAGCGATTTAAAATGTGGAATCAAAGTGAAATTGTCTTTTGAAACACTGTCAAGCCCTCAAAAGCCACCACCGTCTAAAAAGTTGGTATGCAACTACTTAAGTCACCAATGAATGTAACCTACTTCAAGTGACAAAGTAACAAGACTCTAAGCATATTACCACAATAGCACCATAAATTGTGTACAAATTTAGTTTAGTTCCAGCCTCTAGTCCACAAAGGTACGGCTAGACCAATAAATAACTCCAAGCAGACATAGATTAACCACTTCACCATTATTTCTTGGGATCAAATTTCAATTACAAAATGGTTTCCTTGCATCGAAAGTCACTCGAAATGTACCACACCAAAGCCTGTTACCAATAATTGAGCCTGGAGTGACATTACAAAAGGCAACTTTTAATGGCCACATATACGGAACCTCCGTAATCAGGAAATTCAAAAACAAATGCATGTCGCCGCATTTTTGTGACCTGCTCCAAAAAAATCCCCAAACTTTAGTTGCCAACAATTTACATATATATTGACCAATTGCATGCCTCAGCTCCCGACAAGCGCCTATATCCATACTGACCAGTCCGAATAAATTGCCATGAATGGATAACATGCACCAAATTTGTACCAAACCAAGTTGATTATGATTTCAAACTGCGATTGCATTCAAGCACACCAGCAAGGACTTGCAACTAAGCTCGTACCTCAGCGGTAAGCAGCCGTATTTCGTAAACCTCCCACCTGACTAACTAAGTGACTCTGACCGTTTCTATAACTGAATGAATGAATAATAATAGCCTACATAACGGACACAGGGACTTTGTCATCGTCGTGCTCTAGGAATCATTTAAAGTCGACCGGGCGTTCGCTTCCCCCCTCGCCAACTCAATGCAGTGTCGACTTAATGAAACTGCCACTTCAAAGCGGTGTCGGGTAGCTTTACCGACGGTTCCAAAGACGACGACGTGATTTACGTCGAGAGCTGATTAGGATTTAATTCACTGTCGCTGAGAAGGCACATATGGAAATTGATTTCAGTTGTGAGAGATCCCAAGGACCGCTATGGGTGGACTAGTTAAATCACCACAACGGACCAATTACCTGGCTTGGTCTTGATTAGATTTGCAAATTTTAGCATCTGGCGTGTGCCAGAGAGTTGCACAGCTGTGTGCATGGAGAGTTAAAATTTGAAAAAAAGGAATCTTGGAGGTGCTTACCTGTTTTCTTACACCTGGGAATATAACTAGGAAGGCAACGTAAAATGTCGCAAATAGTACTGATACAGCTACAATGGATACATCTCCAGTGACCGGGGTCCGATTTGAAAATGAATATAAGGTGGGTCCACCGTCGTCTCGAAATGCGTCGAACCAACCCTTCATTATAGGATAGTTGAGCTCTGCAAGTAGAAACAAAAATAAAAAAATTATTTTAAGTTTAAAAATGGTTTTGTAGTCCAAAAATATATTTAAGATAGGTGAGGGCTATTTTTTAGTCATTGCTAAGTATGTATGTACATTTTGTTTTGTATTGCGTCACTGGAAATGGATTTTCTTATTCAGTTTGAAGATGGAACTTGAGCAAAAGCTTATATGTGACGTAAAAATGTTGTATGTGAGACGGTGATTTGTGTAACTGTGCACCAATCGATGGCTTTAATTGCAAAGTAGAAACCCATTTAGTGTGGCCATTGTGCATTGTGACCGGCTGCTGTCTAATGTATCACCTAAACAACACCCAATATATAACAATTTTGTCCAACAATGTCCAATTGGACAACCAAGAGCAAAAGCACATCTTCACAGTTTTATAAGAACATCGCTTATCGTGTTGAAACTATCACTGTCAGATACGGGATTTTAGAAATATTAGGTGCCAATGCCAAAAACTCTGTGCTGCCTTGAAAAACTTCAGAAATTCGGACCTGACAAGCAGATATACCTGCATTGAAATATTTCCTCTGAATCCTGTTCTAGTCGAATTTTTTTCATAGTGGAAATATTAGGTGCCAATGTAATAAACTCTGTGCTGCCCTGAAAAACTTCAGAAATTTGGACCTGCATTGAAATTCCTTCTCAGAATCCTGTTTTAGTCGACGTATTGGCCAAACCACAAGAGAAAATGACGAAAAAAATGTCAACCTTGTAATAGGTTTTCGGCGATGGCTTTTATGTGAATCTGTTGAACGTTTGCAACCTTTTTGTTCCACCATATACAACATAGGTTTTCGGCGATATATGTGGGTTTTTTTTCGTTCTTTTAGATGTTATACAGTATTGAGAAACGTCATGTTCTGTTTTATTGATGATTTAGTTTAAGTTGCTATAATATTTTTTTGAAACAGGGGTAACAGAGGGCTTACAAATTTTTGAAACCGATAAATTAGCGTTATGACAAATAATAGAATCGGATTAATAAAATTGTTTAATTAAAAAAAAATCCAAAAAAAGGGATTGGTTTGAAATACAGGGTGTACGCCGGGAAGGTATACTACTTTGTTTTGCCGCTATTTTGGTAAGCATTAGTCTTGACAGTTCATATTTGGTAGTCGTGAAGTAGACACGTGGAAAATTTATTATGGAAAAATATTTGATAAACGAATCGTTAAAACATTTCATCAAAATCAATCATCGATTACTGTGACGATGAGAATGAAAAATGTGCTCAAAAGGCTCGCATTTGTGAGACTAACAGAGGCAGACATTTATCTGATATTGTATTCCATACATAATTGCCTACATTAAATAAAACATTTATCAATATAAGATCCATTCTCCTTAATTAAATCAAAAATTGTAAACACACAAAGTAGTATACCTTCCCGGCGGACACCCTGTATTGATTTGCAGTTGTTCGAATACAATTTCAAATTTGAAATTTTATAAAAGACCAATATTTGGTTTTTGTTGGTTCAACTGCACAGGTATGTCTCACAAGGTTTATAAAGCGTGATTTTTTAAGAGTTAAGTTTTTCAGGCTGTCAGCACTTGTTAGTAATGGAGTCCAAACGTCATCTGTCAAGTTTTCAGTATACTCTGCCATTAAATCATGGAAAGACTTACAAATGAGCAACGATTGCAAACTATTCAAATTTATTATCAAAATTCGTGCTCTGTAAAAAATATGCACCGTTTGTTACGACCATATTTTCAATTGAAATGTTGAAGGATGACTTTGGTGAGCAGCTTATCTCTCTCGAAATGGCCCTGTGAGTTGGCCGCCAAGATGATGCGTTTTAACACCTCTTGATTATTTCTTGTGGGGTTATGTAAAGTCGTTAGTCTATGTGGAAAGTCTAACACAATTGAAGCCTTTCAAGATAACATAACACGCGAAATTCGTGGAAAACAGACCGAAATGCTCGAAAAAGTGACGGAAAATTGAACCTTCCCAATGGACATTTGAAACAAAGCCGCGGCCAACATTTACATGAAGTTGTCTTTAAAACGTAAATGGAAAAGGCCTATTTATCGATTGAAATAAAATTTTTGAACATTTGATGCATATTTGCATCAAAAAAAAAACTACTCTTGAAAAATCACTCGTTGTATATGTATTGTTCTGTTTGGTGGTATATATATCTTTTAAAATTTGTTTTGACAATTCCACAAATAATTTCAGACCTTTAAACTGAATAAATTAGTTTATTTTCCGAAATATATTTTTTTCTAAAATTTCATAAGCAAAGAAAAATGTGATTCGTGTCACGTTCAAATTTTCTGAGGTAATCATAACCTCTTCCAGTAAATTGTTGGTTATTTATCAAAATGATGAATTACAGCTTAGTCAAACCGCTCAATACTCATAACATCAAAATAAAATCTAACTAATGTCCTAAGTAGTTGAAAGCACACAACTTGATGTTGTTTCTTCCTAATTACCCAAGTATGCGGAAATGCTAGAAAGACTCATTACTCTTAGCCAAGTCTAGTAACTACTAAGATATTTGCGTTATGCGCACGAAGACCCGTTTATAAAAATTCGTTATTGTTATTATTATTTTTTTTTTTTTTTCATTTTTGGCGAAATCAATTTGAGCAGAATTATCTCAAGGCTAACAAGCGTATAGACAAATTGGTGTGTTTACTTAAACATTAATCATTTGACGGTGGTAGTCAAGCGGTACGGTGACTTTGTACGAGTTGAACTCTAGTTCAACGATGGAACACGGACATTGGACATGTTGTTGAAATACCAAAGCGACATGGTGGTTAAATAGATCGTCCGGTTTGATGGATTGATTTTTGCATTAAAATTGCGCAAATATTTGCCGGATCTATTGGAATATGAATACATTGTATCCAATTAACACTGTTCCACGAAATGATCGTCGACCGTGTAAACATGTGACCAACTCTCTCCAACATCGCATTCAAATGCAAATTCGAATGCACTTTGACCATTAGTACGGGGCGAGGGGAAATTAATTTTCCACTTAATGTAAGCTACTTTGAATATGAGTATCTGCAACTTAAATGGTTGCATAATAAATTGATTTACCAAATTCAGACCACCAACGAGAGCGGGGAAAAATGCCCCCAGACGCTGGAGATCGGACCACATCTTGTTACCAAGGGTCTCTCAGGTTAGGCTATGGTAAAAGAGCTATTTAACCTGGTGGTGCCTAGTGTCTGCACCTATTATCCTATCCCAAGACATAATGGGCCAATTCATGAGCCAAGTATACGGCCAGCGCCGGCAACAACTTCGGACTGTGCGCACTTAAGTTTTTATTTATTTGACTGCCTCTGTGGGATCGCATGTCGATTGTGTGCCTACTGCGGTGACTGCAGCTGATAGGGCCACTTAAATTTAATGCATCCACGCAATTGGATGTGAGGGTGATTTGATTATTTTTTTTTGCTTTGTGTACGCTTACCAAAACCAATTAAGGAAAAGTATCTATTTGTGTGCGCGATTGTATTTATTAAGCTGTCAGCTATAAATTATAATATTTTCTGCGAGATAGCCCAGATATACAGAGGGTATCTGGAAAACCAAGCTGTGGTCAGTGTGCTTACGTTGGTAAGTAATTATAGATTTAACGGATCAACTGATTTAGTGCGATTTGATGGTAATCGATAAATCGTTTATCGATTTTTGATTGCAGCAGATACTGCATGCATCGGTGGGTTTTCAGCAGGCTAAATTTTCCAATCGAAAATTAATTTTTCAATATGAACTACAAAGTATGAGATAAATTACTACTGAACACGAAAAGGGTGGCGCTTGTTGGACATATACGGAAAAAATATTTTTTTACACAAGGCAAGTTTGAAACGAAGATGTGTTTTTATTTAATTAATTTGTTTGATTAAAAAAAAACGAAATAACTTGCGAAAGCAAAAATACACTAAAAGGAGTTGTTTTTTGTTGTAGGTGTGATTGAAAAAAAAACATCATCATTTCATCATTTTACCTACGGTTTCACACAACTATGACTGTATGAGCAATGTCTATCGATTGATGCACGATTTCTGGAGATGATTCGGGTGGTTTTCAGCTTTACTTCGTGCCTCAGATAAACTTAGAAGACCGATCGATAGCTGATAAACGTAAACATCATATTTCGTTTCTGGAACTCATTATAGTACACCTCCCGCATAATTAAACATCAAACAATAAAAAAAATACAGAGAAGCTTTAATATTTATTAAATCTGTTCATGACAGACTTTTTATCCGTAATTATCAGTAGGTAAGTCTGCGAAAATTAACATGTATAGACTACACGTCACTGTCAGAGGATGATGTTGCACAGAATGTATGGCGAATACTAGATTTTAAAAATTCTTTAATCAGCCATCACGCATCTGTAGAGCTTCATTTTTATCATCATTAATATCATAAGCGTCCCTGAACCACTCTTATTCGTATACCTCCTATTTGCACGTGATATTAAAAAAACAAACGATACAATATCTGCCACGTTTGCTCACGATACAGCTATACTAGCAGTTGGCTCAACAATAGAGCAAAACCCTCGTAATGAATGGACAAAATCCTGGCGAATTGCACTCAACGAGAGCATTTGGACATAGGGTAGTTGAAAGCACACAACTTGTACCAGTGAAACGAATCTAAACATTCTACAAACTTTTGAAAACAAAATGTTAAGATCATTCGTCAATTCGCAGTGGTATATTAGGGCCCAGTTATAGCTATCATTGAAAAACTTCGTTCGAAAACACAACACATGATGGAATTGAAATGTCACCCCCATAGCTTCTTATAGGAATTATTGGAAAATTCCGTTTCAGTTTGGTGGAATGGCAATCATTACTTCACTAAAATATATCTTTATCAGTGAAAATTAAGAGTTGAGTTTCTGCGAAAACTATTATTCAAAATTTAAATAATTAAGCTTTGTTTTAACACCAACTCGCCAATGATTTAATTTATAAAAAAGCCGCAAGAAGTAAAAGAAAATTTCCAATAACGGTTCTCAATGGTAGATATAATTGTAACTGGAGAAATGGGTATTCCCGCGGTTAAAGATGTAACGAAAAAAATTGCACGAAAACCTAAAAAACGATTATTAGGACACGTTAATACAATATAACTGGCGCAACAGTTAGTACCCAGGGCCGAGATTTCTCACAACCATTCAATTCATGTGTGTGTGTGTACTTCTTGGACGATGGCGGGACCTCCTGTTTTATGCCTACTCCGAACCGCGAATTTAAGATAAGCTTTTCCTGACAGTTGATACTACTCGGATGATTTGTCAGATCATCACGAGTGAAAAATCATTTAGGTGTTGCTACGGCTGGGAATCGATCACAGACCTTCTGCGTGGCGCTTTATCGCACTAACCATCGCGCCACAGAGCCCGAATTCAGCCCTTGGGTTTGGCTCGATAATAACAAGCCGCGCCATAGATTCCGAAAAAAAGCAGCAACACTCAAACGAAAGTTACCTGCCAAACATTCATTACTCAGAACAAAAAATTGGCTAGATAAGTAGCATACTTAGTTGCAATAAAAATACAAACAGGGTGGTGGTTTTAGTGAGTAAAAATCTCCACTGCTCTGGGCACGTGCTCATCGTGTTTATGAAGATTTCCAAAAGCCCAGGGGAAAAAAATAATAATAATAATTTTAGAGAGCAAACGGGCCAAAAAGCAGTTAGATTGATAGATTGATAGATAGTAGATAAGTGTGGGTTTCCCAGCATCAACTTCGACAGTTTTGCTGGTTAAATCAGCTACTAAATGCAATCTGAAAATATGTTTTTTTTAAATCATAATCGACGTCATTTTCTAGGGTGGTTGTTTGAACCTTGCACGGGAATAACCCGAAATAGCATTCTGAATTTTTCTCATACTAGTGGGGCGAAAGATCCGTTTCAAAGATTATATCTGAGCGTATCTGTAAAAGCCTGTTGCACCAACAAAGTATGTTAGCACTGGACACCATGTACTTGTTAAGAACAATTAAACAAAAGCGTTGAACGTTTCTCATACCTTCAATACTGCTAATCATTTCCCAACATTTTCAATCGAAAAACAAATCTACCAAATGAATTATGACCCTAAGTTAAATCGCAAATTTACCAATTAATTTCCTATACAAGTTTTTTAACAATCCATAAAGTGAACAGACGGAAATAATGCCACAACAGAGGTGTACCACCCAAAATCCATTAGAACATGTAAGGTAACGCAGCGTACCATGGCGCGCTGGCAATCAACTTCATGGCCTCACGGTTACCCAACACAATCCAACAAACAAACGACTGAACATTTTTGTGGAATATACAACTTTTCAACACCTTCCTTGTAAACTTCTAATCATTGTTAACAACTCGTAGACGTAGTCGCTGAACACTTTTAATAATACAGTACCGCAACAGAATGCATACAGTCGGATACGATACAAGACACCGCCATCTCATTTGCCATTATCCATTTCGACATCATGATATTATTTCCTATGTGGCAATACCGGTCAAGATCCCATTCAAGTACCACATGTTCATGGGGCAGATAATGAAAAACTCGCGATACGTGTATGAATTCCGTGGCAGTGTTTTAGCATAGCTATGCTTCCCCTGCCTGTCCTGCCGCAAAGGCAATGGCGGCGCGATACCGACGACTGTCTAAAGTTTAAGCATTGTCCACATCCACACCTCCTCCGCAATTGTATCTAGTATATCATTAGAGGTGCTGCTGCATGCATCGGACAAAAATCATCCAACCATGTCCGTCCAGTTGTTTGCATGGCGTTGATAAATCCCATGTCTAATATAGAAAAGACTATTGTACGCCTCGAGCTTTGTTTGGTATTCCTCTCAGCTCTCGTCTTCGCTTATGAAGATAAATTCATTTTTTGCTCGTGTTTGTCTTTTGCAATCAAAATAAACTTTGAGCATACAACTTTTTTTTTTGCACTTATCATCGGACTTATAAACAAGATCAATTGTCGATACGTGCCGTGGTGCGCCAGCCGCCGCAAGTTAGACATCTGTTCGGAGGCTTTTGACAGCGCGGATAGACGTTTATTTTGGCATTTATAGTTGGAAGGCCCGGAATGTGCGAAGGGGAGATCTGGAATGTTTTGAAAAAATAATTTTCGATTATTCCTCGAACAACAATTGAATTACAGTGTAAAGCCTTTGTTGGAGTACCGGATTAGAAATGTAATCCAATTTTGTGAATTTTTATTGACTTGCACGATTTTTTTGTGTGCCGCTTTTAAGTGAATTATGACTCACGATAAATTATTTCCGACAGGGTGGGCGTCGAAATTGGAATGAACAATATGGCATATTTGAGAAGAAACTCGTTGTTAAATGGTTTGTGGTTGGGAATACCTAGAGAGATGGAATGTGTTGATTGAATGGCTGATAATTATTTTTTTTTAATACTTTAAGAAACTCATTGACAGCTAGTAATATATCCGACATTTTGATATATATTGAGCAACGTCCCTTTAATAATTCTATTCATCGATCTTCACTAAATAAATTTATCTACTCTATGAGTTTCGATATGCAGCATTCCCAAATTCAATTATTAATCTAATAATTGGCACACAATCTGTAACAGCGATCATTCGATTCATTTTGTAGAATATCACTAGATCTACGAACGTAGCCAGGCGAAGAATGGCTTGATCGATCAGCGAGCATTGTCACTTGCAAGGTGATGCTTTCATTTAGGGACTTTATTCGACACGATATTAGCTGTAGGAACATTCCTCCTATTTCAATATTTGTACCACTGGCAACATGATCACAAATAGTCGTAAGTGATTTCTTAGATGTTTTACTTGGTATAGTACTTTCTTTCAACCACATCTGTAGCTCAAATCGAAAGCGTGTACAGTTCCATAATTCACTGCCTCATCTCAATCTCTCATGGGCTTAGAAGGCCAAATCGACAGATTTTAAAACTGTCCTATAAGTTGACATGCATATATGTGTGTTGACACGATCAAGGATCACCGAAATCGTAAAAAAAAAACATAACAGGAGCATTCAATCATTAAAAAGAATGACAACCGCATGATCATGTCACCTATGGAGATGGATCAATGTTGGCGGCCGCCCATTGCAATAGATATCATCTTGTCATTGTTTTCTCCGCGTATGCATTTTTCCTATTTCCGATTTTTTAATAGATCGATAGATTGAACCAATATGAATCGCCAGCTGCATGGTCCACTTATTGGCGGTTACTTGTAAATAAAGACAATAAACCACAACTGTATGATGATGTCATCTATCCTGATGGGTCACCGTTATATGATCATTCAATGATCAATGATTCACTTCACATATGACCCTTGATTAGCCATCAACATAAGATCAGTTAATTCAAGAATTCATCGCCAACATTTATTGACAGAAGTCAAGTATTTCGGATTTCTACATCGACTGACGTACATCTTGCAATACAGATTCTCTAAACCCTACCAAAACAATCGCTGATCACGAACTTTGCATAATGAGTTCTTAATGACGATATGAACGACTCTAAAGGGGTGATTTCTTTTATTACTCAAAAAAAATTTCTTTTCCATTTTGTTTGTAATAAGCAAAGCTACCAAGTGAAGCCCTCCCAATCGACACTGATCTTTCTTTTCTTTTAAATGAAATAACCCCCTCCACATATGCCGCAACAGAAGCAGCAAACTTCACGAATGAAAAGACAAATTCCATGCGTGGGATGCATGTACCCCATCACATGTATAGATACAGAGATCGAGAAGGCTTATTGCGCTTTATATGCCGATAGACAATTCAGATAGTTAGATACACTTATGCCACCGACTGTGAAGTCAAGAGGCACTTGTCGCTGCCTCCAACCACAGCTCCACTATCACAGCCGTAGTTGTGGTCTGGGTCGCATTGTGAAAAACCATTACAAAGTATATCCCCCGACAAAACTGAGATACAAAAAAAAAAGGAAGCCCACAATGGCTTCAGAAACCGAGACGCTAAGAAGCTCTCTAAGGTGCATTATAACACGTAAATTGTATCTCTACGCGATCTGCCGAGCAGTCTGAGATACTTTTTTTGTTTGTTTTGTCTATTTCTATCCTCAAGCCCAAACAATCGTGCTACTACTTACTGCCTGCCATACTTGAATGTGCATGTGTCGAAAACACATCAGGCATAGATTGCATGCGCGCTAGTGATGCTGTATCTATGCGGCGGCAAGGTGCATGCATGCACACGAGATAGTTGCAATATTTGCGCAACCTGTGCCGCACAAAGATACACGAAGATGTGGTGTAGTTTCAGGTGAGTAATTTTATCTATGAATCTTGAATCTACCGTGTGGGGGAAATCCGAATTGCTTTTGTTCATTTTGTTTGAGTTTTCCTTTAGCGAATGTGTGGAAAACAATTGATTGCCACTTGACGATGTTGGCACGACCACGACAACCGCAGCGACTACGACGAAAGTTGGCTCGAATTGAATCTCTTGAATCTCGATATCGGGGTGAAGCGCTTTTGATCCTGACATTTGGTGTTATGAGTAGCAAATTAGCATTATCGTGTCAAATAGTGAGCTATGGCTGGTGCGCACACAAAAGAGGGTCGTGAAGTTCAATTTTGCCCGAGGTGGGGTTTTTGTACATCTCTTTCTATGATGGGAATATATCGGCTGTGAGAAATATGTAAATGTGTTTTTTTGTTATTCATTCTTGGAATTGAGATGCACTTTTGAAAATTAGACGTTACAGCTGCCAAGGTAGTCCTAATTATCCAAGAAATACTGGATATATAATATATAAATACTTAAGAAAAGTTTCAAAGTAGGGAGAATACTTTCCCACGAATTGATTGAAAGTATTCATAGGCTACAGGGATTGCATAAACTTTTGAAAAACATTCTGTGTTATTAACACAATTGCCAGTTTGAGCAATTCTACAATTTTGAAAAGCCCCCAAATGTTGTGAAATGAGACAGTAAAGACTTTTCTGTCATCTATCTAACGGGTGCATCTGCATCTCATTTGAAATTTCCCATGGAAAGATAAACAATCGAGCAACGCGTTAAAGTTATTCTGGTTTATTATGAAAATGGGCGTTCAAATCAAAATGCATATCGTGCACTTCGTGATTTTTTCGGTCAATTTAATCGTCCAAATGTGCGTACAATCGGAAAAATCATGCAAACATTTCAGCAAACCGGGTCTGTAGGAGATGTGAAAACACCAGTGAATGCTCATAGAGCTCGTACTGCAGAAAATATGGCTGCTGTTCGCGATAAGGTGGCTGAAGAGCCGTCCACCTCTATTCGTCGTCGAGCCCAACAATTGCACCTCTCACGCTCGTCGTTGGTGAACATTATGCATTTACACGCTTACAAGGTGCAATTGGCTCAAGAACTAAAGCCTCTTGACCATTCCAAGCATCGTGAATGGTCAGAATGGTGGCAAGAAATGGCAACAGTGGATGATCAATTTGAGAAGAAAATCATCTTCAGTGATGAGACACATTTTCACCTCAGTGTATTCGTCAATAAGCAGAACTGCCGCATTTGGGCGAATGATAATCCAAGATTGATTGTCGAAAAACCAATGCACCCACAAGGAGTGACTGTTTAATGCGGTTTATGGGCTGGCGGCATCATCGGACCGTATTTTTTTCCAAAATGAATCCGGTCAGGCAGCTACTGTGAATGGTGTTCGCTATCGTAAGATGATAATGAACTTTTTATGACCCGAAGTGGAAGATATGAATGTGGACAATATCGTCTCTCTCTGTTGTATAAATGTCTTGATCTGTCCCAGCCGATGGCCTTAGTCGCCAGTGCTGTTATGTGTCTGTAGTTCGTTGCATTCATGTGCGAAGTACTGTGATGTCAACGTCAATGTCAATATGTGGTTTCAACAGGACGGTGCCACTTGCCACACAGCTAACGAAACAATGGCTCTTTTGCGCGACAAATTCAATGGCCATGTTATCTCACGTGGTGGCGATGTCAATTAGCCGCCAAAATCATGTGATTCGACACCATTGGACTTCTTTCTTTGGGGATATTTGAAAGAAAAGGCGTACGTCGATAAGCCAGCAACAGTTAAAGAGCTAAAGGATGAGATAATTCGGCACAATGACGGCATAGAACCTCAATTATGCCGCAGCTTCACCGAAAATTTGGACCATCGGTTGGAGGTGTGCCGCCGAATATAATTGAACTATACCAATATTATCATAATAAAAAGAAATGACAATAATTTCCGAAATAGTTTGTGTTTTATTTAAAATCAACATCGGCCCTTAAAATTTAACCACCATGTCAATGACACCTTAGGCTCGTTTATGTGTGTTCGAATGAAGAATGAGATCGGTTTCCCCTTCAGGCTGCTGCCAGGTTTTTAAGACCTTCGATCAAATACATTAAATTGATGGATAAGTATGAAATCGCGGTACATCGTTTATTATACGTTGAAACACGCAAAATTAATCGAGTCTCTTCCAAATTTTAGTCGCCCTGCAAAATTGCGAGACAACAACATAAAGTTTTCCAACATCGCATTTCGCTCCTTCTAAGTCTCAATCGCCACAGAGATCTATAAGACTTCATTTAATTTAATGATTGCTCTTCCGACCAAGATTGGCGTGGACTCATGAATACTCATGAATAGGACATGAATACTCGAAAATTTCGAGCTCAAAACATAATCCTGAACTTACTTGACTCTAAACACTACAGAGACATAAGAAATCACTATTATCGGGGTATCCGTTCGGAAAAATTCAAAAGTCAGTACCAATCGGAACTCAATTTATTTCGAGGTATCCTTTGCGGACAAAATAATAAAGCATACAAACGCGTTCGTTGCACAAATTATGAAGAATTTCAACGCATAGCTTTCAAAAATTGTCTACTTAACGGATATCACTGATACGCGATCATGTGTGTTACATTTCGTCGAAAGATCTGTACGAAATGCTAATAGCAAGGTATTCATCGGTAGATACGGATGAATATGCAGATCTTTCTCTCTTCTATAGACACAGACTTTCAGAAGAATTATAATGTTCAAAACGTTAACGATTGTGTAGGAGTGGTTTTCCATCTGAGCATCCCATTCGTCTATTCACCTAAACGGAGCCTGTCCCGTGCGCACAAAAAAAGCCATCGATCGCCGCTATAGACAGCACACGAATTTATAGATCCGACGCCGGCCGGGCGTTATCAGCAACCCGGTCTCTGCCGGTCCAATACTTGGAAAATTTTGAGGAGAAATCTTGGTCTACATAGATATGGTGAATAGGCTGAGAATCAACTGGACGTTGAACCAGATTTCCATTGTCAATTAATCTTCAGCGATGAGGTTGATTTCTGGCTTGACTGGTATGAAAACCAGCAGAATTGTTGTTTTTGGAATGAGCACAATCCTCATGAGACTCTTGAGACTCCATAACAGGCCGAATTTAAATCCAAAACCGATGCCAACATAACCGTGAATTGCGAACGTGATTCCCTATGTCATTGGAAATCATTTGGAGAAAAACTAGTTACAACAAGACGGCGTAATATGCCATACAGCGAGTGCAACCATGACTTTGTTGAGCCAAAAGTTTGGCCATCTCGTTCGTGTGATTTGAAATCTTTGGACTACTTTTTGTGGGGGTACGTCAAATCTCTGGTCTACTCTGATCAACCAACAAATAATACCGGGTGTGCTCGAAAAAGTGGTGCAAAAGAAATTTGTGATCTTATATAGCCAACATTTTAATGTTTTTTTTTATTAAAAAAAGTTATATGCCTCTAAAATAAATTGCTATAAGTAGTTGCAATATATATACAAAAAGGGTGGTGGTTTAAGTGATTAAAAATCCTACACTTTGCACCAGCCCTGGGAAAAGAAGTTTTATTCGATGCTCCATGTTCCTGTTGGCACAACATGCCAGTATCTGCAACCTTAAGCCTAATATTGAGCATTTATATTGCTCTTCATTTATATTTAATTTCACTTGAAATTACCTGTGTTTTCAACAGCAATAAACACATTTCTGAGGTATCGCATTCGAAACATTTTAAATAAGTAAGCTAAAAACGTAAAACTGATTTTAACATAATTGTTAAGTACTTTAGTAGGCATATAAATGTTTAATGTAACGTTTGTGTAACCTTAATGTAACATTTTTGAAGTGTTGTTGGTATAGTTTCGGTATTAAAAGTTCAAAATTATAATATTTCTATGGAAAGACACCGAAAGTCCCCATCTCCAAAAAATTTATTCAACCGAACAATCTCAAAGTCGACAGTCTAAAATTTAATTAATTCCATAACACACAACATCAACAAACGATCAATATCGATTTTGTTTGGTGAACTGATAGTGTTGCTCTATCACATATTGACAATTATGTCTCGACACATCTGACATCTGTCATTAGCATATTATCAACATAGTCTCTTCCTCCTAGGCATATCTGCGTATATTGACAAATCCTCAAACCGACGCCATGCCTTCAAGTCTAGTCCATTTGCATAACAAGAGATACTTAAATTGTGGAAAAAAAAACTAAAAAAAAAAACAGAGCCCCTTCACAATGACAACAATCGTCACTAAAACCAGTGTGAGTTGCGATTCGACCCGCTAAATGCTGCACAAGTATCTAGCTAAGCCCTCGTGGCATTATGAACAGAGCTCATGCTTCTTCAACCCCTTTATGACGTTGTACGCACTTGAAACTCACTTCCGTAGATTTAAGCAGACGGCACGCTGATCCGTCGTAGATCGCGACTGGATATAAGGTAGCGCGTTTAAAGTTAGACTTGACAGCATTAAGACCTCTTCAAAGCTTTAAACTACCATGCATAATTGTCTGCTGTTTGCTTTGTCTGGGCTGCGTGTGTTTGCGCCTTTTCAATTTTGACAGTTAAAGAGCACACAATCAAATTTTGATCGATCCGCCATAATTAAACGGCAGAACGAACGTAACGTTCCGTCATTTCGCCAACAATGTAATTTAGCGTAATTTGCCTGAGCTGTACTTAAGTGGAATTCGCTGATGGATTTTGCGGTGGCGGCAAAGGCGGCCCGAAATGAATGCGTCAATTGCATGTGGCAAATGATAATGATGGCTAATTTGATATTCCTTGATTGAGCCGTTTTGATGGATAATTTTAGCTGTTGGACCGAGACCGTATTTAAGATCAGAGAAAAATACTCCACCGTACGAACAATACAAACGCTGTTGGTCAGTTCGTGTGCTCGCCACAAGAGTCACGCAAGCGATTTTATTTTTAAACCAAGAGATTGCCAACTAGTTTCGATTTCTTATTTCATGGTGTGTGTTTATTGTGAGCTGGTGGTGGATATCGAATTGTATTTCATAATCAGGAATAAACATTCAAATCGTGCCAAAGTCTTGAAGTGGCAATCAATTTTAAATTCAAATATTTTCGCAAGACAATTATGCTGTCGGTCGTCGTCGTTGGGTGCGATAGTTTGTTGTTGTTGTTGTATTTTTGCGACCGTATAATCGAGGTCTAAAATTAATTCAGATCACTTAAAGAATCGTTGGAAAAATATAAAATCCAAAATAACAATGGCGCGCGCAGATGGAATGGAAGATTCACAACATAAATTTAGATTTTGTGGTCAAGTTTGGCGGAGACTAATTGGGTTTTGGAACGTGCGTCGCTTTCTCTGTTAAGACTTTCGAGATTTCCTTCGCCTTGCAAGAGGGATTGGTCAAGTAGGAAATTAGAGGAAGACCTCGTTTTATGTGGCGTGCATATGTAAAAAAGAGAACATTAGGTGTGCAACTGGATGCAGATGGTGGTAAATGCTAAGAGTACAGACTCCAGTAACTATGGGCAAAGAGACGTCTCTAAGGGAACTAATTACCAAAGATTTTTTTGATACTGGTACACAGCAACGAAATCTACTACAGATCAACCGCAGCTCATAGAAGATAGTAGGCTCCAATAAAAAAATGGATCTTCATCGACAGGGAACATGGACAGATAGTTAGTATGGTCAATAGTTTGATATCAGTCCCGTCAATATTTTGATCTGCGACTTTGTTGGAGCAAAAACTGTTTAAACGACGAATTTCGATCGTTTTTTAGAACCCAAACTTGTGTATATCCATAATTTTAGATAGTCGAACATCAGATTTTTGATGGATCTAAATACTCGAACAGAATCCTGTCGAGATGAACAAGGAAATATCGTAGTTGAGACACAGTCGATGCTGAGGATATGGAAGAACCACTTCTGCAGACTGTTAAACAGCGATGACGAACAACATTCCGCTGCCAGGCAGAACGAACGATTCAATATTGACAACGACAGCGAAAACTGCCAGGACGTCAAAAAAATTAAATTAAAACGAAGACTTTAATAAATAAATAAATAAACGAACGTAAAACGCTTTTCACGCCCTACAGCGTTAATACCAATCGACCTGAGTGAAGTGAGGTTAGCAATACATAAACTCAAGCTTAATAAGGCTGCCGAAAATGACGGAATTCCCGCCGAGCTTCATAAGGCCAGCTGAGAAGACTCGGCAAGTAACATCCACCAACTCATAAGCTAAATTTGGTCGGAAGAAAGTATGCCTGAAGAATGGAACCTAAGCATCGTTTGTCCGATACACAAAAAACTGCGCCAACTATTAACTCTGACAACACATCTCGTCAGAAATCAAACGAAGAATTACTTTTGCCAACCGCTGTTTCTTCGGGCTAAGAAGGCAATTTAGTAGTAAGTCCCAGTCCTGCTCTACGGCGCTGAAGCGTGGACCGTCCCAAAAGCGGTTGAAGAAATCCTTAGTCGATTTGAGAGGAAAATTCTGCGAAAAATCTTCGGTCCCGTTTGCGTTGACGGGCTATGGAGACGAAGATTCAACCAAGCACTATACGAGCTGTACAGCGACATGCCCCTGCCCAAGTTTAAGATGACTAGGAAATGTAGAACGAATGGACACCAATACTCCGGCTCGCAGAGTCTTCGATTCCCAGCCAGACGTCGGACCCAGTAGAGGAAGACCGACCACAACCAATTTGGAGTGCTCAACTGGAGGCAGTTAGCTAAGGACCGGGCTAATTGGAGAGGCATGTTGGTTGAGGCCCAGGTTCATTCCGGATTGTAGCGCCACTTAAGTAAGTAAGAAGAATATCTGAAATACCCAAGGATTTAGAAAATGTTGGTGCTCGGTCCATAAGATTTAAGAGAATGAACGAATCAAGAATTCTAAGGCTATTCCAGGCACACAATTTAGAAGCTTTTAATAATAGTTCATAATTCTAAATGTCAGCCTTTTGCAAGAGGTAGGGAAGTAAATTAATTTAATCTAAAAAAAATCTTGCTCGTATCTAAAGACCCTAAGCCACGTAGATTCATAGCCTTTTTTTTTTTAAATTAAAACGCACCAAAGTATAGCAGACCCATGACATATAGACAATGACAACTAACATACAATAGCATTTCAAAATGATGTGGAAATCCCATTACAGGTATGTTAACGAACTGAAGAGCTAACGCTAAGTGGAATGCCACTGCTCATACCCATGCCCTCAGCACAATACCCCATGAGTACAACTTGACTAGACTTGAGATGATAACAAAAAAATAGGAACCTCAATACCTCATACCGACATAACATAAATTACATTTTTGACAGTTTACCAACATTCCTACGTGCAATCAAAAGGAAATGTCATCCGAAATGTTGAATACTCGCGTACTTGGTATCTCTGCGATAATTGGACAGAAAAAAAAACGATTTTCCAACTTGGCAACATTACCAACTGATGACGACTGGGAAACCTTTGGCAACTTTGTAATAATTGCGGACAAACAAACATCCCGGGAACTCTAATGTCCGTCTCTTTAATGAGCACGACTTATGCGTGCGTATGCCGAACCGTGTGTATCTAAGACGTATGTATCTGCAGAACCGTATGTATCGGCAAATTAGCCAAATCGTGTTTTTTATTGTCGGACGCAATCAAGTCGGTCCATGCGGTCGCGCTGTCAGGTCGCTCATTGGGGAGCGATATTTTCCGATATTGCAATTGTGAAATTGAATACGACAAGGCGTCCGGTTCGGTACCGGACCGCTGTCGGTCGTGCCATTGGAAAATTTCACTTTCCGTGTGTTTCGCCCATTTCTTACGTACGGGTATGAGATGGAGTATGTGCGTAATGGCTGTTAGTGGGTCTTATGCAACAAGAAGGAAACCATATGATGGCACATGACCTCTTTCTCACGTCATGCGGGGAAAGTGTGATAAACTCAATTTGTTTCTCCCTCTCTCTTTGGCAGTAGACAATTCGTATACGAGTGAGGTGCAAATGAGTGGAAATTGGAAAGATGCATCGTAATTGGAAAATCAAACACAGATGATTGGGATGTTACGAAACTGATGGATATCGATGGATAATGGGGGAGATTTGGGGCATGACATCATTTTTAAAGTGCTCGCGGTCATGAGTGGAGACGTTTTGCGATATAATTTGACTGCGTCGTCACATTTGGCTGGTAATATAACTAAGGTACAGGTAAATCAAAGCCGATGATAATTATGTTACAATACTACGTTGGAGTATCGAATGCAAGATCAAAAAGGAAACATCTCCTAAACTCTTTGGCAGACACAAATTTCCAAATTAAACGAATAAGATAGTCGGGCATTTTATCTGTAACTCGTAAACAACTTTAAGTCGGGTTGAGGATCGCTAGACTATGAGACTAAAAATCCAATAAAAAAAATTGTACGAGCCAGATCCTGTCCGGAATACGATGTGAAAATCGTACTTTTGGACTTCAATGCGCAAACTGAAAAGGAAAACATCTTCGACGGTTTGGTTGGAAGGCACAAACTCCACAAATCGACAACAGATAATATCTTTCGACTAACATACTTTGCAGCAGCATGTAGTACTATGTACAGCAGCACTAGATTTCATCGACTTCGAATCCACAAAAAAACCCAGATGGTGGAACCATTCAAAAGAATAATGCTTCGTCTTGCTCCTGTATGCGATAAAGGCTAATCGAGCTGAATATACAACCGCGAATTTTGTGAGCAAGATATTCACGTAGTAGAAAAAATTAAAAACAAGTCGACTAAATTGGCACGATCACATCGAGCGAATGAACAATAATGCTCCAAGGTTCGAGGCGGCAGAGAAGGCCGAACCTCCGCTTTAAGTATCAAACGATCGCGAGATTTTGCAAGAACGCTTCGACCGAACAACTGGAATCAATGTTCCCATACCTAGATAGAAAAGAATGGGATGCTGCCTTGTCTCAGATAGACACATTTAAAGCACTCGACTCAGAAAACTACATATTAGCGAGAAGCTTCATTCCTGCATTTTAATTTGTTTAAACGCATAACCAGTAGCGGTCTATTTATCGGTCAATTCTGTCTTCAACCAACTTCACTTCATTTTAAGGTATTAGTGACATACGCTGAACATTTAATGACGCACTTTTAAGAGACTTAGCATTGATTTACCAACGTTGCGACTTTAATTTTGAGCTTCGGCCAATGAAAATGTATTTCAGAAATGTTACAAGGTGCCTGTATTGCTCCTCTTAAGCTGTTTTGGAGGCTTAAAAAGACAATTTTTGTTTTAATTCCCTGCTAGATAAGTGTACACATCGTGCAAAAACTTTACAGAGCCTAGGGTTTATTCCAACTTGTTATGGCGCATTTAAACAGCTCGAGGAAAGCTATCTTTGAATAACCTTGACATCATTATATTAATAGGCTTCACGAATTTTTTTAAACACGTTCTTTCAAAACCGAATTTTATAAAATTTAATCCAATGTGGTGGAGTGACATACATAATTCGCCCTTCCTAGAATGCGGAAAAAGATTGATTTACCAACACTTTCAAGTGCAAGAGAGCCCACCATTTATAATATTTTGTATGCGCAGACTGTTTTGGGTAGATGTGAACGTGAAAGAGGAACATTTATACCTTTTGCATGGGTCAGCGGGATATTGGGTCTGTTCCCTCTCTGTGGAGTTTGGTAGGGAGTAAAGTGGGAATGTTGCGATTTCTGATACATGCCACATCTAAAAATTCAATTTCTGTAGAACTTTTTATAAGTAAGGTGCTAAGATTCGAATGAAAATACTATAAACGACTTATAGGAGATCTCACTGAACACATCGGTATGTCGGCATTCAGGTCAGGTCTTGTAGGGTTATAAAGGTACGAGGGACTAAATTCTTCCTCTTCTCGGAATCGCTGTTCATCTGAACATAAAAATCGTTATCCGGTACGGGAAAGAGCCTTATGGGGCTACTTTGAAGCAGTTTTCGAATGCGCGCTGGTTGTGACGATAAAATATCCTTCGAAAATAGAGTACACATCTCACAAGTAAAACTACATTCTTACATTCTGTCCAATGTGTGACTTAAATAGTGAGGTTCGTGCTACAGATTTTCGGCACACACGTGATAAAACTCTAAAGCATCGAACGGCATACAAAGAATTTTTGCAACGTACAAGGATAAGGGTTTGGAATAGGTCATTTATATAAAAAAAAGTTATGTGCTTTGCTATGGCCAATATTTAATCCAACAACAACATCGACTTTATACACATTTAATTCTTTGATCTCGTAGGGAACCTGAAACAACAATCATGACTATGAACAACCAAGGGAGCAAGCAGCTTTGTGATGTGAGTTAGTAAAAATCAGAATAACAGCTTTCTGGTTGTACCGAAGGAAATGTTTTAAAAAGATTGAATAGTATTGACGGTGTTGTAATTAAGAGATATACAACCCAGAGACACAACCTCCGAGATGTTGCCCATAAAATTCGAAATTATAGTGACCTAGATGACTTGGTCATGGAAACCAACATCTGTATACTGAAGAGTATGCCATGACAGGGAGAGATCAAACTTGAAGTTCGAAACTGAAGATATAAAATTCGATCTGGTTGGAGAGGTTTCTTAGTTCTAGCCCTGATTAATACCGTGTTGCGCTGTCAGCTAATGTTTTATTGCCATAAGGACTGATAGAATACTTTTTGGTGATAAAGCCCAACCTCTCCATTCAAATATCTGCACTTGCGAACAAACGATAACAAAACACCAACCAGTTATTGAGCGCATAAAAGGGGTGATTTTTTTAGAGTTAAGTTATTCAGGTTGGCAGCATCTGTCAAAGTGAAAAGTTTTCAGTATACTCTGCTTTTTAATCTTGGAAAGACTTACAAACGAGCAACGATTGGAAATTATTGAAATTTATTATCAAAAATCTTGCTTTGTGAAAAATGTGCACCGATTTTTACCACCATATTATGGTCTTCATAATCGACCTCATTTCTGGCTCAAGGGATAAAAAAAAACTGCCACATCTGGAGTGATGAACAGCCACATGCCATACAGGAATTACCTATGCATCCCGAAAAAACGACAGTTTGGTCTGGTTATCGGGCTGGTGGCATCATCGGTCCATTTTTTCAAAGACAACCGTGGAACAAACGTTACCGTCAACGGTAACGTGACATTTTTTTGCTCTAGTTGGCTGAGTTGAACTTGGTTGACATGTGGTTTCATCAAGGCGGTACCACATGTTACACAACTCGTGAAACAATGTTAATGTTGAAGGATTTATATGGTGAGCAGCTTATCTCTCGAAATGGCTCTATGAATTGGCCGCTAAGATCATGCGATTTAACGCCTCTTGATTATTTCTTGCGAGGTTATGTAAAGTCGTTAGTTACAGGATAACATAACAAGCGTAATTCGTGGAATATAGGCCGAAATGCTCGAAAATATGACGCAAACTTGGATCTTCGGAATGGACCATTTGAAACGGCCAACATTTACACGAAGTTTTCTTTTAAAAGTAAATGGCAATGGCCTAAATTTAAGAAAAAAATTGATGCAAATTTGAGTGTTTTATTCGATTTAAAAAAACAAACAAAATACGCTTAAAAAATCACCCGTTATATGTATATAGAGCTGAACCCCTTTCCAAAAAGTTCACTTTTTTCAAAGTATTCTGTTCATAGTGGCTTTATCCAAATTCGAATTAATATGCCTCAGTTTAGTGTTCCTTTAGTTTCGATGAATTTTTAACAGAAATGTGGGGTACTGTGTGGTCTCCTATAAATATATAAATTTGGATGTAATTGAACTTGCAACTTACTATTAGAAGGTTGCCATAATTCCACCACACCACGGCCCACGAAGTTAGCTGATTCAAGCTTTTAGGGCATTAAGCTTTGTTTTCTTCTGAGTTTGTAGTGATTTTTGCCATTTTTGCCCTTACGGAGATTTTTAATCTGGCAAACAGGTAGCCTTAATCTAGTATTCTACAATCCTAATATGTGTACAACCCTGTTATGCCCGTTTTTCAGGATATAAAAAATGTAATAAATAAAGTGGCATACGCTGCAGAGATGCTCAGATACTGATAGCTTATTAATCAACATTGGAACAGTGGCCTGTAGCTGAACACTCCGTTAGAGGTAGAAACTTGCGGGGAGTTGCATTGCCTTAAGCAAACTGTGTTTTAGCTGTCTCGAACTGAAAGTTTGCTTAATACACACTCTCATTAGAATACATGTAAAAACTGGGATACATGCTACAAAAACGATCACCCAAATAATAAATTTAATTAAAAATCCGCATCTACCTACAATCTGATGGTATTACTATAAGACTAACCTTTGTATTTAAGTCAGCAATATAAGCTTAGAAGCTAACTGTGGCTCCAAAAATGTACCTTTTTCTTAAATGAATAGCATTCCAAAATATAAAAAATTGTATCTTACCTGCAAAGAAAAGAAAAAAAATCAAAATTAATACAAAACTTAAAAATGAACATTTACTTAAATTCCGATACAAAAATTGACTATAAATATACCGCAAGTCAATCTATTAAATTCCAAAGTGCATTCAGTAGGTTTGTAATATAATCTTCAATCTCAAATCGTGCATTCAAAGAAAGGAGTTAACAAAACAAAAACCAACAACAAAACATATTGATTGCGCTGCGTTAGCGATGAGTATCTCAAGGTCGTCTCTCTCATCATACTCTAAAATTACGTAACACCCGTAACTAATCATCGGCAATTTAATTTTTCGTGTTTATTGCTTCTTTTCATTCTTGAATGCGCGCGAACGCATTTGGGTTAGAGTGTGAGTGTTATTATGCATCATCATCATCATCATCATCATAACCATCGCCATCGCCACTTCATAACCATTCCGTTGTTGTAAGTTGTAATTGAATCTGGGAATTTTTTTTAGCGCTAAAATGCGGATGATACCCACGGAGATAAACATGGGAAACATAATCGAACAAATTATGGAAGAACCGCGTGAGAGATGAAGAAGTAACAATTTTTGAAATTGAAATACATTCGGAATGGTTGGCTTATACCAACCAGGATATTGGTAAACATCACATATTACCATTGGAAAATATAAAGAAAAAAACATAGGGAACATATGGGGGAGTTATTGTCAAAAATGATTATCAAAACTGAAAAAGTATTTAAGTATGAATTTTGTATTAAAGATTTTCTTACTCCTTAGTCATACTTTGCTAATGGAAAAAGGTAATACATTTGGTATCCGATTTACTCTTAACATGTCGTCATTTAAAGACCAAACTGTCATATGTCGACGTATTTTCTCGGTCCCGAAGACGACTTATATCGAGGGCCCCCTGTGTAAAAAATAACAGGAGCATGCACGAGTCAAAATGAAACAATCAATAAAAATAAATAAATGAGCCATCTATCCACATAATAACGCAGTCGAAAAGGATACAAAAGGAGGGATCGTATTTTGTCAATTGATGATAACCTAACCTCTACGTTCAGCACCAGCTGCGAAAACAAGTGACAATAGTTTGTAATCAAAGATTCTCAAAAACTGCTAGGCGTAGAAAATGTTTTTTTGGGCAAAGGAAGGTGGAGCCCAACCTTTTAGATCTGGAAACAAAAACTAACCAAAAAAGTGTTGTCTGTACACAAGTTGTTGTTGTAATTTCGATCATTCAATTATTAATCTACAATAAATTTCCTAACAAAATTGCTAGGGGCTGTCCGCGTTAAGAGTTGTTGTTTTTTTTCCAACAATTTATTCAAAGTATCAATCATACTCCAATATTTACACATCTCGAGGTATCCGTTCGGAACACAATTTTATCCGATTTGTTCGATGTCGGAGAATTTTGTACCAAGCGTTCAGATTTGGAGAAGATCTTCCAACGAAATGAATCGCACATGATCGCATGACGGACTAATGCGTTAAGTCAGCAACGAAAATTATTGCGGAATTCTAACGAAAATGGAAACCACCAAGTCAACAATTTTTGACAGCTACGATTTGAATTTCTTCAAAAATTCTCCGACAAAAATTGTTTCACATTTACATTACACAGCTGACAGATTGTCAAAAGTACTCGATTGTATGGTTCATTTTTTTTCGCAATGGATACTTTGATGGTAAACTGAGCTCCAATCGGAAATGACTTTCGTTTCGGAGATTGTTTGAAGGGATACCTCGATAGGGATGATTGTCTTGCAGCTTATCAATGCTCAAAACAATGCATGCAATCATATCTGAAAATGAGCAGGTTTGTCGATTCTGAAATGTACAGTCAAAAATTGGACCATTTCAATCCAGGAAGCAATCGCCAAGAAATGGAGAGCTTGGAGAGCTTTAGCCAATCGCCAGGACACATACATCGAAAGTGACTCTCCAGAAGCTGTGAGAGCTTTTTTGGTAGGTTTTGATACCTGACCCCAAGTGATTACCACCTGTTCTTGTCCATGACGAATGATTATCCTTGTGAAAGATGCTTTTGAAAACGTCTATCCCAGCTTATTGCCAATAGCAACGAGGGTTTCAATGGGAGAGGCATAACGGAATAGCCATTCAATATAGTGTTACAGATGATGTCGTTGAATTCAATTTAAATTATAAATAATTAGATTTAAGTTTAAAACGACGTTGGTGAGAAAGATCAGGAGAGGATAAATGTTGGATAAGGAGTAGAGTCAGTGACTCGGTGAGGGAACATTAGTAGGCTATGTACCTCGGTTTCTAATGTGGAGTTTCAATTCGGGCCCTAGAAATTATCGGGCGCAGAAGTTCAATAATGGATGAAGGTCAGGTAAAGAGGAATATAGTAATCAGGGACATGGTTCATATATATTATATTATATATTCCTATTTTGAAAGGTAGATACAAACAATATTTCCAGATCTTTATATTACTTGTGTAAATTGAGCAAGCAAATATTTTCAAAAACATATGAATAGACTACAATCCACTGTGTGGATCGTTTTATAAAAATATTATAAAAAATTTAATTAATTAAAATTAATATCCCTAAAATGAGGGCTAAATGGCAAAGATATATTAAAATTGACGTTGTCACCAAATATTGTTCAGGCAGCTTATCAAAATCTTGTTTGGTTCGACAAAAAAAAAAGTTTTTTTTCGAATGTTTTACAATTTTACCGAAAAACGTTTTTTTACTGAAAACGCCCTCAAAAAGTGGGCGTGACAAAAAGCCTTACATAAAAAAAAATTGGTAATCAGATTGACTACATACGTTGTTCAGTCACTTTTTCAAAGTTCCCTACTATTCGTCCAAAAATAACGTTTTTCTAAAAAGTGGGCGGATTTTGAAATTGTTTACATTTGTTCGAACAGCACGTTAAAGGATCACATGTGCCAAATTTCATTAGACTAGCTCGAAATTCAAGGCCAAAAACCGGTGACCTACAGACGGACGGACGGACGGACAGACCGACAGACATGACTTAATCGACTCAGCTAGAGATTCTGAGTCGATCCACATACTTTGAGGTATATTTCTCTATGTTACAAACTATGTATTAAAACGAATACTATGAGTAAGGGTATAAAGACTCTTTAAGAGGACTCTACTTCGTTAAAAACCTTTTCCTGTCCATGGAAAACCAGGCGGGTCATAAGTTTTTTGTACAAGTGTGGCGCGACGGTTGATGCGATGAGCTGCCGCACCTGTCTGGGTTCCCAGCCGTAGCAGCACCAAAATGATTTTTTTCTGGCCTTCCTCTCGTTATGATCTGACAAAACATCTATGTAGTATCAATTGTCAAGAAAAGCTTATCTCAAATTCGACGTTCGGGGTCGGCATAAAACAGGAGGTCTCGCCATCGTGCTAGAAGTGCACACGCACACATGAATGTGGCTACTAACAAGCCTGTTGCGCCAATTTTTTTTTTTTTTTTGTAAATAAGCAATGCCTATACATAAATATAATCCAAATGTTTAATCATTTTCAGGATGATACACGTGTCGAATAAAAAATAAAAAATGAAAATAGGCACAATAAACTCTATATGTAGTAAAGTGAAAGATTGGAAGCCGAAAATTCTGAAGAAGTGTAATTTACATTTAAATTATTTTTTGGGCACACATTGGCGTGTGTGAAAAAACAACCCTTTATAAAGAGAAAGGAATCTCATCTGCTGGATGCTTTAATTAATTAATGGATAGGCCTACCCACTCAGACACAAAATATTTTATATAGTCAAATTAGCATTTTGATGGAATAATAATATTTACAACGTGTCGGCACAATTAAAAGATTCCAAACTTGTATACTTCATTTGCCTCTACTCCTTTCTATATTATGAGCAGAATCAGTGGATCCTAATCGTTTTTTTTGCTGATTTTAAAAAATCTATTAACTTTACTACATAAGTGGAGTGTTAAGGTATTTTAGAGAAAAGAACGATAACTTAGGCGCCAGAAAATAATAACGGTGGAGAAGTTCAATACAAGCATTGTATTAAAGCTTGTTTTAAACTGTTCTATACAAAACTGTTATCAATTTTTGGCGCCTAAGTTATCGTTCTCTATCCGTATTATATGTTAAATTTTTATAACCAACTATTCTAGGGTTAATGATCGTGTTTATTACCGATAACATCGAATTAATCGATATCTTTGTAATTATGTCAAATTTGAACGAATTACCTACGAATTTGCAAAAAAAAATGTGTTCTTAAAAAAATTACTCAGGTAATTGACACTTTATTTGGTGCTTATAAGATTGCTTATTGGAGCACAAATCCACCGAGTTTAAGTGAGAATACAAATAAAATGAAAATCATATTATAATGGTGGTTAGTAGATAATCGTTGTGTGTTTTCAGGTAAATGTCTTAGTAATTTACCATACTAAAAGTTAAACAACAAATTAACTCAAGCTTGGAGTAAATAATTACTATCTTAACCAAAAAGTAAGCCAACACAATTTATTGCAACTAAATTACTTACAGATGGTTACTGAGAGATATTAACGACAATGAGACGTGAAGTTCCCCGCTACGCATGAGCATAGGCGAATGCTATTATGACTCATTGAACAGCTCAATTTATTGCGCATTCAAAATTGGAATTTTGTGAGTTTTAACGATTTTATAAAGTAACTGTCTGAATAAATATGTAGATAGCATATATTTGGCGGTACTTAGTTATCAGAAACTATCTTATCAACGCCATTTGTCCATTGCCAAATGTTTAATTTTTAAAAATATCACAATTAAATGCTTAGTATCTAATATTCTTAATTTTGGTCTTAAATATACAATAAAAAATAAATTAATGTTGTCAAATCTTTATTTTTATTTAACTAACAGATTATATTTATTTTAAATTTATGTTTATGTATGTAGATATGCATGGAATTGCTTCAATCAAGAACACAATGTCATGCAAAACATGCTGGATCGTGTTTGTTTTCTAAAAACAAACCGGCAGATGTAACAAAGTTGGTGTTATGGGTTCATCAACTGTTTCAGGACTGACTGACAGTGGATGAGCCTAACGAGCCAAATGGTTAATTCATGTAATGACATAACCAGGAGATAATTACTCGAAAATCCATCTCTTAGGAGGTGTATTAGGTTTGTGTAAAAATTCGTATTCCTCAACGATAGCCGTTCGTGGCCCTAAAGCCTCTTTCAAATGTAAAGAATTATGGCACAGACATTTTTTTTTTTTGATAGTTTGACATATACCTGGTCTGGTGGTCGAATTCGACCAATATGGGAACATTGGAGACGTGAGGCGTTCGAACAGGCCTCGTTTTGGACGATCGGTCGAAAACATCCTGGTCGTTAGGTCATGAAGCATCGATACGACGACTTTCAACACAGTTAGGTATATACCCTTACAAGATCCAGTTGTTCATTTCAATTCTGGTGATCCAGAAAAACGTCTAGAGTATAATGCAGAAGTACTCTAAATATCGCCGAGAATAAGGAATAATTTTTGAAACATTTTATGATGACCAACGACGCACATTTTCATCTGAGCTGGTGGGTGAACAAGTAAAATTGCATACTTCGGGGAACAGAGAGCTTTGGTCAATGGGTGCCACTATAAAACAATGCTTCCGGACTTACTTTTTCAACTTGTGCAAGCAGATAACAATGATGATCTGATTTGGTTTTATCAACCACAGTTATTTATTTCTTCTTTTTTTTGAGGTTTTTCTTTCGTTGTCTCCTCAAAATATATTTATTTTTGTTATGAATAAGTTGTGTCAATAACTTATTGAAACTATTCAATAAAATATTATTATTCCGCTCTAGCGAGGCATCCGGCGGAGCGGAAAATTTCCCGCAATGCATACTTCGTCGGAGGTTTAAATTCCATTCAAGGTATGTTACATTGGAAAAAATCAGTTCACTACGATTCGTAAATAAATTCCGCAAAGAATTTTGTGTCGGAGAAAATCGGAAAAATAATTGCACTTAGCTGTCAAAAATTGCACGAAAAATGCACCTGAACACACTTCAACGCAATTCCTTGGGGTGCATTACAAAATGTCGGAGAAATATTCCGAACACCTTTTCGGAGGAATACCTCGAAGCTAAATTCCTCCGAATCGTACAAAATCGGAGAATTTTCCGCTCCAACGGATACCTCGCTAGGGCTGATTATTTAATTCCAAAATCGGCTGATCTGTCGGCACCGGATTTTTTTATGGTGTTACCTAAAAGAAAAGGTTAATCATAACAAACCACACACATACAGGAGCTTAAACTCAACATTCACATAAAAGTCGACGGCCTCACTTCAAAAACTTTTGGAAAGTGCCATCAAAAGATTACAGGAGTGCACGCATTCTAAAGCTGGACACTTTTACCGATAAGATTTTTCATACAAAATGTGAAAAAATTCCATGACACTTTTTATTTGAAATTTACTTCATTAATTTTTATCTTTTCGTTCGAAAGTTATTCCAGATACGTATTGGAAAACGACCCCATTGGGACCCCATTTTTACTTGCATACGTTCTCACTGAAAAGCGTACCTTTCTTAATCAAAGGCAATCTTTTCAATTGAATAGAGTGTAATTTTAATGGTAAGGATGAAATATGTCTAGGACATATAAAGTGAATGGAAATCAACGCAGAAGTTTGCAGTCTTTAATAATTCTCAACGCAATAGCGGAATACCTTGACCTGAAGCCCTGCTAGAGTCCTCCTTGGAGTTCTGTTTTCTTACGATAGTTAGCGTTATTTAGGAGAAAAGTGAGCATGGAAAGCAAAAACGTTTAACGGTTAGCCAAAAGGAAGAATCATTACTCGTATTCCTCAACTAAAGCAGTCCGCGGCCTTAAAGTCTCTTTCGTATGCAAACAATTAATAAATAGTTTGTTTTTATAGATATTGTCATTTTTGCTGCTGTTGCAAACACAGGGCTTGGGAAATTTAGGATGACACGTTGAATACAAAAAATAGTGAAGGGCTAGTTTCGAAAAATATAAATACAACGTATAAAGGTGATAGTTTTGCAAGAGCATGTCCTAGAGAAAGCCGTCATGAAAACCTTCTCAAATTTGTCATTCTAAATCAGCGTAAAAGTCGAGGTCCCATTCTTTATTACAAAATAATAACTTCTCACACACAAATAAATAAAAAAAGGTAGCTTTGGGGCAGTGTGTGGATCGTTTATGTCAGATATTTAAGTTTTAAGAAATCCATTGAATGAACTTTTTCATGGTACTACGCATTTTTCCACAAAAAAAACAGGGAATTCCCTTTTTTTCCTGGTATCTTATTGTTAAACGGAAAATAATCAGTATATGATAAATTTCCAAAGCTTGGGGTAAATTTCTTCCAGCACCTTCAGCAAAAAAAAAACGAATTTTAAACAAATTAACTACTGTCTCACGAAAATGCTCGGAGATACTATGTATCTGCAATAGAAAATGTTTGTTTTGAATTATCTTTGGTCGGTTTTTTTTTGACAGTGGATATTTTTATTTAGAAAACAATAAAATACACCAATTCACAAAATATCACGTTTTCGAGAACAAAAATAGTATGGTTAGGGTCCAAGTTATGCAAAATACAAAAGTTACCATTGAGAAAAGCCTCATTGGAAATTTTCTTTTATTTCTTGCAGCTTTTTTTATATACTCAATCATTGTCCAGTTGGTGTCAAAACAAAACTTATGGATTTTAAAACATTATGATTAAGAATAACTTTTTTAAAACCAGCTACCGAAGTAGAATTTCAATTCTGTCATATTTTTCAATTGAATTGTTCAATGATAGCTATAACTGGACCCTTGGTGTTGAAAAATGCAATGGGTTTAGTCCATAATACCTGCCATGTTTGTGTTCATTATAATTCACACAGTCGGTTTCTTTTTTAAGTTCTCTCTTAAACTTTTAATTTGATTTAATGTCAACTGTCTTATGTCATTGACACAGCCTTCCACTCTTCATACAAACATATTTCCATATGACATTTGAATACAATTATGTATGATAAAAAATATCCCATTCAATGATATCCAACTTAATTTTCAAATTGTTATAGCATTCATAGTGCATGACAAATTTTAATAAAAAAACACGAGTTATAATTTAAAGAATTAAAATGTTTTCATTGAACTTTGCAAATTGTGTCAAGTCCTATTTAAATTAAAAATGTTAAAATTCTGCCAAATTTGTTTCTATAAATATTAATTGGGTTGGAATTATCTGTGCCACAATATTCATATTACCTAAATACGAAAAAAAAATCAACTAAGGTAATAGAAAAGTCTGTATAATTAAAAAAAAAACAAATGCTGCCAAATAAATCGACTTTCTAATTTTTGTTTTGTGTTAATTTATACACATTTTAAATTAACAGAATTAAAGTGACTACTTTATTGGGGGCTTAGCGATTAATCGAGATTAATTTTAAATTTATGGAAATTTAAATAAAATCTACAAAAAAAAAAAAAAAACAGCAAAATGAAAATTAAAATCACCTCTCGTAAAGACAGAGGACGAGTTATTGGCGTTTAAATTTAAGTGTTTTTTTTTAGACTGCTCAGCATATAAATGGTCAACTGATTAAGTCTTCAATACGTTCAATTCGAGCAAATGTACGAATTGATCGATTTAAAGAGGAATACAAAATTAGAAGGTTGCGATCTTGCCGATATTCAATTATTCCTAGCATTTTGTGAATGTGTTTGATTTTCTTGAAAAAATAAATAATGTGAGTGGCTGTAGGATGTTGTAACATACTAAACAATCAACGATTCTTAAACGTTTCAGCGTAAACGACCTTTGAGGTTATTTTTAATTTTATTTGTTTTTATTTTAAAGAACAGTTGTTTGCTAAAATGGAAATTTTTTTTATGAGACTATGTAAACGTAATCTTCTGAGAGATTTAGAATGATTTTGAAATTTTAGAGCAAAAGGAATTGACCGTCGGATAGATTTGACAATTATTTACATGAAAAGTTATGATTTGTGTTTAGTTAGGTTGGCATTGGGGGTTGTGTGTTTTGGACCTATGAAGTATACATAGAAATTGAACATTATTCTTGCTCATACGTTTTGGTGGCAAAATTCGATTCAAATACTAATGTTTATACCATATCATAAGCAACAAGGAGGACAGCATATGATTCCTTGACTCATATCTTGTATATCAACGGATTTAGATATAGGCTCTCCAAAATTTAGTCCGCAAACAAGAAGCCTTTGCAATTCGAAAGACCTCCTGCTCGGTCGACGATCGAGACAACTCAAGATTGTCGTTGACGTATGATTAGAATAGACATTTAGCTTTAAGAAAACTGTTTTTGGACAATATTGACTAAATTCGTATTTAATAACAGAGGAATTATTATATCACAGAATTATTTTTTGGAATTAGAACTTTATCCAAGAACTTCTTCAATGCTAGGAACTCATTTGCTTCTTTCAAACGAAGCCATAAAATATAAAAAAATCTCCAAAATCCCCTGTGTCAAGGCTACAATAATGCAAATATAAATGTCAAAAATTACCCAAAAAATTGTGGAGGTTTTGGCATACAAAAATTCATCAAAATCCATAAATGTTAAACAACTCAAAAACTTAAATCATCAAAAAAAAAAAAAAAACGATTAATCACCAAAAAAATGTTAAATCACCCAAAAAACGTTAAATCACCCAAAAAAAGTAACTAAAAATAGTCAGAATTTAAAAATTTGAATTTTCTTTTACACGTCAAGTCCGCACAAGTAATATACTTATTTGGATCATTTGGAGCACATTGATCACTTTTTCTGTTTGTAAACAATGCCAATAGTGGGTCGCGTCTCTCTTGCAAAGAAGTTTCGAGCTTCAAGCGTCGATTTGAGGCCTTAAGCCCCACCTACTATGGGAGCCTATTCTCTGCATATTTTTCTAAATTAATAAAATCGCTAGTTCCGATTCATGTTTTATCTCCCAATGAATTGAATTGTCAAGTCGACATTTTTTGGGTGTATTTTGACTTTTTTTATTTTTGGCATTTTCGACAATTTGACACAATGCCAGAGTAGACAAGAGGGTGCACGAATAATAAACACATTGCATAGATCTTTATCACCTAAGTCGAAGTCAAAGTAAAAAAAAAAACAAAAAATTCTGTCCAGGTTTTGATATGAAACATTTTCGGTATGTATCTGATTGGCTCAAGGACCATTGGTTATAGGCTCATCATTGCTTATTATTGGCACAAATGCAAGGGATTTACATTCCAAGTGGATGGACAGAACTACATTGTTTCAAGCAAAAATATGAGGCAGTAAGCTCTTTTTCACAAATTCCGTCAAATATTCAACAGTATAAAAATGTATAAAAGTAAAAAACTAGGATTAAGAGCCTGTTTGGGCCGTCAACCTACAAGAAACTAAGAGGATATTCTTACTTTTTTTTTCGTGGGCTGGTGGAAATCTCAAAAGACACGATGAGCACGTGCCCAAAGTAGTGTGGGACTTTAACCCACTAAAACCACCACCCTTTTTGTATCTGTATTGCAACTAAGTATGCGATTTATCTAGCAATTTTTTGTTATCACCAGTAATGAATGTTTGGCAGGTAACTTTCCTTTGAGAGTTCCTGCTTTTCCGCAATTTATAGCACGGTTTGTTATTATCTGGCCAAATCTAAGGGCTTAGTTCCTTGGAGACACCGCAATAAATTTGTTTCGTCAAGAATTTGGAGGACCGTTGTTTTAACGTGTCATAATAAACGTGTTTGCGTGCAAAATTTTTCGTTTCATCTTTAACCGCGGGAATATCCAGATCTCTGCGTAGATCTTCATTCCTTATATACCACGGCGCATTGACGAATGATCTTAATATTTTGTTTTCAAAAGTTTGCAAAATATTTAGATTCATTTCACTGGTACAACCCCATAGTTGTTTACCATATGTCCAGACCGGCTTTAGCGCTTGCTTCTATAATAGCAGCTTGTTATCAAGGTTAAGCTGCGAATATTTTCCGAGTAACCAGTACAGTTCTCTGTATTTGTTTTTAAGTTCATTGCATTTCTTTTTTACGTGCAACTTCCATTTTAATTTTGCATCGATTGTCATTCCGAGATATTTCGCTTCATTTGCAAAAGGTACTCGAACCGTATTGAGAAATACTTGCAAATTGTTTGTCCGTTTATACGAAAAATCTAAATGAATCGATTTGCTCTCATTGAGTGCAATCCGCCCGGATTTTGTCCATTCATTAACCTCGTTAAGAGCGTTTTGTAATTTCATATTTGTTTCCTCTATTGTTGTGCCAACTGCTAGTACAGCTGTATCGTCAGCAAACGTGGCAACTATTGTATCGTTTGGATGTGGGATATCACGTGGAAATAGAAGGTACAAGAGTGGTCCAAGGACGCTTCCTTGGGGTACTCCTGCCAATATTTCACGGAAGAGTCTATGCTCAAGATACGATACGAGGATTTTATATAATTTTTCAGGCAGAACCTGTCTTAGTTTGAATTGAATGTATCTATGCCAAACTTTGTCAAAAGCTTGCGACACGCCAAGAAATACGGCTGATCAAATGTTCTTTTCTTCGAAAGCTTTCTCAATTACATCAGTGTTATTCAATGAACTTGGTCCACAGTTGAATGTTTACTTCTAAACCCAAATTGATGGCCAGGTGTAAAAGGCGTTTTTGATCAAAAATGGGGTGTAAGCGACCGAGCAATATCCTTTCGAAAACTTTTGAAATTATTGGAAGAAGTGAAATAGGTCTGTAAGATTTTATTTCATTCGGTGCTTTTCCTGGTTTGAGAACCATAATCACTTCTGCGACTTTCCACTGTCTGGTATGTATTCTAATCTATTTGCTGCATTTACAATGTACAGGAGTTTAGTTAATGCTTTCCGCGGCAACATTTTAAGAAGTTCTCCTGTAATTAGGTCATAACCCGGACCTTTTTTAGGCTTTAATATCTGTATTTCCCGTTTAAGCTCGGTAATACTTGCATATCTAACTAGATAGATTCTTAAAATGACATTTCGGCCAAAATTAAAAGAGCAAATTACTCTTGACGGCATTAGTGGTTCGATGGTTAGTTCGATAAACCCAGAAGGTCTGGGTTCGATTTCCAGCTGGCAATGATCTGACAAGTCATCCGAGTAGTATCAATCGTCAAGTAAAGCGTATCTCAACTAAGACGTTTGGATTCGGAATAAAGCAGGTCCAGCCATCGTGCAAGAAGTACACACGCACAAATCAATGGTTGTGAGAAAAAGCTAGGCCCTAGGCATTAACGGGCCAGTTGTATCAAAATTTGTATTTGAATTACTCTTCCCAATCGTTGTTCCGTCAGATCCACTGGCTTCACTCAGAATCTCCATATCCGGCCGTAAGTACAAGGTTTCTCAAAAAAAAAGTATATTTGCATAGCTTATGCCTGAATCCAAGGGGCAACTCGGGGAATTGTCGGGCAATCGTTTTGTTTGTTTTTTTGTTTTTTTTTTTTTGAAAATGAAAGAAGACGTGTGGTTACATTACCTGTTCATGACTTCAAAATCATGACACTATTTTGCAGAGAACATCATTGTCATTGAACATCACAATCTCTTTCTTCTCTAAAAGGTCGAATATTTTTCGGGCACACCTAAATGATATTTAATTTCACGCGATAGAATAAATTTAACATTTAAATTATTTCGAATTTATATGGCGACGATAAAAAAAACTCTGGCACGCTTTATGTCACGACGAATAAGTTTTGATTTGAATTTCATTATCAAAACTGAATCCTCTACCTACAAATCGACTTGCACTCTCTCTCCGCTAATCTTTATTTGAAAGCTTTGCAATTAAAAATCACGCTTGGGTAAGCTAGTTTTATGCCTCCCGGAAATAAACGGATCACTAAAACGATATACGATTATAGCTACCTTTTCGAGTGGTTCATACATTCGCATTCAATTAATGATCTTCACGTAGGAAATCAAGATCAACATAACAATAGGTCTTAACGTTATCTATACAATCGTAGTTATGGTAAACGGTTCCGCGTTCTAACCTACTGAAGACACTAAAACCAAAGTCAAGGCATAGAAAGTATTTCGGTTAGTAACGTTGAAATACGTTCAATGTCGTTTATAGATATTTATGAAGATCTAACGGTAGAATTAGTATACTCTAAACAGCTAATAATTATCTGATTTATTTTTACTAAGCGAGCAAATTATTAACGGGAGTGCATCATTAGTCGTGCATGATGTATCTATGAGAAGAATTATAATGGAGTCTTTAGTCTTATTGCGTAACGGTTGGCCTTAAAATAATAAATCGTTCCGGTTCCGTCTTCTATAAGAGATTTGTTTTGTTTTTTTCTTTTTTTTTGTTGGTTATCAAGAAGATACTGATTTCGGTGGCACTGTGCGCGCAACTAAATTCGGAATTGGTACTAAATGGCACAGAATCATTTCAAGACATGATTGTACTACTTAAACCGACACTTAAACGTAAACAAGTTTAAAAGCTGTCAAAAGTTTGTAGTATTTTTAAACGTGTTCTTTTCAAACGGGATTTTTATTAGTATCAACAGTAGTTGATTCATTTCTACTCCTGAATGTTTGATTTATCCATAGGACAATGGATGTATCCTGGTTTCATTATAAGTTGTGCATCTACGTAGTGGCGGTGCACCATTAGTTTGCCAAATCTTTACACTTCAGTTGCGAGATCACAAGAACGTAACTGATTTTTTTTACGATTTTGGTCTGAGTACGCCACATTACTTTAAATATAGAATTTCTATCTTTTGGCAAAACATTGTAGCTCTAAGTGAAGTTGATTAGATTAGCACTTTACAATAGTATTCATGGAACTCAGAAAAATAAAAAATTGGAAAAAAAAAATCACAAAAACATACTCAAATATTGACATACGTTTTTGATTAACTAGGGCGACGAAGTCAATTTATTTGGCAGATAAATTCAAGGGGATATGGTGGTAGGTTAGTATTGTTACCCCCATCGAAGTATCTGTTAGGGAGAAAATTTAATCAAACATGTTCGAAATCGAAGATTTTTCTACCGATTTTTCGAACTGATTTTCCGACTAAATGTTACGCACATGATCGCGAATCGGTGGTATGCGTAAGTTAAACAACTTTGACAGCTAACAGGTGGGAAAAAAGATGGAAGATCTTTTATTTTTGCAAATGGCCGCCAATGTAAAATTTTTTTGACATTTGTAGACAGTAGAGAGATGTAGAGTAAACAAGCGGAATAATCGTGTCTATTTTTTTGCGTAAAAATTCGTATATAGTGTTGGCGCAGCGCGAATTCCGTCGTTGATACCCCAGCAGTCGGACACCGACTGCGCAAACAATGCGCCGTTTGGCCACCAACGTTGAAGACTATGGGACCACACGAGACGTTGCTAAGAATATCGCCGCTGTTGGAGAGGATGTCGAGCTGTCGCCGCTAACATCGACCAGACGCGCGCCGGCCGACCGTGCCTCGCAATAAGCCATCAGCCGATCGTCCCTAAGGCGAATTTTGGTCAAAGACATGCGCATTGTCCCGTACAAAGTCCAGTCCGTGCATCAGCTGCTGCCTGCCATCCTCAATCTCGAGGACGAAGTGGGCGATTTTTCAACAAAAATCATAATGAGCGTTGGGCTCACTTCCACCTCAGCGGGTACACGAACAAGCAAATCTATCGCTTCTACGGCACCGAAAATCCACGAGTAATGGACAAGGCACCATTACACCCGCTGGGCTGTTCACGCTGGAGGAGTCATCGGGCCATTTTTTTTCGAGAGCGCCGCTGTTCAAACGACAACAGTGGACGGTGTGCGCTATTGAGCCATGTTAACCGAGTTTTTTCTGCCGCAAGTTTTTCATGTCTTGCTAGTTTATAAGCCTTACAATACACTGAAATGCCACTGTTCCTAGATACTTGGGTACTTTTTTGAAACTTATTTCAGTGAGTTGTTGGAACCGTTGGTATGATACCTGCTGGATGGGCTTTTGTCGAATGGCTGACTTAGTTGTCATTTGTTGCCAAAGCTTCAAGGGAAAGGTAGTTAGTGATAAAATATACAGTAATTCTAAGGATATTGTGTCGTGTAGACCACTAATGCACAGGTAGGCGGTTTTCTGCACCCTAGCTAACTCCTTACTGCTTACGGTCTACTTAGTATCTTCTACCCCGTATACAAATAACATAGATAAAGTTAAAGCCATACAAAAAACATTCGAGGTTGTATTTCCAATCTGGTATCTATGACTTCTAGAGTAAAGGGTAACTTTCGCGATTTTCACTCTTATCAACATATTTCACCATTTAGTTACCCGTCAGGGTCAATGGGTATAACCACAGAGTATAGAACTACATAGAGTAAGCATCACAGCTAAAAATTTTGTAGCCGTTTAATACGCGGGCGGTAATTGCGAAGGGGAAATTTCGTAGATCGTATACGTCGGCAAGGTTGTTGTTTGATGCTGGGGTAGATGTGAACACTGGGGTATCAATATCAATACCCCACATAGAAAATATTAGTTGTATGAGATGCGTACTCTATGTAGTTCTATACTCTTTGGTATAACCAAGTATTTCTGAGATTTCTATCGTCAGTCTTTTCAAATATTGATGATAAGCTAATCAGTCTCAAGTCGCTGTTCATATTTCGATAATAACTCCACTTTCACCACCCTACATGCCTTGAAGATGTTAGGATAAAATCTACAAACATAAAATTGAGATAACTCAATTACGCAATAGCTAAATGTATCTGCATCTCTGTTAGTCATCACCATCATGAAAACGTTGTCATCCACGCCTTTAAAGGTGAAAGTTATCACGCATTCAGATGTTTAACCTTTTTTTTGTAAATGCATCTCACATAACATTTGATCGTCAAGAAACATTGAAAAAAAAAAACTTCAAAACAACTGACGTTCAATTCCGAACGAAACGAAAAAGAAAACGTGCAAACCTTGGGTGCTTGTCCACGAGTTACATTTAATTTCAGCTCACGACACACGATAGCTATGCGCCAAAAGAAGTGAAGAAGGTGAAATATACAACTTGTTGTACACCTACACGTTAAGAATACGATGACGTTCTGGCTTTGTGTGGCAGAGCACGGAAAGAGAACATGTGAAGGCGGACTTCAGCACCAATCACCTCAGCTGTCAGAGGAAACGCAAGTCAATTCTCGATTGTATCCTGTTCCTTTGGGGCGAATTTACAGAACCCCGATATTTGTGTCGATCGGATAACCAATAAATCTCGCAAACTAATTGACACATAAAAGATCCATAAAAAATGTATCTCAATGTATAGCAATGAGAATGTTCTTTGTGATGATTAAGATCTCACCAGGCACCATGCGATTTGAAGTCTGTTTGTCGGCATTTCATTATATGGCTTTCGAGTGGGCTTTTCCAAAGAATAGGGGGCAACTAAAGGCATTCGCAGTGTTTTCTTTTCATTTACATTCATATCCGCAATCCGCATTCCAAATTGGGTTTTTGGGATTTTTTTTGTGAGTGGATATCTATTTAGATGTTTATTGCTTAAGAGGTGTCGGAAATGGCGCTGGTTTTGTTGTTAAGCAACATGGCGACACGAAAAAGGAGAAACACAATAGTCAATGTGTCGAGATTTTTGAAAAATATTGACATTTTAAATAAAGTATGATATTATTGTAATGTTTGGTTCATGTTTGTTAATTGAACTGAGTTGATATCAATGGTAGCTTTAAGGACAACAATACTGCGGGTGGCTAGGATTTGATCGAAAAAATCGCCATAGATGCACTTCATAGGGTTTGAATATTGTGTTGGTGGTTTCGAAATAGCATTCTTAACATACGTAATATTTCTGATAGGAATCACGCTAAAAAAAAACTGCATTTCCAAAAAACCTACAGACAAAGTTTGTCACTTTTTCTTCAAAACACTTTCAGAATACATTCCTCGTGTAACCCTTGATAAGGATAAAATGATCCGCCGGAATAACCAAAGTGTTACTTAGTAAATTCGGTTTAAGTCCTATGCTCTTCTTTATGTAATTCTATCGGGAGTTTTTTTTTTTTTTTGAGGTATAGAACTTCGAATTGAAATAAAACAAAATGTCCATCAATTTGGCTTTATTGTAAAGATCATTTTATGCCATTAAATATGGTTTCAGGCATGTCACCCTTGCAGCTGGTTCGAATAAAGCCAAGTCTAGATGTCAAATTTTCAACTACTTCTTCGAGCATTTGGATCCGTATGTCGGCAATAACGCCAGGAATGTTGGCTTTCAAGTCCCCTTAAGTTTCTGGTTTGTTGACGCATACGAGCGACTTCACACATCCCCAAAGAAAATAATCCAATGGTGTTAAATCATACGATCTTGATGGCCAATTGACAGGTCCATTCCGCGAAATTATGCTCTCATCGAATGTTTCCTTCAATAAATCGATTATGACGTGCACCGTTTGGCATGTAGCGCCGTCTCGTTGGAATCACATCTCATCCACATTCATGCCATCCATATCGGGAACAAAATATTCGATTATCATGGCTCTCTACCGGTAATCCATTAACGGTAACTGACTCTCCAGCATCATTTCGGAAGAGGTATGGCCCAATGACTCCACCAGCCCATAGGGCACACCAAACAGTCAGTTTTTGTGGATGTTATAGTGTCTCAAGGGTCTCATGTGAATTATATACACTCCAGATGCGGCAATTTTGCTTGGTGACGTTGCCATTCAATAAAAAAAAAAAATTTTTGCGATGACGACCAGCATGGAGATCAATCACATTTCCGGCTCGTACACCAAAAACATGACGCATTGCATGGTCTCGCGGTTTTAATTCTTGCAAGTTTGTAAGCCATGATCTTTATGCAAAGTCCATAAAAATGATGGACAAAGTTCCATTTGCTGTGGACGGTGGCGAATCGATTCATTCGGGTCCTCTTTAACACTTTGCTCTACAGCGACAATTCGGTGCGCACGTCTCTGCGGATGCGTATTATCACATAGAGTAAACGTAGTGCTAAGACAATCCATGGTTAACCGAATTAATTGCTCTGATTGACCATTATGTCGACCACAAAATGGACGGAGCTTGCAATAAACTTTGCGAACTCAACCATTATTTTCGAAATAAATTTGCACGGTTTGCAAGCGTTGTTCATTTGTCAACCTAATCATGATGAAATGTCAAACCAAGTTGAACATAATTGACATTAGAGTTGCTCGATTTAACCACAAAATTTCAGTTTTATCGAAAAACCAAGCTATAAAAAAAAACACCCGTTACTTGAATAAAAAGTGTCAGATTCAAGTGTCAAGTGATAGGTACCCTCGCTTCCTATTTCCCTATTTAAATGGAAAAAGTCAAATTGGTTTCAAATTTTTAAAAATCGCAGGCATTTTTTATTGCTAAACATTAGAATGCTTTACACTACGTGCCATATGCATTTGCAAATGGTTGCCAATATTGGACAACTCATCAAAGTGAGAAGCATAGTAACGGCAGCTCAGATGAAGATGCATCGGATGAAAACAAATTGGTAGCAAAACTTGATCGAATAAATCGTTTAAATCCGAAGAGTTATAATTTTTTTGGTTTATAAAAATGAAAAGGACTATCGCCTGGACGATAATCGTTTTTAAAAATTAAACAAATTTTCCTCTGGGCAATACTTGTTTACCTGTGGTTGCATGTTAGAAAGCCATTTGCATTTGTGTAAACGACTATCGTCCTGTTTTTTATTTTAAAGAGAATAAATGTGAAAGAAAAATTTAAAACGATTTTTAGAATTTACTTAATCTCTCCATCTCAAAGTGCATTTCTTTGTTTCGTTCATTTTTGGCTATCCTAACAGCTCACCTTTGTTGGCAGGCAAACCCACTAGAACCTGCTTGCTTTATATAGTTTTTATTTCCCACAGTGATTATTCAGAAAAGATTATTTAGACAACCGCCATATCTGGTAGCATAGAACAAACTATCATCAATTAACCGGATTCTAAATTCGAGTTCTATTTTCGAATCTGCCAAGTATTTGGCAAGATAAAATATCTTTTTATCATATTTCTTGTTTATTTGCCTACCTTCTGTTTATGTTGAACTTAATTCGAATTCTGAGAAGATGATGAATTTGGCGTAATAACACTGGAGTCTGGCGTATAGGTTGCGTGGTAATTTTATTAAATACCGGAAAAACGCGATGCTGTGAATGTAAAGAGAATGTGGCTGTCTCACTCAAGGTCGCGCAATGATGGTGAATGTGAGCCAAATTAGAAAGGTTCTCAGTGGTGGATCATGATAATAACTGATTGCGATGACGATGACTGGATTTAGATTTAATTCGATGTTAAGAACGTTTCAGAATAAACTTGTGTTGCTTTCATGATTGTGATTAATTGACATGAATTAATGAGAAATTAAAAAAAAATTGGAATAGAATATGACGTATCTTTGTTTGGGTCTAAGAAGGCGACGGAGGCACCTCGGTGTAGGGTTTGTGGTTAAGTGGTTGGTACTATATATGTACATGTTTTTATGTCCTAATAGCCAAAAAAATATTGCAGTTGTTAACGTTTAGTTTTAGAAAGCGCTTTATGAACGTTGGAATTAAGCTGAAGGGAGCCTTGTATAAACAGGCACAGTTAAGGATTATCCATCACGTCATATGGTAATATTTCACTGTTTGGCAATGATTGCAAAATATACATGATACACTAGGTTTAAATGTCATCTGTTTTAAGCCGAACTTTCTTGGCTTCAAATAGCGATGGATTTGAACTTTTTCAAAAATGTACCGAACCACTTCGTTACGAAGACGCACTATCATGCAATTTGTTCAATTACATGCTAGGCAACAGATGATGCTATAAAGCTGCTGATTTAAAATATAGATATTTACGACAGTAAAGAACAAGCAAAATACAATTAAAGGCCAAGCCTTGCATTGAACATTGATAGGACATGCTACATGTTTTGAGCAAACAAAGGTGATCGATACTCAGCCTTGCACAGCCTTTTTATGATATTTTCGAGGTGGATATTCCCTAAATACATTAGAATTACAGGTAATGAGTTCATTTACCTCGCATTCGATATCAGAAATATCAAAATTTTGCCAATTGAAGTGCTTATGTGCAGACCAACAAACAAAATTTCGGACACCATCGAACTAAAACGTTTGCCCCATAAAAAAAAGGAAGGGCCACAATGGAGTTTATACAGGCAACTCTGTGAAAAGTGCATCATGATGCTGATGTAGTCCAAAATCGAACGAAAAACAATTCTCCATTGAAGATCTTCAGAACCCACACAAAAAGTTCGAGACATCAAGAAAGACAAAACCTTTTTCTGTTTAAATGATGAAGCGGTCGCGAGTATTAGAGCGCTCAATATGAATAACTAGAAGGTTCACATTAAGAGGATAGAAGACTGTCAGGAGGATCTTAGAAACCCACCCCCAGGATCATGACACGAAGAACGACAGAACTTTTCTCGAGTAGATGAAGCGATCGCGAATATCTGAGCGCTTTGAATGAATAACTAGACGATTCAGGTTTGAAGAGGAATTGTGCTTTTTGAGAGCTTATAAAGTATACACGTTAACACAGGTATCTCACTATTTTGATTGCATGCGACTTTCAAAATGTCAGAAAAGTTACAAAAATCACAAACTAACTTTTTTTCTCCTTTGTGCAGAAAAAAAATTCGAATACCAATGATACCATCTCCTGGGTAGACTCACCTATTAGAGGTTGAACGAAAAAAAAAGTTTTTTTCGCAACAGGCTCGTTATATACCCAGGGCCGGGTTTTTTTTTAACCATTCAAGTGCGTGTATAATTCTTGTAAGATGGTGGGACCTAGTGTTTTATGTCGATTTCGAACGGCTAAGTTGAGATAAGCTTTTCTTGACAAGTGATACTACTCGGATGATTTGTTAGATCATCCCGAGAGGAGGGCAAGTGAAAAATCATTTAGGTATCAGTTGTCAAGAAAAGTTTATCTCAAATTCGCCGTTCGGAGTCGGCTTAAAACAGGAGGTACACATGCACACACGAATGGCTGTGAGAAAGTTCGGCTCTGGGTACTAACGAGCCTGTTACGCCAAAAATTTGTAAACGAAATTTTTTGTTGCTAACGCTTGAAATCGAACCCAGTCCGTCTGTGCGTTCATTGCTCTAAACATCACGCCAATGAGCCCGGCTATCCGCAGACTATAATAAATCATTCTTGGTACAGCCCACTCGATATAAAAGACCCACTGTTGCCTCTACGACCGTCAGAAAATAGAAAAGCGGTTTAATGAAAATTATGTAGTTAACACTTTTGATATATGTATGTGTGATATGGCAAACCATGCTTGTAAAAACAAATGCCACGAAACAATACTTTAGGGCCCGCCAATATACAAGAAGTACAAAGGCCCTAACGAACCTATTGTGCCAAGAATTTTAATATATAAAATCTCCACGACATAGCTCCAGCATCTGTTTATCTGTTTCTCCCTCTCTCTCTCTAATTTACCTTCTCAAAGTATTTTGCAATAAGTGACAATATAATTAATAGTAACCCACAGTACCACTGTAATGTATCTTTTCCATATACAACGGCTAAGTTAACCTTTTGACCATAACAACAAAACCACCACCATTCACTAGAAGTTGCCCAGCTTTTCTCGACACCTCCCCTTTGCAGCACTAAAAAAAGTTAATAACTCAATCCAATCAAGCAATTTACTAAAATAATTACTCCCCAGAGCAATTAATCAAATTATATACACTCGGGGTACCCTAGACGCAAACGTTTTCTGACACATGCACTGCAAAAATGCCAAAAGGTCAACTACATGCTAATTTCTCAGATTTCGGTCTGTCGTAAAATTGGAAACGCAAAAAAAAAAAAAACAAAAAAAAAAGCGCCTGGTAACGCTGGCAACTTGTTTTAGATAAAAATCATTCGTCTATGTGTTCAGGGATTTTATTTGTCACCTTATACAGTAGCAGACGAGAACTCAAATCTACAAGACAAACTACAGCTGGTGGTCGGTTCAAGGTCGGTCAATCACATAAAGATTGGAAAAAAAATCTTAGCGCGTCAAAATTTTGGTTCCGAAGAAACGTCGGCAATGACATTTCCCACTGTTTCATCAGTTTGGAATGTGTGGGAGGAGGCGGGCTTGATTTGATGTCAGCCAAACAGTTGAGACGTGTTGTGTCCCAAAATTCGGAATACCTGTACCTCGAAATGTGACTCTTAATGGATGGGAAATACGTGCCATTGACATTTTAAAATGCCTCGCGACTGGAATTCATAATCGCTTTGGTTGATCGTGGATTACCTGCAGGTGTAGTTCGGGAGGAGAATTGTAAGTACATGATCAAATTATGAGTAGTAGTACTCGAGACTATTTTTAAAATGTTAACTAATGTCTGTTTGAGTGGTGGTTGCATTATGTTGCTTGAGGTGTGTGAAGATGACAAAAAAAAGAGGGAGAAGTACTCAATTTAAATCTCAGAAAATTTATTTAGGCTATCATTAGAATCTTGTACGTGATTGGATGCTAGTTGTATAATTTATGTATTTCTCGTGTTTGGGTCTGTTCGCAATTTGGACCCATGGCTGTTCACAAAAATGTTTGTTAAACTTTGATTATGTATTTCAGCTTTGTGATTATTATGCTACACTTGCCAATGGAAACTCTTACAGAGAAACTGAAAGTTCTTCCGAATTTTCGAATCCAGGGTAGGCATTGTCAATGGAAACTGTTACAGACAAACTGAAAGTTCTTAAGTAGTTTGGAATCCAGGGTAGATCTCAGCTCAGGATTCGGATTTTCCTTAAACTGCTGCTGTTGATTAGTTTTAGTATCAAGGATATGTTAATATATTTAAACAGGCCTCAGAGACATATCCTAAAAAGGTGAACACCCTCTGGAATTTTTATAATTTCATTCTATTGTGATAGTATAATGAAAAGAAATTCACAAAATCCCCTCAATCATAAATGAAAAGTAATGAGTGTGGCAGTATAATCCCCTTTTTCAAAATGCGCACCACCCTGGTCATTTGGAATGATGTGTTTGGCATTGGGGTCTACTTTTTGAACGATTGATCTATGATGGCAACACGTCACGCGTTTCGAAAAAGATTGAAGAATAGAACCTGATGGGGTTTATATAAAACTGACATTCGCCTCAACATATTGTACTCTTGGATGCCTATTGTCAGTCTGCCCTCGTTTTGACAATTCAGGGTCTCACCAATAACCGCAGTATACTGTGTCGATAACATAGAAGGAATTAAAGACTCAAACATCTAAATGGTGGTGCGCGAAACTTAGCATTGCTAGAAAGTGCATAATCAACTGCAGAATTACAAAAAATAAGTCCAATCCGAGCCTGAAAAAGGTTTCAAGAAGATCAATCATTTTAAGTAAGAAAGCGAAATCCAAAAAATTCAAATAACTACGGTAGGTCCGTCCTTATGAACCTTTTAGAAAGTGCCATCGATCGTCAAATTGAAGTCGAATGACTTTTTGCTTTTTCTACGTACCCAGTATACAGCTGGGTATTTGAAATTTATTTTTAAAGCTGAGGTCCTAAAAATCGCATAAGCTGTCCGAATGGTGACAACATTTATCTATATTCGGTGGGTGTTCATGGTCCCAGGGATATAGCCAGCAACGCAATGGCCGACAAAATGGCAAGAAATGGATATGCAAGTGGTTATGAAGAGGCAATTCAAACAGTTCAGCCACCGCTCTGTATTCTCAAGAAATGTATATGCAAGGGGTCATGCCGAGGCAATTCAAACAGTTCAGCTACCGCTCTGCAATCTCAGAGAACGAGTGAAGTACAAGATCCTAATGAAAACTAGCATCAGATGGAAGTCTCTTACTACCTGCCATATACCACGGAAGCTTTGAACAAAAACCAACAAACAAACTTCTACAGAAGTTGAAAAAACTCAAATGTCAATGATAATGATGTAATTTCCTCACCCTGTTCATAACCTCTTTAAAAAATTACGCAATGTAAATAAATCTCAAGGATGGGAACGGCAGCCAACACTAATGGATCAAAAATTGAAGTTGGAGTTGAATCTGGATGTTACTCGTAACATATCAGGCTGGGCACATCTAGAGCATTAGCAAACTCGAGTGGTGTATTCCAAACAGATATCGTAGCCATATTCAAAGCTGCCGAATAGGCTTGGGTACACAAGTGGTTATCTCCATCTGCGTGAATAGTCAAAAGTCACTCAAAGTTTTGAAAATAGCCGCTCAGAGCAAAATTGTCAATTATTACTGGAAAATAAAAAGCAGACGAACTAGCTACACTAGGATACACTTCTCTATCAAGTATAGTACGGTAAATCCCCCTCTGACTTTAAAAAAAAAAACAGACAAAAAGTAAGACGCGCACCAAAAATCTGGCATAACAAACATTTTACCAGGGATGCCTAGGTGGCGAGAAATAAAGTCCTACATAGTGCCCCCTTTCGAGGAAAAAACTAATTCACAATACAAAACTACAAAATACATAAAATCGTCATAGATAATCTAATTAAGGAAAAGACAAACCACACACAATTTTTTAATCAGTTAAAATGTTGCCAACAAAAATAAAAACGTCGACAAATTAATTTATTCGGTGACGAATGTTATTTGCATATCATACGTAACTAATAAAATAAAACACGTTATTTAGATATATATAAAATAAATATTATCATTAGTGTTAATTTAATATTTCTCCTTTGTTTTGCAAATAATAAAAACAGTTACACAATTTATTTGCTAATTTATTATGTCAAAAGAGTGATCAAATAATTGTGAAGGTTTTTAAGAGTTGTTAACAATTGCTTAATATTGTTCAATAAAAAACAATTAAGAGAAATTATCATACAACGATTTGAACGAGTAAATTAATTTATTTGTTAGCACTTGATTTCAGTGATGCAATGTATGTGCTTTAGTAGATGATTTTTTCTACTTAAATTAAGATTTAAACAATTTATGTAATAAATTATGTTAAAGCATTAAATACAGTTGTCCGCTAAAAGTTGTTTTTTTTTCAAAAAAAATTCACAAAGCGTCTACACTTTTCAGAAAATAGTTCAGGACTCCAGAATTTTTTTGTATTAAATTAGATATTCGGATAAACTGATATGACAGCACTACTTCCCATATAATTATCAAAAAAATTCATCAATTAAAACAAAAAAAATCTTCTCAGTCAAAATAGATTTGGAGTTGATTTATTAAAGTTCACAGCGATCCCCCGGGGGTAATATGCTTCCGCAATTTAAATATCTCATTCGCTTAATTGTGGTAGGTGCTGGTGGAGTCATCATCATCAATAAAGATTTAGCACATGTAAGCTCAAACAGGTGGGTTCCTTTCCGTACCAGGCATTCTAAAAACTGAAGACTTACCATTCACCATTCTCTAATATTCTGTTCTCAAAATAAAAGCAAACAAGAAATGAATGAACTCTTTGGTTGAAACTTAGTTCGAGAGTTCTGCGAAATGAGTAGTTCGATAATAGCCGGTGATTAGAATTTAAATAAATTATGCTTCTGATTTTATCAATCCACATGAGCCAACTTAGAATTGGCAGAACAAAAAAAAATGGAAACACTACGTTTGAAAACTGGTTCGATATATAAATTTTTTAATCGCTTTTATATCTACTTGTTTTTCTCATTAATTAAACAGTTAAAATGCAAAATATTTACGTATGAATTTAATTTGTTTAAAAATTAGAGCGCAAGTAAAAATCTTCACCTGTTTTGGCGAAATGGTTTCCTTTGCTATAATATCGAATATTTCTGGTTTGTGCCAATTGAACTGAGATAAATATCAAAAAAATGCTATTACGTGTATCTTTTGTTGGTAGGACTTGTCTAACAAGATCGAGTTTTAGCTTGGAGCTTGTAATAAGTAACGACAAAATGAATATCTGTATAGATTCGGCACTTTTTCACTGACTATCCATGACAATGAATTCGTTACTTTCGTTACTTTAGTATTTACGATACAAATCATGTTATTTAGGTTTGTACTCGTGCGTATGTACTCACTACACAGAGCCCAAGGAAACTCTCACGTGTTCTATGCGGTTGAGTCATTAATCAGAAAAATCTATCGTACAACGTACACACTGACACAACAAGGGTTGAATTAAAACAAATCTTCCTTCTACTTGTACCAACCGAAACCCAAACGTGTGGAATAGTGCGAGTAACGAAATCAAAACATACGAATAACGAATTTGATGCGAGTAACGATATATGTGAAAGTAACGAAACTAAGTTGACAGTAACGACTCGGTACTTCGAGTCGAATCGAATACCCGTTACTCAGGAATGAATACATATGGATTTGCTACAGCTCTAACATAGTCTTTTATTCGCCCTTATCTAAATTTTTTAGATTTGTTCGACATCAGAGAATTTCGTACCGAGGTATCAGTTTGGATTTGCATTTCGAGCAGATCTTCCGACCAAATGCATCGCACATGGTCGCGAGACGGCTCAACGCGTCAGGTCAACGATTTTTGACAGCTACGCGTTGAATTTCTTCGAAAGTGCTTCGACCAAAATTGTTGCGGAATTCTTACAAAAACGGAAACCAACCCAAAATTGCGACTTAATAATTAAATAAAATTAGTTTGTGTATTACTACAAAATCGTGTTGTAGAAAAAAAAATCAACAAGAACGCGACAAGAAAAAAATGTTTGAATGTTTTTTTTCACTCACTTTTCACATTTATAAAATTACACAGCTGAGAAATTGTCAAACATACGCCAACGTGTGCTTCATTTATTTTGTTCCGCAACGGATACTTCGATGGTTAACTGAGTTCCGATCGGAACTGACTTTCGTTTCGAAAATTCTTTGAACGGATACCTCGATAGGTCTGATTAAGTATCAACAAGTGAGTTCAGAGAACGATATTTGTGTGAGTTTTAAATTGATTTACTCTCTTTAACTTCTTCATTCAACAATGATATCGTATACAAAATGTCATCATCATCACCCTCATTTGCTATTGACTCCGTTTTATAGAACGATCGACTCACAAGTGGTATCCTACGGATATGAGCAGATGACAGTGATTTTGCATCCAATAACGACGACTTACGGCTTACCTATTAAAATTTACTGTATGACAAAAAATTGTAAGTATCAGCACTATAGATTTTCTCAATTTTTTTTTCAAAAACGAAAAGCTTTCAATCAGTTCCGACATAATTCGAATGTATCGCACATAATCGCCAGCGTTGCATTTTTGCTAGTAAGATTTTTTTGCAAAATCAAACTAACGTGAGTATATGCTTCGAATTTTTGTTCTCCGAATATATGCCTCGATACGGATGTATGTGAGAACTTTTTTTTAGAATGACTTATAGAAACATAAAAACTTCTCACTCAGTATTGTCAAGTTTTTGTTTTATTTTGCTCACTAACTCACTAACCTACCAACTCAATTCCTATCCGTAGGTCTTACACTTCCGATTGCATACGCTTTTTTTATTCCATTATGGCGTTTTCAATTCTGAAATTAAATCTAGTAAAGAAATTGCCGTCTAAAAATTGTGAAAGTGTTTGTTTTGACAATTCTGTTGCCGATAACATATTTTTTTTATTTACAATGGAAAACGCCATTAAATGATATGAGCGCTTAGAATTTTTAATATAAGCTTCTGATTGCATTTTCCAAAACGAATGGCGAATATAAATGTTTTCGTCAAATGTGGCGAGTACTTAGACCAAAAGCTTTGAAACAAGCCAGTTAGGGCGTAAAAATGGAGACAGAAAATGTTTGTTTTATTGCAATACAACTAAATTTTAGCTTAAATTAATTAATTTATTTAATTTGTCAGGGTCCATCTCTAGCCATATTTGAAAAGCCTCATTGGAAATTTTCTTTTATTTCTTGCGGCTTTTTATAAATTCAATCAATGGCGATTTTGTATCAAAACGAAGCTTTTGAATTTTCAAACAAGAATATTCAAAAAAAAAAAAATTGATTTTAAAATTCATGTTTTTCGGATTTAATTTTTATTTTTCAATGATCAACAGATTTAGGGCCCAGTTATAGCTATCATTGAAAACGCTCATTGGAAATTTTCTTTTACTTCTTGCGCCTTTTTTATTATTTCAACCGTTGGCGAGTTGGTGTCTAAACAAAGCTTATGAATATGATTATCCAAAAATAAAACAAAATTTTATTATAGTTTTCGCAGAAAAAGACTTCTTATTTTTCACTGATCAACATTTATTTCTATGAAGTAATGATACACATTCCACCGAACTGAAACGAAATTTTCCAATAATTTCCATATGAAGCTATGGGGGTGACATTTCAATTCCATCATGTCTTATGTTCCAATGAAGTTGTTCAACTGGGCCCTTACTTTTCGCATTCCACGCAAATGAAACACAGTTTTCCAATGATTTCTATAGTCAGCTACCTAAGAAAGATTTCATTTACTTGTTCTTGTTTACCTTTGAAAAGTTCGCCCCACGCCAATGATAGATGGATAGATGGCTTGTAAAATTTATATAATTTGGCAAAATAGTTTGCGAGAAATTGTAAATATTCTTTATATGACCTAAATGCAAAAATCCGTTATATGGATTTTCTCGAAAAAACTGGGTATGCAGTTTTGTTGGAACTAATATGCTTAAAGTATCAGCCCGATACTGATAAATGCTTATAGTACATATGAAGTTTAATCAAAATCGTTAGAGCCGTTTTTGAGAAAATTGAGGTTACGTATGATTTTTATATGGCAGGTACCATTAATAACATGGCTAAAAGCAAAAAAAAAAATGGCCTAGAATTATGACCAACATAAGGCTGGATACGAAGTTTAGAGAAAATCGTTCAAGTCGTTTAGACTGGAGAGGCTTGTACGGACAGACGGACCGACGAACCGACGGACGGATTTCCAAAAATCAATTTTTTGGGTTCCGCTATCATCGCATTGTTAGAATCAATCAAAATCTCGAGGTCGAGAATTTTTTTGAAAGCAATATCTTTCTCTTTGTAAGAGAAGGTTAAAAATGCAAAGTCAACCGCAGAACAACTTTTGCCCTCAATTCTATATGCCCGGGTAGCTCAGTTCGAGTTCGAGATATCATGTTTTGCTTTTGTGAACCCACTTGTCGAAATATTATAAAATTAGCGGTCAGCGGTTTCGATAATTTCCAACGAAACAAACAAGAGGTCACATCGTCTTTACACTTACATTGAACCTTTATCGACATTTTGGTTGATTTTTTGTCAATTTAATGCCAGAGAAGTGCAGAGAACCCACGGAGTCAACAATAATATTAAATCTAAAGAATGTAATAAATGGCACAATAGCAAGAGAAATACCTTTGACTCTTCTTTTTGTGTATATTTTTGGATTGGATTACTTGGAACAGATGATGAATTAATTCCAGAAAAAGAGGCAAAAGAAAACAATTTAGTTTAGAATGAAGTTTGGTGCTCTCTGTCGCTTTTAAATACTTGTTTGAGTATTTCGGTACAAAGACTATTTTCAGACTCTGTCAAACATAGACAACATGTGTCCTAATAGAGAATCTAGTTTGTATTAGAGCTTTGATTTGTCTGGTTTCCATGGATCTTAACAATGAATATCTTCAGGCTGGATGGACAAGCTTTTTTTAATCGGCAATTAAAAAACAAATGGAAATAGATGCCCTTAAACTGGATAAAGGCATTTGTATAAATTTAAAATTCAATGAACTGCGAATAGTATCGGTTTTTGACACGTGAAGAAGGTTGGGATGATGTGAAGTCTGAAACACGAAAGTATCCGATTCAAACACTGGACACAACTTCAGGAACATAAATATTACTGGCCGCGAGTCTTTAAAATCATGAATGGAAAATGAAAAGAAATTTCATTTAGATCATAAACCAACCTTAGGGGGTTCCGATAAAAATTAAGGAACCTTGGACATTCTTCAACGTTCTCGATAAGTTTTTCAAAAATGTATCAGGAAGGCATTTTATTTTGGTTACTTAAACAGACGAATATTTTTGTGAAAAATAAATAAAAATATCTTTATTAAAATTTTCATTTCGAACACTCTAGATCAAAGAGTTTTTTCTCTAAAATGGTCAACCCGGCAACGATCTCTGATCATCAATATATCAATCTTCATTTCAGGTCGCTCTTTTAGCGTTAGAGGTTCTTCTAACCAGAAAAAAAAAACTCCAAATTAGGATCTATTGTAGCTTTATGGTCAAACTTTGAATAATACTCAAATCTTCAGGCTCTAATGTCAAAATTTAGTGTAAGAAATCTTTTCAACGGAATCTGGCTATAAAGGTGATCGTAAAAATAAATATTTTATAGAGTATCAATGATCTTTTCTTTATTGACGGCATAGATATGATAGATCATGACACTCCCACCTCTCCTAGTGGAGTTCCTCGAATTAGAGATCAATGATCTTTTCTAGCTTTACATAAAGATTTCATTATGAAGGTTTCAAAAATGATCAATATAAACTTAAATTGACGTTTTTATCAGAAAAAAAAGTCAAGAGGCCAATCGGAGTCAGTAAATAGTCAACATTCTTGGAATGTCACCCGATGAGTTAAAAATTCATCAAGTTGTTCCCAAATAGAGGTGCTAATTTTAAAAACAAACAATTTCACGCCTATTAGCATAAATTTCGAGCAGATATTACACCTGAACGAGGAATCTCGAATTCTTATTGGCATTTATAAAATGTTTGCCATTTTTGTTGCTTAGTGGACATGTTCTTGAACTTACTGAAAAATCATGATAGCCAATAGATAATTTGCATATTGACAACAATTTGATTGCCACTAAATCAAGTTATTAAATAAAAACTATTTTTGTTTTGTTCGCCTTTTGTGCGAATGAAAATATAAACAAGTGATTTTTGTTTTTGTATCTTAAACTAGTTCCCATTCGACCGCATCTCATACAAGATTGAGTAGAAAAAAGATCCGGGAAAAAATACCGCAAAAAAGTGAATGTCAGTATCTGAATTGTTATGCGGGTTTTAAAAATAAAACAAAATGCATGAGTTTTGAATTTTAATAAATTAACCGAAAACACTTGACAACCATTTGGCTGACAAAGAAATGAAAGACAAATACGATGTGTTAAGGGGAAAGGTAAGTCTTAGAAAACCTCTGCAAGAAAATGAATGGTTTATGCTAAATAGGTGGATAAATTCAGACACGCTGTCTGAAATTCCGTTCCACGAAGTGTTACGAGGAAAGGTAAGTCTTAGAAAACCTCTGCAAGAAAATGAGTGGTTTATGCTAAATAGCTGGATAAATTCAGCCACGCTGTCTGAAATTCCGTTCCATCGCAATCGCTGTCTGGGTGAAGGATTAATGACACCTATAAAACGCGAAACTGGTCAATCGGTAATGTGTGTATCGGGTGACTTTGACTCGTCTAAAACCTTCCCATTGATAGCGCACGTGTCATCAGAGTTTATTTGATTTGAATCTAATTTTCATCATCACCATCATCAAAATGGTTGTGAATAGATATATTTTTTTTTTTACTCATCCAAATTTCAGTGGTACCAAGTGGTGGAGTAGCACCAACGATCATCCCGTTGAGTCGTGTCCAAAACGATGCCAACTTGAGGGATCAAATAAATCCGAAACGAGGCTGGAAATAATTGTTTTTCTAATTTGTTTTTAGCAATTAAAGTGTGTTGTTGGTTGGTGGACGCTTTTTGAGAGACTCGTCCTCTTGACGACTTTGAAGTGACCCACTTAAAAGAGCGGTGCTTGTAGGCTTGCGCAAAAACAAAGACCACGACATTTGGGTGTTTATTTTGTTGTAACCTGTTGACAGCTTCATGTATTGTTCGATGACGGTAATTGGTTTGATGAAACAAATATCTTCGATTGGCAAAGTATGCTGCCAATACCAATCAAATGGAAATTATTTTAATTACTATTCAAGAGGTTCACGCTTGTGATTTGTAATGACAAAAGATGAGGTATTCGCATTGCTTTTGGACGTTGTGCAGGATGTCCTTGTGCTGTATTTGCAAAGAAAACTGTTTATAGGTAGTTCCAATTAGATTTGCGTAAATTTAGGTATAGAGACATTGATTGATCTGGCTTAGAACATCATTGAAAAAAACTTGACACATAAGACTGACTGGAAAAGTTAGGTTTAAACCCCTGACGTAAAAGATGACTTAGATGGGATGATGAATAAAAAAAACAATAAATATGTATATGCATTCAATAGCATGGCGAATTTCGTCAGAAAATGCATAAATTATCAAAAGGTAAGTGGGTTTATCGGAAAGATTAATGGAACAACTGGTTATATAAGACAATTAGTCGTGCACTGTTTGAACGCTTGGGATTATGCTTATGTGGACAAAGCTGAGACGACAAACGTAGAACTTTACTTATAGAATCGACTGAAATCTTGCATAGCGTGCTTACAATATCACCGCAGAGGCCTTAGCAAATACGTCGACTTAGCAATTCTAATACATACGTGAGTCTAGACAGATATTTAGGGTTATCGGGAATTCTTTAACGGAATTTTTCCTATTCAACAATCAATTTACATTGCTGAATGGGAAAATTCCCGTGGGAAAAATAATTCCCTATAACCCTAATCGTAGCTGATATCGTAAAAGGACGAATTGATACAGAGAATTTACGTGTCGAATACGATAGTAAAATATGATAACACATTAAACCCCATAGAGATGCTGTCAATTTGTATGGTTGTATTCCATCAATTACAACCGTACCGATGAAGTCAGAAGAAGACAAAAATCTTGGACACAAAAATTTAGATTTTTGAGCTCTGATTTTCTGATCACTGATCTGACAAATTATACTTAAGCTTTTCACATGTAGGGGACCATTTTCAGCTTTAATGGCAATGATCGAAGACTCCTGAATCGGTTACTAATAAGATCAATGTGACTGCTTATTATTGTCATTTGTAAATATATTCTACGGCTGTTTTAAATCAAGTACAGGGTGTCCGGTGGGAAGGTATACTACTTTGTTTTGCCGCCATTTTGGTAAACATTAGTCTTGACAGTTCATAGTTGGCAGTCGTGAAGTAGACACGTGGCAAATTTGTTATGGAAAAATAAACCAACAAACCAACGTGTTTCAATCGTTAAAACATTTTAGCAAAATCAACCATCGCTTACTGTGATGATGAAAAAGTCACGTGAAATTTTTAAGAGAAACAACGTGCCAACAAAACGCACTATTTTTCGTGTAGTGAATGATCTCGAAGAAAGAGGGTCTGTAGGTGATAGGCCCAAGCATGGACCACAACTTACTGCAAGATCGTCTGAAAACATTACTGCTGCTCAAGGAAGTGTTCAAAATAATCCATCAACGTCAATTCGGCGCCGTGTCCAGAAGGTTGGTCTTCAAAGAACAACTTTGGCCACAATTTTGCACAAGGATTTGCATTTGTTTCCATTTAAGATTCAGTTGGCACGAGAGCTTCTTCCACAGACCATTTACGCCGCCGTACATATGTCAATGGGATGTTACAGCTAGCCAATGACAACCCCGATTTTCATGAAAAAATCATAGCGAGTGACGAGGCAAATTTTAATTTGAATGGGTATGTGAATAAACAGAATAGTTCTGGGCAATGGAAAACCCTCAAATTATTCATCCATTGAAAGTTACAGTCTGGTGTGCAATTTAGTCAGGAGGAATCATTGGACCTTACTTCTTTGAAAATGAAAACGGCGTAAAAGTAACTGTGAATGAGGAGCGATATCGTGATATGCTGAAAACTTTTTAACGCCATAACTGCATGCTTTGGGCTTGATTAACAATAATCCAGAATTACAATGGAATTACTGCGAGACCACTTTCCACAACAAGTCATTTCAAGAAATGGTGATGTTGATTGGCCTCCGCGGTCGCCTGATTTGAATGCTCCGGACTTCTTTTTGTGGGGATATCTGAAAAGCAAGCTTTTTCAAACAAACCAGAAACGCTTGAGCAACTCAAACAAATTATTCGTGATGAAATTAATGAAATACCTCGTGAAATGTGTGAGAATGTAATGAAAAATGTGCTCATAAAGGCTAGCATTTGTGAGACTAACAGAGGCGGACATTTTCCTGTATTGTATTCCATATATAATTGCTGACATTAAATAAAACATTTTTCAATATAAGATCCGTTCTCTTTCATTTAATCAAAAACTATAAACAAACAAAGTAGTATACCTTCCCGGCAGACACCCTGTATAATATCCTACAGCACATTTTTATTGGTGTTTTTAACTCCATATTTACGAGGTTTTTATGACGTTTTATCCTTTTTATGGTATAGTCATCGTTGAACAACATTAATAATGCATTATGGTCACCAACAACACCTGATCAAAGGTATTTAATCATGGTATCAATTTGATTATGCAAACGTCGCAATCGGACTTTTCAAGGTCTTTGAGTAATGCGGATCTTTACTGCTTCGTGACTCATGAATAGTAAATCAGTCGAAAGAAATTTACGAAAGGGGTCTATATACACATATACACCACTCTAAGTCATTGATCCTCAAAAAATATTTTTTTTTTTTTAAATCATAAAAACGTATTTTCTTATCAAGACTTAACATTTCTGGTACCTTGACTAGTAATAGGGTTTGAAAAACAAATGTTACATTGAAATTGAAAAAAAAAAAAACTGATAGTTAATATGGAATTTGATACCTTAAAACGAAACGAAGGATCACAGACGAAAGATGTTTTCTCCAATGTGATCGATTTTATGAGCATAACATCGTGATCCTCGACAGAAAAAAAATGTTTCTTCTTATAAACTAGAAATTTGCTTAAGTTGATGACTCTTTAAAAGTTGAAGTGCTCACAAATGCGACGTTATATAGTTATCGGGAAAAATTATAATCAAGTGTAATATTATGTGTACAAGTCTTACGATCTTGGTTGTAATCCATTAAATCGTTGTTCAGTGAAATTAAAATATAAAAGTTTAGAGGATATTTGGGAGTAAGTTTTACCAGCCTTTAACAAAAATGTTTAGAATTATAAACGAACACAAGAAAAGCAGCATACTCCTTTATTAATTAATTCGGAGACCGCCCTTGAAGTGAGTTATCCGTATAATCAAAATCTTTACAATCTTTGCCGTGTCCTTCCCCTTCCCATTATATACCGTGAAGTTAATTGAAAAAATGGTAATTGTGCGTCTTTAGCTCGCGTAAGGACGAACACATATTTTGCATTACCCAACGCAGCACTAAAACATAAAATATCCCAATCAATTTCTAAAATTGAAATCCCAAAAAATTGGAGTGGCTAAAAATTTATTGGGTATGATGCATAGAAAATGTTACTGTCACAATAAATCGAATTGAAAAAAGCCTTTTATTGACATTTAATACTATTCGGATGATTTATCAGATTATCGCGAGAAAAGGATCAGCGAAAATAATTTTGAAACTAAAAAAAAAAACCTAAATTTGAAAGAGACATACAACATCGACTTTATTTGTATCAAAATCTTGAAAGTGGAGGATCTTTATCCTTATCGATCGCCTATAAAAACCAGAAAATGCTTGGACATTACCTTACATTTATACCTATCGCATAATTTGTGAAAGCCATGATCACTTAATATGAGTCACTCAATTCGTACACAAAATTTAATTTTTTTTTAAATAAAGGAAGACACCATCTACATCAAAACATCAAAACGAAATTTAAATCCCACGCCAAGTCAACTTTATTGTAAAATAAGATTATTTAAACTTTTTTTTTAAGACAAATAAAAACTCACCAAACTTGTCAAATTTAAAAATAAATTGAATTAATCCAAGAGAATAAAAATTCTGTCAATAAGGTCGTTTGCTCCTCTCTGGATCCTCGATATTTTTTTATCCAATAAAGTATTTTGTGCTTTTGTTTGCTGTAGTTATCGACAATCAAGTGATATATTTATTTGTTTTGTATTATTCCGTTATAAAATGAGCCTTATATATATTTTTTTTTTTTTTAATTTCCACTCATTTTATACTATTTTAAATATTTTTTTTAATTTGAATTTTAACGCTAAATGCACTTATAAAATTTAACACACATCTTGGCACATTTTCAATAAAAACACACACACAATTCGCTTGAATAAAACAAATCCATGCATCACTCTAAATCACGAAAACATGTGTACACTGAAAAGAAAGTGAAATTACAAATATGTAATAACAGCTCTTTTTTATTTTATTTTATTTTTCTCATTTGCTTGCTCTCTAAACGATTTTTTTTTCTTTTCACACTTATTTCCGACAAAATAAACTTGGCCAAAAATGCCGTTATGTTATTCAATCCATCCGGAGAGAGAAAGATTGAGAGAGAGAAATTATGGGGAAACAACCAAAAGTGACGAATATCGCAAAAAGACAAACACACTGAGAAAGAGAGCGATAGTAAAACAAACGGAGAGAGTAAACCGAAAAAAAATTGTTAACCAAAAAAACTGAACTATTTACTCAACGTAATGTTGCACCCCAAACCTAACCGAATGCACACCAAACACTTAGCACACCATCTCTCATCGTGTGCTCTTCTTCTCCACTAAAGTTTTGCAAAAGATCCCAACAAATATAAAGGAAACCGCACCGAAGAACAGAGAGAGAAAAAACGGCTTTCTGTGTCGTTTTTTTTTTGGGGAAACCACCAGGTTTCCAGTTGCGGATGGTTACGTTATGGTCAAAACGGTTTTTCTTTACATTTTTTGCGGAAAAGGTAAATACAAATTTAACACAACCGCCAAGAGAAACGGGAAATACGGAACACACAACCACTCGACGCGACGCTAACACCAACGCCGACGACGACTGAAGCCCCAACTCACTTCCCAAGTTTTCAAGTCCAAAAGAAAGTGAAAACTGCGAAGACTAACACGGCAATGATGACGGAGTCCAAACTGGATAAACAACAACGGCGGTGCGGCGATGAGAGACAAAAAAAAGGCAACATACACTCTCGCGTAATGTGATGTTATGACCGCATAAGTAGCGGGAGACAGAGGCAGTTGGTAAAAAAATAACGATCGTAACGATGTGTACGGAAAGCTTGGAGACAGTGATTGTGGATTTTTAGGATTTGCAAGTCTTCAAGATTAAATAGTATTTTTAAGTTTTGGCGATCTGTTTCAATTTTGTATTCCACTTTCTCATAATGTGTAGGAACAGAAAAAAACTGCTACCGATCTTGTCGAAGGATCATCATTTGAGTGATTGAAGAATTATATTACTAAATTTATAATCCTTGCATTATCTGAGGATCTCATTTTCAAAAATGGGACAATCTTATGTGTTACTGATCCTGTCAATGGATCAACCTGATGCTATGCTATGCTATGACGAATGATCTTAATAAATAATAAATCCTGGCATAATTCTAATTATTTCGACGGCGTCGCTGGAAGGTCAAATAATATCGGTTTTTTTTTCTTTTTCAAAAAGTGGATCTTTCTGATGATTCCGAAAATGAAAAAATGTAGCTCCTATAAGAAGATCATCAAATTTCAAGAGGAGTCATCCTGATCTTTATTTAAAAAAATCTCATCGCAACTTAAAACTTAAACCGATCTTGTCGAAGAATCAGCAAACTCTACTGATGAGTTCCTCGAATATGGTCTAATATCTACTTATGATAAGATAAGTAGATGTTGAAATATCAAACATTTTAAACATTTAAAAAAAATAGATGTCTCTGCGCACCAATTTTGCAATCATTCGCTTAACAAATGTTTGCCGACATAAAAGAAGGAAAAGTAAATACGTTTCCGAGGACTGAACTAAAAATTGCGAACTGATCTTCAGTATGAGTGATAACTAAGACCAAACAAAGACCAGCTAACGAAGATTAAAACCCAAAATGTAATTATTACGAAACATTTTACAGCATTCTCGGAAAATGCAACAAACAAAATAATTCCGTACATATACGCAATTTCAACTTTTCTTGGTTAATATTTCATAAATTTAGATTTGAAATAACATCACCAGAACCACAAAAATGTAAAGCATATTTTATTTAATGGTGTAACCGATCCTCGATAATTAAAAAAAAACTTGATCCTTAAAATGCAATTCCTACGGAAACAGATAGTTGTTGAGTGGTTGATGTACCGATAAGCCATTAACCAACTCACTGTACATCCAAACGTCTCGGACTTCCTATTTTTCGTCACGTCTAAAATGTGAGATTCTGATCGATGTACGATCATCCTACACCTCTTACAGAAAAACAAAAAACTTCGCCAAAACACTCCATGCCAAGTGAATATCTCCGACACGATCGACGAAATTCCACACCGAGCCTCAAAATTGTATAACCACCTTCTCTCTTCACTATTTTTTTCTCTCTCTCTCTCTCTATGCGGATGCCATCAGAAAATATTTCAAAATGATTACAAAAAAAAAAAAAAAAAAACGGATCGTGCAAAACTCCAACGCCGACACAACATCCGGAAATATCCGTGCACAGGTACGGCATTTATTTATTTTCATTATTATCCAGTCACACGATCAGCAAACAGGTGATCGTGAGGTGGTTTATCTTTTTTTCGGTTCACGTCTTTTCCCATCGGCGAGAGATCGCGCCCCTTAAACGAACTACGAAACGAGCGACAAAAAAAATTCACGGATATTGGCAGACAGTTTTTCTTCTTCTCTAGGGATGACGATGTTTACCTGTGATCGCGTTCGATTTTTAACGATAGATATTGTAGAACGAGTGTAGACGCGCCCGCGGTATTAAACACACGTCCTATGCTTTCGATCGCTTTTTCTTAACTAAATTTGGAATTGGAGACGAATTGAACAGTAGGGAAGGTTGGAAATAAGAAAACAAAAAAAACTGAAAAAGTTTTCGGTCTGACGATCGGTGGAGTTGTGTTGGAGCTTTGTATGACAGACATAGTTTGTATTGAGGTTTGAGTGAGTTCGATGTAAACAGCGGAAATTTTGTGCGAGTGCAAAAAGCTTTGAGAAACTCACTCGGCTGGAGGGTAGACAAAGACAGTAGTGCGTTGAAGTTGAAAGTGAGTGTTAATTGTGAGAACGAGTTGAAAATCGTAAATTTAAACAATTTTACAATATTTTACACCTTTAAATTGATTTCTTAATTATTCCGTCTTAAATTTAGAAAACATTTTCAAGTGCAGATAGATCAAACTCGAACGTTCAAATTATTGTCAATTGATACGAAGTCGAGAAACCTTTTTACAATGTCATCTATTGAGCGATTTAGTTTTTTTTAAAAGAAGAAGTTTATGTTGTAGCTACTCTTAGAATAACTTCTTCGTGATATTTAAAAAAAAGAAGAAAAAACGCGGTATGATCTACAACGATTATTATTAAACTATATAAACTTTTTTATTGCTAATAAGCTGCATTGTTCTTAATAATTGAAAGGAGCCATAAATTTTGCATTAGGAACATGCAACGCCATCTGTTGATTGAATAGTTTTATCTTGAGTTTGTGACGATAACGTAAGGAGAAGATTTTTTCTTGGATAAGCGAAATTTAACAAATCGTAAACATTAGACAAAAAGAAACAAACACGTGTCGCGTCCAAATACGACATGCACAAAACTCTCAAATTTCACCCTTTCCGTGGGTAATTTTGGAAAAGTCTATATAAGTCTATAACTTTATTCGACCTTCTGTTTTGTAGGCACCTCAACGATCTTTCAGGCCGAGCACAAAGCTATCCGAACTGACATTTGTTACGTTGTGAAGAATATATGGGACTACAGTGACAGCCAAGAACTTTTCTACTCATTCCAATCATAGTTTCTTAAGATTAAGGTGATTGAAAAGCAAAGCCGTAATGAGAACTACTTAGGAGACCAGAATAAATGATTGCTAGTTTCGAAATCTACAGCCCAATTTTCTTTAGCAGTCATAGTATGCGAAAATTAAACGACCAAACTTATTAACTCCAAGGTGAAAAAGACTCGGAGCCCGCAGAGTCTTCGATTATAAACCAGATGATCGACGCAGTTGAATATCACTTTACACAATTTTTGCAAAGTGTCGATGATTCCTACATCAACTAAGCCGCACGGATTTTACATAAACATAGGTTCAGCCGTACGTGCAAGAAGTATACACATGAGAATGGATGTAGGAATAGGGTAACAAAAGCCACGTTTTCGTCTGAGCGCACGGTACGATGAAGGGCACCATGAGTGTTGTCCACTAGCATACCAGTCTTACGAACTTTTTGCACAAACTTGTGTAAAGCAGGCGTTGTGTGGGTGATTCATTTCAGCCAAAACGTCTTTTCAAAAAACGCACTGTTTGGGCACTACATTTGGAAACATGTTTTCAATATTTCCCAACGTTGTTCAATCGTAAGGCGACTCATTTCGTTCCGCGGAGGTATGATACTGACTTTCTGTTAAGATTTCGAGCGGGAAACAGCTGTCCGTGTCAAAATCGCCACTGGCAATCGTGAGACTGACCGCCAGTTAAGAGCAGTGTTTCAAATGCCTAGAACAAAAGATTCCCTTATAACCGTTTAAAATAATTTGAATAAGGCTGCGTACAAAAAAGATGCAGATGTATGAGTGCCACACGAGTTGGAAAAACACACATAGATCAACAAAATCGAACCATTTCTGATCACCAACGACAACCCTAATCGAAAACGGTGGTGAACCAATCGCGGTGAGCCGGCCCAAACTTTGGCCAAGCCAGGATAGATGGCAATAAATGTTTTGCCATATATTTTGTAGAATTGGCCGGGAATCATCTACTAGGACCTATTCATCTACGGCAATACTCTTAATTCAGACCTGCAGTGTGAAATATTGGACCTTCTGAAGGAGGCAATTGGCGACAAGCGGTCAGCTTTGGCCAATAGGTGATAGGGCTAATGAAAAACGACGAGACTTTCAACGAGAGAGAAGGCTTGTGAAAAAGTACTGTCCCTACTTTTTACAATCGAAACGAGACCTTCAACGAGAGAGAGCGAGTGTCTAATGGAATTACCTTAAAAATTGACAACCAGTTGTCGAACAAAACGGTCAGCGCATATTTGACCTAAATGTCACTGTCACCACTGTCACTTTTTCCTTTTTAGAGGTCGGTTTTTCGAATAGAGGACATTTTGTAGGCAAATCGGGCAACTCTAATGTTATTTATGTTCAGTTTGGTTTACCATTTCATCATGAACAGGTTTACAAATGAACTACGCTTGCAAATCGTGCAGATTTATTTCGAAAATAATGGTTCAGTTCGCAAGGTTTACCGCAAGCACCGTCCATTTTATGGTCGACAAAATCGTCCATCAGAGCAATTTATATGGTAAACCATGGATTGTTTTCGCACTACGTTTACTCTATGTGATAATACGCATCCGCAGAGCCGTCGAACAGTGCGCACCCAAGAAACAATTGCCGCTGTAGAGCAAAGTGTTGAAGAGGACCCGAATGAATCGATTCGGCACGGTGCACAGAAATTCCATCAACTTTATGAAAGATTTTGCGCAAAGATCTTAGCTTACGACCTTACAAGATCCAGCTTGTACAAGAATTAAAGCCGCGAGAGCATGCAGTGCGTCGTGATTTTGGTGTACGGGCCAAAATGAAATTGATCTCGATGCTGATTTTCATCGTAAAATTTTGTTCAGTGATGACGCTCATTTTTGGTTGAATGGCTACGTCAACAAGCAAAATTGCCACATTTGGACTGAATAGAATCCACATGCGACCCTTGAAACGCCATTAAATCCACAAAAACTGACTGTTTGGTGTGCTTTATGGGCTGGTGGAATCATTGCGCCATACTTCTTCCGAAATGATGCTGGAGAGTCAGTTACCGTTTTTGAAGACCGGTTTAGAGCCATGATAACCGACTATTTTGTTCCCGAATCGGATGGCATGAATGTGGATGAGATGTGGTTCCAACAAGACGGCGCTACATGCCACACAGCGTACGTCAGAATCGATTTATGAAAGGAAACATTCGATGAGAGCATAATTTCGCGGAATGGACCTATCAGTTGGCCACCAAGATCCTGTGATTTAACACCATTGGATTATTTGCTTTGGTTATATGTGAAATCGCTTGTCTACGCCAACATTGGAAGCCAACATTCGTGGCCTTACTGCAGACATACGCACCAAATGCTCGAAAAAATGGCTGAACATTTTACCTCTAGACTTGGCTTCATTCGAACCAGCCGCGGCGGCCACATGCCTGAAATCATATTTAAACATTAAGGGCATAAAATTATACTTTCAATAAAGCCAAATTGATGGACATTAAAACGATTCGAAGTTCTACACCTCTAAAAAAAGCACCCTTTACTATGTAAGCCCTAGAGTACACTAGTTCATTTAGTTCTGGTTTGTTCAAAGCATAAAGCAAAACACAATGTCTGAAGTATGTGAGGCCTCTAATAATGGACCGATAAAAGAAACCCAAAAAGAGGTTGGACAGTTTAAAATGTGAGTTTTTAAAGGCTGGTAGGTTTTTTTTTAAATAAATTATTTAATTCCGCCGTAACAATGATCGTCTTTTCTTCAATATACCGAAGACATAAATAAATGTACCAAACAAAACCCTTCACCTAATGACATGACCTACTTACTTCCTCTCAGCTTGCATATAAACATTGCAATCGAAAATATCTGACCTTTGTAGCAAATTAAAATTATCACTTGAGGCGTTTGCAAAAACCTACAAAAGTGGTTTGGTAATAAGATAATAACTTGAATACATGAGGTTTACCTAAATCAACTCGGTCATTACTAAAGTTATTTAATGAGCGAGGTAATAAAAACCAAAGCGAAAAAAATGTAACAGATAAAAACCAGGATAAGGGTGTCACTTTTTGTAGAATTTAGTGCGGAGTCACTTTCAGTATTTATTGGGTAACTTGAAGTACATTTATTTCTTGAAATCTCAGCTTTCGCAGTTGGCATATTCCTCTGTCATGTATAAATAATGGGACAAGATTAAAAAAAATTAATTTAATGCACTTCCCATGACAAATGTGGTGATTTACTATCAACCTACAAACTCGAACACCACTTAATGTCCTTGCTGTTGTGAGCAACTAGTGGATTCTACCCCTGTACTGTGACATTGTACACAGCGCAAAACATAATTATAATTCAATTAATTAACAAAATCCCTGAACGGGTATCTGCTGAATCTTTAAGCACATTACAACAGCAAGGCATAGAAAAAAACTCAACTTTTTCACGCTGTATCTGATGGTGTTTTTTTTTATCGACACCGAGATTCAAGATCACTGCACAAGGATATTTCCTCGTAAATTGGAGTTGTGTATCAATTGCATTTCCACATTGCAATGCGAGGTATACGCGGTACGAGTGCGAGTCAATGGAAACGAGTTTTTTGTTTCCATTTCATGATTGAAAAGCTCTTTCAAAGTGCCAATGGATAGCTGGTATGAAGTCGAGATACACCACCAGGCACCAACGTATCTGACTCACCTAAACCAGTGTGTATGCTGTTGCAACTCTTGACGGCAATTAATAGAACGTTACTACCTGTCGTGCATTCTGATGAACATGCACCATGTGAGCCGGGAAAAAAATTCAATGTTAACAAATAAATTAAAATGGGGGAAAAAATGAGAAAACAATTTTAATGAAAATAAATAAAATTGAAGGAAAAATTGTCGTAGATAATTAGGTGCACAACGCGTTTAAAAATATTTAGAAGTGTGCGGTATGGAGTGGATGTATATTCTTTGAAAATTGCATGCATCTATGCCGGTGCATGTGAAGATGTATTGTGGGGACAATCGTGTGGAGAGTGGGGTCAGCTAGAGGTTGAATTTGTAGACAGTAATTCACTATTTGGTACAATGAGAATTTTATTGTAGAAACTAGCAGTACCAAACTGAGGAGACGTTTATTGTCTGAAGAATAAAACTCGATTCTGATATTCATAAAATTATCCTTTTATTCAATTTATATCCACGAAGAGAGAACTGTTAGACGAGCTGTTAAGGACGGATTATTTTTACGACGACCTTCAAAGAAACCTACCACTTTTTAAAAGAACCGAAGACATCGTAAGACTTTTGGCAAGTTATGGAACTTATGGCATTCAGAAAGAAAAAAAAAGAACAAGAAAAGCGCGCGATCGAGGATATTGAGAGGTGCCACTCCAGAAACGATGTTCCCAAGTTCTACCAGAGTGTAAAACGAAAGCCAAGGATACAAGGACCGAACAGAATCCCGTTGAGATGAACAAGGAAATATCGTAGTGGAGACGCAGTCGGTGCTGAGGATATGGATGACTTCTGCAGACTGTTAAACGGCGATGACCAACAACTTTCCGCTGTCAGGCAGAACGAGCCATTCAATATTGGCGAACACTATCAGCTTTATAAAGCCGTCGGAGATGACTTGCTTAATAACATCAAAGATTTATAAAGAAACACAGATAACGCATTGAGAACTAAAAACAGAAACTTTTGCACAACAGCTTCATGGTACGGGCGGGCGGTGTGCACGTGCACATATGAGAATCGAGATGAGGGCTGTGCCAGTACGACCCCCCATAGAACCATTTTTCTTGTATGCAGTGGGTCATCTGTATAGTTTTATAAATTTTGGTAACGTTCACCAAACTATTCAAACGACTTCTGTAGGACCTACATGGAAAAACCTCCTCAGTTTCATTAAAAGCTCAGAATGGTTTTGTTACAGATAACAAGGAAATGGACAGGATCAACGAGGTACCAAAATGAAACAAAAAACGGTCTAAGTGTGCTGGCGAACTCACTGGCAGTCACTCTAACCTAGCCTTACCTAACATTTACTAACCCATAAGCCAAATTTAGTCGGTTGAAAGCATGCCTGAAGAATCGAACCTCAGCACATTTGCCCGATCCACAAGAAGAGGTCCTGTTCTGAACTGCGCCAACTACAGAGGCATAAGTCTCCTGAAACTGTTTACCAACAACCTGATCGCCCTTATTGCCGTGGTATTAGGCCAAGAAATCCCACACAACTAATCAAATCTTAAAACTTCAGCAAATCCTGGAAAAAAAAAACGCAAGAAGTGAAAATAGATACCCACCACCTATACCTTGATTCAAAGCCGCTTACGACAGCATTTATAGAACTATACGAAGGCCACATTAAGTTTTGGTAAACCTTCCAGACTAATCCGTCTGTGCAGGATGGCGATGGAGTATGCCTGCTGCTCCATCAGAGTCGGAAATGACCTCACCGACACATTCGATGCCGTGTGATAAGGCCAAGCGTCCAAAGGCCAAATTTATCAATTTGTCGCTTAATAAAAGTGAAATTCTAGCATTTGGCATTAAAGCGGCATTAGGCGAAATGAGGAAGGTGACGTTAAGCCAAAAGGAGCTCATGTTTATAGATTTGGCCTTATGAAGCTTGGCGACACCAGAGGCACACACCGAAAATATTGACATCGTTGGTCCGAATTAACGTGATGTCATGCCAAGTTTGCTATGATAAAAAAAAAAGCGTCTAAAATGGATTTAGCAGTAAATCAGGGTGAAACTAATGTATATGCTGTCAATACTTAGACGAATCTGACAGAATGCCACCATTTTGACAAGATATAACTTTGAGTACGGGACAGAACGAACTATTAACTCTGACAACAACATCTCGGCAGAAATTAACCGAAGAATTAATCTTGCCAACGGCTGTTTCTTTAGGTTAAGAAGGGCATAAGTAAGGCCCTCACTCTAACTACTAAGGATATTCTATATTAGACCTGATCATCCCAGTCATGCTCTACGGCGCTGAAGTGGATGACAAGAAGAAGTCCTTGGTCAAGTTGAGAGGAAGGTTCTTCGAAAAATATTCGGCCCCGTTTGCCTTGACGATGGAAAAAATTACTCAACTCACGCTACAGCATTCAAATTGTTAAGCATGGTGGATGCTCCATTACGGTGTATGGACGCTTTCAATCAAAAGGGATAGAACGTCTTAGGAAAATGAAAAAAAAAAATGGAATGGACCAATTCCAATGATGGTATGTATGTATGTCCATGTTCCGAGGATCATATGTTCCTTTGGACAACGAGTCAAAGCACACGGCAAAAACATTCGAAATTGGTTTCAAGAATTTTGAGGCATTTTAATGGCATTCCCGAACTCTCTCGCTCGCTGCACAACTCTCATCAGGAATAAAGCCAATTTTGATGCAGGTGCATCTACTTTTTTTTATACTTTGCGCGCACTCAAGGAGTTATGAATATCCTTTATATGTTTTAGCACTGTGCTGGCGTTAAAGAAATTCGGGATAAGAAGAAAAGAGATACCGATGCACATTGGTTTTAAATGTCTGTAAGTTACAATGGAAAGGAAAAACAGAGTTTGGTTGAGCATTCCACATACGTGTTGTTCGGTTTATGTACGAATCTCTATATTTCAGCGTTCGTCCGAAGATAGGCTTGAGGGTAAACTGATTTGCATTCATAGCGTAACGAGTATTGCGGCTGAATTGTTGAATGGGAGGAATGCAGCTGGCTATTTCAATTGAGCATTAGTTGTTAAAATAGCGATAAAAGAATGGCCAGACCAGAGGGGGTGATGTATTTTTTAAATCGATTAAGGAAACCTAGACATTTCGCTGCGTTTAAGGCGACTTGGAATATGCGGTCGTTCCAACGTAAGTCGTTACTAACACAAATACCTAGAACGAAAAGTTTTTCGGTTACTTCGACTTAAGTGCCATTCATGGATAATGGCTCTAGATTTTGGTTTCGCTTTAACGACAGAAGACAGCATTGTGTTTTGGAAGCATTGAATTCTACTCTGTTAGATTTACCCCATTTGATGATGCTGTCAAGGTCGGAATTCAATGAGCTTAACATATGTTGTCGTTTAGATTCCAGGTTCGAAGATGAAGGACGTGGACCTGAAAACGAATATGAGAAGCTGAGAGTACTGTCATCAGCGAAGGAATGAATTGGATTGGAAATTGCAGACAGAAGATCATTGATGAAAATAAGAAAGAGAGTCGGAGACCAAACTAAGCCTCTACTGTCCTCTGCATCTGAAATTTTAAATTCATAACATATCGAAGTTTCTTTCAAAGACAGCCAAAAAATTCCATCATGCTCTACTACCACTTCAGTCCCAGCTTGGGCCCCTTGAACAAGCACCATCCCTCAGATACGATTGCACTTCTCTTATACTTCGCTAAATGTGTGCAGTCTCCACTTTTGTTTTGTTTGTTCCATCATTCATGGCTTCTGTTTCTTCGCGATCACGATCTCGAAAATTAAAACAACAAAACGAGCTAACAAAAAAAAAAAAAAAATTCACCGACTTTTGAGCAGACAAGCAACAGGTGGGTTGTTTAACAAAAATCAAAACTAAAGTTTACTGTTTGGGTTTTTTTATCTGAAATCATTCTGTAGAGTGTTTCCGAAGATCTATGCAACTTGCTAGCGGTATGTGTATCTGCGCTCTCCAACTAGACGCTCACGGCTAAAGCAATTTGCATGATGATGATTCCGCAATAAGTCTCTAGACGCTGGAGAACTAGGCATTACACTTAGATACTCGTACAAATGCGAAAATAAAAGTAATTTAGATGACGATGCTTATTCCTAACGATTCGTTGAGCTATGCGTACTGTGCACAAAAAGTTGTATGACACTTGAAAAAAAAGCCTAAGAAATCAGCTCCACAAGTATTTATCTACTGCTGTTGACTGGATTCGGGGGATAAAGATACAAATTTTGTTTAATACTATTATTGAGCTTGGAGTGGATTGTGTGCGATATTTTTGCGGTTCTCACGTGTGCGTTTTGAATGAGAATGGCAATAAATTATTTAAATTGGGTTAGTTAGACTGTAGTTGGATGTTTGACGTTTTAACGGTTGGCGCGACAGCGCTGCTGGTGATGATAACTAGTCTTTTGGGAATTGGGATTAAACGTTGCAAGGTGTTCTAGATGAGGAAGTGTTTGGGGATGGAATTTTAGGCTAATAAACCGATCATTGAGTAACAATCCTTACAAGATTTAGTTAAGACCCTGATATTTACAATTTCGACAGCTAAAAATTGAGTCATAAGTAAATGAACATTTTCCCACGCTATGTATGAACAAACACGATACCTCACGTGAAGATTTTAAGGCAAATTTAAGATAATGCCATCTGGTTGGGCTTGCGAAACTTGTCAGTATGTCATTGGTTGCCTAATCCGGGGAAAATCTCGACTTTGATTAAGAAATCGCACCAGCGATACAGGGGAGAGGTACGTTGCACGCGATATTCTCAATGAGAATATTCCTTTAATTTTGTAGCGTAGTTAGCCACCACTCAAGCGTTACTGCAAACGCTATTTAGATTTAAAGCTGATAGCGATCCGAGTAGCATGCAGCCTCTGCTGCTTTTTAGAGATACGCTCCAGTGCTGGATACATGACGGTATTTTTTCTTTATTTATATTTTGATTGACATTTTTAGTTGAAGGATATGCTCGGGGTATCCAAGGTGCAATGACATTGTGCACAACCGATTGTTGTTTTCAGCCTTTTTACGTGGATGATGCGAGGCATGTTTAGAGATAATTTGTTGGTGTTATTATTGATTCGTTTAAATGGAACCTGTAGTGCTTTATTTGTTGGAAACATGTGATCATGTTGTAGATCTTAGAGGCTGATACTGATGGCTGTCTGCTTGGAATGATTGATTTCAATTTAGAGATTTAATGTAGTCGATGGTTCGATATTGTTGTATAGGCTAAGATGGCAGCGAACTTGGTAATGCACAGTCGTTGTAACTACACACCAATTGTACTTTTATATCTTCTTGTGGTTAACGTCGGGAACTGGTCTAATCCCCTGGATTTTATTTGGTAAACTTTCAAGTATTCGTCTGGAACAGACTTTTATTCGTGTTTGTGACGACAGCGAAAACTATCATAAACCCGAATTAAATGAAGTAAGTAATCAGCCCTAGCGAGGTATCTGTCGAAGCGGAAAATTCTCCGATTTTGTACGATTCGGAGGAGTTAAGCTTCGAGGTATTCTTCCGAACAGCTGTTCGGAATATTTCTCCGAAATTTTTCAACGCATCCCGCACTGTGTTGAAGTGCGCTCATGTGCTTTTCGTGCTATTTTTGACAGCTAAGTGCAATTTTTTTTCCGACGAAGTATGCGTTGCGGAAAATGGTCCGCTTAGACGGATACCTCGCTAGGGCAGAATATCTAAAGTAAAGCTGCCATGATGTCTAAGAAAATTATCTGTGACCACGAAAGTCAAAAGCCATTAACTACAATAACTAGCCTTGAATTCAATTTCAGTAAAGGATAGACATGTCCAAATGAAACTAAAATCAGAAGAAAAGTTCTACTGCAGGGACTCAAATTCTGTCTGTTTCTAAAGCTTTTTCGGGTTCAAGACAACTCTATGACCTCCTCAAGAGCAATAAAATAACCTTCCCACCAACCAATTATAAAAACCTTGAGCCAAACCTATATATCCTTGTTTCTTCCTGTGTATGCACCGATCAAGCTATCATCATTACCAATCACTTCCCTCTTTATCTACACCAACATTAAAAAAAAAGTGGTTCACTGTCGACTGTGTCGCATTCTTTTTGCCTCAAGTCATGACTGTTCTTCGTTCTTCTTCTTTGTATCGCTAAAACGCCTTGAAACTGCAAAAAAAACAGCCACCATACCATACAATCAAATCTTCAAGCTGGAACTCCCCCCAAGGTCCATAGGTAACTGACCAGATAATAATATTTTTATGAATTGCAACCAATGAAAAGGGGAAAACACAACACAAACACAATTTAGTTTTCTTAAACAAATTACACGAGTTCGCCGTCAAGATCGAGAGCGTCCACCGAAAATCAAAAACTACTCACGCAGCGGAACAGATAACAATCCGCAACTGAAAAAATCCAATCTATATCTATATCAACTTAATGCTAATGAACTTTAGATAATGGACAACCAGTCGTTTTCGTCGTCGTCCACTTAGCTTTTGTTTTGCCGTTCGAGGACGGTCAGTGTCACATAACCACAGAGTGCACGCATGCGTAGGCCAGCCGGGCAACAAAAAATCGGATCGGTGACCACCCAAAGTCACTGGGCTACTGGGTAACGTACTTTTTGTTGGTTATACAAATTATTTGCAATTATTTTGGGCATTGTTTGGCTTTTTACCTCCATAGTCCGCGCATGCGACTTGAAGCGGTGCTTAGCGCCGCGTGAAATGTTGCTTTGGGAACCACCCATTGGGAGTCAATTGAAAAGTTGGACAGCGTAAAATTGCGGGCTATTTCCTACCACGGTTACGTAAGTCCATCTGATTAGTCACATTTTCTTAGTGCTGACCTTAGTCGGGGTTGGCGATTTGTGTGGCGATATTTGCATGCTGACCAAAACTTGTGAAAAAATAATCGGTCAAGTGGGAAAGGGAATAATGAAAGGAAATCGATTTTTAAATTGGCTCTTGGTTTCTTTTTTCTGTTATGGTTACCATAGGTCAGTTTTAAGGTTGTGCGCAGACACTGCTGCCGCAATCGATTGATGTATGGGGTTCATTGGACTGCGCAAATGAATTTGTGAGACTAATTGCTGCAGAATCTGTTTTGAGGTCAAGTGGGCAATTTGTTATCCTCGCGCACCGTATTTCTTTTTGCGTTGCCGCTTTGGTGGAATGGTAATTTTTAAATTAATGTTAAATTTGGCACTAGTCATTAACTCGATGTTAAATGGGGTAGTAATTGCCTTTATGTATGAGTTTTTAACTTTTTGATTTATAAAGTAGGCTTGTGTAAGCGAGAGTCTATACAAATTGTAATAGATGAACATTGTTGGCGTTTTTAATTGATGTCCTATTTTTGAAAAAAATCAAAACTTGCAGAGGGTAAAGAATCCGTAAAACCAAGAAGGTGTAAGACGCGAATGGCGATCCAATTCCATCAGAAGATAGTGTCTGCATAAAAATGTCCTGCCAGTTGTTCGAGTCTCTAAGAATTTTGCGTTTTATTTTGTAACAGTTTGATATAAATGAATTGTACAGTAAGCCAATCATTCTTGTACCGTGCAATGCCTTCATTTAAATCATCACTGACGTCATCCATGTTAGAGGAAGCTAGTTTGAACATTTGCTTGATTTTCATATACATAATCAATTTTGTTTTTTAAATGTACCCCATACATATATATAATGATAAACCACACTAAAATGAAGAAACTACAATGTTTTGAATATGCAATACCAATATGAATATTTTTGAAGCAAAAATCGCTTAATTGTCCATTAACCACCAGAAATGCCTTAAGTCCACGAACAAAAAAAATTTCCAACCACGAATATCTACTTTATGAACCATTAACCTCAAAAGAAAGCAAAATAGATTAATCTGCATACAATTAACAAGACCAGTCCGCCTAAAGTTAATCACAAGAAAATAATTCAACTTGCTTGTGCTGCTTTTGGAGCACAGTTCCGCAACACCCCGGTAGCCGTGATCGTCTAGTGGTTAGGACCCCACGTTGTGGCCGTGGTAACCCAGGTTCGAATCCTGGTCACGGCAATGTCAAAAGCATTGTCACGGAGGGGAGTTTTTTTTTGTTTATTTTTTTTTTTAAATTTTAGAGAACAAATGTTCGTTAAAACATGTTTGCAATGTGCGGTACTGATAACTTTACACTAAATTTTAGTTGACGATTAAAAAGGATTATACGTAGATAAGGTCTAATGCGTTATTGCACAATTTGCACACAGAGACATAATAATGTCAAGAATATTTTGCTGAATTATTTTTACACACTATACAGGGTGTTTTCTCAGGTCAGGAGTGGTTCGAATAGAATCACAGTTTGAGGGACTGCAAATGTGTCTAAGGAACCATTTCAAGTTATTTTCTGTTGAATTGCAAGTGGGGTAGCTGATAAAGAGCTGTAATCAAATTGAAAAAATAAAAACGTGTTTGTTAACATAAAAACAATTTGGAGAACTCCAACATCGCAACAAGTGAAATTTCACGAGTTATAGAAAAAATCGAATACAAAACCGAAAGTCTTATTGATATAAAGGGTGGTAAATTATGGAAAACCTTTCGTTCTATTTATCTGGTGGTTAAATTTTAAGGGCCGATGTTGAATGTAACCGACACCTAAACGGCAAGTTTTTTTCGGCATTTCATTTAGCATTTCTCAATTTCAGACTAACTCAATAGTAACTCATGGAAAGATACACGCGTTAAAGTTATTCAGGCTTATTATGAAAATGGGCGTTAAAATCAAAATGCATATCGTGCACTTCATGATTTTTCGGTCAATTTAATCGTCCAAATGTGCGTACAATCGGAAAAAACCTGCAAAAATTTAAGCAAACCGGGTCTGTAGGAGATGTGAAAACACCAGTGCATGCTCGTACTGCAGAAAATATGGCTGCTGTTCGCGATAAGGTGGCTGAAGAGCCGTCCACCTCTATTCGTCGTCGTGCCAAACAATTGCACCTCTCACGCTCGTCGTTGATGAACATTATGCATAAAGACTTGCGTTTACACGCTTACAAGGTGCAATTGACTCAAGCATCTTGACCATTTCAAGCGTCGTCAATCGTCAGAATGGTGGCAAGAAATGGCAACAGTGGATGATCAGTTTTCGAAGAAAATCATCTTCAGCGATGAGGCACCTCAGTCACCTCAGTCGATTCGTCAATAATCAGAATTTCCCAATTTGGGCGAATGATAATCCAAGAGTGATTGTCGAAAAACCAATGCACCCACAAAGAGTGACTGTTTGGTGCGGTTTATTGGCTGGCGGCATTATCGGGCCGTATTTTTTCGAAAATGAGGCCGGTCAGGCAGTTACTGTGAATGGCGTTCGCTATCGTGAGATGATAACGCACTTTTTATGACCCGAATTGGAAGATATGGATGTGAACGATATGTGGTTTTAACAGGACGGTGCCACTTGCCACACGACTAACGAAACAATGGGTTTTTGCGCGACAAATTCAATGGCCGTGTTATCTCACGTGGTGGCGATGTCAATTGGCCACCAAGATCATGTGATTTGAAACCGTTCGACTTCTTTCTTTGGGGTTATTTGAAAGAAAAAGTGTACGTCGATAAGCCAGCAAATATTGAAGAGCTAAAGGATGAGATAATTCGGCACATTAAAGACATAGAACCTCAATTATGCGTCAACGTAATCGAAAATTTGGACCATCGGATGGAGATGTGCCGCCGAGGTCGCGGTAGCCTTTTGGCCGATATTTCGTTCCATAGAATTGACAATAATTTCCTAAATAATTTGGTGTTTTATTCAAAATCAACATCGGCCCTTCAAATTTAACGCTCTATAAGAGAACACGACGATTAACCTAAAAGCAAAAATTTCTATTAAAAGAAAATTTTTGATAGAAGCAAGCGATTTTAATCTCAACAATGGCAAAAGTATTTTTTTTTTAGAATATCAGTCTTTTTTCCATTCTGATATTCAGGGCTAGTTTCTTCTCTTTAGGTTAACTTAAATCAATGTTTACTTCCGTTTTATTCCATTGCCGATAACTATAATGTTAAAACTAAAGCAGAGTAAACCAATCGGGCATGATATTTATGCTGATAGTAACCCGAGCTATAGGCTTTAAGTATAATTTAAGGAATTTACTTTTATGCTGGTAATCATTTTTATTTATTGAAAAATCTTGACGGATTCTAATAAGCAATTTTTTTTGTGTTTCTTTTTTCTTGGATCTTTTTTTAAGAAATTAATTAGACTACTATATAACATTCACTATGGTCTCGCGATTTTTGTCACACTTGGCTGTTGAAGATTTGTCGAACTATAGGAAAAGGTTTATTGCTTGGATAGGCATAATTCGACAAATAGAATCTGAATTATGACGATATATTTTTATTTCTATTTAGCATTCGATAAAAACTTTTGAGGTATCTTTGAAATTGAAAATTGTCAAAAGATGGTGAAAAGTGACTTTTACAAATATACAAAAATATATACCGCAATGTATGCAACAATATTTTTAAAATTAAAAAAAAACATCGATTGTTTCCGTTATATTTTCAAACAAATAAATTTGAACTTAGAAAAGTTAATGAAATAATGCTCTTATAAGAGCTTATGGGTTCGGTTCGGTACACAGAGAAAAGGTTTTATTGTCGTGAAAAAAATCGACCTCGAGATATTGATTGATTCGACGATTACGATGAAGTGGTTTTTGGAAGTCCGTCCGTCTGTCCGTAATGGTCTCTCCAGCCTAAACGGCTTGACCGATTTTCTTCAAACTTTGTATCCAAGTTTGTTTTTGGTCCTGCCATATAAAAATTATACAAAACTTACATTTTTTTCAAACGATTTTGATTTAACTTTATATATACATATAATATATAATTAACGCGGACTTTCTCATTAAAGCCATATAAAGATGTTCTCAAGTTTTACCAAAGTGTAAAACGTCAAAGCCAAGGATACAAGGCTCGACCAGAATCCTGTCGAGATGAACATGGAAATATCGTAGTTGAGAAACAGTCGATGCTGAGGATATGGAAGAACCACTTCTACAGACTTTAAAACGGCGATGAGGAACAACATTCCGCTGTCAGGCAGAACGAACCATTCAATATTGGCAACGACAGCGAAAACTGCCAACCACCCGACCTAAGTGAAGTGAGGATAGCAATATCTAAACTGAAGCTTAATAATGCTATCGGAAATGACGGCCTTCCCGCCGAGCATTATAAAGCCGGCGAGATGACTTGGTAAGTAACATTCGCCAACTCATAAGCCGAATCTGGTCGAAAGACAGTATGCCTGAAGAATGGAACCTCAGCATCGTTTGCCCGATCAACAAAAAACTGCGCCAACTATTAACTCTGACAACACATCTCGTCAGAAATCAAACGAAGAATTACTCTTGCCAACCGCTGTTTCTTCGGGCTAAGAAGGCAATTCAGTAGTAAAGCCCTCACACGAACTACTAAGGAGATCTTATATAAGACTCTGATCATCCCAGTCCTTTTCTACTGCGCTGAAGCTCGTACCGTCTCAAAAGCGGATGAAGAAATCCTTGGTCGATTTGAGAGGAAAATTCTTCGGTCCCGTTTGCGTTGACGGGCTATGGAGACAAAGATTCAACCAAGAACTATATGAGCTCTACAGCGACATGCCCCTGATCAAAAAAACTCCGCATTGGACGTTTAAGATGGCTAGGATATGTAGAACGAATGGACACCAATACTCCGGCTCGCAGAGTCTTCTACTACCGACGCCAAAATGGCTTGCATTATTTTTTTTGTTATATTTCTCCACCCACCACGAAGTTGCAGCCATCGGTATTTCAAAAATTCAAAAGGCCACTAACTTTGCTCGATTATCTATGACAACCTTCCGCTAAACGTGACATCAAAGCAGATGTATAATTTTTTTTTTGTTGATTGATTTGCCAAACCAGTCTTCAACACCTCTCTACTTAGGCTGTTATTATTAACTTCAAGTAAAACATATTATTTCCTCTGCCCAAGGCGCCACTTCACACAAAAACCAACACCAAAAAACACGTTATCTAAACGCCTTACAATCACTTTGATTGAAAGTCATCCAAACATCAGACAATATTAAGTCGTCACCTTTAAAGGAAACACATCCGAATTCAGTAGCCACACCCCGATCGGAATTGCAAATTCCATCGCCAAAAAAAAAGCACCGCGCACATCAAAAGCCTTCACATGGAGCGCGCGGGTTCAACTAACGAATTATCATGCCCCAGCGATCTAAACACCCCCAAGAGATTTATCAAATTAATGAAACATCAACAGCTCATCAACGTATTGGATGTGTGGTGGCGTAAAGAAATACCTCGTTGGCGGATTTTTTTTTGTGTTTTTCTGTCGAAAGTAGATATTAATCATCGACAGATCATCATCCGGATGCTATGCATAAGTAGTGCCTTGTGATGATAGTGTATTCTGGAAATGAAGAGATGACCAAGCCAAGCCCCCTGCGAAGGACATAAAGAAGTCACTTGGGTCAGGTTTTCTTGTGTTTCTGGGGTATTTGACCGTAAAATGATTCGATCCTGATGACGATACCGCAGAATATGATTTTCGTTTATGGTATGTTTCGGGTGTGGAGGAATCGGATTTATAGCCATTTTTGGGTAAGCAGGTAATAAAGCTGTTATGGATTCGAATTGTCCGCAATGAGTAATGGGATGCGGTTCGAGGGTTCTTCAACCTTTCGAGGTGGTGCTGTTACTGCGAAATGAAAGTGCAAGCGTGAAGTTTGGGCAGCCTTCGATGGGTTAGTTAACTTTTGGTGGCAGACGGACTGGTGTGGTTATGTAATCGAAATGGCAGTCGTGAATTGAAAGGTACATGGTCGCTAAGATTAAAATATTGATGGAATATTTACAAAAGGTGTGACTTACGGTTATAGTTTTACATATTTGGATGGCGATCACTTGAGTTAATGTATTTTAAAAGACTGATTGACATTGCCGAATAGACAGATCAAACAAAACTGACCATAAAAACAATAAATTCAGTTTGGGCGGATTATTGTTAAACTGTTTTATATATTTTCAAGTATATGTCATGCAGGCTGTTCAAATATGCGTCTCCTAAGAAAATTCTCTTAGAAAGCACTGCAACTGACAGCTGGCTGTTCAAGGCTGTTCAAAAGCGAACTTGTTTGCAGCGCACAGTTATAAGTGTTGAAACCATTTGCACTTTTTCACTGTGGATGATTCATCGATTCGGAGAACGACTCTTTCATCAAAAGTTATTTTATCGTTCATCTTAAGTGTACACTGAGTGCCGTTTTTCAATTATCACTTTTGATGAATCCTTCAGGATGATCATTCAAATGGGTGAAAGTTCTAACATGCAATAGGGGATGCTATTGCGTACAACAAATTGTTCCAAACTTGTAATTTGTTGGACAGAACTTAACTCAAACCAAGTCAAAGCACATTGCCCGCCTTTATCATATTGACTTCAATTTACTTCCCCAAAAAACCGCACTACACTTCCTCAAGAGGAACCACTTTTACTTTTACTTGTCAATTTCTCCACAAAATATGCACCAAAAAAACTTTCCAAGCGAGAGAGACAAATACAAGGAAATGTCGGCTGGCCGGCCCAATCAATTTCCTGCTTAACCCGTGCCAAATTGTGCAACCGGCCAACAACTCGCCTTTTAATGTTTGACTACAATCTATACAAGCGACTTGAGATACTCGTATGGCGCACGAGTGCGTATCAAAATAGCCCGCAGCTGACATGGGTGGTACATGTAGTGACAGCAACTGCTACAGCCATACTGCTGCTGTTCTTCTGCGTCCGCCGCACCGCCACCCTGTGGCTGCACCGTCCATCGTCGTCATCGACCACCACAACATACAACCGCTATTCGATTTTAATTAATCACGATGCGTGATATTGATTTTGACGGCTATACGTTTTCAGAGGTCAAGTGGCCTGGCCCTCTAACAAGCTAGCGTGTTTTTTTTTCTCTCCTGTTCCGTGAGCTTGTCAACACTCCCTAATTTGATTGTTAGGTAGTGTGGCACGGCGCAACAAGTTCCCCATTGATCCTCGATGCAAATTGGTTGCGACAACTGAAGGTGTTGATCTTTTTCCGTCACTCAACGGAAATTTATTCAAATCGAATCGCACTGCGTGCGCCGCACCATTTTATCTCCCTTGGGGCGAAGCCGAAGTGCACTTGAGGTCCTCTAGTCGTGGGTAAGTTTGAGAGCTTTGGAAAGGCATTACATGTTTCCGTAGGTAGCAGCATTTTGTGTCCGCAAACAAAATGTGGTGGAAGTTTTCTTGAATTGTGTTGTTGTGTTTCAAGATTTCGTTTGCAAAAAGTGCGTTGCTGTGTTGTCACGTGGTTACTGATTTAAAAGTGTAGACAGTGCGTGGCTAGTTTAGCCTTTATGCGGTCAGCGGAGTGGATTTTTCCTACAATTTCAAGGTTTTACAAAGTCAATTAGGGTGTACATCAGTGTGTGTAAGTGTACGTAGTTGAGATCGGAATTCAAATGTTGCTTTGATCACGGGACAGACCTAGCTAAGCTTATTCAAGAATTCTCAAGAGTGACTGATGTAACATTAATGATGTAAGGCAGTTAGTTGGGAGGTAATTTCAATTTAAACAGCCTTTGTGGTGATGTCTTGATGGGAAGACGATTACTTTAATTAATTAGCTCACATTTGTAATGGTGCTCTGTGAGGGTCATTGAAGTCCAAAAATTCCGAGAGTATGCGAATGAAAAACGCTTTCGTCTACTATCGACCTCAATAGTCAAATAGAAGATTGTGACACTGATCTGTCTGATTAATGACAACTGTCCTGAAGCTATCGAAGTTATAAAGCCATTCTTGGCGCCGATAGCAACGACCATGCAACAGCCCTTCAATTTTAATTTCTTTATTCATCAGAACCCTCAAGCGGCCAAAGTAAACATTAATCACACACCTATTACTACACCCGGCAAAGCGTTTGTCCTTCATTACATCAAAGCCATCTTAACGATGAAGAAACGTTTTCCATTTATAATCTCAGTCTCCCCCTTGAGGAAACAACTCACCACCATCCACGTTACATCGGATTACCATAAATCCATCATCATCGCTCGCATATTTAACAATTTTCCTCACGTACCAGGTAGCGCTGTGCTTCTACCGAAACTACAACACAAATTGTTGTGCGTTACCGCTGGTATACACGCATCGACACGCATTATGCCTACTTCATCGCCTGGTGGGCCGTTATAGAGCCGCGTCGAAATGAAAATCACTCACTTGTGTGATTTATTTTTTGTTTAAGGAAATTCATTATCATCGGCAGAGCAACGGCCAGAATGACCTCGACGATAAGTCGACCTCCAGAATTCTAATTATGCACCATCGTACTCTTGACCTTCATTGTGTGTTGTTTTTTGACACAACACACAATCAAAACTCGACAAAAACAAAACAAAGACTAATCAACTTCAGAATGTTGTCGGTTCGCACCGCCACCCATGCCACCGCCCCAGACACCGGCAAGCGTTTATAGATACTCGTACCTTAAGTAGATTGTGATCGTATATCAATTCGTTGTTTTTTTTTGGCTAGCATTGAAAAGCACCCAAAAAATGTGACATTAGGAATAAATTGTGTCGCCGATTTGACACATAAAATTGGATTTTTGGAAAATTGACATCGGACAGAAGAGGCGCATAAACTGACGAGAGACCTTGTCAAATGTGATTACTAGCTAATGGATTGAAATTTTATGCAAAAAGGTAATTATCTGCGTAGATTATGATTACTTCTGTGAGAATTATTGAAGAGCAGACAATAAGCGTGCAAGGTTAATGGTGGAAAATTACAGCGCCATCTATTATGAGATATGGAAGTAATTGCACACGATCGGGGAATTATTATACTAACAATGGGGTACTTGTAATTCGAGTGATGGCCATTGAGGCGGCATACATTTACTATGGATATTTAAATTATAAGCGCCATCTATTGAGTAAATAGGAGATGTGATGAATAGAATGAACTGGACTGTAAACAAATTAAAAATTGAGTACTTACGAAATCGGTACAAATATAAGGTCTTTCATGAAGGACTTGACAACTTCATTTTTTAAATAAAATGAAAACTTATTGAGATATCTAAAATAAAAATAAAAATTTATTGTGTTGGGGTACTATCAAAACATTTATGAATGGAATTCAACTATGTTCATATGTTCACCACGCGAACGTATGCAGCGGTCGATACGTTGAACCCAACCTGACTCTACCGTCTTCCTCGTTCAATATAGGCTCTGAGCTCCTCTTCCGTCGTCGGCTTGTTGACTAGAGCAATGAGTTAATCTAGCCTTATAAAAAAAAAGTGTAGAGGCGTTAAATCAAACGATCTCGGAGGCCAATCGACGGGCCCGTTTCTCGAGATGAAACCACGTTCGCCGAACTGTTACTTCGATAACTCAATTGTTGCATCCACTGTGTGACTTGTAGCACCACATATCACTGATGTCCAATTCATGAAATTTCTCAAAGAAATAGCGTTCTAATATGTTTTTTATAGGAAATACCATTTACCGTATCACGACGCTCATTTGCATCGACGAAAACGGCCAAATGACGCCACCGGCATGAAAACCGCACCAAACAGTGAATTTTTCGGGTGAAGTACAGTAACGCATATTTTGCTGATCTCTGAAGATAATTTTGCGATTAAATTCTTTACTTTCAAGTCTCAATTCTCAATTCTTGAGAGCGCCGTGAAATTGACTGATTTGCCACACTTTCCACGCAAAACATAGTCTCACTGGTACGGTAACATCAAGCAGATAATATTCTGACTCAATATTTTTCACGAGACTATGCTTGTCTACTGGGACGAGAATCACGGCCGAAAATTGGCGTTAACGCTCTAAAATTTGCTACCACCGATTGGGAATTTCGGTGTTAAATTTTATTTATTTCAAAACGTTGTTCTCTCGTGTATTTCACCATGATGAAAATGTTGACTTTACTGAATAATTTGAAATTGACAGTTCGTTGATCGGTTTTTGAGTGCGTTTACACTAAAAGTTTCAAGTTCATAGGGATTATGTGATAGAATAATTAACCCAGTACTCAAGGCCTGATCTTACTTCTCAGAAGGAGACGAGCTGACATTAAATATTCTTTAGCTATATATACTATAATTTGTAATATATATATGACATTTTGTACTTATTTAATTTCGAAATAGTATGGGTTCATGATGACAGCCATGTGGCACTCCTTTTTAAAAATTCACAACCAGCGTGTTAATAATATGCCTATCAATCCACTTAAAAGCCAATAAAGTCACACCATCTTCAACTACTCAAACCGATAGCCACTTTCACGCAGACTATACGTCAATATCCGGAAGCGTTCGAGAACTTTGCAATCTGCCAATTATTTTCGGATAGTCCAACAGAAATAATGAACATTACCTTCACTTTAATCTTGTTAATATACCCCAAGGCCTTCAGTAGGAATACACAAGAAAAGAAAACGAAAAATCTTCATTTCCAAAGGTACATTCTTCTTCCGCCCCCATTCTCTTGTTCGTCAAGCTGTTACTAATGACCAGCAGCAACAGAAGCATTCTCTTTGTTCAACTGTAGTCATCAACTAATAGCGGATTCTTTCCAAAAACTATGATTCATTCAGTCCAAGTGATGGTGGTAAACAGTTTGTCATGTTTAATTTCCGGTTCGAACATTTTTTTTTAAATCGACCGTTAATTAACTGATTCCGGATGACATTTCATGCTTTTTGAAAAACCGCTTCGATAAGCCACCGCAATTGCAAAGAGCTACCCCCGAAAATGGTGGATAACCTCAACCATGAATGCAAAATTAAAAGCCAGAATCAGCTGCGGGCTAAGGCTATAGGCTGGCCTATACTGGTTAACCTGATTGAGTATCTGTGCTTAGCTACTGGTTTATGTTGTCACACACACATTTTGTGTGTACAATCTGCGGGTTAACACCGTGCGTTAATTTTATGCAATTTTTCACTCGAAATTGTGGGATTTTTTCTTTTTTTTTTTGCCGCTTAAGACCGGGCATCGTTTATGTTCAGGCGGAGATCGTTAGGCGCCATCGCACGCTTTTGCTGCGACCGAAAAGTGTGAGAAATGATAGATTTGCCGAGATTGGGTTTCGTGTCGCACCAGTGCTGCGACTGGGTATCTAAATATTTTTTCTCGGTTTTAATTTGTTGGCCGTAAAGTGTCGATTGAGATTGTTTAATTTGTTTGTTAGTTTTTGCAATTAAGTGTGTAATCGTTTGTGCTATGAGCAGAGGAATTTTAATTGGAGGTTCTAAGCAGGGCCTTGAATGGTTTATGGTCAGGTAATTGTTTGGGGTGTTCTTAGAAACATTTATCTCAGACATTTTCCATAATTGGCTTTTAAGAAACAGTAGCCAATAGCTGATATCAGAAAAGTCGTTAAAATTCATGTTGATTCACATCATGTGTAATTTTGAGAATAATTTCAAGTCATCAAAAGTCATTGCTGACATCTATGGTAATTAGTTTAACACTGACTCATTAACCCCTGACTTACTCATGGACTCTATTCTGCCAGCTTGGGGTAATTTGATAAATTCCATATTTTAGGACGAGGGTAGTACTAACTTTGACTGCATATCAGTGTTCCTAATTTACCTACGAGAGATAACCAGCCAGGTGACTAAACCTATTAGCGCGAGTTTTGAGCATAGAAAGACAGGCAGCAGTACTAACAGCAAGTCTGTTGCTCTGGTGCTTCGAGTTAACATTAAGAAATTAGTGCTACGAGGCAACCAATTTCCTTTGAAATGCAGATTTTATTGTATATGACCATGGTCTATGCTAAACGAAAAAGGCAATTTTATTATCTGAACCTGAAGTTTTATAAAAATAAAATGTGCGGACGCGCTTAGCTGGTTCTGAGTAGACATTACTGTCATCCCAAAAATACAATTGAATGAGCCGAGCAAAGCGAGGATAAACAAACTGCGGAACTTAATACGGTCCGTTTTATAGTCAGCTGACTCAGGTGGTAACATTTTAATGAGCCATAGACTTGGCCAACTATGCATTATGACAGTCCGCATCAAGCTTAAAATTGCTGACATTAGTCTGATATACGCTAAGTTCCGACTGCTCCTCGACAAAACTTTTCATCTTCTGCCAAAGTGTAGTGCTAACATCGTGCTGTGTGACTTCAACGTCGATATGGAAAAAAGAAGACTTCTTGAGCAGCTTATCAGAAAGCAATACAAAAGACACAAGTCTGGGAACGGATTTAGATAAATTGTCTTAATTTAGCAATAGAAATAGTGCTAAGGACAACCAGCACACCGTTTCCTCATCTCATTTTCATGGAATGAATGAGCGAAACTTCAGATATACAAGGTGGGCCAAAAGAGATCACCCTATTGGAAGATGATCTTATTTTTGCAAATGGCTGCCAATGTCATATCTGTTTTGACATTTGTGGACTAGACAGATGTAGAATACAAGTGAACAAGACATGGAGCGATACACTCCCCAAGAACGCGGAATAATCGAAGTGGATGATTTTTCGACCAAAATCGTAATGAGTGATGAGGCTCATTTCCACATCAGCGGGTACGTGAAAAAGCAAAACTATCGCTTCTGGGGCACCGAAAATCCACAAGTAATGCACGAGGAGCCATTAAACCCGCTCAAAGTTACTACATGGTGCGCTGTTTACGCTGGAGGAGTCATCGGGCCATTTTTTCGAGATCGGCGCTGGTCAAACGACAACAGTGGACGGTGCGCACTATAGGGCCATGTTAACCGAGTTTTTGCCGCAATTGGACGAATTAGGACTGAAGGACATGTGGTTCAAACAGGACGGAGCAACGGCACACACTGCTCGAGCCACAACCGATATTCTAAAGGCAGACAACATCGGATGACTTCTTTTGGCCCACCTTGTACGTGCGCTGAAGATATATACATCATTGTTCGAACTTAACGGGATATCATCCCCAGGTTTTTGAATGATTATAGGGAAGCAATCGGCTACAGTATGCTTAAAAAAAATGTACGGACTAAACACATTTTATCACCAAAAAGGGAAACACGACATATACCTTTGAGATAGTAAGGAACTTTGTCTACCTCGGCCCTATTAGTTTTGACAACAATACCTCGTGAGAATTTAAACGAAAAATAAGTCTTGCGAACCGCTGTTTCCTCGGGCTAAAAACAAAATTTAGTAACAAAACCCTTTTTATAAAGACAGATAATATCTTTTATAAGACCACAATCACTAAATCATGCTTGTCGACATTAAAGTAGGGAACGTATGAAAAACGGATGAAGAAATCCTTTGTCGTTCCAACAAAAAATTCTTCAGAAATCTTTGATCTTTTCGGGCTCCTCAAGCGATGATTTAACCACGAATCCTAAAGCAACATCGACCTGATCAAAAAAATACGCATCGAAGGGTAAAGATAGCGTCGACATAAAGAGCCACCAAAAACCAATGATAGACTCCGCAAAGACCTCAAAACTAGAAGTACGAAACTAGAGTCTATCAACTTAGAATCGAGCTAACTGGCAAAGGATATTTCAACAATATGGAAGCTCTTGGCTCTTCAGGCGATGATTTTACCACGAATCCTTATCAAAAAAATACGCATCGGAGGATTAAGGAAGCGTCGACATAAAGAGCGAACAAAAACGAATAATAGACTCATAATAGACCGCAAAACTATAAGTACGAAACTAGAGTCTATCAACTTAGAATCGAGCTAACTGGCGAGGGACATTTCAACAATATGGACGCTCTTGAAAATACAAAATATAAACGACCGTTTTTTTGATATTTTCACTTGTAAAATATTGACTACACTGTCACAATCATGTTTCTTTCGACGAGTACGACGGAATCACCCAACTCGTAAACCTTCGCTCCAACTTCTGTCACACTTCTTTGGTACTTAAATTCACCACCATATCGTTGCCAGCCCTCCTGACAATAAATATTCAATTTTATGACATACTTATTGAATTTTTATGAAAAAGGTCACACTTTATAAATATATTAACGATTTAATTGGAAATTCGCAAAGTCACGACCGTCAATCGGACAAGCCGATTTTACCGCATCTCCCGCAGACCTTTTCAATATGTCATCCGCTAAATCTGAATATTCAAATTTAGCAAATTAAATTGCATTAAGTAATCGAATCTCTCTACGTGTGAGGAACTTGATAAAAAGCGAACAAAAAAATTGCATAACCCCAGGAATTATGTTCTTACATCATAAAGAAATTCAAAGTTTCACACACGTTTGCAATGGCTGTCGCCAGATGAAGTGAAAAGAAGACGATCTCAACTTTGTTGTATAATTGGGTCGGATACTGGTGGTAATGCAGTTCTTTTTTATTTTGCACATGTCATTTGCATACATACATATGCATACGCGTGTTATGATGACCATAATTTCATGCCGATATGACAGTGGAAACGACTACTTCAGTAATGGTTAACAAACCGGATAATTATGCATAACTAGGCGCAAGCATCTGGTGTGGGTCGGCCGCAAGTTGAATAATTCATATCGGGTGTCAATTTGTCAGCTCTGGATATGGTGCATACATTGTCATCCTGTCGTTTATCATTTTCATTCGTTACAAAACAAAGTGCACAACGAGAGAACATGGTGAATCAACGAGTGAAAGGACACATTAATGTTGCGCCAAAAACAATTACTATGACAAGGTCTGGAAAGAGGTCGTTTACGTTAATAATGCAATTACTTGTGGTTTTAAGGCGTAAAATGTGTCCACCTAGAGGTGATTATGTACAGGGTTGCGCAATTAAAATTTTTTTTTTAATCGGGCGAAACATTAGACTTTAATTGTCATGAAAAAGCTTATCTTATTAACTTTGACGTTCGGATTCGGCATAAAGCCGTAGGTCCCGCTTTTGTGCGTCCTAACGAGCTTGTTGCGCCATGCATTTTTTTTTTTTGTAAGTTAATTCGGAGTTAGAAAAGATAATATGCGCTACATTTATGATTGTTGTCTGGGAAAACACTGCGCCGCTAGCGCGAGGTGGTGAATATTTCAAACTCAAGTAAAACTGCTGTTTTTTTGCACCAACAAGATGGCATAAAGTTCTTATTGAAAGATCACTTAGTGTTATGGTCACCATTAAACGCTGTGATCTTGTGTGCTTACTCGTGGACCACACTTTTTGGCTCTAAAGAGGATTTTTATTGACCAATAATAATTACAAAATGTTGGACATTTTCAGCTGATTTAAATTGTGCTAACGCGTTTAACTAACATTTCATAATATTCTGGGTCTCAAGTCCTGGAATTGATAGCGAAATTTAGTTCGTTAAAGGTTTATGTCACTGAAGCCATTTCTTAATTCGCTATGGTCTTTCTTTTTTTTCCCATTTTTCAAATGGTCTAAAAAATATGCCTACATGCCCACATATTCAGACGAATTTATAGTTTTTGTAAAGGCTCTACGGATTCTGGGGAGAGCCAATTATTGCAAATGTGTAACCCTTTCGGGAAAAGTTCAAGGGTAACGAGGTCACCTACATCAGGATCTCAAAAAAATATATGTGTCTCAAGGAGCTCGACAACACCAGAAGTGTCAGCCCACGAAAAACGAGACTCAGTGAAAAATAAGAGCCTAAAGGAAGAAAACGACGTTCTTCGAACAAGGCTTTACAATGTCGAACTGCTCTGCGAAGAGCTTCGTAAAGAAATTCTCCATCTAAAGGAAGAAAATATGACTCTGAAGAGTTCATTTAAAATACCAAAAACAAGTTCAAACGGCCCCGTGAATTCGGAATACCACACGGATGAAGAAGAACTCAGTCGCGAAACTGACTGGATCTTAAAGAAAAGACCAGTTAAAAAGAGGAAAGCTGTATCCTCTCCTGAAATAATAAACCGCGACAAAGAGATTATTAACAAAGCGAAACAGCTAAAACAACGTCCCCCACCGCCAATTAATGTGATCGGTATTGACGACTTTAACAAGTTGCATACCTTGCTAAAATCGTTGCCATTATCGGGCTACCAAGTAACTTCGCTAAGAAAAAATACCTGGAAAGTCTGCGTTAAAGACCCTGAAAGTTACCGTCTATTATCTCGCAAGCTTAATATCGATAAAATAGAATGGTATTCTTTTGAAAATAAATCTGAAAGGCCTTTACGCGTTGTAGCTAGAGGGTTACATGCGTCGTGCTTAAAGGATGACATTGTAAATGATCTGAAAAACAGGCAATATAAAGTCATAGATGCCGTTAACATTGTCAAACGAGACCAAAAGCAAAAAGATGGCGAAGGAAATGTAATAAAACGCGGCCTTCCTTTATTTATACTCACTTTCGATAAAACAGAAAGTTTGAACAAAATTTATGAAATAAAAACAATACTTAATATTGTTGTAAAAATAGAGCCTATGCGTAAGGATTCCAAACTAGTTCCCCAGTGCAAGCGCTGCCAAGGATACAATCATACGCAAAGCTATTGTCAAAAAGAACCGCGGTGTGTAAAATGTGCCGGCAATCACCTGACGGTTGATTGTATGTCAGATAAGAAAGCTCTTGCTATCTGCATTAACTGTAAAGGCAATCATCCGGCAAATTATCGCGGCTGCGAAGTAGCTAAAGAGTTGCAAAAAAGACGGACGAAATTTAATAGTATTAATTCACAGAAATTAAATTTAAACAAGCAACAGCCTAAAATTCCGATTAAAAATATGTCGAAGAAAAAGCAGGCCATAATCGAAGAACCTAAATGTCCACAAACTACGCGGCCATCAGATATCCGTTCGGATCTTGTACATCCAAAACCAAATGTACAAACGTATGCTCAAGCCACAGTATCCAATAACGCCCAAAAAAATATCTCACCTGACCCAGTTTCAAATGTATTTTCGATTATTCTTTCAAAACTTGAGGAACAAAGCAAAACGAATAAACTTATTTTTGACAGGCTCGTTAGGCTCGAAAATAGTATTCGCAATAGAAGTACCCCACCTTTAACATGAATAGATTGCTTAAAATTCTTACGTGGAATGCCAATGGCCTTTGGCAAAAACTTGGAGAACTTGAATTATTTATGCAGGAAAAAGATATAGACATCTGTTTAATATCCGAAACTCACGCAAAGAGTAATTCGAACTTAAAAATAAAAGGTTACCTCGACTATCATGCTCTACATCCATCGAATAAGGCTAGAGGTGGAGCCTCACTATATATAAAAGAGTGTATCGAACATTCGATTGATCTTAAACTAGAAATCGAAACAATGCAAGTTAGCTCTATACAAGTCAAAAGCAGACAATCCTTTCTGAAGATATCGTCTATTTACTGCCCACCACGATGCAAGGTTGAGAAAATTGACTTTGAAAACTTGCTTAATTCCCTTGGACAACGTTTTGTCATCGGAGGGGACTTTAATGCAAAACATACATTCTGGGGATCTAGATGCATATCACAGAAAGGTAGGATGCTTTATGATATAGGTAGAAAGTACAATACCGAATTTCATTCTACGGGAAAACCAACTTACTGGCCAACTGATGCTAGAAAAATACCGGATTTGATCGATTTTTTTATTGTAAAAGGTCTGCCGTCCAATCGAATCAAAGTTGAAGAATGCTTTGATCTTTCCTCTGATCATTCTCCAGTCATTTTAACAATGAGCGAGTCACTGATTATAAATGAAAAACCACCCAGATTAACAAACGCGAAAACCAACTGGGAAGGTTTCAAAAACGATATTGAAAATAATATCCGACTGGGTGTATCGCTTAGAACCCCATTGGAACTCGAAGTCGCTGTTGACTCATTTATCAATACCATCCAAAAAGCAGCATGGAATAATACTCCTCAACAGAACAAAATAGTGAGCTATAGTAAAATTAAGTACCCCCGTGAAATACAAGATTTAGTAAGACAAAAAAGAAAAGCTCGTAAAAGATGGCACCAAACTCGTGCCCCGCAAGATAAAACACATCTCAATCGGTTGAGTAATTTGCTATCAAATTCGATTAAATACTTTAAAAACCATTCAGTAGAAACTTATCTGCAAAGCCTAACCGCTGGAAAGGAATCGAATTATTCGCTCTGGAAAGCAATTAGAGTCATAAAACGGCCAAAAATCGCTGTGCCGCCCATTAGGGTAACTCAAGACGTTTGGGCAAAGAGCGATAAGGAAAAAGCTGACGTTTTTGCCTCACATCTTGAGGAAACATTTAAGCCATTTGATGGTCCGGCGCAAAATGAAAACATTAATATATTCGAGAGTACAACCGATAATAACATAGTAAGATATGCAAGTATTGCCGAGCTTAAACGGGAAATACAGAAACTAAAGCCTAAAAAAGCTCCGGGTTATGACCTGATTACAGGAGAACTTCTTAAAATGTTGCCTCGGAAAGCATTAACTACGCTTCTTTTTATTATAAATGCAGCAATCAGATTAGAATACATACCAAGACAGTGGAAAGTCGCGGAAGTGATTATGGTTCTAAAACCAGGAAAATCACCGAATGAAATAAAATCTTACAGGCCTATTTCACTTCTTCCAATAATTTCAAAAGTTTTTGAACGGATATTACTCGGTCGCTTACACCCCATAATTGAACAGAAACGTCTTTTACCTGACCATCAATTTGGGTTTAGAAGTAAACATTCAACGGTGGACCAAGTACATCGAATTACAGATGTAATTGAGAAAGCTTTCGAAGAAAAGAAAATTTGTTCAGCCGTATTTCTTGACGTGTCGCAAGCTTTTGACAAGGTGTGGCACAAAGGCCTTACTTATAAACTAAGTCAAGTTTTGCCAGAACAATTATATAAAATCCTCGTGTCGTATCTTGAGCATAGACTCTTCCGTGTGAAACTTGGAAGCGAATATTCCGAGTTCAAAGAAATAATGGCAGGTGTACCGCAAGGAAGCGTCCTTGGACCAATCCTGTACCTCATATTCACTCGTGATATCCCACAAACAAACGATACAATAGTTGCAACGTTTGCTGACGATACTGCTATACTAGCAGTTGCCACAACAATAGAGGAAACAAATATTAAATTACAAAACGCTCTTAACGAGGTTAATGAATGGACTAAATCCTGGCGGATTGCACTTAATGAGAGCAAATCGATCCATGTAGATTTTTCGTATAAACGGACAAACAATTTGCCTGTATTTCTAAATACGGTTCGAGTCCCGTTTGCAAATGAAGCGAAATATCTCGGTATGACACTCGATGCAAAATTAAAATGGAAGTCGCATGTAAAAAAGAAATGCGAAGAACTTAAGAATAAATACAGAGAACTGTACTGGTTGCTCGGAAAATATTCGAAGCTTAACCTTGATAACAAGCTGCTATTATACAAGCAAGTGCTAAAACCGGTTTGGACATATGGTATACAACTATGGGGTTGTACCAGTGAAACGAATCTAAACATTTTACAAACTTTTGAAAACAAAATGTTAAGATCATTCGTCAATGCGCCGTGGTACGTAAGGAACGAAGATATACGCAGAGATCTGGGTATTCCCGCGGTTAAAGATGAAACAAAAAATTTTGCACGAAAACATAAAAAACGTTTATTAGGACACGTTAACACAACAGTCCTCCAAATTCTTGACGAAACAAATATATTGCGACGTCTTCAAAGAACTAAACCCTTGGATTTGGCCCGATAATGGCAAACCGCGCTATAATTGCGGAAAAGCAGGAACTCTCAAAGGAAAGTTACCTGCCAAACATATTATATAATCGTGATAAAAAAAAATTGCTGGGTAAGTCGAATACTTAGTTGCAATAGAAATACCAAATGGGTGGTGGTTTTAGTGAGTAAAAATCTCACACTACTTTGGGCACGTGCTCATCGTGTCTATGAAGATTTCCACCAGCCCACGGAGAAAAAAAAAAAAAAAAAAAAAAAAAAAAAAAATTGTAGAGCAAAGTGTTGAAGAGGACCCGAATAAATAGATTCGCCACCGTGCACAGTTGGAGCTTTGTCCATCAACTTTATGGAAGATTTTGCGCAAAGATCTTGGCTAACAACCTTACAAGATCCAGCTTCTGCATGAAATAAAGCCGCGAGACCATGCAATGCGTCGTAATTTTCGTGTATGGGCCGAAAATAAGATTAATCTCGATGATGATTTTCATCGCAAAATTTTGTTAAGTGATGAGACTTATTTTTGGTTGAATGGCTACGAAGCTGAAGAGAATCCACATGAGACCCTAGAGACGCCAGTACATCCACAAAAACTGACTGTTTGCTGTGCTCTATGGGCTGGTGGAGTCATTGGACCATATTTCTTCCGAAATGATGCTGGAGAGTCAGTTATTGTTAATGGAGACAGGTATAGACCCATGGTAACCGACTATTTTGTTCCCGAATTAGATGGCATGAATGTGGATGAGATGTGCTTCCAACAAGACGGCGCTACATGCCACATAGCGCACGTCACAATCGATTCACTGAAGGAAGCATTCGATGAATGCATAATTTCGCGGAATGGACCTGTCAATTCGCAACCAAGATCCATTATTGCCCCATTATTATTGCTTGGTCCTTTGAGTTCTAAATCCCAGTGATGAATGGTCCCCTTAACCATTTTACTTTTCCAATATCATAATGCAAATTCAACGAGTTAAAGTGTGCACGGGACAAGAACACGCCTTATAACTGCAAAATCTAACAATCTCTGATAAAGCATATTTTTTTTTAAATGCATTTTAACTTATCTATCAATTTATCAGTCAAAAACATCGAACAATTATGAAAGAATATTTCAATACAATGAGTCAACAGCTGAATGATAAGCTTTTCCATGGAAACACACTTGACTCTTACAAATAATGATGCGAACCAAATAATGATGCGAACCAAATAATGATGCGAACCAAACATTGTGTGCCGACAATTAAATCCCTTAGGTGGCTGGTGTCATGAACATGACGGTACTAGTTACGTCAGTTACTCTTACGCCTACTTAGAACAAATCATTTCCAAAATTTCAAGTGGCACTTCAGCCTCAAGAGAAACACCTACTCTGGATAATTGAAACCATGATGCGGCACCTTTTTGTAAAAAAAAACTGACATTCTCACACCTATTCCGAGGAACTTTGTTCTTTTGGAGTCAATTTGTCTGACGGTACGTTTGAATGCTTTTTTTTTTTTTGTTCTTTGGGAACAGGGTTGCCAACTCTAATTTTGGATCAGATGATGGTATTGGAATTATAAACAAAAATTGCTGTCACCTGTTACTAATCAAATAGATCTGTCGGCAATAGGGGAAGGAAGCGCACAGTTCAATACTCGAGTCACCTAGGTATCCTGTTGTTGTTCTCTCAAGATCGGCCATTACATTAAATCGAATGGCTTGGAACAAATTCCCGTTCAATGTCTTAGATTAGCCGAATTTTAATTCAGAGCTTGGAATGTGTGTTTCTTTCTTCGTTTATAGGACTGTCTATGAGTTCAGCAGTTATTGAGAGCGCGTGCAAGAACAGAGTGCGGGGAAGTTTGGTAGCCAGGTTGTTTTGCTAATTATTTCTTGCGATTTTGCTTACACTCAACTTTACTTCCGCAAAAGATATCCGAGGTACTATGTCACTGGTAAATAGTAAAAAATCCTGATATCTTACGGGAATAATTGGTTTAGAAATGTATGTGCGCCACTTAAGGCGAATAAGGTATGGAAACCTCTGCAAGCCGGGGTATAGATGGGAGTCTCATTAAAATCGATGATATCTGCAGCAGAAGTATTTTTAAGCAAAGATTATAAGGCCATACAGATGACGCATTGAGAACAAAAAACAGGAACTTTTGCTCACCAGCTTTATGGTACGGGCGGGCGGGAGATCCAAATATATAGCGGGGTGTGCCAGTACGACACGCCATAGAACAATTTTGCTTGTATGCAGTGCGTCATCTGTATGACTTTATAATCTTTGGTTTAAGGTAGCAACGAATCTCTTCTAAATTTTTCTAAATATTCAGCATATCTAGATGCTCTTAAATCAACAAATAATTAGGCAGGCCTCAATGACTAAAATGTTGAAATCTACACTTTTACTATTGAAGTACAACATAAAGACAACACAGAGTGATACCAACAAAAGGCGGTCTTCTTCGCCCAATCTTGGGAGCCTACAATCAAAAAGATAAAATACCTACAACAAAACTGAAAAATCCGGCAGCCGGTTGAACTATTAAAATGCACAGATTATGTTCGATACCGAAAGTTGGATTGCATCAGGAGTTCAAGAGCAGAGTAAATGAATATCGAATATCACCTCGGCAAATGAGTGCTATTGGATCGCCTCCCCTTAAAGAAAAGTCACACAGTTCCTCAAAACAAAAACAGAAAAATTCCAATAATTTCCTCAAGACCATTGTGACCAGATTTAATGCCTTTTTAGCCTTTACATGAAAACTCATCTTCACACACCTACAGCCAAGTCACACGATTTCACAAACAAAAATTTCGCAATCCACCAAGAACAACACTCCATAACCGACCACCACTGTGCCGCCGAGTCGCCATTGCTGGCATGCAACATTAAAACCTCAACAAAGTAGCTTAGTTACAGCTTACAGCTTACAGCATCGAATATAAATTACCAACTCAAGGTGGCCTTTGTTCGAGAAGTGATGCAAATTTATTATGTTACTCCGTACTAAATGTGTGTTCTCTTATCGGCGAGTAAATGCTGGGTAATAACGAACAATTAACTGGAACATGCAGTGCTTGGCGACGGACAAACGGACGACCGCATTATATGTGTGCAGCTGCTGCTGTTGCATGCTGCATGCGCAGCTAAGAAGATTTACGACCCAAAGGCATTCCTTGGTATTTTTTTTTTTTTTTTTTTTGTTTCAGTTTCAAACAAATTGAGATAATTTTATGATTTTATTGATTTAATTGACACTTATTGCGGTCGTATATTGTGCTTTATGGTTTGTGCCTTGGCTTCGGATTGCATACAGAGGCTGGCTATGAAGTATGCGAGCAGTTTCCTGATATGAGGATTAATGGCTTGTGGGTTGCTGCAAATTATTCATTCGGTGCAGTGGTGCTAAATGGCACTTTTTAGTGGTGTACGCGAGTTGGACACGACTTTGGGTTGAAGTGAAGGCTTAAATGGGTGCTATTAAGATCACGGCTTAGCATTGAAGTGAATAATGATGGGGTCTGAGGTGCAGCGTGTGGAGTTTGTGAAAATTTTGGATTTATCTTCGACGAAATTGTGGGCCAATAACAGGGATTTATGCCGCAAATGAAGTGTTAAAGGACGGAATGATTAATAGCTGGGTGCAAGGTGGGATTATTATCAAATTGAGGGGGCAGTTGTTTGGTTGTTTTAAGTAAATAGATGGCAAGTGATTATTTTTAAGTTGCACCACTTTGAAACTTAAATAAAGCACTTAACAAAAAATATTCTGAATTTTAGAGATTTTCTTGAAGGGCTATTATCCTATTAAGCCATGTTCTCGAGGGACTTACCCATTAACAAAATGTTCAATTCTAGAAAACACTCATCAGTTTTTAGGGAATTGGATTTCCAAATGAAATACATAGTGGTATCCATACTTGCGGTCAGCCCTGACTTCTTCGTGAACACCTGCAATTGGGCTACTTTGATGTTTTTCGAATCCTTGACTTATAAGAACCACAGTATCTAGCCATTTCCGTCAAAAAGTATCCAATTAATAAACAGCACTGCACTGCACACCCTCGCACAAAATAAATTACTCAGAAGCAAGAAAGCTAGCTACAAGAAAGGTTTCGACTTCTCTCAGCTTTTACAAAGTCATCTAAGAAAACTCAGCTTGACAAGGCAATGCAAGCAAAACTAACGAAGGACAAAACGATCCGTATTTTAGTCAATATCAGCGACTGTTCATACTTGACAATCCGGTCAAAATCAGCAACAGAAGCCTTGTATTTCGTTGATAAGGTTAATCGGTTGATAAAGCAGGCATCGCACCCACGAAAATCCAGAATGAGTTTATAGAATCTGACCTTGTCATACCCTGACCACATCTTGTTGTGATTTAGCCTAAATTTAGCGATAGCCAATACTCTCTGTCTCATTCACGATTTTAGGTCACACAATGGCAGTCAGTCTTGTCTGTCTAATCAAGGCTGGTAGTTGATATATTCCTTTCCAGTTCATCATCAGTTTTCATTTCTTTAGATATCAAATAGAGCTCAATTGTTTCTAAAAGTCAAAAACGTCACAAGTTTATATTTCAGTTCAACAGCAGAGAAAGCTTTGATTGCAGTCAGACTATCACTAAAAAATAGTTGGGGTCGCTTTAGTTTACAACATCTTCTCATGGAAGACAACCGAGTCCAGAAGACGAAAAGTGCTACAAAAACATTGCGGTCGAACTCCAACCTCCATCTGTTTCGTTGGGTAAAGTTCACTCCTTTCTGCTTTGCGAAGATGCAGTAGAATGACATTTAAAGGTCAAGGTGAGGCAGGATCTCTAGTCATGTAATACTTCAGCCGAGTCCAGGTATTTATTTAATTTTTTTATAACTCCCTTAAGAAAAACAAATGGAGAAGCTATAGGTTTGAGGTCTCGTACGGGTCGTCATTGCCAGATACCCTGTATTGTTAATTACAATGAACAAAGCCGATTCGTTAAAGGACTTATTCATACCGCCTAAAAGAGCAAATACTACACACAACCTGGGCCATCTATCATCAGTCTGTAAACGTTACCAAGCCCTTAATTTGTTTATCCGAAAACAACACATGTTGGTGCGAACACTTTATGACACAATTTTAGCACTTACCAACACTCCTACAAAACTCAGTAGCATGGCTAAATGCCTTTATGTCATTAACCTCTACACGTTAATTGGAGCGGTAATTCGTCACCCGGACACGGATACACCAATTTTTTGGGACAAACAATCCTAACCGGTCCTAAGCTCAACTGTATGGAGCCATAAAAGACTTACGCGCAGCAGCTGACATTTTCCTACGAACTTGTTGACACACACAGTGTGTCACATTTTCCGTTTACAAAGTTTAACTGATGACCCTGATCATGAATTTAGCGCACATCATGCGTCGATGTTTACACGACCATGCATTGTTATTAGCATACTTGATGTTGCTGCGGCTTTTCAGGGAGTATGGGGCCTTTGAAGGCGTGTCCCGCATGAATGCATCTCCCATCCGACATGGGTCGCCATAATTGATAAAAATTACCTAACCGATGTGCAAAGTGGGCGGTAATTAAGTAATAAACGCTCCTTAACATTACCGCCTCCCAACACACTGAATAGTGGAGCGGATTATACCGAGTTGCAATAACCAGACCAGAACAACCTTCTCTTACTTGACAGAGCATTTAGGTTCATCGACCATGAACCTAAATAGTCAGTGGAAGGCGAGAACTACACCACTGGATACCTAATTTGATGAGCGAGCAAGGCACTTTAAGAATCTCGTCGTCGTCTCAGGAACTGGGCAAGCAATATACCTGTCCCGTAGCAAATCAATTGGTAAAAATTGCGACAACTAACCAGTTCGCTGTGGAGTTTTGGAACAACTCGCTGTATAGCTTCGTCGTCGGTGTCGTTGTCGTTGAGCTCAAACAGCGGATAGTTCAAGGCTTTCCTCAATCAGTCAGTCACTTCCACTTGTGTGAGCGGACGCGCAGTGGTGGTAGCGGCGCCGGAGTTGTGTTGCAGTTTTGCTGTTACTGTTGCCATTGTTGTTGTTGTTTGTTGTGTTAACCTTGCCGCTGGCTCTGCGAAATGAGATGTGAATTCATTGGCGTTTAATGCTTCGCCTTAAGCACCCTCAAGCCTACCAACCAACTACAAGTTTTTTTTCTCTGGCTGTTGTTGTTGTGTTTCTTTCGTTTTTTTTTTTTCTTTTACTGTTTATGTGGTGGCTTTGTTTGTTGGTCTTCCGTTTGACGTGTGTTTTACCATGCCAGCTAATGATTTAATTAGCATGTTTGCATAAGTGAGCGCGAGGTGGATTCAGCTGCTTGCACGAAGGAATACAATAGAATTCCGGTAGGCTGAAAGTGTCTATCAAGCTTCAAGATATCATGCGCCATAGACAGCTGGAGTGTGCGCCCGCGCAACGTCATCGATTAAGGCTTTTGAGTGTGAGTCAGATGGAGAAACAGTATTAGCCTACGTGTTTTGTGTTGCGGAATGCCCACGGATGTGCTCTGCGGGTGGTGTCGCCCATGGGTGCAAAAGTGAGTCATTAGGTGTTGGAATGTTCACGCAAATATATTTCGACAGTGTGTCTGAAGAGGGTGGTCTTGAAAGCTGTTGGTAGAATGGTGTTTAACGATTCTAAATATAGTTGACACGGTTGTAACTGACGCGCAGAAGCTCAATTAAACCATTTTTGGATAGCAGGTAGTGTTAAATTTTTTTAAGGTTAGCTGTAGACTTAGTTTTGTGGATACGAAATAGTGCCATCTGCATTTCTGCCTACCAAGGTGAACAAAATGTTCTGGGTGAAACAGGGATATCATGTTTTGTTTTCGTGCTGTAAGCACAAAATGATAAACAAAGTGGGGGCTGAGTAATGAAATTCTTGTATGGCTTAAAAAATTTATACATTTCGATTGGATTTTTTCAGTATTCTTCGACATGCCGGATTTGACTATATACCATCGCAACATGTACGTTGATACCATCGGTAATGAAGCACAAGGCATTCGGTTTTTGTGCAAGGTTATCAGGTTATAATTGGATGGTTGACAATAACTTTTTGTTATGACACTGGATAGCAAACTTATGAATAGTCCAGGGGCCGTACTTTGTATTTCATTCCGAAAGTTAACTATTCATACGTGTTGCCAGGCAACAATATACTGTTTTCGGGTGTTCATATTCGAAAGAAATAAATTTTATTTGGCTTCTAAGTACTAGTTTTCGGAATATTGTTTTTTCGAAACGAAATTTAGAGTAAGCCGCTACGTTGACGAATGTCGCTCTTATAAGTACAAATCCGATAAAGAGAAAAACCATTTACACCGTTTGATAAATCCTAGCAACTGCTCTTCTATGTCACACGTTGTTAAAGGCTTTTGGGACATTCAGAACAATAATTCCACTTACACTGTATCGTTCAACTGTTCACTAAGAATGACCATAAGATCACCTGAGGAATGTTGCAGACCAGAATGTCTCTAACAGAGTAGAGTATGTTTTATCTTCTTCATACATGTTCGAAAGAACATGCGAACTTTTCCACCAATCTGAATATTGCTTGAGAAGTGCCAAGAGTGAAAGTGTTTACATAGGTATAGGCCGGAAAGACCACCTCTTCAGAGCAGAGGAGAATACTATTTGGACCTGCTTTATTGCATTTAAGACGCATGCAATTGACTGTATGCTGTTAAGATCTACTATTATCGAGGTCTTAGTTGGTGTCTACGATGAGGAAAATCTTCCCCACCTGGTTATTTAAAGGGAATATGCAGCTATGTATAGCGAAATTTAGTTGACAACAATTCGAAATACACAAAAATATTTGGATAAAATAAAACGTAAATGATTGACCTTTTATCTTAAAGCTGCTTTGTAATGCTGGATATCATAATGGATGTTATACACATATCCCGGTAACATATTTTACTCTCGTACCACTCGCGATCACTCGCGATCACTCACAGATTTTGAAGGGATTTAAAAAGACAGAATAAGGGATTCTTTTCCTTTGGTTTTTGTTAACACTTTAAAAAAAAAAAACATTTTTAGCATGAAAATTTATCAGATACGCTTTTTTTTTACAGAAACACGCACACATTTATTTGAACAGAAGGACAAGGAGAGGGAATATTTTTTGTAAGTACAAGGATATTTTTTTTTAAACACGCAAAATTACCCGGTGTACGTATAGAAATAATTGTACGTGTAAAAAACCGCTTTTTCGATCATTTGTCACATGATCGTTGAACATAAACCATACCGAATATTTTAATTTACAGACTTACAAGGAAAGGTAACATAATTTTTTTAAAGAGAAATGACATTTTTAACTTATAAGCCGGTAACGCGATTCTTTTCGGATCATTTGACACATGATCTCGTAAAACTTCCGAGCGCGAACCGTATACCTTCGATTGCAGATTGACAGGGAAGGGCGACTTTTTTTAAATTGAAAGGATATTTTTCAATCATGGAAAATTTACCACTATCGACGATCATTTTTCGATCATTGGGCACATGATTGTTTATTTGAAGCCTCGTAACATTTCTGATACCCAACCGAATGCAAAACATATTTATTTGATTTTTTTTTTTGGATTTAAAAAAGGACTCACCACCGTTAACGCACTGAATTAATTTAAGCACAATTGGCAATCTAAATTCAAGTTTTTCAATCATTTGGCAAAAGCATACCACTTCAGTTGAATGATATTTCCCCGGGGTTTTCTTCTGTTTTTGGTGAATTTGTTATCGCCGTGTTTGATAATCGTTTTCACCGGTTAAATGAATGTCCTAGGTGGTTAGGAGGTTGTATTGTAGTCCTCTGAACGGCTTTAGCTGAAAAAAAATTAATTATTTAATAATTGTTAGTAAAATTCGTGATAAATAACGGCAAGGCAGGTAACATTATTACAAAGAGCGAAACCACGAAGTTTGCCATGTTTATGTCTCCTATACCTTATTTTAACGTCATTTAATGCTGTCTAGTATACGCAAGGACATGTTTTTGCTGCACCTGACTAGACTTGAGAGTTGAACAGAATTTTCGAAGGAGTGAGCTGTTTCTGGCATTCATTTAGGAAACCTGAACATTTCGCTGCGTTGTTAGAAACTTTGAATATTACATGTTATAATTTCGAAGGTTTATTAAAAACATACTGAGCATGGAAAAATTTTCAGTTTCCTAGATGCAAATGTCATTGATGGGTATATATTTTAGTTTCGCTTTATTGGCAAAAAGACAGAATTATGTTTTGTAAGCATTGAATTACACTCTTTGGATTTACCCTATTTAATGATGCTGTCGTGATCGGAACTCAATGAGCTTAGAATATTTGGTAGTTTTAGGCCACCGCCGAAGAAGAAGGAAGTGAACCCGAAAAATATACTCAGACCTAGCGAGGTATCCGTTGGAGCAGGGTATTTTCAGATTTTGTACGATTCGGAGGATTTAAGCATCGAGATATTCTTCCGAAAAGCTGTTCGGAATATTTCTCCGACATTTTGTAACGCATGCTGACAAATTGCGTTGAAGTGTGCGTTTAGATGCATTTTTCGTGCAATTTTCGACAGCTAGTGTAATTCTTTTTCCGATTTCCTCCGATACAAATTTTTTGTGGTATTTTATTTACGAATTGTAGTGAAGTGATTTTTTCTCCGATGACACATACCTCGAATGGAATTGCGGAAAGTTGTCCGCTACAACGGATACCTCGCTAGGGCAGACTGTCATCAGCGAATGAATTAATTTGATAACATTTTGCAGACAGGAGATCAATTATGGATAAATGGGCGAGAAGTAGTTGAGTTCGAAAATGTTCATGAAAGTTAAAAATATGAACCAGAGTCAGAAAGAAAACAGCGAATAGATTAGAACATCAATCCTTATTTGGTGAGTCGAAGCCTTTAAACCGTATAGCACAACTTGAATTGGGCATTTTAAGAGATCATTTCTAATCCGCAGAGAAAGTTTTTCATCGATTCCAAGTGCAATAATTTTTATAAAAAGGGCTTGCTTCCAAAATTAATCAAATATGGATACAATACAAATCGAAGCTATCGTGCTTTCGATTCCATAATGCATCCAGTAATGGTTCAAAATTTCGATTAGGTCATCCAATCTCTAATCGACCCGTTGCTGAGAAAACCATACTGCCGGCCATCGAGGAGTTCTCATGTTTCGATATATTTTATAAGCTATGAACTTATCAGCTTTTATATGACCTTGAAAAAAAGGGACACAATTGCAAATGGCCTGTTACTGGCGGGTGTATAAGTGTCGCCTTTTTTTTTAGAGCAGACTGGACAAATACACTTCTTCATCCACTTGGAAAGAGTACTGCAGAATACTACAGATAGAAAAGCTTACACAGTGGTTCTGGTAGCATGAAGGGACATTTGGGGATACATTTGGGAACCAGCGGATTTTCGAATGTCAATATTGAATAAAACTCGCACTTATCACATATATTGTTTATATAGTATTTTTTTTAGGGGTATAGATCTTCCTATAGGGATGAATGTCAAATAGCCATCATACCAATAAATTGTTTTAAGATTTTTTTTAGTATAATTTGGGAAATCACCATGAAAAGACTTACACCAGAACAACGTTTGTAAATCATGAACATTTATTCCCGAAAATTCGCGCTCTTTTCGCTTAACTTATAGACCACTTCTTCAAGTTTACGGTGCGCATAATCGTCCAGCAGATAATACGCAACACTATGGATCCGTTCATGGCCACGTTTATACTTTTTGATAACATTCATCCAAATCGAGCCCATAACGTGTGTACAGAACAAGCCATCGCCGCTGTAGAAATGAGTGTGACAGCGCCAGCACCAGAAACAACTGGAAGTTGAACCAGATTTGTATCGTCATATCATCCTTATTTCTGACTTGACGGGTGTGTGAACAAGCATGCTTGTTTTTTTTAGAATGAGCACTATCCTTATGAGACTAACTGTTTGGTGTGGTTTACATGCCGAAGTCGTCATCGTCCCATTTGTCTTTAAAACCGAAACCTGTGCCAACTTGACCGTGAATAACCAACGCTATAAGCAAATGACTTCTGTTTTGTTTTTTCCTAATGTCATTGAAAATCATTTGTAGGAGAATGAGTTCCAACAAGACGTCGCAACATGCCGAAAAATCTCAAGAAGTGGGCCTGTGAATTGGCTACCTCGTTCGTATGATTTTACACCTAAGGGCTACTTTTTGAGGGGGTACGTCAAATCTCTAGTCTACCAGCAACACTCAGAATCCAATACTCGACGCATTAACGAAAAAAACCAGGTATGCTCAAAAAAGTGGTGCAAAATTGTGACAATAGGAAGCCGCATTCGCGGAATTCATCCATGTGCCAGAAATAATTTTGAAACATTAAATGTCAACCTAGGCCATTGGAAAATTGTTTTCATTGTAAACTTCAAAACCCTCCCAAATGCCATAAGGCAATAAAATATTCCCCTGATTGCCAGTCCTCGGAGTTCAAAGATTCAAATTCCTCAATATCAAATACACAACACAAGACATCGCACTTAAAGGTCACGTTCAGAAAATCCAATCCCTACCGTAACCAGCTAATCCCCTCCAAGTCCAAACAGTCCAAACAGTCAAAATACGAAATCGAAAATCCACCAAATAATCACATTCTGGCATAACCAATCAAATTGCGCGCAGCCGCAATTACAACCACAATAACAATGAATTGTTGCACAGAAAAGAAAAAAAATATAAACAACGGTAACAACAAAACAAACAGAAAGACTGCAACAAATAAATAACAATTTGAACATTTAAACAATTTATTTGCGGTTACACTCAGTGAATGTGCAACAACTTGCACAATCCCGTACCGCATCGACCGTTTGCCGACCCACAGCCATTGGTGGACTGCGGGTTCCAAAAAAGCGCAATGGGCCAACTCCTGGTAGCTGAGTATGCGCCACATAATTACAATTCACTTTTGATTCCCATAGCTACCGCTTTCCGCTCTGAACGGCGAGTTCTGCACACGGCTTGCTTGAAACAAAATGTAATGTATGGCGTTCATTTAATTGTCCAATACCCTCGTTATGCTAAATTATGATCGAGCTGACCAATTGAGTTATTTACAACCCGGCGCGGCGGTAGCACGTGAAAGGTTTGTCATGCACGCGCATACCCATAGAGTTAAGTTGGCCTCTGTGAAATGAATATTTTGGTGTACCCTTTGGGAAAGGACAAACGAATTCAACAGAAAACTTGGCGGACTGTGGTGTTTTTATGGCCTGAAGGGCAAGTTGCCTTCAATTAACATTAAGAGACGATTAGGCATGGTATGGATGTAAAGTTTTTAATGTAATTATGCATGAGGTATGGCGGTGTTAGGGCTTTTTTTTTAGGGATCGGCGCATTTTTCCAATTAAGGTTTTAACACCTGGTGTACATGACATCGGTCAGCTGTGACAAGACTGTTATGAAGCAGCTTAGAAGCACTTATGTAGGAGGAAGGGCATGTCATTTATGATTCGTGGCATTTTGTTGGGTAGCCCTTGCATGGTCTGTGAATCTTGCTATTATCGACCTTTTGAAACTTTATGAGGAATATGTGTTCATGGTGGCCCAGTGGTTAATGCAATTAACTACCACGCTTAAGGTCGAATGGGCACATCGATGAATTTTCGATTGATTCCCTACCGTAGCAACGTCTCTTTGTATGATCTGACAAATCATCCGAATGGTATTAATTGTCTGGAAAAGCGTGTCTAAACTGAACTCAGCCGTTTGGATTCTGCATGAAATGGTTGTGCGAAGAAGGATCAAGCAATAAGATTTGTCAGGGAGCTTAGTCTGAATTACTGAAAGCAACGTTCAGAGGATCGAAGAGGATATAATGCTAAATTGCCCCAAGGAAAGAAAGTTGTGCGGAAAATAAAAGGCACCCGCTTTCTTCTACAGGTCACAGGTATTGGTTGTCATTCATTAGTCTTCCCCACAACCAATAATTTTACAAGTCTACATCCTTTATCACCCTAGACATATAAAAGTTCACCCAACTCTCGACGCATTCCCTTATTTACATTTCCAATGAAAAAAATCCTTTTTCCCATTTATCAACCATCAAGATCGCCCATTAACAACAACAAATGCCACTATTACTCATACTCCCAATGGCACAATATACCATTTGTCCAGCGGTAACGCTGCTAAATCCAGTAGCAATTTGAAACGCTTAAAGTCAGCATAAATCCAACATTTACAACACACCTCTTCTGGCAGTGTCCAGGTGCACGACACTTTCGTTTTCGTACACACACACGAAATGCAAAAAAAAAATCCCATAGATGGCAGTGTTTGATTAGTGGCGCGCATGAGCGCAAGAAGAACCAGCTTGTGAACGCAAGCACGAATGTCAGAAACACTTGTTTGCCAGTAGTTGTTACTATCGATCTACAAGAGATTTATCACTTTCGTTGGGTGAAGAAACACGGTCCAAAGTGGTTTCGCTGCGTGTGATGTATGGACAGGTAGTTGCAAATGGGGCTTTGGAAATAAATCTTTGAATGGGAATTTTCGGTCGGTGACTGCAATTAGTCAGGTTTAGCCAGATTAGACAAAAGGAAGTGTGTTTGAATCGAGTGGACTACGTGTGATTGAAAGGTTTCTTTCTGTTCAGAAAGGTTTTGTATGGTCTTGGGTTGATTATGCAAACCCAAGTATGGCTTTATTCTTTGTTTGTCATAGAATAACTCAAGACGTTATTTGAAAAGATATTTCCTCGCAACCTCTACCAAAGCAGAAAGACTTTATAAATTATAAGGCTATAGCCTTACAGATTTAAAAGGCTGAAATTCACCCCAAATGTGTGCGTTTGTGATTCTAACCTTTTCGGAACATAGAATCACTTTTGAAATGACACATGGAATCGGAATGCCGGATACAATTACTATTTGTTTGAAGGGTTTACGGATGCGTTTGATGTATTAAACACAATCAAACGCGCTCGGTATAATTAAAACACTGACACGTAAAATCCACGACGTCATCTGACATCACATTATTGGCATTTGTGTGCTTACAGTCGACCTCAACTAAACCCAACTAACATCTTCAGAGAATAAATTCTTCAAATCGCACTCAAGTATCATTTATTCATTTTACACACTCAGATCAAGAGGAGGTGTTCGGTGTGGTGTGGATACCCTTATATGGAGCTCTACCTGAAACGTGATGTCGCGCATGATCTTGACCTTCCAGCTCGTCAGGTTCGAAAACATAGTAAAGTGTCATTGTGACGTGACACAGTTCTTTAAATAAGACACACACATGATTCGAAATAACTAGGGGCAAGTAGTACTCGATACAATTTTAGTAGGGTTTAGGGCTTATTGAGTTGAGTCCGCAATTGGTCATCGTTCCGTGACCTTGTTATTAGCAGATAAGTCTATTTGAGTATAATTCATTGAACGACCTAAACATAAGGAGTTAAGTGCAGTACATGATCGTGCTATACGATTGTGAGAAGGAGAAATATTTATGCAAATTAATTTGTAGACAAGTGATTGAAGGTTGTGATAGGTGGCATGAGTTAATTCTAGTGAAACCAAATACGATCTGAGTTTAAGAATTCTTTTATAATTTACTCCTCGAATTTTTCTTACCACTTAGAATCGATCAGGGTTATCGTGAACAAATTCCGAGGGATTTGTTTCTCTTGTCAGCAATGTAAATCATGTAACGGCAACAATTTTACGGGAACATTTATTGGTGAAAAGTTTATCGACTCAGTGTTTAAGTAATTTTTGTACTCAGCTAGCTTGAATCTTTTCTTAACTATGACCTTCTTCCAATTTTACGCGTCAATTAGAAAATCGTTTCCTCTACCTTCTTGTTCCTCTCAGTTGGAATTCGTTCGGATCGTTGGCATAGTTCAACTGGTGTAGCCTTGTGAAGGGGAATTCCGTTCCAATACGTTTTTATGTATTCGATTCTGTTATGATTTGTGGCACTATAGTCCCTTATCGCGTGATCTAGAGTTCTGTTTCAAGATCTGCAGTATTCATCGCATTGCAGGCTTGTATTTTCTTTTACAAATTCCAAGATATATGGCAATGGATTTTCTCTTTTCCAGGGATATGCGCTGAACGCAACCTCATATTGGGTGACTGACGAATGTATATGGTGAAAACGATTGTACAAAAGTAAGCTGCAAAACGTAAAAGCAGAATTTAGAGAGAGTATGATTAGGTCTGGAAGGAAATGGAGAATGTTTAACTGTTTTGTAAATGTAAGTCTCAAGCACTTAATCCTGCCATCCTATCTTTGGAAAATCGTCCGTTCTCACAGGGGTTTGCCTCTTTACCTTAATTATGTTTTTACCAATTCCTTAAACAGATCCAATGGGTTTATTAACCTTCCTTCATCCTTGGTCCCATTTTGATGGAATTGCGAATTTGCTCATCGTGATCACTATTTCACTATGGTGGGTTTCAACTTGAATTTCGTTGGTCTTGGAATTCGGCCGAAAACTTAACTGCAACGCGTCGATAAATCCAGAAAAGCTTCAGACATTCACATAGTACATCTGATAGAATCTTGAATGCGATATTTAGCTGCAACAAGAAAATAATTTGAATCGTTATTAGCTGCTTGGAATGTTCAATCATTGATTCATTGATGGGCATGTCTCCTTGATATCTAAGCGAACAAAACGTAACCTGGTTATAGTGAGATCCTGTATTAACAACCTGTAGTGATGTCATATGCTTCCGTGAGGGTGGACGCATAGAATACAAATTTGCCCAATCTATCTTAATCGTTGTTAAGTGGAATGCTTAACCAACACCAATCTGCAACCGGCAAACTAATTAAATTATACGACCTGGCGTCATCGCCGCTGCCGCTGTTGGCATCCAGATGTTTCTTTATTTTGCATAAGCATGCAACACCATAACGATGTAGATATGCTTGAACCATAGACTCGGGAAATTTACACACGTTACTGAAATTGAGGACACCTTTGATGGCATATAATCAAATTATCCACTTGGCGGTTGCACGCTTGGAAGGTATTTGTTTGCATCTGATGAAACATAGGAAGATAGATACCACGCCGGTTGGGGGCATCGCAAAAGTTGTCGCACGTCTTTAATTGAAGTATGAATTGCGAACAAGGTAAACCGTCATATTTCGATTGTGAAAAAAAAGTCTCCCTGCCTATAGACCAGTCATTCCACCATTTCCACATAAAGTTCCAAAGTTCCATAGTCGTCAAATCAGGCAAATTGCAAATTTAGCGTCTAAATGATTGATTGCCTGTGTCATAGCCTGCCAACAGCTCATAAACACTGTGTCGTATTATGCAAGCCGCCGGCGCATGTGTTCTCATTAATTTGCAAGAATTTGTCTTGCATTCGCCATTGCTGCGCCAGTGAACAAATCCACACTTGGCTGCAATTGCATTACAATTTCAAATTCAATATCAATTCCTGAACACAAACACAGCAGCGTCTAGCTCCATGCGATTGGCGGGCTTCGAAAGGGAAATTAAAACGACCGAACGCTAGCTAAGCCTTGAGATGTCTAGAATACTAATTGCTGTTAGTAATAGCATAGTCAGAGTGTAGAACACGTTTACCCCATTGAGTCAATTGCACGCTCATAGCCGGAAGCTTTAACACATTTTCCTTTGTTTTTCCTTTCGGACGAGCATAAAGTGAAAACGGGGTAATAAGCAGAAAGAAAAAAAAACTTAATCACAGCGTGTTAGGAGGGTAATAAGTGGAATTTAATTGAAGGTAGAACCGAATGATTATTAGTTTGGTAGCGGCGTAAGTGATGACGATGCGACGTGGGCAACCTTCACGGACGGCTGGGGTAGTGAGCAGCTAGAACATGCTAAAGTTTATAACTAAGTCGCAGTTGGAGGACACTGGGTAAGGTAATACTGCGGACTCAGTTCCGCATATAGAACAGGGTTAGCGAAACTGAGCGATATGTTAGAATGTAGAGCTGCCAACTAAATACAAACGAATTGATCGACGCGATATCATTTTCTATTTTCGCCTCTTTTGTCCAAACTATTTGGGAATCGATTGTGATTTTCTTGGAAATATCTTGGAGAACCTTGAATGTGATATTCCACATACATTTTGAATTTCTATGAATTCAATTGTCAGACTGCGGGTAATGCCACTAAATTGGTGCTTGAACCATGCTTAATGGAGTCTTATCGTTTGCCATGAAATCGAATTTGTTACGGTGGGTGAGGCATCGAATTTTGTTTACTGTTGGAAGTAATTTCATTGCCCATTGACTATTGTGTGTTATAAGGGTTTAAGGTCTTCCATGTTTCGATACTTGTGGGATGAGAGGAATGTGTTCTAGTTCGATTGGAAATGTTCTTTTGCTGATGAGCAAGATTAAAGTAAACATGGCTTTTGGGGTCGAAGAGGACTCCCGCTAAATGGGCATCATGTGGAGAGAGTAGAAGGGCAAAAAGTTTAAACCTAGCATAAAAACAATCAGGATGACAAGCACTCCCTGTCATTGTCCCCAATTGATCGCTATTCCAATTGCGTCTTTTGGCGCCTGGTCAACCAATATGATGGTCTATCTCGCTGCCTGGATTTCCAAAATCGGTAACCTCTCGACGGTGTTTATGATGCCTGGCCAATACCCTCCATAAACCTTAACTCTAACATCGACTTCTGGTCAGAAATCCGATGAAGAGGCACTCTTGCTAGCCGTTGTTTCTTTGAACTAAGAAGGCAATTTATAAACTCCTTTCGCGAACTACAAAGGAGATCCTACATAAGATCATCCTGATCAGCCCAGTTATACTCCAAGGCAGTAAAGCATGGACCGTCTCTTCTATGTTGGCGGTGTATGGAGATTAAGATTGAAGCAAGAACTTCACGAGCTATACGGGATCGTAGAGTCTCCGCCAGAAGGTATACGCACTAGAGGAACCCTTGCCATAAGTTATGCGCACAAGTAGAAACCAAACTAAATCAACTTTGAAAGTGCAACTGGAGGCTGTTACCTAAGGATCTTCGTAATTTGAAACGCATGTTGTGTAAGCCTAGGTTCACCGAAATGTAGCGTCACTTGCAAATAAAAAAACACACACGTTAGTAACCAGGACCTACCTTTCTCAAAACCATTCATGTGTGCGTGTGTAATTCTTGCATGATGGCGGAACCACATGTTTTATGCCGACCTCAAAAACTGAGTTAAGATAAGCTTTTCTTAACAATTGATACTACTCGGATGATTTGTCAGATCATCACGAGAGAAGGGGCAATGAAAAACCATTTAGGTATTGCTACGGGAATCGACCGCAAAGCTTCTTGTTGCTGTTCGTCGTCAGCGTCACTTACGTAAGCCAATATTCGGTCACAAAAATTCATTTTCCTGAATTTCCGTATCCAATTTATCTGATATGTCGTCCTTAGTTGGAATAACTCTTGACCATTCCCGACGTATCCTGGGATCACCAATACCTTTCTTGCACTAGCCCTAATTGGCTATTACTGGAATATCAGCCCCATATATCTACTAAATAGGCGATCCCATGTCTTCCTGCAACAACTGCAACATATCCCTGCTAAATATCGCATACAAGATCCTATCGAACGTACTAAGTGAACGTTTGCAGCCTTGCTTACTTACACTTATCGGCAGGTACCAGTTTACACTCAGGCAAATCGTAAAAAGATCATAAAAGTCAAGACCGATCATATTTTAATTGAATTTAATGCCGGGTATCCTCCATTTATGGCCTGGAGCTCTAGAAAAATATGACATAGCTTGGAATTCCAGCATTATTCCTATAGCTGTGTCGTGAAATACTGGAGGACACGCTATTCAACGTTCAGTCTGATTGCAGCTAATCGAAGCATTTCCAAATATGCACCAGATTCCAACAACGAGATGCGAATTCAACCCCTCACTAGAACAGCAAGTGCGTAGGGAAAGTTTTAAATGGGAAGGCACTTTCTTTAACTAAAACGTCCAGGTATTGCGATACCCACGATATCGACATTATGATCACTCCCATAGGCCGTTGTAAACTCATTTAAGGCAACCAATGAAGAAGCTAAACGTTCTAAACGCATTAGTCTTGTAAACAAGACAAGGTGCTATCAACAGAAAAAAGGTATTGTCGATCGACAACCTTTGACGAAATCCCTAAATTGATAGCAGCAACTTTAGGGCAACTAAGGAGTTCACTAACCTCGGAGTCCACCTCAATCCCACGTATAGCACGACAAAGATTGACCCTTGGAAACCGATGTTTTAGCAAAACAAATGAGACCGTAATTCCTAAAGGGCCGCCCAGAATGCATATCTTCAACTGACGCATGTAGCTGAGTCAGAAGTTAGAAACAAGGCAACACGTAAGCCCTGAAACAAGATGTGGAGGTAGAACAAATTGTGAAAACACATCGACTACATTGGCTCAAACACAATCTTAGAATTCCGGTCTTAAAAATTGAGAGGAAAGTCGAATTTCTCGTTTAAACACCAAGCGATCGCAAATGTCAAGGCACTTGGCATGTAGTGAAACCAAGGTGCCGAGAATCGGATCAAAGGATGCCTTGGCTTAATTAGAGACCCTCAATGTGTCGGGGCCGGAAGCCCATTTCACAACTACTCAAGAAAAAGGCTACTTACTGACTTAACGCTATATGTTTCCAATTGGAATTCCAGGCCACTGTCGAATAACTTTCAATGAAGCTAGTTTATCCATTGGAAGCAATCCAAAACAATGTTGGTGGTGCTAGCATTTTTTCCGAGTCCTGCATTTTGGCTATCAAAAAGGTCTTGCGCTGATATTATCTGCCAGCGAATACTAGTATTTTTCCTACAGCAGACGGATATCAACTTACTAAAATCAGCGTCGAAGAACGCTCGTTTACAATTGCCAATAAGAAGAAAGTCCACAGTTTACAAATGACTGAGAATAAAAATGCAAAAGTCCGCTTACCTCTCATATCACCAAAGCTGCCACAGCACCAATTGCAACTCGAATTTGAAGGTTAGGTCACCCGCATTGCAGCGTTGAAAACTCTCCCGATGCATGGGAATGTGATTCAAACTCCATTCGTAACCATAGCACAATACGGCATAACGATGAACAACCACCAGCAGCTGAGTTCCAGGTCGAGGTCGAGGTCTTCGTCTGTAAGCAGATTAAAAAAACAAATTACATTCTAGTCGCCTATTAATTATTTAGAAGAAAATATTTCCAAACAAAGTAGTTGCCCGCAACTAAGCACTTTTCCCGTAATTATGAGTAGCCCAGGATTAGTCCCTGCTAGAACAAAGAACCTTCCAAAACCATTAGTCAAGCTATCTCTAAACCTGCAAATCGATGAACCCTAGTATATCGCGATACATACCAAATTGGTTGTTGAGAATCATCAACGCCTTTTATCCATTTTATTATACAAAATTAAATGATTCACGGTAATGAAAAGGACTTGAGAAAATGTTCACAAAACAGCGACTCGCATTGTTGGAACTTGAAAAGGAAAAATAACTGTTTCTGTGCATAATCTTCAAAAAATGTCCAAGCAGCCGCTGTGCCGACAAGACCCATCCACCAGAACTCCTCCAACTGTCGCTGTCATCTGACAGCTGACTTCTACTAACGTCAGACGGATTTTGTTGATTTCGCGAATATTTACACGAATTCGTTTTCAATCGCTTTTCCTCAATATTTCCCATCCATTCCATTAAAATTTGTATATTTGACGCTATGGAAATTGCAGATACGTTCTACAGCAAAGACGAATACGTTCAAACGGTGAGTAAAATGAATTTTTATGCACAACAATTTGATGATGACCTCATCGCATTCGCTGGCCATTTTCAGGCATCAGGCAACAAAGTCAGCCGACAAACCGTCCTCTGTGGCTCCCAAAACATAGTTCTTAATGGAAAAGTGATTGTACAGAGTGGTGCCATCATCCGGGGAGACTTGGCCAACGTACGGACGGGTAGATATTGTGTGATAAGTAAAAATGCAGTCATAAGACCACCATACAAGCAGTTTAGCAAAGGGTGAGGTCTACACTTCGGAAGTCTTCTAATGGAATATGTTAACCGGGGATTTGGTAATTTTCTAGGATTGCGTTCTTTCCAATGCATATTGGGGATCATGTGTTCATTGGGGAAGAAGCGGTGGTGTCGGCGGCAGCTATCGGATCGTTTGTTTACATCGGGAAGAACGCTGTGATTGTAAGTTCGAAGTTGAAACGTTCAACGGAAAAGTGGTGAATGCCTCCTTTTGTTTATATTTCAGGGACGCCGATGTGTACTCAAAGACTGTTGTATCATAGAAGATGATGCAGTGCTACCCCCAGAAACGACTGTGGCCAGTTACATGCGTTTCACTTCGAACGGAACGATAGAGGGTGGACAGGGAAATCCAAATTTTGTACCCGCTGCAATGCAGGATCAAATGGTGGACTATACCAAATCGTTCTATGAGCACTTTGTTATGGCTCTGCCGGCATAGAAGCGAACTAGGTGTATCTCTTAATTTATTTTGTATTTCGTATATGTAGAGGATAAATATATATTGCTAGAGGTTTTGGAAGGAGGACCTCTTGTGGAGCAGTTACTCAAAATTAGAAGAAAATGTTTGCCAACGAAAGGAGCATATTTGCGACTTCACTTTCCCCTAATCTTTTATTGTGTCGATTTGCAAGCGGATCTCTAATTTACGGAATTTAATAATTTCGTACGTGATTTTTTGTGAACCAAGTTATCGCACACGAGTTTTTGGAAAATACACTTGGCCACGACTCGAATATTAGTAAATTTTGTTTTCTTGGTTCTTAGGCATCTACCCGGAGCTACCAGACATGAATTACTGGATTCCAGGAAAGCGGCGCTTATGAACTAATCCACACCCAATACAAACAGTTTCACTATACCCACGGAGATTGCTGTTAGGTTGGTAAACATTCTATCCTTTGCTCTGTATTTGACATGTTTCCACTCGCCTAAATTTTCCAATTCTTCCTCAGCTCCATTTGCAGTTTTTGACGAGTCCCAAGATTTCTGTACAGTATTCCTCGAAGCATAGTTCACCGTTTATTTGGAAGATTTATTCTCCATTCTGTGAAGAATATGCAGAAGACCGTATGTAGACAATATGCTCCATATCCTCCTCATCATATGGGAAGTCCGGACGAAATTTTCGTTAGTCAAGAAATTCGTAAGATAGTCGCTGTAAAGTTGATTTAACGAGGCCTTTTCGGCTACGGTTATTAGTTGTTTGTTAAACCATTAAAGTTTCTTTCTCACTTGTTTCCTTTTGGTAACAGCATCCACATGTGAATATTTTCCTTTTAGTTCCAGTACCAGATATTGCATTGTTTTGAGGAAACCCTTCTGTAGACATATTTGCATTGTTAGGTCTCCGTTCAACTGCCTTTTAGAAAGCCTCGTTCGGGATGGCATCAGGTTCTGGTACTGTGTATCTTTTTAGGTGCTTCAAAATGTCCACCCGTGTGACCCTTGGGATGCTTTCTATGTTTGGAAATCGTGGGAATAAAAGCTTGACTATTGGTCATGTTACTGGAAGGGATGGGAATCCTTTACTTAGTCATACAAATCCTGTATGTCGTGTTCCAAGGAGTTATGTCGTCGTCTTTGAATAGCTTTCGAAGCACTTAAATGAGAGCTATCAGCAACAGCGGATTCTCGAGTATTGCCAATGGAACACGCCATTATTGCGTTTTGTATAGGATCTAGTACTTCTTATTTCCAAGAAAACAGAATCAAGCAACTTCAGAAAGTCTTCGTAAACTTACGACATAGTAAGTGTGCTTTGAATGGGAAGTTCGATCTGTTCCTGTACTTTTGCAGTACAAACTAGTAAATTTTCAAATTTGTTGGAGTGGGGATTAATTCTTTCAGGGAGACACAAATGTTCTAAAAAGCACTTGAAAGGGATTGGGTAAAATAGTAAAATTATTCGTTTTGCTTGCCTCTTATACGGGGGGATTAGTAGCCCAACACACTATGCCACTGCAACCACTGGACACATCCACTAGTATTATTTTCTCTTTGACTCTAGAGCATTCTCCGTTTATAAATAACGCCGATTATCTAACCAAGAACTAACAGAACCGTAAGAAATACACACGCAAATGTTAAAAGTCAATCCCTGATTAGCTAATTAGCGATTATAAATATATTTTCGAAATGGAATGGCATGCTAGAAAATTAAGAGGCTCCTCTATATTAAAAAATGTCAGCATTTCGTTTGATAAAAATAAAATTTAACAAAGTTCTCAAATACCTCATTCTGAAACACGCCCATTTCCCAGCCAATTTTAACCACTAAACCAATTCCCACCTTGAATTCATCCATTTCCATCCCATCGACAAGCACATGTCAAAATTGACAGCTACACTAAAATGTCAGGTGAATTAAGGCATTCCTCACCGGTGGACTGCTAACCTCGTTGTTGCGTTTAATTTTTTCACAATTTTTGTTTAAACGTACGTTTAAATTTGTTTCACACCCCCGCAATATGTTCCCCAGCTCCTATGGTGTCCTCTATAAAACTCCAGAACACTATCATCCGCCCGAAGATACAGCACTGGCCGCGAATACCTACTATCCAAATCTGAATTCCCGCGACTACGCGAAGCGTCCACACAATCGCCAGCTTCGCGTTTATCCAGCCTGGGAATGCGTAGCTGTAAATGTGGACGGTACCTACGCCCTGGCCACCAATAAACTAACAGGTCGCGAATGGGGTGCCTCATTATGGGGTTTCGAGAAACGCAAAGCGATCGGTAACGACAAGAAATCAGTATACAAGTTGCAATGCAGTTCTCTGATCTCCGCAATGCAATTTGTTGCCAAAAATATTGTAAGTATATTTGCAGACGGACGAATGGTTCCAATTTGAATTGAATGTGCGCAATTTGCGATTTTTCTCTGCAGCTCCTCATTTCCTTTCATTCCGGCTGCGTGCAATTGTGGTCAACGAAAACCGAAGTGCGCAGCATTAATCCGTACTGTTTGTTCATGATTGGGGAACGTTATGAGCACACACATCCCATTTTGTGTTTGGATAAGTTCCATGGTGATCCAAATAGGGCTATTACCGGTGGGAAGGATTGTATGCTGAAGGTCAGTTTGAGAAAATTTATGGATTTTTGAATCTGATGTTTTTTTTTTGTAGATATGGGATTTGGGGCAGGCAGATTTGACTTCCATTCACACATTGCGACACGCGCATTGCGATGTCATTACTGGCGTTGCCACTTCTCTAAGTCAGGCGAATATATTTGCCAGTTGCTCCTTGGATAAATCTGCACTGTTGTGGGATGATCGACAGGCACGTCCGGCAACAGGTAAGCGTTTTGTTTATTTTCTGCGCAATAGTGTAAACAAAAGTCGAATATTGTTTACACACACACCTATGTACACACACAGAGATACCAACACACACGTACGGACCAAGCGTACGGACATATACCAGTTGGCCTCGAACGCATTTTTCCTCTTCCGAAGTGAACGATAATGTTGCGGAATGGCATTTAAATTTAATTTGAATGGTGATTGATGGTTGTAATGCGTGGGAAATGCGTAGTGAGGTTTTAGACACATCGTGTTGGATAACCAGAACAGGTTGAAGGGCAATCAAGACATCTAGGTCTGTTACTTTTTGAAGAAACTGTAAGCGTTGAAAATTTGAAAAATCAATTCCACTCCACAAAAGGTTCATCCCACGTGGTGAAGCTTATATGCGCAAGAAATATACACGCACCATCCTCTGCTGGAAATTTTATTTTTTTCAACAACATTCTCAGCAGAGGGGATATTTTTCTATCAAAAACGTCCTTAATTTGCAGCTTATAATAACGATGCTTTCCCTACAAAATAACCAGCTGCACCTTTTTAGCAGAAAGGGGAGAAGAGAATACGAATTAAAAAAAAAAGAATCTCAGCACACTGCAGGAAATCTACGCTTAGTCAAGTGAGAAATCGTATTCGAGTTAAGGAGAATTTTAGGGATCCTTAAGTGGAACGCGCCTTTTCACGAGGACTATAATAAGCTTGTTTCTGTGCCATGCGCATGCTTAGGCCAGCCTGCAGCCAGTCATGCTAAAGTAGGTTTGGTGGTAGTTGATGAAAAATGTTCGTTGGAAAGAAATTTGTTTACTAGAGGACAGTAATGTTTGACACTTCTGAAGAACTCTAGATTATGCTATTCAAATTCACCGAATGCCCTTTTTCTTTGATTTAATTTATCTGCTTCACACCGTTTTCTAGGCTGAAATCATGGTATTTAATGAAGCCTTGCCCATGCATGTAACGCTATATTGATGAAGAATATCTTCAGCAAAAGCCAATCAGCAATCAAATCTCAGGCTTTCATCCCTTTTACATCAAAATTAGTCCACGAATGTCGACTTTTTCTTAACGAGATGGTAGGGCACAGCTTTTTGGTGCCCGGACACATAGATATCACGGGGAACTTTAAGGCTGGTGAAGTAGTAAGAATGGCAATACCATACGGCAAGAGGAAATGTTAGGTGTGCCTCTAGTTACATGTAAATTATTGCTTAGATTGGGTGTGATCAAAGAAGCAAACTGTCAATGGTGTCCTATCGCGCACTGTCAAAAAATGGTAACCTCAAGGGACACATCCCACAAATAGGCCTACACTCGAAAAGTCTAGGACTCAGCAGCTCTAAATACGGCAGAAGTTGCCTGTGTGAAGGGGAAAAATCCTCTTGATTTTGTCTTTATGTCCATCGCTCTCCAATGAAGGAAGACTTAAGCGCGGTTACCTCTTCGTTGACAATCTACGTGACCCAGCAAATATAAGGGGTTATCGGAAATTATTTTTCCCGTTAACCCCTATTAAGAAGGCAACTACTTCATTTCAAAAGTATCAAGGATCCGGATCCATCAAATTTCCTAAGTTCGTTTGTGAACCATCGAACTTAAGAAATATGATGGATCCGGATCCATGTAGAACCACCTAGGTGCGCAAGCAGACAATATTATCTAACGAAAACTAGAACTTCTCTTGCGAAACAAAAGGTAAACTAAAACTTTTGGCGTGGATGGCTGCAATAAATTTTAAAATTTGGTATGCGAAACCGTTTCAAAAGTTTCATGATAGCGATGTGACGTTAGCTACCTATCATTTATGGTCTCTTGAATGCTCTCTCTGCGCAATTGACGGTTGACGAATTGTTTTAATTGCATCTGGTTAGGGCCTAACCAAAATCCAAGAGTATAAAACTGTCATGGGATGTTTTTTTTTTAGTTTTGGCAACGAAATTCGCGTTCGCCACAAGAAAGGAACAACTGCCTTGACCGAAATCTGTTTAGCGACCCATTTCTCAAAACACTCACCTGGTTTTCGGTGTAGATATGTTCGATTGGATACACGAGGCACGATAAAGATGCTGAATAAATGGCTTACATGCCACAGACTATCAGTACAACACCGATGACAAAAATTCACATCTAGGCAATTTTATCACCTCGCAAGGAAAGGGTATGTTTTACACGACTGAAGTTGTCGATGTCATAAAGATATGTTTACATTAAAAAAAGGTAAACCAACACAATAAAGAGAGCATGCATTTGTGCAAAAGTAACCAAAAAAAAAAATGATCGGACATAGGGCAGTTGGAATGAAATTAATTGGGAGGGTCTATATGGTACAAATTTGGAGATAGTCCTAGAAGAAGGTCTTTAAGGAATCAGCTTGGTACATTTTTTGTGCCCGTAGGTATGATATTACACACCTTTCATGAGGTCAAATCCAATAATCCAAGTTTTAAGCTCCAAGCCAATCATTTCTTTAAGCACTCCGATGAGACGAGGTAGCACTTTGAGAAAAGGTTTTAGAGACTTTTCTTCAAAAAGTGTAGTTTGTTCTAATTTCTCTATAACCACAGACATTTGTTAGGCATCTTTATCTTTGCATGTATTTTTTCCAAAAATCGCTCGTCAATCCCCTCCCCAAAATTGATCTCTCTAATCCAATCCCCTGTTTACAATTTCCTCCACAGCGATCTATGACAATCACAAAGAATGCTTCAAGGCAGTCGCCTGGGCACCACCGGCCATATCTTCAGACGAAAAGCTCGTCCATCTCGGCGACGAGGATGGCCATATTCTAACATGTGATATACGAAAGCCAAATGAATACGTTGAACAATTTACTTATAACGACAAACCGGTCAGAAAGATTCTACCAAGGGGGTGAGTAATCCACACTATCATCTCCTCTCAGTCCTTTAATCGTTCTTTGTCCAATTTCGCAATAGCTCTCGGATGGCTGTGATTGGTGACTCAAATATAGTGAAGGCGTTCGATGGTGATGTACAAATTTACAAATCGTCCGAAGCAAGGAATTTTGTTCGAGACGGTCTCTGGATGACGGATGATGAGTTCATAACAATTGGATTCGATGGACAAGCACTGACGCACGTTGTAGATGCGCCACATCGTTGTGGAACGTGTGCAGAGTGCATCGACGACATGGAAATTAAGAAGAAGGAACCCCCAACAACGGATGCCATTTGAATTTGGTATTCATCATAATTCTTCTTCTTCTTCAATTTATCAATGTCCCGCCCCAAACCTCCCCCCACCCCATTTTAATCAAATTCGATGCGCCTCCCAAAATATTGCTCACGCTTTTGGCAATAAACTACACACATACGGAGAAAAAACACACGCATAAAAAACACACAAACTGATAGTGAGAATAAAAATTCGTTTGCATATTAATCTTTATCTAGTGTTAGTTGATTTATATTAAACAAAAAAATACCGATACGGATATGATGACAAAAACGAAAACCCCCAATAAAAAAAAAATGAAGAATTAATGAGAGACACTATTATGAACAAAGACGGACAGAAGGTGAAGGCTAGAGAACTCGAAGTAGATGTTTGAATACGTGTTTAGAAAAAGAGTTATTGAATGGATGATGTTTATGAAAAACACAAACCTAATACATCGAGGTTGATAATAAATAAAAAAAAAATCTAACTGAAGGTGTTTTATTCCTAAGTGATTTGTTTCTCCAGGGATTTGCTGATCGAATCCTTTTCCCGCTTTGCAGGTGACACCATTAAAATATGTTTTAATTCGTATGTCTAATAAAAGGTATGTGCTATAGCAGCCAAGCCAGTGATATAATCTTTTAATGTCTGCTTAAGCAGTTACTAATCATTTATTGCATATTTATATTTACAAGGACCCAGGGCTGCCTATCCACTGAACCGTCTTCCAGGATGAAGAATAACCTGGTATTGCGATTTATATCGACAGCCAAGCTGCAATCACTGGCTTTTCAGAAAGATTAACAAGGCTGTCTGCCGGAAATGACAACCGCAGAGCTGAGCTTTATAAAGCCGGTGTAGATGACTTGGTAAGTATCATCCACCGATTCATAAGGCACATCTAGTCGGATGAAAGAATGCCTGAAGAATTGAACCTCGGCATCATTTGCCCGATCCACAAAAAAGTATACCCTCTGAACTGCGCAAATACTCATCAACATCGCCTGCAAGATCCTATCTGCAGCTGAAACCGTTTACCAACAACCTCATTGAACCTTATCAGTGGGGTTTTAGGGCAGGAAATTCCTCATCTGATTAAATCTTTACACTTCGGCGGATTGATCGATACCCTTCATCGATTTCAAAGAAGCGACGAACTTTACAGAGCCATGTCTAGTTTTGGTATACCGCCCAAACTATTCCGTCTGTGCGGGATGACAATGAAGAATTATCGCTTCTCCATCAGGATCGGAAACGACCTCACGATATTGCCATAATTGGTCTGACTCCACGGGATGTCATAGCCACGTTTGCTAGTACAGAGAAGGAAGCAGCAAAAAGGGTTTAGCAGTAAATGAGGCTAAGACTTAGTATATGCTGTCAGCACGAAATGACACAACACCGACGAATTGTACAGAACGTCACCATTGACAGACGTAACTTTGAGTTAGTACGGAACTATTTCTACCTCGGCTCCGCTATTTATTCTGACAACAACATCTCGTCAGAAGTCAAACGAAGAATTACTCTTGCCAGCGGCTGTTTCTTCGGGCGAAAAAGACAATTAGTAGCCATCACTCGAACTACTAAGGAGATCCTATAAAAGACCCTGATCAACCCAGTCCTGCTCTACGGCGCTCAAGCATAGACCGTGGATGAAGAAATCCTTGGTCGATTTGAGAGGAAAATTTATCGGTCTATTGAGAACAAAGAGTTGACGTTGGACGTTCAAGATGGCTATATGACATGTAGAATTAATGGGCACCAATACTCCGGCTCGTCTTTGATTCCCAGCCAGACATCGGATGGAGTAGAGGAAGGCATCGCCTTAAGTGGCGCGCAAAAGTCTGAAACCGACCTCATCGAACTTGGAGTGCGCAACTTAAGGCAGTTAGCTAAGAACCTGGCTAATTGGAGAGGCATGTTGGTCCATTCCAGACTGTAGAGCCACTTAAGTAAGTCATTAACAACCTGCAGAGGTTCAAAATTAATGCAAACCGTCACATTTCTCTTTTTCTACCTACCACCAATCTTTAACGCTCTCGAAAACCATTTTCCTGGTTATTTATAAAATTCAGAGTGTAATGGCGCTCTTCGTTGGAAAAAAATATTTTATCAAACGAAATCTGCAGGTTGTCCGAAGCGGGCTTCTGAAATTATTATCAGAAACGAAATCCCCCGCATCAGGTCTATCGCAAATAAATTTTCCAGTGAATTTTTCCCTTGTCAGCAGTGTAAATCAGATTGCTGAATGGGAACATTGCGTACGGGAACGGTTTTAAGTAATATATTTGTAGTATCAGTACGGAAACATACCTAATGAATAACCAGCTTTTAACAGAAAGGGTGCGCGGACAAGTCCAACAATTTTGTCTCGGATGAAAATCTGCGAATCGTTTTCCGACCGAACCTATGATTTAAGGATTGAACGATTGCGGATACCAGATCACTTTGGATTGAATAACTTGCACCAAAGGCCAACGGGTCGGAGGCCAGTTAAGTAAAGTAAGTAGAATCGTTTTCCACTTACGTATTTGTCGGACAGATCCGATAATAATAATAAGACACTTCCGGAAGTGGACCTGACTGAATTCCACCAGCTATTTTTGTGTTAAACGATCAATAGGTTTTCCTCAGTTGATGGTGAAATGCTCAAATCCAAGCGACTCCCAAAAAAGGAAGAAAATTCCATTCTCTACGGTACCTGACGTCCACCAAATATTTTCTGTGTCACACGATCAATAGGTTTCCCTCACTTGATAGTGAATTGCTCAATCCGACTCCCAAAAAAGAAAGGAAATTCTTTCCTCAAAACTGCAGACCCGACTTATATCAATGGCATCAAGCCCCACAAAAGATTATGCAATGGGGAACATAAGGGAAAAAAGAACAAGTCCACAGTTCCGTACATAGAGAATACAGAGGAGTTCATGCCCGTCTATGATTCACAATTGGTTCAGATGTTTCATGGCAACAAGTTCAACTTGTAATCAAATCAGCGACTGTTTTACTGAGTTAATTTTTAGAACTACACTAGCCCATTTCGTTCTCTATCAAGAACAGGTAATAGACCAGTTGATGAACACTGTTCATAGGTTTGAAGTTACGCACCAAAATATGCAATAAAGATACTGGGTAATGCAAGACAAGAAATCCGCCTTATGTAGGATTCTTCCCTTACTTCAATTCTCCAAGCGTTAGATCAGACAAGATATGTATTCCCAATCATAACAGATACCACAACGGCAAATGTTCAGAAGGGCTTAGCGAATACCTAGACTTGTGGCATTTAAACGAACCGCATGACACGCAGTTCCAGCCCAAAGGAATATACTCCAACAAACAGCGACACAAAATACGAAATCCCCTTTTGTTACAGATAAATAGAATGAACTTCGATGAACGTAGTTCCACTTATAGCTGTTCATTCAAGAGCAGAATCAGTAAAAAAAAATCCCAAGCATCACTTATTCGTAAAATGATTTTACTCGCACTAACTTAGTGATCTAGAGCACACTTCCTCCATCTCTTCCTACGCGTCGGCCAATTCAACGATTCCCCAATAAGAGCTGAAAACAGATGCCTGGCAGTGCTTTTGCATTCCGTGTTTTTTAAATGTCACTCACGTTCATTTGTAGACACTTATTGGTGAGTCGTATCTGATTGTGGTGCAAATTTTCCACTGCATAGTCAACAATAACAACAACGATTTGTTTACCTTTTACCGCATCCACTTGGAATAACTAAATTTAGTACAACGTGTAAAACATGTGTGTGTGATGCATCAATCAGATCCAACCGCACCTTAAAAACCATCACCGTCACTTACCCAATCTATAATCAGATCAATTATTGCGCAGCTGATCGAGCAAAAGACGAAAATATTCCACTCACAGAGGAAAGTAAAATGAAACACTGTACCATTCGATTGATTTGTTTTAAAAGTTTTTCGCTTTTAATGACTAACATCTCGAATTCAGTGATGAAAAAATTGTAAAATTTAAAATAAACCTCGTAACAACAAATAAATGCTCTCTAGCCCGCTTTTGAACACAATTTCCGCTCGATAAAATATACACTTTCCCGTTCTACGCCGCATTGCCTGTCAGTTATGCATTGATGAGCGCCGCAATCGAATTAAAAGGATTGTTAGGGAATTATTAAACTTAACCAATAGGGGGGATAGGAGGAAGAATTTATAAGGAAAACCAGGTCACGACAATAGCGTGCGTAGTGGACAAACACCCATGCAAATCTATTTCCTTTGGAACTGCATCTGTTCGATATTGGACACACGACTGGCGTTGGCCAAGCGACTACCTCTATCCTCGTTCGCTCTGTACTCCTTTTCGCTGATTTTGAATTGAGCTGTCAACTGCTCGGAGAGTGTTTGCTTCGTTTGCATTCGGAGGCGAGCATACTCTTTCGTTGCCTCGTACAGCCTGTGCAGGAAGTCGGGCATTTGACTCTGCGTGACCCATGACTTGATGCTGGCAGGAATCGACAGACCCGGATCATCGAAATACGTTAAAACGTAGTGAATACCCGGCTCGTTAAAGTCCTTGTACGGCTTGATGACCATGTAGCTCCAGTACTCGTTGACACGCACCTTGGCAGGGTGCTCGGGATACTTTGGATGCTTAGCACTCCGGTTGAGGATGTATATCGCCTTGTGATTCTTATCGGTTAGCACACGCCGGCAATACACGTAATCTCTGTTGGCAAAGAGTCGCGGCCACCGCATCTCCCAGTAGATAAGGTGGCTATTTGAATTCGGCATAGAGTCGCACTCTATAACCTCTAGCTTAACTGCAGTCTCATCCCATTGCTTACGGTATTCGATATCAGTCTGAACGTTGACAAAGTCATTTGCTGTCACATCGTCGTAGTGCACATAAATCTTGTATGCGTACAGTGACGGCTTCTCCTCGCGTCTCCAAATTGTGTAGTAGTCTCTGGTAACGTATGGCTCCCATGTGTGTTCGCCTGTATTCGACGCACAGTAGCAGAATTTTGCCGACCGCAGGTTACACACCTCACAGGCCGATTGGTACTGTACACGTTCGATAAAGTCCATGTCAGCCCGGCATATGTCGAAATTAGCCAGCTTGATTCGCTCGTTGTTCCAATCAAAGGTCAGAGCACCGACCGCGCTTAGCATTAGTCCCTGTATTGGAGGCTGGAATTGGGTGCGATACGATCGCAATAGCGCCTTGAATCCACTGTCGCCCCATACCCGATGATAGAATGTGAATAGCTGCTGGATTCGACGCGAACGTTGTGCTATGATGTATTCGCATTGGTAGGACCACTGGCGGAGCGTAACATTGGAACGAACTTTAAGATTTTGGAGGAGGCGATTGAACATTTCTTGCGTAACACACACTCACTCACACCACGGCTATTAGCTCTGATTGTTGTCAATTAGTCTCTCCGTCTCGTTATTCGTGTTTTTTTTTTTTTAATTCAATTGATTTAAGTGCTGTTCGGCGTGTGTCCAAATGTGTAGGGCTATCGGCGCAGCACTTGCTATGTGATGTAAATCCAACTGGGGGGAAATACTACAGTCAGTCAGTCACAGTGTACACTTGAGAGACGGAAATGTCAGAAATTAGTGCATCTCACCAAGTCCCAACATGTGGGCGATGAGATGACGTTTTCTGATAAGAGAGAGGTGAAAATAAGTGCTTGCCTTCACTTGATTTTGGGGTTACACAGATGTTTGTTCGGGGTGTGTTCGATTGTGTGAAAAATGGCTACATGTTGGTTACTATACCAACTGCATATGGCAAGTATAGATAAAAAGTATTTTGAAATAAAAAAAAAACAGTTTCCGGTGGTGACAAAAATCGCTAAAGACAGTGGAATTAAAAATAAATCGCTGTACTTTTTAATGTGGGACTTTTATTATTCTGCGCGTACATAAAGTCCAACCAGCAAAAACCACAAGACGAGACGGGGGTATAACTACTGAGGGTTAAGGTAGATGGAAAGCTCATTCGAAATGGATGTTAAGTATGTACTAATGCTAAGCGATTTCTTAAAAATTAATTCCAGAAGCTAATTTCTCTTCTAAGTATTGTCAGAAGAGTATCTTTTTTTGCTGCCAATGAAACGGTGCAGTCATTTTCGGAAGCTTCCAAATGCTTTCTAACCAATGAAAAACGTTATTATCGATAGTCACGTTGAACACGTTTACATTCTTGGGTAATCGATCTTTTCGTCATCGATATGGAACCAAATAATATTTGAATAAGATGTTCATTTTCGTAAGATTTTCTTATCGATCACATTAATTGAAAAGAAGATTTTTTTTGACGATGTGGAATTCAGTAGTTATAATGACTACAAAGGTTGGTCTTACATATAGACTTTTGTCGGATTTGAAGAATCAGCCCAATATATCGGCTACCAAATATGGGGAAAATACTCGAAAATGTCATAAATAGCAAGCAACTTCATAACTTGACTGCGATCGATTCTTTTTTGTAACCAGCAAAATTGAAAAATGGCAGTAAAAAATGTGTTCCAAATGTATCAATTCTGCAAGTTTTTTTTACACGAGTTTCTACATACACATTACACAAACAACCAAACTGTCTTTAAGGGAATACTATACGCAAAAGACACTCTCGTGGATGCAAGTTATGAAAATCAAGTGATAAAACTCAGGGGATCAGCTTTAGGAACGCGAGTGGAGAAGAAGCAAAAATAAAAAAAATTAGTAATGAGAGAATGTAGAAACTTTAAACTTGGTTTAGACATCAATGCAATAGTAGATAGTTAAATACGACTGGATATACTTGCGCTTGTATTTTTTAAAATTAAACAAGTCACCAAAGAAAAGGCTAAAAAATAAGTAACCCATACCATCAACGAAGAGCATAAAACTCTCGAAACAAGGGTTCTACTTTGATTGTCTTGTCCTCGTTTTGATTGAGCACATACAAATTTGAAATTTGAGAACAAAATCTGAAACTCACAATCGAATACGAAATAACACGACACAACTCCTTCTACCCGCCAAAATCTCTATCACCTCATTATTACTTCACCATCCCTGGTTACTACAAATCCACCACCATGTTGAATAAAAAAGAAGATGCAAAAAACCGCCATTATATACAAAAATGACATTTGAAAAACACAAACACAGCGAAAATTTGTTCGATGCTGAATGCTGATCGTCTCCTTTTTGCCTGTACATAGTCAAGATTCAGTTATTTGCCATCGATCGTGGTGATACCATTTATCGGGTGATGTGTAACGCGGTATCAGGATAATTTAATGGAATTGCGTTTCGGAACCGTTCACTATTAAAATCCTTATTCTTTCCTTTTTTCCCTGCATTTCTCATCAACAAGTACCCCATCGGAGTAATCGTACAAAAAACGTCACAAAAAATAAAATCAATCATGGCTCGTGAAAACGCACCCGACACACAAGGAGCTACCCAAAGTCAGGCTTCAAATCTATGGACCCAAATTGAGTCGCAACCCATCGACAATATCGTATGGGGCCGGCTCTACGGCAAGAACATCAAAGTGAAAACCTTGGGTACGAGAATTAAGCATAAAATTTGTATATACGATTCGTCCCTTTATCACGGTAAACGTTCGCTTTGATTTGGGCTGTTGAATTTTTTCAATTTGTTGTATTGGTAGTCTCCCCCTCCCATCAATGTGTTGAGGATAATCTCGTGGAGACAGCTTTTCTGTACCTATTTTGTTTTGTTTTTGTTTTTCTTTTAAGATCTGTGCCACGAGAAGTTTACAGCTGGCCGCGGGGAGGGCAACGATTTGGTGCTGACACTCAAGGAATTAGCAGACGAGAAGATGTTGTGCCGCATGTCGAAGGTTCATTTCCAGATCAGACGTGAGAGTTGTAATCTATCCAATCCGGTTTACATTCAGGTAAAGAAGTGTCCCTTTTGTTTTACCATATTATAATTGGGATGGGAATTGGTTAATTTGAATAGGAATGGGAAATCCCATTGAATTTTGATCAGTAGAAGTCGATAAAAGATGGGCAGGTGGTCGAGGGGATGAATTATGTACGATATTTGGTTGATTTATGGATGTTTACGTAATTTGAGATCGGAGCCAGGTAGCAAATTATATGTCCCTGCGTAAAATTGGAACAGAAATGTTAAATTCTTTGAGTTATTCGCACAAAGGCTATAGGTAGGCTTCAGGTAGACGTACTCGATATATGTGATCTGCAATAGTGACTTGATTGGATCGTTGTGCATATTATTGGCGTAGCTGCGAACTGGATCATTTAGCGCTTGAAGAATTCGGTTGCTTGTTTTCGTTTTGATCTTAAGCTGTGATAACGATCAAGGGCACCAATGCATGGGTATCCAATTCTTGTGTAGTGTGGGTGCGTTATCGGTTATTCTGCAAGGCGTTGATGTGATGTGTGTTGCCAGCCATTGAGTCGAAGAGCCCCAGCATCTGCGATCGCTTGATCCTCACCAGAGTTTCGGCTTTCCTTGTCGGTTCAAACCGGAGATTCGACGATTTTCTTGGCTGGAGCATGAATGTCCATTCGCTAGATTAATTCGAGCCATTGTAATCAACGTATTAATACTTATTGTACACGATCTTGTCTACGTTAACCAAACGACCAACGCGTCTTGCCTGTTCATCAATTGCCGTAAATACCTCTCCAAAGGCAAGATGGAAAATCGTCTGCGCATCAAAGTACTTGGACGTATTTTTTGAAGTTAGTGCCTTCCGCGCTTACAACTGCCCTATGCACTGTAGCGTATCCTTGTAGGAATCGGTTACATATTTGAAAAGGTTCAGATAAGCTGCTTCCAACTGAATCGCATTTCTGCAGAGCTTAACATTTGCCAAACCAAGCAACATCATAGCAATGCTGAATTCCCTAGGCTGTTTCTTAGGATTTCTCTTTGCCTTGGTAAGTTTTCGAGCTCAAGGACCACTGAATTTGACAATACCCAGCCTATTTATGTAGTCACTATTGTATAATTTCGGATATCCGGGTGAAAACCTTTTCTGGAAGGTGATTGCGGGTCAGTTGATATCCAACAAAGAAGGTTTTGGGACGAAGGTAGCCTTACACCATATCTCTGAGCTCATTGCTCTTTTTTTTTTTTGGCTAAAATTAATTTTTAAAAGTTCTCCTGTCAGTAGCAGAATATATCCTTTCCGCTTACATTTCAGCATTATCTCTGTCTAACAATATCTTCTTACAATCCTCCCTAGGACTGCTCTCGCAATGGTACCTTTGTAAATGGCGAACTAATTGGCATACACAAATCCAGAATTCTCCAAAACGACGACATTATCGCCTTATCACACCCAAAGTGCCGAGGTAAGCCATTTTCCCATACTGCCCGGCAAATGACTTAATTTCTCCTCTTTGCAGCATTTGTGTTCAAAGACTCCAACCTCAACGAGGCACATGATCTCCCCAAAGATATTACCTCCACCTACTACATAAGCAAGAGTTTGGGCGCCGGTGCATGCGGTATGGTGCGACAGGTTTACGACCGGCGAACATGCGCTATCTACGCCATGAAGCATGTGCAGAAAAATCTCTTCTCCGGTACAAACAAAGCCAATACACTGAACGACCCCGATAGGGTAATGAACGAGGCCAAGATCATGAAAGCACTAGAGCATGTAAGTAGTCGTTATAGTCAGTCTTAAGTGATCTTGAATTTTCTCTCCTTAAGCCCTGTGTTATAAAAATGCATGACATTGTCGACAAACCAGACTCTCTGTACATGGTACTGGAATTCATGAAGGGTGGCGATCTCCTCAAACGTATTATGACAAAGAAACGACTTTCCGAGCATATTTCTAAGCTTTTCTTCTACCAAATGTGCCATGCCGTTAAGTATCTACACGACAAGGGTATTACTCATCGTGACCTGAAGCCAGACAACATACTCCTGGAATCCGCTGACGAAGAGACACTGGTTAAGGTCTCTGACTTTGGTTTGAGTAAGTTTGTACAAAATAATTCTGTGATGCGGACTCTATGCGGCACGCCGCAGTATGTTGCGCCTGAGGTGCTACTAACCCAGGGACGAGGTGCATACACCAAGAAAGTAGACATCTGGAGCTTGGGAGTTGTTCTCTTCACATGGTAAGTTGACGAAAGTTGAAACTGGTATTTGATAAAATTCCACTCTACTTTTCCAGTTTGAGTGGCACTCTTCCCTTCCACGATGAATACGGTTCGCCGGCATGTGACCAAATCAAGAAGGGTAAATTCAAGTTCGGCCATCCGGCATGGAGAAATGTGTCCCAGCGTGCTAAATCTCTCATAACCGACATGCTGACGGTCGATCCAAACGAAAGGCCGAGCATTGATTATGTTCTGCGTCATAGTTGGATGAAAGATCAAGCGGTCATCAACAAGGCCAAGTCGTTGATGAAACTCGAAACGCCTGAGTTATCAGATGATGAGAATTTCTTGGAGCCACCACAAAAGCGCTCCAGGCGATAAGTTTTTTGTCTTTCTGCTGTAAGCGTCCGAAAAGACTTTTATTTGTTAAAAATTATTTTGTTGTTCTACTCTTACATTCGTCGTGCCAATAAGAAGATGCATCTCCCCCCAAGCTAGATACGATCTTTGTGATGGTATGCCTTGCTGTTTTATATTTTTCTTTGGAAATATACATCCAGTAAGTGATATACCCAGCGGGATATCAATATTGAAACACAAACGTGCCACGCGCGCAGTAAAGAAATTATTGTGATTTTTTTTTTTATTGTATGTGAACAAATTAAATTTTCTAAAGCATATTAGTCCTGTTTGTCCTATTGTGACTTGTTGGATGTAGTAATGTTTATCATAGCGAAGTTGAAGAGTGGTGGTGATGTTGATAAAACAAGATTGAATCGAGAAAATGTGACAAAGAATTCCGTTGATGCATATTGCATTGTTTCTTAATTTTTGTGTTTTTTTGTAAACTCTATATTTAAATAAAGACATACGTTTTCGTAAAAAGTCTCTTTTTTTTTGTCGTGTTTCAACTAATCTGTGGCGTTGTAATCTCCTTGTATGGATGGTATTGGTTCAAACATTGTAATTCCTATTCTGAAGCAGACAATTTGGAATGTTGAGACTTCTCTTTACTCTTCGGTAGAACTGCCTCATTTGCCAATTTGAATCGGGTAAGGATATCCAGAAAAAATATATTTAACAGGAATAGACCTGCGATGTTGTGGCACTGCCGTGTTTTCACAACAAACGGAAACACTTGTCTGTTTTTTAACCCGCCGATTTAAGGAATTTAATAATCTCAGGCGAGTTTTTGAAAAATGCTCTTGGTCACGACTTTCTTAATTTTTTTTTTCCTTTGTTGTTTCAATGAATGGTTACCCGGAGCTATCATGGTTCACAGACATTAATTACCCGATGCTAGAGAAGCGAACTAAACCACACCCAAGTCAATTGTTACAATTTCTCCCCGAAGATTAGGTATTACTTGCACTGTGGACTTGATTGGAAGATTTGCTCTCCATTCTGTGAAGCGTATGCAGTAGAATACAGTGTGCTCTGTTTTTGTACCTACCCTGAAGTAGTAGGAAAACTGTGAGCACCACACTATAAATACACCTAAGTACATTTTCCTTTGATAACCATTTTTTTTTTGAACTAGTATCTCTAAGGGCTGTCGTAGGTCTACGCGAGATTTACGCTTAATCCCTGGGTGTTCCTTGAAAAGAAAAAAATCGCTTGGTATTTACGACTTTGCATCAATTTTTTCAAGATTCGCTGAGGTAATTCAGAAAAACGTTTGTTGAGGAGCTAATATGTCAAGCTATGTTGCTTCAAACAACACCCTTGTAGTACCTATGCATCTTTCAATACTGGACTAATGGATGAAGATTTCTTCACGATGATCAACCAAATCGACTGTATGTGTTTTGGGTTTCAACTGGAATAGACACTCCGAAGTCACAAAATCGCAAGAACTGCGTATTAGTCCTATCAAAGGGAAAAAAGGGACGACCTTCCATTATTTTTCCAAGAAGCAAAAAACCTATCGGGGTTCACACAAACACCTTGCCATTTTTAGATCCGCCTTAACAAATGAAGTAGAGTACGTTATTTACAGACTTATGTTATTCCCACTACATGCCCTCCTCCCGTAAGTTTAAATACGATCGCCATTCAACGATTGCAAACAAAAATACCGGCTTGTCAAAACGTTCATCTTCGTCCCATTTGGACATTTTAGCAAGTTATATGCTGCTCAGCTTGGATCGTCAAAACGATTTCGTCTACACAATTGCAGTGTCACCTGAAGCAACAAATCGTCAGCACGAAGTCAGTTGTTCGAACGTTATAATGTTACGCGATTACCACTGGAAACAATTTGAATATGCTGACGATGTCTGGCTGCTGCCACGTTGTGATATGGATGGGGATAGGTAAACAGAATGCTAACGAAAAATTTGGCAAAGCCTTTCGAACTCTTACGTACAATTCAATATTGCTAGATGTCGATCGAGAACTTTTATATCTAGGACCAACGGCTTTGAAGTCTCGTGGTGATCTGACAAATCATCCGAGTAGTATCAATTGTCAAAAAGTTATCTCAAATTCGCCGTTTGGGGTCGGCAGGAGGTCCCGAAATGGTGCAAAAGTACACACGCACACATGAATGGTTGTGAAAGCTCGGCCCTGGGTAATAACAAGCCTGTTGCGCCAAGAAAGTTGTAATTGTAACGGCTTTGAAGCCGGTTCCACACATCTAAGGATTTAGTTCCATTAATTTTGAGCCCGTAAAATGATAAACACATTTTTAAGGTAATTATCTGCACATGTACACTAAGACGAAAGGAACAATTCAAAGCACTCCTGTTTGTGAAATTCCTTCAATTCATAGAACAAATACAAATCACAGCGAAATCATGTGTACCAAGGATAAGCGCTATATAACCTTGTATTCTGGTTATCATGAGGTTGTCATAGAAAAGTTATGACCACTAACACAACTAAGATATAAACGCTCTAAGGTTTTGTGATTCCCCTTGTGAAGAGGAGGTCCGAATTTGTTCATTACATATTCCAGGATTTATATTATGATTAAGTGGACTTTTGAGGAAACGTTTTTCTTTGAAAGACCCTGCACGGGATCTGTATGTATACAGCGATCGTAAGATCGCTCTTTATAGAAACATGGCCATCAGGAACATAACTCTGACCAGTAGCAATCAACAAATTGTTGTTCATGGCAAATTTACAAAGGATAACACATGTGTCCACCAAACCAAACTAAACCCGATCCAGATGGTTATACGAATTAATATGACAAATAATGGAAGCAGAAAAACATCATCGGATTCAGTGTCAAATTTTAAGTTCTCAATTTCGAAAAACGTTAGGCCGTGGGTCCTAGCAAACACGATTAAATTGTTCTTCAAATTTATAGTTCTAGTCTTACCTTACAACTTCAGATATTCAAATGTAAGAAACCGGGTTGCTGGTTTACCACAAAAATGTCTGAAATTAGAAAACAAATTTGATACATAGAGTTCGATGTATTGATACAAATTTGATATAAAGAAACAAATGACAACATTTATTTATTTATTTAAAAAAATTCTTCTAATTTTATCAACTAGGTAATTTCGCTGTCGTGCAAGAAACCAATTGATTACTGATCACATGATTACATGTGTGGCTTTGGCCATGTTGGGTGTTTGCTATAAGAGTCGATGGGGTAGGAATGTAGGATGCGCAGAAGGGGACAAAAACAAGATATGTGTGTTTGTTTGTATCATCAGAGATGAAGATGTCTGTTTAGTTGTATCATGGACATCAAGGGTGTTCACTAACAGATTTCTCAGAGATTTTAGTCTGCTGGAATTTTTGTTTTTAATTTTAGCAACAATTGTAACTTTTTCCTGGAAAAAACAATTTCCTAACTAGCGATAATAAACCTTTTCAATGCCCAATAGCTCTCTTCAAGTTCCAACTATTTTTTACTTCGTCTTAAATATTAATGAAGACGTTTGCTTACGAAATTTGTGTACAAAGACCGTCGCAAGAAAAATAATATAAGGTCTGTCTACTTACAAATATTTTTTATTAAACACCGTTTTTGCACGCAATTATAGAATGCAAATAAATTTATGCACCTGAATTCAGTAAAAATAATATTGTGCGGGAACAGAATTATTGTATGGAAACAAATCTGTTTCTACAATTTTTTGAAATAGAGTTTGCGAACAAGAAAACAATTCACATTCACCATCTGAAAACTGTCTCTCTCAAGCTCACTTTATTTTAAAGAAATTCTTCCCATTCCAATTCCATCAAAAGGTTAACAAATCTTCTTACCATTGAAAAATCCCAAATCTAAGAATTAAAATATTTTAAGGGTCCAGCTTTATTCCAATCATCAAGTTGATTAGTCATATTCAATGTAAAATACAAAAAAAAACTCCAAACTACATCACTTCCACATTCGAAGCTCAACACCGTCGCGGACCAAACTTTGGACACGCTGTTCGGCTTGTTTAATGTCCCGCTGCAAGTTCAGAAGGGCCGGGTACAAAAGTTTCTTCTCAAACCGATTAATAGTCGTTGGAGGTCCATATACTGTTTCGATACCATGTTCATTCAAGTCTACCATTGAAATCATATACCGTGACGGTGCACCATCCGGAGCAGCTACAAAAGCAGTTTCTACAATGTCACGCTCTCCATTTAGCGCTCTTACGATGGACTCTAAGAACTGACTAATCGCATAGCCGTTGGCGAATTCAGCTCCAGTTGCCTGTTTCTTTTTGGTTAAGAATCGGCTGTACAGTCGTTCGGATTCTATTGACGAGAGCTCTTCGGCAATATCCTTGCCTGAGGCTGCTGCTTGCGAGAATATCGGAACTATTGTGTTCGCTTTTGATAGGGTTAGGACATGTGGCTGTTTATTTCTTGTTGATGTATAACTCACCAGTTGTGCCCCCGGTAAGGGGTACAAAAACATCCGACGGGTCTTTATTAAATTTGTCTGCATACACTGCACAGGCTTGAATCTGATCGAAAGCGGTAATACCTAGAATTTTGTGAGTATGTTGGTAGCCATTTAGGGTGAACAGTTGACTAACGCCAGGAATTATGGAGTTAAGCGGATTGGTGGCGATTGCTAATATTGCCTTGAACATTTAAAACGAAATATATGGCTGTGGGCTATGTTCTCTGGGTTATGCATATACCTCTGGACAGATTTCCATGCAACATCGAGCAATGTTGGCAACAATAGGAAAGTTCATTTCAAAGGTGTCATCATAGGAAGTATTCCTGTGCGGGTTTGGGTTCGACTTGGTGACAACGGCAACTATATTAGCGTCCTTAATTTACAGAAAATTATTTGTTTTTAATAAATCTGCAAACAATAAAATACTTTCAAGGATTGTCGCAATTTCAAGGGTCCAAAATGTTCTTCCTGTGTATTGGATGTGCATATGAGATTCAACTGGTTGGCAACATTTTTGATTTCCGTTGCAGAATCAAAGAGGCTAAGATGTAAGTCATATGGGGAGGTCTTTAAACAGTAGGCAATTATACGTCCAACAGTTCCAGCCGCTCCACATATGGTGACTTTTATTTTTTGAGAATTCCCTGAGTTGACTGAAAAGTTGCGCAAACCGCTGCGCACCAAGTTGGTCATTATTTGATCGATTTATTTGCAAATAATTAATTTTTTTCTGTAGTTTGATTGAAAAGGCACTGAATAATACGCAAATAGAAAAAGTGATTGAGTGGAACCTTGAGTCTTTGATTTTAAGTTCTTCGATTCAAGATGTTGGTAGACAGATTACTCCGAATTGTCGTTTCAAGATTAATGCAGATCATTACTCGTGGTATATCTCAACATATGCCGATTGAATACCACGTCATGCTATTGGCTCCGTATAGCAGTTGCTAAAACGGCCCGAAATGGGACGGTTAAACAAATTAACCGGCCCATATGGGTCCTTAAATTTAGCCCCTCCATTAATTTATGTGTCCGAAGAGTAACAAATTGACTGGATAAGAATTGTCCACTCTACTTTCATCATCCTTGCAGATTTTATCAATAACAACTCCATGAAGAAGGAAGGCAAGTTTAAACCTTTGCCATTCGGTTTATACTTGTTCGCGCCACTTAAGGCGAGCTCTTCCTTTACTGCGGGAGTAAACGGGACTGAAGATTTTTCCAATTTTTTTCACTCAAATCGACCAAGAATTTCTTCATCCAGTTTTGATACGGTCGATGATTGAGCTCCTTAGAGCAGGACTGGGATGATCAGGATCTCCATAGTAGTTGACGTAGGTATTCACGAGAAGGTGAGTAATACTTTCTTAATCTTTTTTTCGTTCAAGCAGCTTCACAGAATTCATTTCTAGAGACGCCTTTTATTTTTGCGTGTAGACCTATAGGACAGTGTCCTGTAAGGACACCGATTATGGTTCCGATGTTTTATCTGTTCAGCATTATCAAGCTGATGGAGCGCTTCTGCTTATATTTAGGCCAGAGTTGCCAGGATACTTGACATGTTGTGCTGTTTATGCATCTGCGGTTTGCTTTCTTGATCGCATCCAGCTTGATCTGTAAATTATATGAAGCAAGGTTAGTGACCTGTCTGGCAAGCTCTTTCGCTTGCAGTGTTCTGGTATGTCTCTGTGGTCCGGCGCACCCAGAAGAAGTGAATGGTGAATTTCTGTGCCATCTCATAAGGAGATTCCGCGTTTGTTTGCTGACTTCGATTCTCTATACTAACAAACGTGTGTTGGTACCTTGTTGGAGCCTTGTTGGCTCTCCGGAGGGCGCAGGATCTTCTCCCCCTAAACACGCCTGCAAGAAATACTCCTGCCAGTCTTCACGTGCGCGTTGTTAGAATGCGCTTGCGAGAAGGTGCCTCTACCCACCATACCTTGACCATCATCTCGCTGGCTCCGCTCCCAATTCGGTTAACTTGGCTATATATCTTAGCCGTTTGATTTCTCTGGCCCTGTTCCACGGTCTTCACTATTCATTTAATTTTATGAAGCGGCCTACTATTCCTGTTGATCTGCTTTTGTTTTTTCCGGGTTTTTCTTCAGTTTGCCTAAACTGTTAATTACCTATATATGCACGTTTCACTCTGACAATTTCTAAAATTCTGATGGTGGATACGATTCTTTTTCCTTTAAATTGTTCACTTTGTTAACTATTTGTCCTAATTGAGCAGCGAGAATTCTACATCATCATCGTGAACAGATTGGCTAGTTTGGGCGGTACAACAAAACTAGAAATGGCTCTGTATAGTTCGTCTCAATAAATGCTGTCGTATGCGGCTTTGAAAACGATGATGATGTGGTGGGTATCGATTTGGACTTGGACCAGCACCTGCCGAAGTGTGAAGATCAGTTGTTGAGTTGTGGGCTTTCCTGGGAAAGAGCCACACTGATAAAGCGAATAAGGAAACAAGTCAGAAAGGAAGCAAGGTTGGTTCGGAAAAATTAAAATTGTCAAATCTACAATGTCTGGGGAGAATTCTATCATTTCAACAGAGAATACCCGTACGCTTGGGCAAGGAAAACTGGAATGTGTTAAGTTTGAACTATCGACTTAGATATGAACGCGCAAACTGATTTTCAGTAAAATGTCAGTTGAAGTCTGAGCCACAAATCATTTTTAGACATGTTGTCGTCGTTATTAATGTAAAAATGTACCTTTGGGTCGATTATTTTTAAGGCGGCCAATTGAGGGGGACTGTCCCCCAATGGCAGTTGTAATCCCCCATCGCGAAAATCAATAATAAAGTCCTGCGAAACCACTAAAGCGTCCCGCATTTTTCATAAATTTGCAAGTTTAGCCAATGGAAAAAACTAACAAACATACGACGGGATACGTACCAAAGTATATCTACTTACAGGGAGTAGGGACATTCTCCATACAGCTCGTACCAGCACAAACAAAACACTATAAATGAAAACAGGTAAAAAATATTGGTTGAAATCCTTATGCGCAATCTTTTACAATAAAAAGAGAACACAACTATTTATCGCAAGAAAAATGCCCTCTCTAACGAATGCTCAGAGCTGTGGTTAAAATTATCCATGTGCAAGCATCATTCCCTAAAAATGATGGAGGGAGACAAGATGAGCTTCACAAAAGCTTTCCACTTATTTGTGGAATTAAAAAACAAGTACGCCAATCGGTTAGAAAATTACTTTATTCCGCTGACCATAAGAAATGAGTTAGCAAAACTTGTTGAGAGTGGTCAAATCAACTGCAATTATTTTATGGGTCATATTCCTAACTTAGACCACAATTGTATACAGTACCTCCACAGGATGTATATTAATCAATACGATGAGTTCGAAACATATACTTGGATTTTATGGAAACAAAGTCTTTATTGATGCAGATGCCTACAGCGACTATGGCTATAAACGAAGAAAGATTGTTCGAAAAAAATCAATTACGTGTCAAATTTTGTTAACCAAGATGTTCTAAATAAATGGGAAGAAATGAGGGGCATTATAGAAAAACGATGGATGGATGTGTTCCAAAATTTTGAAGAAAAATGAAGACCTTACCGCCTGAGGGTTTCCCATTGCTCAGAACCAACTATTCTGTTTATTCACATATCCATTCAAATGAAAATGTGCCTCTTCACTCATTATGATTTTTTCATGAAAATCGGGGTTGTCATGGGCTAGCTGTAACATCCTATTGGCATATATACGGCGGCGTATATGGTCTTGTGGAAGAAGCTATTGTGTCAACTGAATCTTAAATGGAAGCAAATGCAAATCCTTGTGCAAAATTGTGCCAAAGTTGAAGACCTATATCCTGAACACGGCGTCGAATTGAGGTTGATGAATTGTTTTGAACACTTCCTTGAGCAGCAGTAATGTTTTCAGCCGATCTTGCAGTAGGTACGTTGTGGTCCTTGCTTGGGCCTATTACCTACAGACCCTCCTTCTTCGAAATCATTCACTACGCGATAAATAGAGCGTTCTGTTGGCACGTTGTTTGTCCCAAAAAGTTCACATAACTTTCTCATCGTCACAGTAATCGATGATTGATTTTGATAAAATGTTAAAGATTCAAACAAGTTGGTTTATCGAATATTTTTCCATACTTCAAGACTGCAAAATATGAACTGTCAATACTAATGTTTACCAAAATGGCGGCAAATCAAAGTAGTATACCTTCTCGGCGAACACCCTGTACATTCATTTACACTCATAATCATAACCCACATTCCCATCCAAAATAATGTCCCCCATTGGCTTTTTATAAAGTTGTCCGGCTTAATAACATACCACATGTTAAATCCACAGTCAACACCATGAACTCTCAGTTTGCATGTGCAATCACTATACTGCGTATGCACGACTGTGTAAACCCCACTACCAACAATTCAAGAATTTTGAGAATTTAATGTTTAAATCTCCAAAAGTACGAAAGTAGAAATTATATTGGACGTTTCTGAATTTATTCATAGGCCGTGTGTCAATTGCGTTAAAAAGAGGGTTAAATTTTATCCACTGTTTAATTTTTGACTTTTCTGCACCATACTAATGTCAAAAATTACCCACTGCCTAAAATATTAACGCAATTGACACACGGCCTTAAGGTAAGATCCAAATAGCCATTAAATTTTTTAAAATTTTTATTGATTAAACTTTAAACACAAAATTTTATTGATTAACATTTTTATAAGTAGCATTTGCATTTCAATTAAACATTTCGCAAAATAGCTTGCTCTCATTTATTCTTGTTCAACAAAGTATTGAGAAAATGCTCAATTGAAGTGCCAAAACCTACCAGGCTTAAAATTTACTTAAATACAATACAATGTTTTCGTGATATATAAGTCAATTTTATAATAAACCCACACAATTCTATTAGAGAAAGTATGAGTCAAAACATACAAAATTTTGTATTTTTTTTTTCGTTTGGTTACAACCTCTACACTTTGCACTAAAATAATGTATTACTTTCCTTTATTATTCGTTTAGATTATATTTTTAAGTACTTTCCGCTAGTATTTGTTCTTAAATGTATAGCTGCTATGCGTTTGTTTTTTTTTTTAATTTATTTTTATGTTTTAATACTAAGCCCGTTTGCAGTTTTGTTAGTTCTTATTTTTAAGTCAAAATTTTGTTTTTTTTTAAGGTGAAAACAAATGGTATTCAGTTTAAAGGGGGTTTACACAACACACGAAAATGAAAATTTGTTCACAAAAAATATTTCAAAATATTCAAATAAAAGAACTAATAAGTGGAAAATTTCATTAGCTCTATGCAAAGTATAGCTTGTACAATTTTTAACATAACCCATAGACTGCAACTATGGATGTTAAATTTGGGGAAGTTTTCTTCTCCATTCTTCGCTCTGTTTTTAATTGAATTTCCTTTTGTTTGTTTTTTTTTTTAACATGAACATTGTTGTCTTCATATGTTTATTTGTTATTTAATTTAAGACTAGTTACATAAATAACTATAAATTTAAAATATAAATCCCTTTACATATTGATTTGATTTTTTTAATTGCAAAATTTGATTATTTGATGATGAGTTTGATGTTCAATAAAGTTGATCTTACGTTATAATTAATGTCAGGGAATAGAGAAATATTTATTTATTTGTTTTGTAGAATGAATAGTGAATTTATTGTTTTTTTTTTTCACACACAATTAATTATATTTTATACTAGTTATTTATGTATTTAGTTAAAATTGCGTTATTTTGGTGGTTAATTTAATTTTATAATTTTTTTTATGAAATTCTGAGTTATTTGAGTAATTGGTTTTATACGATTAAATTCAAATGTTATGCGATTGGCGTTGCTATAAGTTGGAGGGTTTTAAAAGTTATGAGAGGGCTAAAACTTTCTTAAAATGGTATATCTGGCCAATAATTGTCAGGTTTGCATTGGACTCCAGACTATCTTAACGATTCAAGTTGAATGCATTTTTCTTATTATGCAGTTTTATGTTGGTCATGGTCGTGATATAGATAACAACCAAGTTTAGGTACAAGAGTTGTTACCTTCACCAACCCAAGGATCTTTATTTATCATTTAGGTACAATAAAAAAAAACGTAATGCTATAATATAGTCTCCATATCCAGACTTGCATTTAAAAATTGATTTGATAAAAGATTTTGAAAAATTGCTATTTCGGCTTTTACACGTTAACTTTTGAGTCACGACTCATAAGAGTGCAAAAGAGAAAGAAAGTTCGAAAAGTTGAGAAAGGAAATATTATGCCCTGTGAGTCGTGGGTACATTTTTCAGTGACTCTTTTTGACGTTTGCTTTTTTCTTCCCTCTTTTTATCTTTATGTCGCTTCATATAATTTCGTTGCTTTGAGAGTCAGTTTCGGTACTTCTGCTTTTGCACATAGACTCTTGAAAAAAGTCGCAGTGTGTGAAGCAGAAGAAAAGAGGAATACCATGTTTGAGTCAAGACCAAAAAGTCGCAGTGTAAAATAGCGAGACTCACGAAAGAAAATTAAGAGAACTTCGAAAATAGTCGTGACTCAAGAGTCAGCGTGTAAGAGCAGACTATCACATTTTAAAAAGTAAATAAATTTGTATACAAATAAACCGCGATATTTACTAACTAAAAATAATTTTTGAATGGCATAAAACTGGTATAACTGTGTAAGATCATTAGAAAATTCTAAGTATGCTAGAATTTTTCCATTTACGCTTAACCTAACTTACTAAATTGTATGTTTCAGTGTAATTTTTAAATGGTAAAAAAAATTTAAATAAATATAATCTTTACGATTTCTTCTCATTCAGAGCTATCGCAAATAAATTTTCCCATGAAACTGTTTCCATTCAGCAATCTGATTTACATTGCTGACAAGGAAACAATTCCCGGGAAAATGTATTCGCGATAGGCCTGATTTTATGATTTCAGTTAGTTTGTTGAGAAATTTACCCGAAATTTTGTGATTTGTCATGATTGGTATAGAGGGTATAAATTTGGTATAACGAGCCACATCAACTAAATGGCCACAAATTTATATTTAAATGGAATAGCATTCGTAAAGTTTGTTTATTTCAATGATGTAGGGCCCATTCATGTTTTGCTTAAATAATTAAGTACAAGACAGAAGTAGGTACACGAAGCAAAGGTTTGACTGCAGGCATTATGAAGCGTAAGAGCTGTGAGGGGGCGTTGCAATGCGAGAAGCCTTTCTTAACGAAAAACCACCTCCATCATCCTGACATCAAACGATCAGCACAACTATCCGCACGATCATGCAAATAGATTGGAAAATTTTTAATGGAAATAAAGATCTTCTAATGCAACTCACAGTTTCAACGCTCTATCATGACTGCAGCCTTACTGTACCCGACAAAGCTCTTTTAATTTTTAAAACTGATCCCGATGTTAAATGATGCAATCCACTAGTATTTTATGCTGAATATCAATATTTTATGAAAATAGCAAAGGCAATCGCAGAAAACTTCAAAAATTAAATCAAAAATAATTCAATACTAAAAATTCTCAGATTTCATTTTCAAAAAAAAAACGTAAAAACTCTTTAAAAGAAAAACAAACAAAAAGAAACTGAAAAAAAAAGAAAAAAATTTTTTTTTTAATTTTGTTCGCTTGTCACCCAAAGATTCAACTAATTACTTTTTTTGCGAATTTTTTTGTGTTAGTATGGTGTTACACATTCCTTGAGCAACAGTGTCCGTTTGAGTCCGTTCAGTTGGGCAGCTAAATTCACTTTTTTGTCATAATTTTCAAGTATTCGAGTGCATTTTGTGCGGCATGACGTTGTGCATCCGCTTGAGTGGCACCCGAACCATGGCAAACGGCTACTGGGAGCGTAGACAATTGTACCAAGCATTGGCACTGATTGGATATGGTTTTCTCTTCGATGTCAACATAGGTGACTTCGAATTGGTTCTCTTGTGCAATGTCAGCGAGGAGTTGGATGTTATTTAGAGAGGCTGATTTGAGGCAAGTTTTCTGGAAGGAAAAAAATACATAAAAGTAAAAATTAGCTAGTTTGGAGGATGATGATCGTTCCTCGATGGCAGGAATGTTGTCGATTTTGTAATGAAGATTATCTGCAAATGAAAAGTGCTCCCGATTCAGAAATCAGCAATGTTTTGATGATGTCAGGTATATTGGCTATGATTTTGCAACGTCTGATGATTGCATGGATCAAATTACTCGCATTCGGTTGTTGAATGTTGAATTAGAAGCTGCTAGTTCGTAAGGTGCACTTTTGGATCAAATTACTGGCACTTTTGAGAATTCAAATTGCTGGATGGATCAAACTGCTGGCAGATTACAGAGTTCTTACATGTCAGTCGGTGTTGATTGTTGAATTAGAAGCTGCTAGTTCGTAAGGTGGACTAATGGACCAAATTACTCGCACTTTTGAGAATTTAAATTAACAATCGATTGTTCTTTTTTCGATTACAAATTGCGAAATTGTATGATGGATTATGCCTCACGATGGTAAGACGAGTTCCAGAATATCACCTAAAGCAGTGACTTATTTCTGGAGAGAGATGGTCAGCTGGACAGGTTCGTCCAAATATGTACATCAACAGAAGAATCAATACTCCATCACGAAGAGTCTTAGGTCCAGAGGCACATTGTTGACGCAGTAAAAAAAAAGACTCAAACTTCAGTGGAGTGCATATGGTTAAACCAACCTCAATCAACTTTTTTTTGTATCGCATTATTATATTAAAGCCACCAAAGTCAATGGATGCAAGCTTTCTTGATCAATGCTACGTCTCTGTATAACACGTGCAACAGTTGATTCTATTTAAAACTTAGCCTTAACAGAGGGCCAACAATCATGTGAAGCATCTTTAAACTTTGTGAGAGACTACTGTCACACCACTGCGGGATATGAGGGATACGGCGTTTTGGGCCAAAAAATTAATCCATTCTGGGGTTTACTCTAGCCACTTCGAAACCAAAAACTGTTATACTATGACCAACTATTGTACTACTCCGCAGAATTTAACAAAAGTGTTTTCTCGTTTGTTTACGACACTGCCTTGGTACAGTCAATTGTTTGTTGAAACCCAATGTTCTAATTGCTGTACTTGCAATAAATGTGGTGTCGTATAGACTTTGAACTTGTAGCAGCCATCTGCATACCGTTCGAAGTCTATGGTAAAGAAATGGATTCTGCTTGCTTGTCGGTGAGGTTAGTATTTTATATCTTTCTGGATTTCCACTGCTCAGTCGATGACGCTATATGGTTGACATGGATCATGCAATATAGATCAGCGAGGAAACTCGGATCATTCAATCCCTTTTAGATCATGATCCAGATAAGATCATGTTTGTAAAATAGAAAAGCGCCTATTGTTAGTTGATATTTAGTAGTTCCTAGAACTGGATTATTCAGGTCCAATTGCAGAGTGCTTGTCTATCAATATTTTGTATTATCACAGAAAAACTATATTCCAGTGTACCGAGTAATGGATTGTTTGGATAACACGATCTTTCTCATTCAAAAAAAGGATTGATCGAACGCATTTCCTGATATCGGCTAAATCCAGCCATACTAAAGTATCCGCTCGGAAGAAGTTCCTAAACGAAAGTCAGTTCCATTCGGAATACAGTTTGCTTTCTAGGAATCCGCGAAGGAATAAAATAAATAAAGCTTACACTCGCGTTCGATCACTCATAACACTTCGGCAGATTCTGGAAAAAAATTCATCGATTTCAAAACAACATACAATAGAATTTATAGAGACGACCTTTACAGAGGCAAACCTTTAGTTTTGCTATACCGTCCTAACTTGTCCTTCTGTGAAGGATGACGATGGTAAATTCTTGCAGTCGGAAACGACCTCACCGGCACATTCGATATCAAAAAAATGATATATGCAAGGCGGCTTACTGTCATGTGACTTCTTTAACATCATTCTTGAGAGAATTGCCCAAAACACAAACTTCAACACCAGGCATTATCTTGCATAAATCGGTTCAACTACTAGCAAACGTCGACGATATTTACATCATTGGTCGGACCCAATGTGATGCCATAGTCCCGTTTACTATTATAGAGATGAAAGCGACAAAAAACAATCATATATTGTCGAAACGAAAGGACACACAAAGGAACTTAGAGGTTGGTTGAGGGACTTTGTCTGCCTCTGGTTCGCTATTAACTCTTCAACAACACCTCGTCAGAGATTAAACGAAGAATGAATGAATCTCTCGGGACCACAAAGGACTATGCGAGATTGTAGACCAACACTAAACTATAAACCGAACCAAAGTTCTCATAAAACGCATCGCAACCAGAGACAAATTGCAATTCCCGAAACTACAAGCATTTTTTAAGACATGCGGTTTGATGAAATGGTCATGAAAGAAATGTTGTAGGGATGGCCAGCTTCTGGTTGACACATACTTTTCTTATACGTAGGAAGATGAGAAATTTTTGAAAAATTGTACTTGTAACCGGCAACGGGTATGCTGAGTCGGCCGTTTCATTTCAACTTGTATGTGTCAAAAGTATGTAATTTTTCTTCAACTTACCTGCAATTTGGTTAGCTTCTCTCCTGCGGCGTTCTTCAGTGACTTATGAAACTGTGACACCTTATGACTATGCTGACTGGTTATTGTGGGCACTTGCATGTCTTTTAAATCACCGTAGTAATTTGAAAAATTGCGATTCTGTAAAAAAAAAGAGCAAGACGACACACAACACGTGAGAATAGAAGAAACATTAGGAAAATTTATTCGAGATTATGCACGGTGGTCCAAAGCTATTAAGGTCAAGCTATCGTCAAAGAGTATAGAACTAAATAGATTACACACCACAGCTAAAGGCTGAACTATAATAGATGACCACTTCCGTAACTGTGCGAACAAATGCAATTTATATTATACGACCTTCCCCATAGGCCATAATAGCTTTTCGCTTCGATTCGTTTTCGTTCACTTTTGCTCACTTGCGAAAAAGCAAATTCATTCGCTCTTTCTCTTTCTTTTGTTCTTTCATACAAACATTTGACATTTCACTTCAACAGATGTGTACATTTAAATTTTTAAGCAACGAACTTTTTTTTTGGCAAAACGACTTCCACTCTGGCAATCGCTTTTAGTCACAAAAGTGTATTATGAGTAATTGACAGACTGAAGAAAACTTAACGTAGAATTTTGAAATTAGGTTCCGATTGCTTCCAACTATTATAGTTCAGCCATAAACATGTTATAGCCGTTTCAGACGCGTTCGGTAAGTGCAAAGTGGAAATTTTGTCGATCGCATGCGTCGGCTATGCTGTTGTTTGATGCTGGAGTAGCAATGTCAACATTGGGGTATCAATATCAGTACTCCACATAGAAATTTTCGTTGTATGAGATGCGCACTCTGTGAAGTTCTATACTCTTTGCTTTCATTGAAACATTAAACAGGATGGGACTTACATTATATTTGACAAGATGGTTATTGATGGGTTGGAAAGGTTTTTATGCGCTAGAGTGGCGATTATCGAAACTGAATTGTGAACACAAACTGTGCTTACCGATGTAAAACGTGTAGTCGGGCATTAAGCGACCGGCGAAAAAGTTGGGGCTGATTAGTGACTACCAACTGCGCGGCAGATCTATGATCATTAGAACTGTAGCTCTATTCGATACGACCTGAAGTACCGAATCATTACTATCAACTAAGTTTTGTTACTTTCACAGAATTCGTTACCAGCATCTTTCGTTATTGTATTTTATTTTGATACTCACACTATTCCTCTACGTTTGCATTGTTCGATTCGTATAAGTACGGGGAAGATTTGTTTGTCGTACGATTTTTTCTGATGAGGGTTTCATTCGTTGCGAACTCTGTGGTGGGATGGCGAACCTTGGTCCCTGAGAACATGCTTTTAAACGTAAGTGATATGATTTGCATCGAACGTACGAAAGTAGCGATATCTTTGTAACGGGTATTAAGTGAAAAAAAACGAATACATACACGTATTCATTTTGTAGTTACTTATACAGCATGATCAAGAGCGAAAATAATAAGACCACTGCTTTCCTCTCGGTTTTGTACATATTGCGGCTTCCAAACTTGCGATTATTTCTACATATTTTCAAAAATTTGGCAGGTACAAAAATTTGTCCTTATATTTCTGTTCGTGGGTTGTTTTCTAGTGTTGCAATTGCAAGAGACTGCCAAGGCCTTCACCTTACTACCAGCATCGAACAAAACAAGAACAATGACAACGAGACAAAGATCATTGCAACTGATGTGCTAGGTTTCCCGCGCACAACAGCAAGAAACCCCTGGTTTGATGAGGAATGCCGACAGATGCTCGAAGCCAAGAACGAGGCCTACATTCCGCTCTAAGGTCATTTCATATTGGCGACGACAGCGAAAACTACGAACCTTCTGACCTAAGTGGAGTGAAAAAAGCAATATCTAAATTCAAGCTCAACAAGGCTGCCAGAATTGATGACTTGGTAAGTAACATCCACCAACTCATAAGCCATGTATGTTTGGATGAAAAATATGCCTGCAGATCAAACCTATCCTATACACACATGTAGTCCCAACAAATTTAAGTTACTGCCAATATTGAAGGTCAATTCTTCAAGAAATATTTCCAAAAGCTTAAAAAAATCGAGAGAAAGATTAGCTCAACCCAACATTTTAACATGCTGTGGATCTCGAAAGCGAAGGTTTTCCCAAATGATCTTCATTCTCTAAAATACCTGACAAATGATATAAAGCTTCACAAGTTGTTATTTATAACATAAACTTCAATAAACAAAAGTCATGAAGAATTCCACCAACCAACTGGATGTTGCAATAAACAAGGCTGCGGTCACAGATCAAATCTAATGCCAAGCTACTTGCCCAGTCTTATCAAAATGCAATTAATGAGTAAAATGTTAATTCCCTTTGAATTCTACTTAACCCACTATGTCCATTACAGATTGCAATTTATTTGATTTGCGTGCTTGCTTGATTTTAGATGAAATCGCGCGTCAAGCTCCCACAATAACCGTTTTTGTCAAAAAATGATGTCACACCCCAGCCGATGACTTAATCAAATTTAAAGACCAAAAACAGACAAACAAAAACGAGCATTGCATCCGACTTACCTCATCGTCCAACCCGGTGTTGAAAGAGTCAGTCACTTCGTTACTGTCAAGTGGACTCTCCTGCAGGCGTGTCCACATCTTGTTGGCCGCAAAGCGTTTGGCGATTTTTTTGCTTTTTCCTTTTCCCATCTCGCGAAAGTTTAGAATTGTGCAAGCGATGGTGAAGAGACGCTCGTGAGGAAGACCAACTTCCATTTCGGTCTCGTAGGTTGGTGGTGGCCAACGGCGTTGCATACACATCTCCTGGAGCCAACCGATTGGATTGCCCATAACTTTGTCCCTATACGAGTCAGCGGTACTGCGGAGCAAAACATTAGAAAAATCTCAAGAAAGACATTTGTTTTGCAACTTACTCTGCCCCGCCTATATTGGTGTTTGCATTGAGATCTGTATTAGCAGCCGATCCGGTAGCTGCTTGTCCCTCTGGCAATTGGACACCAGTCAGCTTATCAATCAATGCACGAGCGGCTGAATGCTTTGCTTCCTTTTTAGAGCGTCCGGCGCCCATGGCTGTGAAGGCCACCTCCTTGTCATTGAATGAAACTCGATACCGGAAGGTTGGTTCATGAATGGCGCCCTCCATCTGAATGAGTTCATAGCTTGGGGTTATTCCGCGACGGCTAAGAAGCTCCTGCAGTATGGAAACTGGAGTTTTCATAGCCAAATTACCCGAATCGTGCTAAAAGAAAACAAATCCCAATGAAAGTCTGTCTCCTACTTTAGCAAAGTTGTATCTCACTTACCAATTTGAGAGACTCCTCGATAGCAATCTTATCTAGTCCAGTTGCTGATTCAATATTTTTTTCTCTTTTCGACTTGCCCGACTGCTGGGAATGGAGAATGCCTGGTGATTGCTGCGACTGCGGATTCAGTGAAGATAGGTTTAGTTTTGGTACATCAATCGATGCTTTGCGGGGTGGTTGCACAGCTGTTCCATTATGGTATTGGCGGCGTGGGGCATAGCCGCTGTTGGTTTGGGACTTATGATCACAATTCGACATATTTTCTGCCAACCAAACACACACCATTGAAATAAAATGAGAATATAAAATCAATAATTCAGGATATAATGAGTTGAGAAAAATCAATAATTTTCTTTAAGGGTTGAATATAATCTCAGGAAATCATAAAAAATTCCTGATTCAGGTTTTTTACTCACCAGTTTAAGTGTTTTTACAGGTTTTCTTTTTTTCTTTTTACTAAACAACTGTTTTCAACTGCGAGTTATCTAATTGCGGAAATTAAATGCACGCGATTTTCTTCTTCCCAATACAAATGCAAGAGTGAAAACTGAAAAGAGCTTCAGACCTTGAGTTGGGCGAAATATATGACAGAAATTTAGGGGTTGTGACTTGCGTCGTTGCGGTTTGCGAAGAGCATGTCAGAAATCAGAAGTCAAGAGAGAGAGAGGTTAAGAAAGTCAATGAAACAGAGATGCCATTTTGAGCGAATTCCGGTCAAATATGGACGGTTGTTTCAATTTGGCCTGAATAAATATTGATAACGAGTCAATTGGATTGGATTGTTTAACATTCATAATATACCAAAGTTGTGTGACTTTGCAGTCCTCAGTTTTTGCTAGGTTAATTGAACATTTTGACAGATGTGTTTTAAAAAATTACCGGTAACAATCTGTTCTATAAAAAAATAGAATGGGGGTAAATTTTCCAAGAGACAAGTTTATGTAAGAAAATAGTCAAAATATTTGTTTCGTGCGATTTTTAAATTACAAATACCATAAAACTCAAGTTCAATCAAAAAGTTTTCACTTTTTTCAGATACCAAATAACAGTTTAATGATTATCACCAACAAAAATGTCTGCACAACATTTTATTATTAATTACACGTAAACGTAAGATCTTACTATATGTTAATGGAAATTTCAAACTATGCCAACCCGTATTTGCAATTTCGTTGTTCATTGTTCATAGATTTTTATTTAATTTTACATATTCAGATTATTTTCTCTACCCGGAATGTAAAAAATAGCTTAAATAAACCTATAATATCAGGAGATCGTAGAAAATTCGCCTGTTTCACTAATATATAGGTGGCCATGTGTAAATGTTCAATTTGTTTCTTCGATCATTTCCCCCTCTAATGTCACGTGACTAAAATGGTCAATTAACCAATTAGCTTTGTTTTAATTGGTCAATCGACCATTTTAGTAAGCAATATATATTACTTAAACTGAAACTCGGATCATGGCCATTAACATTGAAGAAATTATAAATAACGGTCAAATATTAAAATCACTCCAAATTGATAAAAAAAAAACAAAAATTTAGTAAAAAAAAAGAAAAGGCGTACGATATATTTAGACTCAAATATGAGAGAAAAAGAAAGGCTTTCAAGATCAGGATAAAGCCATTTTCATGGGGAAAGGAAAAGCAAACAGCCGTCAACTGAGCTGTTGCAGATTCTATAGTTATCGATTATTTTTGGAGGTCGAAATCGATAAATTATCAGTTTTGGCGAATTCGCCTCACCACTCATTGAGTTCTGCGCTGAAAAACTGACTCAAAAATTATATTTAGTTGTCATTTATCGCAACTAATAATTTCGCTTTGATAAAGGACTATGGAAGCTATTTCCCTCCCAGCAATATTATCTGTATGAAATCTTATGGAAAAACGTTTGGCGCACTTTTAGGAAGCTATTTACTTCTATAAAACTTCTATAAATACTTCTAAAAAGCTTTATAGAAAAATCTTTGTTTGCTGTAAAAGGCTTTATAGAACATAACATAAAAGAATAGTAAGTACAACGACTTACATGAATCGTGTTAGCTCATTCTCTTGTAGGTTCCCGATCTTTTAACGTCAGCGTTTTAAAGCCTTCATTCCTAAGCTCTTTACATGCTTTGCTTCGTTACATGTACACACATTTCCGGAAGCTTAAAAACAACTTTACCATCATAACTTCTATTATACTTGTGAATTTTCCTGCATAATGTCTTAAACAGACTTCTACTCAAACAATTGACTGCAAAAGTGCTCCACTCCACCCACAAGTACTATATAAAGCCTATAAAAATAATTGCTTGTGGAAATTAAATTTTATTGGCTTATAAAGAAATAATCGTTAGTAGACTCTGGACTAATTTGGAGCTAACTCTTCATTGAAAAAACCGGGACTAATAATTTTAAATCAGTATTGTAAAAATAAACTTCATTTTAATACCAATCTACATTATTGTTTATTAAATGCTCTTAAAATTTGAAAATACTAAAAATTCAAAATTTTCAATAAATACCTGCAATGATAGCTACAACTGAAAGCCTAATCAAGTGATCCGTACTTGACCCTACCCATGACTAGCGAGGACATTTTCTATCGATAACATTGTTTCTCAAAATTTCTTTGAAGACATAATCAGTAAATATACATCAAGTGGTCCATACTTAGTAATGACCGAGGCAGTTACAAAAATTGTGAGCGATAAAGATAGAGTGCTCGCTAAGGCCAGTTATTGCCATAACCCTCAAAAGCAAACCCTCAAAAGCCACAATGCAATGTATTAAAGAAAATTTCACATGATGGTTTTCAACGATGTATGCTGTAAAATATAAAAAAAAATTACTAAATTAATCAATCGCTACAATAATGTGTATTTACTTCTTCGTTTGTTCCAATCTATTCTTTGTTATGATCAACCCTAATATTAGGCCATGTGTCAATTGCGTTAAAATTGGATAATTGTGAACATTAGTGTGGTGAATAGGTACTTCAAAACCTGGTCAACAGCTCGCTCAAATTTATCCAGTGGCTAATTTTTGACATTTGGTATACCTACTGAGGAGTGAGAGAGACGGAAAGCATGCTCGTGTATTATTCGTCAATACCAGTGTTCACATGTGAGAGAAAAATTCAGGATTAAAAAAAGCTAAAGACAATTTTTGTTTGTACCAGAAAATGTAATTAACGTTTCAAAATAAACTAAAAATGGAAATTTGAAATGGATGGTTACAAAAATGTTTTGATTTCAATCGTTTTGGTATATTTTATATGCGAAATATGCTCAATTTTAATAATGTAGAAAGGATAACCTTATTCATAAACACAAATCATAGAACAATATTTTTGTTACTGATAAAAATAAAAAAAATTATTTTTATGATTTCTCTGAAATCTATTTCGTATTATTTTAAAACAAGAAAATATAAATAGAGGATTTTTTTTTCAATTCTTTTGGGAAAATATCGAAAACCGTATTAAAGTTATTTCCCATTTAATCCAATTGACACAGCAAAAAGCCAAGCATTTTTGTTTCCCCTGCAGAAATGTCAAGAATTAGCCAGTGGATAAAATTTAACCCGGATTTTAGAATTACAGAATTCTCCTACAATTGATATAACCGACTTCACAAGTGAAATTTCCGTACCATCATGTTTTGTGTTCTAATGAGCCCAACAACTGAGGCCGAATTCCGCAAGCTTGAGTTCTCTGCCTGTGTACACATATCACAAAACTCACATTCACTACCTGTGGTGTGCACTTTGTGCGATTTCGCAACAAGGTGTGAGTCTGAGTGTGCTAAATGAATAATTTTTGCCAACCGAGTGAACTGAATTCATTTTCATTACTCCGTGTGAAGAATATTTTCGGTTCGCCCATTTTTTCACACTGCCTTATTAACAGGGGAAAAGTGAGTGAATATATTTTTTCACGCTTGCGGAATCGGAACAAGACAGTGTACACATTTTTTCGTGTACGTTGTACACCGCAAAACTCACAATGGATTCTTTTTCAGTTCTTAGGGCCCAGTTATAGCTATCATTGAACAACTTCATTGGAACACAAAACATGATGGAATTGAAATTTTACCTGCATAGATTCTTATAGAAATTATTGGAAAATTCCGTTTCAGTTCGGTGGAATGGCAATCATTACTTCACCAAAATAATTCTTGATCAGTGAAAAATAAGAAGTGATTTTCAGCGGAAACTATAATAATTTTTTGTAATATTTTGTGATAGTCATGTTCTCAAATTCATAAGCTCTGTTTTGACACCAACTCGCCAATGACTGAATTTATAAAAAAAGCCACAAGAAGAAAAAAGATTATTTCCAATGAGGGTTTTCAATGATAGCTATAACTGGGCCCTTATCTTGCCCTATGACTCCCTTTCCCGTCAATGAATTCGCCATCGCCCAAATTTGACAGCTGTCAGATAGTGTTAGTATTTTTAATTTGGCACTGTCGTTGTCGCGAAGTAACGACAAGCGTTGTCATCGGCAGCAAAAACAAATTCACAAATTCCTAACGTTGACATTAATGTTCCCATTTTCAATGTGTTTCAGATTTATTCATCCAAAAACATTTCAAACTATAAAAAGCCCCACTCTCTTATGAAATGTTGCAATCCACTCTTAAATTTCCCAACCTCACTAAAGAGTCGCTCAACCTAACATAGAATTACAAAAAAAAAAAAACATCGCACCACCACGAAAAAACACCTCTTGCCGATAAAATCCCAGCACGGCATGAACACTGCGCAGTCAGCTGTGCTCGAGTGCAGGTTGTTTCGTTATAATTCGGCGTTGGGTCATTATTTTATTTTATTTCTAATTAAAAGAAAATACTCTGTACCTACACACATTTTAATTATCATCGAGTTTATTTTATTCGCTCCACGATTACACCGCGTACTTTCACACTATTTCGTGCGAATTCTTCATCATATACGGCTTTTGCTCCATTAATCCGCGTCTAATTCGCCGTTTTTCCTTTATTCTTCGGTAATTTTTAATGTTGCTTTGCATTTTATTACGGGTATCAAATTCATATACGTACATACCTACATATGCCGCAAAGTGAAAAAAAGAAGAAGAAAAATCAATTAACTGTTATCTCATTCTTATGAATTAATAAATAAAAATAAATATTAATCTCTTATAAGTTGGAAATCACATCGATTTTCAGTTTACAGTGTCGCGTGAGAAAAGTGAAACAAGAGAAAATAAAGTGAATTGAAAATTTACAACAAAAATAGAAAAAAAAACAGTTTTTCCCATTCATCTGCCTACGAGGGTGGATTTTGGTAAAACAACTGTCAAAATTCTACGCCCCCAGACTGAGGGAATAGTGTGTTTGTGTGCGTTTTGTTAGTTAACAAAAAAAATCCTAAATACCTACCCATCTGGGAATACGCGGCGCATACCTTGCTTGTTTAATTTTCTTTGTGTTTTTCCTCCTCCCTCTCCTAGCGCGGTGGTTAATTGCGTGAAAAGTGACCGCAAAAAAAAGAGGAAAGAAAAATTGTTTCAATTTTACATAACACTTGTGTTGATTGTGTTGTTGTTATTGTTGTTATTTCGTTAGTGGCGATATTCTGCGTTATCTGTCATCTGTCATCAAGGAGACATGTATTAACACGGGTTGAAAAACCCTATAAGACGAAGACCGGCGGACTAGAGTATTTCATCAAGGAAATTACCAATAAAGTGGATTAAAAAATAAAGAAGATACAGGTGAATAACGGGAGGTTATATTTTTATTATCAGCAGTTGTCATTTTGTCAGATTTTGCCAACACAAATTCAAATAATCCATCCTCCATTCATGTGTATGTATGTAGTTGAAGGGTTGTTCACAGATCGGAGATGTTATCGATTATTTTTCGCTTTTTTTTTTCTTGTTTTTTGTTCTGCTGTGGCCGGTGTTATTGTTGCTTTTTCTATCTTCTCGTTGTTATTCCCTTTTTCGAGTTTATCTTCGCTTGAAGGGCATTTTTGTTGTTGTCTATTCTCTTTGCTTTGGGTAAACAGACATTTGCTGTTTTTTTTTTTTGCATTTTCACAAAAGATGTTTGGTATCTGATTGGATTCCTCTTTGCTGGGTATTTCTCCCTTTCAAATGCGCAAAGTGGATAAGGGAATCGGTGGAGCGAAACAGGTGAATATCGGGATCGGGAGAGAAACGTGATGGTTATGTCATTATTGTATTTTTTGTTTGTGTCGTTGTTGTTTGCGGACATATGGTGTGCATGTCAAGAGGGCTAGACAAGTGCATCTAAGGGGCGCCGATATTTCTTGCAAGTTCCACCCACTTGGTATTTGGTTACTCCCGTCCACGCCGGTGCCAGTCAAATGGTTGTCAGTCAAGCAGAACGGTGCCGGGTTTCCTAGAATTTTTTTTTGACGGTCTGTTGATTATTCAGAAAGCGTTAGGGAGACATGTCTGTCGGTGGTTTGGGAACGTCCGCTAAGGGTCGATGCTATGTTTCGTGTCTAAGTACTAGCGTTTCAGACACTTAGTTTTAGGAATTTAATCATAAGTTGAAATTAACCCTTAAACACGCAGGTTTTGAAGGGATTCGAGTTGGATAGGGATTCGAATTGGGTCTTTCAATTAACTTATGGTTGACAAAAAGTGTTCGCATGGCTAATTAATTTTTTGGTTTGGCTTGTCCACAAACATTTTAACGAAACCTGCTTTGGTAGGATTTGGAATATAATGTTATAATCGGTTTTAAATCAATATGTAAATTGTAAAAACTTGATATAAATGGCAATCAATGCCAAAAAAATATTCAACTAACTAACAAATAAGTTTTTTCTTCGCCATTGATATGCGCGTTTAATATGTAAAAAGGAAAATGTTAACAGGTTATACTTCGGGCTAAAACTCTATATACACATTTTCGGAAGCTTAAACGAGTTTAAACCATCAGATCTTTTATAAAGCCTAAAGACCTTTCTGCAAAACATGCTAAAAGCGGCCGCAATTCAAACGATCTACTGAAAAAAAAACTGTTAACATAAACACAAGAACACACAGACTTATCAAGGTATCTGTTCGGAAGAACATTTTCTCCGATATGTTCAAAATCAGAGAATGACAGAGAGGATAATTATGTACAAGCATACCTACGCTAATTTAGGTACTTGCGATCAAGTGATTTCGTTCGATCTATATTGTCGGTGTACATACATATCCAGGCTTATCGCGAATAAATTTTCCCGGGAAACTTTTCTCATTCAGCAATCTGATTCTCATTGCTGACATGGGAAAATTTCACGTGAAAATTTATTCGCGATAGGCCTGATCTTGTTTTGAGAAAAAGCACGTCCATAAAAATTTTTTAAAAGTGAAATGTCTGTATATTTCTGTTCTACAAGGTGGGCCAAAAGAAGTCATCCGACGATTTTTGGCCTTCAGAATATCGGTTGTTGCTCGCCCAGTGTATGCCGTATGCTCCGTCCTGTTGGAATCACATGTCCTCTAGTCATAATTTGTCAAATTGCGGCAAAAAAACTCGGTAAACATGGCCGTATAGCGCGAACCATTATATTGCGTCCACTTCCAATGGGGTGATCCCTTTTGGCCCACCTTGTATTTTTGATACACCAAGAGTTAAAACACGAAAAGTTATCTGCAAAGCAATTTTGTTTTAAATCAAAAACAAAAATAAATAAAAACATTAAAAATAATATTTACATCTTATTTAGATTCATCCAATTTAAGCGTTTTATTTATGATTATTTTGTAAATAATGATAACATTGATGAATATTTATAGCGTTTTTGTTTGACTTAAAAAATTCAGCGAGCATTGATGACTGATGAGTCTTTTGCTCCATCGCGTCATCACATTACAGCAGAAGATCGTGTTCGTCGAGTCATTTTGAGTTAAAAGAGACAACCGCCGATTAACTCAATGACAAGCTAAATGCTACCACGTCCGTATATGTTCCAAACCGGAATCGGCACTCCGAAAATATTCAAACACGAAAGATAAATCATTTCCAAAGTCCAATCGATGAATAATCGTGTAAAATTAATCGACGCACTAATCAGCATCAAAACACGGCAACACGTGTGCTAATTGTTGAAATTCAAATTGAAAAAAAGGTACTCTAGACAAACAACTCTGATGAATCTAATTCACCGTCGCGTTGTCAGATGATTATTTTGGAAAATGTTGCAAAAATAAGTGCATGATGTCAGATTTGTTGACCAGTTTTAAATAATTTATAAAACAGCAAAAGTTCCTCACTATTTAAGACGGCGCATCTTAAGAAGTCCGCGATACCAGTGCATGGAACCTTTCACTTCGTCTATGGGATTAATTATTGGAATTATTTTTTTTTAAGCAATTAAGTGTTATATGCTTTAGCTGATCCCAGTGATGTGAATAAGTGAAAGGCACATCAACAAAATATTGCACACATTAAACGTGTGAATGGTAATGTGAAAAAAGTGAATTGTCTTATTGTGTTACGGGATTTTTGTTTAAGTGAAATGCGAACAAAATTTCAATACAATGGCATAGTCTAGCACTTGCAGCATAGGCGTTATTTGGAATTTTTTTCTTCACATTTTCATAGAATGCAAAAGTTTTACAGAAAAAAAGATGATTTTGATGTCAATTACTTATGACTCATACTAATACAATTGAAATGTGTTTTAGACGTGTGATACGTACTTTTACACGTCTTAAACGCATGAGCGTTTTAGACGTCTGTATGAACATTCTGAGCAACAAACCAACAGACTCTTTAATGTAAAAACCGTGTTGGAAAAACCTCACAAAATATGGAAAAATTGTCGGATCGAAGAAATTCGTCGCTACAATGCAGAACTAGACTATGTCACAATTTCCAAATTTTTCAGGAGAGGGATTTGAAACTTTATAAAAGCTATAGCTCCGACACCTTTTATTGAAATTCCTTGGCGTAAAAAACACAATATTATTATTTTATGGAATTAGTATAAATGCAAAACTAATCTATGGCCGTTATGTGGCTAAAATGTTTGTACAGCATAAAAATCCTAAGTCCAAATAGTAGACATAGGCTAGTTTTGCAACATGAAAATAATGACTTAGGACATAGGATTATTTTGTGCTGTTAAAACTGTAAACGAACTAACGCATGTATGCAGATGTCGCTCACACTGGATCGTGCAAAATGCAACTGTCATTGTAGCGACGAATTGCAGACACTTTACATACTTTTCATCCAAAGTGTGCAATAGGTTGTCCCGCTCAGAATGTTTTTTTTTTTTAAGCGAGATTTTTCCACGATTAAGGATATAAAGGCTGGGGTTGCTAAAGGAAGCGTCCCAAGCCAACTACTATCCTTTTATATACTCGCGGTATACTGCAAGAAGAAGAATCCTTTCTAGCATCTTTGGCAGACTTGCAGCTATTTAAGCAAAGAGCGACAAAGTGGATTCAGCAACAATGAAAGTCCAACGAGCTATTAATAAAATTTCAAAATGGACCAAACCCTAGCGCATTGCTCTCAATGACACTTTTTTTTTTTTTTTTAAACTTTGTATGCAAAATGGTCAAAACTCTGACGCATATCTCTCAATGCAAATAATCTACACACGCTTTTTCTTAAAACTTTGTATGCCAATACCGCAGAGCTGGCATTTGAATAGAAGACGACGAAAGAAAATAAGGTAGTGGAGACTTACCCAGTGGGTGCTGCCCGAACTATGATACTATTTGAGGAGTTGCTGTTTTTCTTGTATTCGGCAAATCTGCAGAATCTAAAGCAAAATTTGCTTTTCAGAATCAAAAACCTCCTAAGATGGCAGCGGAAAAAATCCGAAGATAGTATCAACGGTGAAGTCTACAACCCCAGTTTGGTGGACGAAAGGGAAGAATCTACATGAGGTGCTCTGACATAACACAACATGCCATTTAGGACTGACATTTCAAGGGTTAGTAGGGCCCCTTGAATATAGACTTTAGTACTTATCTCAAAAACGTTGAATAAAATTTTCAATCAATCTGTCAAACTTCGAATAGCAAGTATTCCAAAAGTATGGCATTTTATTAACAAATTCTCCCCCCAGTCGTTTGTATTTTGACAATTTTTGACAGCTATGCGTTGAATTTTTTTTCCAAAACTGTCCGTAGAAGAATTTCTGCGGAATCCAACGAACGCGATTTTGTGTTTTTTTTTTATTTTGTTCCGCAACTGATACCTCCAGAGCAAACTGAGTTCCGATTATAACTGTCTTTCGTTTCGGTGGTTGTTCCGCACGGATACCTAAATATGGTTGACTATGTGAAGTAAACGTGGCAATGTATATATTAACAAAGATTATAAAGTCATACAGATGACGCATTGAGAACAAAAAACAGAAGCTTTAACCAGCTTCAGGGTACGGGCGGGCAGTGAGTACATGTGTACACATGAGAAACGAGGTCCAAACATGAGGCGTACTGTGCCAGTACGACCCGCCATAGAACAATTTTTCTTGTATGAAGTGCGTCATCTGTATTTGCGCAAAAAGTTCAATCCGACGGATAACTCGGTATGGCCGATTAGAAGGCAGATAAATACCTTCACCGATTTATCATTTATAAAAATATTTTCAGCATGTTCAACTTTTGAGTTCTAATGTATCGACGATGGGTAAAAATTACGACTTGCAAAATCCTACATAGTGTCACAATAATACTTGTGTCATACATTGTGTCAAGAATTATAGACCAACTGATAACCTTGTGTAGAAAAAGAAGTGATAAGATTTTTTTTTAAATAATGCAGGTACGTACGGGTCCCTATGGTATCTATTTATTGAACACGTAGTTGTTGACAACCGTAATCTCTTCAATCATATTAACATTTCACAATATTGAAAAAAAAAAGGGCTACAGGGTGTTACAACAATTCTTTGGTGATGGCCCATAAGGTTTGCCATTACCCATACTAGCTTAACAGCGGTTAAGTTTGCAAATTTCTGCCCGGATGTTGATCTTTGGGTCCTAGGACGATTGACATAGACGCAGGATTTCAAAAAATCGCAAGGAGAGCTCAAAAACATCCTAATTAAGATGAGACGATCCGGAAAGTGTTTTTTTCAATACAGCGTAAGTGATGTACTCTAATCGTAAGTTTGGAGTTTCATTCAAGATGCCGTTAAACAAATGGCATACTGGGATTGCAAAATTTAACCTCTTCCTATTTCTTTAAGTCCAATTTATCATGCCGATAAAAAAAATTTAGGGCAGGCTGGGATTTCAAGGTGGAACTTCTTCATACCTAAATATTCTCAGGTGATCCGAGGGACACCACCAGGGGTTTGTCTTCCCACACTCGAAGTTTGTCTGAATGTAGTGACCAATAAAATAATTCATTTCTGGCAGGGTCCAAGGGGCCCGCTGGGTGCGGTCACGGAAAATCAGTGCAAAAAGTAGGCCTTGACGAAAAGCACACGCTTCTCACTGTTTCAATGCATGATCGCTGCTGAATTGGTGTAAGGATCTGTCTAACAAGTCAACTAGGCCTATTACGAATAAATTTTTTTCAGGGAAACTGTCCCCTTTCAGCAATCTGATTTACATTTCTGACAAGAGAAAAAAAAGTGGAATTTGTTCACAATAACCGTGAGCGTGTGGATACATATCATATGCAAAAAAGAATCTCAGGTCGTGGATGCTGCTTGTTAAGAACACTGACACACAGATCGGATAGTGTAAAAAAACGTTCCGCTATGAATACTAAACCCTGAAGGGCACATTTAAAAAAATTAAGTTATGTTTCCGCACCAACATATTTATTCACTATTCAGGCATTTTCAAAATGATTTAAGGCTTATAGCCTTTATTTATAAAAATAGGTTACGTATTTTTTCATTAACATTACTACTTCCCCATCACAAATCCATTCGGAAATGTTAAAAGTTATCTACTTAGCTTTCAAAAATATACGTATTGATAAACGGTCTATTTATTGCAAATCCATAATGCGAACCAGTAGGGAACCACCTACTCAAATCATAACCCTGCGATTATTCATTACAAAGAATACGATTACACTTCGATTACAAATTCTTTAGATATTAGGGTTGAGTTTATAAGTGCATTTTGTTGCGAATGGGGTAAGCGATAAGATTATGAATGAGAAGAATCAGAAAACGATTTAACTGTAACATCATTCGGATGCATTTGTAATATTTGATCACATAAATTATATGTCAATTACAAATAATCGAATAAGATGTGATGATAGAGTTTGCAAATAGTGCAGACAGCAGTGGTATCGGATGACTTCCATACGGTTCTCCAAAATTGGTTTGATATCGATTTAAGCGAGAAAGATCACGAGCATAAGGGACATAAAAGCATACGGGACATAAAGGACATAGAAACTATGTAATGCAAAAATCACTGGTCTCAAATGGCTTGAAATGGACTTTTATATCACTTAGATAAAGACTTATTGTTACCTGTTATTGTCACTTTTACACGCACTAGTGTTGTCTCATTTAGGTTCTGTTTGTTTTTTTGATTTCTTTTTTTTTTACGAAAGCCAACGGATTTTTCCAGGTTTTTAGTCAAAAAGATCCGTCAAATAAAACCCATAAATTAACTAAATACGCAAAATTGTATGCTGTCAAAGTATCCTTGAACGCGCAACCGCCTAACTCTTTCAAAAGCTTTTGACTTTTCTCAAATTTTCCGGGTCATTGTCCGCGTTTACAATAAAACTAAAAATAATCATAACCCTATAAAATTGAAACACTTTCCAATAAAAGGAAAGACCCCACACGGAAATCACATTATTCCACCATTTAAACTTAAAGTTGTTTACTTAGCTTTTCAGGTCATTTCCTTGTATCCCTGCCTTCTTCCATTCGGTTGTTCTTCCTACGCTCTGATGATGTATAACGTCTATACTGTAGGTCTGGCCGACTACATAAAGGCGAATTCCAAATGTATCCCATAAAAATCGATTGATTTCCCACGTCCAACCCTTCACCAAACAAAATCCAAACATCACACACCGACATAAAAATTTAATTTAGGTTGAATCGAATGCAAATATCTATGAGTTATATGGCCGGTACCCGGAAAAGTCTATTAAGGGAGAGGAGAACCAATTTTGCAGCCTACTCTTCCTCGAAAGTGCAGCACTTGAAGAATGCTGTATGCGTAGTAGTGAATTGAATTTTCTCTGGTGGGCCGCAAAGTAGTAGGAAAACTCAATTTTCTCTACTGCAGTGTTCCGAAGTGGTGGGGAACGGGCAAATCGATAGCGAATTCTTGGGCAAGTCACGTGTAAATATTTAATGAAAAGATGGACATAGCAAATCTATTTGAATCGTTTTATATGAATGGAAGCGTTTGTGTTGTCCAGACTCATGAGGATGGGCGAGTGTCCTTGAGCAAAAAATTTGTCCTAAAATAGAGATGATGTAAGAGGTAAATGAAAGCAAAATTGGGTTGGGTTATCGAGAGAAAGTACGTCCTAAATGGGATTTTCACCTTTTTGTGAGAATTTAGTTGACAAATATCCCTTAATTCATGAATTGCATGAGTGCCATGTGGGTAAAATGTTGACCTTAATGAAGGAATTGTCATATATATGAGAAGGCGGGTTGTTCTAGTTCTGAATAATGTGTTTCGAGGGAGCCAACAGTGGGTTGTCGACTTAAAAAGAAAATATCTATTTTCAGGGGATGTTTTATAATTCTTGTGCACAATTAAAATATCCTTAAAAATAATACGCTTCTACAGTCTCCAGAAGTCAAAGGGTGATGAATTCACCATCCGGGGTTTTAAACTAGCGGTATGATTACACACTACACAGGCGTCATATCTAGGCAGCTGCTATATATATTTGACTTTAAATGCATATCCTATCGTTGACACGATGGAACTTTTTTGTGTGACAAAATGCCGTCATATTTTCAACACTTATCACTACAATCCTAACAAAGCGAAAACAATAGTTGACCACAGAACGGATAGATCACGTTAGCACGTTTTAGACACGCTATATTTTTCGTTCATGTAACGTCGTCATACTAATTTAGGGACATTCGCGTAATTTTTGCGAATTAGTCGGAAAACGCATTCAGATAAGACGACGTTCATTCGGCTGTCGTTGTGAAGGGCTTGCAGATCACTACTGGAACCTAAGTAAAAATGCATATTCCATAAAAAATTACAAAATAATTAAAAATGTCGAAATGAAGACAATGAAATGACGCAAAAAAAGCTACGGCTCGGACACGAACTGCCAAGGCAAATTTTTGTTTGTTCACAACCTCCAAAAAAATATTATATAACTTGAACTTGGTAACCTGCAAACCCACCTCTTTACTTCTCTGAAAAGTCATTTATACTATGAAACTACTAAGGGCAGTTTTAGTGCTGCTTAAACGTACTGTGGATTTAAATTAATCTGAAGTCAACTTAAGACTCAGCTTTGTAGTATTGGATTAAATTTGACTCCGTGATTATCGGGATAAAATCCTGGAAAAAACCCAATAGTCTTCGATTCCCAGCCAGAAGTTGGGCGCAGTAGAAGAAGACCTCGCCTTTAGTGGAGCGCACAAGTAAAAACCGACCTCAACTAACTTGGAGGCAGCGGGCTAATTGGAGAGGCATGTTGGTTGAGGCCCAGGTTCATTCCGGCCTGTACCGCCACTGGAGTAAGTAAGAGTATCGATTAGCTTCAGGCGATCTTTATTAAGCTGGAGAATTTAACTGTCCAGTGACAGAGTGAAGTTGGTAATAATCAAAGTTATTCAACGGATAGGTACACATCGCACCTTCACTTAACTTTTCATTAAACTTAAGTCATTGAGTTCGATAACGACGTAAAATGGCCCCAAAGCTACCTTGAAATTTGTCCAAATCCAATCACTACCTGCCAAAAAATCATTTCTAAACTTCGCACCTTCAAAACTCATAAAATTCCAAAATGACCGATAAAACCTTCGATAAAAACGAATTAATTCCAAAAAAAGAAACACGAATTGTCAGTTAACCTATTGAAAATCATTTGCCCCCGATAAGCAAAAACAAAATTAAATTAACTCCCATTTCGATAACATAAATGAAAAACCGACTCGCGATAATCCAAACAAGATAAAGAAATTTCCATTCACTTTCGTACGCATAGAGTCAGCGCCATATTTAGTAAATTACCGTGCGTGAAAGTTTTTTTTTCTAATCAAAGTCAAATTTATTCATTCTGTTAATGCCGATGGCACTTTAATCAGATGCCCGATGAAATGTGCGTATGAATTCCGGAACGAAAAATGAGAAAATGAAATTCGTTACAGAAATAAAAAAAGAAGTTCACCTGCCAGCCAGGTGACAGACAGAATCAGACGAGAGACAGTGAGACAGAGTCCATACAAGAAGGTATGCTGTATGTTTGTCGTCGTCTCGTCCACGACAAGAATGGTGCAAACAAACGGGACTGAAGAAGAACATAAAGACGAAAAAGATAACGGATGATGTGAGATTTATATCGTAAATTGTAAATGGCAAACTTTTTTTTTTTTGCGAAAAGAGAGGCTGCGCACCGGACTCGAGGCTGTCAGTCTGCACTGCCTTAAGCTGCTCTCAACACTAATTGCGATTTTCTCTAAAGTTGTTTCGGTTAATGAATGGTCTTGTTGCGGTCAGTTGAACTAACAGACATTCCTCACCCGTTGTGGCAAAAATGTGAAACAAGTTGCTCCTCATTGAACGTCGTAATAGATTCACATTAGTTACAGACGTCTAAAAACTTGGGTGTGGTGTTTTTATTTATTTTTTAAAGAATTTCAAGGTCAATTTTGAAAACCTCAAAATGCCATCAACGCGTTTAATTCAATAAACAATGATTTAAGAACCCAAACATGTTACCGATTCTGACCTATTGCAGAACTTGTTATATAAAGATAGATGTGGTTTTTTTATGGTTAAGACGTTAGGCACCATATTGACGAGTTTTACTTTACTCTCTTGCCACATATGGTTTCGTTAACGGATGTGAATCGAGTATCTAGGTATTTCTGAGTGAAATGGGGTGATTTGAAGAAATAATTTCGCACAATTTGTCTTTTTGTGTATTTTGTCCTTTATATGCAAGATGGACCGTGAACTCATGATGGAGTTTTTCAGTGCATGATTAAATTTGATATTCACAACTTCCAAGGTATCCGTTCGGAACAATTTTTTTTCCGATTTATTCAATATCGGAGAATTTTTTACTGAGGTATCCGTTCGGATTTACATTTCGAGTGGATCTTCCGATGACATGCATCGCACATGATCGCGCGACGGCTTAATTTATTAAGTCAACAATTTTTGACGGAATTCTTACAAAAATGGAAGCCACCCCAAAAATGTTAGTAAAATAAATCAAATTGTTTTGTGTATTTCTACAAAATGGTGTTCTCGAAAAAAAACGTTTGAATATTTGTTCGCTCACCTTCCACTTTTATAAAATTACACAGCTGACAGATTGTCAAACGTAAGCGAATGTATGCTTTATTTTGTTCCGCAACGGATACTTTGATACTTTTAGGGCTCAGTGGCGCGATGGTAAGTGCGATGAACTGCCGCGCAGAAGGTCTGGGTTCGATTCCCAGCCGTAGCAACACCTTAATGATTTTTCACTGGCTCTCCTCTCGTGATGATCTGACAAATCGTCCGAGTAGTATCAATTGTCATGAAAAGCTTACCTCAACTTAGCCGTTCGGATTCGGCATAAAAAAGGAGGTCCGCCAACGTGATAAGAAGTACACACGCACACATGAATAGTTGTGAGAAAAAAGCTAGTCCCTGGGTGCTAACGAGCCTGTTGCGCCATACATTTTTTTTTATATATTTTGATGGTAAACTGAGTTCCGATCGGAACTGACTTTCGTTTCGGGAATTCTTTGAACGGTTACCTCGGTAGGGCTGATGATGAATGGTGATTCAATATAGTAACACTGATGATTTATTTTGCTTTCAAAAAGTTGTCGAAATGTATAGAATTTGTAAAACCATACTTATTATCTGTTTGGGTTGCCTTTCCCAAAGATTAATAGTCTCTTGAAAAGCAAACTGCCATTTGTCAAAATTCATGAATTTCCAAAAAAAGCTGTTTTTAGTTAATCATTACTATGGATGTTTCCTTAAATGCCAAACGACACAAGATCTCTCACTGCCAGTTCAAGAGCTATAGATATGACGGTTTAATAGAAATTTTTTTTATAAAATATTTTTTTTTGCGAATCGGTCTGTATACATAACTTAAAATCGCCACGGCGCATTGACGAATGATCTTAACATTTTGTTTTCAAAAGTTTGTAAAATATTTAGATTAATTTCACTGGTACAACCCCATAGTTGTATACCATGTATCGAGACCGGCTTTAGCACTTGCTTGTATAATAGCAGCTTGTTATCAAGATTGAGCTTCGAATATTTTCCGAGTAACCAGTACAGTTTTCTGTATTCATTTTTAAGTTCATCGCATTAATTTTTACGTGCGACGTCAATTTTAATTTTGCATCGATAGTCATTTCGAGATATTTCGCTTCATTTGCAAAAGGGACTCGAACCGTATTGAGAAATACTGGCAAATTGTTTGTCCGTTTATACGAAAAATCTGCATGAATCGATTTGGTCTCGTTAAGTGCAATACGCCAGGATTTTGTCCATTCATTAACCTCATTAAGAGCGTTTTGTAATTTCATATTTGTTCCCTCTATTGTTGTGCCTCTATTGTGGCAACTATTGTATCGTTTGTTGTGGTCCAAGGACGCTTCCTTGGGGTATTCCTGCCAAGATTTCTAACTCTAAATATTCGTTTCCAGCGTTTTTCGGCCGTTTTATGACTTAAATTGCTTTCCAAAGTGAATATTTGTATTCTTTTCCAGCGGTTAGGGTTTGCAGACAAGTTTCTATATATAAATATATTGATGTCCTTGAGGAGAAAGTATCAATTTAGTCCAAATCAAATTCTTAAATTATCTAGCAATGACTATTATTTCGTATGCGACTCTTTATGAATAAACATGTCCATGAATAGCTCATAACGTATCTGCCTATTTGATTTCGCTAAAGTCATAAGATATGTATATATGTATAATGGAATGACATCGTCAGATATCGACATTTACGCATGACTATCGATTTTGGTTTTATCATATCATCCGTCTCTCTTTTTTTATTGCATATCAATATTAGTTAAATTTTATCACAAACAAACAAACAAATTACATTATTTATTGTGTATTTGTATGTACTGAACGACTACCAGTAATTGTTCATCAAAAATAGACGTTTTGACGCACCTATCAGCAAGGGGCAGGTCTGAGCACAAGTTCAGTTTCTCATAATTCACTTTTAAAATATTCACGTAGTTTGCTTACGTTTAGTACTTCGTATATAGATTCTAGAGGTGCAATGTATTGCGCAATATTTCGTGTAACAATCGGTTATTAATTAGAAACATTTAAAGTGGGTTTGTAATTGCAGCAAATGCTCTGAATAATGATGCACGTACGAGGGATGGTTCTTAAGTACCAATGCCTGATTAGCGTGGAAGCTTATGACGAATGTTGTAGGACTTTAGTATTGACAACTAAAACTATATATTTAAACATTAGCCTTGTTGAATATGGTGTTTCAGTTCAGATAGATGCTATCCACGCTGCAATTCCATGATGCGTTGCAGCATATTCCTCGGTTTCTCTTAAATAACACGGTTAATGTTGGCTTCTAATGCTTCATTCATAGCTGGCTTATCTACGAATAACTTAGACTTTACGTAGCCCCAATGGACAGCCCTGGGACAGCAGGCCGGGTATTCATTCGGTGCCATTCTGACCTGGCTGTTTATAGTTTTGCTGCTTTTCGTCGTGTTATCAACACTCGCGCTTATCGTTTAGCAAGTCAAATCCGGTTCAATGAGACCAGTACCCGATGGTTACCACTTGGAGGTTAAAAATAAGCACTTGATGTGTAGTCAGAGTTACAACCACTGGGCTTTGCCAAGTAAAAGCCAATCAGAGTCTACCCTCGTTCTACAACACCCACACCATGAAAGGAAAGAAGTCAAACGATGTGATATTGCATGATGTTGCTGACTAATTCACTGGTCTGAATCGTGCAATTCTCAATAAGTCCATTGTTTCACGGGCTGTGTGGGAAGTAGTACCGTCTTGTTGAAACCAAATATCGTCAAGATCTCGGGTTTCAATCTCTGGCAATAAATAGTTTGTTATCATGGAGTCCCATTTACAGGACGTTAGCGCCAGCCTCATTTATGAAGAAATACAAGCCGATGAATTTACCGAGCCATAAACCACACCACACGGTTGATTTGAGTGGATGTAACTGCAGCTCTTGAACCTCTCCCGGTTGTTCTTCGGCCCATAATTCTCAATTTCGTTAATTAACGTATCCATCGAACCAAAAAATAGGCCTCTTACTTCCTTAAGTGGCGCTTCAGTCCAGAATGAACCTGGGCCTCAACCAACATGCCGCCTCTCCAATTAGCCCGGTCCTTAGCTAACTGCCTCCAGTTGCGCACTCCAAGTTGATTGAGGTCGGTTTCTACTTGTGCGCGGAGAGGTCTTCCTCTACTGCGTCCGACGTCTGGCTGGGAATCAAAGACTTTGCGAGCCGGAGTATTGGTGTCCATTCGTTCTACATGTCCTAGCCATCTTAAACGTCCAATGCGGCGTTTTTTGACCAGGGGCATGTCGCAGTACAGCTCGTATAGTTCTTTGTTGAATCTTCGTCTCCATAGCCCGCCAACGCAAACGGGACCGAAGATTTTTTGAAGAGTTTTCCTCTTATATCGATTAAGGATTTCTTCATCCGCTTTTGAGACGGTCCATGCTTCAGCGCCGTAGAGCAGGACTGGGATGATCAGGGTCTTATATAAGACCCCTTAGTAGTTCGAGTGAGGGCTTTACTACTGAATTGCCTTCTTAGATTTAAGTTAGATTTAAGCATTTTTGTCTAGTATTAAGTTAATATTTTAAGGAAATAAAAAAAATGAATTAAAAAAAAAAAACAGTTTTTGACAAGGCAATTCATATTCAAATTTAAAGGTGGCATTTGGTGCTATTCTCTCAATTTTAGGTAACACATCATCATCGCAGCATTGTTGATTTCTGTACCAATAATTTCACAAACCAGCAATTTTTTTCAAAAGATAAATCACATCCTTGATCACCAAACTAACAACAGACAGCAAGTCGTCATTCCTGGAATAAGATCTTAAAAAATTTGAAACATGATCTCTAGACATTGCTTATAAATAAATATGACTCAATATAACCAGTCTGCAATTTTGTTTAAAAAAAAAAAAACTCGTTTATTTCCGACGCATTGAAAATCCATTTGTTTATTTATCAGCCCGTATTTGTTTGCAATTTTAATTAGGAAGTGTTCCTTTTTCAACTCTTGTGTAGGAACACATCGTTTAATCTAGATCATCAATTGACATCAGCACTACATATTCGATTTTCTAACTTTGGTCAGTTACTAGATCAAGTGCCTGGGGCTTGCGTCATTCTACTATGAAATCAGCGATCTGTCGTAACCAAAACAATTCCTCATAAGCGCTCTTATGGACTCGAGTATAGGCAAATATACTTTTGAGCACAACGATGATGATGATGACATTGCATCACACGGGTTATAAAATTCAAATAAGACCCTAGCCGGTTTTGTGTTGTTCTGTGTTTTGCAAAATACACTTGGCGAAGTTTTATTAACGCGTGGGAGATGTAAATAAAACTGCAAAAATTCCATTCATTCATAACAAAAAAAAATTCAGATACAAAAATCCGTGGGCTTTCAGTTTCAGTGCACATATTAGTTTTGATTAGCACGCCGAGATGATGATGATGATTGGAGGACGCTGTCGCATACACTCTCAAACAGCCGAACAGATGGCGTAGTAATAATAACGATATGAATCCAAATGAAGTGTGAAGTGTTCAAGATACGAGACACGGATTGATGGGAATGCCAGTGGGTTGAGAGAGTGTGCCCACACGACACATCCATTTGAATTCAAAACGCGATTCAATCATTTGCATTTGCCTACTAGTACGAGTAAGAGTACTATTTTGTGCGTTTGTATATCAACATTTTGTTCGTTATCTTTCGCTTTCGAGGTTTTGTTTATTTTAGTGATTTGTATCGCTGTGGGAGATAAGGTTATAATAGAACAGAAGAGATAGTAACTTTTTTTTTCGGGAAATTGACTCATTCTAGGCACACAATCAAAATAAAATGCTTTTGGACTTTGCAGATATATCAACAGTTTGTATATCAACATTCGTAATCAGGTGCATGTTTTTCTTAATTTTGTTATTAAATTTGCGTAATTGTTACTATATACATATTTATGAAAAGCAAATGGCAGCCATCAGACTAAAATCCATCCAGCAATGGTCAAATACACGAATACACATGTCTTTCTGAGAACACCGAGTACACCCATACCAAGTTAAACTGCGATAAGAGTTTTATGTCACAATCCTAGACAGACCGTCATGGGAAAGCAACGAACCTGCTCAAAATGACTCAATCCACTTTGACACCGGTGCGATGGTTCAAAACAAATAGCAGAGTGAGGTTTAGCCTTCTCCGACAGTCTAAACAGTCGTATCTGACACGGCAGATATCCCTATCGCTACATTCAAAAGCCTACCAGCGCAGCATTTCTACCAAGTAGCGCTTCAGTCCGGAATGAACCTGGGCCTCAACCAAAATGCCCATCCAATTATCACGGTACTTGGCCCTCCATATGCGCGCTCCAAGTTGGTTGAGGGCGGTCTTCCTCTACTGCGATCGACGTCTGGCTGGGAATCGAAGACTCTGCGAGCCGGAGTATTGGTGTCCATTCGTTCTACGTGTCCTAACCATCTTAAATGTCCAATGCGAAGTTTTTTTTTTTTGACCTGGGGCATGTAACTGTACTACGTACGAGCTGTACAGTGACATGCCCCTAGTCACAACTTCTTGGTTACACAAGGTGGGCCAAAAGAAGTGATCCGATGTTGTTTGACCTTCAGAATATCGGTTGTGGCACAGTGAGTGCGTTGCTCCGTCCTGTTGGAACCACATGCCCTCCAGTCCTAATTCGTCCAATTGCGGCAAAAAACTTGGTTAACAAGGCCCTACACCATTCTGTTGCAGTTTGATCAGCGGCGTTCTCGAAAAAAATGTCCCGATGACTCCTCCAGCGTGAACAGCGCACCATGCAGTAACTTTGAGCTGGTGTTATGGCTCCTGGTGCATTACTCGTGGATTTTCGGTGCCCCAGAAGCGATAGTTTTGCTTGTTCACGTACCCGCTGAGGTGGAAATGAGTCTCATCGCTCATTATGATTTTGGTCGAAAAGTCGTCCACTTCGATTATACCGCGTCCTGGGGGAATGTATCGCTCCATGTCTTGTTCACTTGTATTCTACCTCTGTCTATTGTAATATACATCTGTCTAATCCACAAAATAGATTTGACATTGGCGGCCATAGGGTGATCTCTTATGGCCCACCTTGTATCTTCGCCTCCATAGCATGTCAACGCAAACGGAACGGAAGAATTTTCCTCTCAAATCGACCAAGGATTTCTTCATCCACTATTGATACGGTCCATGCTTCAGCGCCATAGAGCAGAACAGGGATGATAAGGTTCTTACACAGGTTCCCTTAGTAGTTCGAGTGAGGGCTTTACTACTAAATTGTGCAAATTCACTCTGCATATCCAAAACATCTTAAATGGTCAATATGGAGTTATTTTTGACCTATGGAGACTAAGATTATATGAGGCATAGAGAGCAAGAGTGGAGTAACCCTCATTTTCTCAATTTTTAGTTTATTTCACTAACATGACGAATAAAAATATTTTATTCGATCCAAAAATTTCACTTATTGTGTTATACTTTTCGTTTTTCAGTTTTTATTTAAAAATTAAATCAAATAACGTGGATTTATTTTTTGTACAAATTTTAACCAAGAATATCTCAAATGTTGCAGTTTGGGGTTACGCCACTACTGCTCTCAGTGCCTCATATTATAGTACGGGTTCTCTTCAGCCATCTTCAATGGATATTGGAAATTTGCTTTTTACGAAAAACATTTCCGGGTTTGCGCACGTTACGATCTGTCAGAATGTGTTATTTACTTAGGATTGAGTTCACACTTAAGTGTCAACGTTTTATTTTACCAATCCATCCAAAGTCTCACGTCATTAACTATGGCGAAGTAAATGAGCTACAAAAATTAATGAAATCTAAAAAAGATCACTCTTGTCAAGCGAAGTTGCCTTCCCCTTATTTTGAAATATTTGTCAAAGTAAATACGAATTCGAATAAACAAAAAATAGCTTCCAAACGCAGATGTTTAAAAATTTGTATACATTTCCAACACAAATACCGCTGAAAATCCTTTTAAATCATTTAAAGTAAAACAACACACCTACAACCGGGAGTCATTCTTCAATAAGTTCGAGTGATGACGGATCTTGAGAAATTGTTGTCTAAAAATGAAGTGTTTCTTGTTTTTTTCTCTCACTTTCCATTTTGATGTGGCTCCAAGTTTATTTATATTTTTAGAAGTAGATAAGGTCGAGGTTTTTGTCCCTAGGCAATAAATGCGGTTTTAAGTGTTTGTTTCTTTGAAAAGAGAATGGAATGGTTGATATAGTAATATTGACTAAATTGTCTGAAAATGGTGTGTCCATATATTGTAGATTTTATGAGTCTTTTAGGGACGGATTTTTTTTAAAAGATGTTTTTTTTTTTTTAATTTTGAAAGTGGATCGTAAATAGTAGAAGCTGCCGACAAATGAGGATTTTAATTGGAGCACTGGGGGTTTTTGAAAGTGACGTATGGAAGGTAATAGATTAGAGACGACAGCGAATTTCGAGAGTGATATTACATGATCTAAAGATTTCAGTATGTGTGTCGATTTTAGTATGACTGCGAGGTTTTCGATATCGGGTAAGCGGTCTAGTTCATTTGGTATTGACAACTGAAAGAACTCTTAAAATACATTTAAAAGTAAAATATGTACAATTGTACAACAAGACGTTTTAGGTAATGCCATACAGAAAAGAACACAAAATTGGTTACGGGAGCTTCCGAACATAATGTTTTTCAAAATACATAGGTTGAGTATGGACTATATGAGACAGAGATGTAGACACCATTTAACTTCAGAGATTTCGAAACTAAACTAACTAAATAGGAAGGTATGAGGACCAAATCCCAAGAAAATGTTAGGAATGTACATGACGATCGTAAAACCCATACTGATCCATTAAGAAAAAAGTCCATTAAATATATGTGGGTGATACTAGTTCTCTAGTCCACAAGTATTGGGACTGTAGCTCAGTTTCGGGGACACTGTTCTGGTAATTTCGATGTTAAAGATGCACCAAGCTCTGAAAGGCAAATTTTAAATAAATGTCAGAAAAACCATGGAAACCATCAAGCCTGACCATCATGTAAGCACTGCTCAGTTTCGATTGCGCAGGCCGTTTGAAACCACACATAAGTTTGAATACAAAAAAAAGCTCGATGTAAGGATATCACTGGAGTTAACGCGAAAAACCTTACGAACCTAATTTCCATCAGGAAAGTGGATGGCGACTGGTTATGTAAGGAGGATCACATTCGACAAGCGAAAACGGTTCTGGTCGAATCGCGGTGAACCGGTGCAAACGGTGACTAGGCCAAGATTAAAGGCCAGGAAGGTTTTGCTGTGTATTTAAAGGCATTATTAGGGCATCATCTCCTATGAACTGCGCTCCATTGGTAAAATTCTTAATTGGGACCTGTACTATTGACCATTGGACAGTCTGAAGAAAGCAATCGCCTAGAAGCGGCCAGCTTTGACAAATATGAGAGGAATTGGGTTTCATCAGGCCAAGACCAAGGCAAATACATCGAAAGTGATACGATAATAGCCTGGTTGGGAGTTTTTTATGAGTTAACCTTACAGTCCGGATCTAACACCAAGTGATCACTGCCTGTTCGTTAACATTCCGAACGATTATTGTGGTGAAAAATTCGCCTCAAGAGAGGCTTGTAAAAAAAGAATCCCAGTTAATCTTGCTTGATGATTACCGTTTTTTTAAATGACACAATGGAGTCCTGGGTATATGTGAAATTGTTTGCTTTCAAGTTTCGTTTTCGTTTAAGATACAATTTCTCTTACTTCCATTGGTCTGCTCGCGTACTTTTTTCGAATAAAAACATTACATATGGATATAACGAATAGAAGGATATCAAGACGAGGCATTCCACATTTTTCGATGCAGTTTCGTGAACATTTGTAAAATCTTTCGAGCAACACATTACAATTTTTCAAGCCCGCCTTTCACAACTATTCACGGAATTCCTAACAACATTACAATGCAACCCCGTTTAATTGACATCATTCCAAAGAACGGAACGACAATTCAAATCAATTTCATACTTGAACAAGTCCTATGCACTTAGATCTTATGCAACACACATTCTATTATTCCAGATGCAGATGCAATTTCGTGTCGTGCAGTCTGCCTCCTTGGGTACACACTGTCCCGCATGTGCAATTGTCCGCAGACAATTGCCACTTAAAACTTACGGCACAGAATGTATCCAGTTGGCGATACTTCGTATGTAAATAAAGTTCTATAGATGAAGCTGGCTTAAAAGGTTTTAACTCTCGAATTCTATGGAACAATGGTTTTCACAACATAGTGTAGCCTTCCCTATCCCCTTGTCCGACCATGCGTTTCCATATGTCTGTGCCTCCGTTCAGCATCAGTCAATACAAAATTATGAATGGGAACAAATATATCTATAGACAGATATATCTCTAAGCATGATGGGCTGTATCTTTTTACATAAATCAACCCATCTATGGTTTCGATCGGTTTTTTTTTTATTTCTCAGTCGCAAAAAACTGTATCTACAAACTGAAAAAAAAAATCGATTTTTTGCACTTCTTTTGTGTCTTTAGCTAATCCTGCAGTTTTCAACGCCTTACCATCTTTGGTGTGTCAATTGGGGACAGTGCATTCATCTCGTCCTCGGTTCAGGCGGCAAAGAGAAACTTGCACCACGACGACGACGGCATTTGTGTAGGCGAAAGGCGAAAATAATTCACTATGACTTACAGCGCGAGTAGGAGAGCTGAGCGTACCACGCGTTAGCGATACTGGTATCTATCTATCGTGAGTATATAATTAGGTAGACCTGGTTTTTTGACGGTTCATTCATGAAAAATTTGCTACCCCAACTTTAAAGGTTCCTCCTCTCCTCATTCATTGAATCGTCGACGGGATGTCTGGCTGTGGGGGACAAAGTCAGGACTCCTACGCTTTGTTTCTTTAAAGTTTTCGTTGTTGTTTTAGAGGTATCGGTCGGTTTTGCCTACACTGGGAATTAAGGATTTTAAAATGCAACACGACACCGCTGTACTTTGCTATGTTCAACTCAGATCGACTGTCATGTACTGATGTTTTGTGCAGCAGATGGATTGTAATGTGCATTTGAATGGGTTGCTGGCTGTTATTTTTTTTTATATTCGCTCTGTACTTGGGCGAAAGGAAGTGGATTGCAGTAGACGGCTAGACAATTTCTATCATCGTAAATAAATGGTTGTTGGATTTTTGCTTTTGTATGCACTGGCGTGGCAGGAAGCGGATGAGGAATTAGTTGTGTTCGAGTGGATTGTTTATGAGGAGAATAATGATTTTTTTCCTAAATCAATCCACCAACAGTCTACAAATGTGTGGACGTCCATTAACCTTTGGAGGGAAGTGATTGTTTTATTTATTTGTGCGATTCGAGGGGTATGTATTTTTAAAGAGCGCTAGATGTGAATGGATTTAAAGAACGCTAGATGTGAATGGATTGTAAATACATTGACTGAAAATGCAATTATTGTCCAATCATTTATTTTTGATTACCTAAATCGAAGTGGACAAGGTAAGAATTGTTGACGAAAAATTATTATTATTATTATTAGAATATTAATATACAATTTAAAATTGTTACAAAATATATTTGATAAGAGCAAACTAGCAACAAAGGCTTTCGGCTCTATGACGAAAAATATTGTATGCCTACCGTTTGGTATCGACTATGATTGCTCACAAGATACCTACACGAAGTTGTATGATGTTGTCAAGGCTTTTTTGTGTTCGTAACATAGAAGGAACAAAACGTTTATTGAGGATTAACATGCTAACAAAATATTCATCCAAACATATTCTACGCGTCAAATGTTAACGTAGATGGATGGAGGCAGTCATTAAGGGTAAATGCCCTGTGTCTCTAAATGATTGTCCGTTGGATTAACCCAAAAACATTTGATATGCAAAACCCCACGATATGGTAGTTTTTTTTAAGGATGCGTGGACTATCGATTTTAGGGCACGTGTACCTATATCATAAAAGGTGTAAAAAGAAAATTCCATTATTTTTGCATGGAATTGAAGGGTTTGTTGTTGGAATGATCCGATTAAGGTAAAATATTCGCCGTTTTGTTCGTTTTGTTTATGCCTCTCCCAATGAAGCCCTGGTCCCTATTGGCAAAAAAGTAAAACAGTCGTCATTCACAAGGCAATCTTGAGGCGAATTTTTCACCAGCAAAATCGTTCGCCGTTACAGGAACAGGTGGTGAACACTTGGAGTCAAGTCTGGACTATAATGTTGATGGTGTAAGAACATCACAACCAAAGCTCCCGGAGCTTTTGGCGAGTAAATAGCGATGTGTGTGTCCTTGGAAACACAATTCCACCCCTGCTAACCAAAGCTGGTTGCTTCTGTGCGATTACTTCCTTCAGACGGTCCGATGTACGAGTTTTCCCACAGGCCAGCAATCCCATAAAACACACCACAAAACTTTCCTCCCAGTCAATCCTGACTTGGCCACAGTTTATGCCGGCTCATTCCGATTTAGCCATTGATCCAGTTTCCATCGCCATTCGAATCCGCTTTCGAAATTTGTCGATTTTGTAGCTTTTTCACCGCCGTTTCTTCAGATAGTTACTTATAAAACGCTTTTTCCTTTGGCCTTCAGTGAATACTAGGAACATAATCGATAGGTTAGAGGAGACAAAGAACTTCGAATATCGATACCAATGCGGAAATGAGGTGCTGCCATACTGATGACAACGATAAAAAATACGGCAAGGTACACAACAGTCAGGTGTTCCGCCTGGTTGCTTGTTCACTAAGGCCTATAGGTACGGCAATTTGTCCATTCAATACCCCAAGTATTAGTTAACTCTTGCTGCCTTTGAAAAAGATCTTAACACACTCATAATAACCGATAGCTCCAAAATCAAAATGGACTGCGAAGTGACTACGTCAGTGACTACGAAGTTTACTCAGGTACCTCCAAGCCTCTTTAAGTGTATTCCTGGATGAATTACTGACTATTAGGGAGACATGTTATTCGATTCGAGATGAGCCCAATTTGTTTGTTGATAACCAAGCTGCCATTAAAGCCACTATTTCGGCTTCGACTTTGTCAACACATATCAGCCTCTATTGGGAATTTTTTTACAAAAACACTAAGTATCGGTTCCAGTGAGTTAATGTCAACGACCTGCTTGATGCCCTAGGAGGCCTGGGTTTGGTCACTTCTTAGCTCTTGTGCCTTTTGATTCCCATTGTCATATTTTCATAACCAGTTAACTAATTTATTAAATGTGCTTGAGGCTTCACGGTGAAGTGCGCTATTTCAAGACTTATAAGACAGACCATAAACATAGATCCTATAGTCTTACCTACTGCAACTATACATTATTGACAGGGATCACAACCAGAGTCAATAAATTATTACTCTCCAGCTTAATTCCATCCCAACTGGTCCACCTGAGAGGGTTGTTCGTTGCAATTGTTTGGTTATACCCAGACGTGTCAATATAATACCCTAGCTACTCTCAACCTGACCTAAATGATTGCTTAGTTTCCAGGAATGCTTTCGTGAGACTCAATTTATCAGGGATGTGTGTAACCAATGACAAGTTCCACAACTGATAAAGTGGCTCCATGGCTAAGTCGAAACTAGTGTGCGGTTGCCTGCTCACAATTCATTGCCGAACTTCGCTTTCAAAACCAAACCTACACCCATTTTTAGTTATGACATATCACCTGCCAAATTTTATTCAAGACCACTCCAATTTGAAAGCTGTAAAATTTAGGACAAACTTCGCACACAACTCCCGGAAGTTGAATCATTTTGGTCGCAGTCCAAAATGTTTATTTCCCTTTAAGACTTTGTAGGCGATCAGGTCAGCCATCTAAGACAACGAACTCTGCACACCCAAAGTCATTATATGCTCTCCACACACTTCTTTGCTTAGATGAAACAAAAAAAATCTCATTATCTCAATCGAAAGGGAAGACCAAAATAGCCAGCTTTTCATCATCCTTGTCGTTGTCGTCATCGTCATCATATCTAGCGCTGACTGGCTCTATCTATCTTACCTGCTTCCTACGAGTAGTTTCACCCGTGAATCGTGATTTCTTCTGTCACGAACCCGAAAAGCGATCATCTCTATAAATGCAGCAAGACACAGTCTGGTACGACTGTCAATGAAATGCGTGTGCGTGCTATGACTGCTAAATATAACCGTTCGTTCAAATTTAGGTACTGCTTAGATGCAGCACGCACTCCATCGTTTTTTAAATTTTTTTTTGTTTATTCGTGAGTCATTGAGGCGTCATTTTTCTTTATTTTTTGTTTGACAGCGCATGGAAATGTTTTACAAATTAATTAAGATAGACATGTGTGTTCATTTGTATTTTTTTTTAAATTGTGATCACATATTATGTTTTTTTTTGTTTTTGTCATTTTCAGGTGACACGCAGCATTAGGAACGCAAATTGTTCATTTTTCTTGTGGCATATTTCATTGAAGAAGAAGAAACAAACTCATAACGGCGTCCGAAACGGAAGAGGACACCCCATCACTCACGGAGGCGGAGGAGGGCGAGGAAGGGGTGGAAGGGGAGGAAGACGTGCTGTTGGAGGATATCGCTGTCATTGCTAATGCCGTCGAAGAGACGGGCAGTCAATCAACAATCGCTACCGTTAACAGCCAGAATATCCCTCTGTCGGCGTCATTGTCTGTCGGCTCAACACAGTCGGGTACGTCAGGTTCATCCACGCAAGGCGGTCTAGCGGGCGGCAGCTCGAATTTCGAGAAGAAAATGTCTTCGGACGGGGGTGATGATAAGGATACTTCCGTGCGAGTTGCGGTTAGGTGAGTGGGAGATTTTTTTTTTATTACATTTTTAAAATGACGGTCGATTCTTTGAATTTTGAAGGAATGAGTCGAATTTTATGACGGTTTTGTCCGTCAATGGGACGTGTTGAGTTTTTAATGGATTTTCAGTATTTATGACACGTTTTATTCACCAGTCGGTGATTGGCGGATGCATTTTAATTTGTAAGTGTCCCCTTTCTAAGTTTTTAATAGTCTGGGCCTGTCTGACGCCTTGAAATATGTATGCAACAAATTGGAATAGTTACACTGTATGATCTTAACAGGAAACTTGACAAGATTGTGGGAAAAGTGTCAGACATTTTTTTTTTTTGTCAAAAAACTGTGAAGATCTATTAAAGTACAAAGGCTATATTGCAGCAATGTTCCATGGTCAACTATAACTATGCCTCAGTATGTGAATTTTGAATTTTTTTTAAATTGGTTCTGCTGAGAGTAACAAAGAGTTCGTTTATCAAATCCATATTTAGGGCCCAAAAACTGGAGACAAACCGACTGACTGATAGACAGATGACAGCAACGACTCACCTCAATAGTATACAAACAAAAGGCCGATGCCGATCCTACCAGGGTAAGAATTCTGGCAAAATCCAATTTTTAAAATAATAAATCGCCAATAAAATAATAAACGTGTAGCTATCCACCTTCGATTTAAGAAACCCATCCGCCATTTTGGATCAAATATTTCGAGTTACATATAGTGGGTGTAAACGACTTAAAGTTTCTTGTCAAACTTACCACATACTTTAGGGGTTTTCGATTGATCAGCAATATGTTATCGAAAGTGTTTTTCTCTTCTGAAATGAAATCCAGAAGTGCAATTTCCTCCTAAGAGCCCTCAGAACGTTTTTGCAGTTATTAATTGCTTCCGATTCCACTTTTTTGACCAATGGATGTTGTCATTATCAACGAAAAAACTTCATGTTATCGAATCGCAATTTGCATGAAATGCTATTATAAACCATTCAAATGCTTATGACTCCTGAGGGCTAATCTTGCATCATATCACCCTAACTAGCTGTCACCCTCAACTTTTCGAATGACCCTCCCGTATATCCGTTGCGTTTCAGATGACTCACCTAACCCCCTAAAAGTTCCCCATGGAGTCAGTTGGAAAAACAAAACCAAACAAGAAGGAACGCATCACAAAAATAAATTTCAATCAAGCAAACAATACTATCAACCGCCCATTATAACAGCGGAGCCCAAACATTTCATATCCCCCTTTTTTACAAGCGACAATGAATATACGAGACTTTAACGATTGAAAATTGCCTCCTAGGGGTCAGCATGGCGGCGAACGACACTCAACCATGTATGACTTCATTACACATGACATTTACAAATAATCCGTTGTTGCTACTAGAGTCCGACCGAAGGTCATTTTTTCGGCCGAAGCCGAAGCCGAAGCCGAACTTCGGCTTTTTTATCACCTTCGGCCGAAGCCGAAGCCGAAGCCGAAGGTCATCAAAAAGAGGTGTTAGTATTACAAAATACTAAGAAACCTAAAAAATTGTAATAATAATAATCGTATCAATCAGAATAAACAAAAATGACTGGTTTTCTGTAAATAAATATTGTTTATTAATTCATTAAAAAGAACAAAAATTAACCATTAAAGTAATTCAAAAAGTAATAATAAAAATGAAGTACAAATGGAAAAATTTAATTAGTAATTAAAATTAAATAACTTGATATTGTATGCAAGAAATAAAAGTTTATCAACATTTTCTCCGTGCAAATTAGCCCTCCTATCAGCATAAATCTGTCCAGCAGCACTGAATAGTTGTTCGCTCGCTACACTGGTGGGTGGAGCTGATAAATATTTAGTTGCTACTTTTTTCAAGTATGTATAAGGACTTGAAGCCCAGTAATGAAAAATATCAGCGTTCCTTGTCAGCAACGGTTCTTTTAAGTACGACTTTAGATATTCTTCGAAAGGTGGCAAATCTTCTGAATTGGAAGATTCATCTATTGGCGGCATATAGTCATGTGAATCCCACAGATTTTCGATTTGAGGTTTGAGATTTGAAGAAGTTGAAGGAACAGGTTCATTTACTTTTTTATTTTCAGATAATTTAGAAAATTGTTGTAAAAATTTCAAAATTTCAGTCTTGCAATTTTCTACTTCATCATTAGTTAAGTATGTATTTGGATTTAAATCTTGGATCGATAAATGTTGCAATAGCTAACTCAGGAAACATTTTTGTGTAGGAAAAGCGTCTATTGACCGACTCACACAAGCGGGTTTTTAAAGTACTCATCTCTTCGGAATCATTTTCTTTTACTGTAAGTTGTATATTCAGCATAGCTATTAACGGTATTATGAGTGACACGGATGCAGAATCAGCAGAAATATCAAGTGTAGCTTGATAGAAACATTTTAAAACCGTTATCAAGTTGTTCATTAGAATCCACTCTTCTATAGTCGGAACTTGAATTCCACCACGTTCTGCCATGTAGAGATTGATCGCAACTTTTTGCTCATAAAGTCTTTCCATCATTAAATAGGTACTATTCCATCGAGTCTCTACATCTTGAATTAAAGCATGTTTTGGTAAACTACACGTTTCTTGAAATTTATTAAGATACCGATTTGCTTGTTCGCTTTTTCTGAAGTGGCCTATAATCTTGCGACATTTTTTTATTAAATTTTCAATTTTTTCTTCCTTAAAGATAGAATCGTGAATCACGAGCTGCAATGTATGAGCTACACATCCTATAGATGTAAAATTTCCATAACGCATAGCCGCACCCATATTACTGGCGTTGTCCCGTATAGCCATATGAATTTTATCGGTAATTTTATATTCGCTAATTATTTCGTTGAGCTTTGAAGCTATATATGATCCGGTGTGATCATCTTCTAGAACCATGGCTCCTAATATTACTTTTGGTCTGACTGGACCATCAATAAAATGTGCTGTAAAACTCAATAAGGAACAAGTTTTTGTAGGATTACTCCAAATATCGGTTGTAAAACTTATCCACTCAGCTGTGGACACATGACTTATTACTTTTTGTTTAACTTTATCGTATGTGGCTGGCATTAAAGATGTTCTGTAGAATTTTTCTGTTTTTTTTTTATACCGTGATTGGCTATTAGGATCGTTCAAATTAAGCCTTTGAAATGCACTGCCTTCCACAATATTGTACGGCAGCATGTCGACAATTATAAGGTCCATGATGCTTTTATCAATACGCATAGAAATTGGATGATCATGGGGCCATAATGGTACTGGTATCTTTCTTTCTATCAACTGTGGCAAAGTCGACTGCATAAGATTATCATTTATATTGCTTTCATTTAGCGATTTCATGCTTTCGGTTTTTCTTATCTTTGTTAAAATATGGCTTTCTGCTTCTTCATTATACTTTTTCCATTCTTCCTTATGAACTTTTTCTAAATGATTTTTTATATTTGTTATTGTTTGTTTTTTTGGTAGCGAACTACCTAGTGACAACGATTTGGAACATATTTTGCAAGTTGCATTCGCATTATTTTTATTGAAAAAGCCCCAGATTGGATTTTTAGCTGCCATTTTGAATGTCTTTATGCCTGAAACCAATACAAACAAATTGCAAATTCTTATACCTTCCAGATCACTTAAAATTATATTAGCTTACCCACTTGGGAATTCAAGCCTGATACAAATATTATTATTATAAAACTATTTAAAGAACACAATTTTGAACAAAATATCTGTAAACAACAAAAAATAAAGCACACAGCTACTTGCAGTTGACCTTGACACTTCACTTTTACTACTGTTGATGTTGTGTACGCATTCCGTAACTTTCAACAATGGCGTAGGAGACTTTCTGGGTACAGTCCGTGGAAATTGTATACACATGTATACACACAAACACAATATACAAATTCTACAGTAAGCACCCAGATAGTCTCCTACACCGTTAACGATAATAACTTTAAAAAATACGAAATGTGTATCCTGCTGCACAGAAAATACCTTGATTATATTTTAACAGAAAATTGAAAAGTCAACATTCGGCCTTCGGCCAAATCTTCGGCCACATTTGGCCGAAGCCGAATGTTTCGCCGAAGGTGATATTTTTAGCCGAAGGTGGCCGAAGCCGAAGCCGAAGCCGAATGTTCGGTCGGACTCTAGTTGCTACTGCCACCAATGCACCAACGATGCACCACCCTGTACCTACTACATAGGCAGTCAGTCATCACAAGACTTGACTTTGTGTGCTTATTGATCAGATTCTCATCAAATGGAAAAATCATTCCCGCATCTACTACTTTTTAGCTGTCACGCGGTGTGGGTAGTGGGTTCCACCAGCGCAACCATCACAACAATCCCAATCGAGATTGCTTCATTGAATTTTTATTTGGATCTGGTTCTGGTTGTGTTCTAAACCAATAGAAGTACATTGTGCCACAATGCAGTGTTTGCTCTGAGATGTCAACCCGCAACTAAATGCAAATTAGGCTTACCGTGGGGGTGACAGGGCGGTAAATAAATGCAAAAGGGTCTGTATGGCGGTGGGGTGCTGCATTCAACTGAAAGTGACCGTGACTGGATGGGTTTCTTTGTGTTTTCCTGGTAATTGTCCATGGCTGAATGGCTAACGACAGTGGCGACTATGATTGGTGTTCTTGTCGGTGACAAACAACTGTGATGATAGAGCGCGGGTATAAAGAAACATGAAATATGGGAAAGATAACAAGAAAACATGACGAAAGACAACGTGGTGACAGCGCAGAAGTTTCTGCGAATTTCTATGGAAATTGTGACAGATGTTTGGGCTTGGTAATTGAGAGTCGCTGTCAAGTGACTTTTATTGTTGAGAAATGTTGAAATGAGTTCATTGGAAAATAGACGTATTTGCAAATAGACTCGACAATAGTCCATTAAAGTTGACAGAGTTTTGGGATTACCCTAAAGTCACTGACCGTAACCGGTATGTTTGGGTTCAGGTTGAAGAAAGAGTTTTTTTTTATATCTATTTGCCTTGTGAAATGGGTTGTTTTGGCAAGAGAATGGCTTAGATAACGGTCGATTGGGTTGTTCTTTTTTTTTTGTTTAAATAATTAATTGAGTATTCTTTTGAAGGTTTGTTTAGTCAATTCTTTTGTTGATTCTTTACATATATTGGTTCTTTCATTAATCTTTAGGATTTGTGATTGAAATTTGCTATAAATCATCTCCCTTGTTAGTTAGATTAGGAATTGGTAGAGAGTTTCTTTGGGCAATCGGACATTAGTCTTCTTTTCGTTTCAGGTATATTGGATTGTCTAACGCTAATCATTCAGGCTCTTCTTTGGAAATAGAACACGCGGGAAATTCCTGCATTGGTATGTTCGCCGGTTGTTCTATTTCTTTTTTTAATCATCACTCTGTCATTCTCAGTTTGAACTTTTTTTGTATGTACAACATTGAAATTTGTAGATTTGGAGTTCCATGTTCCATAGAGATAAAACTGACATTTTGTGGTCAAATCGGGCAACTCTAATGTCATTTATGTTTAGTTTGGTTTGTCATTACATCATAAACAGGTTGACAAATGAACACAGCTTGCAAATCGTGTAAATTTATTTCGAAAATAACGGTTCAGTTCTCGAAATTTACCTCAAGCTCTGTCCTTTTTATGGTCGACACAATCAATCGTCCATCAGAGCAAATAATTCAGTTAACCATGGATCTTTTTCGCACTACGTTAACTTTATGTGATAACTTTAACATTTGCGCAAAGATCTTGGCTTACGACCTTACAAGATCCAGCTTGTACAAGAATTAAAGCCGCGAGACCATGCAGTGCGTCGTGATTTTGGTGTATGGGTCAAAATGAAATTGATCTCGATGCTGATTTTCATCGCAAAATTTTGTTCAGTGATGAGGCTCATTTGGTTGAATGGCTACGTCAAGAAGCCAAATTGCCGCATTTGGAGTGAAGAGAAAAACTGACTTTTTGCTTTATGGATTGGTGGGGTCATTAGGCCATACTTCTTCCGAAATGATGCTGGAGAGTCAGTTACCGTTAATGGAGACCTGTATAAAGCCATGATAGCCGACTATTTTCTTCCCGAATTGGATGGCATGAATGTGGATGAGTTGTGTTTCCAACAAGACGGCGCTACATGCCACACAGCTCACGTCACAATTGATTTTTAATGTTCTCTTAAGCTGTTCTTGAGTTTTGACGGTCTCATTTATTCTTATGTTGCTGTCTAATGCCTAGCCAATTCTAGCCGAAACGTGGGTTTTGTAACCTTTTAATTCCAATTCAACAAGATGGGATAATAAATAAATTCTAAAGAACTAGAACTAGTCTCCGTGTCACAACTATAGCTATGTTGTTGGAAAAGCCGTCGTTCATATTATGCTCAACAAAAACGGTCCGAGGACATAGCCCTGTGGTTCATATATAATTTGTACTTGGATGGTTATTTTTGGTGGAGTTCGTATTGACCTTCTTTAATATTCTACCCTAGCGAGGTATCCGTCGTAGCGGACAATTTTCCGCAACGCATACTTCTTCGGAGGTTCAAACTCCATTCGAGGTATGTGCCTTCGGAGAAAAAAATCACTTCACCACCATTCGTAAATAAATTCCTCGAAGAGTTTGTGTCGGAGGAAATCGGAAAAAAATTACACTTAGCTGTCAAAAATTTCACGAACAATGCACATGAACGCACTTCAACGCAATTCACCAGCATGCGTTACAATATGTCGGAGAAATATTCCGAATAGCTTTTCCAAAGAATACCTCTAGGCTTTAATCCTCCGAATCGTACAAAATCGGAGTATTTCCCGCTCCTATGGATACCTCGCTAGGTCTGGTTGATCATCAACGACTAATACAGGATTTGATACCTAGTTTCCCCAGACATTTGTGTGACCAAAGTTATATTTTTGCCACATAGGTATCATACCTTAAAAATAGTCTAAATCGAATTGAGGATTATGAAATCCATATTGATTCTGAGAGTGTGGAAGCTATCTACCTAGGATTAAACTTTTAAGTTTTTAAGTCTTTCCCACCATACCACGAAAAAGTATTGAGATAAAATACCAGCGGGGAACTCCAGTTTTATGGCAAATCCGACAGTTGATAGTTGATAATGCTCAGATCATTGTTGAGATGAACTACATTCACACCAACTGGGATTAATGTTCCTAAACTACCTAACATACATGATTACCCCTTAGGATTATAAGTTGAAGCGACTTAAAATTTTATTAAGCCTCTAAAACATGTAAAAAGGCTTATATTGCATATTTTCAAGTCGTATTGACGCATAAATTCTCATTCAATGTTCCACTTTCTACACAACCATCTCAATCATTCAATTGGAAGCCATCCAACATCCAGTCACGATTATTTTCTAAAATTCCCAGCATTGGTCATTTTCAAATATCACCCCCGTACTTCATCTCCCCGGCTATTCATCACTACAAAAGACCACCAAAACTACTCTCGTAAAATTTATGGAAGATCGTGACCAATTTATCTTCCTCAAGTCAAACGAGGGGCACTTCAATTGCAATTATTTTCAAAGAAAATCGACATTTTCGCCACATTTTCTCATAAATTCCGCGCTGCAAATAGCCTTTCAATAGGTCCCACCATGAGATCATCTCACATCGGAGAGCGTCAGCGTATGTAAATTCTTCATTTCGGTAGTCTACTCAAAAGTATCTACACTACAAAACATCTAATCGACTTTTAAAGCTGGAAATAAATTGCAAGGCAAACAACAACAACCAGGAAAACCGTGAGGTGTTTGGTTAGACACACTCAAAGTCGAGCCTGAACGCTAATTCGACTTTAACTGGTTTATGTCGCGCGCAGTTTTGTATCTTTTTCTTATTTTTTTTTTGCGTTGCGCACACTCTCAAAGTCCCTTGACTGCGATTTAACTTGACCAAACAATTTGTAAATATTTTCTTTTCTACTGAATATTAATGGAATCTATTGTTTGCTTGTTAGTGGTGCTGGTATCTGAGAAGCCTAGAGGTGTGTTTTCAGTTGAACAAGGTAGAAGAAGTAAGACTCAATAGAAATTGATTTTGTAAGATAGCAGGGTTGACATTTGGAGGGTAAATATGAGTTTTATTGACTTAAGTCATATGGAATTTTAATGAGTCTATTTCGAGAAGCCGTCTTATTCATTAAGATGATTTTTGTTAGCTTATTGATGACAAATTATTGGGAAAATAAGTTTGAAAACGGGCTTCGACAGTTGAGTTGGGTTTTTTGGAATGAAGGGATTTCTTCACTTAGAGGGTATATGTAAATTAATAATTTGTTATACGAATGAATTAACTTAATTGAAAAAGTACGTGGATGTGTGACACACATAAATGTCTGACCTTGGGAAAGGCTTTAAAGTGGCCGCTATTTTTATTAACTCGATTATTTGAATGGTGACTTCTTTATATTTCTAATCAGTGGAGTTATGATGGGGATGCTTGAAGTATAACCTTCCTACCTTAGTGATTTGTCCAGTGTTTTTGGCCAACCCGCAATGAAATTATCGCTTCCATGTACGGACCAAAAAAATAACAATTACGGGACGACCTCTGGTTCATGCAGGATGGTGCGTCATTTCACAACATATCCTTTGCGTGTCATCAGCCGTCATGGCGATGTCAATTGCCCGGCTTAGAGCGGGACCGATGTTATGCCAACAATCGGGAATCGATTCAAGCCCTTAAGGCCAATATTATCTAAGAAATCCGTAGGCTACAGCCCAAAACCATCAACAAGGTATTGGACAATTGGTGTGCCAGAATGCCAGCCAGCATAGGCAGCCACTTGAACGACGTCGTGTTCCATTATTTTTTGGAATGTTGTCATAATACATGGAAAAAATGTAATTTTGTTCATTTTATTGCCTTTTTAACAAAAAAAAACCTTGTATTTATACCATTACAATCCGTTTTATGGTGGAAAGCAATATAAAGCGATTATAAAGCTTGATTCGAAAGACTTTACAGGTGTCAAAAGTGCATACATCCACACTTCATTCTACTTTCAGACATACTACCGTATTTCTTTGGCGTTTTGAGCGAAATATTCTTCGGAAAATCTTTGGTCCGTTTGCGTTGACGGGCTACGAAGACGGGGATTCAACCATGAATTTGGTAATCTGTATACCGATCTAGACCGGCCTATTTTTCCAACTTGAGGCTCATTTTATGCCGATCAAAGAGAACTTGTCCTGACTTCGGGGCAACACAACATCTATCAAGTCATTAGTTAAATTCAAAAGTATTCCTGCAGATGGGATGCTTGAACAATAGACGCATATTTTAGTCCAATTTTTCATGCCACTAAGGCAACACGTGCCAGGGTGCCAGAGTTGGTCAATGCGGATTTTTTTCGATAAACTACTCAATATAGTCATAAAAGATGCTTCCTCTGTGCACTGTTGTCACTAAAGATTTATTATATCCATTATTCAGATAAATTTTATTGTTTTCTTCTTTCAACATCAAATGTTGTGATGATCACCTTCATGATCTGGGAAGATCGGTTGCTTATGAAATTTCAGGAATCTTCTTGCCCAAGTCCTAAACAAAAATACCAATCCAGAAAAGTGGTCTCTTGAAAGTACCTGTACCTAGATTTGTATGTCACCATACGTAATCCAAAGAGCGTTTTGCCACACCCAAGAGCTTCACAAAGTATCTACATTACCGCATAAAACCGATCTCTACGACATTCACTCACGGATCGAACCTTACCCATGTGATCCCCCCACCGGACTTAAAATGCAAAACCATTTGATAGTCGTTTGAACAAATCTCCACTCCTCATTGCGAAATGACCTTATAGCGGCCTCTTTATTCCGTTCGCTGATTGCACTAAATGTAAGTTAAATACAAGCCATACAACCAGTAGACTTGTCACGTAATTTGTAGCCATAACATTTGCTTATCTCAAGTCACCAAAAGCAAATACGCTTCTGAATACGCAAATACTTTTGCCAACTCTTCTCGGTATAGTAGTCCACTTTGATGGGCACCGAAAGTGCCTTAGAGACAACTGACATTGCCAGATACGATCACCTTTTGACATGAAGAGGGTTTGGCCTCACCTGCTGCTACTGTTAAGCGCTACCTGTGATGTTTTCGAGAGGCTAACCCACTCGTATATCATTAGGCGGATACTTGAAACACCGCGTGGCACAGTTTCATTCATAACCGCTCTGAAGGTCATTTCAATTAGACCCACCGAGCATCTGTCTCATCTGAGTGGGAGAGATCAATGGCTTCACTTTTATAATGTTCTATATGGATCGTTAAATGAATCACAGATCTTGCGAATACGGTCTCGCAATGTGGCCTAAGTGGCTTCAACCTTTTACGGGCTAACAACGAATCGGATTTTTTGTTTGTGTTGTTGTTGTTTGATTGATCTTGCCTGTCGTCGCACTTGATCTGAAAATACATGAGATTGCTCGAGAGACGTTGCGAGCGATTTGTGCAGCCGGCCATACCTGGACTTGCTGGATTTTGTTGCTATAAAACATTAAAACATGGCTAATGCTGATTCAAGTGTCACTTTGTGTTGGGGGAGATCTATAGATATCGACTTGCAGTGAATTAGTTGAGAGACCACAGCACTTTACCGGGAGAAGGTTTATGATGGCGGCACAAGCAGTATTTTCCTTTTTATTTGGTTTGCAAGTCTCGAATGCGCGGTTTCGAGTCGATAGAGTGGTAAAGGCAATTATCTGCGTCGCATATAAAGGTGCATACGTGGGCTACGTGTGTGTTACTTAATGACTCTCAAAACAGAGGTTATACTTAATTTCCAATTTATGTAGTTAGATTTTTTTTTTCTGGTTGACATGAAGTTATGTAAAGTGGTGAACATTTAATTAGTTGAAATGTGTATGGTTATGGGGTAATAAATGCAGTAAGGCGTGTTGAGCATGGTCGCTTCCTTAATCGGATCGTGTTATAAGGCGGTATTTATCCACGGTATAACCATGGAAGGTAGTACTACCACAGTCAAGACAGAATACCTTTATCGATCCGAAGACTTGAGCAAACTTTATGTATCACAATGTAAATGTATTCCAAAGAGCAACCAAAAAAAACTCCAAACTATATTGGATCAACGATGTCGATCTGAAGCAATAATGGTTTAGCAAAGAGAATCTTCGAATATCATTGCTCAGCTTTAAGAAGTCAAGGAAGACCGAACCACAAACTGATTGCGTGTGTTAATAGATTTTCAATCCCGAAATCCATTTTTGATGATCACTTAGGTGTCATCGATCGGTGGGCTTAGTTTAACGACACAATTTTGGCAGTTATACTCTGCTTTAGTTAATTTCCACCAATTTAGTAAGATCGTCCGATTATATTGCCTAACGCTTCGAAATTAGGTGTTTATTGGTTTAGTTTAAGCGATGATTATCTACACGATCAATCATTAAAGTGTTTTCAGACCTGCCGGTGACTATTTATTTCACAAATTCCAGAGGCAAATAAAAAAGAATCAAACCGATCGATTAAAGGATAGGGGGATCACTTTTAATTTCTTAAAAGTTCAAGACATTGCGGTAAAACAAGCACAGACTTCATGTTGTATCGCTTGTGAATGGTAGAAAAAATATAAATGATAGACAAAGTCTGTCGATTGCATATCATAGATGCAATCGTGCCTTCTAAACAGACTTAATGAACCACTTTGCAAATAATAAGCATATTGACTTCCATTAGCAAGCTCTAACTCTTATCATAATTATTGTAATTATGGCAGCTCGTGTGAGGTTCAACAATAAAAATAAAATTGGTAAACAGGAAATTTTGTAAAATTTAAAATTTTCATTAAAACTGAAAAATTGTATGTTGACTCTGATTTTATATTTTTCTTATTATTTTCTGATGCTTTCGTAAAAGCGATTTAAACGAAATGAATGCAAGTGTCTCTCTCTTTCTTCAAATTAGGTGGATTAGCTTACAGATAGTCTCTACAATAATTCATCGACTACGAAGAACAAATGGAGTACCTCACCTTTCCCACAAACTGAGAATCAAGGAGTTTAGTAAAAAAACAAACGACTTTAGAGGGTTTTTTTTATGGGGTTCAGTAAATTGTGATTGTCGGTGATTCCGACTCGTATAAACTCATGGTTATCTGGTCTCTGGAACTCCACTTAAAACGCTTTCATGGAGTTTGCTGGATTAGTATCCTCGGTGATTCTGGTTGGGAATCTAATCCTTGTCTTTGCTCCTCCTAACATATCCACGATCATCTGGCATATGGAACTGATCTTTGTCATATGGCTATGTTGGTTGTCTTCATGATCTACGTTATCCGAGATATGTCCGCAGTGGTCATTAGATGCTATTTTCCTTTTGTCATGTCATTATTTAAGTACTTGCTGCAGAGTCTTCATGATGATGTCTGATATCAACTAGATAGAATAGTAGCACGAAGATAAAACTGATTATGGGATACGTTCACTTGTTAGAAATTTGGAGATGAAAGTCATGAGTCATCTTTCATGTTTTTTTTTTTCATTTTCTTACCCAAAGCAATCGCGTTGTACTTTTTATATTATTTGACAGCCATTTCAACTTAATCCACTACACTGTGTGGTAATTCTATGTCGTTAGAGTGGTTCTTAGAAAGTATTGCCGGGGTAACTGTTGGTTTAAAAGATTGATGAGACAGGCGATGTTCATTTTTCCTTATCCACTCACGTCAATGTAGACCCATTGTGATACCCATTATGGGTGTACGTGGGTAAGTACCTCCTTGCTTTGCCCACGTACATGGCAGTACTTGGCAGTACTTGGCAGTACTTAAAAAGATTATATTCCAGTGCGAGCCAACTTTTTGATCTCTTTACCTTTACCTCAAGAGATGCGTTTTGGCCAAGCATTGAATCACACATTCTTTACACTTCTTACAGCTTCAGCTTCATATGTCCACCATTACGTTATTTTGCTATTACGTGTCGGTGCTGTCTTGTTGAAGCTCAGTGTAGTGATTTTTACCTCGCTATGCTCAGATCTTTCTCTGATAGTTAAATTGAAGGACTTTGGTTGGCATTCCCATGTAGATGCCTACCAATATCTCCTATCAGTCTCCATGTGGTGACCACTTGGTATCTAATACGTTGAACGTAGATTGGCTTCTAAGCCATTTTTCTGTATGGATTACGGTGATTCTTGCCTTCGAAAGTTCCGTGATGCTGATACAGAGGTTTTTTTTTCTTTTATTTAGAATCTATCAATTGATTGATCAAATTTTTTCTTATTTATTCGCCGTCACCATATCAATCTCAAATTAAAGAAAACTTTAAACGATCGCGAATTGATATTTTTAATAACATTGGAGCTTGTGCTGATCTACAGTACATAATCCTTTTCTTTGTCGGCCATGTTATGATATGGAAAGGAATACCACCCTAAGTGATTTTTAAACACAATAACGCTATTCTGTTGTAAATCTTCAAGAGACTTGTTCCGGGCAAACAAAAAAGTGTGCAGATCACTTGTATATCACCAACTAAGAAATATCCACCAATCATTTTGTCGGTAGATTCAGATAGAATTCCACAAAATTCAATTATAAGCTATAAAAGGTATGAAGAGGCTTTCTTTGTTTGAAAGGATTTTTTTTTTTAAATTTGTGAACAAGGGCAAAGACTTAACTTGTCCGAGCAAGCGAGATCAGCTTAGTTTTCTTATGATAAATGAGTCCAAAACATTCCTAAAATTTAAGTAAACCACAAGGTGATCATTATTATATTAATAAAAAAATAGCTGATCGCAAGGTGATCATTTTAAATATTAAAAATGGGCAAAGTGATCGTATACATTGGTGTCACTTCAAGTCGGGGTGATCATCTGTCATTGTTCACAACTAAATCGACCGTATCCACATCAAGAATATCCCAAAAGAGCTTCATAGCCACATTAGCCATAGATTAAGGTCTAATAAACGTTCGAAAACGATAATTATCAAGTAAAATATCAAATACCCAACTACTGCATCGAAATACTCTAATGGTGCGCTCATTACTCATACCCACCAAACTATAATTAAATAATTTTATTTGATTTTTTCCTCTGTTTTGGATTTTCTTATGGGTACTTAATTTAATGTTCATAATTGTTTTTAAATAATAGACTTGCGTGTGCATTAAAAAAAAACACTACAATCCATGATTCCAAGAAATCATAACTTACTAACTCAGTGTGCTACTTGCGTGACGCAAGTATTTTGATAAAAAAGATTTAGAAAAATACTGAAAATAAATAGCTACATCTAGATGTAGGCGGTGTACGAAAATGCTTGTCCAAACACACAGCTATGCATGGGCAATGGGCACATGATATAACTCTTGCACACATAATGCACGGATATGTGTCAATGGATAAGAATGTGGAAAATCGTGATCGTTTTTAAGCGCCAAACGAGTGGGCGCGATTTGGACTATTTTGTGGTGCTTTTTTGGCGGTTGCTATTTTAAAAGTGATTTACAATTGATTTCTGGGGGAGATAATGTGGGTGGAGCAGAAGGCAGCGCTAATGAGGAATGCTTAGATACAAAGTTACTCTGTGCTTTGGTTGCGTGACGAAAAGTGTCTCGAATTATTAGTTAAGAAGGAGTGTGTAATTTGAGGTGGAATTTCATGAAACTCGATTTGGAGGTGTGCAATCTAGCCAGATGTTTGGTCATTTGTTTGGAGTTTTATGTGGAAACAGAGTTTAAAACGCGGGAAAGGTATAGCCTGTTATCTAGCATGCATCAAGCAATATAATATTGTTGTTCCCAATACATAGAACGTATCTTAATATTTGAAATAAATATAAATACTGATAACAGGATCGGATAGCTTTTAAGCCTGCAATTTCAGTATGCAAGGCGGCTTAGAAACCATCCCAAACGTAACGTCAATTAGGTATCACATCATACATCAGTCAAACCCAACCAAAACCCTGATAGACTGAAAACTTATGTTAAAAACCTTTTGCTCACAGAAACAAATTTAACCGGTGACTTAATCTAACCTGAGCAGCATTTCGATATCAAGTACTTAAACAGAATATAAGTGACGTCGTCAAATAATATGGCATTCAGCGTGGAAACATCGTTTGGAATTTGGTGTAGGCGCGGGAGTTTGATCTGGAAAGATCGACTTGGATTTAAAGCAGAGATATCCATCCTTAATGCTGCCGAATAGGCTATGGCACTGGACATATCACAAGAATATATGGGCCATTGAGAGCAGTAGTGGCGTAACCCCAAACTTCAACAGTTGAGATATTCTTGGTTAAAAATTTTCAAAAAAAAAAAATTCGCATAATTTGATTTGTTTTTGAAAAAAAAAAAACTGAAAAACGAAATGTATAACACAATTAGTGACACACTGCATCGAATAAATTCGAATTATTCGTCATGATGGTGAAATAAACTCAAATTTTAGAAAATGAGGGTTACGCCACCTCTGCTCTTAATGCCTCATATATTCTACTTCCTGTATTACTAAGTGGTCATTTAAACACAAGCATAATGTTTTTAAATCTTGTTTTGTAAGACGCCTCTACACAACCAGAACAAGGTTCAAATTATATCCGTTCCGGGACAAAACGTTGATGTTGTTTTGCAACTAAAAAGCGGACGATCTAGCCTGATAAGATCACCACACTGCGTTTTTCCATCCATCGCATAAATCACATCGTCCGAAAAATCAGACGAACTAGTCAGACTAGGATCACCACACTGCGTTTTGCCATCCATCGCATAAATCACATCGTCCGCTTCTGCAAAAGATGGAAGTAGAACGACTATCTCTAGTATCAGCCGACAGAATATCTAGTATCATCGCTTTACTTGTGTTGCTTCATATGACGCATAAAAACATTTGGGATATTCTGAGGGCCCGTGTAAACCTATTGGAGCTTGACCCCAATTTGACCCTTGAAAATCCATTCAACCTTACCTTCACAAAAACAGGTGTACACATTTTATACACAAGCTTCATTTCAAGGGTGTGTTTGATTACGTTTAACAAGACTATGGAACAGATATTCCATATAACACTGAGTCAATGACGATATCTAGCTTTAAAAGGTGATTTATGTACCTCTAGGGTTATGAAAAGCATATTCCCAATGGATCCATAACGGTGGAACCTTGCGATTTTTTCGATTTCTGAGTTTGAGGTAGATTACATCACTACTAAGTCCGGGGTCCTGAAAGTTAGATCTCTTGTGATATTCTTACAAACATTCAAGGGCGTAACAATGCGACGGTAGCTGCTTACACAATAAGGCACACAAGTTGGCGGTCCTTATCCTAAGCAGACGCTGCGATGATTTGTTGAGGATTCATTGATTAACCTGTACAAAAAGTTCGGGACATAGTCATTCGGAAATTGTGGTCGGCCTGAGCGGACGCGGTATAGAGTAGTTGAGATGAAACCGTCGAAAATGTTCTGCAAAATGGGTCGGGAGAATGGACCCAAAAGCGACTAAGACATCATCTGTCAAACGCCAATCTTTCTTTAGGCAGCTTCAAATGACAATCAGCTTATTAGTTAATTTGGTCTTTGAATCCTCTGATGAACCTACATAAGTCTAAGCCAATTAGCGAAACTAGTTTCCAAATTATCTACATCTGAGTACTGCATCACACAAGGTCCTTCACCCAGATGTAAAAAAAAATAATCACTATATATAGAGTTGATCCAAATTCGGTTTAACCTCGCAAACCACAGCCTCAACCTTCAATTCGCCGAAAAAAATTGGCAGCAAAACTAAAAAAAAACACTACCACTCATTCAAACAATGTCACAGACACGCAAACTATAAATTAGGTTTTTCGCTTTCATTTGAATGTTTTTTCGGCAGCAGACAACGGCGCCCCTAACCGACTATTCGCCTTGAAAAATTAAACAAAAAGTGTGAGTAAACGTCCACCTGTTAAAAACCACACCTAACACGATATCGGTATCGAAAGGATATAATCGCATGCACGTTCGATGATACGAGAGGTGAATTTCGTAATTCAGTCATGATGTCGAATTCCATTGACCAACATATCACCGTAAGTGTACTTATTCTTGTGACGAAGATACCGATTGTGGCCTTTTGTCTGCGACAATAGGCGTCATTAATGGCGAACATGGCAAACATATTTCGAATAGATTCGAGTGATTCAGCGTGCCAATGATGGGTATCTGGTTCAAATATGGTCATGTGTGATGTGGTCTCGTCATAATGAGGAAGATGAGGAATTCTTACGAATGAAGTCACGGACTTTTGGTGACCATCTGGGGGCAATAATTGATTGTCTGATGTGGTGTTGGATTGGGTATATTGACAGGCGTGTCCATTTATAAGAATTTCCTTTTCCTTCCAACGGGAATTTCCGAAAATTCATTCCTCCGACTTCGAATTATATAAATTAAGGCCTTTTGGGACATCACAACCGCTTAGTTGAAATTGGTTATGGATTAAGAAGCAATTGCCCAGTGACTTTACAGACAACAATAATTATCAAGCTTTCATAAGTCCAGATCCGACATAAGCCCAGATCCGCCAAAACAGATCCTTGACTAACACCTGAAGATGATAGCAGAAGTTTTCTCATGTGCTTTCGCTAAGCGTATCTACTGCGTGGTCCAAGCTCTTCAACTTTTAAGTCTATTGACACTTGTAAGAGCGATAATTCAAGTACATTGTCGAAATTCGCTGCAAACACCTCCTTGAGGTATGAAGTTTTCGAGCACGATGACACATTTAGGTCGACGGTTTCTCGTACACACTATTAATGATGCGCTAGTACTGTCAAATTTCGAGTCGTCCGGAAGTAAATATGCACGATATTCAGGAGTGTGCACTCTTGGTTTGTCGATTATGGTCCCAATTTTATAACGTTCTTCTATGACCTTAACGCTTTTTTCTAATTTGTCCATATTCATGGCTCAACCTTAAATGAACTTTCGATAAGAGTTGTCAAATCCGAGTGCAAAACAAAAAACTTGACGTTTATGAGTTTTTCCCTATCAGAATGGCAACAAATCCTATTGGGATACCAGGACAAATTAAACCGGAAAAGGAACCGGAAAGACTCATTGTGAACGTTTCATACACCACTAAAGCCCTGTACTGACATCCTTCAATACGCGAAGCTCTGTAGGTAAATTGTATTTTCCATGCATACTTCTATTTGTAAAGTTTTCACTACACGGCTGTGTTTGTAAGTTATTCGGTTCTTGCATTGACTAAAACTTTTGGGGTGAATTATAAAGGTGGACGAAATCTGTACTTAACGCAAAATTAAAAAAAGCATTCTAAATTGCTATGGTAAAAGGACTTTAGAGCTTGCAAGATATTTTGTTAAACTCGTGTCGTTGAGAATCTATAATATCCTTGGTTTGCGACATAGCTATTTTGACAAAAAGCTTTGTCTCATGAAAAAAAATTCTGTCGAAGCTGAAAAGCTTTGACTTTTATGAATCACCCCATAGATGGTGCCTACAACTTGAAAAAATTAATTGAAATTGTTTTTAATTGTGCGTCTGCAGTAAGTTAAGTTGAAGAACTGAGCTCTTTTCCACGTTCTCGTTTTCGACCGTATTAACGCATTAATTTACAAAAAAAAATATTTAAGGAGCACTCAATGTGTTAATTGTCAATTAACACCATAAAACAAGAGGGCAATGGCGAGTCTCTCTTAAAACAAAAACTGACAAAAGAAAGGACAAGTTATCTCATGTTCGAAGTTAACTTAATTGTGTCCCCTTGATTTTGATTGCATTAATTTTGGACACTTTGTGCCGTTCCAACCATCGACAAGTTTGCTGCCTGTCAACGGTTGTATGCATGTTCGTTTTTCCATGCGTAATTTTCCCTTTTCGTGGGAGGGGATAATTTGTTGAATGGCATGTCATACTCCGCTGTAGTGAGACTAGCTTGTCATCTGCCCCTTTGACACCACTTAGTCTCATCAATTAGACAGCAAATCAAATCGTGCATGAAAAAAAAAAAATCTTAACATTGGGTATCTATCAATTATCTCGCTAGGCTGTACAAACTTGTTGCTGCCCATGACCGCTTGAGCAGAGATTAGAGAACTCAAGTCAAGACGACGGTTCAACATTGTGACGGTCTTACAACTGTATCACATACCGACACACACCTATTTTTGTTTGCTTGGAACAACAAAACTGTCACATTAGTCGAGTATTATGGGAGCGGCGCCAATAGGCATAGTATGCGCAAGCCATTGACTTTGAAGCGGACCAGTTACAATCCAATTAATTGGAATTTTTCGGTTGTTCGAGATTTTTTTTGTTTTCAATTCGGATTCGGTGACAATCTCGTTAGTGAGATATTTTTTTGTTTTACATTTTTTTTTATTAATTGTTTCGCAGTGACATGGGTTTAGACTTGAGGTCTCTGACAGTATAATATTCCCTATCGTGGCATCCATTCGGAGAGTAATTTTCTACGCAACGCAAATCCAGTCAGAGACTGAATTTACGTTCATAGTATCAGTTTTCCGAAGATGCATAAACGCATTCATTTGACATCATCTAAAATTAGCAATCTTTTCTGGTGTCCTTTTGGTGAAATTCCGAGCTACATCGGGTTTCTCATGCATCAACTCAGCCAAGCACTAATATTGTTTGGTGCTTGTTTTTCGTTTGAATTTTACCTAAAACACCAGTTTTCAACAAAAAATCAACGACAACTCAACTAAAATTATTTTGCATACTTAAAAATATTTTGAAGATTCAACGATCACTTGGAACATTTGTGATCCAAGTGAGATCATTTACGATTAATCTGCCCTAGCGAGGTCCGACAATTTTTTTTTTAAATGAAAAGAAAAAAACACAACCCCTCAATTGCAAAAAATTGCCTGCAAACAAATTACTTTCCTGAGGTTTTTTGAACGTAAATCACTTCCATTGAGTAAATGTTTTCAGTTAGTCGTCGTGTGTGATATGATATATGAATTGATTCCTGAACATTTCAAAAGTTCAAAACTATCTGATATAAACAAGTTTTTTTTTAAATTAGTTTGAAGATTTGGAGAAAATCTTATTTATTCAATGGTCCCAAAGGTCGAGATCCCCTATTCTGATCGTCGAAATAAAGTAGCATAAATGGTAATGCATACCAGGGCCATTATGAGTCGTGCTTCTGGAGAACACCAGTTTCGTAAAAACTAAAGGCAAACCCTACATGCGAATCACTTGCTATGCAGTTCCATTAAGGCCGAAGTAGTTATTGGGCAATAGTTTTTTAAAGGTGGAGGATAATTAATTTTATTGATCATAGACGCATACGATCACTTGAGATAAATCGGCTTTCCTGAAGATTGAAGAAGAAATGTTGAAATCGGGGAACATCAGTGGTTTTCCTATCACAAATATTTTCGTGCTGAAATTATTATGAACATATTGTGATGCGTTCTTACACGACGGGTGCTGTAAAAGCTTACGCACTAAAAAGTTCGTGAATGATCAAGCTTCTGGGGTCGTAAGATTTCCAGCATTTTACAAGGAGAAGATCACCTTCGATATGCATGCTTATTTCAAATGCCAACAATTGTAAAAAAAATGGCTTAACTATAAGACTTCTTACTGCAAAATTCTTAAAATTTCAGAAAGTAATAAAGATGGCAAATCGTATCCTCAAATTAAACAGGGAAATATCCTGTTTAGTGTAGGATACTCGGCCACATTCCATTTAAATTAAAAAGATAACTTCAGTTAGAGGCAATGATTTCGTGATGTTCATATGGGTGATATGTGGGTCCATGCAGGAATGGGCTATTTGTGATCTGTGATGATGATTTTTTTCATTGATTTTTTAATATCAGATTTTGGTGAAAGAGTGATTTTACGATTGGGATGGTTAATTGCCAACAAGATCTTGTGATCTTGCACCACTCGATCATTTCGACCTGATTTTTGAAAGAAGTGTCGTAGTGGTAGTTGCCAGTCGGGGTGTCAAGGACCTGGTGTTTGAAAAAGTGGCAAAAAATTTGACCGACAGCGGCAATTGCCAGTCTATGTACATATATGCCCGACGTCATCCTGAAATATTGAACAAACAAGATTATTTTTAAATAAAAGCATTTTATATTTCATTAGACAATAATGCGTATGTCCATTTACGAAATTCGCTAACGAGTTTGAAGTCTTAGTATTTCCGCTTACGGAACATAATCATATCCCTTTCTATTAACCAAAGCTACTGAAATCAATCAAGCTAATAATCGTGCTTATTTCATATAATTATTTGAACTTGTAAATTAAAAGCTATAAGCTTAAAAAAATAATAATAAATATTATTTTTAATCTGTACGTAGCAGACAAATTAAAACGCTTAAATCGCAATTGCAAACATCATTTCGTCTCCGTTTTTCCTCTCCTTTTAAAAATCTATAAATTTTCAGCGTAAAATGCAAACAATAGCTGGAGAGCAAAAAATGGAAGACAAAAACTGCATCCTGACTGCAAAACACACAACCCCCTTCATGGGCGACTCTGCATATTTTTTTTATTCATTTTGCAAGGATCTCGTTAAATGAAACATTAAGGTATGCGAACAACATCATCATAAGCACCACTGGAGCGTAGGACGAGATTAAATTCAGCAACTTATGCGACATCGAAGGATTAATAAGCAACCGTAAAAAAAAAGTAAATCCAACAAAAAACTGTTTTAAAAAAGAAATGAAATGCAATGAGAACACATCCCGCCAAAAGGGTTTCATTTTTAATTGCCTGGGACACTGCTCACCACCCGCAAACATCTCCCGATAAAGATAATAAATGTGACACAAGGAGGAGAGAGCGGACGGTGCAAAAAAAAAGGACGACGCATTTACTGCGACGTTTCGAAAGTAATTTACATTACATGGGCCTGAGTATGAGGACAATAAACGTTACGCACAGTCTGCGGCATTTACTTCTTCAATTAACGCAGTGAAAAAAGAAACGACGCACTCTGTCTGAAAGTAATTGGCGCAATGCAATTTTTAAATTTAATTTTCGTCCGGCCTCGAAAATATTTCATCAATTTTTTTGGGCCGCAAAATAATGTTTTTATTTAATTTTTAATGCGTCCGAAGGAATTTTTTTTTTGTGTTGTTTCAAAATTGAATAAATGGGGGAAATTGAAATTCAATTAAGGATCGAAGGATGTACTTTTCATTGCCGATATATTCGTTATTCGGTGATGTTTTAAGTAGTTTTGGGTAGAAGTGGTTAAGTTGGTGTACGCAGATGTGTTTTATGTTTATATAGGACATAATGAATATTTTTTGAAATGAAAGTTCTTTTGGAACGGTGTGAATTTTATTTTATGAAACGAAAAAGCGTAACGATAATAATATAGAGACAACTATAAATCTATTTTTAGAGTTAAGGCTGTGAGATGAGATGAAACTTGTTTATATACATTAACCAAAATACAGTTTCTCTTCTACCGCGTTGAAAGTGTCAAATACGAAGAAGGCCATTATTTATGGCAGACTTTTGGGATCTTCAGTGAGTACTTACCAAACCTACATTTGATGTATAGATAACTTTTGAACTCATTAATTCAGACCGAAGTGTTGCTAAATTAAAAAAAAAATATTGATGCCGTATTCAAAAATATGCATTTAAACTTGAAACACTTTGGTAAGTCTTAACTAGAACTCCATCCCTTGTATGGATGTCTTTCTACAGAAGTGATCTAAACTATTAAACAATTGTTGGTCAATTATTTAAAAAAAAAGGTGATTCCAAGCTTTGGAATGAAAAATGTGTTAGTAAAAAAATGGCATGCATTAAATTTTGGTCAAACAACCATGATATAAATTTAAAAATCAGACTACCCCAAATATCTGTCCCAGTAGCAACATGTCAGACAAAATGTTCCTGCAGCCATAATGTCTGCACCAGTTCACACGCAGTGGCCGGCCGTTTCGATTCACTAAACAATGAAATTTTTACAACACACCCCTATGCGACTGTTCAACATCATTCTTGCGTTACTTGACGCAGCTAAAAAAATAAAATTTAACGCATATGCAGAATGTCATAAAAAAAACTGAAAACAACTTAATTATGTAAAACGTGTGAACGCTTGCGAGAATCACGCGGTGACTAAACGTGTTTGTGACCCATTGACGGAAACTCTGACGGTATCGTATTTTTCTTTTCCAACCAGCGCAGCATAATATCGGCTTACAAAGAGGCAAACAATTAAAAAGAAAACAAGAAAACATCGCCGATAAACATCGCTTACATCAACGTGAAAATTGACACAGCATGACCGACAAATCCGACGACGACCGACGGGAACATGCATCTGGACAGGACCGAGATAGTGCAATCTTACCCCCTCCAAAATAAAAGAAACAAAAGATTAAAAAAAAAATATTTAAATCCATTTAACATACGAATAGTGTCACCGACATGTATCTCGAAATACATAATTTAGCATTTGCTAAGTGACGTTTGTTTTGCTTATGTTGTCGCTTGTTGTATTTTCGATGAAACGAGCGGCGATTGCTAATTTTTGCAGCACCACTGTGACAGAGTGCAAATGGGGCTGACGTGAGGTTGCACCTTAAGCAGCAAGAACATGCCAATGAATGATTTGTGTGTTTACTTTTGGGCTTGCGGACATGTGATTTGTTGTCACGTTGGACAGTACATTTGAATAATTTGTTTCGGAATGGAGATTAATAGATCATGGCAGTTGGCAGGTCCGCATGTGCAGATTGAATTGTATAAGAATGTTGTGCCAACTTCGACTTAGAAGCTGCGCATGCGTTGTTGGATAACTTCAACAAGCCGCACATGATGGTTGGGATTTAAAAAAATTTTAAAATGAAATCGAATCATCTACAACGTATTACAGCATTTCTTTCTGAAAGTCCGCAGATGTCATCTTACGTTAATAGGATAAGATGTGCATGTTGTCGCCATTTTTGAACTTAATTGGATAATTCGTGATCCTGGAGAAGTTGAAGTACTTTCAGAAAATAATAACAACATTTTCCGCCACTTAAGCGCCTCCATTTGAGATTATAAACTTTCAACAAAGATCTATCAACAATTCCATTGTTGATGAAAAAATCCGCACGGGAATAAAGCGTTGTGATGGGGATAAAAAGTAGCTTCCCACACAGTGATGTTTTGCCTCGGTTTTCAAAATTCAAAACAAGACCCCATGCATTGGGGTCCTACTCTAACTTTTAAGAAAACGAATATTTTTGAATTTCTATTTTGGAAAAGGATTACATTTCCTACTTTCAAATATGAAAACCCGAATTTTGAATCTTGGCAACACGTCGTGTTGAAAAAGTGGAGATTTGTTTCTTTAAAATGAACAAATTTAGAGTTGGGCCCAATATAGTTGTTTGTATTTTTACAGAAGGGCCCGATAATCCAATGCCCCCAGAAGCAAATTTTAAGATTAATCGGGTCTTAAACAAAAAATTTCACCAACACATTGCTGCAGCTATTGACAATATCTCCCCTATTGTATTTAATATGCTTGACATATACTCAACATGCAAAGTGCTGGTCTCTTTTCCCTCAAGCCTTTTTTGTATTAGGGACTTTTTTTGTATTCTCTGTCATACCTTAGGACCACTTAGCCAAACGTCTTCTAGACATGAGCGCAGATTAGTGACTTCTGCGCAGGCTTACAAAAATCCTTTCAAGACTGATGTCGTTCTTTTGCGGGAAGATAGAAGTCAACAACTAACTTGGGACCTGAGTCTTAACTTAACTTGGAGGAATCCAAAAGTAACTGGCTTCTCTGAGCTATCTCTAACTCAATCTACCAACATGCCTCTCCGATTAGCCCGGAACTTAGCTAACTGCCTCTGTTTCTACTTTTAAAGCGAGGTCCTCCTCTTCTTCGTCATACTTTTGGCTATTGATGTCTATTAGCTGTACATGTCCTAGCAATCGTGGTACACCTTGTATCTGGGTTGAATCTTTCGTCTCCATAGACGGTCAACGGAAACTGGCAGAAGATTTTCCGAATAATTTTTCGCTCAAATCGGTCAAGGATTTCTTCATTCGCTTTATGTACCACAATCCAGGCAAATGCAAATGAAAAAAAAGGAGATAGGCCTAGGTCCTAATGCAGATGTTGCGCAGGGAATTTTTCATGAATGATGGAGAGGAAGAAATATTTGTGTCCGAAACTAGACTTAAAAAAAAAGAAGCGAGATCAGATGGCTTCCAAAAAAATGTCCCGATAACGTTTTTACAAGCCCTCAACGTGTTGGCACTTCTGCTTCCTTAATAAGGGCTGAATTGGGTTCGTTGCAAAAACAATCATCGTTTATCAAAGTTTATCGAAGCCCAAGGCATCCTTGCTATCAAAGAGGAGAAAAGACTACAAACGATTTAAAGGCCCTCTCAGAGAAACATTAAAACAAGTAAAGCTTTACTGATCCCAAATTTAACTTCGGTGGTGAGTGGAAAACCCTGAAAGTGATTTTTTAAATTCGCCAGCTAAAAGCACATAAAGTTTTGTTTTTGACTTAAGGAAAATGTTTTAAAATAAGATCGACGGGAACGTTATTACTATAAGATAACACACACCATGGTTCAAATTTTTGCTACTCTAAAATTTCGACAACTGACATAGTATCGAAGAGGCAACACTGTGACTGTGACCTTCCACCAATTTAAACTCCTCACTCAAAGGGATTATAGTTGGTACTTCTCTTCCCACTTCCAACCTGTGCATCTCAATGCAATTCAATTTTTTATTAAACAAAAAAAAAAAGAATTGGAGATGCCGGGGATCGAACCCGGGGCCTTTCACATGCAAAGCGAACGCTCTACCACTGAGCTACATCCCCTACATGCAATTCCATTGGCAAAGTTTATTCTTCAGTAAGCACTTTAGTTTCTACAAGGCATAGGCACTTTTGAAAGCGTTTTCGTTAGTAATCTGTTCCTTTCTACTCACTCGCAAAAAAAAAAAAAAACAAACAAACACACGAATAAAGTTTTTTAAAGACGGAAATATGAGAGATCCAACTGAAAGTTTTCGCCAAACATCTCGCCGCATTGTGACCATTCTTCACATGCTCTCCTTGTTTCTTGCGCCGATAATAATTGGTCTAGGGGATTACAAGAATTCAATTTCACTTCTGTTCAAAATAATCCTCTTTGAAGAGCCCTCCGATGTAGAAGTACCCGAACGAATGCAATTTATAGTGATTGTCCTGGAGTTGTTGGCTTATTTTTGCCATGAATATTATCTCAAGCGGAAGCTTAGGGTGCGTTATGAAACACTAAAGCGAAGCAACTTATTCGTGGATACATACGACCGTCAGCAGCTCACACTTAAACTAATGTATGCAATCCATGAATTGTATCAACAGCAAAATGACGATTGGGATGAGATGAATAAATCCATGGAGGATGTGGATGACTTTGCTAATGCGGAAGAGCTGTCAAAGACAGGTGAAGAAAATAAAAACGGCGATGGAGATGTAGGTGTGAAAAATCCTCCTGTTAAGGTGGTCGATCCAAGTCCAAAGCCAAAGCGTCGTCGTCATGGAATATTTAACAAAACCTTTTCTCATGCTGAAAGAACCACTAAATTTGTCAAATAAATTTAATAAAACTAAGAATTGTTTGGTTGTGTTTTTGTGAGTAAATATGTACTAGCAGGAGTTATTAGAGTGGTAATTACACATGTAGGGGATGTAGCTCAGTGGTAGAGCGTTCGTTTATGATTAAATCTGCTAAACTAAATATCAACCAACAAAGTAATCTGGAACAAACAAATTCGCGAACTAAATTTAAAGGTTATATTTCAAAAGGTTATTTCATGAGTCTAAAACATAATTTCAAAACTGAACCATTTTCTATGGTTTCAGAGGAATGATGTTGTTAATTATTAAACATATTCTTGGGCTACATTCAAGTTTGTGTTACTTTCAGAATATTTTTGATTTTCCAAATACGCAAAAGTGCGTCAAGCAAGACTATTTAAATTTTTTTTAAAAATATTTTTAAACAATAAAAACGTATCTTAGCCATTAAAATTACTTATAGGAAATAAAATTACTTATAGGAATATATATGTATATGTATTCACGATTCAACAATCCAACCGCATACAAAAAAAATCCACATACGCCCCCGTGTATTTAAAATTTTTAAAGTCAAACCGGTGAAGTCTCAATGAATAGGCCAAAGCGTAGGGGTGGAAACGGCTAAGGTGATTTGTAATAAGAGACAATTACATGATCTGGCAAATCATACGACTAGCATTAACTTTCAAGAAAAGCGAATATCAACTCACCCGTTCGGATTCAGCATTAAACAGGAATGAATGGCTGTTAGTAAAAGCTTGACCCTACAGACTAACAAGACTGTTGCACCAAAACCTTGTGTTTCATTTTTTTTCAACCACAGTCGGCTGACGTAAAGTTAAATTCTAACACCAGGAAATGTCACAAAAATGTGATTTTTACAAAGTTGCCACCTTACTACTTACCTAGTGATAGATCGATTCTATCACTGTTTGTTATGTAAAACCGCAGACAGATAGACTAAGAGGATATGAGTATTGCAGGACTCTTGTGGTATCCGATCGTCATCAATTACTCCTAAATTCGTGCGAATTTTCGACAGTAAGTAGAAACCTACTTACAATGAATTCATTTTGAGACTAAATAAATTGGCATATGGCATATCCATCATTGAACATTCACTGGTCATCCTGTGATAGGCTACATATTGGTTATACCGCCTACGAAGTTATTTCAAAACGAATTAAAGTGGATTTTGTGAAACGAAAAAGTGTAACGAAAATATCTGTGTATAGTCATCGAACTGATGACGCACCAAGTAGCGAATGAGTGATATTTCCCATGAAATGTTGCCAACTACAACTGGCACTGGAATTTCATATGCCCGGGTAGCTCAGTCGGTAGAGCGTTGGACTTTTAATCCAACGGTCCAGGGTTCAAGTCCCTGCTCGGGCGGCTTCCTTTTTTTTTTATTTTGTTAATTTTATATTTTGGGGGCGAAGTTATGAAGCATAACTAAGTAGAAAAACGTGAAACAATCCTACTTTGATGTTTATTAACGAGGTGTAATCTATTTTTTGACAGACTTTTGACATTTGTGTGTTTCTAACAAGGAAATGTTTATTTTAGTTTATGGAGCTTTTCAGTGTTTTATAAAAACGAGGGGTAAAATAGAGTTGATTCCAATAAAATGGAATTGGTACAAAAAATATGAAGGACCCTTTTAAATTTTTGTTTATAATTTTATATATGTGGCTTTTTTTTAGCACTTTTTTGGGAGTAAATATTTGATAATTGGTTTTGGGTACAGGGTGTACATCCAATTGGCATTCATTTTTTTTGCCACATATATCGATATAAGACTAGTTGAGATTAAATACTTATACTGCTAGCTGACTTTTCACTTTACCCTCAAGTGATTGGAATAGTTTACTCTCTGTTAACCCATTAAACCAGTCCATCCATTAAGCACAGCCTTCCACCCTCAACTTAGTAGCAGGCTTTTTTTTGATAACATAGATTATTGGAAAACCCTGCAACCAAGTCAAAAACCACCACAAACAGAATCGCAACATGTAAAACTGGGTACAGACTGCAGGTCAACCCCTTCTGTAATCAAATCACATCGCCATGTAAAGTCGGAGATCTGCATATCGACACGAACATTATTCAGATATTTTAATTCAATTTGAAATTTTTTTAGTACGTGCTGGACGCTGAATAGGGCATTCCAGGGCTGCAGGAAATTTTATCCAATGAAATTAAATAGAATGGACATGTAGCTTTTGTCTCTCATCTACCAACAAGCATTTGCGACATTCATAGGTGGTAGACCCTCAAAGAGGAGTTTTTTGTTTTTTCCAATGTTGGTGTGCATACTGCATAAGCTTGTGGGACATGTCCCATGAGTATTCATTTGTTTACGCTGGTGATATGGGGGATTCCAACTTCAAAAAGCGCCACTTTTGACGTAAAATGTATCGACAATATTTTTATGTAATCGAAGGTGGGTTGTTGAGGAGAACTTTGTGCGAGGTGACATTTCCATTCCGTTGTAAGAGGTGAACGAATTCAGATAAGGGCTTACAAGGATAACAAATGTTCGCTATGAGATTTATTAAAACACTACTGTCGTTAGTTCTGTGCCTCATCAATGTAAACACACAACAAAACACATAACAAAAAAAAAAAAAAAAAAAAGATGACCGCCCGAGCAGGGACTTGAACCCTGGACCGTTGGATTAAAAGTCCAACGCTCTACCGACTGAGCTACCCGGGCATATGGAATTCTGGCCAAAGGTTCTACTGCGGTTGACCTTGTTTTAAACACTTAAAAAACATTTTTTCTAATTTAAGAAAGATGTGCCAACCGAAATTAGTTGAGGGAATGTTGCTCCCTGACCTCCCATACCTCCCATAGCTCGTTTTTTTTACTTTTTTTAGATCTGGCAATATTAAGGTTCAATTCATGCAATACCCGCCTGGAAGAATACTACCGATGAATAGCTGAGTGGTTTAAATATCGAACCAATGAGCATGCTTACATGTTTTGTTTAAAATTTCTTCGTATTTGCCCATAACGTTTGTCTCAGTGCTTAACATTGGTTTCCTGCATCTATAGACATCCTTTATTTTTGCGTGCCTTACGTTTCTTACTGTAAAAGTTGCAATATGCCTCCCCATTAGGTTTGGGGACTGGAGTAGAATCACCCTTCTGTTTCTGTATAGTTGGTTCCGACATTTACTTACACCGGTTCCGCAGCAATAACAATTTCCCTGTGCCTGGTTTAGCTCAAAAATCGCCACTTACACTGGAAATGGAGAAAAACATGCCCGGGTAGCTCAGTCGGTAGAGCGTTGGACTTTTAATCCAACGGTCCAGGGTTCAAGTCCCTGCTCGGGCGGTCACTTTTTAAAATTTAATTTCTTTTCCTCAAGGAATATTGGTTGATTGATCAAAGGGATTCGTTAGCTGGGATCAATGGTTAACTGGGCTAGCTGGGATAATTAATTGGCGCTCGAATGAGGCCCCTTTAATACAAATTGTAAATAAACTCGTTTTTGAAGATTTATGCTTAATTTGAATGTCCGTTAGAAATCCTCGCTTCATTACATTAACAACATTTCCTTCTTCTTTCCAGAATCCGCCCACAAATTCCTCGAGAAGTGATCGACTTGTGTCGCATCTGTACCACAGTAACCCCAGGAGAACCACATGTTGTCCTCGGCACAGATAAGGCATTCACATTCGACTATGTCTTCGACATAAACTCACAACAGGTAGGAAAACACTTTCAAACTTTTGTCCAGAACCGTTCTGATAAATTCTCCTTCTAGTCGGATGTTTACGCAAATTGTGTAGAAAAACTTGTAGATGGCGCTCTCAAGGGTTACAATGCCACAGTCTTGGCATACGGCCAAACAGGCTCTGGCAAAACCTTCACAATGGGCACAGGATTCGATCGAGAACTCATCGAACAGCAGCTAGGTATCATACCACGAGCTGTGCGACATATTTTCGATGGGATCGATAGCATGCAAGCGGGTACCTGTGACGAAGATGGCGTCAACCTCGGTGGAGTGCAATTTAGTGTGGCTGCTCAGTTCATGGAGTTGTACAATGAGGACATTGTTGATTTGCTTGATCCGTACAATAAGGGAAGGGTGTTTAAAATCCACGAAGATGGTACCGGGGGTATAACAGTTGCTGGGGCTACCATAAAACCCATTAGTGGGCCTCAGGATGCGCTTAAGTGCCTGCAACAAGGTGCCTTGGCGCGTACAACAGCTTCGACACAGATGAATGAGCAATCTTCACGATCACATGCGCTGTTTACGATCCTCATTCGAAGGCAGAGGGTAATGTCGGCTGAGGAATGCGGTTTGCCTGAGGGAGATTTGGAGACTCTAACATCAAAGTTTCATTTTGTCGATTTGGCCGGTTCAGAGAGGCTAAAGCGAACCGGAGCTACGGGAGAACGTGCTAGGGAGGGTATTTCTATAAATTGTGGCCTTTTGGCGTTGGGCAATGTCATCTCAGCGCTGGGTGATAAGTCGAAGAAGGCTTCTCATGTGCCGTATCGTGATTCAAAGTTGACGCGGTTGTTACAGGATTCGTTGGGAGGTTAGTAACAGACAGCTTCATCTAGTGATGGGTTTGCTAACTTTTAATCATTTTTTAGGTAATAGTCAAACGCTTATGATCGCTTGTGTCTCACCGAGTGATAGGGACTTTATGGAGACGCTAAACACCTTGAAATACGCCAATCGTGCCAGAAATATCAAGAATAAGGTTCAACTGAATCAAGATCAGAGTTCAAGGACGATTTCACAGCTCCGCAGGGAGATTGCCGCCTTACAGTTGGAACTTGTTGAGTACAAACAGGTAGGGTAAAATTCTTCGTAGAAGAATACAAATTCTGACCACTATTTGATATTCTAGGGAAAACGAAGCATTGATGCTGAAGGTAATTCAGCGATTTCGGACACATTCCATGAGAATGCGATGCTTCTGGCGGACAACAAACGCCTACAGCAGAGGCTCAAGGCAATGCAGGAGACTATCAATGCGTTGACTGAGAAAAATACAGAACTGATGTTGGAGAAGGCCACAAACGGCTGGACCAAAGCGGATGGTGATAAATCGATAACAGACATGATTGCTGGCTATCTGGGCGAAATTGAAAAGTTGCAAGCAAAACTTATTGAATCGCAAGAGATGTACCAGCAGCTGAAGAAGTCGACTGCTCTCAGTCCGAGGAATATGATGAAAAATAACTCTTCGTTTGACAGTGAGTGTTGATGATGTTATCCATTGATGTGAAGAAATTTAAACCACTAAGTGTGAAAAACAAACGTATATTTTGCTAACATATATGTGGACAATATTGGAACAACAAACGAACACATTCGGACAGCTTTAAACATATTTAGAACATTTTCGAACAAATTTCAAACAAACAATTTTTTTTTCTTTTTAAGATCCAGAAACACTCATCAACGTGGCCAAACGCGAGCTGGAAAAGGACCGTGAGCTGCTAATGTCTCGTTCGCTGCCTGGTTTCAATGAGGACGCTCACAACTCCAACGTGGAGAACATCAACGATTCTGATAGTGATAGTGATACGGAATCTGATGATAAAGGTAAGCATCACCATTTTATTTAATATGATTTTTATTTGAGTCACGTTTCTTTGCTTTAGCTGGAGAAATCCAAGCGGAACTAAACGACATCAGCTCAGACATCGAACTCAAGTCAAAGCTCATCGAACAGCTAGAACTCTCCCAACAGAGGATGAACCTTATGCGACAGCACTACGAAGAGAAGCTGAATGTGCTTAACAATCGGATCCAGAATACCCAAAAGGAACGCGATCAAGTCCTGGCCAATCTAGGTAAGATATTATTGAACCTCCATCGATACTGTTTAGATGCTGAATGCATGTTCTCTCAAAGGTTCCAATCAAACATCACAAACGACTGATAAAATGAAGAAAGTTCGCGATGAGTACGAGCGCAAGATCAACGACATGCAGCGAGAGCTCAAGAAGTTACAAGCCGCCCAGAGAGAGCATCTACGACAACAAAAGGAACTTCAGGCTCAAGAAGCGAAACTGAGGACTCTACGCAACGAATTAGCTGAATTGAAAAATATAAAGGTAGGCATCAATCACAAAGTACACCCTCAACCATATGACCCTTACTTATTATTTTATGTAGACCCGGCTAATCCGTAAAATGACAGAAGAAACAAACCGCCACAAGGAAGAAGAAACCCGTAAAGCCCGCGAAATCGCACAACTCCGCAAGGAATCGCGCAAACAACAAAACACCATGAAATCGCTGCAAGCACAAGTCCAAGCCAAAGATCAAATCCTCAAGCGAAAAACAGAGCAAGTGTCTGCTCTGCGTCGCAGCCAAAAGGGTATGCTTAGCCTCAAAGCATCCGGTCGGGTGCCGCCAAAGAAAGAGTCAACTACCTTCAATGCGCGGCAAGCTCGCCTTAAATGGGATAAATTCCATCGTAGCATCAATCGAGCGGCTCGCAACAAGCAAGTCGTTGTCCAGTTGGAGAAGGAGCTCGAAAGACTGATTCAAGAACGCGAAACACTCAGTAAAGACATTGCGAACGTTCGTAATCGCCAGCGGCAGCAAAAATCATCGGAACTCGCTAGCGAAGAGGACACCCTCAAGGCGAATCTCAATTACATTCAGGACAATATCGCCCATGTTCAACAGGCAATCATGGAATTCGAAGAGGGTAAGGACTCACCAAATGATTTGCAGTCGCTGCAGACTATGATAGAGAACGTCAAGAGTGTAGACGAGGCCAAGTTTCTGTTGGAGAAACTAGCAACCGATGCCATCCTTCAAACTTGCGATAACTCCCTCACTCAAGGACGCCTCCTCGAGCACGAGACACTTCTGAAAGAAGTCCAACAAGAGAGTGGCATTCAACAGCAGTTGTTGCAGCATTTCCTAGCTCAAAATCCCTCTGTACAGATAACTGATCTGTTTGACACACTTAATCTGACATCCGCGAATAATATGAGTGGTTCAACTAAATCGTTGAATAGCAACAGCACTTATGACATTCCTTCGGCTGATGTTAATAATTCCAGCGGTTATTGGGATGGAATAATACCCGGACCGGGACACAATCGTTCTTCAAGTAGGAGTCCATCGCCAGCCCCAACTATTGATTTGTAAGTATCGTGATTTTTTTTTCGTGTGTGTAATACATCCTAACTGATCGTTTTAATCCCCGTCATCAAGTTCTTCAAGAATCATTCAAATTCCCCTCGAAATGAATCAAAAATTCGTACGGAACAACTGTTCAATAGAATCTGTGATTTTTGAAGAAGATTCCATTTGAATTATTTTATTCACTTTGTCGTTAAAAATCGTTGCAATAAAATAAAAGTTGAATCTACTTTTTTTTTCATTTTTTTTTAACTTTTAAGGACTGACAGAACATCGAAGATCAGAAGGCGAACAGCCCAAACGCAGGATCTACTTTTCGGCGAGTCAGAAGTCAGTCATAATGGGGTAAGTTAATGTCTATAGAGATCACATTTAGAGTTATCGATCGCAATCAATATAAGAAAAGCCTTTCTATTAGTAATGTAGCCGATCATGAAAACGATCACGATCGTGATTCCATGATTTTGATGGGGATCCAGTAGATATCCCGGGAAAAATTGAATTACAAAGACGATCACGATCAGTTCATGATCAATGCAACCACGAACGGGTATTGTATTACGCTCGTGCAAAATCGTCGTTTGGGTTTAGGTTGGCGGGCTTTTAAGACAACGATTCAAGGATTAACTTTACACAGTGGAGCGACATGGTCCGAAGTGATGATATCAATAGTCCGGTCCACCGAGTTTTTTGTGTCCACTTAGAGGGGAGCAGTGTAGTAAAACTTGTCCTGAACGTTTTCCACTGAATATTGGAAGAAAAAAAATTTTTCCCCCATTCTTAGTTAGATAAATGGCACATGATTGTCAAAAAATTGAATTTATCGATTTTTTTAATGCGATTTTTTGTGAAGACTTCCACAAACTTCTAAAGCACATTTTTTTGCCACAATCAAGCAGCCATTGTTGTGTAATTATTCCATGCATTTCAATAAAGTCAAGATTGGAAACTTTTCCCAAAAAAACAGAGAGAATTCACAGATCATATTTTTATCAACTGTCGACGTCAAAGACGTTCAAAAATACTATCACGAAAAACATATTGTCTTCCCTGGTTTCTACCGAAAGGTACTATAATCACTGTTTTGGCAAACTTTCCCAAGGCTTGAACTATAAATATCGCATACAATTCGACATTTTCAGAACTAAGCAACAGTTTTTAGAGACTTTGTTTGAATTGAATACAACATACAGCACAACATGGCATAGTTATCTCTAGCAGACTCTTCCTCTTTCTTCTCAGTTGAAGTAATTGTTGTTCTTAAAGCAACTGGCACTGCAACTTTTTCTTAGATAGCTTGTAAAAAATTGCAGGTAACAACTCAATAAACCCAATCGCAACCTAATCGAAACCTTATCGAAACCTGATCAAAATCTTGGCAACGAACTTCTAGCTAAGAGAGGCAAACTTAAACTTGCTTGGACTTCTGGTCACGTTGGGATCAAAGACGACAAAAACGTCGTCGATTCGTCTGTTAGTTATCTCTTCAACCTAGTTTTACGACTTAAGGAATTGGTCTTAATTTTCATAAATTTTGGACTGCTACTATAAGCAAAGACTTACATTTTTAAAAATATCGCGTCAAGTAAATTGTTCATTCACCTACCTATAAGAAAAAGAAAAAAGAAGGTTAGTTTTAGATATAAACAAAATGGTTGTACATAATGAAATAAAAATGAAGCGCCACCAAAGAATGGTAGACAAATCTGAATCAAGTGAATTTTTTTTAGTTTTCACGACTTTTAAGTTTTACATTCAAGGGTTTCACAATAATGGCAAGTCTATGTTGGAATGGAGTAAAACAAGCTGAGTGGGAGGTGTTACAAAGATCTCATGTATACAAAAAAAAAATTGACATGAAAGAACATTTTTACAAAATTTTAAAACTTTTGATTTCACGACTTTTTTTCAATAAATTTTGACTGATCTATACAGAAGTTAAGTTTTCGTTTTCGTTTGGTAACACAATTCCTACACTTCTCTTGCTTTACACGATGGCACTTTTTATGATTATCGTTTATTACTGTATCGTTTACTTGTCGCTTGTTTCATTTTATGTAACAGAGCCCCCGAATGTCGATTTTGGCGTTCGCTTTGTGGCACGTAGCGCCGTTCTGTTGGAACAAAAAAGACGCAGTAAACAAACACTAGTCGATTGGCAACTCATGGCGACTCATCCGAAACGCCTTGTCGCTAAAGACGTTTTATTTAGCCAAACTTGGGTTGCTCTTCCAAACGATCTAAAGTCCAGTCAGCAAACAAAATGTACTCATGGTAATTAGTTGGGTGCAGGCCCGCCGCAAAATTCATCAATTTGAAGTTGAAGGAATGTTTAGTTTTTATGTAAGCTGTTTTTTACTTTCGATGGTCGGGTATTTTAGAACGAGGGTAGACTCTGATTGGCTTTAACTTGGCAATGCCCAGTGTTTGTAACTCTAGACTACACATCAAGTGCTTATTTTTAACCTCCAAGTGGTAACCATCGGGTACTGGTCTCATTTAACCGACATCTGGACAACTGGAGGCAGTTAGCTAATGACCGGGCTAATTGAAGAGGCATGTTGGTTGTTGCCCAGGTTCATTCCGGACTGTAGCGGCACTTAAGTAAGTAAGTATTTTTTACTTTCGTGCGAAATCCATGAAACAATCATTGTTTACAGAATTGCAAATATCAATCAATTTACATGGACCATCCGGGCATTTCGCGACAACGCTGTCTGGCTGTCACTTGCAATCTACTGCTCTAATTGTCAGGTTCTTTAGTAAATAAAAACCCTTAAATTTTCCATTGCTGTTTGCATCACCCAACCCCTTTTTTTTATATTTAGCTATGAAAGACCCTCAAACCTAAGAAGAAATTTAGCAGCCTTGAGATGACATTCAATGTTCTCCATTGTCATCGTATTTTAAGTAGTTAAAACCCATTAATGAAACATATTTTTATTTATTTTTGCCACCCTCCGTTGTTATTCTTTAATTACTTTATTTTCCTGTCAACTGTACAGCCCCTGAGAACGAAACTCAATTTTCGTTTGTAGAAGTTGCTTCTGAAAGCGTGAAATAGGATCATTTTGCTTGGGGATGCATAAATGGAAAAACAGTCATAAGTAGTTAAAAAAAATACAAATACACAAATAAATGAGTTCCCCAGGGAAATCAAATCGGGCCTCTACATTTTGAACCATATTTTTCCAATTCAATTTTCTTGTTCTAACACGGAATTTATTTTCTCTTCACAGGACGATGCAATGACCCGATCGTTTACCCAACAAGAGCCAACAACTCGTAGCTTTATTCCATTGGCTCGTGTGCCAAGCGCACCGGGATCACTTAAGTAAGTTACAAAATAAAAACCCACCTAATTTGTTTGTCAAACTTTGCATCTATGTTTGCACTTGCAACAAAACTGTGTATCTGTCTAATACTACACGTAAACCCCGTCTCCTCCTCACACTTCTTTAGACAATCACTCAATTCACCATCGCTAACACGCAAGTCGCTCGAATCCGCGGCCAACGGTGCGGTAATTCCAGTCTCACCACGCGTCAGCCGACGCGGATTTCCCAATAAAGGATCACCAGGGTTGTAAGTACACACTCACACATGTCAAATTGTATTTCTATCTCTCTATATTGTATATAGTAGGTATAGTTTCTCTTTTGAATATACACGTATCTTTATATTTTATTTATTTTTTGTTTATTCTTTGTAAAATTGAGAGGTTTAAACCGGATGAAGATGATGAGTAGTTCTTGTAAATATTACATCTACACTTTATATGCTTTAGATATGTATCTCTCTGTTTAGAATTTAAAACGCTTTTTCTCGTGTAATTAATCCACACTTTATCCACCCTCCATATTATCGTCGGACAAAGTCGAATTTGATGTGAATAACCCTTATCCTAAGTCCTGATTTCTATTTCCTTTTGATTTTCAATTTTGTTTTTACATATTTGTTTACTTTCTTTCTTCTCTCTCTCTCTCTTCGAATTACGATTTCTTTTGCAGTTTTTTATGATTTCACAGCGATGAGACTACTGTTGCATCGTCCTGTAGGTGTTGTTGATAAGAGTGACACTGATTGCGATGATATCGGCGATATAATAATTATTTTCCATTTTATTAATAATAATACCTGTGAATATAACAATCTCGTTCAGTCATTCATCAATCATTCACCGAAAAGAAGAACACTGCAAGTGATACAACCCCGATATCGGAGAGTTGTCAACGTGTGTTTAGGCAAAATTCGGATAATTGTTGTTCTACTAATTTATTATGTTATTCGGAGTTTAATTCTATTTGTTAACTGCGAGTAAATATATGCATTTCGTTTAATTTTTTTTTGTTTGTAAGAACTTTATAACTAGGACTTTATTTAAATAAAAAAAAATATTGACGAGTAGTCTAACTGAAATGTCGGATTTTCTTGTGTGTACCCTGTCCTCAGAGTGGTTGACGCAATGTGTTTCGTTTTATGGCTAAACATTGCATCTTCGACTAAAAAAAAAACATTTGTTTGTCACTGTATGTGCATGTGTGTACAGGCTTGAGTACGTTATAGGTTTTCGACATAGATTAGGATAAAGCTAATAAAATGCTAGAGCTTTTTATAAACACAAAACTACAAGAATATTCAAAATTATTATCGAGATGACAGGCAATCTCATAAGAGTCGAACAATTTTTTTCGAATCCAATACGAATAGGCATCCATTCCTATAGTGCAAAAAGCTAAGGCGCTTACAAAAATACCTCTTCATACGAGGCATGTTAAGAAAGTGAGCATACACAGACAAAAACGGACTGACAGACCAAGTATAGCCGAAATACGATCGTACGTAAAGTAACGTTGCAGTGTCGTGGACATTTTTTCGCGAATTAATTGACATTTGTAATAAACAGAACGGCCGCCATATCAATTTCCCATCAAAAAAACAATTTTGGGACCGAAAACGCATAATTTTGGGCGAATTTCTGAATCAGAGGGTGGCCATCAATGTATATAAATACAACGATATTCTGGGACAATTGAAACATCAAAAAGCGCATTCAAAACAAAAGAAGAGGAATGCTGACAAGCATCGTTTCCACCAGAGGCTCCTTATAATCATGTCACACACCTTATTTTTGAGACAGAAAATCATACCTTAGCTTTCTGAGAAAGATATAGTTTTCCTTATTTGTTTAATAATGCTTCCGACGAAGCCTTCAAAGCCTTCAGCATTTAACTTTTATTGTTGACACCTCTTGGACTAAAAAAACGGGCTATATCGAAGAATTTATCGTTTTTTTGATACCTCCATAGCCGAAAGCCCTGGTAGCTTGTGCTTTATTATAATTATTGATTATGTAATTGACTTTTATATCAAAACAGTTATAATAATAATAAAATTTGATACTTGCTCCTGCTTAATGCCAAATAAATGCAAAATTTATGAACATTTTTGACGCAGATTCACCAAACCTAAGAGAGTTCCATGATCGAAATTTCAAATAGAAATCTAAATCACTTTGTTATTGGGTTGGTAAGATCCGGACACCAGTAGGTCTTCTTTCATCAATAGCCTTTGCTAAGTCAGTTGACATGGTGCCAACCCACAAGGTAGAATTCTGAGCTTCCACCCGGAATTACATGTTGTCATCTGAAGGTGGTGTAGCGATTAGTTAGGATCGACGGTGTGTTTATTGTAAATATTCTCCCGAACAGATCTAAAGCTTTTAATAATGACGCCGTCAGGTAATGTAAATATGCTTAACTTTAACACCCAGCCATTACATTACGGTGATCCTACCCACATATCAGAGCCATGGAAAAGTGTTGGTTAACGCCCAAATGTATGACACGTTACATTGGTGCAATTTTGAAAATCATGTGTAAGGCACGAACTTTAACATCGCTAATGAAGCAGATCCATCTAACACCTCTTGTAATCCAAGGTTTCACATCCCAAAAAAAAAAAAATAAAATACAAATTTTGGAGCAACAGGCTCGTTAGTATCCAGGGCCGAGCTTTCTCAAAACCATTCATGTGTGCGTGTATACTTCTTGCACGATGGCGGGACCTCCTTTTTTAAGCTGATTTCGAATGGCGAATTTGATACAAGCTTTTCTTGACAATTGATACTACTCGCATGATTTGTCTGATTATCACGAGAGGAGGCCCAGTGAAAAATCATTAAGGTCTTGCTATAGATGGGAATCGAGCCCAGAGCTTCTGCGCGGCAGTTCGTCGCACTAACCATCGCGCCACTGAGCGTGTCTTTCACCGCCCAATAGTCCTCAGAATACCATCCGTCCGGGTAACCACAGCCACCACAGTACTTCCACAAGTGGGCCTATCTCTTAATTAGGCTAATCATTCTCGTGGTATCAGACTTTAATTAATAAGACTATTGATAAGGCTCCGCACGATCGTCTTTATGGGTCCAATTACAAACCCAGTCTAGAATCTCATAAGTTACTAGGCCACTAGTAAACGACAATTTCGCGTGAAAGCTTCAAAAAGGCGAGTTTGCTTTCCCACTCTTCTCATTTAGAAAATCAGTGCACAATTTTGTTGGCAGCTCTTAGTATGATTTTTTTTAAACATCCCAGTTGAATTGGATTCGATGGGTCTTGCACAATAATAAAGAATGGTTTCTAATTCAAGCGTAAGACATACTCCCATAATTAAACTGTAACTTCCATAGCCTATACCAAAGTACATAAATCAAAGTCAGACACTTTGAAAACTGGCTACATATCTATTTAAAAAAAAATTTGTGGTTCTATGGAGGTTGACAACGCCTAGCTTCCAACTGAACAAAGGATTATCTTTAGTACTGCCCGTGATTAGTATAAACAGCTTAAAAAAACAGCTTACACAAAGAGTCAAACACCCAAGGCCAAGGACGACGACCTTCAGCGAAGATGTCTTCTGTTTTTTTTGCACACATTCGAGTTTTTATTTTATTTTGATCGCACAATATTTATAGGAATATTCACTTAATTGTTGGCTGAAATCGTTGGTAGCTTCACATTGGACATACTTTTGAAACTGAAGAAGCTGAGTTAAACCCCAATAGCTACAGTCTATGCGAGTTTATTATTCGTAAAACAAAAATATAGTTTTGAATATCACATAGAATATGCGTTTTTTTTTTTTAATTTCATTAATCGCACATAAAATGTGCCTATCTGGGTCCTTCACCTGCCTTTTAAAAAATATCATCTGTGAGCTGTAAATAGTTTTCGCAATTGTATCGGGGGTATTTTTATTCCTTTAATAAACTTTAAATTGGCATAGTTCAAGTACTTGTAGTTTTGTGTTAGTTCCAGACATCTGACGTGTGTTGCTCTTTCGATTTACAATGGAAATATTGTGTAAGTCTTTTTTTTGTGGAAAATAACTCGCATACCCAATTGGCTTCGCTTAAGTTCACCAAATTTTTAAGAAATTTATTTTCATTTATTATTTCCTTAAAAGAATTATTTCATCATTCAGCAAAAGCTGAATTGATGGATTTTATTGTCGATGTTATGTTGTGAAATTAATTTGTAAGTTTTATTCTATTAAAGTCGTTTTTTCCATCATTCAGCAGCACATGAATGATTGATAGGCAATTGATGAAATTATTGGTTTTCTTAAATTAATGAATTTTTTTTAAATTTGCTTTTCATTATTCAGCTCAGCTGAATTGAGTATTTTATAAAACATTCTTCTGATTTTATTATACGTTCCGGCTAAATATTTGATATTTATTTTTTCGCTTGTCTCCATTAAGCAAAATCGGAATTGATTCCAAGTTGGAATACTGCACTGTTCAGCTTCGGCAGAACATAGCTGTCGGACTAAATTTCAGGAGAATTCTCACAGTTTGATTTATTGCTTGCTTACAAAAATGCATCACCATTATTTTAGACGTTGTTAAATAAATGTTCGTCACAGCATGACGAACCCTATATTGAAACATTTCAGCATTTAATAAAAAAAGTAACCTATAGCCAGCATTTTAGAAACCACCTTGTCATCTCAAAAATTCAACTCAAGGTTGCCCCATTTTTTGTAATTTGTCCAAGTGTTTCAGCTTTATGAGTAAATTTCTTTGCTTAACATATTTTTGGAACTATTCAGCTCCTGCTTAATGTGAGCAACATCCTGCTTACAACATTCATTATGAGAGCTACAATTTTACCTTTCCGTGAAGGTATACTTTTTGATAAAACAAATTTGAACGCAAAAGGAAATTCAGATAAATTCAGCATCATCACTAAAGCAAATTACCATTCTAAAGTGTGTAACGACGAAAAATTCATAATTTTTCCATTTGTATGCAGTCAATGTTACAACAACGAAAAAAATCACCTTAAAGCCAAATGAAAATCATTCCTTTTACAAAAAAAAATCTGTCATCTTCTAAAACTTCCATTTACCCATCTTCATTCCAATTCAGCACTGTTAAACCGCCTCATTTACATTTCTATAGAACCTGAAAAAAATACCAGAATTCATCTTTGCATTTCAACTAAATTATAATTATTAATAAATTATTTTCGTGTGTTTTTTTGTACGTAGTTTGATACTAACTCTGCTTGATGTAAATGATTTTGCTAACCCATATTACCTTCATATAAATATTTATTAACAAATATCTAATGAAAAAAAGCTTACATAACGCTAACCATGATGCTTTGATTTTTTGCCTTTGTCTCTTTTTTACCACTTCCTTGTTCTCCTTATAATTCTTTTTGAAAAAAAAATTCTCTTAATACGAATAACCCAAAACCCTAAAATCAATTAAAAAAAATCGACACAAAATAAACACAAACGCTTGCAAAACACAACCAACAAAAAAATCCGTAAAGGGAGGAAGATGTCACTCCACCACCACAATCGCCACCAGTGTACAGAAAGATGTTGTCGCGCGAGGATAACAACGGGGGAGGTGATGTATTCGCTAGGTTGGGTGCTGTGACCCAGGATCCAGCACCGGGAGGCAGTATTCAGAAAGTAACAGGGAAGGTAATATTCTAAGAGAAATGCATATTTATGCTTTTCAGCGCTTATTAAGCGGTTGACTTTCTGTTTTTAGATTCGCGTTGGGGTACCCCTGTATTGCACGCACACTGTTTCTGGTCACAACAACTCGGTTTTGTCGATTAAAGTCGACGATGATATTTTGTATACCGCCGCTGCGGATAGGACTGTCAAAGTCTGGGATCTCAACAAGGAGACAGCTCAACATTGCCTTTCAACACATCCTGGCCCAGTGATTGCTGTTCAGAATGATTATCGTACACGGTTGCTGTTTTCTGCGTCCGGGCCTTTTGTTAGAGTTTGGGATTTGCGAACCAGTAATTCAAGGCCTATTAAGACACTAAGTTCATCTGGACAAGTCCTAACTGGAAGTGCCAACATAAGCGGTACTACGCCGGGCGAATCACCGATCACAGCGCTGTGCTTGGGTGCATCGGGCAATTTGTATGTCGCGGCATCCGACAAGGTTCGAATTTGGGACCTTAAGAGGTAAGTTGGCCATCACTTTTTATCGAATTCAGCAAATTCAGAACATTCGTTTTTTGTATTTCTTAGCCTATCTTGTCTTGGCAAACTGTCTGGCGGACATCAAGCGGCTGTTATGTGCGTTACGGCCTGGGAGGGACCTACCGGAAACACAGACTTCGTTGCCACTGGGTCCAAGGACCACTACGTTAAAGTATTTGAAGTTCCACAAGCGGGTGGTGTTGTCTATCCCCTGCTGAATCTCGAGCCACCACACTATGATGGCGTGCAAGCACTAGCTGTCGCACAAGACGCCCTGGGAGCTGATGCTGAATTGTTTTCAGGGAGTAGAGACTCCGGTATTAAGCGATGGGACCTTAAAAGCGGAGAACTCAAGCAGGTAGGTGTACCTTGACAATAGGCAAAAAGTTGGGTGCTCCTCGACTCGCGAACTTAACACATTCAAATTTGTTCTGTGCATCATTGGTTTTATTATTTTTTTTTGACGCAAAATTTGTAGCTGTACTATGCTTGTGGGTGAAAACAAAAACATTGTAAGCGTGTGCGGGGTTAGGGAATGATTGGAAGTGTCTCGTCTACAAAAACATTTTTTTACTTTTCCAGGAATAGTGGATCTTTAAAATTATTTCCTCCTTTCTTATTTATTGCAATTTCCAGCGGGGTGTTATTTTTCTTTGTATAGTCAATTCAGCGGCAATTTTTCTCTGTACATACTCTATATTCAGCACTAGATTTGTTTTTTATTTAATCAAAATCCGTGTCTTTTTGTAGTCCCTCAACAACGCCCACAAGGGATGGGTATCCGGAATGGCTATTTCCGGTGATGTGTTGCTTTCTAGTTGTCGTGGCGGTATTATTCGCCTATGGAATGTCAAAACCTGTGAAAGCTTAGCCGAACTGAAGACTGATTTAATGATCAATGACATTGTAGCGTCTGGTCAGCGGGTATTCACTGCTTCAAGGTAAGACTTGATTATGGAAAAACATTTCGTGTAAATTTGTAAGCACAAGAATAATCCAAAATTTATGATCCTATCCACCCTCAAAAATCCACATCCATTCTATTCCACCCTCGATAGCAAAAGATACAAAAAAAAAAACTCAAAACAATTCTCTACAAAAATCCATTTTAATCTAATTTCTCTCTTTTTTCTTTCTCTTTCTTATTGTTTTGTTAACGTATACCCCTTTTTATATTTTTTTGGTTTTATCATTAAATTTTTTTTTGTTTTATTTTCAAAAAAAAAAAATATTTTTCATGACTTTAGCTCGGGTGAAGTACGGATTTGGCGTTTTGCACCACAAGAAAATTTTCCAACATCGCAAATGACAACGTCGAAATAAAAAGAAAACAGACAAAAACTGTTATAATATTAAACACTAATTACCAAGCAAACAAAAATCCTAATTCAGCTCAATTATATGCTATTCAGCTTTACCAATGTAGTTACAGATTAACAATATGTAGAGCAAGGAAGGTGAATCGATCACATTTAGGGGTGCTGATTGAATGAAGTTTAAACTTATATAGCGCATTGTTTCTGCTTGATTGTTATTATTGATAAAATAAATAATATCTATAAATAAAGTAATTCAGCACGTCTTGAGTGATCAATTCCCCTGCAATCATAGTCGCTTTCCTAACCTATTCAGCTTTACTTGTAGTTACTATTTATTTAAGAATATACTTAAAAGGAGATTAATCATTGTATTACCTAATGTTCTTACATTTATCTGTTTAATCATTGTAAGCTGCACGTTCCACACCGATGACACCCACCAGTGGGTGCGAAATTCTTTTCAACTTTCACCAAACACCGATTTTGTGTTTAGTTTCTCGTTATTCAGCGTACACGCACACACAAAACATTTCCTATATTTTTATTTTTGGCGCTTTTTTTATATTTATATTGTCTTCACCTCTCAATTCAGCATCACATTTTTGTTTTATGATTTCATTGTTCAATTTATTAAAACTCTTTATAAATATATATCACCACCCCCGGGCATCTTTTAGATTTTGGCCACGTTCAATTATTTGGAGTCTTATTCTTGTGCTGCTGTTGAAATTGCTGAATTTAATTTTGCGTGGATTTTGTCCGCGTACCGCATGCAATTGTGCGTGTTCATGCCAGCACGGTTATACATGGCATACATCATCATCATCACCGTTCACGTGATACGAAGAGACCGGGGAGCCCATTTCGACGGGGTTGTGGTTAATCGGGGGCTTCTTGTACAATATTTCACATAAAAATCACAAACATAAACGAACCAAAATTTACGCACATGTGACTAGCGGGCTGAACTCTCATCGAGTCATTTGAAAATATTTTTATGTGGTTATTCAGCAAACATACGAAAAAAATAATCAAAATCTATTTGGTGTTCTATATCTCAGTTGATGTAAGTTTTCTTTTGTTTTGTTATATAGATGTTTTCACTGTTAATCTACATTTATCACTTGCATCCATCACCACCAAAATGCATTAAATTTAGATTCACTATCTTTTTCATTCACTTGTAATTATGTTTGCTTTTTTAATGACGTTGCAGCAAAAGGCATGCTTTTCTAACAGCTATGCATAGTCGGAGGTTTTTTTCATTTAGCTTAAAGTTGTGATAGAAGGTTTTGCCTGAACATTCATGCTAAGTGGGAGAAGGTCTGCTTACACAAAGTTATAGGTAACCAAGAGAAAAAGGATGTTATAAGGCAGCGGTAAAATATCGCGACCAACGACGTTGCTGTTAAAAATGGTCTTAAACGTTGTTAGCATCGATATTACGTGATTCATGGTGGTTATGCAGTTTGTAAGCACTGATTGTGGGTTGCGTAGTTAGCTTCTGCAAAGTAAAGTTCAAGGATCGAGTAGGTGGAAACAAATTTTGTAAGCACTGATCGTGGGCTATGTGGTTAGCTGCTATGAACTTCAATTCGCTGTTTATGTAGGGTTTTCCATGTAAGCACATGCCTTTGGTCATTTTAAATAATTCATCAATACATTTAATCCTCTGTAGATGTTAAACCCTACATAAAATTTTGTAAGCGCTATATGTGCGTTGCGTAGTTAGTTATTCACAAAGAAGTCTTATTAATGAAACAAAAAGGATTTTTCTTATACCAAGGTTATGAAAAACCTGTTGATAAATATAAAATCGAACAAAGCAGCTGTATGTGTTTAAGCTGCATTCAGAGCGCTGGAGTTATTTGTGGAAAGTTTTCTTTTGTAAGCAGATGCTGAAATAATGTTAAAGGCATTTAGAGTTATTGGGAATTCTTTTTCCCACGGAATTTTTTTTTATTAAGCAATGTAAATTGGCTGCTGAATAGGAAAAGTTCAGTGGGAAAAAATTCCCGATAACCCTAACTCTCACTCTTTCTAAGCACTGCAGCTTGATTGGTTTTTAGACAGTGAGTTGTATTAAACGTTTTTGAGCAAATATTTAAAGACAACAGAAGATTACATATTTTAATGTTTTGGAATCTTGAGACATATTTCTATCTGTTATATTCGCTTGAAGAAATTTGCAGTTGACGAAATTTAGCGGGCATCAATGGTTTTAGAGCTTTTCCATAGGTCGTGCCTTTTTTCCTGTTTTAGCCCTATTCGTATGTTGTTCCAGAGTGTAATGCTCACAAAGTTTTGAAAGGAAACATTCCTTTTTAATCATAGCCGTTGCTGATAAAAATATGTTGTAAAGCTACATTTGCTGTATTTTTGTTGGCATTCTTCCATGTTATTTTCGCATTGACTTTCAGCTGTTGCGATTCAAAGCAACATTAAGCAGCCCTACAGCATTCCAAAATGTTAGCCGCAATCGATGTGCGCTTCAAAATCACCAGTGACTTGCTTCTTATTACATTTTCATTTCGCATGCCGTTACTTCTGTTTGTCTACTTTTTGTTTTATTTCCTCAAACATTCTGTTCTTCTCTATCATATACAATCAATCCTTTTCCACTCTTCCTCTATCCTTGGCACTTACATCTCATCTCACCTCATTTCTTCACCTAGTCTATAAGTCAGCTTTTCTTTCTGAAATTATATTTAAAAAAAAAACGAGTTTGCAAAATTTACGAAAATTTACATTTGCTTCTTCTTTGTTCGGTTTTGTTGTTTATTTCGTTTGTTTTTTTCTTTTCTTTTTTTTCTCCTGTTTTTCGTCTCTTTTCTCACCGATCTGTTTTTGCGTGGTATGCGTGCGCACATACAAAACACCACATGTATGAAACGTACACCATACCATCATCTTTTAATTTGCGTTGCGTTGCGTCACTTGTGTCCGTCTTCGTCGTCGTCGTATGTCATCGCATCTATCATCAATCATCCATTCTGTGTGTGTGTGCCGATGCTTCGTTGGAGTGTATAGTGATGGGAAAGTACGCATGTGGCGTTTTACCAACGCCCTACGTCGGCAGTGCTCGCTTGACAGCAGCTGACAAATGGCCGATCTGCGGCGAACAAACTCGACTAACGATGAGGACTTGAGCTGCAATAGTCCAAGGATTCGAAGCTCCCTTAAGCGACTTTCTTCGTCAACTTTGGGACTTACCGGACCATCATCATCTTCTACACCATACTCAACAAACAGCAGCGTACTCTTGGACTTGGCAAAACGAAGATTACGCAGTGCCACCAATAGCCCGGTTCGTGTTGGGCCTGGAACTCTTCTACCTGCTGTGACCAAGCCCGCCACACGAACTCCTGTATCAAGTGGACGCAACTCGCCCACTGCAGCGGCAATCGTAAGTTTTGTTCGAAAAAATACCCGCAGCCGCTCGGATCTATCACAAGCCCAGCTACACATGCGCGGAAGTCTTCCTAGCCGAGTTAATTCACCGGTTTATCGTCGTCCAGCTCACAATATACTCTCAACATCGTCGACCAATTTGCTGACATTTGGCAATAAGTTATGATTCATTTACGTCTGCCTATGGTTATATTGGTTTTGTGGTCTCACCATGACGCGTTGATCAGTTAAGTTTTAAGTTAATTATTTTCCTCATCATATCATTCCATTAACTTTATAAAAGAGTTCACAAACTATTTTCTAAGTCGCGATTTTTTTTTTTTGTAATGCATAACGAAAAACAATGAAAAACTCTAACAATAAGCTTTTTAAATAATTTTTTTGTAAGCACATGCAGTAACTAATTAAGGTCTATGTAGTTTTTTTAAGAAATTGAATAATTTTTCAAAATTAATTGAAACTTTTTGTAAGCACATGTTTTATCAAATTCAATTTAGGCTTTAGGTTTTGTTTTTAAATAGTGCAGTCGAAAGAGGTTTAAATAATTTGTAAGCACTGCAGATTCTATAAAGAATTTATTTATTTCGTCCCAAAATGTATTTTATTATTTTTAAATATATATATTTTTTGTTTATAAAATTTTATTTTATATCATACTAATAAATTGTGAAGGTATCTATTTATGAAAAATATAGAATATGTTATCATGTAAGCAGCTAACTAATTCATTTATGTTTCTATAATTTTTTTTGCCAGAAGAACATTATGTTAACAAACTTAAATCTGATAAGTATATACTAATAAACGCATACATACAAAACTCATGTAAAAGCCCTAATATTCACAAAGACAATATGTAATAAAAACAAGAAGTACACTCCACATTATATTCCTATATGTGGGAAAATTATAAAATTGAAAAAAAGTGGTTTTTTATTTGACAAGTCTTTCATCGCATTTTTTTTATCAAAAGGATGATGAGAGGTGAGTAATTAAACTTTTAAAAGAATTGTTTCATGCCTTAGAAAGTTGTCAGCACATAGAAGAAATCATAAGCTTATAGAAGGCGGGCCAAAAGAAGTCATCTGATGTTGTTTGGCTCTAATTTTTATAGGTTGTCGCCGTTGCTCTGTCCTGTTGAAACCACATGTCCTCCAGTCCTAATTCGTTCAATTGCGTCAGAAAAAACTCAGTGAACATGGCCCTATAGCGCGCACCGTCCACTGTTGTCGTTTGACCAGCAGCGTTCTCGAAAAAAATGACTCGATGACTCCTCCAGCGTGAACAGCGCACCATGCAGTAACTTTGAGCGGGTGTAATGGAACCTCGTGCATTACTCGTGGATTTTCGGTGACCCTGAAGCGATAGTTTTGCTTGTTCACGTACCCGCTTGGGTAAAAATGAGCCTCATCGCTCGTTATGACTCTGGTCGAAAGATCATCCAGTTCGTCCTCGAGATTGAGGATGGCTTGAGCGTAGGTAACACGCGTTTGGCGGTCGACAGGCAGCAGCTGATGAACGGAATGCACTTTGTACGGGAACATACGCAAGTCGTTGACCAAAATTCGCCTTAGGGACGACCGACTGTTGTCTTATTCCGGCATAGCGTCTGGTTGATGTTTCCGGCGACAGCTCGACACCCGCGGCAACAGTAGCAATATTCTCAGCACAACGGGCGCTCCGGGGCCGATCCCTCTTGGCAACGGCTCGTGGGGTTCCATACTATTCCAGGTTGGTGGCCAAACGGCGCAGTGTTTGCGCAGTCGGTGTCGGGCAGCCGGGGATTCGGCGACGGAATTCATGCTACGCCAACACTACATCTGTCTAGTCCACAAGTGTCAACTAGATTTGACATTGGCGGCCATTTGCAAAAATAACAGCATCTTCCAATAGAGTGATATCTTTTGTCCCACCTTGTATGTGTAGGTAAGTCAGTTATAATCGAAAGAGGACACCCTGAAGCCGTGCAAATATGTAAGCAACTATTATTTTACAGTTTTGTGAATGTTTTAAACAAACACTAGTGGCAACAACTGAGGAGCAATGTCAATTTGTCTATTCAGCTTGAAATTTTGTTAAATCTTAAATCTACAGCCCTATAGCCCAGATCATCCGCTTCAGTATGGGAACTGGCCAGAGTTACAATCTCTTTCGGAAAGCCAGAGCGCCACACTGTAATCCCACCTAGGTATTGGGCTGAATTCCAAAACGCAGTACTTCTGCATTACTGCCTAATCAAGAGTTCCAAAACGCAAACGAATTACTATGATGCAACGCATTTTTTTTTAAAACGCATTGTGAAAGCATCAACTGCGCAAACATACGCAAAAAGAGCATCGTGAATGATTGTGATTCATAACTATGCGAAGCAGTGCTAAAGCATTCACAACCTGGCATCATTAAAGCAGTGTTCATTTACAATGCGCATTTTTTGACGTTATGGAATTCAGCCAATAATATAGCTTTTCGTCAACATTTACCGTATTAATAAACACTGATTAGCTAATCAATGATTAACATAACAGTTTATCCCATAAGAAAAACTTGCGCAAATGTCAAAAATTATTTACTGATTAGGTAATCAGCGTTTATTATTACGGGGGGTATTCTTTACAGAAACGGATATCGCAAAGACACCACTTAGGCTTTTTCGGGTTGGAATTCTCATCATAGCGCAGACAACGCATAAAACCCACGAATCATCTAAGTATCACAGTTGGCTCAGATATATCGTATCAACAAAAGCTTATAACAAATTTTTGTTTTTGTAAGCACTCTATTCAGCCGGTTTTCAAATAATCAGCAAGTGACGGGACACAAACATTTTCTGAGCAGCTAAATTCAGCGATGTTTGAAGCACCAAACAGCCGATTCAGCGGAGGTTTAACAAGTGATTTATTGAAGTAATAAGCCATAAAATATATTACGACTATAAAATGAAAAAGGTTTTGTAAAGCTGTTTAATATTATGTAAGCACCTAATTCAGCTCATGTTTTGATTGATAAACAATATAAGATGTAGAAATACAAACATTTTATATGGATTGGCATGTAAAAGAGTACTCTGTAGCACCTATTTCCAATCGATTTAACCCAAACAAATTATTACAAAATATAAAATGAAACTGCTTTCACGTTGATGCCTTGGCGAAGGTGCATTTAGTTCTGCCATAAATGCACCTTCGCTTTTCACCCCATCATCATCGGAATCGGATCACGAAGTACGTGGCCAGGTTCTGAAATATCACTTTCTACGAATCATTAAACATGATCCCACCATCAAAACTATACACACACCATCATAAGAAATATTACATTAGAATGAAACAGGCGAACGAGAGAGAATACATCTATCCATCGTCAGATTCATTGATATCTGTAAATCCTGTGAAATGGAGTGTCGTGTTGAGAAGCAAGAATCCAACACCAAATCCTCCTGCTTCTCCTCAGGCAGCAACATCAGCAGCACATCATCACCATCAGCGTCAGCAGAATTATTCCATGCAATACATCTATACACCCCCGATGTACACACCAATATGCAATTCCTTCTCAGGACAATTCTCTAGGAGAAAATGCATTTAGCATTGCAAAATCCAACTGGATGGAGCGCAGCAGGGGAGAAATGGAAATGGAATTTATGCAGACATAAACAATCCTTGATAAGTTCCACGATGAATTGAGGTGTGTAACGAAACATGGAGAGAGATACCGTAATGAATAAATAATTGCAGTGTTGCAGGTTATGTAGAAATGGTATGAGTGAGGGGGTTAATGACGTGTGAGCAGAGTTTGAAGACTGCAAGAGAAGGCGGTGGAGTAGGGCTCTGTGGTTATTGGTCCAGCGAAAATAGAGTTTGGAGATAAACATGAATTGAAATGCCGGAAGCGTTACAATTAAACTCGTTACTAAGGAATTACTTTATTCCGTATGAGAGAAGTTGCTTTAAATGTTTAGGATGTGACCTTACCGTAAGCGTTTCAATTCCTAATCTTGTGTGGGATAAATTGCATTTGATGAATTCGAACTACGATAGAGAAAGGCTGACTAGGAATCAAACATGAATTTTAGGATCTCTGAAATGTTTGGAAGGCTATCGGCAATAGTCCACCTGTTTTATTATTTTGCTTTTCATCCGCCACCAAAGAATCGGAAAACTAAAGTGACTTGAGAATCATCCATATATATTGTTGAAGTCCAGTTCTCTTAGAGCATGCCTATGTTCTCATGAAATATTTAGGGAACTTTTATTTGCATTACCCCCCTACGAGCACTTAAAATTATCTTCCTATCTTTAGAGCACAAAATAAACTCCAGAAAAACAACATTCATTTCCTCAGATGAATCAAAAGAATCAGGATTTTCGCAGAAAGCGGACTTACACAACTTTATAAGCCTCTCTGCCTTGGTCATGGCTTCTTAACAAATCAAATAGTGGAACTTAATCTCAAGGATGACACCATTTGTAGACGCTGCGGTGATTAAGAAACCTCGACAGTACTGCTAATTTTCTATGTCACTGCCATCATTTCTTATCACCTGAAGACCGGAACACTTGGAAGCTAATACTTCAAAAACACGCCGATATAGTATTCCCCAATCGTGTTATGTGGATATCAAGATGGCTTTACAATATTGAGAGCAGGAAGAAGCCATATCTTCTTTGATGGGTACCATACTAAGTCCCATAGTCCAAAAAGTAGAAGGCGTAGAAAACACTCATCATAGCTGACTCGGAAGTATAACCTATTAAATTGTAGACATCTGAAATTTATGCAACACCCCCTTTGTTAGCTGGCGCCCAACTACGAGACCACAACGTCTTTAAGGTATTAAAACCATTTGAGAGAGTCAAATGATTGGGCTGAGGCTGGGATGACGTTACAATGCAACACTCCCTTCAGTAGCTGGCGCCTAACCACAAGACCACAAGATCTTTAATTTGTCAAAACCCTTTGAGAGAGTCAAACGACTGGGATGAGTCTGGGATGACGTTACAAACCTTCAAAAACAACCTTCGCGGAAGTTGGTCAAACACTTGTTTTGGCAATTTTAATGATTGTTGGATGTTGTGGACATCCAAGACGACAAGAAGATTCTGCCAGATCACACAAGGCTGAAACCACCTAAGAGTAGATTTAACCAGTGTTTCGGATGATTAAATAACGAGCTATGAAGAGGCAATACCCGAGGCAATGTTTCTGATGATTAAAATCGAGCTATGAAGAGGCAATACCCGATGTCGAAATATACCTAGAACAGGCAATGTCAATGGCGTTAAAATGGACGGATTAAGTAAGTCAAGAAGTTAATGCTATCTATTTGACAAATACTAGCATCGTATATTTTTGCCATTTTGTTTGTTATATTAGTCTCGCTCCGAAAAACGTTAAGTTCCCTTAATATTCCACTTATTTTCCATTGAACCAAAACAAAATTGCATCAATCGATTGCTAAAAATAAACATGAAAATCAAGCTTCATATAACTGGCGCCCCCAACACCCTCTCAAATTATTCCTGTCCGAATCCGAATCGATTGGCCCCCTTAATCCTATATTCCATACTCATGATACAGTTCACTTCCGCAGACTTGCTTTATAACCCCATTTGTCCTACTTGTCCAATTTCCAAATTGGCTCCTATCTAAATCTCTTTAGAGTGGACATTGCTAGCTTCGTGTTTTTTCGCCATTTTTTTTTTACTATTCGTCTTGTTTGGAATCCATTGCTGCTGCCTTATACACTTAAAGTTGTTCCTTCAGTTTCCATTTCCGTAATTCAAACGCTGAAAGGATATGAGGAACCCAAATATAAAGGGCATTTCAATGTAAGCTCTGTCGAAAGCATACTATTTCGTTGTAACACACTTGCATTCTTTGTTTTTTTTGTCCCCTTCGAAGCGCATCCTTTTTATTGGCTCTTTTGAAATCGGCAAAAAAATGAACGGACTTTAGCAAAAGAATAACATTTTAACTGATTCTGAAACTAAAGCATCCTTTAGGTCCTCTTGTCGTTTTTTTCAATCTCCACCAAGTACATCCACTGGATATTTATAACTCCTTCTCTCATCCCACATATATTTGTATGCACTCACTTGAAAGACTTCTTGTACTGCGTCCTTTTTTTGCTATGAGAACAAATAGACGAAGTTTATTGTCCTGCATATCTGTACACTTACTGTGAACGACACAATGTGTACAACGACAACCGAGAGAGTATCTCCTATGTCAAGTTAAATAGAGAGAAGAGACTACTTCTCGAAAGGAATTTATGTACCATGGAGTATCCTTTATTCACTAGTTGTAGCAGACGAGGAGAAAGAAGCGCACTCCTCCACACACTGTTTGGATGGTGTCACCCATCTGCATTGTTGTTTGTTGCAAGGGATATCATTTAACAAAAAAAAATAATAATAAAAGGATGCCGAGGATATAGAAAAGCTTACGTACATATCGACCTGATATTGGCACAAGTAGCATCCGTATTTCTTTCTTCTACGAGAATTGTACAGCAGTGGACAACAATATATTGCTGCACACAACGGCCATTGCCATAAAAAGGACAATTTCAAGTAAAAACCAAATACATTATGAAATTTTAAATTTCATCTTATGTCCTTTTTGTGTGTTGATATTTAGTATGGGAAATGTGTACACATATAGTATTTTTCTGGAAGAACATGCTTTGTGTCTTATTTACGGATATTCTCAAGGCTGATGGAAACAAGTAATGTTTACTCGGATGTTGTGGAATTTTTGCCCCCGTGTAAAAATATCCTTGTTGAGAGTGATTTTAGTTGGAATTCACTTTAAACGACGTTCGTCGGTTGATGAAGGAGTTGTAAGCCAGGAAGGTTGAAATACTGATGTGGGGCCAAAGGCCGTTGATCCATCAGCACTAGTGTAGCCGTAACAAACTTATTTATATCTTTATGCCGTTCTCTTGATAAGATGAAAGTATAGACTTAGGTAGGACGGATTGTCTTGTAAATAAAGGCAACCATGCAAAGAAATAAGGCTGTCTTACAGAAGTGTGTAGGAACCCAGAAATAACGGATGGAGCTGTCACAGAATAGACATCACTCTCATCCTTAAAAGACGATGTGATGAACCGGGAAATCAAGAAGGTTCAAGAAACCTTCAAATTCCTGTTTTTACCCAAATAAATCGAAACCCACAAGCAATAAACCCCTGGTTTGATGAGGAATACCGACAGATGCTCGCAGCCAAGAACGAGGCCTACAAGGCTAAGCTGCAAGTGAAGACGAGAGCTGCCGTTGAGCTCTATAGGCAGGGAAGAAAGGAAGAACTCCGGCTTTTCAGAAAGAAGAAAAAAGAGCAAGAAAAGTGCGCGATCGGGGATACAGAGAGGTGCCACTCCAGGAACGATGTTCGCAAGTTTTACCAAAGTGAAACTATCAAAACCAAAGATGCAAAGCTCGAACAGAATCCTGTCGAGATGAACAAGGAAATATCGTAGTTGAGACACAGTCGATGCTAAGGATATGGAAGAACTACTTCTGCAGACTGTTTAACGGCGATGACGAGCATCATTTCGCTGTCAGGCAGAACGAACCATTCAATATTGGCTACAACAGCGAAAACTGCCAACCACAAGACCTGAGTATATTGAGGATAGCAATATCTAAACTCAAGCTTGATAAGGCTGCCGGAAATGACGGCCTCCCCGCTGAGCTTGATAAAGTCGGCGGAGATGACTTCGTAAGTAACATCCACCCACTCATAAGCAAAACCTAGTCGGAAGAAAGTATTAGCAGTAAATGAGGGCAAGACGAAGTGTATGCTGTCAACAGAAAGGATATACAACATCGACGAATTGGACAGAACGTCAACATTGACATCCCGGCTCCGCTATTAACTTTGGCAACAACATCTCAGTCAGAAGTTAAACTAAGAATTACTATGGTACGAAGATTCAACCAAGAACTAAAAGAACTTTACAGCGACACGCTGGTAAAAAAAAACTCCGCATTAGACGTTTAATGGACACCAATACTCCGGCTCGCAGAGTCTTCGATTCTCAGCCAGACGTCAGACGCAGTAGAGGAAGACCTAGCCTTAAGTGGCGCGCACTAGTAGAAACCGATCTTAACCAACTTGGAGTACGCAACTGGAGGCAGTTAGCTAAGGACCGGGCAAATTGGAGAAGCATGTTGGTTGATATCCAAGTTTATTCCGGACTGTATCGCCACTTAAGTAAGTAAGTAAGTAAATCGCAACAGCTCAGACCAAGCTAACTGGGATGGTAGACGCCACTTCTTGTGAATTCTTAATGAAAGTACGATTTTCTTCAATTTTACTTGTTGCAAAATGGTATACAGGGGTAAACATTTATTGAAAAAGAAATGCTTCTTCGAAAAGAGCTCGCAGGCTTAATATAAAATATCATCAACACTATGAAGGAAGACCTTAATAGAGGTAAAATTATTCCATCAGGCTTTTATAGGTTCTATTAAAACTAAACGGAACAGACAAATATCTTAGCATAAGTGTGTCCCTGAGATCTTATATACAGTTAATATTGCTCGGATAGTTGAAAATTGTTAAGATAATTTTTGAAGTGAAACTACTTTTGGGACGGTGTGAATTGGATTTAATGAAACGAAAAAGTGTAACGAAAAAAATATCGGTTGAACTAATCTCGTGTATGGACTCCCAATGAGATAAGTACACTATGTAGGTGTAAACAGAGAAGAGCGACAGAGAAAAATTAACCAGAATTCCAGGAAACAGTTTCACTTTACCAGTGGGGGAAGTCACACTCGATTTTTATCAGAGACTATTTGATAGATATGTTATTTACAAGAGACTTTGCCTGCCTTGGATCTGTTCTGTAATTTATTTACGAAATGACCTCACAAATCATTAAAAAATAACTCTGGCTTTAAGAACTTTAACTGGTCATTATGCTTCCTCGATAATGACGTGGATGCTACTGCCGATGCGATAACGAACACCATTCTCCTAGGTATGAAATCCTTTATCCATCACCGGGTAAAGAGTATCAAACCTAAGGTAAACGGGTGGTATGACTCGAGCTGCATAGCCTCTATGTTAGGTGAAAGAGTTATGTTTTCGGTTATATATTTAAAACAAATTCTACTGAGGAAAACCGATCTAAGTTCAAACAAGCCAGAAACGATTGTAATGTCCGCATCACGTGTGTCAAATTCTCCCACGATCAAAAGCTGAGGCAAGTCTTACTTTCTCTATCGTTTCGAGACACTCGAGTTTTCGATTGTTTTTTTTTTGCGAAATGACCTGGTAACGGATGTGGTGATGGTGGTTAGGGTGTGTAGAGATTATACAAAACAATGCTAGAAGAGTCTTCGGTTCCCAATCATAAGAGCATCTTTTCGACTTGAGCGGCACAAACAAAAGAAAATCGATCTCAATCCACTTTGAGTTTTCAACTAGATGTAGTTAGCTAAGAATCGGGCCTGATTGCGAGGTATATTGGTTGTAGGCTCCATCTTATTGATAAATTATTTCGCCAGCTTTAATGGGGTCATCTTCGTTAAATCTGTCTTATATGGGGATGTTCTTCACAGTATATTTTGTAGCTATGAATCCTAACATGTCGAATTTAAAGTGTGTCTCTTCTCTGTTATATGATATAAATAAATTTTCTGCGAGGCATTTATTATGCCAAACGAAAATTTTGATGTCAGCCTGAGGTCGTTTTTTTTTAATAAACTGTTCCTTAATTATTAAGATTTATATTTAATATAAAAAAAACTATTGATGTTAGCACACAAGAAGTGAATCAGTTCGCGTTTCGCATTTTTAATACGAAAGATTTCTTGTACTCCTTTCGATTGTTAAGTATAAAGGAAAATGTTTTACCATTTAAGTGCATTCCTCATCTCGTTTTAGAAAATTTAATAAAAAGCAATACTAGTTCATTCATGCGTAACTAACTACTTCTCACTTTTCTTTTACTTCTTGCTGAAAAAAAATAGCAAACGGAAAAAAATGGCACAGCACAATCACGACTGCAAAACTTGATTTCTATTCAAAGGTGACGACGTGGAAAAATTATATTTCATTCGTGTTCAAGGAATTTCATGCAGAACATCATCATCATCATACCTTATTCAAGAATTGCACCGACTTTATCCTCTTCCGGTGACGACGCGAGATGTTGAAAGTGATAAATTCAATTATGCATATTTCGTATCTTCTTCGTTTGCCCTTTTTTTCCTTTCAAAAAGGATGCATAAATATAAATTTCGCAAAATAGATAGAAAAGCGCAAACTTAATATGACTTCTTAGATAAACAAATACATAATTAGCTTGTTAAAAAACACAAGTTTTTACGAAATTAAAAAAAAACTTGAAGAGTGCAATCAGCTTGGGGGGGTGCGAATTTTAGTGTTTGACTACCTGAGTGTTTCTTTAGTTATGAAGATAATATTAAAGGGAATGTGCGTTCCTATTTACATCTTCGTGATCTCAAAAGCCTTTAGATATTATCCTAGAAATCTACAGAAGTTTCTTTATTGGGTAGTTCTTGATAACAAACGAGCCTTGCATTGGGCGCCAATTAATAAACGATTAGTTAACATATATTTTTTGTTGTATTACTAGGAGGTCGAATCTTTTACTACAATCTGAATATCAGATACAACAAAAAATAGAATTAAACCAAAAGAATAAAATTAAGGACACCGCTCAACAAACTGATAGACGTCGCAACAAAAAGATCCCACAATCAAAGCATCGCCTCCAGCTAAGCGGAACATGTTCAAATAATTCAAAGGATATTCCCAAATTTCCGTAGATTCTCACAAAGCTCCTCTGATTACTTTCAAACTCTTCACCGACAAGAATTTAATTACATTATTTTTCGCATATATAATTAGCAGAATTAAAATCTCCCCAAAGAAATGCAACAGCCACTGTCTCCTCAAAGGACACCATGAAATCCTAACCTTAGAATCACATCAGCAAAGGAAATCTGTCAAAAAAGGAAGAAGTTCCACGCGAATAATTTCTGTCAGTGAATAACTTCTTTTAAATTGAGCTGTGTCCTTTTTGTTGGTGTGTGTGTGTGTGTCTGCGGATTCTCTCGCGGCTGAATCTCCAAATTCTTCATCAAAACGAATTCCTTTGGACAACAAACGAAGTCATCTCTTCCTTAATTTACACTTGTTTGACGGGGTGCACACAAGAATTCAGCGCGAAACAGTAGTAATGGGCAACGAAAAAGAGAAGGATGGCGCTTACACAGGATGAAATAAAACAATTCAATTTGGCAACGAAGTGCGAGTAAATTTGTGTATCCGACCAGAGCTAAACAAACGAAAAGACATCAGAATTGGTGATAAAGGGCAGCGGGAGCAGATAAACCGCAGTGGAAATGAAGTAGACTAAGAGTAGCGGGTATAGTTGGATAGCAAACGAAAAGGGATGAATATGAGGATGCAGATACATCGAAGGGTTCTATTACGAAATGCAATCGGAGTGTGGGTTTAGGTTACAGGTTTTTGTGGATTGGATGGATTGGACGTCTTTGTGGAACTTTTGATGGGGTTATCCTTATTGTTTTTAAAATGAAATAATTTGGATACAAGGATTCAATACGTATGTGTTTTAGCTGGCGCTTAACGGGGGTCATATTTTTTTCTTTCTCCTTCCAGCAAATAATTGTTTTGTGCATCTTGAAATTTAAAAATTTATGCAAATAGCTAAGGATTTACCGAATTGGATGTAATTTTTAATTTAGTAAAATTTCAATGCTGGAAAACAGAAGTTGAAACCTCAGTTTTTAGCGAAATTATTCAGATTTTTCGAAAACATTCTGCCTATCATGGTATCCGTTCCGAAAGGAAAATTCTCCGATTTTGAGGTGGTCATCGTTCCGTTCGGAACACTTCTCTGACAAAACATAGTCTACGTTTTCAACAGTCTAAGTTTCATTGCGACAGGTTGCATTTTTTACATCTCTTTTTGATAGCAACACGTCAATTTCTCCGATGGTCTCTGACATCTGTTCGTCGCGGAAATCTATTGTGCGTTGATCCACCCTTGGAAAACGGGTGTTTTTTTTATAGGTTGGTTTTTCGAAAAGAGATAAAACTAACATTTTGTGTTCAAATCGTGCAACTTTATTGTCCTTTATGTTCAGTATGGTTTGTCATTTCCACATGAATAGGTTGACAAATGAATAGCGATTGCAAATCGTGCAAATTTATTTCAAAAACAATGGTTCAGTTCGCGAAGTATATCGCAAGCTCTGCCCATTTTATTGTCGAAATAATCGTCCATCAGTGCAATTAACTCGGTTAACCATGGATCGTTTTCGCACTACGTTTACTCTTTGTGATAATGCGCATCCGCAGAGACGTCGAACAGTGCGCACAGAAGAAACAATTGCCGCTGTAGAGCAATGTGTTGAAGAGGACCCGAATGAATCATGTTTGTGGAAGTTTTTGCGCAAAGATCTTGGCTTACGACCTTACAAGATCCCCGAGACCATGCAACGCGTCGTGATTTTGGAGTATGGGCCGAAAATGAGATTGATCTCGATGCTGATTTTCATCGCAAAATTTTGTTCAGTGATGAGGCTCATTTTTGGTTGAATGGCTACGTCAACGAGCAAAATTGCCGCATTTGGAGTGAAGAGAATCCACATGAGACCCTTGAGACGCCATTACATCCACAAAAACTGAATGTTCGGTGTGCTCTATGTGCTAGTGGAGTCATTGGGCCATACTTCTTTAGAAATGATGCTGGAAAGTCAGTTACCGTTAATGGAGACCGGTATAGAACCATGATAACCGACTATTTTGTTCCCGAATAAGATGGCATGAATGTGGATAAGATGTGGTTCCAACAAGATGGCGCTACATGCCACACAGCGCACGTCACAATCGATTTATTGAAGGAAACATTCGATGAGCGCATAATTTCGCGGAATGGACCTGTAAATTGGCTACCAAAATCGTGTGGTTTGCCACCATTGGATTGTTTTCTTTGGGGAAAACCAGAAACGTCAGAGGACTTGGAAGATAACATTCGTGGCGTTATTTCCGACATACGGCCGCAAGTGCTCGAAAAAGTAATTAGAAACTGGAACTCTAGACTTGGCGGCCGCATGCCCCAATTCATATTTAAGCAATAATGGCATAACGTTATCCTTCCAATAAAGCCAAATTGATGGACATTTAAACGATTTTCTTGTGTTTTATTCCAATTTGAAGTTCTATACTTCTAAAAAAAACATCATTTATGAACGTAAATTCCGTTTCCGACAGGATTCGCGTTGCGTAGAAAATTACACTCCGAACGGAAACCATAATAGGGCAGCAGGTGTATCTAAAATAAATAAATAAATGTATGGCGCAACAGGCTCGTTAGTACCCAGGGCCTAGCTTTCTTCTCACAACCATTCATGTGTGCGTGTGTACTTCTTAGCACGATGGCGGGACCTCCTGTTTTATGCCGACTCCGAACGGCTAAGTTGAGATAAGCTTTTCATGACAATTAATACTACTCGGATGATTTGTCAGATCATCACGAGAGGGGGGCCAGTGAAAAATCATTTAGGTGTATCTAATTTTAAGAAAATCAAAAATACATTTTACGTTATGTAAGAATTCTGTCAATTTATCAGCCTTTACATCGGACTTGTAGGAGATGTTGATTGATAAGACATAAGAGCTGAAGTTATAATCGTAGCGGATCCTTTTTTTCGATTCAAAACTTAAAGATCATTTAAAAAAAAAGTTTACAAATGAGGAGATTTTATGACGTTTAAAATTGGTACATGTCATCATCTGGCCTGCGGCCATATAGGAGTTAGACCTGGTTGTGATTATTTCAACTCTGTTCCAATTGGAGGGATGTAGCAATTACTTTGTATGCCCCTTACAGGGTTCAAGTGTCAACTCTACCAAAGTGCAAGGATAGATAATATAATTTCCTGTAGCCTATACACATCAAATGCTGAAAAATCCTACTGTAAGAGACCGTCACCAACTTCTCGCCAACAATGCACCGCAGAGAGAAATAATAAAAATACCACAGTCTGTCGCTGTCCTCCATGTTGCCAAAAGTGTTTTTTTTTTGCTGCTGTTAATGTCTCTCACCAGCAGTTTGCAGGCCATTACTTTGCACACAGCGACGGAAGTCAAAATGTCGACAAAAGTAATGTGGAGTGATAGTAAAGTGTCAACAGCAAACAGTTGTACAGAATAAAGATACATCACTAGAGCAGGAGAAACTTTTGCACAAAATCGAGACACGGAATGCAATAGTATTGGTTTTCTTTTTCCCGAAGAAAAGACATTTTTTTTCTTTCTGAAATTGTTTCCTGTGGCTCTTTCCTCTCAAAAAAAAGTTTAATTTTTTCCTGTGAAAGGTACAAGCATTAGTACGAATAGTCCTTTTCTTCACACCGTCTGTAGCCGAACAAAGGATATCCGAATAGGGGAGGAACAGATGCAAACTTTTCAACAGGCACACAGAGTCTAGAGGTTGATATACATTCCAAATTTCCCTTTGGACACATTTAAAGTCAATTAACAATTAAATAAGTGTCCCGATGCCAATAGCGTTATCCTGTGAAGCAATTAGACTCATTTATTAACCATAATTCGCCACATTCGCCTGTGCCTCCTTTATTTCAATTAAAATATCTGTTAATTATTCACGAGTGTCTCGGAAGGCGTACACACCTTAGGTTACCTTTTGAACTCGAGAAGTTATATGCGTGTGGAGTTTTTAATTGTTGCGGTAAAGTTGACGCAACTTTTTAACAAATTCTTGGAGTGAAATGTTAAAAAAGACTACCGAAGGAGGTGTGTGGTCTTTGGTTAGAAGGTGATTCTGATCGGATGGATCAAATGCTTTGCATTAGTAAAGCAAAACATTGTTTCCTTTGTTAGTTTTAATAAGCGATAGTAGAGAGGATTATCGTGAACTTGTCAGCAATGTAAATCAGATTGCTAAATGCGAAATGTTTCCCGGGAAAATTTATTCATATATCCACAAACATCCAGCCAGCTCCATCCTTACATACTCCCAAATTTTACGCTAAGAGTTCGATGACTTTATTTGAAGATTACTTGGGTTTAGGTGGTTCATGTGGCTAGAACATCTGAGACAATGAAGGGAACTCTTTCAGTAATCAGTTCTCAATCTGTGCTCATGACATAATTATTCCTATCAACTGATACTTTTATTAATAATTTCTAGGAAATCATTTGAAGGAGAAATGGTTCCAACAAGACCGCGCAACATGCCATACAGCGAGTGCAACCATGACTTTGTTGATACAAAAGTTTGGTGACCGAATCATCCATGGACCCATGAATTGGCCATCGCGTTTGTGGAGGTCAAATATCTGGTCTATGATAAACCAACAACGATTGGCCACTTAAAATCCAACATTCGACTCACAATTGACGAATAAAGACCGGGTGTGCTCGAAAAAGTTGTGCAAAGTTAGACCGACAGGTTGGCGTTCATAAGGCGCAGTTGCGGAGGTCAAATGTAAAAAATTGTTTTTAACCATTAAATGCCATTAAATTTATGTGGCAATTCTTGCGAAAATGTTGGTCATTCCAATGAATTTGTTGTTTTATTTTTAATAAAATGTTATATCCCACTTAAAAGACAACCCTTTACGTAAATTGTCAGACAGCCAGTTCTAGCAAAACATCAAAATAAGTATATTATCCACTTGATGCAGTGCAAAACAAGATGTACTACCAAAGAGTATAAACTACATAGAGTGCGCATCTCATACAACGGAAATTTTCCATGTGGGGTACTGATATTGATACCCCAACGTTCACATTGCAACCACAGCATCAAGCAATAGCATAGCTGACGCATACGAGCGACAAAATCTCCCCTTCGCCTTCGTCAGAAACGGCTACAAATTTTTTGCGTGCTGTGATGCGTATTCTATGTACTCTTTGGTACTACCCACCTGCACAAGCAGCCCACTGCAATACCACTCCCAAAAAGTGAACCCAGACCGTCCATTATTCTTCACCTCTCCAAACAATGCCAATTAAATTTTCAACATCTGTCACAATATCCCCCACATCCACTGAATCTTTATTCCAAATGATTCAGCGACTGATCCCCTCCCCACCCCTTGGGATCTTACCACGTTTCCTAGTTGAGACTTGAGAGAACGAACGAATATTCCAAGTGAAGACGATATGCCTTCTGCTTGCGTGTCTTCAACGACCCAACGACGCTGCAGATATCCTTAACTTCTCCATCTCCACATATGTAGGTGTGTGTTTTTGTCATAAATAACTGCACACGAATATCCTTCAACGTTAACTTGACAACATTTGCTGCTAATGAATTTAATTACAACATCATTAACTCCATACTGCCGTTCCACACAGGAAATTAAAATGCTTCTCCTGGATGCTGGGTTTTTCTTTTCCTCAATTTTTTTTTTGTTTGGCCCACAACTTCTACCGCAGCACAGATACGATGAGTGGCTTCCCTTGAAAGGATTCTTTAGCTAGCGGGCAAAAAAAAAAAAAAAAAAACAGCAAAACTCCATATAACACCTCTTGCTGCAAGTAAGACCACCTAAATTTATGGATACCCTTAACTTGTAGTTTCTGGCAAGTGAATCCTTGTTAGCGGTGGTGCTCAACTAAGCGCGTCCTTGAACAAAAATGTGTACCACATCCACCCGCAAAAATTGAGAGCCAAACTATTCCCCATCCTACCAACCTGGTTCTATGCGGCGCGAAGCAAGTTAGTGTAATAAATCGCAAGAGGAATAAGGAAGCGCTCTGAGTGTGATGAAGAGGAGGATTCGGCAGTAGTTTTCCCCCGGATTAAGGAACTATAATCATGTAACAGTCCTTTGCGCCGCACCAAGCCTTGCCTTATGTTCGTATTCTTCCAGCTGACTGGGGGTGTTTGAAGGCCTCCCGGTTTGTGTCTTTAAAATAATGCGCCATTGGGATTTTGGGGATAATATTCACGTTTTTGATTTTACAGCAACGGATCCGCAAGCTACAACTAATAAGTTTTTAATCTCAGGTTTTCAATTTCGGGGGGAACTCTATTTACACCATTAGATCCTGAAGAGGTATAATAATCATTTATTCAGATGCGGTTTCATCTATACACTAGGATAACCAATCGGTTCAATGAATCACATACATACGCGTTGCCTTCGAAAAGGCGAATCCCTATATTTTGGGATATCCTATTGCACGACTCGGAGCATACACCAAGGGCAAAAGGATAACATAATTGCTGCTAATTAGTGCAAAACTTTTCGGCTACAAATTTGATCTCAGCTGGGACAAGGAGTTGATCCTAAATGTTTTTGTGGGTTCAAGTGGAATACAATATTTCTGGGGAGTTTGAGATTTCCAATAGTGGAGCATACAAGACCAACTGTGAACCCTTCGAAGGAGTTCAATTAGTTGCGGCCGCATTGGGAGCTTCGAAAGCGGTTTTGCCTAATTAATAGCTTAAGTTTAGATTTTGATTCGCGATGTTGGTGGTAGAATGTTCTAGTCCGGATGTTGTTAGGGAGTTTATTTTATATTTTGCTAGGTGAAACATGGTAATTACCTTGATTTGTTAAGAAATGGTGTTTTTTGAAGAACATTTTAGTTTAACTTATAGCGAACTGAGATTCTGAAAAGAAAAGAAAAAGTAGAACATTAGAAAGTTGTCAAGGAAAAACATTTTTACAAAATGTGCTAATAAAGATGATGTTTGATTATTATTTTCATGTCTATCAAACCTAAGGAACTTGGGTTTAAATCGAGTTGAATTGAATGAATAAAACTTTATCTAAATCGTTGTGTTCAGTTGCTCATTACGGACCACTTTTAATCCACATTCGGAGTACTTCAAAGTGGCCATCTTGGTTCTATTTTCTTTATTTGGACTATCGCTCGTATATTTGTCGTATTTATCTGTTTATACTGATGACATGAAAATGTTCGTTTCTACTCACTGACCATTATTCACTTCAAACGATTTAAACAAAAAAATCTGAAGCTCATGTTAGCCTCTCTCATCAGTCCTAAGTTTTTTTTTTTTGCGTGAGCTAGCACTTACTTACCTATTTACTTAAGTGGCGCTACAGTCCGAAACGCACCTGTGCCTCAACCAACATGCCTCTACAATTAGCCCGGCTATTAGCTAACTGCCTCCAGCTGCGCACTTCAAGTTGTTTGAGAACAGTTTCTACCTAAGCGCGCCACTTAAGACGAGGTCTTCCTCTGTTGCGTCCGATGTCTGGCTGGGAATCGAAGACTTTGTGAGCTGATGTATTGGTATCCTTTCGCTCTACACGTCATATCCATCTTGAACTTCATATGTGGAGTTTTTTTTTGACTACACTGTCGCTGTACAGCTCGTAAAGTTTTTGGTTGAATCTTCGTCTCCATAGCCCGTCAACGCGAACGGGACCAACGATTTTTCGATGAATTTTACTCTCAAATCGACCAAGGATTTCTTTATACACTTCTGAGAGCGCTGTAGACTGTGATGATCAGGGTCTTATATATGATCTACTTAGTATTTAGTTCAAGTGATTGCTACAAACCCTTAGAAGAGCTTGGGTTTGTGAAAATAATTATTAATTCGACCTCAAATTCCATCACAACGCCCATTTACAATGAGATTCCAAATGTCACCTCTATAGGCAAAGCCAAGCCGCTTGCTCATTTAGTGGCCAGCTCCACGTTAACAGATTGTGCCCAGTCTCCTCCTGTACTTGGGAATGTAGAACATTCTATGGGACCAAGACTGTACTCGTACAGTCGTAAGAGTATTATTAGTTCTTAACATCCACAAATCGTCTGGTCCAGGTGGTATCTCCCCCATAATTCTGAAGAGATGTTCTTCCTCGCTGGCAAAACCACTGGTTAAGCTTTTCTATCTGTCCTATTCATGAGGACTCTTCCTGAGTAGATAGAAAATAGTATTTGTCCGGCCCGTCACAAAAAAATGTCGAATCTTCTTCTCTGTCCAACTACAGACTAGGTTCACCCCCTTCTTTAAAAGGATAACGTTTATAAACCGTTGAATCACGAAAACTCCTAAATGACCGACAATACGGTTTTCGTAGCAACATGTCCACTGTTGATTTCACAACATATCTCATAGTGGAATAAATCTATTCACTTCGGCTGCGAAAACAAGATCGTTGCACTTAGTATTTCAAAGGCATTTGACAGGGAATTCGCGACATTCCCCAAGCCCTATGTATAAAAATCCTGTTTTTACAATTTTTTTTAAGGCCTATCCTTGAATTTGCTAGCCACCTATTAGCAACTTATGAGCACATCAGGAACTGGCAACATCGTTAGTCCCGATCTGATAGGGTTACATTGTCCCCTAAACGCCAAAAGGAGTATTCAAACTTAGGGTCCACATACCTCACATGCCTGCATGTACTATATAGTGAATGGCCATGCAAACTAGGAGTGTATGACGGTAAAAGTGATTTCAGATATTTTTTATTTGTGCATGCACTTGTGAAATTGCGCAGATTCGGGAAAAAATCGATCAGAGAGTAAATCTTTACGAAAATAATGGCGACTAGTATAAGTTAGAGATAAACACAGTTATGAGCACCCTGAAGTTTGCATTTATATTGAGTGGTGAAAGCGTGATTTTACAAGCCTGTGATTGACCATACAGGCATGCGTAGTCTATGGGCCCTACAAGACATGATGTTTTATAAAAACACATGACAATTGGCCAATATAGTTCAATTTAAACATCAACTCTGATTTTTGTACCTACGTTTGCAATTGTTTGGCTAACATTTGAATACTTATCGGGCTCCATCATCTACGACATAGTCAACCAATAATATGTATTTGTATTCGTTTCGTCCATCCTTATTCTTTGTGGAAAGTTTTCACCCATTTCCAACTGGCAGGATCCTCACATGTTTACCTCTCGTAACCTGGCGACATAGCAACCCTTCTAAAAACAAGCTAGACCCAAAGGAATACAGCGCCTTCCTTTCTCTATATAAATCTGTATATAAAACTTTTAGAATTTATTTTCCCCTGCACTTTACCCGGAAATTAAAAATTCAACTTCGCCTTGAAGCACTAGCTGTTTGTATTGGTATACCGAAGGAGGATTTACAACGCAGTAAACAACTAAAAGAAAAACCACGACCACATAAAATAAAAACGCGTTTAATTATTCACGACTTTAAACTTTTTAAGGGGGAAAATCATAAAAAATGGGCAAGCACCTCATACCGTAAGTTATGTCAATCTTTTCTTTAAATTCCTCTGCAATGTCAAAATTAAAGGCATCGTTGTAAAATACAAAATGTTCGTCATGTCCACAAATTAATTAAAATTTGCTGACAACACTGCGGTCATTAAAAGTGTCGCGGTTAATTAATGCTTTTCATTGATCCTTTGACTTTTTTTTTATCGTAAATCATTAATTTCAGAAAAAAACGTTAAGTTACTACCTGACTTCTCAAGGCGTGAAGACTGTGTGAAAACCATAGACGTCTGTCCTTTATCTTGAGTGAAATTCTGTCTAGAGACGGTGGATGTATTTCCTTTTCCATGTTTATTTTTGTGAACATCCTTCCAATCAATTTCATTCATCCGCATAATAAATTTTTACTCTTGATCAGATATCACCCTTTAGGCAATGGTGGATGGCATTCTCTTTGGCTGTCACAGACACGACATATTGCAGAAGTGACAGTTTGGGTGGGTGCGTGTCGAGTAGCAGATCTTATAGGTAACGACAGGACGGGCGAATTACTGCACAGAATATAGCCGGATCTACAATTCCGTGTGTGAACATTCTCACTTGTGAAGTTTGCATTACGAATTTGAAGTACACCTCACGCGGTTGCTTTTTATTCTGTTTGAATGTTGCATTTGAATGATTGGTAGGAGCAACAAAAAAATATATAGGTATATCCAGCCGCAATCCTTTTTGCAAGGGAACGAAGATGGATGAAGGAATTTACCGCAGATGGTGTTTGTATAGGAAAGGAGGAGTTGGTTTATCGAAGAGAGTTGTTTGCTATTTTTTTTTTTGTATTTTATATTTGTGTTTCAATGTCCTTAGGCCAATCCCTGACTTGTGCGCTATCCGTATCAGAACTTAGTATTTCGTACATCACCAGGATGGTATCAGAACCGTCTTTGTCTTCTAGCTTGTCGGTATATTTTTATTGTGTAGTCTTCAACTTGGCAAAAATTGTCTTTGATGTTACTTACTACAGACGTGGAAAGTATTCGGTATACAGCATTTATACTATCAGTATGGCATATATACTTAGGATATTGATGAAAAAGAATCGAACATTTAGGGCCTAACATTACCCACCGTAGACGAACTTCAATCTACTAAGATCTGGGTGAAGTGAGGATAGCAATATCTAAACTCAAGCTTTATAAGGCTGCCGGAAATGATGGCCTTCCCGCCAAGCTTTATAAAGCCGTCGGAGATGACAAAGAATGGAATCTCAGCATCGTTTGTCCAATCCACAAAAAAAAGGGACCCTCTAAAGTGCGCCAACTACAGAGTCATTAGTCTCTTCAACATCGCCTGCATTATCCAAAATGCCGTAATATGGAACGCCTAAATCCGTTTAACAACAACCTGATCGGCCTTATCAGTGTGGTTTAAGGCCAGGAAAGTCCACAACGGATTAACCCAAACTGTCCAAATCTATACCCTCCATCTATTCATAGATTTCAAACCCGCATACGACAGCATTTATAGAGATGAACTATACAGAGCAATGTCTAGTTTTGGGATACCGCCCAAACTCGTCAATTTGTGTAGGATAACGATGGAGAATTCTCGCTGCTCCATCAGGGTGGGAAACGACTTCAGCGACACATTGGATACCAAAAAAGTATTAAGGGAAGGCGATGCGCTATCATGTGACTTCTTCAATTTTATTCTTAAGAGGATTGTGCAAAACTCACGAGCCAACACCAGAGGCACAATTTTCCAAAAAATCGGTACAACTACTAGCATACACCGACGATATTGACATCATTGGTAGGACCCAACGTGATGACATAGAAGGAAGCGGCAAAAATGGGCTTAGCAATTTGGCAATTTGGCAAGGCAATTTGGTAGTAAAGCCCTCACTTGAACTACTAAGGAGATTCTATATAAGACCCTGATCATCCCAGTCCTGCTCTACGGCACTGACCGTCTCAAAACTGGATGAAGAAATTCTTGGTCCATTTGAGAGGAAAATTCTTCCAAAATTCTTTGGTCACGTTTGCGTTGACGGGCTATGGAGACGAATATTTAACTAAGGACTATAAGAGTTGTACAGAGACATGCAGCGACATACAGGACACGTAGAACGAATGGGCACCAATACTCCGGCTCGTAAAGTCTTCGATTCCCAGCCAGACGTCGGACGCAGTGGAGGAAGATCTCGCCTTAAGTGGCGCTCACAAGTAGAACACAGGTACCACGTGGCAGGTTTATATCCGAATCGATCTAAGAAATTGTACTTGATTACCGGACCTCATATCATAATGATACCATGGGTGCCACTATCTAGTAGCATAGATTATAAAGCTATACAGATGACGCATTGAAAACAAAAAATAGAAACGGCGAGTACGTTCACACATGTGAAACGAGATCCAAATATTTGTACGCATCTGTGGGTCATCTGTATCACTTTATAATCTTTGCTAGTAGCCAACCACAAGACGAAGGAGAGAGAACTCCTTGCTTCTGTCTGGGTCTCTAACAAAATTAATCATAACCTTTAAGCAAAGATTATAATGTCATACAGATGACGAACTACATACAAGAAAAAAATTGTTCTATTGCAGGTCGTACTGGCACAGCCCGCCATATGTTTGGATCTCGTGCACACCGCCCGCACGTACCATGACGCTGGTGAGCAAAAGTTTCTATTTTTGGTCCTCAATGCTTCAATGTATGACTTTATAATCCTTGCTTAAGGCCTACTGCTTTTAAAATGCCTTCTGCTTTCCTTATTTCAATCGCAGTTCGAAATCCATGTTTTCACCCACGTAAAAGGAGGTACACTTCCTGATGATTTGTTAATTGGTTCCCACTAAAAAAGATTCTGTTAAGCACTTATTTCCGACCATAGCTGGCGTTTATTTTTGTAATGTTTAATTTAAGCAGGCATCACCTCCCTGAATAAGTACAAACCGTACTCAGAAAAATGTCACGTATTTCAATAACAAACTGTCTAATTAGCTAATTGAAACCAAAAACGTGAGGGGTTCTCCGTCTCTGCTTTACATACACAGGACTAAATTTTATTATACATTTTTAATCAAATTTACATTGAAGCATAAAAGCAATGCAAACACATCCCCGGGTCATGTTCCAGTGACATATTTTGTTTTCCAAGTTGAGAACTCACATAGACAACGCACAATTTCCGATACATACTTGTACCTACCATGACATGTTGAAATTAACTAAAGCAAATACAGTGGTGGTCAAATAAATTAAATGTTGTTGGGGTTGAATTTTGGAAAGGGATGAAGAATTGCAAAAAAATGTTTAACTGCAACAAAGCAAACATTATAAAGTCATACAGATGATGAACTGCATATAAGAAAAATTGTTCTATGGCGGGCGTACTGGCACAGTAGCTATATGTTTGGATATCAATTCTCATATGTGCACGTGAACACCGTTTCTGTTTTTTTTTTGTTTTCAATGCGTCATCTGTATGACTTTATAGTCTTTGTACAAAGGGAACTCCATAGTTCTTAATACTATACTTCTATTTGTAAGAGACTCGCTAAAAAAGCTCAAACTGGCATGGCTACTCAAATAGCGTATGATGAAAATGCATTTCTAACTCCTGATTTCAGAAAGTGCAAAGAAAATTGGACTAACAGCCTACAGCTTACTCAAATGAAATTTTAAATTTATAAAAATAATTGAGGAATCGGAACTTAAATCAACCGCCTAGGTACTGTGTTTCCTGCAAGATTCCCTCCACTTTTGTGCCACTTTCAAGGTCACGTACATCGGAACACTCAATTTACAAGATCAACCAACATAGCCCAACTTTTACACTCCTTTTTCGCCTCTCGCTTTTTCGACCTAAGCGTACATCGTTTTACTTTTTCTTGGAGCAAGGAGTAAAAGAAAACTTTTACTTCCCTGCGATTAAATCCAAAATCACTGAGCAACTAGAATGCGATTTGCGATCGATCAAAAATTAAAAATTACTGTCCGAAAAGTGTTAGTCACCACTGTTTGGCCAATTTGATACCAATTAATGAAATGGCAACAAAAAATATATTAGACATGGATACGTGGTAATTTTCGTGTATGGACAAGAACAAAAAAAATTAATGAACAATATCCACCGCCTACACAATGTAATGGGGTGATTTATTTTTAATGAGTCCAGGTTCAGCAAAAAAATTGTATCCTTTTAATTTGATTTGCTCCCGCCCAGGCTGTAAAACTGAAGGACATGTCATTTTAAAATAATAAAACACAAATATTCCAAAGTCCCTAGATTATTGATGGCCTTGCATAATGATATGTTCGTACGAGTATCTATACCTTTTTAATCCCAAGTCAAGTGGTGGTATGGAGGGCTTCCCATTTCCATAAATTGAAATGAAAATTCACAATTCGAAATCCTGGTATCTGCGTATTTGATAATTACTCACAAGTGGAAGTGGAAGTGGAAGATTTTATCTAAAGCCTTTTGGGGCGCTACGACTCTTCAAGGCTGTCTAATGTGAACAAATTGGTTTCATTTTTGTTTCAATTGCGATTTTAGCAAAGCCCGTGTAGTTCTGAATTAAGGATTATTCCAGTTAATTTGTCATTTGCTATTCAAAGTACCATGTGTGTCATAATGTAAGGGTAGGTATTATGTGAGATGAGTGTTGTTGTGAATAGGCCTAGTGGATGCAGATAAAACTCACGATCTGATAGGATTTTGAATTGGAACAGTATTTTGTATTTCCAGGAAACGGAGGATTATTCATTCGTGTTAAAATGGGCTTCAACTTGACATAGATTCTCAGTTGAAACCCTCTTTAGAAGATTACGAAAGTACAATTGAGTGGAGATTTTGGATTATTTTGAAATAATTTTCGGGGAAACACAGAAACGTATATTAGGTATTTGAACTTTTTAGTAAGTATGCAATTACCTAGTGTATAAGGAATTGATTGAAGTCTATATAAAACTGGAAAAGTGGTTTTAAAGAACATAAGGCTTATATTCATTTTTTATTCTTCGCTGCAAAATCATTACGATTTGGTGACTCTTCTGGATTGTCCTCTTTTGAATTCCGTTTTGTAAGCGCGTAGAAAAACTTTGTCACATAAAAAAATATCCGACACGTAGCTTGAACATCGCTGTTATTTTTGTACAGTGCAGATAATTCAGAACATACTTTGGTCATCACTAGTACGGTCACGCTCTTGCGCTTTCCAGGGGTTTCCTTACTTATTTGGGACATGTCCTTCTGCTCAGGCCAACGATTATTTGTCAAGTATAGAAAGTGTGGTCCTTTGAACCAAATACTTTGCTCTAGCTCTTCCGAATATGCCCCTCTGGATGCCATATCCGCAAAGTTATTCTAACTGCAAACATGTCTCCACAGTGCAACGGGCTGATCAGACTGGATCTTGGATACTCTGTTTGCTATAAAGAAATCCCTTATCGAAGGATGCGCCGACAACCAACAAAGGACGATTTTGAAGTCAGTCCAGAGATAGATCTTATCAATAAAAAGATGTGACAAGGGTAAAACTATTCTCAACAAAGACACCAACATTTGCACACAACTCAAATCTTGGTAGGCTTTGTGTTTTAATAGGAGCAACCCTGGATTTTGCAGCTAATAAGGCACACGTTACCTAATGCTTCTCATCTGTCGTTCGTAGATACAAACAGCATCGACATGCCTTTAGTGAAGCATCAGCAAATCGATGAATTTCTAATGTCTGATAATTTTGGATCTAAACATACCTTGGGACTTTGATTCGAACTAACTTCTTCAAACGTTCTCGAAACTGCAACCATTCGTCATATATACGCGCTTGCACTGATTCATCACAGTTTGCCTTTTGTACCCAGAGACTCTGTAAAATCATCTTCCCTTTAACAATTACCGGATTAATAAGACCTAAAGGATCGAAGAGAGTAGCAAGCTCTGAAATAATCGTCCTTTTTGTTATCTTCTGCGAAGACGAGAGAGTTGGTGAGAGATATTGCAACCGATCCGTTTTCGGGTTCCATTTAATGCCCAGAGTCTTTATGACATCCAAGTTATTAATGCGTAGAGGAACCTCCTTGTCCGAGTCAGGAATATGATTCAACATCATCTGCTCATTAGGCCACCATTTTCGGAACTGAAATCCGCCCCCTTCCAAAATTTCTCTTGTCTATTGGTTTTGCGACTTCCTCTGGAGTATTACCACCACTAATTAAATCATCCATATAGAAGTCCTCAGCTATGACTTTGATCCCAAAGGATATTTCTCCATGCTTGTGTCGGCCAACGTTTTCAAACATCGAGTGGCTACGTATGGAGTCGATGTTGTACCGTAAGTTAAGGTGTTTAATTGGTATACCTCCAACTTTTCATTTTTATAAGAGTACACACTGGTACCTTCGATCATTTTTTTCAACAAGTATTTGTCGATACATTTTTGAAATATCTGCTGTTAAAGCATCCACACTTTGCTTTGTTTAGATTTAAAAATAGGAAGCGCTTTATGAAAGATCGTAATGATTGTAAAAATCAACGAATTTGAAAGGGACTAATGCTGTGGAACTCTATAAAATGCTTTATGTGTAGGCTTATAACACATGGATTAAGCACGTGTAGGGTATGTGTAGTAACACTGATTAATTGCTTAGCTCCAATGCATATATTTCTTTTACTAAAAGTACAATGTGAACCTGAATGCCTCATCTGCGGACTTAAAATTGGTGGATGTCCATTGTCCACTATACTCTTGTTTTCATTAAGCAAATTCATGAGTCTTTCAAAACCTAAACCTGGCTTAACATTTCCAATTTCAAATTTTCAAAGCTGTATTCATTTTTAAATTCAACTTTTTTTTTCTGTCTACCTCCTACCAGTAATTCGACTAATCACAAACCACTCAGCATTTGCCCATTCCGCCACTATCTGAACGCTCAATCTGCAATTAAGCTAACAACTTTCAACTCGGTTTTTTTTTGTCGTTGTGTTGCTGCAACCAAATGTGGAAAGGCTTTAATTTTGCTAATGATATGTATGCATGCTGTGAGTACTCAAACTCGCCTGCATGAAAATCATCCCTTCTTTGTCATAGGTAAATCCGAGGACTGTTAGCCTTTTTGCAATGCCAGCAAAATCAATGATGTTATACAATTGCCACACAATGATCCCCAAGGGGATAATAATAAGTACCGCACAGACTAAGGATTCCGCCTATAGATATACTCATACATTATTTGTGTGTACAGTACAAACAATACATCGTGGCTGGTAGCAATTTTCTTTGCTTTTAATTATGCCAAAGGAAAAATAAATATTGTCCGTCTGTCTGTTGGCTATAAACGCATCCCAAGGATTGCGAGGGTAGAGAAAAATAAAGTTCTCCATTCAGTGTTTGCAGCGAACCTTAAGGAAAACTTTAATGTGGCATCAGCATCCTGAACTTGATGTAATTTTGCCAAGCTGCCAACTCTGAAAAAAAATCTCCATCTCCCTCTGACCGCCCTTTTGGGCATTAATCAAGACTTTATTACTGATGATGTCCTTATTACGAGCGCATTAAAACAAGGCGATAACCGACAGACGAAAAAAATAGAACAAAAGAAAATTAGTATGGTGAAGCTGCATGGGTGGTTTCGCGCCGTGTAGAATACCCTAGAAAACTTCTTTATCGACATGGCACTTGGCTTGTTCCGATTTTAATCTTACGACTTTCTGTTATTCGTTTTTTTTGTGCATGAAAACAATTTTAGAATGCAAACCATGGCGCAGTGTTTATTTTGTTTTTATCCAGTGAATGTTTGATTCTTACAGGATCGTGTAGATTCGAATGTTTTAAGTGAACTAAAACTACCATCTATGGTGCCCCAATGTGTAAACACGATAGCAAGCAAATGTGACAGCTGTCATCGCAAAGGCTTGTTATTTTAATGACGAAGTTCCAATAAGATAGCGCGACCTGTCAGATAGAGAAAGAGAGTGCAAAAATTAGCTTATTGCAGACAAATTTAGTTGAATAGATTTATTAAGATTATGGCCTGATAGTGAATCGTTTGTTTAAGACTGTAAAAGCGATGTTGCTTATGGGTCTGAGGCAGTGACAGCTGTCATCGCAAGCGCTTGTAATTTTAATAACGAAGTTCCAATAGGATAGGATTAGAAGGTTATCTTAACCAACTAATGATGAAGGTAGGAAATACTGAATACAATTGAACCTCACGGCTCCGTCAAAGAGAGTGCGGTGATAAAATTTTACGCAGTCGTAAGATGATTTTTCATAACACCGGTCTATATATACCTAGATTTTCATTCTTTATTCGTCATCATTATGGAATAGTGAAGCTTTGGTAAAATGCGACGATACGAGGTGCTCTCCTACCAAAGATCTTAGACTTAGAGTGTTGATGAAGACCTATTCTGTAGACCAAATTGTTTTCGAATCCACCACTAAAAGACAACGCAAAAGATGACGAACAGATCTTTCCAAACGTGAACCTTAGGTTGCTGAACGTATTATCTCCAAGAAGCTTTATATTTTCTTATCCTTCCATGCACTGGGTTGTTTCATGATTAGTTCTTGAATCAAGGGTTAGACTTCTTTTTGTAAGTCTCATCCTAGGTCGAAGGACCAATAACGCTAAAATATCCCCGATCGACAAATCTCTTTGATAAAATACGACCCAACAAACAAAAAGCACCCTATTCACGGTGTCTGGTTTAATTCTGCTTCATATTGCAGATTTTTCACTGCAGTTCGGACGGCAGTAGAATGCATGTAATGCTGGTTTCTGGTTCCTGCATCAGCACCATCGCATACACACATCCTTCCCTTCGTTTTTTCGTTTGTATTTTTTTTTTGGATTTTGGTTGCCGCAACTAATTTTGCTTAAGCGACAAAGGCAGTTTAACAAAAGCGTTCAACAAAAGCGCATCAGCAACCAAAACCAGCAACTTTAGCATCATATGTGTTAGCTACCTACCATCCATCTGTGTGCCTGAATATGTTGCTTGGACATAAAATTAAATTACCCACTCATTTATAAGGACGAAAGCGTGGAGATTCATGAATTAAGCCAAGTAAAGCCGAAAATGTGATTAATTTAATGATGTCACAACTGACCCGTAAGAAGGCGATTATACCTTGTGACATTGTAAATCATCTTGCGATTTAAAAGTTTCTACTGTGGGTTATGTGCACATGTATAGGTATAGGTATTTTTAAACGCTTAAAATATATACATGGGGAAAGTGAATGGTGAATACATTTATCGGTGTAGGATAAGAAATTCTAGAGGTTTGTCGTAATATTTAAATTTGCTTACATTTTTATTATGATAATCTGTGCTCAACTTGGATTTAGAAGCTGAAGTGATCAACAGTTTAGTCTTTCACTCTGTTTCAGAGTTGTTATCGATCTAAAGTGACTAACATATCTACTTGCTTGGGACAGATTCCACTGTTCTTAGATTTTGATGATGTCGATGTTCTTTTTTGACATGCTTGGGAAAACAGAAACTTGCTAGAATAACGATAATATTATCCTTCAAGGATATCCTTCAATTTAATTTTAATGGATTTTCAATCTCACAATATCATTTTCGAAAACACAATGCCATACATCTTAAGGCGCAAATCCTTTTTGTGAGTCGTAAACTTTCGCAGATCTAAGCACGCCTTCAGTTCGCAAATCATTTTCCCGAAATACAAAAACACAAAACGAACAACTTGCACAGCAACTTTTCCACTCCAACATCACATACCGCATTCCCCAAAAGACTAACACCTCAAAGGACCATAACAACAACAAAAACACACACAAAACCAAACCCGACCAAATTAAAGAACGAAATCGATTCATTCACAAAAAATTCGCCTTAATTCGCATTGCTTCCGAATCCGAAGCCAAGCGAAAACCCAATTAATTTTATTTATTCTTCGACTGTTTTCCTTGTTCGCCAAGTCTTTCAGTAAAGCACAAACATACACACGTGCGAAAGCAAAAAAAAAACTCCAGATAAAGCATATATACATTCTCACAATGTTTGTTTGTGCCCCCATACTGGCGGCCATCTCCAGGCGAACAAATTCGGGAGTGCCCCACACAACACTGTATCGAACATCATATATTTCGATAGTGGTTCCGAATGAAGAAGGACTCTCTCTCTCTCTACCATCAGAAAAATTAGCAACAAAAGAAATGTCAACAGGCCCAAATAATTGCGGTAAACAAGTTGCAGACGCAGACATAATTTATTGTGCACCCAGACGTATGAGTGACTTTTTTTTTAGCAGAGCCGACTTTGAATGGGCTTAAGATTTTAATGATTGTTTCGTTTGACATTGTAGTCAGAGTCGGTTTCCATTTGATATTCCAGGTTCGAGTAAATAATTAAAAGATAAATATTCAATAGTGAACGGATGAGGCACGTTTTGAAGGACGAGATTTTGCGCGATGCAGCAATTATTTAAACTTCGTCTACAAAGGACATGCAAACAAGAGTGTAGAGTGCTAAAGGATTTCCCTATTCGACATCAGATGCATCATTTATCATTCAACACTTCTGACCATTAATTACGAAGTAAACATTTACGAAAAGCACAGTTGATGAGATGGTATCTTGCAGGGCTGATGCTTTTTCGCTATCGATGAGAGCCACCATTTGAAGGGGGCTGATGTAAGGCTACTACAATTTCGCCAAATTATCTGCTAATTGGATGCATTTTGATGTATGCACATAGGAAGTAGGGACTGAAAATGTTTGATGAAAGGATGTGTTGGTATACAATCGAATTTGCTTGCTCGTCATGCTGACTAAATGGCAAAGACTTTTGTAATTGAAAAGATCCATTGTTTCGCGACGACGTATTCAAATATCAAAGAGGCAATTAAAAAAAGATTCAGACTTTAAGAGAGAATTATTAAATTGTTCTGTTAATAGATAGGTCTACATCGATCCCACTGCTTTAAAGGAAACCGACTTTTTCAGTATTACAAGATGTGAGCAGAGCATGAACATGGACCAGTGGACCTGAAATTGGTAAACAAGACGAAGAATCAACGGTCAAATATCACATTCTTGAGGGACCCAATTGCTTTTAAAATCTTTACGATTCGTTCAAACTCTTGGTGGTTGCTAACAACACATATTTTAACAAAACGAAGGGAAAATCATGAACTTTTTAAGTGTAGGTGGCACTTTTTTTTTTTTTAAAACAGCGCTTTCACATATCTTAACCAAAGTGAAGAAAAAGAAATAAATATTAAAGCGTTGACACACTTTATCAAAAACAGCGATTTCTCTAGTACCTTAATCGGCACTATTTTTTCCTCTTCCCTCTAAGAACATCAATTCAATGGGCATCCAGACCTCTTGTGGAATCATTCAAAAGTCAAACATGCAGGCAAATGCTTTTGGTAACAGTATAGAATAAAATTTAATTCACTGGAGCCTTCGAACGTATCTGATTGTGATTATCTGCAATTTAGGAAATGTTTGTATTTTTGTTAGCATCAATATCATTAGTACCATAGGTCTGAGTGAATCACAAGTTAACCCTAACTGTGTAAGAAGATAAGTATATGTCATTTTGTAAAGTTTTTCATTCAAATGAATTCTAGACACGTCACATTTTGCACATTTATAAATTTTGCAGCATACATTTCGGCGCATATTATACTTGGAAAATCTTTTTTTCTTTTACTTTCAAATCAATTTTGATGTAATGAGAGGACAATCTTAAAATACAAACAAATTAATTGCTTACAGTCACGATTTCCAATAAGGCTTTCCTTCTTTAATTTTGGTAGTCCTAAAATCCTGATTGTACCAGCCATACGCTCGAACTTAAATTAGTTATTAAAACGTTTGGCATTATCTCTTCAATAAAATTGTCTTTTTATCAATAAATGATTTTGTGTAAATCATCAAGTATTAATCCATCAATTGTAGCAAATGTCCAAATAACACATCACCAATGATGACAACAGTCTATTCTGTTAAATGTGTTACATGAATTTCTCCAAAGCCAACAATACCAACCCACTTGTCTTTATCCACCACCCACATGCAAGTTCAAATGTCAAAAAATCCATTTCTCGCCCCAAATTCCAAGAAGGAAACAGGAAACAAGTACATCATCACCATCATCATTATATTCCAACAATGCCTTGTCACCGCCATATCTCTCGAGTGTATCGGCGGGCTCCGACATCAATGGAATGACTTTGCTCATTTTATCTCTGCCACACCCCGCGCCACCATAACGAAAGGATAACAACATTCGCATCGTCATATCTGTCGGTACTCGTCGGTAAGTGCGGGTGTAAGCTTTCCTCTCTGTTCAGCACAACAAAGACATCATTTCCTTTTTGTTATCCTTGACTCTGGGCGCGACGCGATCTCCTCCAACACCCAATGTTCTTTTGTTTTTAAGGATAAATGACAGTGCCCAACGGCACTACGGCGGCGGGTTGTAGTTGAAAGATACATACATGGCAAAACTGTAGAAAAAGCTAAGAGATGGGTATCCTTTCGTCTTCTTATTGTGTATCAAAGAATGACACTGTAAGATGCTAATACACCTACAAGACGACAAAGATACGAATTCTATCGTGTGATATTTTGATTTTCCTACACCCAACGCCTTCACCTCCTTGGGGTTTGGTAATTCTGTGGTGTCAACCGCCAATTGATGATATAGGAAGGAAAATTCGCAACTTCATCCTTTTTGATAGTGGATCATACATTTACTACATCGAGGGGCGCGCTCAAAATGTACTTCCTTATCCACTCGGTTTTGTTTCGCTATTGTCAGTGTATGGGGAGCTCTACAAAGCAGCTTTTCTTACGTGCACGCGTGCTATTATGATTTTTTTTTTAAATCCATCTATCTGATGCTCACAATTGAGTTGTGTGTGTTCAAGATACATAAAGTCGATGACGGTTTAAGGGGCGCGGGTTGCGAGGTAGCTTATCCTTTTGTGGCATTATCAATGTGGTGCTGGTAAATTTTGCACATGAGCTGGCCTGCCAGAATGGTAAGGATGCTTTATCCTTCCTAGTTCTTGTGTGTCATTTTCCGTTTTGTTTTGCTATTTTTATTTTTGAGGCAGGATATGACAGTTTTGTTGCATCCTGTCGAATGTGCACTTTTAAGTGATCCTGCACTCCACTGAGTGTGATGATGTGCAAAGATATACAGCAGGACGAGAAGGGTGTGATTTTTTTCTATCATTTTTCGAATGTCAAAAGAGGATATATGGAAGATGTGTCTGTGCCGTTGAAGTGAAAGGATTTCATAGAGTGCATCGCATTTAGTGGGATCTCATTGATGACACATTATAAATTGCTTTTGAGGGAAAAGAGGAGATTTGTGTCCTTTTTTGTTTGTTTTTTGCTCGTGTGATAATGTCGTGTGTTTGCAGAGGGAGTGGAATAGAAAAGTAAGAGGTAGGATGGTATCATTTGTGACCAAGAATATGGATATGCATTTCGGAAAAAGATTCAATCACATTTGTTATGACAGATGAGAGATGGTGCTTACGCTGTGCGTGTTTGTGTGTGATAGTGAATGGATTTTTAAGTATTGTGTGATCCTAAGGATGGATTTAACATATAGATGTGGGAATCCACCGATTCCAACGAATTTGGTACACACTGTATTATTAGGAACTTACGAGAACTATTAGGCTTAAAGGATAAGAGGATTTCAAAGTTTGATTTATATTGGCACCATCGTTGTTTTTTTTTTGTAAATTCACTTTAAAATTTTAAGTTCGTAGGTACTTTCCATAAAATTGTAATTATGTGTTAATCTAACACCATATCTATCGGACAAGCCTTCACTGTGGCTCTGTATTGGTCCATTGGGAACATGTTTTTGTAAAATACCAAATTGTTGGTCGAAACCCTACCTCATATTTAAGTCGTTCAATATATCGTATAACATGATAGGGTAAAGGTTCGTTTTTGATGGATTACTAGGCCATGGTCTCTGCCAATCGATATTAGAAGTGCTCCCCCAATTTTAACCGAGATATCCGTAAGTCGATTTCTCATTTGGAGATCTTCTGTTATTTTGTCAGTATCATGTGGGAAATTCATCATTATTATCAGCTGCGAAGTAAGCAACGCGATTTTTTTTTGCAAAACAGTTTCACTCTGCTGAGAAGTTGTTCCACTGGATAAAAAATCTCTGCTGAGATAGCGGAGGAAAATCTTTTAGAAATCTGTTAGTGGACAAGCCTATTGATATATGTATGCTTATCGAATTTAAGTCTAGATGTTACTTTAAACCAAATTTGATCGAATTGACAGGATACTGCCATAGAAACTTTTCAATTCGAAAAATGCTCATATTGCTATCCTGATTCTCTTATAATGTTAAATTCCTGTTCAACCTTCAAACTTGGTTAGGTTCTTGTGACATTTTGATAGTTTGTTAAGATTTGTTTTAATTTTTTTCAGTGCCATATTTATGTGCACTACACTATCGATCGAAATCTCCGTGACTTCCATCCAACCTTGTATGTAATAAATCTGGGTGAATTCATCTGCAGCTTCGCAGTTTACACGGATGGTCAAGTTTAAGTTGCACTACGATACCCTCAAGCAGTGAGAGTTTTTTTAACGGGTAAAGAGTCCGATCTCCGCCTTGAGCAATGTTTTCAACCTAACATCTCGTCATTTTTAGATTGTAGTATTCTTTCCCGAGTTCCCTTTACCCTGTAAGATGAAGCCCTTATCACATTCGATGAATTCAAAAATTGTTCTCCAAGAGTAGTATCTATAGCCAAACACTGGTCATTAATTCAGTCATCAGTTAGTATCTTCTAGGTAATATTAGAGATTATAGAAGTACATAGAGTGCGCACCTCATACAACGAATATTTTCTATGTGGAGTACTGATATTGATACCCCAGTGTTCACATTGCTACCCCAGTATCAAACAAAAGTCTTGCCGACGCATACGATCTACGCAATTTCCCCTTCGCACTTACCGCCCGCATCTGAAACGGCTACAAATTTTTTAGCTGTGATGCTTACTCTATGTAGTTCTACTCTATGTAGTTCGTAGGCCAATCTGGCCACACAATGAATTGTATTCATGGCATTTGTGTGTATTATATAATCATTTCCATGTATAAAATGTAACAACTGATATTTTTAGGTTATATTGCTATAAGATTGAAGCCTCAAAACCAATTAGAAGCATTTAAAAATGAAGTTTTCTTAAGTAACTATACGCCGAAACATATGCAACAAAAAATGATTTTAGTTAAAATACACCTTGTAGATGGTACTTTTTTAATGAAAAATATATAAAATAGAATTTCGTTCTTTTTCTATCAATATTATCAAAAATATGAGAAAGTATTTAAAAACTTAAGCAGTTTAATGAAACAGTTGTTTTCCGCTATTTTTGAATGATTTTTCTTTTGGAAGGCCATCCATCCAATCAACCTTAACTCACTATCCATTTCCTACAAATATTTTAATTGAACTTTGCTCAACCCATGTAAGGTATTTACTTAAATATTTCTGTCAACATCAGACAGTTTCTTATTGTTGTTGTTTGCTTGGAATACACAAACAAAAACTAGGAAAACCTTTTTAATTTGAAAGAAAATATTGGACTCTCAACTCCCGGCTGCCTTCCGTCACATCCTGTTGACTTTTGTGCCACACCATACATATTGTGCCCGCCTCGACGTCATTCATCCATCACACACATGTCGTGTTTCCCACTTTCTTTCATCACCATCGTTTGTGTTTGTGGAAAATTCCTTCGAAAATAGAAACAAATTCTTCACCAACGCCAACGCGAAAAAGTATCCACTTCAGTTCGAATAGAAAGGCAAAATGGGAAAAGAAAAATATTGTTTACCCAACGACTCAACCAGAACTCTGATGGAAATGGAAAGGCGCTCATATAATACACATGCCAACACATACATACGCCCAGTCCAAAAAAAAAAAAAATAGAAAATATGTCTGAGAGAAAATAATATAAGAAAATGTTTATCTAGATACAAGGAAAGTGAAAAAAAGAAAAGAAAAACAAACACGCTTTGCACTTGGTCCCTTTTTGACTCGCCCCCCTTTCGGCGAAAGGACACTCACTCGTCGTGTACGGCTATCAATGTACTTGAACACAGGAGGACGATGAGATGATGGAGCTTGATGAATTTCCTTGTTTTAGATTATGACTAAACAATGACAGCTGAAAGAAATGAAAAAGCACAAAAAAACAAGTTGACTTCAAAGCCTTTTCCCTACATTGAATGGTGGCGAGTCAAGACGGACATATGGTCAGATTCAGTTCTTGGGGGGTGTAGTGTACACTGTACAGTGCAGTGACTGGCTTCGGACAGGACGGCAAACAAATGGGGATTATTTATAGTTGACAAATATGAAAATACACATTGCTAGTCGTTCGTGCTTTGTGCTTTTGTTTGACATTTAGGATTAGAATTCCGAATGGCATGTGTGTGCGAAGAGGGGTGTGTGTGTGCTATTGCGTATATGCAACCAGAGTTTGTTTACATGAAATAATTTTTATTTGACTTTTGATGGTCGTTAAATGAATTGATATGTTGGGTGCGTTTAAATGGTGTGCTACGAGTCTAATGACAACATGGGTTGGTTGATATTTAAATGTCAGAAACGATGCAGGGAGGAAGCTGTAAACTTGAAGAACAAATGTTTTAGGGCTGATGTAAATATTTGAGGAATTTATCTAGTGGTAGGTATCTGTAGTCAAGATTTGAGCTTTTTTATGAAATAATAAACGTGACAATTACACTTGTAGATATCATTGGAACAGTCTTCTACAGCGAGTTATATAATCAAGAGAAAGACCCTGACAGCATCTGGTTCCCTACTTATGACAGTCTGGAGTAAGAAACTTTAGCCAACTTTATTTCTCCTCCGAACTAGCTTCAGTATAAAATCAAACTGCTCCATGGATAACTCTAGTGTTAAAGCTCAAGGATGGTATGAGCTTCGCTCGGTTGTAGTGAAATGTACAAACAAATGTCCACAATCATGAACAATCTTTTTACATTTCGCTGACAATACACATGTTTTTGGATCAAGGAGTTCAGAAGACCGATCCTGCTTATAGATTGTTTGGCTTTTCTTTACCAGAGCAAGGATCAGATTGATAGAGGGTGTTCTTTTTAGAAGTTAAGAGGCGCAAACGTAGTTAAATCAGGAGGTCCAATTTTCAATGACTTTCCAATATTTGTGGCCGTATATCATCAATAACGCTGCGAATGTCAAGCGTTAAATCTCACGATCTTAGAAGGCAACTCACAGGAATAAAACGCGAAATTTTGCGCTCACCGAACGTTTCCTTCATTAAATCAATTGTGGCACGAGCTGTGTGATATGTTGCGCCGTCTTGTTGAAACCACATTCAATCGCACGATCTTAGACTGATACGGGTTTTCCACTACGGTACGCTCTACAGCAGCAATGACTTCTTCTGTACGCACTGTACGATGTCTCTGTGGATGCGTATTATCATTTAGACGAAACGTGATGCGAAAATGTTCCATACTTAATCGAAATAATTTATCTGATGGCCAATTATGGTGGAAGTAAAATGGACGTAGTGCGCGATCCGTTTTTTCCAACAGAACCATGATTTTAAATTTGGCTATTTTGGAAGCGTTGTATATTGTCAGTCTATTCATGTTAAGATGCCAAACCAAATTAAAAATATATCACTTGACCGATGTCAAAATTTCCACCAGTAACAATAGTGTTGTCAACTTAAAGTTCTATACATATAAAAAAGAACACCCGTTATGTCTCGGTTTCTAAACAGTGGCCCAGTAGTTAGTGTTAGACTGCTAAGCGCGGGGTCCCTTGTTCAAATCCCGAAAGTGACAACACCTAAGCCTTTTTCCACTACGCCACCTCTTGCGAAAGCCTGACAAACATCCAACTATAACCTTATCATGAGAAAAGTCTCAAATATGCGGTTTGGAGTCGGCCGGCGTTAAACAGGAGGTTCACTTCTTTGTGGAAAAGTAATAATTTCAAACACAGAAATGAAAGGATAATCTAGGTTTTAAACCCTAATAGACCGTAAATGTCGAATAAAATTTAATTTTATTTCCTGAACTTTATCAGTCTTCGATGAACTATCTGTAGAGAAAATCCGATATGGCAAGACTTTTAACTTGGTTGAGGTATGCCGCCTATGTTGAACACCCTTTTTAAAGACCCAGCTTGCATTAGTTTGATCCCTATTATTATTTTCTTCTACAAATCGTATCTATCTGAATTTCTAAAACCCTTTTGTTATATCCTTAGGTCGATATAGCTATGCAGTTCGTCAATACATCTTCCCAAATGGCAGTACCCATTAAAACAAATAAGTCCTGCAGACGAAGAACCCAACTGATGTTTCCGATTTAAAAAAAAAATCCCAATATTATCGCATAACACTTGGAACCGTACCACTATCATAAATTTTTTCGAAAAACCATGTTCTCTTTTTCGAAATTCCTCTTACAAATTATACACCATCATGACCTAGACCAACACGTTCTCTCTTACAAATTCTTCCCTTGTTGCTTTTCATTTCAACAAAAATATACCATTGGCTAGGTACATGCGCATTAGTCTCTTTCTAGAGGAAAAACAAACAAAAAACCCACCACTCAAACATCTGAATTCACCACATTGTATTCCTTCATTCTGAATGTGATAGCGAATCCTCCGCTTCGAATATTACCTATCCTTAAATCGATTATCCCTCAAAAAAAAATTAAAGGAAATACACCCTTCTGACTATCTGCCAAGATTGCATTGGGTCAAACACTTGACACCTGTCATTGAACTTTCACTATACACCAGGTTGTCTGGGAATAAAATAAAAATGAAAACCCAGACCTTTTAATGTAACTGCCATGGGATTACAGGATTTGTAAAGGGAATATGTTATTTGCCCAAAATCCTTAAAGGTAGGTAGATGTCCTGTTAAAAGTTTGACTCGGCTTTATTTCGAAACCAAGCATGCATTTAATGAGTTCATGCTCATGTTTGGTGGAATCTTTGAAGGACATCTGTGTGGGACTGTAGTAGGTACATATTTGGTTTGGAATATTGGCCTTTTGTGCACAACAGATTTTGTACATCAACGTAAATTGTGCTCCTTATGTCAAGGAGAAGAGTTTTTGTACCCTTAGCAAATGAAATCTTTTCACGTTTCGTTCACATTTCTTCAACTCGATATTTTAAGTTTGAAGACATGTTTTTTTGTTAAATTGGGCGCACTGTGACACACATCGGTTCTGGTAGTTCCCACAGCCTTGAGATAAGTACAAAAATTGCCTTCTATAATTAATGCTTGTTGTCAAGATAAATTTGTGTATGTGTTTGGCCGGAAGTCATCTGTTAATAAGACAATTTAAAAAAAAATTAAATGTACCAATTCCCGTTAGCGAAATACACTAAACGCCACTCATCTCAGAGTGATTAGGTACGTCATAAAGAACACAGTCCTTGGTCTGCCAAACTTCAAATTGTAACACGAGCAGTACCCTCAATGGTAAACATAAATTATTTGTTCCACATCGTCCTGTCCTGTCCTGTCACATTAGAGTGGTGAGTTATTTATCTGTATCTGGATTTGTGTGTGTATGTATATAGTCAAAATTGTGTTTGTAGTTTAATGAGTTAAATTTTGCAAACGTTTGCGACGGAATTAGTGGCTTCGAGAGGAAAATTGTGGTCCTTACCCATCGGGGAGTCGTTTCCTTGATAACTTTATGGCAGCTGACAGGTGAATTTCAATTGCTTTAAAGGTCGTACATTGCAATTACATTTTTAATGTTTTGTTATTAATGAAGACGACCAATGATAATAATTTTACAATGCTGAATTCCAAATGAATATACAGTGTTGTGCAAAAAAAAAATGGTGAGCCCAAGTTTTACTTCCCAAGATATCTATTTAACATTTCGTTCCTGCTTTCTCAGCGAATTAAATCAGGGATATAGCTGTAGTTGACTCCTTTTTTCGAATAGTATTTTATGAGACGAAAATGTGTAACGAAAAATAGATCAACAAAAATATCTGTTCTCATCCGATCACCGAATTCAAGCAGTGCCCGACACGGCTAGTACTAAGATGACGCAAACATCGCGTGTTTTATTCAACCGCTTTTAAAAACGAAATAACGACGTGTAGAAAGGGGGCATTTTACAATAGCAATTACTCAAACAATTTTGACGATAAAAAAAATGTTTGCTCAATGCGCTCCCAAAGAATAAAACAAAGGAAAAGAAACCATCTAAAGCTGGGTAAAAGAGAGGGAACATTTTTAAAACTCATAAAGAAAAAAACTTCATAAAGAAAAACTTTTAACAAACTTGGTTCTTTAATAGCTCCGATATAATCAAAGGCTCTAGTACGAGCTAATACTTGTTTCCGGAGTTGACCTCGATTCTTCAACAAATGTTGATACTTTTCATGCATCTAGTGCAGTAAAAAAGACTGGGATGGTCAGGATTTTATCTCCTTGGTACTTTGAGAGCTTTATTACTTAATGATGGCTAGCAAATCTGACTCTCTGCATCCAGGTGACGACCACTGTGTGAATGGTACTTTGACCTTAAACACTTTATAAAGTATTGTTGAGCGGGAGGTAATTTGTCCTTTCACTAAACTCTTTATCCGTCCCTTAGAGTGGTAATGTAGCAAGGGGCTTGGGTGCTATGTTCCTTCTCTTTCTTAGTCTTTACTTTCAATAAAATATGCTTTTCTGATAGGTGAAAAGCGTGTTACACCTTGTCGGCCACCAAATAACTTGATAACATCAAAGTTAATTATCCGCTGGGTCTTCGTGTTTGACTAGACTAATTTTTTGTCTGTGAGACTATTCAGTAGGACAGCTGTTCGAAAGAAATTTACTACAATTCCGCTTTTGAAGGAGAGCATTTGTGATGATGTACAGTCGCCGACCCTATGAAAAGTTATGGAGGAAGCCGTTCTAAAATTTGTCGGCCGATGCGAGTATTTAGCTTCGATTATATTTTTTTGTGCAGGGATAGTTAGGCTATCAATTCTAAAACAACACATCTTAAGCCCCTGTAATGACAATCGTCTCCTCTCTCTGTCTTCTCTTTTTCGTAGTGAACAATTGTAAGAAGCTTTCAATTCGAATTCGCAATTATACCTTTTAGAGGATTTGAGCAACCATTACCTTCGTCCATGATTGTAGCGCAAATCATGTCGGCTTCATTGTCAGAAAAATATCTTCGGACATCAAAAAATCCCTTATTTTGCAAAACATTTACCTAACTTTTCATCTCAAAAAAAATTCTTCCCTTTTTTACAAAACCTTGACGTAGGTCCATCTTAAGTTCACACTTAGCATTTGCAAACTGAATACCATTCATCATATTCTTAATCTCAAGATATCAACGAATTCATTATTCATCATAAGAAATAAGGCCTGTGGCCTGATTTTTCAAGCGTAATGACCTTGCCATTCACCCGTACAAAAATTCAAATTTCAAATCCTCTGAGAAAAACCCCAGCCTTCTTGCCTTTCCTTGTATTCTCCCTCTAATTGGAACATCTTACTCGTTGTTTAGATTTTTTCTGCGAGTACCTTCGTCATGCTTACCTCCCACTAGACCCCACCATCAATTAGCATTGAAAGTCCAGAGAAGAACATTATTGATTGCTTCTATGCCAAGGCTTTTGTACGTTCCTTTTTTTGTCATGCAACTTAATTGAAACCCAAATTATCTGTTCATCCCGTTGCCGCTTTCGACAACAACTGCAGATATCAACAGTATTGTCTTGGCGAGTTCCTCCGCTCCCATGGGAAAATATCCATTTACATATTTGCCAAACAAAATTACAGGAAAAAAGTAAAACATCTTGCTCTCCACTTTTCCATTTGTTATCCTTCTCCCGAATCAATTCATTATTCAAATTTGATCCTTTGCAAGTTGGTTTTTTGTTTTCGGGTATTTTTTTGTGCTTGATTCCGAGCGAGAGGGATGACATATTTCATGGAACTTAATTTAATATTCGCCTTAAATGATAACGGGATTGAAAATCGATTCACCGTTGATGACATTCGCAATGGGCAACATCATCATCGGAGTCCTTATGATATTTATCATTGTCCTTGTACCGTGAAAGATGAGAAAAAAAATGATAAAAAAAAAATTGTAACCCTACTCTCGGTGATGTCACTGTTAGTGTTTGGTTTGTGAAAAAAAGTGGGGGAAGGAGAATCAAAAAAAATATTATAAAGGTCCTTTCTGTTCAATCGGTATTGATGGGATGCGAATTGAAGATTTATTAATTTTGTGTCCATATCAGCGGCGAAAATGGGGTGGGGAGAGACTGGGTCCGTCATCGGAATGGGCTTTAAAAACTCATTTAAATGTTGAATGGCGTCGGGTAGCTGGAAAAGGATTTACGAAATCAAAGTAGACAAATAAATGGAGATTATCGTTATCACTTTGGTAGGAATCATAACATGGTGTTCTGACAAATTAGTTCCATGAATATGAAAATCGTTGAAGATTTGTTGGACCTCGGAAGGTACATTTAACTTTAACTTAAGCTATTTTCGAACGTAGACGGTTACCGAAGTAGAAAATCATCAAGGACATTTTTTTAACACTTAATAGGCAACCGAAATTCTGTGGAGGATGATAACCATTGACTACCAACTTTAAGAATTATATCAATGCAAGTGATGAGACAAGAGAGGATTTCAACCACATGAATCAGATATGACAGACAGAATTTTTAACACATGAGAAGGATCCTTTACTGACTGCTGAACGGCATTAAGACTGCGGCTTGCAGTCAAACTATTTGCTGAATCAAAGGTGAAACGCTTTAAAAAGAAATGGAGGCAGGCAAATATAAATTCATTAAAGGCACGATGCCAGCAGTCTAGAGTTGCTCATAGGCTTCTCTATTTGGAATATAGCGAGATTGCAAAAAGCACGTTGCCAAACCGACGGATAGGTGAAAGTTTTATCGGTATGATAAAGGATTCTGTAACAGATAGACAGCTAGAAAGGGACAACATGAGATACATCGAAACACAGGAAGGAGTCACTTGTCGTTATGGTCTCGGTTCAATAAAGTCCTGGTAGTGTTGTATTTATCTGTAATCTGCGAGCACACGATCCCTTTTTGAACATGTCAGCACCAACCTCCATATGACGTTAAGACTACAGGATCGTTGAACTTGATATTTGTTAGGCATTATCACCCCAGCATGCCTTTTAAACATTTGCCACATCGTGACCATATTGTTATTTTTTGTAGAAAATCTTTGGCTTAAGACCGGTTAGCAATTGCATGGCTATGATTTGGATCAGGATCATGTTTAACAACACAAGACAAATATACGCAAATATAGAGCTCGACTATCCATAGAGAAAAAACTTTGAATGCTTGAAAGCTTGGACCAGATTTAGAGATTTTACAACTTTGAAAGCTTTCCAGTTTCTAATTTCTGACTTAAAGCCGGTTAGTGTTTGCCTGTCTGTGATCGCGATCGTCAACATGGATTGTATGGAGTATCGAAACATTTTTAAATATGTAACATCCACCATTGGCTATAGCCTTCTCATTCCGTAACATTCATAATGATAATGATAATCGTTGAACGATAGTGTTCACATTGCTACCCCAGCATTAAACAACACCCTTGCCGACGCATACGATCTACGAAAATCCCCCTTCGCTCTTACCGCCCCCGTCTGAAACGGCTACCAAATGTTTAGCTGTGATTTGTACTCTATGTAGTTCTATACTCTTTGGTTATATCGAATAATCTCCCGATAAGAAAAACATCCGGCAATTTTACGAGAAATTCAAGCAACTAGCAGCGCAATAGCATTTCGCGATGGAAAAAACTTTGAATGCTAAATAGGGTCAATGTCGAGGGCCAATAAACTCTGCAAACATAAATCTTCCTACAATTATAAAATATCTCATTGCAAGCAGAAGTCTTCAAATACAGAGGTAATGTCTTGAAAAAAGCATTGAACAACTTTTAATGGACGAAAACATACCCGATGACTGCAATATTAGAAATCCTTGGTCGTTTTGACATAAAAATGCTTCGTAAAATAGTCTATTCCGTTTGATCCTGTGTGCTATGTAAGCAAAGATTTAATATTCCCACCTGCGGGGTCTTTGATTCCCAGCCAAACGTTGCCTAATTGGTGTGGCATGTTGATTGGGACCCACGTTTATTCCGTACTGGATCCTGTCTTCAAAAATTTAAATTTATGATTTCAGCTTTGTTCAATATTTCTTGTCATGCTCCTCCTACTCCACTTATACAGAGCCATCTTCCGCTCAAATGATTTTACCGCTTTGGAAAATGTCAATTATGGCGCCTCTTCCTAAAAGGTCACGTACACGATACACTAGGTAAATGTTTTGAACTTGATTTCACTGGGGGACGTGCCAGATTTAATTTTCTCCTCCATCCACAAATGGACCAAGGACTTTTCAATTTCATAAAGCAGGACACACACACACACACATACAGCAGAGGTGAACAAATTGAATGACGAACAAGAGAACAAAAAAAAAAGACACCAAATGGAAATTAAATTTCCTCGAACAAATGGAAAAAGGATCAAAACGTTATAGAGGTGATTTCATGTTAATTAGATTCAAAACGATCAGGCATCAGAAACGATGGAAGTAATTCCAAGAACATTGTACATTAATTAGTTGAACAGGTGGCGTGTATATAGCTTACTGCCGACTGCCGGCTGGACTTAATGAGCCGGACACATAAAGGATAACAAGAACCAAATTACCGTTAATGAAAACTAAACGCAGTCAGACAGACCTACGGCGACAGTTCATTTGATCAAATGGAGGGATATGCCTCCCCAATATTTGCATTTATTCTTGAAGACCTATTGGGTGCTTTTACACCTTTTAGCACTTTAGTTTCCAGTTCATTAAATTTTAAAGATAATTTTAAGGACAATTTGAGCCTGTTTTGTTGTTGTCTTTCCTTCTTGGAAATTTGTATTGTTGTCAATTCCAATCGTTCGTCGTTTCCCACCCACATGATCTGAGAATCATATTACACCTCAATGGCAAGGCAACGAAAGGACAGCGAGAAGGACGGCGACGAGTGTCCTTGTTTCTTTTGTTATGCGGATCACATGCCCGGAGGTGTGTACCGCATCAGGGTAGGGAGTTAGGTGAACAACTGTTTAATCAGTAACCGATTGGAGTAGGGGCTTATAAGGGGGTATAGGTATATCAGGTATAGGGTTTTCTTTTAATATTCTCATGCTGTTTTTGCAAGGACAACGAGTTCATGTGTCACTATGTGTAGGTACCTACACGCCAATTCTATTTGCGAAAAGGGAATTGATTTCCCTTTTTTGCGGTAACTTGGGGCTTAGTGTTTTGTGAGCATTTATATGTGTAGGGTGGATAATAGGTTTCATTTTTCTTTCTTTTGACAGGTCGATGCCTACATTGACATGTTATCTAATTACGAGGGAAGAGTATGTGGAAGTTTCACTGTGGGTTGGTTTGTGTTTACATTTAATCTCATGAATAATAACTGCGTGGGTAAATTCAATCGTAAATTTTGTAAGTTTCGTGTTGGTATGTTTGGCATGGAGAAAGGTAGCTTGGCACAAAGGACGTGTTGACAATTAGAAATTTTTGTCGACTTTTCTACATGGATATGAACAGGAAGGGGAAATGAAATGCAAATTAAGACGGAAGCTCCTCTAAGTTGTCTTAATTTGTAATGCAATCAAAATGTAAGAGAGGTAAAAAGGTATTTATAAAAAAATGAAGACTTACCTTAGTAGTCAAATGGAAACTTAAAATGTTCAGCAATTTATTTTCGAGTGATTAAATTTTAACGAACGAATACGGGGAATACGAGCAAAAAAAAACGGGATCAAGCGTTAAACTAAACGAAATTCACTTTTTTTTGGCGACATATGTATACCTACATTCGCTTTTTTTATATTAAAATTGAAGAAGAGATAACACTTTTTTTAATGATCACCGATTTATTAACTAAAGCACCACAATGGGCAATCACTTATTTTTTTATTGAAACGAATTTCATTTCTCTTTTTTTTTTTTCACTTTTTTTTTTTAATGATCACTGATTTATTTACTAAAGAACCACAAAGATAACTAAAAAAAATGCGCGAATTAATTTTTTTTCATTTATTGAAACGAATTTCATTTCTCTTACGATAAAAAAAACTTTTTTATTTTAAATCGAATATATCGAATAACGACTATAAATGATATACCACGTATATTTTTACGAGAAACACAAATTTAACTGAGAAGAAAACACTAACTCACTGGATTTTGCAGTTTTTTTTCATAACCTATTTTTATTTTTCTCCGCGAAATTTTTTATATTTAATCAAACAAAACTTGGCTCTTAATAATTTTCTAATTTTGCTGAGAAAAAAACCAAAAAAAAAAACAAATTCACCTGATTTTTTTGGCTTTTTTTCGCGATTTTTTTTTTATTAAAGCGAAAAGAATTTGCCTCTAAATTATTTACCACTTATAATTATATTCACCTTATTTTTTCATAACCTATTTCATTTCTTTCACGAAAAAGGTTTTTTTTTTTATTTTTTTTCATACATTTTCTTTGCATAAAATCGAACAAAACTGGCCTATAAATGATTTTCCACAAATATATTCACTAGAAAACTAATTTTACTTAGAATAAAACACAAATTTACATGATTTTTTTTTTTCATAACCCATTTCATATCTGTCACGGCAAAGCAATTTTTTTTATGCATTTTTTTCATTTAAACCAAACAAAAATCGACTTTAAATGATTTCCACTTATATTTTCACAAATGAAAACTAATTTAATGTTAACTAAAAGACAAATTTACCTGATTTTTCAGCATTTCATTTTTTTTTCATAACCTCTCATTCAGAAAACACGATTTGCGAGCAAAAAAACAATTTTTTTCAATTCAATTTGCCATCCAATTAGTTTTAAACTATCCAAGATCTATTATTTCATTAGAAAAACCGAAAACTTTACCCGGATTAACCCGATTATTGTTGATTTTCTTTTACCGAAACCGATCACGCGGCGACATGACGTTTGGCAATTGCACCTGTTAAGAAAAGAAATTTTACGCGGCGTAAAGCTAACAGCGGAAGTGTAATCCATTTTGCATGGCTCGATTGGTTATGTTCTTGGCTATGCAAAAATTAATTGGGTGCGTTCGATATGTTGTTGCCGATGGGTGTGGTTCACTAAAGAGGCAGGTCTATGCAAACGTGGAATGTGGGTGAATGTTATGAATTTTCCGCATTGTTGCATAAAAATTAGGTGAAATTCGTGAAAGCTATAAACTAGCTGAGTTACGAGGTTAATGAAATATTTTTATAGGCAAAAGGTTTCATTGGTTTCCTTCTTTATGTTTCAAGTACACGTCCGTGAAATATAAATTATTCTTTTGAGGTCACGTAATTATAAAAAACAATATGCCAAATTACGACGGATCTCCAGCTCTTTGAACGTATTTTTACACACATAAGGAAAAAAGCACAGCCTGCACAAGGCGATTTTCACTGAAAAAAGATAACCACGAACACAAAAGCATTTCTTATACACTATACCTACCCATGTAACTTGCATGCAGATGGTACTTCTTCCCCTTCATCGTGCTGCATTCCAAACTTGCAAAAAAGGTCTAGACAAATACCAGGTAGAATAATATCGATCGCAAGACGTACACGAGAACACGAAAAATGCACGTGGATGGAAACGTAAAGTTTTTCCGATTCACATTTTAGGAGAATTTCGAGAGACTATTGTAAAAAAAGAGCACTGGGTCAATGGAACACTTATCTCTGCGTAAGATTTGCTATTTTTATAAAGATCGTTTCACTTTTTGCTTTGCTGCCATCATCACTTATTTATTTCCTAGACAAGCCTTAGTCCACTCTGTCCTCATTAAACCAAAAAATTATCATTGAAAAATCATTATTTTAAGTTAGTATTCACAAAGATTAATAAATTATTTGGGTTTAGCTTAACAAAACTGATTTATTAATTTAAATGAAATTTTATTTCATTTGCAAGTCATTTGCAATGTCAAATTTTTGTTATTTTCTATCTCTTATTTGATTCCAGATAGGGATAATTTCTTGTTGCATCGTTAAATATCGATTGAAAACTAGGACATATCGAAACGTAGCGTGGAAACGGCAACAACGCACGGACTCCATTTTACTTTGGTGGCATTAAGCTCTTAGCCAGTTGGATGTAGGAAGTAAGAGTCCGAAATGGATGCATTCCGTTAAGGTGTACATGCAATTGTGGAATGTGGGTGAATGCATTTTTTTTTTCTACATTGTCTAACATCATGTAGATAGATCTCATGAAAACTTATTTTTATGATGGAATATTTGGTTATGATAAGTTCTTAATACAATTTAGATGGTGCAGATTGATATTTTGTATGCTAGTCGATATTACCTTTGAAAAATGCTAGTAAGGATGATATTCACCAACAAATATAAATCGAATAATGTTAACTATAAAATATAAAATTTCTAAGCGAGGAAAAGTTAAAAAAAAAAATAAATCGTGCGAAGGACAATAGTGTAAAAGCAAGAACACTTTGAAAAGTGAGTGTAGTTTTTAACAAAATAGGCGATTTGAAACTGCGAAATAATAGTTAGTGAATACATCATTACCATTTTACCAATTTACGAAGCCTAGGTATTATTATGAGTATTTATTATTCCTTTGTGCATTAAGGTTACAAGTTACGCCATCAATATGTTTCATTTTGATTGGAAACCTCAATCGTGAATGGATCCACCACTGCATTAACCATAGTGCAATACTTCGTAGGTACATTCATAACTAATACCCAGCCAAGTTATTTTTAGTGCGGTTGTAACATTTTGCCCTCAACATCATGAATAAAGCACTCCTAAGTAATTTATACCCATCTCCTTGAATTCATGTTGAGTTTGAAAGTAGATATAAACTGTTTTGGTCCAAAAAATGAAGGTACGCCACACATCTGCGATACATTAATTTTACAACAATTCTTCACAAAAAAAGTTAAACCTCGTCCACAAACATGCGGTATTTCGCACGTTAATATTTAAATAACCCGAATGTGTGCACATAATGGAAATCCATACACCCAACTGCACCTGGGCTATCCCCTTTTAAGGCATACATCCCTTCAGTGATATGAATAAATTCACATCTGTATCCTGGGCTGTGTGACCCATATGGATTAACTTCGAAGCTTGAAAGGGATTCCGCCTTTTGCGAAAATCCTCTTTGCGAACGAGAAATGGACAAAAAACAGAAGAGAAGACAAAAACTCATCATCACACAAGTCCATCTCATGTCAAAGGCTTAAAGCCACCTCGCACATATCGCACTTGTACACATGGACCAATTCTGACTACGGTAGAGGAAGACACAGCGGCCAAAAAAAAGGATCTGATGATATGATAATTCACTCAGCAAGAGGACAACAACAAACTGCGCAAAGCTGCTCTACCCATTGACACAGGACTACCGGTGCAAAGGAGGAAATAATCTGAAATTCTTATTTGCGGTTGGCATGCATTTCAACGAAGGATAATTCAAATTTACTGAACAAACACATTCACAGGTTTTTGGCGTGTTTGAAATATATAGCTATATAAGGACTCTCTGTGATAGCAGTGATTCACTTTGCGATGCTGTTGTAAATATTTTCTCACTTTGAATCATTCAATAAAATAAAATCAAAGATGATAGGCATCTCTGCAGCAAGCAATTCCAAGGCCAACAATTGAGCTCGAATAGGCCATGGCCTCTCATATTTGGATTGGTTTTGTGTGGTGAAGAAAGCTTAAGGATATAATATGAACGTGACGTCCTATTCCACTTTCTTGTTAGACTGGTGAAGATGAAGATGGAATTTTAATTTAGTCAATCGCTCGTGCGAGTGAAGTATTCAATGTCCAATAATTGCCATTTTTCCTTAATGAAATGTGTGATTTCTTTTGCAATTAAAGAGAATAGAAGAAAAAACATCCTGCTGCAGTTTTGCGGCACTCGTTTGTACTGCTACAGAAGCGCCCTCTTATTGCACCCCCATATTTAAAGATAATTACTAAGCACTTGAGAGTACTTTTTTTGCAAGCTTCTGTGCAATGCAATTGTGGGGTTTGTTTGGTAAAAAAGAACGCTTCCATGATGATACTTTAGCACAAAGTGTAACTGCATTCATTCTCTATCTCTGCATCTATGCAGAAGTACCAAAGCACACACCAGGCAGGAGTACAATTCTTGTGGATGCAGTACCCTTAAAGCAAATTGCCCTCAATATAAGAAGCGTTCGAAGAACAACTGTGTGTTCTTTTAGATTCGGATTTGTTCCAGAAAAGACAGGATAGGAAAATGAAACCGAAATAGGGGCTGATAGTGTGTCTTTAGATAAGCGAATACTCGCAGTGGATTTGTACAAATTTTTCTTTTTGCATGAGAAAATTGGAATCCGAATCAGGATTGCATTTACCTAATGAAGGCAAAGTCATCAGATTGTGGCTAGTTATAGAAAATTAATACATTACCCCAGTTTTTTGCACAGTATTTTCTATGCAAATCTAGTACAATCACCGTCAATTAGTTTAGCTTTCGGATTCAAGTGAGGATAATTTTCCGGGACTCGGCTACCAAGTCTATGTAATTTGTTTCGTCATATTTTGTACTTTGATACATTGGTAATTTTTTCGATGTTGACACACGGCTAAGCGCTAAGCAGTATGATTTGGCAATTGGCAATTAAAGAATTTAGTTCTTAAACGTGACATTTAGGAAAAATGGCACTGCATTCGGTAAAATTCTTTATATTTATTACAATTAATGCCAAGCAATTACCATGTTGCTCGCATGACACAGACACATACCAGGTTCATCCGTTTACCATAGTCTTAATACCAACAGTGTCAGAGGTACCTAATACGGAAACACTTCAAAACAGAAATTAACATCAAATAAGTGAAACGAAAAGTAAAGATGATAAATCTCACTGTTAGTAAAGGCTAACGTTTTTGAGAGTTTGGTTTAATTCATAATTCATATTTATAAATGAAAAAAAGTATTTGGATTAATAAAAAATATGAATTTACAATGTTCGAATATTGTCTTGTTTAAGATCAGAATATATACTAATCAATTTGCCTACTGTCAAAACTAGGCTTCATCAAACGTCTTCATATTAAGGTTTTAGGTTTTAAGAAATTGAGTGCCCAAATTTTGACTGTAACCAGATGGATTGTTTTAGTCATTTATCTGCCAGAATTGAAGGATACGGAGCACTAGAAATAATTATTTTGCCCGTTTAACTGTCGCATTTTAAAGGCATTATAAAATAAAATAATACAGCCACAGCGAAAAAAAAGTTTTACACTTTCCCACTAAACACCGACTAGGTTTGATTCGAAGTTTCAAAAAATATAATAGTAGGTAGGGCCCAGTTTAAGCTATCATTGAACAACTTCATTGGAACACAACACACGATGGAATTGAAATGTCACCACCATAGCTTTTTATATGAATTATTGGAAAATTCCGTTTCAGTTCGGTGAAATGGCAAACATTACTTCATAAAAATAAATGTTGATCAGTGAAAAATAAAAAGTGATATTCCGCGAAAACTTTTATTAAAAATTTAAATATTTTTGGATAATCATGCTCTTAAATCTTAATCATAAGCTTTGTTTTGACACCATCTCTCCAATGACCGAATTTATAAAAAACCCGCAAGATGTAAAAGAACATTTCTAATAAGGCTTTGGAATGACAGCTATAACTGGGTCTTTATCCATCCAATTACTTTGTCCGAATACCCGATTAATTTATCTTGTTGAAAAAAAAAAATAACGTCTACGAAGCGGTTTCTAGGTGCCGTAACCTACAAGTTTTCGAAATCTGCATTATACAGCTTTTCGAGAATAGCACACAAAATACATAAAACAAGGCAGTTGTTCAGTTGCTGCCACCCCTTTGTATACCAGAATGTGTGTTGGTTTGGTATGTCTTGAGATGATCGTCTGATGCAATTGCAAACCTATGCCTCGCCAACAGTTGTTCACGGTTTGCTAAAGTTTGCATTTCGTTGTATGGTTGGGAATGTGATGTATGGCTGTGGGAAGATTTGACAATCGTCCGATGCAAACCGATGTCTCGCTGCCAGTTGTTCACGTTTTGCTAAATTTTTCGTATCCCGAGAAGAGAAATGTGATGTGTGTCTGTGGGAAGATCGCCCGATGCAAACCTCTGTCTCGTCGGCAGATGTTATGGGGTTGCTAAAGTTTCCATTCCTTTGTATAGCTTGGCATGTTGTGTGTGTTTTTATGAAAAAAGTTTCCATTCCTTTGTATGGATTTTTTTGTGTCCTTTGCAAGACGAGACGAATTGACGATCGCCAGAAGAAAAATATGTTTCTCCATCCACCAGATGTGTGTAGTGGCTGGTGGTAGTAGCATACCTACGTGTTTTTTTTTTCGTCTTCAAAATGTGACGAATGTTCCATGCAGTTTTGTATATTATGTGTTCGGTTTACATTTTTTAGTTGTGGAATATGACGATCGTTTCATAAAAATTAGTGTTGTTCAGTGAATGCGAGTGCAAACCCCTTGCACTTTTTGTATTTTCGTGTGCCTTGACAAATATAAAATAGGACATCTATAACCTACAAGTTTATTAAACCCAATGTGATATTTTCAATTCGTATTTCAATTGAATATTAAATTAAATTAAAAGTTCCCATTGCACATTCTGTAAATGTGTTCTCCTAAAAGGTCAGACCATTTGTGTTGGAAACCTGTGTGTCGCCATGAGTTGCAATTTAACTATGACTTGCAATTGGAATCGGCATCCCTGTGATAAATGTGACGAACAGATTTTAATAATTAACAATTGAATAATTTTAGCGCATAGGTGAGTGTTCAATTCATAATAAGACATAAGCCTTCAAAATGAAAAAAATTATGGTTATCGGGAATTAATTTTACCAATGAATTTTTCACATTCATCAATATTGCATTGCTGAATGAAAAAAATCCTTGGGAAAAAGAATTCCCGATAACCCCTAAATAGCTTCTTTACTGAGAACAAAAGATGAGCACTATTTAGTTAAAACTGACAGAACAGATGAAGGCAGCTCCTGCCATCTTGAAAAAGTTCAAAGTTACTCTAATTTTAGCTTCGTTGAAAAAACATCCGAAATCAATTATTATAATCAAGTATTGCCCTATTCTTTCGTTTAAACAGTCCACAACAGAATTTTCAAACCGCAATGACAATTGACGACATTTGCGAAATGTATGACACATTCAATAAATTCATTCTCACTACTCACAGGCTGAACTTAAATAATTCATTTGAGCGGAAATAACTCAAATGAAATATTTCAGCCCAAATGTGAGGTATTTCGTCATACAATTTCATTCCGAAACTCATCATTTCACTAAATCCTTTTTATTATTACGATCCAACCAAGAAAGATAAACACATTTCAAGTGTCAACAAAATATTGGTACTGCGTATGCAGGCAGATAAGTTTCTCAATGTCTCTTTATCTACAATTTTTTCATCTATTTGCACAGATTTAAACTTTCTCTTATAAATACTCACTTAGGCCAATGTAAAAGTGACATAAGAACAAATTATGACAATTCGATAAAGCGACATTAGGCCAAACGAGGAAAGTGGCATAAAGCTAAATGAAGCTCAAATCAAATTATATATGCACGTATAAGAAAAGCATATGTAATGTGCAATCGAAAGTGTCAAACAGCTAAATTGACCTTTCAACGCTTCATGTCAAATGCCAAATACAAGAATTTGTCCTTATATCACTTCACAAAGCATCAGATTTGGCCTTATGTCACGGCATCTAAATGCTTTGGGTGATGACATGCTTCATACAGTATGAGTTGACAAATGAACTGGCAATTGAAAAATACAGCTTAGTATGAATGATATTGCATAAATGATATTTAATTGCGAAAGGCCTCACCTTTATGCGGAAATGTTTCCTTCAGTTGAAATAAGTTTTGACTCGAAAATAGCCAGAATAATATGGGTGTTCTACTGTTCCGTCCATGGAACGTCGGAAAGTCGTCGTAAACGTTTTAATTGTGATAAAATTACGACGTGATAAATGAAGTGTCCAAATTTGTATGGGAAATATTTTTTAAAAATATCGAAAATTTCGCACAGGAGAATTGGGTGTGTAAACTGTGATGGTATATGTTGTAAACTTTTGAACTGCTATTCTTACATATAATCAGTCACGTTCACACATCGAAATTATTCGCTACACAATAGGAACAAAATTCTTTCTAAATATCAATTACTAAATTGATATTTAATTCAATGGGTTAGCGCATTATTTGTTGGTACAGTTTTAGGGTCGTTCATGACACGTCTTCGTAAAATTACAATCTTTCACAAGTAGTAAAATTACGTCGTTGCATTATCTATTCTTTTAACAATTTATAAAAATTCTGAACAGCAAAACTAAATCAATCCGCATAACTGAAAAGTCTATTACATTCCAAATAACTCAAATGCAGCACAGCTCTAAGCCATCAGCCATCAACATGCAACAACGGAGGGATATGACAATGAAGGTATCAACACATTCAACAGCATCCACATTGGACGCCATTAATCCCAGTCCCAATGCAAATTAGTCGGTAGCCGAATCTCCCGCAGTCAGCAGGTCATACAAATTTGTCGTCGTTGCTCTGATCACACACATACTACTACAGTGCCATAATTTTTATGTACATGATGAAGATGGCGGAGCACCAGCAACAGAAGGTGGCGAAGCGCCCTGCGTATTTTGAGGTTAAAATCGACGGGTTCCGGGAAAAATCATTAGTCGAGGTAATTTATCAAATTTTTTATTGCAATTTAGTGTTTTATAATAAATTAATTAATGGTGTATATTTTTAAATTATTTTTTTAATTGATTTCTTTGCAGAAATGTGTTTTTTATGAACATTTGCGATAACATCGATGTACATACACGGACTACACCGCCATATTTGTTTTCTGTCATGGAAAGTTAAAAAGACGCCGGAGCACGACCGAAAGCTTATTGAGAAGCTGCATAGCCCCGGGTATTTAATTGAATGTTTAGAGTCAATCGGTTCGGTGTTGTGTTTTTTATGGGAAAAGAGATCCACACAGATAACGCCGCCATAGTTTTTTTCTCTACCACCAAGGTGGCGGTGTTTTACGCTGTTAATACGTGCATTTTGTGGTTAAAACTGTCTGTTTCGAGGCAAAAATCAAAAGTCGGCATAAATTATCAAAATTTCGTTTGCAAATTAGTGTTTTTTAATAGATAGTAAATAATTTTAATTTTTTGCAGATAATGTGTTTTCTTTTACAAAAAAAAACTGCGCAAGCGATCTACGATGACGATGCCGCCAAATTTATTCTGTACCACCGAAAGGTTATTTGTGAAACTGCACGAATGTTTCCATGTTTTGTTGTTAAATCAATCAGTGTCGCTTCGGTTTCGGAAAAATATCAAAAATTGGAGGTAATTATATCAATTTTATTTTGATTTAAAAAAAATGTATTATGCACAATTTAGTGTAAATTTTGATGTGTTTCGGTATAAATGAAGTGCATTTCGTTTAGATTTGCAATTGCAGCCTCGGTTTTTGTAAAAAAAGGTGCGAAATTGATGTATTATTCGTAAAAAAAACCCAAAAGCTAAAGTCCATGTCGTTCCTTGAAGGTAAATTTCTGGTTAAATTCATTGCTAAGATGTGTTAATGTTTATTAAATTATTTTTTTTTTAGTTAGTGTTTTTTTTAAGAGTTTTTGTTTCAATTGAGAAAATGGTATTTAGTATGGTTTTGCACAATGTCGAGTCCTTGTTTGTTTCTTTTTGGAAACTTATGGTTGTTTTTTTTGGAATTCAGTTTCTTTCACGGAAAAGTGTGTGTGCCCCTAAAAGTAAAAAGCAGCCATTCACGGGCGATTTATTGTCTTATGTGTTAGTGAAAAGAGCATGAATCTCAGGTAGATTTATATGTCGATAGTTTAATTTAATTCATTTCACTTTAGTTTAGTTAATTTGTTTCAATTAAAAAAAAATGTTGGTGTGGATTTCAAAATTTTGAGCCCTATATCCTTTTTGTTTGGTCTATTTCTTTTGAAAAATCAGTGTCTTTCACGGAAAAAATGTGTGTTTCTCCTTAAAGAAAAAAAGGGGCCAGTCAGTTTAGGCCATTATCCTGGCGATTTATTTAGTATGAATAAATTTCTTATTATGAAAAGAGCATAAATGCCAATCAGTTCTCTTGTCGATTTATATATAGTTTTACAAATTACAAATAAAAGTGTTAATGTTGTTATGTTTTACAAAATGTCGAGTCCTTGTTTGTTTCTTTTTCAAGAATAAAGTAAATTTAAGATCAATTTTCTTGGAAAAAATCGTTTTTTCACTGAAACAAATCCAATAGTGAATTCACGGTCGATTTATCGTTAAATGTGAAAAGATCATGAATGCCAACCAGCTATCAGGTCGATTTATATGTGTTTTTACAAATTTGAAGTGTAAAATCAATCCATTGATCGTCCGGCTGCATTTGTGTTTTTTGCGTGAGTGCCGTCTTCCGTCGTTCTATTAAACTCGACGTTCTTCGTTCCGTTCGTCATATATCACCGCAAATATATTAAATAGAATTGTATATTACAAATTCATCACATCTAAAATTTATAAGGTGAGTTTTTTTTTAATAACTTTTTATCTTTTATTAAGGTAAACATAAAATTAGTGAAAGCATTAGGAAATGAAATTCATCGCAACATTTTTAAATGATATTTTGAATATAAACAGAGATATACACACACTCATTAGAACAGAATAGCATAATTATGTTAAACCTGACAAAACCACAAAAGTAGGTACAGATATTTAAGGTATATCTTTCGAAATCCCTTTTGCTTTATAACTACGGCTTATACTTTCCATTGTCCTAGCCATTGTCCTAGTTCTGGGTATTGTTCTGCCGTTAATATGCTCTACCCTTCTTCAATAAAAGAACACAAAAAAGATCGTATTGTAGGCAGTCACTCAAGGACTTTAATATTGTTGGCCTTCAATAATTACTTTAGGCACCGGTGTATCATATCGTTATCGTGCTAAAATATCCAGGCTTGATACTTAAATTAATAACCAAGATGTCTTTATAGATTTCACTAAGATAAAGAAGTACTTCAATGAATCGCCGAATTCCATAAACCTCACATTTTAGTTCATAACGGCTGGTCTATAACGCGAATATATTAGTTCCGTCGCAAATTTGTTTTTATTATTTCAAGAGAAATAGTATATTGGTAGCTGGACTTTGTCTCCGTTGATCTTGCTTTTCTAAGTAACATCTCTCATATCTAACTAAGTATGTCTTAATCTTCTTTTTTTTTTAACAACCGGAACTTTCGATGGACTCTTAGTCATATTTTGTCAGCATCGTCTTCTTCCACAATTCGCTCAAGTAAATAAACTTCAGCAACGTTTTCTTCCACAATTACCTCAAGAAAATCCACCTCTATTTTATCCTCTGTTCCAGTGAGGCTTGAATACCATTTCCGAGCAAACTTTGCAGATCTTCGCCCTAATCATCTTTCTCCTTCACATTCATAATCATCAAACAAAAAATCTTGCGAATGATCAAACAAAGAAAAAACGAAACTTGCTCAAATATGCAAGTAAACATATCAAAGAATAACACAGTAAAAAAAAAACTGAAAAAAAAAGATTTCTTCTTGCTTTTGGGGAAAAAAGTCAATGTTGCCTATAGGCAACAAAAAGCAAGAATTTTTGTTAAAATGTTCGAACAAATTTTAATACCCCAGTATATTGTCCACCTTTTCGCAAAACAATGGAAATACAAAATCAAATCAAATTTCGAGGGATTAGCTTTTTTCTTGAAACCATTCCTGTGTACTTTTTGCACAATAGTGGGACCAACAATTTTTCCCGAGAATTGATAAAAGTTTATATTAACTCGGATAATTTGTTAGTTCATGATAAGATCATAAACTTGCATGTTATTGACGTACTTTCTGTTAAGCACCCAGAGACAAGGTTGATAGGTAATAGTCGAGTGATTTGCCTGATTATGTCCCTTAGGTCCAGTAAGCAATACCTGGTAATAATATTTTCGGATATCAAACCCTTGTCTAACCACACCAGACCAACCTTTTTTCCGCTGGTAGGTGCTAATCTTCTATAAGAGACTATCAGAACCTACGGTGCTTGCAGTATTGTGAGATTTTTACTCACAAAAACTGCCAAACTCTGCTCTTAATTAGTTTTTATGAGACCTTTAGACTTCAATTTCCATGAAGTCTTGTTTTCATGAACATTTTCAATCTTAATATTTTGATTGATTTTTACGTTTTGATGATGGGGCACAAAAAAAAAGTTGTTCCAGCGACTCCGTCTCGTTTTTCTAGGTATAGTTTTTGTTAAGTTAAATCAAAATCGTTGAAAGCTGCTTTTGAGAAAATTGGCGTTATGTAAAATAGTTATATATGAGGTTCAGTTGTAAAGATTGCTTTAACCAAAAAAAATTACTGTAAATTTTAGCCATAAAGTTTAAAGAAGGAACGGCTAGATCAAGTTAGTTCAAAAAAAAAATCGAACTACATATCATTGTGCTCTTCTGTAATGCTATACCGATATTTTTCAAGTTTAATATTTAGAGTTCATATTATAACAGTTTCTAAAATAAGTTCAATATCAATATATAAGTCATTGAATTGTTTTTGCATTTTTTTAATCCATCGAACTTTGACATCCTTGTACACATTTCCTTTAGCTTTTCTTCGTAGAAATTCGACTGGATAGAGCTAAGGTTACTTTTCGTTTTCTTTTTTTCTCACTTTATTCGATATTTATTGCATTTGTACCTTTTGTAAAAATTATTGAAGCTACATTTCAGATCTTCATTTTTTATAAATACCAGTATCTTCAGGTGATTCAATTTACAGATTCTGGTGATTGGAAAATATTTCGAAGTATCAAGTGTTGTCGTACTTAAATTTTCTCCTGCTAATAGTAGGTCGTTCTCAAGCTAGTACGTTTAGACGGCTTCAGGGGGTTAATCAAAAGCTTAAGAATGAAAAAAGAATTTTGCTGAGAATCGTGTGACTAATGGCAGCGTGGCGTCCGTTGTCCCTAGCGAGAAAGGCCAAGTATGCACCAAACTTACTCTGACAGTTCAGTATTCATTACTAGGATGAGAAGCTTGCTAAAATAATGGGTTAGCTGATTTCCAATGCAAATATTGTATATGAATAAGCCTTCTATGTAGTAAGTCAAATCATTTGAATGTGTGCAGGATTATGCTGGAATTAAATGTTAAATCGTTTGTCTGGTCGTGAAGTCGTTATACGTGATAATCTTCATATGGGCCACAGCCTGTAGGGTTCTTATGTGACGTACTTTAGAATTCTTAAGCTAACCCAATTTTTAGAATTGTAGCTATTAACAGCTGATGACTTGTAGTTTTTTTTTTGACTGTTTATGACGAATGTAGTGTTAGCCAAATTTTGTTGACAAGATCATGAAAATCGACGTTGGATCATTATCCATATTTTCTATTAACGTTTTTGTGTGAATGAAATTTGTCAGTTGGCATTATATAGTCGTAGAGAATGGTATAAAACAATTTATTATGGAGCATCTAACGCAGCAACAAAGTCGACGAGATTGGATTGCTCGAAATGTACAGCTCGCTATAGACGACCGCCATTTTGGCAAAAATCATTATAAGCGATGAAGTTCATTTGTACTTGGCTTCATAATGCCAATAAACAGAATAGCCGCTATTGGGGCACAGACAACCCTCTATTGAAACCCTAAAGAGCAATAAACCCTAGTAGAACGACTGTATCTGAGCCGGCGGTGTCGTCGGGCCATATTTCTTTCAGGATGTCATAGCTAATGCTGCAAAAGTTCTGGTGACCGCTATCGGAACATTGGAAAATTTTCTTGTGCACGAATCCGATCAATTGGGCATTTCTAACATGTGCGTCCAACTATACGGTGCCAAATCACACAAACCTCGTGCTACGTTATAAATTTTACGAGGATTTTTTTCCCGCCCGTATAATTTCAAGTGTGTGATATCGACTGGAACCCACGATTCTCTGATTTGACGACTATTGATTTTTTTTTTTAAGTGAGACTTTTTTTTGGAATTGTGAACTGGATCTTGTGAAACGACAAAGTGTAATGAAAAAGAGACGATGATAAATGTATTTATGGGGTTTAGGCTGTGAGGGAATGAAATAAAACGCGTTTCCATGTCGTCACCCCAGTGTAATATAGGGTAACTTCACTTTCCACACATTCGAGAAATCGGCAAAAAAAGTTTTGCTACTTTTATCAATAACTTTTCGATAACCTATTTGCGACAAATTTTTTTTTGTATTTTCAACATTGCAACAAGATATTTTTTTTTACTGTGGCACTGGTTGAAGTTAAAAGAGTAAAATTGCGACAGATATTTATTGGTATCTTTACAAATATTTTGTTGAAAAAAATAATGTTAACTATAAAAAAGGTCAGTTATCCATTTTTTCCACCAACTCTTTTTAATACCCAATTGGTTGCAGCAGATCAGAAAAACTAGTTCGTTGGTCACTGCACTACATTTATATGGAATCAAGGTTCAAGGTAGATACACTCCGCTTCAACTGAACAAGCGCACAAATTTTCTAAGATATGTTGTCCATTTTTTCTTAACTTTGAGCGTAATAAAGTTAAGCAAACAAATCAGAAAGAATAATTCAAAAAGTACCGCTATTTTGTTTCTCGTTCTCTTGCAAAGCGTTCCATATGGAAAAATTCAGTTTTTTTTGCGTCGACTGAATAGACACAAAGTTAGAAATAAAATCTAACGGAACGAAATAGAAAATATTGGTTATTTCTAGTAGTGGGTACTGCCACCTTTGTTCTTAATTACTTCATAAATTCGGTGTGGCATGGAATCGTATAGCATCTTTAAGTAAAAAGTAAAATAAAGTTATGGCGCAACAGGCTCGTTAGCACCCAGGCCTAGCTTTTTTCTCTCAAGCCTTCACTTGTGCGTGTGTACTTCTTAGCACGATACTCTTTAAGCAGTCCAGGGAAATGTCCCTCCACGCTAATTTAATGGCTGCAGTAAGTGATTCTCTTTCTTCAAACTGACGACCCGATTCATAACTTTTCGAACCAACCATTCCCATACATTTTCTATAGGGTTCAGGTCGGGTGAGTAAGGCGTGCAACCATTGAAGCAATTCAACATTCTGGCCCTGTATTCAACTTTTGACAATGCGCGCCGTGTGGACGGGGGCGTTGTCCTGTTGGAAAGTCCAGTTAAAATATCCGATAATTTAGGAAAATTTCTTTCCAAAATTCCTTTATAGGTTATTGCAGTCATTTTTGACCCTTGACACTCAAGGTCAACAGTCCCATAGTAGCTAACTGCTCCCCATACCATAACCCCACCTTCTAGACTATGATGCCGCGCTAAAAATCGTTCTTCCTTCCTCACATCATGAAAGTAATAATTAAAGCCATCAGGGCCATCAAAACTGAACTTCTTCTTATCAGAAAAAAACACGTTGCGCAACTCATTTTTCCAACTCATATGGAGTCTAGAAAATTCTAAACGAATACCTTTACATTGCTCGTTTAGTGGTGGTTTCTTTTGGAGTTTCAATCGTTTTAAATGATCCGAGCTGTTTATTACTCTGCGGACTGTTGACAAACTTCCAATTACACCAGCTTTTTGCTTAATTTTTGTCGCAGAGTCACTCGAATTGGAAGCACATCTCAAAATTGCAAGTCGAAAATTTGCTGTTGTTGCCGTTTTTTTACATCCTTTAATTTTTTTCCCGTACAAACTTTTATTTCTGAGTTACGAATAGACGACACTATTACTCCGTTCAGTTTTGGTGGCTATAGCACGCACGACCAGCCATTGTTCGTTTAACAAATCAATTTTAGCTCTCTCGACACTATTCAAAGCTTTTGATCTACCCATTTTTTTTAAATTTTAATTAACCTACTAAAATTCACTTAGGATACCTCAATTTTTGATTTAGTATGCCAATCACCACAAAACTCTCATAAACAATGAAGATAATGACCGTGAAAGACCGTGTGTCTATTCAGTTGACCCAAAAAAGATGCATTTTTTCATATGAAATGCTTTGGAAGAGATTCAGAGGAAAACTGACGGTGCTTTTTGAAAAAAATCTTTTTCATTTCTTTTCGCAACATCATAGACAAACAGTTAGCAGCAAGAAATGATGAATTTACGTACAATATTTGGAATTAATGAGTCCCATACCTTCGAAAAATGTTGTGTCTCTTCAGTTGACTATTGAGCTATTCACTTTTTGCATTCAGATGACGATTTATTAGCCGCGTGTGAACTTGCACTCGACTAATAATATAATATAATCAATACAATAAAATTTACTAAATTAAAATTTATCGAAATAAACATCGACCTGGAACATAAAATGCCCTCTGTATTACAAAGCGTCAATTGAATACTTAAACGAAAATACTTTAGCCCCTAACGATTATATTACTAGTATCAGCAGACGATAATGTTATCCTCTTTGTCAAAGATAAATTTTATCTTAACTATGGAAACCATCTATCTTTAAAGGTTCATACCTCCATCTGAACCTACATCACCATCCCAAGTAAATGTCATTCAGTATTTCCGCAAACTTTTCCATAAATAGTAGATACTCTCTCAAAGAACTAAACAATAAACATTTATTCGTCTATTAACCCCTCAAAAAGGATCACCAGCAACCCCAAACATATCCTTTTCGATCCCCTCCAATAAAACTAAACGCAATTCCATTTTGTCCAAGGGTTTAGCTCTATTTTCAAAAGTATAAACACATTTCACATATCTATAAATTGAAGAGTCTTTCAAGGATTTATCACAGTTATGATATCATTGTTGATGATTTCATCCATTGAAAATGTCCTTCGTATACTTGTATGATGTAATTCATTGATCAAAACGAGTGCAATTCGATTACAGTTAAGCATCGAAGTACATAACATCGTCATTCTTTGACTTGATTTCAATGGGTTCGGCCATTGTCCTCCTCTGCTGACGGTCTGGATAGTCAAGGATATATGAAATAACATGGCGGATTCAATTGCTAAAAGGCAATCCTTTTTCAACGTTCAAATATTTTTCTCTTCAAAAGAAAAAAGAAGAAAACGCCGAGTGGTGGTATAGAAGTTGCTCTTTTGGTTTTGTGCAGATGTTGTTGTCGTTGTCGTTGTTGCTGTCATTGTCATCGTCTTTACCGTTATGCGCTTTAGTGTATTAAATCAGTGACTGGTCAGAGTAAAAATGCAATAAAGTCTATTGTGTTGAATCACGTATCAAAACCGTTGTGAAAAGCTGAAGGAGCATTACTTACAATTGAGTTGAGTCATGGGATTTTTGTTAAGGATTGTTGTATAACTCCGGGGTTAGTTTGAGTATGTCCTTTCTATTCACACGGACTGGTCATGTACGTGCATCAAAATGGCGAAAGATAAAGTTGAAAATTGGCTTAGTAGTTAATGGCTTTTAATTTAGGGAAGAGGGATTACATAAGTTGATACAATGGAATGGATGCTTATACCCACTTAATGGACAGGGTGTGGTCTGAATCGCGAAACAAAGTTTTTGTATGCAATGGCCTTCTACATGAACTATATCAGGAGCACTTTTCACGTGTCAGGTCCAGTAGTTGTTATTCAAGTATTACCTACTGAATGTGTCTTAACGTCTTAGATCTATATTTTTGGATGAACCGATTGCTATCAGTTTAATTCTGAAAAGATTTCAGCAAATAAAATGGCCTTATCCATTTATTTACAGTCAACGGTTTTTAACTTTGTAACTTGCTACTTTTGTCATTGATCAAAACAGGCTGATGCTCCAAGGTCTTTTAGAAGTTCGTTACTCTTTCTATCGTTTCGCTGGCAATATTTATAATAGACAATATTTTCCGCTCCCTTATAGTCCCATACGTCATATCTCTGTGCCACCACATTATTCGCACGGTTTATTGAATGATAGGTTATTTTGATTTTTGTTATTGGATTACCCAGGAATATCTCCATATCTTGTGTAAACAGTCTAAAAAAGGCGTACAATTCTCACAGAGTATTTCTGGTGGCCGCTTTGTAGTTACATTGAGCCGTCAATGGTCTTGTTTCGTAGGGCGGTATATTGATAGCGTAACGTACAAACAAAAGTGTTTACTGCAGATAAACCCACAACTAAAGCATTTTAAATAATAATAACACACCGCTCAGTTGCACGATGGTTAGTGCGATGAATAGCCGCGCAGAAGGTCTGTGGTCGATTCCCAGCCGTAGCCACTGCTAAACGATTTTTCACTGCCGCTCCTCATGATTATCTGACGAATCATCAGAGTTGTATCAATAGTCAAGAAAATGCTTATCTTATCGGCATAAAACAAGAGGTCCCACCATCGTGCAAGAAGTACACATGCACACATGAATGGTTTTGAGAAAGCCTTGCCATGGCTCTTGAATTGTTGCTGGCTTGTCGACGTACTTCTTTTCTTTCAAATAACCCCAAAGGAAGAAGTTCAACGTTATCAAATCACTTGATCTTGGCGGCCAATTGACATCGCCACCATGTGAGATAACACGGCCATTGAATTTGTCGCGCAAAAGAGACATTGATTCGTTAGCTGTGTGGCAAGTTACACCGTTCTGTTGAAACCACATATCGTCCACATCCATATCTTCCAATTCGGGCCATAAAAAGTTCGTTATCATCTCACGATAGCGAACACCATCCACAGTAACTTCCTGACCGGCCTCATTTTGGAAAAAAAATGCGGCCCGATGATGCCGCCAGCCATCATTCGCCAAAATGCGGCAATTCTGCTTATTGACAAATCCACTGAGGTGAAAATGTGCCTCATCACTGAAGATGATTTTCTTCGAAAATTGATCATCCACTGTTGCCATTTCTTAACACCATTCTGACCATTGACGACGCTTGAATTGGTCTAAAGGCTTCAGTTCTTGAGTCAATTGCACCTTGTAAGCATGTAAATGCAAGTCTTTATGCATAATGATATCAACGACGAGCGTGAGAGATGCAATGAAGAAGCTATTTTTTAGGCGTTAACGCCACAATTTTTTTTTCAAGAGACTGACGTTCCTTAATTTCTTAAGGGTGGAACTAAAAACAGGTCGAGATGCTTGCAAACATTTGTAAAATATGGTCTCAAATTTCTCGCTGATGAAAAACATGTCTCCTGGCATTTCGTCCCATGGCTTGGTTCCCTTTTTTTATTATAATTTACACGTACTCAAGGGGTTATGAATATCCTTTATATGTACCCACAGTACGAGCGTTAGAGAAGGGGAAGAAAGAGATTGATAGGAATAATTTTGGATGTAGTTGAGACTTACTGCATGGGTGGTGTCCGAACTAACTTCGGGGAGTCACTTTTTCTTGTGTTCGTTAAATTTGAAGAAATTCAAGATGGTGCATACTTTTAGGTATAACAACCGACCTTTTTTATTTCTTTTAAATAAAAGTTAAATGGATTTTGGCTGGGATTGAAGGCGCAACCTTCAACTCAACAGGCGAAAACATTACCAAATATCTTCCTGCAAAAGAATAAACCAGTCCGTAATACTAAAACATCCAATTAGACAACCATGCGTCCACGGAACGGTATTACACAAATACCTAAAATGGAGTTCACCATCTCTCAGACCTGAACAAAAAAGAAAACTGGCCATACAAATACATAGCATCCTTGTGGGGATCCTAGTATATATCAACGACAAAAGCTCCTCCATAATCACGTCTATTTTGACGATCCTTTATCGTTAAATTCTATAACACTTTAATGTTGTCTGAAACTGAAAATCGAACAAGTCCTACTTTGGATTCCCGAATTGCAATATTCCTTAAGTTTACATTCCAAATTTGATTCCGTCCAAGTTTATCAGTTTGCCGTCAACCATTTGGAATAATCACATCACTATTATCTACCATTTGCATGAAGGATTAATAATTTGGTAGCGGTATATGATGCCTACTGATAAATTTGATTTAATTTGACTTCACTTATATTCAGATATAAGATATTCCATTCCCCTGTTTATTTGCAAATTTGCTATGACAACCCCCTCTCCCCCAAATGTGGATTAGTGCTTATCACGTTCTTGGCGTCAGCATACACACATACACACAAAAAACAAGGCAAATCGACATAGGAATTGGAAAATTGTAAAATTACCCCGAGTGCAAAATACACACAGCGACAGGATGCACAAGGAGCGAGCCAAAATAAATCGAAAATCGCTTTCAAAGAATTTAATAACACCTGAATCTGTCTTATCCTTTCTGCTATGGTTATCCGTCTGCTTTCTGTCGTTTGTTTTGCAGACAGATTCCTCATGCCATTGTAGCATCTCTCTGGGTCGCATAAAGAGATGTATTCTCGGAATGAAAAAAAAAACAGAATGGTATTGTTAAAAAAAAAAATGGAAAAAACACGATGTAGCTGGCCCAAAACATGGTTCCATTCTTCCATCATCTCGCTCTCTACATCCAATGCAATTCCTATTCTACACCGGGATAACTGTTCAAAGTACTAAATTGCACAACGGTCTTTGTTCTGTTGTTTCTTCTCTATTTTGTATCGATAGCTACTATCCAACAAGCGACAGATCAGAACTTTTGCTATTTGAATCCTTTTATGCATATAAAAAATAATGCAACACAGCAATATCGAGGAGCTAGCTATAATAAAATATCCTTGTTATTCCTGAGAGATTGTTTCTTTTTTATTCCGGTTGAAATGTGTCCGAAGATGGAAGGGGGGTGGAGTGGATTGGTATTCTAGAGATTACGTGACATGAAGGAATTCCATCGAATCCTACAATCAAGGAATGCAAATAGAAAATGTTCGATTGGAAATATTGTTTAACTTGACAGATCGTGTTGGTAGGGAGCTGTCAGCGATAGGGAGATGTGTTTATGACGTAAAGTGTTTGAGAAAATTAGATGGCACCACAGACAGATTTATTAACGCAAAATCGAGCAGATGTTTTTGCATGTGCCAATCATGAGCAATGGTTGTGTCAATGTCACTATTGTCGAATTTGAATTCGAAAAACGTGTACGTGTAGAGTACGCATCAGAGCTAAAATTTTTGTAGCCGGTTCAGACGCGGGCGGTAACTGCGAAGGGGAAATTTCGTAGATCGTATGCGTCGGCGAGGCTGTTGTTTGATGCTGGGGTAGCAATGTGACCACTGGTTTATAAATATCAGTACCCCACATAGAAAATATTCGTTGTATGAGATGTGCACTCTATGTAGTTCTATACTCTTTACACGGTATGTATTCAGAAATTCCCCTTCACTATCGTCAACGATTATCGTTCTGAAAGTGACGAAATGAGTACCCAAGTCAGTACGTACAGTGTATGTTTCGGGGGTGAATTCTAAAATTGAGAACGGTATTCAATACCTGGTCGTACTTGGGATCTAGTCGTAGCTCCAAAGAGGTGACTTATTTTAGACGGATCACTAAATTTTAAAATTCTATCTTTCAGGAAGTTGTGAATTAAGTCGGATTTTAGATATTTGAGGTAATACGGTATGCTATCAATTTGTCAATCAAAGCTCTGTCTTAAACTCGATTGAATGCTTAACAAATATCTAGGGCAATACCTCTCGGGTTTCACTAAGTACATTCATCACAGATGTCCATAAATGGGTGAATGACTTACATAAGTGGCGCTACAGTCCGGAATGAACCTGGGCCTCAACCTGGCCCTGCCTCTCCAATTAGCCCGGTCATTAGCTAACTGCCTCCAGTTGCGCACTCCAAGTTCGTTGAGGTCGGTTTCTACTTGTGCGCGCCACTTAAGGCGAGGTTTTCCTCTACTGCGTCCGAATTCTGGATGAGAATCGAAGACTCTGCGAGCCGGAGTATTGGTTTCCATTCGTTCTACATGTCCTAGCCATCTTCAGCGTCCAATGCGGAGTTTTTTTTTGACCAGAGACATGTCGCTGTGCCGCTTGTATAGTTCTTGGTTGAATCTTCGTCTCCATAGCTCGTCAACGCAAACGGGACCGAAGATTTTTTGAAGAATTTTTCTCTCAAATCGACCAAGGATTTCCTCACCCGCTTTTGAAACGGTCTATGCTTCAGCGCCTTAGAGCAGGACTGGCATGATCAGGGTATTATATAGGATCTCCTTAGTAGTTCGAATGAGGGCTTTACTTAGCCTAAAGAAACAGCGGTTAGCAAGAGTAATTCTTCGTTTAATTTCTGGTGAGATGTTGTTGTCAAAGTTAATAGCGGAGCCGAGATAGACAAAGTCCCGTAACCTCAAAGTTATATCTGTCAATGGTGACGTTCTGTCCAATTCGTCGATGTTGTGTGTCCTTCGTGTTGACAGCATATACCTCGTCTAACCCTCATTTACTGCTAAACCCATTTTTGCAGCATCCTTCTCTATACTAGCAAACGTGGCTATGACATCACGTTGGGTCCGACCAATGATGTCAATATCGTCGGCGTATGCTAGTTGTTGTCGTGAGTTTTGCACAATCCTCTCAAAAATCAAATTGAAGAAGTCACATGAAAGCGCCTTGCCTAAATCCTTTTTTGGTGTCGTATGTGTCGGTGAGGTCGTTTCCGACCCCGATGGAGCAGCGACAATTCTCCATCGTCATCCTACACAAACGGACGAGTTTGGGCGGTACATATACCAAAACTAGACATGGCTCTGTATAGTTCGTCTCTATAAATGCTGCAGTATGCGGCTTTGAAATCGATGAATAGGTGGTGAGTTTCGATTTGGACTTGGGTTTTTTTCCAGGATCTGTCATAAATGGGTTACCTAGCATATACCATAGCAGGTCTTCAGTTAAATTTGAATCCTTTTCCCAAGAAGGTCACCCCTATCGAGGTATCTGTTCGAAACAATTTCCGAAACTAGAGTCAATTCCAATCGGAACTCAATTTGCTTTCTCGAGGTATCCGTTCCGGAACAAAATAAAAAATCATACAATCGCGTTCTATTAATTCCACAGAAATTTTTCGTCGGGCCACTTTGGAGGAAATTCAACGCATACGCATAGCTGACTTAAAGCATATTGCCGATGCGCGATCATGTGCGTAGCATTTCATTGGAAGATCTGTTTGAAATGCTAATTGGAACGAATATCTCTGTAGAAAATTCTCGGATTTCGAACAAATCTGAGAAAATTTTCTTCCGAGCGGGTACATCGATAGGGGTGAGTGGCTCGCTTGTAGTCTTTTTGTTTCGCAATGGTTTATGTGAGCTCTCTAAATTCGACAACATATGATTGTCAAGTAACTTACTATTTTCACTTTATCGCAGATGTCCAAAATCGATTTCATAGCAGGTCTTCGGTTATATTTGAATCCTTTTTCCGAGAAAATGGCTTGAAATCTCTTGTTTTTCAATGACCCGCCTATATAAACTCATTAAATTCGGCAATATATCATTGTCAAGCACTAGCATGTAGAATTAAGTGGGTAAGTTCAAAACTACAAGGATTACTTAAATCTTGAAATGCATGCAAATGATGGATAATATAAGAGGTGGAAGTTGTAATAGCTACTCAACATCTGTTGGCGAGACACACCATCTCTGCATCGGATGATTTCTTGTCAAATTTTATAATAGGAACAACATACAAAAACGGTTTCAAACGCCACTAAGGGAACGGATTTTAAGGAACATCCATTCATATAAGAAAAATAAATTTACGTTTATCAAGGTCCAATACTCTAACTTCGTAGGAACATCCCTACATGGATCACCAATATGTTCCTTTAAGAGCCCAATAATTTGCCTTTTGACAAAACATTCTATTCTGATAACTCAGCTCTGATAACACAGCTCCAGTCAAACAACTTGCCGTCGTCCATAGAAAATCCATCCAAATATAATCAATTCGACACATAAATTTAGCCAATTTGTCGAAAATCCACCAGCACCCCTGCAGACCAATCACAAGATCATCACTAACAAACAAAACCCCACATCACTTTTCCTTAGTAATTCGCTGCACCCCATTACTCTTGCCCTGAGCAACTTACATATACGAGAATATGTACCCTCGGGGTTAAGATAAATAACCCTCAGCCATTGTCAGGTACGACTGAAATTTCCATAAACAAAAACAGCCCAAATGAACACATGCAATCACTAACCAGCAGCAGCAGTAGCACCAGTACCACCATACCACCGCTGGCAGTCAAGCCTTGCCGTTTATATTTTTGGTCCTTGGCTCACTGAACCGAAGCAATTTTTAGAAACGAAATTTTTTTTGTCATTCCGTTATTTTTTTTTTGTTTATTTGTTTTGTATTTTTCCCATTGTAGAGTATATATGCCTTTGGGAGGACATCTCGTGTAACCTCAATTTTAGCTCGTCTGCCTTTCCTTCCGTTTTGAAGCGCACTTTTTATCCGTTTGCCTGTACTTTTTTTTTGTGTGCCCAGGATATTGTGTGACATTTGGTTCTGTGCACAAGAGATGTAGGTATGTGTTGGGCTGTTTTTTTTCCTCCCCTTTCTTTTTGCTCATTGCCTATCTGCCTGAATCTATGACATACAGCCAAGGACATCCGGGTTAGAAATGTGTTCGCTTATATTGGGATCATGTGCTGTCGGGAGCAAAAGGGGGTTTTCCTCAATTCCACAAAACTGTCGTCTGCTGTTATTGGCGGTGATGCTTTAAACTGAAGAATAAAAAAATGCGTCTCGTCTTTCGAGGAGTCGATCCCTGAAATCCATTTAAATCCCTCAAAGTCAAACGCCGAATGTACTGAATAATTACTTTTAAGTTTCACAGAAAAAAAAGTGTTAAGTACCCCTTGAGACTGAAAAGAAATTAAATGTCATTCGCATTCCCTTTCAAAAAAAAGATGCAAATACAAATTTTAAAATGCAAAAATAAATAAAGAAGCCCCAATGAAAGAAGATAACTGAAGCAAAACGTTGAAAAAAGGAAGAAACTCGAAAGTGCACAAAGAAAAAGGTAGGAAACAGATTTTTTTTGTTTTCCTTGATAGTAATGAATATTATTGTTTGGAAGGAGCTGATTTTTTTTACTCACATTTTTTCTTTGCTATACCTCCTGTGATCCTTTCAAAGAAGTTTTCTACTCGTAACATATTTTATTTTCCATTTTGTTGCCATTTGCAATGCATGGCAAGAAAGTTAAAATTAAATTTTTTCTCTTCTCAAGATTGTTTGATGTTTAAATGGGAGTGATTTTGAAAAATAGTTTCGTTTTTTTAGATGGAAAAATGTTTGTAAAAAAAAGTAAAAATGTGATGTTGGCCGGACAATGCAATAAAACTGTCATGGCCATTGTCTGAATATCTAAGTGTTGTATTTAGGTTGAGTTAAGTAAGCACTTTAGGCTGGACAAATATAGCTTTGGCTATTTATGGCGGTTTCGAAGAGGTTTTTTGTTTTGCTCTTATCCAGCTGAGTTACTTTTTAGGACTTTAAGGAGGAGACGACCGGCTCAACTAACATTAAGGTTATAGATTTTGAGTTTGAAGGAATGTTGACTTTACTTTCCTTGGCAACTGGCCTATACACAGCCTCAAAAGTAGCTTCTCCAGTAGCTTGTGTGTGAAAAGTTATATTTTTGTCTCAAAAAAATGGGACCTCCTTTTTAAGGTTCAGTTTTTGGTGAAAGTTTTATACTCGTGGGTTTTTGCCAGACTTGCGCAAGTGGTAGGGTAGTGAAAGAGCTTAGGTGTTATCACTTTAGGGATTTGGACCACCAAATCCACGCTTATTAGTCCAACCAATAGCCCACTGCACCCATTATGAATAAAGTTCCTATAAATCTTGCAATTAACTAAACCTGTTAATCGAATGCCTGACCTTTCAGGGTTCTCTGCTCTATGTAACAATTTCAGAGTATGACTGAAGTACTTCTGTGTGCACACAATAACCACGTATTTGTGTATAAATTCATCACGAGAATTTTAGTTTTGAAGGTAGCTTTACCACATCTCTTGTCTATGATATTTGCTTTGTTTCTCTCGGTAGGTTAGGTTAAAGTTGCTCCTAGAGTTTTTCCAGTAGCCCTTGACCAGATGTGATATATCCTGATACTTTTGCATCTAGGCGTATTTTCCCATTCGCATTTAGATATCTTACATCGAATGTCTTCTTCAAAACGGAGGATATAAATCATTCCATGTTGAACAAATTTTAGAGGTGTTATCACAGGAGATTCCAAAAAGAAAAGGAAGCTCGTCTTTACAGTCCATATAATTATTTTCTTGTCTTTAAAACGGTCTAGCGATAATGCATTATCTTGGCGGTCTGTAGATCGCTCTCAATTTCATCGAGATTTTCAGATCCACCATTGACCAAATTAGTTAGATGACATCATGATACCTGCTGCCGCTTCTCCATTTAATCTTTAATCTGCTGATACCATGTTTTGCTACGATATACTTGTAACAATTGGCATGAATACCAAGTGTACCTTATTTTCGTATTATAGTTCCATGTCTCAAGTGTTCATCAGCCTTACAAATGAAATGTTTCTGTGGACTCACATCCACCAAAGGTGCACTTAAAACTTCTCTGCCACCTCGTGTAGAAATGAGGAGTAGTCTAGGCTGGTGATAATAATTTTGAGTTTGAGGAGACCGCTCGTTTCATAAAATCCATTGAGTTAAATGATCCCGATTCCAGCGATATATAACCTGGCTAGCATATAATCGTCGATTCAAGACAATTTCGTATATTTGTTCAAAATTGTTGACTTGACAGTTTGAGTTTTGTAAGTTGTAAGAGTTTTGTGAATGCTTAGTGTTTCGCCAATGCTTAGAAATGAGCTCCCTTTACCTAGTTTTCTTATATCATGTTTAATACAGGGTTTCCGCCGGGAAGGTATACTACTTTGTTTGTTTATAATTTTTGATTAAATGAAAGAGAATGGATCTTATATCGATAAAAGTTTTATTTAATGTCGGCAATTATGTATGGAATATCAGGTAAATGTCCGCCTCTGTTAGTCTCACAAATGCGAGCCCTTTAAAGCATATTTTCATTACATTCTCACACATTTCACGCGGTATTTCATTAATTTCATCACCAATAATTTGTTTTAGTAGCTCAAGCGTTTCTGGTTTGTTTGCATTAACCTTGGTTTCAGATATCCCCACAAAAATAAGTCCGGAGCAGTCAAATCAGGCGACCGTGGAGGCCAATTAACATCACCATTTCTTGAAATAACTTGTTGTGGAAAAAGATCTCGCAGTAATTTCCTTGTAATCCTGGTTGTATGCGATGTGACACCGTCTTGTTGATACCACATGTTAATCAAGCCCAAAGCATGCAGTTGTCACGATATTGCTCCACATTCACAGTTACCGTTACGCCGTTTTCATTTTCAAAGTAGTAAAGTCCAATGATTCCTTCTGACCAGATTGCACACCAGACTGTAACTTGCAAAGATGACTGATGAATAATTTGAGGGTATTTCATTGCCTACTAATCTTTTTATTCACATATCCATTCAAATGAAAATGTTCCTCGACACTCATTATGATTTTGTTCACGAAAATCGGGGTTGTGATGGGCTAGCTGTAACATCCTATTGGCATATGTACTTAATCATTAAAATGTTTTAATGATTAAGACAAGTTGGTTTATCAAATATTTTTCCATAATTAATTTGCCAGTGTCTACTTCACGACTGCCAAATATAAATCCACAGCAAGGGAATACTAGTAAGTTTTTCTACGTGCTGTTAACCCTATTGACTTTGAGTCCTTCCGTTCCTTCTGTCCCATTAATAGAAGCTGAAATCCCGAAATTCAATGATTCATCTGAGGTCGTGCGAAATACTTTTTCCCAGATTCGACTATGAATACTCATGTTGCTATTCTCTCCATATCTTTGAAGTGTAAAACAATAGATTAGATGTGATATCTAAGGAGACAATAATAATGAGATGACAAATCCTGCAAAGTTGTGAGGTTTGACACTTTTAACTGTCGATAGTAGTTATTTTCATCGTGTTAAGGCAGTAGGAGTAGCTAGGCAAGAGACTTGTATTCTATTACGAACATCTTGTTTAATAGCAGTAGGAGAATTATTACTGCGATTCATTTTTGCGTAAAGTTTTCCAAGCACCAGCTACTTTGTTGAAATATTTTGAACTCGTAGAAATGATTTTTCTCAGCCTTGAAGCGTTTCTGTTATTTTACCACATAGGGGTCTCATTTATTGGTTCCTTTTGGTATCGATGTGCTCCGATTTGCTTGCTGTGTTGAAAGGTATCCTATACTTTCCAAAGTGTTCCTAGATCTACCGACCACCATAGAGCTTTTGAATTTCTTATAGGTTTTCTTAATGGATCTATCTAGGGAGGGTATGTGTTGTCGAAGTAAATAATTAGTTTTCCAATAGAAAAATAAGACATAGCTATGCGTTTTCGATCACTCTTTCCAGAATTTCATCCTATTCACTCACATAACACCTCTCCGTTAACAACCAGTCGGGATGATCAAACTCCTTCTGTTCATTGGCCGGTTTTAAGTGCTTAGCCCTAAAACCCTGATTAAATGAGTTTTTAAAAAAAGCTATACTCTCTTTTTTAAACCACATAGCTAGCGTTACCTTTAATACACGCCCTGCCTTGCGTTATCTCACCTGGTTGAGGTCGACTACATCCTCTTAATTGGTTGCACTTTTTGTTTTTTGGAGGTTCAAATGTTTGGAATACGATATGGTCGTCTGGCTGTTAGTCGCCATTATTTGCACCTTAAGTGGCGGGTACTTTCGATTTATGTTTATAAAAAGCGCATAAGCTCCGGGTTTGTTATTTGCGTCAAACACCTAAGTACGAAAATCCTTTTCATAACTGGATAATCCATTCTGGATACTGATTGTTGCATTGTATTCGTATCGATTTGTTGAATCAAGGTATGAGACCTAATATTCTTTTACAAAGTTGATCCATCTAAGGTCCCTGTTACTTTATGCCTGGCTTGAGTACCTTTTAGGCGATCGGTTGCTTGTTTTATAAAATTTTTTAGTGCGATGTTATTTGGAAATATATTGTCTATGCCCGATTCTTACCTCGTTAGCCTTCAAAGTTCAGACGAAGAAAGTGCATTTTATGAAATTGTGCTGGACTCGTGGTAACATTACCTTTAGCCATAGACATTCAAGCTTAATAGTATTGCTTTTTTTTGTTGGTGCCATTTAGTAGTCTCTACATGGTCCATGGTCATCTTTTTTGTATAGTCAGATCCACATGACTCCTTTTGAAGTTTTCATGAAACAGTTCTAGGTACATTTTCTAGTTTTTAGTTAAAATTTATGGATGTTATTTTTTAATTTAATGAATGAACCTGAATGCGACAGTACCTTTAGTTCCCAAAAAAATCACTAGCCGACACGTCATTGTTCCTCATGTTTTGACATTTTAAACAGTTTGAGATCACTTTTCAAACCCCTTAACCACTGAATTCTCCCCCGAAGAATTCCCAGACGAAAATTGCCCTAAACTTTGTATTCCATACATCCTATATTTTGGAAAACTTTTCTGTAGTAACTCCTTCTCTCGAAGCTTTTAGTTAATCCTTACGGAATGGTCTTTCATTACAAACTTTCCCTTACGCATACATAAACGATGTAAGACTAAAATTCTTCATCAACATCAAATCAAACTTCTAATACAGTGTCTGCCAACCACCTTTACTCCTGTGTGTCTCTGCGTACCTTTCGTCAGTCCCACTTATGGTTGCAAACAAAAGTCAAACTTCAAAGTTAGTATGTAAAACCATTGATCCATGCTTTACCTAGCACTTGTGGAGGTTTTATAAGTTTCTCCTCCCAAAGACCCCACATCGTCCGTTATGAAACATATTCGCCAACATTATAAAACTGTTTACGGGGATGGTAAATATTCGTCTCACCACACTGTCGTTGCTACCTACTCTACGTAGTCGTAGTTTTGTCCTTGGTCCTTGTCGTTTAGTTCATACCCACTGTCCCCCTTCTTCTTGTCGGCATGTGACTTTTGAAACGTGAAGGTATTTTGTATGTCCTGTGTTGGTGGTACTCCATGGTACCGTTGAAGAGCGCCTTTGTCGCATCCAATTTTGCATACGAATTACACATTAAATGCAATTTCTTTTGCGAAATTGTAGTTTTGTTTAATTAATGTTTTTTTTTTTGCGGGCCAGGGACGAGGACCCCACAGTTAGCTATTCCCAGAGGTCACAAGTTGAGACCAGCAGGGATTGCTTGGCTAACAAAGTTTTGTCATTTTGCGTTTATTTACGTTCAACTTAGTTGACTCGTAAAAGTATGTTTTTTTTTTGTTGTTGTTGTATGTATTGTTGGTTTTTGCAGAGGATTTGTGGGGTCGTGTGGGAATCGTGAAATTGAAGAATTTCCTATTGTGGTTATTTAAGTGTAAGGAAATGGGTAGTTTGTCTTTCTTTATCGCGATTTCAGTTGATCTCTTCGGGGTTTTTGGAGGAATGTTCTTTGCGACGGCTATTTGGAATCAGGCTCGATGGATGTGAGGTGGTCGATTATTACCAACAAGATAAATAATTGAGTGTAATCAAAAAAAGGGATTTTTTTCTCGCTTGTTGTTCTTAATGCCAAGTTGGGAAATCGCCATGATCCTATACTCAATTCCATCTTTAAACTGGCAGTATTCCGTATTGGTATTAGGGTGACCTAACAGACACAGTCGAGGTGTTTTGTTAAATAAAACTCGTGTATAATGAAGTACCGTGTATTTTTATGGAGGTCCGCCCATGCAAAGATACGAAGGTCAAAATTTCCAATGGCAATCGTAAAATTAGACGTACACAACGTCTTCTATTTCAGTTCGAATGTGCTTTTGAAGTCTTTTTTTTTAATTCATTTCTTATTTACTTAAAATATAAACTTAATACTAGACAAAAATTACAAAAAAACTTTGAGTAGGGACATTTTTGTTTATTTTATATAAAAATCTTGATATAGATTAAAACTAACTTATACTAATTAACTACTTAAACCTAACTTAAACTACTTAAGACTACTGAACTACTTAAACCTAACTTAATTATAATCGAGGTGGCGAGCACAGCTTGCATATGCTCCGAGGGGTCGCCATCCAGACTTAGTCTTTGGGTGCCCGGCCGTCTTGTGACAAACCATATTGTCCGCCAATATGGTGCACAAGCCCAGCCCCAGACTTTGTACCTAAATTTAAATCTTAAAACTAAGGAGTTGGTCTAAAAGTCCGCAAAGTCCTGACGAAGTGCAGAATCACTTTCCTCATAAAGCCAACAGAATTCGGTGCGCTGCTTTTCAGTATCTATCCTTTCGCGATCCGAAACCGCCGTGCTAAAGCGGCTTGTCCCGGTCGTTACGGTAGCGGTGGTATAAAACCGGAATGCCATTCCTGTCTTGTACTAACCCTAACGAATCGATATAAACAAATGGTGGAATAAAGCCCGATATAAGCGTCAGCTTGATCTTCAATTTCCAATCATCGCAATATCCCTTAATGTGATCGAAGTCACGTTGCAAAAGTATGTTGATGACTCCGATTTTCGGACCTGGTCTGTACGCCACTTGATCATCTGCTTACGCTATAGCGTGTCTGAGAGAACCTATAAGATCACTTGTACAAATGTTAAACAATATCGGGGAGTTAACCGCCCCATGTTGTTTTTAATTTCAAAGAATTTACTCTAAGTTTTGTGGCTACATTTGACAACGAACTTCTTCCTCATAAGTATTGCATAAATCATATATAGCATGGGTTTCCGCATGCCCAATCTGGTAAGCTTGTAGAAAAGCCCCTCTAGCCATACGGTTTCAAAGGCCTTCTCATAATCAACCAGACAGACTTCTGTGCATTGTCCTTTGGATTTATTCCATTGGATTTCGGACACTAGTTTCGATGAATGGTGTCATGCCTCGCTGGAAAACTAAACTGATTTTCCGGAATAATTTTGTGTTCCTCGACCCACTTAAGCAGAGCTCTATTGACTATTTTTTCGAATACCTTGCTTACATTCGGCAGAAGGCTTATTGACCGATGATTTGAAGGGTTTGTTTTGTCCTTGTCCTTTTTAGGGATAGGATGTACCACCGCCTTATCCAGTGCACCGGACAATGTGCATTATGCAGTGCATTCTTAAACAGGGTGGTGAAGATATGACTGCTTTCATTTGCAGTTGTCTCAATACGACGTCTGCGACACCGTCCTCTCCCGCCGACTCTTTATTTTTCAATTATACAAAGATGTCAAGGAGTTCATCTTTTTGCACGAACAGCATCAGGCTATTGGCGACTATGCCATTTGAATGGTTTTCTTCATTGAATACGGTAAAACCGTGATTCTCAAAGCTTTGAGTTCAGTGCGAAGATGAAAGTGATTCAGAAAGGCGGGATAAGATAGCCTGCCTTTCAACTTCTCTAACGTGCTCTTGCATGGAAACTAAATAGTGGCGCGACGGTTATTACGACAAATTGCGGTGCAGAAGGAGTGCGTTCACGCCTGCCATAGAAACACCTTTTTACTGGCCAAATCATACGGGTAGATTCAATTGTCTAGAGAAGCTTAGCTTAACATTAGCTTTACATTCCGATTTGAAATTAAATAGAAGGTCTCATCATCGTGCAAGAAGTAACCACGCACACGTTAATGGTTGTAGGAAAAAGCTAGGCCCTGGTAACTAAAGAGCCTGTTGGCCAAAGATTTGGTTTTGTTTTAGAAAAGAGAATATAACTACATAGAGTGCCTTTCCGATGCATACGATCTACGACAATTCCATTTCGCACTACAGAAATCGACACTTTTGTTGGCGTCCTTGTTGGCTTTAATTGTTTTAAAACATCTCATAGGTTAGGCTAGAAAAGCGATCGAGTTACTTTTCGCAGTGACACAAAAAGAGTGGGATGCCCCTGAGTCATCAATACGATTATTTGCCAATTTATGGTACTCAAAAATGGAAACAAACTTTCTTACTTTGTAGGTTCTGTGGGTTCCACACTAAAAGAGCCTAAATGTTTAGGTACTAAAAGCTATTTTTTTTTTTTGCTCATCCAATGTTTCCGCATTATTGCTCTCGTAGTTATAAGCGATCAAAATCTGACGTGTTTTTGTCACACAAAAAAGATAACGAGATAATACGACATTTCCAAGTCAGAAAGTATTACAGAATTAAACAGGTAGGTGGATCCAGTCGCAATGTGCCTAATGAACGGTTTGATTTTTTTTTAATTATCTGGATTAATAACTACGGAAATTAAATAAAAAGTTCGCATATCTGACCGTCCCAGATTGAATCATGCTGCATTTTTGCTTTTCGATTTAGTCTACTAAGATATTATCCAATCCAAAACATGGACCATGCCACCTCAAAGTGAAATGTTCTCTGTTTTTTTGGCATCGCTGATCTTATGAATTCAGCAGTCCTTACATTATTTGCTTCTTCGTAATTTAAAAAGAGCTGATGTGACAAAGCTATTCCTTTTACCCAAAATCCTAGATAAGTACTGGGAAACAAACCTCGCCTCCACTACATCTTAATCAAGCCACCCTATATAACAACTTATCAGTTGTAGCTCGTTTCATTTTCCCATTACCAGATGTCTTGCCATGCAATATTAGCCCAAGAAAAGAAAAGTTATCAACTTGGCATAAAACTAAAACTACATAACCTTACATAACGTATCCAACCTTCTGACATCTGCCAATTATGACGACCTTACAAACAAAAGCGAAACAACAAGAAACAAACTCCCCAACACCAATAACTCATAACGAACCTAATTAGACGATCATTTCCTCCATTGAATCCCCCAAAAGTCATCTACATCTTTGCGTTATCCATATAGGTGGCTTCTCTGTGTATATACAAGTCGAACACTATTCGGTTAGAGGCCTTGGTAATGCCTTCTCAGCTCATTTGTAAGCGCAATCTCTTAATAATGGCCGTCTTTTGGTGATTGTCTAGTTTTTTTTTGGTGGGGGATTAATTGAAATCAGTGTAAGGACGTAATGACGTTGATAGAAAAGTTTTGTTTTCCTACTCTTCCTTCCTCTGGTTCACTTTTATCACCGCACCGGTTGCCATGCCTAGTTCTGGTTAATTCAATTTACAGTGCCTGCCATCGCAGATTATCCTATTTCGATGTTTTCGTATACAGAATCTGATGGTTCCTCTATAATAAAGTTTCGACATGATGAAGAAGGACGAAGCAAGCTAAACATTGTATTTGGCTAGTAACAAGATGGCGCTTTTATGTCCTTAATAAAATTATTTTCATTATCCTTACAGGAACGGATTTCATTTTCATTTGATTTGATTTTATTATCATAAAACAAGCGGAAGTCGAACGAAAATTGCGTCGCCAATGAGATGAAATGTGCGGCAATGCGGCAAACGGGACGTAATAAGGATGTAATAGAAATTCCTAAGCTTTTGACGGCAGATGGTTGGTAATTGATATTGCTAGCGGGGTGGGATGGTGTTGTTTTTAAAAGGAAGACAAGAAATTACATTTGGTCGGATGTGGAGGTTTTGTAGGTGAGTTTGGACACCTTTACAAAGGTATAATGGAACAAACAGATGAATTTACACGTACAGATCTTACATACAAATAGGGCAGTAAAGAATATGAAATCAACCAACAGGAGATACGATTTTCTGACGTCGAAATGGCTTATAGATAAATGTTATAAAATGTTGCCCGGAAAAGTTTTTTAAACCACCTAGGATAGTAAAATTGTGTAAAATTGGGCTTCCATGCTTGACAGCTATTTGGATCAGAGCGTTTTTTTACTACAACCAAGACCAAACCAGCGCAAGCCAAACACGTAAGATGGGATTTAAAGATTTAAAGGAGTAAAGCCGACTAAGGCTTATCTCAAATTCGCCGTACGGAGTCGGCATAAAACAGGAGATCCCACCATCGTGCAAGAAGTACACACGCACACATGAATGGTTGTGAGAAAGCTCGGCCCTGGGTATCAACGAGCCTGTTGCGCCAATTTTTTTTTTTAAGCCGATGTATAAAAGTTAAATCACATGAATGATGGGGTATTCGAATTTGTTGCCCATTTCTTCGATTAAAGCCGTCAATCTTGCCTCATCATCTCGTGGTTATCAAATCTGTTCTCCCCTACCCTACCTTGTCCGCCTGAAAATGTATTACCATCGTATTAGCTGGCGCAGATTCGACTCTATTGTGGGCGCTTCTATTGATCTGGGTCCATAAGAGCAGTGCCAAGGTTGTGCCAATGTTCAGAAATACCTTAAGCTAGTATACTCCGATAACTTCAGGCTGGATGATTCCACTCACGAATTTTTCCTTAGGAGACGCGATCGATTGATTTCGGGCCGATTTTTCCTTACATCTTGAAGGCTAAGATTCCAAGATTCGTCCAATGTGGTCAACCTAACCTAGTCGACGTGCAACATGCAGATCTTACAGCTCATAAATCACGCCGTTGTTTCGCCCATTCACCTTCCTAGCATACAGGACCAACTATGCGACGATGAATTTTTCGTGCGGAAGTGCTTAATACTTGCTCCACTTTCCTGCTAGCACCTGGTTATGGTCGACAATGCTTTGTTTGTTGACAGAATGTAGCCTTTTTAACCTTAGGTTTCAACTGTTCATTACATGCAGTAAATATTTTTACAATGACAATGCGATGGGAGTTATTATTTATGCCAATACCGTTTACATATTCCAATAGCTGGGATGATTTTTTCAAGATAGTACCTTCTGTTCTTAAGCCCTGCTTTACGCATCATTCAGTTTCAGCCCATCTTTTTGTCGAAATCCGATTCATTATGGAAAAGTACAGACCGTCAACGGCGTACGATATCGATCCATGATACGCGACTTTTTTGCTGCCGCAGTTGGCTGAGTTCAATTTGGTTGACATGTGGTTTCATCAAGACGGTGCCACACAGCCCGTGAAACAATGGAAATGTTGAAGGATGATGTTGGTGAGCAGCTTACCTCTGGAAATGACCCTGTGAGTTTGCCGCCAAGATCATGGGATTTAACCAGTCGTGCTTTCTTTAACCCAGACTTGGTTAATAGTTGTCTGCATGCATATTCCTTACCTTTCTTCCGTTTTTCGAAGTGTTCTGCTGGTAATCAATGAGAACTAGCACCCTCGATGTTCTTCAGAATTAATTTTATGACCGGGCGTTTAGTTGACTCGTCGAATATGAGGTCAAGATTATCACTAAGTCGTAAGGATAGTCTCACTGATGGTGTCACGCCTTCATCACCATTAAAGAGATGACAATCTGTAATAAGCATGGTGATTTTGACTATGTTAAGGTATTTTCACTGTTTTGCATGAACATTTTACTATTGACAATGCACGTTATCTATCTTGTCTAGGAGCAATCGCGCACTCTCCATTAATTTACGTACAAACTAAATAAAATGCACCAACAAGTGTCTCGAAATGCTGCTTCAGAATAATAGGTTCACCATACCTCAGATAAGTTCATTATTAAACTTAAATTTAATATTTATAAGCCGCGCAGGCATATTATCGGGCAACCCTCTCATTCTGGTGTTCTCATTAAGTGGTATAGTATCATAACTGACCTCGCTCCCCATGAATCAAGGTACGATTACATGTTGAGTACCCACTGCAAACCAAATACTAAGAATATTATCTAATCTAAATTTACAAGCTGCGAGCACCGCCTGTGGCTTATAAATATTCCATTTTTGCTTAAATACATATTCCACATATTCCTACAGGAAATCAGCCCTTCACCCGTGTCGATAGGATAATTAATCCCCAGTCTAGCAGCCTGCACATTCTAATGCCATTTTCCCATCCAATTGTACCCAACCCTTTGGTGGTCTTCAAGTAAGAGCTCACCCCACCGGGTAATTTCGCCTTTCGCAATCTGCTATCAAATCCTTCTTCGAATATCTACAATCCTTTCACCACGAGGATTTATTGAGCAAATACCATAATTAAAGTCACTTTCCCCTCCAACGCTCTGATGATTCAGGAGATTTCTGACGATTAGAATATCCGTATGTTAAGTCTAACATGCTGTGTGTGCATGTGCATATTTGATATATAAAGGAGCTTCTGCACGATGATGGCAATGGGTGGAGAAATTGATTCGTTCCTTTTGATATTTACTTTGAATTTAAGTGCATTCAAGTGCCCCATGAAAGTATCTCCTAAATACAAGTACTGCATATATGGACAAGAAATATGACAGCTTGTGTAAATTTTAACTGAACATTACCGATAAACAATCTAATGGAATTCAGCAAATATATTTGTGCACCCTCCCGCCGCAATACCGTGTATGAGTTGCTTGTGGCCGATGGTTCTGTGGAAGGGGGTTTTATACCACTTATTCTCTGTAATTGACGATCGTATTGAGATTCTCCACAAGCACTTAAACTAAATACTTGTCAGTTATCAATAAAATTAGTTTATTGGGTGTAAACTTAAGTCTTTAACTTTAAAATGTTTGCAATGGCCTCGGATGCAGGAAAACATGTCTGATTGATTATAATTATCAGTCTAGCATTATTGCAGAGGGTTGAGATATATCATGGAACTATGGATTGCCAGAAGCATACGATCGTATTCTTAATCGGATTATATTTCACTTGAATTGATATTCCCAAGTGGTCGTTAACGAGAAGACCATCATGATAATAGGGAATATTGCAACAAATGAAACCAGGGATAAACATGCTCGGCAAGGACTCAGAAGCAGCGTAGCTTGAAATGAATTGAATGAAGTGATGATGTTAATTGGATTAACCCATAAATTCGGATGAAATCAGAGGCATTTTTAAGTTCGTCAACATTTTCTATTGCAGTATGCTAATTGTTAAACAAATCCACAAAATATTAAAAACAAAAATTATATAGGGAATAGAGAATTAAGCGAATTGTTCTTAAAAAATTGGGATTCGGAACTTGCATTCTATTTAGCTATGAACCATTCTTTCTGGGAGAGTTCAATGTCAACCAGAAATTAAATAAAATAATCTGCACACTAGAGGGAATCTAAACAAATGCTGAAGTGCCTTAAGGTTCAATTCTCACCACCATATTATTTTTATTCTTCACATAAATGATCATTTATGAACAATGAACAACCAAATGTTGTGTGTTGCAGATGGCAGTATACCTTTATTAGGTTAATTTAAATGATCATTTTCGTAGTTCAGCTAAGGGCATTATTAGTTGCCGCCTTAGCGGAATAAATTGATTGATTGACAAGAGTCGGTCTTCGTCTAATTCTACATGCATTCCCAGCATTGACTGTGACTGAACTGTTACTTTTCTATGCCTATGTCGATAGGATCCTGTTCTCTTCTAAATATCATTACTGGATCGGCTACTCCTTACAGATTGATCTAGGGTGTTTTTTTTTGTTCTTTCTGAAGAGCTAAACTTGCCTAAAAGTTCGACGACAATTTCTTCGGCATCTCTCGTCCAATTTTTGGACGCCTCATTCTTTGCTGCTATCATCTGTCGACATTTTTTGTCATGGTAGATATTTCTTGCCAATGGGTTGGAGAAACATTGCGAATCAGTTTGAGGCATGTTGTGTCTTGCTTGGTCTTTGACGTTAGATGCTAACAGCAGGGGGTCAATTGAGATCATGATTTAGATTAAAAAGTTCATGTTTGTATATCGTAATACTGGATTCGCTGTATTGCTGTTGTGGTATCGAAAAGATTACCTCCCCAAATTTAGGGATAGAAATCTTACGTTTTGTTGAGGTGCTTCTGGAAATGTCTAGTGATGTTTTTTTTCCTTTGTAGGAAGCATGTAGCAAAGGGTGTTGTTTTAGAGGTTGGTTTTTCGAATAGTGATAAAACTGACATTTTGTGGTCAAATCGGGCAACTCTAATGTCATTTATGTTCAGTTTGGTTTGCCATTTCGTCATTACAAATGAACAACGCTTGCAAAACATGCAAATTTATTTCGAAAACAATGGTTCAGTTTGCGAAGTTTACCGCAAGCTCCTTCCATTTTATGGGCGACATATTCGTCCATCAGAGCCATTAATTCAGTTAATCATGGATCGTTTTCGCACTACGTTTACTCTACGTCGAACAGTGCACACCCAAGAAACAATTGCCGCTGTAGAGCAAACTGTTGAAGAGAAACCGAATGAATCGGTTCGCCACCGTGCACAGCAATTGCAGCTTTGTCCATCAACTTTATGGAAGATTACAAGATTCAGCTTGTGCAAGAATTAAAGCCGCGAGACCATGCAATGCGTCGTGATTTTGGTGTATTGGCCGAAAATGAGATTGATATCGATGCTAATTTTCATCGCAAAATTTTGTTCAGTGATGAGGCTCATTTTTGGTTGAAAGGCTACTTCAACAAGCAAAATTTCCGCTTTCGGAGTGAAGAGAAACCACACGAGACCCTTGAGACGCCATTACATTCACTGAAACTAAAGTTTGGTGTGCTCTATGGGCTGGTGGAGTCATTGGGCCATACTTCTTCCGAAATGATGCTGGAGAGTCAGTTACCGTTAATGCAGACCGGTATAGAGCCATTATAACCGACTATTTTGTTCCCGAATTGGATGGCATGAATGTGGATGAGATGTGGTTCCAACAAAATGGCGCTACATGCCACACAGCGTACGTCACAATCGATTTATTGAAGGAAACATTAGATGAGCGCATAATTTCGCGGAATGGACCTGTCAATTAGCCATCATGATCGTCATGATCTTTGGGAATATGTGAAGTTGCTCGTCTACGCCAACAAACCAGAAACGTTAGGCGACTTGGAAGCCAACATTCGTAGCGTTATTGCCGACATACGGCCCCAAATGCTCGAAAAAGTAGTTGAAAATTTGACCTCTAGACTGGGCTACACGCCCGAAATCATATTTAAACATTAATGGCATAAAACTTTCCTTCGAATTAATCCAAATGGTTGGACATTAAAATGACACCCGATAGTTCTGTTCATATATTTCGCTCGCAACTACAAAAAACATTTTCCTGGTAGCTTATCGATCTTACCATCGCGTCAGCGAGTAGCGAGTCATCCTTTTGAGAGTTTTTGAGTTCCTTGTAGAAACACAAACTTCATAGTCATTTTGTATATTCAGTACGACCGTCAATTCTGAAATTTGTTTTATCCCTTGGCTCATGGTTGTTTTGCAACTATTATTTTTTTACGTGAATTGGTCTTTAATACAACCTTAAGACCCAGGACGTTGATTTGACTCTAGGACAATAGGTCAGTTACTCCGGTGCTTGTCATAATTATTGTCGTTCTTTTCTAATACTCCGATGGTTGCATTCCTTAACTATTTCAATGTCAGCCAGATGTTCTGACTTATCAATGAAAGACGATGTCAGTTTTGAACTTCAGAAAACAGAACCAGTAAGATGGCACTTCAACAATCAACAATCCTTTCATGGTTCTACCAACAAATTTAGAAAGGACAAAGGTTCCTCATTCTTGTATGTACAAAGTGTAAGATGATTTTTGTCCCCTTAAACAAGCCGAATAGTCGCAAATGGACCTCACCTTCGTCGGTGTTAAACATCAAAAAGGGCCAAGAACAATCACATCCGATGACACTCGACAGGTGACATTAGTTTGTCTACCCAATTTCCTCTCCATCGAGTAGCAACATGTGTATCTTGTAAAAAAAAATCGATTGTCCTTTATCTCTATTTGGTGTCATTAGCCCAAACCTTTCGGAATGAGATGAATGTAATATGTAGCAAAAAAAAGTTTGAGACTACGAATAAAACAAAAAAAAAAAAACGGATTACTTAATGTGGGAAAAGTTCCTGAAATATGACAACTTTTACCACCTGCCCAGATATTTTCCCAGAAACAAGGTAAAAGCATTTAGCCTACAAGGATTGCAAATTCCTATCCCGAATCAGATGACATAGAAATGTGAATATATTTCAGACATATCATGGTCATGTTAAACATAAATGTCAATCCCTCAAACTGTCCATATATATATACATATATGTCAGAATAAAATTCCTTTAAGATCCTTTTTCAATTTTGTTTTTTGGAAACCTGCTAGCTTGTCTATATAATAAACTGACATCTTCACGTGATTTGATTCCGATTTGATAAATCACACGACTGACTCCCATTGAGAGTATATAAATTCTACTTTACAACAACAAAAAAACAACTCGATATCCTTTTGTCCGGATGATAACTGAAATATGAACAATTGAATCAAATAACTAGCCCATCCTCACACAATAGTGTGTTGCTGGTGAAATGGAAACATGCTGGTGTTGAGAACTATTGTGAAATGAGCCATGGCATGCCTATGGAACAAAAAAACTCCTTTTATCCTTATTTTTTGTTGTTGGGTCGACTGTAGGTGCCTATTGGTATTGTTGCAAAAATTGCATTGTTGACTCATATGACTCGTTGTCGTCGTTGTTGTGCATTGCGGATATGCGCAACACATTCATGTTTTTCATCTAATGGAGCAGAATTAAGTCACACAATAGGCAATGTTCTGTCCTGCTATTTATTTTTTAGTCAAACAATTTTATTATAATAAAATCCGATTCCATTGAATAAAGTGACAACGGGAATTTTTTTTCGAACAAACATTATAATATTTTGGGGGCAATTGTAGCGGAATTCCGTATCTAAATTGATGATTGGTTGTAAATAATTTGACTTTTCAATTGGAAGAGTAAATTATGTGTGAATAAAATTATTGAAGTAAAAAGAAATGTTAGCTATTAAGAAAAAAGTGCTTCAATATATGAAATCAATCACCTGGACCCGACAAAAGTTGTTAAGCCTTTAAGGCATTTTATTAAAAAAAAATCACTAAAACGAAAGTTTATATTAATTGAAAACGAAAATATTAACAAATACATTTCTAAAGTCAAACTTCTATTGGGACGGTGTGAATTAGATTTTATGAAACGAAAAAAACATCACGATGCCAACTACTACGTTGTTGCCAACTGGTCCACCATGCAAGTACTAACCGCAAACGATGCTGCTTGATCTCGGGGATCGCGTGTTGTTGGTCTATTTTGTTTGAAATGAATCTTTTTTTTTCGACCCGACTAACTGTGTGAATTGGATTTTATGAAATTATGCTGTATATACCACCATTTGAATATACACTGTCGATCACAAGGATCGCCATACTGGATGCCATACATTATGCAATCGACTTTCACTCTTTATACCTGACGGAAACTTTGTACCTGGAAACTTCTATTACCTGTACATATTTTCCCAACAGTAGTGCGAACTCTTGAGGGTGTTGGGTTTTCAAATGTCGATTTAAAAAAAAAACGACCGCCATAATGTCGACTTTCGAAAAGTCGATTGGTGAAAAATTTATTGATATAACATAAATAAATTTTCAAAACTTACACAATGTAGAAAAAGCTAAAAAAAAAACTACCTTTTTTCATTTAAATAAACATTTTTCAAAGTTAAAAATTATGTCAATTAAATCAGACAAAAAAACTGAGATCCATTCATTGGTTCAATTAAAACATAATATGTAGCAGCAAATTCACAATTTTTTTGGCAGTCTTCACAAAGTGGCTTAGAGCATTGAAGACAAATTGGCTTTACAAAAATATTTTATTACTCTTTTTATTTTTGTTGGACAAATAGAGCTTGGTGGAATCGATTGATTTCTTGGTGGTGGAGGGGGAAGATCTTTACCAGTCAACTCCTCCTTTAGTGTGATTTGGTTTGCAATCATAACTGGCTTTCTCGTATCAGTATCTGTATCTTGATTGTGATGAGAAGAATATATTAACAGGACAGCTTTGATTTTGTTTGGTACTTATGATAACAATGTATAGTCTTTCGTAAAACCATAGAGGGAACTCTCCAATTCCCTATTCATCTTCGCCAAGAAGCATGGTGGTATCTCAGCTTTATTCTTCTTCAGCGTACCTAAGTAGGTCATTCCATTTTTGAGCAATATTTTCATAACTGGAATCGAGCTGAACCAATTAAGAGCTGTAGATAATGTTGAGTTTGAGTTTTCGAAAACTTTTACAAGTCTGAGAACAGATTGAGTTGCTATTGCCATTTTTCTTTCTCGTTCAGTCAGGCCTATGCCATCTGAATTTTCGCCTTGCTAGATATAAGTATTGTATATATAGTTTGTATGTGCATCTACCAGTAACTGTAGTTTGATACCGTACTTTGCTGGTTTCTGGGACATGTAAATAATAAATTTGCAACGCCCCTAAATGGCAGCAACGTTTCGTCATTGCAAAGGTATGGTCCAGGGGTATATTGAGATTGGCTGTTTAAGATGAACTTGTTGAACATGTCTGATAGTGGGGCAAGTCGATCTGCCTTCAAACGTCCCTCCCTGGTAGTGGAATCATCAAATCGGAGGCAGTTGACCAAACAAGAAAACAGCCATTTGGAAATTACACAGGTTAATATTTCGTGGCCAGTTCCATCGGTGGCAAATATTATGCGAAGATCAGCATCATTAAACTTAAGTACCGACGAATAGTAGATCTGTCTTTTTTTTTTTCAGATTTTAGTTAAAGCGCTAACACTTTTGGACTTTTTGGACCTTTCAGTCATTGCCATCGGATAGTGATATCTATTTGCATAGAGGTACTTGTTTGGAAGAAATATTTCTACCGAGGTATTCGTTCCGTTTAGCATTTCGAGCAGATCTTCCGCTGAAATATAGTGCGTTAGATCAAAAAATGTTGACAGCTATGCTCTGAATTTCCTCCAAAGTTGTCCGAAAAAAATGCTGCGAAATTATTCGAACGCTTCTTTTTCTTTATGTTTTCCGCGATGGATACCTCGAAAGCAAATTGAATTCCGATTAGAACTGACTTACGATGCGGAAATTGTTTCTAATGGTACCTGGATAGAGGTTAGTTTTCGGAGATGTACTAAGCCTACCACATTAATACATTACAATCGGTTATGTCTCAGTGTTATACGAACATTTAGAGGTAATCCTTCAACTTGTACTGGTCGCTCTTAATGGCACTACCTTTTCGACACTGTAACTTTTACCAGCAACAGGCCTTACTCACGACTTTTTATGCATCGCAATCGTGTAGTATTTCGATGTGTGCATTCATTATGACTTTTTATAATCGGTGCCTTTTCAGTTTTCCTGCAAGAAAGAACAAAGTCCGACATCACAAGTTAATGCTATCAAAAACCTTACTTCAAGCTCATTTCTGAATTAAGTTTTTTTAATAACATTTTTGTTGTCATAATCACAGCTCCGTTTTACCTAACCTACTACTTTTTTCTCACAAATATTTGTCGCACGTGTCTTAATTTGTAGCTGGGCAATTTATATCACAAACGTCACTCGTAAACATGCTTATCGGAGCGGTATCTTGCGAGAGAACACAAAAGGACAATCAAACTTCAGGCCTACATCGTCACACCACCTCAGGCGAAATCACACATATCAAGGCAAATAAATCTCACTTGCACGACAAAACATTCCGCATATTGCGTAACATTAAGCGGTTCATCAATCCTCGCGGATTTTATTTCCCATCGCATTATACCGAATTTCCCTCAGTGATGATGATAATGATGACGACGCTGATGTGCATAGTAACTTATCTCCGTGCGAATAATCCTACAAAAGGATTCGCTTGCGCTCGCTGAGACAGCGCCAAGAAGAATTGCCTTTTGTGTCGAAGCGCGCTTGGGATGTGTAAAATTAAAACGTAATTTGTATTGCACGTCACGTTCCGCGAAAAGTGCAATCTGATAAGCAGCGATACTTTTACGCATTTCCCAACGCCTGAACGCCGCACCACGAAAGAAATTATCCTTTATCAACGAAAACTTCTCTTTGCATGATCTCGTAAATTTCTCATTTTACCCTGAGAGAAATTTTCATTAAAATTTCCCCGTACGCGTTCCTCTGTCTCTTGGTTGTGTGTGTTTTTGTTTTTTTTTTAGTGTCAATTAAATTTTGTGCTCGTATTTTGTGAAGGAATCCGCAAATTTAATTAGTCGCACATGGTGATGTGTGTCGTGTCCTCTTCGCTATAGTCTGGTTTAAGAAAGCATCCTTGAACAATGGTCTTTACGTGCGTTATTAAAAAGTTGATTAGTTTCTTTTCGCCTTTGAACGGGGCTTGAAATTGAGTACACATGCTGTATAGGTTTGCAGTAATAAACGTTGAAAGTCCTTTTTCCCATCAACACCGGTGTGCGAATGGATCGCGTATACTCAACACATTTACGCTGACTCGTAAATTCAATTATTGTGATGGAAGGCGAAATGCAGTGCTCACCACTGCAATATTTTCCTACCTCGCCTTTCAATTTTCTTGATTGAAATATATAAATAAGCGAGTAGTACATGTTGGCCATTCAGATGCACTATCGTGTTGGTGGTTGTGAGATATCCCTCGCTGTATATGCATCCCTTTGGACGAGGTGGCATGAAGCTCTACATCAAATACCCATGTGCTGCCACAGCGAATGATGTACCGCCGCCGCCAGTTTAATTATAATTTAATTTGTGCTCCTGCCTGATGGCCACCGCCCCATATCCTGTTTGTTTTGACGTACATTTGACCCACAATAGAATTTCAGTTTTCCAGTAATGAACAAATGAATTCTGCAAACGGGATAATTACTACGAGTTTTGTTAATACACGATTGGATTACTGGTGGATGTTGCTTGGAATTAAGTATTCATAGGGAATGGTGGGTTGTTGTGATGTTATAGGTCAGTCATAATGTTTCCTAATTTCCTTCAATGGTCGTTAGCTAAATTATGTGGCGAGTGGGATATTTTAATCCCAGAGCTAGAAGAGGACCTTCAATTATTGCATTCCTTTTTGGTCAGATTGTAATTTGGGGTTGGAGAAGGTATAGTTTTTGAATTCGTTGTTTCAACTTGGAAGGACAACGGATGGATTGTCCGCTCCCTAGGTTTTGCTGCATAGAGCACCTTACCTTTTACATATATTCCTTGATTAATGCACTTAACAACTTTCGTCAAGCCATCGATTCGGCTAGCTTTGGTTGCTGGTCGTTTATGTCGCAACAAGTTAAGGCGGTTTGAAAGTATACATTGAACTTTATTTAAAATTCCGGCGAAGAATTTTATGCAATGTATATCGAAAGATAGAAATTAGTGGCGACTTTGTAGGATTTTTGTATCATTCCTATGAACCTTCCAACCTTATATTGATGACGTCGGTCGTCTAGAGAAATAAGTCTTCAAGTAATAGCTGATGCACTTTGGAGTCCTTCACTTTTCCTAGAAGTGTCGAATAAAGGACGCTTATAAAAAGGCACAACTGGTTTACATCGGAAGTGATTGGAAATTACGGCGAAGGGTCTTACTCTTGTCATTGCTGTCGTTAAACCTGTACCTAGGTTGTAACAGACCTCTCATGGGATCCTGTATATTTGTGGAGATTGGCTATCGAAAACTCTAATCCTTTGTATGGACGGGATATGCATAACATAACCATGCGACCCACACATAAACCGCTTGTCGTAAAAGGCGTCCAAGGAACAAAATCACTTCTAGGTGACCATCTTAAAACAGTCCCGCAAGTATACATGCAAGTTCATTGCTCTACAGGACTATAAATCGCCGGTACTGCAAAAATAAGATCACAAAATAAAAAAATGAAATCCAACCATAAATGCATGGAGCTTTAAAGGGCCATAATCCTAACTGGAAATGTTTTGAAACACCTATCGATTGACATCCTTACACACTTCCATATTGCGGTAGTATGGAATCGAGGATTCTCTGGCAATCTGAGGGAAAATGCGATTAGGGAGTATATTTCTAGTAAATGGTAAATGAACAAAGCGGCTTCCGATCTCGTAGAATCATAACTCAATATTCCGCTATTTACTCAATTCAACGAACGTGTTCAATTAGTTCTGGGTCACTCAGTGAGGGATAGGCAAAGTTAAAGGGGTTTGTTACATTCATATACCTAAATATAGTTGTTTTGTGAATGAATTTGGAAAAGACATGCGATTGGGTCCTTGAAGATCGAAATTCATGGAAAACTGAACTTAGACCCTAAACTCTTCCATGATTCGAGGTCTTTACATTCAAAACAAAATTTCAAATGAAAGTTTAAATTTTCTGTGATCGCTATAACCGAAGCCTTACAAACAAAATGCCACTTACCTTGTACTATTTCACTATATAGCTAAGACAGCACCGATATGCATATATCGAGGCCCAATTTTTTTTTTCAAATTTCCATTTATTAATGTCCATTGAGCTCACGAACCATACCAAAATTAACTCTACTTCCAATCGATTTTAAGGGTTGTTGACGCTCTGATAAAGCATCAAACTTACATAGGCCTGTCTGGTTGCAATCAAGTTTATAGAACAAATCTACTAACATCAATATTGTTTACATAATATCTTCATAAAACATGCATTCACAACAACAGTGTGCTTGTTAACAAGCTCGACTGCAAGATAAATGTAAATTTAAATGTAGATTGCCACTAGGCGGCACAATGTCACCATAACTTTTTTCGTTTTTGTGATACGCCGCAGTGCCACACCTTGCAGTGCAGCAAACATAACTTTGCTTAAAACCAAAATCTCAGTAAATGCAGGTTTTAAGATACCACAAAAAAATACTAGACCCCTTTTGAAATTACTTTACAAATTCAATTACATCTTCTAGATTTTATATTTACAAAATGTAATTTCGAAATTCTCAGAAGAGTTGCATTCGCATTGTTCTTTGGTACATACGCGATGTACCGAAAATGCACACATGTAAGTTTAACATTTCGTGAGGAGAAACTTTGGGCCAACTTAAATTGGATGTGCCATAGCAAAGTTGTGTGAAAGCAGTAATAGCTTAATTTTGATAGGAATGCTATTACGAAATTTCATATACAGAAATGTTTAACATTTAAGAAGGAGTGTGGCAAAATGAAATTTTGTCCATTTTGGTTAAATGGGAGTGAATACAAGTTCAAGTTATTTAAATTTTAAGTCCATCTATGCCATCAAGATTAGTGGTATGAAGGTTTGAACTTTCATAGCATAAGGTAATAAGAACAAATCTCAATAATTGAAAGCGCATAAATTTAAACGGGAAGATGTGCTATTGCATAGTTAAGAGAATTCAATTTTTTTTTTTGTCATGTTGACAAAAGTTAAAACGAATATGACTGAGCAGTTGCAATGAATGGATATGAATTTCTCATAGTCATTCATAATCTGTCCATAGATAATAAATATCTCTGTCAATCAATCGTAAATACAAAACAAGTCCTCACGTGCAGATTGTAGGTAACCACCAAGCTAGTCTAGCTTCAATATGCGTAGTCATTACATTTTCACAGAGGTGCCTTTTGTAATTTTACCTTACTTTTCAATGATATTCTATCAGTGGAATTGTTTGTAGGCGATTTTACCAACAAAGTTGCTCTATGGTTTATTTGTTTATTTGTCAATTGTATACTATAAAGTTCGCTACTATTGAGTCTCTTTTTTTTTAGCATCTGATATTGGCATTGTTTGGTATAGAGGGAATCCATGAATTTGGTTGGTTTGTTAACACTGCCGCTCAAGTGACGACATGGATGAATTTTGGGATCTTTTAAGTTCTATAAACTGTCACCGTATGTGAAAGGTCTGTTACTACCACTCGAAAAGTTGAATTGAATCGGTGGGTGGAGGAGTTTTTATGCTGAAATATTCAAAGGGCTTTACGTATGTTAACCAACCATTCAGCAAAATAGCAGTTCAGTTAAAAGCCAAATGCATATAAAATATATACTACGCTGTCTATGTAGACGAGCGACTTCATATATCCCCAAAGAAAATAATCCATGGTGTCAAATCACACGATCTTGATGGCCAATTGACAAGTCCATTCCGCGAAATTATGCGCTCATCGAATGTTTCCTTCAATAAATCGATTGTGACGTACGCTGTGTGGCATGTAGCGCCATCTTGTTGGAACCGCATATCATCCACATTCATGCCATCCAATTCGGGAAGAAAATAGTCGGTTATCATGGCTCTATACCGGTCTGCATTAACGCTAACTGACTCTCCAGCATCATTTTGGAAGAAGTATGGCCCAATGACTCCACCAGACCAAAGAGCACACCAAACTTTAGTTTCAGTGAATGTAATGGCGTCTCAAGGGCCTCATGTGGTTTCTCTTCACTCCAAAAGCGGAAATTTTGCTTGTTGAAGTAGCCATTCAACCAAAAATGAGCCTCATCACTGAACAAAATTTTGCGATGAAAATCAGCATCGAGATCAATCTCATTTTCGGCCCATACTCCAAAATCACGACGCGTGGTCTCGGGGATCTTGTTAGGTCGTAAGCCAATATCTTTGCCAAAATCTTCCTCCATAAAATTGATAGACAAAGCTCCAATTGCTGTGCACGGTGGCGAAACGATTCATTCGGGTCTTCTTCAACACTTTGCTCTACAGCCGCAATTGTTTCTAACATAAATGACATGAGAGTTGCATCATTTAAACTAAAAACATGATAGAACTAAAATTTTACTTGGAATAAACAAAGAAGTTAAACACATTATTGGAATGAATGTGTTTGATTTGGGTAGAACAGCAATTACTTTAGAAAAAAAATCTTGCTCATTGCAAAAATCCAAAAGCAATTTTCATCGAAAAATTAAAAAAAAACTTAAAAAAATGTTGGAAAATCTTGTTTTAAAATTCATAAGCTTTGTTTTAACACCAACCAAATAGTAGAATTTAAAAAAAAACCCAATAGTAATAGTTCCCCACTGATGTTTTTCAATGATAACTAAAAGTGGACCCTAACAGAGAACTTTAAGCGATTCCCAACGCAAAGGGTCTTTACGCCGACCCTGACAAATGTCTTTAAATCATCGATTCAATGATCCGTTTTTCGACACTATATAAGGTAGTGTCCGTGATTGTCATTTTTTGGCAGTCTGTGTTCTATCCTTTCCTTACATGAGTGGCGCTACAGTCAGGACTGAACCTGAGCCTCATTCAACATGCCTCTCCAATTAGCCCGGTCCTTTGTTAACTGCTTCCAGTTGCGCACTCCAAGTTGACTTAGGTCGGTTTCTACTTATGCGCGCCACTCTACTGCGTTCGACGTCAGGCAGGGAATCAAAGACTGCGACCGCATTCCGAGGTCATCGTCGCCATAGCGCTAAATCCATTCCATTTCTCGTAATAGCAATTAGCGACTATCCTTACTAACTGCAAGTGTAATTTCGCTCGGTTTCGATATTGCGTGTTTCATCATTTCCCACCATCTATTTACTATTCCCAATTAAGCTCGAATTCCATTGTCAGCCACCCTCATTACAATCCCCAAAACCACACAACAAAACATTGTGAAAATTACCATAAAATCGAAAAGTGTAACTTTCAACATCCGCCTGGGAAATTGCCACCGTCAAAGAACTTGTAAAACAAGCGCGCACAAAAGTTTTCTCACCGAAAAACTGCGAAAACTAACTCACTCACTCACCAGCTCAAAATGGTAAAAGGAAACAGCAGCTTTTACTGATGGTTATTGCCAACACACAACTTGCAGGTGCGCCGAAAACTTTTCCTCCATACCCCCGCTCACCCATATCACGAAGCGAATTTCAGCCAGAAAAGCCTTGTAATTGGCCAGAAGCTACCTCGATCTGGCGAATGCAAAATGAAGCCTTCGACGTCGCGCCGGCCGCCGCCGGTAGAACTTGTAAAATAGCTCTTCTCGCTTCAACTCACTACCACCCACAAATGATGTTGTCCTGTTGTTATAGCTTTACCAAAAGAAGAAACAATCCGCCTTGATGTCGGCCGTAGGTTACGACTGCAAATGTTTCGTTATTCCTATTGCACCTGTAAAATCAGTTTTGCAACAACAATCGCAAGCCAACTATACACCAAAACAATGGTAATAATAAAACTTTTGCGCTCAAGCTGGGTACCCCCGAAAACGAAAAAGTCTTCCTCCTCCATCAAACCACCACGAACAAGTTTTCAATATCCGAGAGTTTTCATTGAGGAGCGTACACGGATTTCTCATGCACAATTGACATTGTATTGGGGAGCCGCATATGGATCGAAGATGCAAGTTTTACAAAAAGGATGTTTTGGGTTTGTATTGAGATTTGTCGAACAGAAAATGGCCGCATTCAAAGGACGACTTGAATTCGATACTAGCTGGCATGTATGCTGGAAATGCTAGGTTTGTGCATGGTAACATGACTGTGGATGAATATAGAGTGGAAAATGAATGAATTAATGCAATGGCTTGGAAAAAATAAGGGTTTTCCTCCGTTCTGTGTTATTAAACTTTTCCAACTATGGTGTAGGATTTCAAGGAATCAAGGATACCTTTTAGTTTTGAATGCAATGCCGAGGCGAAGTTTTGTGTTTGGTAAATTGAAAAAGCTGCGTTTATGCTTTTGAAAGGGAGCTCAGTCGTCGTTTAATATCGGATGGGTAAATGTGCAGATGTGTGTTTTAGAGCTTGGTCATGCTTAAATATTGCAAAATATAAATGTCTGTTCACTTGAATAGTTTAACATGTGATCGAATTGGAAGATGGCGATTTGAATGAAATTTTGATTGGCACTATGAAATTGCATCTTAAAGTGGATGAAGGAGATATTTAATCGGGTAAAAAATGGGTTATGGAAAGTTTACTTATTTGGGCTAAAAATGTCGTGAATTACGGTACGAAATATTGTTATGCCTCTTAGAGGAGTGATAATTCGATTTCAGAAGATTTTTTGGATTGTTGCGAGATTTGCTGACCAAAAATGGAATGGTGCTTAAAACGTTTTCTAAACCCTTCGCTAACGCAACATCCATAAAAGTCGATTTAAAAAACTTCTGTTAAAAAAGTATGTGGATTGACTCGTTTTGGAGGTGTAAATCTTAGATTCTGTGCTGATATTCCCGTTCGTTTCAAAAGGTTTCAGTTAGAGATTTTTTTTTCTTAACAAGATTATTTAACAACTTTTTCGATGCACCGTGCATCCTTTTTAGGCGTAGCTCGATGAACATATTTGCAAATTATTTTGCAGTTGAATAAGTCAAAAAGTTTAAGTGATGCTTCCAATGTGTATACCATTCTGTATAACTCTAAGCATAGAATATTAAATAAAACAAATTTTTATTTTATTCAAGGATATGTATATGATCGATTAAACGTCTACTTCACATAGATCACTATTGTGGCAATTTTATCCCCAAGCTTTATTATTATTAACAATGATCGGTAACAGTTTGTCCCATGCGCCGTCCAATTAGTATTGTGTTCCATCCTAATTGACATTCAGATTCTTTGCGTCATACTTTACTTTTTTTATTTCCAGCCCAATTGGCTATCCTCTTATTTATAGACTTATTGCATCCCCAGATATTATTCAATATTCCCAGGAAAGCTGTTTTTAAGAAACCTCTGCTATGTCCGTTTAGTAAAACAAAAGTAAAAAAAAGTTTTACTCTACCGGACACTATCCTACCAGTCATACTTTACGGTGCCCGAGTGGTGGAAAATAAGCAGGAATTCTGAGCAAATATTAGAATCTTTCGATAGAAAAATTCTTCTATACGAGGAAGACGGAAATTGTTTAGCTGTACCGAAATGTGGGTGTAGTCCAAAAGTAAAAACACGTAGACTGTATGCACCACATGCACTGCAAGCTTGGCCGCATTAAGCGACTGAACAATAATACTTCAGCCAAAATAATCTTCATATCCCAACCTTCAGGTTTCAGGCAATAGGGAAGACCGAACCTCCTACGGTTTAAGGACTAAGCGATCTCGAATGCCGGAGGTTTTGGACTGAATAACTGGCAGCAACGTCCAATCGAATAGGATGGAAGGCCTTATGTCAGATAGATACCCATAACGGCTAAGGAGCACGATAAGTAAAGTTATTTCTTCGTATCTCCACTTAGGTCATTCGTGGGGTTGATGTTGACTCCGAGTAAGATGTTTTTGCGTCGACAGTACTTTGTATGCTGCTAGCATATAATTTATCTTGCCTCCATTAACTACAAGACCAAGGCGTTTCGCCTCTTCCTCAATCGTAGTAAATGCTTCTACAACGACACGGTGGAAGTAACCAATGATGTTGATGTCATCTGCGTACTAGAAGCAGATTTTGCTTCTTCCCTGCGAACTATCTGTTCCAGCACAAGATTCAAGAAATCGCATGATAGCGCATCTTACTTGTCTGAATCCGGCACAAGTTTGGAAAAGTTCAGATGAGCTGTTTCCAAACTAAACGTTGCATCGCGTTTATAAACCACAACCGGTTTATAAAGCATCTAGGCATCTATAGCTGTTCTTGCTTCTTCAGTACTTGAAAGGTGCGTTTCCTCTTCGTTGACTGAAGGCGGGCTGGTTTTTTAACCTGTCGTACAATTTCATAGGCCTTGTGGAGGTAACCACGGCTCAGAGGAAAGCGCAGTTGACTGCTAAGCTAAACGCTGCGGTTTCAAGCCCCCAGCTTCGGCAGCATTCTTTTACTACAAATATCGCCAGCTTATCTGTGTGGTAATATAAGACAATATAAATCTATGACTCCCCCTCCATCGAGTCTTCTCCTCTATGGCTTTCCTTCTATGTGTGTATCTGTCTCTCTCTGTTGTGTTAATGTCTTGTCTGTCCCAGCCGATGGCCTCAGTCGCCAGTGCTGTTATGTGTCTGTATTTCGTTGCATTCATGTGCGAAATACTGTGATGTCAATGTCAATGTCAATAGACCTTTTGTTCCTACTTTGAAGCCAGCTTGCTTAGCTTTATTGTAGAATTGACGGATGGTCTTCTTGTCGCGAGACTCTTCTATTTCCCTGAGCTGGTAGGCTGCGTGTTCTCTTATTTTTCCACGCAGGATTTTTTTTAACAGAATACCCCGAACCATATTCCTTTGTGGAATAATTCACAATACAGACAACTGTTGCAAGGTGGTTTCTTGTTGCCCTTTGTTCTCCTATGTTTAGCATTGGTCTGGAGACTCCTTGACTGAATTTCTAACTCGTTTGGTATAAGGGTTTTTTAGAGTTCCATAACTGGTCCCTTAGCACGTTTTAGTTATTTAGCTGATACTCGACTGTTGTTTTCAATGACTCAACTTTTACTCTTCTACAAATCATGTGTTCCTATATTTCATGTTCCAGCAAGCAATGCCGACAAATTTTCCCCATTACTCCTTTCAATGGTCATGCACAACAACAATTTACCAAAACTTAAATCCCTCGTAATTCAATTAAAAAAAATTGAACCCAAGTCCACTCAAAAAAAAAATCCTGACAACATTCTTCCTTAATGCATTTCCCGTTGATTCGTGATCTTTTTGTGCTGATTTTTTCATGCATTTCATTCAACATTTTTACATATTAAAAAGAATCGCAAACATAACCGACGATAATACATTGCTTTTAATATCACACCATAGTGGAGGTACCTAGCACTGACCATAGCTGGATCCTGATTTCAAGGAATGAATAATAATGAATTCCAGTATGAATATTTTAAATGCATTTCCTGATTTTTTCCCTGTTCATGTATTTAACCATAAGGTCCTTTCAAGCTTTATAGGATTCTTTATTCTTCCCTCCCTTTCTCTCTACAATCTGTGGTCAATTCATTACCGCCATTCAAAACAAAAGCCGGACATGTGGGTTTATGTGTGTTTGGAGGCTTCCCATCCTGTAGACGAGAATTCGCAATGAAGACAAATCCAATTTTATCCCAAGGATTTTTGCAGATATTTTTTCTTTCTTTCATCCTTTGCTTAGCCACATTTTCAGTTCGTGTCCTTTTAAAAGGAATTTCATATAATTTCTGCAGATTGGAAGGGTTTTTTTTTTCTTCTGCATTGGTGATTACGGAATATATTTTGGTTGTTTGTATTGTTTGAGATTCTGGTACATTTTTGGAATTTCTGAAATTATATAGAACGGAACAATCTACAGGACATGTGCAGTCTGAATTTTCCCGTTACAAGCAATGAACTCAACCAAAAAACATTTACTACAGCTATACCATTTATTCAATATCACATCCACGATAATGTTTGAACAAAATTTATAGAGATGGAATTTTCTCCACCAAACTTCCATCTACCAAAATTTTCAACAAAACAATAATTCCCCCATTCGTCCTTGAATGTTCATAAATTTGGTATTTTTGTTGTTGTATTAGTTATGACGGTTGGCAAAGTTTTTCTGCACTAAAAACCAAAAGTCACTCGGCTCAGTATATGAACTAAGAAATGGGTTCACCGAGAAGCTCTTAATTCACACTCCACTTCTCCCTGCGAAAAAAAGGGAAGAAAAACAAAAACGGGAAGAAGAAAAGTCATAGATGCGCGGCCAAATGCACGGTACACAGTAAAAGGGTTCACTACTCTCGCTGAAGGATTAAGAAAAAAATGTTTTTATTTTTTGTTATTTCCTTATTCTTCATTTTTTTATTTTCATGTCCGCATTTGTTGTTATGCTTATGGCATACTCTATCCTATACACTTGGGCACTTGAAAGGAAAAGTTACGAACTTGCTTATGAAAAAAAAACAACACTCCTGCCACTTGGAGAAATATTAATGCGCTCTGAGAGTGTGTGTGTGGTAAACTTTTCATCATAAATTTTTATGTTTTTGTCGACTACTTTTTTTTTTGTTACTATAGCTTATAGTGAGCGGTTGGAAAAAATATTCTTTAAAACGGTAAAGCTGTACAAGGAAGAAATTGATTTGTTTCCGTTTTTGTTAGAGGAAAACCACGTAGAAAAATTTTCAGAAAGATTGTTTGAAATTGACTCATGCTGCATTTAATATTGGAGAAGTCGAGTTTATTTTTCTATCTAACTATTATTGGATTTAAATGTGTCTTCATGTAAGGGCAGTCTGGTTTACGGGATAAATTGCATATAGGTATATATGCGCAAACTTATAATAATTGTTGTATATGTATAATCACTTGTTTGCATTTATTTATGTGAAAGATATTTATAATTTTCATTGAAAGATTTTATCCAAATTACACGCATATCGCAGTGGTAAGATCTCATAATGATGTTACAGCTGTCAGGTGTGAGCAAAACCGCACTGCGTAATGTTTCTATCTACCCTACTATGTAGGTCTATTTTCGTGTAGGTAAAAAAAACTGTCTTTGTCCGGCCTGAAAATAATAAGAACGAATCTTCTTCTCCTTACACTGTTCGATCATTAGCATCTTTGTCCCCGGTGAAAAATTGGCAGCTTGTGAATGATCTTGAAATACAAAAACTCCTAATCGGTAATTTAGTCATTAATTTAACCGAAAAGTGGAACCGCAAAACGGTATCCATACCAAATCATTCCAATTCAAGTTGTCATGTCAACAACCTATCAAATGATGGCCTTCAAACATTTATTTTGGGCACGAATCTTTTATTTTCATTGCCTATCTGCAGTCTAGTCCAATTCAGTTCTTCGCTGATGACAGTACCATCTTCTAGTACGTTTCCTTTGTTACATCCCACTTCTTCCGCGTAAGACTTACAAATAACAAATTTTTGGCGCAACAGGCTCGTTAATACCCAGGTCCGAGCTTTCTCACAACCATCATGTGTGCGTTCGTACTACTTGCGCGATGGCGGGACCTCCTTGCTTTTCTTGACAATTGATACTACTCGGATGATTTGTTAGATCATCACGAGAGGAGGGCCAGTGAAAAATCAATTAGGTGTTCTTACGGCTGGGAATCGAACTCAGGCCTTTTGCGCGCCACTTCACCGCACTAACCCCATCACTCCACTGAACCCGTCAGACTTAAACTTGCAATGACAAAATATGCTTAGCTCAGCTTTCCATTTCTAGTATGTGTGTAATTATGGACATTCTTTTTAATACACACAACATAATATACACTCCCTAGTTTCGCTCCAACATCGTAGGAATATCAATGAGACAATCATCCCCATCGAGGTTGAAGACAATACCAATCGGAATTTAATTTGCTTTTTGGGTATGCGTTGCGGAACAAATTAAAAAGCATAAAATCGCATTCGATTGATTCCGCAGAAATTCTTTGTTGTACAACTTCGGATGAAATTCTTCGCATTGTTGTCAAAAAATGTTGACTTAACGCATATCGCCGATGCGCGTTCATGTGAGTTAAATTTCTTCGGAAGATCTCTTCGCACGGCTAATCGGAACGGATACTTCGGTAGAAAATTCTCCGATTTCGAACAAATCTGAGAAAATTTTCCTCCCAAAGGATACCTTGATAATGGTGCATATCTTTGTAGTCTATTTACGAATTTCTCAGCAGCTTGTTTAAGCCCCTGCCACAGCCTATTTTTCCTTGCCAAAAACCAAAAACAAACATACGTTACTGAAAGGCATGATCTGCTGAAAACATCAATGCTGTTCTTAATAGTATAGTGGAAAAGTCGAGGACGTCAATTTCTCGTCGTCAACAAGAACATTACATTTCTGAGACTCCAGCTTTGTGAATTTCGCTTCCGGACTTGGGTCCGTACCCGTATAAAATCCAACTGACCGAGGTACTTCAGCACCAGAAGTATCCCGAGGAAGGGATGTTGGGGACCGTCGTATAGTGTTAATGTATTCATTTGCGCATTTAATCCCAACCAAAATCCATTGCCATTCATTAAGACGGTGCGTGCCACCAAAGAGTATAGAACTACATAGAGTACGCATCACAGCTAAACATTTTGTAGCCGTTTCAGTCACGGGCGGTAAGTGCGAAGGGGAAATTTCGTAGATCGTATGCGTCGGCAAGGCTGTTCTCTTTGGTGCCACACAGCTCTTGTCGCAACTGACGTCATGCATGAGCGATTTAAGATTATGGTAATCTCGAACAGCATTGACCTGAACTGACCACTGATATAACGCCTTTAGACTGCTTCCTAGTGCATATGTTAAATCGCAAATCAGTTGATGTCCTCGAGGACAACCTAGTGAACATAACGAAAGCCATATTTCTGCGACAAAAGCATCGAAAATGGAACTTTTCTAATATGTGCCACCATACTAATTCGGACGGGACATTATAACGAAGTTATATTGCATATTTAATGGCAATATCCATTCAAAGATTGTATATCACAAACACAATTTGTTTTCTTTGGATTTGAAAATCAGGTGACCCTGTTGACACCCTAAATACCCTTTGATGCATGTTTGATAGACCAGCAATATGTTGGATATTCGTTTACACTGATATATCAAAAAAACTCTACAATATTCAGAGAACCATTAATGCAATAGATGAACAATATATGCAAGTAGGTATCTAAACTAACATCCAAGCAATGCCAGTCCAAATTAGGGCCATTAATATATTCAAGTGGCTATGCATTCACATCAATTTTCCAAACTACCAACAATATTGGATCTGGTTCCTCTCCCCCTGTATATACCACCACAAAGCCGACACAACCTGTATTTGCAGATTTAGGTGACACCATGTTTGCCCATAAATTTCCCGAGTTAAGCCTACGAAAATACAGCTATGAGCGATTTTAGGTTTTATGGGTCAATTTACTTGCGAGCCTTAGAATATGCAGCGCCAGTAACTAAAGCACGAACTTGAACGAAATGCTTGGCTGGCACTACATGTATGAAATCCTAAAAACCGAAATTGAAACGGCGACTTTGTGAAGTAATTTAAATCGTTTAGCCCTAATCCGATTTAATACGATTAATAGCATTTACGTCTCCGAAATGAGAGCAGTGGTAGTTGCAATTATAGGCGAACCAAACGCCTAATTGCCTTTTGGTATTTGGGTCAGCATTTATCCGGAACGAATCGTAGATGGTAGTCAAACATTATCCTAGGTGTATGGGTAGGCACGCTGATATAGTTTTAATTTGTTAAAAGAAAACTTGAAGGATGTTTTCTAGGGAAAATAAACGGTTTCTTAAAAAATATTTTTCCCCTCTTTTGGTTTTTCAACTTACTTTACAAGACCCGCACATAATAAATAATCCATTTCCCTATTCAATGTTTCCTTCCCCCATATCGTGTCAACATCATGTAAGAAACCATATAGGTATCAAAAACTTTTGCAATTTCGACAGCCTATGGAAATTCTGATATCACGCTTGAAAATGCGATTAGTGGTTCATGAAAATAAACTTTTTGCTACAGACATACGCAGAATGTAGCATAAAATATTTTCTTGTACTCTGCCTGTCATTTCCTTGTCTAACGAACGACAGCTGGTAATAGGAACGGAAAATATTTCCATATTAGATGTGTTGAGGGTGAATCATAAATCAGTAGGAATGAAACGACAGGCGCTGTCTTGGCGGATTTTTTTTTTGATTTATTTTTCTACTAGTAGGGGACTACGCATCTTTTAAATTTTTTTAGCTGATGCATGAAAAGTAGAAAGTTTTGATAAAAAAACGTTTTTTTTATGAATTTTGAGATTTTTAAAATTTTTAATATCCTGATTGTATGTTTACGGACATTCCCGTTTAGTTACTAAATGGAGTATTGAATATTGTCTTTACACTTTATTTTAGGAAAGAGTATAGAACTACATAGAGTACGCATCACAGCTCAAAATTTTGTAGCCTTTTCAGACGCGGCCGGTCAGTGCGAAGGGGAAATTTCCAAGATCGTATACGTCGGCAAGGCTGTTATTTGATTCTGGGGTAGCAATGTGAACACTGAGGTATCAGTATCAGTACCCCACATAGAAAATATTCGTTGTGTTCGATGCGCACTCTATGTAGTTCTATACTCTTTGATCTTGGTAAAGAAGCCATCGGCCTCTGTAAAACTAATCATGTTTTGTTAAAATTTAAGTACAGAATTCAGGCCGAACATTTTCATTCATTAATAAAATAACAATAATGTGTCATATAGCTGTGCAAGCTGTATATAACGATTGTAAATATATCTATATATTTGGTAAAAATATCTATCTATCTGGTTAAATTTAAAGGGCCGATGTTGATTTTGAAAAAACAACAACCTATTTTGGAAATGATTGTCATTTCTTTTTATTACGATAACATTGGTATGGTTCAATAATTTATGGAACAAACACGACCACGCCGGCACACCTCCATTCGATGGTCCTCATTTTCGATGACGCTGGGGCATAATTGAGGTTTTATGCCGTTAATGTGCCGAATTATCTCATCCTTTAGTTCTTGAATTGTTACTGGCTCATACACGTACACATTCTTTTTCGAATAACCCCAAAGAAAGAAGTCCAACGGTGTAAAATCACATAATCTTGGCGGCTAATTGACATCGCCACCACGTGAGATAACACAGCCTTTCAATTTGTCGCGCAAAAGAGCCATTGTTTCGTAAGCTGTGTGGCAAGTGGCACTGTCTTGTTGAAACCACATATCGTCCACATCCATGTCTTCCAATTTGGGCCATAAAAGTTCGTTATCATAACTATATCACTATAGCGAACACCACTCACAGTAGCTGCCTGACCGGCCTCATATTGGAAAAAATACGGCCCGATGATGCCGCCAGCCCATAAACCGCACCAAACAGTCACTCCTTGTGGGTGCATTGGTTTTTCGACAACAACTCTTGGATTATCATTCGCCCAAATCCGGCTATTCTGCTTATTGACGAATACACTGAGGTGAAAGTGTGCCTCATCACGGATGATGATTTTCTTCGAAAATTTATCATCCACTGTTGCCATTCCTTGCCACCATTCTGACCATTGATGGCGCTTGAAATTGTCAAGAGGTACCTTGTAAACGTGTAAATGCAAGTCTATGCATAATGTTCATCAAAGACGAGCGTGAGAGGTGCAATTGTTGGGCACGACGATGAGTTGAGGTGGACGGCTTTTCAGCCACACTATCGCGATCAGCAGAAATATTTTCTGCAGCATGAGCTGCACGAGCATGCGCTTGTGTTTTCACATCTCCTATAGACCCGGTTCGCTCAAATTTTTCCGATTGAAAATCACGAAGTGCACGATATGCATTTTGATTTGTACGCTCATTTTCATAATAATCCTGAATAACTTTAAGGCGTTGCTCGATTGGGTGTCTTTCCATGGTTAAATAGAGTTGGTCTCGAATTGAGAAACGTCAAATGAAATGCAGAAAAAAACTTGACGTTTAGGTGTGGTTTACATTCAACATCGGCCCTTAAAATTTAACCATCCGCTATCTGTCTCTTATTTTTATTAGAAACGTCAATCCACAAAATGTAACTCAGAACACTTTGAGCTTTGAGAAACTTACAATTGAACTATGCCTTGGGTTAATTTTCTAAAACTACCCAATCCTTACCTTAATGTTATCAGGATGCCAGGCAATCGTTTCCATGTGCACCACATTGTCGCCATCCGAATTGACACTATGGGCGCTGAATAAGCCCCTTTCCAGACCTACTAAACCCTTTGGGTGGAACCTCATTTGAAAAAATGGACTTTTTAGTCGCCTTTCTTTTTTGAATGCCTAGGTACTCATTCCGTAATTTTAAAACGATTATCGTTGACAATATTCGAGGAGACTTTCTGAATACTTGTTGACATTCATTAATACATGTGCACACAATCAATGTAAAAATTACACGTTACTTACGTAGTAAGTCTCTCTATCGTCAACGATTATCGTGCTCAAATTTACGGAATGAGTACCCTACTTTCGAGTAATTAGAATCTTCTTCTTCGGTTGGAACATAGGACATCCATTACTAGTTTCCTAGTTAGGTAGTTGGAGTTCGCACTTGCACTTGCAATTGCACACAGTGACAGAGTAAAATCTGCCAGCTTATTCATTCTCTGGGTGCAGTATCCTAGTAGTTGAAGCATTGTACTACTAAGCGCAATGTTTCTGCCGCACACATTATTTTCACTGACCCACATCATTCCTATACTATCGGCAGATTGGCAGACTTTCTGTAATGAGAAGCTTTAGTTCAGTTCGGAATCGGCATTAAACGGGAGGTACCATTCTTTTGATAAAGATAATGCTTCACATAAATATATAAGTATGTGGAAAAGATAGGTTTGAGGCTCTTTTATGGGCCGTAAATGCCAGATAACTACTTTTTAGAGTTAGGGACGAATCCTCCCCCACAAGATACGCCAAGAGAAATGACCTACACTCGTTTAAAACTTAACCATAAGAAGGCCAACTGTGCGATCCAATCAACCTACCTCTTTTAACGTTTTACGTGTTCCCAATTTTTACTCCTCCATCACTCGCCCATTTAAGCCTTTTTGCATTTTTTTGCTTTTGCCCCGCAAGTATAAAAATTCTGCGATTTCCTGTCATTCGTAAATGCCAACTTTACGCTCGGTATATCTGACCTAAAAAATCGGACAGCATAATTGCCCTTATCGGTGTGTATACACAAAAGAACCGTTATTTTCCTTTTCACTAGTATAAATCGCACACATCTTTGGGTTAAACATCTTGTTTACAAAAATTCAATTGAAGGGACATCGCGCCATCAGGACCGTACACTACGGTATTGGCCGTGTCAGCATCTCATACTTAACGTCCTTTGTCTTTACCAAGGCAAATGTCATCATTCTCGTCACAAAAAAGTTATGACAAGGCAAGGCACCGAGAGGAAGCGAGAATCCATGCTTTAGTGTTTTATTGCACTGCCAATGGCAGAACAGCGTCGAATGGAATCTCATAAATCTCATATCAACGATAGAGTGAGAGAGCGAACGAGACTTTTGTCCTCGACAATAAATCGCGCCTGTGACCGGAATTATGGCCAAAAGACGGGACAACAGAATGACGAAACGGGTGGTGGGGGGCTAGTTGGTGTGTGTATGTACGTATGTATGGATAAAAATGTCAGCAGTGAATATTTTTACTATCCCTGCACAGCACCATACTCACAAACGTTTATCCAGTTTTGCTGCGTTTGAATAGCACCGACGAGAATCCATGGCTAGGATTGGATGGATATTCGGTTCGCTTTTCTCACTCCTCATTCGAAAAATTGTGTCCTTTGTTTTTATTTGCTTACCACTACAAAAAAAGGAGCAACCATCATCGCCCAGGACTTCGGTCGGGTTGTTGTGGCCATAGATAAGAAGCGCATATAATAAACAGTTACTACGCCAAGGACGACATTATTATTAGCGTTGTACATTTTAAATGGAATTTTAAGGGACCTTAGGTCGACTTATGTTGTGTGGTTTTGGGGAGATCGTTTTTTAACTTCAACGCGAACGATGCCGGTTGCCTCCCTTTTATTTTTCAGTTCAAGTGATGGCGATTTTTATCGTACTGTAAATGGGAAATATGCTATGAATACGGTGGAAGGGATTTATAGCCATTGCGAGGGTGGTGTTAAGCGGTGGTTTGGTGATGACGGTTACATTTGGTTGTAGTGGGGGAGGGCGCCAAGGATTATGTTTGCTCGTTTATTTGATTCATGGATCGGTATTTATTTCTTGCAATAATTGTTACTTTGATGATGGGGTGTGGTGACGATGAACGATTTTTACGGCGACGACAACTTTAACGGGTTTGTGATGGACGCGTTTTATGGCTGTCGTCGTGGACTTTGACAGGAGAGTTATTGATGCTGTCATTTGGAATTAGATGGTGGATCTGGATCTTAAATAGGAAACATTACAATGACATTAGTCTTAATTGTGTAAATAAACAAAATGAATATACATTTGCTAGTTGGTAATGTATTCTTGTGGGTACCTACTGTTTGTTGATTCCCAAAGTCTTTTGTTGATCTATGGGTATGTTTTCTTGATCAAAAAGCAGGTGTGTAATCATTAAAGACTCAAAGATCTAAGAAAACACACGATGAAGGAAGTAGATGTCCGCAGCTTTTTTTTTTACTAAACATCTGTTAGGAACTAGGGAGATATTAACGACTCTGCAGACCTTTCCAAAATGTCGCCACATATCACTCTGCTTATTAGGGACGAAGCCTGCCTTCTAATTTTATTCCTACAGATCACGATTTGGTTCTGAAACATTCTCTTCAAAAACTTAAACCATTTCGAAGATGATGAATACTCTCCCTGTCGAAGTGCAATTCTGGTAAAAGCTTAAAAACGTATGTTTTTGACTCCAGCTCAACTTGAAAAAAAGGGATTAAGGGTTTACCAGAATAACACTGCGAGAGGAAGGGTGTTCATTATATCCAAAATGGTTTCAGCTTACAAAAAAGAAAGAATCAAGTCGCTCGACACCTAAAAAAAACTAAAGTTCCTGAGTATAGTCGAGGATTGATCCAATATCTTCACAGTAGTGAGTCAACAATTCGATGATTTTGTAAAATTGTTTAAGCACGGATATAAAACAAATTTTCCACAGCAAAATAAGTGTTCGCCCATTCCAAAAAGAAAAAAAGGCCTAGCTCGGCACTCCATCATTATATCGATTTGTTCATGCATTTAGAAACCGTAGTTTACAAAATGCATTGATTTGTGTTTGGGGCTCCAAACATATCACAAAAGCCTAGAATGTGCACTAACAACCCGCCATAAGTAAGTTTATAAACACATTATTACTACTAAATCGCTGTAACAATATAAGATATATATGACTAAAAAAAAAGGCTGTAGAGCTATTTAAGCGATAACACAAGTTGTCAACACTCTCTATTCAACTCAGACGGTAGCTTCTATTCGCACGGATTTGATAAACTTCCGCGAGTGCTCAGTGAATTCCTGCTTTACACAAAGAACGATTTTGAACACATTTTGACATCTTACAGCCTTATACATCCACGAGCATCATCAGCCAACATCATCCTACCACATCTTCCACTCTTCAATCATTTCCACCCATGTTCCATTCTTTTCCCTTTTTCGATATCTGCTGCAGTTAATCTGCCTTCAAACATGCGTCATCTGTCATTTAATATCTGACACCTGCCATTCACAGCCCACCATCTATTTTTAAAAGGTCTTTTGTTTGGCAATGGCAAACTTCCAAAACCATTTGATAAAATTCAACAAATTATAACAAGCCCATGGTTTCTAAACTTGTTTACAAAAATGTGCTATTTGGCCAATTAGGCTCACGTGGCTAAAATATCCCCAATTTACCCTGAGAATTGTTTTCTGCCACCGATCAACAGCGTCCTTTCAAAAACTAATGAAATCCACAAATGACCACCTCCTGACCATCTGTTTGGCCAAATCGGCTGTCGACTATCGTCCACCGCTCACCGGCCGCCCAAAACCATATCATCACCTAAGCCCACACAGTGTTTGCCTTGAAAGCTAAATTTTTGATTTCGGTTCTTTGGGTCGCGGATATGCAATTCCGATGAATTATTTTATTTCCGTCAATATTTGCATTGGGTGGTGTTTTTGTAACAATGCACCTGATGCTATCCCAACCACAGGGTGGATGTAACTGAAGGCTATAGCCAAGCATTCACTACTCATACATGTACTCGTCAGTTATCACAGCCTAAAATAGTCTGAATATCAAACCAATTTTCGAAGCTCACATGTGCTAGAAATGGGGCATTTGGATAACGGATTTGTTTTGAGGCTACAATTCAGGCTGGATTGACTATGTAGTGTGTGTAGGTATCTACTATAGCAGGGTACCTGTTTTTGTCAACAGCCTGACAGTAGTGCAGTCTACATTATTCAGGATTTTACCGATTTTGTTTCAACACTAGTGAGGGCGAGCGAATTTTTAAATATCTTCTGAATGCTAGGCACGAAATTTATATCTTTTTTAACTCGTCATCGTCGTTTGGTAGCTTTATGGTGGTTTTTTCGCTGACAGGTGTGGGAAATTTATACTCACACCGGCCGATGAATGTTACGAATAAGTGTGGTGGGATGAGTCGCCCCCTAAAAGGACGCGACGCTAGCTAGGCAATGCAAGTAGAGAGTCACACAGAAAATGTTCACACCACTCCATGTCATATACGTTAGTGCAGGCTTTTGTTTTTTTTTTGTTGATTGAAAAGTGTTTTATGGGCTTATTGCTGAGTTCTACGTAAAGTCGTATATGTATATCTAGCATATCCTTGCATTCGTATGTGGGCATTTTAACTGAACCACTATTTGCGGACAGTTGAAATGAATGGTAAATGGAAACGTTGGGTGACGAACGTGAATTTTATTGATTTTTTCGAGGTGGTTAGTGAAGAATTTCGACATTATTTAGTGTAACCGCGAAAGGTGCCTTTTAAGGGTATTTCAGGAGCCATCTGATAACTTTTTGAGTTCCCCAATATACATAGTAAAGGGAAGTCCTGTGATAGCCCAAAAAATACGTACAAATTAATTTAATTTTAATTTTTTTAATTTTAATTTTTTTAATTGACTTAATTTTTTGACAATTTATTCAGTGATTTAAAAAAATTCGTTGTTTTTCAAAAATGTATCTTAGCCGACTATAGTTTGTTGGAAACTTTGTTATGGTACACATACGAGGAATATTTTGGAATTTGATTCCTAGCTGAAAATACAGCGCCATTAACTCTAGGTCCGTTGAGCATGGCAGACGTTCAAAGCATGTGTTCGACGAAAAAAATTGCCCTGAAGTTTCTTTTAAGTACAAATGACGTTTCTTAGATCTAAACTAGCAGGGTGATAAATATAGATCATCAAAGTAATGAGGAATGTCATCATTCTGAATGAAGATTTTAAATGAACATGTGCAGAGCTTATTTAATGCTTCGCACTACAACTTTGTCCCTATGACACTATATTCTGAGCTGCCTTAATCGCATTAAAACTCTCCTTCACAGACTTTGAAGCAATTTTACGTCGCGTTGTTTTAAATCGTCGATCTGGTTAGACTTTGATAAAAGACATCCAAAATGTACACAAAGGTTAAAAAATCATCTATCAAAAATTCGTGATGCAGCTTAGTTAAATCATCGGTGATGGTGGGACTGCTGATGTGATCAATAGGTTGTGGTGTATCTCAAGCACTGAAATGCTATGGATAAGGGTTTGCGGTCGGTGCAAAGAAGCATTTCTGAATTTAAGGTTCACAAATGTTGTGTACTCTAAAGGACTTCAGTTAGTAAGAAGACAATTTTTAGTGAGAACTTCTCTACTTTTGACTATACCCTGTGTACTCATTTAGTAGAATAAAAAGTATCAGACCAAAGGCAAAAGAGTGGTATGACTTGAGCTGCAAAGAAGGTTGAGAGAGACAAACTTTCGTTTACACAGAACCAATCCAACAGAGGAAAACCGAAAAAATGCAAACAAACCGGAATGACTGTAATTTCCATTAAAAACTTGTCGAATTCCTATATGACCAAAAGTTGAGGCGAAAAATTCTACAATGTCCCAGAGGTAGTAAAATCTTTTGGTCATTTGTGAAAAAAATAAAAAAAACGGCCTCGTCATCAGTTCCGACGCTTAGCCAATCTGCTTACATCACATTTTGCAGCCATTTCTACATTGCCAGATTGTGCCCAGACTCCTCCTGTACTTGAGAACGTAAATCATTCTTTGGGACAAGTTCACTTTCGAACTCGTACAGTTGCAAGACTTTTATTTGATCTTGACATTCACAAGTCCGCTGGTCCAGTTGGTATTTTCCCCATTATTTTGAAGAGGTGTTCTTCTACTCTGGCAAAACCACTGCGTAAGCTTTTCTAACTATCCTACTCATCAGGTCTCTTTCCGAGTAGATGAAAAACTGCATTTGTCCAGAGTTTACCAAAAAAAAGCCGAATATTCTCTCTCCATCTACCGACCAATTGCACTTACGTCCCTTCTTTCCAAGATCATGGAAACGCTGATAAATCGTCAGCATATGAAATATCTCGAAACACGAAAACTTCTTTATGACCGCCAATATGGTTTTCGCAGCAACAGGTCCACTGGTGATTGATGACATATCTCACCGAAAAGTGGAACCAATCAATCCACCATGGTGGAGAAAGTAAGATTGTTGCAATTGATATTTCAAAGACAGGGCTTGAGTGCATTTGGAATCGATGAAAAACTTCATCTATGGATTAGAAATCATCTTTCGAAACGTTCAATTCAAGTTGTTTTGGACGGATTCAAGTCTGCATCTCACCTAATAAATGCTGGTTTATCAGGTTTAGTTTTGTCTCCGACTCTCTTTCTCATTTTCATCAATGATCTCCTGTCTCCAACTTTGAATCCAATTCATTCCTTCGCTGATGACAGTACTCTCAGCTTCTCATATCCGTTTTCAGGTCCACGTCCCTCATCTTCGAACGTGGAATCTAAACGACAACATAGGTTAAGCTCATTAAATTCCGACCTTGACAGCACCATCAAATGGGGGTAATTCCAACAGTAGTAGAATTCAATTCTTCCAAAACACAATGCTGTCTTCTGTCGTTAAAGCAAAACCAAAACCAAAATCTAGAGCCATTATCCATGAATGGCACTTACGTCGAAGAAACCGAAAAACTTTCCATGCTAGGTATATGTGTTAGTAACGACTTACGTTCGAACGCCCACATATCCAAAGTCGCTAAAAACGCAGCGGAAATGTCTAGGTTTCCTTAATCGATGTAAGAAATATTTCACCCCTTCTGATCTGGCCACAATATATAAAGCGTTTATACGCCCTAAACTCTAGTTTAACGCCCACATCTGGACGGGTGCATCAAAAATATCATAGCATCTTCTAGATAGGATTCAAACGCGTGCGAAAAAATATCGATCTCTTTAGTTTCGCTTGAACACCGTCAAAATATCTGCTGCCTTACATTGTTATATCGCTATTTTAACTACCAATGCTCAAATGAAATAGCCAGTTGTTTTATTCCCATTCAACAATTCAGCCGCAATGTTCGTTACGCTATGAATGCAAATCAGTTTACCCTCAAGCCTATCTTCGGACGAACGCTGAAATATAGAAATTCGTGCATAAACCGAACAACACGAATGTGGAATGCTCTTCCAAGCTATGTTTTTCCTTTCCATTATAACTTGCAGGCATTTAAAACCAATGTGCATCGGTAAATCCGTTCTTTTTATCCTGAATTTCCTTAACGCCCGCAAACATATAGAGGGTACGCGCAAATTATAAAAAAAGTAACTTTCAAAACGATAATCGTTGACGATAGCGAAGGAGAAGTCTAAAATTAATGTGCTTGCAAGGATTCATTTAAAATGTGGGATGTGGCAAGATATTGCACGACATTCCGACATATAATTTGTAGATGTGAAGGTGCAGGGCCTTTCATTGGGAACACGACAATTTTTTTTATAAAATGCAAACTACTTGAGATATCTCAAAAAAAAAATATTGGCTTGGATTACTATCAAAACATTTATGAATGGAATTCGACTTTGTTCATATTATGTCCACCACGGGAACGTATGCAGCGGTCGATACGTTGAACGCAATTTTCGATGACTGGTCTGCACATTTCGATCAAATGTGGCTGGCTTGGGGCACCGTCTTGTTGGAACCACATATCACTTACGTCCAATTCATGCAATTGCTCAAAGAAATGACGTTCTAAAATGTTTCTGTAAGTGACTACCATGAATCGTAATAACGTGATGGTTATTTTCATCGATAAAAAAAACCACTGACATGTTGTAACCCACACCAAATGGTGACCTTTTGCGGATGAAGTGCTGTTTCATGAAGCCCATGAGCGTTCCCACCTACCAAGTGACACATATTTAGCTTATTACCGAAGCTCAACCAAAAATAATTTTGCTATGAAATTCATCATTTTCTTCCATCAGTATGATCAAGTGGATTTAGTTCATGAGTCAGCTTGATATTGTAAGGGTGAAGGCCAAGATCCTTACGAGCAATTTGCAATAATGGTCTTGTAGAGACAAAATTCTTGAGAACGCCATGAAAGCAATATTCTCCACACTTCGGGCAAAACGTAGTCTAGCACGGCAATTTCAAGCAGCAAATATTCTGACTAAAATTTTTTTCACTAGACATGCTTGTCTACTCGGACTAGAATTACGGCTGAAAATTGGCGTGAACGCTCTTAAAGTTGCGACCACCGCTCGGAATTTCGGTAATTAATTTTAATTATTTGTAAACGTTGTTGATTTTACTGAGTATTTTGGCATTGACAGTTTGGTAACCTGTTTAAGGGTGCCTTCACATGAAAATTTGAAGTTGCCAAGTCGCTAATGAAAGACTCTTAGATATATGAAATTGGGTATACCCATATGGTAGATAAAGGATTTAATCGGCAGTTTGTAAATTGTGTAAGGACAACTCTAGCATTTATAGCAAAAGTTCGACTTATTTTGTATACGTACTTAATCATGGGTGCCGTTTTAACTAAATGAAGATCCGTAATGTAATTCCAGAAGCGAAAGCCTATATTAACTGCGAAAGTAGGCCACATATTAGACAAAAATAAAAGATTAGCAATCGTGAGATAAAATTACTTGGGATAAGTTGTCATAGGTCCAGGTTTTTAGCATTCACTGGAAGAAAGCTGGGAGACATAAACTTTCAGATAAAATATGTGTCACCGCGGTACACCAGTCACTATTAAGATTTTCATACCTCTTGATGATTTTTAATCATAATTTGGTTAATATTACTAAATCCTAGCTGAAAATATGTCTCGATGACCATATATCTGGTTGGCCAGCCAAGAAGAAGATGTAAAGCTAAAAGGAAAAGATGATAAAGTCAAATATACTTTGCGTATTCGCTAACATGTGTTACAAAAATGTAATATCCTATGAAAGATTCCAAGTGAAAGGAGCCAGACATCCTTGTGAAAAAGAATTTTCTATCAAAAACAAAATCGTCAACTTAAACAGATTTTTCCAAGTGTTCAAGTTTTTAGAAAAATGTTTCCCTTTACAAAGAGACAACATTCTTTAACTTTTTTATAACCTTCATCTTTATAAAGGGTCTCTTTGCCGTCGCAGCATGCTGCTAAGCGTTAGGGATGGTCAAAACTGTAGGTAATAGGCCGCAACAGACTTGAAAGCATTCCTTTTTATTTTGTTTGCTACGATACGCACTCAAAAATTGTTTTTTGTTTTTTATTAGACATAGAGGGGTGCGTATCTAAACAAGCTAAAAATAAATAAACGGTTTAAATGCTTGTAGTTACTTTTTTCACACCATTCTTGGGACAAAACTTTGAGCATTAAAATAAATTGATAAACTGCCTCAAGGTGAAAAAAAGGGAAGTCTATTGAAAAGTTCATAAAATGTTAACAGCAAGACTGATAGTACAAAAGGCTTGAGTTCTGCGTAGATGGAAGTATAAAATAGTCCACATTTTATATACTTATACCCAGTAACAGTGGTCTTCCTTGGCTTTTCATTCTTCCAAGTGGACTTCAGTGTCACCATTTATATAAAGTTTTCCAAGCGCATTATTCGCTCCCGGTCAGATCACATACTATAAATATCTAAGTAAGTCTCCTATCGCATTTAACTATTTCAAGGCAGCAAGTTGTCTGGGTTTTTTGTTGCATTATCCATTCCAATTTGCAGTGCAATCATTGTTGTATAAACTACCCTGCCATGTCTTGTCATAACGTAAACATAACCACACTTTGCATTAAACTTAAAAAAAAAACATATATCCTTACCGCCAACTTGAATGAATTGCATCGGCACAAGCATATACGTATAGAGTTCGCCTTCGCAATACTGTAACGACAAAACATCCGAGTGAAGTGCGCTTTTGTTTGCAGCAGCATAGAGACTCGCCATTGCAATTGTCATCTAAGCACCTCTAACCAAACACCAGCGCGCACTGTTCAAAGTAAAGTGGACGTCATGACAGAGTCCCTGGGAATATCCTTTCACAGTGCATACCGCATGTATATAAATCACTGTTATTCGTGAAATATCCGGCTGTACGATTGGTGAAAGTGCACCAGAAGTACTTGTAATCCCTTTGAAACTCATGCATGCATGAGGACTTTTCCAAGGATACCATGATGCTGCTATTGCTACTGCTGCGGCATTGTGCGAGTGTATTTCCATGGTAGAGTGCAAATAACGAAGAGGCAACTCTATGAAGTCCCGCTTTTTGTTTACTTGTTAAAATGAATGTTGCGTCCCGGACTGGAGCCAAGGCTATATGGTCCATGTATTCATTATCGCTTCGGAGACAGCAGTCACCATCGTGGGATGGACACCATGGCAAATAGAACCGCACACACATTGTATTCTTTTATTTTTTATTTTTTTTCTGCATACATCCTGTTGAAGTTGTCATAGCCGTCGACGATGATGATGATAAAAGTTTACCCTTAGCAGTCATGGTATTGCTTAAACCCAACGCAGCGACCGCGACGGGACGCGACGCATTTCACAATGGAAGCGCAACAATTTAGGATTTCAAACGGCGAATTGTCGCCGGGAATCTCATTTTGCTTCGAGAGATGAATGTATGCCTGCCCTTCTCTAGACATGGTATGCCTACCATCGGAAATTGAAATAAGCCGGGTAAATACAAAGAGGAACTTGTTGTTGGTTCAACATTACGCAGGGTATTGTGGTCAACTATCAGTTACAACGGCAATTGGTGCCGAAAGCCACCGCTTTGCCGTGAGGTTGATTCTTAACTGATGGGAATTTGACTTTGTGACTTTTATTGTTCAAGATTTGGTTATAAGGAAGGCTTTGGATTTAGAGACTGGTCATGGGGAACCGCATATCACAAAAATGGAATACTATGGAAAATTAAATTATTTAACATTTGATGACATATGTTGCCAATAGATTGCATCAATCCCTTGCTGGTTGCAGAATCTTTGATTTCTTTTGTTATTCCACTTTGTAAACTGTTGATCCTTCTGAGGCTTAAATCTGCACACAATAATAATGAAATGTGATCAACCTTGCCAACATGAGCATATACGTTAAAATGCTAGATCACAGAGTTAAATTCTGTCCTCCATTTTCATTCCATGCTCACAGGACTAGCTTTTCCGACGAATTTTCTAAAAGTCTTGCCTAGTGCCCAGCTTGGGATTCGCATGATTCTAAAACCTCAGTATCCGTTTTCATTGTCTAAAACCAGAGAGTATAGAACTAATACATAGAGTACGCATCATAGCTAAACATTTTGTAGCCGTTTCAGACGCGGTAAGTACGAAGGGGAACTTTCGTAGATGCTGGTTTAGCAATGTGAATAGCAGTACCCCACATAGAAAATATACGATGTATGAGATGCGCACTCTATGTAGTTCTATACTCTTTGCTAAAACATAGGAGGTAGTTGTTTAAAGATTCACTTGTCTTTAGCAAATGTAGTCGATGGTCATGAAAGCTCGCAGTTCTTCTTCTTCTCTACAAGCCCTCAACTTACTAGTAGTCAGTTTCTAGTTTTTTTTGCTTTTTATAACCCATTCAGTCAGTAAAGCGAACGTATAGACTTCCGAGTAAAATGTTGAGCCTATCTTTTCGACAAGGTAGCATTGGTTTCGAAGGGTACTTTTCCTCTGGATCATAAAGGCTTTGGCTTTCCACTTCCACATCTTTGCAGCTACAGAAGTTGTTGAATATATTGCCCAATATAAGATAACACATGGCTAAGATCAAAGCCATACAGATGACGCACTGCATACAAGCAAAATTGTTCTATGGCGGGTCGTACTGGCACAGGCTGCGCTATATATTTGGATCTCGTTTCTCATGTGTGCACGAGCGCACCGCCTGCCCGTACCATGAAGCTGGTGAGCAAAACTGTCTTTTTTTTGTTCTCAATGCGTCACCTGTATGGCTTTATAATCTTTGCTAAGATACAGAATGATGAAATCGCAGAACACATTGTAACTCGTGCACCGTCTCATGGGGAATTTTGGGGTAAGAGTCTCTTCATTGACATCACATTACTTCGCAGATTAATGTAACGAGCTACAGACACATACCAGCACTGGCGACTGAGGCCATCGGCTTGGACAGAGCAAGCCATTAATACTACAGAGAGAGACAAAAAGACACATAGAAGGAAAGTCATATAGCATAAACCTTAGTGGCTTAGAGGAGGAGACAACGCACAGGTGGCCTCAGATAAGCTGGCGATTTTTGTAGAAAAAGAATGCTGCCGAAGTTGGGGCTTCAACCCGCAGCGTTTGGCTTAGCAGTCAACTACGCATTCCTCTGAGCCATGGCAACCTGCTAGAGTCTCTTCATTTTGGATATTTGCATGAGATTGCCTTTTTAATCGATATGGACTTCTCCTTGGGACTTCACTTGGGCAGATTAAGTTCTAGTCCAACATCCTTTCACCTAATTCCAGGCGGATACGGCAAGTCAGCGGGTCTTAGTCTGCTTGTAAATTGAAATTCTTTGTGCAAAAGTGTCTGCAGTGACAGAGAGTATACCTATGAACAGAGAAATGCCAGGAGTGTATGGCAGAAGTTACATCAAAAAATAAGTTTTCTGCATCTGAACTGTGGCGTTTCGTCAGTAATGTCTTAAAGAGTGTACCAGACTCATTATGTGGTCCATCTACTTGTAGGTTTACCGTCTTTATAGCAACCAGTAAATTGTAAGAAAATAAATTTGATATCTTACTCCGGATTTTTTTTTTGAAGTGCGTTAAGTAAATCTTGTCTGTGCAGTAATATGAAAATTTTTCATTAATCAAAAGATATGTTGCAGCATTACACTTTCCTAGATCTTATAAGATTCCTATGACCTGCATTTTGATCTGTAGTTCAAGCCTTACACTTTCTTAGATCTTACAAGTTTCCTATGACCTGATTAATGATCTGTAAAAACCTACCTAAGTTCCTCGCATGCAATTTTGATAAGCTACATCATTCCCTTCATACTTAATTGCCTTTGCTTCATGCCGTTTAACTTTTCCCTAAAATATTAATTTAAAAAAATTACATAAACGCATATAATTTTTGCTAATTTTGCCCCAACAACAATATTATTAGCAAACTATGGATGGCTCCCGAAAATGATGCTGCATTGGATAGCTTCCCCTCCCTTGACTCCGAAATTGCTTACACACCCGAATTGGTTCTGCGAAATGCATAATGAGAATGCAACTACGCACCGACATAACAATGCTGCCTGTGCTAGCTCCTAAGCTCTACGCTAACTAGCTGTCTGGGGTTGGATGCCTGGCTGGCTGCCATCCCGCCAGCATTGTGCATTATTAATGTTCATCCACAATGATTATAATGTTTCTATTAGTTGAACTGGTATAATTAGTCGAAATAATTGAATAATGCTTATCGCCGGCATGGTAGAAGTCAAGCCATGCGAGAATGCAAAACAACAACCATCTGAGTCTGAATAACAATGGGCCACGTTCGAGGCTGTTTAACATTTCCAATGAATTTATTAAAATGACGGCCGAACGAGAGATGCCCGTGCATTTTATTTATGAGCTTGTTTGCCATCATAGGAGATAATGATAATAGATAGATGTAGATACTATGTGAGGTCCTTGTTGCGTTCGTAAAACTTGCTTTTGCCGAAACTACTGTTTATCAAAATATTTTTTTGTCGGAAAAACTAGTTGGCGGCGTTGTGTTTTATTTCTAGAACGAAATAAGTTTGAAAATTTATTTTTCTAATCGAAGCGGTCGGTTTGAAATTATGCTAAAGCGATTAAAATGTGAATATAAAATTTAGTGACCGGAGGGATGAATTAAGTGATGAGTGAAATTCTCGGAAGTCCCACCACAAACATTAATTGTAATTCGGCTTGAAGAAGTTGTCTGGTTAACAGCTTTAAAGGATACAAATATACGAATGTGGCCTGAACGCTTAAAAGCAAGACATTCAAATTATTCTAGAAAAGCTAGAAAAGCACAGCTTCTTGCATGTAAGTAAATACAACTTTCCTGTACATTCCAGACTTACTAACAAGAAACCTTTTATCGCATGTAGTTATGGCGTTAAAAACCAAGGCTGAACATCTTTATAAATATTTTTAAAAACATGGAAATTATCAAAAAAATTTAAAAAGTCGAAAATTGTCCTGGAGAAATTGAAAAGATGCAAGATATTTCGGAACATTGTTACTTTAGCTTCCAATCACTTTTTTCACTTTTTTTTTTTTGTTCCACTCACTAAATTAAGCTAAAAATTTAGCAATTTTTTTTTTTGTCGCTCTCAATTAGTTCAAAAGTTATTAAACAATGAAATTTCCAAAAATCCCTATAGAAATCAACCAACTTTTGACAGTTCACACATAGCTGAATGATAAATATGAAAAAAAAAAAACACTCCAATGGAGCATTGCAAGATAGAAAAAAAAATATTACATATTTCCCAAAATGTAAAGAAATGTAAAAAATGTAAAAAATTTAAAAAAAAATTATTAACAATCATTAATTAATAATAAAAAATGACTAAACAAAATATCTTAAAAAAATGCAGTAACGAAAAATAACTCAACAGTTTTTCTGTTAACCGGTACTCTGCGTGGCCCGCTTCGCGGGAACAAAGGATTTCAACTCTCTTTCTGTGGACAGTCCACGCTCACGCAACTTCGTTGCTCCGCTCAGGGTATTTAAAGTCGTCAGGCAGGCGCCTAAGTCAACAGTATTTCTATTAAGCAGTACTCTGCGTGGCCCGCTTCGCGGGAACAAAGGATTTCAACTCTCTTTCTGTGGACATTCCAAGCTCACGCAACTTCGTTGCTCCGCTCAGGGTATTTAAAGTCGTCAGGCAGGCGCCTAAGTCAACAGTTTTTCTATTAAGCGGTACTCTGCGTGGCCCGCTTCGCGGGAACAAAGGATTTCAACTCTCTTTCTGTGGACAGTCCACGCTCACGCAACTTCGTTGCTCCGCTCAGGGTATTTAAAGTCGTCAGGCAGGCGCCTTAGTCAACATTTCTTTTTGTTAAAATATTTTTATTTGGTATGTTTTTTTCAACATGGCAATGCTGCGTACACCGCCGCAGAAAAAAAAATAAATGAAGTGTCAAACTACAAACAATTTGTATGGGATTATAACCCAAAAAGTGCAATTTCATTTTGTTAATAACTTTTAAACTAAACGTGAGCGACAATTTTTTAAAGCATATAAATGATCAGTGCGCAGAGACGAATCGATTAATAAAAAAAAAAGTGCAAAAAGTGAAAGGCAGCTAAAGTATAGTTATGCCGATATTTCAACCGATCTGTGAACATCATGGGTACATAAGCTTTAAAGAGAATCTCAATAGATTAGCGCTAAATGAAAAGAAGGTATGTAGGTATATGTTTGTTTGTTACAATGTTGTTTGCTTTGAATTCTTTAAAAACCAGGGGACCTATTTTATTTGATTCCGAAGTTATTGTATTCGAAAGTGTTTTTCGTGTTGTAGGGAAACAAGTTTCATATCTCAAGTTTTCCTTTTCAAAAGTTGTATGAACAATTATTTCGCTCCTTATGTATTGTTACTTTTAAATAGAGACCCTACCTTAGTAGTTCAATGTTTTTTGTTTTATAATTCCATTTCGAATAAGCTTGGTTTTTTGAATAGAGATAGAACTTACATTTTTTGGTCAAATCGGGCAACTCTAATATCATTTATGTTCAGCTTGGTTTGACATTTCATCATGAACAGGTTGACAAATGAACAACGCTTGCAAATCGTGCAAATTTTTTTCGAAAATAATGGTTCAGTTCGCGAAGATTGCTGAAAGCTCCTTCCATTTTATGGTCGACATAATCGTCCACCAGAGCAATTAATTCGGTTAACCATGGATATCTTTCGCACTACGTTTACTCTATGTTATAATACGCATCCGCAGAGACGTCGAACAGTGTCGAAGAGGACCCAAATAAATCGATTTGCCACAACGTTACAAGATCCAGCTTGTGCAAGGATTAAAGCCGCAAGACCATGCAATGCGTCGTGAGTTTGGTGTTTGTATGGGTCGAAGATGAGATTGATCTCGATGCTGATTTTCATCGGAAAGTTTTCAGTGATGAGGCTCATTTTTGGTTGAATAGCTACGTCAACAAGCAAAATTGCACGTATTTGGAGTGAATAGAATACACATGAGACCCTTGAGACGCTATTACATACACAAAAACTTACTGTTTGGTATTCTCCTTGGGCCATAATCCTGACCATAGAAAGTTCACTAAATCATCACTAAAATTGAATCTCGATCAGCTGATTATCCCTAATTATGAAGGTAGTCTTGGATCATTTGCAAGCTGCTTTTAAATTCAACCATTCTGACTTGGACGAGGTTCGGGTTTTCCTTCGAACACAGGTTGTTTTATACTTTTTCTTAGAATCCGCATGTTCGATACCATTCCCCGTAAATACTAACTTTTCGACGATATATATATCGCTCGAAAATGAGGCTCACTTAATGTGTCTCTTCAAACAACCCCACTTGTACTTAACTGCATCTTAGTAGCAATTTCAAGTGCCTTGGGGAAGAATATGCAGCCGAATAATTGACGTCTATTCGCTTTCACCTCTTAGCCACCATAAACCCCCTTTGAGTATTTTAAGATCAGGTCTATGTTGCTGTGCAGCTGTTAAAATTTGTCATTGAAAGTTATTTTCCGCACCTCGTCAATGCAAGCGCATCACAAAGCTAAAGACTAAATGAAAAAATAAGTTCCATATTTATTTGGACACCCCATTCCTATCAGTGGATGTATTATCTCCGTTGCTTAGCTTACCGAATTGCCTTGACGGGTATATTAATTGAATTCTTTGTCGAAACAGAACAGCTGGAGGAATACCACAGAAACTAGAGATTACCATCCATTTACACACTGTCACCCTATGTTATTATCCATGCTTTTGTCACTGTCAATCCAACAATATTGTTCCTTGTCTTCATCTAAGTTGCCAAACAACCGCATGATGGATAATTAATGTTTCAGGGATCTTCCCAATAAGCCACAACATAAATTCCTTCAGCCACGTAAATATCTCCTCTCATCCAACTTCCTCCTCATTGAATTGGTTACACAAATTCATTAGGACACATTCGTGTAACAGAACATCTCGTGTCCTACCCGTGTATCCTTATAGTTCACAACATCGATGTTGTTTGTTATCAAAAGTCTGACAAGAATTACACCCCGAACATACGGTATGCTAGTTTTCTGACATGAGCCCCATTCATAAATACATGCGGCGACCCTCTCTCCCCATGCATCTTGTGGGGTGGAATTTAGGTGAAGAATAGCGTACAGAATCGATTGGGGGAAAGTAAATATAATTTGTTTTATCCTCATCGAAATGCATGGCTTACGGTGATGCAAAAGCCGATAGGGAGTGGAAGACATGGTGTACTCGCACAAGCCCCTTAAGCTAATAGCAAACATGACTGCCTTGAGAGCAAATTGAATTTAAAGCTTTTGTTGGTGGAGGATCTAAAAACAGAGACATGCTCTCGTATTGAAGGGGTGGATTTGGTGAAGTGATTTCCTTTTCCTTTTTATTTTTCTTTTTTGTTTGAGTCATGAGCTAAGAAGGATCGTCTTGGCTAATCTAATCAAATTGTAAATCAGCACTACTGACGTCTAATCCTGTCTCATAAATCCCGGTTAAACCAATTCAAATGTTTTACAATCTCAGCACCACCGTAATCGCATCGTCCTTTGGCGTTAATAGCAATTAAAGTTGCTCATACGTTAACTGTCAGTTTCTCGATTAAATTCGAACTTTTCCATTGCCATCGCAGTTCCATTATAGTTGCTATCTGATTCCACAGAGTCATCTCTCTTCCTTACCGCGAGGTGAGGAAGAATTTAAATTGGAATCCACACGACGACTACCATCCTCCGACAGGAAGAGGACGACCTCAAATCAAAGCCAGACAATCTAAGTTAGCAGTGCGGTAACGTGGCAACGACAACGACAGTCGACAACGAATAAGGAATAACGACTTACGACAAGGACGAAGACGATGAAGACGACGTTGACTTTTGACTACCTTACAACGATGACGCCGGTTTGCAACCTCAGGTTCTAATTTATTTTTCTTACAGTTGATTTGCACTTAATGCAGTTTAATATCAGTTCATTTCTTTCATATCCTGTGTGATCGAACGACGACTAGGATGCCACCGCTCGTCGTCGTCCTTGCCGCTCGTTGACAGGGACGACAAACGATGGCATCCGTTTATAGTTATAGCGAAATTCAATCGTTTTGGAGCTCCACGCGAAGGCATAGAATCGAGTTGATAACACAAGAGACTCGAGACTATGGTATAGTTCCTCCTATAGATAAAAATGTCGAACTTGGAACTCGTAATCGTATCCAATCGTGGTCTGTAAGTTTTATTGACATTCCGATTTTATGTTGTGTGCGGCAAGACGTGCATAGGGAAAGTTTGAAGCACCATCAGTGCAGCTGTGGGAGTAGAGTTGGAATAAAATGAAATTAACCTGTCAACAAGAATAATCCTTTTTTTACTAGGATATGAGGTTACTTTATGGTTTTTCTTGTAAAGTCCTACCAATCTCTGATGGTTTATTTGAATACGGAAATCCTTTCATTAACAGGAGGCAATTTGTTAATTTCTATTTGCTGTCCTTTATTTCTTCAAGACTTTTGTCCACTTTTAGCTTTTTCAAAATGTAAATGTTGAGCTAGGTAGGATTTTTACTACCAAGCTAAGGACTGTCTATCTCCGTTATGGAGGCTTACTATACAATTTAACGTCCTATGTACACCCATCCAAGTCAAGATGTTTGAGAATAAGCAAATGGATTGATTCGATCCTGTTTGAGTAAGCAATAGTCAAAGGAATTATTTCAGCGTGTACAACCTTAAAGATCTGAACCAATGTTTGCACTAACTTCAGGGACTCCTGAACATTAGATATGATTATGATTTTTAGAGACCAATGATCTGACCTGCGTTGCGGGACAAAATAAAAAGCATACGATCGCTCTCCTTTGATTCCGCAGCAATTCTTCGTCGGACAACTTCGGAAGAAATTCAACGCATAGCTGTCAAAAATTGTCGACTTATATTTTTCGTCAGAAGATATGTCCAAAATGCTAACTGGAACGGATACCTCTGTAGAATTTTCTGATTCGATACCTCGATTGAGGTGGTGAATGATACAAATAGTTTAATAGCAAGGTAGGGTTCGTTGGTAGAAGTTCAATAGCTTGCTGAATTTTTCTGCCATGAAGACAAGACCTCATTTGTCAATCCAAATTCTAATAGCTGAGCTTAGATATAGTTTTCAGGGCAGTTTACGCTACTCGTCAGATTTGTAGTTTGTCAGATTATATAGTAATCAATCGTGATGTTGATTGTAGAACGAACCACCTTGTTCTGCCCTAGCGAGGTATCATTCGGAGCGCACAATTTTCCGCAACGCATACCAAATTCCATTCGAGGAAGTAAGTGTCATCGGAGAAAAATCGCTTCACTACAAATCGTGAAAAAATTCCGCGAAGAATTTGTGTCGGATTAAATCGGAAAAAGAGTTGCACTAAGCTGTCAATAATTGCAAGAAAAATGCACGCAATTTGCCGGAATGCGTTGCAAAATGTCGGAGAAATATTCCGAACAGCTGTTCGGAGGATACCTCGAAGCTAAAATCGTCCGAATCGTATAAAATCGGAGAATTTTCCTCTCCGACGGATACCTTGCTAGAACCGATTATCTTATCGACATCATTTAAATAAAACCATGACATTTGATTTAGCATCAATGTCCAACAACAATACTAGGATTATCTGTATTCCAAGGACCAAGTCGTTTCTAGTCTAGTTAAATCTAAACTTGAATTGCGGAGTTTCTGCTCTCCAACAATCGTAAATGGGGCAGCTTTTCGAAACCTTTTATGACCTTTTAATCGGAACTAAGGTACGAGGTGTTTTTTAGAAAATTTATATTCTCCCCCAGCGAATATAATTACAACGCAATTCGCAGAAATGCATTACAAAATGTCGGAGAAATATTCCTAAAAGCTTTTTTGGAAGAATACCTCGAAGCTAAAATCCTCCGAATCGTACAAAATCGGAGAATTTTCCGCTCCGCCGGATACCACGCTAGGGCTGATTAGCTTCCTACGTGAACGCAACGAATCCGAGAGGAGGTATGTCAACCAGTAGCCTAGCTTTAGGGAATAAAGTCACCATGGGGCGTTTCTCGGGAGTAATGCGAGTGTTTTACATAAGCGGTGACCCTAGCGCAGAAAGAAGATTCTCCAATATTCGAGATTTTCGCCACTTAAATGAAGCGCCAAGCATACCCCTCTCGAAAATGGGTCAAACATTTTGAAGAAATTAGGTTTTCACTTGGAAACCCAAAATCCTAGCTACCAAGATTATCAAGAACAGTCTCTTCGTGAGGATCCAAACAACCCAGATAATTGAGAGCGTTTTCAAAGTTTGTCGACATTTTGTTTTCGGATGAAACTATTTTTCGTCCTAAAAAACCCGAATAACCAGAACTGCACAAATAAACTCCTCCATTCGTATAAAGTGACATTGTAATTAAGTTTAAGCAACAATAGCGCCATTGTTAATTTTCGGCACGCTGCAGCAATAGCAATAGTCCGTAACGTAAGGCTGGCAAGAGAAATAAGAGGCCCATATTTTTTTTTAAGAAGAATGGTGATGTGCAGTTACAGTGAAATCAGAGCATTATGTGGAAAAGTGTGCCTGAATTACAAAACTAACGTGGCTACAACCACTGAACATGGTCCAAACAGGACGGGGCAACATCAGAGATGTGCAATACGTCTCTGACACAAGTTCGTTTAATTTTTCTTTGCAAATTGAACTCCAGGAGAGGTGACATAAATTGCCTTCCACGCAGTCCTGATGTAGCCCCTACGATATGGAATTTTATACACTATCCCATACATAGTTTGTAACGTACAGAAAGAATTTAGCTATATATACCTCAAGCATATATTGATCGACTCAGAATCGCTAGCTGAGTCGATTAAGCCATGTCCGTCTGTCCGTCCGTCTGTAGGTCACCGGTTTTTGGGCCTTGAATTTTGAGCTAGGATAATGAAATTTTTTACATGTGATCCTTGTACGTGCTGTTGGAACAAGTGTAACAATTTTTAAAATCCGCCCACTGCCACGCCCACTTTGTTTTTATAAAAACGTTATTTTTGGCCAAAAGGTAGGGAATTTCGACTGAAAAGTGACTGAACAGCATGTGTAGTCCATCCATGGGTATCTTCATTTTTTCCAAATAACATTTTTTTTGCTAAGCTCACTTTTTGAGGGCGTTTTCAGTAAAAAAAGTTTTTCGGGTAAGATTTTAAAATATTCGAAAAAAACTTTTAATGCAAAGTCATTGGGTTTGATAAAACAAATATTTCGTCTATTCATCATTTAAGCCCACTTTTTGGAGGCGTTTTTCTTACAAAAACCATTTGTATACCCGAAGCCATACCATATTCAGGAGAAAAACGATGTTTTTTGTCGAACCATACAAGATTTTGATAAACTGTCTGAACAATAATTTGTAATAATGTCATTTTAAATATTTATTTGCCATAAAGCCAACATTTTTGGATTCGAATTTCAAGGATGGGATGAGATATGTTATTAAACGAGCCTCACAGTGGATTGTAGCCCCTCTCATATGCTTTCCTTAGGGCTTTTCTTAAATCAAATGTTTACACCAATAAACCGATTTTCCCTTAGCGAAATTAAATGAAAATATTCAACTCGAAAGAGCAGTCTTACTGTCAAGCCTTCAAAAGATATTTTACTGTTTGACTAAATTAGTGCCTTAAACGAGAGGGTTTACGTTTTGAAAAATTGGGACATTAATACTTAGTATTGATTTTCAATAGATGGCTCACTTTTCATTAATCGATCCACTAAATATAAACTGCCATGGTTGAGCAGGTAAACCCAGGAACTCATAATAGCTTTACCTAGTAATTGGTATAGAAGGAGCATAACTAACCTATACTATTCCGTCTGTGGAGTGTGGGGTTTGTCGTAAAACTTTTATTTCATTTTTTTTTTATTTGACGCATACATGATCCTTTACTTATTGTGGACGATTATGCTTCCTGTTTCCTACAAGAAATACATGATCATATACTACTTGCCATGAATTGTAGAACGTTTTCCCAAAAGTATAACAGGGTCAAGCCTCTGTCAAATATGTAAAAGAAAATTGCATTTGTTTAATCACCTTGTATTCTGATTCCATCCAAATATCCTAAGAAAATGTCAATTTCATCATGTTTTGTGTTTCAATGAAGTTGTTATAATTGATGGCTATAGCTGGACCCCCATACTCCACAAAAATGGAATTTCAAACCGTTGTTTTAAAAAAAATTGTATACCATTTTCTAAGACGGGCTCAGTGGCACGATGGTTAGTGCGATGAACTGCCGCGCAGAAATTCTGGGTTCGATTCCCAACCGTTGCAACACCTAAATGATTTTTACTGGCCCTCCTCTCGTGATGATCTGACAAATCATCCGAGTACTATCAATTGTCGAAAAAAGCTTTTCTCAAATTTGCCGTTCGGAGTCGGCTTCTAGATACCACCCTTTTAAAGCCTTTTTCACAATTTATACCTGAATTCCAGTTTTATTTGTCTGATTCATGGTTGATGTGCTTCACCCTCAGTTAACACCGATCCATCAACATACCTTCCCATAGCTTTGCAAACATTGATGAATGTTTCTAACCTTCCAAACTTATATCCAAAACGGGCTAATTAAAATGAAACCGCAACAGTAAAACAATATTTCACATTGGTAGACCGCTTTGGCACGTAACTGATTAAAATTCACCGACTCTTTGAAAATTCAAAAACCAAAATAGAAATAAAAAAAATTTATCAAACCAAATACTGTTTTTCAGTTTCAGTTTCAGGCAATGTTTCGAATGCCCACCCCGCACATAGGTTTCCAAAAACGGGCACCCTTAAAAATAAGCAGCAGCACACAAAAAACACAACTTTTCTCTAATGAATGGCCGAATACTAATTGAATGGTCATTTCCATATTCGATGGGGCAAGAGCAGGACGCAGCTATACCATATCCTTTTTGGACAGCCAAACCCTGAGAGAATGTCAAATGTAAATTAGAATTCCCATTCAATTCGAGTACGAAAAACATTTTCAATGCTGGGCGGCAGGGGACAAATTAATTAACACTGAAACATAATATTTGCTGGTGTACCGTTGGGTTTCCTATTAAAAATAATCCTGACCATCCTTTTCAGGAAGCGAAACATTGTGTCATTTGATTGTTTAATCTGTTTCGTTGAAGTTGCGTAGAGGAAATTGATGTACGACACAGGTTTTTAGGCCAAAACAACATTTTCGATTCCGATAGGTTTGGTTGAGCTCAGGAATGGCGTAGGACGAATATTTGCTGATTATTGTAATTTTCCGGAATCGAATGGAATTTGTCAACATCAACAGTGTTGTGGTTTGTGGAGTTTTGAAATGTTAAATGCATTTGGAAATGTAAAGTTATTGAAGTTGGTGATTAGGTAGTGGTTGGCGACGATGATTGCATATTTTGTAAGAGTTTGTGTCACAGCAAATCACCTTTTTGAGATTAACATTCCTTTGGGTGGTATCGATATCACACATTCGGTAGAGCATCAAAGACTGTAAGTAGGGCATTTGTGAAAATTCGTGCCCCATTGTCATTTTAGATGTTCAATGTTCGTTTTTCCAGAATCCTGTCGACGCAAACGATACCGAAGATTTTTCGACGAATTTCACTCTTCAAAAAAACTGCTTTGGATTTTTTCATCGGCTTTTAATACTTAAGGACTGACAGGACTGAGCTTATGAGGGTCTTAACTAGAATCGATTTAGTCGAAAGTTTTTATTAATTCTTAAGAAAAGACGGTAAGAAAGAGTTTTTCTATCGAGATTGTCAAAGCCTCTTACTACCTTAAAATTGTAGCTGTCGATTATGACGTCCTGTCCAATACGTTTAGGCTTTGTGTCCATTCTCGTTGACAGAACATATTTCTTTAATTTCGATTACTAAGCTGAGCCGATTTAGATGCCTTATTCTTTGACAAACATGTGGCTGTCGATTATGACCTACTGGCCCAATAAGTTAATGTTGTGTATCCCATATGTTGGCAGGATACATTTTGTTAGTTTCGTTTAGAATCCGTATTTCTTCATACTAACAAACGCGGGAATGATTTTTCGTTGACCTTGAATAATTGCGTCGATATCGTCGGCGCATTCTAACTGTAGGACAAACGTATGAGAAATAGTGCAACTGATATTGGCTGGGAAGTTAAGTATTGTACTATAGCCACGGATAAGGCTTCTTTGATTGCCATGAGTTCCGCCTGAAACACGCTGAAATGATCCGCTAGTCGTAAAGATAGGCTGAGGTTTAGCCTGTCGGAGAAGACACCGGCACCAACTCCGTCATTTGTTTTTGAGCCATCGGTATAAAAAGTATTGAGTAATTTTCAACATGTTCTTTAAATTCCCATGAAGATCTCTCTTAAATTGTGGCTTGGAAACTCTGATCATAGTTTGGTGAGGTTGTAATCGGTGTTCTAAAAGGTTTGGAGTTGTGTACTGCCCAAGTACTGTAAAGTTCCGCAAGTATACGTTCTTTGCAGGTGGTGTTCTTTATTGCAATTTCCACACGTAAGGAGAAGGTATGACTTTCACACAGCTCCTGGAACATTTATTAACCCTATCTACTCTTGAAAATAAGCACTTTTAAGGTCCTCTTAATCAGAAGGTAGTTGAAGAAATTATTTGTCGGTGGGTATTTTTGCACTTCCCAGAACCCTAGCCATGTTTAGTAGCTTTTTCCACGATCAAACAATGTTCCGTGTGGCGTACTAACTGTGGTGCGCTAGATAAGTTTGACTTTTAATGATAATAAACCCACACAGGCTTACGTTTGGAGTAAACCGCTTTAATCGAAAATAAAATCAAATAAACACTGCTACTCTTGCCCACACACCTATTTGCTTCCCTGTGCTCATTTTCTTTCTCTTGCATATTTCGATTTAAGAACGCTTTCTGCGAACGATAGAAAAAGTCCCTAAGCTCCGGAAATTGCAACTTTTTCAGTTGACAGAAAATTCGCACGACTTTTGCTGTATTTTTTTTAAAACGAGTTTTTTATCACTTCCAATTGAAAGATTTATCATTTTTCTTTTCGGATGCAAACCACTTTGCTGCTCCCTTCATCATCACCGTTGTCGTTGTATTTTCTTTTTCCAATAGTAGCTACGAGTGCACGTTCCCTTGCATTTTTATTTAAATCGATTGTATGCGGGTTTCCTCGATTCTATTCCTTTTGCCATGGTTATTTATGGTGGTTTGTATATTCGTTTCCTTTCATTTCTCATAAGCGAATCTATTGCCCGCTCAAGGCTGCATCCTTGAATCATTCGATATATAAGTATTTGATGTTATTCCAATCCTATTGAACAAACTGTGGGGAAAAAATTGTTGTGGACAGTGCGTGCTAGCATTTCGTGTTTTATTGAAAAAAAAAATCGCTTCAAGGAATAAGGTGATATCGCTGTGCAAACACGTATAAATTTCATGTACTTAGGTGGTAAGGCGATCGTGATATATTCGATGGTGATAAAAGCAATATATGCCATTTGAACCCCTAATTTAGGACCATTTACATCAACAGGTAACCGCAATTAATTACTTCATAGAACATGCGTAGATAGAACCACCATACTAATATCAATAAGTCACGCTTTGAGATACTTTCTTCCAAGTATCGAAGACGCAGGACATCAAATGAAAAACTAATTCACCAGATGGATTTATTGTACTTTTGGGGTAGCAAAACATTAGGCCAGTAAATATTGTCAAAAAAAAGAAGAACACAAACAAGACTCCTCCAGAGATATAACTTTGCAGTGGAGTCGAAGAGCTGTCATTTGGTATCTTTCTCATTCTTACTTTACTTTAAAGACAACCTAAGCTTAGATATTGAGTGTGTCCTTCACTCCCTAAGGGTACATAAAATTTCATTTCAGCACTCAAACAAATTGCTTTGTCTTTGGTGTGTGATTTTTGTGCAAACCTTCGCTTTATGTGCCTAGGATTTATGTCCTTTTAGGGTGTGTTCAGAGAGTGTTGGTGAGGGCGGATAAGATGCAGAGAATTTATTTAATACGGAAGTGACATTCTCTAAGACAAGTTGACCAAAGGGACGACATAATGCAGTAGGAATATAATCAAATTAATTTATTTGCTTTACCCAGGGGGGTGGTTGAAGTGGAAATGAATTGAGGAAGGTTTGGTTTTGTAAAGTAGGCCGCATGCCAAAATATGTATAAATAGGCAGAATAAAAAATGTGAGGTCAGAGCCGCACACCAATTTTGCATAAAATTCATGAAATACATACGTCGGCAATTGATGGCACTCCCAGAATTTGAGAGGGCGTTTTTATTTTTTTTAAAGGACAGTTGAAAACTCATATATCCCTTCTCCCTCCTTTTCAATTACATTACCAAATCTCTATTATTAATCAATTTCTCGTGGTTTATGGGGTTGCAACAACTTTTTTGTAAGATATACGTAGATACATCTGTCCATGGAGCTGACTCCCACCAACGTAAATCCATTGCATTTGAGAAAGGACGAGAGATGCCGGCTGAGCTGACATAAAATCATAACTCAGGACCATTTTTCATTTTCATCGTTAACATTTCTCCATTTTGAGTGTTGCTCTGCTCCTTTTCTCAAGGACAACGCCTGATGCATATCATTTTTCAGTGCCATTTACGGTTTAGAGTTTTCTCTCATTTCAAGTGTTGCAACAAAGTCGGCGTCGGCTACGATGATGACGGCCACGACCACGACTAGTAGTAAAAAGTGTCAGCTAAGCAGCCGTCATCAGTGTCATCATAGCATGGAGGAGTAAAAGTGCAGATGATGTTTTGAAACAACTGTATCAGCTAGTGCAGGCAATAAGAGGTTTTTTATTTGTAAAGTATTTGCAAATACATTTTGTTTTAAAGTGTTGAGCCGTTTTATTGAGAAAATTGTGGAGAAGTATATTAAGAAGGGGGTCCAAGTCGAAAAGCTAGTGATCTTGTTTTATTATTTAATTTATCTGAAACATTTCCTCCCATTCTGTGCAACCCAATGTAATGAAGGTTAGGTTTTCGTAACCTGCCAACATTTTTTATTTTTATTTCTTTTGAGTAAAAGTTAAATGTATTTTGGCTGGGATTGAACGCGCAACCTTCCGCTCAACTGGCGAACACAATACCACTACACATCGAAGATCCACAATTGTAACGCGTATAACTGGGGTGTGTGGCTGCTCTCAAGAAACATAATCAATAGAGAGTGATGGGGATGAGGAGAAAAAAAAAATAAATACAACAGGCTCGTTAGTACCCGCTTTTTTCTCATAACCATTCATGTGTGCGTGTGTATTTCTTAGCACGATGGCGGTACCTCCCGGTTTATCCGAACGGCTAAGTTGAGATAAGCTTTTCATGACAATTGATACTACTCGGATGATTTGTCAGATCATCACGAAAGGAGGGCCAGTGAAAAATCATTTAGGTGTTGCCACGGCTGGGAATCGAACCCAGACCTTCTGCACGGCATTTCATCGAACTAACCATCGCCCCACTGAGCCCGTCAGATCGGGACGAGGAAGGATACTTTAAATTTGTGTGCTCTATGCTTACACTTAAAATCCTAGGAGGTCATTCCGTAAATTAGAAAAACGATTATCAATCTGCAACGACGTGTATGTATCGGGTATGGACGTATCTGCCCTATTAGTGATTTAATATAATTAAACGCGATTAAGAGAAATGGACGAATTTAGCGTTAGTTAATTTCTTCCAAATTGTAACTTCACACAACAACTTTGACATACATATTCATTTAACAATTGAAATTTGTCTTTTTTTTTTAAATGTTTACCTCGTATTAATAAAAGCTGATTAGCTGATCAGTGACTTACTTTTGATATTTGAGCGAGATTTTCTTGTGTTAGAAACTGTTGTGGTACTCATTGATTAGCTATTCAGCGTTTATTAACACGTGGGTTAGGATGAAAATATCTATAGTGGCAGTCCAAGGATTTTGTAGGTGTAAGACTGTTATTGTAGTTTATTTTTAAATACCTTAGGTTTGTTAAGTAAAAGCTCTTTTACAGCTCAATCACTTGATTTTGATTTCTAACTGAAAATCGTATTCCTCACAATGGTTCGGTGTGAATTAATATATCGACATGAATATGTGCAAAGTGAACTGTAGTTTCTTAAATGTACCAAATGTCACACTATAATACACGTTTGATACTCTAATTTTCATAAAACTATCTTCAACCATAAGACATTACCAACATATAAAATTTGTATAATTTGGGTTTCACTGTTTATCTTTATTTATTTTTATTTAAATTTTTACCATTACATATTTTAATGTATTTAAAAGTTTATTTAATATTGCAATTAATGTTTCTTTTTTCTAATTTCAGGTAAGTGCCAAAATTGACATAAACAAATAGATATGATGTTAGCAAGAAGAAAACCGATTCAGAAGCATTTTAAGGTACTAATTTTATTATCATGTATTTACAAGGAGTTATGGAACATAGGTAAAGGCCAATCAAAGATTATAAAGCCCCACAGATAGAAACTTTCTGTTTTATTTGATTTTTGTGACCTCAGAGTTTGTATTCCTGCGGTCCATTTGGTTAGGATTATCTCCTCTTTTAACATGAGAAAACTTACAGAAAAAGTTTGCCCCGTGTATTTTCAGTTGGTTAATATAATGTGAGGGCTATGTTGCACAAAAAAACGGAAATCTGAATGAACTACATCCCGACGTCTTAAACAAAGAGGTCACCAGGATTCTAATAAATTAAAAACAGACGAGCTAAGGAAATGGACTTCACAGGATTTATTTCAAACAAGAAATTGGGTTCGTTAAGTTTTGTTTGCCAATTTGTGCCTGCACACTTTATCAAAATGGCGAGACCTTCAAGTTTATTCGTAATCTGAACGAGAAACGTTTTCAAAGTATTTCATGCTACGCTCATGAGTTGGCATAATCATGCGAAAGAATATTCAAGGACTCAAATCAGAAAATACCATCATTACGTTCATTGAGTAGATACGCCAGATGACTATAAAAGAGTCGAAATTTAGATCCAGAAGGGTTCAAATCAACATCGTTAAATTCCTCTCAAGAAAAAAATGCGTATGGACCTCATCAGATGAAGTACTAACTATGGAACACCGATGCTGGAGAAATTAAAAGTTTCACATGCATAAAACGCAAAAGCAGTGCCAAAAATCATTTTTGTGATGTTGTACCTTCTGTTCATGTTGGGACAAAGGGGCGTTAGTTAGTTCAACAGACTATACACCAGATAACATCACCATAAAATCAAATGTCTTTTTAAAAAAATTGGCACTCTTATGATTCGCGTATCTATTAAAAAATAAAATACAACTCCGTTCCTGTAAAGCAGTTGATCTTTACTTTGCCACAACAACACCCTCTATTGTGAAATCACACTTCACTTACCAAAAATGAATCCTTATCCTTTTCGTCTTATCCGTATCTGGAACACCTTATACGAAGGACCTATTGATCTACTGACATTTTCCTTCCTCCTCCAAGCAATGATTTATGACCATTTTATCGCGCAGTCAATGGGAACCAAAACCGACCCAAACGAGACTAGAGCTCAAAAGGCCACCAAGATAAGGATCGATTGAACGTATTGATACCCATACGCTCCACAAGACCTACGACGAACATTCAGCTTAATTTCTCACCTTAAGGACCCGAGGATGTCAATTATCCGTTCCTTACCCAAATATTTATTTAGACACTTATCAGGTCGCCTGAGAGTGTTGTGTATATGTGTGTATGCTCATGCAATCAGATGACGATGATGTGTATTTCGCGGTACTTGAAGCCCAAGTACTTCTCAATTTCATATAAGTGTGGCGCGTTTGTTGTGGATTCGAATTACCCAACTCGATTGGATGGCGGTCGATACGGAGCTGTTTGGCTTGCAGGTGGGAGGACGAACAGACGGGCGGTCGATGATTTGAGATAATTTCGAGGAGAGGATAATATTTGGAGCGTGAATTGCCGCTTGGGAGTTGTGGATAATGGTGTCGCTGTTTATGATGCGGCGGGGCTGATTCTGGAGAAGGATATTGATTTGGTATAATGGTATAATGTGTACCGTGTACACTGGGTAAGAGATTGGAGACTGCCATTTGAGCACTTCATGTGGTGTTATTAATTGGATGTTTCCCCTCAAGTGTATGGCAATAAAATTGACTGAAGACCCATTGTCATGAAATTCAAACTACTTGATGATTGATTGGTGTTGTGGTTCTCGATTTAAGGCGCATAGAAGTGTTTTGAATGGGACATTGATTTATGTCAGCATTAAAGTCAACCGAATGGCTTTAATGGCATATCAATGAAAGCGTTTAATGGTAAAATTGGAAAATACAAATCATCGATATATAGGGAATAGACAGGGTTGGAATGTGTTTGTTCTTTCGACTAAAAAACCAATCGAACTTTCTAAAAAAAATATTTCGATTAAATTTGGAGTTTTTAGGGAATGGCTTGATTAAAATTTTTCATTCTATTTTTTTAAAAGCAGCTGGTAAAAAAATGATAAATTACTCCACTTATATATATTAAGTCTACATTACCATTACGACATGCTGAGCAAAAAATCATTATATGTCTGGGTATACTTGAAATCTGAGCAGCACTAAGAACTTTAGCTACGAAACTAATCATTCATAGTAATTTTTGATATTAGGGGTTCATAAATTCGAGGTTCTGGTAAATTGCTGTCATCTTCTGATGTCAAAATCATTCAAATTACTTCAAAAGAATTTCGCCTAGTACCCTCTCAAACGAAATTCTTTTTATATGTTTTGACATCCAGACAAAAAAGTTTTTAACGTCTCATGATTCTAGCCCTTATCGGTCTGGTATCAAGTAGCAGCTTTAGAACAGTACAACAGCCTATGATTTTTTTTTTTTTTAGAACTCAAGCTGTCCATTTATTGTCAAATATTTGCATGTTACTCTTGTATACCCCACTAGTCATTTATGGTCATTTACACATTTATTCCGGAACCATATCAGTCGTTATTAAATTGGCTTACAGAAATTCAGTCTGAAGCTGAAGTGAGTATCAGCAAACACACAGCCCTATCGAGCTATCCGTTCGAAGACTTCCCGAAACAAAAATCAGTTCCGATCGGAAGATAGTTTGCTTTCGTGAAGATATCCCTAGCGAAACAATGTAAATGAAGCTTAATATCGCGTTCGATAAATTCCACAAGAAATTCTTCGTAGAAAAGCTATAGAGATAGCAAATATATTGAGTGCAGTGGTGGCTTTGCTTAATTTCGTTAACACTTGTTCGAAAGCTTGTTTTATTTTTTGCCGAGCACCTACTTTTTCAGCTCTCTAACAGCCAAAAACTAAGTGGTTCCGTTAACATTTTTGTTAAATATAGTTATTGTGGCATTTAAGTAAATTTAAAGTTCGATGGAAAGAATTTGTAAAATACATCGTTCATGTGATCACCAAGGTTTAACACCAGAAAATCTTTGATAACTTTTTGCCAAATTAGCTGGTAAACAGCCCCAATCCAAGCTCTAAAGAAGAACATTCCATTAGAGGAATGTTCTGCATAAGAATTCGGATATTTTCTGCAAAGGAACCTGACAACCAAAAATGTAATTTCTCAGAAAAGATTTGTATGTGGACCCATATCCCGTTTTAATAAATTATTTTTAATCGGTGGAAATCTTGATGCTTTTCGCTGCATTCCCATTAAAAAAAACTCGAAACAAAACTTCTAACTCCCGTGGTTGCCAAAATATAAAAATGGCCGTGGTAGTAGGCGACATCTCCTCAGATGTATTGAATGGTCGAGATTATGAAATTTTATAAAGGTTGTCAGATTAGTTTTGAAATGAATATACGTTTCTAGTATGATTTCACTATGTCATCCGTAAAGTAGGCTGAGAAACGCCAAACTAAAAGGTGGTTAAATCTTAAGGGCCGATGTTGATTTTGAATAAAACAAAACATTTTTCGGAAATTACTTTAAATTACGAATTATCTCATCATTTAGCTCTTGAATTTTTTGCTGGCTTATCGACGTACTCCTTTCCTTTAAAAAAACCACAAAGAAAGAAGTCCAACGGTGTCAAATCACATGATCTTGGCGGCCAATTGACATCGTCACCATGTAAGATAACACGGCCATTGAATTTGTCGCGCAAAAGAGCCATTGTTTCGTTTGCTGTGTGGCAAGTGGCACCGTTCTGTTGAAACCACATATCGTCCACATCCATATCTTTCCATTCGGGCCATAAAAATGGTGTTATCATCTCACGATAGCGAACACCATTCACAGTAGCTGCCTGACCGGCCTCATATTGGAAAAAATACGGCCCGATGATGCCGCCAGCCCATAAACCGCACCAAACAGTCACTCTTTGTGGGTGTATTGGTTTTTCGACAATCACTCTTGGATTATAATTCGCCCAAATGCGGCAGGCAACTCCGCTTATTGAAGAATCCACTGAAGTGAAAATGTGCCTCATCACTGATTTCCTTCGAAAATTTATCATCCACTGTTGGCATTTCTTGCCACCATTCTGAACATTCACGACGCTTGAAATGGTCAAGAGTCTTTATTTTTTTAGTCAATTGCATCTTGTGAGCGTGTAAATGCAAGTGTTTATGCAAAATGTTCATCAGCGACGAGCGTGAGAGGTGCAATTGTTGGGCACGACGACGAGTTAAGCTGGACGGCTCTTCAGCCACATTATCGCGAACAGCAGCTATATTTTATGCAGCATGTGCTGTACGAGCATGCGCTAGTGTTTTCATACAGACCCGGTTTGCTCAAATTTCTGCACGATTTTTCCGATTGTATGCACATTTGGACGATAAAATTGACCGAAAAAATCACGAAGTTCACGATATACATATTGATTTGAATGCCCATTTTCAAAATAAGCCTGACTAACTTTAATGCCTGGCTCGATTGTGTATTTTTCCATGTTTCAAATTAAGTTAGTCTCAATTTGAGAAATGTCAAATGAAATGCAGAAGAAAACTTGACGTTTACGTGTGTTTCACATTCAACATCGGCCCTTAAAATTTAGCCACCCGTTATAATGCAAATGCGTGGTCCATTTCGACCACAATGCCACAAAATTGTGATTTTTTTGGCATGTAAAGGGTTTTTCGATTTTCAATTTTCGACGGTTTTCAAGCATTAATCGGCCGATACTGCTGCAATTTCACGTTCGATATTCATACGAAGTTCATCAATCGTCGCTGGCTTGTTGGCATCGAACATAGACTTGATGTAGCCCCACAGGAAATAGTCTAACGGCGTCAATTCGTACGACCGAGACGGCCATGCGACTGGACCATTTCGTGAGATAACACGTTCTCCAAACTTGGTATCCAATAAATTGATTGTGGCATTCGCTGTGTGGCTTGTGGCGCCGTCCTGTTGGAACCACATATCCTCCAAGTCCATATCATCCAATGGGGCCAAAAATATTCGGTTATCATTGAACGGTAGCGATTCCCATTCACAGTAACGTGCCGGTCTTGATCATCACGGAAGAAGTACGGCCCAATGACGCCGCCAGCCCATAAACCACACCAAACCGTAATTTTTTCGGGATGCAATGATGACTCATGGAGTACGTGTGGATTGCTGCCTAACCAATACCGCATATTTTTTGTATTGACGAAGCCATTCAGCCAGAAATGAGCCTCATCGCTGAAGATGATTTTTCGATGAAAATCCGAATCATTTTGTTTGTTGCTCAGTCAATTCACGAACATACGACGCTTCTGGTGGTCAAGCGGCTTCAGTTCTTGCGTCAATTTAATCTTGTAAGGATGTAGGCCAAGATCTTTTCGCGAAATTCGCCACAACGACGTCACAGAGATGCCCAACGCTTGAGAACGACGTGTGAGAGACACATTTGGGCTTTCTTCAACCGAAGCCTCAGCGTCATCAACATACTCGACAGTAGGGGCACTTCTTTGTCTCACTGGCACGGAAACATTTTGTACTGTGCCTGTGGATTCAAAGTTTTCCACTAGACGCTCAATTGTTGATCTGCTAGGGCGATTATGACGACCATAAATTGGACGTAGCGCTCTTAACGTCGAGGCCATTGACTCCGAATTTCGGTTGTAAATTTTAATAATTTCGACTCGTTGTTGGATCGTATATAATTCCATCATGAAATGGCCAACCTTACTGAAGAGAAATGTCAAAAGAGCGGCAAGAAATATGGCGGCGTTTGCAGTCCCTGTTGCTCAACTTTTGTACCGTCCCTATTGAAAAACCCGATACGTGCTGGCTGGGCTTCTATGCTGATTATTAAAATCGTTTTTTTATTTAATTCAAAATCATTAGCTGAGGATAAACTCTCTCTTTGTTTGATAATGTATTTACAATGCCTTTACCTACTCTCTCCAACGGGTTGAGTCCAACACAACAGGCACCCCATCTCCACCCATTATTCAATACCAACTTAACATTTTCGTACACACCTCATCAAAGTCAAACTGTCAACATTAATTGTCATGTTAATTCATCCAATATCCTTTAGTTGCTGTTAAACGTCCGCCTTGAACCCTTTCATAATAAGCCAATTCCATCAATTTCCTTAAAATGTGCCTTGGGCTTCATAGGTCCCTTCCCTTTTGTATTGTCCATTAATTAATGAAACTTCTCGTGGTATTCGAAATTCCCACACACCAACACCTTCATACTCGTAACCGTCGCACACTTCTAATTATTATCGACTTATGCGGCTTGTACGGTAGTTATCCGCGGTAGAACTGAACTTAACTGTCGTCCCAGTGCCAGATCTACGAGCATGTGTCAAAGGATGCTCGTTGTTAACCAATAACCATATCAAATTGGCTTATTCAGCGTAATTGACTGGTTATGCGGTTTTTGCCTTGGGATTCATTAACACATTCAAACAAATGAATTGTGGCTACCGACACACTGGTTAGCAGCGGATACAAGATAAGAAAAGAGCGTGCATTGTCAGGAAATTGGTTAATTTGGATGTGTGGTCATCTCTTTGTCTCGGCAATCAGAATCTGTATTTATAGTATATAAACAAAAACATTTTTTTTTAAGTGAGGCCCCTTGAATTTTTAAAGATTGTATGTTGAAAAAGGTCTTATGGAAATACATTCTATGGCTTGCTAAATAAATGTAAACACAATATTTATTTTTATTTCATAGGTCACAAAAAAAGAAAGTCGACAAGGTTGAGTAGGCTTGACCTAATCCATATTTTAGTAGAGCAAACAAAAAACGTGGCCTCTACATTATAGGTAGGCACCGTAATGCTTTAATTACCGGACCTAATGAAGTGAGAGCTAAAAGATTACTAAATCAATTAAACGCAAACTGTTGGGGTGTTCTGGTTATCCGCCTGTTGGGCTTACGTATGTGTATATTCACCCATGGTATGGGCTAAGTAGTAGGCTAACAGGTTACACGCGATGGTAGACTTGATTAGATCTCATTTTATTTAAATGCAAGAAAAGTTGTATTTTTATTTAAAAAGCTGGCTAAGGTGATATTGTCTTTTGATGGTACACTTAGACCGGAAATGTTTCGTTTTTATTACAATAATCCAGACAATAATCCTTATTTCCTCGATTGCAAATTTATAACAATTGTAATATTGTACACGCGAATGGTTCGTCTGCATATCCACTAAAGGGACTACATAGTCCTATTTCACAGAACGTGGGGTCTCCGCTTTTACACATTGGTCGCCTGGTGGTTGGTGCGTTGCGCTTTTCTCCAAAAGGTTTGCATCAGGTTCTCTTGCTAAAGGACTGCCTCAGGTTCACGTCTGGTTGTGTGCCTACTAATCTGACAAGAATACATTTGTCCAGTATAGTTAGATTACTTTGTGTACCACGACAATCTGCTCTAGCGAGGTATCTGTCGGCGGAAAATTTCCCGCAACGCAGGTTCAAATTCCATTCGAGGTATATGTCATCGGAGAAATAAACACTTCACTACAATTCGTAAATAAATTCCGCGAAGAATTTGTGTCGGAGAAAATCGGAAAAAGAATTACACTTAGCTGTCAAAAAATGCACGAAAAATGCACCTGAAAAAGTCGGAGAAATATTCCGAACACCTTTTCGGAAGAATACCTTGAAGATAAAATCCTCCGAATCGTACAAAATCGGAGAATATTCCGCTCCGACGGATATCTCGCTAGGTTTGAATATAAGTAAGATTTTCGACAGTTGTTCTTGGAAAGTTTATTTGTATACATCTCTCACATAAGGCAAATCAACTACTCTTGTGAAAATGCATGGACTATACTTATTAATTGGTTGTATTCTCAACATCAATTGTGTGAATACCATTTTGACATTGTGTGCCGAAAATCTTCAAACCGAAAAGAAGGAAGCCATCACATTATGCTAGGAAATTGCTTGCAAAAAGCAACTTTTTAATGTTCGTGTTAAAATTTCGTTGCATGTCAGTTTGAATTTCACCGACGAAACCAAAGAAGTTTTGCTGCGTTTGCTTGCAAAAGCTAATCAGTTGTAGTAAGCGCTTGCGTTGCGTACAAGGACTCTCCAATTCGTCACACCATGCAAGTTTTTTACTTACTGCAAGCACTTTCCTTGCATGGTATGGCGGCATCTTAGCTGTGGAGTTGTTGCAACTGGTTGAACCTTTATAGACTCTTGACATCATCGCTGTAGTGCAACAACAGATGTACTAGATGTGCCATTTGTGTTAGTAGTTATTGGAGTTCTGTCACTTGTTGTACCGAAAAAGTTATTTGGTCGAGCCGAAATAAAGTAAGTGAGAGTTGCGAACCTTGACGCACTACAGGATATATGTTCTGCTGTTTGGATACCAAAGCCAAGTGCCAAACTTAATGGACTGCCTTGAATATATGTCGAGTTTCCATGTTATTTCATCCTACATGCACGTAAATGGGTTACATGGGCTTTTGCAACTGATTTAGCAATAAGCCAAATTTTCAGCAACCTATTCTGTCATAAAACACTAATCTCCAAGGTGTAACTTCCATTTTTTAGAACAAAAACACCATTTTTTATTTCTCAATGCAAATCAATATAATTCTAAAAATATCCTTATATTTATTTTTCCAAATCATTTTGCGTGTCTTCTCATGCACATAAAATATTTGTTTGACTTAACACACAATTTGCGTCTGCAAACACTGTAATGACTCCAAAAGATAGTCACACAGCGACAGCACTCTGTTAAATGTGATGATTCTAAAACAACCTCTGAATATCCGTCAGATAGTCAATGTAAAATTTTAAGTTTTCCCATTACCACGACCCATAAATAACCTTATTTAAACACACAATTTCGTTTTATTTCCAAAGCCCTACTAAATTTTCAAGCTGTAGGCCAAAAACATCACAACAACAAAAACACGGTCATTATTCAAAATTTATCGATCAGCAATCTACAAGTAGCTAATCAATTTCACTCTCGGTCAAAGGACGAACACAACAACAACAAAAAAGGAAACAAACCACCGACCGACACGCCAACGATAAAATACGCAAAACATCGAATATCCATTTATTGCGTAATGGAATCTCAGGGTTGGGGGCTTATTGAAAAAAAAACCCTCCTAACCATTGGTGATAAATTTTCAAATTTTAGAAATAAATAAAATCATTCTAGCGCGGCCATGCTCTGCCATCAAAAAACGTGGAAGTGTCGTTACCATCCTTCCGGGTTCTTTTGGATTCCCCGCATAAGCCTCCGCGTTTCATTGAAAAACGATAAATTGCCCCCAAGGATTATGTAAATTGGTGGAGCTGTCGATTTTAATCCAATTTTCATATAAAACTTGAAACTTTCCAATGCCCATGCTAGGATTTTTATACGCGATGCGTTGGTGTGAAGTTTTGGAGTTGGGCAGTTCTGTGTAGTTATGTCATATTTCCCACGCCACCAAGCGATAGACTTGACATCAATTTTGGCATTTTTTTATGAGCCTAATCAAAAGTCGCTGAACGAATATAAAGTGTGGCAGATAGAGAGTGGGATTTACCAGAAAAAGCTGCAGTCGCTCTGGATAAGGGAGTGGGAGTAGATGGATTAAGGCGCTAATCCTTAAATGGATAAATGGTTACTTTGCATTATGTTGGAGGGGAATTTTTTTTTTGATGTAAGCTAATTGAAGTGATTCTTTGGAGTCTTGTTATTGGAAGTCTGTCCATTAAAAACATGTTGGCATTGCTAAAAATTGTTTCTAGGGCTTGAATCCAAAAAGGTTTTTTTATTAAATGATGACTTCGCTAAAATTCAATGCCGTAAAGCAAATTTGAGGAGATTCGCAGGCCGGATTACTTTTTTTTGTATCAATTGTCAAGAAATGCTTATCTCAAATTCGCCGTTCGGAGTTGGCATAAAACAGGAGTTCCCACCATGCAAGAAGTAAACACGCACACATGAATCGTTGTGAGAAAGCTAACGAGCCTGTTGCGCCAAAAAGTTTTTTTTTTTTAAATCGAATAAAACACTAAAATTCGCATTAAATATTCAAAATTGTTATTTGAATCGATAAATAAGCCTTTGCCATTTACGTTTCACAAACAAATTCATGTAAATGTTGGTCAAATTTTGCGTTACATTTTCGATCATTTCGGCCTTTATTCCACGAAGTACGCGTGTCATGTTATCCTGAAAGGCTTCAATCGTGGTCGGCTTGTCCACATAGACTAACAACTTTACATAACCCCACAAGAAATAATCAAGAGGCGTTAAATCGCATGATCTTGGCAGCCAATTCACAGGGGCACTACTAGAGATAAGCTGCTCACCAAATTCATCCTTCAACATTTCAATGGTTTCACGAGCTGTGTGGCATGTGGCACCGTCTTGATGAAACCACATGTCAACCAAGTTCAACTCAGCCAACTAGGGCAAGAAAAAGTAGCGTATCATGGCTCGATATCGTTCGCCGTTGACGGTAACGGTCGTTTTTGAAGAAAAATGCACCGATGATGCCACCAGCCCCTAAACCACACCGAATTGTCGTTTTTCGGGATGCACTGGTTGTTTTTGTATGGCGTGTACCTGTCAATCACTCCACATGCGACAGTTTTGCTTATTAACCAATCCGTTAAGCCAGAAATGAGCCTCGTCGCTGAACACAATTTTTTGATAAAACAACGGATTTTCATGGCGCTGTTTTAAGGCCCTTTCACCAAAAATTAGACATTGCGGTAGGTCATTCGGCTTTAATTCTCGCACAAGTTGATTTTTATAGGCTTTCAAACCCAAATCGACACATGCCCAATTGCTGAGAACTGCGGCGAATTGACATTTTACGATCTTCATTAACATTGGACGCTACGACCGCAATATTCTTTTCGGTACGCACTGTACGCATGTCGCGAGTCAATGGTTTAATGTCCACCAAAGTAAATTTGGTGCGAAATTTGATGATAACATCACGAATTGTTGATTCACCAGGTCGATTATGATGACCATAACAAACGGTACACATTTTTCAGAGAGCGCAAATTTTGATAATAAATTTCAATAATTTGCAATCGTTGCTCGTTTGTAAGTCTTTCCATGATTAAATGGCAGAGTATACTGAAAACTTTTCACTTTGGCAGATGACGTTTGGACGCCACTACTAACCAGTGATGCCAACCTGTAAGCTTAACTCCTAAAAATTCACCCGTTATAATGCATCATTTTTAGAAAAAATGGTATAGGTGTGTGCACTGTTTATAGCGTTGGACTACTCAGCGCTGGGTCCCTAGTGGAAATAGCAAAAGTGACAATAATTAAGACTTTTACCTGTCCCACAGGAGAAATATTTAAAGAGTACAAAACTGTCAGGAGAAGTTTCACAAATTTGAAAACTATGATCGGCGATAGGTTTGTGGCTCTTAGGTTTGTTGACCCTCATCAGTCGTTTATGCCATATATTGCATTTATTTGGCAGTAATTTGTGTGTAAGGGTAAAAATTGTTTTTTATAAAACATTAACCCCTTTGTACCACGATATATAAAATTCATCGAGTAGTTTCTGCGATATGTAGAGTGTTACCGAATCAACGTCATTTATGAAACACAGGTCCTACAGTCTGTTTATATGTACAGAGTGGAACAAATACAAGTTTCTTTTTAAAAAGTACAATAAAATGAACACAATTGAATTCCTATTATAAACAGCGTGCGTCGTTCAAGTGGCTGCCTCGGCTGGCTTCGCACTACCGCATTCTGTCACTCCAATTTTTTAAAACCTTGTTGATGATTTCGGGCTATTACTCAAAAATTACTTGAAACGGAAGCTTCTGTAGCGATTTTTCTGTTTTCTGTTCTGTTTTCTCTGTTTTATTTGAAAATGTTCTTCCGAACGGATACCGCGATACCATCTTGTGGTATAGCCAAAATTGAAGCCGCTTGGGCAGCGGGTGGTACTGCCTCTATTTCTATCTAAAAGCCAATACTAACAATGTTAGCTATTTGGTTTAATTATTTTTTACATGACCTAACGATAAGTGCTGCTCTCAATGCCTTAAGTTCATAAAAATCATTGAATGACAAGAATAGATAGCAATTGAATGGCCCTCTTTAAATCATGCATTTTGAATATAAAGGTATTCTAACAAACCCCTACACACATCTTTTTAAGTCTACAAACTAAAAGCCTAATAGGATTTCATTTGGCAAATTGCTCTTAAAGCTGATTTTTAAAAATAGTTACATCATAAAAAAAAATAAACCGACGATTTCCTTTTATGTAAACACACGCGAGGATAATATGGCATGTCATGGCAGAAGAACGTGCGACAAAGTCGTTTGTATTTTATTTCACGCAGCACCTTAAAAGCAAACACCATCGCTCAAAGTCCCGTGCTAATAATACAAAACCCTTTTTCGGTTGATTTTGCTGTAAAATCACCAAAAACACTCCAAACAGAAATAACCATGACCATTCCATTCCACCCACCATCACGTCGCTCACATACTTCTCAAATCCCAAGCTCTCAAGGCTATTTGCTCGAATATATTTCGTGACCCTCAAGTCATCACTTTCCAATCCCTCAACTTTATTGATGACCATTCGTCGTTATGACTTTATTTATGCTGCGTGAGCGGTGTATCCATCCTTTAGCACGACATACACTCGTATATTATAAAAAAGCAAAATGTTGTTTTATTTTATTTTTATTTTTATGTTTATTAATTTTTCCTTATTTTATTACTTTATGTCTTGACTCCCTATTGAAGGTTCAGAAAAAAAAAAACACGAGAAAACTGTGGCACATGTTGCGCCCAAGCGTTCGCCTATCCCAACATCAACCCTCCATCCTTGTACCTTACTCATATAAGCAACTGAATTTAATAAATTTCACATTTATGAGAAACTTTTTTATATCCCAACGTATGTTGGGCCTGTCTTTTTTATGTGCGCTCCTTTGAGCTCCTCCAACTCCTTTAAAAAGAACTCAGTGATTAAATAATAAATTCCTTTGCGGAGAAGTTTTAATGGACGAATTATAGGTACTTTCCTCGTACAAAGTATAATGGTGCACGAAACATTTTTACAACAGCAAATATGAAAAAAGATTAAGGTCTTGTTTATGTGGGTTTTACTTATTGTGAAAAAAATACACACGTTCAGACACAGTAATTTCAATGATGGACAACCATCTGGACGAATGAAATCTAAACTTGAAAATTCCTCATTGCCAATCAATGTATCACCAACCTCCAAACCATCAACACTCACAGCTTTCTCCGGGTCCATAATCTAGATCAGTAAAACACCATCTAGTCCGCATTTGAAATTCCTCACCACCATGCATTGCAACACTTTTGCTACAGTAGTGTTGCAACACTAGAAAAGTGCACTCAACCACAGGACAACCGTCATTAAGGATAATTCGCTATGTATTTGGTAAATTTTACTTAAATTTGATTGCGGTTTCTGCTTTGCTGGAGCTTCAGAGTGTTTCAAGTGTTTCCAATGTTTCCAGTGTTTTCAGTGCCCAGAGCGAACCACATGTGTAACTAAATTCCTTCCAAATGAAAGGGCCAGAGCGAGAGTGCTGTTGTACACTTTTACACAGCAGCAGAAGTATCCTGCAACTGCATTGTTCCATTGGATGACTACTGCATATGTAATAAGGATGGAACGGTTTTACCACCACCGACCGTCGACGACAAGACCAACTTAAGCGGGTGAAAAGGCTTCGCATTGGTGTCTCTCTCGCTCTCTCGCCATCTCGCCCTGGGAGATGTATTTTTCAAAAATGAAAACATTTTCCAGGAGTGGTGCTTTCAATTATGCATTCTACAGCGAGGACTCTGTGGGGCAATCGTTTGTTTTAATGAGTGTGTAACTATGCGACAGAATTTGGCACTTTCGTGAGGTGCTGAAGTGTGAAGGACGATTGAGGTGATATTGATATGAGCTAAAGTGACTGGGAGCTTTAGAAACTCGTTTCTCATTTTTCGGATGAATGAATGTGTGTGAAGGTTGTAGTACTGGACACTCAAACAATTTTTTAACAAATTTTCAAATTCTGTGATGGTACGCCAAACGAGGCAATTTTTAAGTTGCCTGAGATTGGTTTCTACTTCTCCGTTGCATCGACATTAAATTTGAATTTAGCGGACATTTTTCCGCAACGCATACTTCGTCGGAGTCTCAAATTTTATTCGAGGTATGTCTTAATAAAAAACGAAATTGAACACCATATAGAAACCAAATTCCAGGCATGTGCGATTCAAGAGATCTCTATAAGAATAAAAACGAACAGTGGGCAGATATATTGTTCCCCTAGATATAGAATACAGAAAAATGACTTTAAAAGTCTTCTTGAAATATTTCACAATAGATTTATTGCGGGAGGAGATTTTAATGCCAAAAATAAGTATTGGGGATCTAGACTAACGAATACTAGAGGAAGAGCTTTACTTGAAACAATTAAAGAATGTGGCAACTGGCAACTGGCCAACAGATAGGAATAAAACCCCAGATCTTGTCGACTTCTTTATAACAAAAAATATCTCCTAAAATAATATAAATGTGGAAGAAGGGCCAGACCTACAGTCAGATCACTCTTCAATACTTTTCACACTTGGCGATAAAATAATAATGAAAGAACAAAGTCCAACACTAGTTAATAAGCTAACTGACTGGAGCTACTTCAGAGAGAAGTTGGAAGAAAATACCCAAATGATAGCTATTGAAACAGAAGAGCAAATAGAGCAAGCAGTGCAATTATTTACACTCAATATACAAAAAGCTGCATGGGCTGCAACTTCAAAAATAAAAAACAAAATAAAACAAAATTCATACCCTCCTGTAATATGTGAAGTTATTGCAGAAAAGAGAAAATCTAGAAAACGTTGGCAACAAACAAGGGCTCCAATTGACAAAAACAAACTAAACAGGCTAAAATAGTAAACTCAGAAAATCAATAATTGAATTCAGAAATGAGTCACTAAAAAAATACCTTACAGGCCTAACAAATGATGCTAGTACTGACTACTCGCTCTGGAAGGCAACAAAGAAAATGAACAGGCCAACAGCTCACATCCCACCAGTGAAAACCAGAGAAGGAAACTGGGCAAAAAGCAGTCAAGAAAAAGCAAATACTTTTGCTGAGCATCTTGAAGGCGTCTTCCAACCATATGAAGATAAAGACTATCAAGGAATGGAAGAAACGTGCCAGGAAGATGTACCAATTCGACCGGTTACGTATAAAGAACTTGCCAAAGAAATAAAACAAGGTATAAACATAAAAAAGTCCCCAGGGTTTGATTTAATAACGGGGGAAATTTTAAAACAATTCTCAAAAAAAATACTGAAATATCTACCGCAGATCATAAACGCTGTATTTAGATTAAGATATGTGCCAAACATATGGAAGGTCGCGGAGGTTATAATGATACCAAAACCAGGTAAACCACCTAGCGAAGTAACCTCATATAGGCCAATATCGATACTACCAATGTTGTCCAAGCTATTCGAAAAGATGCTGGTAAAACGCCTGCAAAATATTATTGTAGGCAAATCGCTAGTACCGAGCCATCAATTCGGGTTCAGGAATAAACACTCAACAATTGACCAAGTGCATAGAATCACTGATAAAATTGAAAATGCTTTTGAAGAGAAAAAAGTATGCTCTACAGTATTTCTTGATATATCACAAGCTTTCGACAAAGTATGGCACAAAGGATTGATCCATAAATTACAAAAGCAACTGCTTTTGGAGTCGTATATTCTACAGCGATTTTTCAGAATTAAACAAGAAACAACGTACTCAACATTAAGAGAAATTAAGGCTGGTGTACCTCAAGGCAGTGTTTTAGGTCAAGTACTGTATCTCCTATTCACTAGTGATCTATCAGAAAGTGACGAAATCACTCTAGCTACCTTTCCAGATGATACTGCTATACTTTCTGTAGGAGAAACTGTCGAAATAGCTACAAAAAAGCTTCAAAAGGCAGTAAACAATATCTCAGAATGGACTAAAATCATGTATCATGATGTATTGGCTTATTGGGAGATACTCACCCTTATCCAACTACAATAAATTATTGCTAGATAAGCAAATTCTTAAACCAGTATGGACCTATGGGCTCCAGCTGTGGGCATGCACATGCAAGACAAACTTACTAAAAATACAAACCTTCCAAAACAAAGTACTACGGAGCATAGTTAACGCACCGTGGTACATACGTAACACCGATCTACATAGAGATCTATATATTGAAATGGTTGAAGATGAAGCTAAAAAAGCTGCTCTAAGACACAGAGATAGGCTTCTCAGCCATGTTCATTTAGAAATAGCACGGCTTTTAAGAACCGACAATATAGTCAGGAGATTAAGACGGGTTAAACCCCTTGACCTATGTAGCTAAAGATATATATAGAAAAAAAAAAGAAATGCTGAAACTTAAGTACAATTTCAAACAAAACTCATAGAAATCCGACCAACGCCGGAATTTCTTTTAAAATTTATATTTTTATAAAATATAATACATGTAAAAAATAAATTGCTCGTCTAACGACTAGGTGCGATTCTTTGAAGACATACAAAGGTCAGTCTTCGGGAGGCTTTTTTTTAGATCAGGTTAAAGTCCCTCACTATTGCAAAAGGTTCCCTCGCGATAAAACCTCTGCAATGTCTTTCGATGATTTTTCTTCCAGCGAACCACCACAAAAAAAAAAAAAATTCGAGGTATGTGTCTTTGGAAAAAAAATCACTACACTACAATTCGTAAATAAACTCCGCGAATAATTTGTGACGGAGGAAATCAGAAAATGAATTGCACTTAGCTGTCAAAATTGGACAAATAATACACCTAAACGCACATCAACGCACTTCACCTCGAAGCTAAAATCCTCCGAATCGTACAAAAAATCGGAGAATTTTCCTTTCCGACGGATACCTCGCTATGGATGAATGACACGGACCACAGTAAATGTAGCAGTTTTTTCCATCCTCATTTTTGGCCGGCTACTAAGTTGTATTTTCTCGATAACAGTAATGTCTGAAATGTTTTGACCAGATAAGAACTTTCTCTAGTTGTTCATGTTTTAACATTTCTGGCGAAATTCTCATCATGAAGAAAGCTGCCTGGATATTAAGCTTCAGCCATATATTTCATATTTCAAAGAAATATTTAAGTCTTACTTTTTTTTCCTTCTGTTAACCCTAACTCTGTTAAATGTTAAATCTATTGGAGTGATACCACTCAGAAAAAAATAGACACGGGGTAGAAATGAAAGCAGACTAAAATTTTGCAAACTAGCACCGATCAGCGGCTACTCTTGTTCTATAGCACTCAACCGTTGGTATGATCTCCCTAGTTGAAGAGGAAACATATTCTAAAAATTAAAAGTTAACAATTCTGTTGGTTTTTTTTCTGCAATTCAGTCAAATTTCTGTAAAGTATAAATCAAAACCCTGTACAATTTTTTGCTGTAATGACTTAACAGCAAAAAAAAAATTATAATCACTTAACAAACCTTAGAGCTGTTCAAAATCTCCTTAGAGACCTCAAAAATGTTTTCTCTCTTACCGTCATCTATTCGCCTAACAATCCACCTCCTCTTGAAGGATTTACGAGTATGCAAAGCATACCATATGAAGCACCAGCACCAGCACTTAATCACAGTCATCATTAAAACAAACACCAGCCAAAAGAGGCACTAGGAGGTCCACCTACCTGCTAACACGTGTCTGCCTTGCAATAAATATCTTTCGATTTATATCTCGGGCTTGCCAAGCCAAGTGAGGACACTAAAACCTGCCCCATAAGTCCACTTAAGAAATCTCGAATCTTTCCACCTTTTCACCTAAATTTCCGTATCCCTTACTAAGCAAATTCAGCCGCCCACTACAAACATTTTTCTTCATTAGGAAGATTTTCAGTTTTTTTTTGTTTCCTCTTTCCGGAGGAGAAGGACCATTCGTAAATCCAATTGTAATCCCTGGTAAAGGTCTGTTAGTGTGTCCGATGGTTTTAAATAGGCATTTCCGGGATATAAATGTCCCATAAGAAGATTTCGGTTTTCCCCGAAAGGAGGATGATATCGGTCAAAGGGAACTTTCGTTACCAATGAACTTTTCAGGCCAAAGAGTGAGAGTTATTTTGTGCTTTCAACAGCAGTTATCGAAAAGTTAGGAGGGGTGTTTTTTTTTTTGTTGTACCAAGTCATTAGGACATTGTTTTAGGGATTCTTTTGTTTTTTTAATTGTGAGGAAGTATGAATGGTTTAGTTATATAAAGGAGTTCCAATGTACGCGAGTTTTTATGCGGATATGTCACATTTACTTGGGTCCTTGGTATGACTTGTTTCTTGGAATGGGGCGTCTGGGTGGTGAATTGTGTCAACGCTCGCAGAGAAATGGAGTTCATTCAATGAAAAGTGAATAAATGCAACCCCTATGCGTGGTGTATCCTTAGAATATGCAATTAGAAAATTTTTACGAATGGCAATTTGTACTCGTAGTCAATTGCTAAGGGGGGACTTTTTGTTGTTGTTGTAACTGTAATATATGCTATACATGGTGTACGTGGGTCAAAGTTTCTTCAAGTATTCATAGGGTACGTACTTCGGCTTAAAAGATACTCCTTGCATGAGTATTTTAATTTCTTCTCGGCTTTCCATGCCATACGCACACCTTTTCTAACAAGCACAACAAATTATTTATGAATACACAAGTATCTGGGGCGAGATATTATTTTAAGGTGGGGATTATACAATTTCATCAGCAATTAACCTAATTTTTGTTTTAAAAACTCACTGAAGTGCGGTTCGTTGGTACTTGTCAGTTATAAGGCTGAACAGGGATGGTAAGCGCCTTACGAGACATGTACTTCTGAGATGGTCTAGGTGATCATATATTTTCTCAGTAAATAGTAACCGCCATGTACCTTTATGGATATCGTGCTGAGGATATGTTATGCTAGCATTTCGATCTACAGCGAACTTAATTATTATAAATCCGTTGCTAGACGTTGAGTCATATAGGCTGTGTTCTCCGCCAATTCTGCTAAAGATGTTGTCTGTTCCCATCTTTGCTTTAAAATCTCCCAAAACGATTTCATCAAGGAACCCTGGTAATCGCTCATAAGTTTTCTCAAGGAGATCGTAAAACTTTTCGTCTTTTCGTATATCGTCTTTTTCCTCCGCCGGATCGTGAGCGCCCACAAGGCTTACGTCGGCGAATTTAACCTTCATGTGAATTATTACAATGCTTTATCTGTAATGTCTTGAAAGGAAAGACTTCTCAGACTAGCATTTATAACAAATTCACTTCAGAATAGTCGCCTTTTCTGCTCACTATAACAAGGTCCGTAGTAGATGACACAGTTTTTCATCCGCTTTTGCCCGACCCATCCCATTTATTTTCTGGACGGCAGTTATGTTTGATATGTAGCAGCTTAGGGCTTCCGCTAATTGTTCGCTTGCACCCATTCTGTTTAATGTTATCATATTCCAGTTGCAGATACGAACGTCGTCGTTCTTTTTTGTAGCATGGTCGTCAACAATAAATTTAATCCTTTCGAAGCCTCTTGGTTGCTTCGTAACAATTTTTTTTATGTCAGTGGGTAGTTAACAATGCAGGACCCTCAGCTAAGAGGGTCAAATTGAATTTGTAAGATACCTCCAGGACACGGGCCATCAGTGTCTACTATGAGATTGAGCGTTCGAGAACAATGGTTTCTACCCGATTGCTCATTCTTTGGGCATTTATAGCGCGGCTGTATCCATTTTAATCAATCCCTTCCGACTGTTTGAAAAGTGACTTAGTCCGCCTAGTCAAAGTTTGTCAGCTTGGCAGAGTGGAACCAGGTTAGTATCAACTTGCATGGCGTATTCCAACTCAGCCGTTTGAATTCGGCATTAAATTGGATCTTCCGACATGGTGCACAAAGTACCAATGTACACATGATTGTTGTAAAAGAAGTTCATTTGAAAAAAATCGTTAATGCCTCTAACTATGGTGTTATCAACTTTGCAGATATACCCATCAACAAGTCTCAAGATCATAGCTTCACGGTTCGTCTGACATTTCAGTCAGTAAATCAATTGAAATTTTTAATACAAAATCCCATAGCTGATCAGGGATTAAAAATCACATCCAAGCAGATTACTGTGTCTGAGTCCTATCCCTCCAATCCACTCGATTTATTTGAATATACTATATCCACAGCCTTATAAAGATAAAATGAACAAAATACCATCACTAATAGCAGTATCTATAGTCTGCACTAAATCCCGAATATGGGCTATTCCTGTAAAATGTAAATTTCATCCCGACATGTTGACGTGCGCGGTAGCGGATATCGTGGCAGATCAAAAGCCACCGGTTCTATAGACCTATTACGACAACAAAGAGGATAAACCTTTTTCTTCCCATCAAAAAAAGGAATGGGCAATTAGAATACACACATCCACACACAAACATTTTCTCCTAAGAATCCTTTTTAGCATATAATTTCCATCCAATTTTGAAGGCAAAAAACACACTCTTCTGCTGCCATCCATGTCAAAAAGAAAGGAAAATAATTTTCCATTTCCCCGAACACAAGGATGGATACTTGTCTATCCTTTTTTTTTGCATATCAATCCAACATGTGCACATATCCTTGGGTGATGAATATTCAATCATCCATGGTATATTGGTTTTTAAGTTTGAAAACGTATCCTTGAACAAGTTTAAACACACACACACACAGAAGAAGAAAAGAAAAGATAAAAACAGATCCCAAAACCTCATTATGCTAAAATGCTAGAATACAACTAAAGTCCATTTCATACCGCAGTTACAGTGCAAGGATAACAACAGAATAGGTCCACTTAAGACTTAAACAAAAGACCCCGCAGCGCTGAAAAGGATTTCTTTAACAAAACCCCAGAAATAAAGGGAATACCAAGTGGAATGGGGGGGGGCACACTACATCCCAGATAAACAGGACGAATAATAACAAATTAAAGTAGCGAACAAAAAAGAATACCAAGGATAACTCTAGCAAAAGAAACTTTTCGCATGGTAATTATGAAAAGAATAAGAAAAAAAGCAAAGCATAAGCTAAACCTACCTAGCATGAAGGGATAATTATAATGCAGCATCACTGTGCGCGCGCTAATGCTGCTAGCGAATCGTCACAGAAAACTAAAACTTTTGTATTTAAAAAAAAAAAAAACGCAATCAGAAATAAACGTTGATGAGAAAAGTGATTCTGTGAATAAAAAAACGGCAACAAATTAACTGGAACCATGACATTTTGTTCTCGGTGCTTCCGTGAGGTCAGACTTAACTCTCATCACATTAAGCTCATTTACAAGATTATTTCCACAACACAATGTGCCGTCATCCATCCACTCACGTAAGTGCTAAGATTAATGCTCCTATTAAAAGCAAAAAAGCTCTGAAATGAAAAATAGGGTTTTTACTCCTGCGACATGTCATAATTATTTCACAGATATCCCCGCACTAACCAACCACAGCGCAGAAAGCGCAATGCACTTTGTTCTCAACAACAGCAGCCAGCGCATGGACTTGACTAAAGGATCTCTCTCATCCCTGTGAGCGTGTACAATTGCATTGTATACCCGCTGCTGTCAGTCACCCCAGTCTTCTTTCACTGTCCTGAATTTAGTATTCACTCTGATGGATTTTGGGCTCTGAAAGGATTTCATTTTCTTCGTATTTTTCCCCTGAATGTAGGTACCACCGCAATCGATAAGAACTAAGCTTCCATCAAGGGAAAAGTGAATGGTCTCCGGGCAATCCCTAAAACAGAACTTTCAATGCGGCGTAAAACATGTTTTCCTATCACGCGGCTAGGCTGTGTTTTTCTGTCATTCGGCGAACCGGATTTTACACTCGGAAAAGATAATGGCTGGGCTTTGCAATCGTAGCTATAGCGTAGGGATTTTCACAGAACTCGTCCGAAAAGCCGTAGATTTGTTTGTCGCGCTGAAAACCAGGAACATTGGGATTTGGTTTTTAGGACATTTTACGCAACATTAGCGGATAATAGCCTTTTGCTAACGAAAAATGTCCTTTCAATGGGAAAGTCGCGTTTCCTCGTCGAAAATAGAAGGATTTGTAAGGTTTACGGTTTAAGGTTGAGTGAGTGGGCAAAGGGTTTATGGTTTACAGTGGAAGTCTTGTAACATTATAGGGGAAACCTTGCTAGATTACAGGGCTCCTTAGTCGTATTTTGGACACTTAAGGTAGCAACCTAATGGGCCCCTTTTTCAGCCAGCGAGATTTGTTTTACACTGAAAAAGTCGAATCTATTCAGATTATGGGTGGGGAAGGTCGGTTGATTTAATTTCACGATTCCGAAAAGCAAGTTTCAAAAGCTCTTAATAACAGTTTTATACCCCTGGATGTTTTTCAGATTTTCCCATGAAGCGGAGAAAAAAGTTGGAAGTGTTGTTTCTTTCCGAGTTACAACCAGGAACGGAATCAGCGCTAAGTAATTACAACAACCCTTCAAACCACTGGGCACCCTGGACTCTAATTGAGCCTGCACTAAATATTTTAGGCTCAGAAATTTTCTTTTTACACCGTAAAAAAGTAAAAGTATAAGTCATGACATCTATACTTCATTAGAAACCTTTCTCATTGACATGAATAGTGTTTTTCCAAGATCAACTACGTACGCCTACCTACGCCCTATACACTAATAGGGACTAAGGGGCAAAGTAGTCCAGGTCACCTAAATTAGTGGACTGACCTAAGCAATTGAATTCCCGTCCGATGTGCTAACACTGGCAACGCCAATTGCAGGCTTCGTTTCGGTTATTGTTCACAGTTAAGGCATCAGAACTTGCCTTTTTAGAAATCTTCGATTTTACGTCCCCACACCGCACCGTCTTGTAAAGAAGGTTCACAAACTCCGCGGCTTGACCAGCAAAGATGGATTATAGCTTGCTTTTGATGATTCCTTTTTCCTAACCTCGTCTACAACGAATGAAGAGAATCCTCAGAAGATCTGTTCGAAGTGTTAATCGGAACAGATACCTCGGTAGAAAATTCTCCGATTTCGAACATATCGGAGAAAATTTTCTTCCGAAAGGATACCTCGGTAGGGAGGTAGTATGTCTTGAATCCCGAAAACTTCTTAATGACCGACAGTACGGTTTTTGTAGCAACATTTTCACTGGTGATTTGATGACATAATTCGCTGTTCAGAGTCGGCATAAAACAGAAGGTCCCGCCATCGTGGTGTTCTCAATCCTCCGTTTCTTCTACATTACATTTCTTTAATAAAATAGATTTAAGGGCTTTCCAGACGCAATCCTGTATTTGTGTATTTGTGTTAATGACGACCTTTGTTGGAATTACCACGCAGGAAAATGTCAAAAAAAAACCGATGCATGAAATATTTGACCCCTCTGGTCTCAATGTATAAAGCGTATGTATTTAAGCTTCAAATATGAGCTCAACACCTACATCTGGTCAGTTGCAGAAAATACCTTTACTCCTAGTACAGACAGGACAAAAAAATTCTGATAGAAAAATCAACCATTGCGAACTCCACAGTCTCGCTTGAATATTCAAGTAGTATCTTCGGACAACTATGAAATATAGAGATTCATTCGAGGACCGTACCACAAGTATGTAGAAAACTTAACCAAAGTCAGTTTTTCCTATCCATTACAATTTACAGAAATTCAAAACCATCAATCGGTGTCTCCTCTTTTCTTCTCCTAAATTTCCTTAATGCCCGGTATATGTTCGAACAATTTAAGGGCATTCGTAACCCCTTTAGCGCGTACTTATTAAAAAAAAAGGCCACCTACTGTGAGATAAGATACACTTGGTATTGCAGTTGATCCCATTTATATCGAAATTAGTCCACTAATGTCGTCTAACTTTTAAACTCATTTTTTATTTACTTAAAATATTAACTTACTACTAGACAAAAATGCTTAAATCTAACTTATCAATAACTGGTTTACTTAATCTAACTTATCGGCCCTTAGTGGGCGCTGTAAGCTTATATTTAGCTGTTTTATTTTGCCTTTAGGCTTATATTTGTCGGTTTTTTGTTTTATATTTAATTTTAATTTACAAAGAAAAAATTTAAAACTTTGTTTAGTGACTTTTTTTTTTGTTTTATATAAAAGCTTAATCTAGATTATATATAACTTAAGACTACTTAAACTACTTAAGCCTAACTTAAGACTACTTAAGCCTAACTTAAGACTACTTAACTACTTAAACCTAACTTAATTATAATCGGGGTGGCGAGCCCTCGTTGCGCATGCCCCGAGGGGTCGCCATCCTGATTGCGTCTTTCGGTCCCACGGCAGCCTGCGTTCAACCATATTGTACGCCAATATGGTGCACAAGCCCCACCCCAGACCTTGTTCCTAATTTAAAATCTTACCTATGGAGTTGGACTAAAAGTCCGCAAAGTCCTGAGGAAGTGCAGAATCACCCTCCTCATATAGCCACCAGAATTCAGTGCGCTGTTTTGCAGCATCGATCCTATCGCGATCCGATACCGCCGTGCTAAAGCGGAGGAGCTCCGGAGCATTGTCGACGTACCCGTCGCGGATTAGCCGTTTGTCCCGCGCGTCACGATAGCGGTGGTATAAAACCGGGATACCGTTCCTGTCTTGTACTAACCCAGCATCAGCATCGATCCTATCGCGATCTGATACCGCAATGCTAAGGCGGAGGAGCTCCGGAGCATTGTCGACGTATCCGTCACTGATTAGCCGTTTGTCCCGCGCGTCACGGTAGCGGTGGTATAAAACCGTTCCTGTCTTGTACTAACCCTAACGAATCGATGTAAATAAATGCCTCTGGTGGAATAAAGCCCGACATGAGCGTGCTCTCCATGTATAAGTCATTGGGGTAATAAGCCCCAAAGATCAGGATGTTGTCGCTAGCCATCGCCCTTGCAGCGTGCCTTCGCGTCACCTTAATCAGGAAATTGTCAATTCCATTCAACTGAGTCCCATTGTATAGAACCTTGTTGCGATAATATTTTATGTACTCGGAGTCCGGCGTTCGGTACAATCCTAAGCAGGATCGGAGACACCGCCTCTCAAATAGCCGTATCTTTTCCATGTAGGCTGGTGCTACATTTAACCACACAGGATAACCGTAGGCGATGATCGGCCTTATGAGGGCCATGTAGCAAATGACTTTCACCCTTGAATCAAGTTGACTGCTATGAAACAATCTTCTTGTCAGAGCATAAGCCCCCTAGCCCTAGCCAGGAAAGCATATAAATTTTTGTTAAAATACAGAAACTTGTCAAGCCAGATGCCAAGGTATTTGACTTCACTTCTCACCGCCAACGGCCGTCCATGCTGTCCCATGATACACAATTTTTTCCAGTTTTTTCTGGTATCGTAAGAAGCCCTCTGCACTGGGGTCCTGAACAGAATTGTTTCGGTTTTTTGGAAATTGATCCTCAATTTCCAATCCTCGCAATATCCCTCAATGCGGTCGAAGTCACGTTGCAAAAGTGTGTTGATGACTCCGATTTTCGGACCTGATCTGTACGCCACTAGATCATCTGCATACGCTATAGCGTGTGTGAGAGAACCTACAGGATCACTTGTATAAATGTTAAACAATATCGGGGAGTTCACCGCCCCCTGTTGTAAACCGTTTTTAATTTCAAAGACTTTACTCGAAGTTACGTTGCAACATTTGACAACGAACTTCTTCCCCATAAGCATTTCATAAATCATATATAGCATGGGTTTCCGCATGCCCAATCTGGTCAGCTTGTAGAAAAGCCCCTCTAACCATACGGTGTCGAAGGCCATCTCAAAGTCAACCATACAGGCCCCTTTGCATTGTCCTTTGGATTTATTCCATTGGATGTCGGACACTAGTTCCGACGCTGCATGAATAGTGTCGGGCCTTGCTCGAAAACCAAAACTGATTTTCCGGAATAATTTTGTTTTCCTCGACCTACTTAAGCAGAGCAGAGCTTGCTTACATTCGGCAGATGGCTTACCTACCGAAGATTTGCAGGGTTTGTTTTGTCCTTGTCCTTTTTGGGGATAGGATGTACCACCGCCGTTTTCAAGTGCGCTGGATAATGTGCATTATTTAGTGCATTGTTGAACATGGTGCGGCAAAAAAACTGGGTTAACATGTCCCTATATGTCCCTATATGTCATGTCACCGTCCACTGTTGTCGTTTGATCAGCGGAGTTTCGAAAAAAAAAAATGGACCGATGACTCCTCCAGCGTGAACAGCGCACCATGTGGTAACTTTGAGCGGGTGTAATGGCTCCCCGTGCATTACTCGTAGATTTTCGGTGCCCCAGAAGCGATAGTATTGCTTGTTCACGTACCCGCTGAGGTGGATATGAGCGTCATCGCTTATTATGATTTTGGTCGAAAAATAGTTCGCTTCGTCCTCGAGATTAAGGATGGCTTGTGCGTGCGGTACACGCGTTGCTTAAGTCATTTTTCTGAATGCACAAGTTCAAACGAGTGACCTGGGCAACACAACATGCACACAGTATTATCAAAATAATCACGAGTTTGTACAGTTTGGGTATTTAGCTGTAAAAAAAAAATGATTTACGGCGCAACAGACTCGTTAGTACAATATATTTTTTGATAATTGCCTCCCGTTTTTTTTTTAATTTTTTCCAAGAAACTATGCATTTGGCTCGAAATTCATGAAATTAATTTCAGTTTACCGAAACGTTGTTTTTAGCCTCATTTTCGAAAAAAAAGGTCCAATGGTGCTTCCACTACACAATCCTCACCAAACTTTCACCCTCTGTGTATGCATCAACTTCTCGAAATTGCCTGCAATGTCAAGACTTCTAATTTCCAAAAATAAATGGATTCTGATTAGCCATTAAATAGAACTTCGAATTTGAAGCGCAATAATATTTTCAACTTAAAATGCAAAACAACCTCAAGGTTGTCGAGTTCTCATCCAAAATGATTATATTTGCTCGAATCATAAATTTGATTTGCTAATGACGAACTGAGTCACAGTACACGATCCAAATGCATAATTGTCGAATTTTAGATTCCTTAATACTTTTGAAAAAAAAAACAAAAAAAAAAAAAAACAATTAAAACTTATTGCACAAATTTTTATAGACCCATTAAACGTATTTTGATAAGCACTACAATGGTGTTTATAAAAAAAAATTCTTTTGTTTTTCGTCGCATCCTTTTCATTTGCCTTTTATTGAGCAGATATGTGCAATTAAATTTTGAAAATTAAAATGATAAAAAAAAATTAAAACGCTGCATAATATATCCGTGTTCGGTGAGGGAATAAAAAAATTTCATGAATTAAAAGTCCATATTGGATCTATCTAAAGGGTTTTTCAATAAGAGAGCTACAAACGTTTTTTTTTTAAATAAAACAAAAACGGGCATGCTTGCAGAAGTCCAGACGCTGAACCCAATTTTCGACGGTTTTCAAGCATTAATCGGCCGATACTGCTGCAATTTCACGATCGATATTCGTACGAAGTTCATCAATCGTCGCTGGCTTGTTGGCATCGACCATAGACTTGACGTAGCCCCACAGGAAATAGTCTAACGGCGTCAAATCGCACGACCGAGGCGGCCATATGGACTGGCGGCCAAATGGACTGGACCATTTCGTGAGATAACACGTTCTCCAAATTTGGTTTCCAATAAATTGATTGTGGCATTCGCTGTGTGACTTGTGGCGCCGTCCTGTTGGAACCACATGTCCTCCAAGTCCATATCATCCAATTGGGGCCAAAAATATTCGGTTATCATTGAACGGCAGCGATTCCCATTCACAGTAACGTGCCGGTCTTGATCATCACGGAAGAAGTACGACCACATGACGCCGCCGGCCCATAAACCACACCAAACCGTATTTTCTTCGGGATGCAATGATGACTCATGGAGTACGTGTGGATTGCTGCCTGACCAATACCGCTTATTTTGTTTATTGACGAAGCCATTCAGCCAGAAATGAGCCTCATCGCTGAGGATGACTTTTCGATAAAATCCGAATCATTTGCAAGTTGTTGCTCAGCCCAATTCACGAACATACGACGCTTCTGGTGGTCAAGCGGCTTCAGTTCTTGCGTCAATTTAATCTTGTAAGGATGTAGGCCAAGATCTTTTCGCACCATTCGCAACAACGACGTCACAGAGATACCCAGCGCTTTAGAACGACGTGTGAGAGACACATTTGGGCTTTCTTCAACTGAAGCCTCAGCGGCAGCAATATTCTCGACACTACGGGCACTTCTTTGTCTCACTGGCACGGAAACATTTTGTACTGTACCTGTGGACTCAAATTTTTCCACTAGACGCTCAATTGTTGATCTGCTAGGACGATTATGACGACCATAAATTGGCCGTAGCGCTCTTAACGTTGAGGCCACTGACTCCGAATTTCGGTTGTAAATTGTAATTTTAATTGGGGAATGTATCGCTCCATGGCTTGTTCACTTGTAGTCTACTTCTGTCTAGTCCACAAATGTCAAAACAGATTTGATATTGGCGGCCATTTGCAAAAATAGGAGCATCTTCCAATGATCTCTTTTGGTTCAGCTTGTATTTCTAGTTGCGCTCTTGCTCTTTTTTGTTTTTAAAGCAGGACTCCGAATTTCGGTTGTAAATTTTAATAATTTCGACTCGTTGTTGGATCGTATAATTTTCCATCATGAAATGGCAAACCTTACTGAAGAGAAATTTCAAAAGAGCGGCAAGAAATATGGCGTCGTTTGCTGTATCTGTCGCTCAACTTTTGTAGCATCAAGCTATCAAGCTAATTTCTCTAGTCAATCTCTAAGAATTCAAGTGCAGTGCTAAGAGACATCTGCAGGCATTTTGGGTTGCTGTTTGAAAGTTATATTTAGGTTTGTCTTACCTGAGAAAAATTCCGAATTCCATTTTCGATACCAGCAGACGTTTCAGCGGATGAGGTTTGATATAGTCTTGGATGCTTGTCAGAGTTTTCACCTATTTACTTAAGTAGCGCTACAGTATGGAATGAGACTGGATCTCAACCAACATGGCAGAGAATTTCACCATACACTTCTTCTGGGTGCCGGGCCAAAGAGCGATACCAGGGCTGCAAGGCGGATGAGCTTGCAGGGTATTATTCTTGATATCCTACCGCCAGTAATGTTCGGTATGCCCACGCTTCATGTAAATTAAAGATCAAAATGGATGCGATCAAGAAAGCAAACCGCAGGTGGATAAACGGCACAACGTGTCAAATATCCAGGCAACTCTGGCCTAACTGTATAGCCAGAAGCGCTCTATCTGCTTGACAATGCTAAACAGATCAAACATCGTAGGTCTATCCGCAAAAAGACTAGGCTAAGCAATGACTTCTGCAGAAAGTACTTGGACGAAAAAGAGGAGGATCGTATTGTTCACCAACTCTGCTCTTGTCCAGCTCTCTCAGGCAAAACAAAACGCCATCAGGAAAACTACTTCTTTAATAATCTAGGTGATTTGGCTAGTATCAATGTTAAGAACCTTCTACGCTATATAGTCAGCTATGAATGGTTCAATTAGGCAAACGAATATAAGGAAAAGTAAAGAGATCCACTTGGTACCTAAACGGACCAAGTATGCACGCACATCACGTGCAGCCACTATAACCTAACCTTACCTAATCTATGACACTTGATATTAGATTTTTTGTAAGGTTATCAAGAGATAAGGGGAAATTTTGTCCGCGTTCCTCCGACACAAATTCTTTGTTAAATTTATTTACGAATTGTTGTGAAGTGATGTTTGTTCCGATGACACATACCTCGAATGGAATTTTAACCTCCGACGAAGTATGCGTTGCGAAAAATTGTCCGCTTCGAGGGATACCTCGCTAAGGCAGATTATTTGGGAACCGAACTCAAAACTTAAGTGTGGCATTCCAACGCCTTCCAGTGATTGGAATAAAAGTTCACAAGATCTATATGATTAGGACCAAGAAGGTTAAAGGTTTGCACCATTGAATTTGGAATATTTCCCTTCGTATTCCTAGAGAAAAGACTCGTTTTTCTATGTTCAGTGGATCGAATTTAACTTTTCATTACGGATGAGTGAACGTTAAACTATTCAACAAGAGGCATTCCAAGGTGGGTGTGTATGTTTTTGTGTTTGATTAGTTGATTGAACACACTTGGCATAATTTCAATCCTAAAATATTAATCACGTGCCTCTGATTAATTTCCTGATTTCACCATAAATCTGCGAATTTAATATTTTCGTCTTTGAATTTGATAGAAGGAATATCTTAATAAATTCAACGTACTCAAAGAAAACTAAACCAACAGATTCACGATTCAATGAAGGCCAGTTGATTTCCCCAGCAAATGGATGAGTTTCACTGATTCGCGACACGGAATGCACATAATATTGATGGATATACACGTAACTAGGCCATTCGTCAAAAAATACATTTAAATCCATTTACTGACTGACCACAGGATGGAGCTACATAATTTTGTTTTCCTTTTTCTACTGACGACCCTGTTCCGACAAATCTTGGCCAATATATTAAAGCGCAATGTTAATCCGACTGCATTATAAATAAAAATAAATAAAAGGATTTACCGCCACCACGGACCGTGCCAGTTGAAAGCATTTGTATGCCATTATCAAGAACACCTGACAAAGTCCTACTTTCAACCTACGATGCATTTTTACGGAGGTAATTTACATCGAAATCGTGCCACATCTCCATCTGTCTTTTAACCTTCTTCCGCCTCGACAATTTTTCTCGGTTGTTTTTTTTTAGCGCTACGAGTTACCTACTCCTACTTTTACACTCACATCCGTCAGCAAGGTCCTTCCACCAACACCTCTCTCCATCTCTGGCCAAAAAAAACAGAAACGAACGTAAATCCATTTTCTTGGTTTCAGTTGACGAGGGGTGCGCAAAGGATATATAACGATGATTTAAAAACTACGATTATGGTAATTTAACGCCGTATCCTGGCAGTGTTTGCCATCAATTTCCATTTCTTCTTCTTCTTGCATGCTTTCGCTGATGTTCTCACCTTTTGCTTCTCGCAACGTGAATTTTTTTTCCACGAGTTTGCCGAATCTGCAAGGCTTTTGACTAAATGTATTCACACACCATCTTTCTATGCTATTTTCTGCCGTCGAGTGCAAGTTCCTAGATTGTACGTGAAAAATACAAAAAAAAAAGAGTCGAATAAAAAATCATCCTAAGTCTCCCTTTTGCCGTTACTGTCATTGCATCTGGCATGGCAGTAGCATTAATCGGATTTGAAATATACAAAAAAAAAAAAAACGTAGTAGCTGTCGGTTGGTCGGTCGTTTGCGAATATTCCCTATTCCTTATATGGGCGAATGGGAACGATTTCATTCAAATTCGGTTGCTAGGATTTATCGAAATGCATTACGGTGACTTTTTTTTCTTTGTAATCTGAAATCGTAACGAAGGTTACCGGTGAGGAAGTCATGGTGATGCGGATGTATGGGAATGGGTTCCATGAACATCTGTTATGAAACAATGTCCTTGGCAATTTTTGTGATTGTCATGATGATGATGCATTTTACAATCAATAAAAATAGGTTGAAATAAAATTGAAAGGTTTGCAAATAGTCGTAAAAATTTAATGGAAAATAGTGTTTCAGAAGTTCTATTCTCATTTTTGTTTAAGAGAGACGTATATAAATTGTCGCTGTTTCATATTAAATGTGGATATCCTACACGGTTGTATTGATTGCATTCAAATTTGTCAAATATATATACTATGAAGCTGGGGCCATTCCCTAGAAGAGACCAAACTCATGTTTGTGTCGATTTCTTTAAGTAGTGCACCTTCAATTCAATCCATACCTCATTTTAATTAGCTTGATTTTCGTTTAGTCCTTCAGCTTAAAAGTCAACACTATTGCCAAAGCTATGAACAATTAACATGTGACGCAATTTTTGTGTTATTCATGAATTTTTTTTTTTTTGCTGCACATCTTAACTTGGATTAACGTTGTTTTAACCACCTTGTAAAACATTTTGGTTTCGTAAACTAAATGAAAATTATCCCTGAAACATGAATTTATATAAGAGTGGCAATAATCATTCGTTGTTCGTATTCTATCTTAAAATCGTTGACTAACTAAAAATAACCCTCGTATTTATTTCTTCCCTATCCCATTTGATCAAAAGGCACATGATTTACCTGCATGTTCGCATTGCTCTAACATCAAATAAAAATATTTACATGTATTTCAACACATTTTGTCCATTAAGAATAGTAGTTGAGTGTTTAATAAGCACTTCAACTCCATGCCCACAGTGTGTTATGGTCTTATAACACTGACAGCATCTAACTACTCGTCAACCACCTCAGACCATAATCAAATATGCATCTGCTGCCCATAAATACAAATCCATCAATTTGATTTGGAAACCCCCAAAAACCTTATAACCAATTCACCTATTTGGTTAGCAATAAATCACTCGAACGTACACATCATGCCACTCACCACATCACAACAATCCGAACGAGAGAGGTTCCTGTAATACATTTTGTTCCACTGTGAGAATAATTCCAGAAACTCCCAATCATTGTGTTCTACATCTGGCAGTAAGTCAAGTTCTCCTTTCACCTACTTCAAACTGAAATTCGATAAATTCTTCTACACACCAAAATTGTAGCAAATTGGCACTGACGTACAATTGTATTTGGTACTCGATGTGGTATAGAGTCAGACTCCTCTTAACAGGCATCTACAAAATGATTACGTATAGTGTATACGCTCAGGTTATATCCTAGCAGGACATCTTTGTGGCTGCTACTGTGTGGTCTAATAATTTGTCTGTTTTGGAATTTAAAATTTTTGGGAGTTCTAATGCGCATAGAACTGATTTTGCATTGTCACACATTTGGTCGATCGAAATAGCTAGTGATTGTTATTGTCAAATGATACGATTCCGAAGTTGTTCTGAAAACAGCATTTCAGACATCGTATGGTCATTAAATTTGAGAACAAAGGTTTTGAACTGATCAAACAAATTGTTGATTCAATAATTGACTTTGAAAAGAGAAATTCTTAAATATCTTTGTTGGCATCAGTTTCAGTTTCACAGCAAAACTGCTCTTAACGACAACTCGAGTGAATACCTGGTATGACCTAAGGAACCTTTTGATCGCAGAGTTCGATAAGCGATTGACTCGGCAAGAGGTTTATAGACAGTTGAGTCGTTGAATACGCAGGCGAGACGAAACTTTTCTGCACTACGTTTTATCTATGCAGGAATTCGCCGCATACGTTAATGTCGAGGAATCCGACATCATAGAGTACATTATAGATGGACTCGCTGACGCATCATCAACCGCATCCATTCTCTACGCCACCAAATCACTTTCAGAACTTAAGAGCTTGCTGCCACGTTATGAAAAAAGAAATTTTACGAAAGCAACAGCAATCGTTAGAAGCAGTGTACCCAATTCAGTGGGAACAGCCAGCCACACAAACGATGAAAAAGTCGGACGCAGTTTCGATGTATAGCCAAATCAGATGCTTCAATTGTTTCCGCCTACAAACAGTGTCCGAAAGCGCCGCACCGGATTGATTTATACAAACACTTTTAGGCATTAGTGGAATTTACATTTCTTAAACCTGGTTCCCAGTTCCCGTTCTCAAATAATTTTTGATTATAAAGCTTGCAAAAACGCCAAAGTCTTCGCTGTTTTTTTTTTCAAAAGTAAAGGTGGTTTGAATCCATTTATTAAATTAAGGGCGCTTAAACTGATTTGTAGTCGAGATTGCTTTCTAGCTTTTTGTTATCTCATACTTTGTGGATGGATTTCTTGAAGACCTCTTGGATAACATATTCACGTTCAGCTCTAATTGCAAAAAGACCAGCTTCAGTGCAGACGTTGCGCAAATCGGCACCTTTGAAGTTGTCCGACAGCTTAACAATTGTTTCGTAATCGATTTTGCCATGCTTTACGATGGGTGATGCATGAATCTTAAAAATCTCCAATCTCGCCTGTTCATTTATTCAATGGAATTTCGATCTTCCTATCCAAACGTAAGAGGGCAGGACCAAAAGTATCTGGACGATTGGTAGCAGTAATCATTTTAACTTGACCCAATGAATCGAAACCGACCATTTAGTTCAGCAATTCCATGAGTGTTCGTTTAATTTCATGATCTGCAGATGTGCCCTCTGAGAAACGAAATCCACCACAAGCATCAATTTCGTCCATGAAAATAATGCAGGGCTGGTGATCTCGGGCATAGTTGAACATCTCACGAATGAGACGAGCACTTTCACCAATGTGTACTTATCAACGATAGCAATAATCTAAAAGGTAGGGTAGAGAAAGGCAGCAAAAATCCCTAACCTAGATCGAGTCTAGCAGCAAAATGTCCCGCTAAGTTATTCTCCGGACACCAGATAGCTTATGAACTGACAAGACAAGGGCTGCCACTACAAACCACAGATATAACGGAATACTACCTGCAAATCAAGCAACATCATAACAACTCAATACACTACGTTTGGTTATGCCAACAGCCCAAAATAAACACCAAACAGTGACTTTTTTGGGGAGCATTTAACAATCTTAAATCCTATGTGCATTGTTTGTTTTCCCATTCATCCAGAAATGGTCCTCATAGCTGAAGATGATTTCTCGATGAAAACAAGGCTAAGTTTCTAACCAAGCCGCCAATTCAGTGAAGACACGTCGTTTACTATTGTCGCTTACCTTCAAGCTCTTCAAGCCAAGTTCTGGTATGCGAGCTTGTGAGCGACACGAAATCGACTGCCTCGGATCCTCCTGCACACTCTCACTGACAGCGCCAGCAGCAACTTTTTTCAAGATCTTACCATTCTCCGTTGGTACGGGTGCAGGCTCAAGTATGCATAAAAATTCGTCAAGTTCAGTTATTCGAAAGGCCGAGTTCTTACCATTTTTCGACGAACGGGTTTTGGTTTATTGTTTACTGAACCAGTGGACTTAAGTTCATCCACCACACTGCAAATAATCCTCTCTGTAGGACGATTATGGGCAGCGTGAAATAAACGAACAGAACACCATTTTTGAATCAATTTTATTATTTGCAAGTGTTGGTGAGTGCTATTGTCCATCCATGTGGATTTGGCAAAACCGACAGAAAAATGCCAGCCAGTTTGAAAGGTTCATCTGTCAAAGTTCGGAAGACCCTATTGGAAATCCATTTGCTTTGTTTTTCTTGAATAACATGTTACATACCTAAAGTGAAGACTTCAGACTTTGGTAACTTCAGCTACAGAAGTGACCAGCAATTACATTTCCTTCTCAGTAAACCAAAATTCATATATTATTCCCCCTGCTTACATCGGACGCCTTATTCCGTTTCAAGGCATGACCATTATCCAAAAACTTTCAATAAGTTTTCATATACCTACTGACCTACTGCATTCCTACTGGTTAACTTGTAGTATTATGTCATACCTATGCGAGATATGCGCAAGTTAACAAAAGGTCGTTGTTTTGCCTTTTAGACAGTGAAAATGGAACGCTTTGCTTCGTATTCCCAACCCATTCATTACGTTCTAAACCACTTTACCAGAAGCTGCACTGCCCCAACTCGGAAAGTAGCACATTTTATCAGTATGTTGATGGTACTAAACATTTGAAGGTCCTTTCCATGGCATCGAAAAAAAGCTATACCAAGCCATACCTAGTTTCTCTATAAATTTCTGTGTGCGAAGTTATATTTTTTGCCACAACGAACCCGATTCGGAACGTCAAATTTGTAAAGCTTCCCAATTTGTTTACTAACCTTCAATTTACACCAGATCCCACAGCACAATATTCCAACAAAAATATTAATTCCATTAAATAGCAACGCCTCCAGCCACCTACCCTTCATCTTTTTGGAAAACTAAGGTCTTCTTTTCACTCTCTACGTTTGTCTCATAACGATTTAAATAACGATAATATTCAAGAAAAGAACTTACCAAAGTAATTAAGCACACGAATAATGGAAAGGCCCCCTAACCGCAAAGCTATTCCAATACCACTAATGAAGTCTCTCAGGTCCGGTTGTTTTCTTTTAGACTAATGAAAGTTAAGTACTAAAAAACACACTTCCTCTCTTATCCCATACAAATTTTTAGTTTTAATTTATATTTAATGACGTCCTTAGTCCTTATAGTTCATTGAAAAGTTCACAATGGATAAGAAGCAGAGCCTCGAAAAGAAGATTCATCTGACTCATTACTATCAACATTAGGTTTAGCTTACTCTTGAAAACACACACACACATACACAGAAAAAAAAACGACTTTTGGGGCCCCAATTCCTGTGTCATCACTTTTGACGTAGAAAAACACATTAGCAACTGGTTTTCTTGGGACCCTCTTAAAATTAATTAAGGTCAGATTTTGAGCTCGCATAAGTATGTGTCCGGCTGAGAAACACTACTTGATGATGAAATATTTTCGTTTCATCACACTTGGGGGCGATAATGACGTGTCATAGAAGATGGAATAGATAATGAGAGTCATCCTTTCGGATGTTCTGCAGATTCCATTTATTTTATAGTCAAAGATATGTGGGGTAGGCTGTTTGGATGAGTGGTATTTATCTTTAAATTGAACAGAAGCTTGTGATATGACTTGTGCGGTGGGTTAGGCGGTGATGAGTAAATTTGTTGAAATCTTATTAAATTTTGCACTCGTTTCATATTAAGTCCTGACACTCTTTGATAGAGGTTGGTTGACAATGTATGTCATAAGGAATTTTCCCTTGAGGAAAATATTATGTTCCCATCTGTGGATTGCTGTTTATTTTAGTTGGTATTATCTTGGTCATCCAATATTTATAGATTAATGGCTGCGACGGATCGATTTTTTTTTGTCAAACATGCAGCACGATTCCGAAAAGCTTTCAACGTGTGTATTTAGCCTTTTAGGCATAGCACAGTATTGAAATTGGTGACATGCAGACGAAATTACACCTAACCAGAAATTCGACATCAACTACTTAAACAGAATACCAGGCAGGGACAAATGTTTCTCATATAATGTGGTATCCATGTAACATCGATGGATACAAAATGGAAATTGGACTAGGCAGGCTCTGGGTTTACCTCTGAAAAAATCAGTATCCACTACGGGATTGAGCGCTTCCGTTGGCCTTTCGGTTCATCCGCCACCATCTCTGTTCAAGGGACAGCAGGCCGGGTATTCATTCCGTGACATTCTAACCTGGCTGTTTATAGTGTTGCTGTTTTTCGTCGTGTTATCAACACTCGCGCTTATCGTTTAGCAAGTCAAATCTGGTTGGATGAGACCAGTACCCGATTGTTACCACTTGGAGGTTAAAAATAAGCACTTAATGTGAAGTCAGAGTTAAGACCACTGGGCATTGCCAAGTTAAAGCCAATCAGTGTCTACCCTCGTTCTACAACACCCAACCATCTAATGTGTACCAATGCAGCCATATTAGCTATACTGGAAGCTGTCGAATGAAACAGGGATATCAAAAGAGTCAAGTCATAGTAAAGGGTGATCCATTTCGAGGTCCCCTTCTTTTTTAAAGAAAAACACACAGAAAATTCAAATTTAATGGAGAATGTTTATTATCATTTGAAAGAACATTCTTTGGCATTTATTTTTTGAAGATTATGTTGGCCGTTGCTACGTCGCAGATGGTCCATCCGTTGAGTCCAATTTTCGATCACTCGTTCGAGCATTTCGACTGGTAACTGGCGAATGACACGCGTGATGTTTTCCTCCAAGGCCTGAATCGAAGCGGGTTTGTCGGCATAAGCTTTTGACTTTATATATCCTCACAGGAAAAAGTCTAACGGTGTGATATCACACGATCTTGGTGGCCCATCGACCGGCCCAAAACGTAAAATTATGTGCTCACCGAAATGTTCTCTCAATAAGTATATTGATTGATGCGATGTGTGATGCAAATGTCGCCGAGATCACGAGCTTCAATTTTAGGCGCCAAATAGTCGGTTATCATGTCGCGATAACAGTCGCCATTGACGGTTACGTTCGCACCGGCATAATTCTTAAAGAAATATGGACCGATGATTCCACCGGCCCACAAACCACACCAAACCGTTGTTTTTTTCTGGATGAAGTGGCAGTTCTTCAATCTCTTTAGGTTGCTCTTCGTCCCAAATGCGGCAATTTTGTTTGTTTACATACCCATTGAGCCAGAAATGGGCCTCATCGCTAAACAAAATTTGCCTCGAAAACGTCGGATCTTCTTGGAACTTTTCAAGAGCCCATAGAGCGAAGCGATGTCGCTTGGGAAGGTCGAGCGGCTTCAGTTGTTGCACAAGCTGTATTTTGTACGCTTTCAATTTAAGATTTTGACGTAAAATGCGCCAAGTCGTTCCATACGTCAGTCCGAGTTGCTGCGAACGGCGCCAAATCGACTCTCTACGGTCTTCGTGTACACTCTCAGCTACGGCCGCTATATTTTCTTCACAGCGTGCTGGACGTGGTCTATTCGGTCGAATATTATCCAATAATGAATGCTGGGTCTCAAAATGGGTGATGGTGTTGCGAATAGTACGCTCAGTAGGCCGATTATGTTGACCATAAGTTGAGCGAAGTGCACGAAACACATTCCTCACAGAACGTGAATTTTCATAATAAAGTTGAACAATTTGTAAACGTTGTTCACGCGTAAGTCTTTCCATTATGAAATGCCAAACAATACTAAACAAAAATAACATGACAGCATGACACGACTCACACGTGATCTGTCAAAAAAGGCTATTGAAAAAAGTATCTCTACTTGGATCACCCGTTATGTATCAAAGAAGAACAAAGAACAAAGGAAGTACGTGTAGGCGCACTAAAGATCGCTGGCCCTAATACTAAATAGGGCATTAATTTCAATAGCTATGAGAGTGATAATTGGTCACAATCTGTTGGAGAATCACACTGTTTTTATGAGTTTCAGCAGCGTACACCGTTTTTGCAGGAAAATCCATCCAGATTTATAGTGATTGATTCAATAATGTGTCACGGGTAGATCTAAGTGCAGCACTCCTATGCGATCGGAACTCAGTTTGCTTTAGAAGTGGCCTTTGCGGAACAAAGTTGATGAAGAATTAAATAGCTTTCGTTTAGACAAAGAAATTCAACGCGCAGCTGTCGATGACAGGAGTACGATAACTAAGGCGCCAAAAAATAATAACGGTTTTTTTTTTGAAAACATTTAAATGCAATGTGGGCAAATGGCCGCCAATAACAAATCTGAACAGAACATCAATTGTTTTCTAGTTCTGAACCAACAAGATTCTTGGAATTGGTTTTTATCACGTCGTTGTTAGTTGTGATCCAAATGCTTGCCTTGCCTTCCTTCGTTTCAGGAATTAACCTAAATCAGCCTTAGCGAGGTATCCGTCAGAGCGGACAATTTTCCGCAACGCATGCTTCGTTTGGAGGGTTCAAATTTCATTCTAGGTATGTGCCAAAATCTCGGAGAATCGTACAAAAAGAATTTTCCGCTCCGAAGGATACCTCGCTAGGGCTGAATATATTATGTACAAGGTGGGCCAAAAGAGATCACCCTATTGGAAGATGCTCTTGTTTTTGCAAATGGACGCCCATGTCAAATCTGTTTTGACATTTGTGGACTAGACAGATGTAGAATACAACTGAACAAGCCATGGAGGGCTGCACTCCCCACGAACGCGGAATAATCGAAGTGGACGATTTTTCGACCAAAATCATAATGAGCGATGAGACTCATTTCCACCTCAGCGGGTACGTGAACAAGCGAAACTATCCGGCACCGAAAATCAACGAGTAATACATGAGGAGCCATTACATGGTGCGCTGTTCACGCTGGAGGAGACCATTTTTTTCGAGAACGGCGCTGGTCAAACGACAACAGTGGACGGTGCTCCCTATAGGGCCATGTAAACAGAGTTTTTTCTGCCGCAATTGGACGGATAAGGACTGGAGAACATGTGGTTCCAACAGGACGGGGCAACAACACACACTGCGCGAGCCACAACCATTATTCTGAAGGCCAAACAACATTGAATGACTTCTTTTGTCCCACCTCGTACAAGCTTTTTTTTATGGGAGGTGGGTCTATCTCCACTGGGCGTGAGGAGCAATTTTATAAAAAAAAGGATTAATAATGTATAGAAAAGAATGGTAATACTTACAATCGAGTATTTTACCTTTTTTAAAGTCCATGTATGGTTTTCAAAAAAAAAAGAAGAGCTGTTCGAAATGCTAATCGGCACGGATACCTGCCTTAGTTTGTGGTTAGTTCATTGAGCTGAAAAGCCCGGGTCTGATTGAAATCCCGAAAGTAACAGCACATACGATATTTTCCACTGCCCCATCTCAAGCGGAATCCTGACAAACATCCAACTTTCATAACAAGTTCCTCAGGTTTGCCGTTTGAAATCAGTTTGAAATTGTATGACCATTTCGATGTGTCAAAAATAAGACATCGCACACACAAATGACTGAAGAAGCATTTTTTAATTGCAGAAATTACTCTTGTCAATCGGTAATTCTTCGGGCTAAGAAGTCAATTCAGTAGTAAAGCCCTCACTCGAACTATAAAAGCGATCCTATATAAGACTATGATCAACCCATTCCTGCTCTACGGCGCTGAAGCATGGGCCGTTTCAAAAGTGGTCAATTTGAGAAGAAAATTCTTCGATTCCTTTTGCGTTGACAGTCTATGGAAACGAAGATTTTTTGTATATACGCTCTTCCTTACTACTTTTTTGTGTAGTGTTTTTTTTTTTTTAAATAATTTACTTTCCAAAGTCACGATCCAACCATCTTTCCCTGCAATAACCTTTTCACATCACTCTGTCCTTTTATAACGCTGATACCCCTCCCGCCAAACTTGCCCAAACAATGTCGACACTCTTCACATGTGGTCTACCATTAATCTTTTTTTTCCTCTCCACTTTTAGAAGTACTCTGTTACATCAAGGACACACTAAAACTGACCGCAATAGATAACCAAACCCTGCCGTCCGCATAAACATAAAAATAAAAATTTCGTCTTTTGAAACCTTTTTTTTGGTTTGGCAAGGACTACACGAATAATAAGTCTAAATAAGAAATGACTTATACAAGGACACCGATGCGGGAGACAATCCTTTCTCGGGTCAGGTGTGATTATTGTTTTCTTAATTTAAAAGGAAACTGAAGGAATAACTTTTTCTCGTTGCTTTCTTTTTACGCTCACTTGGATTTATTGCAAATTTATGTCCTTTCGCAAAGGCACAAAGGGATAAAGAGAAGAATAATAAAATAAATAAAACGACTTCATGGGGATAAAAAGTCGGAAAAAGGGGTAAGCAACAAAAAAAACACAACATAGTGAGTACTTATCCTTCCGTTTGACTGCGGAGCGACATTATTTTTGCTCTATTGCACTCCATCAGGATAATTCACACAGGCACGCACACAGTCTTCCTTATTGCTTTTGGTTTTTGATTATTTTGTCTTGCTTTTGCTTTGTATTTCTTTTTCGCTTTTTATAGCGAGGAAGGGGATGAAATGAAGTGACAGAACATGTTTGGCAATCGGAAGGATTATTTCTTCGCAATTTGCTCGTAGAGCTTTGAATTTTTTTTTCACAATTCACGAAAGCAGGCAGATTAAGACAGCTTTGCTGATTTAAAGGTCGATTTTATTTGAACTTCGGGCAGGTTTTAAAAAAGTATGTGTTTCAAAAAAGCACCACTCCATTCAATTCGTCAAGGGTTGAGTGTAAGACTTTGATGCTCTAATATTTGTTTGCAGACATTTCGATTGCACAAAGGGTGGTATCTCGACAGGTAATGTCAAATAATTTTTTTTGAATTAAACGCATTACTGTCCAGAAAGTTGTTTTGATGATTTTCTTATTCAAATTAAGGATGTATCTAAAAAAAATATCTTCCGTGGCTGGATTTTTAGATTTGTATCCACTCGTTTTCAAACGCCTTTCTATCACAATTCCCCTTTATAATACACCTAAGCGGAAAAGAGAACTACCTTTGTATGTTTTGTCAAAAAATCTTCCTAAGAAGATGAAAAAACAAACGGAAATATACAAAAATATTGGTTGTAGTTCTGACTTATTACATGGGTGGGTGTCCAAACTATCGTCTCGGGTAGTATGCCATTTTTATTATGTTCATTTATTATTAGCAGAATCTTTTACAAAATAAAAGTGTAACTTGTATCCTGGTATTCATCATAGTTTTGATTTAATTTTGTTACTCTTACTGGGATTGAACACACAAGTTTCCACACAAAGGCCAAATACGTAACTATAACACTATCAGCTGTCTTGCAAAGGCCTATCTCATTTTACTGTTTTTCATAACGTTACATGACCCTCCATCATAGAGTTATAAAAAGTTCACACGAGTACATGAATGGTTGTAAGAAAAAACAAGGTCCTAACGAACCTTTTATGCTCCAAATTGGTATTGTATTCAAATTTGTGAATTTGCGTTCGCAAAATGTTCTTTAGGTCTTGAACATGCTTGAGTATTTTTGACTTTACAAATCCCCAAAGATGTCGTTTCGGAAGAAAGAGCCGCTTGCTGGGTGGACTCATAAAAATAACAAAATCGTGGGAATTCTATTTTTCCCACTTTGCTACTGGTTTTGGTCCAAGTTAAGTCAACAAATGTAGGCTGGAAGCGTAAACAATAAGCGGCTAGTTGATGTTAGTTTTCCGAAATTAGAGGTTTCGTGTGCAACAGACGTCCAATGTTTCATACGCTTTGAGGTCGATTCTAGTGCGATCGCATTCGAGTGAAGAAACAACTGCTAACAATAATCTAGGCCCAAAAACAGAAGATAACACCTCAAAAATGAAAGACTACACTGAAAGCTGCCATATTCAATTTATCATACAAAGGACTTTCTGCGATATGGAAATTCTCTCTCCTATCAATATACAATCTGTCGTTTCACTTTTCGAAAATTTTGAAATCCGGAAGAAGGCATCACAAACCTGCCACAATCCTTTATCAAAAATTTTAGCAAGTCGGGCAAATTAAAGTTAATGTCGTTGCCACCATATCCGTTTGCACTTTTAAAACACGGTGGTGTGTAATTTCAACTCATTTGTCGATTCATTTAACTTTCAAAGTGCACCTCAAACTTTCCAAGGTGCTTCTAAAGGTGGAAAACTTTTCCATTCCACTAATACCCAATGGACCCGTCGCAAAACCTGATTGCTGTAAAAATACCTTTTAACCAAAAAAAACAAAAATCATGTATATGGCCCACGAAGAACCCAACCCAACTCCCATCAGACGATATACCCATTCACCCGTAAAAGCAACTTTTCGGCAAACCACCAGCTCGGCGCAGCACAGGCAACCATGTCAATAGTAGAAAGTCAAACAAGTGTCCAACTGGTGTTTGCCATCAGAATTAATGGGCAGCATTCCCCAGCTTTCGAAACGTTCACATATTGGAATTGAAATATCCTTGCGACCCACCGTGAACCTGGGAGGAGCAGAGAATCGTAGACACCAACTTGAAGTGCATTTACCAATGTCATGTTGTTAGGTAATGGCTTCTTGGAAGTGAGCCGGGTCCATTTCGCTTCTTCGAGAGACTGAGGTGAAAAATTACATTAGTCCATCGAGTTTCTTATCGACAGGACCAAGAAGAAATGTCAGTTGGTGAATGATTCATGTGGTTTCAACCGAATGCTGGTATTAGACGAGGTGAACTGTTGGAAATGTATCCCTGAGGCGGTTGAGAGGTTCATTATTTTGCTTCTTAGCAAGTTGAGTGGAATTGGTTGGTTAATGAAGTAAATGACACGGGAGAGTTTAAAATGTCGATAAAGGAATTTTGTTTCTTTCGAATGATGGACGGTTAAAGATGGAACAATGTAATTGTGTAACAAAGGTGTGTCTGGGTATTGAGATTGAATTTTATGAAGTAAAGGTTAACATTCTTAGTTTTTAATTTGTTCAAGTGCTCCAGTTGCTGGAATGTCTATGAGCTTGGCAAGGGATAAGGTGGACTTTTATAAATGTCTTGTATAAAAAACCAATTCCAACTTTAATATGAACAGACTCCAAAAAAATGGTTTAAATTTTGTAAACACTTTTTAAAGAGGATTCACAAGAAGATATCCCATGTAGACTGTTGTTTCTATCTAAACACCTTGGCTCCATATAATGATTTGCAAAATTTACCCAGTAATTAGTGAACTGGATTACTAAGCACAAGGTCTCTGATATCGAGAGTAACAAGACCTAATTTTGTTCACTACTCCACCTATTGCGAAAGCCTGGCAATCTTTTAAGCATAGAAAGCTAGTGAGAAGACTATCAAATTCGCAGCTCGTCCTCGGAGCTAAGCCGGAATGTGCCATTCTTTGTGTCAAAAATATAACTGCACACAAAAATTATTGCATTAAGCTAGTTTTGAGGGATGTTAATGCCTGGTATTCTATATTATCTCAGGACCAACAATATAATTAAATATTCTTCAAGATGATGTAGTCCTAGATATGAAGTACCTTTTCTATCTTTCCCACGCATGTCTTTTGTCATCATGAAATATAAGTAGTATTTCCGTCCGACTCCTAACTTAACTGGATACTTATTCCGTTACTCTCAAACAATATCCACACAGAAATGGAGCTAATGAAGCTCAGCTCACAAGTCTATTTCGTGAAATTGTGAGCTGACTGCAAGTAGCTAAAAATATTATGTCAGTTGACATGAAAGAATTTTCCATAAAGAAATTGATTTACTCCCTAAATTTCATCACAAAATAATCTTCGACGATGAAGCACCAAATATGTGTTTTATGGACGGTACAAATCTACGTGTGCGCTATGAGAGACTCCATTGCATCCACATCAGGTGAGATTTTGGTGTCTATTTCATGCTAGTTGTGTGATTTTTTTGGTCATTAAAATGACCGACGTATTGCTGTCGTAAGAGTTCGCTCTTGTACCTTGTCGGAGGACTATTTTTTCTCAGAATTGGATGGAAGACCTGAACTTCTCATAAAGGGTGTAATTCACGAAAATATAATTATGATATAAAATACAGATTTTTAATTAGAGAGATAAAATTTGTATTGATTCATAGATTATACAGGTTGGGGTTATGTATGCCATGGCACAACGGATAAAAGGCTGCTAAGGCTTTGCTTGCAAGTATGTATAGACCTTTTATTGAAATTCTATGACCTATTCATAGAAATGTGTCTGAATTTTGTTATGGTATTCATGGCGTCGGTGGTCGCGGGCTTGTTTGCATAGAACTCTGAATTTAAAAAAATAAAACCAAAGAAACAAGTGCAAGGACGTCCAAGATCTAAATGGTCCAAGATGGCAATTCTGATCGTAAAAACGGACAATTGCACGAATAGAAAAATGCTTCGTTACACGTTACACTATAGACACGTTGAGCATTTAACCCACTAAAACCACCACCTTTTTGTATTTTAATGAAACCAAGTATGCGACTTATCTCGCAATTTTTTTATCACGAGTAATGAATGTTTGGCAGGTAACTTTTCGGTGAGAGTTCCTGTTTTTTTCGCGATTTGTAATTATTGGGCCAAATCTAAGGCTTAGTTCTTTGAAGACGACGCAATAAATTAGTTTCGTCAAGCATTTGAAGGACTGTTGTGTTAACGTGTCCCAATAAACGTTTTTTATGTTTGCGTGCAAATTTGTTCGTTTCATTTTTAACCGCTGGAATACCCAGAAATCTGCCTAGATCTTCATTCCATATATACAACGGCGCATTAACGAATGATTTTAATATTTTGTTTTCAAATGTTTGTAGAATGTTTAGATTCGTTTCACTGGTACAACCCCATAGTTGTATACCATATGTCCAGACCGGCATTAGCACTTGCTTGTATAATAACAGCTTGTTATCAATGTTAACCGTCGAATATTTTCCGAGTAACCAGTATAGTTCTCTGTAATTATTTTTAAGTTCTTCGCATTACCGATATTAAGCAGGTGTCTGTCTATATCATATTCCGCATAAATATTTCGAGTTATCCGCGCAATTTATAGCGCGGTTTGTTATTATCGGGCCAAATCTAAGGGCTTAGTTCTTTGATGTTCCAAATCTAAGGGCTTAGTTCTTTGATGACCCAGCAATAAATTTGTTTCTTCAAGAATTCGGAGGACCGTTGTGTTAACGTGTCCCAATAAGCGTTTTTATGTTTGCGTGCAAAATTTTTAGTTTCATCTTATTGCAGATGCATTTGTTTCTCAACAATTCTTCGTGGGTTTTCTGAACTCCAAATGCGACAATTTTGACGATTGACGAAAATATAAAGATGAAAATGAACGCCATCACTGAAGATGATTTTGTTTGAAAAGTCGGCATCCACTCGTTGTTCCAAAATCCATTCAACGAACTCTCCACTGCATGGTCAGTAGTCATCAGTTCTTAAGTCAATTGAACTTTTTAAGCATGAAGTTACAAGTCTTTCCTGAGAATTTGGTGTAGAGAGCTTTTCTAAATGCCGAATTAATGACTACGGCGACGAACCGATGTTCCTGGACTTTCAGCAAGACTCTCGGGAACTACTCTGATGTTGAAGGACTTGTGACAGGACACCCCAAGTGTCTAAGATCACTAATTGATCGAGTCTCCCTGACATTTTATTTTTAATTATTCTCTTCACAGTTTTTTTTTTTGGTCTTAAATCACTATGACGGCCTTATTTTGAACTTCTGTACGAAAAATGCGGACTGTGCCGACAAACCTTCATTTTTTTCCTTAAATATTGCCCAACAATGAAAATGCGTTGTTCTTTCGTATGGCGCTCCACTTTCTATGTATCCAGTGGTCTTCATATCCAGTGGTCTTCAACAATACAAATTCCCTATCGCGGTACCTTCTTCGCGATGGTTACCATAGCCAAACGAATGGGGTATTACTTGTGGATTACTGCTGTTTCACAACGTACCTGTCCAAGTGTGCTCTAAGCGTGCATTGTAATCTTACCTAACCTTTGTTGGTCTTCTATGTTATAGAACAAGAGCCAACTGCAAACATTGCCTCTTTTGGAAAACAACATAAAATAAGTATCGTTGGATAGGTCTTCAGTTTGTACTTTTAGATGTGAAAGTATGGAAGTCTGTTGAACGTCTTCCTGTTTGATCTAAAATGAACGTCTTTTTGCCAGGATGCTAACTTTAGTTTTATAAACCTGGTTGTCCTACGATAGCCATTTTTTGAATATGTCAATAATACTCAACAAACTGCTCTTAGTCTAAGTAATGTGTGGCAGTTATTAGTTGGACTAAGTACTAAATTTGATTTCTCCCTTAAGATCCCACGCACACTACAGACTTTCTATTGGCAGATAGTTTGGTAGGGCTGTAAATCAGAATGAAGACATTTGGAAGTGTACACACTAAAACTACTTGGAGTCGGTCAGTCTATCGCTGACTCAATTATTATTATATTTCTTCGATTTTATAAAAATTTATATTGCACACTCGTGAATTTCCCGTAAATAAAAATGTTTTAGTTGTAATCGTATATGCTACTCACATTCGCATTCGTTCTGACAATTAAATGGGTCAATGATTTAATGTTATTGCTTGCTTATGTGTAAACAAAAAAATGATGATTTTGTTGTGCAACAACTTAAGGTTGTTGTTTTACATGTTTATTTGTAGAGGTCATCATACAAATTGTAACTCGCGCAATACTGATTTTTTAGTCGGCTGATTGCTCATTTTGTTCAGAACTTTGGTGCAAAATTTTTCGGTTTCCGCGTTTTTTTTTGTGTAATAAAAATATAATAATCCCCCTATCAGTATCCGTTTGGAACAATCTCCGAAACTAAAGTCAATCACAATCATTTGCTTTCGAGATATCCGTGGCGGAACAAAATAAAAAACCATACAATCGCGTTAGTTTGATTCCGCAGCAATTCTTCGTCGGACAACTTCGGAAGCAAACCAACGCATAGCTGTCAAAAATTGTCGACTTAACGCATATCGCCGATGTGCGATCACGTGCGTTACATTTTCTTCGGCAGAAATGTCAGAAATGCTTATTATGGAACGGATACCTCGGTAGAAAATTTCCCGATTTCTAACAATTCGGAGAAAATGTTCCTCCGAACGCAAGCCTCGAAAGGGGTGAATATTTCTCGAAATAACTTTCATCTTGCGACCGCTCTATGGAAAATCCAATTACCAAACTAGCGAATCGTTCGAGAGTAGTTGGCCGATTTTAGTATTTTACGCGCTCTCATTACAAACCCGACCAAACTATCGGCCGTTAGAAAGTCTATATTGTGCGGGAGTTCTAAATCTTCAAAATTTGTTGTTGCTGGATTCTGCTCGGCGGCTCTTTTTCACAGCTCACAATTACATGTATGTTCCCATTTAAAAGATCGCCTCGCAAATCTGTACTTATTTTCTATTTAAATATGAAATTTCAGCCGTTAGCCGAATAATTTTCATATTTGTTTTGTTTGTAGTCTGCCAATATTATGATTGATTTGCAATAATCTCCACAAAACTAAACAAGCATCAATTCTGGTACTACAAAATTCTCTTTAGTTTTAACATTCTATTAGTTTATTATTTAAACAAATCGGTATTTAATTTCCATTTGACATCCACACACATTCTCTGTCCTTGAACCAATTACATATTGCTCCCACGAAAACCCTTCTATCTGTCCAAAAAATCAACTTTCAGCTTTCAACCACTGAACGCCCTTCAAACCTTTTACGATTCGAATTAAATCGATTACAACAATTAATTATTCAAATTTACTTCTGAAATGCCAAATGTCAATCGTTTCAATTATTTTTGATGCTATTCGATTTATTTTCGTATTTTTATTTTACAATTTTACAGTAATGACATTGCTCATTGTAAAATCTATTAAGGATTGTATACATAACACGCGCACGTATGTGTGTGTGTGCATGTGAGATAATAGAGAAATGGAGTCATATATTTAATCGGTCAAAATTAATTAATCATTATTTGTTATTTAAATGAGCACAGTGTGGGAATGTTTCATTTATTTAATGTAAAATTGAATTAAAAGTTTCGAAAATTAAGGCTGTAAAAATACTGGCAATATTTTGAATTAATTATAGACAACAAATATTACAGATACGCCCTGGTGTTGAAACCATTACTTATGGATCCCTTACTTTTCTCCTTTTTTTATATTCAGATCTTCTGATAAAATAAAAACATTACTTACGACTGACAAATACAAATTTGCTTGTGACATTGTCCATGTAAATTCTCAAAGGCGTTGCTGAAAATTGTTTTCCATTCCTCCACTGTATTTGCTATTGTATTGCTTGTTGATTAGTTTGTAATGGATTCGAAATCAATGTGGAGCCTTTCCAAGTCTTCGACAAATTCTTCTAAATAAGTTCAGCAGAGCAACCACTGAACAAGCCCCAGTAACAACATCACTGTTCAACTATCTACTGCAACTAATTACTTTATTATGGGCAATAAAAAAAAAAAACATATGAGAAGGCTGCAATCCGCTGTGCGGATCGTTTAAAATAAATTTTCCTAAAATGTCGACTTTATGGCGATAAAATCTAGAAAATGTCATTAAACATGATTTGACATGACATGAATGATTTTTCATCAACTTTTTTTTCAAAATGTTTAACATTTTGCCCAAAAACATTTTTTTTTTTTACTGAAAACGCCCCCAAACAGTGGACGTGGCAAAAAAACTTTGTATTGACGAAATGTAGACATTCGGATTGTCTTGATATGTTCTTCAGACTTTTTTTTTTAAATCTCTAACCGTTGGCCTAAACTTTGTTTTTGTTTATAAAAAATGTTTACACTTGTTCTGCTGGGAGCAACACCATACACGTGTACCAAATATTATGGTTCTAGCTCAAAGTTCAAGACCCAAAAACTGGCTGGTGACGTAGACAGACAGACATGGCTAAATCGACTCAGCTATCAATTCTGAGTCGATCCATATACTTGAAGCTATATCTAGCAAAATTATTTCTTTATGTTACAGACTCAGTATGGGATAGGGTATAAGAAGTATCGATTGAATTCCTGTGTGTCTCTTGTCTCACTTGAAAGCGCGGCACAGCTAAATCAACCATTAGCGAACCACAAAAAAAAAAAAAGATTTGCAAGACAAATTTTACGGTACTTCACGATTCGATTTAGGTACCTTGTTTCTGATTTCTTTTTGTTGCTCTTGCTGAGGTAGAGAATAGGCACTTAGTATTATAGGTACTTGTAAAACTACTTCTTTTGTTGCTCTTGCTGAGGTAGAGAATAGGCACTTAGTATTATAGGTACTTGTAAAACTCTAAAACTACACCTTTATACAGTTTTATGCATTTTTATACATTTATATACAAGTGCAGTGCTATACACTACAATTCAATTTTATACCTTTCAATATACTTTTATAAGTTGTTTTACATTAAATGTATAAAAATCAAAAAGTTCGAAATTTAAGCAACCCTGCACCTACGCTAGGTGAGTCGATCTAGCCATATCTGTCTGTCCGTGCGGTCCGTCTATGTGTCGCCGATTTTTGAGCCTTAAATTTTGAGCTAGAGTGATTGGATTTGGTAAAAGATTCTCTGTCCGAGAAAGCAGAACAAGTGTACCTAAACAAATTTTAAAACCTGCTACTACTTTTAAGAAAAACGTTGTTTTCGGCCAGACGGTTAAGAATTTTTGAAGACAATCTCATAATCTATATATCGTCAATATAAAGTTTTTAGCCATGAACACTTTTTGGGAGCATGTTTCGTAAAAAACTGTTTTCGGTTATGAAAATGGTAATGAAAAAATTCGAGAATACTATGAACGGTGGCGTGACATAAGGTCAAAAGTCATAAGGCTAAATCTATAAATTTGATCTTATGACGCTTTGTTAAAGTTACATAAGGCCAATTTTTAGCATTTGGTATTATGACACTTTGATGAAGTATAAGAATGCCAATTTGGCCTAATGACTCTTTCGATTGCATATTATATTTGCTTCCCTGATACGTGCATATACAATTTGATTTGAGTTCCATTTGGCTTTATTTCACTTTCCTAATTTGGGCTAATGTTGCTTTATCGAAGTGTCATAATTCCAAATGCTAAAATTTGGTCTTTTTTCACTTTGTTAAGTGAAACAAGGCCAAATTTATAAATTTGGCATTATGACGCTTGGCCTTATGTCACGGCACCTTGTGAACATATCATCTGTAGAAGATTTTAACCGATGACGCCCAATTTTTGGGGCATTTTCCTAAACGAAAATTGTGAAACCACAGAAAAAGTCTTGTTTTTTGAGACCATAAGGGATTGAAATACACTTTCTGAACAAGAGTGCCGACAAAGACATTTTCTGGATTCCAATTCTGTTTAAGGCATGCCAATTTTTTGGGGATGTTTATATTAAGGATGGAATGAAATAGGACATCAAACGATTGAACCGAAGCCTTCTCATATGTTGTTTATTCTACGATGCAGGAGATGAATTTCATATTGCCTTTCATACGGTTATGAGATTTATTATCTCGATTTTCACATTCAATTCGTGTGTTAAATTGGCGATAAGGTTTTAAAAGCTTCCCCATACAAATATTGGCACTTTATGCACCACGTGCTACAATGTTTACTACGAATATCCGAAGTTGCATGTGCATTTCCAACCAGCCGAAACTCAACATTTTAAATTTTAAAAACACTCAAATATTTCTTGTTTATCCAATTTAAATAAAGTCAACAAATACACAACTTTCACTGCAAATCGTCATCCGATTTCCAAACGATTTCGCACTCAACGTGACCATGAAAAAAAAAACTTCAACAGCACTACATACCAATCGTTTCGACCTCACATCCTTGCTCATGTCAAAGTATGGGAAAATTTTAAACGAAACCCCAATTAAAAGTTTAAACTACGTACGTTCATAATTAAACACACAAACGAAAATACGGAAAAGGACCTTTTTTACGGCTGAACTGAATTATTTAAAAACGAGCCAGAGATGAAATCCTTGTCATAATTCAATTGGTTTCAACTAATGTCAGGGGTATATAAGTGCGGCCAAGTAGAGGAACAACTTTTGTGCGCCTTTAATGATAATTTTTCAACGAAACCGTATCCTGGGAATAGCAATCGATAAATGAAACGAAGAAACTTTTTAAAAGTACAAATACACATACACACAAAGAAATCAAATAAAATGGAAACCTTCTCCAGTTAAGCTTGTATAAAGTACAATTAAAGAAGGATGCCTTTGCATTCGAAAATGCCTTACCAGTAGTCAAAATGTTTATCCTTCAGCAATTCGATATGAGAATCGATAAAGTGAAGATATTTCTGCGAAGGAGAATAATTTATCGTAAAAAGGATTATGGCGCCAAAGGAAAGTGTTGTTGGTCATATCAGAATTGCAAATGGAAAACTTTCATCCGCAAAAGGAAGGGAGTCAAGTGAAATGAGGTTTGATAAGTTTTTTAGGGTATTTGGCCAGAAGTGAAAGAAAGTCCCAAGATTGGATAGTCGCTGGCCCTAGTCTATTTGGAAACCCTGCAAAGTAATCTGGCTTGGGCGAAAAACTTTCTCGTAAGTCAAGTTGAGGGCGAATCTCTGAAAATTTGAGATGAACATTTTTAGCTATTGATATGGATGAGCAATTGAGCAATCTTGAGATTTTGTTCTTTGGAGATGTAACCAGATTGGAACTATGTAACTTGATTACAAATATTTTTTACAAGTTAGTTTTGACGTATTTTAGATTTGTCATCTCTTTATCACTGAGATCAATGATTTTCTGGAGTTGTAGTTCATATTTGTGTGACTCGAAAGGTTTGTCTTTGATGTTTTCCATGAAAAGTTGATCAAGAATTTCTTTTTGAAGGCGGTTGTAATATTTATAAGAAAAATGCAACATCAGCTGACAACTGATCGCAGTTTCTTTATACTAATAAAGTTTTTTTTTTTGACATTAAAAAATATCCAGGTTTCCAAAATCGGATTTTCGATCGTAACTTTCCAACATATATACCCTGCCATATGCAAGAGTTGTATCGACAATAAATTACCTGAAACCATAGCTTTGTAAAATAAGCAACAGCTTGTGCTATGAAGTTGGTGAAAACAACGTATTGTCACATTTTAAGCTAATAACTAGGAGGTAGGTACACCTGTTGCTAACATTTTGCTCACATGTACTAGAAAACCTCTATACACCGAACGAAATATTATATTGGCTTCCTTCCTTAAGTGGAGCTTTATTCTGGAATGAGTCTGGACATAAACCTGCATGCCTCTCTAATTAGCCCGGTCCTTAGCTAAATGATGCCTTCAGTTTCGACTTGAGTGCGCCACTTAAGGCGGGATCTTTCTCTGCTGCCTCGAAGTCTGGCTGGGAATCGAAGACTGCTAGCTGGAGTATTGGTGGCCATTTGATCTGCATTTCCTAGCCATCTTAAACGTCCAATGCGGAGTTTGGTTTTAGTAACTTCTGACGAGATTTTGTTGTCAGAGTTAACAGCGTAGACGAGGTAGACAAAGTCCCGTACTACCTAAAAATTCTATTAGTCAATGTAGACGTTCTGTCCAGTTCGTCGATTTTGTGTGTCCCTTCGAAATCACAAAATATATTTGATCTTCCCACCAATCCTCATTTACAGCTAAACACAGCCCTATGTGGTCTGCAAAGATAATCATTGGCCAAGCTTTTTCGCGAAAAACGTGACGTTACGGTAACTGTTACTAAATATAAAACGTAATCTTGGTATATTTGATAACTATTATGGCAAGCAGTTGTACCTGAGGCTCGAGCTCGGTTCGTTGCTTAGGACGTCTTCTTGTAGGAATATTAGGAGAGCAAAAGTGAGGTTGACAAACTATAAATATATTGAGCCTCTAACAGGCCTTAACAGATTTTTTTTTGGTTACATAATATGTTTTCTATTCTGAATCGTACTTAAACTATTTTTACATTTTAAGAGAACTTTTGTGTGTTTTTGCATTGAGATGGACCCTTAAGACTATTGGTATTACTTGGTACTTTAACAAATACATGAATTATACCTTCCGTTAGGAGAGTAGAATAACACTCTAAAATGATTGATGTGGCCATCGCAGCTTACTTAGTGTCATTCGAATAATCAAGGATCAAAACAAAATGCATAATTGCATATCTATACCCCGTTTAATAATCCCAAACTGAATTCACTAATTAATAAAAGTGCTTACGCATTGAGTGGGTACGCAGTTATTACGGATTATCAGTAGCGATAGGATTTTACATGTTAAGCACTCTTGGTACGCCCCATTTGATAGTACCACTGCAATTATGTGCATTTCAGGGAATACATATCCTGCAACATTATCTACTGGTATTTATCCATACTGCTCGGCGAGATAAATGCATCGTCCCCCAAGAAATCAAATGCAAACTGCACTTATTTGCATTCGCACCCACTCTCCTCTACGAAGTACCCACTCCTGCCCCATGGGGTGTGGGGGTTTCCATTGATTCACTTATGATTCGCGTTCAAAATTGCTGTTATTCATATTAAATGCATATCGACAGCAGCGCCAGCGGGGTATTGAATCACAAAATGAAAATCCATTTGCGCTGCAATGCGTATAAATTTTGCTTCACAAACAGCACATGCATAAAATATATAGCATATATAGAGACGCAGATACTGTGGATGGCGGGGCGCACTTTTAGAAGAAAAAAAAACGTTAGAGTTGCAATTACAATATTAATTGCTACCGTATGTGCACTTGGGGTGAGTATTACATCCTCTAGAGTCCGCTGTATAACTACGGGTCCCTGAAGTTCAACGGAAATAATTTTTTCTGTTTGATAATACAGCACGTGAACATAGTCTGTAGATGAAAATATGTGTTGATTGCTGTCTATCTAAATTCAGATCGCAGAACAAAAATATTACGAAATATACGTGGTTTTAGTCTGACCGATTTATTTATTCACTAATTTTTCTGAACGCAATCACTCCTATCGAGGTATCCATTCGGAATAAATTTTCCCCCGAACTTGATGAAACCCGAGAATTTCTCTGCCGAGGTATCCGTTCCGATTAGCATTTCGGACATCTATCTTCCGACAAAATGTAACGCACGTGATCGCACATGATTAATCCGATTTGTCGATGTTTTTGTTAGGTAAATTCATAAAGTTTACTGACTGACACTTATCGCTTCATCTTTACTCATATTACTCCATAAACTAATCTAGAAACAGATTGCATATTCTACGAAGTTCCCGCGGTTTCTTAATTGTTCAAGAAGTGGTGTTGACAGTCACTATTCCACCCATTCAGGTGGGCGCACTGTGCCACTGAATGGAGGTGTTCAAGAAATGTTAACACATAACGATATATTCTTAGTGTAGGTACACTCATTTATCCTTTAACTTATCTAAGACACTTCTTCCTTTCTTCATTCTAATTCAGTAAAAAAATAAATAAAATGGAGTTTCTGGCATTGGTTTGTTTGTTGTGTTTCAATCTCTCAAATATAATTTTGTTATTCCTCAGTCTTTTTCGGTATTTAATTTTTCATTGAGTTTAATAGAACAGTAATCACTTGACTTCAGTATATCCTACATGTATCTTACAAATCTCAATAAATCCCCTACAAATAAATAAAATTGTTTGACAGATATTCACAATATATATTGACTCCCCCAAGGCGGAACGTAAACGTATCATCAATTGAATTTGACATCGATCTGCTTAATTTGTTTTGCGATTCATTAACTTGTTATTCATTAATCAACCTCGTCTGTTCCATTAAACACATACAAGAACACCTTCATCAAACGAACATACTCATCGTTCAACTTTGGAATTTTACAATAATGCCACCCGCACTTTATGTAAGTATGTGCTCTTTGCGTATGAGAATAATTTACAACATCTCAGATGGAATTTCATCCCCAACCGTGAGCACATCTTGTTGAGAAAAAAAATTCAACACCACAAACACTCAGAACGTGCAAATTTGCCAACTTCGGAATCTAATGCGTGTGATGATGACATTCCCATGTCATGTTCGCGTCGATTTTGTAGCAACTTCAAAGATACGTTTTCCCACATATTCGTTATTCCTACCTGCCGTAGGCGTACTCGAAAATATGCCATGATATTCAATCCATGACAGTAGACATTACAACTCTGCTGGCACAAGTGAGTGTCACGGTAACGTAAGACAAATTCTAACTCGTGATAAAAATTTAATAAGAACGGCTTAGAGCTCCATTGAATGGAAGGAGTAATTAGACAACATGTAGATTTAATTAACTTGATGTAGCCTGGTGTGCTTTGATATTATATACGATTGTCTTTTCACAAATTACTGGCATTTCGCTCTGAAACATTGTTCACTTAATTGAACCGAATGACAGGGCGAGACAGAGCCAGAGTAACGCAAATGCGAAAGCATTTAATGTCCTTCAAAGTTAATTGATTGCGAATGGGACAATAGGAAAATTGTTTTCCAATTACATTGGACAAAGCAAAGTTTTCGATGGGAGCAGCAGATAGAGATCTGGAGAGAAATCAATCAAATTTAATTTGCTTTGCTATATGTCTTTGAATTTTTTTTGTTGTTAAGAACATTGTTGCTGTGATTTTGATTACTTGATGACAAGTGAATGAGATACAAATGTGACGGTGCGTAATTAATCTTAGAAATATAATTTAATTGTTGTTAATCCGATGTCTAGCGTTCCATACTCTCACGGAAATATCTCAGAAAGGAAAATACTTGAAAGTCACATTGCTAACGATGATACGTACTTCATATGACATGTCAGCCCTTGGACCGAATTGCTTTTACGATGATGCAATCTGAGTGCTGTTGCCTGGGACTCGTTATCGCAGATCGATTTTATCACAAAACTTTGTTGGGAAAACTAGGAGCAGAAGGACCATAGACGTGCTCAATGCTGGCATGGTTTTTTTTAGTGAAATGTCTATCCAAATCGACTTTAAATGCTAGACACAACCTAATTCATAACAATTACTTTTTTGTGAGCAACAAACACCATGGTGTGGCAAAAAACTCCGTTAATATGGCCCTTTAGCGCGCACTGTACACTGTTGTCGTTTGACCAGCGGCGTTCTCGAAAAAAAAAAAATAGCCCGATGCCTCCTCCAGCGTGAACAGTGCCCCAAAAGCGAAAGTTTTGCTTGTTCACCTACCCTCTGAGGTGGAAATGAGCCTCATTGCTCACTATGACTTTGGTCGAAAAATCGTCCACTTCGATTATTCCGCGTTCTTGGGAAGTATATCGCTCCATGTCTTGTTTACTTGTGTTCTACATCTGCCTAGTCCACAAATGTCAAAACAGATTTGACATTGGCGGCCATTTGCAAAAAAAGAGCATCTCCCAATAGGGCCCACCTTGTACATATATTCAGCCCTAGCGAGGTATCCGTCGGAGCGGAAAATTCATTTTGTACGATTTTTAGGATTATGCTTCAAGGTTTCTTCCGAAAAGCTGCTCAGAATACTTCACCGACATTTTGTAACGCATCCCGGTGAATTGCGTTGAACTGCGTTTATCGTGCAATCTTTGACAGCTAAGTCAAATTCTAATTCGCGGATTTTTTTACGATTTGCAGTGCTGTGATTTTTTTCCGATGACACATACCTAGAATGAAAATGAATGAAGTATGCGTTGCGGAAATGTTTAAGTCGCAATTTTGAGGTGGTATCCATTTTCGTAAGAATTCATGTGTCGTCGGAGAACTTCTGATGAAATTCAACGCTTAGCTGTCAAAAATAGTTGACTTAACTCATTAAGCCGTCGCGCGATCATGTGCTATGCATTTTATCGTAAGATCTCCCCGAAATGCTAATTCGAACTGCAAATCACCGATATCGAACAAATCGGAGAAAATTTTGTTCCGAACGGATACCTCGAAAGGGGTGCTTTCTTTTGTTTCCCCACACAGTTAAGTTTAAGCAGATAGCCACTTAGTCATTATGGAGATGAAAATTTAACCAAACACCTTACAAGCTGTTCAGCGTATTAAGCCTGGTCAAAAATATTCGGATTGAACGTTTTAAATAGTTTGGGCATGTAGAGCAAGTGGACACAAATACTCCAGCTAGCAGAGTCTTCCATTTCCAGAAGACGTCAGTCGCTGTAAAGGTGATCCGGCTTAAATGTGGCGCACATGCAGAAACTGACCTCAAGCTACTTGAAGTGGATAACTGGCGGCAGTTAATTAAGGGCCGGGGTAATTGTACAACTGAATCATTTTTTATTGGTTTATGCACAGGTTCATTTCGGACTATTGTGTGCGATGGTTTGGGAGCATGAAACAATTGTTGCTGAACCCATTGGTGATATACGTTAACTCTAGTCATTTCGTCAAACAATAAATCTGCTCAAATTGGTATCAGCAGACATTACCTGCAGCAAAGATTGTAAGGCTATAAAGATGACGCACTGCATACAAGAAAAATTTTTCTTTGGCGGGATGTACTGGCACATCCCGCATATATGTGGATTTTGTTTCTGATGTGTGCAGTGCACACCGCCCGCCCGTATCATGAAGCTGCTGAGAAAAAGTTTTATTGCTGAAAAGATTTAAATTGCAAGCAAATTAGGCCCGCCGTTTCGCCGATACACTCGGAATTTTCCAGAGGATCCTTAATTAAATTTTCGTGCCAGACAAAACCCATTTCAAGCTTAACAGCTTACTCTTACCCACAAATTTATAATAATTCGGAAGTGCACCCATCTCGAGAGTCGACAGTGTGATGTGCAGTTCATCAAGCTGCATTGAAGAAAATAATCCCACTGCAACGCTCTGGATATCGTTTTTAAAAAAAACGTATACACCATTTTTATTCTATTGAGAATGCATACTCCCACCATTTTTGATTGTTTGTTAGTACTTCCCGGTATCTTGGTGTTTCTATACGAAGTAGAGTACCTACTCTCCATCAATTCGGTCTCGGTGACTAGTTTGGGAAATTTGCTTATTTGCGATGTCTTTGTGCGCATAGTCGGAATTAAGGAGTGTAATGGAATTGGTATAGATAACAGACACAACAATGGCACACAATATATTTTGCTTAGGCTAAGGTCACTGCTGGGCACTTGTTTTGCTTTTGAGGGCTTGAAATATTGAGATTGAAGACATGAATGTTGTATAATGGACACACGAGATTTTTGATTTATTATTTTCCGCACGAATAGAGGGCATCAGGACTTGTGGGAGCTTAGTATTTTGCAAATGCTCTGGAGGAATTGTCCTACATTTGGTGTTGTTTGTGCGGGTAAAATACGTGCCTCAATGAATTTTGACATGTGGCATTAAAGCAGCATTTAGTCTTAAAGTCATTTATCATATGTGACAAAAAATACAAATTGGCAATGAATTAAGAGGATTATTAAGCTGAAAAGGATGATATACACAGAGGGCAAGTTTTGGAAAAAAGTGAGAGATAACGTTTGTGCAGGATAGAATGTTTCATTTGTCCAAAATTGTGAGGTCAATAACGTCTAACAAGCTTGATACAAACATAATACCCTGCGGATATTTTTGTTTGGCAATTGAGTGAATGGTTACCATAAACTTCATGGAACCGTGAAAATAATATTTTCGGAGACCACAATAAGTATGACAAACTTGTGATATAATTCTGCACTAGTCTTTCATAACCATATGGAAAAGCAATATTACAAAAAAAATGTTTGGAAAGATAAATCGTATAGGCATGGGAAAAAGGACTACAGAAAGCTACCAAATCTGCTTAAAATATGCTATAGAAGAGCTCTCAATAAAATTTGTTAGACTTGGCTGGTTGATGAGGTTGACGGTGGTCCGTGCTCAGCTCATACACATCGCACTTACATCAATGAAGACTTATTCTGATGCCCACAAGAGGCTTCCTAGCTGACCAGGTGTTCACTTTAATCTGATAAGATCGGAAATAGAAATTTCAAATCGGATAGCTTCGTTAGTTTGTGGGATGGAAATCATAAAATAATTTCGTCTGAACAGAGTGATGGCTATTCCGTTGTACAGAATGTGTGAGTACGTTATTTCAAAGATTATAACGTCATACAGATGACGCGACGCAGAACAAAAAACATAAACTTTTGCTCACAAGCTTCATGATACGGGCGGGCCATAGAACATTTTTTCTTGTATGCGGTGTGGCTGCATATATGGACAGGTGGAACTATTACCAGCGCAAGGACGACATTATTTTCCTCTTCTTCCTAAAACAGTTGCACACTTTGGGATAAATTGACCACATTTTCATGGGTCTATATTTCTCCTTTTTAGAATTTTTTTATTGAAGGGCTAATTCTCTGTATAAAATTAATATGGCCCTCCTACTTTACTACACATCTACTTGTGGGCCTGTAGTTAAGGATTTTCTATCTTTCTTTATTTATTTACACTATTTGACCCGTGTTTTGTTAAATCTTCCTTTTTATGCTACCGATGCTCTCCAGTCATGCCAATTCACGGGTTTTTATGTTGACTTCCAAAAGTAGTTTGGAAATGTTAAATGCTTCGTCGTTCAGCTAGATGTGATTTATGACAAGAGCTATTTGACAAGTACAGCGATATATCCTTAGCAAATCCCTGTACTTGTTTCCAATAGTTTCTATCTACCCTTCTTTTTTTATTAACAGCGTTGGAGCGATTTTATTGCATATCTATTGGTCCGCACCAATGGGTTCTCCAGTTCGACCTAGAAAAATATACTGCACACCCGGTTTCGAATCACTCACCGAACTCAATCAAATGCTAGTTTTGTAGCGCCCTGAGATGATGCTTCCAAATGTTTATTGTTTATCTCTGCTCTTAAGTGTTGTAGATTGTATATTGGTGGATATATGATTCCTGGAAGTTCGTTCTATTGTTTGCTTATCCTGTAACAAAAAATTGTTTGGTATGGCATTGTGTAGTTTAAATGCTGCTGATTCGGTAAGAGAGGTAACATGTAACATGTTGATATGAACTGCGGCGCAGAAGTTTTGGGTTCGATTCCCATCCGAAGCAACACAAAAATAATTTTTCACTGGCCCTCCTCTCCCGTGATAATTTGATAAATCATCCGAGTCGGAGTATCAGTTGTCAAGAAAATTGCTTCAACTAAGGCGTTCGGATTGGGCATAAAACGGACCTCATGTTTTACCATCGTGCAAGAAGTACTCACAACCATGCATGAATGTTTGTGAAAAACGGCTAGGCCCTAGCCTTTGCTCCAAAAACTTGTACTTCCTATTAACTCGTCCACCGTTCTCATAAATTTGACAAGTAACTACAAACATTTTGTAAATTCCTTTGTTTGGAAAATGCCAACTTCATGCTCTGTATATCTATAAACATATCCTGTATCAGTATGTTGCTAATCGACGATTTCGGACTAACAAGATAATGAGGTTTGATAAAAGTTTTTGAAATGACTGGATCCGGCACGAACTTGGGTCTCCCATTAGCCCGGTGGTGCCTAGTTAATTGCCTCCAGTTGCGCACTTCAAAGTTTGTTGAGGTCGATTTCTACTTGTGGAATTTCCTAGCCTAAAACGAAATTGAAAAGACCGCCCAGGTTGTTATATAAGATTATGTTGGCGATGTCGAGGGACTTATTGAGCCTGTATAGCTAGCACAGTTCAGAGGTTTTTCTCTTTTGTGGATCAGACCAATCAAATTTTGCTAATGAGTTGTATGTATGTATGTTGCTGACCATCTCTCATCTCTCCCGACTAAATATAGCAGATCGCACGAAATGTAATATTTACTTATTTATTTGTCGAAATTCTAGATGAAAACATATGGCTTCATGGCATTTACTGAATTTTAAAACATGGATTCCTATGCCCAGAAGTCATTTGCGTCAAATTGAACGGAATAATTTAACGAGATGAATTATTGTTGGCTATGACGAGATATTAAAGGTCATTTTCATATTAATGGTTAAATACCCAACTGACTGACATTAACACCATCCCATATCATTAACTTTGACACCAACATTTTGTCGATTTATGAAAAACACTTCCCTGATCATGCTTTGTTTCAAAATCCAACACAAAACAAAACAACTTGACACGCATGTTGTTCTGCCATCAGCCGCTATTATTTCTGATTACAAAAAAACGAAATCCTGAATAAGGACCAAATTCAAAAGAACCAACACCCAGAGGTCATTCCATAAACAATTTTCTGTAAAAATTAAACATGAAGAGCTCACCGGGGAAATGCTGCATAAAGCATGGCTTTTCAATATCATTATCGAAAAATGCTCATCCGCTTTATTGCTGCTGATTTTTTATGGTGTTTACAGGATTTTTTTTGTGGTGTTCAGCTCATTCTGTCTGTTTGTTAATTTTTTTAGTTATTTATCCACTACTTTGTAGTTTTTTTTTTTAATTTCCCACCGAGCACATAAATTATTCCCAAAGTGACAGAAAAACTGAACAAACGAAAAAAATAACACAAACAGAGAACAATTTTTTTTTTAAATGCGAAAAAATGAATCCTGGATGAAGAGCGTTTACCTCAGCAGTGTAATAATTTTCCTGTCAAACGCACCGAGGGGAAACGTTGGGTTTCTGTAAATCTACCAGAGAACATGAATTTCATTGCCAACAAATTTGCATGAACATCGCGTACCAACATTTCAACAGTTTTGCGAGGCGTATTGTTGGATGCACGGGTGAGGATAGGTCAGTAGCTGGACATGTATCGCCAGGAAACCACATGCAGATTCGACATCGACGGGTAGGCGTATACACTTTGCGATTGACGAATTCGTTCATGTTTTATATTTTTGTATGGATAATTACAAGCGATTATTATTTTTAACTGATGTTTGCGGTGGATTTTTCCCAGTTGATGTGAGAGGGTCCTTTGTATGTTTGCTTTCGAATTCATGACATGGAGTTGGTTTTTTCTGTGTATGATTCAGATAAACTGCTGTCAAAACGGATGCAAGTAATTGCTGTGGAAGTTGTCAATTTTTGTTGTTTGTTCACAGGCCTGACGTTTTGATTGACAAGTGCTAAGTGAGGAGCGGAAGGTTCAAGAATTGCAGGATTCCAAATCAAATAAAGGTCGAGGTCATAGCTGCAGGCAAGATAAATGGGTTTGAAATGTATTGCGTGGAGTTTGTTAATTTTAAACTTTGAAAGTTGCGATATTTGATGGAGAGTTTGTGGAAAATGTAGCTTATTTTGATCTGGGACAACGGGGTCAGTAAATGGAAAACGTAAGTGCTGCAATTGTGCTGACAAAAAGTGTATCCAATCTCTTTCAAAGCATCAAATCATACTACAGTTAATAATGGATCAGTCAATTAATCAATGAGATGCGACAAGCAATTCGAGATGCGATAATTAGATGCGACAAAATTAGAGAGAACATGAATTTCATTGCAAACAAATTTTCATGAACATCGCGTACCAACATTTCAACAGTTTTGCGAGGCGTATTGTTGGATGCACGAGTGAGGATAGGTCAGTAGCTGGACATGTATCGCCAGGAAACCACATGCAGATTCGACATCGCCGGTCAGGCGATTCGAGATGCGATAATTAGATGTGACAAAATTATTTAAAAATTGCACCGCGCAACACAAGCACTGAAAATATCTGTTTGATTTTTTTTCCTTAGACGTCAAAACAAACACTTCTCGCACGAATCACTTGAAAGACTGGTCAGAAAAGTTTGTGTGCGAGAATCATGCGAGAGGTATGTGAGAAGCTTGCATATATCGCACTCAAACGCTTTTCGCATCGGATCGCTTTTTTGCACTACTGTACGCGCAGCCTTAGACAATGATTACATTTTATATGTATTGAGATAATTTCCACACGTCAAACTGATTTTTTTTTATTTGTAACATTTGTCCAGAAAATGTTGAGTTGAATCAATTTTCGATGGATATATTTGTTTCATTGTGCAAGGTGGGCCAAAAGAGATCACCCACGCCAATGTCAAATCTGTTTTGACATTTGTGGACTAGAATGCAAGTGAACAAGTGAACAATCCATGGAGAGATGCACTCCCCAAGAACGCGGAAAAATCGTGCATATTTTTTTCGTAACAATTCGTCTGTAGTGTTGGTGCAGCGCGAAATTCCCTCGCCGATTCCCCGGCCATCCGACACCGACTGCGCATCCGACGGTACATCTTGCATCACGTGAGATCAATAGTCGTCTTTGCGGCCGGCGATATTGCTTTATTTGCTTCAGCCGATTATTGACCGATTGCTCATGAGGTCTCGACTACCGTCTGAGTGATAAAAGTCTTCAAATTTACGGAATTGACCTCCAGTAAAGAATAAAAAACAAAATGAAATCAATCGAATGCGAAAAAAATAGAATAACCTAAGCATAGTAGTTCAAGTGTGCTTACTTTTTAGCATGCACCTCTATTACTCAATTACGTGCCTCCTTTATGGCGCCCATATGCGTAACACAAGTAACTGATCGTCGCAGTGTAATCATACCCTCCTCCACGCACACCGCCTTACAGCCGTTAAAATCATCTGTGGAACGTGACAATTCCTCAAAGATAACATCTGGGGCCTATTTCATAAAACCACAAGTGTTGTACTTGTAGACTTGTAACTACAAGCGCAAATAAAGTATGGAGTTGTAATATTGTGTTCCATAAACATTTTTCCTCGCTTGTAGTTCGGCAAATTCAAATTATATGTGCAGCGGTCTAAATTCTACAAGTCTACAAGTGTGTAACTACAAATTAACAATTAATTGCGGGGAACTACAAGTCCGCAGCATTTCTCATTCTTCTTCTTTCTTTCTTTCATTCTTTGTTACAATTACTTTAGCCATAGTAAAAAAAAAATTGTGCCGTTTATTAAATGCCGTTATTACATGTAAAATCATGTTTTGGTGCACTTATTGAAGCTCATTTCTATTAATTTTATCATCCGGTCGGTCACTAAAATATAAGAGTTTAAAATGTGCTCAAAAGAAATAAAATTGTTACTTCTAGAAGAAATCGAGAAAAATAAAATAATTTTGTTTGGTTCTTTTTCCGATAAAATCACGAAAAAAGAAAAAAGTGATATTTGGATGCAAATCCATGAAAAAGCTCAGTCGAATGGTTTTTTTTGTGGAAAGTCGTGGAGTTATATTCGCGATGTTTTTTGGACCAATATCAAGCGGTGTACTATGGTAAGTACCTACATATGCTAATATTCCAATAAAATGTTTGTTAATTATTTACTTTATGAAAATGTCAAGGTCGATAACAGAAAAAAGACGGGCTCTGGCGGTGGACTTGACGCACGGTTGAATGAAATTGACAACAAAGTTTTGGACATATTGGAGAAAGATGCTCCCGATATTATTGGCCTGCCAGTTCCCGAATCGCTTCATGATGATGTGACTAATGAGTCTTCTGGTATTTTTGAAGAAACTGAACTTGATGTGGAAAATCAAAGATTTCCTTCGCAGAACACAAGTTGCAGTAGAAAGAGTAAAAAAAATCCATCAACTTCGTCTGGTAAAAAGAATTGTGTACACAAATGTACTAATATTTTAAATTGCCTTTATATTTAGAACCCAAAAGGAAATATATCCTTGACGACGAAATTGCACAATTGAAGAAAGAGAAGTTAGTGTTGGAGATCGAAAATTTAAAGAAACAAAACAAAAAACTAGATATGGAAATTGAAAAGCTGGATTTGGAAAAAAAGATGCTAAGCAATAATTTGATAGAAAAAGAGTGTAGTATTTTGACAATAAAAGAGTATTGATGCATATAATATGGATTTTTATTTTTCAAAACTATTGCCTAAACGAATTTATTATTTCCTGTCTACGTGTTATCCCACCTTGTGTGTTAAGTGTAGTGTTTTCTATTAATTGGTCTGCTTCATCTTCATCTTCTTCGTAATTTTCATCTTCATTTAAAGTATGTGAAGTTAGATTACAAAGCGTTACACAAACTTTTATAAATTGCAGGCGTATATGGGATTAACTCTTAACTGTTGTAGACACGGAAATTTTTCTTTCAACACACCAATTGCATTTTCGATGAGTCGCCTTGTTGACTTATGTGCACGGTTGAACCTTTGAACTGCGTCATCATCTAAGTTGTTATTTTGTGGTGTTATTAGCCAATCTGTACAACCATATCCGGAATCCCCTAGTAAAATCGATCGTGAATGCGGCCTCCAACCAGAATCCATCTTAGAACATAGCACACTGTTCCGCAGTACCCTTGCATCATGAACTTTTCCTGGCCATCTGGCACTGACATAGTAAAAGCGCAAGTCCGGGCCACATACAAGCATACAATTAATTGAGTGGTTTCCATGTCGATCAACGAAACGATCTTCATACTCATTTGGAGCGTCTATTTTTATCAAAGTTCCATCAATGCATCCAGCAACATTTGGCATTCCAGCAATAGAATAAAATTTTTCTATCACTTCCGAAGTATTTGTTGGCCAATTTACCTGATTAGCGAATACACTTTGGTTGATAGCATTGACAACTCTTTTAATTACACGACAAACCGTTGCCTTTGAAACTCCATGCATATCAGCTACACCATGATATTGAGACCCGTTACCTAGCCAATGCAAGGCTAGTAAAAGTTGCTGTTTAACTGACAGAGCATGATTACGATTAGTTTCATGTTGTATTAACGGTCCAATGCTTCTTAGCAATGTCTCGAAAGCGGAGAAGTTAATTCTAAATTTTTCATTAAATGTATGATATGTTAAAATATCAAAATTTATACGCTCTTTAAAAATTCGCGGTTCTCGTGTCTGATTACTTTCGTAGTCACTATCGTCAATGCTTGATATCATTTTTATTTTAAACTTCTTGACCACACGTTTTGTAAGCACTAATTTTGAACCACGAATAAACAAAATTGTTGCAGCACGTGATTTTATAGTCCCTCTACTCTTGTAAGAAATTCACTTGTAGTTACAAGTTTGTCACTAATAATTTTTTGCACAAATACTTTTATGAAACAGAAAAGTTCGCCGCAGTTGTAAATTCACTTGTAGTTACAAGCCTGGCACACTTGTAGTTATTAGTGAATCGGAATTCTTTATGAAACAAAAATGTGCACATAATTTACAAGTTACAAGTGAATTCACAAATAATTATTAGTGTTGTAGTTTTATGAAATAGGCCCCTGGACTGACGTTATTCACCCTCGAACGAACTTACATAATCCTTTCCCCGGTCTCGTCATTTGGATTAGGAAACTCGATTTTGTTATCCAAACGTCCCGAACGAAGCAAAGCTGGATTCAGAATGTCCACACGATTGGTAGCGGCAATAACTTGAATATCAGTGGTAGAACTGAATCCGTCCAGCTGATTCAGCAACTCCAACATGGTACGTTGCACCTCACGATCACAAGCCTTCTCCGATAAAAATTATCAATGGTGATTTTTCTTGGCTAATGCAAAGGAACATCGCACGAGTTCTACGCCATCACCACGGAACATTTGGACAGGTTGTGGACCGGCCAGCTTAAGGAAATTGGTTTTGGTTTGAGCAGCACAAGTACGAGCCAGAAGAGTTTTACTAGTTCCAGGAGATCTAGGTCATCTACCCTTGACAGATGAATGCCTAATTTTTTTGATTTTCCTTGTGAGTCATGGGCAGTACTACAGGTTCCTAATTTGCTTTTCAAGGCCAATGATATCGAAATACTGCTGTGTTCCGTTTACTTCGATGGGCTTTACTCGATCATCGTACACAGCCGGCAGAGTCTACAAAATCAGATAGGAGTCTTTGTTCACACCGGGCTTCTGTTTTTCGGTATTTACCAGGATGATCACCAGCAAGCTTTTGCAATTCGGACTGCTTTCAACTTCAAAGTTCAGAGTCTGTGACTTCAATTTATCGATTTACGTTTATCAGAAATAATTTTTGAAAGCGTTTTTGACCAATATGTAGTACATATTGGCTTTGAGTTCTTCAGAGCTAAATTTACACTTACGCACTCTATAAAATATTGTTTTCAAGTTTTTTTTATTAATATCGCAGTATCTAGTTCCGTGTGAAAACCGTAATAAACGAAAATGTATTTTTTGTTTCTAAAATAACATCAACGGCAGCTTGGTCTTATTTTGTCACCTTATTTGAACCATAAAAAGTTTCAAAATTGTCGAGGCAGTAAAAATTCGGACAAATAATTGAATTTCTATATATTCCAAAAATAAAATTAATCCTACCTATTGTTTTATAAATTCGTAAAATCGCATTGATTAGAGTAAAATTCGAATTCGAACCCATTGCGTGAGTGCCATCATTTATTTAATTCATTTTGTGTGTCCTGGTTTTATTGCCTTGAGTCTCGATAGAAACCATAATTCGAATTAAGCAACCAATGTTGGATTTTACCTTCGCGTAAGGCGTGGTTATGTTTTATAGCATTTCCAATTTATCTGCGCCACCAAATTGATAAAATTTCGCCAAAAGTTTTTCATTTTTTTTAACTGCTAGGCTTGTCATAATATTATACACTCTTAATAGCATTGTATTAGATATTTTTTTTCAAGAGGACTTGCCTACATTTCATTGAAATTTCTATGTTGATTGGATTTGTCTCAATAAATCGGGATATGTCCAAACATTTGATATTTCCCTCGTTTTGCAATAGTGAAACCTTTTTTGGGTTTTATTTGAGATTTGATTTTAAATTGAATAGAGGACATCGCCAGAGATAATGATGGTCCCAGGACCAACAAAAAAAATCCTAACAAATTCATCAGTACGCTCCTCGCAAATGTATACGAGTATTGTCTGCGTTGAATTTAATTGAATGATTTTTTTTCTCTCCCCTGATAAACCTCATGTGCACAGGGTACGCCTAGTCCTATTTATCTTTAGTAGAGCGCCAAAAAATGTCAAGCGTTTAACACATCGCTGACCATCGAGGACAATGTATCTCACCGAGGGAGCGCGGATGTGACACTAGTAGTCAATACCAATTCAAATCAATTTCGGGTCATGTTGTCCGCCATTTGTTGCCATCGATGCGACGGTATACACACGTGTTGGTGTGCGGGAATATAGGATTCAAATCGTCGATTGAAAATGAAATCACCATTAGGCTAGGCCTGGCAAGTTTTCAACTCCTCGATGGTGATGTTTTTTTTTTTTTTTTTCGTTGATGGTCTTTGGTGTGGACATTTTTAACAAATGGTTACAGAATAACGAGATGGACAGATATACGGCCTGTTAACATCTATGACCATGTTGGTGTCGTGAGTAATCGAAGGACGGTTATCGTACTGGCATTTTTTTAAGTATTTTGTTACCGCATTTGCAACTAATGAACAGAACAGCAGTTTCAGATGCTGCTTCTTAGTTTTTATAGTTATTATGTACCTACACTTGGAAAGCTAACTCTGATTTCTGTTTGTTTCTGTAATAATAATTCTTAAGGTGAAACACGTATTCTAGGGGAAATTAGTTTCATTCTGGAATCTATAGAGCTACACCTCTTTCTTTCATTAGATAACAACGGCGGAATGAATAGAAAACAACCTACGACAGGAAGTGATTAGTTTAAAGTATTTATTTGTGTGGGTTGTTTATTACTTATAAAGGACTAAGAACATCACCTTTAAAAAAAAACCATGAGAAGGCTACAATCCACTAAGTGGATCATTTTATATTCTATCCCATACCATCTTTAAAGGTAATATCCCTAAAATAGGGGATTTATGGCAAAGAAATATTCGAATTGAAATATTGTTCAGACAGTTTATCAAAATCTTTTATGGTTCGACAAAAAAAAACATATTTCTCCTGCATAAGGTATGGCGTAGAGTATACAAATGGTTTTTGTGAAAACGCCTACGAAAAGTGGGCGTGGGTTTGAACGATGTGTGTACGAAATATTTGTTTTATCAAACCCAATGATTTTGCATCAACAGTTTTTTCAAATATTTTAAAATTTTTCCAAAAAACGCTTTTTACTGAAAACGCCATCAAAAAGTTGGCGTGGCAAAAAACAGTACATTGACTACATATGTTGTTCAGTCACTTTTTCAAAATTCCCTATCGTTTAGAAAGAAAAAAAACTTTTTTCCGAAAGGTGGGCGTAGCAGTGGGCGGATTTTTTAAAAGGTTGACACTTATGCCAACAGCACCTACAAGGATCACCATCGGATGTACCAAGTTTCATTATCCTAGCTCTAAATGTAAGGCCCAAAAACCGGTGACCTACAGACGGACGGACAGACAGACATGGGTTTATCGACTTAGCTAGTTATTTTGAGTCGATCCATATACTTTGAGGCATATCTAGCTTAATTATTTCTCTGTTACAAACTATGTATCAAAACTAAAATACGTATCAAAACTATACGGATAGTGTATAAAAAGCATGAGAAGGCTACAATCCGCAGTGTGAATCGGCGAATGAATTAATACCCATCATATCCGATCTTTTAAATAGATGTCCCGTTTTTTTTTGTAAACATCCCTAAAAATGCGTTATTTTCAAAACATTTACATCGAAAGTTTTTACGAATTTTTCGAAAATTGTGGCAAAGTGTTTTATAAAAAAAATCTGCTTTCATGTGAGTGTATATACCAAATTTTAGCACTCTAGCTCAAAATTTAAGGCCCAAAAATATGTCGCATACAGACGGACGGACGGACTGACAGACATTGCTAGATCGACTCAGCTAGCGATTCTGCGTCGATCCATATAACTTAAGGCGGCTTTCCCACTGAGGCAACAACCAATATCCAATAAGCAATCAGCAATTAGCAATAAGCAACACCCAACTTTTATTTTAACCTATTCTCACATTGGAGCAACAGTGTTACCAAACATTTTTAGTAGCTAAATGATCATCCGACGACTCCGACGATACGATTTTGCTAATGTGGTGGAATTTAAGAAAAAAGAAAAAAACAAAAGGAAATATTTGGAGCACCCTGCGTTAAAAATTTTATTGATCATAGTGGAAATATATGCGAAAGAGAACTCAGAGCACACTCTACCCAATTTCAAAATTTTCATAAGATTGAGCCCCGAAAATTTTGAAACTCTTTAAAAATTTGTCGAGCCATTGATTGTGAAACACTAATTGCAGGAAGTGTGCATTCATTTTTATTACAAAATAATTTATTAATATTTTTTTATAATTTGCACTGCAAACTGAATCATCCGACATATTTCCCCAATTAAGTAAAACGTCACTACTCGCAAATATTGATACTTAGTATCAGTCGCTCTCCAACTCTCGAAGTGGTTAGTTGACTAGTCTGTGCGGAAGTATTTCTTCCAAGTGATTAGCGATAAGTGGCAATTTAGCAAGCTGGAAATTGTTATTTACGTGGAGCAGTTGAGCTACCAGCCGACTCAGCAGTGGGAGTCGTGGGTTCGAGTCCCAATCAGTGCGAGTTTTTTTTTTTTTTTTTTGTTTTTTTTAATTTTTTTAATTGTTAAAAACAAATAAAATAACAAAAAAGAGAGTCTGTTACCGAATCACCGGCGATGGAAACCGGTACGGAAAACAAAACCCCCCCGCAAACTGGTGAAAATTCACCAACAAACAAACGGCAGAAGCTGACGGTGCCTGTGTCGCCGACAACAAAGCCGTTAACAACAACAACGTCAGCATCGTCATCTGCTAGCATAGCAGAGACGAAAACAAAGCTGGTACACGGAACAACTGTACCAGCGATAACGAGAGCTGCTGCACAAACAACATCAGCAGCAGCAAGAGCAATGGCAACAGCCGGAGGAGGTGAGATGAGGCGGAGGAAGCTAAATCCGACGCTAAATCTCATCAAGGCAGCGGAAATTACACCGCAGCCGATAACAATGGATGAAGGGGAGTTCAATAAAATTGACCTCGAAGAAACCGAAAGGGAAGATGGGGAACCCCGCTACGTCGGTGAGGGTAACCCTTTCAAAGAGTTAGCCGAGGTCGATGAAACGCCGACTATAGATGATGAGGAGGCAAAGCTAAACCGAATCATTGCCGAACTTCTAGTAAAACTAGAAAAAATTCGGGAGGCAAAAAAATTAGAAGCCCTCGAAGAAAAGAAAAATAAAATGCAGCAGAGACAACAACAAGAGTTGAAAGCGCAGCAAATGCTTCAGCGCCAACGAAGTAAAAAACTGCAACCAATGCAGCAACAACAACCACAGCAGAAGAGGAAGCAACAGCCGAATCGAAAGCCGCAGCAACAACTGCAGCAGCAACAACAGCAGCAACGTCAGCAGCAACAGCAGCAGCAACAAAAGCAGCAGCAGACGCAACCACAACAGAAAAAGAGGGAAGAAGTACCCCCAATTAGTGTAAGTAACTTAGCAAGTAGTTATAGCATAGAATTATGTAAGGCAGCTGTTAAGGACTTCACGGTCAAGCACATTTCGGCCCAGAAGCATAAAATTGTGGTTAATAATTTGGAGGACCACAAAAAGGTCCGCAAAGCACTAGAGGGAATTAAGGCAGAATACTTCACGTATACGCCAAAATCCGATAGATTGAAAACGGTCATCCTGAAGGGAATCGATCCCGGGGTTGATGCGGAGGAGCTGCTAAACGAGCTCAAGAGTTACGAGAGCGACGACCTTAAGTTCGTCGGTATAAAGCCGTTTTCCGCGGTCAATGGTAGGGGTGGTAACCGAAGGTTACCATTTTTCCTAGTTCAACTAACCCCCAACAGCAAACTTGATTGTCTACGCAGAATTAATCGCGTATACTATCATGCTGTATATTGGGACAAATTAAAAAGGTCAAATCGCATACTGCAATGTATGCGCTGCCAAAGGTTCGGGCACGCCGCTTCTAATTGCAACATGCATATTAGATGCGTTAAGTGCGATGAGGACCACAATTTAAATGAGTGCCCTCTAGGTAGCGAAAGGGTTGAAGACATGAGTAAGCTCACATGTGTTCTTTGCGGGAATGCGGGGCACCCTGCTAACTATAAGGGATGTCCTGTATTCCAACAGAAAAAGAAGAGTATGCTAGCTCGGAAACAGGCTGTCGAAGAAGAAAGGCGACAGAAAAGTCGGTCTTACACAAATCGGGTTGAGCCCAACGTGTCCTTTGCCCAAATGGCAGCTGGATCGGGTAAGCCCCAGACATTAAACAAGCCAAAGGTTGCTGAAAAAGCACCTGAAGCTGATACGGATCTGAAGATGTTCATGCTACAGTTGAGTAGCAAGATCGATCAGTTCCAGAAACAACTGAACGAGCAAGCAGCCCGAATAGATTATATCTATTCGATGTTTGCCAAGTCTAGTGCGCCATGAATATGATGGGTACGTTCGACGAGGTAAACTTTAAGATCCTAGCTTTGAATGTTAATTCGCTAGTCAGGGTCGAGAGAAGAAACGTCCTTTCCAATCTGTTGAAAAACCAACTCCCGGATGTACTTTTGGTCAGCGAAACTAAGCTAAACCAGAGACACAAATTGGGATACAGCAACTACCATGTAGTAAGAAGAGATCGACCCCACTCCTCCCAAGGGGGTGGGGTCGCTGTCTTATTACGCAAAGGCTTACGCCATAAAATCATATATATCGGGGAAGTAAGTAGGTTCCAGGTGCTGGAAGCATGCATCGTATGCATTCCTCTCCATAGTGGGAGGAGAATGTATGTGGTGTCGCTTTATGCACCTGAAGCAACTCAACAAACTCAATTTATAGCAGAACTCGAGACACTTTTTCGTTGCCTACAGCTTGAATCGGCTGAAAATTATTACTTTTTGGCCGGCGATCTTAACGCTAAGCATGCGGCTTGGGGAAATACAATCGCGAACACTAGAGGTCGACTGCTTCAGAATTGGCGGGAGCAAAATATGATTGAGTACAAACTTAGTTTGTACGCGACGGATATCCCGTCCTTCCCGAGAGGAAACTCTTTTCTGGACTTAGCCCTAATGGACAATAGACTAGAACTGACAAACAACGAACACGCGCGGAACTGTGTACGAGCATTCGATTACGACAGTGACCACCTCGGACTCGATGCCGTATTCAGGATCCCAAACGAGCAAACTCAACTGGAGGAGTTCGACCAAGTGCGTTCTTTCGACTACCGAAAGACGAACTGGCCGCGTTTCACCAGAATTGTAAAGCGAGAATTACGTTTGAGCGAAATTGATCCACCGACAAACAGAAACCTTACAAACGACGAAATTGACCAAAATTTACTAAAAATGAATGAGGTCCTCACAAGGTCAATGGATCTAGCTATCCCTAAGATAACTAGTTCTGACGACCAGACGGAGAAATATCGAACGCCAACAATCGATGCACTCCACCGACACAAAAGCAGACTGGTCTCGAGGCTTAAACGGCTGCGTAGACAATTCACTGACAGACAAGACCCGGAGGTTCGGACACTGAAGTCACTGATCAAAAATCTTAAAAAATTAATATCGGAGAATTACAGAAAATCTATAAATTCTTACTGGGGCAACAAAATTCGGGCTATAAAAACCAGTAGCCCGAATATGTTCCCCCAAATAAATAAAATATTCAGGCGAAAAGATCATAACGACATTCCATGTGTCCGAATTTCCAAAACGACAGAAAACAGACAGACACTCACGGCTGTTGGTATAAGTCCGGAAAACGTTGACTCGAACGACGGTTTTTTCACGGTCGAAGATCCTCAGGAGAAGGCGAATTCGATAGGCGCTGTTTTCGAGACCGTGTATACGGTGAACAATCCTGTTCGCCCAAATCGCGATATTGAGGAAAGAGCCTTTCTGAATCACTTTTATCTGCGCACTGAACTTCAAGCTTGGCGATCTGAGAATCACGGTTTTTCCGTATTCAATGACGAAAACCCTTCCAATGGCATAGTCGCCAATAGCCTGATGCTGTTCGTGCAAAAAGATGAACTCCTGGACATCTTGGTATCATTGAAAAATAAAAAGTCGGCAGGAGAGGACGGTGTCCCAAACGTCGTATTGAGACACCTGCCAATAGAAGCAGTCGATATCTTCACCACCCTGTTTAACAATGCACTGAATAATGCACATTATCCGCTGCACTGGAAAACGGCGGTGGTACATCCTATCCCCAAAAAGGACAAGGACAAAACAAACCCTGCAAATCTTCGGTCAATAAGCCTTCTGCCGAATGTAAGCAAGGTATTCGAGAAGATAGTCAATAGAGCTCTGCTTAAGTGGGTTGAGGAAAACAAAATTATTCCGGATAATCAGTTTGGTTTTCGAGCGAGGCATGATACCATTCATGCCGCGTCGAAACTAGTGTCCGACATCCAATGGAATAAGTCAAAAAAACAATGCACAGGGGCCTGTCTGGTTGACTTTGAGAAGGCCTTCGACACCGTATGGTTAGAGGGGCTTTTCTACAAGCTGACCAGACTGGGCATGCGTAAACCCATGCTATATATGATTTATGAAATGCTTATGGGAAAGAAGTTCGTTGTCAAATGTGGCAACGTAACTTCGAGTAAAGTCTTTGAAATTAAAAACGGTTTACAACAGGGGGCGGTGAACTCCCCGATATTGTTTAACATTTATACAAGTGATCTTGTAGGTTCTCTCAGTCACGCTATAGCGTACGCAGATGATCTAGTGGCGTACAGATCAGGTCCGAAAATCGAGGTCATCAACACACTTTTGCAACGTGACTTCGATCACATTAAGGGATATTGCGGTGATTGGAAATTGAGGATCAATTTCCAAAAAACCGAAACAATTCTGTTCAGGACCCCAGTGCAGAGGGCTTCTTACGATACCAGAAAAAACTGGAAAAAATTTTGTATCATTGGACAGCATGGACGGCCGTTGGCGGTGAGAAGTGAAGTCAAATACCTTGGCATCTGGCTTGACAAGTTTCTGTATTTTAATAAAAATGTGGATGCTTGTCTGGCCAGGGCTACTGGGGCTTATGCTCTTACAAGAAGATTGTTTCATAGCAGTCAACTTGATTCAAGGGTGAAAGTCATTTGCTACATGGCCCTCATAAGGCCGATCATCGCTTACGGTTGTCCCGTGTGGTTCAATGTATCACCATCCTACATGGAAAGGATACGGCTGTTTGAGAGACGTTGTCTCCGATCCTGCTTAGGATTGTACCGAACGCCGGACTCCGAGTACATAAAATATTATCGCAACGAGGTTCTATACAATGGGGCTCAGTTGAATAGAATTGACAGTTTCCTGATTAAGGTGACGCGAAGGCACGCTGCAAGGGCAATGGCTAGCGACAACAGCCTGATCTTTGGGGCTTATTACCCCAATGATTTATACATGGAGAGCACGCTCATATCAGGCTTTATTCCACCAGAGGCATTCATCTATATCGATTCGTTAGGGTTAGTACAAGACAGGAACGGTATCCCGGTTTTATACCACCGCTATCGTGACGCGCGAGACAAACGGCTATTCCGCGACGGGAACGTCGACAATGCTCCGGAGCTCCTCCGCTTTAGCACGGCGGTATCGGATCGCGATAGGATCGATGCTGCAAAACAGCGCACTGAATTCTGGTGGCTATATGAGGAAGGTGATTCTGCACTTCCTCAGGACTTTGCGGACTTTTAGTCCAACTCCATAGGTAAGATTTTAAATTAGGAACAAGGTCTGGGGCGGGGCTTGTGCACCATATTGGCGTACAATATGGTTGAACGCAGGCTGCCGTGGGACCGAAAGGCGCAATCAGGATGGCGACCCCTCGGGGCATGCGCAACGAGGGCTCGCCACCCCGATTATTATTAAGCTAGGTTTTAGTAGTTAAGTAGTCTTAAATTAGGTTTAAGTAGTTTAAGTAGTATTAAGTTAGGCTTAAGTAGTTTAAGTAGTCATAAGTTAGTTATAATCTAGAATAAGCTTTTTTATAAAACAAAAAAAAAAGACACTAAACAAAGTTTTCAATTTTTTCTTTGTAAATTAAAATTATATATAAAACCAAAAAAACCGACAAATTTAAGCCTTAAGGCAAAATAAACAGCTAAATATAAGCTTACAGTGCCCACTAAGGGCCGATAAGTTAGATTAAGTAAACCAGTTATTGATAAGTTAGATTTAAGCATTTTTGTCTAGTAGTAAGTTAATATTTTAAGTAAATAAAAAATGAGTTTAAAAGTGAAGTTGATACTTAGTACGACGAAATATATATCGCCTTTCAACATGCGCTGTGTATCGCCAGCAATAATGTTGCCAAAATCAACAAAATTCAGTTTTGAACCGATCTAAATCACTTCCAATAATGGGAAACCTTAAAATTTAAATTGTATTAGTAAAATATGCAATTTATCTCACACGTTTATTTCGTAACAACTTACAATGTAAACGGCAAAAAAATACATTCAAGCTAAGTATCTTTTAGCCATTTGCAACAAATTATTTATATACAACTGTCATTTTCACTTTTATTTTTTGGTAGACAATTACTTAATATTCAAAAAGGGATTTGACTTAAAAAGTACTTCCAAGGACAAACAAATTTAATTGTTAATTCTTGTAATTGTTATCTCAAGTATAAAATATGTTTTCTGTACTAGATATTTCGATTTAAATTTTCAGAAGTAATTCGATAGCTACTGTTTATTTTCGATTTTAATCAGCAAATTTATGCACCTTAAAAGTAAAAATATATTTGATGAATATCCGTTCAGCTTAAAAAATATATTTAACCATTCATTTAAATTTTTTTCTTGCAGATTGATGAAACATAATTTCAATGGTGAGTTAGTTAATTTTGGTAAAGTTATTATATATATGTTTTATATATATTTAATACTTAATTTAATACTTTTTCGGTGCTAAGAACTTCGAATTATTGAAACAAATTATTATTTCTTAAGTAAAACACTATTAGTATTTTTTAAATAATTTTTTTTAATATGTTAAATCTTTAATTCCCAAATAATTTTGTTTCCATTGTGTGGGATTGTTCTTAATGTAAAAAAAGAAAAAAAATTTAGTAAAAAATTAATTACTCGTTACCATTCTCCGATACATCATCTAAGATCCGCGAGAATAGGTCGTGTTTTAAGAATATAACAACGTAAATTATTATGGAGAAGAATCTGATGTCACACTTCTGACTTCGATACAGGAGACCTTAACCTGTGTTACCATTGTATGTATTTACTTTTTTTTTTTTTTTTTAACTTTCTCTTACAAAGAGAAAGATCTTGTTTTCGTAAAAATTTTCGACCTCAAGAATTTGATTGATTCTAACAATACGATGATAGCGGAACCCAAAAGTGGTTTTTGGAATTCTGTCCGTCGGTTCGTCGATTTTCTTCAAACTTCATATCCAGCTCACTTTTTTTTTGTTTGCTTTTAGTCATGTTATTACCGGTATCTGCCATATAAAAAGAATACATAACGTCAATTTTCTCAAAAAACGGCTTTAACGATTCTGGTTAAACTTCATTTGTACTATAAGCATTTTAATTCCAACAAAACTGCATGCCAAGTTATTTTTTTTTAGAAAATCCTTGTAACGGATTTTTGCATTAAGGCCATTTAAAGAAAATTGTCAATTTCTCGCAAAAAATGTAGTCAAATTGAATCAAATTTAATGCATATACTACTATGTTTTACTGTTTGCAACAATTGCACATAATTAGTTTTAGCCCAACTATCCCTTAAAGCAATTTTAAGTTTTGGCCAATATCGGAAAATCATAATTATTAACATTGACACCAATTCCTTCCAATTCCAGAATAAATGTTCGATTTATCACATTCCGAATTTGTTTTTATCATTTTTAGCATTAAAAATCGAAATGTCTATTACCTATTGCGTATTTTGGGCAAATTATGAACATCGTTAAATTTTCTCATGCTTTGCATTTGATCTAATGCCCAACTCGCTGTGAAAGATAAAGTGGCGTACAACCTAGTCGTGCACCCACCACTCGGTTCTCATAGCATTTATATATTTGTGACGTATTCCTGACAAAAGTTAACCCCACTATTTCAATTTCCCCGATAAATGGCTAAAAGCTTACTGTAAGAATTACTAGTTTTAAATAATTATTCAGCAACTTTTAAGTCGGATTCCTATCTTTGGCGTAGAATTGTCCTAATAATCCGATCAATGGTTGTGTACACTAGGGAAGATTTTGGTTTCATTGATTCGAATAATTTCCACTAACCTATTGTTTCAGCATGTTTTCAAATCCAAGCCGCGCGGCTATGCTGTTTATTCATTCCATGCATATGCATATTGAAAATAAGATGTGACAATATATTGATAAGATCCAACGTTATAAAAATTATTGAATGAAACAATTTCGTTTATTCAGGTTTATTCACAGCTACACCTTCAGGAATATAATTTGGGGAAGACCGAAAAAATATCTAAAAACATTGACTGACTTCTATTAATTTTGCTTGCTTCATCTTCATTATCAGTAAGAGAAGATATTCAATGGTATACAAATTCTCGTGGAACACTTTCTGGTGGCTGTTTTTCCATTAAGTTGACTTCTTGAACATCCTGCTTAACCACGATCCGTTTTACTCCTCAAAGATGTCCTCCAGAATTGTTGGCCTCTGCTTATTATAAGGTCCCTAACATTTGGCTTAGGAGTTAAACACTTTTTATGTCGCTGAGACATGTTAGGCACTTTCCTTAATTACTTACTCACTTCCAGTCTAATCTATGGATGGGGTCATAATTTGTATTGAAAGATCAAAATCATTCCACTTAATTTCATATTGACTATAACCAAAGATTATAAAGTCATACAGATGACGCATTGAGAATAAAAAACAGAAACTTTTGCTCACCAGCTTCATGGTACGGGCGGGAATGAGAAACATGAGAAACGATATCCAAACATATTGCGGGCTGTGCCAGTACGACCACCCATAGAACAATTTTTCTTATATGCAGTGCGTCATCTGTATGACTGTATCTTTGCTATTACGCAGGATTTGCAATTGGATATTTGTTTTTTCAACCGATAATTCTAAGTTATGTATGTAGATACACTTGGTGGAGGAATATTCGAAGTTAAATGTCAAATTCGCCACTTTTTTTTAAGTTATTTTCTATAAACTGAGATGATGTTATAAAATTTGTATTGACTCTACTCTTGAATTGTTGATAGATGGTAGAAAGCTGTGCTTCTTAATTAGTGGAAAAATGACTCTAAATAGCTCGTTTCACTTACACTGGGAGCACAGGTTTCGATGTTAAATGTATCACTTGACCATTCACCTAGACATTCACTCAATAATCTGATGGTAACTTTGTATTGTGCCCATCACTACCAATACTCATATAAAGAAATCAACTTCATCTAAGAAAATTAATCATTTCTTCCTCCGCTTTTCGAATATGAATGAAATGATCAAGATTTCTATATAAAGATATCCCAAAATATTACAAAATAGAAACATTTTCCATTAAACGAAAGCCGTGTTGGCTGACCACCATACAACCAAAACTTCCACCACTGACTCCTTTTAATCCAACTTATCACCGTCAAGTCCATCAATTTCGTAGACAAAATTCAATTTGCGTATATTCACCGCTCCTCCATAGGCTGTCTGACCGCAATTTTGCGGACAAGCAAACACTTTACAAATGAATCCACATGGTCGTAGTAACGATTACTGTCCTGTCCATTAAGATGTCCATGGAGCATGCCTTCATTCAGTCTGCCCACACCATATGTACTTTGGCTCTGCACAATCAACTACAATTAATCTCTCAATATTTCATTTGTCGAAAATGGCGTAAAGTAATTACATACTATACACAAAAGCCGAGCCTCTTCATCCACTAAACCCCTCTCCTCCCCCCATACCAATTCACCTTTTTGCTGTTTGGCGGGACGTCGTCGTACTTTGTGCTCGGCCAGCTGATGCTTCGCTGGCTATGTGGTGCTTGGTATTCCCCTAATGGCGGTTATTTATGTGAGACAGTAATTAATGAAACACGTCATCCGGCAGCAACTACTGCTGCAAGCCAGCCCCTCGCGCCCACGGAACATTCATCTCTACATCCATCAGTAATCACTCTCGCGCTCGCTATAAGGGAATAAAAATTCCAACTCCGACAACGTTCTTAATGGGGTAGCGCAGGGGCGTACAAACAAACGTCTGTGTAGACTTATTGTTTTATGCTTTATAGGCATGTAACAGACGTTTTGTGCTCCCGCAACCAAAAACCGCGAGTGTTCGTGGCTGACGAATGAGCCACCCTCTCCAAACAGGAAAAATTATGACACGTGAAAGACTCCAAGAAGAAAGGAATCCTTGCCGCCAAAAGTGTTCTTAACAATCGTGGAATGTTTATTTTTTATGCAAACGTAATATTTTATTCCACAGATTGGAGGGGTTGCTTCTCGTTCTAGGGGTGGATAAGCTGTTAACTCAAGTTGGCAGTTGGTATACTGAAGAAAGTCAGACGCCGCAAATAAAAGAATGTCCTCATAAAATGTCAAATTTAATCTTTATTGGATTTGAGACGGAGATATCACTAAGAACAGTGAAAGGTTTTAAGCGCATCGTCTGAATTTTTGATGAGCATGTTTATGGTTTCATTATCTTTTGTTATAAGGAGATAAAAGGAATGAGATATAAGGAAGGAGGAGATATGAGAAATGGCGTATGGATGTTTGTAGACAGAACTAGATTTAAGTGGCAGTTTTTTGATGCTCCAGAGAAATTATAAACATGTTCGTTGTTTGGCCTGAGATTGATTCGGTGACTCTTGAAAACCAAATTTGCCGAACAGCTTTGAGTGTATTGTTTTAAAACTCTCGACAATATCCCATTCAATAGTATTGCCACATCCGTGCGTTTCGTTGAGTATGACTTATATGTACTTATTTCCCTACAACAAACTTACGTAATTTTTTTCAAAAGTACTGTTTACTGAGAACTGAAAACCCTGCAATAACATGAAAAACCCGATATCCCAAATCATACATGCTAGTGTCACCTATGATGGAAAACATCATGGGACGCATGCATCCTATGCTTGAGTGATCTAGGATTGGGTATATCGAAATTCTCAGCGGCTAGGACTAGGAAAATATGGAAACATTCCTTCTGATGCTGATATTTAAAAAAAACAAATTCACATCGCTACTTCTTCAATATTGGTTTAAACGATTTAAGCTGACCATGTTTGCATTGATCTCGAAAGATTCGTTTAGTGATCAAATTGGTTTCTGTAAAAGATGGGTTTATAGGTTACCTACCCTGTCTCTTTTATTTGGATCACAATTGACAGTTGCCGCAAGTACAAGGGCCAAGTTATAAAAAATTCTGTGGTCATTTATTGACCTTAACAGATTCGTTTGATAATGATAAATTGATAATGATTTCAGGCGAAGCTTGGTTTATATATTACCGTCCCTGTCACTTATAGACGCATCACAATTGATTAGTTGCTACAAGTAGATACAAGATCATTTGATGATTTAATTTCAACAGCATACTGGGGCCATATTCAAACATATGTTGTGATCATTCAGTGACCTTAGCAGCTTCACTTCAGGAGACGCTGGGTTTTCAAAAGATTTGATGACATATCTCAGCGAAAAGTGGAACCAATCAATCCACCATGGTGGAGAAAGTGAGATTGTTGCACTTGATATTTCAAAGGCATTTGACAGGGTTTGGCATCAAAACCTTTTGTCGAAAATGCGTGCATTTGGAATAGATGAAAAACTTCTTCTATGTATTAGAAATTATCTTTCGAAACATTAAATTCAAGTTGTCTTGGACGTATTCAAGCCTGCAACTCACCAAATAAATGCTGATGTCCCTCAAGGTTCAGTTTTGTCTCCGACTCTCTTTCTCATTTTTATCAATGACAACTTGTAATCCAATTTATTCCTTCGCTGATGACAATACTCTCAACTTCTCATATACGTTTTCCGGTCCACGTCCCTCATGTTCGAACGTGGAATCTAAACGACAACATTTGTTAAGCTCATTGAATTCCGACCTTGACAGCGTCATCAAATGGGGTAAATCAAACGAAAGTATAATTCATTGCTTCCAAAACACAATGCTGTCTTCCGTCGTTAAGGCGAAGCCAAAATCTAGAGTCATTATCCATGAGTTGCACTTACGTCGAAGAAACCGAAAAACTTTCCATGCTAGGTATTTTTTTTTTTTTTTTTTTTTTTTTTTTTTTCCGTGGGCTGGTGGAAATCTTCATAGACACGATGAGCACGTGCCCAAAGTAGTGTGAGATTTTTACTCACTAAAACCACCACCCATTTGGTATTTCTATTGCAACTAAGTATTCGACTTATCCAGCAATTTTTTTATCACGATTATATAATATGTTTGGCAGGTAACTTTCCTTTGAGAGTTCCTGCTTTTCCGCAATTATAGCGCGGTTTGTTATTATCGGGCCAAATCTAAGAGTTTAGTTCTTTGAAGACGCCGCAATATATTTGTTTCGTCAAGAATACCATGCTAGGTATGTAGTAATGAATTTGGAACCACCACATATTCCAAGTCGCTAAAAACGCAGCGAAATGTCTAGGTTTCCTTAATCGATGTAAGAAATATTTCACCCCATCTGAATCTGGCCACAATATATAAAGCGTTTATACGCCCTAAACTTGAGTTTATCGCCCACATCTGGTCGGGTGCACTTAAAACAGCATTGCACCTCAAAGATTAGGATTCAAACGCGTGCGAAAAAACTTATGATAGACATAAGAATATTGAACTCTTTAGTTTCGCTTAAACATCGCCGAAATATCTCCTGCCTTACATTGTTTTATCGCTATTTTAACTACCAATGCTCAAATGAAATAGCCAGCTGCATTCCTCCCATTCAACTATTCAGCCGAAATACTCGTTACGCTACGAATGAAAATTAGTTTACCATCAAGCATATCTTCGAACGAACGCTGAAATATAGAGATTCGTACATAAATCGAACAACACGAAGGTGGAATGCTCTACCAAACTCTGCTTTTCCTTTTCATTACAACTTACAGGCATTTAAAACCAATGTGAATCGGTATCTCCTTTCTTCTTATCCCAAATTTCCTTAACGCCCGCATTGTGCTAAAACATATAAAGGATATTCATACTAAATATACGTCACCGAAGAATACTTCCTTCAACAATGGATCCACATTGATAATACGGAACCTACCCTAACCTTACAAAACCTAGCCAACGTGTCAGTCATTCAAACTTTTAAAGCCTTTCCCCGATACAACAACAAACCCCTACTCCAGATCGCAACGAAATTTCATCCTTTCAACACTTCAATTAATAGTACTAACGAACGCAGATAATTAAAGCAATTACACTGCACACTCCTGCCAAATCCTTTGTCAAAGTCTCAACCATCCGATTCGTGATTTCAATGGTGCAGACGAAACGAAAAAAAGGCAAATCCCCCGACCGACCTATCGAGACAATCGTTCCTCTCATTTTGATGCAGCAGGTCACCTTGTTCCTCCTCGTACCCTTTCTGTGTGTAAATGTAATCTCAACTCTCAAGGGCTAAGGCTCGAATTGCCCAAAGGATGTTCGGTCGCGTGAACTCAGCAAGTCTCTGTACAGCCACAAAACACGAAACCGCACAACCAAGAGAATCTGCTATTACTACTACTACTTCTCCTACTGCTGCTGCTTGTGCTGTGTTAATCCTTTTATTTTCCGCTGCGCTATGCCACTGGGATGGTCATCTTGTGTGTTGGCTCTTGGCTACCGTGTATTTTTGTTTTCTTTGTCGACGGTTTTCTGGCTGCCAGAACAGATTTCCGCACATCCGTGCCAAATTGAATTGTGTTTATCCTAAGAGGACGACTAAGTTTCTCTTCGCTAGTTTGCTGGATTCTGTTGCACAGACCTCTCGAGTATCTCTGCGGCAAAAAAAAAAAAAAAAAAAAACACCCGAGCGGAGTGTAAATGAACAGGGAAAACAATTGTGATAGCATGGCAAGGATGTGCCGTTGTTAGGAAAGGCATAGCATCCCCAATGCCCAAAAAACACCAAAGGCATATCAGTTCGAGACAACTTGATGATGGTTAAAACCAAGGACTAGGCTTACATTCTCTTTCTCTCTCTCTCTCTTTTTGTCTTCCCAAAGGTTCAGGATGAGTTTAACATGTGTGCTTCCTCGAATTGATTGGAAATTTCTCTAACTAGAGAATGTGAAGGAGAGAACACAAAAAAAATATTTGTTTGCTATTACGCACACGTGTACTAGAACTGGTGTAGTCTGGTATCAAGTGGGTCAGGATAACAACGATTTCGGGGAAACAAATTTCCTCCACCCTAGTATAGATACACTATGTAATAAATATTTGTCTATACAATCGTTAAAGGAAGAAAATAAAAATCCATAAAGGACGACAATAAAAATTGATTTACATCCTTATGACGTGGGGTAGAGAGACCATCAAAGGAAGATGTGCTAGGCAACAAAACATGCGACAATTTAGCTTATAAATAGTAAACCAATAAAAAAACGCAATGCTTTAATCGATGCTCCCGGGATGGAAAGGAATCCGTTATAACGGGGTATATATTTTATAGTATACCACGTGTATGATTGACTTCAAGGGGTTACATATCCTAGACGCCGCAAAAGTTATCACTATATCAGATGATGCTATCATTTTTGCAGATGTCTATTCTATACTTTGACATTTGTGAAGTGACAGACGATATACTCCTAAAGAACGTGGGATGATAGTTTCGATTTTTTTGGTGAATAATTTTGCAAAAATTATAGCATCTTCCGGTAGGGTGATGAAAATCCATTTTAATTTTTCAAAACGCAATACATAAAAAAATTTAAGGACATGTTCGCATAACGGTCTGCATTTATTGTTATTGTGACCTCGTTTTATAAAAAAACATAAAAAACATAACATAAAACATAAATTGAATATTCAGGCCTAGCAAGGTATCCGTCGGAGCGGAAAATTCCCCGATTTTGTACGATTCGGAGGATTTTAGCTTCGAGGTATTCTCCAGAATAGCTTTTCGTAATATGTCTCGGACATTTAACGCATCCCGGCGAATTACGTTGAAGTGGGTTCAGGCGCATTTTTCGTACAATTTTTGAGAGCGATTCTCTCTCCAATTTGCTCCGATACAAATTCTTCGCCGAAAATAATTTACGAATTGTTGTGAAGTGATTTTTGTTGCGGTGACACATACCTCGAATGGAATTTAAACCTCAGATGAAATATGCGTTGCGGAAAATTGTCCGCTTCGACGGATACCTCGCTAGGCAGACTAATTTTGGAGATAAACTAATGGAATTGTATACTTCAGTGGGTGTCATGTAATAATATGAATGAGAAATAAGGCCCAGTTCCCATTGCATCCATCCAATTTCGCACTCATCTCAAATCCAACACATAGCCCAAACAGAAGGGTTCATACTTTGCCGTGCCCTTGCCTGGGCTCACTGTTGGATTTGTTTTGCGTGCGAGGTTGGATGTATCAAAAAAACAAGCCCCTTCTAATAGTGAGACCAAACAAGGGGTTTGCAAACATATTCCAGGTTTAAACAAACATTCAACCTCGCACGTAACCCAATTCCAACAGTGATCTCAATCAGGGGGGATACAGGGGAGCTGTATTCAAAGTTTGCACATGTTCAAAGTTTACATACTCCCAAACAAAATGTGCAAATATGAACCCACCGCTCTCTGAATTTCGCTTTTACAAGCGATGTGCGGCGTTGTTCCACTTTATAATTGTGAAAGATCGGAAATTGCAAGATCTGTAAGGATAGCAAGGTTGAATCTCTTCCGCCTCAAGCTTGTAGACATTGAGCTTAAAAAAAAACATATGATTGTGCGGATTGTCAAATACCCTATTCCATCCTATCCTAATATTAAATATCCCCAAAAAGTGGGCGTTGCAAAGAACTGAATGAACCTTGTTTAGCCTAAGTTTTTTATGGTACGAGAAAAAACGACGTTTTTCCATGGATATGTTAAGCGATGGGTTTTACAAATCATTTTTTAGAATAACGCCCGCGAAAAGTGGGCGTGGTTAAAATGATCTAAAGACGAAATGTTTATAGTATTATTCCCAAAATATTTTCGTAGGAAGTTTTTTCGAGTTTTCCTAAAATTGTATCGAGAAAGTTTTATTTTAAATGAATATTTTAAGCTTCAGTTGGTGAAAAAGTCTGAGATAGCAACTATTATGAAAACCACTGCATCCCTAAAAAAAAAACGACCCTGATGGAGCAGCGAGAATTCTCCATCGTCATTCTTCACAAACGGAAGAGTTTGGGCGGTATATCAATAGTCTCTATAAATGCTGCCGTATGCGGCTTTTAAATCGATGAATAGGTGGTAGTTATCGATTTGGACTTTTTGAGTTTTTTTTTTCAGGATCTGCCGAAATGTGAAAATTTGATCGGTTGTCGACTTTCCTGGCCCCAAACCACACTGATAAGGGCCGATCAGGTTGTTGGTAAACGGTTTCAGGCGTTCACATATTACGGCATATAGGATCTTGTTGAGGAGACTTATGCCTCTGTAGTCGCTGCATGCCTCTCTGCCTCTGTATGCCTCTGTAGTTAGAGGGTCTCCTTTTTCGTGGATCGGGCAAACGATGCTGAGGTTCTATTCTTGAGGCATACTTTCTTCCGACTAGTTCTGGCTTATGAGTGGGTGGATGTTTCCTACCAAGTCATCTCCGCCGGCTTTATAAAGCTCGGCCAGAAGACCATTATTTCCGGCAGCCTTATTAAGCTTGAGTTTAGATATTTCTATCCCCACTTCACTTAGGTCGGGTGGTTGGCAGTTTTCGCTTTTGTTGCCAATATTTATTGGTTCATTCTGCCTGACAGCGGAATGTTGTTCGTCATCGCCGTTTAACAGTCGGCAGAAGTGGTTCATCCATATCCTCAGCATCGACTGTCTCAACTAAGATATTTCCTTGTTCATCTTGTTCGAGCCTTGTATCCTTGGCTTTGTCTTTTTACACTTAGGTAAAACTTGCGACCATCGTTCTTGGAGTGGCATCTCTCTATATCCTTGTTTTTTTCTTCTCTTCTTTCTGATAAGCCGGTGTTCTTCCCTTCTCCTCTGCCTATAGAGCTCAACGGCAGCTCTCGTCTTCACCTGCAGCTTAACGTTGTAGGCCTCGTTCTTGGCTGCGAGCATCTGTCGGCAATCCTCATAAAACCATAGGTTTCTTGTTGGTGGACGTTTTTTCAATCGTCCATGCAAATAACACATAACACACATGGTCCAACCAAAAAAAAGTCATGAATGCAATTATTAATTATGCTTAATTGGAAACCCATCCAGTCATTCATATTTGACAGTCTGCTGAGTTGGAAAACAAAAATCTGCAACATAATTAGATTTATTCCATAATTGCATTTCCAAAAATCATTTAAATATTTGATTTTAGTATTTTAACCTAGTTTTTGCGTACACAGCCTAATTCGTTGATTTAATTTTGCCATTTTGACAATAAGTACCAATTCAATTAAAATCATTATATGCCTCGCAGCAACGGCTCTCTAATTAGTGATTTATTACCAACGAAAAAAAATCTGTAATAACTGCAAACAAAAACGTTAATGTTTGCCAAGTATTGCCATTGATGCATAATGATCAAACATTAGTCATTAAACCCTACATAGTGCGCACACACACATATGTATGTTTTTGACAAAATCCAATGGATTACATTAAATTGTGTTTTAATGTGCAAATATACCAAAAAAAGTAATTTCACTTTAAAAGTTAAATTAAGCCAATGAAAATTATTTTTTTTTTACTTAACAACATGATTAATATTTTTTATTAATTTTATTTTTGTTTGTGATTTACAATATAAAAAAAAACGGATGTAAATATGTATGATCCGGAGATATTTATATAAATCCACAGCCATTACACACAATACGCCTCTGTTTTCGTTAATGTCCTACCGTAACTACCCTTTTCTTTTCATAAATTTATGGAATATTCCTATCATTTTTTTTAATGGGGATAAATACAATTAAACAAACATTTTGCGATAAGTCAGGACATTAATTTGCATTTTTTTTTGTAAGTCTTATTTATTACAAAAAATGAAATAAATTGATTTTAAATTAAATGCTGGGCGATATTGACCTTTGTAAAAAAAAATGGACGAAGTTGTGTTGCCATGTCACAATGTAAATTGGCTGCCATTTTATTAGGAATGATAAATTAGGTTCTGTTTTTAGGGTAAGATGATTTGAAGGTGTGAAATTGATAACATTTAGTTTAAAAAAATGATTTCGGTCAAATGACGATATTGCTGACCATTGCTTGCTGTCAATTTCATTCTCTACCTTTCCAAAAAATAATCATCGGTTTTTAGACCTCACATATTGAGCAAAGATAATGTTATTCGGTATATGCTATACTTGTACGTGTTGTTCAAGTAAGTGTAAAGATTTTGAAAATGCGCCTTTGGTCAAACGGTTAAGAATTTTGCATAAGTTTTTTAGCGAGATAGTTGGATACGACATTTCTTGGGGTGTTTTCTGCAAAAAAAGGTTTTCGGTATCTTTTAATTTTATGAAAATTTTGAAAAAAAACCTTTGATGTACAACATTTCATCTATAGATCATATCAACCCACGCCTACGCTCTTCCTACAAAAAGCTTTTTCATATGTTTTTTTAGAATGAGGTGCACAGTAAATAGTTATCATACTGAACACTGAGCACTCGACCCGCTTATATGAATCGTGACGCATTCAGGGGTTTTGCAATTGAAATAACAAGCTCCGAGTGGACATAGGCAATGTTATTATTATTTCATTTGCAAGGCACTCTCGCGACATAAAGAAAATCACTGGGAAATGTGCACGCTGTTCCGGTTTTATGATCGCAAGATAACCCGTACCATCCACTTTTAGTTCTTAGGTATCTGGCCAATATAAGGTAGAATTTCTGAGCCAATGGGCCTTGTCAACCAGTCAATTCTCTCCCAGATAGAAAAATTCAAAGGAAAATTCTTATGGTATATATCAGTACCGCAAGGACGAGTTCAGTAGCACCATGATCTGCCGCAGAAGGTCTGGGTTTGATTCCCAGTCGTAGCAAGATCTAAATAATTTTAACTGGCCCTATTCTCGTGATTATCTGAAAAATCATCCGCGAAATATCAGGAAAAGCTTATCTTAGCTCAGTCCTTCGGATTCGGCTTACAACAGGAAGTTCTGCCATCGTGCAAAAGAATGCATGCCTACATGAATGGTTGTGAGAATATGCCTAGCATTTCTCACAACTAGTTTAGGTACATACGCAGCTTTTTGCCTTGACCACCCTTGTGCCAGTTCTTTAAACACGACATTTTATTTTCATTAATACAATAAAATGGACTAACATCAACATTAGAAGACGCTCTTAAGAAAACCATTGAAGGGAAAAAATCCTGGCGGATCTGTTCTATAAAATCAACTTATCAACGAACAAAGAGATTGCAGTTATCTTTATAAGGATGCTGACCGCCCTTGAATATTTCTAGGGATCGAAGTTGTGAGAGTAGTCTTATTTGGAACGCTTGATTGTAATGATTCAGCACGATGGGTTGGAACAGTACCAATCGTGTGTTCGGCCGTCGTGGATTCAACCCTCTCCAACCCAAGTACGCCTTCCTGTTGGGCCCTGTCCCGGACGGAAAATCGATTGCTTTATGCCTATTCCATTCTTTTCCTATTCTATACCTCCGATATAAATCGATGCGCTCTTTTTTCCTTCGAAGATATTCACCGTCAATTCTTTCCACATACTTCATGATCATGCTCCACTGTCTTTCTTTGATCTAGATTCGGCTGAAGCTTTTGTAATGTATTTTCCCGTCGTTTGTCCATTGTAACTCCCTATTTAAGTTATCTTCTGGTAGGACTCTCGCACTGGCAGAAAACATCAACTGATACTGTCCAATATCTACAGCACATCAATCCTTTTTCTTGCATTCCCTTGGCTTGGCTTTTTATAGTGCAACTGCATACAACATGGACCTCACCACTCTTTACGGAATTAGGCTACTTTGGTCGTTCAAGATTGATTTTTTATTTTTGATGGGCGCCACTTGCCGGAGCACATTTCTCTCCCATTTTTTCAAGTGGTTTATTAAATGCGAGTCTAGCTTCGATGACACCACCTATAGACCTGATAGCCAGTTTTACCTTCTCTATATTTTTATCACTTGCGACTTCTTACTAGTACTGGTTGATTTTTGTGTTCTGCGAGCTCTTGTGCTGCCGCTGCCACCCACTGCTGAAATATTCTAAGACAGTCTTAGCCAATGTCCTCTGTTTCATTCAGTTGTTACGATTTACCGCATTGATTATTGCCTCATTTAAGATTTCAAGCCTTATTATACATATTCTACATAATTTTCCTTAGGGCCAGTCCTAATATAGATTCTTGTGGAAGCACCCCTCTTTTCATCGAAAAGAAGAAACTGTTTTTCAAAAAGCATCCTGAATAGTCTCATCTCATGCCTTGTTGTCTGGAACCTGGAACCTTTATCTTTTTGTATCCGAGTACATGCAGTCGACGAGATTTTATCATTTGAGCTAAATCCACATTTGGGTGCTAGCGGTCATATCTTGAAACTCTATGCATCTTAAGGGACCAAATTTTCCAATTCTTTTCTATTTGCTATTTGCTCTGTTTTGCCATTAGTAGCTACCTAGGTTTGCTAATGATACAGTGGATTCAGAGCTTACACCTGCTCTGTACAGAAGCAGCTAAAGCTCGATTTTAAAGAAATCAATGAATATAGCGCCTTCGAGTGTATTTTTTCAAACTTTGAATGGATGCCGAATACGTAATACATACTTCCAAAGGTATATGCCGTGGATGATATAAAAAAAATGTACGCAATATTAGCGAAATTTCAGAGAAACCTCAAGCTCATCAACTTTTTCCGGACTCAATATTCCATAAATAATGGCTTTTCTCGGAAATTAAATCCCTGTTATGATTTGCGTTTTTAATTGTCAAAACTCCATGGGGCTACGTTTACCTTGAAATGAAAAAGACAGACTCTAACGGCTATTAGTTAAAAGTATTCTAAGCTTTCCCAAAAAAGTGCAACAATTCCCTTAAATTCACTTATACATCAGAACAAGCCAGTTCCCTATACAAAATTTACAAATTCTTGAGATATCTTAACCCACTTATGGACTTTTCATTTCCCACTACTCCTCAAGTACAACCATAGACGACTTCAAAAAAAAACAATCTCCAAAGATTTAGTCCCATAAGCTTGTTCAAAAAAAAAAATCACACATAAAAGGACGAAAATGTAAAATTCCAAAATGAAGAGCAACTCTTTTTCCATAAGAGCATGTTAATTTGCATAAGTGCTTGTTGGAGGGGGGGTTATTCAACCCCAAAGTTGCACTCAGTCTCAAAAATAAATGTGAAAAACTGCACTCGACAATACACATACACACATATGCAAAGCATTATCCACCTTCATATGAATAAAATTTGTTTTTGAGATATTCCCTCTTGATGGATGAATGTGTGTGCGGTATCCTACATCATGCGCCACTATATGGCATTAGAGGGCCCAGACGCAGCATCAATGGTGCTGGTACGACACTCTTGTATGAACCAAAAACGCGGTGATGGAATCCTCCTTTTCTTTGCACACAATTCAAGTAAACGGCTCTGGCTTTTGAGTTCCGACTTCAGCGTCAGAAAAGAGAGAGGGATGCTGATGAATAATAAAAACGCTGTAGCTATGAGTCTATGTACTGCAAGTACGTACGGGACTTGTGCAGTCCCTGGTCGCCATTTGAACTCATTTGTGTAATTGTTTTCCACCCCTTTTTGCATGTTTAATTCACCACAAAGACACGACAGGCGCACGACTTGGTGCAGCGCCTGGCTTGACTGTGATTGAGATGGTACCACGGATGAAAGATACTCATGCAGTGTACCAGTTTCGAGCCACTTACACTTATCTGATGGAAATTAATTCAACATGTCGCTGAGCTTGTTATGCTGCCATGTTGTTGGATAGCCCGACAGAAGGGATGTGTATATACTGTAGGCCACTGTTGGCATTTGGATTGTTGCTATTGCTTGCTTATAAAAGATTTGAGAAAGGAATCTCTTTGCTGCAAGCGAAGTATGTCAAAGGATGATAGTTTCGTTATTTTATTCAATTCAACTGCAAACATGGCAGCGAAATATTGGATATCTATTGTGGTAACGAAAATGAAAATTGTTTCATATTGTTTTGCGAACGTCCCTAACTAAGATTTAGTAACTACTAACACAGTATCTAAGAGCACCACTTCAAAGCCTATACTACGCTTGTGCCAACTCATCATTTCACTGATGATTTCATTTGCTCCAAAAATGATTTTATACTCTTTCGGAATTCCAATAGGTGGCGTTGTTTTATATTTTAAGCCTTTAAAGCTTTTACTATTGAGAAAAAGAAGACTTGTACATACTAGTCACTTTGATCTTGCTAAAATGTTTTATGGACAGGCTGTTGTCTAGTGGTCTATCAGCTTCTTTCTTATACCAAAAATCCGTGCAGGATTTGATTTTGACACAGTTTGGGCTGTAAAGTGTTGAGTATCAAAACCAAAACAAAAAGTTCGATGTATGATAGTTTAGGGTTATAAAAAACAAACATGAAAACCAAATAGTTTGTGACAAAACAGATTGTGGTATGGGTATGCCTAGTTCTTTCGCTTCTTAGTTTCCATATATTTACTGTGTAACGCAATTCCAATTGTTTCCAGCTTTGGGGCCGAATTTGGTCAATTTCGGTCTAGTTTTTCTTTTCGTCAGGTGCTTTCACCTGTAGCTACCAATTGTAGCTACTAAAAGGTAAACCGTTGTGGTTCATGCTGAACATGCTGAAATCCTCTACAGTTTGAATAGCTTATCTACATTGCGGATAACTCCGAGTCAAAAGCCCTACAGCTTTTTAGAGTCTATTGGCTTGTTATTGTACGCCTAATTTTTTCAATTTCCTCAAAAATCGTGTAATGTTGACATCACTGTTATGAGAGATCATGTGATCATCGAGCTTTAACCGATTATTTTCGAAAAAAAACGTATGGCTTAATCAGTCCGCCGCAGTGACTTTTCTTGGACGCATTGCCTTCACAACAATAAATCTTGGGTTGTCATCAGTCCAGATGTGATTACCGCTTGATGAGGAATCCACCGAGATAGAAGTGTGATCACCGCTAATGATAATTTATTCTTAAAATTAACATCCATAAACGTTTATCAGGCATCCATTTGAGGTATTGGAGATGCCTGCATTGAACATCGATATCGCGCAAATGCAAGTTATATATCAAAATTCGGTCCAAACTATTTTGTGAGCTCTAAATTTAATAAGCGCGAGGACAGTCATCATATTCTTGGCTTCCTGAACCGCATGTAGCTTCAATTCTTTCATTGGAACAGAATGCTTCCGACCCGGTTAGTAAAAAAAGCATGCAGAGCACGATGCGTATTATTTTTGAACTCCTATTTTAATTACAGATTTTGATACCCTTTACGCGTTATTAGTTTAGGGTGAGACAGTCTTAGCCCTTATAGTCCTAAAGAGATTATTGAACCTAATTGTGTTAATGATGTGTCTGTCGTTACACATTTTCGTTACTTCTATTAAAAAAGGTGTTTAGTGTTTACATGTACTTGCATATTTATATTTCTCTTTTTCTTGAAATTGAGAACATGACCATAAACCTCAAAAATGATGTAAATGACAGGAACAAATACATTAATAGCTGCTGTTGCAGATGAACCTAGTTATTTCCACTACCAGTCAAGTATTTTTGTTACAATCCTAAACACAATCTGCTTGTACTCCATAATTGAAGGCCAGACCGAGTAAAAACGTTCACATGACTCTCCAGAAACCCACAATGATTCCATCTACAATTTTATGACATGCGTTTGCTTTTTTATGTAATTTTCCGCTCACTTAACGGAAATGAAAAATGTTCAAAAAAATGTCCGTGTCTAATATTATTTACTGTTGCATGAGCAAAAGTATCCATTTTCTCTCTGTGCACATCGTTTTAGGGAATGATGTTCACTTACAGTCCTTGAGGCGGCACATCGAATTGCCAAAAAAACACTACACAGTCACTGCAAACAGTAGGTAACATTACTGTACATGAAATGAAATTCGCAACCATGACAACAAACGACACACAATTCTCTGGATTCCATTACTAGCCATGCGATCCTTTGTCATAACCATCATCTTCCACCCTCCTCATCTTCTGTTTTTTTTTTTGGCAAATGTGCACAAGGACTTTTGTTGTTTTCTCTCTTATACCCGAAGTGCTGTAGTCGTTTTTGGAACTTCCTTATGCCAGTCGGCTGCTCCTGAACCCTGTGTATTCGTTGCTTTCAGGGCGCCTTGTCTTGTCAGTGTTGTCTAAGAAGATGCAGATTTTCTCTCTCTCCCTGCCAGCTAACAACATGCAAAGCCCTGACAGTGCATATACCTAGACTAAGACCATGTCTAATGTATTTCACTTATTTGCAAAATAAATATTTTCAATTTGTTTGTCGCCTCATCCTTGTGGAACTCTATCTCATATCTGGGAGATGAGAGAGCAGCAGCAGCAGGATTCAGAACGCTATGGATTAGGAGAGGAGATTCCAGAATGGAATCGTTGTTGGTGGCATACTTAGCCTGCTGAGGGAATATATTTTTGGAAGTGAAAGAACGACGAATGTGTTTGCATAAAGTCCTTAATCGTATGCCAGATCCGTTGTTGAGATATCCCATTCCATGATGGGTAAAACTTTTAATGAGAAGGGGTTTTCTTTTTCTGGGGGTGCTGGAATTGTGTGCTCCTTTGTGTATTTGTCTACCGAGGGGCATTTTAAAGTTTGCCTTCTTGATTATCTAATGCCTAATGAACGGATAAGAGGATTTACATTTGCAAATTGTTTATACTTAAAGAAGCGTTTACAAATGTGTTTTTTTTATTTTTTTTCTGATAATGATGATTGTTATACATTGGCTGCTATTTCAAAAAAGCAAGCATCGATATCCAGATTTTTAAGCTTTTGAGCTTAATATTGTGTACGACGTTATGGTTTCAGCGTTATCACCGATACCGAGCTGCAATATATTTTTGAATGAACTTCTAGGCGGAAGATATCAGCGGCCTTAAGTCAGCTCTGAACTGTCTCTTGTGCCACAAGAATGTTAAATTATCATGAGCTAAAGACCCTCAAGTCTATGTTGCTGCTTTCTACAGAGATGGTATGCGTGGATGTACATCGATATACACCCGTATACACCCTTCATGCACTCGTATACACCTTTCATGCCTTTTACCAATTTCTAAAATTCTCATCAACGACCTTATCTGTTCTCCTAATTATGTGGAAATAAAAATTCCGGCATGTCTTACTTTTCATATTGCCCATAAACAGCACTTAGCTGTCAAAAATTGCACGAAAAATGCACCTAAACGCACTTCAACCCGATTCGCCAAGGTGCGTAACAAAATTTCGGAGAAATATTCCGAACAGTTTTTATCGGAAGAATACCTCAAAGCTAAAATCATCCGAATCGTACAAAATCGGAGAATTTTACACTCCGATGGTACCTTGCAAGGGATGAGTGTAGAGGGCACTTTACTATCAAATGACATGTTCCGTATTTTCCGTTATTGTTATAACTGATGCCTTTCGTGATAATCTGACAAATCATCTAAGTAGTTTCAATTGTCAAGAGAAGCTAATCTCAAATTCGCCGTTTGGAGTCTTCTTAAAACAGGAGTTCCCACCATCGTGCAGGAAGTACACACGAATGGTTGTAAGAAAGCTCGGCCCTGGGTACTTACAAGCCTGTTGCGCAAAAAATTAGTATAATTTGTATAACTGATGTCTAAGACATGCAACGTGGGCTGTTGCAAAAAAACAGTTGGGACTGATTGCCAGCTTCCTTCCTAAATGCCTTCAAATATTTTGACACAGCTTTCCTTAGCTATAATCTGTCACATCAATTGCTAATGGAAAAGAACATTTGTAATCCCAACGGACGGATATAGATTTAGTCTAAGTGAACTATTTGTCGCTTGAGAGTTTCAACCACAAATTTAACACTGAAAAATACCTCCACCCAACTTCAAATTCCCTTGAAATCCTTCTCACAATACTTCTCCACATAAATGGAGGTACTAAGCGGACAAATGAGTGTCGATTTGTTTCACAGGAAAAAATGGCCTAGCCTTCTATAGAACGCGAATAAAAGATGAAATATTTCCTATGAATTACGAGTAATCAGGCGGACACGTATCGGTTAACTTACATTTTCCACTTGAAATTAGCTACAACGTGCGATGGTTACTTATTACTTGTGCTCAACTCGTCCCACATAAGGACTACGTTCCGGGCCAACAAATATTGCACAACACAGGACGAGAGCATCTACAAATCACAACCACTCCACCAGCAGACACACACAGCCAACCGAAAGTCAGTTCTGCATGCGCTCCCTCATTAGGTCAATGGTTTTGCATACTAAATAGTTGCCGAAACGTAAAAAGTTTCTACTTGCACTGTTTGTGGTGGCAGATAAGACCAGGGCGTTTGTCGCTCTGTATTCGCTTTTTTCGATTTAACGATGACGAAAAAAAAAAACTTTTTGTCGGACAAACTTTTCCCCAAAACTGTGTTACATGAACATTTTCCGTGGGTGGGAAGAACAAGTCAGTTATAGCGTTTTAGATTTTTTTTTTCGAAATTTAGCCTCTCCCGACTAAAAACGCTGGGCGAGAACACCGCTTCCGTACTTGTGTAACGAGATTAAATATTTGCAAAGTGAATTTGATAGTTTAGTTTGACAGCAAGAAAAAGAGTCGACGTTTTAGCTTTTGCAAATGCAAAATTGTTTGCAAACGTTTTTTTCTAATGAAAATGCCGAAATTTGGATATAAAACTTTTGTTTATTGTTTACACGAAGGCTTAATACAATTTTAGGTTAATTTATGGGAGTTTTGTCTGAAGGGTTGGGTATATGCGATACTTATCCAGAGTACCTTTTGTTCGCTTCATGGAAAATCAAACTGCCTTATATTGAGATGGTGATGAGGATGGAAGAACAAAACATATAAAACCACTCAAAAATTAAATCCGAAACTTAATTTATCCCTGACTTTAGCGTCAGTTGGAATGCTAGCCGTTGAAAGTCCTTGTATAATACAAGTTTACCTTCTATCGGGTGCACTAAGCTCTTAGATAAGACCATTGGTCTCTTACCTTTTTTGCCATTTCGAATCGTTTGGCCTTAAACCGGACTTGTGTTTTTCCTTATCATTCCGAACTTTTGGGACTGGTGTTGGAAATTTTCTTGGTAGGAGCATTACTGTATCATCGCTCAATGTGAAAGAGCTAAATGCAGTCACAGTTTTTTTGTTATCTGTTGGACTACGTGGTATTGCTCCCTAACGTTCTATATTATCACTTGTGACAGAATGGCTTGTAAATGTCAACTTGGTTCAAGGCAAATAGATACAGTCCGCCTTATCATGAAAAAAATCATCCTAAATACATTTGGATACGTAAAGGCGTAATTTTGTAATGTGATGACATACTAAGGGTTTGATTGGTGGTTCGTTGAGAGAAACGCTTGTTATATCTGCTCATCCCACTCAGGTCAATGTTGACACCTTTTGTACGCATAAAGTGTTCACCGCTGTCGTTAGTGCTGTAAATTGATAGAAACTTAGGCTTTATTATTTGTATCCAAAGTGTGTCTAATTGTTCGGTGGTTTATAGCTTTGCCCATAGTCTGGGCACATGTTTTCTGATACTTCAAAAATGGAGTCAGATTTACAGTCTTATGACTTCGGTCAAAAAATGATGGTTTAACAAAAATCATCTCAAACTCGTTATATAGAGTCCTGCTACAAAACCAATTTTTTTTTAATTTTTTACCATTCAGGCTGTAGAGGTTGACAGGCGTATTTCTGTTCCCTGCCGCATCTAACTACATGCGATCATCCAGGCCTACCTTTGGAATGAATGTTCTCTGGTTGCATTCTAATGTGACTTCTGTAAACGCTTTGTTATACCCCGGTTGGGTTCTGAACTACTGTCGTCCCGAGACGGAAATCGTTTGTTAGATGGGTTAAAACATTCAGAGAAACCTCGGGTGTGACAAGACGATGAAGTGGGATCTCTCGTTCCATAAGATCATATGGGAACATTGAGACAGCGAGAGCTTCAATATTGTAGTCCCTTTCGATCTACGAATGAACATACCTCTGCCCTTGGGACTTTGTCAGTAAGGCGAATTCTTGGCGACCACATTCATTATCATCTGTGGTTTTAGGCCAGGAAAGTCCAAAACCAATAAAATTTTCACAATTCGACACACGACCTATTCATCGATTTGAAAGCCGCATACGACAGCTTTTATAGAGACGAACTATACAGACCCATGTCTAGTTTTGGTATACCGAGTCTTTGATTCCCATCCAGAAGTCGGACGCAGTAGAGGAAGACCTCGCCTTAAGTGGCGCGCAAAGTAAAAACCGACCTCAACGAACTTGGAGTGCGCAACTGGAGGCAGTTAGCTAAGGACCGGGCTAATTGGAGAGGCATGTTGGTTGAGGCCCAGTTTCATTCCGGACTGTAGCGCCACTTCAGTAAGTACACTCATTACCATCCGTGCAAGTTGGACTGCGCAGGAACTCTCCAGTGCGACTTCAATTTTCCACGGAACGCATGTGAGGCGCTTGTCGAAAACGTTCCAGAAGAAGCAATTAATTCGTATTCAAAGTCGAAGCCCATTTTTACTTGAATGGATTCATCAACAAACAGAACTGCATAACATAACAGAACTGCATCAGAGTCCATTGCATTCATCAAAAACGTCAGTATGGTGTGCAATTTCCTTAGCTAGGATTGCTGGTCTTTGATTTTTTTTTAATGCAAACGAGCACAAAGGTATGTCAAGGTGTTGGAGCACTTTTTTCATGACTTGGTGAATTGGACTTAGGCTTTTTTGGTTCCAACATTGGCTCACAGTTCAAGACCATGAAGGATAGTTTAATCTTAATAAGGTGCTATTTAGGGTGGCCAACTCGCTCTCCCGATTAAAGCCATTGTGTTTTTTTATATGTCCTACGATTATATCAACAACTCTAGGACCCTACAAAAGCTCAAAGCAACATCTGGGCAAAAATTATAAACACATATCCGCTGTAATGCTGGCAAGGATAATGAAAAGCTCCAGAAATAGTTTAATTTGTTGTATGGGCAATTGTGGGCGATATCTTAAATTCAAAAGTAGTAAAAAAAAAAAACCTACATACATTGTAAAAACACCGTTTTTTACGTTTTAAAAAAAGAATGCTATTCATTAAAATATCAGACCTCTATGAATACCATGTTGTTAGCCCTGCTCGTGCACTTCCCGAATATCGCTTTATTTTCTATTTCCATCTCCTGGCCATTATTATAATTGATCCTCGCGCATATTTCGTCGAAGAAATAATAAGCTCTACCTATCGTTGTGCGCCAGTTAAGAAATATGTTTACCTTTACGACAACACCCACATCTGACAATTGCTTTTCGCAACCTTGTTGTATTATTACCATCCACCACTTCAGTTCGCTATTTCCATAAACAATAGACCGTATCGCAGAAAGTTCACTCAATACAAAAAATAACAAAATACCCCTGAGGGTACTTCAGCAAACTCTCACTGAACCAATTATTCAATGATTTTCAGGATAATAATTTCGTAATTATTATTGGGCGGGTACGATGGGGGCTCCATCTCCAAAACGCAAAATAACGACTTTTGGAAAACTTTCTCATCAAGCGAAGAATCAAAGTCAGAAATTACATAATGACTCCCAACGGGTGGTTGAAATTTTCATTCTCGCGCTTCCTTGCTCTTGGCAATATACTTCCCCTTCCCTATCCACCCGTTTGAGGAATAAAATACGTTTCTTATTTAAAAACTTGATTTATGGCATTATGGGTTTCCAGAAATTATAAATCATTGTTTTTTTTTTAAAGCTGCTTTCGGGGAATTTCATTTTGCCGACACGCTTGAAATACAACATCTGGATGGAAGTACTATAAAAAGAGCAAAGGAGTAACGTGTTTTTTAAAATATAACGTGGTCGTTAAAAACATTCAATTTCATTTCTTTTTTCATGGTTACAATTAGCAGAAATGTCGGTAGCATTTGTAAAAATAGATGAGGAGGAGGTTCCTATGCGGAAGAGTTCATCATTTTGGCAGATGGTCGTGACTTTGTTGTCAAGGCATTCCTTCATAGGGCAGGCTTTGACATTATGTCATTTCCACTTATTGTCCTAGGCTTTCTCCTTTTTACTGTCCCGGACGGGCTTAGTTGCACAATGGCTTGTGTGATGTACTGAACAAAAATTTGTATATTTTATGCTCTCCTTTAGTTTTCCCGTCGTAGATCTTCGAATATATTTGCGTTGCATTGGCAGTTTCCCATGCTTCATTCGTCGATAGCTTATACGTAATGAGACTTCGTGGGGTTACAGTCTTACCTATTTCGCTTTCTAATGCGTTTTCGCAGCTTCATAGGCATTTTGGACTTTATCATATCATTGATGAGAGATTTTGTCATCAGCAAGTCTAAGTTGATGTAGGTATTTCCGGAAGCTTCCGTGTCGAATTGTGATAGATAGAAATCGACTTCATCGTACTTTCTCATTTTTAACTCTTTAATGTTCGGCATTAGTCTGTGCGTCCATCTTCCGTTTGGTATTGTATACACAGTCTTTGTCGTCTCATTTCTGCAGCTTCTCGAATATAAAATCTTTCTGTGTTCTCGTTATTATATGTTGGCGATTACATACAGTCCGATATGCATTCTCCCCGCTATCAAAATTATTGCATCTCCAGATACAGTTCCGTATAAACAGCATGTGCCATAGGGGTTCTCTGAAGTTAAGCCTGTGGTCTGGGAGCATTCCTAGCTATTTTATATAGGGATTCTATTCGATTGTGTGCTCTCCTTTTTTGAGGCTACTATTGAGAACGTCCTCTGTTTTATATTCCGTCAGTTCCAACCATGACGAGCTGAGCCGTGTCTTTACATAATTGTTAGTAGTGTTGCAATGTAATAGGTTACGTTTAGTGAAATGATATAAAATTCTGGTGGGTTAAAATAAAAAATTAAAAATAAATTTAAAATTATTTTAGTTGTAATGAATGTTGGGAGCCATCTACGAATTCGTTACGTGCGAGTCATGTGTGCAGACGCTCTTTATGAAGGATGTTCGTTTTTCTGAAAAGGAAGCGTGTCATTCGGCGGATTTCAAAAATATTTTCAGCTGGGAGCGACAAAAGGCACGTGTCCCGAATTTCATTTTTCTAACTCAAATTTTAAGTCCCAAAAACTGGTGACGGGCATGGCTAAATCTACTCAGCTAGCAATTCTAAGTCCAATACACAGTGTATGTCCAATACACAGTGTATGTCCAATACACAGTGTATGTCCAATTCACAGTGTATGTCCAATACACAGTGTATGTCCAATACACAGTGTATGTCCAATACACAGTGTATGTCCAATACACAGTGTATGTCCAATACACAGTGTATGTCCAATACACAGTGTATGTCCAATACACAGTGTATGTCCAATACACAGTGTATGTCCAATACACAGTGTATGTCCAATACACAGTGTATGTCCAATACACAGTGTATGTCCAATACACAGTGTAAACATATATTTTAAAATACTGTTAATCCTGATCTATATTCGTTTGCGAATTAACCACCGAGTAGAAAATAAAATATATTTACGTACACACAGCAAATCCGTCTGCATTTGTAATTTTTGTTTGTTGTCAAGATCCGGATTTGCAGAGCAATCGTAATCATGGACCAAAATTCAATAAAGATTATGTTCATACTAAAACCCTTTGTAAACATGATAAATCAGTATAGAATCCTCGATATCAATGGTATTTTTAATATCTCTTCAATATCCCTCTCCCCCCCCCCCACACACCATAAAAAAAAATTCTTTTAAATCCAATCAAACTAATTCCATTGCTACATGGCCTTATGAATGAAAAAAAATCAGAAAATTCCACAACACATAACTCTGGGATCACCTAACATCAGATAAAATAACGACCTGCGGGTGGGACATTTTTAAGGTCGTAAAATGGATCAAACGATGAAATATATTCATTCATATGAACGAAAGTTCTAAATTATTATAGAACATAAAAATACCGTTTAAGTGAATATTTTATGTAGTAGATCAGGCAAAAATCGATTCTACTCTGTCTGCATCGCGAAGCGATGGTGGTATTTGATTTGATTTTTCATGTTTAGGAATTCACAACGACAACAAAAAACCCGCTTAACATTGTATTGTGGGGATTTTTGGAATGAATATGCGTCCAATTTGGAGGAGAAGGATGTAAGTGAATATATTAAATTTTGCTCGGGTGGATATTCAAATTTTTCGGGGATATTTTCCTATTAGAAAATAGAAAATTTGAGTTTTGGTTATAAATCGTAGTAGTTTAAATTTTGTCAATAAAAAATGTATCTACTCCTTCAAGTGCTTGATTGTAGAAATGTGTTAGACATTTGTCACAGTAGGGCAGACGCGAGTTACTATGTATTGGTATAAATATCATAAAAATAAGTCATATATCGTTTCATGAATGGTTTTGGACGGGCTCAGTTGCGCGATGCGTTAGTGCGATGAACTGCGGCGCAGAAGGTCTTGGTTCGATTCCCAGTCATAGCAACACCTAAATGATTTTTCACTGGCCCTATCGTGAAGAACACACGCACACATGACTGGTTGTGAGAAAAATGGCTAGACCGTGCCTGTTGCGCAATAAATGTATTTTTTTTATTTTCTTTCTTACTTTATTATTTCAAAAAAATTCTGATATTTTATTCCTATAATACAATTTTCGGGACTTAGGACTTTCGTGATTCTAGACTTTCGAGATTTTAGATTTTTGGGACTCTTGGATTTTGGGTTTTCGGGATTTTTGTTGTCCCCATTTTTGAATCGTTTAAACAAGATAGAGATTGGTTGATCGTGTGTGTAGTATAAACACTAAAAGATTCAGCAGGTTGTTAGTTCGTTTTTTAAACTCTTTAAATCTGCGGACTCTATGGGCATTGTAACACCTGAGTTACAGCACACTTTGTAAAACATTCTTTTCGATCCATGAAAGAAGTGCCATGAAAAACCGGTGCAAATCGAAAAAAACGTAGCTAAACACGATCCCAAAATGCGTATTTCAAAATGTCCAATATTGAACCGTGTTACCCACGGCCGGTTTCTTCAAAACTATTAGTCCCGGTGACACCTCTGCCCGGCGTAAATTACGCACCACACAGCGTAAGCTTTTTAAAGGAAGCTTACTTTTGATGTACTAGGAACACTCACCGAAATTTCTGTATAGTAACAGACTTTATTCAGCCCCGAAAAAATAGCAAAAAAATGGATCTACGACAGGTAGGCTGACCAGACGTCATCTTTAATGAGTACTTGACCTCTTTTTCTCAGGAAAAAAAATGTCTGGTATCTTTTTGAAAAACATGCAATCTGTCCTCTTTTTAGGGTTTGTTAGTTAACTAAATATTTCGACATCACAAAAACACCAGAAGAAAATAAAAAATGTCAACACCAACTCAGAAGTTGTCTACATCGTTCTGGTATGAACACGATTTAAAAAAAGTTTGTCCTAAACTCAATCATTTCTGAGCATAAAGCCATCTTTTTTTATACCTTATCAACTATTAGTCTTCAAATTAAGTTTAATTTTTGGGGCGTTTTCAGAAACAAAAAATGTTTTTTGGTTAAATTTTAAAAACTTTTGACGGAAAAGCATTGGTAATGTAAAATGTTAATATACGCTCACTTTTGGCTTGTTGTTTGTTTGTTGCTGAATTTTTCAATTAAGATTTTTGAAGGTGTCTTCTTTTTCGTGGTCATGGATTTGGTCACCCTAATCACAGGTCAACTTTTCCATTTTTTTGTTTTAATAAAACCAATGTGGGACTCCAAACACACGACTTCTAAAACAAGTCACGATTCAATTTCATTAAAAAAACTTGTTATTTGAAAATTCCCTTTTGATGTCAGTAAATGACACCGCACAATCGATATCCTTTGAACATTATAGTGCCATGACAATAACACAAGCATCCATGATGCAGTCAATATAAAGTAATTTCTTATTTCAAACTCAATACAATAATCCTTTGTTTCTCTTTGGGATTTTCTCTCAACGCTCTAATGCAGACACAAGTGCAACGAGAAATCAAGGATATTTTCCTTTTATATTGCTTTAAAATTGGTCGTTGTCTCAGTTGGATTGTGGAAAATATACAAAATGCGGAATCGAGTGCAGAGTGCATTAGGATCTTTAGTGCCAACTTTGTCTAAATGTAGAACAAATAGAGAAGACTTCGTTTTTCATTTAGAGAGAAAATTGTATTGTAATGGTGTTGGTTGTAGTGTGTTGCAGGTGGGCCGTCAGCCTGAGGGGTCAGTTTTTGTTATTACTGATAGGTGTGGTATTTAGAAGGACACTGGTAGAGAATTATTTATTATATTATTATATTATATTTAAAATTTTATTGGTTGTCAATTAAAAGTTGCATCAGGTTGACTGGTTTGTCCTTAACTAATCCAGTTGCATTGCTGAAGACTATAATAAAATGGATAAGCGTTCGATACATAGCTTAATAGTGTGTATCTAGCCTTTAATATGGTTGCGCATTTAAAAAATTGAATTTGAAGTTCTGTAAGGTTTTATGAACTCATCACATTGGGCTTAGTAAGTAAAAAGGAGGAAGTTTCCATAAAGTCTTATTTACTCAGAGTGTTTATTGAAAAATTTACTCAAATTTAAAATTCATTCATAAAATGCTTTCCAATATGTTTCATCGAAATAGTAGACTTAAGATGAACCACGAAACATAATGAATATCTGTCAGCCGGTAAACTGATGATTCATTCAGAGTGAAGACGCAATGATAAAATATGCAAATGGTGCGTTCATTTAATATTTAGATAAATTTGGGAGTCGTACCTCTATAGTGTACGTCGTTATACAAGATTGTTGAAACAACAGAACTGGATGAAAATATGTTACATACACCAAAAAGGATGATTGTTCTGGATGAAAGAAAACTATTCTGAGTGATTCATCAAAAGTATGTGTAGCACTTCCTGGTCATATATATATCTACAATCTTAGCCTTCGAGAGATAGCTTTTAGTGTTCCCTACTTACTTACTTTAGTGGCGCTATAGTCCGGAATGAACCTGGGCCTAGCCCGGTCCTTAGCTAACTGCCTCCAGTTGCGCTTTCCAAGTTGGTTGAAGTCAGTTTCTACTTGTGCGTGCCCCTTAAGGCGGGGTCTTCCTCTAACGCGTCCGACGTCTGGCTGGGAGTCGAAGACTCTGCGAGCGGGAGTATTGGTGTTCATTTGTTCTACATGTCCTAGCCATTTTAAACGTCTAATACGGAGTTTTTTTGACCAGGGGCATGTCGCTGTACAGCTCGTAAAGTTATTGGTTGAATCTTGGTCTCCATAGATCGTCAACGCAAACGGACCGCCGATTTTTCAAATAATTTTCCTCTCAAGGATTTTTTCATCCGCTCTTGAGACGGACCATGATTCAGCGCCGTAGAGCAGGATTTTAGTGTACACACGCTGATGAAAATGTTCGGCAGCCACCTTTCATAGACCAATGTGGAATGGGGCTGCAACCAACATGACTTTCAAATTAGCGGTTTTTTTTAGCAAGTTGCATCCTAATAACAATTTAGCACAAGTTGAAGTCGATTTTTGGATTTAACTAATGCGTGCCACTTGTACATGGTCTTCCGCTACGCGCCTTCCATCTGGCTAGGATCAAAGACTTAGGCAAAAGCACGTACAATGCAGAGTTTTCTTTAGCTAACTGTATATCCCTATAGAGCTCATCGTTATCTCAGTGATCCAACAACCTAGACAAGTACGGCGGAACATTTCCAAAACTGCTCTTCTACTTCCGCACTTCAATTTTTTAAAATCTTAAAGCAGCAAATGGGTTTTATTTATCGAAATTGGGTTTCGATCAAAGAGTATAGAACTATATAGAGTGCGCATCTCATACAACGAATATTTTCCATGTGGGGTACTGCTATTGATACCCCAGTGTTCACATTGCTACCCCAGCATCAAAGAACAGCCTACCGACGCATGCGATCTTCGAAATTTCCCCTTCGCACTAATTGCCCGCGTCTGAAACAGCTACAAAATTTTTAGCGGTGATGCGTACTCTATGTAGTTCTATTCTCTTTGGTTTCGATACTCCATATCGCCTACATTCCTGGAAAAGTGTTTGGCCGAGTAGTGTCGGACACTTATTGACCTGGTTTCTTGGTATTAAAGTTCTTGGTTAAATCTTCATCTCCATAGCCCATCAATACAAATGTGACAGCAGATTTTTCGAAGAACTTTTCTCTCAAAACGACCATACGAACAAACGATTCATATGCTTTTAATTCGGTCTATGTTCAGCACAGTAGAGCATTAGTAGGGTAATCAGGATCTTCTTAGTTATTGGACTAAGGATTTTCTAAATGGCCTTTAGCCCTAGGAATAATAGGTTGGTAAGAGTAATTCTTCGATTCAATTCATAAAAGGTGTCGTTGCATAGTTGTTTAATACCTCAAAGTTAAAGCTGTCAATTGTGCTGTTCTATCACATTCGTCAATGTCTTGTTATGAATTTCTCTTCTCCACTTGGCTTTGGTTGGTCAATGGTTTCTTATATCCCACAAAACTATAAGCACTCGTGCTCGATAATACAATTATGTAGTTCAATCCCATACAGCCAGCTGTCAACCCACAACTACTTATGCCTACCCTTATGTTATTCCTGTTGCACAGTAACCCCTACAATTAGCAACTCACTAAATCCTGCTGCAAAACCCATTGCGATAGCTTAATTAATATAATTTATGTAGCCCTCTGGCCTCTTGGCTGGCGCCACTTAAAAGCAGATTAAAGAAACCGCCGCCGTAGGTAACTACTTCCGCCGGCCAAAGCCAATAAATCAAGGCTGTCGACCGCGAAGCAAATCAATTTTTAGCCCGTGGCATGCTTTCCTTTCTGACGCGATTAATTTCAAAACAATTAGCTATTTAACATGAATCGAGTGTTCGTGGGTTCGACAACTTGTGGCGTTGTATCTACAACGTCATAGCGGTTTCGTTTGTTCTCCATCGTCATCTCTGTAAGTCATAAACCCGTTCATTATGGTAGATGGACTATTCATTTCCCAGGACAAATACCACAGCAGTGCAAACAAATTGGAAACAGAAAAAAAATTCCCACACAAGGAAACCCCGTCAGTGGAAGTACAAACAGACCACTTTCTCATCACTATCGTGATCATATGCTCAAAGCCCCTATGGCTAACCACCTCCAAGTGTGTACTGCATGTGCACATATCCTTTCCATTTGGTTTAACGAGGAGCTCTTTGCTATTGCGAATATATAAATAACTTGTTCTCTGGCTAAAGCTGAACTCGTATGTGTACACAAAATGACCACACATAGACGTGGAGGTTTCGTTTATTTTTAGATTGCTATCGCGTGCTATGATTCTCTTATCCCGGCATCACATATATAGTACTGTCGGGGGCTACCACTTTGTATCCTGGATATTTGTGTAATGTTGTGAATGAGTGGAATAAAGGTGCGTTTGCATTGCCAACGTGGTGTGCAGAAATTTATAGCAACACAGAGCGAATGGAATATTTAATTCATGAAATGCACTCTCGATTATGGAGTTAAGTTCAATTTGTATAGCGGAAGGATTTTACGGTGAAATTAGTTAACGTTCATGTAAGAACCATTGGTCTTACAAAAGCAGAGCTCATTTCACTTTGGTGTTAGCTAATATGACTGCACGTGTGGAAAAGAGTTAATTAAATGTGGAAATTTATGAACTTGTGGTAGTGTTGCGGAGCTGTTAAGTCGTAAGGGGTTTGTTAACTTCATGACCATTTAAGGACTTAGTTTGCTTGATTGTGGGTCATTCGATTTTTGATTGATTTTTATCTAACAGTGGTTATCGGTGGTGTGGAAGGATCAGTCGTGATAAGTCAGACGAAATTATGGTTGATAAAAGGATTATTAATTCCTTTTGTCACTTTTACATGGTTCGTCTATGTTCTGGAGATTGATCCAAATGTGTGATTTGCTGTTAAGACATGATATGTAATTCCTGCTTGCTTACTGCGTCTAAATTCACATACTAAGATAATTGAAATCATTTTTTTTTTTTTTTGGGTGAAGCGACCAACGCAACGCAGGGCTTTCCGCTTTATATGTTTTACTTGAATACATTTCCTTCTTGTTTCCTTTTCCTAACTAGATCAATGTGGCTACATCTGCAGTTTCTTCTCCTCTCTTCTCCTCTAAAAGATGACCTTTACCAATAATTGTTAAGTTTTCGATGCTAAAAATTCTGTCGATCAGAGAAGTCATGTCTTGTCGGAATGAAAGGTATATTCCAGGGATATTGCATATTCTCGGACTATCAAATCTCTAAAGACGAGCTCATCAAAATCAGAAACAGCACTATACTGACGTTTACCATATTTGGGGAAGCAAAGCACATTTATGTGGTGCCTGGGTAAAAGGCATCTTAGGAGACTATAAGACTGATGTACACACCAGACTTATACCGCCTATGTTTCAGAGGAGTGTACCAGACTCGAAATGATCAGAATCGTATAACTGCATTTATATATATTATGTGTGCTTTCAGTTCTAATTTCAAGCCTGAATACTAATAATATGTACTAAGGCCAGACTGTTTTATTTCGTGTGAATCGGACGTTGACATTGACTTCACAGTACTTCGCACATGAATGCAACGAACTACAGACACATCACAGCAGTGGCGACTGAGGCCATCGGCTGGGACAGAGCAAGACATTAATATCGCACAGGTGGCCTCAAATAAGCTGGCGATTTTTGTAGAAAAATAATGCTGCCAAAGCTGGAGCTGCGGGTTCACAGCATTTGGCTTACCAGTCAACTACGCATTCCTCTAAGCCATGGCCACCTGCTGAACTAAGTTATATCTTCAGATGGATCGAACAAAAGATATGTTTACTCACAATATTAGACCAACATTGACTGCTAAGTTATGCCATATAAAGACTGAAGGGTATGTTTCGTACCAAGTTATCAACCGTGGTTTTTGCAACAGACAGATCTTTGCGGTGTCCTCTCCTTCGATTATAGGCATTTTTTTAAAAGTTATATTCTGGTAACTAGTATTATCCTTGGTAAAATCGTTTTGTTTACATTACAAGGATGCTTTAGAGACCATAGCAGTCTTCCCATTTGCTTCTTCAATATTCTCAGAAAAGAGCGTTGCAACGCGATTTTTTTTGGTGCATCACAACATCATTCCTTGGCGGCCTTCAATATATAGTCTTGCAAGTTTTAACTTCAAATCATTCCTAATAACTTCAGGTTCGATTATTATTCAAGGTTGTGTAAAGTCTGCTTGCTGCTTGCTTACCTTCACACACCGTGTCAGCTAAAAAGTATGTTCAAAAAAAAAACACACACGATTGTTTACGATTTGCTTCTGCTTTATTTACTCACGTCTTCTCTGTATGAAGGCTTGTCGCAGACTGCCCGCAATGCCTTTTGGTGAATGTTTATAAAGGAAGGAGTAGGGATTGGGAATACGGGATAGGATGAGTAGGGATTGGGAAGAAGAGATAGGATGGGTGGGGTAGGTAGGGTAGGATCCTCTTAATATGGAGGTTGATGTTACAGTTGGAAAAATTTACTGCGTTTTAGAGCTTTGTGATTTTACCTGATTAAAACATTCACCTTATCACGAAAAAACGCTTGGACCGATGGCAGCTGTATACACTGAGTTAGATGATTGATAATTCTATCAACTTGTCTAAGGATTTCAAAAAATAGGAAATTTTCTTGACCTCTTTCATCTTTAGACAATCCGTTAAATTAATTTATGCTATTCACTGCATTCCATCTAAATGAGACATTTGTGCTGTTTTCCTAGTCGTTAAAAGTGTATTAGGAAGTCCGAAGCTTCTAGTACCTCTGTTCTCCTTTAAATAAGTTTTCAATTAAATCTTCCCAAGACGTACTTTGGTAAGTACTCGTATGTATGACAGTAGCTAGGCTTTCGAATTTGTTAGATAAGATATTAAAGTAATTTTCAGGATCTGGGTTTTCAATTGCCATTAAGAATATTTGAGTTCAGTGAACACTGAATATACGTTCACACTTAAAATACTGCTCTGGTTGCACCGAATGGGGGTTGAGTCTTCGAGTAGCCGTCCTCTCGCCCGCTCATTATACGTTCACAACTAAGTAGTTACTGAGGCAGCAGCGCCTTCGATTTGCCTTCCTAGCCCAACTACACAGCTATTGATAAAACTTTAATGCCCACCTGTAAACTTTTCAAATAAATTACAAAAATACAACCCGAGGCCATTGCCACCACTTATCTAATAATGGAAATAATACTTACACATCTCAAAACAATAAATAACGCTCTTCAACAACAAACAATTGTTATTTTAACAACAGAATTGTTACCCCCTCCCGCCGACGATAATTGCATTGTTTTCATTTCATCAACATTTCCAAGTGCAGTATCTCCTCGGCTTCGTCGTTTGCCAGTAGCAGAAGTTCTCATTAATTTTGTTTTCTCAACAAACCCGAGTCTTGATGGCCCCTTAAACACCCACACTATTCACAACAGACTTCATTATTTATGAGATTGACTCACAGCAAACGGAAACCATCAATCATTCGCCAGCACTTTTTTTTTAGCCCATTCCCCCACGTCGAAAGTCTGGCCTTCTTTTGTGTGTGATTGAGTTCTTATTACACAAAAGCCCTCATTAGATGGATGATGGTATATGGTTGCTGCAATTTTTGTTTAGTCCTTCCGCAATCCTTGTTGATTGCTCTGATGGTCTACTAAAAAAGAATGGTACCTACAATTTTTTTTTGTAAAAATCATAAAGGCTTTTTATTGCGCCCCTTTATGGTAGCGCGAGATTCGCGCATTTGCCAAAAGACCATAAGACAAAGTGCGAAGAAAAAAATTTAAACCCTATAATCACCCTCGGAATTTGTTATCCCTCATTACGCCCAAATTGCTGTGAGTTAGAATTTTTGAAATGGTCTGCTGGGTTGTGTTGATAGCAAGCGCAGCCTTAGCGCAGCGCTCCATTGGAGAGCCCATAAGAATTTGTAAATGGTAAAGTTTTCCGCTATCACATTAGAGCAGAGGGTCTGAGACGGTTTGTTGTCGGGGGTAATGATAAGATTTTTAAACCACCCCTCTTCATCGCGTGGGGTTTCCAAATTATGTCGACAAATAGAGGATGATAATTTAGGTTGTGAAAAAAAATGGGATCACATTGTGTTGGTGTCCTTTGGCCAATGAGCCTTACAGAATTATATTTTTTGAAGAATGAAAATTTACGCCTAAGAGATTCTAAACTGAGGGGTTTAACAATGGGAGCATTTCCGTCATTGCGATTAGCCGATGGATGAAGTTTGAAGAGCGGAAATAATATGGGGTATACGTGTTCAACAGGCATAAACCATAATAAATGTTAAAGCTTTGAGTCATTGGATTTAAAAGGAGATGGACCATCGGTTTGTCCTGTCGATTCTCTATAGTTTTACGTTATGATACGTGGCTTACAATCCCAAAATTCTTCTTTATTTATATATAAAGTGGATTCTCTTAGTTCTTTATTCCTTTATGCGAAATTTGTTGGCCTTGAACAAACAACCATCAGTCGACCGCCTTGGATAAAACCTCACTATTGACAGCAGCATTTTCGTGGTAGCTAAGGAGTTCACCTACCTCGGAGCAAAGATTATAAAGCCATACAGATGACGCACTGCATATAGGACAAACTGTTCTATGGCTGGTTGCATTGGCAAAGCCCGCCATATATTTTGATATCGTTTCTCATGTGTGTGCACGTGCAAACTGCCCGCCCATAACATAATGCTGGTGAGCAAAAGTTTCTGTTTTTTGTTCTCAATGCGCCATCTGTATGGTTTTATAATCTTTGCTCGGAGTAAACATAGACTCCACGAATGACATCCTAGTGGAGATACGGCGCAATATTATCCTAGGAAACCGTTTTTTTTTTTAGGCGAAACAACTGGGTTCGAAATATATGCTCTATAAAACCCTAACCTGCCAGTGCGCAGAGTATTGCACGATGAGCATGAAGGGAAAACTGATATTGGGATCCTTCCAGAGAAAAATACTTCGGCGGATTTTTGGTCCTGTGTGCGAGGAGGGCGGATGGAGGAGAAGATACAACCACGAACTCTATGAGCTGTACCAAGATGTAGATGTAGTCCAAAAAGCCAAAACACGTCGACTAGCGAATGGACAATAAAGATCCAGCTAAGAGGATCTTCGAATCCCAGCCCCCAGGTTCTAGAAGGCAAGGAAGACCGAACATCCGTTTCTAACTAGTCTTACTAGTCACGCGTTCTGGATGCCTTTGTTCCTCAACCATTACTCTTTTGTTTTCTGAACCCTAAAAGCAACAGTTTTGACGATTAACGAAGCTATCAAGATGAAAATCAGCTTCATAACTGGTTATGATTTTGTTCGAAAAATCAGCATCCACTTGTTTTTGTTCCAAAAATCCATTCAACGAACTCTTTTTTCGCTGCATGGTCAGTAGTCTTCAGTTCTTGAGTCAATTGAACTTTGTAAGCATGAAGTTTTAAGTCTTTCGTGAGGATTCCATGTAGAGAGCTTCTTGAAATGCCCAATTCTTGATTACGTGTTGTAACAATACTCTCGCAAACTGCTTCAATGTTTTCTGTTGAACGACTTGTGATAGGACATCCAGAGTATCTAAGATCACTAATTGATCCAGTCTCCCTGAATTGGTCAATTTTTGTCTTCACATGTGATGGTTTTAAATCACCATGTTGGCAATATTTATATGAAAATAATGGACTGTAGCTGACAAAACTTAGAATGACAATGCGTTTTTATTTCGTATTGCGCTCTATTTTACTCACCCCGAACTGTCAGCTGTCACATTGTTTTTTTTTTCGCAAAATGGCAACACAGTACTATTAACTGCCGCAAAACTCGAATTATGGAACATCCGATACTTATTACCCCTTAATAACTTTCGATCGTTTACCCCTGGGTTACCTCACCAAACTTACTGGGTTAACTCGATGTTAACTCTTGGTTAAAATTGACTGAAAAAGAAGTTTCTCGAGTTAACTCGAGTTTAATCACGAAAATCGGATGATTTTGCAGTAAAAAACCGGGCCTAAGAAATATAAGTTTTAATTCGTGTCATTAACCAATTATCGTGAATTATATTCCATTAAATCTTTCCGGTGAAATCATATTATGTTTTATTTTCTATTTTCCGACTCGACAATAAAATAATATGACGAATTGACGAATCAAACCTTAATTAGCCTTAGTCAACATGCAAACATAAGTGCCAACGCAGTATCCCCAACCAACCTACAAGAGTTACACTGACATCGCTTTGATTTCCTAGCCACTTCCATTAATGGGGTAGAGCTTGCGGCTCGTCGCTGAATTCAGCTGTCACGTGTCAGTGTCTTCTGTTCTAGTGTCATTCTCTTGTTCATGATCGATTTATTTGTGCAAAATCGTGTTATTAAAAGTTAATTATACAAATGTCGGTGAAATTACGGTGAATTTTGCATCCGAAATGATGGATACAATGCTGGAAGTAGTTAATTTTGGTTTTGTGTGAAAAGTAAATAAATCGCGATCGGATTTAGGGAAGAATAATTGGCAACAGTGTTTTGTGAATATTCTGAATTTTTATGGTGAAAGTAAATTTATATTTATTTAGTCTTATATTTGAATAGAATTTTTAATCCATTACCAAAGGTGTTCTTTCTGCGGGTGTGTTGTGTGAATAGTTCTTCATGTTTTTGTTATTGCTTATCCTTTTTTTGAAAAAAAAATGCTGTTTTCCATTTTACTGTGATTCGTGAGGTGAGTCCTTTTTTATCACAAGTGTACTCTTTCTGTATTAAATTCACCTATAACATGTACTTAGCACGGTTTGGGGTCCACGGTTCATTACCCCAACTCTTGCCACAAATAATTCTCCCTTTTCTGCCTTCAATTTGTTGTTTGTAACTGACAGCAATCATTCCAAACACATATGCATCCTCAAATCTTTCAAAGCGAAAAACTATTTTTCGCAAAAAAACCTACTCCTGGTGTTGTCAAATTCCATTTTCAATGGGACTACTTCCACTGCACACATCCGTGCGATTATTGTCCTATGACATATCTCGAATACATCCTGTATAACACCTTTCTTGAGTCCACTCGAAGTATACAAAGGATCTTTTCTAAGTGTCGTTTGTTCAAACATCCGCTTAAACACAATTTTTCTTCAACCGGAATTAAATTTCCCCAGTCCGGATGTAGGAAGACCTTCTTATCCCAAGTTCTTGGAATATACATATAACATTTTTTTTTTTACGGAAATCGAAAATATCTTGACAAAATGTTTGTTCCACGCATGGGTGTTCTTATTTGGAGCGGTGCTCTTTTATACACAATCGCATTCATACAATCATTTCCGGAAATTAAAACAAATGAATGTCGTCCTTCTGGTAATAAAAGTGGAGGGGACTTGGCTTTTTTTACTTTTAGTTTGTGTGGGTGTATCTGGCGAAAAATCATAAGAGGTTCGGTTGGGACGATAAGATCATAACAAACGCAGACACAAAAGAGTAAAGTCAACCCGAACACCGAATGGAGAGGACCAAAAATAAATGAAATGTCAACAAAAGTGACATCCGGTTTGTGTTTAAAAGGATTGTGCAAGTACCTATACCAACACTCAGAAATAAGTCCTCAAATAAAAATGCAGTTGGTCTCCCTGTGTTTACTATGAGAGAGAAATGATTTTTTGTTTGCTTTATTTTTATCCTTTAAATGCACAATTGATGGGTTTGTGTGCTGACGGCGATAGTAAAAGTTCACAGGATAATCATTTATTTAAGTTGGGTAATGACGTTATAATGGAATGGTGAAAGAGAGGAATAGATAAGCTTGTACCTGAAGCAAAAAATATAAAAAAAAACCCTCAAGCCATTCGTGTAGGGATAGAGAGAAGGTATTAGCTTATTGACGTTGACTGGTGTGTTGAAAAATGCAGTTGTTGAAAAATGTCCTTCCAGATGATAACAAGATGGCGGAAATAATTTATGAAAGATTCCATTTTGAAATGTCCTTGACATAGTTGGCAAGCAGTATGATGGACGTTTTTCCGACGTGGAGTGTCGTTCAAGTGACCTATTTTCATTCCAGTAAGTCAGCAGTGTCAGGTTCAAGATAAGCATAATGACGGCTACTATTTCACAGTCGTGCAAAGTATCATCCTGATTTATTTTTTATTTTTAGTTGTAAAAAGAAAACTAGTGGTCAAGGACGAACTGGTGGAAGGTTTAAGTGTTATTCAGGTGAAAGCGAAAGAGAAATAAATGTTGCACTAACAAGAGGACACCTTTGGTTAGCTGTTAGATTTGGCTAACATTTCACAGGATAAGAAACAAAAAAAAAAATCTTTAGGAACAGATTCGTTTGGACACTGGACAAGGCTTTGTAAGATGGTGGGATCTGCAGTCGGATTTCACGGCTCTGTTAAAATAAGCTTTTCGTGGCAGGTGATACCCAAAGTTTGTCATAGATTGTCATATCTTACCGAAAGGAAGCGAAAACCGGTGTTGGTATTATAACGTCTGGGAACATAACCTAGACCATATGAGCGGCAGTTCTCCGCTATAACAATCGCAATATTAACCCCCATCTTCAGAAGGCTTTTCGTAAATCAGTGAAGGGTTTTAGAATCTGAATAAAATTATCATGGCCCTCGTAGATTACTCAACCTACTGGTCCAGCTGAGGGGCTCTCCTCAATTTCAAATATATATCTATGAATACAGCATAACGTTAGTGTTTTAAACAATTGTGATGGCATTACCCCACCTTGTGGCACCCCACTTTATAAATATTAAACGCATTTAAAATCTCTTTTGTTACCCATGTCTTCCCATCTCACTGTATTCACTTAAAAATATCCTTGCTTAGGTGGAAAAAACCCTCGTATATATCATCGACACTTGCCTGCACTCAAGCCTTTAATGTGTACGCGCTATAATTTCTTCATATAAAATAATTCCCACCATTAGCTGGCAAACTACAGCGCTGGTTGAAGTTAATTACGTATTTAGAATTCACAAAAATTAACCGGCACACCGCATCCATTAAAGGTACTTATAGGTACTTTGCTTCCGTACGCCATTTTGTGTGTTACTCTGTGTATGTGTATCTGTATATGCACTTAATGTCCCAAGTGACATTGCTGATGCCTGAAATTAAAATGCATGCAACTTTAAAGCGTTAAAACTGTCCATTAGCTCTCTGGTGTCTAGTGGTTGTTTGGTGCGAGCTACTACGAATGTTGCCACGCTGCGATGCCAATGATTTATACTGTCACTTAAATCGGCTTTTAACTGTTGAGTTTTGCATTATCACTGTGGCTACCTATAGAGAGTAAAAATCGCGAAGCTTTTGTCAGTTTCAAATGAAGATGTTAATGTTGTCAGGATGATGTAATGCGCAAATTGAGTGAAAGTTTGTTTTAAATTGACCGGAGTTTAACACATTCAATCAGAGAGAGATTTTGAAAGAGATTTAATGGAGACGGATGAGATGACATTAAAGGTTGTTTTTTTGATGAACAACACAATTTTAAAACCGTTAACCATAGACTTTTCAATATTTCAGTTTCTAGAAATATTTTAGGTGATGTTTTCATATACCCAATATATTCATTGAAGATAAGGTTGTCAGCTACCATTGTCTATATCGTTTTTTCCCAATGTTAGAGGTTTCCAGAGCTGAATTTATATCGCCCGTTGAGAACTTACATCGACGCTCACGAGATTTTAACCCCAAAATTATTTGGTTGGTCTCTTCGTTAGCAGATATTACCAACCTTTTTTTTGCCATAATGACTTCGCTATCTCAAGCGTTCCTTTCTAGTTTTTGGTTGAATTTGAATAAAATATCTTCTCAAAGAGGATCTGCTTATAAGGATGTTGCATTCGAGCATTTTGAATGGTGTTCAGTCAAAACGTATGTAATGCTGGTTTCCATTTTCTCTTTCGTAGCCGACGTATATAAGTATTCATTGGACTTTATGTAGCCCCAACAGAAAATGTCTACAAGCCAACTAACCGATGTAGCTGAGGCTTCAAGGCAGTGTAATATGCCGTCGATATCTAGGGGTTTAATTTAAGCCGGCTAATACTCCATCATATGACACGATAATGGCCTCTATTCACTTGTTTGCTTTTTTTTGAGGACATATGAATAGAATTGCTCGATCAGTCCATAAAGCCGTTGTTGGCAAACATCAGGGATCAGTATACCTAGATTTACCATAATATGAGTCTATCTGTGGGAGCATTTCTATGCTGCGACTGCGACTAAAATAACAGAAAATCCGTAACGATATGAATGGTAACTTTGTGTTGATGTGTATACTTCCCATAAAAACCGCGTAATTTCATATCGGGCGATCACATGTTCATTTTATACCGCCGTCGGCTTTATTCCGGGGATGTGGGTGAATTAAAATAAAATTGATTCAGTTGCAGTGGACATGTGACTGATAATCATTCGTTCACAAGTGTTTTTAAAAACCTTCACAACATTCTGTGCTAAACGAATATAGCGAAACGTTTTTAGCACAGTCCCTCAAGAATATTTCGTGTAAATCCAAGGATTCAAATTACAGACTACTGGAGATCACCGCATTAATTTTTTAAAAAAATATGCAAGTTTGTTAGAGGGAAAGCAAAAATAAAATGGCTGCGAAGTCCGTATGCTGTGCAATGAATTAGAAGCCTCATGATCCATCAATTTAGTTAATAACCTCGTCGATATTGAAAAGACATTGTTTTCTAAACTTTTTTTAACGTTTCAATTGTTGACACCTGTGGAAGATGTGGTATACAATATGAAATAAGAAATGCGTCCATATTTTTGATTTTTTCATTGCAATCTAAGGATTTAGCCTACAAATCAGTCCCAAACGATATTTCAAATTAAAAAATCAAATCCCTCAAATACTTGATAACTTCAAAAATAATTCTACATACCAAAATCTGCCGAACGATGCTACCTTTCTGTCGAAAGCATCCCTCTCTCAATTAAAATAATTCAATTCAAATTTACCAGCAACAAATAAAAACCCCTTGACATCTAACCCCTCAACTATTGGAACTTTTATTGCTTTGATTAAAGTCGGACTGAGCGACCTTAATCGCGAATAGGTCTCTTGAAACACAAAAATTGTCGAGGGACTGGAATGGAAATCCTTTTTTCACTCATCTCCATTTCAATCAATTCGGGGCAATAAGGTATTTTGACTTAACCCCAAGTGGATACGTTTCCCTTCACATAGTTTACCTTGTCCACTTACTTTTCAACCAGAACATAATGGAACGTTTGCATGCCAAACGAGAATGAATTACCCAGGTGGGCGGGACAGGACTACAATACTTCGTTTCGAAGTTATGTTGACAAGTTTATTTGTGGTACTTTTGATTTCGGGAACGATTTTTTTCCCAACTTTCATCCCCCTAGAGATGGCTACGTAGAGGACGTTTTTACATACGCTTTTTCCCGCTTCAGAAACATCAGTTTAAATGAATTCATTAAAATTCAGTGAGTGAGTACGCGCTTGCTTGATTGGTGTTGTGTAATTTGTCAATTATGGAAGCGAGTTTGATTAATGAGTGGGTGCGGTGTGATGGTATGCAGTCGGATGGATTTTTATGTGAGTTGTATCATTTTTTTAGGGGTATATATGAATATCGGACTGCTCGTTTAAAGTCTTTAAATTCAAATTTCACCATGCAAATGTTGTCAAACTATTTAAATGCATACTTGAGATGTCCTCAACCTCTGCATTCATTTTACGACGACTTCTTCTCATGATGATTTCATTTTAAATGTAATTCCAGCACTCTGTGTTTAATATCAACAGCACCGAGGGGTAATATAACTTTTGGTAAACACACATCTACCTCTAGTTGGAAAGTTGCATTTTAAATTTCCAGGCTAAGTGCTTGACAAATAAATTTTAAAACTTTGCCCTCCAAGACATCATGGGGAGAGAATCTTTTATTGTCGTTGTATGCGTACTTACTACGTGTGCATACCCATATACCATGAAGCTCTGGAGTTTTTGTTCAACCAGAAAATTACTGACCTCCTTGGTAGGACAATTGTTATTACTTTCAAGGAGGTTTTGTTGTTGGCCGAGTTGTGGAATTGATTAATGGCTCTGTGAGCTGGAATAAGACAATTGGCGCAGAAAATATGCGAGTGGCTCATTAAACCGAGGGAGTTTCTTGCGTTTGGATTGGATGGCGTGAAAGTTCAGAATAAATATTTCTTAAGTAATAACATTTATTTTTTACAGTTTTGTATGTTGGTGTACAAACATTTTAAAATGACGCAAATAATTTAATAAAAAAAAATAAAAAAATGTGTAAATAGATTATACTACCATATAGTAGTATAGTAATAGTAAACATGGCTTCTACGTACATTTTTTGCACACATCACCGTAACCGTAAAAAGTTAAGCCGTTTTGGACTGCAAATTCGTAAACGTCGACATATAGGAGGTGGAACAGCTGATAAAAACATTCTGCTAGAAGGACTTCCAACTCCATTAACCATTGAGCATGAGCAATCTGGCAATACATTGGCTGATTGATCAAATAAATAAGACAAAACATATATGAGAGATACGATCCGCTGTGTTATTTTAAAATGGTAAAAAAGAATGTCCTCGTATAGGAAAATACTGTTCGATATTCTTAAACATTTTCAAAGACACTAAAGATGACCAAAACCTCATCAGTGCTTGATTTTTATTTTAACCACCACATCCATCTGAATAAATATGCAACTCCTGGACGTTCTTTATGTTACTTTAAAAAAAATTGATTTAAAAGAAATCACACTTCATTTGGGCCCTTTCCAAGGATCTCTTCATGGTAAACAAAAAAAGAAACCGTAGAGTGCTATGAGGTTGAAGTGAAACTTCATGCATCGACGTTTCTCAATAACAGAAGTCCTTTTTAATCAAAAGAACTGTTGACTTTTTTCGTTGTTGTTCATCGCACATTTGTTCTGTCCGCGCTTACCCATTCTATTTTCTGATGTGCACCCACACAAATTTTCGCACCTTGTTCGTACCACCACTCTACCCTTTCCCTACACGTGACTGTGTAAACTTCGTTCATGTGAGCTTGGATTCACCCCGACGAGTCCAAAGAAGTTTGGAAAAGCTAATTTCTGTTGATTCTGAAATAAAAAAATAATCTGTCAATTATGAAGTTCTGTCCAATTCGAGTGATCAATCTAGATGTATTTTTTTTTTCAAAAGGGGTTTTTTGGCAGTTGGCTTGTGAGTAAGTAATCCCACAAGGCTACATTAGTTTTGACATTAAGTTTGTGTCACAGAGCAATAATGTCGCTAGATATACATCAAAGTATATGGATCGACTCAGAATCGCTAGCTGAGTCAATCTAGCCATGTCTGTTTGTCTGTCCGTCCTTCCGTCCCAATTACTGGTGTCGAACCTGTTTCCGAACTTGCGAAACATGTTCCTCCGTTGGCTTGATGATGCACTCGTTAACAATCGCCCATGTGACAGAACCCAAACAAAATAAACGTCAAAAACAAGAATGTACTACACCCTATCTATCCCTTTCGCAATTCTTAGAATATTTTCGTACATAGACGCCTTTCGCATTACGATATTCTTTTGACAACATGTGTCACCAATTTTCTGCCATTAAATTTTGAGCTAAGGTTTTGACTAGCTAGACTCTTTGTCCGACAAAGCAGAACAAGTGCACAATTTTTCGAAAACCGCACACTGCCACGCCCACATTTAAGACAAACGTTCTTTTTGGCAAAAAGGTAAGGGATTAAAAAAAAATTTGGGAAGAAGGTATTTAGACAATCTTAATTTTTTTTAAAACAGTATTTCGCACATGAATGCAACGAAATACAGAAACATAATAGTACTGGCAACTGAGGCTATCTGCTGGGACAGACAAGACATTAACACAACAGAGGGAGACAGAAAGACACGTAGAAGGAAAGCCACAGAGGAGGAGACATAGATTAATATTGTCTCATATTATCGCACTGGTGGCCTCAGATAAGCTGGCGATTTTTGTAGATAAAGAATGCTGCCGAAGTGGGGCTTGAACCCGCAGCGTTAAGCTTAGCAGTCAACTACGCATTCCTCTGAGCCTATACACAGTTTTGTGTCACGACCACTTTTTGGGGGCGTTTTCAATAAAGAAACATTTTTCACTCAAACTTTTATATATTCGTTGATGCTAAATCATTGGGTATGATAACATCCACATTTCGTCTGTATATCATTTTAACCCACGCCCACTTTTTTGCGGTGATTTCATACAAAAACCATTTGTATACCTTACTTCGAACCATATAAGATTTTGACAAACTGTCTGAGGAATATGTTGTGACACAATTTAAGTTTCTATATTTCATCGGCTTACATTTTAGGGAAATTAATCTTAAGGATGGCATGGTTAGGTTACTTACACCCGAACATCATCATCGTTTCAGAGAATAGCATCTCGAGAGGCTTGCTGAAGATCAACTGTTTTTGATCAACATTATGCTCAGCGAGGAAGTCAATTTTTGCCTCAAGGGATAAGCAAAGTTTTGGTATATTGGCTGAAGAACTACCGGATGGGTTCAAAGCCTGCAGTCAAAACAACCGTCTGGTTTTGTTTGTGGGTGGGTAGAATCACTGGTCTGTGTTTCTTAAAAATAACTCTCCCCCTGAATGGACCAATTCTTGCCTGAAAGTGAAGCCTGAGATCTCAACAAAATTTGTTTCTAACAAGACGGCACTACTGCCACATAGCCCTTGAAACATATTGAAACACTTCTTCGGTGAAAAATTATTTTCACGCTTCGGACCAGTGAATTGTCCAGCAAGATCATCCGATATCACCCTGTTTGACTTTTTTCTTCGGTGCTTTGTGAATTCGAAGGTGTTTGTGGATTATTGAAGCATTGGAGGCCTGCAATACCAGTCTTATTCGCGAGATACCGAAGATTAGCTAAAATTCTTCATCGACACTTATTGCAACGTCCGAATGGACATGCTACGGCGCAGGTGCGGCAAACATTTGAGATTAATTATCTTTCAAAAGTGAATGTCAAGAATGGTTCTTTAGATTGATAATAACGATTGCACAATATATTTGAATTTTTGGCGTTAAATCGCATTTAAAAAAAATAATCTCTTGATTGATCACCATTTACTTAGTTTTACCCTCATATACTGCTAAACCCATTTTAGTCACATCCTTGTCTATATATACTTGCAAACGTTGCTGTGAAATTACGTTGAATCCGACCAATGATATCAATATCGTCTGCATATGCCAGCCAGTAGGTGCACCGATTTACCTATGGAAGATTATGCCTCTGGTCTTGGCTCGGGAGTTCTGCACAATCCTCTCAAGAATAATGTAAAAGAAGTCACATGACAATGCATCACCTTGCCTAAATTATGCCAATTGATGACAGAGCTTGACGGCAAACTTGAGGTTTGGACGGTATACCAGACATAGATCTGTATAAATAGTCCCTATAAATGTTGCCATATGTAGGTTTCAAATCGTTAAAGAATTTTTGAAAATGTAAAAGGGGCTGCGTATACAGTATCAAAGTGATTGTTCGGAATAGTTTATATCCCGATAAGTTTTATATGTTCATATATTTTAAAAGAATTAAAAAAAATTCCTCTCAGTATATGAAATGTACCACCAGGGATATCCTACGTCGGGTATCGAAAATATTATTTGAACAAAGCTTATGCAGCATAAATATAACAAAAACTCAAGCAAGATGCCTTTCTTTTTAGGGCTGCGGTTTCTCACTTGCAGAATCATTTTATTCTAGTTATCCTATTTAACTATTGGACAACCAGAAAAAATCACCTTGAATTCGTCCCTCAAAAAAGATACCCTTCACTGTGCTACAAATTTAAATTTTCAATTGGTGAGCACTGAAGAGTGCTCACCAACTTTTTGCGCCCACCCACAATTAATGGCAACAAAAAAAAAAGGACTGATTTCCAAACGACCCTTAATTCTTTCCACATTTACATAGCCATTCCTCATCCAATTAGCATAAATATGAGAAATTGCCAGAGAATATGTAAATTATTCAATGGGAAACATAATTACTCGATGTCGTCGTAGTGGTTCTGCTGCAATCGTGTTGAATGGGATGTGTTGCAATCCGCCTTACGCTTTTTATTTTTAAAATTCGGTTAAATAGCACGGCAAACAACAGCGCATTTCCCAGCAAATGATCATACCATTAACCGAAATTAGCTTCCCGTCTGGCTACCGGTTAAGCACACGCTCTTTTTGTACGACGAATCGAATCCAACATCAGGATGTGGCGTGCGTTTAATGGGAATCTGATAAGTGAATTTGACGAAGGTTTCCTTCATGGAAATCAATCAATGAAATTTATTTTTAGCTGACGAATAAACCGCACACGAAAAAAACTCCAACAAAAATGAAATGAACACTGAAAATGGGAGGAATTGGTTGAATCCACATTCCTGGAGGATATTTTTGATGTATTTCGTCGGTATAATTGCTGTAATTGCTTTTTATTAATTTGCACCGTTTTCAAGTTTTAAAAAAACGCGCAAATAGCCGTCGGCGCCCAAAAAATGGAAAACCCTGTTTTATAGTCGCGCGATTAATTATTATCTATCGGAAATTGATTAGCCCTATGGAATCAAAATTTATTTTGAATTGTTTTATAAAATGTTTTTTGATTGTCTTTTTTTTCAACAGAAACAAAAATATATTATTTTTTACCGAGAATTATCTTCCTAATTGTTATATCATGGTGTATAAGTTTCCGCTTCAATTAATAATACTTATCCGTGTTAGCAATTTTTTTTTCCACATTCATGCTACATTTATACGCATACAGATTTGCATAAGCTGGTGTGTTTATTAATTTAATAATTAATTTTAAGTCGCAAAAGTATTTATATATATTGTTGTTGTTTCGTTTATTTCAATGCAGTTACCTGTGTATAAATATTGGTCATTAAAATTTAGCTCAAGCAAATAAAACTGTTTGGGATGGTACGTAAATATTGCGTTTTTAATAATTTGTGTTTTTTTTTGTAAACATAAACATAAGTATATATATAAAAATAATTTGTTTTTCCACTGCTGGTGGATTAATTGGGTTCGGGCTTACACAAACAATTTAATTTGGAAATAATCTTTTTTGCTGGCTGAACTTTAAAAGAGTGCATTTTTATATATCAGATGTTTTTGTGTTTATGGGTTTAACTCGAAGCCTAAATATTGTATAGGAATTTTGTTAGGCAAACATATATATATATATATATGTTCTTCTCTATGCGAAGTTGCAGTCATGCCAAATTTCTGGGTCAATTTTTTATTTTCTCTACTTTGACTTTTTTTTATCATAGACTATTGGCAAAGGGCTCAGTGGCGTGATTAGCAACACCTAAATGATTTTTCACTTGCCCTCCATTCGTGATGATCTGACAAATCGTCCGAGTCAAGAAAAGCCTATCCCAACTGAGCCGTTCGGATTCGGCATAAAACAGGAGGTCCCGCCATCGTGCAGAGAAAGCTCGGCCCTGGGTACTAACGAGCCTGTTGCGCCAAAAATGTATGTTATTATTTGCTTTATAAGATTCTTAATTCTTCAGGTTGTAGGTTTAACTGTGCGTTGTTTGTTAACTACTTTTTATAGCGTTGTCCCCAGAGCCTAATTTTTAAATAAAAATTAAAAGGCCCTCGTCAGAAAAGATAATTTTTCGCGCAAAATCGTTGTCCAATTCAAACTGCTCTAAGGCTGCGCGTACAGTAGTGCGAGAAAGCGATGGGATACGAGAAGCGATGCGACAAGCGATTCGAGATGCGATAATTAGATTCGACAAAATTAGTTAAAAACTGCACCACACAATACAAGTACTTATATTAGCTGTTTGATTTTTTTTCTTTAAACGTCAAAACAAACACTTCTCGCACCAATCGCTTGATTAAGTGGTCAGAAGAGTTTGTGTGCGAAAAGCATGGGAAAGGTATGTGAGAATCTCACATTTGTTGCATCAAACAACAGCCTTGCCGACGCATGCGATCTACGAAATGTCGCCTTCGCACTTACTGTCAGCGTCTGAAACGGGTACAAAATTTTTAGCTGTGTTGAATACTCTATGTAGTTCTTTATTCTTTGACAGCATTCACTTTGGAAATAAGATTTCTATATTTCCCACCGTTGTTTAAGCATAAAGCGACTCTTTTTGTTCCGCATAGGTATAATACTCACTTGCTGGAGAGCTATTACTTGCATAGTTCAAGTTTTTATCGATGAAACCCAAGCCGCGGGTGTATATTCAATTTTTTCCTTGTCAGCAATGTAAATCAGATTGCTGAATGGGAAAAGTTTATCGGGAAAATTTATTCGCGATAAGACTGATTGCCAAAGGCAAAGGAAAACTTTTTAGCAACCCATAAAGGCTGCAACAGATGTAATAGGTCTTTCCATGCACTGGATTTTCAAATATAATAGAGGCGCACTCTGTGGAATATGACGAAAGCTGCGGAAAGAATAACTCGACCCTTGTCGAATAATGAACAGGAAAGAACACCAGTTTTCTTGAAAAAAGTGAGCCAAGAACTTAGAAACATCGAGAATAGAGGAGAATACAACTCAAAAAGTTATATTCCGAACATATCAAACCCAAAGACGCAAGTCCGCAGAGAATACTAAGATAAAACTTTCTTGAGCCACATTTAGTGCTAAAAATATGGAAGAACTATATCCACAGACTATTAAAGGTCGATGGCGACAACAGCGAAAACATTCACAGGACTTCAGCAATGTAAAAGTAATACCTAAACTAAAGCTTAAAAAAGCATGCCCGATCTCAGTATCGTTTGGCTGGTCCAGAAGAAAGGAGGCCCTAATAGTCCATAACATCGCCTATATATGATCAAGTTTGCAGCTAATGAAAATGGCTAAAATCGGGAACTACTAACTACCACCGTATCAGTGCGGTTTAACCCTGGAGAGTACTTCAGTCCTCGGCAGATCCTCGAAAAATGCAAATGGTATCCCCTACCTTCTCAATAATTTCCAAGCTGGATAGAATTAAGGACATGAAGATATCTATGGTCTTTTTGGAGTGCAAACTTGCATTGATCTGCACCCAAAGCAGAGATTTCACGACGACATTTACGAGTTTAATAGCGGCTCTTTCAACATCTGAAATAATTAGACGTAAATTCAGCTGATTGAAATAAAATACAAATTTTTAGTGCAACAGGCTTATCTTCTTACACGAATCGTGTAAGAATAACAGAACACCATTTTTACCAACATTTTTAAATAAGACTTCTTTGAGTGATGTCCTCCTTATTATTTTTCGTTGCTAAACCTAACCCATCAACCATGTAAATTTATCCACCACCTAAATATCCAAAAGTCCTACAAAATATTGAATTCCATCCAATCTGATTGCAAAACAAAACTAGACAACTGAATCCACTCAAATCCTGTAGTACCATCTCTCCACACGCGACTGCAACATTTATGATCCACTTTATCCGCAGCTAATACTGCATGACGTCGAATCAAATTTGCAAATGTGTTTCAGGAACTTTTTTTTTTTCATCTATAAATTGGAACACTCTTGACGCGTAACTATCGTGCGCGTCGATATTGAAAAAGTTCCTTCACATAATTTTTTTTTGCCGCAAAGTGAAATTGATTAAATTGCAACATAGGTTAATGAAGTTGCAACTTTTGAGTGGCACACAGGATAAGCCCTTGCAACAACTGTGCAAGCGAAGTTTATAAATCAATTTATCTGTGGCGCGCTGAAAAAAAAGTGCATCAGGCATCCTCCCAAATAAGAGAGTTGGGAAGCGTTTTTTTGCACCAAGTTTTTTTTTAACATTTATTACATTCGTGGATAAGTTATCCAGTTTATTTTGTTGGTTATTATCATCAATCTGATATTTGTGATTTTTTTAAAACTTTTTTTTTTTTTTTGCAGGAATCAGGATTTTGCAAACGAACTTGGTTATGAAATGTAGTGGAGGTAAGTGTGGTAGCTTTATATTTTTTTTTCAATAAAAATTATTTTTTTATTTTGCAACGAATAAAAATTATGAAAACGCACATGACATTTAAAAACCGATTGACCTGATTTCTTTTACTATAACAATTACAACAGTACTGAATGGACAAGGGCAGGACGTTTATCAACGAAATAGTCTTGGGACAGGAGTTAAAATAAATTCCACCAGCAATGGGTAAAAATGTTGCAAGACCCCACACAAATTCTTAAGAAAAAAAAAATTTTAATACTTCTGAAATTGAAAATTTCAGTATATAGGACATGCTTTGTGGTGGAGTATTATTCCATGCTGATTTTTGGACGGTTTCGATTTAAGAGTCAACCAGTACTTCAAGTTCTAATAAAGTTCTGAGCGATACACCCAGTCGAATATTATTTTCTATATCTTCTGTGAAGCCTTTCCAGTTAGGCTTCACTTTTCTTAAGACTGATTAGAATGATCAAAGTAAGGATCAACGCATTTTTCAATTCATAATACCGGCAGATACAATGCAAAAATCGATTGACTCTTGTATTTTAGTTACTTCAGTCGGCAAGAAGTTTGTTTTCCTGTTGAACAAAAGTCGGTATTGTGCTTTTTTTGCTGAAATCGTAAAGCATCTACAATAAAGTGCTTGCTTTAGACTTGTGTAGTGCTAACTTGCATTAATTTGATTTCTAATTCAAAATTATCTGTTTGATACTTTCTTTTATGTAAAGTTTTTTTTCCGTGGGCTGGTAGAAATCTCAAAAGACACTTAAACCCACTAAAATAATTACGCTTTTTGAATTTTTTATTGCAACTAAGTATGCGACTTATCTAGCAATTTTTTTATCATGAGTAATGAATGTTTTGGCAGGTCCTTTGAGAGGTCCTACTTTTTACGCAATTTATAGCGTGGTTTGTTATTATCAGGCCAAATCTAAGGGCTTAGTTCTTTGAAGACGCCTCAATAAATTTGTTTCGTCAAGATTTTGGAAGACCGTTGTGTTAACGTGTCCCAATAATCGTTTTTTATGTTTGCGTGCAAAATTTTTCGTTTCATCTTTAACTGCGGGAATACCCAGAACTCTGCGTAAATCTTCATTCCTTATATACCACGGCGCATTGACGAATGATCTTAACATTTTGTTCTCAAATGTTTGCAGAATGTTTAGATTCGTTTCACTGGTACAACCCCATAGTTGTATACCATATGTCCAGACCGGCTTTAGCACACGCTTGTATAATAGCAGCTTGTTAACATGGTTAAGCTTCGATTTGCTCTCGTAAAGTGCAATCCGCCAGGTTTTTATCCATTCATTAATCTCGTTTGGGGCGTTTTGTAATTTCATATTTGTTTCCTCTATTGTTATGCCAACTGCTAGTATGACTGTATCGTCTGCAAACGTGGCAACTATTTTATCGTTTGTTTGTAAGATATCACGTGTAAATCAAACGTAGAAGAGTGGTCCAAGGACGCTTCCTTGGGTTACTCCTGCCAATATATCTTTGAACTTTGAATAATCGTTTCTAAGAGTATATGCTCAAGATACGACACGGGATTTTATATAATTTTTCAGACAGAACTTGTCTTGATTTGTATTGAAGGCCTCTATGCCAAACTTTGTCAAAAGCTTGCGACAGGTCAAGAAATACGGCTGAGCTAATTTTCTTTTCTTCGAAAGTTTTCTCAATTACATCAGTAATTCGATTAACCTGGCCCACAGTCGAATTTTTACTTCTAAACCCAAATTGATGGTCAGGTAAAAGGCGTTTCTGATCAATAACGGGGTCTAAGCGACCGAGTAATATCTTTTCAAAAACGTTTGAAATTATTGGAAGAAATGCAATAGGTCTGTAAGATTTTATATCATGCTATTCTAATTCTATTCTAATTGCTGCATTTACATGGTTGAGGAGTTTAGTTGATGCTTTTCCGGGCAACATTTTAAGAAGTTTTTCTGCAATTAGGTCATAACCCGAAGCTTTTTAGGTTTTGATTTCTGTATTTCCCGTTTGAGCTCGGCAATACTTGCATATCTTATTGTATTGCAATCGGTTGAAGTCTCGAATACATTAACGTTTTCATGTTGCGCAAAAACGTCTGCTTTTTCTTATTGGGTTTTGCCCAATCGTCTTGAGTTACCCTAATTGGTGGCTCAGTGTTTTTTGGCCGTTTTATGACTCTAATTGCTTTCCAGAGCGAATAATTCGATTCTTTTCCAGCGGTTAGGCTTTGTAGATATGTTTCTACTGCATGGTTTTTAAAAATTTTAATTGAAATTGATAGCAAGTTACTCAACCGGTTTAGATGTGTTTTTTCTTGCGGGGCACGAGTTTGGTGCCATCTTTTACGAGCTTTTCTTTTGTCTAACCAAATCTTTAGTTTTCCATGGGTACTTGATATTATTTTGGTTCTCTATTTTATATAATGTGATGCTACACCTTGACTTAATCTCCTCGTGAGTTTCCGATATTAAGCAGTTGTCCAAGTTTTTGGTAAGTATCGTTCCCATTACATGCACATTTTGGTTTGCAATTTCTTCATTTTAAAGGTAAGGAAGGTCTGAAGGCAGCGAATATTATTTTCTAGCTTAACTAGACAAAAAGTTTATTCGTTTTGTTTTGTTCCTCGAGTTTTGAAAGACTTATCGTGAAAACATTCGAAATAGGTTCTGGTGGGATGTTTTTTTGATCTATTTCGGTCAATAATAACACTTCACTCACTGTCAAGACCCAAACACATTTTAAAAGAAGGTTCCTTATAACATATCCCTTGGATACTTTTGCAACACCTTTTTAGAGCCTAATGCTTTTCTTCCTTTAAGCCACACTGTGCTGCTATGGGATCCTGGTATTTATTGTCCTTGGATGTTTTAATTGAGACTTTTTTATTGGGCTTGCTATGAGTTCATCAACGAAAGCCTGCGTTGTTCTATAGCCCAAGGTGAAACTGGGCTTCAACCAACATGCATCTCCAATTCGGCTTAGGGATCCCTGGAATTTTTTGTAACATTCACTCTTTATATCCTAGCCATCATTAAAGTCCAAAAAATATATTTTTTTACCAGGTCTTTGTCTCTAAATATTACAGGTTACTGTTTTTTTTTTGTTTTCAGGGTCCTACAATGAAAAAATCGTTTTAACTGATTTAAAACTTCACCATGCTTCATGGCTATAAAACAGGACTGGAATGATTACAGTCTAATACAATATTTCCTTAGTAGGTCGAGTGAGGGTTTATTATTCTTAAATGCAGTCCCGGCTTCAAGAAAAGCAGAAAAGACGCTGACAAGACGTTGCTTCGTGACCATAAATTCGGACTACATCTATCTGGGTCTTCCATAGTAGGTTGAGTTAGGGCTTTTTTGAATAGCTGTGCTAACTCCATGGAAAAGCATAACAGAAGTTGGCAAGAAGTCTACCTTGTTGCATTTTAGAATAGCCTGCGGGTAATAAACTGTATAGCTACCAATATTGTATATATTGTGCCTTTCGAAAATATGGCGCAGTGTGAATATTTGGTTTGCTTATACCGAAGCCACTCTTTTACCTTCCAATCGTGCATTTGATGGATGGTTTTATGGGCTTACATACAACGGCTTTACATACTAAAGGCAATGTTATTTTTAGAAGACATTGTTTCTTGTACACCGGGTATATTATACATTAGATCGCTGTAACAGTTTTAATGGAACTTAAAATAATGCAGCAGCTCTGAACGTTGTTAAAGTATGCAAGCATCCTATGCAAGGAGTGATGGCAGCGAAGGCTTTAATCTGCTCAGAAAAACCTATAAGCCTATAAGGTCCTCGACCTTGTTTCAAATCTTACTATTGATACAAATTTACGATTTTTAACTGCTGCACCACTTGCGAGAGTCTGGAATACATTCAATAGTTTTCATATTGACCGTTCGCAGTTGGTGCAAACTTGTAGACCCTAAGACATACAAATAAAAATTCAAGGTTTATAGCCAATATGGGCCTTTAATCCTTAATATTTATATCAGTCTAAGTAAATATGAATGAAGAATAAACTTATAGGACGTTTACTGACATGTGTGACATGATCCTGTTATGGATACAATGATCATATTACATGTCTGTTAACATTCCGCACGTCCTATAGGTTGCATGTTTATTTCGATAATACTCATACTCATAATACTCATGCTCATACTACTTTTCTACGAAGAAGCCAGCGCTTCTCTTTTTTTCAGTCGTCTCCAAACAGCTATATGGCAGCTTCAGCTTTAAATTTTTAACACTTACTGCTGAAGTAGTATACTAGAGTGATTCGTGACAACGGAGTCTCAGAGCTTTTAATTTGCTCGCTTCTAGATGCTGATGCAATCAAGTTTCATCAGTTTCCATGAGTGGATTTAAATTATGTTAAACATCGCGGTATCTGTTAAGCTTTTGTTGCTAGACAAAAATGTATAAAAATCTTGACTGACATCAATTTTTACACACATTACCTCGTTGATGGTGTCAAATATCTGTAGGTAACAATTTTTACACACATTTTGCTTATATTTCAATCATTTCAAGTAACTTAAATTCAAGTTACTTGAAATGAAAAATGCAACAAAAATGCAACCGCAAAAAAGAATCACATAATATCTACCAAATTCATCATTCATTTATTGCAAGCTATGCATATCCAGACAAACATTTCCAACATTCATTCCGAGTGCATTGCAAAATTCAATAAATTCCTCCATAAAAATCTACCTCTGTCGCCCGAAAAAAGCACACATTTGTCAACCATTAATTCGACAATGGCTGCCACCCAACCTAAGCCCATTAAATCGTATACTACTCCGTCTGTAGTTGTAGGTTCTTATTTCACCGTAACTTTAAGGACAATGCAGAAAATGTATGCATTCAGCTTGTACTCGTATCCTGTAGTGCTTCTCTTCGGTTCGCATAGCAACACGAAGACTATTAAAATTAATTCGACATTGTGGAGTCGTCGCCTGTATTCCATAAAAACGAATCCCAAATGGGAATCGTATACCTTTGTTAACCATGACAACCGCCACCGCGGGGTATGAGGCAGCCGCAGACGCTCTCCTGTGGCATATAGAGATTTGTCAATTATTTAAGTTATGTCATGCCATAGTGTTTGCCGCAATTTTTGGCTTAACAATGATATCTCAAGGATCCTTTGTATGGTTGTTGTAGGTCGTCTTCGTCCTTGTCTATTTACTTAGTTACCTCGTTGATGGAGACAAATTGTGGACTTGTGGCAAGAAGATACTTTTTGAAGTAACTTTAAATTTGTTCCCGTACTTGACTGTCATATAAGTCTCTTTGGAATATAGGTACAAAGTTAGTAGTTCAGGTTGTTCCTACTGACCACTTGCTTAACCATCCCCCAGGTTCATATCTGCATCCGCCTTCAGTTTAATTGTAGTCCATAAATAATAACAACTAGGACCCCACAAAAGGCATAATTAACAGCAAATAAAATTAACTCAACATCCGGTATCCTCTAAATTCCATTTTGATTCCAACCAAAAACATTCATCCTACTAGATCCTTCTCGCTCCATATAGAAGACTACATCTACATATTTATTCCAAAGCAAGGAGGAAAAAAATCAGTAAATTTAATTAAAAGATTTAAATGATTAAGCATCTGTGTGGAACGTGAAGGTTCTTCATTCATTTTCTTCGTCAGTTCATGGAATCAACATCCTTCTCTATTCGAATTGTAAGAAACTCAAGGAATGCACACCACGCCAGATAGTGCTGCTTAATCCCTTCACATCTCCATTAGATCGTGATTGAATTTAGCCAAGAGACTGGCAGAGTGGAGTAGCGAAATCCTTCTTCGTATGCTCATTGATTTTTCTTCCTCCATGCACTCAAGGCGATATGATTAAATCGGATGTTCGTACTTAGAAGGATTATCTCTATTCATTTGTAGTGTGATAAAGTTACAAAACTTTGCACGAACTGTACGTTACTGTCTCCGATTGATTGGATTCCATGTGATACCTTGTTGTTGCAATTAATAAGGGTGGTGTAGAAGGCTTAAGTTGGGGAAGGTTAATGAATGGTGGAAAATTTATTGAGATTCCTTTTGCAAAAATGTTTCCTATGGTTTTGTGCGTTTGTATTTGAAATAAGAATCGTATGAACTTGCGTGGGAATGTAATGAGAAAAACCATGGTGTTCTATACTCTTCGCTGAAACTTAACGCCGACGATGTTAAGGAGCAAATCAAAAAGTTTGGGAAAGGGAGTATTACCCCATCCAAAATCGGTATCATCCTCCGTGATTCATATGGCGTTGCTCAAGTACGTTTCGTCAATGGCAACAAAATCCTCCGTATCATGAAATCGGTTGGCTTGAAACCCGACATCCTAGAGGATTTTTACCATTCGATCAAGATTGCTGTTGCTATCCGCAAGCATTTGGAGCGTTCTCCTAAGGATAAGGATTGGCAAGTTCCGTCTCATTCTTCTTGAGTCAAGAATCCTCAGGCTCGGCAGGTACTACAAGACCAAGAGCGTCCTCCCACCAAACTGGAAATACGAATGCAAGAGAGCATCTGCTTTGGTTGCTTAATTTCAGTGATAATAACTTGGAAGTGTAACGTTCTTTTTTGTTTTAACAACAATTTATCACTGATGTCAAGATCATTAAATTCTGAAAAAAGTAATCTGGTGAACAAAGTCAAATCACATCTCCGGCTTGAAATTTCCTTGAAACTTTTACAGAGCCTAATCGAAACTGTTTCAGAGCTTCAAATGTTTAGGCTTCAGTTCGTGAGTTGTTATGATCTTAAGCCATGACACAACTGCTACACATATGGCTTTGCGCATTAGGGTTTTTCTCATGAGCCTCGGTGAAGTAGGATAAAATAAAAACGGAAAGCATGAAATAATACAACCATCCACAGATGTGAATTGGCGTAGGGGCATGTGCCTTGGACGTCCATGATGAATTGTTGAAAACCCTAGCCCATTCCATTCTTGTATTAAACATCCGCAAAACGTGGTAGTGACATTATCACAAAATACTGCTTAAACAGTTTATCAAACATCGTTTTTCTATTGCATATGCTATAGGATACGGTTTACAAGTAATTTTTCTTGTAAAACGCACCAAAAAATTGGGCGAGAGTCAAAATGATATGTACACGATTTGTACGATATGTACCTTATTTTCGAAGTATTGGCATCAATTTTTTTTTTCAATTTTACTAAACTTTTGCCGAAAATAGTTTTTTTTTAACTTTTTCTTACAAATTTTCGGCCTCTAGATTTTGATTGATTCTAACATTAAGATGGCAACTGAACCCAAAAAAGTGTTTTTTTTAATTTCATCTGTCGGTTCGTCAGTCCGTAATGGTATCTCATTTTATTTTACAAAACGCCTATAGATGAAATATAGATATAGTAACTATGAATGTCTAGCTCAGACTTCTTTTTAAATTTCTTATGATTTTATCAGAAAAGACGTTTATTTAAAAATGGTACTGAGCGGATTTTAAAAATGTTTGCACAGAGAGTCTATATACCAAATTTAAACACCATAATAGCTCAACATTGGTGGTCGCGGTGTAGTGGTAATGTGTTCGTCTGTTGAGTGGAAGGTTGCGCGTTCAATCCCAACCAAAATCCATTTCACTTTTATTTAAAAGAAATAAAAAGGTCGGTGTAATACCTAAAAGTATGCACACCATCTTGAATTTCTTCAAATTTAACGAACACAAGAAAAAGTGACTCCCCAAAGCTAGTTCGGACGTGCCATAGAGTTTAAGTCTCCACTACATCCAAAATCTTTCCTAACCTCTCTTTCTTCCCTTTCTCTAACGCTCGTACTATGTTTACATATAAAGGGTATGCATAACCCCTTGAGTACATGTAAATTCTAAAAAAAAGAAAAAAAAACATTTAAGGCCCACAAACCGCTGACACACAGACCCACGGACAGACGGACTCAGCTGACGATTCTGAGTCAATTCATATAGTTTGTGATATTTCTATCGAAATAAGTTCTCTATGTTACAAACATAGTGTCAAAGCTGATATACTTCTATGGGATAGGGTATAGATACACGAAGACTATATCTGTTTAATTTTATCGTAGGTGTATGCTGTGATTTTTCAAAGTGGGCCTAGAAATTTTCAATTGATCCAAACGGCAAGGACCAGTCTCACGACCAGTAAGAATACAACAGAGAATAACTTCACTCGAATTTACCCACCATTGCGGGTACCTACATCCTTCCTAATGGATAATAGAAATTGCGACCACCATTTCAAGAATTTCGGAAGTTGTTTATTGTTGAACATTGATAAGCGTTCTTTAATTGACAAAACATTCTTTAAGGATGTAATGTCATTAAAAGCCCATAAATGTATGTACATAAAACCTTGCGCAAATCCTACGGTGCTAACTGATGAGTAATTTCTGGCGGTAATCAGTCCTATGGAAGAGTGGATACTCAGGCATCCGTTCCGATTATCATTTCGAACAGATTTTTCGATGAAATGTAACGCGTTAAGTAAACATGGGTTAAGGGAACAATTTTTGAAAGCTATGCGTTTAATTTCTTCCGAAGTTGTCCAACAAAGAATTGCTGTAGAATCAATCAGCAAGCAATTGTACGCTTTTGTTTTATTTTACAAGGTGGGCCAAAAGAGAGGATGCTCTTATTTTTGCAAATGGGCGCCAATGTCAAATCTGTTTTGACATTTGTGGACTAGACAGATGTAGAATACAAGTGAACAAGCCACGGAGCGATACTCTCTCCAAGAACGCGGACTAATCGAAGTGGACGATTTTTGGATCAAAATCATAATGAGCGATGAGGCCCATTTCCACCTCAGCGGGTACGTGAGGTGGTGCTTTTGGGGCACCGAAAATCCACGAGGAATGCACGAGGAGCCATTACATTCGCTGTTCACGCTGGAGGAGGCATCGGGTCATTTTTTCGAGAACGCCGCTGGTCAAACGACAACAGTGGACGGTGCGCGCTATAGGGCCATGCAACGGCACACACTGCGCGAGCCACAACCGATATTCTGAAGGCCAAACAACATAGGATGACTTCTTTTGGCCCACCTTGTATAAGCTTTAAATGCCAGTGAACACAATAATTGTTCTTGCCTAAGAAGTTTTCAAGACTTGTAACAAAATGTTATTGAACGACTGTTTGCATTTGCATTTGTATTGAACGACCCTTGCTTTTTTTTATGCCATGTTGTTCGAATATTTAAAAGCAGTCGAGTTTCATTCGAGCCTGTAGTGATAATTTTTTTAACTTGGCAAGTTTAAGCCCATAAAAAGGTATGAAAGGCCATCCCAAATTAGTCAAACAAATGTTAACCCTCCTTTTGAGTTGTTTGCATTGCTTTGATTTATCTTTTATTTCTCAAATCTTCTCAAATCTTTCACAAATCTTAAAAAAAAATTGCGGAAATACTCGTTTTCCGCTTCTTAATAGCTACCAGTGCTAACATAAGTCGGAACTTTTGAGGTTCGCCATCGAATTTGCGAAAAAAAAAGTAAATAAAAAAGTATAGACGTAAAAACATCACTATGTGTTCCTTTTAAATACTTAAATACATGACTATGCATGCGTTTATAAAGTGAAAATTGCTAACAAAAATGTATTTCACTTAAATAGTCCTTTTTATATCTGCCAGATAAAATCGGAACCGTTTTATAATTCTCATAAATAGAAATCATTATTTGTACTCACGGTTTAAGTACTTAAGATGTACTCCATCATCCTCAAAACTCATTATTTCTGTTAATGAACTATAGTGGCAGTAAAAAGGATATATAACAAGATCTCAACGTTCTTCAGACAGCCAACACACACACTCATGTATGCCAGACGCTCACCTTCCTTCATTTATGATCCCCAAGAGTCTTCTGTATTTAAGGATAATTACTTGGCACTTAAGTTTCTCTTCGTTATGAGTGTTTTGTATGGCCACCATGTCTATACAACGATGACTACAAGCACTATATCATCATGATACAACCCAACTTGCAAAAAAAAAAAAACAAAGCAGACAAAGAAAATAACATGCTCCGCATAATGGTACTTTCTAACAGGAGGAGCAGCCTCACCACCACTACCAGATGTAGGTAGTACCATTATCCTGGAAGCAACTTCCAATTTTTCTCAAGCACATTCTGTTGCAATAAAAAAACTGAGGAAGCAAAGAAAAAACAACCGAATCAACAAGGACAAGTCGAATTCGTACTGACCAAGGATGTGAGTCCCTTTACGTATAGTGATGCACTTTTTCCCATTCGCATTCCCATAAGGATTTGGGAATTTAATTTCGCACAAAATTTCATCTGCACAGACAAACTTTATACATTTTTTTCCTATCGTAAAAAATGTCCTGGCAAAACTATATATGCGCATACAGACAAAAAAAACTTTTTGGAAACCGATTATCCCAATGGTTGTCATTGAATCAGTTTTGTTTTGGAGTACTTTCGATAAAAACAAGTGCCCGACAGGCAATTGGCTGTCGAAATTGTGTCAAGTGGGAATTTATCGCTTATCAACTTGCTCCTCGGTAAATATCAACAATCGTGAGCGGATATAATAGGATAATTCTTAGCATTTTGTTACATAAACCCGACAATTTATTAGAGGCGACAGCAATAGGTGGACACCATACCGCGAAAATCATCCCATCCCCATTTACCCGTCAACTCCTTTGGGGTAAATAATGGCGTTACAAAAAAAAACAAAAACAAAAATGTCACAAATGTATACACATTGTCGGGGTGTGGTCTCTATATCCCTGTGTACTCCTTTGGAGCGGTGTTCCTTTATACGTGGGTCAATATTTATTGAACATTCAATTTACTTTATCGTTGTTGTGCAGTTACACACAATTTTCCAATAGATATTCGACACGGCGGCGCCAGCGAAGAGGGATTTTGTTAAATTGAATTTGTTGCACACTCAGAATTGTTGGGGAAACAATGTCACGGGGACTAGGAGCTAAGCACAAGCTGACGCAAGTTAAATTGGGTTCAAAGTTGTTGCTGGTGGTGCTAAGCGCAAGCAAGAGAACAAACAGGAAAGTGTTGGTGGAAGGAAGACGTTTCCGAATAGCTAAGCAAATCGAAAAATTGTTTACAATCGATTGGGCACTACTTACTTGGGATATGGAAGTTGTGGTGCTACGAGATATGGCTACAAAGTAATATTGACGAAGAGGTGGTCTTGATCATTGATTTGAATGTTTGCGTTTATGGGATAACGAAATAATTATAAAGACATCGAATGGGGTCTGAGTATTATTTTGGAAAGTCGCAGGTTCTATCTTAAGCGGAGACATTCGGGGGTTAAAAGACTTTAACGAAGGGTTATAGTTCTTATAGCTAACATCCTTGTAACAACTGAAGTATTTTCCAATGTGCCTATAAAATTATTTGAGTCCCGTGATGTTTCCACGGCAACACACATTATTCGTACATGTGTTTATAAGCATCCGTCGACCAAAAACGCAGATAAATAAATTGTACACAAGATGGTAATAAAAGTTCTCGAAACTGGATGAAACTGATTGATAGCCAAACATCATAGCGTGTTTGTTCTATTTGCTCAACAGAGAGTTTTGCAGCTATCGCAAAAGTGGCCGCCTAATCATTAGAGCCTAAACGAATACCGCTCTGCGAAGGCACAATAACTGATCTCTTATGGCAACAAATTAAACATTTTTATTCTTCCAGCTACATGGAGTTTCGTGGCACACAAGCCACCCAACAATCCTTTTATTAAAATAAACTAATCAACGAAGAAGTTTTTTTAATGCGAAATAACACGAACAATTCAATTATAACTATAAGGAAATAAAGAAAAAAAGATAATCCCTTTCAAATGTTACCCGCAATTTCGCCGCAGCTGGCTTATCCACACACAACTTTACGGAGCCCCAAAGAAAAAAGTCAAACGGTGTAATATCTCATGATCTTGTTGCTCAATTCACTGGTCAAAAGCTTAAAATTAATTGTTCACCGAAACGGTCTATGTGGCACTTAGCACCGTCTTGTTGGAACCAAATTCTGTCTAGATCTCGGGCTTCAATTGCAGGAAAACTAAATATTCCGATACAATGGCGCGATAAAGAGCATACAGTTGGCACTTGCCTATTTTTTGAACAAATGCGGACTGATGATTCCACCATTAATCTTACCAAACGGTTATTTTGAGTGGATGTAGCTGCAGCTCTTGAACTTCCTCCGGTCTTCGGCCCATATATGGGCATCCAGCCAGAAGTTGACCTCATCGCTGAACAAAATTATCGAAAACAGTGGATCTTCAGCAAATCTCTCGAGAACCCGTTCACTGAATTTGCAAATTTTATTCGGGTGTATCTAAGTCTATCCATGATGAAATGTGTATGAATACTAAATAAAAAACACAAGAGATTTTGACACGAGTCACATGCCATCTGTCAAATAACCCGTTTTGAGAAAATTCCTCTTGATTGATCTATAATCAGACACCTTTCTAAAGTCTAAGAATTGCTACTTTTCGGCAATGGAAGAAATAAATCTTCACCCCTAAAAAATAATTTGGTGTAATGTCGATCAAAGTAAAGTGAATTCATTACTTCATGTTCCAATTAATAGCCTCCACTTTAAATTGCCCATCTGCTTGTATGCGTACTATTATTAGCTCCAACCAATCATACCTCTTCACTGCTCACAAGAGCAGTTGCATTGGAGTTCTTTTCAACTCTCAAGGCCTCACAACTGAATGTCCCATTCAACTTTATGGTCTTAAATCAAGCAATCCTCTCTTCTGTTAACATTCCATAAATCCTGTCCACAACTAAAGAGCATGACCTGCATACGAACCCAACAAGACCAACAACGATGACGACAACGACAACGACGATGTATTCATCAATTCAGGCCACTGGCATTAATCTCTCTCAGTGGCACTCATCACATAAACAAACCATGACTACTGCCACATCTCTATCTCGTCCCACTCGCAAATATACCGTCTGCAATTTCAGCCCAAAGCCATAAGATACAATCATCTTTTGCATATCTTTGCATCAGCTCCCATGTTTATGTGTATATTTGCACTTGTTCCTCTATCACCCGTACGTACATGCCTCCTTGGCAGAATAATTGATTACTAAAGAAAACCAAGTCCTTTTTGGGGTTCTAAATAGTTTGTGACTGTGTATGTGTTAACTAGCAACGAACACACACACACTCCCTCAATAGACGAGCCCCCTTACCCAAAGAGTATCCTTAAAATAATATGTGAAAATTATGATACGACAAAATCAACACAACAGCATGCATAAATATTTGAAGAAGCATTTTCGAAAGAAAAATTATCCTAGGACAATCTTTCACCTTATGCCTCATATACTTGAAGCATCCTCAAGTGAGCAGAGATATCAGATATACACACAGGCTACCAAATTGGGTGTACATTTATTGCCAGCAAAAAAAACCTCTTTAAGAGGATTTTCCCCAAATTGAATGAAAACGTCCTGATAGGACAAACGTTGGAATTTATCCCTTATACCACAACAAGTAGCACAAAGCAATTGTAAACTCGTACTAATTGCTTGCTGAATAAAAGTACCTACACACATCCTTTCAGGGATCATCATTTAGTCTGTCGGAGAAAAGGATCTATAATTTGATCATTGAATGTGCTCTGCACATATGGTAACTTGGGAAGGACACTTTTCAGTCTGTTTAAGAATGAGTGATAAATTGCATAAATTATTTTCACAGAAATGATTTATGACTTTCTCGGAAATCTGGAGAAATCAGAAAGACTGTTTTTTTGGGGAATTAAAAAACGGAATTCGAAGAGGGGTAAGGGGTACAAACAATTTATAAAGCTATTGAATCGGTATTACACACTTGTTTTGTTTGCTTAGATTTATAAATGGGAATTTGGTACATAGGTGTGGAATTGACATTTTGTTGACTGGCTTTTTGTCAACAAGGGTACCATGTGCATGGGTTTGAGTATTTCTTTTATGATTACACATAAAGTATTGCATGCAATCAGAGAGCTTTGGAAGTGTACTAAATCTGTTATTTTTTCTTGATTTTTTTAAGAAACTGATCTGTATATGAATATTATCTGCATCTGGAATTGGAATAAAATCATCAGACTTGCGAAAAATCGCAATAGAACATCGGCTCAATTGCATTTAAACAGTAAAGGAAGCAGAGCGTAGACGCATGTTATTTATATGAAGGCAGTGGTTCTAATATTCGATGACTAAGGGGAGATATCACATTTTCCCCATTGAAAACAACATGGCAAAGCATGATGGACTTTAAAATTGCGCAATAAATGTTCATGCAAATCCGTAGGTTAAAACGACTGGATACCACCGTTGTCGTATCAGGAATATTAAATTCATCTAAGTTATCTTCTCCATAAAGTACTTACTAAATATCTGTTTCACCCAGATCATTCGAATCACCTTTCGACCAATAGAAGACATTTTAAGAGTGACACAAATGTTATTAAGACTCGTTGGTAAGCAGAGATCCTGGAGTTCTGTAAAACCGAATAAACTCTATACTGATAGTTAGATAAGATTGAGACATTGTGACGGCTACCATTGGCAGAAACAACGACTCTTTTGATGAAAAGAGATCCTGGAGTTCTATAAAACAGAAGCAACTCTCTACTGATACTAAGATAAAATGGAGTCGTATTATAATGATCAAAAACAACGAATTTTCATACTGATGATCAGATATTCTGAATTTTGTAAACCTGATACCAACTCTCTAAACAAAGTAAGATGAGTTGGAGACAAATGGTGGATCCTTCCTACCACAATAAGAGAAAACGATGTTTTTTGCAGCTTAAACTTTGTAAACAAAAAAAAAAATTCTCTAAGCATCTGACAAGTAAGTGGACGATTCATTCTTTAAAATTATAAATATTAAACAAAGAATATTATAATTACTTCCGCCTTTCTTCCAGATTGAAACTTACCGCAAGAGCCTTTGCCAATAGAGCTTCCCTAGAACCACCAATAACCATATAAAGCTGTGGCGTCACTGCTGGCAAGCAAGCAGAACATCAAAATTTTACCAGAGAGCACTACGGAATTTTAAGGTTCAGTGCGGATTAAACCACGTAGCTCAAAAATGTGGATGTCCTCATCAATGATACACGCAAGTGAAGCAATATCTTAGTAGTAGCACAGTACCTTGGTAGTAGCACCGTACCTTAGTAGTATCACCGTTCCTTAGTAGTATTACCGTACCTTAGTAGTATCACCATTTCAACTTATATTAGAAAGCTAGAAGAGGTTTATGCTAACCTGGCTTCTACGTCATCCTCAACCTTTCGGGAACTAATTTCTTAAGTTTTTTGAACTCAAAAATACACTCGTTTTTCTAATGACTGCAATGGCTATGTAGTTTGGGTGTAGGTTCCCTATTTCGAATCCCGTAAAATAGCAAACCCTTCCGTCTTATTCTCTGCCAACGTCATTTGATCGCAAGTGATGGCCTTTGATGGAAAAAGCAGCTCTTAGGAAAGTCTGACAAACACACAAGAGCATATAAATGCAACTCTCATGAGAAACTTGGGCAGTTTCAGATTCGGCTTTAATTCTAGACTGTAACATCAAAAAATAGATTTCCCAGTGAGTCCCAAACAAAATAGCCAATGGTTGCTAATTATAGCTTTTTACCTGGCCAACCAGCTCGCGTTGCTTTGACAAATCATACGAGTAGTAACAATTGTCAAAAAACATTTACTTAACTAAGCTGTTCAGATCTTTCATTAAAAAGTCAGTCCAACATGGTGCAAGAACTGCCAATGCACACATTTTAGATTGTTGTAAGAAGCCTAGGCACTAACTCCTTACTAGCCTGTTGAGCCAACGATTTTTTTTTTTTTTTTTTACTAAGTGTTGCCCGACTAATCCTGGTGCATTTTTTTCTTCTTCCGGTTCAGTCGTGATTCCATTTTTATAGTCAATTCAAAAGTTACTTACAGTTACTTACACTGTGTCTCTTATCTGTTTTCTAATTTCATCGGTTGTATTCACCCATATCGAGGTATCCGTTCGGAAGAAAAATTTTTCCGAAAACTTCGAAATCAGAGAATTTTATACCGAGGTATCTGTTCAAATTAGGATTTCGAACAAGTCTTCCGACAAAATAAAATGCACAATATAGCTCATCGGTGATATGCGTTAAGTAATTAATTTTTGACAGCTATGCGTTGAATTTCTTCATTAGTTTTCCGATTAAAGGGCCGCCCAGAACACGTATCGGTACTTGGTATCTGGTATCACTGTCTAAAGAGAGATACATTTCTTGCATGAAGTTGCGCTCCATTCTACTTCAAGCTACAGATTCACGAAGATGCACATTGTTGCCTTACCGGTTGTCTTGTTTTTAACTTCTGACTCAGATTCAAGCATCAGCTACAGATATGACGCTTAAGAATTGCTTTGCAATCAATCGAACGCGATTGTATGTATGCTTTTTTGATTTTACTCTGCAACGGATACCTTGAAAACAAAAATTGAGTTCCGATTGGAACTGTCATTACGAACGGATAACACGATGGGATGACTATTTTTTGTCTTTTCTTTCGTTTGCCTTTCTCGTGTTTGATGGAATATTATTGAGCGCAATATTTCGCTGCTTATTAGTGTCTTCGATGTTTTCTGGTCGAACTTTGATTGATCTCTTTTGTACAAAAAATGTCTGCTTCTGTTTTATCATCTGCAGATCTTGAGTCCCCAGTTCAAACTTATATAGGTATATGTTTACAGTAGAGTTGGGCTTTGGCTTGGTGAAATGGCCGTAGGCTAGCACACCCGTCTCCAACAATTAATTAGATTTCTTTCAAAAGCTAATCCAAAGACGGCGTTCGTTGTACGCCTTACTTTTATTCCGGATTTCAAAATGCAGGCGTAATTGTCGATTCAAGAAAGCTGAGGATGGATGTGTTACTAATTACTGTTTACAATGCAGACGAAGTGAAAAATACACCTAACTGATAGCTTTATCTGAACATTTTTGATTTAAGTATCAACTATGAGAATGCATTAAGCGTTTTTGACATACCCAGACGATCTTTAAAGATCGTTGGTTAGTAAAAGAAACATCTAGATCACGATTATGATCTGTATTGGATGGTATGTATCTACTTATTTTCTTAACTTAATTCCTTCCGTAACATAAGTGATCCTAAATATTGACTTAAAAGTCTCATATTTATGTCTGGACATCTTAACCGTGAGTCTCGGCGTTAGCATTATCCCCTAATGAGGCTGGCTTAACTTAACTTTACCAACTTAAGTTTGTTAACCATTCACCCAATTTCTGGTGGTTTTTAGGCAGCTTAGTTGATTAAATTTTTTGGTAGAAGTAGTCCTATGTAGGATTTCCGCAAACCGCATCTGTTTGCCCACATCATTGCTTTTTTTTGTGAACACCTAATTTATTTATCCAAAACGTGAGTAGTTATTCAATAAGTCACGTACACGATACACCGTATTCGTTACAAAATTGATTTTCTCTTGCCCTGAAAAACCGTGACAAAGCGAGAGGATACTCCGCCCCGAACTTACCTATGGATATGTTTGTTATATTCCCACGACTAAAGTAAATATTCACCAGACATATTCTCATCCTTTTTGAAATTGTTTCAAAATTATTCATAACTTTTAAAATAAGTCATAGACATAGAAAACACACACAACACACATCCTTATGCATACAAATTTACGTGAGGAAACACAAAAAGCTCTCGCGTAAGAAAATTGCAAACATAAAAAATGTAAATGTCGTCTTGGTGCTATATGCATGCAATAGGTTGCCCGAAGTCAAACCTCTCATATCCTTAACTAAAAGCGCAGATCTTGTACGTACCCTCCCACGATGTCCTTAAAATGTAAATATTTTCAACTAAATGCGAATATGAGCAGGTACATGTTTTGTGCATGCAGAATATTATATGCGCAATAGAACTAAGAAAAGTGTCCTAGTTTGTCGAACGTTGGTAAACACGGAGAGCGGGAGGGGAAACACTACTTTTGTTCGCGTTTGTTGATTTAATAATTTGCCGGCAGGCAAAAGTGATATCAAATATTTTCCACCGAATGCAGCACATGCAATGCATTAGTAATGAGTGATTTGAAGGAATTTACTGAGAAGAGGATACAAGGCGGAAGGCAGTGTCCCTTGTTAGGTGGGTAATTCCAGGAATCGAATATACTTTGGAATCAGGTCTTTGGAGGCTGCTACTCATTATGAATTGAAATGAGTTGTGATAAGGAAAGCGAGTTAAAACCCTTTGAACCCGCGAAGCAGTCCACCCGATCAAGAAAACTGCTGACAAAAGCGTCTAGCAAATGAGTGCGGAGCAACTTGGGTTTTTCACTCAAAGTTATGCAGCTAATTAAATAACTGCACCTTTAGTTGCAATCAGCAAAGATTCCTTCTCTCTATGCCTCGGCATTATTTTACAACCAATCTTCGCTGTATCGTGCAAAATAAGTCCGAGACACGAACGTGGAACGTTGAGTGCTAGAAATATACAATTCGATAGAGATCGGCACAAAGTATTTTTAGGCTAAATAGTAGCGAAACAGCTGCTATGGAATGTCTCAAAGTCTTTAAAATTGGCGCTTAAAGCATTTTTTTGAAAGACCGACGATGAGTCGTGAAACATTGGCAAATGCTCATTCTGCCAGACATGACAAAAACTGTTTTTTGAGACTTCTGGGTCGAAATGGTTTAGAATGGCATGTGATGTCAATATGCTTACAACCGCGATAAAACAACAACACACAGAACCAACTATTGCACAAAAGGGTTGCTACATTCCTAAATTTTTATTTTGCGCAACTCGTTATGAACTTTGATGTTAAAATTCTTAACATATTTCCAGGCTTCATAATAACATCATCTTTAGAAAAAAAGCTCTTCAGGCGATGAAGTTGCAAAGGTAGTAAAGTAATCCACAGGCAAATATTGGGTTTGTCCAAATGAAGTATCCTTTGAAAGTTGAGAAACATGGGGTGCATCTGATGGGTGAAGATTATAATTTTTAAACTTTCATGAGGCAATGCAATGGAGAACTAGTGGAGGGAAGATATTATTTTAAAGATTTGGCGTTACCTTTCTATCAAGTTTGTTACGGGCAGTATGAAGCCGACGCCAAAAAGATCCACTCCGAGTAAATCCACTTATTTACATCCCTATCCCGAAACAACGTCTAATTCTTAAGCTGTCGTTTAGGTCCGTAGAATTTATGAAATCATGGATCAATATCTATACAATGCTTCCCACATGCAATAGGCGTACCAAACTTTCTTTTTAATGAGAAAAAAATATTATACCCCAAGAGGTTTTTCATGGTAAAAAGTTCCACCATGAATCACAGGGCACAACTTCAATCCCAGTTTAGTCAAAATCCACTTCAACAAATTGGCAATATACTATGAGCGACTTTGCTCTTCGTAATGATCTACCTAGTGCCGTCTTAAAACCATAACAAGAATACCAATTAGCAATCTGAAACTCGCGCACACATACACACACATACACAATCACTAGCGAAAAAGGTATTATACGGCACCACATTGCCAAAGCCTACCAAATAGGCATAATAAACACGCAGTTCTAGAGACAATTGAAATAATTGCCACGTTTATCCGACCACTTAATCACATCCTCTCTGCGCACTTGGATATAGACGACGTCGACGACTGTTGTTTTATATGGCACACTCATTGCCAGCCAGTGTGTTGGAGTATGGATTTGGAATGGTAACTTGTGCATTTCGCTTTTATGGTTATGATGGCCATTATGGCATCTCGTGTACCGAAAATGGATAAATCTCGTCTCTATGCAGATGGATGGATGAATTCGAGAAATCAGAAATAATCTCGTCGACATTAAAAGCAATAAATGTGATTTGTTGGAATATCAGAATGTTATGCCTCTAAAGTGGATGTGATTCAATTTTAGAGGCTTTGGATGGGATTTTCAAAAGGACTTTAGGTGTTTGATGGATTTAGACGAATTATTGTGATGTTTAACACTTTTGGTGGCACAATGTATAACTGATAGTTCTATTTAATTATTCTAAATTGGTTGTACTGTTTTCCCAACTGCGTTGTTTGTGTGCTTCAATTGGTAGATCCAAATCGACAAAAAATTCGATAAAAAAAACATTCAGTTGCTTTGTCGTGACAGGATTTCAAGATTTCAATATTAGAAAGCTACAGTCTGTAGCATATAGCCTTTCCGATATCATATCTGATAAGTACTTTCCAAAAAGTAGTTAACCCGGCTGGAATTATTATTAACATAAAATTAAGAGGTCAGCATTAGTGAAACGCTGTCAAATACTTTCAAAAAAGTTAGTGATGTTATAAACGGTCTATAATCGCAATGTTTGTACGTATATACAGTAATCTAAAATAGAAATCAGTATAGCCCCATATTTTGTTAGAAATACAAAAAAACAATGGACTCTGTTTCCATGAAATGTTTATTTTTTTTTATTTTTTCATTTCATGAATTTGGATGCACATTAATTGTGTTCGTCTGATGGTATATTGGATTGTTGCTTGAAATTTGTGATTTCTTCCTTAAAGAGCAGGCTTTCAAGAATTGCCAAGTTCTCTGTTAAATTCTCACATTATGGTATAACTAGTTCCCATACTTCACAACTTATACTAATAATGAACTGTCAATATTTTTCCATCCTTCCTGTTACATCCAAAATATCACCATATTGCAGAAAATCTATCTCTGCTTTGCTAAGAAGGAATCGTGTACCGTGTAGGTACCACTCATGGATTCTTCGAAGTTCTCGGATAGAATCGTCCATTGTGATAATCAGGTCGTGTATGTACATATAGATACGTACTGTAAACTCTGGCATTTGACCCTTGTGTTTCAGAAGTTGTCTTGAGAATTTGGGAAAAATCACATTCGGGAAAAGTCTCATGGATCTTGAAAAGGCACCGAGGAGTCTTTAAGGGCAATGCAATAACCCCTGTGGAATAAAATCACATGGGGCTAAATTCCCCAAAAAACTGTAAATAGCCGGCGTGAGGCTTGTTTCTTTATGGAAGTGGAAATAAAACCAGCGACTATTAATGATTTTTGCTTGTAGTGCTTATTTCCTTTGCATGCATCTAAACTCACACGCAACCTAAATCCTACAGTGAGCCCCCCCTGCTTGGGCTTTTAGAAATTTAGCCCCATTGGGCGAGGATTACTACACCACGTTTTTACATGTACCACTGCCAAGTCCTTGTCATTGGAGACAGCTTTAAGTCGATGCTAGCTTATTGCTCATTGCATTGAAATAATCATGCAAGTCACCTGTATTGTCTCTAATTTTATAGCAACTAGCTGTGTAGATGGTTAATCTTAGCTGATTTTTCGTTCGATATAGACAAATTCCTCCTCGAAAAGCTTTGAGATTATGATTTTCAGTTGAAATCTTGACTATCTACCTGACTCTCCAATCCCTAAAAAAAAGACAGCTTTGTCTGAACAAGTTAACAAAGCTACTCTTTCTCAAACAATTTGGTTTTATTCTTTCTGTCGATCGCTAATCTGCTCATTCTGCTAATAAATCGCTAGAACATGTTAAAATATTTAGGAAAAGGACTGACTACCAATTTTTCAAAAATTACTTTTTAGGTGGGATAAGGTTGGATTCCCTTAATAATCGCATTTTACTATGGTTCTTGTAATTGCATATTCTATGAAATAATTCTGGTCAATGCGGTCCCTTTTACAAATTGTTGTTCACGCCCGGTCCAGAATGGAAAGTGGCTGTCATTTTAGTTTATTGTATTGCAAACATAGCCGAATTGATTCTCTCAAGGGAAAATAGGAAAATTCCAGCTAACAAATCGTCAGATCTGTATTTGTCAAAAAAAATTCTAAGACAACTCAACTAACAATTTAGCTTCTTTCGAAGCCACAATGCCATAAAGTGAATAAATTATTGCTTATATAAAGCCTTCATATGTTGTCTTCTTAATCGATGGTTTGAAGTTATTGGTTCTAAACTATAATGTCCTCCATGCTATAACTTAATGAATTAATTTAATGTATTTAGCAACAGGACCCTGTTGGATTCCTTATAAATCTAAATATAAATCTAACTTAATTAGTACGATGCTGCCACACACTAAATACATAAACCACCTTTAACCGGAAGCTTATGCTTCTGTGAACATTCAGGTGAAAAACCTGCCTACACGTTTTGTGATAGCTTTAAACTTGAAGCGTTATGGATGCTGCTGCTGCTGGTACATGAATATGGATATTTTCGGAAGCTTTAAAGAAAAACTTTGCATAGATTATACCATCAAGTGTTTTCTTATGCCTAATGATTTACTTAATCAGCATACTAAGGCTTCAAAAGCCTTCAGTAAAATGATGTCTGCGAAGCGGGTTCCAAGACGGTTACGTGTTGCAGTGTTTTGTCGAAAACGCTATCTTCATCTCGGTGCGAAAACCGTTTTATTCAATTCTTTGTAGGGTACATTCTTTTGTTAAGACATGAAAGCGCAGTTTCTGTCGACGCATAACTTAAAACGCCTTGAATTCGAAAAGTAATTATATAAATCCTTCAAGGAATACAGGAGGTAGCCATTGCTATGAAAACACAAACAAACGCAGTTCGCAATCAATATCCACTTACACCCGTTCTTGTAATAAAATTAGATTAACCAATTTTCAATCATTTCAAAATGTCCATGTCTTGAAATCTTAATCGAGGCCTTATCAAAGCTAAAAAAAACTAATTTCGCCCTAGCTGATAAATATTTGTTTGAAATTTACTACAAATATTCCCTCTATTCAAATGCAAAGAGGAAAACAACTCTAGGGGATTGAACACCCTACCCCCGCCGGTAGGTAGGTACTAGTAACTTTTATTTTCAAAAATTCGAATTTCTCCAATCATCAATGTCAATATTTAATTTCCACAACCACTAAACTCGGTAGACAAACATTGACTATTGTAATTAACCAAGGACAAGTGAAACAGTTGCAAAAGTTATCTCATCGTTCTTCCTCTCTGCCCTTGTTCTATACCGCGAAAGTTTCAATTTTAATTACTTGCTGGGGTAATGCAGAGTTGCTGCTACACACCTTTATACTAAAAGACTTTCATTGCCTTGGTCGTTGCTTCTGCCTCCAAACTGAGGAAGGAGACTCTTTTCCACTAATAAAAAAACCCCGAAGTGAAGGTGTACAGCAGAGTCACCAGACCCGACCTAGAGGAACTTTTCTAATATGGAAAATTAAATTTCATGTCCTTTGAAATTGCGCTTGTTTTAGTGTAATTACAGAAACCAAACCCTCAGTTCTCGAGGAAACTTGTTTTGCTTACGAATGTCAATGTGAATACCTAGTGACGTTCGGGATATACAAAGCGGAGCATAGAAGTCGGTGAGGGCAGATGTGAAGTGCAAGATTTTGAATGAAATGAATTCCATGATATTGAAAATTTCCACAGGATAGAGTTTTGGTTCTAGACTGTATCTAACAGGGAATAAAGTTGTTTTTTTTTTGCTTGTGCGGTTTTTGTTAAAATTGTTGGTTGGTTGGGAGTACTTTCTGTTTGGTTAACGTATTCCTCAGGTGCAATAAGGAAGCGAATATTGGAATGACTGCTGGGGCAAAAGGTATTGTGAGTAAGTTGCAAGTGCGTTGCAAACCTTGTCGGGTATAGAAAGTCATTTGTTTGCAAAGAGCGTGATATGCACGTTCTGCAGTATGGAATTTTGTAGGTTGAAATTACATTTTTTTATATGCAACTAGTCCTTGTAAATGCGAAACATTTTCTCCGCGTGTAGTGAACTTGTGTTCACCAGATTGATAAACAGATTCGGATTGGTATTTGAAAAGTTTGGTGACCAAGGTTGAATCGTCTCTTAATGATGCGGAAGGAAAAAATAAAAAAGTCAGTTTAAATGGAAAATAAACGACCATATAATTATTAACGCAAATTTAAAATTCACAACAATTTAGGTTAAATGAAACGAAATTTTTTTCAGAAAGCTATTTTCACAATAAAATTAATTTAAATGATGTCCCTAACATTTTTATTATAATAGCTTTTGGAATTTTTATCTGCATGCTGGTTTTCCCTTTTCAACACTGAGAATGGTGTTCTCGTTAGCAACAATGAAATAAAGCAACAAAATTTAAGTGGAGGATACTTCAATAGCTTACCTTCCTATATTCAAGAGTTTGAGAATATAGCGCGCTTCTGAGTTATACAAATTACTTCTTAAACGTACTACCTACAGAGGTCTTTGATAAAAAGACAGCCTTCCATACTCTCGATGGACATATTATTCGAGTCTTTCAGTTCAAACGCCATGGTTCAATCTAAACGCCGAGGTTTGGCCTTACTTGACTTCTCTCAACCGGAGTTTCGGTCTTCCTTGCCGTCGAATTTGTTTTCTTAATCTTTTGTTCACATCTTGGTTCAGCTCATAAAATTCGCATTACTGCTCCATATGCCCTCCTCGCATAGAGGACCAAATATTTTTCATTCGAAGATTCCATATACATATTTCAATATTAATATTCCATATACATCAATCAATTGCTGCACAAAACATTTCCTCTTGTGGATCCTCTCGTTTCGGCGATCAAAATTGGCACTTTAGATCATGTGATTTAACACCACAGAATTTCTTTCTATGGGATAATTTGAAGTCCGAGGTCTATGGCAGTAATTTCGCAACTACCCTGAAGAGTAGCAAGCAAGCATTCTGACCACTCTGTTTATAGTGTTGCTGTTTTTCGTCTTCCTATCAGCACTCAAACTTATTAGTTTAGCAAGTCGAATCTAGATGGATGAGGCCAGTATCCGATAAACACCACTTGGAAATAAAATAAGCAAGATTGAGGTTTAGTCAAAGTTAAAACGACTGGGCTTCGCCATGTTAAAGCCAATCAGATCCTACCCTCGTTCTACAACATGCAACCATTTTTATCCAAATAGTCATGGTCTAAATAGGATTTTTTAAATATTAATCCAAACTCCATAAATCCGACACCCTAAAAACACCTTCATAAATGTTAATTTCACTCACATGCACGCCGCCATCAATTCAGATGCATTCAAAAACCCCTTCATCTTTGTTTAGTGATTTCATCTCATTATTCATAAACTTTACACCTATTTTACAGTTTTACACCCCTCTGTACATAATCCTATTTCCATAATAAAATGTTGTTGCACATTTCGAAAACACCAACAAACGAACAAAAAATCGTGAATATCAACGTTCCGCTATCTAGAAAATTTTCCCCAAAATCCTATAGCTGCCCCCAAAACATTAAATAATCACGAGAATATGTGAAAGTTTACAGCTAGCTGTGTATTTGGCCAGAGGATAAAATTGCACAGGAAAGAAAAAAAAAAACACAAAACCTCAGCACCAAGCACCATTTTATAGTTCACTCCGTGGGGCCACTAGCTTCACTGCAATGGGACGCAAATAAACAAAACGTTCACCGAAATTCAAATATGGAAATCTATGGAAAAATCCGTGCTCATGTTGCATGAGTTGTCCCTAGGTATTCCTGTGTAGCTAGCAGGCTAGTACGTTGTGTTCTTCCTGTAACGTACCTAGACAAAATCATCAGTAAGCATTTCTTCTGTGGTTTGGGGTTGCACAAAAAAAAAAGAGAAAGTGTGCACAAAAACAAACTCGCACGGGATTTCTATGCAAATAGAAAAATATTTGGTTTTGGTAACTATAAATGTTTTTTTTTTCTCTTCAAAAAAATATATAGAAATACCGTGTTGCTTGTGGATGTATTATCTGTTTAGTGGGCTTTTTGTTTGCATTTTGATGTGGTGCCAAAAGAGGCGATCTAATTGATTAAACATAGATGGCAGCAGAAAAATTTGGGTCATAATATATGTAAATATTTACATTCTGAATTGCAGTCATATTGCGCTAAGTGTGTGTTGATCTCAGCAACTCTTTTAAGGAGAACATTTTTCAACCAAATACAAAATTCGGCATCTTCCACAGTTCCGACGATCATTCATAATTATTAATGACATACTAACTGTTGGACAACGCTTATTTGAGCATTCATTACGTAAATTTAAAACGAAAATCGTTTACGATAGTGAAGAAGATTTTCTGTAATCTTTTTAACGCTTTTCAAAACAGTAATAGGTACACATACACTTCTTCCATATTTTTATTTGATCTGCTAAATATACGAATAAATGTTTCCTCGTTTTTTTTTAGGAAAATAGACAACCTACCCCGATTCCAAGCAAAAGTAAATGGTAAATAAGTCTTGCCTAACATTAAACTTGAACTTAACAAAAGTCCGAAAATCGGTGAAATCGTTCGAGCGAAAATAAAACACACACAAACGTTTTGGGCACAGTGGAGCAGTTCACCACAGCGCAGAAAGTCTAGGTTCGACTCTCAGCCTAAGCAATAACTAAATGATTTTTCACTGGCGATACTTTCGTAGGGATCTAACAATCATCCGAGCAGTGTCAATAACCATGAGAAAGTTATCTCAACTTAGCCGTTCGGATTCGGAATAAAACAGAATATCCCGCCATTGTGCAAGAATTAAACACGTTTACCTGAATGGTTGTGAGAAAAAAGCTGGGCCTGGGGTACTAACGAGCCTGTTGCGTCAAAAAGTTGTATTTGTGTTTGAACGTTATTTCGAGTTATATCAAATTTAATACTAATATTTGCATTTCTAAGATCGGTAATGAATTCCGTAATAACTCAATATCTCTCCGTTCTGCCATTGTGTTAGATTGAACAATGTACCGAATACAACATTGTCGCACTATAATGCAGTTAACAGGGGCGTATTTATTATTCTTTTACTAAATAAAAAGATACGAGTAGTGCACGAGGTGGGTGCACGACTGGGTTGTTCGCAACTTTCTCATTCTTACTTACTAACTTAAGTGGCGCTACAGTCCGGAATGAACCTCAACCAACATGCCTCTCCAATTAGCCCGGTCCTTAGCTTACTGCCTCCAGTTGTGCACTCCAAGTTGGTTGAAGTCGGTTTCTACTTCTGCCCGCCACTTAAGGCGAGGTCTTCCTCTACTACGTCCGACGTCTGGCTAGGAATCGAAGACTCTGCGAGCCGGGGTTTCGGTGACCATTCGTTCTACATGTCCTAGCCATCTTAAGCGTACAAAGCGAAGTTTTTTTTATTAGGGTCATGTCGCTGTACAGCTCCTATAGTTCTGGGTTGAATCTTCGTCTCCATAGCCCGTCAACGGAAATGGAACCGAAGATTTTTCCTCTCAAAGCGACCAAGAATTTCTTCGTCCGCTTTTGAGATGGTCCATGCTTCAGCGCCGTACAGCATTACTGGGATGATCAGGGTCTTATATAGGATCTCCTTAGTAGTTCGATTGATGGCTTTACTACTGAATTGCTTACTTAGCCCGACGAAACAGCGGTTGGCGAGAGTAATTCTACGTTTAATTTCTGACTAGATTTTGTTGTCAGAGTTAAAAGCGGAGCCGAGATAGACAAAGTCCCGTACTACCACAAAGTTATATCTGTCAATAAGTAGTTTATAAATAAAATTTCATTCAATTTGGCCAAATAGTTTACGAGATATGGCATATATGCAAAAATCCGTCATATGGTTATTCTCAAAAATAATGGATATTCCGTTTTCTTGGAATTAATACGCTTATCGTATCTATGAAGTTTAATTTTCTATCTATTAGGCTATGAATGCATTTCGAGAAAATTGAGGTTGTGTATAATTTTTATATGGCTGGTACCGTTTTAACATGGCAAAAAGCAAAAAAATGGCTTAGAATTATGACCAAAAAAACGACATATACGAAGTTTGCAAGTCGTTTGGACTGTAGAGACCTGTTCAGACAGATGAACCGACGGATGGAATTCCAAAACCACTTTGTTTGGTTCCGCTATCATCGTAATGTTAGAATCAATCAAAATCTCAAGGTCGAAAATTTTCACGAAAACAACATTTTTTTCTTTGTGAGAGAAAGTTAAAAAACCCTTTGCAATATTTAATGCGGATTATTCTTTTATTCTTTTTAAATCTTTTTAATTTTTTTTACCAATTTTTGCCAATAAAATATCCCTGTTTATATCTCCAACCCCCAAATCGGTAGATTTAGACAACAGCCATTCTCCAATCCCCACTACAGCCGTTGACTCTCTCTAATGACATTGATTAACAAGGTGGCTACCGGCTCGCCGCTTATCTGTCAAAATATCTTTTGTGTTTGAGTGGGTGGTGAGTGAAAGCATTGCAATGCAAGAAATGGGTGGGAAATTTTACAACTTATTAACTGGTTTTCTTGTTTCTTTTGAATCAAATTGTTGATTAAACTAAAAATAAATAAGTATTAAATATTTACAGTGTATTTGCAGAGTAATTTCAGTGAACTAAATAAGTAAATAAGTTTCTTGAAGTGATTTTATTTTCTATTCATTCTCAGTGCGTTTACGTGATCATTTTCATTCTTGTTTTGATTGCAAAATGCCAAATTGGGGTGAGTGTATTATTTGTTATAATAATTTTGCTGTTGAATTATTGAATATGAAATTAGTAGATGTATTTTGACCAAAACACAGGAACGTTTATTTTTGTACCGACATATATCATGTGCGAATTCATACGTTCAGGCAAATGCATATAAAACAAAACGCAAATTGGAATCTTGTAGACTTGCAAGTGTAATAAACCAAAATTTCTCGGCGATAGGAAGACAATTCATCCAATTATTCTTAATTGCAAAAGGGCGAATTAATTTATTTCAACATGTTTCGCATTACGGTCCATTTTTTCAAGAGAAAATAACCTCATTTTATCATTTATATCACAGAACTGTATGGCGGATGAGCTTACCAAACAGAAAAAGTCGACATATGCAAGTGGTACCCCAAACGGACCTTTTCGGTTCTTATCTTAGTGTGCAAGCACATCGCGTGCAGCCATTATAACCTAACTGCCTTCCCTACACTTTTTCGGATTGGATCTCTTTGTGTTTTCTTCTTTGTTGGCGTCGTCTTTTTGTATGTTTTGAGCTCTACATCTATTTGATGATATAGCAAATGAGGTAATTACACATATCCTTATTTTTGACACTTACTAATGTGATACCGTCAAATGATTGAATCAAGTCTTCTTTTTCGTCAGGTACGAATGGAGCCATTCTACCCTAGAGCTTTCTGGTTTACTTGCACTCTTCCCACCCCAATTTGTTATTCCAATTGGGATTTGCCCCTTTATCTAGTATAAACAGATGTTCGTTCGAAAAACTATTTATCCAGAAGATCCTTTGAATAATGCGTAAACACTAATCCACAATTTATTACATCTGCCTTCTTCATAAAGTTTCCACAACGGGAGCATATATTCTTTCACATTTGGTTTGCATATTCGTTTGAAAATGTACTCGAGTTGAGTTTGGTTTTCTGTTTGTTCCTTAACTCTTCTACATATCATTGAACGTGGCTATGTGTTCGAGCCGAAACCTTGATACCAGACTTACATCTGTTGTCTGGGCTTGGATTCAATGAAAAAATAACAAAACAATTATTTTCTATATCAATGGTGAACTTCGCATACATCTCTTGTCTGGATTAAGTTTATGTGCAGATCAACGATCGTGGCAGTCTGTTGGATCAGAAACCTTGAGGCGGTTCATCTGTTGTCTGGACTTGGTTTTTATAGAAAATTAACGAAGTAATGTTTTTCTGTATCAGTCATGATCGTGAATCATGATACCAGACATACATCTGTTGCTGTAGGGTGGGTGTGTGAATAACTATAGACTTTATGATAAGTTGTGACCATGCTCAGTTTGAATTGATGTCTCAAAGAATATGGTTCGACAATCGGAACATTGATTCGTTAACGTAATATCGCTAAACGAATACAAATTCGGTTTAAGATCTCTTCGGCGTTCTGACATGTATAAAATCAGCCCTATCGAGGAATCCGTCGGAACGGAAAATTCTCTGATTTTGTACGATTCGGAGGATTTTAGCATCGAGGTATTCTTGCGAAAAGCTTTTCGGAATATTTCTCCGATATTTTGTGACGCATCCCTACGAATTGAGTTGAAGTGCGTTCAGGTGCGTTCAGGTGCATTTTTCGTGCAACTTTTGACAGCTAAGTACAATTATCTTTCCGATTTCTTCCAACACAAATTCATCGCGGAAATTATTTACGAATTGTGGTGAAGTGATTTTTTCTCCGATACCTCGAATGGAATTTGAATCTCCGACGAAGTATGCGTTGCGGAAAATTGTCCTCTCCGATGGATACCTTGCTAGGGCAGAATAATTCGAGTTGCTTGATCTGTGGATCTAAGGAGTTAACATTTAGACCGTACATTTATAGAATGACACGGAAGAACAATAAAAAAGGATTTTTTCGATAATCCACTCCTTAAGGGAATTGATTGTGACCAGGATAATACAACGTTCACTAGGTGCCGATAGTCACAAATATAAGAAGTATTGGTAACCATGTGCAGCCTTATCGAACTCAAATTTAATAAATATCGAACTCGTCTTAGAAATTTCTCTCACCTTGACTATAGTGCCAGTTTCATTACTCCTCTTAACGTTGTCAATCTTTATTACTAAATTTGATCAAACATGAGTTGATAATCCGCTGATTGAAAATTTGGTTTAGTTTTCGTTACTTGGACAAATACGACATCCTTCGTGCATTCTTTATTCGTCATGTAATATAAAAGACAACAATCTGAGTAAGAGCTAGAAAGTAGGTTTTACAAATATGTATTTGAGTAGGTAGGTATTAATTTTGATAAAAACTAAAAGGCCCTACTAAACCAAAAACCCGCCATTATCCATGCATTCATCGACATACGCGCGTACTGTACCTACTCTTTATCCCCAAATGCATTACGAAAAACCATTAGACCCCTCCCCCTCAAAAAACAACCTCAAACAATAAAGTCTAAAAATCCTTTTACATATACCGCCCACTTATAAAAGGACCCCGTCATGTATAACCCCCTCTTCGATAAAACAAAACTACTTCCATACTCACTATTATTTGTTTGTTTGCCTTTCTAGAATAGAAAACATTTATTTAACGCCAATTAGTGTCAGATGCAAGACAGCCCTCTCCCCATGTATCTGTACGAATTACAGTCATTCACCATCATTAAGCATAAGAGTTTCCCAAATATGTTACTTTTACTTCATTTCGTCCTAGTTCTGTGCAAACACAATGCCAACTTTTTTAGCAGCAAACAAAAAGTGACCGAGTTAATGTTCAAGCTTCTAAGCATACCTTACAGATACACACACACACACACACGTAATGGTAATGCATTATATCGTTGTTGAGTGTTCTATATCCTACTATCCCTATGCACACACTAAGGATGCGGTGTTAGATTTTGCACTTTGGCGTGCCGGTGCGCGTGCTGCAACAATAACATTGAGAGTCATGTTGAATTATTATTTTCCTCTCTCCAAGGATATCCTTATATCCAGTGCGTGTACTGATTTTCTATTCAGAAAGGAGTAAAATTATATTCTAAAGCTACGTTGAAAAAAAACTCGCCCACTTTTGTCAGTGAAGGATACGCTTCTTCTACTTCTAAGCAACAGCTTTTTAATATTGTTTTGTGTGTGCTTTTTTTTGTCATTTTTTGAATTCTTGTGAATAATCAGGATAACAGCTTTGCCATTGTGAATTGTGTTGTTTTTGGGTGCGCTATTGTGTTGCGATTTGTGTGAGTGTTCTAGATGGCATGGCGTCGCTTCTTCGTCGTTGGATTATTTTACGGTGCAGTATGTTTTGTTTGGGTGGCTCTTAATTTTCTGAGACATTGTAGTGCTGCTGCTTCTACTGTTCCACAGGATCGATTTCAATTTGCATTGTTTTCTGCTTGTGGTGGTTATAGGAGTAAAGTGAGTGTGGGTGTCTTCCTTTCTTGAATGTGAAAGAATGTCCCACTTTTGTGGTTTCTTTTTAACTGAGCACACACACACCCAAATCGTCTGGTTTTATTATGCTACCAGTAGGTGCACTCTTTGGCTTTCCAATTGTTAGACTGAATGCGTTTTGAGGTCATGAGTTGGTACACAATCGCGTCGGCAGATCTTTTGGTCTCCTTTGTCCTTTGGTAGAATGAAATTCAATGGAAATTAATTTTAAGAAGTGGTTTGTTTTTTATTGGTATCAATGACAGATTTGTTATAGTCCATTTGGGAATGATTATCGATTAGAGGTCAATGATCCACAAACTGATCTATTTGACATGGTAAGGTGATTAGTGTAGGTCGTATGCTTTAAATTATTTCTTAAAATAATTGTTGTGATCACAATTCCCCATTCGATGAGCAATTTCCTTGAGTTGATAGCACAGCTTCAGAGAATATCTATGGCCTGCATCTATGGCAGCTGGATTTTAAATTTCATTAATTCTATTTTCTGTCGTTTTCTTTTAGGGTCCTTTTGGTCCGTTCGTGGTCTGAGTGAAGTAGCTTTCTTTCTTTTTATCTCTTTTTGCATTTTCTGTCACGAAACAAAAATGTTTGTTGAGCTTGGATGTCTGGTGAGAGGGCAAGAACAACCCCCATCCGACGGGCTTAGCCGCGCAATCGCGATCGTGCCACCGTGACCAACCTTGACGCACAACAAATAGAAGATTTAGGTGAGTTATGTAAGGTTGGGTTACAGTGGCTGCCATAGATGCGACAGCACACCTAAACCAGTTATTTGTCCATTACATTGGATCCTGTCCATTCCCCTTATTACTTGTAAGAAAACTAATTCGAGCTATTAAGAGGAGACTTCACGCTTCCGTGTTTGTCAAATCGCAGATACTTTAAAAGAAGTTATTTCTATTGTTACGGCCGGGCAGTTACAAAGAAAACGAAGAATTGTTTCTCCTACAGAAAATGTTTGAATGAAGGCTTAGGATTTCTGCGTGCCTACCTATTAGACATGTCCAGTGATGACACCTACAATGTCGCTAATTAAGTGGTCCAGCGAGCGAGATCAGTCTTTTTTTTTAAGTGGCGCTACAGTTCGGATTGAACCTAATCCTCAACCAACATGCCTCTCCAGTTCATTGGCCAAATTTATAGACAGGTTGTACCAAGACTCCATCTGAGATATGATTTGCTGTTAGCATGCTACGCTAGTAAACTTTTGCATGTAGCGATTGTAAGTGCATCCGTGTGGGGTAGTAATTTAGTTCCATATATGCCGAGTTCATCAACCTTTGATATGAGTATGACGGAGTCGAAAATTTTGATTGCCGCTTGGCTTTTGGTGAAGATATGAAAACATTTAGGGCGAGCATTACACTTCACCTTAGCAATCGGTACCTCGTTTCTTCTTATCCCGAATTTCCTTAAAGCCTATATTGTGCTTAAACAGGTAATGCCAGAGGCGAATACGATTTACATAAACAAATAGAACCATTCGATTCAAATTTTCAAACCGAAAGCTGAATTGATCTTAACAAAAATTGTATTCGTCTGTCCTTCAACTTCTATTTCCATCACATAGTTTTTACGGTCTTTAACTTAAGGCTAGTATTACCTCAAAAAAACTACGAAAAATTTCGAAGGGGGGACCCTTTGAGTTTCACCATCTACCTTACCCACCTGCACATTCCATTCATTTTTGAGTTTATAACCACACTTATCCGAATTTTATTAAAAAACACTTTCATGTTAATGCCCAAATCCATCATTTCCTAAGACGATCCGGATTCTGCACCACCCCTAGTTCCACCCGCGTTAATGAAAAATAAATCCTTAAATTTCCAAGTGCTGTTGGGGTAACATTTTGTCCTTGATGTGAAATGCACAGAAAGACTTTTTTATTGTTTGTTGTGCCATCGTGGTTCGGGGATCCGAACATAAAAGAGTAAATATTTCCAAGAAACGCAATTTTATAGCGAACAACAAAATGAATGAGAAACAAGACATTCAAGGCAAGTTGGAAAAAATATCAACAAATTCAAAAGAAGATAAACATTTGAATTTTGTTAATTAATTCTTCGTCTTTAGATGTTTGCATCTGTTTGCAGCATAGATGAGATGAGTAGCCTTTCTTTGAATTATTTGCGGTGAATCTTATTTTGAAAAGGATTATATTTTTGGGGTTTCAATGATGTATAAGAAATATTTTGAATGGAAGCAAGCGTAGAATGGCATTGAACATGTAGCTCATATGAGTGTGACGGAGTATAAGGTATTTACTTGGGGGAGGTTTTTCGAAATGTTTGAAAAGGCTCACAGCCATACGCTAGAGGTAGTAAGTAGCTGACAATCCAAAAATGCAGTTCCTTACAAAATAATTTACTCAGTTTAGAGACAGATTTTTAGTATCATTGTTTTGATTTAAAAATTTGGAAAAATATATCAAATATACCATTTTTTGGGTTCTCTAGATATGAATAGGATAATCGTTGACAGCGGTGTATAGCTTCTAATAACGGCGCCGATATTTTTAAGACCCAGGCTAGTAAAATAAAAAAAACCCCTTAGTATTTAAAATTTATATAATTTATATGAGGACAACAAAGGTATTGACTTAAAAAAAAATATTGGTTTTTTTTTGTGTGTTTAATAAGCAAAGCTTAGATGAATGGTAAATGGTAAATGAATGGTCTTTCAATAAGGACTTGAAAACTTATTTTTTCTAAATAAAATGCAAACTACTTTAGATATCTCAAAATTTTGCATTTATTGGTTTGAATTACTATTACTGTATTGACAAAAAAAACGGCCCAATGACGACACCGGTATGAAAACCGCACCAACCAGTGACTTTTTGCGGTTAAAGTGCTGTTTCATGAAGCACATTTCATGTCCAGTAATGGATATTTTTCATATGTTGATGCGCTTCATCGCTGAAGATGATTTTGCGATGAAATCCCTCATTTTTTTCCATTATGTCCAGAGCCTAATTCGAGAGCGTACGTCGCTCATGAGTCAGCTTGATGTTGTAAGGGCGTTGGCTAAAGCTGTAAAAGTAATGACAAAATGAATACCCGTATGGATTCGTTACTTTTTCACTGACTACCCGTTACAAATAATTCGTTACTCTCATATGTTCGATACGTAACGATTACACGGTAACGAATACATACTGTTTGCTTCAACTCTAGAATTTTGGCCAAGATCCTTAAGCTAAGTTCGCCATAATTTGGTCAAGGAGAGGCCCAATTCTAGAGAACGCAATGCAATTGACTGATTTTGCTCATTTGTGGTGGACGCCTCTACAGCAGCGAATATTCCGACTCATTTTTTTTTCACTAGACTGTGAATTGAATGTCTACTGCGTCAAGAATTACGGCAAAAATTGGCGTAAACGCTCTTATATTTGCGACCACAGACTTGGTATTTCGGTAGTAAATTGTAAGCAATGGTTGAGCTACAACTGGACTGTCTATTTTTACTGCGATTTCTTCCCAAACTTCCTTATTGGGTTTGCTTCTAACATATAAATCGTTATAAAACTGGTTTGCATAAACAGAGGGTCAACCTCACCGCCCACGTACTTTGTCATTGTTCATATGGCCTAGCTTCTTCATATAAGCAGTTCTGGTATTGTAATCTTCCTTGCTACATTTTGTGACACAATTTATAGGATAATTTTCGCAAGTAACGCTAGGATTTGTTCCAAGAGTGAAACTCTGTAAACCAGAGTTGCGGAAGCTCTTTAGACAAAGATGGGATGGATGATACTATTCAGTTTTTCTGTACATGTAAAATGTTTAGCATTCTGTACCTAAATAAAAAAAGAAGATATGCAACCTGCATCAGAAGCTACTCAAACTAAAAGTCATCTATTTGTTTCAAAAAAACATATTTTCTGTAACCTATTCTAAGCCATGGTGGTTGGACTTTTGTTAGATTATAATAACAACTTATGGTTTAAATTTAAAACTACATATACGCTTTTTATGACAATTGGCTGCACTCAAATGGTCTATCAATCAAGGTCGAGAGAATTATTTCTTCTTAAGCTGAGGCCGGAAATCAAATTTAGAAGTCTCATGCACGAAAACCCAAATCTTAAGCAGTTTGATGTTACCCACAGAAATATGCAAAAGATGCATTGATATTGTTTCAAGTCTATGATATAAAATACGTTTGGTAAATTATACACACATATAATCCCATATGTCAATACGATTGGCCAAAGCTATTATGAAAATCCAGATTCCCTTAAAGCTGTCACTTGCACCTCAGCTTAAAACCGACTGATCCGCTTTAATGTAACAAAATCACTGCACAAATGTACAATCATTCGAAATACCTTTCAATCGGATCAGTCTCACCCTCCAACGCACATGTTTTGATAAAAGGTAAGTGCATCGCTTTGTTTCCCATTGACTAGCAATCAGATTACCAGTCACGCATTTCAATGGGTTCCCTTTGTTATGGACTATGGACGAAACAAATCTTATTGTCACAAAATGTAATCTCTAATCTTTGGCTTTGGTTCTACACCACCGAAAAGTTATCCGGTATTCAATGCGCCTGTATTCTGGAACACGATATATTGTGAATGCCTAGTTATGCGTGAAAATAGTGTCGATGAAACACAATAATGTAAAAATAACACCCATTTGCCGACCTTCGTCATGCGCCAGCTATGTCAGTCAATTCATGCACGAATATCAGTTTTGTCAAGCGATTGCCTTTGATAAATCAAGGACCATACATTCTTCCTTCCACATTTTCCGTTATTCATAAATTAGCTCCATCGTTGTAATCTACCGATCGTTAACCGCATAGTCACTTGAGGTAGTAAGTAGCTCCTCACTTACGGAGATTAAATCGTTGTCAACTTGAGGTAACAAAGTGGATCACTACTTATACAGAGATTCACCGCGTACTTTCATATCCATTAGCACAATTAATCATCCAGCTCTTGTCGTTGATTACATTGTGTTAGGGGGAGATTTATTAAAAAGATACTTGCTAACCCTTTTCCAAGTGAAAGTTTTTCTAGTGATGAGATATCACATTTTTATAGATTTTTTTTTAATCTTCTTCACATCAAGTTGCTAGTTACGTGACAATAGAGATTATGCTAATACCAATGTACCCAGAAACTAAACCATTGACCTTCTCCTCTTATATGAACTTTCTAATTGCGCTGAAAAACTAACAAGAAAAACAACAACACACATACATCCTCCAAGATCAAGAACGTGTAACCACGTAGACTCGTCGTACACCTGTCGAGATTTTCCTGTCATGTAATGCAAGTTTGGAGTACTTTTGTACAAAAATCCATCTCAACGATGTCGGAATACAACACATGCAAGATGTAACTATTTATAGTGCACTCGTGTGAGGACGGGGCGGATATAGTTCCTGAAAGAAAACTGCCACAGTAACGACGCGTCATGGCAATTCCGTTGTGGATCTTAGACTTAGTGAGCAATAAAAGCTGCAACGTTGCAGGATGAAAGATGTACTTCGCATTCATGAAAAGGGTACCTGAGAAGTATAAAAAAAGGAACTTATATAAGTGAAGGCTGTATTTTTTTTTTGCATCTAGGTACATTCATCGATTTTTGTCCTAATTTAATGCTCTCAGGGATTTTCAGGTGTGCTACGAGGTACTAAAGAGATCATGATTTTTGCGCATTGATTTTTTTTATGCAGAATTAACAATCAGTGATATAGTAACATATTCAGGAATAATGTTATGAATTTTCTCTTTTTGATAATGTCCTAAAAATTGGGCATGGCACGGCGATGTTCGTAGCTGAAATGTGTTGTACAAATTAAGTAGATATTCAGCCCTATCAAAGTTTCCGTTGGAGCGGAATAATCTCCGATTTTGTAGGATTCGGAGGATTTTAGCTTCGAGGCATTCTTCAGAAAAGATATCGGTAATATTTCTCCGACATTTTGTAACACATACTGGCGTGGGTGCGTTGAAGTGCGTTCAGGTGCATTGTTCGTGCATTTTTTGACATCTAAGTTCAATTAGCTTTCCGATTTCTTTCGACACAAAATCTTCGCGGAATTTATTTACGAATTGATTTTTTCTCCGATGAAACATGCCTAGAATGGAATTCGAACCTCCGAAGAAGTATGCGTTACCGAAAATTGTCCGCTATCTGCCTCAGTTTGAAGATTTGATCAGTTGTGAACTTTCCTGGTGCAAAACTACATTAACAGGGGTCGATGTGTTTTGTTAGTTGATGAACGGTATCAGGTATTCAAGCACCTTCAGATAAAATATTGAAAACGATGATGTGGAGAAGCCTTTTGCACCTGTAGTTATTTTTTAGATTATTTACACGCGCTTTAAGGGTTGTGAATATCTTTCTATTGTTCTTATACCTTTGAGGGCATTTGTAGAGAAAATCAAGATAGAGAGATAGGAAAGTTGTTGGGTGTATTTAAAACATCGATGGGTAGTATCCAAACAAACTTTACGCGAAGTCACGGGTTTTCTTGTGTTCGTTTAATTCGTAGAATCTTTCTTGAAAGTCGGCGTGGATTAAAGTAAAGTATCGACCAAAGTTTATTTGTGTATTTATAGGGGTTTTATGCATATTGGGACTGAGCGCACAACCTTCCACTCCACATTTTGAGTCGTTCAGAGGTATATTTTTATGTAGGTTAGCCATTCTGAAGGCCCTGCAGAAGGGCCGTCATATATGGCAGGTATGTAAAGTAATGTTAAGATATTCAATATTAAATGGTTAAGCATCCCGCAAAAGCCACTGTTTTTTCTTCTTCGATTACTTTTAAAGCTTAATGGAAGCTGTTTGAGCAGCTCCTCATATTTCCTGATAGGTTAATGTTTGCCTGCGAGTATTGCTCGGAATTCAAGAATGTTTAATTTTTTCAAAAATATTTTCAGCAGTTTTTTGCAAAAGTTCTACTCGTGTATTTTTTTCGTTGGTATGTGGTATGCAAAAGACACCTTTTGTCTTTTGCATACCCCCACTTTTCCCGAACAAAATACCTTAAATGCTAGCCTCTCATAACGTAGACCCAAACGTACTTCTCACTAATAAGCCCACTGGGAACTATTATAGAATAGGAAGAAATTCATGACATCCTGTCTAGAGGAAAATTCATATACTTCCTCCTGTCAAGTGGTCTTGTTTTATTTATTATACTCTTTTAAGCAACCGGAAATCATTTTTGTTTTGCTTCTGTTGGTTTTTTTTTATTGTCCTGGTTGAAAGCATTTAACTACATAGTTCTATTTGTTAAATTGGTCCTTAGTTGCGTGGATGGAATCCTGCATGTCTCATAATGGGGGGCGGGTTTTATGTTCTATTTCTCTTAATGAATGCGTGAGTGTGGCACGGGTTAATGGATTTATGTGTGACTGTTTGCATGACCGGCAATTGTTGACTGTTGCTTTGTTAATTACGGTCTTTTGGGGATGACCTCTTGGGGAGCATTTTGAAGGCCAGTTGTGAATGCCAGTTGATTAGCAATTAAAACCCCAAAAAGAAATTCTGTCACTAATAGCCATTTGATAGACACAATTGTTGATTCCTTGTATAGCACAAAACGTTTTTGTTGCTACTCGATTTAAGTGCAATGAAAAACGAATAAAAAACTATCGGACAAATACCATCTATATGCATAGCACAGTTGGGTATTTGAATTTCAAGTCGAATCGTTTTTTTTTCCCATTTCAACAAATCGCTTGGGTGGCACGTAAATCAATGCCAGGTGTCTATCGTTAACTACCACAAGTTACACCCGCCTGATTTATGCAGGTGGTCCCTTCCCATTTCTGGAGTGTTCGGTGGTACTGTGTTGCTGTATACTAGCTCCGTCACAAATTGCAATACAAATTGAAATGTTTGCTAACAATTCTTCACTCTTGCGGGCCAGTGTATGTTGAAAGGTGGTGAGGAGTGTGCAAATGCAAAGAACATGCCAGGAGCGATGGATTCCTTACGCAAATACTTGAGGTTGGACGTTGTATGTGATGGCTGTACTTTTCGTTTTAATTTTTATATATGAATGCTGACTAATGTTTGTTTTTTTCTTTCAGATACGTCAAGTTTTATTTTTTTTTGTAAGTATTTTTTTTTTGTTTAATTATATTATTTTGTCCAATTTTAGTGCCACATGTTCCATTAGATTGCTTAAATTTATTCAATCATCTGAACTCAGTTTAGATCTCTGAAATATTTTTTAGAACTTTTGTTTTTCGGTTCAATTGAATCTTGGTCATAGGGATCATTTTAGGTCCTTTCGAGGTCTTTAAATTTATGTGACATAATAGTTCATTTCGAATGGTTGACTCTTAGCTAGATACTCATTTGTGCTATTAGACCCATTCTGATACCACTTATATATACCTTAAGGATTTACACTATTTGCAAACTTTAAACTCCCCTGAACCTCAAATACAAAGAAGTAGTCTTGTTGTTTCCATGTTGGATAATAAATAAGTTTGGATTTAAAAAATAAAAAATTCAAGGTGAAACCTTAATTTCGTTAAGGGCTCCGACAAGTTCAAAGTATTTGAAATGTTGTATCATCCTCCTATCTGCTTCTGCAGAAGTAATTCATTAGGACTTGTTGTATACTTACAGTTTTTGGACAGTATGCAATGGTGGTGAAGCTTATATGCGAAGATTTTTAAAAACAATTCATGTTAGCTTTTAGCTGAATCTTACCTTTTATGGTATATGACGATGCCAATTGCTGAAATAAGCCTATGAGGTTCTTCATAGTTTCTTTTTCAGCTCTTCTTATTTTTATACTAAATCCTCCTCCACCTGTATCAGCTGAATGCAGAGTGTTGTGACGTGTTAAATTTTTTTTTTTTGTTTTTATTGAAAAATCCGTTTAGGACACCCAGCCAGATAGATGTCTACATATTCGATGCTTAGAAATTTGCTTAATGTTGTGATTTTCAATTTTTATGTTGAAATGAGAAGTAAATCTCCCAGATCAATGCCCTCCACATATCCTTGTGTATACTTCTTGGCACACCATCCATTACCAGCCATACAACTACATTTTCCTACAAATATTTCATCACCTTCAACTGCAGAATGATACCCATCTAACAGTGTCTTCTTGAATGCAGCGTATCCTTATGCCACATACACAAGGCTAACACCGTGCACCCTTACAAATTCCGAAAAAAAAAAACAATTTCCTTTCATATGTTACAGCTAACTCCACCCGCCTATCTAACCCAATAATCTGACATTATAATTGTACTTCTTGGCCTTTGTAAGCAAACAGTTCCTGTTCTCTCTTGTCGACCATTGTAGAAATTCGCACTGCCGGAATGTCCTTGGCGCACTGATGTTATTCTTGAGGAATCTGGTATCGGTGCGGGCTTAAAGTGCAGTATCCTCGGTGTCAGTATAATCACTTTGAATGGAAAAAAAAAATGTGTGCACGTAAGGACACAGAAATGAACTTTAAATTGCTTTGCTGCACTAACAAGGAATGCCTTCAAATGACATTATTAGAATCCAACAATTCGAGTATGTATCACGTTTACGGTACAAACTATATAGGCCACATCTTTCCACCTTTCCTTTCAAAAGATCCACCGTAAACATTGTTTGGCCAAATGAAATATCATAAATCATTTATCAACGAGGCTCATGTCCTCGGCAATAAATTCGAACAAATTATAGGTATGTGTTGTGACGGCCGGTGCGCAGTGGTGGTGCTTTTAGATGGTGGTGTCAGCCATGAATATTTTCCCTATCCAGCAAAGGATTTATTGCTTTGCACTCGTTTCATTTGTACTTTATTTCTTTATTTGTTCTTTTAGCAGGACTTGAGTGTCGGGTATATGCCGGTGTCCTTTTTCGCATATCTTCACATATAAATAGCTTTTTTGGGGGTTTTATTGTTCATTAAAATTTGCATTTGTTATTTCGTGTCATCGGTGCAGATAACAGGTATACAATGCCAAGGACATTGTTATTAGTGTTTACAGATTAAATATAACTTGAGGACCATAGAGGTTGGTGCCAGGTTGTAGGTTTTGATTTTCATTTCGCCTTCTCTGTGATACCTGCTGTTCTGTGTTGTGGAATAGGTTTTTTTTTGGGGGTTAAAAAGATGTTTGTTAAGAATGGTATGGGGAAGTGAGGAAGTACTGGTGAGTCATACGAAATTTTGCATTAATATGTTTGTATGTTCTCAGCTGCCTTCTGTATAATTTACTGTCTGAACATGCGAAAAAGAATATACATCAAAGCCCTCAAAAGAGGAAGGCCTTTTTAAGGCCTTTTTATAACTATAATCTTAGGGATTTAGATCTTATGATGTGATGTCTTTAGTTATAAATAAGTGAAGAGAAACGGAGTTCCTTCGAGTATTTGACATTAGTGTTGTAGGATGTTAATGAAAATCCACGATTAGTATGCCTGCAGAGTGGGTTTAGGCGATAGCTTGATTGTACCAATTGCAACTCAATATTCCGCTTGAGCCTTCGTTGTTAAAAACAACAACCAAACTTATAAGAAATATCACTTTGATGTTCAACCAAGACTTTGGATTTCGCTATGGTTATGTCTTCTACGAGTTCATGCTTTGAACGTGAATACAAAGAGCTTTGTATATTATATCAGTCGAATTTTAATTTGGAATAAAAGTGGCTGACATAAGATATCTTATATAAAAATGACGAATTGTATCACATTAATATTTCCGATACCGTTTTTGTAGGTAAAAAAAGTCCTTCGAAAAGCTAGTTATGATCCGAGCTCTGCGGCATAGGTTATTATCCTATTGCTGGATAAATCATTCACCAATAAGCCTACGTCCGGTAGGAAAAGCATTATCGTTTATGGTAGTTAAATATTGGCTTTTGTTCATCGAGCCGGTAATGGAAATCAAGTAACCCAGGCTATTATACGCAACATATCCCCAGAACATGACAGTGCTTCACCATGGCTCACTTTTTGACAAATGCACCTTTTTTGTGAGTTTGGCATTCTTTTTTTCTAAGTTTGGCATTCTTACAACAAAAAATGTTTTTTTTTATGAGTTATAGTCAAAGGAGCGTCATTTGTCTATAGAACGCTTCTCCAGAACTCATTTGGCTTGTGCAGATGTTCCTTTGCAAATGTCAGTATTTTAAGCTTGTTTTGCTTTGATATATACGCCACGTCCTCAGCTTAAATTTTCTTAAAATCTTCTGCATTCAAACGTCATCGTATAGGGCGCTCACTGATTGGATTCTTGGCCATCAAATGCTTTTGATCTGCAACGGATTGAAGCTTCATTAAACTATTTTATTTAAGCTATATAAGAAGGAATCGGTTTTCAGTGAAAGAAAGTCTACTAACACTTAATTTAGGCATATACTCCGTGACACATATCATTTCTCAGAAGAATGTAAACAGGAAGCTGCCACCCGTTAAGACCTTAATATGCCACTCTACATGGTATGTCTCCTGTTTAAATAGATTTTACAGATTGCCGCTCTTTCGACTTTTTGAAGCTTACCCTGAAAACAATTTTGCGGTTTTGCCATGACAAATGACATCTACTCATAAGCAGATTGTCCTTACGAATGCTTTTTTCATTCAAATTACTCTCTGCACAATAAGCCATGTTTTATTTTGATCATTCCCGGGTCGGTATACTACAAATAAACTAAAAGTGTGGTATAACCATGATGCATATAAGATGAGAGATGAACAATTTACATTTCTTCTAATTCATTCCACCTTAATTGTCAACAGTTCATCCTCGAAAATATTGATAGTATAAGTGACTTATGTAATGCTTCAAAAATATTAATATTAATCAACATCATTCGTCAACTTCAACAAACCCAAATCCATATGAGACCTTACCAACTCCATGTCTATCAATCAATTCAATTCACATCTCAATGTATACTCACAAATCCAACATTACTTTGTTGAACATATTCAAATATCTCGAACGCATGTGTATCGTAATCCATGGATAAAGCTGCCTCCCAACCGACCATACTCATATAATCAGATTTGCCTCTTTATTTGATGCCATACCCCTAATTCGAATCTAATTGAAAATTCTCCATTCTACCGTAATAACCAAACATGGGTTGGCTATACAATAGCACAGGAAGAAGAATCTGAAATCCTTATTTCATTCGCCCTTTGAGCCTGTTTCACGCAAACTTCGCATTTTTCCAATCAACTGACCAGAAAAACAGAGGATTCTTATGCGTAAATCCTTGTTGGATACATCAATCACTCTTTCAATAAAAACGTAAGCAGCCAACCATGCACGAACGAGTTTTTTGTTATCATGGTTTATTTGGTAGTAATCCAAATCCTTTGGCTGGGTATTCTTTAATCGGACAGACAATGGAAATCCTTTTTTTTTAAATCTCATGAATGTCTTAATATGGAAGGATATACCGGATGATTGTGCTAAAGATACGTTTAAGTTCGGACACCACAATATATGGCGGAAGTCTTTACTGTCTAATATTATATCTACTAGGCCCAACAAATCAGGATATCCAAATTAATCTAACAACCACAAACTATCATTAAATAACATCAGAGTTCCTTTAAAAATTTGCATTTTTTCCACCACGTTTGCTAGATATTAATCATCAAAGGACCTCTCAGAACATCACCTTCTACAGAACTCACTGATACTTCAAAAGATTTAAGAGTACCAGCTTATTCCTCACTTATCAGCAGAATGAAAAACTTTATCCAGCTTAAAAAACAAACTCTCTAAAAAACTTAAAGAAACATCTTTTAAAACATCCACAAAAACATTATGCTATTCTGTGTTGTGCAAAAAAAAATGAGGGAAAAAAAGCATTGTAAAACTATGAATAAAATTGTTGGCGCTAATTAAAACACTTGTTTCTTACTTTTAAAATTAAACAATATTTATTTGGAACTATGTCCTTTATTATTGAAATACTTTTTACTAATTCTAAAAGGAGCTTAAGGCTACTATGTAGTTACAATAAGACTGTTGATAAATTCATCATACAGTCGTATTTATATACTTTTCTTATCTATCTACAAGGAGACCCAAGCGTACAATCGTCTTGCTTGATAATGAAGAAGAGATAATATTCCAACATTGTATACAAACGATATTATCTCTTTTACATATGTTATCATTGTAGCGTTGTGTGCAAGACTGTACTAGAGACTAAAGATATCATTGAATACAAATAATGTTATCTTTTTTCTCAATATGTCTTGCTATGGATACTTAACTCCCCCCCTTGTTAAACGAAATCGTCCCGATTTTTCGACGCTATTTTTAACATTTCTCTTTCATAAGTTTTGTTATATGCGTCAATCTTTTTTTGTTTTTGACGATCTGTTATACATTGTATAGTTTTTATCATTACGTACGTAAATGCTAGAATAACAATCAGTGTTACAATTGTGTATATAGTTGATAATATCGGTTTTTCTTCAAAAGGAATAATTAGTTTTTTTAAAGTATCTATGTTATCGAATTTGTACATTGTATCTTCTTTAATTATTTGGTCGATGTAAGATTCTGAATTATGATTTCTTAATATAACTTCTTTAATTTGCTTATGCATGTTTTTGTATATTTTATCGTCTAGATTTATAGTATTTTCATAAGTAACTAAGTTTATACCATTAATTGTTTGATTATTTAACTTATGCTTACCGCTTAATAACATAACACCGGATTCAATTTCCAAGTCGTAATCGTATTCTTGTTTAATGTTGCATTTTGAAGTTATATTCTTTAAAAGTGGAATAAGACAATTTTCTTCTTCAAAGTTAATTTCACAAATGTTTTTACTTAGATGATTTTGACAATTTCTTGTTCTTAAATAAGTTTGGTTACATAAGGCAATTGTTTTATCTGTAATGATTTTTCCATGTTTTGAATTTAAAGGTGTTACTTTATACAATTTACATGATTTAATTAGAACTGGATATTTATATATTGTGATGAAGAATTCATCAGTTCTAGCTAATAATATTTTAGAGTACTCAAGTATATTTATTATGGGTACTTGAATTATTTCATGTTGAATAATATTTTTAATGTCATCTAAGTCTAGGCTTTCTGATAAATATTCATTATTTTTTGCTGCATTAATTGTTCTGGTCAATAATAATAATTGTTCGTACACTTGTTCTATTACTAAATGTTCTTTAAGGCTCTGACCTTCGAATTGTTGCAAAATTTGTTCAAATCTAGAATTTATAGTTTTTTGTTTATTATTGTTTTCTATGAGATTATTTATACTCGTTTCTATGTTAACTAAGTCATAATGGTCAGGATTACCAAACACATATTTGAAAGCTGTTCCTAAAAAGTTAATTGATCTAGTATGCCTAGTATGTTCTTGTAATTGGTCTGCTAAATTCTTAATTTTACTTAACCAAATTTTTTCTTCTTGTGTAGGTTGATATTTACTAGTTACGATATTTACGTAAGGTTGAAATATCGAAGTCAGGTTGGTGGCATGTAACAAATAAGTTTGTTCTTTGAATAAATACACGTCATCTGTTTGCGTAAGTATAAACTTCTTGTTTAGTAACTCAGTTATTTGAACGTTTCCTTGCCCTTCTTGACTCTGTACAATTCCTAGTAATGTTAGGAATATTAATATTTTCGTCATCTGAAAAATGATAATTCTTTATGTTATCCTTGTGAATTTTTATTCCTTCTTTAGAGATTACAGTGTCTCCTTTATCTTCTTCTACTATTCTTGTTATGTATCTGGCGTTAGATTTCTTTCTAAGACCTGTGATTCTTACCATTATCTTATCTCCTTTTTTATACTCTCTGTGTCGAGTTCCTTTATTTAGACGTTCGATCACTTTTTTGGATGCTGAGTTTAGTTTATTTATTATAATTTCACTATTGCTATATTTATTTTGATTAAAGAAAATGTCTCTAGGTTTCAAACCGGTAACTGAGTGTATAGAATTATTTAATTCACGCACTGTTCTAAATATTTCTTCGATAAGTCTTGTTTTATTCTGAATTGTGAATATTCTAGACAGTTCAGTTATTGTACCGTTTACACGTTCTACCTGACCGTTCGCTGTCGATCTGTATACTGGAGTTTCTACTTTAGTTATGTTGTATTTCAAACACATTTGGTTCACCATTTCTGTTTTGAATCCCTTCTCGTTATCTGTCATGAGTCGTTCACATTTTGGGAAATAATTAGATAAGACCTCTTCCATAACGTCGTACAGTCTGTTTCGAGTTTCGATTTCCCGAAGGATTGTATATTTAGAATACTTATCTACTGTTACAAGGAAAGTATACTTGTCGTTGAAGTATATGTCCATATGAATGTGTGTTCCCACATGTGTTGGTATTTCTGAATTATTCAGAGGTTCTCTGATAGGTTTTCTTTCATATTTTCCAAATAGACATGCTATGCATTTTCTGTTGAAACTCTTTGCTTGTTTATTTAGATCGGGCCAGTAATATTTCTCTGAGATTTCTTGTATATTGTTACGTAACCCTCGGTGTGCTCTTTCGTGAGTTACCCTTACAAGTTTTAGTTGTTCCTCCAAATTTGTCACTGTGCATGTACAATTTGTCTCGAGTTTATCTCCATCGGCTGTGGTCCTTGATTGTGTTGCTGCATATTATCGTATTGCTTCTGGGGTTGATAATTCGTTGTTTGGCTCGAATAATTTGGTCTTCTTTCGTTTCTGCGTTCATGTGGCATATTTTTGTGGTGCTTATCTTGAGTGAGATGTAAATGCCTGTGCACATTATCATGTTCTATTCTGCGAGCAATTGCGAATGCGTGTTCTAGATCATTTATTGTAGCTGAATATAATGATCCTCTTGTAAAGTTGTCACTCATACCATCTATGAATATACGAACTGCGTCGTCGTTAGCATTTTTAATTAGTCTGTCGATTATATTCGGCGGATCACCTGACATAGTGATTTTTGATATTATTAAATTGAGATTTTTATTTATCTCGTCGTGGTATTCAGACAGTGTGCTTCTTTTTTGCGTGATGGCTTTCATCATGTCTTGTAGCACGTATAGAGGTTCTTGATTAGAGTACGTATAATCTAATCTGTTACGTATCGCCTCAAAATTAAAAATTGTGTTATAATTAGTTAACACATTCGCGGCTGCACCCTGTATTTTACTTTTCACTATAGTCAATGCTGCTGCGTACTTACTGTGTGTTTTGAAGTTTTTAATGCTGTCCATTAATCTGGATGCTTCTTCGCGCCACGACCGATAATTTGATTGATCGCCGTTGAAAATAGGTAGGCTTTTAAATGCGTCTAACTGTATTTCACTACCATCTGTATATGTGGTTCTTATTTCCTCTAGCACAGGTATGTTTGGTACTATGCCTAATCCAGATTTTACTTCATTTAGTTTTGTTTCTAAATTAGTGTTTATTTGATTTTGGTTAGTTATTATTGCTGCTAACCTTGCATTCTCTGTGCGTGTGTGCTCTAGGGTTTGTGTTACTGTGTTGCTCCTGGTTTCTAAAGCTTCTAATCTTGCCATTAATACTGCGAGTTGTTCCATTTTGAACTCGTGTCTGTTGTCGTCGAATTTGTGTGTTTTTTTTCCTCCACATATACACTTTCACTGAATTGCTTTGCTGCTTCGTACGAAGAAGCTATATTTGTACCTGCTATGCTAGGTAATTCTTGTAACCGGTAACGCGAGTGTTCTGTTTATACTAGATTTCACTACTTGTTCCCGAGGTCCGCTCGATTGAAGTTAAAAAGTATATTTAACCTCCTGGCAGGATCGCCAATTAAAACACTTGTTTCTTACTTTTAAAATTAAACAATATTTATTTGGAACTATGTCCTTTATTATTGAAATACTTTTTACTAATTCTAAAAGGAGCTTAAGGCTACTATGTAGTTACAATAAGACTGTTGATAAATTCATCATACAGTCGTATTTATATACTTTTCTTATCTATCTACAAGGAGACCCAAGCGTACAATCGTCTTGCTTGATAATGAAGAAGAGATAATATTCCAACATTGTATACAAACGATATTATCTCTTTTACATATGTTATCATTGTAGCGTTGTGTGCAAGACTGTACTAGAGACTAAAGATATCATTGAATACAAATAATGTTATCTTTTTTCTCAATATGTCTTGCTATGGATACTTAACTCGCTCCTTTTACATTTTTTTTGCGATCTTTATTTTATACAGCACGCGGCCGTCGGAACTATAACTAAGGAAAAACTGCGGGAGCAGTTGCTTAATTGTACGGCAACAGCAGGATAATTGCATTTTACTTCCCTTTTTGCGTATATCCACCCAGTAGTTGATGAGGTTCCGGTGCTGCCTTTCCCGCCCTTCCATCACTGGTCGCCATAGCCATGTTGGTTGCCCTGGTGGTGTATCATCATCATCATAGTGTCTGACCTCATCTTAACATTGTTTTCTGTTTTATTATGATGCAAGTTGAATTATGTCGTCGGAAAGAACACAGCTGGATGCAAAACCAAGCGAAATGATGTAATTTGACCTTTGGATAGTACAAGGAGTAGGATGTATATAAGGTGTTGATATAGTTCGTGTGTATGGGTTTTATGGTTACATATCCTAGGCATTCTTATAAGCTAGATTGATACACAAAGATCAGTAGCAAACCTTACCAAGCTTATTTTTGAATGCCGCGTGCATATATCATTACGACAGTAAGACCAATTAAGCTTTGCGGTCAAACTGTTCTGAAGAACTACACGTAAATATCATCCAGTTTAGTCCACAAGTAGGCCCTTATCATTAATATGTACTACTTTGTGAATGATGACGGAACTTCCAGATTTATGCCGATTCCGAATGCCTGAGCTAAGATAAGCTTCTAATAATCATCGCAAGAAGGGGCCATTCCTAAAAATGTTGGTGTTGCTACGACTGGGAACTCTAAACCTCTGCACGATCGAAAATTGATTCATCCAAATCAAAATCCACAGCAGACAGTCAATTTTTCGGGACCTGTCTGATGCATCAAAAAAGTATGGGGAAAATTTGTTTAGTCTTTTGACCGCCATGAGAATTTTCTACCGAGGTTCCGATTAGCATTTAGGAAATATCTACCGACGAAATGTAACGCACGTGATCGCACATCGGCGATGTGCGTTAAGTCGAAAATTTTCGACAGCAATGCGTTGAATTTCTTCCGAAGTTTGCGGAATCAAACGAACGCTATTGTATGCTCTTTTATTTTATTCCGCGACGGATACCTTGAAAGCAAATTGAATTGAATTGAATACCTCGATAGGTGTGAATATTTCTCCTAGGTCCACGTCGCAAATTTTCCTGCGACACATTACACTTCAGCTCAGGCCATATCATACATTTTCGGATTGTGTGGCCTCTGTTTTGTGAGTATTACAGTGGTAACAACTTTTTTGGTAACAATACTCACAAAGTTAAAAAAAAAAAAATACTTTGGCCCGGAGCTACCCCAAATTTTTAAACAGCTTCGCAGTCAAAGTGTTAACTACTAGAGACCCCAATCAGTGACCACAAGGCCGGATTTGTCCTTCTTCGTTTTCCTTTATTTCTGGAGTCAGTAAAATTTTACGGATCACTGGCTTCAAAAACAAAGCTTGATGATTTGCATACTTGTTGTTATAACCTGAATAATTTCCAAGAAATTTGACAGATATTGCTTAAATCCATTGCCGCTAAACCTTCCCAATTTCAAATGTCAGCATTGACAGACCCTTTACTAGAATCCCATATCTCAATCATTATTCCAACATTTCCGCCCAAATGGTCAGTGGAACCCTATGCCTTCAAATAGAGGTGATCCACAGGACTCGAGATTTTATGGCCATTACTTTTCACAAACGAAATTCCATATTTTAAAGTGCACTGCTCACATCAATATGATCTTCAGTTGCGAAAGTTTTTGTAAGCCCTAGTAGAATTTTTGATTGGCCAAGATCCGATGAAGATCTCTTGGTTTTCATGTGTTCCAAGCAATTTGTGCGTTGGGCTACTATTTTTGCATGGTTTTGAAATTAACATCACCTACGTTTCTTGCACTGCCTCAAACATCCAAGAGTATAAAACTGTCGTGTCAAGTTTCATATATGTATTTGCAGTTCAGAAACAGCGTAGCTGAACCTTATCGCTGAATATATGCCATCTAGCAATGATTTTCCCAACAACTTTCCAGTCTGTTCAATCTTGTTCAAACTTTGAATAACATTTACTATCAACAGCATCGATCGTTATGCATTTTTATACAACAGCCAACTTAAAAGTCACATCATCTACTGACACTACCAACGGGCTTACATTTTGCTCCTTACCTACAGCATCGACCTGTTAATACTCATTTAAATCGCTAACCCATTTCTTATGCACATATACCTTTCTCTCTCCCATCTTTGTATACCAGGGTTTCTACCAAATGTAATTTCACGCCATCTGCTCACGGGCGGGTTTATTAAACACCATCTACATGCATATTATCAGAGATTATCCCTTTATCAGTAGCATTGATCAGCAAGCAAAATTGAGTTTCATGTAATAAATAACACACTGCCACCCTCTACCGATAGTCACGCCATCTATTGGCACCATCACTGTACTATATTTATCAAAAACGATTTGCGTGACCCACTCTCTTCAAGTGTCTACCGCTGCTTGCGCGACTTCTTGGCACGCGTCACTTGCCACACAATTTTGTGTAATAAATTTCAATAAGAAACTCCTGAGCCATGGCGATGTAGGGATATCAGGACGAATTATCCCTTGAAAGGTTATGAAAGTCTTCATCATCCATGTCATGAAATTGGAGCCAAATAACCATTCGTGTTATTTTCAAATTTACCATCAAGTGGCTGACTGACAGCCAACAAAAAAAGGTCACGCTCTCTGTGTATCCACGCTACTCCTCTTTGGGCAAAATAATAAAATAAATGAAATTATACTCCGGTACTACGACTACAAGTAGCATGCAACTTCAAGTCTGAAAAATAAAATAAAAAACCCTTATGTCTCGAGGTCTGCAGTTTGATTATTAACATTTTATTGCGCTCTCAAAAAAAAACAAAAATATACCTATAGGTCTTCTAGAAACCGGTACTTTCAACTGTAGTTGGTAAACTGCATAATTTTGTTGGTATATCGTAAGGTATTTTGCCAAGGAAGTTTGTTTTGTTGTAGTTGTTGTTCTTATAAATGCAGCCTACTGTCTGGAACCACTAAATGGCATGCTATTGGGTAATCGTTTTAAATTTCTGCCCTTGCTTCGGTTGCCATTTATTTGGCTAATGAAAGATGTTCGTGTTGACAGTCATTTTGGTATCGGCAAATCGCAAAATGGCATTAGATTTGGGAATATATACAAATATATATATTCATATATTTTGCTGTTATACATTGATAGAGGACGAATACATTCGGATCCAGAGTTTCCAATGTTGAATTTCATCAAAATACCATCAGCATAAATGACTTAATTGAGTTATCGAGGCACTCACCTAATTTTATCTCTTCAAAATGACAAAATGCAAAATGAATAAGTTGTACAATTAATGAAATGAAACAATGAAAAAATGAAACATTGAAACAATCAAACAATGGAACACTGAAACAATTGAACAATGGAGCAATTAAACCATGAATCTTTGAATCATTGAATCAATGAATCAATAAATGAGATAATTGAAGAGTCCAGTTAAAGCTCTTCTCATTGCAACGAAGCTTATGATTTTTTTTTTGTATTTTTAATTTTTACTTTCGCAGATAATCTCTTTTTATTTTTCGATGATCAAAGATCATTCCATCCAAACGAAACATATTCGTTGGGGATCAACTCATATATAGTTCATCACCAACTGTGGTGATTTTAATTTTAACTCCTCAAGTAAAGTTTTAGTTTCATCATGTTTTGTGTTTCAATGATGCTTTTCAACTGGATCCCGAATAAACAAATGATGCAATGAAACAATGAATCTTTGGATCATTGAATAAATGAAATAATGGAATTACGAAACAATTAAACACTCAAACAATGGAACAGTGAACCAATAAATGAATAAACAAATAAATGATAAATAAATCAATGAATTAGTAAACATTTAAATAAATAAATGGTCCGTTAGATAACGTTTGAGTCGAATTATTCTTGAACTCTAACTTAAAGGGTTTTTCAATAAGAGCGCTACAAACGTTTTTTAAATAAAACAAAAACGGTTTTGTTTTTGTTATTGCTCAGCCCAATTTACGAACATACGACGCTTCTGATGGTCAAGCGGCTTCAGTTCTTGAGTCAATTTAATCTTGTAAGGATGTAGGCCAAGATCTTTTCGCTAAATTCGCCACAACGACGTCACAGAGATGCCCAACGCTTGAGAACGACGTGTGAGAGACACATTTGGGCTTTCTTCAACTGAAGCCTCAGCGGCAGCAATATTCTCGATACTACGGGCACTTCTTTGTCTTGTCTCACTGGCACGGAAATATTTTTTACTGTGCCTGTGGATTCGAATTTTTCCACTAGACGCTCAATTGTTGATCTGCTAGGACGATTATGACGACCATAAATTGGACGTAGCGCTCTTAACGTTGAGTCCACTGACTCCGAATTTCGGTTGTAAATTTTAATAGTTTCGACTCGTTGTTGGATCGTTATATCTTTCCATCATGAAATGGCAACCCTTACTGAAGAGAATTGTCAAAAGAGCAGCAAGAAATATGGCGTCGTTTGCTGTCCCTGTCGCTCAACTTTTGTAGCGTCCCTGTTATGTTCCTGTTCCCGATATATGCGATCGTGATAAAAATGAATGATATGTTGTGCGCACGCTGTGAATGTGTCTGACATAGTACCGTAGATAGTAGTGTTCAAATTGAATGTAGTGATTGATCCCTTAAACCCTAAATTAAAAGAACAAATCCAGCTCAGTCGTCTTACACGGAATAAAACCCAATAAACTAAAAAATCTTCGAAACCATACATCATCAATCAATTTGTCTACCAACCAAGTTACCATAGCCTCCAACTTGTTCCCACAAAATATCTTTATCAAACTCACTTATCAACTGTGTCTTACGCATATCTAACTAAATAATTTCTGGCAGCTGCCTGTCAATTATTCAATTTCAACACGAACGTGTCGTGGTTACAGCCATTGCTCCTTCGGCAACCACTCACCATATTATCTCGGACTCGATATTGTTACGCAGCGAATCATTAAAATCGAATTAATCACTGGTTATCGGAGATTTTCATGAAATTATGGACTAACGACAAATGTACGCAATGAGGTGGCTCAAGTTTGGGGGCAGATTACTCGAACATGATTACCAATTACGTATAATTGAAGGCTATGACAACTGATTGTTGACAACCGCAGTAGATTCTTTTTTTTTTCTTTTTTTTTGTTGTGAGTACTTGTACCAATGGTATTCACTTCTTCACTGCATTAATTAGGAAAACATTTTGTGCATTCCATAAGGATTTGTAATTTGAGTGGTAAAATTAAAAATAACTTCTCAAGTGAAACGCAAGTATTTCATGTTTGAAAATACTTCCATCCAATTGCATTCCTTAGAATGTTATTTACCATCTTAAGTCGGTATTTGAATTATTATTTGTATAGTGCTCAGTTGTAGTACCAGCATTCCATTGCAATAAATCGCAACCTCACTGAAGATAAAGGCATAAGAAGTACCGTTCTCATTGTAAACTAATAAGCCATCTGCTTATAAACCAATTAGAGGATTGCAAGCACAACTTCTTACTCTGCAACTCTGGTATTTATAGCCACCTACGAAATACTTATTCCTGCTACTTCATTGGTAAAGCTTCAATTCGGTGCAAAACAAAAAAACAAACAGTAGCGCTTGGGAATAATGGTCTACGGGTATGGTATTTTTGTTAGCTTCCTTCAGATTGTTTAAGTGTTTAAGTGCTGGAGTATTGTTGTCTATTCGTTCTTTATGCCTTAGCCATCTCAATCGTCCAATGTGGAGTATTTTGACTAGGGGCATGTCGCTGTAGAGCTCGTATAGTTCTTGGTTGAATCTTTGTCTACATAGCCCGTCAACGCGAACGGGACCGAAGATATTTCGAAGAATTTTCCTCTCAAATCGACCAAGGATTTCTTCACCTGCTTTTGACATGGTCCATGCTTCAGCACCTTAGAGCAGGACTGGGATGATCAGATATAGGATTATTCGAAGAATTTTCCTCTCAAATCGACCAAGGATTTCTTCATCCGCGTTTGACACGGTCCATGCTTCAGCGCTTTAGAGCAGGACTGGGATGATCAGGTTATTAAATAGGATCTCCTTAGTAGTTCGAGCGCTTTTCTACTGGATTGCCTTCTTACCGATAAGAAACAGCGGTCGTCAAGAGTTTATTTCTGTCGGGATGTTGTTGTCAGAGTTGATAACGAAGCCGAGGTAAATAAAGTCCCATGCTACTCAAAGTTACATCCGGCAATGGTGACGTTCTCTCCAATTCGTCGATGTTATGTGCCCTTTCGTGTTGACAGCATATGCTTAGTCTTAGCATCATTTAAACCATTTTTGCGCTTCCTTCTCTATACTAGCAAATATGGCTATGACATCACGTTCATAAACCATTTTTGCCGCTTCCTTCTCTATACTAGCAAATATGGCTATGACATCACGTTCAGTCCTACCAATGATGTCAATATTTTCGGCGTATGCTAGTAGTTGCACCGTTTTTAGAAGATTACACCTCTAGTGTTGGTTGGGGAGTCAAATGACAATGCATTGCCTTGCCTAAATTATCTTTTGGTGGCGAATGTATCGGTGACATCGTTTCCGACCCTATTGTAGTAGCGAAAATTCTCCATCCTTATCCTGCGGACGAATTTGCACGGTATAACAAAACTAAACTAGACAGGCTCTGTATAGTTCGTCTCTCTATAAATGCTGTCATAGTGGCTTGGAAATCGATGAAGAGGTGGTGGGTATCCATACTCAAATAATGGGAAATTTATTCAGAAATAATATGTTTTTTCGGTAGAAGGTATGAGTCAGATGTTGGACTACTTAAGTGCGGGGTCTTTGATGCATAAGTTTTGTTCACACATCTTGCGAAAGTTTGACAAACCTCGAAGAGAAGCTTCTCAAATTTTCCGTTCGAAATCAGTATTAAACAGGAGGTATCAATCTTTATGGCAAAAATAAAACTTCGATCATACAAATGAATGGAGAAGCTAGGATTGAGACCTGTTTGCATTCTAGTTATTTGACTTTTTATTCATAGCGTTTTCAGAGGAACCTGTTTCGTCCGACTATAAATTTTATTTTTATTTTCAAAACGATATAATATATTTTGGGGGAACATTTAAAGAGATTATCCCATATGAGGTTTCAAAACGGAGCTCAATTAAGCTCTTAGATCAATTTTTAGGTCGGGGTGAAAAGCGCGCTTTTTAAAATCTTTTTAATTTTATTGCTTTTAACTTCCTTAATTTTGAAAAGCAAGACTGAAAAAGTCTGAATTTTTTTGGTCAGTTGATAGAATTTTGTAATGTAGACTTTTAAAGGCAGAATTTCCACCCGCTCCTTAAAGATTCTGTATATCTTGTTTGGGATCAGGAGCAGTTGTACATAATAATTCTTGGCAGCAATGTCAAATGAATTAAAGAAAATGGCGAAAGGAATATAATTAATAGTTAAGCAACTGTATACGGCTTCTCTGAAAGTTTTTTTTTACGAAATCCATAATGCATACTGAAATCGATCTGTATCTAATGTTGTCTCCTTATTTTATGATCAAACAAAACAATGTTAGTTACGCAATTTGTCACCCTGTTTCTATTTTCGTATGCAATAATTATGCTTTCAGCATATTGGTTTTGCAAACACAAAGTGTCCTGATTGTTTTGATATAGTATCCCCATTAATTTATTATTTTCCAATATCTCCTCGTCATTTGAATCAAAATTCTTATTACATAAATCATCAAAAAAATACGTTCTTCAAGGTCTACCGTAATTCCAATGAGCCTGACATTCCTAAGTATGATAAATGGAATATAATAGACACTCCTGTTACGGATAAAGTTCTAAAGCCCTCATTTTCCAAGGCGCATAACTTTGTATCCCTTTTAAAGTTCGTTTGATTTGTTAAGACAATCACGCCCAACACACTTAGCCGGGTGTACACAAACATAAACACCCATACACACGCACACATATTTCGCTATTAATTCATTAGCAAATGAGCTAAGTATAATTCATCCTTCTTGTCAATTTATCTCTGTCACAATAACGAATATTAGAACACAAAAGCGTCAGCTTATCTGCATGTTATTCGTAAACCTACATGAAATATCCCGTATCCATGTCTCAAACCCCTTTTTTCACTAAAATCTCCCGATAAGCCAATCAGTCAAAAGGAATGTGTAAAACAACAACTGGCGTCATCCGGAAACCATCTGCCACATCCGTTGCTATTAAAATTGCACGCGAGCAAGGATGCCGCGACACTTAAAATTTGTGAAGTTAATAAATGATAGTCACAAGGCACACTCACAAATGTATACTTGTGTAACATTATTTACACATGTTGAACAGAGCTCGCAGTGTATCATAAACCAACGGGATTCCGTATGGATTCTTCTCGAAATACTCCCAACTTTCTGGCATGGGACCGTGTCGACGAAAACAACACTTTAGCCGAAGGCTGTGTAATGTCAGGTCTTCTCGTGTGGATAATCTGAACGAAGTTAGGCCTTAACTCCATTGGGGGTATCCCTGTATGCCAGATCATAAATTGTTGTTCGTCAATGTTAGGTAGTTAGGGTACAGTGACAGAGTTTGATTTTCGAAATATACCACACCAGCAAGAAGTCCTTTTAGCGGTAGGTACTGTAAGAATTATGGGAGGCTTGTCAAATTTAGTCGAAACGGTTTGATATATGATATGTGGATTTTGTTTGGTAAGTGATGCACAGCACTTGGGACAAAATAAATTAATCCTACGCGGCTGGGTAAATCGGTTCTTATAAATCGGATGACTAATTGCCCTTTAAACCATTGAAGCCGTTTTAGTAAATGAATGTTAATACATGAATAAATAAACAAACGAACAAATGAACAAATTAGTAAATGAATAAATAAATAAATGATTCTGTTTATATAAAAATTGAAACTTAAAACTGTGTTCGCTTGTCGCCGATTCATGTCTCATTATGTTTACGTATTTAAAACAAACTTTTACACACCTTCAGCATCGGTCTATATATAGTTTTTGTGATGTTTTACTGAATCCGGAAAACGTATGTGTGTGTATGAGATACACATGAATTTCATTACAACTACGTAGAAAGATTATAAAGCCATACAGATGACGCACTGCATACAAGAAAAATTGTTCTATGTCGGGTTGTACTGGCACAGCCTGCCATATATTTTGATCTCGTTTCTCATGGGTGCACATGCACACCGCCCGCCATATATTTTGATCTCGTTTCTCATAGGTGCACATGCACACCGCCCGCCCTACCAGGAAGATGTTGGGAAAAAGTTTCGGTTTTTTGTTCTCAATGCGTCATCTGTATGGTTTTATAGTCTAGTGTTGGCTCGTGAGTTTTACCCAAATCATCTCAAGCATCAGATTGAAGAAGTCACATGACAGCGAAGCATCGGTCGGTGAGGTCGTTTCCGACCCTGATGGAACAGCGAGAATTCTCCATCGTCATCCTACACAAACGGACGAGTTTGGGCGGTATCCCAAATTAGACATGGCTCTGTATAGTTCGTCTCTATAAATGCTGTAGTATGCGGCTTTGAAATCGATGAAAAGGTGGTGGGTATCGATGTGGACTTCTTGGGTTTTTTCCAGGATCTGTCGAAGTGTGAAAATTTGATCGGTTGTGGACTTTCCTGGCTTAAAACCACACTGATAAGCGCCGATCAGGTTGGTGGTAAACGGTTTCAGGCGTTCACATATTACGGTAGATAGGATCTTGTAGGCGATGTTGAGGAAATTGATGCCTCCGTAGTTGGCTCAGTTTAGAGGGTCTCCTTTTTTGTGGATCGGGCAAACGATGTTAGGGTTCCATTCTTCAGGCATACTTTCTTCTGACCAGGTTTGGCTTATAAGTTAGTGGATGTTACTTACCAAGTCATCTCCGCCAGCTTTATAAAGCTCAGTGGGAAGGCCGTCATTTCCGGCAGCCTTATTCAGCTTGAGTTTAGATTTCACTCAGGTCGGGTGGTTGGCAGTTTCCGCTGTCGTTACCAATATTGAATGGTTCGTTCTGCCTGACAGCGGAATGTTGTTCGTCATCGCCGTTTAACAGTCTGCAGAAGTGGTTCTTCCATATCCTCAGCATCGACTGTGTCTCAACTACGATATTTCATTGGCTTTAATTTCATTCATTTCATTGGCTTTAATGTTTTACACTTTGGTAAAACTTGCGAACATCGTTCCTGAAGTTGCACCTCTCTATATCCTCGATTGCTCGCTTTTCTTGCTCTTTTTTCTTTTTTTTTTCTAAAAAGCCGGGTTCTTCCCTTCATCTCTGCCTATAGAGTTCAACAGCAGCTCTAGTCTTCACCTGCAGCTTAGTCTTGTAGCCCCCGTTCTTGGCTGCGAGGATCAAATCAGGGGTTTGTCGCTGGTGTGTGCGAGAAACCTAGCACATCAGTTGCGGCTGATCTAATGGCTTGTTGGCATCGTTGCCATTGTTCTTCGACATTCGATGTTGTTTAAGGCATCCGCGTTGCGCGACGGCCTTGCGGTCTCTTGCGATTGCTGTGTTTTGACATTCATGTTTTTCACAGTATTTCTGGTTTGTTGTGGCTTGGTGGATATCCGCTTTCTTACCTTGGTTCCGATGTCCGGGTCCGATGTAAGTCCCTCGGAATGTTTGGACACACAAAATACTGGATGTGTGCCTCTTGCCTATAGCAATGTGATAAATTTGTTTGACTGTTCGTTGATCTGAAGACTGCCATGTCTCCTTAAGGATATCGAGGTGAGGAAACCGTGTGCTGGCTATAGTGGCATTTCGTTCCTTAGCGAGGTCAATTACCCTAAGTCGGTCGCTACATGTGTTGTCGTGTAGGCTGTGTTTTCCGACAATACTGTTAAAGACGTCATTCCTTCCTACCTTTGCGTTAAAATCTCCCAGCACGATTTTAACATCGTACTTCGGTAGTCGCTCATAGGTTTTGTCAAGGAGCTCATATAAGCAGTCCTTAGCTATAGGATCTTTTTTCTCCGTTGGGGCGTAAGCGCATATAAGGCCTATGTTGGCGAATTTGGCCTTGATGTGAATTGTTACAATGCGCTCGCTAATGTCTTGGAAACATAAGACTTCTTGCCAAAGTCTGGCACTTATAACAAATCCGCATCCGAATTGCCGCTGTTTCTTTTCACTATAACACGGTCCGTAGTAGTTGTCACAGTTTTTCATTCTCTTTTTGCCCCTCCCATCCCATCGTATTTCCTGGATGACAGTAATGTCTGCTTTGTAGCAGTTTAGGTCTTCCGCTAGTTGTTCGCTTGCACCTCTCCTAACTAATGTCCTCACATTCCAGGTGCAGGTACGAACGTCGTTGTCCTTTTTTCGTTTAGCCGTGTTGTCAACAATAAAATCAGTCCTTTCCGAGGCTATTGGTTGCTTCGTAACAATGGTTTTTTGAATGGATGTGTAGTTAACCCAAAGCACAACCCCCAACCTGGAGGGCCAGTTCCAATTTATTAGATACTCCTAGGACACGTGGCCATCAGTATCCACTACGGAATTGAGCGCTGCCGTTGGCCTTTCGGTTCATCCGCCACCATCTCTGTTCATGGGGCCTGACTAAACCTTGAAATTCCTAGACAACATGTTGTCCGGATATGTCGAAGCAGCTTGTCTAGGTTCTCCTGGGACAGCAGGCCGGGTATTCATTCCGTGCCATTCTTACCTGGCTGTTTATAGTGTTGCCGTTTTTCGTCGTGTTATTAACACTCGCGCTTATCGTCTCTCAAGTCAAATCAGGTTGGATGAGACCAGTAACTACCCGATAGTTACCACTTGGAGGTTAAAAATAAGTACTTGGTGTGATGTCAGAGTTACAACCGCTTAGCATTACCAGGTTAAAACCAATCAGAGTCTACCCTTGTTCTACAACACCCAACCATCAACCAAAGCGCGCGAGGCGCACCATACGTTTTTCCAACTGGTTTATGTGATTTTTTCATTTTACCCACGCCCACGTATACAATAGTCAAACCATAAAAATGTTTTGATAAACTGCTGAGCTATATATTATGGCAATGGCATTTTCTAAGTACCATCTTCGTATAGATTTTAGCCCCGCCCACTTTTTGCGTATGTTTAATTTTCGCAAATCGGATTAAAACCTTCTCCGGGTCAGATAGCAAATGAATAAATGAATAAATATGTAAGTGCATATGATACCGAATAAATTCCGATCTAGAAAAAATGTAGATAACTGTTCATCAGCTTTTTAAAAATCCATTTACAAACAACGACTTATCCGCGAGGACATTCCAAACAAAGGCAACCCTCTATAAAATTAAATGCCCCACAAACTCCAATACCGCATTTGTCGTCCATTATTCTTTCACATTCCTCCTTCTCGAAAGTAAGTACACACATAGTCCATGTACACAACCGCACTTGGTTTAATAAAAATGAAGATGGTTTAGTGGCGGTGCGTGTGAATGGTGTTGCCATTGTTCGTATGAAGTGTATGTGGCGAAAAATTAAATTTACTATTTACGAGCGCACATACATCAGTGTTATGAGGCCATTCCCGATGATTTACACAGAGGACATAATTCAGCTTGTTTTGTGTGTGTGTGGTTGTGTTTCTTTATTTTTCCAAGCAAGTTCTTGGGCAGCCCATATTTTAGAAAAAAAAAAGTTTATTTATATTTTGTTAAGTTTTTTTTTCACCATTGTCTTGATGGAATAAGGAGGACGAGTTCAACATGAGTATGGCTTTATGTCGATTTGCGGGATGGTACGTAGATTACATTGTCTGGCTATAAATTTGCTCTGAAAGTAGGGACAACTTAATTTGAATTGTTTATGGGGGTCGAAGAGGTTACTAGAGATATGTGAAAGGCTGCGATGCTCTAGTGATTTATTGCAATGAGATTGCCGTCATCGGTAATGTGCCGATCATTGGGTAGGGGGTTAAGAAAGGATCTGATCGATATAGTTGTATGATACATACATATTGTTGATGCCTAAGAAGATGTAAGACCTAGAGATAAAAACTCGTTAAAGAATGTTATATTTAGGGATACTTATGTAACTGAAGTTCAAAATGTCATCCTTGACACTCGACTTATCTCCAATATCAAAGAAATTAAATTAAACCCAACCTCATCAAGTTTGTTCGACTTCATTTTAATTACAAAATCCTCTCGCAAAAAGTTTTCCCTCCAAGGAATAGGACTTTAAAAGTCAAATGTCAGCTATTAAGTTATCTTGACATTGGATAGAAATGCAATGTGTGGGGCAGTGCTGATGGGGCGCTACATATATGAGTTAACTTTGATTGCTCCTTGTTCGAAAAATTGGTCGAGAGATTGGAAAGTGAAGAAATACTGCAAAAGACAAGCACACGAGCCTAAAAATTACATGGAAAGATGATAACACTTATGGCAAGAGTAGAAATCTCTTTAGTTACTAGAGACTTAAATTTAATTCATTCCCCACATGGTTAAACATTTGTTTCCTCACGCTTCATGTACAACTTATAAACTCAGGTAATGTTTCGGGAATTCGCTTTCAACTTCCTGAAACATTTCTGCTGATATAACAATGCAAAGTGATTTCTGGATATTTTTCTGCTCCTTTTTTTATATCCGTACATTGCTGTCGATGTAAGTTCTGTTGAAATGTAAGGAAATTATGTTTCCACACAATAGCTTAGCATTACAAAAATCTACTTGCAAAAAATTTGCACGAGTAACATGAGAAAAAAAAAAAATTATCCAAAAACAATATAAGCTAGAGAAAAAAAAGCTGAAAAGAAGTGGTAGAACTTTTGCAATAATCGAGCATGTGCTTGACTAGGTCTCTTCAGGAAGAAGTTTATTTTTTTTTTTTAATTTAATACAAGGAGTGCTTAGAATGCTTTGTTGAAGCCAAGAAGTTGAATATTTGTTAGGAAATATTGGAATATTGGAAATATGTAACTTGACTCAGTTTTTTTTTGCTAAGTAGGTTTTCATTTACTAATCATAGATCTATGAGTTGTTAAGAGAAAATATTTAGGAAACATTTTTTACACGCTTGCTAACAAGCTCATAGTTGTATTTATTTTTCAAGTGATCTTTGAAGGGCTCAGTGGCGCGATGGTAAGTGCGATGAACTGCCGCGCGGAAGGTCTGGGTTCGATTCCCAGCCGTAGCAACACCTAAATGATTTTTCACTGGCACTCCTCTCGTTATGATCAAATCATCCGAGTAATATCAATTGTCATGAAAAGCTTATCTCAACTTAGCCGTTCGGATTCGGCATAAAACAGGAGGTGAGGAAAGAAGCTAGGTCCGGGGTACTAACGAGCTTGTTGCGCCATAAATTTATATATTTATTTATGATCCTTAGTCATATTAGTATATAACGCGTAGGCCATATTAATAATGCAATAATAGAAAGCTTGGATGATATTGATAACATCAATCCCTCACGGCTCATCACAAAAAACAAGGTCCAAAGGGTCAAACTCCAATTTTCCAAGACCTTGTTTATGGTTCCGGGCTGTAGCTCACGGATTGCTTGTATGGTATTGTCCTTAAGTGCCTGAATCCATTCCGGATTGTTCGCATTACATCGCAAAGACAGCTTTTGGGAATTTGATGCGCAAAAGATCGATTTTTTGTTGCATGGCGCACCATCCTGCATGAACCAGAGGTCGTGCAAGTTTATGTCTATAATATCAGTAAAAAAAAATCGTTGTTCACAGCCTAATTTTCGAAGAAAAATAGTCCAATGATGCCATCACTTTACTCCACACCGCGTCAAACTGTCACTCTCTATGGATGCATCGGCTTCTCGACAATAACGTGCTGGTTTTCCGAGTGCGGCAATTTTGTTTGTTAACGTAGCCGCCGAGATTGAAATGCGCCTTCTCAGAAAAGATGAGTTTTCGTCCAAAATCTTAGTCCAATTTAAGATGCTTTAAGGCCCAAACTGCGAAGCGATAACCAATATACTTGAATTCCCCACAGGCTACTGCGTGAAATACTGAGCTGTTGAGATCGACGTGGAGTAGATGTTCGTCCATTGCGCCAACATTGGGTTTCGAAAAGGTCAGGAATGTAAATACTTCAATAGCTGATGACCAATTCTTTTGAGCATTTGTAGATATAGCTTTCTAAGTTCAATCTGTATCTCAATCTATCCCATATGAGCATAATCACAGCTTTCTCATTATTAGTCTTGCGGCTATAAGCGATTAAAATCTGATGCTAATTTGTCACAAAAAGAAAGTTCAACCGGTAACGAGATCAACAAAATGTCTAGTGTTTTTCTTTCCATTCCCGAATATAATAATTTCCAGAACACAAGTACCTTTCATTTGTTGAGCAACTGTTTTCAACTAATTTTCTCCAATTATTAGGCCATTTACCCTTTAAAATTCCTCGATGCTCTTTAATAAACTATGTATGCAATCGCCGATTTAAAAAAAAAGAAACCTTATTGCAATCACTGAACAAGTTCACTGCACTGACTGCTACCATCCATGCCACCTCTTATCACCAACAATACAATTTAACGCAAGGGGTAATAAGTAATCCACCATCAAGACCCATTCATGATAAAGTTGCAACAATGAGGATTTACGGATCTGCGAAAGCTCCACCTACAACAACTTATACTTGTTCATCTGCACACTATACGATTATAACCGTTCAATTAGTTCAACTTGTATAATTAGACGAAATAATTTAATAATGCTTATCGATGTGGCATAGTGCAGTGCAGCAGGGCCCTAAACGAAAAGATATTCCTCCACTCTGCCATTTAACCTCATTAAACTGCCACTCGGCGAGAGTTTTAGGGTTGGGGTGGTTGGTCCTTTCCATACTCAGGATGGCAGCGAAAGTTTATCGCAAAAACGCGCGTATACACACACCAACACAAAACCCCGTCCAAATTGGTTTCGTACAACACAAAGGAAGCTGTTATTCTATGGCGCATGGATGGCCTGAATACAGTTGATGCCATAGTTATGCTAACGCATGCAAATGCACTTTGACTGCTTTTTATGCTGCGGAGTTTAATTTTATTCAATTACTCATACCACGGAATGTGGAGATGGGTGAGGCGTCGGCTGTGGAGCAGTAGTACGGTGATATCCGTCTGTGCCACTTCAGTAGTTGTTATTGAAATTTTGCGCACATTTCGCAGCTTTTTACTGATGACGACGATGATGATTGCGGTATGAGTATTTTTGGGAAAGCTGGGCTGTGTGTTGAGGACAGTGGATGGTATAGGAGGATATCGTTCAACTTAATAGTTCTTTTGCCAAGAGTCTGCTATCAGTTAGGTAATTAAAGTTAATATAGAGGAAGTTTTAAGTTTGAGATAAACTTGTGTGCAAAAAAATCTAAAATTTAACCCGAAAAAACATGTTCGTGCCCTGAAAGACACCGTGTTGACATATTATTTTATTTAATAACACCTGAATGAAATCCTTATAACACCGCTGACGTTGAGAGATTCTCATATTATATTTTGAGCTGTTTTGTCTTATGAAAGAAATAGCCGGTACTTCAGCTTCCCATCTGAAGAATCGCTAATTGTATGTTATTTAAACAAATCGTAGGCCTTATCGGTCCCTTACAGACCCTTAAAGGTAGCTTTTCAGCACAAGCAAATTGTAAAAAAATCGTTTGCGTATCAATGTTATTTTTTACCCAATAAAGTGAGCCCACAGTTTAACGACGATATTCAAGGCAAAACTTTAAAATCTCAGTTTTATAGTTTTGGAAATTTGTAAGCCTTTAACAATGAAAATTCATAAGTGTTTGGAATCACTGGTCGAACTCAAGGGTACTAACAACCGCCACGTTTCCTCGTATATAAATGGAAAGGCCCAAAGTTGGCTTAAAATAAAAAAACGATAAGAACAAGTGTACGGAGGGATCAGAAATCTTAAACGGGAATGTCCAAATCAAGTAGAGAAATTTTCTTTTAGACCCTTATCGTCGTATACCATGCGGGACGATAAGCAGAAAACTGAAGCAGGTAACAGTCACTTTCTGCGAGTAAGGCAAATGAACAATAACACCCAGCCACAAGTAATAAGATGTGGGTATAGTACGTCAAAACGCGTCGATTGCCTTAGTTCGACCACATTCAGATATCAACAGGAACAACAAGGACAGACAACATCGATGAATTTGACAGCACGTCATCATCGAGAGCTAAAACTGAGGCAGTAAGGGACATTGTATACCTCGGCTCCGCTTTTAACTCTGACAACGTCATCTCCTCAGAAATCAAACGAACAACTTTACTCTTGCCAACTGCTATTTGTTTATTGTTTAGTTGAACTATTATGAAGATCGAATATAAGACCCTGATTATCCCAGTGCTGCTCTACGGTTCCTAAGCACTAAAGGGATGAAGAAATCCTTGGTTGCTTTAATCGAAAAATTCTGAGGAAAATCTTCGGCCACATTTGTTTTTGAAGATTGAAGATAACACCCAGAACTTTACCAGCCAAAACCAGGTTCGTCAGCTAGGGTCCAAGGTAATTGCATGTAAGTTGAGGCACATCTTCCTTCCGAGATTATAGCGTCAATTATTAATGTTTTCCATAGAGGGGATCCAATGTGTCTACTGTGTCCACTGATATTAAATTGAACCGTGACAATTGAATATCAAAAACCTTTAGCTATTTGCGACAGCGTGTCTCAGGTCAAAGGGTTATGATTACTCTTGATCGCAATTTCATATATAAAGAGAAGACGAAACTAACAAGCAGGTAGATATGAATTTGTTGCGCTTAAAAAAAAAAGTCCTTAACACTCCCCCAACCCACTGAATAATTAGTTGATTTATCTAAACGCATACTCCATTTGATAACTCCTTAAATTTTGAAAACCAAGCCACCTCAGAAAGAAGCCCCCTGCCCCTGACATCTTATATAACACAAACATAAACAAATTATTTGCTTTCTGTGTAATAATCAAAAATTCAAATAGAGAGGGGTACTCTATCACACCTATCAGTATCACCAACATTACCACTATCAACGCAATTCCAACTTCTGCTCGATTTCATTCGAGGTCAATTCACTAAATTTGCTGCTGCTCTAGTGGTCGATGGTGTCCCGACCACATTGAAGGACATAATTTATGCGTTTTTGTAGCAATGATGCGAAAATTTACATACAAACGGGAAAAGTGATCCAAATTTTCGTAATTAGGAGGGAAAATGATTTTATCAATTTGTTTAGCATTACAGTGCATGACCGATAGTGGAGTGATGTGACCAACAATATGACGCAAGGATAGTGCATTCGATTTGGATTATCACTTTTTGTGCGTGATGATTTCATTTGCCACTAAATGACGCATGTTGTGCATTCGATTAGATTGGTATAGACAGATAGATGTAGAGGTTTTCTTTTTTTTAGTTGCTGCTGCTAATGATGCTAGGACTAAAAGTAGGTTTATCGCTATGGGATAATACTGGTAGAAAATGCCGCATTGAGCTCTATTTTAATGTTTTATTTTCAAGACGAAATGCATTACTCGAACTAACTAACTGATGGTGACGTTTTTCTAGTGTGGAAGTATCTCACCTCTTGAAAAAAGTTTCAGGCATTAACACCTTATTCAGAGCTTCAAACCTCGGTTCGCCTTTCATTGATTAGTGCAAAAATATATTTTGCGCTTTAAATTTCAACTAAAGCATGGTTATAATTCGTCGATTGGTTCCAAATTCCGAAGTTGGTGCATGCATTACTAAAGTTGTTATAATATCTTCTCTTTATTAACCATAACAGGGTTAGTTATGTCATATCAGTTAGACATTTCGTGAGTGTTTTGAATCTGTACTATAGTTTCTTCCTGAGGTAGTCCTACTTTTTTTTGTGAAGGAGATGTGTATCAACGTTCTCTACGACGCTTCTCGTTTCAACTCATGTTATGGTAGCGCTTGACCATTTTTAAACAAATAAAAGCCTATAAATCCACCGCGTGCCGTACGTCCTGTATTCCTCAGCGCACAGTGCGTTTTTCTGATGATTATGGTGTCTCGATTATTTAGTTAGGATTTCTCTCGCCCCAAAAGCTGTTATTTTGATTGTTGTCTACTCCTTAAGCCCGAAAACAACTTCATCCAAATTTCCCATGGCCCGCAGCTACCAAACATTATATATAGGCTCTATCTCCGCGATGAAGAAACTGTAAAATATATCTATTCACTAAAAAGCAAACTTAGGAGAACGCTGTTGTTATCCCTCGGAGAAAGTTACGGGCATATAGATAGAGCCTCAAGTTCATCATTTACATTAACTGAGTTGTGCGAAATTTTACTTTTGACAAAAAGAATGTGACCACCTGATTTAAAATTTAAAAACGTTTCAAGTAAGTCGAATCGACCCTGTGAACGCTGGCAAAAAGACATCAGTCAGCGTTCTCATATAATCGCAGAATGGATGTTGGCCTAAAACCGCCTTTCCTTCTTCAGTACTGAACCCTCCAAAAGATATATATTTTCCCCTAGATACTTCACGTCAATCTTAATCTGAAAGAATATTTATTTCCTTACATATGGCTCTCCTTGTAGCACAAATCATAAACCTTTGCCAATCCATTTACATTATTTCATCCATCCATATATGGGTAAGAAAGAGTGCAATCTTTTCCCTCAAGTCTGAGAATGTTGCTATTCTTCGTAAGCGAAGAGCAATCCGATACGATGGACAGGACAATAAGTATTTCAGACTAATAGAAGGTTATTCCCGGTACTATCATGATGTGCTGAGTGGCATTTTTCCCATGTGGATTTTGGTATTCCGAGGTGAAATTGAAGTGTTGTGATACAATGAGGAAAGAATAACGATATTGATTGAACCAGATAATAGTATTAACAATTCATGTGAGTTGAGTGCGAACGCAGTCCTTTTTTTTTTTTTTTTTTGCATTTGATTTTAACTATTCATGAAGGCTTGTCCGGAAATTCGTGTGGGAGATAGTATGTGTCCATTTCAAGGCAAACCTGTTTCCATAATCATGTCCCTTCTGGAAGAGAATTCATTAGCTATAATATATCATTAGGGTTATTTGCACATGTAGTGGTGTAGGTTATACCCAAGGTGACGTGAAGCAGGTTAATTAAAGCATCTATTGGAGACTGCGGTGGCATTAGCTGATAAGGCTGACAAATCAATGGTTTTATGTTCAAAAATTAATTTCATACGGTTGTTTTTAATTGGTTTCCTTGATTAGGTACCTGAACACCACGAACTCAATAGTGATACACTAAATAAACCGATTTCTGGAATTTTTCATGAACCTTACTTGCATAGAAGCAGATATGTTATGATATTAAAAAATGAAACATTGAAAAATCACTAGTTGCCAAATCGAGGAAGGTCGGTCACTCGAATCGCTCTTATTTAGATGAGGCATTACGCAAAGTATTTCCTCAAAGTAGCCATCGATGCCTTTAAGTGTGAGTAGTTGCTCCATTCTGAATCAAATGCCTTCTAAATATAATGCGTCAAGTCGTGCCAAAAAAGGTTTTCAGCCTTCATCACTGAAATAAACAATTGCGTCTTCTTGAACCGTGAATCACATACGGTCGTGTGCGCAGTGGTCTAGTGATTAGTAGGTTCGGCCACAAAGCGTCTGATAAATATTTTTAAATTTGCTATTCGGAATCGTCGTTAAACTGTTATTCTTATTCTTTGTGCCAAAAACATAACTCCTCACACACAAATGAATGAAAAAGACAGGTTTGATTCAATAATTTTGATATTATAATTTTGATATGAAGCTCATCGCGAAGAATTGCCTGGGGGATGTGAAAATTCAAAGGCAGATGAGTATCCCCGCGGGATACAAATAACTCTCACGTTTTTTCTGAATGTACCAAGGACATGATCCATCTGGTAAAAATTTAAGCGATTTCGGAAGCCCGATGTGTTGCGATCACAAAACGTATGCTCCTGTGCTAAGACCTGTTTCCTTTTATCAATTTTTAATCCTTACCGTCATTGTTATTTTTTTTTGTCAATTTGCCCATTCCAAGGACAAAATTAAATAAAACATTCATCAGGATAAAAAGCTCATCATTGTATAATGCAAAACAAGACACCGCATGTCTTTCGCAAAAACTTAAAAATGTGAAAATCTGATTTCAGACGAAAAGATTTTTCATTTGTATTTCTCGGTAGTAGCGTATTCGAAATGGAATTCCTTTTCATTTTAACAAAGATGTGGGGATACGTACGTAGTTGTATTTGCTTTCATTGCGGTAGGCTTAATGTGCAAGGGCTTGACGTGTAAAAACTGGTTTGAAAGATTTTCCTAATAAAAGGAAACGGATTCACGTATGAGTAATAAATTTGTTTTATTCCAGATGAGAGCGAATGGAAATTACATTTTCATGCGTGGGAGTTATTCTGTTTGCGGTATTCTTTGTGAGCGATTATGACAAGATTATGTTTGCGAGTAATGGATGTTACATTAACCATTATGTGCGAATGTATTGAGTGGTTTTTTTTTAAATTATGTATATATTTCTATCACAAAGATGCGATCTACAGCTAGTCTATGATTCTGAATGGCAAATTTTAAAAGCTTCTTATGGCAGTTCTATGCCATGAAGGCATAGAAGGTTCGCTAACCGCCACTGCATCCACACGTAAACTACTTTTGGGTGCAAAGGTTTTCTCAACTCATCGATATATCTTGGGATGCAGTAAAAACTTATTTTTAAAAAAGGCTAAACAAATAGTTGTTCTTAAGTATCCCTGCAATAGTTTTTTTTTGCGAATATTACGAGAATCTCCTTTTATTTAATTTATTTTGAATGTGAACATTGGCTCTAAATCACAAATTGGGCTCTATAGCGTAATTTTAAGAAATTAAGAAATTAATTAATGAAATTAAAATCGTTGGGTGTGTTTGGACATCTTTGTAAACTATATGACTACTTCCTCATCTACAAAAAATACATCTCTATGGCTGTGTTCTTTTCAACTTTATGTTTGTTCAAAAGCATCTCAAATATCCTCGAAAATTTCCTACCCCCAAAGAGTTCATTGACCTGCTGCAAGAACGAAAACAAGCTATAATGCAGATGAATTCGCTGGCAAATACCAATCTATGAAAACCAAATAGCAATCACAGTACTAAGCTATTGTAAGTTCCTGTCTCGAGGCCTTTTCTCGCATGGCTTACATTTGTAATTCTCCCCAAAAACACCAGTCTTCTCAGAGCGTAAATTCCTCTTTAAAATCGTTTTAGCTTCGCCTACAACACATGTCGGATAGGCCTGCTCCTAGTCTCACAGTGTAATTGTAGTTGACAGTCGACCAAATATTTACCAACAATGACGACGGTTTCACAGAACCTACAAACATTCACTACCGCCGCCGTCGTAGTCGGTACTCGGTAGTCCTTGTCCGTCGTCACCGATGAAATAGTAGAAAACAAAGCGCGCCGACGACGAATTTTGTTTGCCTTCTGATTGCCATGCATTCCATTGGTTATTCTTGTCCCTTAACCATCTCATCGCACGTACAACGTGGCATCATGCAGTTTCCGGTACTCCATTTTCATGAAGATTTCGTGGCACACAGTAGGACATCCATCGTGATGAATACGCTCGTACTCATCACAGGATCACAGAGTGCCAACCATCCCAAATAGCAGTGATTTACAACTGCTTTGTTGAAGATTATTATAGGAACATACACACACACACATACATAAATAGACGTGACTTGCTGAGCAGTATTCAAAACAATTCAATGGGAGATTGTGTTCTTTCTACCTTGACTGGGAATTGGAATAGCACCTTCAACAGCCTTGTCTATGGAATTTGCAGTTTTTTTTTCGCATCGATGGCATAGAAAGGTTGATAGGATACAATTGTCCTTTGTGCGTTTGTTTGTAGTATATCGAGGTAATTTTTCTTTGTGCAAGGGATTTCCTTTACCCCTTTGATGCATTTGAATGGGGCTTATGAATGTCTTCTTTTTTTTCAAAATAAAACGAAGGTTACATTACAGCTTATGTGCACTGTGCTGTATGAAATGCAGGTCTGACCTTGTACAGGCATATGTCACGTGAAGTATTTTTGTGTGAACATACAAAGTGATACGCTTCTAACAAAAATTATTTTTCAAAAGTAGGGTAGTTGAAAATGTTAGCGCGGGAGTGTTTCTATGTTAGACTTGGGTCGGATGGATGATGCTCTTCTGTGTCCGACTGGGAATTGAATACTTCACAAGCCATCATTTCGCTTCTTTTTTTTTTGACCAGGTCAATGTTGCTACACAGCTCGTCAATATCTTGGTTGAATCTTCGTTTTAATATCCTGTGAACGCAAACTGGACGGAAGAATTCTTCGTTCAAAGCAACCAAGGATCTCTTCATCTGCTTTTGGACCGTGGCCATTTATTTAGGATCTCCTCAGTAGTTCGAGTTAGCCTCTGTTGTTGGCGTGGGTGTTTTTCTAAATCTTCTTAAAAATTATATAAAAAGAGACACACGACTCTCTGAGTTCGATGTGGTCGATAATTCTCCATTGTCATCCTGCACTGTCGGAGGAGTTTGGGTGGTTTACCAAAATTAGGAGTAGCTCTGTGTAGATCATCTTTATAAAGCTGTAGTGGGCGGTTTTGAAATAGATCGTGAATATCGACTTGGACTTCTTGGTTTTTGTCTTCCGTATATTGGGCTAGACTTATTTACAGCCAATGCATGCCAACGAACACAGAAGCTTAAAGGTCAGAAGGCCGTTGAGTTTTTTTTACAGAAAAGCGTTTCAGTCTGATCCGAGCCAAAGACAGAATAATCGCAAAGAAATTATTTGTATCCTTAGCTTCTTCAGGTGTATCACAGTATGGTTGTGTCGGTAATGAATTTATTTTTTTTTGTGGACAAGCCTAATTAGGACTCCAATAGGTCGCTTGCTTTCCTTGTACTCAATTTACCAAACAGCCACCAATGCTTATTACAATAAAGGGCATACAACGATTTTGTTCATATGGTAACTTGGTCTTTCCAAAAGGACGATAACATTACCTGCTGGCTAGCAATGATGTGGTTGTATTCACCTCATCGTATTGTCTATTGTGATTATGTGTCGAGTGTGTGAATTGGTAAAACATGTGAAAGGAATTTTTCATTATCATATTAAGGCCAATTATGATCTTGGTGTGTTATCCTAAAAAGCTTATCCATTGAGAACAATATCTCTCTCACTCTGAACATGATACGCCCTGTTTAAGGGTCAAGAGCTCCATTCTTGTATTCGCGAGCTGATCTTTAAATGTTTTGTAGAAATTTATTGGTTAAGTGCTGTCCACCAAATGATCTATAATATAATTTTAAGTAAGAGTCTTCAAATCCCCATTTAGGACATACGCAATCAACTCCTACCCACCTTATTTGTTGCTAACAGTCGCGTAGATCCATAGTGGCATTTTGACATTTTCTTATATTATATTCTTTAAATAAAAACGAAAAAAGGATATTACCCTTACCGTGTTGTTGGTCCCCAACTTTGAGTCTTCGGGTTCACCTATTCACTAAACATATATTTGTACTCTCATTATTTGCACAGCTATTAAGACCTCTATATATAACCTGTTAATAGAACATTTACGACTCCTTTGAATAGCTTTCATTTTCATTTCTAACTCAATTAGCAAAACTAAAATAAAAACATCGAGGAGCATTTACCTGAAATTGAAATGTTACGTATACGCCACCGAATGTTGGCACTCGGTTATTCCAGTCCTATGATTGTTTTTGGTCGTAACAGAGCAATTACCTAATGGTTCAACGTAAATAACTTATTTGACCCTATTTCCAAAATAGTCGCCTGTTTCTGTGTGTGTGTGTTTGTTTTTTTTTTGTTAGCTGCCCAGACAGTTTTCATAGCAAATACCCTCTGATAGGAGTTGATGAAGGCAGTTGACCTATCTGTGGGCATAAATAAGTAACTATACCCCAATTGGAGGCCAACAGAAATGTATAACATTCTCGTCTATGGTCATCCTTAATTCATGATTAATTACGTCATGGGAGTTGTATTGATTTGCGCTTGGAATGCGATATGGTTTCTATTTGCACAGGATGTTAGGAGCTACAAAAAATTGGAATTTTGATATTCGAGGGTTGTGTTGATCAATTATGTAACATGATGGAGATATAGATTGAATTAAATTGGAAAAAAATAATACTGCATTGTTTTTTTAAGAGAATCAATCGTTGGATTTTTATTTCTTTTGTAGATACGTTGTGGCAAGAAACTGTACTAAGGTTGAGCGTTACTGTTTTTCTATTAAAAAGGAAATAACTGGGAAAATTTAATTTGAATTAGGGCGGGCTTCGTAATAGTATCAAAATCATTTTTGAAATTATTAAGAATGAAGATAGTTATAATGTAGAGTATCCTTAGTTTTATATAGAATATACCCAGTGGAGAGATTGGAATTTAAATCAAAATTAAATAGCCAGGATTATGGGGTAATTGATTTGTCATTAGATTTGTTGTTTGGGAATTTAAAAGAATGGATAACAGGGATCTCAAACAAATGATAAAAATTTGAACTTTGTCACCCAAATAGATCTCGATTTGTTGATGTACGAAAAAGTTGAACCCTGTTTTCCAAATAGATCATATATGCTTTGATGTTTCAAACGGACATTTTATAAAAAACCAACTAATGCTACCAATTCCACACGTCCTTGACGTGTCTTCTTTTAACTGTGCATGTCTCCGCACTTCACTTATTCCATCAACATTCAGATGGTACTCTTCGTTAAATGCATGTAGTCTTGAAAACGTGATTTTGCACAAATAATTTATTTGATCTTTGTCAGTCTACGTTTGGTTTCTGCTAATCTGAAATAAAAACATGGATGAGCTGAAATTACAATGTTAAGTATACGCCACCGAATTTTGGCACTCGTTTATTCCAGTCCTACGATTGCTTGCAATTTCTCCTTTATTTTGTCCTTTTCCACGTTGGCTTTCTGTTGAATTAATTTTCAGCCACCAGCAGAATGTTGATTAAAATTTAGACGTACTACTAACTAAGGCCGCCCTGATGGAGTTCTCGACACCAAAAGGTCTTCGCTTTGCCAAGGACAGCTTCAGTGATGTACATATTTATTTGACGTTAAGTTTGTAATATAGAGAAATAGTTTCGATAGATTTACCTTAAAGTATATGGCCTCCCTGGGTACTAATGAGCCTGTTGCGCTAACATTTTTTTTTGATAGCCCATACATAGCCTCAAACTCAGCTTCTCTATATATTTGTGAGTGCTAAGATCTTATTTTTGCTACAAGGCAAATGACCTCCTTTTTAAAGTTGAATCCGAACAATATTTTGAGAAATTGCATAAGTCTTATGTTTTTTTTTATATTAAATTATCTTTCGTAGATGAAAGCTTAAATAGCAGGACCATCGAAGTCCCCGGATAATAATTGTTGTATTAAAATAATGCCTCGCTTAATGCTACACTGAAATAAAACAGTTTATTTGTATATTGAAGCAAAAAAAGTTTCGGAAAGCGTGAACAGACCAAATGTTTGCTTTTTTCCATATTTTTCGGCACTGAAGACCCCATATCACGTCTGTTAGGAAAAATCGATCAAAATTACTTTGGACTGATTAGTTTTTATTAGTGTATGCTAGGTTGTAAGGCAAACACCACATTAGCAAAAGAATCCCATATTGATCAATCAACTCATTGAATTATTTTTTTCTAGATTTATTCACAATGACGTCAATGTTCTAATTAAATTTCAGTTAGGGAGTAAAAAAAATACGCAGGTTATTTAAACACACTGTTTCGTGTAAAATTTTATCTCCCGACATTTAGTATGTTTGACCATACTACCGTTTCTAAATAATTATGATATTAAATTATTTATGTAGCGTTGAAAAAAATTAAATCATTTTAATATCCTGTACGTTGGAAAATGTTTATTTCGTCAGCTTGTATATAGAAGTGCGCATACATACTACAACAATTCGGAACCGGCCGACAAAATAGTTTGATAGGCTACGATTGCGCTCAAATTAAAGTATCGGCCAACCGACTGTTCATTTTGCTCCGAACTTTGGCGCTGTATTTGTCGTGATGGCACTGCAATTTTTTTCATTTCTCCATAAAAAAAGACCCGCGATTTACAACTAATATTGAGGAGAGTATTGTTGATGGGATGCACCCAATATTCTCGGTCCTTCTAATCCGTTAAAAAAATAATATTTCTCGAAGTAACTTGCATTTTGCGATCGCTCTATGCTAAATCCAATTATGTACCAAACTAGCAAATCGTTGGAGCGCAGTCTGAAGACTGTGCGCTAGCAACTCAACCCGATCAAACTCTCGGCCGATAGGTAGACTGTGGTGTACGAGGGCTTTTAAGCTTACAAATAATGTTGCTGGAACTTTATTCTCGGAGCATTGTAAGCTGCAGTAAAAATCCCCTACTATTACGCCACCGAATACGTAGCTTTATAGAACCAATAAACTGTGTGACGGCAAGCTGCTAGATGATTTAACTTCATTTAACGCTTTTTTTTGTTAGAAAGCCCAATCTAATTTTATTTTACCTTTCAAGTATTTTGCTGTCGTTACTACTTTTGCATATTGCAAGCCATATAAGAATGTAGAATTTCTTAGTTCAGCCATTTTTTTTTTAATAATTTTCGCACAATGAAGGTTATGAATGCCCTTCATACGTTTTTAGCATGGCGTGGGAGTTGAGAAGAGGAAGAAAGACAAAGATAGGAACGATTTTCGATGTAGTGAATACATACTCAATGGGTGGTGTTTACTCCTAGTCAACAGGTGATCACATTACCAATACAGTGGGGACACACAGAATGCAGTTGAACGTGTAGTCTGCTTTTGAACGTTACAACTCGTTACGCCCCATATGGTTAACTATTGTAGAGTACAAACGCTTTCAATGCATAAAGCAGCTTACTCATTAATATGAACTGACTCAATACTGCGATGCACCTAATACCAAAACATTTAGAAAACATATACAGGCAGAATTATCCAATTACTTTTTCAATTGCCTTCAGTTGGTAGTATAGTTACTCTATAGCATGAAAGATACTTAGCCACTTCTTTAAGATCCACTTCCTTTTGAAATCAATCAAAATAGCATTTTACATATGCAGCTCTATTCAATTAATTCTAAGGAAAATACACAGTTCCTTTAAAATGATGGAATAATGTGCATGAGATTCCTCATTTTACATGCAGATGATTTAATGCTTTTCCTTAAAATACCGATTTGTTCTGTATTACCATATTTTGAATATTTTGTAAATTCATTAGAACATTTATTTTACCATTTCCAATGCCATTTTATTCTGAAGCAGTATGACGTTCATCAAAATGTAGTAGTTCCGAGAAATATCGTTTGAATTTATATTTGAAATTTTATAAAAGGGATTCTCATTTAATTCTAAAATCACCTGAAGGTTTATAAAATTTAAATTCCTACTAAAAACTAATGAATATTTCATTTCATATAGCGTAGGCATAGGTTCTCTGAAAAACTCGTTATTAATTTTTAGATAAAAATAAATAATAATAGAAATAAATTATTTTTAGATAAAAAATGTGGTATTTAAAATAAATTTCATTACATTCCAAATGCATTTTAAATACATAATACTCATGGTGATTAATAAAGTCTAATCAAGACAAATAAAATAAGAACTAGAGTTCTAAAATTTCATAGATGCGTCGATTCTGTTTGAATCCTTTTAATTGCTATAATCACCAGGCATTTGTAACCATTCACCCATAACAACAGATTTGTAATGCTCGTTTAGATACGTACACATCACATAGTCCAATCGAACTACTTATGTAGCTATATCTTTTTTTGTAGGCCTTTGTCAAATAAAAATTATCAAGTATGTCCAAATTTAACATAGGTCAAGGAAAACCCATGTTTCGGTTAAATGGACTTGTTCAACAAATATTTCTCAGGTTATATCGATGCAAACAAATATTTTTTTTTTTTCATAATACGATGTTTCTGTAAAAATACAGGAAAGGGCAACAATAAGCTATACGAATCGTTTAATACCCTATCACATCCCATGATTAAAATAAAAATCCCAAAAAGTTTTATTTATTTTTTATTAAAGCTTCCACGAAATAGGTGCGTGGCTGAAAACTTAATATCTACAGATATAGACATTTTCGAAATATCATTTGAAGACATATTATCCAAATTCCTTATGCTTGACCAAGAAACAAGTTTGTTTTTATGAAAGTGGGTCGTTTTTCAATTTTTTTTTCACTTGTACTGCATGAACAAGCGATCATGCTCAAAGCTTACGGATTGACTGATATAAAAACTTCCAATTTCTTAACTTCTGCTATCCATTATGTTTAGATACGTATACTTTACAATATGTATGCCTAAATGATTGCCCTAATGAATAGGGTATACAAAAATTAGGCTGGTTAATCATGCTGAAAACATGCGTTTTCGATTCTTTTTGAAAACATTGCCATTCAAGGGATCGCTTAAGGCGTAAATTCGTTTTATTTTCAAATTGATGTTAAATTCGATGACTGTTTAATATAAAAACGGGGACATTTTCTTAGATCTATAAATGGGTTAATCTCTTGATTGTACATGATACATATAGGGTGTTCTTTTTATAGAGGCACGGAACCTTTTTTTAAAAATATACAACAAGCAATTCACTGGAATGACCAATGTCGTGGCTTTCTTAGGTCACAAATTTCATGACACTTAATGTTTAATAATAATTTCTAACACATGGCGACTGCGCCCTATGAACACCATACTGTCGGTCCAATTTTGCACCAATTTTTCGAGCACACTAGGTCATTTTTCATCAATGGTGCGTCGAAAGTAGTCCAAATGTGTCAAAGCACACAAACGAGGTGTCAATTAACAGGTCCAAAGCTTGAGAATATTTGGTAAACAAACGTTTGGCTTAACAAAGTCATGGTTGCACGCGCACCATCGTTCCAACTTGCCATACAATGTTAAAAGCATTTCTCCTCCAAATCAGAAATCATTTGCTTGAAGCGTTTGCCATTCACGGTAATGTTGGCACCTGTTTCGGATTTACAGACAAATGGGCCGATGAGGCCTTCGGTTTTTTAATTTACTTGGAATAAACTTCACGAGCTTACTGGTCGACGGTATGTGGTTAACCCAATTTTATCGGAGTAGACCTCAGAGCCCACTCCTATTTGCTATTTCAGTGTTGGCTACCAATGTATTTGACGACCATTCGTTTTTACTTGGTATTCTGATTGATTATGTAACGTCAAAATCGTGATATGAGATGGTGTAGTCAGATACCCCATTCCTGTATGCTACTAATTTCAGTATTGTGCTGTGACCAAAGATTACTGCTTACCATAGTATAAAAACCCCATAGTTTTTGGGTTTTCTAATAAATTTTGGAAGGTTTTTGGTCAGCAAGTTTCCGTATACCAATTATAGGTTTTTGAAGATTGCCTGAAACCACTTTCTCTTTATTAAAGTACATAATTCGAAATTATGACTTCGTTCACGGACCTGCTTTCTTTAGCCTTTTCTATGGCTTGCTGGCTATTTGCGAAACAACTATTGCATACGAGACCAGCTTAATAATTGTTATTTCTATATTGTTTGGAAGCTTCGTAAAAAAACAGCCAGTCTGGAGTCATCAAACCCATTTTTAACCCTAACGTCGAACTATGCATTATTTGAATCAACAACTTGCATCAGTTGAATGAAAATCCTAATTTCTTCGTTTCTTACCGATAGCACTTTAATAAAGCACGAGTTTTCAAAAATCTCTTACAACAAAATCAAAAAAAAAAAATATAAAAAAAATCAAAACGTTTTCCGCATTATTATAGGCTAGGTTTTTCTGAGTTCTTACTGTAGATCTGTTGTTTTCTGTTATGTGACTTCGGCTCAAGATTTCTAATATCCCCAGCAGTTCCTGAGCTCGTTTTTCTGTATTCCAAAAGTGGCGTATTTTTTTAATTGATGCTAAAAATGTAATAGCTGTGTTGTTTCAAAGTCGGGGTTCACCTATTGATAACCTATTGTCAAAGCCCCCCTCGTATTCTAAGCACGAACGCTAAGCAGATGTTCATAGCTTAATATACCATGAAGCCTTATGTCTAGATATCGCTAAATTTTCTTGCACTCATCGACCATTAAAGCCTCGTTCACCATGTATTTAACTTCACCATTATTTCGACATAAACACTTGCCCAGCTAGATTCTCTGATTTTATCCCCTATAGGAGAAAATAATAGCCAAAAGTTCATAACTCAAATCTGATAGACAATGATCAATTAATTTTAAGCAGCATTGATCTAAATTTTAATTACGCCTTCCGGCACAGACGGGGATTATAAATTATCATCCACTATCTCATGCGTATACTCGATGGTCTGTCGCTGCTGCTTCCTATCTCTATATCGATGACCAACTGGTATATATACTTCCAGGTTGACTCTAATTAACAGAATTTCCAATAGAATTGATTCGCAGGAAGGCCATGCTTCTGTGTATGTCTGTGTATATTCATCAAAATCAATGAGCGAAAGTGTCATCGTTGGTCCTTCAATAAAATGTCAAGTCGCAGGAACCCATTGATTCAATGCACACGCACTCATTGTTGCGCATACATGAGAAGGCATAATTAAGCAATTTATACATTGATGAGAGATTCGATATTATTACCTAATTGTGTGCGTGTATATATGCAGCTCAAAATTAACTGAATGCACCCTTAAGGGAGAGGATCTATTTTCCTGGATGTAATTTATTACAAGGATTCGGGGGGTCATCATCTTCGATTTGCAGATACTCATCGTTTTATCTGATGCATGTTCGTACTGTTATGTTCTTCAATTCTGCTGGTTGTACACTCTCACAATTACATGTCAGATGAATAATTTAATTGAAAATGAAATTTACCCGTTTTCGGATGTGAGAAGGATGTCAGAAAACATGTCATGTACACTATAATTGGGCGATCTATTCGAATTGATTAGCCTGCAGCGGAATACGAAGTATGTTTAAACTTGGTAAATGGGAACATAATTCACTGTTTTATCAAAAATGTACAAGAATGATTAGGATTAGGAATCCTTACATGGAATCAAAGTAGATCATTTGTGGGTGCGAAATTATTGGAACCTTCAGTGTAACCCCGATTTAAAACGAGGGGTTCTGAATCACTTAATAGTTGAGTAGTCTTATATGTTTGTCAAAACTTTGCAAGATGTGACCACATGGTGATTTCGAAATTTTAACCACAGACCGTATTCTTCTAATATATAAGGCGGAAGTATACTGTCAGAAATATGTTTCCAGAAGAATTTTTTTCGAGTCGTTGTTAGTTGTAGGCTGTAGGTTGTAAAAACGTCCTAAGAAGTTTGAATATCAGAAGCAGGAGAAGAGTCTTCAGTAAGAATCGTACCTTGATAAAAATAAAAATAAGTTGTTGACTTTAAAAAATCAATAATGTGAAACAGACACTAACAGGTAAAAGCGTTTATATATTTTTTTTAAGAAAGTCCATCCACAGGTACTTGAAAAAATCTATCCTTACGAAATCTTTTCATACAATCGCATATTATTTGAGGCTCGGAGCATGCCAAACTCAAGCTTTAAGATTCTTCATTATGTTCCATCTCTTAAGTCCATAAATGCTTTACAAAGATCAGGAAATAAATCTCCAGTTGAACTCTTTCGTTTTATGCATTTGTTGAGGTTTCTAACGTTTGATAAGCACTGAAATTTAGGGGGTAGCATGACATGAACGTTCTCTTTTATGCGGCTACCACTCGTTCGTATCATTTATTGAAATATGTATGGTAAGTTTGAACTTTTTTTTTATGACTATCGATACACATCTCCATACCCAAAGAAAATACTTTTATTACCGGCTCTGCACATTGACTGCTCATGCTCTTGGGCTGCCACAAAATTGTGCGACAAACGTCATGCAAAGTATCGCATTTAGTTGGTTTGTAGGCCTAATAACTCCTCGATGATTTAGTTCCCTTGTCATCGAGTTTGGTAACGTATAGGTCGCTGATTTTAAAGATAAATCCGAGTTTTCGAGTGACACACAGATTGTGACTTTTTTTCTGTCCATTAATTTGAGTGTGGGAATTTTTTTTATTTTTGTCTGTGATTTAGCCGGACTATGATAAGAAGCTTTCCATAACAATTCTATACAGTGAAAAAAAAAGGTGTTATCATTTTTGTGATTTGAACTTAGTAGTCCTAAAGAGAAATCTGCGTTTTCCAACAACACAAAAGTTGTGATCTTGTAGTTCATTCATTTGAATGTGCTTAAGACCGACTCCAAACAGAACATTTTGACAAGCTTTAGCAATTCTATATGTACAGTGAAAAAACAACTTGGGTGTTGTCACATTCATGTTTTGTCACATTCAGTTCCTTATCATTTTCGATTTTATTCAAATCGTTTGTCATTGTGTCCACCAAACTTCTCAGGCCATTTACTGTATGCATTTTAAGGATTAAAACCGAATTTGTGTATAGTTTAGTTTATGGTTAACTTGTTTTTGATCGCTTATTTCATAGATCCCAATCCCTGAAAATATTACATTTTTAAAACCAACTTAGTAGAAAAAATAATTAATTGTAATACTCCCTAACTATAACCTCAATCCCTTAAGCAAATCGCTGATGAAGTGTCAAACACTCGAAACTATTTTACTTGATAACAACGCCAAAGTTAAATGGAAAATTTATTGCTCGCCAGTCACTTTTTTTCGGTAGTTCTATTCCCAGCCCATTACAAAAAAATGTATACATCCTAATAAAACAAACAATCAGTATAACCACACAGCTCTACTTTAATGCAGTATTCCCTATTCTCAAAGGCCATTCTCATTTTCCTATTTGGTGTCATTTATCTCCCCAAATACATATAACATTTCATTTAGGCCACTTTAATAAATTGTTTTGTTTGCGACATGCGATTTTGTGTTTTTTGTTGTTTGTTTTTGTATCTATAGCTAGTAGTATGCAATATCCTCGAGGAGCTATGTGAAGCACTTGTACAAATAATGTGAAGAGAAGCAGCTACGCCCTAAAGAAAGGATCCCTGTCATAAAAATGTCCCAGAAAGTAATCAAATTTATTTATGCCTTTGTTTGTGGTTTGAGTGTTGGCTTATGTTTTACTTTTTGTTCCTGTTCTCCATTCTGAGGAGCAATCGGAAATTGATACCCATCCATGTACGGGAAAAGACCTTTATGTTGGTAATAGATAAAACAGCAGGGTTGGCAATTTGCGTTCTGCTGCTTTTTTTTTCTGGAAAGTTTTTGTCTTTACGCAATTTTTGAATTAGTAAGGATCAACTATAGCATATGAATTGAAAGTACTAAATTAATTGCGTATACGCCTCAGAACATCTCGTCTACAAAACCGTTTAATTGTCTTGTCAACCCTGTTAATGACCAAACTATTTTACTATTGTTTCCAATTACTTTTGATAAGGCGCTTCAGAAGCGGGTGGGTGTTAATTTTTGCTATTGTTGCTAATATTGAAAAGTTGTTTTTATTTCAGCGAGGGGTTGTTTTTTCCGGTCTTGATCCCTAGGTTTTGACATATTACACTTGAACCCTAGGTTTTAACATATTACACTTTGATAAAACTTCTGAACATAATTTCTAGAGTGGTACTGATTTATATCCTCGTTCGTTCGCTTTTCTTGTTGTTCCCTTCACTTTTGGTTATAAAGCTCAATGACATCATTTTTAGCAGCTGTCTTCTTAGCCTGTAACTCATTTTTAACTGCAAGCATGCATCGGCACTCTTCGTCTAACCAGGGATATTTTGCTGGTAGCCGTGAGAACACCATGAGATCAGTTGTAGCTAATTTTATGTCTTGTCGACAACGTAGCCATTGTTCTTGTTCTGAAATTAATCGAGAAATATTTCTATTAAATTCTAAAGAAGATTTGTTGCCCGACCTAAACAGATTTATTATAAAACCAAATAAGTTCTAGAAGTAGCTAAGGAAAGACACCCTGCAATTCCTTGTGTTATCGAAATTGACTGATTTAAGTTCTGGGATCCTGGATGATAAGAATTTCTCCTCTGAAAGATTCGTTTATACGATTTTCCTTTATGTGGTCATCTTGTGATCATGTCGGAATGTTATCGTCAAAAAAGGTTCATCCATGCAGATGTAGTGGCTGCTCCTCCTTCAATAAGGGGAAAGAAAACATCCCAGTCAGTACATACTCCTTGCTGGCTGCCTGCAACCACCAACAAACTGAATGCCGTTAAAAATGTTAATTTCTCTTTAATGTGCCATTTTGTTGACATTCCTCTGAAAACAAACTAACTCGATTCTTTTATAAAGAATTGCCGTGGTTCGTATCCAACTTCAAAACTACATTTAAATTAAAATTTTAGTTTTCACGTCCTTTCATCTTTTTATCCAAATAAATTTTCATCCTTCAATTATATTCAAAAGACGTTTCATTTTAGCCGAACTTCACTTTCATGTCCTTGAAGTTCACGTATCATATACGCCTTTTCCTTTCACCTGACAATAGCTTACTCTTCTCCACACATGGGTATATGACCGATGTTCTACGACAAGTCATACCTCTTTTCCTCAAAGTAGAAGGAAGTCAAATCCAAATGAGGATACCCATCACCTTTATTAGTCTTCAACAACTTATGTACTCAATGTTGACTACGTTAGTTATTATTACCCCGACCGACACACTTCAAAAGTAACTCTATCGCATCCAACAATTATACAAAATACGCATCCTTTCAGATCTATCCAATGTCTATATCTCTCAACCCTAGTCGTTAATTAACGACAGAACTGGAGTTTCGAATGACTTTTTCGTGAGCTCGAGGGACGAGTTCTCTATGTGACTTTTGCCTGTGCTTCTTTCTTTGAATTGAAGAAAACTTTTGCAATTAGAAAATCCTTAAGCTTGTAATAACATAATGTCCTTGGGTTACTGGGTGTAATTGAACTACAAAATAAGACCACACTCCACATTGGTGTGGCCACAACTCTCGTTTACTTGTGTGTCCCCTCTTGCTATACACATACATCTCTGTGGAGCGTCAGATGGAAGGACAATGTAATATCGTAGACAACCCAAGTATAATACTCCTAGATGCGGAATCGGTTTTTGTGACAAGTTTTTATTGAAGGTTGTTGGTTAGTTACTCGGTCGGTAGTTCATTTCTAATCCCATTTACGCACAGGCAACACATCCACACAGTTGGCAGGACAATTGTTTTCGTCTCAGTGCAGCTTTTTGTGTAAATGTGTTTCAGTGTGGTCGAGATCCTTGTGCAACTTTGAAACTTTTTTCAAACTCAGAGAAGAAGAAAATAAAAATAAAAGGTAATCAAATGTATGTTGCAGTTTGGGGCTAAATAGGAGAGGAAACGGATGTGAGTAGAATTGGCTTTTTTTTTTTTCGTTTTTTTTGATAAATCAAACTTTTAGGATCTCTGTTTGCACTCTGTAAATTGAAAGAGTTGGGGAGAATTCCAGAAAGTCAAATGCTTTCAATCCAGTTACTGTTTGGCTTGTAACTCCTGCATAGGACGATCTCGGGAAGAGATATTAAAGGCTACATCAAAGGATATTATTAAATAGAAAAACCATCAAATATTAGGTAGAGGTAGCCTGTTAGAAGGTGAAGCACGGAATCGTAGTTATGATCTAGATAGAGGGATAACAAGTTTACCAGTGTCATTCTCTCAGAAATGTCAACTTATTTGATTAATTAAATTTCAAACGGCTAATGTAAACAACATTATGCTTTCAAAAAAGTTCCGACCCTTCCATCGAGTTGACAATGATTGAACTTTTCCGGGATTGTAATTAAAGAGTTATTTCTCTCCCACATACAAATCGTGCAAATATTTTCAACAAGTTTAAAAGTAACATAATTGAGTACATTTCAACCCACAAGCCTTTCATCAGCTTGGCATCGAAATTTGCAGAAATCGCGACTAATAAATAGTCAACGGGCCAATTTTATTAATAGCCTTGAATTACATAAAACACCTTTTCCATATTAAATAAGGATTGCGTCGAATTTAAAAAGGATTAAAATGAAATTACCTCTCAGTTGTTTTTATCTTAACAGACCTGAGGGATTTTAATGAACATCAGTGGAAGGAGTCTGATGGATTTCAATATTCGATGGAATCTATTTGCATAATCTTTAAATACAGAGAAATTGACTTCTGGGAAATATTTTATGGAATCCGTTAAACCTTTAAACAAGTCGCTCAACAATCTCGACAGCTCTACAGTACCGAGTCCATAGAAATAAACACTGATAGGAATCTACAAAGAAACCATCTGCTTTGAAATGACAAAATTCTTAATTAGTAGATATTCGATACTGTACTGACAGACTAAAAAAACATTTCTTACTAGATTACATGCGGATGGTAAGCATATCGAATGATAGCCAATAGCCAGACGTTCATGATGTTACTGTTTGCTGCTGTTTTCATGCCGGTGGCATAATTGCAAAATCCAATTTATTTGAAAAATAAGATCTGCAAGTCCTTAATGAAAAATCCTTTACTTGACGGGATCTTGATCTGTCTCTTTACTGAGATAAGCTAGTTTAGTCAGTCTCTTAATTTTTATTGATCATGGGCGTCCACCGTGGTTTATCCTTACATTGGATATTCGTTATCCCCTGTCGTCCCGAACCAAGTGGTTGGGAAGGAATTAGAAAATTCTCCTCACTGGATCATTGCTGTTCATTTGCTGAAAATGGCGTCGTAGCTAATGTAGTCGAAGTATTTTTAACTTATGGACGGCATCTTCCTTCTAGTAATGCTCGTGGTTGTGTTTTCAGTTGCCTTCCAAATGTTCGACAAGAAATTTGTTCATTGAAAGTGCACAATATTTAGTTTTTCTGGCGCAATAAAATTAGTCTCGTACAATAAGGGCTTGGAGAGAAAGCATTTTGACTTTCTTGTTAAAGTGTTGATCCCATTACTTTCGCCAAACGAAAGTTGCTTCAGTTTCTGAGGCTCAATCTTCGTCGCATCTTTAGAACCGTGTGTAAGTAAGGATGTTGCCTACAGTGTAGAGGGACTTCTTAACTACCCCCAACCAGTGACACATCCCAGGTTGTGGACCGATAGAGATTTGGTTATTGACAAGAATTACTTTGTTTTGTCCCCGTGGCAAGATAATGATGAATCTCCGTCTCCAAAATCTTGATGCAAGACAGAGCCGAGAAAAAAATGGACAAAGTCCTCAAGAATTGTAATTGTAGAGTTGTTGTAATTTCTGAAGTTGTTATACAGTGGTCAATGGTGTGCATGCATTGAACCATGTAGTTGGGGAATATCTTTTGCCAGCGCGCTGAGGCTCTCTAAAAAATTTAGTCCAGGATTCTCATGAAGAGCTGACGTTATTTGTGCGTTAAGATCTTGCGATTTAATGCCTATAGCATTTTCTCTTTGGGAATAAAACGAATCTGTGGTCTTTGTCAATGAGACCGCCATTGCGCCACGAGATTGCGGGTAACGTAGGTACCTAAGTCAATTAGACTTACCAGATCACCACCGTCGAGTACGCCATGGAGACTATATAAACGATTTTTTTTTTCGATCGAATGCCCGGTGTACCTAATTTCTAAGATATATTCCGTCTTAGTAGAACACCCTTTAACAAACATTTTCTTGGGCTGGGAAGTAATACCTGCTTGTCTTAACCAAAATTCCCTCATTTGCCTCATATTTATCCTCCATCAGAAGGCACGTGCCTTTGCCCACAACCATGTTCCTCTAATTTATCAAATCCTAACAATACCTCAGAGAATTGAATATAATTCGTTTGCTGAATACATACCATCATATTTTTCATACTACGACAGTAATTTTCATTTCATACCTCAATGGTCACTGATATTTTCCCTTTAATACACTAACCTTCTAATGAGAACGCCACCTCTAACAATCATCGGCGTGTTGGTAATTCCAATTCAAATCTAATTACGAGTCGGGAAAACTTCGTCCTTGGCGCGCGCATCATGCCTAGCGGAGAATTAAAAAGATGAAATTACCAAGAACCGGATATTCAAAGTCGAATAGGGCTGCATTCACCATTGCCCACTCTCTACATTCGCCTTATCTGAACTTACGATTGGTTGTGTATTTATTTTGCAGGCAACACATGGTTCTCGAACACATCTACTCCGCACTGATGGGAAACCCATACCGTAAATCACGAAGTTAATTATTTCCATGCAACATTTCCACTTTCTCTCACTCCTCTGCACGTTGGTAATGTCGAACTTAATCAAAAAGTATAAAATTGGAATTACACAATCTATCGCTAGCTATCTGCGGGACAACGAGGTTTGTGTGGGGTTTGTGTGACGACGCGTAGTAGCTCTGGGAGTTATTCAATGCCCTAGTGATTTTCATTACGAAAATTACAGAGCGATTCATTAAAACCGCATTAATGGGAATGCGTGAAGACCGACCGTATGGTAGTGCCATCCACAATTCAGAAATAAGGGGACAGCGATGATCGGATTTATCTTTGACAGGTCTTCAAAGGATTAGTCTCTTTTAGGGTGAGTTGGGTGGTCGCAAATTGTGATTAACTTTGGACAAGAATAGTACATTTTGATAAATTCATTTAACTGACTAATGAGCTCTTCAGATGTTAACGAAGTGAAATTTAGGTTAAGAGAAAATATTTGTTAGACATTTTTTATTAAACCTCAGTGTTGATGTTGATCTAGATAATTTATCTAACAAATTGTAGCCAGTGACCTAAAAAAATCTCAATTGATATAACATAGCTAAGGCATTTCAAGGAGTTCACTGGATAAATTTGAACTTAGTAGATTATTTCATGAAAATATTATTCCGTTAGAAAGCTGAGAAAAGCAAAATGAAATTTTGGTTTTAATCAAAGATTACTTTATTCGAAAACAATTGGTCCACAAAGAATTTTTTTCCAAAAATTTCCAACAGAAATTGCCAGGGGCTGTCCTCCTTAAGAGTTAGAATCGTTAGAATCACCCACTATCATTTTTTTATTTGTTGGAATAGAGAAAATGGAATCTAGAAACAGAAGTGCCCTTAGGAAAAAATTATAAACATGTTGAACTTGGAGTTGGACATGGCATAAAAATGTAATAAATTAAGCCAATATGGGAAAAGTGACAAAATCTTATTTAAAGCTATGAAAATATATCTAATTATATATAGTTATGCTATTTGCTATTTGAACTAATAAAGAACTATAAAAAAAATGATTTGGTGGGGATTATAACAGTACTGATCGAGGCAATTATTTTGATCGTGTTTCGTGATCGAAATAGTTATAATATGTTTCAAGTTTAATAAAAGCAAATTGAGGATTAATCCAACGCAAGACATTTCTTTAAATATAATTGAATGTTTAAATAAAATGTAAATTGAAAGCTCACCAATCCAAGCCGGTCTTTGTTTGTACCTTTCTCTTCGTCCTCATATTATTTCTATCGTTGAGGCTACTACGTTTAGATGTGAGATAATTACCCTTACCGCATTACTACTGACCTGTCTGTCTCACAGGCCTAGTTCGGTGCTACCACCTAACAAAACACAAATCCGCTGAAAAGCACACCATTAAATGATCACAGCTTTGTTCTGAGGATCACTTGCTTATTTTGTGAACAAAATTTTATTGTCTGAACGGAAAATGAAAACCGAAAAATAATGAGAATAAGGTGATCACACTTTAAAAATGAAATTAAGATAGATAACGCATATATGGAAATGGATAATCCCATTGAGCCGATTGATATTTGAACACCTCATAGGTATTAAAAGCAAATTACATTCAAAATAAAACCAACAATTATAGCTACATGTATTGATCGTTTCAAGTGCTATAAAGGATGAAATTTTCTGTTAAAAAAACACATGCTTCGAAGCCATACTTACTATTTTCGATGACATTAACATTATAATAAGTGATCGCAGTTGGTAAGGATTATAAGACAAAGGATCACTTTGGAAGAATATACAAAAAAAAAAAACGATTTCTATTGATCGGTGATGGTGATTACTCAAACGATCATTGTAAAAAATAAAAGCAGGACAATAGCAAACAAAATGGGAGAGACATTTCAAACAAGTTTTAAAAGCAGATATAATCAATTTTCTTTAAGTCAAGAACTACATTACAAGCAATTGTTATCGGAAAATTTTATTTTCCCGTTTGTTAACATAAGTTCAACAAATAAGTAGTGACTTCATCGACAAAATTCAATAGACCTCTTTGTAGAGGAAAGGAAATCATTACCTTTAAGCAATCCCTGGGTAGCGACAAACAAAAATATCATTTAGTCGGGTGAACAGTAAAATACAAATAAAGTTATTTAAGAAGCATTTTTAAAATACATCAATGCATAACTGCATTCAAAAATCGATATTTCAAAGTCTCGATCTCTGATCTTTAACATGTGAAGAATTTTTGTTTCAAGACAGCTGTAAATTTTTCCTGCCATTCGCAGTCGCATTTTCGTAGAACAAAAATTTTGCAACAAGTTTTTTTTTTCTGATTTAAGAAAACAAAAAACAGAAATTTAACTATCTGAACATTTTATTCAGTGGAATGAAGACAACTATTTACATGACACTCAAGTGAATCGACATTATGCGTTTTGTCACAGCTTTTTGGGAAATTTTCATCTTTTGGACTTCACTTGGCTTCTTCTGAATCGTACTAAGATTAACCACACTCGTCCGTTTTCGTTTTAAATTCAAAATTCTCTTTTAAAATACATAGAGTGATGTTGATGCCCATCATCATCATTAGCTTTGTCTATCTTTAAAATTTCTAAATGCATAAAAATTGGGATCATCGGTCAGGGTTCATTCTGAATCGTTTATAGTATTCCGATATAATCAAAGAATCGTTGAAGACCCTAACCAAAAATATATATTTAGCTTCCATTAATCCTCATTTAGCACCAACTACATGATACTCAAAATTACTGGAACTGGACAAAAGAAAAACTTTCTGACGTACACATTTCTATGTGAATGGCATATAATAACATTCGATACATCAAAATAAGCGTCAGTACGTGGGTAAAAATAACGTCTAGCTTCAATGCGAGTTGCCACTTCATTTTGTTAAAAGGATCTCACACGCACAATCGAGATTTATGATAATTAATTAGATAATGTCTGAATTCTATATTTAGCTATCCGTAAAACATACTGGATGGTATTTTCTATGTTGTGTATTGGTATTCGATAGTAGGTAGACCTAGACATCTGTATTAATAAAAATTCATCAGTTTAATAGTTTCTCAGTAACTTATTACCTAATGTACATTACCCTGTTTAACATTTTTATTTAAAACACTCGGGAGTCCAGTATCGCAGAATCTTTGCCTGTCGATACATATATTATTTAGGTTGGATTTAAATTCAATTAATGTCATTCGCTAGCCCACTTGGACAAATGGGCGTGTAATTGTAAGAGGGATCTAACCAGATCGCAAGCTTCTCTGATAAGAAAATATGAATGAAGGGTTCGTATTTTTAATTTCATCAAATGTTAATGCCTACATAATGATCGTATAAAGTCTTTATAGTAACAAATTCTCGGATATTTACAAATGTCCCTTTTATCCTTTCTGTCATTAAAAATGCCAACCACCTTTTCAAAGAGTAAACATCGAATTTCCAAATGCTGCTTCGCGACAAATGCAAAGCATATTAAATTAGCCCTTTAAATCCTGTAACTAAATTCAGATGCACCCCCGTAAAAATTTACCTACATGTGTATCTTACGTTAACGCTTTTCCCACACACACTCAAGTCATTAATCTCAATAAAACAGTTAGGGGTATGTTAGAAATATTCGTAGATACATTTGGTTGTGTGCATTTAATAAATGTTTCTTTACTCCGCAGTGACATTTATCCGCCCTCAAGTTGTGGCTGTACTCATATGTAGAATGTAGGTACTGTATGTGTGTTTTGAGGGTTCCAAAGATTTATAATGGATGATGCTGTACTTTTCATCTATATATCCAATAATAATGACGTCCTGGGAATACGGCATGTCTGGGGAATAAGCAAAACACAAAAAAAAAACGTGGGATTCCCCCGGGCCAACTAAAGCGAGTCTTTCAATCGAAAACAATTTATGAATTTTAAGTGATTAAATAACTAAGTGAGTCCTTATGCTGGTTGTCACTAAAATGTTGTTTGTGGCCTCGTGTAATGCGCCATACTTTTGAAAACTTTATGTGAATGTAGGATGAGTAATGGTTGAATTGTTTCGAATTTTTCCCAATGGGACTATATGCCAGCTGTCAGCTGTTCAGGGCATAATGAATGTAAGAAACGCTTTTGCTTCCAGAATTTAACGACACTGTTTTCCCAAAGAGGCTCTAAAACAAGTCTACACTTCCCTAATTCATTTTAAGGGCCTTGATCGTTCGTCATCACAATTGTGTTCTTGTGGAATGTGCTGCCCACTAGGGTTTAATTCAAATTCAGAGGCACCATTCAACATACAACTTTGTGGAATCTCTTCGTTTTAGTAGGTAGGTACAACATTAAACGTGTTGTACCTACGTGGGAACCTACAAATATAAAAAAAGGCGTTTGAGAGCTACAGTTGGTCTTCAAAGTACGTAATGATATCCTCCATGGTTTTTTTCATAGTAAGAGTGACCTAAACACAATTTTTTTTATACTGAACTGTTGTGTCTGTGAAGTGCGTAATTACATTCTCGGATAATGATTCGCTAAAGAGCGGGTGGTTGTGACCTTTTCAACATGCAACGAAGTAGACCTAGGTCATATTGTTTATTTAACCTTCTGCATTCTGGCATCGTCGCGGTCGGCAATGAAGAATAACCCAATCATTTTTTTGAGGTTGCACTATAGTCTGTGGACTCAGAGCCTTTCCACTAACTACACTTAATACGTTGTTGATGATCTTTTGGTTAAGCGCTTGGGTCAAATTGGATTTTGTTCGTTCAAAAATCCTCGCGATTATAGCAGTTACTAAAAAATGCTGACATCTATGCGCAAGGTGCAATAAACAGTTAGTTAAATATATTTTAGTCCATGTCACCTGAATAAATTAGCACGCAAACATAAAAAAAAACGTTTATTGGTACACGTAAGCACAACGGTCCTCCAAATTCTTGACGAAACAATTTTATTGCGGCGTCTTCAAAGATCTAAGCCCTTAGATTTGGCCCGATAATAACAAACCGCGCTATCAATTGCGGATAAAAGCTGGAACTCTCAAAGGGAAGTTAACTGCCAAACATTCATTACTCGTGATAAAAAAAAAGAAGCTAGATCTGTCACATACTTATACAAAAATAAAAGTACAAAAAGGATGGTTGTTTTAGTGAGTTAAAGTCTCACACTACTTTGGATACGTGCTCATCGTGTCTATCCAGCCCACGAAAAAAAAAACCTAAATAAGTGGGCTAACCAAAGCAATTTAATCCTTTTTCGATGTGTTTACACCCATGAGACTTATACCAAATGTAGGCAAAAGTGTAAAAGTGCCAATATTTCGGATCGCATCCACTGTCCAGGAATAAAGGGGCAATACATACACATAAACCCCTTCTAGACAACCGATCGATGTGTTCACTGTGTCTCACTGTATCTCTCACCTCATGTTTGATACAGAAACACGTTAGTAAGCTAAAAAATAAACACAGCATCCACGATCTATACTGAAACTTTAGTGAACGAAAGACGGAAGACTACTGGCTTGCCGAGTTATATCCTCTTTTTCGTTCGCTCTTTGGTATGACAGTTAATGCATAGTACTTTAAAGGAACATATAAACCCAGCCAGAGTTAATCGCAACTGGAAAGTAATCCAAAGCGTTCATTTTAGTTGCAGCAATTTGAGCATTAAGATCGTTATATTAAGTTTCGGTTTAGTAACTGCAGTCGGTTTTTCTTACTTTACAAAGAGGATACTAATGCAATACCTTCTTCATCATGACTTGTCGGTGCAGTTTTGGTACATATTTAGTCTTAATCTTTGTACTAATGAACACAATTTTCTATCCACGAAATTTTTTACACCACGACGCGCGGTAGGTATCGATATAGGTACATTCAGTACCCTATTGCAAATCCCTACCGATGACAATGAACCATGAACCTCACCGAAAATCAGGAATCTTAGTTACGGTGGAATTCATTTTTGAATCTTGTACTCAAAAAAAAAGTCGGTTCGATTACCAGCCGTAGCAACACCTAAATGATTTTTCACTGGCCCTCCTCTCGTGATGATCTGACAAATCATCCGAGTAGTATCAATTGTCATGAAAAGCTTATCTCAACTAAGCCTTTCGGATTCGGCATAAAACAGGAATTCCCGCCATCGTGCTAAGAAGTACACACGCACACATAAATGGTTGTGAGAAAAAAGCTAGGCCCTGGGTACTAACGAGCCTGTTGCGCCATACATTTTTTTTTAGCTTCAAAAGAACAACCAAATTATTTTCATGGTTCAACATTGCGGAAGTCTAAACCACCTGCATTCCCTTTAACATTTTGTAATTTCGAAGAGGTATTCGATGTTTCCGGTCGCCTTTTAAAATAGTGACACGCATCTGCAATTCCCTTGAAACGTAAACAATGTCAATCCTCTGAACGTGTGCCTCGATCGACAATTGTTACATTTCGTGTATCACTTGTCTTTGAATAATACTTTGAAACGTCGGATGTTTAATTTCTTAAACCCTTCCAGCACTTCACGTATGACAACTCGCTTGCTGATTGTATGTGCTCTAAATCAGTATCAGTTAGATTTTTTTTTATTAGAAATTTTATGTAGTTGCGTGCCTTTTTAATATAATGAACCACTTAACAATCTGTGGGTAGTGTAAATCCTTAAAGTTACAATACCGTTTAAACTATATTAAGAAACTTTTTTAAATGTGCAGTTTCTCACCAGCGGTTAATTGCAGGTCCCATTTGTTGCATAGAAAGTTTAAAGTAAGAAGCTTGGCCTTGTGTCAAAAATATAAAGGGAGAAGCTGGCTTTAAGGTTCTGTAAGGGAAGTGCCGTGCAAGGGGTTTAAGATATATTTCTTCTAAGGAAGTGTTACCTTTTCAACTTTGTATACAACTAGTTGACCACAAAACCAAAAGATGGTACTAAATGAAAACAAGTCGTTGAACACATTCCGATTTTTTAATGGAATGATGGTACTAAATGAAAACAAGTCGTTGAACACATTCCGATTTTTTAATGGAATTAGTGAATTCAATTAAATGTCAGAAATTGATACCTCTTGCCAACATATTTTATACCATTCGAACTTTCACATCATTTTGCCTGTATTTTACATTGTATTAAAAATAACTTAAAATAATAAATAACCAATATACCAAAATGCTTATTGGTCAATACCAATACTTTACTAAATTTGTGCGCCAACTTATTCCGAATTAGGATTCTATAAATCCATCAACAACCAAACTCCAAATTAAAAAAAACCGCTCATTCTGATATAATTCATCTTTTTCAATATATTTAGTCTCCACAGATTTTAATTTCTTTTCAACCTGAAAATTAATTTTTGTTTTCAAATGATTCTCTTACACATAATATGGAATTTATGTACACAATAAACTTGATTATCTAGTTAATAAATATAATAAAAAGAAACACGATCCTAACGACGAAACAATTATCATTAGGGAAATTTTATATATTCATTTCATACTTAGATTATCTCTAAATTTAAATTTCTACTATCTTAGTTAGATACACACATCAGATCAGAAGTGGCAATTATTATCAAGTTTTTATTTTATTTTTATTTTCATACAAACACTATCTATCTATAACCTTTTTTTATTACTATATGCAATATACAATTTTGCAATTGATGGAGATACGAAAAAACTGCATCTAGATGTAGGTGTATATATATTTTTTTTATCTTTTTTTGTTTTAATCAAATAGTTATATTTTTGTTTTAGATTATATGCTTATATATTTTGTTTTAACTTACTCCATACTACATTACATATAGATTTCTTTGTATTAATTTTTCATGTGATTTTCTATTTACAATAATAAATGTCAATTTTTTTATTTCGATATATTTATATCAATATTTTATTCTTTCTGTTAATATAATACAAAATTAAAGTTTTAGACCTTAGTTTATTTTTATATATTTCAATTAAATTTAATTTATTTTTTATTTGTTATTTTTTTATTATTTATTTATATAGTTTTGTTGTTAAGTCTTTTTCTTCTTGTAGTAAAAAACAGGTTTCTACTAAGTTGGAGGTTTCTTTTTATTATTTTTAATTAGAACGAACCGGCCCATGTGAAGATTTTCATTTTTCTTAATTTGTAATTATGCAATGACTAAACAACTTGTTTTCTTAATACCAGCCATTGGCTTTTTTCACATGTCTATGAATTTGTGCATCGAGCTCCATGCTACATAATATTGTCACAAAAAATTCTGCAACATATGTTGCGTGGAATTCAGCAATTTACTGCAGTAAATCTTCACAGCCTTACACAAAAAAGGAAGGAAACTATTTGCATGCATTTGTGAATATATAATTTCAATATTACCTTGTTCTTGCATGTCTTTTCAGTTGCTGGCAATAGTAATTTTATTGTCCTAGATACCTCCAGTAGACTCTTTAGTATTGCATTACAATTCGCTCGCAATGCGATGGCAGTTGAATTCCATTTCATGTATGTAAATTCGAAAACCGTTCGTGCGTCCGTTCGAAGACATTGTTTTCAAATACAATATCCATAGAAAAACTACCAATGTTCTGTTCAATGAAATGAAGTCTTGAGTCTTCCGAGGAACATTTTTAGTTTCTCTGCAATATGGAAGAAAACATAAGCCGTGCGCCTTTAGGGGCTAGCTGAAATGTTCTTGTAGAATTTTCGCAAGGAAATACGTTGGTGTAATCGGATTTTGTAAAAATATTGCCACAACATTTTTTTTCTTGAATTCTGAATTTTAATATTTTTCTAAATGGAGATGAATAGGTGTAGCTAAAAGATATCCTGAGTGATCTGCATCTCTATTGCTTGTTTCAAATATGTATTCTCTGCGTTGTATCAGTTGCATTTAATGAGTTTGGGAACCTAATAATCAATTCCAACAAAAGGTGTTAGGCATTTACCACAACTCAGCTTGGTGTTTCTGCGGGTTATAATGGCTAAACATGTCGCGACATAAATCGCTAATACCAACTCCAATTACCGTTTCAGCTTAACCACGTAATATCTCCAACATCTACACATAGACCAGTTTCCATTCAGCTAACAACCTCTGGCTAGTTTCTTAAATAAAACGTTTCGTTTTTTTTAATTGGAAGATTAATACAATTTCATTACAAAAACAAAACCACTATCTACATACAGAGTTTATAAAACCGAAATAAATCCCCCACCCCCACCCCAAAAAAAAAATTTTTCAAACCATTGCAATCGGTTTTTTTTTTTTTTTTTGCAAAAACACATTTCAAAACCACCCTCACAAAAGAAAAACAATCAAACCCGAGGATTAAAAACCACTAATTACACCCAGAATCCGTTGCATATCACCACTAAATCTACTCAAGGGGCATCGCTGTTGCCGGCGGCAACGTCCATTGCATGCAGCTTCTCAGACACAACTTTCCGGAACTCGTTGTGTCATCAGACAGTCCTTAATCGCATTTATATTGATGTTATCCTCCAGATCACTGGACGAGCTGCATCCACTTACAATTCCACTGCTGCTGCTCACCACACCGGGTGGTATCGCTGTCGTCGTCGCCGAGGGCCCAGCAGCCGTCAATGCTGTCAATTGATGAAACTGTGGCTGCAGATTACTATTGCGTCCTAAACTGTGATGATGGTGATGATGCTGTTGCTGGTGTTGTTGTTGCTGTTGCTGTTGTTGATGTAGCATTGCTCGACTGAGACTATTCGTATTCGATAGCAGACCACCGCCGCCAACTCCGCTGGACAAGGGTAGTGTACCACCAATTAGGGATGGCAGTGTGTTGCCACCGGCCCCCACTGCGAGTTGCGCATTCGGCATTACGTTCGTTAAACTCGTACTCGTCGCCGGCAATGTGGCTGTCGACGCAGCGGAAGAAGTCGGCGAGGTAATAATCATTCCAGTTCCATTGAGTTGCATTCCAAGACCGCTTGGAGATACGCCGCTTAGCATACCAGGAACTGGACTACCACCGCCCCCGACAATGGAGGTCGGTGATATCACCAACGAGGACATCAGATGAGAACGTGTGTTTATTTGATTGTATGTGACCGGAACACCTGGACCATTAGATAATGTCGAAGTGGATGATGTTGTTGTTGTGCCCTGATGCAGGAGGGTGTCGTACGGACGAAGCTGTAATAGGCGAGAGAGAAATAAAAATAAATTCTTATTGAACTCGAGTACACAGATGGAAGGAAACAATCATTTGTGCAAACAAAGCCAGGGAGGAATCAAGAAGGAGGTCTAACACTAACACTCAGGTAGGGGGTTACGGTTATGAAGTAAAGCCATCCGTTTGAGTTTGTGAAATGGTAAAACTGTGATGTTTGCACGTAGGACGAACTGAACTTGAGAACTATAGCCCTCCCCAGGCGGGTTTTTTTTAACGATGTAATTGAGTTTATTCTTCTTTAGCCAGAGTTCGTTTTCCTCCATCTCTCTGTCACTGTCTGTTATCCCTGAAGAGGGAGAGCAAATCACTTTTTAACGTTTATTTGCCAGGCAAATTGATCCCTGATGGCATGATGGGGAAAAATTGAATTTGATGATGAAATTAACTTACAAATTGCATTCGTCGTTTACTGCGTTGCTCTACATTTGATGACTCGTGTAATTGGCGAGCGATTACTCTGGATTGGCCAATAAAACGGACAGACATTTGCTTAAGTTCCCTATACACTATATCGTCTTGTTGGTATTGATTTTCTTTTATGAATGAGAAACAATGCGTTTCAATGCATGTCAAGGCCGATTGGTGTTCTTTGTGAAGACAGAGAGTTGTTTAGAGAATTGAATTGATATGCCATTCGTCATATACCCAATGAATTGCCAACATTTCACAACTGTAAAAGTCGAAGTATTGTGGTTTTCAAATGATTGTCTGTCCTTGACGAGAAAATAACAAATGGTTGCCTACATTTAATGATTGATAACAATAACAACGCTTCAGCATGTTACGGATACAACTTAACGTTTTCTCTAGTGGTACAAATCACAGTTAACATAGACATGTATGAGCCACATGATATGATCGCTAAAAGCCGAATGAGCTTCCAGGGTTTTCATTAAACTAAAATAACTCGAATGAGAGGGCAGGTAAAAAGACATTCTGACGATATTCCCGATATATCCTATGGCTTTAACTTGCCAACATGCAAAGAAAAGTCAATTGGAAATTTATTGACTTCAACCTACTAAAACGCTAATGATTGTTTCAAAAGTAAATTCAAAATATTTCAATCGAGTATTGCGGTTCATAGTTTTTTTCAAAATAAGTATATATAAGTATACTTACGTTTGTATTGGGCGACCACTTTGACATTGGCGGTGGTGTAAAATGTAGATCCGTAAGGCCATTCGAATTGCTTCCCCCTCCGCTACATCCGCCGACTATGGATAAATAAAGCAGCAATCAAAGATAATCTCTGTTCATATTTAATAATTTTAGTTATCCTTTACAAACCGAATACCAACCAGGGACCTATAATAACACAGTACAACAAGTCGTGGTAAAACAATTAAGTTTCAACACTAATTTTAGTTTAACTTTACCAGTTTATTAACAAGAATTGTTGTATTGTGTTAAAGATACAGATACCCTGAAAATAACATGCCTTTAATAAAAATGAGGTCATGATTCCATTGTATCAACTTTTAATTCCACCCATTGATAGATTCATAGCTGATTATGGGAACAACCAACTCATTTTCCAAAACACAAACATGAGCTAATTATTTTTCAAACTAGCATTAATCCTATTTAAAAAAAAAAACACACACACACTTACCAAACTGCGAAGGTATAACATCTGGATCCCGCTCATCTTCAATCAGTTCCTCTGATGAAGATTTCGTCTTAATATCCGTATGCTGCCATCGTGGCTTTTCCAGGTTACCACCCTTCTGCAACAAAGCACATATAAGCAAGCATAAATTGTTAAATCTTCTTTGTCATCCCATCACACACACACACAAATGCTCTGTCATCTAAAGAAGATCGTCTGCATGCAAAATTACCTTATATCCATCACCCGATTGAACACCTCCCGTCGCTGAAGCTTTTGTTCCGTGCTGTCGATTTCGTCGTAGATTATTCAGGAACGTCATCAGGAATATCCGTAGTGCAATAGCCAGACTAATGACAACAACGGTAAGCACACTACCAACAATTACCGGCGACAGTGACACCGATATGTCATCTACACCAACACGCATTCGATATTTGCACGCATGCATGCGGCATTAATTGGAAGGAATCATAAATCACACACCCACATAGTAGTGATGGTAAGATCCGATGGATAATTCGGCGTAAAAGGATGGCAAACGAAAAGAACAGAAAGGATGCAAAGTTTTTATCAGAGATTTTTAACACTAAATCAAGTCGTCGATATGAGAAGTCATCATATCCATCCAACACAGGAAGCAAGAAATGACATCAATCATGACAGCGCTTCCGTCGAAGGGATATGACATTCTGACATCGAAGGAGAGCGTCACCCCACGTTCATCATCATATGACGGTTGATGTCACCACCACACACTCACCTGTCTTTTGGCCTGTCGAACCAATTACAAAGTCATGTATATGGTGTGCTGGGCTACGGCCCTTCTGATTGAAGGAATAGATACGGACTTTCATTGAATTATTTTCGGTTGTCATCATCGAGGTGAGAGTGTCGAGGTTTTCCAATATAAATTGCGGCTCCTCTGGGTTGCTGAGATTGAATCTGAAATGAAGAAGGAAACACTATGTGGTTATCTGTGGGAGTGGTAGGAAAATCCAGTTGATGGATCATTTTGATGAGGAGCGTATTGAAAATGTGTTTTCGTGTCATTCTTCTTTTGTTAATCGGCTCATGGGAGTAGTATAGAAAGAACCGTACCTATTAATTAGTATTCGTTTAAGGCCGCTTGTCGGGTTCGGAATTTGCTTCCTTTTAGGTTTTCATTATATCTCGCATGTAGTTCGTGATCTATTAGTTCTGTGTGGCTATTTGTTGTCTTTAAGCAGATTATAAAAAAACAGCTTGGAAAACTTTTCAAAGTTTAAAGTTTCGCTTTATCTAAAAAATGTTACAATGAAGAAACAATTTTCTCTAAGAAATATATTCTTATTTTTCCGCCCCTAAGATGGATCATCCTTGAATTCAAATCTATGTAATTGTAACATTCTGCCCAATAAGTCCGTAATTGTGTGTGCAACTTACACACGTCCCGTAACTTCATTCAATCGAAATGTTGATGAAAACATTCCCCAACTACCAGCTGCTTCCATAAATCGCTTACGTTTTTGAATGAACGTCATCATCCAGAGAAAGTCTGATCTCATGCTTACAATTCATTCCAAAACAGACACAGCCATTTGCATTTCATATTCGTAATGATTTTATGAAACCGACACGAACCAAAAATATACAACTTCATTTACAGTTCAATTCGAGAGCCGGGTTTATTACGGAGTAAAATATTCAGCCTCATTTTTTTTTCTCTCCCTAACAATAATACAACTGACAATGACAACAACAGTGATGAGAATTTTTGGATTTGCATAAATATAACCTAGAAATCCCAGTACTATGTGTGTTTCGTGTGTGTGTTTGTGCAAAGATTTGCCAGGATGAAAAAGATAAAATATTCAATAGACCGTGATATGAAGGGAGGGCGATGTATCCTGATCGCAAAAATGGATTTGAAATCCGAACATCACCAACATTTACTATTTGCCTGATTGCATTGCAAATGCGCATACCCTTCCACTCCCTCTGGGGGGAACAACTGGTCAGGGAGCAGGGGGAATCGTTTTGTGATATTTGCATTTTAATACACGACTGGGAAGTTGACCAACCTGACCTTTGGTCAAATCGCACTGACATGAACACTGTGACACTGGCTGAACTGCCAGCCGTTTAGACCCTGTACAGATAAAAAGTCAACCAAGAATGGCATCTAAATGCATCTTGTGTCTCCTTAACTGGTGTGTTGGGTTAAGTGTACATGGCACATGTGGCTGGGATACATAAAACCAACACACACACAAAGACTATCCCCCTGGATACTGATTGCCTGAAAATCTCCATATTTACCTTGTGCTTCCTGTTCGACTGGAGAACATTTCCAGGACAAATATTTGCGGTAGACCACCATCATAGCCGGGCAGGCATTGTATGTCCACACTGAGTTCGGTACGATTGTATACGGTGCAATTGCTGACAGCACTTGGTAGACCTTTAGGTGTTTCATTGGGCAAATGATGCCAACAAATGACATGCAAATAGAAAATCGAGAATGACATGCAAAAAAGAGAAAATAAAAATGTTAATCATTTGTATGCAGGACTTGATAATGCAACAATTAGTTAGGTTTACTTTACCTGCAAGGACCACCTGAAACAAACATGGCTGATTCTGTGTACCGACTTCGTTAACAGCCCAACACGACAGTGTTCCATAGTCCTAGTGGAAACGTATAAGTGTATAAATATATATATATATGCAGGAGGGAATAGAGTTTCACTTACCTGATCTGTGACTGGTGTGTATTTAAGGATACTTCGACTGCCATTGACGCTGAAACGTTCGCTGCCAACGTCGAGTGTTTCACCCGAGTTGTTGAATTTCCATCGAAATGATCTGAAAATATAAAACAAAGATGCAATAAATGAGGGAACTAGTGGAGATACCTTGTGAATGGATAATTCGATACTAGGTTCAGTTCGAAATTCGAAGGGCAATTTTGAAATCCGCAACAAGCTACGGACCAGATTAACTGGAGAGACCAATTACCCAATTACTAGATTTTTGTCGTACTTTGTTTTTCACCGAGTAACCGGTTGTATTTAATTTGACTGAAGATGGCTTCCTAAATCATCATCATGATAGTTGAAGAAGCCGTGTCCTATCTGAAGTATAAATGTTAGGCATCTTGCTTAATTGTAATCAATTAAGAAATTAAAGTTATGATGATCAAACAGCACCATGTGCCCTGCTATCTAGGCAATTCTGGCCAAATATTAACAAGAAGCACTCAATCAGTTCTACTCAGCTGAAGTGATCAAAACTTAGTACCATCGTTGGTGTCCTTACAGAGCACTACTCCATAAGCCTACAAGAAGAATGACAGTCTTTTCAGAAACTCCTTTTTTAGAAGCTGCTTAACTTACTGTTTACTATCTGTCGCTATTTCCCGAAAACACATCTGACTGGTAGCAATTTTCATCGATTTATTTGTGGACCTCTAGTATAATGCCGATTCCGAACGGAAAATTATTGACATGATGACAGTTTTAAATTCTTTGATGTTTGACAGACTTTCCGCAAAAGTTGGGGGTTGTGAAAAAAAAAACTAAGAAGTTGTTGTCCAACCTCTTTGCCACCACATCCACATCACACAGAGTGATTTCGCAAAACTGGTTCTAAAATGTTGAAACAACGCAAATCTTTAAATTTCTTTAATATTCTGGTGAGTCAAACCTTTACACATTGATTTTTAGGTATTCATAGTGTTATCGTTTTAAAGATTAAAAGATTAAAAGTTTTCAAATATAAGTTCGGCATGATTCTTCTCAGACACTTTTCTATAAACTTTGTATCTCCGGCAAACATTTGCATTTAGATTATATTAATTTGTTATAACAATAATAATAATTTGGTGAGGCATCCTTGTTATCCTTGTTGTTACCATAAAAACTAACTATTTGCAGTCATATTGTAACATCCACAATTCCACATGTCAAATATAAATCGCAACGACCAAAGCAAATCGCCCCGAGAAACTACCAAAGCCCCCAAAAACATAACCATCCCTTTAAATAAATCCCCTTTCTCAACTTCATTCGGTCACTTAAGTAATCCTAATCATCTACATATTTGCAAAACATCTGCACTGCAAAACCAACCCCCATAACACACTAACCACCTTCATAGACATTAAGTTCACCACTATTATAGCACAATATTTCCGACTTTAGACTTTAATCTTAAATTAAATTTATACCTCAATAGAATTGCACTTAAAAGGTACTTTTTGGTACTTCGTTACCTCTTCAAAAATGTTGCAGCGGCCTTTTAAGTGCGGTAGAGACGGCGAGATGCATTTCATACTATACAGAGGGATTTACCAAGTGGCATTTGTCTCAATTACAGAGGAGTCGTCCCCATCAAGGGGGAGATTTAAATGTGGCCAAAAGACCATAGAGAAGCACCCCAGAGAACGAGCCAATTCCATTTTAATGTAATTAATGCAAACTGTTTCCATTAATTTAACAAAGTGCACTAGGAGATTTGAAAGGTAGGCAAACATATATGCAGCCCATTCAGAGGCAAGTGGTGGAGGGTGAAGTAAATCGAAGTACATGATCTCAAGTGTTAATGTTGCAATAGGTAAATTGAAGGGTGGATCAAAGGCTGTGGGGAGATGGTTTTATGAAAGGGATTTAGCATGTTTAATAGTTGTAGATAAACATTGCAGAGGAGTATTATTTGTGTCGAATAAAAAAATGTCTTCCGGGGAAGTAATGATTTTACTATTTAATTGGAGTCGAAATCTATAAAAGATGGAATGTATATTATCCCAACAGGTTCTGTCTGATATACTTGCCTTGGTGGTGGATCAGCCTGTATTTCGCATGCCACTTCAACTGTCTCGTCTTTTGAAGCACCAATTAGAACGACACGATCCAAGTGCTTGCAGATAGGCGTATCTGAAAGGAAAAAAATGGATAAAAAGGTTGTTAAACACGCATGTAAAAAAAAACTTTGTTTAAATTGTGTCATCGACCAAGTGAGAGTTCTTCTATATTTTAGGTTCACTAAACTCCCACTTTTGCCATGATTGTTCGACGTTTTTTTTTACTCATAGCAGTATCTATTTTGAGTCGTAAAACCCCTATCAATTCGTTTCAAATAAAACTACATAAATGCATCAACATTTGTCCTGCTATTTATGTTTACTTTATCTCCCACTAATTGGAATGCCTGATCTGAAAGGTGCCGCTCATCTTTGAAGTACAGATATAAAATAAATAAATCTTGAAAATGCACTTTTCTCCTGACAAGTGTGTATATTGATTGAAATATCTCATGCAGAGGTCCTCTTCCTTATGACACCAAAACGTCACAACTTGTTTCAACTACAATTCCCAACACCATTAAAAGATTTATATGTAGGTGAAGCCGATTTGCATGGGCACATCATGTGTGAAACTATATAGATATGTGTTTCCGTCTGTATAGAGAGTTGCATCTGAATAGATTTCCGGGATAATTCTGTATTTTGTAACAGATGTCTGAGTGCTTTTAACAGTTTTTTTGGGTGAAGAGGATGTTATGACCTGAAATGTGTTTCACCAGAGATTGATGATTTGTTTTGTGGTTTCCAATTTCTACATATACGTACACAATTCAAGAGAAAAACCATTATGTGCACTTTTGAAATTGGATCATAATCACTATACATGTTTTGAATTCGACATGAGGTTGGAGTTTATTGTGTATCCCCAAAAAACATACGTCTGCCAATTTCATTGGTATTTAAGGATTTTTTGTAAATAATATTTAAATTCAAATGCATATGAATTTGTATGAACAGAATTTATGCTTTCAACGTTACTTACTGTTTAATGCATAACATAAAAGGGTGGGTCTTAAATAACCTCACCATTAAAAAGTCTATAATTGATCTCTTACACTTTAAGTTGAATCTGGTTTATTCGGCAAAAGTTAACTTACACTTTGGAAAACAAGATAAATACACTTTGCACACAGTTAACTATGAACTGCTTACTCATGATGGAAAACAAGATAAATACACTTTGCACACAGTTAACTATGAACTGCTTACTCATGAAGCAGTTTTCATTTTGACACCAAGCAATCATAGGTTCTTATATGTCGTTGTTTGAACATTTTCTCATTTTCTCAATTCAAGTCAGCCTTTTTTTTCGCTCTCTGAGACAATTAACTTTGGTTTAACTCGGAGTTGTACCGGATAGACGCATAATCCCTCCGGAGTAGCATCAAGTGTCAAAAAAATGCAGTTTGGATTCCGCATTAACATATTGTTCCACAATAGTGCAAGAAGAATGTACACATGCACCCATCAATAGTTTGAAAAAAAAAAGGGAACTGGCTCCTAACTTTTTGGTAACTCCGCATTATTTATAATCAAACAAAATCTTGTTAACGAGGGCTTACTACTGCAACTAGTCAAGTTGGAAAGGTTACAAAAAAAAGACATTTGGTCATTATTTACTTAAAGAAAGTATAAAAATCCTTGACAATCCTTCGGGGTACTAGTATGGTGGATAGTACTTATTAATATTGATAACCCAGCAAGGTTGAAAAAACAAATGAATATCTGAGCATCAGTTGGTAACTTAGCAGAACACCCTGGCTGTACATCACAATTCCTAAGCAGATCTTAAGTATTGTGGACAAGCACTTGTAGTGACAACCATACTAAGTTGAAAAAAAAGCATGTTTATATCGTGATAAAAAAAAGCTAGATAGTCGCATGCTTAGTTTCAATACAAATATAAAAAGTGTGGTAGTTTCATTGACACTAGTGGGCACGTGTTCATAGTTTCCAATAGCTCACGAAAATAAATTGTGTACATTAGTTGTCCTCATAAGACTTGGGAAAGGGTTTCCGCCATTCCAAACCATGGAACGGCTACATGTGATATTCGATTAGAAAAATTGTTGTCTGTCATACACTTCCAATTTGAAACCTACTTTATCTGCCCTAGCGAGGTATCCGTCGAAGTGATCAACTTTGCGTTACAAAATGTCGAAGAAATATTCCGAACAGCTTTTCGGAAGAATACTTCGAAGCTAAAATTCCCCGAATGGTAAAAAATCGGATACCTCGCTAGGGCTGTATATGAATTGAAACATTTTTATTTTAAAGTGTATCTAGAAATGTTGCCAACCTCTGCAATTAATTAATTGGAACACCTTCTTTTATTTTCAGCAACGTTCATGCGGATGAACCCTTATATGTTAAAAGGTATGAGAATCCTCTATTTATACCCTCTTATTCAGTATATCCAAATGATAATTTGTCAAGATTAAATGAAATATCAATGTCTTTAGGAGATTCATTTAATACTCACATTTGACTCTCAGCGGTAGCTGATTGCTAACTGTTTCGCCCTCATCGTTAATGGCGCTGCATCCGTAATTTCCAGCATAATGTTTTGTGATTTTCTGTAGAACAAGGCTCTGATTTGACCGAATGACACGAGCTGATGTATTATGCTCCAGATGCATACCCTGTAAAAGTAAAATCATAATTAAATAACATCATGTATTAAAACGGTGTCCTTTGATAGGGTAACAAATCGGTAATTCCTATATTGTGACAGTCGAAAGCAAGTGTACTTCTTTCTTCGTTGGATGTTAAGATACCCTAACTTTATTATAACCCATCAAGTATCTTTTTCCATTTGATAATGTGAAGTAATAGACATTTGGTTTCTCCTTTCTTCACTTTATAATTTGAAAATGGGAAATACTTTTCAGAAACAATATATTTACTAGTTTCGTCAGGTTCATTCTGAGAATATGAATCTTTGAAATCTTAAGATTTCCCTAAAGTACCTTACCGTTGAAATATGGATTCATCAAAACCATAATTCTGAAAAACTCAATAAAAACTGTGATATTTTCCTGCGAAATCCCTGCTTTGGATTAAATCCAATTCACTTTTAATGGAACCTTAAAACCATCCACTAGCACAATGACCAGTTAAATTCTCTTGGTTTTTTTTTATAATCCAGACATGTCTAAATCGGAATTATTACATTTATTCCATACACAAAAAAATGTGTCGTCATTTAAAAATATAAAAAAAAATATTGCGCTCCATAATATTTCATTTTAATAATAAAAACTAACCATCACCACTCTGCATGAAAAATGGCTCTCTCTCACATACCTAACTGAAGGCGCGGATGTGGTTAAGGATAATGCAAATAATACACGTACTCGTATGTGTATGCAAAAAAAAAATACTAAAACACATTTCTATCTAGGACGTAATGCGCGTTCTGCATAACATTTTCTCTTCACTTAGTATTGGGTGAACGATGATGACACGATAGACGAGCTGCATAAATGTATGCGCCACACACTACCCTACTTCTCCTTCCCCTTCATTGGGTAATCTATGCATGTGGGTCTGTAAAAATGTACTTCACGTTGAGATTTAACAAACAAAAAAAGTTGTAAAAAAAATGGTAACGAAACCAGGACACATTCGTGAAAGGCACATTCATGGTGGAAAAATTGTGCAAAAATTGCATTAAAACTTTGAGGGTGCTAAATGTTCATAAAGCTCTACATACTCGCATACAAAAACAGATTCCACTGGGTGAATAAACTGCGAAGATAGTAGTTACCGAAGTGCGGGGAGATGTTTGTAATGCAAATTACATCATCTCCTGTCGTATGTGTTCCAAATTAGTCTATTGGGAAGAACGGTATGGAAAGATACTAGGAATTGTGCACTTAATGGTTGTTGTCTTTGCTATTAGCCTAGATGAAAATTTGAATGGAAAAGACATAACCACTCAATGGTTTCAATAGCATGCATGGCTGGTTAAATTGAGAGCACAGAGTAGATATACTAAGAATTAATTGCTTCAACTTTTGTGGCATCTTATGAGAGTCATTATTAAAGACATTTAATATTACGATTGTATCCACTAAGTATGCTATACAAAATAGAAGATCTTATGGTTTAAAAAAAAAAGGTAGAAAGCATGAAACTGACAAAAGGTTGAATGAAATGAATTTAAATATTCGTTTGACACTGTTTAAAATGCATCTTGTTACTTATAGGAAAGGTGTTATGTAAATGCGAAATCGTGCATAAATTATGCGGCTTAAAATATAAGCCGGCCTTAGCATTTAAAACACCTACGCTTCTAAATACTTACACCCCTTTTAATTTCATTCAGCATTCTCTGAAACCAAGCGCTTATTAATTTTTGGATATGACCATAAATGTCATAATAGCGTTACAAATGTTTACAATCTTAGTAAGCACACATTATTCGTGTTCCAAATTTTTAATATGCAATTTTTCGTACATTTTTGACAATTCAATTACCACTTCGTAAATTTAGCACATTAACTTACAACATTAACGACAACTTTCCTAGGTTGCATTAGTACCCCTATTTTTTTTTCTTGCAACTATTCAATACAAAAAATCCTATATTAGAAATCTCAAAATTCTTTCTTAAATGAAATGAAATCGTTCGTATAAAAAATATAAAACGTTAAATTGAAAAGGACTATTTTGAATCAATGACACAAATTGTACTGCAATTCTATACATTCTGCCAATCAATATTTATAATATATTATTTCTGTATTTGCATTAATTTTCTATGGTTTTCTTTCGTTTGTTCATAGATTATTTAGTCTAGCCGACGGACAGATGTGATGCTTCCATACTACAAGTGATGATTAAATGCTTCCATACAACAAGTGCTGTTTCATCAGATTATCACCAAACATCGAACGCCTATGTGACCCTAAATAAACACCACATTTACAATAGACTTCCATCTTATGAAATGGTTAATTAACCATTTTAGCCCCTACAACATCAGTTCTACTACTATTTTTGTTTACTATACTTATTTTATTGCTTTAGCACCAAATGTACACTGTATCTTAATAAAATTAAATAAAGGCATTTCAATACTTATCTTAGAATTAATATTCTCTGTGAAAGAAAAATAGTGAACGCTGAAATTTTTTTATTTAATAAATCTACTACAATCAGTTTGCCCATCCCTAGCGAGCACAAATCTGATTGCACATCTCTAGCGAGCACTTAATTCATGATGGCTGCCAAAAAGTGACAGCTGCAATTGCGCGAGAACCAAAAAAAAATTCGCTGCGTCTGGGATTGGATACCTGCTACCTTCTGCTGATTTCTGTGCGCCTGGTGATTTTCCATGAAAATTCGGTTTTCGGTGAGCGGATTTTTTGGCGTGACGTCACATGACAAAAAAACTGCGCTGGAGGGTGTAGGTTATTTTTTCCAATGGAAATAAATACTTTCAAGGAATTTAAAGTGAAGATGCGGTTATAGGTTATTTTTTGATGAAATAATGTGTGCTGATGAAAGTAAGATAAATCGTTCCATAGGAGGTGTAGGAAATAAATAAAAAATAAAACAAAAATGTGTATAATTCTGGTTCATATTTATTCATTTATTATCAACTATTATCAACATGGGTTGTCCAGAAATGATTCAGATCGCTATTTACGATAGTTATTTGCAATGTCAATATCTGAGTGGATTTTTAACGCGGGTGTTATGACAAGTTGCACCAACCATTTGACAGATACTCGGTCTTGAACTAACCTGGGAGCTGCCTTAAATATTGCAAAGAAATACCTCAAAAAATAGTAAAGTTAATCATTGTCATGGCTTTTGGTATCATGTGATTCGCAATCCACTGTGATGATAGGTCGTCTTAGAAGTTTGATGATATTCAGCTCCTGAGTCTATCTTTGAAATGCCTGCAAGAATGCATAAGAGCTGGTTTTGATAACTTTTCTTATTTGGAAAGATCCTAAACAAAAATATCGCGATTCCCCTGCACCTACCTGAATGTTCATTGAGTTTCATCTTTTCTTACTTATGGCAGTGACGGAGTACGGTCTAACTGATCCATATGATGAGTTGGGGTCATAACATGAACAACAACAGAAACGCTCCAAATTGTAACGCAACATTCTGGGTCCTGCCATGCCAAGTGCCGACCAGTGTCCCATCAAAGAAACAAACAAAAGCAGTAATCCCTCCAGCCAAACGAAATACACTCACACACATCGCACTTGGCCGGTCACGGTCACATACGGAGCAACCAAAAATTCCAACTCCATACGAACGAACGATTACAAAAATACATCTGTTATACCAAGAAATCAGGAAAATCAGAACGCAACTAAAACTAATCAAAGTTAAAGGGCAGAAGGCCAGAAGCACACCAGGGCGACCACAAATATACATTTCCAAAATATTTTTGACAGAAGTACTTGGTAGGAAATTTACACGGTCAGGGATGGCAAATGATGAATGTTCAAATTTCACTCTGCACGTGACAAACAAACATAACCAACTAAATGGAATTGAGGGAAATTTTTCATTTAAGCAAATAAACTTGAAGGTGAATATTTAATCGCTGTTTTCAAAATTATTGGACATTATAAACCCTTTTATTGCTTAATTACAATTAACAATTTTTTTTTAAATACAATTGAGTAGAGTTTTCATTTGTTTACGATTGCGAAAACTAGAGGTATTCGTGCAACGCCGAAAGCCATCGTAAACATTGAACTCTGAAAAATTGCAACATTATCGATAAGTTAGCTTACGAATTTGTTGTCGTAAACTTTTAAACCGGTATTTTAACATAAAATCCACTACATACACAACTCAAACAAATCCATTCGTATTATTTTCATAAAATTGTCAAAAACTAAACAAAAAAGTTGTTGGGTTAACTCGGGATTGATATTTACAGGAGACCATTCTGATTCTCGTATTCATTCGCACTGAAAAACTGTCAGGAAATTTTGTATTTTTTTTTATTTATTCAGGATATATTACACCAAAGATTATAAAGAAATACAGATGACGCACTGCATACAAGGAAATATGTTCTATGGCGGGTCGTACTGGCCACAGGCCGCCATATAATTTGGATATCGTTTCTCATGTGTGAACGTGCATGACCGCCCGTACCTTGAAGCTGGTGAGCAAAAGTTTCTGTCTTTTTGTTCTCAATGCGTCATCTGTATGGCCTTATAATATTTGATTATACTTATTCCTTGAGTTAATCATATGGAATAGTAATTGTAAAATAAGAAATCGATTGCCTAAAATTTTACAAAATCAGTGAACGGGTAACATAAGATATCTTATAACATTTTAAGTAATTTATCTACGTTTTACGGGTTTTTTTACCAAAAAGTATGTGGGACAAATAGTATTTCCAAAATGTTCTGCCATTGCCATTTTTATACTTAAAATGAAAAGATAAAATACTATAGAAGGCTGTATCAACAAATCCGTTTTGCTATACTTTATCTATCTATCTAGCTATCACTAGAAAGGGATACAAATAGATATACATTGGTTGAAAATGAGGTGACATAATACAGTAAGTGATTGTGTCACCATCGCAGGTCTAAAAGTTTATGAGCAATAACTTGAAAAGGTGTAGAAGTGGGATTTATTTAGTTTTAATGCTTTGGAAGCTATAAAATACAAAAAAGTGACCCATCGGAGGTGTTAAACTTTATGAGCTAATATTTTTAAAGCGCTTAAAATAGACTTCCTTGCTGATTTTTTTTTATAGATTTTAATACGAATTACCATAAAATTTTATCAAAAGTAGACTTTACATCACTGGATTAATATTAGTTATTACAAAATGCTTTCAACTCATTGAAATAAAAAAATTTTTCTTGCATTCATGCAGAAAATAAAAAAACGTGCACGTGCTTAAATTTCTGATTTCTGAGAAATTCAAGTATGAAATAACCCCTAAATACGAAAAGCATTTAGTCTTTTATTCTAATTTCAATAATAGATATGGTAGGGGAACTACTTTGGTCAACATTTGTCGTAATATAGGTACTGATAAGTTAAGCAAAGAACAACATTAGCAAAAAAAAAAGAAGTTTGTTCGTTTTGTTCGGAATGAAATTATGCGCTTGGTCTTAATACTCGAACTTTGATTAAGATATTTTAGTAAAATTCTTGAAATGAAAAGAAAATCGACTAAGGGATTGTATATAATAAAAAAGTTGGAAAATAAACTTCATATGAAAAACAGAATATATGACGATGAATATAGAACGCGCATTTGAAACAAATAAGCAAACAAACAAAGTAAGCTACATTTTCATACTAAACTAAATTCAAATGCTTAAAAAATAACAATAAAATTTTATATCAAACATTAACGACCCATACAGACCTTCAAACTTCTTCTTCCTTCATTTTTGTGTGAAAATTTTTATTTTTGCCATAATAAAATGATAACTGTTTAACGCCGACTTCGAAGTTCGAATTTAAAAAGCAGTGTATACTGGCAGTGAAAAAAACTATGCTGGGCGTAGTAGGCCAACGCACCAGCCCAGTGATGCATGCTCAGCTGCTCATTCCCACCAGAGGGAAACTTCTTCTGTCAAAAAATGCAGTCTTAGATATTTATCTCCACACCATGAAGTGAAATATCGTGTTCGACTTACGCAGATTTATAAGAGAGATCCGTAAATGGAACACGCCACCACTTGGTCAGTAGTTGGGTCGATAGACGTTCATAATAAGTCAACATCGAGTAAGTCAACAACACTATTGATTGTCAAGTGATTAAGATCCCGTCGGCAAAGCAATTAACTAGGCACCGGAGCCAAATCCACTTTTTATTGCGAATGTTTTTTGCTAGTGTCCTTGCGGCACATAATGTGGGAAATGTGGTTTCTAATATAAAAAAATAAGAGGTCAAACAAACGAAAGAACCTTTTTTCATTGGAATGGAACAGTTAATATTACAAATTGGAATTCATATGACAAAAAAAGGAGGAGCTATTGTAAAAAGGTAAACATGCTGTTTATACAACAATTTATGGAAAATTTATTGATTTTTATTTCCGGTGATTATTTCGTTTCAGAACCTCCTCGGAGTTTTCCATTATAATGTCGTCAGGGTCGACAACATGTGAATCCGGATCAGAAGTCTTTAATATCCCGCTTCCTCTGTTTTTCACGACTTATCTTTTAGTTGATATGATTTTTCATATAACTAGCCTTTCTAGCAACACAAGAATTAATGCTTTAACATAATTTATTCTATCGCGTTGACCACAAATTTAGTTATTTAAATACATTTCAAAGGATTTGAAATTATTGTTGTTTACTTCGGGCTTTTTTTTTTGTATACATGTCAATTATAAGCTGTCACAGCAAATATAGCAAGATGTCAAACCGATTCGAAAACTTAATACCATCGAAGGTTCTATTTATAGCTATCATTGAAAATTCTCATTTGAATTTTTCTTTCACTTTTTCGGCTTTTTTTAAAATATCAATCATTGGCGAGTAGGTGTCAAACCAATGCTTATGAGTTTAAGACCATAATTATCCAAAAACATTATAATTTTTATTTTAAGTTTTTCCAGAAAATAAGAAAATCAGATTTATTTTTGTGAATTAATGCTCGCTATTCCACCGAAATGAAACGGAATTCTCCAATGATTTCTATAACCAGCTATGGGGGCAAAATTGCAATTCTACCATGTTTTGTGTTTCAATGAAGTTGTAGAATAGCTATAACTGCACCCTAAGTGCAGTTTTTATTAAGGATCATAGAAACAAACAATTTGTAGCCCAAAAAAATACCTATGCTGCTATTCTCAAATCCACTCCTACCTATTTAAGGCATTTGAATGAAAAAGTTATTATCAACTGGAGTCTTTCATATAGAGCCAATGTTAAGCCCAGAATATATGTTATCATGCTCTTACGGGCATGTGGCGCGATGGTTAGTGCGATGAACTGCCGCGCAGAAGGTCTGGGTTCGATACCCAGCCGTAGTAACACCTAAAGGATTTTTCACTGGCCCTCCTCTCGTGATGATCTGACAAATCATCCGAGTAGTATCAATTTTCATGAAAAGCTTATCTCTACTTAGCCGTTCGGATTCGGCATAAAACAGGAGGTCCCGCCATCGTGCTAAGACGTACACACGCACACATGAATAGTTGTGAGAAAAAAAAAGGTAGGCCCTGAGTACTAACGAGCCTGTCGCGCCATAAATTTTTTTTTATGCTCTTAGAAATGGAAAATTGCTTTAAGAAAGATTTCATGATACATACAAATGGTACATTGATTTAGTGTGAGACTAGTTCAGGAAATGGGCCCAAAAGCTCTTTGTTCGATTCGCAGCTGAGGTAACATTAATGTTGGTGCTTCAGTGGTCCTTCCTCTGCAATGATCTTACTAATTATTCATTCGCATAAAATGTTTTGCTAAACTCAGTCCCGTCATAGTACCTACATCGAGCATTCGGAGATCATGCGGCCAAACTAGGGATCCCATACAACGCTCAATGCCGTAGTTGCGGGAATACAAATGAGAGAGAAACCCTGCCCCATTTCATCTGCAAATGTCCGGCATTAGCCACATTGCGTGCGTTAGACCAACCATTTTTCGACAACCTTAGCGGCATCTCGGATAAAAGGATAAAAGATCTTATCCGTTTTCTAAACCTCACAGGCTGGATCGATCTAGAGATCGCCTGTATCACATCCACAACAATAATCATAATAAAGGTTACACGAGTCGTGGTAACAAAAAGGCACATAAGTGCTACTTGGGTTCATGACGAACTGCCACTTCTATCTACATCGACGATCGAATTGATTTGAATACTGAAAGATTACCAAAGATTTATGCCAACATCCCCAAACAAAGCCCAAATTTATATTATCAGATAATTTCCTCAAAATAATTCACTCCCAAACAACTTTCGCTTATAGTTAAAAAAAAATCAAATAAATAAAACTACTCCCACACAATATGCTTTGGGTCTCGCTCGAAGTCTATACACTAAGACTCCCTTCACATTGGAAATCCATATCTTTATCCCAAGTAGTATAGAATAATTCATTTCGAGATGAATCTCAGTCAAATCGGATAATCCTTACCCAAAGTCCAATAAATTGCCGCATTGCAAAACAAATATACACCCAGCTGTCCCGAGGGGATTACATTTACCTTCGGTAGAGCCTATTTTTCTGCTTTAACTGCGTTTAAAGATATTTCTAGGATAACGTTCACATAAATACCTCCAGGGACAGCCTGTTCGTCAACAAGGAAGTGTATCACAATTTATCTAGTAGAAGTAGCGCTCGACAAGGACCTGACAAGGACTCTGCTCATCGTATACAAGAGCCGACACAATCCCATCGCATCTAATTATGAAAGTTGTACAAATGGGAATTTATATAAAAGCTACCTACGACAAGTACTTATGGGCACGTTTAATAGTATCCTTTGAGTGTGTCGTTGTCGTCGTCGTCGCCGTCGCACTGGGAGTGTGAGGGCCAACAACCCCTTCGTGTTGCGAGGATATATATATAAGAAAATTGTTGCCACATAAAATGTACGTTTTATTCTTTTGGATTTTTTTTATGATTAGCACTCGCAATGCGGATGTGGTTAACATGAATGTAACATGAGCATGGAGTGTAAACGCAACGGGAGGACGAAATGTTGTTGCGGCTAGATTGGTTGTAGATGTTTGCGGTGAAGGGTAGCTCTAAGCGCTTGCGGGATATGTTAATTCAATGGAGTTTATTAGAAGCAACTTCTTTTAACTAAACTGTAGGAAGTCGAGTGGGGTTTTCTTTCTTTCAAAGGAGTACAACTGAGATGATGTGAGTTGAAAGTCAATGGCTTTGGAGCCTAACGTGGGGCATAAAATGAAGGTAATCTATTGAAGTACATATCTAGGGGTATAAAAGGTTTGCCTCGCATGGAAGGAAGCAGTTGTGTGCTATTGGGTATGCAGCAAATGGTTTTTGTTTAAATCGAAGGTATGGACAATATTATGGGGCTCTTAAAATTCATGACATGTTTGGAATTGTCTGAAGCTATACCCATTACTTGTGCAAGCCAAATTTCATATTGCCAATTGTATATTGTATGCAACTTTTTTCAGTCGGCTGCTGTCTTTATTACGAAATTTGATGCAAAGTAAATGTTATTGACGATAGTATTTTTTTCGTCATCTGTCAAAGGTGGAATCATACATCTTGATTTAAACATCTGGGTCATAAAGCTCCACTGCATATGTGGTAAGAAAAATACATAATAGTATTGGAAATGGCTCAACCACTCAAGTATGTTCAGGGGAGCAAATTTTAGACGGGTAGGTAAGAATGTCCCTATTTCTATACTGTGCCAACAGAAGGTTCAAACCATGAGGATATCGCCTACTAATCAAATGTTGTCCTATTCGATATAAAGAGTCCTAAAGGCGAATTCATTCGCTCTTTCTCTTTCTTTTGTTCTTTCAAAAATTCCACATTTCACTTCAACAGGCTCAATTTGTAAGTTCGGAAGCAACGAAATTTTGTTTGGCAAAACGACTACCACTTTGACAATCGCTTCCATTCACAAAAGTCTGTTATGGCAAATTGAGTAATTGACAGTACTGAAGAAAACTTAACGTAGAATTTTGACATTCCGATTGCTTCCGACTATTATAGTTCAGCCATAAGTATTTATTTATGGACCATGCTAATCAAACTACCAGCAACTGAGCCAACAATGTTAACCATTTCATTTGTAACACAACCCAACATCTATCTAATTGAATTGTAAGACTATCTTTCATGCCGCTATTGACTGAGTGTATTTTCAAGTTTTCATGTAAGTAGAGGTAACTCAATAGTGTAACCCACTATTGAGTCTTACCGCAGAGGAACAAACATCATTATTTATAATTTGACTGAAAATTGGAGAAGCTTCTGCGGAAATGATGCTTTGAAAGCATGTAAGGTGCTTGAGATTCATTTTTGCAAAAGGAATTCGTTCAAGTACTTGCATCTATAGTGAAGCGATTTTACAAACATGAAAATAAATGCGGTTATATGCGAATACCTGCTTGAGGAATTTTGTAAATTAATGAAATAAAAGCACTACTTCGAGGTTTCCACTAGTCGATATCATGGTTTAAAATTTAAAGCTTTAAATACACGAAACAAGTAAGTCTACTTCGTTTTAACTGCATTATTATGTGATGTTTGCATCCATTACAGATACAAGAGAAACCACTTAAGGTTGGTTCCAGATCGGAGGGACTCATTGCAGATCCTTATTGGGTATAATTACCATTTATGAAGTATTCATGGAGTTGACGAAATTAAAAAAAGTAGGTAGGCACGATTGTATGAAGTAGGGAATGTAGAAAGGAATGTCGTATAGAAGCTACGTTAGGTTTTCATGAAGGTTTTTTTTTGTATTTTTTGAATTTAATATTTAATCTTTAGATAATTAATAAATAGTTAATATCAATCAATATTCATCAATATTTCAAAGAAGAAAAGCTTTTTTGTGAAAAGAAGATTGTTCAAGAAAACTACTAGTGCTAGGTTAGCAGCACTGGTTAGTAATGACATCGAAACGTCATCTGTCAAAGCGACAAGTTTTCACTAACTCTGCCATTTAATCATGAAAAGACTTACAAACGAGTAACGATTGCAAACTATTAAAATTTACTATCAAAATTCGTGCTCTGTGAAAAATGTGCAACATTTGTTACAACAATGTTATGGAAGTCATAATCTACCTTATTACTGGCTCAACGGGTAGGTAAATAAGCAAAACTGTCGCATTTGGAGTGATGAACAGCGACATGCCATACAAAAATTACCGATGCATCAAGAATAAACGACAGTTTGGTGCGCTTTAGGGCAGACGGCATCATCGGTCCATTTTTCTTCAAAGACGACCGTGTAAGAAACGTTGACGTCAACGGCAAACAATATCGAGCCATGATTGCGCCTTTATTTTTTAGCCCCAGTTGGCTGAGTGGAACTTGGTTGACATGTGGTTTCATGAAGTCAGTGCCACATGGCACACAGCTCTTGAAACAAAAGAAATGTTGAAGGATGAATTTGGTGGGCAGCTTATCTCTCGAAATGGCCCTGTAAGTTTGGCCGCCAAGAACATGCGATTTAACGCCCCTTGATTATTTGTGGGGTTACGTAAAGTCGTTAGTCTATGTGGAAAAGCCGAACACGATTGAAGCCTTACAGGATAACATAATTCGTGGAATACAGGCCGAAATGCTCGAAAAAGTGACGCAAAATTGGACCTTCCGAATGGACCATTTGAAACGGAGCCGCGGACACCATTTACTTGAAGTTGGCTTTAAAACGCAAATGGCAAATGCCTATATGTCGATTACAATAATGATTTTGAATATTTGATGCAAATTTGAGTGTTTTATTCGATTTAAAAAAAAAAACTGCGCTCAAAAAGTCACCCTTTATTTGAAATGGATGGCATTTGGAAGATTTAGGCTGCATTCAAAAATTTGCAGGTATATATAAGCAATTTCTTTCGGTTTTAACTAAAATGTCATTTGCATCATAATCATTCCTTTTTGTTTGCGTTTGAAAAAGTATGCATTCATCATAGTAATTCGTTTGCGTTTTGAAACGCTTGATTAAGTACTAATTCAGAATTACTCAAATGTGAAACTTCAATCTTGGAATCTAATCGTATCCAGTCGGAACAAAGAACGCTGAGAACAAACATAAAAAGATTGTAAGGCGGCATTGTCGAGCTCACTCCCACGGAAGAACCGTTTAATGTCGATGGTACTAACATCTACTCGGCTTCTAAAAGAAAGGGAACTCGAAACTTAAGCTTAATCTGGCTATGAGATGATGAGGGTATGTATGAAGCCAGGAAAGATGCAGTAGTACCTGCACCTGAATAATGGAAACCTAGCATTGCTAGGACGGATATTTACCGACAACAGAGGCATAAATGCAATGTTAACCAACATGGTCACATCTGGACAATTTAATGAACACGTGAATCCGTTCAAAAACAAGCGATCAAAGTTGTTTAGGAACTAACAATGGAATAACTAATTTTTCATGACCTCTCATTGATTTGATTTGATATGTTTAGTATTTTTTGCCATTAAACGTTACTTTTTTTCTAAACTGTAATTTCTTGCACTTGTTAATTGCGAACTGCTGTTACACGTTTAGTTGAATTATTGGCGGTTTATACACCTTAAATATGTTAGAACCATACCTTCTCTCGTTTTTTCCTTCGCTCGATTTTTTCTAATAGCGGTCGATTATTCGGTACGTTTGTTCAATCCATTTGAATGTTGAAAAAGGATCTTGACAAATAAAATCATCAATTGTGCAAATCTTCACACTTCTGCCAAAAAAAAAAAACAAATTAAAACTTTTAAACCTACTTATCGATTCATGGACCTATGAGGATCATTTTTATCGAGACGTATAATTTAGAGCCAAGATAAGTTATTTACCTTGAAGGGTCTGCAACGATCTCAAGGATATCGAAGAAGAGTTTTTTTTAAAGGCTTCAGGATTAATACTAACTTATTAATTAATTCCAAAACGCAGTACTTCTGTATTAGTGTTTCATCTAGCGTTTCAAAACGCAATCAAATTACTATTGTTTAGACATTATTGGTGATTTAAACATTTTGATAGTTCGCATGAAAGTCGTTCCAAGCTACCAAAACGTCAAAAATTGCAATGCATAATGAATGCAAAGCAGCGCAAAAGAATTTTGGAATTCAGACAGTTAGCCAGGCAATCTGAAGAGTTGTACTGATTAAAGCTAAGTGTAATGGGATTTGATGCAATCCAATATAAGGAAAATAAACACTTGGAAGTCGTAAAAAGATATGACTCCCCAAACTTTAGCAACAATTTTGTTTAACGTGGTTCCTTAAGTTTAAGAAAAAATCTAAATAGATTATATAAAAATCAACCGGAACACAAAAATCACACCTCAAGTGCACTATTGCAAACATACAAAAACAATGCTATTGTTATTTTACAAAACTAGACATTGAAGTCTGTTATAAACACTGCGCTTAAATAATTCTTAAGATATAAAACTTCATGTAATAGTTATTAGACATGGTTTCGGTCAACTTAAACGATTACACATAGTGGGGCCGAATTAAAAATTCGCTTTTGTGATTCTTTTCCTTTTTCTTTCCAAAAACAACCACCAAAAGAATAAAAAAAATATCCTTACATCTTCATATTATATATCTCATGACATATTTCTTATTTGGCATTGAGGTTGCCTCCTATACCATAACCAACTTCAAAATCTCACATTGTAACCCGAGCACATGTCACATTTTAGTAGGAAACATAAATTACATTCACTTACATTATGCAGCCACAGCAGTTTCCTCCATTGCGGATTCGATTGAACGTGACACTCGAAGTACACGTCGTCTCCCTCTTTAATGTCATCTGACGAGAGTGTCGACCCCAAACGTAATGTAACCAATGGCGGATCTGTAAGAAGACAACAACAACAATGATGAATAAAACAAAAAATAGTTGGCTTAGTCATATATTCAGTTTTGCGAGATAAAATATAAAATCTGATTGAAATTCTATATACATCTCGAATGTTCTAACACCGCAGTATGTCGACCATGATATCCCGAATATCATGCACCGCGATAGAATGACCTACAATTACGGATATCCCGTGTACTCTTGCCAGCGGCTATACTACGGCAATGATTTTGTCATTAAATCCATCCACGAAGGGATACGACCGCATACACTCACACAGCCCACGACTATGAGGGTAAAAGGATGACTTTTTGGTGAAGTTATCCCCAACCAGCCCACTTAGAAGCGACTGGCAGTTAAGCCTACATATCGTACCGTTTGGCTAATTTGATTCGATTTGCTAGGCAATGGAATGGTTGCCAACAGATCCCTTAGAGCAGCGATTATACCCAGCTATAGAGTTGATATCCACTGCCATAGACCACGGTGGTAATATCTGTGACCGTACTGAGAGCGACGTCGTCATCGTCGTCGTCGTTTACTGATATAGAGAGCACGATGGAGATGACACATGTTCGGTGTTAGGCGAGGCGTGCTAGACCAGATAAGATTGATGGCTGTGTTTTGGTCCAAAATAATAGAGGTGACTTTACTTTTGGCCTACCGTTTGGAGGAGGATATAAAAGGATTATATTTCACTTAATTTAAAACGTGGGGGATGGAGCGGACCAGCCTTCACCTAATTGGGTAGTAACCGCATGACCTAACAGCTGGCTAGGGGGGGTTGATATTAAAGAACGCGTGTGCCGCTGGTGCCAATGACAATGTCCTTCGAAGTCGACTACATATGTGACAAGGATGCTAAACACAGTATTTTCATGCGGATTTCGGAGGTCTATGTGGGCTATGGGAGAAATGTGTTGCTCGTCGAAACGTCAGGTATGTTGATGGAATAATCCATCCCAGATAGTCCCGAAAAGTGAGCACATTTGGCTTCTACGATGATGTACGAGTATTATATCCTTAAGGACAACGTGACTTATGTTTGGTCTGGGAATGGTTTTGATTGATGTTCCTTTTGATTTAGAAAATGTTGCTTTGTTGACATGTTGCTGGTTTCGATGGATGTGAGTTTTTTTAGAAACTGAAGCAGATGTCATGAAGGATGTCTTATGGTTATTTTGAGATTCAAACCTGAAGGAGTGGCCATTATTAAGTAATAAGGAGAAAATATTATGTTCTCTTTTTTTTCTAAAAACAGACGTGGCGTTGGTGTGGTATTTGCTGAGCCCTGGATCCATTAAAAAATTAATTCTTATGCGAATATACGTAGTGAGTCTTGATCATTTTGTCAGACGTTTGAAGGAGGTATGTTGAATGGTTAACCCTAGATGGTAACCATATTTTTCAACTCTTTACTGGCAAACTTCGCCTGTGAGGCGAAACTCACGTTTCACCGACTCACAAACACAGAAATTATTTATTACATATTTGGCTACGAGAAATGACAAAAAATAGTTCTTTACTAAATATCATAAAAATATTATAGGAATATTTGGAGATCACATATTTTAATTTATGGTATGAAGAGATCTTTTACATAAAAATTAAAAAAATAAATAAAAATCTACTTACTTACTTAAGCGGCGCTACAGTCCGGAATAAACCTGGGCCTCAACTAATATGCCTCTCCAATTAGCCCGGTCCTGCCTCCAGTTGCGCACTCCAAGTTGGTTGAGGTCGGTTTCTGTATGTGCGCGCCACTTAAGGCGAGGTCTTCCTCTGCGACATCTATCTGCGAAGTGAAGACTTTGCGATCCGTAGTATTGGTGTCCATTCGTTCTACATGTCCTAGCCATCTTAACGTCCAATGCGGAGATATAGAGGTCGTATAATTCTTGGTTAAATCTTTGACTTGCCCTCATTTACTGCAAGACCCAACTTTGCCACTTCCTTCTCTATGCTAGCAAACGTGGCTATGACATCACGTTGAGTCCTACCAATGATGTCAATATCGTTGGCGTATGCTAGTAGTTGTACAGATTTATGGAGAAGTGTGCCTCTGGTGTTGGCTCGGGAGTTTTGCACAATCCCCTCAAGAATCAAATTGAAGAAGTCACATGACAGATCATCGCCTTGCCTAAACCCTTTTTTGGTATCGAATGTGTTGGTGAGGTCGTTTCCACCCCTGATGGAGCAGCGAGATATCTCCATCGTCATCTTACACAAACTAGTCAAGGCTCTGTATAGTTCGGCTCTATAAATACTGTCGTATGTGGCTTTGAATTCGATGATTAGGTGGTGGGTATCGACTTGGACTTCTTGAGTTTTTCCAGGATCTGCCGAAGTGTGAAAATGTGATCGGTTGTGGACTTTCCTGGCCTAAAACCCCACTGATAGGGCCGATCAGGTTGTTGGTAAACGGTTTCAGGCGTTCACATATTACGGCAGATAGGATCTTGTAGGCAATGTTGAGGAGACATATGCCTCTGTAATTGGCGCAGTTTAGAGGGTCTCCTTTTTTTGTGGATCGAGCAAACGATGCTAAGGTTCCATTCTTCAGGCATACTTTTTTCCGACCAGATTTGGCTTATGAGTTGGTGGATGTTTCTTACCAATTCATCCACCTCTGCGACATCTATCTGGGAAGTGAAGACTTTGCGATCCGTAGTATTGGTGTCCATTCGTTCTACATGTCCTAGCCATCTTAACGTCCAATGCGGAGATATAGAGGTCGTATAATTCTTGGTTAAATCTTTGACTTGCCCTCATTTACTGCAAGACCCAACTTTGCCACTTCCTTCTCTATGCTAGCAAACGTGGCTATGACATCACGTTGAGTCCTACCAATGATGTCAATATCGTTGGCGTATGCTAGTAGTTGTACAGATTTATGGAGAAGTGTGCCTCTGGTGTTGGCTCGGGAGTTTTGCACAATCCCCTCAAGAATCAAATTGAAGAAGTCACATGACAGATCATCGCCTTGCCTAAACCCTTTTTTGGTATCGAATGTGTTGGTGAGGTCGTTTCCACCCCTGATGGAGCAGCGAGACATCTCCATCGTCATCTTACACAAACTAGTCAAGGCTCTGTATAGTTCGGCTCTATAAATACTGTCGTATGTGGCTTTGAATTCGATGATTAGGTGGTGGGTATCGACTTGGACTTCTTGAGTTTTTCCAGGATCTGCCGAAGTGTGAAAATGTGATCGGTTGTGGACTTTCCTGGCCTAAAACCCCACTGATAGGGCCGATCAGGTTGTTGGTAAACGGTTTCAGGCGTTCACATATTACGGCAGATAGGATCTTGTAGGCAATGTTGAGGAGACATATGCCTCTGTAATTGGCGCAGTTTAGAGGGTCTCCTTTTTTTGTGGATCGAGCAAACGATGCTAAGGTTCCATTCTTCAGGCATACTTTTTTCCGACCAGATTTGGCTTATGAGTTGGTGGATGTTTCTTACCAATTCATCACCGCTGGCTTTATGAAGCTCGGCGCGAAGGCCTTCATTTCTTTATTAAGCTTGAGTTTGGATATTGCTATTCTCACTTCACTCAGGTCGTGTGGTTGGCAGTTTTCGCTGTTTTTGCAAAATTGAATGGGTGGTTCTGCCTGACAGCGGAATGTTGTTCGGTATCACCGTTTAACAGTCGAAAAATCAGGCCAAAAGAAAAAAAGTCTGTTTCTCGCAGGACTTTAAAACATAATATAATAACATATTTAAAACATAATATAATTCGTATAACTACAAAAACTAGTGAAGAGCAAAATAAATTTTGTGGATTATCCACCTACATATTTACGTCACACTGCCAACAGTTGGGTGAATGCTCAAAAAAATTACCTCTATTGGTAAACTTCGCCTCACAGGCGACACATGTGTTTTTATATCGCCAATGCAATGGGAAATATCGCAAACAAAAAATTGCTTCGCGTCACATGTGGAAAAAAAAAAAAAATGTATATACATATATCGCGGGCTTTATATATAATCAATCTAAAAGAACATTTTTGACATTCACATTTCAAAGATAACATATATCGCGGGCTTTATATATAATCAATCTAAAAGAACATTTTTGACATTCACATTTCAAAGATAATCTTTTTCAAATGTTGACCGCAACTGCGCCGTAGCTCGTTTATGTGGACCTTCCAATTTTCGATGATGCGTTCGAGCGAATAACACGGTTGATGTTGGCCTGCAATGCTTCAACCATAGCTGGCTTATCCACAAGCTCCGTAATCCCAAAGAAATACTATTGGCGCCAGGCTAATTTTTGAAGAAATACGGACGAACTCTCTCTCTTAAGGTTGTAATATTTTTGGTAAGTGTTTTTGAATCACCAAAAAAGTTGTAACAAAAATAAAATTTTAAAAAAAATCTATAAATCTCCTGAATTAATAAAAATCACCACCAACAAACACCAACCTCAATTGGTCCTCCAACATGTTCATCATTTGTAACATTAGAGATATCCTTTTCAACGTTCACAGCCCAATCAATAGACTTAAATTTGCACTTAATTGAATTAATCTCCGAAAATTAAATTTAATTCAATACAATCCCAAAATAAATTAGCTCATCACAGGTTGGTACTAAATTATTTTTACACCATTGACCCACTTATTGTCGGCCGGCAATTTGTTTAACCCTCATTTGACGTATATATTAAAACCGATTAAAATCCTAGGTGAAACGAACCTAGCACACAAGCGGATTGCATACAATTCAACCACCACTAATTAGCGGTGAATAAGTGAAGGTATTTTTTAAGCCCAGACCTCCTCCTAAAAAAATTAAGTACTCATTAAAAGTTGGGTTAAAATGGTGAAGTGAATTTCAGTGACACACTAAAATTGAAACTCATTGTAACTCACTACTGGATAAAACAAATTTGAATAATTAATGTCAACCGCATTAATTGATTTTGCAAGTGTTTTTTGTTAGTAGTTGTCAGGTACTGTTTGGCTGCATTTGAAGGACATCATTTGGATGAATTGTCAAAATTTTCATTGCAATTTTCTAAATGATACTTATGAAAGGATTAGTAGGTAGTGGTTATTTGAATTACTGTTAAGTGGTATTTGGTATGAAGCACTTAACTCGTTAAGTTTTAAACAATTTATCTTTCGTACTGGAAATTAAATGGCTGAAAAAGTTTATTTACACTTAAAAGTGATAATAATGTGCAGGATGGGTCAAAATGTATCATCTTAACAAATGATACTTAGGCTTTTCCAAATGACAGTTACTGTCAGTTTTGTTATGATATATGGGATTTGTGGAGATAAAAGACGCAAAGTGCAATTTCGCCAAGCCATGGAACGGTATTCTTCTCAGGATCGCGGATTTTTCGTGACTGTTCTACGGAATAAACAAACATCTCGTAGATCTCGTTCGGTCATGAATATTACTGGGAAGCTGAAGATTAAATGTAAATGACAGTAATTGAATTGGTTTCCTGGTTATATGGCGTATGGCACCGTCTTTTTGATACTACATGTAAGTAATATCAATAACTTGTAATTTTGGCACTAAAAACTGGGTTATCATGTCACGATAACGAACACCATTATTTGGTACTACCTAACAAGTTGCATTTAAAAATATTGCTCATCATTTGTACTACCCCCGAACTGTCGTCAACTTAATAATATTAAATGGCGCTAAATAAATGGCAAGAACCTTTATGTTCGGCATTTTTAATTGAAAAACTTCAAGCTCTACAGAGTACATACATAAAGAGTCAGTTACTAAACTACGCTAACGCTCTCTTGAACCTCAACGAGGGAGTTTACGATTTTCAAGTCGAAACTCATCATGAGCGACTAAAACTTTTCACATGTAAACGGATACATAAACAAATAAAATATACGCTGGGTATTGAAAAGTAAAGAATCTGTTGTCGAGTCTTGTATATTTGAGGACCTCGTGGATAACACTGGTGAGCTATACAGAATCAGGATCAACGATTTTTTACTGACGCAATGAATTGTGTATGCGTTTCCAGATGGTGTAAAATATGGTTTTGGGGACTTTTACTAGCCGGAATCATCGCTCGATTCGACCCCTTTAGACTTTTTTTCATTTCGGTTTTTTTAAGTCACGGGTCTTAGAGCATACCGGCAAAATTACGATAACTTATCGCCTGATTGAAAATGCGTTAATAGTGTTCAAATGGTCATCAAAGATGACAGTGCCCTCTTAAACGATATTATCTTGAAAAAAAATGCAGATCTGAGAGCATATCTTACAAAAGAGCGAAAATGTATGGCCAAAACAATTTAAAATGCGATCAAAAAGCACAAAAAAATAAAATTGTAGAAAACCAAATTAAATCATAAAAAAAGTAATCAAACAAAAATGTAATTGCAACAAACCTTAGCTATGCAAAAACTTGTACAATGAGCAATTTTCAAGATTTTGTGTGAAAATTTCTTTCACCAATCCTAGGTTAACAGAGATATGTAAGTATTTATGTACTAGAATGATCGACTATTTAAACTTTTAGATTGACATTAACATAGTTCCCACAGGACAAATCGTCCTGCCGAGGAAGTGAGTCCACCACTGACGCTGTAATTTTGTACAGTCGATGAAAGCAAAGACTTTGTACTTTGGAATGTATAAATTATTTTTGTTTTCAACCCCAGGTTTAAAGAGCTAAATTCCAAGGTCCATAAAATGAAATTGCTCTCTCAAACTAAATTGGAATATTAAAAATGTATAGCACCTGATTCGTAGAGTCGTAAATGTAATCTCTCAATCTACCAATAACCTGACTACTAAGCTTTTCCAGTTCAACAATCTGGCATATATAATTGCCTGCCATTAATAATACCCGAATAAGTGTTAATTACCAACACCAATAGGCTATTCGAGCTTCGCAAATACTTTCCAATTATTGGCAATTTGTAAGCAGGCTTTGCCGAAATTTCCGCACGAAATTTCCTGCTCACAACGAAAACGCATCTCATACCCAGACCCACCTTTAGCATATCCCATAAACTCTACACTAAATCCGACTTCCCTCTCGCTTCTTGAACGGAACTTGAATATTTCAGTTCCATTAAGAGGTACTCTCCCTGATAGGTCCCTCCATCCCATCCGGCTATCCGATAAAATCCATTAAATTAACAGACCACAATGGAAATACCGTGAAGTGTCTAAAATCATAGAGCCACAGAGAGGAACCCAGAGGAAATTACAGCCTATATGCTATCCTGTCTGACTGGAGTGTCATACGCAGAGGCTTTTGTTTCGCCAGCAGTGTTAGCAGCAGGATCAGCAGCAGCATGATGCTGCAAGTGGAACAATGCGGTGGTGCTCCTGTGCATAACTCTTCATTTTGTCCAGTAGAAGAGGAGCGGCGTTTTGTCGTTTTTCGGTTAGATATCCGAATGAGTGTACATACGGAGAGGGTATGACATGGAATCTGGTTGTCAGTAATTCAAGATTTCCTCTTTTGCCTGGGCACCATAAATAATATACATCCTCGACAGGAGTCCTTTGTTTTGAAATGTTTTCTCTTTCGTTGTGAGTGTGGTGGATGGAGTAGAGCAGACCTTGTTAGAAGACAATGGGCTGATGCCTTTTTAAGGGAAATGGTTAATGGGTTGCATTTTTGTTTTCTACTTGGCATTCGTTTGACGTTAAAGTGACATATCGTTTGACATTTTGACGAACAAAATTGGCATACTTTCAAAGCGCTTTCTAACGACGTCATGGATTTGACATATAATTTTTTTTATATCACATTCATATGCGCGTATGCATGTGTGCTTATTTTGAATAGAGAGTGCCGAAGGACCTCACATTAACGAGTAACAACGATACGTAATCAGGAATTCCGTGCACATGATTGGAAAATATGTATATTTGGCTCTGTCGGCGACGTGTTTGACAGCATTCACCGAAACAATTCAGGTCTGTATTAAAAATGGAGTACAAAGGACATCATTACAAGAAACCAACGATGGTGATGGTGATTGTGACGAAGACATGACGCGTTTCTTTTTCTTTTTTTGTTAATATTTAATGGAAATATACCGTCAGTGGGTATCTGTAAAATTGCCTTATGATGGGCACATTTTCAGAGAATAAGGAGGCACTGGCACACCCTCTTCGGGTAGGAAATTCAATTTTATAGTCGTCATAATTTTTGTGTCCCGCTTAATTTGATTTTTATGCAGCGAAGAAAGGATTCCAATGCAAATGGGCGAAGATTGCGTGTGTACGATTTTTTAAATCGGGCCCGAGTGTCATGTCTGTCACATTAAATTTTATCGCTTTCTAGCGAATTCTTGTCGTCACTGATATGGAAATCGGGCACGTTGAAATTGAGTCGTTATCACAATGTTTTGTTATGGGGTGACGGTGTTTCGGGGGGCTTAAACAAAGGAAAACAAAAAGGACTCGAGCAGATACAATGGAACTTTTCTAATTAAATTCATATCTCCAGGATACAAAACTAGTATTCATTATCATCCCAATAGATGTAAAACTACCTTCGTATCCTGTGTGCATTCTTTTCGACTTCGGTATTTGAAAATGTTTTTGGGTGAATTTTGAAAATAAAAACAGAAAACTTGTACTTACATACGACATTCACTTTCCATAGGGTCTCCAGGAATAATCCATTTACATTGGGATTTTCAGATCGGCATGTTATTGATTTACCATCATCGTCTGTTGTTGGTACGAAGCTCAGCTCGGAACGTGTGGTATTGTTGAGAATGTCCTCCTGATGCAAGTGGATATAAGAGAATAAAAAACAAATCACTAGAGTTTGCTGTCAAAGTTACTTTCTGTTGAAGCAGAAAATGTAAATTATTTGAAATTTTCAGATCCTGAATTTGTGTTCATTAAAAGTAAGAGTAAGTAAACAAACTGAGCTAGCTTTGCGTTTATGTTATTGGGCCTGAAAGAGATGTCCGCTTTCGTATATTGGCTGGGTAATCGGTTGTTTTATATTGTTTAGAGATATAGAAGTACGTCAGGCAATTTGATGGGCTTGTTATGCAATCGTGGATTGGGTTTCGTAGGACGGCAGTGCTGTTTTTTTTTGGCTAGAAGGGAAGAACACCGAGTTTTTAAGAAGAAGAAAATATACATAGAGAGCTGCTCCAGGAATGATGGTCGTAAGTTTAACAAAAGCGTTAAACGCCAAAGCAAGAAACCTTTCGGAATCTGGTACAACATGTGTTTTTCCATAAATATTTCCCCTGACGCTGTATGCGGCCTAATTATTTAAGTTTTCAAAATCCTTTGTTTCCAGTCATGTTATATGTAACACCATAGTTCTATTCAAATGCATGTTATTCTATTCGCATTAACGTTGTGGATTGTACAACAGCCACTTGTATGCAATCAATCAACGCGTTAATCCCTACCCCTAAGCTTGTTACCACTAAAGGTCAATCCGAATAAATGCTTCCAGAACACCAATTAACACCTACAACTGCAATTACCGTCACGAATGTGTACTAAGGTCGTAACCTTTGCTATACTTGTGCATGCAAAGCTCATTATCAAATATGAAAAATACCTTCTCGCCGGTTTTAATTTTATTTACGTCAGTTTATCAGATAAATGTCTAGTCTACTGTTGGTTTAATGTCTAGTTGTGTGTTCCCGATGAAGTACTGATAAAAAAATTATATTGAAACTAACGACAACTTACCTTTGTCCTTCGCAACTGTCGCTTTCCCTTGTACCACGTTATAATCGCATTTGGTCTCGACCCGGTACTCTCACAGGCCACCTCATATCGCCTGTCAGCCACCATTGAACTCGGTGGATCGACAATTTTCACCGTCAGGGGTTTCACTATAAATAAAACACAGACACACATTCACAAACTTGTATCAAATGACAATACACCCACCCAACCCACACTTACAATGCATATCGAGTAAAAAACTCTTCTCCTTTGGCTTATCCAATTGTGTATTTAATGCCTGACACGTGAATACCGAATTTAAATCCGTCCTTTGCACCGACGGCCAGAGGAGCCGATTTTCTATGACATCACCCGAATTATGTTCATATTGGTTGTCGACAAGAAGCCCATTTACCAGCCACCGAACCTGGGGTTGGGGTCGCCCTGTAAAATAGATACAAAAGGGATATTTAATATACAGACAATGTAAGTCTTACAAGTGCAGAACGCCAAGTCACACCATCCCATATCCCAATCCACCCCCGCAAGTTCGCCCAATTCAATCTATTGTGCTGAATATTTTCCAATAAAATAGCCCAAGATGTAAACGGATTAGCCTGGCGTCTTTTCGTTGAGCAAAAAGGCAGTTTTACGCTTGTTTGTAAATGTATATGCTCTGTTCATCTTTATGACTTTGACTATGAATATGACCTACGCCGAAGAGGCAATAGAAAACAAAACCCTTGTCCTCATAATGGCAAACATTATTATAGCCAAAAAAGGACGATAAGTCCATAATAAATGCCAAACAACAGTAGCAACAATAGACGAAACAACAACAAACAACAAGGTGAACGTAGGTTGAGGTAGAGCCTTGCTAAGGAAATTTTGTGCGAAAAAGGATTTTATGTACCATGTCCTTACGACGGAACGAAATAAACGAGGACCAGAGAAAACCCGCAGGGGCGCAACAGACAGTCAGGATAATGTGAAAAGGCAAATTTCCTTATAATAGGCAAAAAAATAAATATAAAGACGAAAAACAATGAATTTCATGAGGGAAATTATGTATTACGAGGAACAATCGATCTTTGGGTATTATACATTTTGCGTTAGAGTTTCCAGATGAACTAATTTGAATGGGGTTTTTGAGATATTATGCACTTTTTACCAGACCTAGGGAATTGATTAATTTGCTACATATATGTAGTAAGAGGATATGAATGTATTTATTGGCTTAAAGGGTGTTTTTTTATGAGTGTAAGCTAACTTGAATATCAGAGCAAAAGGTGCCTGCTTTATGATACTTGCAGTGTAAATACATTTGCAATGACTTAACATGTACATGCACATGATATTTTTATATTTTTGTATTACAAAATTTTCCTTTCTCTTGCCAAATATCTTGTGAATGGAAGAAGAACATGGAACATTTTTTTGTTCATAGTCCATTTAACTAAGATATTACCAATATCTAAGGACCTTTATGGAAATTGAATGGTTCATCGAAAATATATCTAACAAAATTCTCGGAAGTCCGACCTTATGCAATGAAACGTGCATCAACTGAATATCAGCAGATATCTGATATATATTAAAGAGATTGCCTAATTTTATTTGCTAGCGACTAAAATTGGTGATTACGGTCCTTGAAGTTTTTAGAAACCCGAAAATCTAGACAAACATATAAGGCTTGTTATCTACATGAAGCTTTATGAAGTATTTGAGCTAGGAAAAAAAATCAAATATCTTTAAATGTTCAGAAATGCAAGTTTTTAGCACAATAGTTTCGTTAGGACCCAGGGCCTAACTTTTTTCACATCCATACATATGAGCGTGTGTACTCTTGTACGATGGCGTGAAAAATCCTGTTTTATGCCCGATCCGAACTTAGTTGATATTAGCTTTTCAAGATGTTGATTTCGAAAAGAGGTCCAGTGACAAACGTTTTGGCGTGGCTACCACTAGAAATTGATTCTAGACCTCCTGAACGGAGTGCCGATCATCTCTCTTACCATTACGTTACTGACCAGTTATCATGAAGTGTTCATCTATCGAAAGAAACTTAGATCCGTCCCGGCAAGCAATAGAGTGTAATATTTAAATAGATGCCGTAAGATTTGTGCGATTATTAAAAGTCCTAACGGCCACCGCACCGTAACGACTCTTAAACTATGGTTACATACAGCTACATAGACACGAATCAAAGTGCGGAAATACAGAAATCCAGAATCACGAAAAATTACATAAAATGTAAAATTTTTGGACTTTCAGTTAAAAAAAATTGTGAAGTCAACCCAGTGCGAGACATTTTTTTTAAAAATTTAGACAATGCGATTGTCTACATTTTATCTGTATTTTAATAACCTGTATTTTGTCTATTGATCAATACGACCCATGACAACATTTTGGGGACGTTTTCTTTAAAAAAAAACTTTTTGGGGACGTTTTCTTTAAAAAAAACATTTTGATATTCTATCGGTAGGAAAATAAATTTTTGTTTCTGACCATAAAATCACCGCAATCGGAACTCAATTTGCTATCCGTTGAGAAACAAAATAATAATGCATACAATCGCGTTCGTTCGATTGGGCAGCAATTCTTCGTCGGACAAGTTCGGAATAAATTCAACGCATAGCTGTCAAGAATTTTTTACTTAACGCATGTCGACGATGTGCTATCAAGTGCGTTACATTTTGTCGGAAGATATATCCGAAATGCTTATCGGACAGATATTTCGGTAGAAAATTCTCCGACTTCCGAACGGTTACCTCGATTGGGGTGAATATTTTGATACTTAAGCTGTTTGAACAAAATGTTGCGAAAATGTTGTTGTCTATATTTTTCCCCATCAAGTTATAGTCATGCCCACTTTTTTGGGATATTAATTTAAAGGGTGGAATTGGATTGTAGCCTTCTGTAATATTTTCGTTGTTTAATTTCTCCATAATCGTATAGATGTGTTCCAATTACATATCTAAGGAATTACATTACTAAGGAAAGTAAAAATTTTCTACAACATATTGAGATTCGTTTTTTTTTTGGATTCGTCTCCACATCGTTTCTGCAACTGATTATTTTGTATGTAACAAGGGCTCGGAAATACAATTAGGTATTATAAACTGCGAAGTAAGCAACTGTTGTTTGACAAAAAAAAAATTCCACGGAGGATATTATTCCACTAAATCAAAAAATCTTATACATTTGTCACATATTTAGAATAATATTGGGACCTTAGCGATTATTACTGCAATAGGAAACTCTAAAGTTAAGCTGATTTTTACTAGAAACGCATTAACGAATTAAAAAATGCTTTTAACGAACTATCAAACTTTAAAAGCATTCCACGTTCGGAAGGGCAAGTTAATCACTCGAATTCAAACCTCAAAATATATTCGTTTTAATTTTATATGTTTAAAGTAGGAAATAGAGTGATAATTTCATTGCAACCACCCCATTATTTTTGTGTTGGCACGCGTCAATCACACAGACAAAATATTTATTGCAGCGAACACAATTTATGAAACTAGAAATAAAATGTAAAATTCACCGAATCTACTTATTTGCCATTTATTTGCAGAGTAAATCCAAAAAAAAAGAATTTGTTCCAAATTGGAAATTCTTACTTACTTTCTGGGGTTTAACATGAATGAGAAACACAATTTACAATCCTCTTCACACCCACATTGAAGGCTTGTTGTTCGCGGGATTCGACAATTGGAATACTTTTTAGATTATATAAATTGAAAAAAGAGCTCACAATATTTCCGCGAAACACCTTTCTTTACTTGAATATCTTAGTATAAACTTGTATTCTTTTAACAATAATTTTTCTATTTACCATAGTCCACATGCTAAGTCTCAACATTCCATTCTTATTCCAATGTCGCTCTCATTGTTTTACTCACTCTTAATACCACAGCTGAGCGCACTGCTGTTGCGGTTGCCTGTCTGGCTCGCGTCTCTGCGACTGAATTCGGCAAATCTCTTCGTTCATAGCACGTACATTAATTTATGGAATTTGCTCATGTCACGAGACGATCAGTTTTGGCATAAAAGTAAAAGCTAATACGAGCATTTTGCGGTATTAAGAGTTGGATTTATGATTTTATTGTAAATAACATTTACCAATGAAGTTGAATTGGCATTATATTGAATACTTTTATAAGAAAAGTGCTTTTACCGAGAGTGAAGTAAAATGAAGTGAATATTGTTTTTTTTACCGGTTGATTGTTTACGATTTCGTTTGACAGCTTGCTCGAAGAAATGTAGGAGAGAAGTGGGGTAAGTGTTAATTGATTTTCATTTCTATATATTATACACATATCATTGGATTGATAGTTTATTAAAAATTTTGTTACTCATGAAGATTTTCTAATTAGATTAACTCAACCTGAACTTTACCATGATATAAAAGCTTCGGTTTAAGTCATAATATTAGTTGAATGTTTCATTGTATGTAGTTAAAGTTGTAGTGTGTCTTTGGACTGAAATCGTGTGTTTATATTGATGGGATTGGATAAACAAAATTTTGGTTCGTAAAATGATGAGTTTCGCCGATCCAAAACGAGAATGATTTGAAGATTAATGCGACTCGAATATTAAGAACTAACACATTGTTTTGTCTTAAGAACTGCTTCTGACTTGTTTTTTTTTTCGCATATTTGTTATGCCTATCCCAAAGTGGCCAGAGAGTCAGTGTTGTAATAGTATTTGCAACGAGAATTCCTTCACTAAATAACGATTCTAAATAGATTCTAAAATTGAAAGACTATTTCCAAGTCTTTTTTAACTTCAATTGAAAGTAGGTACACCCCCGATTCAACGTGAATCCGCTGTGCGGATCGTTTAATGCCCTATCCCATCCCATTCTCAAAATTCATATCCCCAAAATGTAGGCTTCATGGAACTCAATATTGTAAATGACAGTATCACAAAATATTGTTGAGACAGTTTAGTTTATCAAAGTATTTTATGGTTCGACAAAAAAACAACGTTTTTTCTCTTGCATATAGTATGGCGTAGGGTATACAAATGGGTTTTGTAGGAAAACGCCTCCAAAAAGTGTCCGTCGGTTGAAATGATATATAAAGGAAAATTTCGGTATTTGTAGTTGAACATGTAATGCCCTGAAAAACAAAAAAAAGTTATCTAAAAAAAAAAAACTATCACAAAACTCGGAAAAGCCTAACAATCACTTCCCTACATCTCGCAAAAATAAACATTCGATAGACGTCCACAGTTAAGCCGATTTCCTACCCATATATCTGACAACCGCCCAATCAGCACGCTTATCTACTTACGTCCTTAGTGATGACAATTTTACGCATTGCGCATTCCTATACTTACAATGGAACCTAATTAGTATAAAATCCTTCTCCAAGGGCCTCAAACAAAAACTCTCTTCAAATATGTACTTGCGACCCACTTGTTCCAAATCCGTTTGCCATTCCCAAACAATCATCCTTCTCGAAACTAATGAGTACAAAAGTCCTAAATGAGCATAAGTACAAAGAACAAAACAATGCAAATAAAAAATAATACGTTACGTATACGTCATATATCACGTGTAGGGGTATATTCTAGTTAGTTTGCTGCATAATTTCGCAATTGTTTTTTCGTATGTCAATTCGTAAGTCCTCACCCGCAGGGCATGAAAATGCGCAACTTCCCCCTTTTATATAAGGACAACGAAAATAATTTCAGTCAACAGAAGCAAAAACACTCAAATCTCCCATAGGGATAAACATACTCATACCCGTTTCGCTAACTTACCTCCGACAACACGGCAAGTTATAACAATATCGTCACCCTCTTGTTTGGGACCAAGTTGAGTGCCATTCAGTTGTCGACCCCATCGATCCAGGATTATTGGTTGCTCGGGAAGGACTACAAAAAAAGAGAACGAGAATAATTTAATTTTGTTTTTTTTTCAAATACTTTTCATTGAATCATTTAGCAGAAATTTCTGTGAACTGACTGATGATGTCGATGTTAAAGGGATAAATGAAAGCAGTTCTTATCGTTTTTTACTAAAAGGATATGTGCAAAAAGGCAAACATTACGAGGTTTTTCAACAACCGACGAACCAAATTAAGCTCCTTCTTCCCCTACTCGTAATTCAATGTGAGAACATTTCGAATAATCTACCTCAGTGAATTCTAAGAGAGATGTGTATCTGCCTTAGTGCCTTTTATTCCTTTTATCAATAAAAAAAAGTACAAGAATACTTACTTATAACGGATAAATTAAACCGAAAACTCTGCGTTTGACTTGTGCGAAAGTCAATGCGGCATCTGTATATTCCTTGATCATGACGTTTGATGTCCTTTTAGTTTGGTAGGCATGGAGGTAGGGAAGATAAGAAATACAATTGGTAAATATAATTGTTAACTAGTAGGGTAAAATCTTATCGCTATGCAAAATGAACGACTATAGGGGACTTGTAGGTATACCGCAGGGGGCGGCTGCAAATTTTAAAGAATGAAGGCAGAGGATGTTTTTTTTGAAGAATTTTCTACCGAAAGATATTCCGGGCCCCGGATTAATTAAGATTTAAAGGCTTGTCTTGTTTTGCTTACATTATGATATGGCCATCCTCACTTCATATACAGTTGAAGTCGCCAGCCTTACAAACCCACTAACTCCATATTTGAAAAATTTTCTCTGGCTTCTGGAAAATGAAAAATACACATCATTGAAACGAAACGCTAAGTGCAGTTTGACTATGGTAAATGGCAGCGGATTCTTTCGCAATCAGGATGGGTGGGACCAAACTCATGAGCCACCACTAGGGAAACAATCTTTCAAAAGACTTTGTAACTAGAGATATTCAGGAAGATTTACTGCATTCCACGGCACGAAGAAGAAGAGCATTTAATTTAAAGAACAATATTTGAAATAGAAGATCAAAACCAGCATTGACAGCGAACATTTTTTTACTGGTGATACATCTGATATATAATGAAAAACCACAGCATATCATGGTTTCAACATGACGGTGTTTTATTCAACACCCCCAAACACAACAAAAAAAGATTTACAAAATCACAAAAACCCTTCTTCATTCGGAAGGGTATATAATCCACCCTGATAGACCCATTATGAACCACCTTCATTCTAATCAAAGATCAAAATCCAATTGTGTGCAAAACACGCAAACAAAAACACTGCACAAGACAAACACAGATCTACAAAGTTTTTCACTCAATTTAAATCCTTTCAAGGGTTGTTATCGATAATCCTTTTTGTGTATCCTTTTCTACACTCTCAACTTATTGAACTTTTCCTTCTTCAGAGGGAGTCTAAAACGCTGGCACCCAAAACAATATTAAGCAGATAAATGAAGTTCGCAAGGAACAACCCTCGAAAAATGCCCACTCAAAGCCTAAATAAATAAAACATTTCCATACAGATAAGGAATGGAAAGATGGAAGGAACAACAGCAACAATAAAGCATAAACAAACATTTGTATCCTGAGAGTGTTCGCATCGATGAGAATGTGCAGATACAGTCGTATAAATTGAAAGGAGTAGGTTGGTTTATTCAATATCGCACAGGTGGCATGGTTCAGGTCAGAGTAGAATTCCCTAACTTGTGGGAAAAATAAAAAAAAAGAGAAAGGCTTAACGGAAGCAAAAGGAAAACGCAATATTTATGGTTTCCTTGAGAAAACAGCCGTCTATGAGTAATATTTCTTGAGAACTCCACATTCGATAGAGAGATCACACTGAGGAAAGAGAGGGGACATCAGTATGCGTGCCAGCATGCCAGCACGCATACTGATGTCCTTCCGAGTCTTCCCCATAAAGGTCATGGCCAATCGATTAAGTGAATTATCTGTACATTTATAAACTAGAAAACTTGGTGAAATTTTTCGAAGCGAAGGACTTATCAGATTCATAGATGCCTTAACACTATGAAAAAATATCCGTTTCATCAAAAAACAACGGTCACACGGAAAAAGGATGTCTTTTCGATAAAAAAAAACAACTGGGAAGAATAAGGGTGTTAAAAAAAAGAACAAGACTCACCTTAATTTCCAGCGACGCAGGCGATGTATCAAAATGAAATTTGGCACGGGATCCGAATACCTCGGGTGCCGACCAATGTCGTGGCTGTTCCGTGTTAAGTTTATCGCGAACATCAAAACTGTAAAAGAGAAGAAAGGATAACAATTGGGATATTATACAATCCTTTTTTTAGAATTGAAAATGTAGGATTTCTTGTCATAGTAGAAATACTTGGAAATGGAATAAGATAAAGAGGGTGAAAATTAATTTATTTTAAGAGCACCAAACATGGGTTTATGACGAAGCGCGAAGAGATTGGGGTTTGTAAGTGTTTTGGTTTTATGGTTGATACTAAATTTACACCTAATTTCAAGTAGATTCCAAGAATTGAAGTGTCTATGGAGACATTTAACCACGAACCTTACGTGTTAAAGAGTAGCTAGGAGTATTTAAAAAAAAAACCTTCTTAGAGTAAGGTGACTAGGACATAAAGTGCGATTGGGCACAAATCAGCAAAGTCTGCGATTTCCAGTCTGATGGTAATTGCAGTGGAGTAAGAGCTCGAATTAAGTGACACTCACTATTAAAAATCGACTTTGACCCAGTGTGCAACTGGACGCACTCGTTTAACGACTGAAATAACTGGAAGAACATTTGAAACCTAGCTTCAGGTTCACTCCTGACGGTAGCGCGGCTAGTGGTCGTTTTAAATAAGCAAGGGTAGAGGCCTTCGAGAAAATTTCAAAGGCAAGCAAAATTTTCAAGGTATTCAGCCCTAGCGAGGTATCCGTTGTATGGTTCGGAGAAGTTTAGCATCGAGGTATTCTTCCGAACAGCTGTTCGGAATATTTCTCCGACATTTTTCAACGCATCCCGGCGAATTGTGTTGGAGTGCGTTCATGTACATTTTTCGTGCAATTTTTTACAGCGAAGCGTATTTTTTTTCCGATTTCCTCCGACACAAATTCTTCGCGGAATTTATTACCGAACTGTAGTGAAGTGTTTTTTTTCCGATGACACATACCTCGAATGCAATCTGAACCTCCGACGAAGTATGCATTGCGGAAAATGTCCGCTCCGACGGATACCTTGCTAGGGAAGATTTATTTTAATATAAACCTCTACCACTAAATACCCAGGTGTAGTGCTAGCCAAAAATCTAAACTTAGGTAATTAAGTAAGTTGTGAAAGGTATAACTGCCTTTTGATTATCCATTTATATATTCGGCTAGACTTCGGTTCTTAACCCCACAACTATCATATGGCTCTACACGTCAGTGGTATTACTAATACTAACATATAGTAGCTCAGCAACGCTATTTTTAGTGGTTGAGGGAAGCCGCAGTTCATGCAATATCTAGCAATCTTATATATTTTACTATTGACTGTTAAAATATGACTGCAAATTTGTTAACTAAGATACAAGGTACTTCAGTTTCTTGGTACAACAAACTATAGCTCAGCCATAAACTATGAACAACAATTTTCAAGACCCAGATTGTAATAGAAAGTTAAGTGCGGCAAACGAAATGTTTACCGAACTACCAATAAAGTTGTAGGATATCCCTAATAACTCTGCAAAGTATAAATACTGGCTATAATATGCTGAGATACAACACTAGGAAGTCAGAGTCGGATTTCAAACAAACTATGCAGAGGACATATCCCACTTTGTCAATATTCCAGGCTAAATATCGAAAGATTTAAGAACCTATGTTAATACTTCTTTCAGCAACCAGAAAAACTTTTTGCATAGTCCAAAAATTAACTTTACATGTTTCCTAAAGCCCACAGCTAATAAGCATATAGGCATGGTATTCTCCTTCTTTAGCCCGGTAAACTCACTTTGAATTATTGAAACTTCAATCTAAAAACAAGATCAGCTTAAAATTATATGCCAAAATCATCAGGTCGAGAGGCTTTCATCCGTTAAATTTAGCTGTGATCCGAACAACGTATTAAAAAAACAACTTAAACCATAAAAAATCTTTAAACGTTCTATAACTGAAGATATTCACTTCATTCATTACATTTACCCTTATCTTAATATCATCACATACTCTACCACCACTACAATACGATTCTCCAAAGCAATCATCCCCGATCCCTCATTCACTCTTTCTCTTGCTAAATACATTTCATTAAGCTACCGTATATGCAAATACAACTCAAATAGATTCATCATTCATTTTATGTCATCCTCGTCCTTTCATTAGAACGCATTCATCCAAACATTTACTCGGTAATCCCAATCCAAATGTATTCAATAGTTCAAAGTGCATATTCAAATCCGTAATACGTACCATGTGCGTATATGAAATGAGTCCATTTAAAGGAGTGTACCTACGCATAATCATTAACCTAGATTTTGTCTTACTCTATTACTCTGGGTCAGTGGTCTTCAGTTACTCGGTTATGTGGCAAAAAAAAAAAAAGATGGCATGGGTATTATTATTCCAGAATGTCAGAGTACCATAAGTAATGAAGCTAGTTAATAACTAACTGCATTACAGCTGGTAATTTGTGTATTAAAGGCGAAGCGTTTTTGAATAAAGGGTAACCCTATTAAAAATAAAACCTCCATAGATTAAATAAAATAAAAGTGGATCAGATGTTGTTTTTTCAAAGGAGCTACTAAGCTCTGATGGAAGCTTAAAAAATAAGATGTTATGAAGATTATATACAGACTGAATTAAAACTCTTTTTTGTTATTATAAGCGTACCTGTTCAACATGTAAAGAAAAATATTTATAGCAACTCAATCTAATCAGTAATCAATCATAAATGTCTGTAATAAAAACTTTTTACAAGCAAATAAAACATGAAAAAGCTTGTAATTGATTCACACAACGGTTTTTCTCTCGCCAAAAAGCAATGTGGTCCAAAGATAGCATTTCCTTCTTCAATTTATTTTTTTAATACAAGATCTTGTAATCTCTGTAGAAGCACATTATTCAACACCCATACTTCGCATGCGATGTACATAAACTTCTGGAAAAAAAATTGTTTGCTACATTGACAAAAATAAAGAAATAATTTTAGAAAGTCTTCTCTCCTTGTAGGTGGGCTTATGATTTTGATAAAGTCATCGTTACTTTCCAGTTTGGATTTAATTCTAGCAACACCAGATTATAATCCTAACCGAAGCGCAGGATTACCACAAGGCTCTATTTTTTCACCCACATTTGTTTCTTCTTTCTCGATCGATCGAAAAATAAGATTCGAAACATTTAAACCCGCTTCAACGCCTTGTGCAGTGTAAGTGCAGTTTACTGGTAAGCTCAGAACCCCCGATTTTAAATCCTGAAAGTGACAGCACCTAAGTTTTTTTCACTGCTCCAACTCTTGCCAATGTCTGACAAACATCCAAGAAGTATCGATGTCACGAGTAGCTTTATCAACTTCGTCTTTCGGATTCGGCAGTAAATCAAAGGTCCTCTTCTTCTTGAGACACTAGACGACATTATTGCCAAATATTTAATATTTGTTTTCCATACCTTTTAAAGTTTCTCATATGTTATAAGCCGTATTTTTAAATCGTTATTTTCTACCACGTTTTAAAATAAAACCTCACTCTAGCCACAGGCATAAAAATACCATCAAGTTCGTGTTAGAAAACATAAGGAAATAAAAATACACGACCATCGATTATCTGCACTCCACCTCTTTTTTTAGCTCGAGGTTATTCATGAGTGCTGATTACAGAAGTTACTTCATATGGCGACCAAAAAAGACATTGTACTGTGCATACAGGGTGTCATCGTTATGAAGGTTTTTTTTCAATGGTGCGAATTCCTGCATTTATGATTGAGCGGTACATATTGTTATGGAAATGTTTTGATCCTCTTTGATTTTCGTATTCCAGTTTCTACAGCAACTAAAGGCAGAGATATGGAACATAAAACACAACACATTTAATGGAATGACCAACATTTTGATTTAGTAGCTCACAAATTTCATGGCACTTAATGTTGAAAGATAATTTCTGGCATATGAACTCCGCGATTTGCTCCACTTTTTCGAGCACACTCGGTTTTATTTCGTCAAAAGTGATTATTATGTTGGATTTTAAGTGGTCAACCGTTGCTGTTTTATCAGCGTAGACCAGAGTTAAACGAACCCAACAACAAATTAGTCCAAAGGTGTCAAATCACACAAACGAGGTGCCAATTCTAAGGTCCATATCTTAAGATGATTCAGTAATCAAACGTTTGGCAATGACAATTCTGATTATTAACATACCCGTCAAGCCAGAAATGAGCCTCACCGCTGAAGATGATTTGACGATAAAAATCAGGTTCAACTCCCAACTGATTCTCGGTTCATTCACCGAACACACGACGCAATTGATGATCCGCCGGTTTTAATAACTGCACCATTTGAATCTTATATGGCTGTAGACCAAGATATTTCCTCAAATTTTAGTAGTGGATGGGCACAGACCGAGGCGTGCGTCGGAGCGATGAATTCGGGTCCTCTGCAACTCTGATGTCTACAGCGGCGATGGCTTCTTCTGTACGCACGGTATGGGGTCGATTTCAATGAGTATTATCAAAAAGAACAAATGTGGTCATGAATTTATCCGTGCACCGTAAACTTGGCGCACAGACGCAAATTTTGAAAATAAATTTCCACGATTTTTTAACGTTGTTCTTTTGCAAGTTTTTCCACGTGTACCTAACTTGCCAATGTATACTTAAAAAAAAGTCAAACACACTTCATAAGTATGACAGCTAGTTTGGCAGTTATTCCTATCGGAAGTTCTATACCACAAGAGGGACACACTTTACAAGAGCAGAATAATAGGTAGTACTCATTTCAAATCATGCTGAAAAAAATGACGGACTCTAGAGATGTTCAAAATAATCAGCTTAAAGTTGAGCCTTTTTCTGCAGTGGCAGAAAGAAAACATGTGATGATTTATCACATTTACTGTTTGCTCACGCAGTTGCTGCAGACGTCATCTATGTAAGCCGAAGTCTTGTTGCGATCTTGCCTATTATAGTGATGATACATACGGTGATGCTTATGTGCAGTCTATCAAGCGATATTAATTTTTAGGACATTTTCGAATCCCGTTTTGCCGAAATACTTAATTGCTTCGGCCGTAATCTAGCTTTAGCACTACTTTTGCTTTTTCCAAACAAACATCAATGTGCACCAGCTTTTCACGTCAATTGACCAAGGTGTGTATTAACGTTGTACGACTAATTTAAATTATTGCACGTATTAGGCATATATGACCTTAGCAATGCGACTGCAAGAACTTGTAAAAAAACATGCAAGAGATACAAAAATTAGAAAAACTGTTAAAGCTTTGTCCAAAGTATATCGTAAAAATAAACATTCATTCTGAAAATTTTCATGATAATAAATGTACCTACGAATAACTTTACAAAGAAAAGGTCAAGTACAGAACACCCTGTGCATACACTTTTCACACACTCACCTGTATAAGGGTATACCAGCATTATCCCGGAACCACAACACCATGTAAACATCCTCCAATGGTGCCACTATTGGGCATGGCAGCGTCACCGATTTACCTTCAACAGCTTCAATATCCTTTGTCTTGACTGTGTAGAGTTTGAGGTTTTATATTGTTGTTGTTGTTGATGCCATTATCCCGATTGTAGAATAGCATGAAAAGAAAGGAAGACAAAAAAATGAAATAATTAAGGTACAAAATAACAGAAGAGTATCTCTATAAATTGCATACCCCCTGAAGGAGGCCTGAACAGTGATTAAGTTTAAATTAAAGTAAATAATTACGGACACCACCACTAATGATACTTTTTGCCTCACATAATGTATCCAACCCTAGTATTGCGGTGCGGAGTTGGTTCTTTTGTCAATGTTTACGGATGAGCTTATGACGCACAATAATAAAAAATAATATCCCATTTTCATTATCGCATCGAAACCAATTTGGTGGCATTAATTAAAGGATTGTTTATGGTCTTTAAGATTTTTCCTTCGAATCTATATTCCCCGATTGGCATCATGAATGATGATGGGGATTTGCGACTAGGCGGAAGGATGCCCAATGTCGTCTATTGGGATGGCAATAAATTTTTGAAAGGCAATTACAACAACTTATCGTCTATCGCACACATTATTATGGTTAATAAAATTTAAGAGCTATGAGGCGGATTAACGATGAGGATTATGAAAAGGATGTGGAGAAAGTTGGGTTATGTGTTTAAAATTTTATTGCAGCAATCGTTTTCGGTTACATATTATTTGTAGACGACAGTTATAGATGATTAAATGTGGAGTTATTTATTGCATCACAGAGGTAGTAGGCAGGTTAGCTGTTAGCAGTATTTTCAAAATGTCTCGTAATTCGTCAATGGTTATGGGATGAGTTTTTATAGTACTGCGGATGTTGTAATATTGTGGTTCCGCAAATTGTAGGCAATTTGAAAAGGATGTGAGTTATTGGGACATAAATGTGTTTGATTAATAAAATAAACCAATCTTTATTACAGGCAATCGTAATCATAATCCACTTTATCAAATTTGTCGTTTATAGTATGTATGTGTTTATTTCTTGTTTGTTTTAAACTCATGCGTAGAAGAGAACGATGTTTTAATGAAAGAATTTCAACTATAAAAAGTTTTTAGTTTTAACATAATAATTAAAAGAAAACTAAACATAAGGTAATTCAATAATTGATACATAATTTACTCCGCATTCTAATGCCAGAAGTTAGCTGCCCGTTTGCAAGATCTGGATGGCCAATGATTGCAAAAACTTCTGATTAGACGATTAGGCAATTACTCGTGAAGTAATTGATTTGTTTCTCTGGCTGTCACATCCATATTTTGTAATTTAGCCACTAAAAACTGTGTTATCATATCACGATAACGAACACCATAATTTGTTACTGCCTGTTTTCAGTTCTGAAGATGGTTTAAGTGACATAGAAAACAACTGTTGAAAAAAATTAGAGCACATGCTACTAACAATTGTTTATGGGAGAGTATAAAGAAGCCTTTTTCCCATACTTAATATTTACTGACTGTACATATAAGGTGTCATGGAAAAATTTGAGGTACTTTTAGGAAAATTTTCACTTCTATAAGATTTCTGACATTTTAGAACGAATGTATTTGCCTAACTGAAACTTTTGGCAACCCTTGTCCAAGATAAAAAAAATGTATTTTTATCAAACACTTGAAACATTACTCTAATAAAGGGTGGTTAAATTTTAAGGGCCGATGTTGATTTTGAATAAAACACAAATTATTTAGAAAATTATTTTCATTTCTTTTTGTTATGATAATATTGGTATGGATCAATTATGTATGGAATAAAATATCGGAAACCACATATCGTCCACATCCATATCTTCCAATTCGGGCCATAAAAAGACAACGAACACCATTCTCATTAACTGCCTGACCGGCCTCATTTTGGAAAAAATACGGTCCGATGATGCCGCCAGCCCATAAACCTAACCAAACAGTAACTCTTTGTGGGTGCATTGGTTTTTTCGACAATCACTCTTGGATAATCATTCGCCCAAATACGGCAATTCTGCTTATTAACGAATCCACTGAGGTGAAAATGTGCCTCATCACTGAAGATGATTTTCTTCAAAAATGTGCTCATCCACTGTTGCAATTTCTTACCACCATTCTGACCATTGACGACACTTGAAATGGTCAAGAGGCTTTAGTTCTTGAGTCAATTCCACCTTATAAGCGTGTAAATGCAAGTCTTTATGCATAACGTTCATTAACGAAGAGCGTTAGAGGTGCAATTGTTGGGCACGACGACGAGTTGAGGTGGACGGCTCTTCAGCCACACAACAATATTTTCCGAAGTACGAGCTGTACGAGCATGCACTGGTGTTTTCACATTTCCTTCAGAACCGGTTTGCTCCAGTCTTTGCACGATTTTTCCGATTGTACGCACATTTGGACGATTAAATTGACCGAAAAAATCACGAAGTGCACGATATTATGTATTTTGATTTGAACGCCCATTTTCATAATAAGCCTGAATAACTTTTTGTTTGTATTTTCCTATACAACATCATTAAAACCTGCTTGCAACTTTCATTGGATAGCGAACATACTTTATAATGTATTTAAAAGGATTCACAAAATAGCTGACAGACTAGCTTATAAATTATTGGCGCAATAGACTCGATAGTACCGAGGGCCTAGTTTTTTTTTCAAGACTTTTTATGTACACTTCTTGCATGATGGCAGGACCTCATGTATTATGCCAATACAAACGAGATAAGCTTTGTAGTTAATTAATACTTATTCGATAATTTGTCAGATAGTTCCTAGCTTTCTAACCTAATTCTACTTTTTGTCGAAGACTCTACAATTTGTATGTGGACACATTTCCATAGAGGTGTCCTATATAAATGGAAAAATGGATTCCGATCCAAAACTTCAAACAAAATCAGGTCCATGTTTGGGGTTAAGCGCACCTAGATAGTTTTTGAATACTTTCCCCGAAATCTCTAATTTTGTTTCGACGTGAAAAGCGTATAATTTTTTTGATTCCCGGGAGATTTATGTTGTTTCAAATATGTGAATATGCATTTTTAGGTGCGGGAAAAATATTTTCAAAACTGCTTGTTCATAATTGTTTTTCCCCCCCTTTTTTTTTGCCAAAATTGAAAAAGTTGCATCTTTCACGAACTCAAACGAAAACACATACAGGCAATTTAAATATTAGAAAATGATTTATGAACACACATTACTTTACCAATATCCATCAAGTTACCATTTCCACAAAATCAATATCTTAAAGTTTACCTTCATCCTTGCAAGCAGAACAACTACGGAAATTGCCAAAACAACAAAACAATGTTACGTATACGCTACCGATTTCGGAATCATGAACAACCCGAACCTAAATATTTTATATATCGCCAAACATAATCAAAACATATTTCCAAGGAAAATGCATACATGTTCACAACCAAAAGGCAAGGCAACAGCGTTCGGGCGATACGATACAAATTTTAGCGAAAACAATTTCTACATGTCGCGGAAGTAGCTGCAGATACATATGTAGTGCGAACGAGCAATAGCCAAGGAATACAACACACTTGCCTATACTTCGTAGTACGTATCTACCGAGAAAGTAAAAACAGACACTTTGAAAAAATGTTCCTTGGGAAATCCTTTTTCAACCGACGTGATATGTACCATATGAACTTTCATGCACAATGTGCATTGCACACACTTGTAGGGACGGAGGCACTAAAGACAAAAAAAAACGCAAAAAAAAGGCAACTTCATGTTTAAATGTTAAGCACGTGCTTAAAGAAGCATGTGGTGCAGATAGTTGTATCCACATAAGAGTGAGGTATGTATGCGAATGTCCTAGGCGCTGCAGTTTGGCACACACTGCAGTTTCGCTTTTACTTCGTTAGGATGTGTAACATGTCATGGAAACCTTATTTTTGGTAAGCGGGTGTGAGACGAAGTCTGCTGTGTGGGAATGAGTGCACTTACGCCTCATATGCAACACACTTCCAGATACGACTGTTCTTCCGACATTATTTGAACACAGAGTAGCCAAGAATGGAAAATGCAATTTTTTTTCCTGTAGATGAGTAGTCGAGGAAATAAGTTAATGGGAGAAGGATATTCACATTAAGGGCGGACAAAGTATATGTCTGTTGTATGGTTGGTTCAGGTTGAAATTGAAATTTGACCTGAATATCTGTACAATTCTATAGAATAACATTTCCCAACACTTAACCGGTATCTAATAATTCTTTTCAGAATGCAAAGTTAGATTTTTGATATTTGAACAGTAGCATGCGAATTTTGTTCGAATTAATACTGCTTTTGACCACACTCTCCATCTACCTTTTAACTAAATGTGAAGGTCATCCCTTATATTTTGTCATACTTATTATAGGGTTCTCAATAACCCCAAAGTAGGATTTTTGAAATACAAACACTGGTACGTGCATTTTTGTTCGGCCTTATACAGTGACGAAGCTCCCTTTCCCTCTCCTAATCACTGTTTCTTACTTCTCCACAGATGACGCATTGAGAAAAAAAACAGAAACTTTTGCTCACCAGCTTAATTGTACGGGTGGACGGGTGTGCACATGCACATATGAGATTGGAGATAAAAATATATGGCGGGCTGTGCCAGTACGACCCGCCATAGAACCATTTTTCTTGTATGCAGTTCGTCATCTGTATAGCTTTATAATCTTTGGTTCATTTGTATGTCTGATTTTGATTTTGCGAAAATGTCCATTCCGTTGTATATCTGGGCATGTGCTCTGTGTCTTCCGAAAGATCTGACAATCATCCGATGCAAACCTATGTCTCCCCGCCAGTTGTTCAGGGGTTGCTAAAATCTCCAGACCTTCGCACAGTTATGGATGTGTTGTGTGTCTTCGGCAAAGTGACTATGTCTCGCCACCAGTTGTTCAGAGATTCCTGCAGATTGCATTCCTTTGTATATCTGGGCATGTGATTTGTGTTTTTGGCAAGACGTGAAAATCGTCGGATAGAAGTTTGTGTCTCGCCGGCAGTTGTTCAAAGGTTGCTAAATTTTCCATTCCTTTGTATGGCTGGGAATGTGATGTGGATCTGTGCAAAGATTTGACAATCGCCCGATACATATGGCTCACGCCAGATGTGCAGTGGTTGCTACATTACCCACTCCTTTTCATAGCTGGGAATGTGTGTTGTTTGCAAAACGTGAGAATCGTCCGATGCAAACCCTTCTTAAATTTAGTTGTGTGTATTTGCCAAAATTTGAAGATCGTCCGATGCAAACCAATGTCTCGCCGCCAGGTGTTCAGAGTTTGATATGGATGTGAATGCGATGTGTGGTTTTGGGAAGATCTGAAAATCCGATGTATGTTTATCGGGGGTTGCTAAAATGTTTATTCCTTGGCAGTGCCATGGATGTAATGAGTGTCTGTGGAAAGGTCTTACAATTATCCAATTTCTCGCCGCCAATTGTATAGTGGTTGCTAAATTTTTCTTTCCTTTGTTGCTAATTGTCCATTCCTTTCTCTACCTGTGAACGTGATATTTGCCTTTGGAAGGATCTGCCAATCGCCGGATTCAGCAACATTTAACTGGAACATAGGTCTCCTCAGTTATTTGTGATATAATGCTGGAAGAACGTTATCTGGTTTTAAACTGGGTTAAGAGGAATTTTTGATCGCTATTAATACAACTGAGATTATTGCACGTTAAGAAAGTACTTATGAGTAGGTATTCGAAATATCATTTACTTCAATTTAATACTTTCTCGCAATGCAACGTATTAATTTCGCAATTAGAACATTTTAAATGTGCGCTTTCTTCGCATACGGTATGTGAGCTAATGTGCACATACCAACTCTTGTGCTCATAAACAACAGACTCTGCAAACTGTTGTGGTTCTTCATAGCAATTTTTCAGCAGTTCCTTGGCCTCTTTGAACCTTTTTCTTTCCCATCAATAGCAGCAATTTCCCATGAAAATAGCATAAATTGAAGAACAACATACACATAAACAAAAAAAGGAAACCGTGTGAAACCCAGAACGTGAAACCACAACAATTTCTCTCTCCTCTAAGTGAATAGTTTAGCATTCCTTCTGGGAATACGTGTTATGTGCTTTTATTGCCCAGCAATTTGCTCAGCCTTTTAACCTAACAGAAAAAAATCAACCGAACAAAGTCACGTTGTCTTCATTCTCGAGAATACTATTACCCATTTCACTTACCCTCCACTAAAAAAAGAAAACAAAAAAGGGAATAAACAAAACCAAACAATAACCCTGAGAGGACAGTAAATTATCCTGATGGAATGCAATAGACCAGAAGTAACGTCTCAACTCAAAAGGATATAAATTATACCTCCTCAGATGGAGACTGTATACAACCTTATTATTCATTGAGTTGTATTTGTTTTGCTTTTCTTTATATCCGTTCCATCCGCAAAAAGGATGCTACAAATTCTGCAATAAATCCAAGCGAGTGGATACTTTGAGGGAATTTTATTTTTCGACTGTTTTTTTTCAAGGCGCAATAATTACACCTGACCACAAAGGGTTTGTGTCAGGATTTTGATACATCCCTTACAAAAAAAAAGGATCAAATGAATACCAATTGTATATATCCCTCGACCTACAGTACACTTCATTGTCTGTCAATGCCATGGCAGCCATAAAGACCACACATGTCGAATGTCAACATTGTAGTCAAAATGAACTGAACAGAGAGACCATTTAAAGTAATAGCTGGACTAGAGTTGGATGATGTCCTTCGTGTGAGTTTGAAATAATGACCAGTACTTGGTTGGTAGCTTATACTTCTGTGTATGTTGTGCGGCACAAATGGGATTGGACACTGAACTCGTATAAGAACATTATGGAGTGCCAGTGAAAGGATGTATTCTCTGGAATTGACATTTTTACAGGCAATCTAGTTGAGAGCCAACCAGACGATTATATGTAGTAGTTGTGTGGACTTTGCCAACTGGAAACATTTTGTGGTTCAGGGTCAATTAACTAACTGACAATGGAACGGATAATTGCATGAAAATGACATTAAAGTGAAATTTAACATTTTCAAACAAATAAAAGTCTCTATTCCACTTGGTAGCGACAGATCTGCACAATTATACCAGCACAAGAAAGAATGGGTGTGTCCTCCTCTCGTGCGGAAAACAACAAACTCCATTTGATTAAGTTCATTTCAACACACACGTACTTTCTGGGAACAAATCACCAAGCATTTTTCAACTTCGTCCTGTCTACTGCCAAGGAATTCCATTTAAGTTTTGAACTAGAAAAAAATGCGACTCACTACAGAGAAAGGGTACTCTGTCAGCACTTGACAAAATCTAAAATTGAATTCTAATACTAGAGTGCAATCGATAAAAACCAATGAATCATTCAAACTGACATCTCCAACATCGAGATGTACAACTGCAAACGAGCACAGCAAGGGAAGTTAAAGTAATTTCGTACAAACTAAATGCGGAAAGTGTCATCAACTTGCAACTACAAACATGTCAGTTAACTTTGCGTTCGAGAGAGTTTGTCTTTCGTTTTCTTTCTAAGACGTGTAAACACACATCTCGAGGAAACTAAATACACCAGAGTTGGTCTTTGTCGTTGTCTGTCTCTATGGAGTTTGAGACGACGCCGGCCAGAGACAGCATTACCATTAATTCGAATGGGAACACCAGTTGGACACTTGTTTGACTGCCACAATTGACATGGCATGTTGGTTTGATTTGCTCTTGGAGTTTTTCTTCGAAGAAAGTTTAGTCCTATAAGGAACGGAACCGTTTACTATGATGGAACTAGTATGTCTGGGAGTTTCTGTAGCTGCCTAAGTTTAAAGGGATCAATTGTTTTTTTTTTTTAAATTTAAACCGTTTTAACCGCCTTGACATGTTTGCAAATGGAAAGCTTTTATAATAGGGAAGTAAAATGTTAACTGAGTTGATTCAATTTTACTGAAGAATTATCGGATATTTAACGGTTAGATGAATTTGGTAATGGGTTCGCTTGTTGAGTGAAAGCCAGAAAAAAAAGGTCGGGAGTTAATCCTAAAAGTATACACCATCTTAAAAGTTCTGCGATTTTGACGAACACAAAAAACATTTTAGGTATTCATAACTCCTTTAGCGCGCGCAAATTAATGAAAAAAAAATTGGTTGAGTCCCAGGTTCAACCCAGACTGTAGTTTGATTTAAGTAAGTTGTAGTCTGATTCTTATTCAGTTTACTGAAACTGACTTAGGATATCGAGGGTTCGAAATGGGTGTAATTTTTTATTTGTTAAAGCGCCGTTTAGGTTAAGTCAAAAATGACACACTCTCAAGTAAGAATATTGCTTAATATCGATAGTTAGTTCCAAAATAATAGATCCCACCTTATCAATAGTAATAAGTATCGGCTTTTCAAAATAGGTCCTCATGTTTCATTCATTTCGTTCAACATTTACAAGAGAATCAAACCTCACCCGATAACAGATAACAAAGTTTAACAAACAGAAATCCTCTCCATAGTCCCGAGGAAAAGCACCCTCAAAGATATAAAACTCTAGAAACACGATACCATGACCGCACATAAAAGATGGAAAAACAAAACAAATCTAGAACAATGCTAAAAACCTCAAATATCCTTCATCAGAACATTTATTTTTACTGTCACATCACATTTTGTAACATTTTACAACAGAGTTTCAAAATAAAAGGGTCCTTGCAAAAGAGATACCGAAAAAACACTCGATACCAAAAAAAGAACTAAATATTAAAACATATTTAGAAAGTGATGTGTGATTTAACACAGAGGTGATGTATCCTTTTTTTAACTTCTCCCGCGCAGAGCCAAAGTTCCACTGGTTTGTATGGCCCCAATTTTCCTTGTTTCAACGAAAATATATTATATTCCATCATCATTGTTATTCCCAAGAGTGGGGGATACGTCTAGTATGGGGATCCTTTTTATGTCACACATGATATAACATAAAAATGAAACAAGAACGACTCCCACTTCTCGTCAGCATAGTTTATTGGATGGCATACCCCCAGTGGGTATGTTTCGCACATCGCAGGGATAATAAACCTCAACGATTTCCGACGATGACGATGACGATGGTGTAACGAACGAATCGAGAATCGAATGAGTTGATAGTCCTTTAATAATGTCATGTAACATACTGCTGTTGCTGATTTTGATGATGCGAGCACAAATATGAATGAATGGCGTTTCTCCTTTTTTTTCTGAACACCCTTGAGGACATTGAGGGGCTAATATAAGATTTTGTTTCATATATTTTTTATGAGATCAGGGTTGGGTGTTTTACTACCCTTTCTTGTTGGAAGTGTCACAATGTTAGTCGGGAAAATAAAATCAAAGTGTGCTCTGTTACGTTGTTACGATTACTTCAGCATATTTTGTGACGTGTCATGTCTAGCCTGAAGCATAAAACAGCAATAACATCGTCGCAGATTTGAATTGCTGTTTGTATAGCTGAAGAATATCTGGCAACAAGGATGTTCGATCTAAAGGTACTAAAATATTTCTCCTTAAGCAGAGCATAAATCTCGAACATGTTTCTGGTGTTGGTGCTTTAAAGCGTGGTACATTGGCATTCGTTTTTCCTCGGGTGGAATATGAATTTTTGTGTTGCTACTGCATAAAAATGTGAGCAAGGATATTCGACAAACAGCGTATTTTTGTTTGGTTTTTTGTTAAGGTCCTTATTCCATCAGACTTTGGTTTTTTAAAGAGGAGGACTTTAATATGCTTGCAAATTGGGAGAGAAGAGATTTTTATGTTTACTACCCCGCATTTGAGAATGTTAATATTAAAGCTTTAAAGATCAATGTGTAAAAAACACTAGCTTTACATTTACAGTATTAGGTTTTAAGAAGCGACAACCCGTACTAAATCTAACACGTGCGTATGTAGATGCGAAGTAAAAGCATTCAGCTTCTTGAATGTGTCAGACTTTTAATGAGAAAAGGTCGAATATTTTCCCATTGCTGCCAAAGTCGGGCGATGTCAATGTTTTAGGCAGCGATTCTAACAGTTGATGTTGATATATTGGCAAGAGAATAATAAGGAAAAACCACCCACCTAGAGTCAATGATGAGTTGTCTGTTTTAAGGACTATATGATATGCTATCTGCAATTTGTAATTTTTCATCTGATCTCTGTCCACTGTACTTAATTATTTTATGGGATCTGTATACTCTAGATATTATATTTTCTGCATCGGTAATTTACCGAAATTTGATACAGCTAAAGTCACTCTAAGCAACAATTATTTTTACTTCTGTCCCAATGTTTACGTTATACAATTCAAAGAACGTATTACACAATAACTGTAAAGTCAGCAATTATCCTCCACGGAAACAATTGCACCCAATAATCTCACTAAACGACTAAATTCACAATCAAAAGCAAACAAATAAAAAACAAGGCTAACGAAAATACCAACATAAACAAAGAAAATCCTGCGAATGCGAATGAAAGACAAATCCTTTCAATTCAGAAAACATTTGTGCAATTAATTTTAAGTAGAAGAACTGTGTTTTCTATTTTCTTCAAATTGTTCTTTTCTATCTTTGAATTATTTTTACGTCTTTTTTGCACTAAGTACACAATAAGTAAAGATAACGAGTTGAAATTAAAATAATTTAAGTCTTAGATACCAGTTTTAACTCAAAGTGCAGTCAGGAAGGATTACGGTTTTCGGTCGTTATCTGGAGAGAGAAAAACTATCCTGTGCTACTATTTTTGTTTTGAAAAATATAATTTTGCCAACTCATTATTTTGTGTTTTTGTTTGTCATCAGGAACTGTCAAAATGACACTTTGCATTATTTCATGTTTTGAATAGCTTTGTTTAATTAACTTTGAATTAAAAAAAAACGATAACTGGAGATTGATACTTATTTGTTCAAATTTAATAAATGGTGAGGAAAAACATAGGCTTGTGAAACAAAAAGCAAAATACTTACGTACAGCCTTTTGTGCCATGACACACAAAAGCCTTTACTTTTCTGATACCTTCTGTAATTTTCTGTCTGCAGTTCGGGCTCATTAACAAACCTATTATTACATTTTTTGTTTAAATATTAAACCAGCGGTGGGTACGACTTAGGTCGTACGAACTTGCTTCCTTCCGGCTCAATTTGAAATTATGATTATAGAACTCTCAATACTGAATTCGAAGGAAGAATGAAGAAAATTAAGATTTTTCGTTAAAACTTAAAATTCCGTTTAAGGGCTGATAAACTAAAAATGATGACATCATTTTTGAAAATTTCAATTTTAACATTGATTTTAATTTTTTACGGAACTGGACAGAATAGTAAATGAAAAATTGATGACTTCTCATATTTAATGCAAATACTTAAATCCGTAATTCTTTTTCTAGGATTAAAAAAGTCTCCAGTTATATTTTTTGCAATACTTTCTCTACAAGGAGCAATTAAAAATAATTATAGCTTACAAAATAGGCGCGGCATCTATGTAACATATTTGAAAAATCCATGTTTAGATGAAGACAGTACAATGGAATAGCAAAAATTTTAGGAAAACAATGACTATTCCTATATTAATTATTAAATTATTAGTATAATATGTATAATTTAAAATGTTTCAAAATATAGACGAGTTATCAGATATCATTAAAATTATTATTTTGAAGAATTTAGGTATTTTACAAACGTCCCTACAAATTATAAAGTTTTTGTTCTCCATGCTTCATCTGTATAGCATTATAATCTTAGCTAAAAGCCAACACACCATACCTTTGGTGCTTCTCCTAAATTTCACACTGCCATACAAACCCCACACGGCTTGCAGCTCGCTATCTGTCATTTTTGTGCGAATATTTTCAACAAATAATAAAATGGTTTCTTGCGTGAAGGTTTTTTTTTAGAAAATATTTATAAATTGTGTAATTTTGTGCAGTATTTTTGTTAAAAAATGTGGTTTTGTTGTCAATAAATATCTATTTACTATTGTAAAGTGAAAATTTGACACATGTTGACCTAACAAATACGTTTTGTTCTTTTCAACAGGTATAACCTTTTCTTAATCGTGTTGGTGCGGTGGATAGGAACAAATAAACACATATTCAGTTCGAGTAAAATGTTGTACATAGTTTATTAGCTAAATTGTAAATTAATTGTTAATTTAATGAATACTTGTTAGTTTAAAGTGATATTTCAGTAGGTTTTGTGTCCAATAATGTTTCAATTTGCAAGTGTTAAGACTTATCAGTCGCGATTGTATACCGTGGAAGATTTTCTTTCAAATTTTAATATTTTGGCATTCATTCGATTAAAGTTGAGTATATTGAATTAACATTCAGTTTTTCAATTGCGATTATAATTTTGGTCGATTATGCAAGTGTTAGAAGAATATCATTCGGATTTGTTCACTCGTTTGACAGCTGGTTCGTGTGTTTCCTTAGTAAAGGGACCGGCATGTTACTGATTCTAATATCTTGGGTGAGTTTTTTATATTAATTATAAATATAGATGATCATGACGTAAGATTAATTTTTGGTTGTTTTTATATTTAAATGTGGAACAAATTTACTTTAGCTGCTGTAGCGTATAGTATTGGCTCGCCAATGCACGCACTTGTCGGTGGTCTAATTATGACTGACCTTTTTGCATATAGTGCATGACACGAGACAATATGAGCCACCCTCCGTAGCTTCAGAATAAAACAGTGTACACCGGTCAATATCGACGGGGTATTTTTTACATGAAGGGTTGTTTGCGACTGTTGTTTTGTTTAAGTCTGTACGTCGGAATGGCAGCTGCATGTTATGCATCAACAATTTTATTGTAAAAATATTTTTATTTTGTATGTTTTTTTCAACATGGCAATGATTCGTACACCGCAGCAGAAAAAAAATAAAGAAATGACATACAACACACAATTTGTATGAAATTATAACCAAAAAAGTCTAATTTTATTTGTTGAATAACTTTTAAACTAAACGTAAGCGAAAATTTTTAAAAACATTTAAATGATCAGCACGCAGAAGTGAAAAAAATGAAACACAGCTAAAGTAAATTTATGCATTAAACATTGATATTTGTACTTAAAAGCCATTCAATCTGTGTATGCAAGCTGTCGAAATTGTGTTTTGACGGATCTCAAAGTTTTTAGACGAAGCAATTATTTGAAGTCGTTTAAATGATATTCAATTATTATTTTCTTGAGTTCTGAATGCACTGTACATTTTTAAATTTCTCAAAATGTCATCAAAGCAAGATCTACAGATGTAGTGACGAACAGCTTGATAAGTTCTACTTTGACCTACTACACAATGGTACTTGACTCGAATTGGAAGTAGGAATTGGCTGAGTACCTACTGTTGTTAAATATATTTCCTAAAATTCCTTAAATATAAAAGAAATCCATAAATTCGAGACAGACACAACATCATTAAAAAAATGTTTAGGTATTTTATTAAAATTTCTTTAACTTTTAACATTTTGAGTTTTAATAAACAAATTGCCCAAGAAGAAAACAATAGTTATAGTTGACGGTTGTGTCTTAAACTATTTTTTAAACAATTTTTCAATTGATTTAATAAATTAAGTGAAATTTTCTTCCGAAAAGTAAGAATCAGTAGGACTTTGTTCAACTCTCTCTTACAAGAGAAAGGAATTGTTTTCATTTAATAATGTCTATGCTTCGCATGTCACAGTATATTGAGGTCACTTCATCACATGCTCCCAACAAATGTCAGTTAACACAAAATATCTAATTTTATCTGAGCGATTTAATTTCGTTTGCTCTAAATAATAAAATAAGGCCAACGCATACCTAATAACATTACTACCCATCAAATCCAACATTTTACAGTCCCCCAGACATGTAAAACAAAAACATTCGGTAGACAAGCTCACAATTAGCTCTTAGAATTACTTACTCATCTCGTCTGGCAAGCATTTGGTTCTACATCTTGTATTGTTGAACTGTTAAATTCTCTGTCATTCAGAGCAGTAATTACATTCTTAACGAGTGACAAGGACCCAAGTATCATGTAAGTTATGACCTCATTAATGCAAATTGTCGGAACTTGTCCTTGACCAATATTGAGCACCATCATAATTAAAGTACGTTTTACAACGCTTAAAAGCACAACCATCGCCATCGCGTTGTTTTTTTTTTCATCAAATACTGGGGGTCATTTTGTCCATGCTAAACTCGTTTATTTATTCACCCATGTATGCAATTTTGATGAGAAGAGGCATCCGGGATTTATTCTCGAAATGGAAAACCCCTTTTGCATGTCAGCGGAGGTTCCTCGAGGTGTGGTTTTCCTATTTTTGTGTAGCAGTTAATCTGTCCAAAAAATGTTTCTTCTAAAAAAGGAGATATATATCAAGGTCACAAGGATGAAGGTTATATCTACGCATATTTACGCAAGGTCTGTTACATTATCTCTACCTTTTCCTATTTTGAAAATTTAATGTGAACTGGAAAATGACACAGGGAGATAAATAAAAAGTGTTGACATTACATTATGTCGTATTATTTGGGGACAAGTTTCCTGTGTCAAGATTCGTTGAGCGTGTAAGCGAAATGTTGTCTGTGTGTTTTGGGAAATTTATGCAGTACCTTTTTCAGGATGGTGTTGTGACAGGAATAGGAAATAGTTGAATATGTAGTTGGGGAATTCATCTAGCTGAGCGCAAATGTGTTTATTTTTTGTTTATCAAAGGATTTCGGGGTTATAAGTCATTCAAAGTTGACGGACGAAATTAACCCTTTTATAGTTCGTAGAGCGTCAACAGTTCAGTGTCGGTAAGATTCAAACTTCTTCATTCATTTCTAATGAAAAACGTCTTCATTTCAGACAGCGCTTAAAGCGTATTTCCAAACTAGGAATTCAGAAGCAACCTTGCAAATATTCGAAAAATCATACAACTACCACTTGAAGATCACCTTTGTTTCGCATTATCGGTTAAACGTCTTCGTCATGTGCTTCATGAAACTGCACTTCATCCGTAAAATTCACTTTTTGGTGAGGTGATACAAGCTACACAGCGGGTGCAACAATCAAGTTATTTCAGTTTTAGTTCCGTGAACGTGATATGTAGACATTTGCATTTTTTTTAACCGTTAAACTCCACATATCATTGGTTTTCACCACTTGTCGTGCTTTTAAAGACATTAATAAATAACTTACCCTAAAATTAAGTCCAAAGAGCTTATTCTGAGGGAAACATCCACATCATCTGCCAAGCAGACTATGAAAGCCCATTTATGTATAGCCTCATTAAAGAAGGCCAACATTAATGTCACATGGACATAAATAACCTATTCTTAGTGTGATATCATGATGAACGAATGATGCGCAGACACCGTCGAAACGACAGAAAACCCTGTGTGCATACTCGATTTAATTCCTTTAACGTTTGTCATTAAGTGTGTTTTTTTGTTAACCGACATAAGACAGCCCTCTAGAGATCGCTTAACCCGCACAACTTTTATTTTATGATACCATAGTTGTCTGAACCTTTGCAAGACTTGTAAGTAGGGCGCGTGTAAACATACACCGGCGACCCAGTATACAAAATATATGTAAGGACTTTTTTTTTAAGTATACACCTTCATACTGAATACCGGTTCTTTTCCTCTGTTTGCCAGGGAATCGGGAGTTCTATGAGAATTTTTAATTTCTCCATCCGTTACGCTCCAGGATTGTGATAAATTTAGTGGAAATCACAATTAACTTGCACCTCATGAGTAAGTTCACAGAACTTTTTTGTTTGCTCTTCATCCTCCATTTTATCGATCCACATCAACTATTTTGGGGTTTGAACATTTTTTTTTTTATGATATCGATTTTAAGTATGTAGGTACTCTGTAGGTAATGGGAAAACGATATGGATATCGATGTGGAACGATTACCTTTTGACAGACGCTGGAAGAAGTGAAAAGGGATTGCGAAATCTTCATCTAGTTTGCCATGTTCTACTTTCCTAATTATCAGAGGAGATTTATGTAATGGTTGTTCATTCATTTAATTGAACTAAAATGGATAAAAAGGAAACAAAAAGTAAGAAAACGAATTAACAAACGGCATCCTTGAGGGCGAAGAATAATTGATAGGGAACGAAGAAGCATTTAAACTGGTAAAGAGGATAAACGGGTCTTTGTTCCGCAACGAATAGATTGTGACCAAGTAGTTATGACTTTGGGAGGTTTTAAAGTATTTTTTTTTTTGGCGTAAATCTGGAATATTAATATGAATTAATTCTCCTTTATCCACTGTAAGCGGCTGCTATTCCGTGAATTATAAATGAACACAAGACAACAATATTCTCATGGTCGCGACTAGTTGAAACAGCAACCATATTGTCAATGAAACAAGCGAAAAATACATTAAGGGTGATGTTACCACCAATGGCAATGCTACCGCATTAAGGGCTAACAAGAATGCGTATCTGTAGCTTGTTGCTGTGTCAGAAGTTAAGAGTATGGCAACCCGTAAGCTTGCCTATCTGTATGTGAATCAGAAGCGAGCTTGCCACTGGTTAGTTGAATAATTGCGTTCGTAGTGCATCTGGCCTTAAGAATATTTACAACTTCCTCCAAAACTTCTTATCAACTATTCAGAGCTTCTAAATCGTCTTGACCCGAGGGATATGATTGGCGGCCGACTATTATTGCTTCTGCATACAGAAACAGTTTTCGTCCCTTCTGTTCTGTTTCGTTCCTTTTTAATTTGCAAGGAAGCGTACTGTTACCGGATAATATAAATCCTTTGACCAAAAAATAGTTATCTCGCCTAAAGCTTATCAAAGCTTACAAAAATTGAATTCAAAAGTATCGATGTCTCCCTTGAGACTTCTCGAGAACTTTATTGGGAAATCTTGATTTTTGATTACCCTCTTAGGACCGAATACAAAACTTACCCTATTCAAAGAAAATATATAATAACCAATTCAAACCTCAAGGCTGTACAAATAAAAGTCCCTCTTAAATCGCAAATGAACTGTGTTTGCCCACAGATCACAAAATCAAAACCAAACTCAAAACGCCCCAAGTTTATAACCTTCATGGCTGCGCGCTTAAATAAAGTGGCTACTCCTTTATGCTCGACCTCCGCATTCCGTGTGTAGTACTTCGAGTACTTCTTGTGTGAAGTTATTCGTATACCCCCTATTATTGGTTTGTTATCCTTTGTGTGCTGTACGACCATAATCGCAAAGCGTCATAGTTCAGAAATAACTGCCACAAGTAGTTTTTTTTTTTCAATTTCCAACCCTCACATTTTACGATCTTCCCTCGGGGGTGAAGCAAAAAGCCATAAATAACAACACCACTAGCGCACCAGGGACTAAAAGAAATTGAACCAAGAATGGGTGTGAGTAAGGGTATGGGTAATAATCCTTGAGACAACCATCCTGCCGAAGTGTAGAGATTCAATTGGGAATCGATTGTGGCTGACTTCCCCTTTTTAGTTTGCAATACGCGCCACAAAACAAACAGAGGAATAAACGCAAGAGCAGGCAAGAAACAAGTCATCCTTCTTAACTTGTGGGCGGGGGTATGGGACAAAGGGTGCCAAACCCAAAAGACAATCAATTGGATTGCTGAGAACTGATTCCATTTCGCCTGATGATCATGGTCAAAGCCAACCACTCAGCCACCCACGTACACATGCACAGGAACTCGAATCGAAATGTGTAATCTGTGTAATGGAGTACCGGGATAAATGGTGTAAAGCAGATGTCACTTCTGTCAATCGATTTGTTTGCACTTTCCCTTGGTGAAGGCCACAATAATCTTTTTTTTTTGTGTTTGTCTATAAATTATGTTTTTTTTTCTTTTTTCAAAAATGTATAAAAAAGTTGGTCCTTTGACCAAAGCATGCGCCAGAGCACCCCGTTGCGTGCCATAGTTTAACTTGATTCTTGGGCAGTTTATTTGACAAGGTGATTTATTTGACATTTTCGGACGAGTTTTTTTTTTCTTCGTCCTTTTTGCGATTATTTCTTTTACTTTAGTGATTTCGAATTCTGGCCGTAAATTATATCGTCCTTTTTGTGTTACACTGTACATCGTTGTTGATCTTTGAATGGACGGTTGTTTTGTTATGTTGTTGGGTAATGGTTGTAGGGTTTGAGGAACTTTATGGCATTCTTCTGGGAAAGTTTGGTGTAGGTATACATGTTAGGATGAAGTCAGCGATGAAAATATTTTGTTTTCCTTTTCACATTCTTATATTAAAATCCTTTGTGGTCCATCTGGCTTAACTATATTTTTTGGCATGAAAGCATGAAAGGAGATGTAGAGACATGGTAAACGAATGTAAGTCTACTGGAAAAAGATGTACATCACTGGGAATCTACTTTTCTTGACTACTCACGCGGAGACCTATGAAAATATGTTTTTGCAGACGTATTGTGATTTTTTTTGCAAAGAAAAAAGCGCAGGTACCTTCTAAGAAGAGTTTTTTGAAAATAAGGACAACTATGAAATGCTTAAGAAAATCAAAAAAATCATATAAAGATTCATAATAAATATTGCAATAAGTAACCAATCTTTTCATATTCATTCCATCAAACGTTTTTGTAGAAAAATTAACAAATTTTAGGCGCAACTGGCTCGTTAGTACCCAGAGCTGAACTTTGCCACAACCATTCATGTTTGCGTGTGTACTTCTTGCACGATGACGGGACCTCCTGTTTTATGTAGACTCCGAATGGCCTGTTTTTTTATACAAAAATAAATTTCGCTGAAAGCGTAGACTATATTGTTCATTGCTTAACGCCTTACCAATACCCTTTGCAACAACGTTTTAAATAACATTTCCTGAAAGCTGGGATTAAAACAAATGGTTGGAAACTGGTGATTTTTTATAGAGAATTTCAATCCTTCAAGGTTTAGCCATGACAATGTCATTTAATAAAACGAGTGCGTTGTGTCACGATTCCTAGATTTTGAAAGTCAGCAAACGAATAACTAAAATAATGTTAGCCTCATCTAAAAAAAGCGGGATGTGATAGCCATGATTATCTGAGAACATCGGCTCACGCAGGGCCTCAAGTCTAGATTTTCCATCCATTTCTGTGTGCAAAGTTTTATTATTGCTACAAAGAATGGTAGTTCCAGTGTAACGCCTATACCGAACGGACAATTTGAGAGGCTTCTAATGACAGTTTTATAATCATTGATATTTGTCACACTTTTCGGGATATCAACCAAAGAACTAAAACACTACATCCGCATTATTATTTATATAGAGCCTATTAGGTCTTTTTCCATAACAACAGGTCCACTGTATGCCCACTGACTGCACCACTGTAATCTTAAGACATGTTTTCTTTTGCTGTGATTTCCCGAAACAAATCGACATTTCGATGGTGGCCTAGAAAACAAAAATACACCACAGTTGTCATTGCCCATATTAATCCCAAAACTTCACAACTGGTAAGGACCGAAGTGGTTTTTATCAAGCTTTGATCATTCATTTAGTAAGACCAATTTATTTTCAATTCATTGATGGATCGTTACAGTTCATTTACTCAATTTAGCTGAGCCATTGAAGTCAGCGCTCTTGGTCTTAATCCAAAGTTTGATACTTCTCACAACGGTCGTGATTACACTTGTTTCTCTATTAAAATACTCGAAAACTTCGCAGTTTTCTGCAGCTTACATAAACCATTTTTTTGCTTAGTCATTTGTGGCATGCGTATTTCCTGCTCGAAAGGTGGGACCATAAGCATTGCACCAAACCCCAAAGCTTGTGTTGACTGTAAACTCTTATGATAACTAATACTGCCCAGGGAGGAAAAACATTTAGTTGTGTTTTTCGCATACCTCCTGCGTGGTAGTTCAATGCACCTGTGAGCCTCTTCTTACTTACCAGCTCCCAACTTTTATTAACTGAAACAGAAAATCAGCTCAAAGTTGAATGAATTCAAAACCCCTCCAAGACAATTACTTAGCCGACGTAGATCGATTCATCAGCAGTATCAAACATACCCTTCCTAACTTGCAACCCGAGCACATAAATCAATCAACACGTAAACCATTCTTCCACCATACACAAAAAAAAAGTCCTTTGCATTCAATTATGTCAGTACAATCCCCTCATTCTGAAATACCTAAGAAAAAGTTGTGTAAAACTTTGCCATCCTGTTTCTACCCCAATTAAACAATAAAATCCCCGACAGAGTCTACAAAACGAAATTCACAATTCCCCTCACCCAAGGTATGCGAGTATCATAAAAATCCTTGAAAGCATTCCTACATAAAAATAATTCTATTGGCTCGCCATGTAAATGGAAAAGGTCCATAAAAATCCCCGCAAAATAAACCCATACCGACAAAGATACAAAATGTTACCAACCAAAGACCTAGAAAGGAAAGATTTTCACCTTAAACCGCAACCGGGAACTTCGACCATACTCAAACACGATTCGTAACAAGAATCCTTAAGTCCGCTTAGTATGATGACGAAAACTTTTTCAATTTCCAAACAAAACTGTTGGCAATTCTCTCAATCGAACACACACGCACAAAAGGGGGATAGAGATAAGGATTTTTTTTGGTTGGCTCCCTATTGATGTAACTGGGTGTGGGGTGGTAAAAAATCAATTTAGGAAAAATGTTTTGTAAAACTTTGTTTTTTTTTATTATTATTTGTTGTTGTGTTCAGTACAGTTTCCTCTTAACCGCGGTACAATAGGCCTCGTTCCCTCCCATCACATCATTGAAAGTGTTTCGACACAGGAGTAAATTGAATTTTGGTTCGGCCTTCAGTTGCATGCAAGTCCTTACAATTAAAGTCAGGACCTTTTTTGCAGGATCAACAAAAAGATGTATTTTTGTTTACCATGAGTTGGAGGAGGATGAGCGGGAGTCCTTTCCTCATAAACTGTGTACTAGAGAAGCTTTAATAATAACGGATTATCCTTTGCCGTCCTATTTTTCGTTAAGCTCAAAGAATAGATGAATACAAATCCTTCTGCAAAAAATAGTCGAACAGAACGTTAATAAGGGATTTCCAATGCACAAAAAAAGGAATGAACAAAACAACCTCCAGGCAATTATATTTCAATGCTTTTGATCCTGACCTGAATAATTCCAGGGTTGAGAAAGGCCAGCCGTCAGTATGGGTACCTCAAAAAAAAATAGAATATACTCGTAGGTATAGGTAAAAGACGAAGAATATCTTAACAATAGCTTTTAGATGGTAGAGATTGTGATAAAAGATGCATTCAAGGGACACGGAAGGTTTCCCTCTGTGTGTGTTTCCTATGAATTTCTGTTTCTCTCTAACGGGTTTGTAAAGTGGGAGAAGTTCAGTATAATACCTTGCCTTGGGCGTGATTAAAGAAGATAAGCATTGAAAAGGGTTACTTTGAAGGTAGCGAACGTAGTTAATTTTGATTAGGGTGTCAAAGTGCTGAGATGGGGTGTTTGCAAATGACTGTATGTATAATTTTATGCTGAAGGGGCTAGAGGCACATTTTACATCGCATCGTAGCTTGCAAAGAAGAGCGAAATTATATGATGTGTGTTGTTTTTCTTTTTAAATCTCAAAGATAGGATTTTTTAAATGGAGTGCCTTAGTGGAGATCAGTTAAATGTGTTGATTTCACGCTGCCTTGAAATGAGGCAATGAAGTACCGCCCAAAACGCGGGGAACAAAATAAAATGTAGCTGTGAACTCTGTCAAATAAATGGGTGGTGTGTTAAGACAGGTATTAAGACGAGTGAGAAATACCTTCCATTTTTTTATTAACGGGGTCCTCCAGATGGTGGTTGAGTAGGTCACAGCATTAATAAAATAAAAACAAAACCCACACCTGAATGGGTAAGAGAAAAATCTTTAGAACGGAAAGATATCATCATCCGTAGTTGTCTAAGTGTTCTTAGCTAAACCTCGTAAGATTTTCCTAGTTTTTAGCCTTTCGGGCATGACAAGAAAAAAAAACAACATACAATGGCAGCCAATAAACGCTATCATTCTTGAAGTGACAAAAAATCTTTGAAAAGGACATTTACAGCACAAGGCGTGTTTCACTTACGAACACGATTCCTTACTTGGCAAAGCGAACATTTTCTGCAATATACTGAAACAACATTTTTTTAATCGTCTCCTCACCCTTTCGGTACTTTTTGTGATTTTGTATGTATCATGTAAAGAATTCATCCTTATTTTAAGCAAAATTCCCTTTCTGCTGAGAATGTTGTTCCATTGAAAAAAACCTCATCTGAAGAAAATTATCTGAGGGCTGCGTTAGTGGAAGACCCTTATTTATTGTAAAGTAAAAAGCTCAACAAACTGAGTAAATATTTGCAAATTGAGTGATTCATACTTTAAGAGAAAAATTCAAAACTTATACTAAAGTGTTTAAAGTCAGTCCCTTTATTACACCCTCGAGCCATGTAAAGACCATTTCCAAATGTTTGAAAAGGTCTGTCAACAAAAAATAACCCCTCATGAATGCAAATCAGTTCACATTAATCAACAGTCCCAAACTCCCAAAACTCTGATAATATCAATATGAACAGAGTATGCCAATACCGGCAGACCATATCGGAATTTAATATGACACAACAAACAAACCTCATACACACAGCCAAAAAAGGATTTGTTCGATCCTATTTCTTTGAGTTTTCGGCAACAACAACACTCAACTGTAGTAATTCCGATGGCTATGTAATAATGTGCAAAATGAAAAAAAAAATGAAAATATTGCACGAGAAAAATCCTCTCATTGACACGAATGCAGGTCATTCAACTGTAATATCCTGCCTCGAGTGGTCTGTGTGTAATTATGCCGATGAAAACTGCCCGACGTGAACTCATTATACGTATCTATCTCAAACTTCGGAAGAATGCACAAAATATGAAATTGCATCGATTAGTTACTCGTATTTAATGCTGCTAATTAGTTGAATACAAATGATGACACATCAAGGGAGTTCAGTTTGATGACATAGCTAATGTGTGTTTTGGGGAAAAGTTGTTCTCTATAGGATTCTGATAAAAATCATAAAACTGGGTGATTTTGCAGTTGTTCAGCCATAATTCTGATTACGTCAGTTTTTGGAAGTCCATTTCTGATATCCGGGAAGAGTTACACCGTCACATGCTGCTCTACTGAGGTTATGAAATAATAGTATTAGTCAACAAACAAGTCAACTACAGGGTGTCCGCCGGGAAGGTATACAATTTGTTTTGCCGCCATTTTGGTAGACATTAGTCTTGACAGTTCATATTTGGCAGTCGTGAAGTAGACACGTGGCAAATTTATTATGGAAAAATATTCGATAAACCAACGTGTTTTAATCGTTAAAAATTTTTATCAAAATCAATCGTCGATTACTGTGACTATGAGAAAGTTACGTGAAATTTTTGGGAATAACAACGCGCCAACTAAACTTACTATTAATCGTGTAGTGAATGATTTGGAAGAAAGAGGGTATGTAGGTGACAGGCCCAAGCATAGACCACAACGTACTACAAGATCGGTTGAAAACATAACTACTACTCAAGTAAGTGTTCAAAACAATCCATCAACCTCAATTCGAAGCCGTGCTCAGGTCAGAGCTTAATCTTCAAAGAAGAACTTTGGCCACAATTTTGCACAAGGATTTGCATTTGTTTCCATTTAAAATTCTGTTGACGCAAGAGCTTCTTCCATAAGACCATTTACGCCGCCGTCAATGTGCCAATAGGATGTTACAGCTAGCACAAAAAATCATAATGAGTGCCGAGGCACATTTTCATTTGAATGGATATGTGAATAAACAGAATAGTCGGTTCTGGGCAATGGAAAACCCTCAAATTATTCATCAGTCACCTTTGCATCCACTAAAAGTTGCAGTCTGGTGTGCAATTTGGTCAGGAGGAATCAGTGGACCCTACTTCTTTGAAAATGAAAACGGCGTAACGGTAACTGTGAATGGGGAACGATGTCTTGATATGATTGAAAACTTTTTAATGCGAGACTAACAGAGGCGGAAATTTACCTGATACTGATTTCAAACATAATTGCCGACATTAAATAAAACATTTATCAATGTTAGATCCATTTATATAATTTATAATTTTTCATTAGATGAAAGAGATTTAATCAAAAATTATTAACAAAAAAAGTAGTATATATGAGTTTCTTTTTACTGGCTCCAAGAATTCCGGATATTTATCCATAATTTATATTAAAAACAGAAGCGCACCATCTGCTGACAGTGATGAGGACGCTGATAGGCCTACACACAAAAAAACAAGATCTCTTCGGAAATGTCTTCGGTAGAAACTGAAAAGACGAAGAAGACGAAAAAGTGTAACTCAACGAGTATGCTCTTACCTAGCCCTTTCAGACAAAAAACTCCATGCGCCATTCATGCAAATAGTACACATGAACTCAATAAAATTTGTTAATAGGCAGTAGGCCATGGTCCTACCGAGCCTGATGCCTTAAAGATGTAAACCAGTCTGTTCCAAAAACCGTCTTAATCAACAACGCATTTCAAAACCAACACATTTTTATTTACACTTCTTCTTTTTCTCACGACCGTCCAACTTGATTTCATTAATTTGCAACGTCTTTTAATACCACTCTAGGGTTAAACGCATCAACAAAACCTTTTCTGACCCACTCTTCACCATTCTTCACCACTCCATCTCACAACAATTACTACGCCAAATAAACATCTGCAGTATAGATATCCTTTTCATAGGGACAACAACGCATGCACGCACAATAGTGAAATCAATCAATCACAGTCCATGAAATATTAAATTCCATTCCATGTTGTTTTGTCATGTCAGTGTGCAAATCCTAGTCTCGTTATCCATTCTGTATGACATACGGATTTTCAATTGGTATGTGCAGGCGATCCGCAGAGAGACAGGCGAGTTCAATCAACCTGTACTGTCCTTTTGTATTCTAATCAGGTATAATCCATTTGTGTTTGACACACATATACGGATGCATTGGCAAAACGTCCTTAGTGGAGTTTGATGTAATAAAAGCCTCACGTGAGTACAGAGTTTTAAATTGATAGAGACTTTCATTAGCTATGAGTGGGTATCTACGACATTTGAATCAAAAAACCTTTGACAAATACGCTTGGATGTTCAAGGGACCTTTTGCTCTCAGGGCATAATCGTCTATCTCTGTATACTTGTTTGTATGGAGCAGACTATCGTTTTGAGATCTGAACGTTCTTGGAACTATAAGCCTGTTGGGAGTTATGAGATTTTGTTTACATGCAGTTGTTGTATCTGTACTAGGAAAAGTTTGAAATTAAGTTAAATGATGACACTATAAGGACGGCCAGAGAGAGCTAATAAGTGATACTATGAACTTCATTGGGGAAAACATCCTAAGCAACACAAGTCAAACAAGCTTTATGAGACTCAGTTAGATTGTCGTCAATGAAAGTGATCACCATGTGAATTGCCAGAATTGGAAGCATTTGAGACTATTGATGTCTAGTTCCAGCGAAAGGATACCACATCCCACAATACTGGTCAAACAATTGATTTTTTAAAGGAGAAGTTTGGTAATCTCCAAAAATTGCCCAATCAAGTGGTCACTTTCGTTTTAACGCTGTTGGGATTCCTTTTAATGGGTTACGTTAAGTCGGTGGCTTTTACCAACACGCCAACAGCGTAAGATGAGCAGCTCAGGAACAATATCAAACTTGAAATTGCCAACGGTTCCGGTCGATATGTTTGAAAAAGTAGTGTGAAATTGTTTCCGATGTATCAGCTTCTTCAATCCTGTTATTTGGGGTCATATGTATGAAAGAGATCGAACGTTATATTTTAATTGTACACCTGGAACAAAACTCAAACCGAAAATTCAATTTCTCTGTGTTTTATTTAAATACCAAGTGGTTGTTATCCTGACTGAAAACACATGTAAAGCGTGTTTTTTTAGAAGTATAGAAATTCGAATTGAATTAAAACAAGTGGAGGTCCAATTTTCAACCACTTTTTCGAGCAATTGGGGCCGTATGTCGGCAATAGCGCTACGAATGTTGGCTTCCAAGTCCCCTAACGTTTCTGGTTTGTTGTAGACTACCGACTATCCATATTCCCACAGAAAATAAACCAATGGTGTCAAATCACATGATCTTGGTGGCCAATTGGCAGGTCTATTCCGCGAAATTATGCGCTTATCGAATTTTACCTTTAATAAATCGATTATGACGCGCGCTGTGTGGCATGTAGCGCCGTCTTGTTGGAACCACATCTCATCCACATTCATGCCATAGACGGTTATCATGGCTTTATACCCGTCTCCGTTAACGGTAACAGACTCTCCAGCATCATTTCGGAAGAAGTATGGCCCAATGACTCCACTAGCCCATAGAGCACACCAAACAGTCAGTTTTTGTGGATGTAATGGCGTCTCATGGGTCTCATGTGGATTCTCTTCACTCCAAATGCCGCAATTTTGCTTGTTGTCGTAGCCATTCAACCAAAAATAAGACTCATCACTGAAAAAAAATTTGCTAATTTTGCCATACACCAAAATTACGACGCATTGCACGGTCTCGCGGCTTTAATACTTGCACGGATATTGTAAGGTCGTAAGCCAAGATCTTTGCGCAAAATCTTCCATAAAGTTGATGGACAAAGCTTCAATTGCTGTGAACGGTGGCGAATCGATTCGTTTCGGTCCTCTTCAACACTTTGCTCTACAGCGCAATTGTTTCTTCGGTGCGCACTGTTCGACATCTCTGCGGATGCATATTATCACATGGAGTAAACGTAGGCCGAAAACGATCCACGGTTAACCGAAGTAATTGCTCTGATGGACGATTTTGTCGACCATAAAATGGTTTGGTTTATTTTTATGTCGACCATAAATGGACGATTTTGTCGACCATAAAATGGACGGAGCTTGCGGTAATCTTCGCGAACTGAACCATTATGTTCATTTGTCAACCTGTTCATGACGAAATGGTTAGCCACACTAAACATAAATGACATAAGAGTTGCCCGATTTGACCACAAAATGTCAGTTTTTTCTCTATTCGAAAAACCATCCTCTAAAAAACACCCTGTATGTATGATCAATTTTAAGGGAACCTATTTTTTAAAGGTTGTAAATGCAAATAGCTCACATCATTACTGCGGCTCTTTGCAGGACTTTTTTTTTAGCGTTGAGTAAAACTTCTACATGCGTTTCAATCACGAATCTTACTCAAGGCACAGAGCATTGCCATTTATAATATACAAAAAAGGCATTGTCCTCTTGATGTGTGCCGCCATCCATCTAAATCATTACCATCAAAGGAAATGTAGCATAACCACGAGAAACATAACCGAGCTACCCATTCTGCAGTGATCACAATATTGTGATATGTATTTCTATAACGAATCGCATTCAAAGGAATTTCTACTTCTATCTCTCTTTCTCTTCAAAAAAAACCGCAACATCACAAGTCCTAAAGACGCGCGAAAGCTATTAAAAAAATATTTAACCATCATCGTGCGCCTCTTCTGTATCTTTGCGGTTCCTCCATACGGAACACATAACTGCCTACATACATTGTATGAGTATGTGTATCCTCCCAAGTGAACTATACGTTATTATTCTGCAGTCAAAGTTGCCTCGGAAAACATGAAAAGCTAATTGAGTTCTCGCACTGAATACCCATCGCTCCCTATCCAGATCCACAAACGCAAATGGTTTAACCAAATTATGTCATGTTATACTTTGTGCAGTGCGCGGAAAGGTGGGGCCAGATTGCGGAAGAAGATACAACATTAAACTGTTCTCCATCTATTTTTTGTGCTGCCTTCTCTCCTGTTTTTTCGCCTTTTAGCCCGCAAAACTCATAGCAACACTAAATACACAAGACAGCGCGCTAGCGAGCACACAAATGAGTTGAATGAAAATAGAGCATGAAAAATAACGGATATTCTATATATACAACGTAAATGCAACGAAGGCAAACACACAAAAAAATATACATACATATACATTCGCGTTCCACACTATATCCTTTGAGCCTTGTTTGTGGGTTCTTTACCCTCAGCTTGCCTTTGTGCTCGTAAATGTGTTTTTTGACACACTTTTCAAAAAAAAGTTAATTTTCTGTTTGGTGGGGTAGGTAGATGGATGCGATCTGAGGGGGTGCTTCAATTTGTTTATTTTTTTTTCTTTTACGCAGCTTTGATGGGTGTAGTTTTGAATTTAAAAGGCGCTTGCAAAAAAATAATTTTCATTTCAAATTCGTTATCATAAGATCGGCAACAGATGACTGGGTGTAGTTAGATTCTGACAAGGGTCATCGGTTAGTCTTGGCGACCTTTAGTAAGTTGAACAAATGACTGTGTTTGCTCTGAAGTGACATTGATTAACGACGTTGCAAAGCTGATTGAGTGGGTCTAGGGGCACGTTTAGCATTTGTGGTTATCAGAGCAGGGTGGTCAAAACATAAAAACATGGCGTGGAAGCTGAGTTTGCTTTTTGCTGACCAAATACCGCCATTTAACACCAAATTAAATAAAAATAGTTTGTCATAACCTGTAGCAAGAGAGTCCTTTTTAGATGGTTTGCAAGACAGATTAACTGCTTATTGGTAGATGACGAATAAGTTGGATTATCAAAGTTCATAGCAAATGACGTAGAAAGACTTTACTTTGAAATTAAAGTAAATTTTTACACAGAAACCGTGATCAGGACATTTATAAGATACAGCATTTGAAAATCTTACTTTCATTAATTTCATCACGAATATTTTGTTTAATTTGCTCAAGCGTTTCTGGTTTGTTTGCATAAACCTTGCTTTTCAGATATCCCCACAAAAAGAAGTCCGGAGCAGTCAAATTAGGTCACCGTGGAGGCCAATCAACATCACCATTTCTTGAAATAACTTGTTGTGGAAAGAGGTCTCGCAGTAATTCCATAGTAATCATGGCTTTATGCTATGTGTCACCGTCTTGCTGATACCACATGTTAATCAAGCCCAAAGCATGCAGTTGTGACGTCAAAAAGTTTTCAATCATATCACGATAACGTTCCCCATTCACAGTTACCGTTACGCCGTTTTCATTTTCAAAGAAGTAAGGTCCAATTATTCCTCTCTGATTGATGAATACCTTGAGGGTTTTCCATTGCCCAGAACCGACTATTCTGTTTATTCACATATCCATTCAAATGAAAATGTGCCTCGTCACTCATTATGATTTTTTTGTGGTTGTCATGGGCAGCTAACATCCTATTGGCACATGTACGCCACGGCGGCGTAAATGGTCTTATGGAAGAAGCTATTGCGTCAACAGAATTTTAAATGGAAACAAATGCAAATCCTTGTGCAAAATTGTGGCCAAAGTTGTTCTTTGAAGATTAAGCTCTGACCTGAGCACGGCTTCGAATTGAGGTTGATGGATTGTTTTGAACACTTCCTTGAGTAGCAGTTATGTTTTCAACCGATTTTGTAGTACGTTGTGGTCTATGCTTGGGTCTATCACCTACAGACCCTTTTTCTTCCAAATCATTCACTACACGAATAATATTGCGTTTTGTTGGCACGATGTTTCTCCAAAAATTTCACTTAACTATCTCATCGTCACAGTAATCGATGATTGATTTTGATAAAATGTTTTAACGATTAAAACACGTTGGTTTATCGAATATTTTTCCATAATAAACTTGCCACGTGTCTACTTCAGGACCGCCAAATATGAACTGTCAAGACTAATTTTTAAAAAAATGGCGGCAAAACAAGTTACTATACCTTCCCGGCAGACACCCTTTATAATCTCTTACTAGGCCTAATTGGTACGTCTATTAACGTCATCCAAAGCACCGCCAATGGCACTGCGGGCAGCCACAATACCGTAACCTTAATAATTCAAGATTTCCTTGCGCAACTCAATCGGACTATTTATTTACTTCAATCAACCGCTTCGGACCTATCGTGGTTTGGACAGAGTTGACACAAAGCAGTCTTCCATTCCGTGTACCCTTCCTTTATTTATTTATCCCAAGATCAGTGGTATAGGGTAGTCTTCTTTGTCATCCCGAACCTATGGGCTTTCATCCTAAGATCATTTTGTCATTGGTATCAGTGGTATCCGCGATCGCTGGGTCCATAATTCCAAGATCCACTCACCCATTTTTGTTGCGTTTCTTATCACTTTTTCGACCATCTCGGGTTGTATAACGAATATTTGCTTTGAGCTCGTCAATGTTCTGAGGCTTGCTGGCGTACTCTTTGTTTTCCAATAACCCCGCAGAAAGAAGTACGGAGAGGTCAAATATGGAGATCGGGTGGTCCGTTTTTTTTTCACAACAGACGTACAGATAAATTTCGTTGTTTTGTTTGATTTGCAGAGTTTCATGGCGCACCGTCTTGTTGAAGCCAGTAACCATACAGACCATGATGCAACTATTATAGCTATGTCGTTGCGCATGTAGGGTTTTTGATATGATTATCGATGACGAAGGGTGTACAGAACGTGACAAAAATAAAAGCATTTCACGCATTTGAGGGTAGTAGACATAATGAGCCAACATCTACAGACATGGATTTCCATTGACATTTAGGCCTTTTCTGAAAAAATATGGCCTTCTGATGATTTTGGCGCAAACAGTCACTTTTTGGTCATGTAATGGTGTGTCATGGATCTGAAAACAGTCCCTTTTTTGGTCACGCAATAGTGTTTCATGTATCTGGTGTGGATTTTTCGTTCCCAAAATGCGGCAATTTAGGGTAGTAAAGCTTGGTATTAGGGTCTTTGGTCATCAAAATTTGATTCCAAAAATTAGGTTCAGTGTCAAGAATTTCAGCGATTGCACAAGTCCTAGCGAAGTCTGTCGCCAACATTTTTTGAGTCAATTGCACTTTATTCAGACATAAATGCAAATCATCCTTTAAAATGCGTTGAAAGGTGTTTCCACTGACGCCGGAATGATGAGCGCGGTGACTCCAAATGTGGGTTCATAGCAACACTTTTTCTGACCGCTTCAATCAGTTCTTCGGAATTTTTTGGGTGTTGAGGAACCGCATATCGACGATCTTTCACTTCGACGACGTTTTCGACGATATTAACATTTGTAATATGTACAGCGTCACTATTTCGGTGTAAAGAGATTTGTGGTAAAAATTTCAATTTACTTCAACACAAGGTGTACCTGAATTTTCCGCTTTACATGCGTTCATGCATTTCTCCGGGAATTTGAGTCGCGTTCGAAGAGTTTCTCCTTAGTCGTTTACTTGTAATGATGGTAATGAAGGTCATCGTGAACAATTTGCTCCACTGAACTTAGATAGTGCGGAATACCAGAGTAGACACTAATCCTCAGAACTAAAGGTTATATCTACTTCGCCGAAGGAAATAGGCCATTTATGGTATTTGTTTTCAAGGCCACAAATCGAACTTCGAGTACTCAAGTAGGCCCAGGAAAGTCGACTGTGGTTGCATTAGATCCATAAAATATAACAAAAAAAATTAGCAAGTACATATTTCCAGTTCATTTAATTGATTCTCCTGCTTACTAAAGTGGATGACAAAGGATCAAAATATACAGATTCCGGTCTGTTATATCTCTGCACCTCTTAGGAAAGGGAAAAGCAGATAATTAGCAATGCATTCAGATTTCAAGTTTCCCGGTATCCTTTAATTTAATTCATCCACATAAAGTTTTAGTTCCAACGACTGCACTAAAAACGTATTAATTATTCAAACTACATGCAGTTAAGAAATTTTAATTTAATAGAAAAAAATTCTTTACCTTACAGAAAACAAAAAAAAAATCTTAAGGAAAATCGACATTTTTATCAGCCCTTCTTGTTTGCCCTTGTCTACTTTTTCACAAACAGAAAACTGCATCAAAGAGGTATCCCTTCACGTTATGCAATAACAAAAGTAGCCCTTCCAAAAGTGGCCATTAAACTTTACACAGAGAAAATACACCCCAAACGAAGAAAGAACTGGCAAAAAAGTGCATTAAATGTAAATTACACTGAAAATGCCACTAAGAACTAGGGAAAATCCCTTATAAGGAACAGAATTGCAAGGATACGTACAAAATAAAAGACCGACCAAACTGAACTTCTTCAAAATTTAATGAAAAAAAAATCAGACAGTGGAAAATTGAATAACAAGTGGAATGCCATGTCCTTCTTTGTTCGATTCAGAATTTTTTTGTTTCCCTTAGCCGAAGACGGCAGAAAAAAAGAGACTGAAACACCAAATGCTGCGCTAAACCCAAGCAAACTTGTAGGGTTCCTCATTCTCATTCTCATTGTAGTACCCTGCAACGTAGACGATGCGCGTCGCGTCAGAATGTAATTTGCCTCGGAAACCTTTAATAGAGACGACTTTTTATTGCTTAAGGACTATTTGTCGGGCTTTCTTATTTAATTCTACCCTCAAGTTACGAAAATGACTTTTATTACATTTTCGATGGTATGGCTGTGTTTTTTCTCTCCAGGGGGAGTGGGTTGGTGATTTGTTTGTTCTCTACCCCCCATCGTTCTGTTATGCATTGTGCAATTGGATTTGTAAAGCGGAGAGTAACGACTCAGAGGTTGAATGATACTAATTGCTGTAAGGACTTACTCAATGGCCCCTAATAGAAGGGGGAGCGAGCGATTTTCAAAATTTACTATTTGCAGAGTTTCATGGCGCACTGCTTGCATATGGATGGAATGTCACAGAGAGTTAGGGGTGAGAGATTCTTTGAATAGATTATAAGACCGTGACAGGTTAGATTTACCCTCATAGATTTTAGATCTCAAATGGGATTAAATTAAATTTAGTAAAGTCCATTTCACATTTAATGATGTCCTCCACCTCAAAAAAGTTCCACAGCTGTCATAAATTGCAATTGCTTATCAAATATTGACCAGTTCGGTGTTTACCCGTGACCAACTGTTTCAATATTTCCAAAGGAACCCATCAACTTTGAAAAACGATTTTTTTTTTCACATAAAATTTATTCGTTCACAATTTACTCCCACTTTGAGTTGTACTCAGAAAACCTTATGGTAATAACTTGGTCGAGTGCATTTTGACAGAGATACTTTGAAATTACAAAAATGGCGAGTTGGTATTATCGACGCCTTTACTGCTCTTAATTAAAAAATATTTTTTTTATATAAAATCACACATAAAAATGTACATAAATATTTAATATGCTCTCTTATTGGAAATTTATCCGTTTAATGTATAAAGGGGTTTCATTTCGGATGCTGTTGATAAAATTATTAAATTCGTGGAGTGTGATATAAAGATTAAAGATGCATATGGATGTTGTTTTTATATTTTTTGTTATGATAATGGTTGTACTTAAATTGGTTATTTTAAAATGTTTTAGTATCATAAATTAACGCATGGGCCTCTGGTGTTGACGATTATTTACCGGCACATAAAAAAGCAGACGTTCCATCCACTAGTTAAAAAGATTAACTGGATGAATGACGAAGGGTGCAAGCCGAAGTGTTTGTCAATGCAAGCAATATGAATCAACTTGCTGAGCGACCAAAACAGAAATCCTTTTTAGATTACGCAGGATTGAAATTTATGTATCATTGAGAATCTCCTCGACGGACTCAGTGGCGCGATGGTTGGCGCGATGGTTGGTGCGATGAACTGCAGCGCAGAGGGTCTGGGTTCGATTCCCAGCCGTAGCAACACCTAAATGATTTTTACTGGCCCTCCTCTCGTGATGATCTGACAAATCATCCGAGTAACATCAACTGTCAACTAAAGCTTATCTCAAATTCGCCGTTCGGATTCGGTATAAAACAGGAGGTCCCGCCATCGTGCGTACACACCACACATGAATGGTTGTGAGAAAGCTCGGCCCTGGGTACTAACGAGCCAGTTTCGCCAAAAAAAATTGTATTTGTATTTGAGCATCTCGTCTAAATCTTTAATTTTTGCGATAAATGCAGTGGCGCGATGGTTAGTTCGATGAACTGCCGCGCAGAAGATCTGGGTTCGTTTCCCAAAAACACCAAAATGATTTTTCACTGGCCCTGATCACTGATGATCTGACAAATCATCCGAGTAGTATCAATTATCATGAAAAGCTTGTCTCAACTTAGCCGTTCGGACTCGGCATAAAGCAGGAGGTCCCGCCATCGTGCTTAGAAGTACACACGCACACATGAATGGTTGTGAGAAAAAAGCTATTTATTTATTCTTTTTTTTTATGTAAGTTAAAACTGACAGGGATAATCTGGAAGTTTTTTTACGGCTCATTTTCATGGACTAAGAGCTCAATACGCTGTCTTTCATAATATTTTACCACTGGAACTGTCCAGAAACAAAGTGATCACCCATATCGTCGTATCTTAGGCCAATAAAATCTACAACTGCAGAATCGATACCCACACATATATATCGCTAAGACACTATGTTAGGCGACGTCTTGTTTTGTTATACCGCACAATATTCGTCCGTCTTTAGAGAAATAAGAATTTCAGGATTTTTGCTAGTCTGCAACGACCTCACCAAAGTTGCCTAGTGATTAGTGTCATAAAGTTTTTTTACTGCACGTTTCATTCAAGAGTTTAAAACTGGCATGCGAACCTTCTCAGGTTTTGTTTGCCTGTTCTGTAACTAACAGTCTTTTGGTATAGTATTGTTCCTGACATTTTTTGTTAGACTGTGTGACTTTTTCTTTTTTGTAAAGGATGTAGGTATATTGCTTTTTTTTTTTATTAAATCAAATAAGATTTTTATCTTGTCCATAACTCCAATAATCCACAAATAATTTTAGAATACAATGTCAACAACAATCTACAAGAATGAATATCATCTGAACTAAGAGAAGATGCACATAAGATTAGGCTCACAAGATTATGTCTGCAGCTCTCGAATCTGACGATTGTGATTCAAAAATTCTATTGGCTTAAGCATTCCATACTATCAAAGAGTATAGAACTACGCATCACAGCTAAACTTTTTGAAGCCGTTTCAGAAGCGGGCGAAGGCGAAATTTCATAGGTCGTATGCGTCGACAAGGCTGATGTTTGATGCTGGGGTAGCAATATGAACACTGGGTTATCAGTATCAGTACCAGACATAGAAAATATTCGTTGTATGAGATGCGCACTCTTTGTAGTTCGATACTCTTTGCTACAATTTACATGACCAATGTGTCCAAGGCAATGAAGTCGATGGGTTTTTACCTTTTGTACTACATCATTCATTCATTCGTCTTCCTAGCATACAGAACAAAATATTCGACAAATTATTAGTCTTCGGTTTTGTCTATCGAAAGTGTTTCTTCTTGCACGATGGCGGGATCTCATGTTTCGACAATTGATACTATTCGGATGATATGCGAAATCATCACAAGATAAGGCACAGTGAAAAAACCATTAAAATGTAGCTATGACTTGGAATCGAACCCAGATCTTCTGGGCGGCAGTTCATCGCACTAACCATCGCTCCACTTAGCTTGTCAAAACTAAGGAATACTACAAATGAATATAACATTCATTTTCATTGACATAATGGACACCACGTCAAAAAAAAACCTAACCTATAATTTGAATAACAAGTCAAAAATTAAACGCTTTCAATATCGCAACACCACATTTGTGGTTCCACCTCAATTCATTCCTATTTTGAAGTGTTCAGCAAACACTATCGCACACATAACTAATGCCCGATATTAATTATCCAAAAAGAAACCTCAAAACCTACGCTTGGCACGCACACGTGCCATTAAAAGTGGCAGTTCTAATGTCCGCATTAACATATTCCGAAAATATTCTAACGATAATGTCGGGAAAAATGAAACGCTTAAAGCCTTCAGAATGCTTATCCTCTTCACGAAACCTGGGATGGTGGTAGTCTTTCATGTTTTCTTTTTTTTTTCTTTTGCTGTAACTGTTAGTTTTAGTGTCATTTACACGCAACTTTTCGAGAGTGTAGAACATGATTTGTCAGCCGCCTTTGGCGCTACTTTCAACAACAAACAGATACTTCATCGGTTTTCTGACACTTGACGAACACGCTCCAAAATGTAAGCATGAATGGATTGTATTGATTTTCTTGTGACAATTTGAATACAGAAAACAGATGTTAGATGAAAGGTGCCTAAGGGACATAGTCTTGTAAGAAAAGCGATTCCTTTGCACTATCGATGCAAATAAGGAACACAAAGACTTGATTCATAAAAACCGTGTCCACGAACAGGGTCACATCTTTTTCAAGCTCATTAACAAGTTCTCTCATACCATCAAACTTTCTTTAACATCAAATTATATAGAAAATTCAATTTTAGCTTAAGTTAATGAATAACTTATCCTTGTCCTAAGCTGGATGCCCGCAACTCGTTTTACTTTATCTTCACCTCCATGGGGATACAAATTTTTATCGCATTGTATCAAATTTACTGTCATATCTCGTTGCTTCATGAAATTTTTCCAATTTTGGTCCCACACAAACACACATCCTTACAAGAAACTAACCGCCATCAACACCCCAACCAGGATGTGGTTGAATTCTTAAACAGGATGGCATACAAATTTTATCTTCAAATGTTGTCATCTTCGCACTTTAAGTGTGTCTTTTGGTTGATTCTGTGTCCTCGAGTCACCCACTCTTAGGAAATCAGTTTTTGAAAGATTTTATTTATACGCAACCCTCGTTCCTATTAATTTTCTAAACACGTTCCACTTTCACATAAATTGATACATAACCACATCCCATAGATACTACATGTATGATGGTGAGGAATGAGAAATGTCCCCAGATAAGTTGATAAAAATGCGTACAAATTTTAACATCTCTCATATTAGGACTCGACAAAAAGACCCACAAACGTTTTGATACTGACACAAAAAAAATTTTAGAACTGTCACTTTGAATCCTCGGTGGAATGATAAAAGAATGCCAACATACCGCTCCAAAAAAAAGGAAAAGTAAATTTATAACATTTTCAGTTGGCGGCTGTGGGGGGTGGCGGCGGTCCAAAAGGAGGGACATAATGAAGTGTGTGGCAAAAGATGAAAGAACGATTACATTCACTCTGCGAAAGAAATTGCTTTTTAGTTTGATGATTGTCACGTGGTACGAACGATACCATGGCTATCAACATAATTGCCATCGTTATCCCTGGCTAGTCATGTGTGTAGTGTGATCGTCGTCTGTCAGAGAGAAGGATACTGAACCGAATGGACATGGTGGAACAATGATTCACAGGACGTGGACAAACCAATTTTAAGTAATTGAAGATTTTCGTTTTGTTTTTTTAATGGAAATGTCATGTTGGGTATATGTATACTTATATGTTTTCCGAGTATTGAGGGCGAAGTTCGTTTGACATAAATGATCCCAATTAGGAATTATGGTTGCTATAAAGCTGGGAATTGTTTTTGATTATGGGGCTTGAAAGTGTTTAGCGGTTGAATGGTGATGAAAGAGGGATGTGGTAAAGGAAAATGAAAATTAAAATTAAAACAGCATTCATCCAAAAGGAAGGACTATATTAATATTGATGGTATTTTGCGCTTAAAAACTTGCCCCTCTATAAAGTTATAGGTCCTCTTTTTAAATGTGCTCATACAAATAATCAGAATTGATTAAAATAAAAAGTTATGAATAAAAAATAAATCACACCCAAAAATATCTACGCGGTAAATTTTACAAAATGCGTCAGTCGAATTTACAATAAATTGAAAATTTTTGTGTTTAAACAGTAAATGCCTTCAAATTGACAATTAATTGCAGGTTTTACCGCGTTTGCTTTCATTTCAGCAATAATGTTGTTTAAATGATAATAGTTTTTTTGTTGTAAAATTAACACCGCTTTTTTATTTTTTATTGTTAAATGTTCAGATATAAAAAAAAAAAAAAAGTTATGGCGCATTAGGCTCGTTAGTACCAAGGGCCTAGCTTTTTTCTCACAACCATTCATGTGTGCGTGTGTACTTATTTGCACGTTGGCGATTCCTCCTGTTTTATGCCCGAACGGCTGAGTTGAGATAAGCTATTCATGATAATTGATACTACTCGGATGATTTGTCAGATCATCACGAGAGGAGGGCCAGTGAAAAATCATTTTGGTGTTGGCTACGGCTGGGAATCGAACCCAGACCTTCTGCGCGGCAGTTCAACGCACTAACCATCCCGCCACTGATTTTTAAAATCTACATCGCAAAACTGTGAAATCTACGACCAATTTATGTAGTAATTACATTACATTACAAAAAGTTCTGTAGATATGACAAACACCAGCGCAGTCAATCTACAGAATGTGTAGTTCAAACTATTTAGAGTAGACATGAGCATTAATCAACACATTTTTCAATTGTACGACAAAAATGTAAAAAGTACAAATAGCTGTAGAAACAACGTTAACATTTTTAAAATGCAAAGCATATGTATTCAAATCTACAACCATTTTTTGTTGACATTGTAACCAACACACAAAACCAGAAAATGTGCATGTTTATTCCAAGTTTTTGGTTTATTCAATCCATGTGGATAAACCCCTTAATATTAAGTCAAAATTTTCAATTAAGTTTTCCAAAATGGACCGCAATTTAAATGTTTGCCTTAGAGTGTTGAGAGTGCTTGATTTTTAAGGCGATTTAATCGGGAATATCCTCCTATGGGAAACGTGGCTCCTGGGAACATTTTACTTTTGGACGTGGTTCACAGGTAAGTCAAAGATGTGATTGTGCTTCGTGTGTTCTTCTGTTTGTCTGAGTGATTTTTATTTAAGTATTTATTTAACTAGGTAGTGGGCATACAAAACCAAGTGTACTTCTGCTCAGGTCCGAGCATATTTCTAAAATATTCAGAATAGTGAACTTGGGCTGCAGCAGGAGTTTAAAATGCAAAAAAAAAGTTTATTTTTCTCTTTGGATCTAAGCAATCAAATCATTTTTTTTTTTTTGTACTCACAGTGCAGTACAGTGGACAGCGAGTTGGACATTGCAGGTTGGGGTGAAGACATTTGCAATTTTCAAGCATCTTAATGATACACGAACCTAATTGTATGTATAGTACAAAAATAACTAATAAAATAAAAACTAAATTATTTTGCGCATATTAGTTATTTTGCAAATATTTCGAAAAATGTTGTGTAAATGAGATCAAACAGCTGTAAAAATGGTACAAACGGCAGTCGTTTCTACAAATTGAGTTATAAATTCTATAACAATTGCTGTAATATGCACAACCCTGTTTTAGAATGAACATCCATGTCTCTGTTAAATTGACAGCATTGGATGTCGAATACATTTCGGCAATTAATGCAGTAGACTTGTCAGTGGTTTTCAACATTTCTACAACATATTTTTTTGGGTGCACCGTGCGGCACAAAGAAAAGGTTTTGCGTGTCTAGATAATAAACATGAAATATGCCCCGAACTGTTTGAAAGTAACTAACTAGTCAGATCCATTTAATACTTAAAAAAAAGGATAACTAGAACGGTGTTATTTATGAATTTATATTTATTGTTGTACATCCCACGTCGCCATGTGAAACCACGAATTGAGTTCAATTACTTTTGAAACGATTTTTATAGCCACCAAATATACGAAAAAAAATCCTCGACTAATGTTTAATTAATTTGATGCGTTCTTATGTAAATTATAATTGGGTAACATCTCTAAATCCTACTTTGCTTAGCGTAAGAAAAAAATTATTTATGATCATATTGAATTGGCAATTAGAACCAAAACGGACAAAGTTAATAAACAATCTAGTCAAGATTGTTCTCAGTATACTTTATGGCTATTGAAATGGTAATAAGGTTTAAATTTGGAACCACGCTGGATTTTTAAAGATAAACTGCGTACTCTGCATATTGATTGAATGAATTATTATTAAGCATTAACGAGTTTTGTGTGGCTTAAAATCTACTCAATGAATTCACGTTCTATTGGATTAGAAAAATAGGTGTTTTAACTACCTCCTTCAGTGGATTGGGAATATTTTGAAAAAAATAATAATCAAAATTTCAGCTCACAACATAGTACAAAAAGCATGATTTATAAGTTCACTTTATACCTACCTATATGTTTGAACTGACAAACAATAAGTCTGTAACTGTATATTTTGGCTTAACTGGCAGATCTGGTATCCAGCCTTTAACAGTGTTTGAAACAATATCAGATCAACATAAGCAGAGATCAGAATTATCAAGTTTGAGATGATTAAAGGTACTCAATTTAATTTCGATCTCATCTCAAGCTCATTTTCCTTTAACTATACAAAGGAACGTAGTACTTCTCCACCGGAGGCAGTACATTCAGACAATAGTCTACTTATGAACTATGCAAGACAAAAACTGTATTTTCTCTTCCTCAACTACAACAAGTGCTTTCAAATTGCGAATTATGTCCATCACAGGCCAACGAAAACATTGAATAGACTCCCAGCTCCTTTTCATTCAACTTTTCCCATCAGATCTATTAAGCTATGTTCTCCATCTGAAAGACGTCAGCACAACAAAAACAAATACAAAAAAAAAAACCCAAAAGAAGGCAAAAAGTGCAATTTAAACCATGAACATGATATCCTTTTGGGTAAAAACACACACAGGACATCCCAAAGCTATACTCACTGTTAGACATCCGTTCGATGTTGAAGTTTCGCTTTTCATATATAAATTTATGTTTTTATTTTGTGTGTGTGCCTGTTTCGTGTCCTTTTATCTCCTCTAGAACTATTCGAAAATTTGGGAATTTCAGTGTTATGACTCTTGTTTTCGGGGGGGTGTCTCCCCACATACAGCCTGCATCGGACAACATGAAACCCGTAGCCCATGAATCAGGTCTCCGAGAAAAGTCGGAAGTTTGCAATAATGAACTCCCCAGTTATGAATTGCATGCCTGACAAGAGCGAGTTGGAGATATATCCGAGCGTGCATGATGCATAAAACAAAAAGTCAAGTTCTGAGCTGATTTCTATCCCCCGAGTGTAGGGAAAACAAAAAGGATGTGCTGCTACCACTTCGACTGGTGTTGGTTGTGGTGGTGGTTGGTTAGTGTGTGAACGTGCATTCTATTATTCAGATCATATATCCCTTTTGTAAATCTATCCTACACAGGAACTGTCAGTATACCAGAGATTATCAAAACGAATTCCATTCTTTGGGGAGGGGTATTACATTCCTTTTTTATAAATTCGTTGAGGAAGGATCAAGATGATTTTGTTGTTTGGCAGATAGACTTTTGGCATCGCCTTCTTTGGTTACAAGAGAGTTCTGTGTATAGCATTTAAATTAGAAGCCCAAAAGTGCTGTTTGGCAACTAATGATACAAGGTTATAAGGATACATGACACGTGCTGTATTAGTACAACATGTGGCCTCACACAGAACATTAGCAATGATTTTGAACGGCTGCCAAGAATAGAGAACATTTTGACTGCCAAACATTCACTTGGGGTGCTGTTTTTTTTTCCTACACACCTTTTACCCTTGACATGTTACGTCCTGTCAGATCATTTTCAAATGGTGATAAACACCAAAATCGAAAACACCCATCACCCGTCCGGCCGAATTATCTACATATGTTTGAAAATTGTTAATTAAATTCATCAGACCCTAATAAGGTTTAATTAAATATTCTATGCACACAAAGACCAAACACTAATCCCAGCTAAATACCACTGCTGTCGAAAATGAAATTTATTCTCATTAATTTCTAAACACGAAAATTTAGTGTGCTAACTAATTAATTGAAATAACATTAAATTGCAAATTTATAATACCTGTAATCCGCGACCATGGAGTTTCTGCTGAGTTTTAAATGTTTTCGGACGAATATTTTTTGCTGATGACATAGCTGCAACATGTAGATAGTTGTTTGGGTGCTGCCGAGTGGCAAATAGCTGTAACAAGGTTTGCTATCGAGGTGGAATTAAAATGTTGCTTTGGCACCACATATTCTCGGTTGTGGTTGGGCGGTTATTTATGATTACATTTCAGTTAGCTGACGGAAAGCGAGGAAAGACTAATCAATTTGGATTATTTTGTTTGCAGAAAATGTGAACGCCACAAAACCACAAACGCCACAAACTAAATCGGTGAAAGCCTATTAAGCTGACCAAAGACTTTCGGATTGAGGTATTTCAGTATCTATTTTTTTTTTAAACTTTACCTCTTATTTATATTTTATATTTTTATATTTTATATTTATATATATATTTATATTTTATTATATTTTATGGCTATGTGCGTCGCCAATAAGACCAATAAGAGCGCTTAGGAAGCGCTTTTTGATGGACTTTCGAGGCCTTTGTTATAACAGTTTTGTTCGTATAAGGATTATAGTTAACAAACAGTTTTATTATTAGAAATCCATCTAATTATAATTATTTAGTTTTTTATAGTGTTAGTCTAAATGTGATTGAATAGTGAACCTTGAGGTTTTATAAACCTCTCTCTGTTAAGGCAAATCTACCTCTAGAGTGTTTTTTTTTTAGAGGTAAAAAACTTTCAATTGAAATAAAACACAAGAAAATCGTTTTATTGTCCATCAACTTGGTTTTATTGGAAGGATAATTTTATGCCATTATTGTTTAAATGTGATTTCGTGCATGTGACCACTGCGGCTGGTTCGAATAAATCCAAGTTTAGAGGTCAAATTTTCAGCAACTTTTTCGAGCATTTGGGAAAAATGAGCAATAACGCCACAAATTTTGGCTTCTAAGTCCCCTAACGTTTCTGGCTTATTGGCGTAGACGAGCGACTTCATATATTCCGAAAGGAAATATCAGATCACACCAACTTTGGTGGCCAATTGACAGGTCCATTCCGCGAAATAATGCGCTCAACTATTGGTTCCTTTAATAAATCGATTGTGACGTGCGCTGTGTGGCATGTAGCGCCGTCTTGTTGGAACCACATCTCATCCACATTCATGTCATCCAATTCGGGAACAAAATAGTCGGTTATAATGGCTCTATACAGGTCTCCATTAACGGTAACTGACTCTCCGGCACCATTTCGGAAGAAGTATGGCAAAATGACTCCACTAGCCCATAGAGCACACCAAACAGTCAGATTTTTCTTGGGTGTAATGGCGTCTCAAGGGGCTCATTTGGATTACCTTCACTCCAAATACGGTAATTTTGCTTGTTGAAGTAGCCATTCAATTAAAAATGAGCCTCATCACTGAAGAACATTTTGCGACAAAATTGCGAGGATCAATCTCATTTTTAGCCCAGACACCAAAATTACGACGCATTGTTGCATGGTCTGACGGCTTTATACTTGCACAAGCTGGATCTTGTAAGGTCGTAAGCCAAGATCTTTTGCGCAAAATCTTCCATAAAGTTGATGGGCAAAACTCCAATTGCTGTCGAATCGATTCATTCGGGTTATTTTCAATACTTTGCTCTACAGCTGCAATTGTTTATTCGCTGTACGACTTCTCTGCGGCTGCGGATGCGTCTATCACATAGAGTAATCGTATTGCGAAAACGATCCATGGTTAACCGAATTAATTGCTCTGATGGACGATTATGTCGACCATAAAATGGACGGAGCTTGCGGTAACTTCGCGAACTGAACCATTATTTTCGAAATGAATTTACAAAATTTGCAAGCGTAGTTGATTTGTCAACCTGTTCCTGATGAAATGGCAAACCAAACTGAACATTAATGACATTAGAGTTGCCCGATTTGACCACAAGATGTCCGTTTTATCTCTATTCGAAAAACTAGCCTCTAAAAAAACACCCCGTATATATCACAAAAAAAGTAGATCGAGATTCTTGAGTTTTTGTTAACTCTGTCATTAAATTGATTTTCAAGCGACACTTTTACAACATACACTTTGATGCAACCCTCAATGGGTTTGGTTGGAAAGATATAATAATGCCTACATATTATTTTAATCTTTTATTTTAATGATCCATTCAAATAGCACTGCAAAAAATCGCATTCAACAACTTCGTTTACAAAGTTACACCTTCAATGCAAACAAACAAAAATACTCTAACCCCTTAGATAGCGAACAACCCCAATCCGCATTCGTTACAAAATCAAAATTAATACTTTTTTTAAGTGACGTCCGTTATTAATTGCATTTCATTTGATTTGACTTCTATCCACACAAAAAAGAAATCCTTCAACCTACCTCATTCTTATCAAAGGTTATTAATAACTCCAAAGCACGCACCGAAGTAACACCATCCCTTACAGTTTGTTGATTCCGAAATTGGTTTGAAAACTTTCTAAACATAAAGGGTTAAGGGTTTTATTTTCTTACCCCTTTCGAGAAGGTCATACACTCGTACATATATCAAGAAAGTTTATAGGGTGTGGAACGGTTTCTGTTCCAAATTAGCTAACAGTTGTCGAGAATTTTATAAAAATTAAGAATTTATTACAAGGATTTGGAAGGGACATATGTTAGCGATAAATGATGGGGTATTTTAAAAACAATTGTGGGGAGGGAAACACCCCTAAGTTACATTTATTAAATTTTTTTGGTTGATTGTGTTCAGTGATAGTTCTTACAAGATTAATTTTTTGTAGTGAGGAATGGATTACGAATTAAAATTGGTTCAATAATTTTTTACTGAACCCTTAGCAAAAGGGTACCTATGTTTCATGTTTGTTTGTTTATTTATTCAAGCCTACCATTATTTTAACAATGCACAGACTATATAAATTTATTTTAAAAGAAACTCTTAAAGTGGATGCACTTTTGTTTAAGAAATCTTGACCCGGTTTTTAATTATTAGAAGTAGAAAATATTTATTTCTATACGAAAATGTATTCAGGTCACTGTAAAAGTTGAAACTCATCACTTCGAGTTTGCAGTGTTGAACAAGAATAAACCAAGCATCATTTTTGAACCCAAACATAAGTTCTAGATCAAACTGTTTCGCAGTGCGATTTGAGTGAAAACCCCCTTCTGAGTGATGGTTTGGTAAACAAATTATATTATATTAATCCTGTGCTATGATGAACTGAGATTTGAGCCTACACTTCCAAACGAACAATTTCGCTTCGATAAAGCACTATCGAAGCTACTTCTCTCCCAGCAATATTATATGTATGAAGTCTTATGGAAAAACATTTGGCGCACATTTATAAAGCTATTTACTTCTAAAAGAGTTCTGTAAATATTTCTAAAAACCCCTACAGAAAAAACTTCTACCGAAACATCTTAACGTATGTTTTCCATGTACACACAACTCCGGAAGCTTAAAAACAACCTTACAGAGGTTATACCATCACATAATCGGTTATGCTTGTGAAGTTTCCCAGAAGTTCCCAGTGCGTTGAACTGCAGCGCAGAAGGTCTGGGTTTGATTCCCAGCCGTAGCACCACCTAAATGATTTCTCACTAGCCCTCCTCTCGTGATGATCTGACAAATCATCCGAGTAGTATCTATTGTCATGAATAGCTTATCTCAACTAAGTCGTTCGGATTCGGCATAAAACAGGAGGTCCCGCCATCGTACACATGAATGGTTGTGAGAAAAAAGCTAGGCCCTGGGTACTAACGAGCCTGTTGCGCCATGAATTTAATTTAATTTAATCCTAGCCAATAAAATAAGTCAGCTGAGAATTTAAAAAAAAATATAAGCAGGGCATAATTAAATCTATATTTCAAAATAACACGAATTTTTATACATATTAATAATTTGTAGGTACTCAGTGTTTTCTAATTTAAGGAGCGTATAACTTTGAAAGTCCATCAATTTTCTGTAATTGAGCCTTATGCGTATAGAATGTCAATAATGAATCCTGATTAAGAAAATCGAAAAATATACCCGTTATATAATTTTCAATATATTTTTTTTATTTCAGAGTTCTATAACCGCGAAATTGTATACAAGAACTGACTACATCAACACAAGTTTGATTCTGTTTTGGACTGCTTGGGAAATGCTCATTTAATTCGTAAGTTATTTACTTATCACTATTTATTTACGTTCACTTTCCCTGACTCAGTAAATAGTCGAAAGCTTAAATTTTATTTTACTGTGAATATTATTTGTAAGCATTAGGAATAATCGTTACTCTCCTACCCCTGACCAGACAACAGATGTTGAGAGAATACTAAAATTTCCATTCCTTTGTGTGTTATTTGTTGTGTGGCTTTGGCAGATATGACAATTGTCCAATACAAAGCTATGTATCACCGATAGATGTTCAGAGGCTAAGATCTCCATTCCCTTGGGTATGAGAAGTGTGTTTTTGGCAAATCTGTGTCTCACCGCCAGCTATTTTAGAGTTGCTATTGATTCATTTGTATGGCTGGGAATGTGTTATGTGGCTTTGGATAGATGTGAAGTTCGTCCAATGCAGACATATGTCTCGCCGCCAGTTTTGTTCAGGGGTTACGAAGATGTTCACTCCTTTGTGTATTCTGTGGCTTTGAAAATGTGTGAGGATTGTCCGATACAGCTTCAAGCCGTCAGCCATTAGTCATGAACACATTCCACACCCCATAACCCAGGTGCAATCTACTAAGTAGGATTGTAGCTCGGGCAGTTAAAATGTCATCTACTTGTTTTTCATTACATAAAAAACAATTTAAGCTTTTAATCGATTTCATTCCATAAAACCATTTTTTTTTTGTTTAGCGATCAGTACATGTACACCGGTTTCAGTGAAAATAAAAAAATCATTACCGCAATGCGGTTTGCATTATTTTGTGTCAAAATGTTTGTTTTTCCTTGAAATGCGTTTCTCTTGTCAAACAGTCTTTGCGTTCTATTATTCTATATGCATTGCAAAAAGCAGTTTTTCCCCCTCGAGTGGAGTGATGTTATTACAAGCATATCAGTGACGGCTTGTTGTCCAGCCCGACATGTTTTATTCACTCGCAAAACAGAACGAAATCGTGTAGAGTTGAGTATTTATAATCCAACAAGCCAAGAATTTTTAAGGTTAGTGTCTCCGCAGTCCTAATTTATATTTTCATAAAGATAACATACTAAGGTTAATATTAAACGAGAAATGTACTGCAATACTTAGCGTACTTACTTAAGTAGCACTACAGTTCGAGTGAATCTGGGCCTCAACCAAGATATACTCTTACAATTATCCCGGTCCTTAGGTAACTGCCTCCAGTTGAGCACTTCAAGTTGGTTAAGGTCGGTTTCTATTTTTACTGTTGTCGGTTTTTACATCTACTTCTAATCAGTTTCTACTTCTTGTTTTGCTCTGATCCCTCTTAAAGTCTGGCTGGGAATCGAAGATTCTGCGGCCGAAGTATTAGCCTCCATTCGCACTCCATTTCCAAACTATCTTAAACGTACAAAGCTGAATTTGTTGACAAATTATTTGTCGCTGTGCAGATAGCTCGTAAAGTTTGCGGTTGAATTTTTGAAAAAAGTTTTGATGCGACAAAGGATTTCCTTATTTGTTTTTAGTTTAAGTAATGTCGTTCAGCCAGATACTGTTTTAAATGATTTGTCTTTCACAGTTAACAGCTAATGTTTTCCACAATAACCAAATACAGATTCTAGACTAACAGCCTCTACACTGACAAACGACATATACAAAAATAAAACGTCTAAATATATGAAGCGTTAAAAAAATGAAGGGCCTAAGCAATTTTTTTTAAATTTGCCTGCCAATACTGCAAATTATTCGCTAATCCTGTATTTTCAATAAAAAAATATTAGGTACTAACATTATAAAACAATTGAGTTCTATTCACTTCAAACTATCTGTTTATACTTTATATTGTTTTTATCAAAAGAGTTATAAATAAACCACTTTAAATGCTGATTACTAAAATTTTTGAAAATGTCGCATAGGCATTCACTTCTACCTTCTAAGCGCTTCATATACGACAAAAAACGGATAACTTGAATCAAAAAAAATTTTTAAGTATTCAATGATGTTATCCCGACCAACATGGCAACCCTGCCAACCCACTTATACCCATGAATCCATCTTCAAGTGGGACCTATCCCCACCACATTCAAATAGTCCATCTGGAACAAAAAAAGTGTCAAAGCGAGAATTTCACTATTAGAATCATCACCTCATCTGCCATCTTATCACCATTGTCAGGTATCGGGGCAAACAAAAAACGAAACTCAAGCTCTTTTTGTTGTTGCTATCTCCCCACCCATCTTCACTAAAACCCATAAGAATGACTATGCGGGTTCTAGAGTTGAAGATACACCAAAGAAGTGTCATTCAGACACACAACACACTAATAGACAAAAAAAAAATCCCCAGCGCAATGCAAAAGCAAAATCGATGTTATCCTGCCATCTGCCTGGAGTCGAGAGGGCACCAAAACCACCACCCATACGACTCACATATGCAAATAACGAAAAAAAAAATATGTGCAAAAGAAAAAAAAGTACCCACAAAAAAATGTATAGACGAAGGATTCCTAACATTCAGCAAGCAGTTTGTATTAAAATTCTATAGAAAATTCTATTTGGAGTGTAAACACAAAAAGGATATCAAAATAAATTGCTTCACTTCACATGAATCCTGGCACCACCTTAGGAGCTGCTCGTCACATGCACACAGTGAGCAAACACCATGTCCACACGCCCACAATACCCACCTCAAATCGCTAAATTTATGTAGATGGAAAGGATGTAAGTCCTCCACCATCCACATTTCAATTGGAATATTCAATAAAAAAAAAAACGAGTATATATATATAGCTCAGTGGTAACAAACACGCTGCGGAAGCTAAGCATACATATATTGGGGTATTTGCATTTTCACTTGGAGAAGGATGCTTGATATCCTCGTCATTCGTCTTTGCTCATTTTTTTCCTTTCATTGGTTAGGGTGTAGCCGATTTTCATCATCATTTGATGGAAAATTGGCAATAAGAGGGACACTTGAGTCCTTTATCTTTTTTTATTCGCCGAAGAATCTTTAGAAGTCAATAAATTTCATCCTTTTTTGCCATTGAAATGAGTGGTACTTTATAAATAGTTAACATTTTTAAGCGGTCTTAATGGAGTGCATTGAAGGTTGAGCCTAAAAAGGCACGCGTGTTTTTCCATACTTATTCAAATCGCCAAGTACGAGGCGGAACTGCTTTTGGTTTCAATATTTCGGTACGAACGCTTATGGCCATTACATGAGCCACTTAATGTTTTAAATATGTTAATGGGTACAGTGGCGTAGGGTTAATATGTGACCCAGGGTAGAAGCAGTAAATGAGTGTTATCCAACAATGAAAATACCTCCTGTAAAAACATGTTTTGTGATGCTATAGCTTCAAGTATTATTATAACAAAACTATGAACCATCACCTTACAATTCACCTAAACGCCATGATATGACTTTATATATTTCAGTTGGTACCAACATTCTTTTCCTCTCATAGTAAACAATATTAGCTCACCAAGAAAACTGCGTCCTTAATATCAAAAATCATCGGCAGGACTCATGATTCAAAATTCATGGATTTTGTGATAATAAACAAGTTCACATAAAAGCCATAATGACTGAGAACAAAAATCAAAAATAAGCCAGGTAGGACATGATCTAGCCAATCAAAAGTAACTCTGACTCAAGTTATTTTAATTCTACATTCTGTCTACATTTTACTAGAGCTAGGATACAATGAAGTGTGACGGTGAAGATAGTTCCATTCATATCATCGCACCCCTGATTACATTTCATCTTTTTTCTCTCTGAAAGACGAGATTACGAATAATAAATTAAATTAAACGTCAAGTGTAGGAATCAGTTTATATTGACACTACGCCACTGGATTGTGTATTCTAGGTCATTAATTGAGGTTTTATTTTAAATAGGGTACCACAATTATTATTCATAATTTACGAGGGTCCTTGATGTCATTTAAAAGTGGATTCCAATTTATCGAAATGGAAATAATTGACATGTAAATGGCCAACAATTGGATGCGTAGTTTTGATCCCAAGCAATGTATATACCAGTGAGTCGTAGACTAAAAAAACCCCAAGGAAAGGATGTTTTAGAAAAGAGTATTTAAATAACTTGTTAGTTGTTTATTGCTTCTACAACTGTAGCTAACTACTTATTATGATAATATATTCGAAACTCAAGATTTCTTTAATAACGGTTGGTTATATTTTAAGGGCCGATGTTGAATGTGAACCACACCTAAACGTCAAATTTGTTTCTGCATTTCATTTGACATTTCTCAATTTCAGACTAATTCAATTGAACAGACTTACTCAATGAACCATGGAATGATTCACAATGGAGCAACGCATTAAAGTTATTCAGGCTTTTTATGAAAGTGGGCGTTCAAATCCAAATGCATATCGTGCACTTTGTGATTTTTTCGGTCAATTTAATCGTTCAAATGTGCGTACAATCGGAAAAAACATGAAAATTTGAGCAAACCGGGTCTGTAGGAGATGAGAAAACACCAGTGCATGCTCGTACAGCTCGTACTGGAGAAAATATTGCTGCTGTTCGCGATAGTGTGGCTGAAGGTCCGTCCATCTCAACTTGTCGTCGTGCCCAACAATTGAACCTTTCACGTTCGTCGTTAATGAACATTATGACTTGCATTGACATGCCTACAAGGTGCAATTGACTCAAGAACTAAAGCCTTTTGACCATTTTAAGCGTCATCAATGGTCAGAATGGCGGCAAGAAATGTCAGCAGTGGATGAGCACATTTTCACCTCAGTGGATTCGGAAATAAGCAGAATTGCCGCATTTGGGCGAATGATAATCCAAGAGTGATTGTCGGAAAATTAATGCATCCACAAAGAGTGACTGTTTGATGTGGTTTATGGGCTGGCGGCATCATCGCGCCGTATTTTTTCCAAAATGAGGCGGGTCAGGCAACACAGCTTATGAAACAATGGCTCTATTGCGCGACAAATTCAATGGCCGTGCTATCTCACGTGGTGGCGATGTCAATTGGCCAACAAGTTCATCTGATTTGACGCCGTTGGACTTCTTTCTTTAAGGTTATTTAAAAGAAAAGTTTTTCGTCAATAAGCCAGCAACAATTCAATAGCTAAAGGATGAGATAATTCGACACATTAACAGCATAGACACATTAGCAGAATAGAGCGTCATCGAAAATTTGGACCATCATATGGAGGTGGCCGATAGTTTGTTCCATACATAATTGAACCATACTTATATTATCATAATAAAAAGGAATGACAATAATTTCCTAAAAATTTTGGGTTTTATTCAAAATCAACACCGGTCCTTTAAATGTAATTACCCTTTACCTTTATCACTTGCGACACCAGTTAAATTTCATATCCAACACTCTAATTTTATTTTTCAAGAATATAAAATTACCATCGTCATCCATACCATCATCATCATTATTATCATCCATAAGAAAGTCTTCATTTCCAACCGAAGAAGACCAGTCAGTTCGGTTTTTGAGAATTTGCATCAACGTCAATTATTTTGAGCCATGGGGAGAACATATTTTCTAACAGTTCCTGTTGAGTGTAAGGATGCTGCATTGGAACTTTTAAGATATGCACCTAATTTTGTACAGTTGAGTAACGCAATCTACGGTTATACTTTTTAAATTAGGACTAACATGAGCTCATGGACTGTATTTTAAAGGGCTTTATACAAAAGACATTTCTCAATAAAAACCGCCCACCGATAAAACTTTAATTCTTTTCATGGCCCAGGGTTCGCCTTCAGTCTCCTACTGAACCCACATTATATTGCCGCTCTATGAACAAAAACCTCATCTCATACTGATATGCAATTTCAAGTACCTCAACATTCTGCAGCAAAAATGTCACAAGGACTTGCATTCTTTTTAATACTAAACCATAGACCATAATGTTGCCGGCTTCCCTGAAAGAGTGCTCCAGAGCGAGAGAGCAACCTCTCACTGTGCGTTTGGCTTTATAAAAAGGTGCACCAAAAGAGGGAACAGAAAATTTCCAACAACACAAAAGCAGCACTTCTCGTGCACATAAACATTCCTTTGCGTTACAATAGAGTTGAGGAAACTCACTTTGGAACAACGTCTGTATCAACTTTAACAACATCATCCCAGCACACGCACGTTTGTATATCTTGTATATATGCGGCACTTAAAGGCAACATCCCAGGGAACTTCTTTAACCACCATTTTTGCATCTGCTCCAACTTAGTACTTAACTCTGTTCCAAGGATTGCTTGAGGCTTTGTTAAAGCTTGCTTTCCTTGAAAGAAACATTTAATTTCACCCTTACCCGGAGAGGGGCGACAGCACAACCCCCACTAGTTAGATGTATCAGAACGGAGGCGCAAGAAACGTTTTCCCTTTCAATTATCTTAAAGGTGAATTTTACCCAACGGCTGGGGAACTTCAAAACCTTTTACACAAGCGTGTCTCGCATCACCGCACCCCCAAGTCAACTCCGGTTATTTGCAATTTTTCACTTTGGCGGAAATAAATTATACGCGTGTTGTTAAAGTCGACATTTTGTTTTGTTCCTTGAAGAAAAATCGCTACGCATTTGACATGATTTCCGGGAGTGCGAGGAGCGGAAACACACGCCAAAGTGGTCTGAATTGTTGCGTGAACGTATGTGTTTGCCGGAGCATTATTGTCAATATCCGGATTTGAGTTTACTTGGTTGATTTTGGCAGGAGGCTTTTTTTTCCTTTTTTTTTGTCTCCATATACATTTAAGGATTGGTGGGACATACATGTTTCAAATGGAATTCGGTCGTCGTGTTTAATGAAGGATTCCATTGTGATTAATTTGGTAACAAGGCGGATGTGGAATTTAAATTGTGAAATTCTTATAATGCACTGACTTGTATGGCAATGGCAAATGAGGCGGGATTTTATATGGCTTCTGTTGATTTTAAGAACTTTATGGGTTGGGTCTTGATGGTTCATTAGAATTTCAGTGAAATGCTGATGTGGTACCTTAATTTGTTTATTTATTTTCTTCAGTTATGTTGCGAGATGTGGGGGAAGAGCGACATTATCAAAGGAGAATCTTTTTATCTTTGTTTGCACAATCATTCAATTTGCACTTCATGCCTATTTATACTTATGTTCACCTCACGTTTAATGCAAAAATGAACTGCTTATTTAAGATGGCTTTCATGACGAAAAATATAAGATACTCGGATAGTTTCTTAGGTGATCTGGACTGCGGTATTTAGGTATTGCAACAGCTTAGAATCAAACCCAGATCTCTCCGCAATCGTTGATTGCCCAATCGAGCCCGTCGTACAGAAACACATATAAATAATTGTGAGGAAAAGCTAGGGCCTGGGCGCTAACGAGGCTGTTGCCCCAAAACTGTATGAATTCTAGAAATGTATCGAGAAAAACTCTAAGTACTGTCTCTATAGAAATAAGAATCGTGTCACTTTGTCAGTTCGTGGTAGATTAGCATGCTGTCTTTTCTGTTCGTTTATATTTTGAAAAAACAAGACAAGACAGGATACAATACCATGAAGTTTGACCGAAACTATGGAGTTCGGTATGCTTATGCCTCATATAAGTTGATTCGATATAATGCAGAATTAGCATGTGCATGCTATTTTTTCTCATGTGAAGTTCGATTGTAAGGGCTCAGCTATAGCTATCATTGAACAACCTCATTGGAACACAACCCATGATGGAATTGAAATGTCACCCCCATAGCTTCTTATAGGAATCATTGGAAAATTCCGTTTCAGTTCGGTGGAATGGCAATTATTACTTCATAAAAATAAATGTTGATCAGTGAAAAATAAGAACTGATTTTCTGCGAAAACAATAATTAAAAATTAAAACATTTTTGGATAATCACTCATGAGCTTTGTTTTGACATCAACTCGCCAAAGATTGAATTTATTAAAAAGCCGCAATAAGTAAAAGAAAATTTCCAATGAGAGTTCGAAAGGTTTATGTCTCCAATCAGTTGATTTGACACATTATAGAATAAGCATGAGCATGTTGTTTTTTTTTTGTTTCATCTGAAGTTCGATTCTAAGTATGGAGTTCGGTATGTTTATAAGTTGATAAGGGTCCACTTCAATTCGGTCCAATAGGTGTAAGGATGTTTTAAGTGCATTCGAACAGACGTGAACGTTGAACTCAAGTTTGGGGACTACTTCGATGATTTGGTCATTTCGAAAGTGGTTGCTCACACTGTCAAATGTCGTTACACACATATATTTCGACATGGTTTTGACGGTTTCAATGACACATGTGTCATTCACGGATAATGGTTGCAGTTTAGCTGTAATAACAGAAGCCTGCTGTCTGTCTTGTAAATCGGAAGCCCTCTACTGGATTTTCCCCATTTTATGATGCTGTCAATGTTAGAATTAAATGTGCTTTACATAGTTTGTAATATTAATTCCTGGAATGAAGAAGAGGAACGTTACTAGGATTCCTCCTAAATGTGTCAATCCTTCTATGAGGTGAAAAAAACATCATTTGGGTTTTAATAGCATTAATAACTTTTTGCTTACGCGTATGTGCATTTTAATAAATTGTCTAATCCTCCCTCGACGAATATTTGAATCTTTTAAAATAACAAAAAGTTTTCTCAACTGTATGGCATAAGTTTGCACTTCTAACGATTCCACACGGGAGACCTTTAAATCTACTGAATCTGCATTAAATTACAAAGTTTTGTCGCGCCCTTATGTAATTACATCACCACCCTCCCCACCACCATTTCAATTCATTCTCAAAACTTTAGATGTATGCAATTTTACTTAGACACAATAAATTTGGCACTCATCTCAACAACAGACTATAGGCTGGTGGTGGTGATGGTGCTACTTGCCAGTAGTAGCTATAGCACAACCAGTACTACGCACACCTTAATGCCACTTAAGAAAATTCCCAAAGACACCGGAGGGAGTCATTTAAGCCGCCCGCTTTGTCAGGTGTTTATGGAAAATGTGTCTCCGCATATAGTTGAACAATTTATTTACATACATCTAATGAATCTCATAGGGGTGGTGGAAATATTCATACAGATGTACGAGATGGAAATTACTCCCGGGTAGGGTGTGTGAAGGTGAGGCTTTTTTACGCTAAAATTCGTTCAAAACACCTAACTAAGGCTGCGGGAATGAAAAGTTAAATTAAGTTTATTGGGAGTTTGTCAATTAATTTGTAAACCAGAGATGCTGTGGAAATGATGATGAAAGGGCGCATTTTTTCTCGTTAGGCTTTTCATAGGGGGTACGGAGGCTGTAATTTGGTTAGAGCGCGAATTGGATTTATGGAAATTTGTGTTGTTTAAATGGATGTTGTTTTAGAGAAAGGGAGATGGTGAGATAGGCAGTGTTTACTTTTTTAATAGATCAGAGAAGAATTTATTATTCTTTTGGTGGGGGATAATTGTGTGTTGATTGGGTACCCGCACGTGAGGTCCAATGGGTATAATTTGAAAATGTTTAATTAAAGTTCGTTTTTTTGTTGAGCTTTGATGTTTTAGAAGTTTTGGCGGTTGATTAAGTTTGAATATTTTTTTTCTACGCAGAGAGCTTTGGGTCAGGATGTAATGGAAATGTTGAAAAATTATATGAATTATAACTAACAGATATATAACATTTAAATTCTTGCATTAATTTGGACACAAACCTTCGACATAAAAATATGAAAATACATTTTTGTTCGCAATTGACTAGATAGTATCCAGAGCCCAGTTTTTTCGCATATAATCTGTGTACTTGTACTAATTGTGCGAATGGCGGTGGTGAAAAATAGCATTGGGGCTGCAACGATTGGGTATCGAAACAAGAAAATCAACTAACTTTGTGACATATTTTGATGAATTATTTCTTAATGATTCTTAAAGAAATTATTGTACCTAAGAGTGAGATATAAAGCTAAGGGAGGGGAGAATTTGTGATACTTATGCATGGTTATTACGATCTTTGATGGAAGGGGATATAAACGATAATTTAACAACAACATGTAACCTCTATTTCCAAATCAGCAGGGTCCAAACTAAGTTTTCAGATGAAAGAGATATTATACACTAACCCAACTTATTCTGTTGTATAAAGCCACTTACGAACAGGACTTGAATTCTTGAAGTTTGACCGCAAAACATACATAGAACTTACTGGACTCTATCCATGGTCGTGCAATCCATTTTATAAACAATTACTCCCTTACTTCAAAGCTGGTCTATTTATTGCAGATATCAAATGGCAGAGAAATCCTCCCTATACTCGTTGCATTTAGGCGACCGATGAGACACGCATTTTCAATACAAAAATACACTGTCCATACTCAACAAAACAAACTTTCAGAAGTCATATTTTCATAAAATTATCAATCTACAACAATTCAAGAGCAGAGTCAATAAACGCAAAATAGCTATCGAATTCGATTAAAATCTTTCAAAATCATGCAGTAGAAACTTATCTGCAAATCCAAACCGCTAGCAAGGAATCGAATTATTCACTTTGGAAAGCAACTGAAGTCATAAAACGGCCAAAATTAGAGTAATTCAAGACGTTTGGGCAAAAAGCGATAAGGAAAAGCAGACGTTTTCGCCGCACATCTTGAGGAAACATTTAAACCATTTGATGGTGCAGAAAACATTAATTTATTCGAGACTACAACCGATTGTAATAAAGTTAGATATGCAAGTCTGGCAGAGCTTAAACGGTAAAAACAGAAACTAAAGCCTAAAAAAGCTCCGGGTTACAGTAGAACTTCTTAAAATGTTGCCCGCAAAAGCATTAACTAAACTCCTCTACATTGTAAATGCAGCAATTAGATTAGAATACATACCAAGACAGTGGAAAGTCGCAGAAGTGATTATGGTTCTCAAACCAGGCAAATCACCGAATAAAATAAAATCTTACAGACCTATTTCACTTCTTCTAATAATTTCAAAAATGTTTGAAAGGATATTACTCGGTCGCTTACACCCCATTATTGATCAGAAACGCCTTTTACCTGACGATCAATTTGGGTTTAGAAGTAAACATTCGACTGTGGACCAAGTTCATCAAATTACTAATGTAATTGAGAAAGCTTTCGAAGAAAAGAAAATTTGCTCAGCCGTATTTCTTGACGTGTCGCAAGCTTTTGACAAAGTTTGGCATAAAGGCCTTCAATTGAAATCTAAGACAAGTTCTGCCTGAAAAATAATATAAAATCCTCGTATCGTACCCCAAGGAAGCCTCCTTGCCTCACTCTTGTACCTCCTATTTGCACGCGATATCCCACAAACAAACGATACAATAGTTACCATGTTTGCTGACGATACAGGTATACTAGCAGTTGGCACAACAATAGAGGAAACAAATATGAAATTACAAAACGCTCTTAACGAGGTTATTGATTGGAAAAAATCCTAGGGAATTGCACTTAACGAGAGCAAATCGATTCATGTAGATTTTTCGTATAAACGGACGAACAATTTGCCAGTATTTCTCAATGCGGTTCGAGTCCCTTTTGCAAATGAAACGAAATATCTCGGAATGATGCTCAATGCAAAATTTAATCGGAAGTAGCATGTAAAAAATAAATGCGAAGAACTTAAAAACAAATACAAATGCGCCGTGGTATATAAGGAATGAAGATCTACGCAGAGATCTGGGTATTCCCGCGGTTAAAGATGAAACGAAAAATTTTGCACGCAAGCATACAAAACGGCACGTAAACACAACGGTCCTCCAAATTCTTGACAAAACAAATTTATTGCGGCGTCTCCAAAGAACTAAGCCCTAAGATTTGGAACGATAATAACAAACCACGCTATGAATTGCGGAAAAAGCAGGAACTCTCAAAGGAAAGTTACCTGGCAAATATTCATTACTCGTGATAAAAAAAATTGCTAGTTTAGTCGCATACTTAGTTGCAATACAAATACAAAAAGGGTGGTGGTTTTAGTGGAATAGGGTCTAACACTTCTTTGGGCACGTGGTCATCATGCCTATTGAGATTTCCACCAACCCAAGGAAAAAAAATCTCAAGGCGCTTCTGAAGCTTTATAGGTTCGCCTCACCTAGGACAAGTTTTTTTTTTTTTAAACGATGCATTATTTTAATCTTCATTGTACTTAAGTGCTTACCAATCAGATTGTATGATTACCTCTTCTACTACTGATCCAATGTTTAAGCATCAGAATCTGGACTCTATAAAACACCCGCCTTTATCACATTCATTCTGTAATATCTTCACCAAGTTCTGGGATGACTTTCAAGAAATCTAAAAAAACAGCCAAAAGCTATCTTTCTATAAGATTCGTACCGTTTGTATCTCCAAACGTTTCCAGTTACACATCCCACTCTAAAACATTATCCTACAATGTTGTCCAACATACTACATATAAAAACATTCTGAAACTCAGGTTAAAATTTAAAATCACAAAGATTCAGGATCGTTTTCCATGCGGCTCCCCACTCAATTATATCCGTAACCTCATTTACCAACTTTTAATGACTCAACTCGCCCCATCCAGCTTAACCGTCAAACAGCATCTTCTTGACAGATGAATGAAATAAATTGGAATTAAATTGCTCGAGACGGCCGGAACTCAAAGCCCTCCCTCCCGCCTTACAATGAAAAAACAATAAATTTCCAAAACCAAAAAAAAAGACAATAGAAATTCTCTAAAGCCTCATCACCGCATTAAGCTTTAATATCCCCCCGTCATCTACACCCAGTGAAAGGACATCAGATTGTCGTCTTTACACTAACCAAAAGGCGGTAATGAAAGACCATTCCAGCTGACCTCAAACCCCCGAAAAAAAGAGGCATGATGTTCAGGGTACAGAACAGGAGCTGTTCTTTTATGCACGTCCTTCTTCAAAAGGATCGAAAACAATGGCATTACGGAATAATATCCCTTTCTGTTCTGCTTATCTGGTGTTTTAAAATCTCTTTTTCTGATATCCCTCTATTCAACCGAACGGTACCATACACACAAAAGACTCCAGTCTCCTGCACCACGCTCACACAAAAACACTCCTGGGAGGAATAGTAAAAACCCATCTCAATAATGCAGTTTTTGTAAAGAGTTTTCTGTGCGGGGGCAAAAGGATAAGAAATGAGGATCTTCGTATAATGTTTTTGTCCGTTTTTTTTTTGTTATACGCATAATTGCTTGGACATTTTTTGGTTAAACCAACCGAAACTATATGCCGACCTAAGTTCTTCATTGAACGTCACACTTGTATGTGAGGAGACGGTCCTTTAACTCTATTTACAACTCGACTTTAATGAGGCCTTAAGATAAGACCCAATGGAGGAGATTATTTTTCCGTCGTTAAAAAAAATTTAAAGTTACTTTGAGTTTTGTAATCTTCCACCGGAAAGTGGGTAAGTGGAAAAGTGTGCACTCGCCGAGTGGGAGTTACGAAGAGTATCCTGAATTATGCAGAAACAGCTGCTGGCTACAACACAGAACGAGTGTATTCTATTTTGCGAGACGCCTTCGCAGCTAAAAAGGGTACAAGGTATGAGATGAGGCAAGGACGAACTAAAAAACGGAAGGTATTTCGCTCAACACCGAAAAATCCATGTCGAAGGATACTCTGTCGCTGGTGAGTGAACAAGAAAGCGAATGGATAGAATTAAGTTTGTGTTTCGATTTTTTCCCCATCACAAACTTCAAGGATTTCTCTTCGCCTAGCCGCTGTGAAGGGATAGCAAGCAGAAGGATACAAAAAAAAAAGATGATTGTAAAACTGGGGCAAGAATTATGAGAAGGACGACATAAAAAGTTTGGATTTCGTTTTTGTACATCCTCGTGTCGGTGCGATGGTGTAAAATTGAATGAAGTTGCTGAATGGATATGGCAAGGGAAGAGACTTGTGGAAGTTTCAGCCAAGTAGCAAGGACTTGTTTGGGTTTTTTTCTTCTTCTCCACTATATACGCGACATGATTTCGACGTTGATGGCGTTTAATAAAAATTTCTTGTCGTAAAAATTGCTAAAGTAGCAACAAGCTGGTGCATCCCTGTGATATTACAACAATTTATCCTTTTTTGGGGGGGTGGAATTTATTTTGTTCGAACTTGACAAAACACTTTCCAAGGGCATGGTTTATAAATTCTTCACCCAAGTGGTTGAGGTATTTACAGCGCGGTTATGATGGATAAGATGTCCATAGATACCGTCGAAACGAATATTGGATATTTTTTTTAAACAATTAAAGTTGCACTTACCATGAGTGTCCTTGCTGGATACCGTCCCACCATGGACCAACGATGATGAATGCTGACGCCCGAGCGATGGGACTATGTACAGAGCCATGAAGATTTCCCACATGGCAAAGATGATGAATTGCATTTTATCGGATTTCATTTTGTAACCGAAAGAGGAAACTTTTCTTTTGGATAAATTTTTAAAAATTGAAAAATTGCAAACGCAAGCACTTTTTTTGTAAATTGACTTCGATGTATAGACTGATAGATAAATCACACTTTCGAACACGGAACACTGAATTTGATATGGAATTGGAAATTTTGATATTTTTTTTGTTAGTTGATATGATTTTTGTTTTCATTAAGATATGCGATAAATATTCGATTTGGAAGTCTGTTTTTAGTACATCATTTTGTGTTAAAGTTGTACGATATATTTTGGAATGTGATATCTGCAAAGAAATAGAAGGAAGAAAGGCATTAATTGAGTTTAGAAAGTGGTAGTTGCCATTGGCTCCACCATCATTAAAAGTTCATTATATAACTTGTGTAGTCCTACCTCAAAAAGGAAAACAATTCCAATCCAATTATGTAACAAAATTAATTTACCTATTTTTATCCCTAAATTGTCCTTTTTCGAAATTAATTGTACCGAACTGCCTTCTATGTGACGGCACGTTTTTAAGAGTGTCATTAGAGGGCTAAACATAATTTATTAATTTTTTTATAAGCAATTAGCTAGAAGGCATGTGGGCCGGTTGGGTTTTACTAAGTTTCTGTTAGATTACAGTTATATGTAAGAATTTCGAATATATGTTACACCTGACACACAGAATAAGACCAGTTATGATGGATTGACGTAAAGGGTCGCTTTTATAAATAAGTAAATCAGAAATTACTTTTTTCGGTGGGCTGGGGGAAATCTTCATAGACACGATGAGCACGTGCCCACAGTAGTGTGTGATTATTACTCACTTAAACTTCCACCCTTTTTGTATTTGTATTGCAGCAAAGTATGCGACTTATCTGGAAATTTTTTTTATCACGAGTAATGAATGTTCGGCAGGTAACTTTCCTTTCAGAGCTCCTGCTTTTCCAGCAATTTATAGCGCGGTTTATCATTATTGGACGAAATCCAAGGGTTTAGTTCTTTGAAGACGCCGCAACACGTGTCCTAATAAACGTTTTTTATGTTTTCGTGCAAAATTTTTCGTTTTATCTTTAAGCCGCGGGAATACCCAGATCTTTGCGTAGATCTTCATCTCTTATATACCTACCACGACTCATTGACGAATGATCTTAAGATTTTGTTTTCAAAAGTTTGTAAAATATTTAGATTCGTTTCACTGGTACAACCCAAAGTTGTATACCATATGGCCAAACCGGCTTTAGCACTTGCTCATATAATTGAAGCTTATTGTCAAGGTTAAGCTTCGAATATATTCAGAGCAATCAATACAGTTATCTGTATTTATTTTTAAGTTCTTCGCATTTCTTTTTCACATGCGATTTCCATTTTAAATTTGCATCGAGTGTCATTCAGAGATATTTCTCTTCATTTGCAAAGCGACTCGAACCGTATTGAGAAATACTGGCAAATTGTTTGTCCGTTTATACTAAAAATCTACATGAATCGATTTGCTCTCGTTAAATGCAATCCGGCAAGATTTTGTCCATTCATCAACCTCGTTAAGAGCGTTTTGTAATTTTATATTTGTTTCCTCTATTGTAGTGTCAACTGCTAGTATATGAGTATCGTCAGCAAACGTGGCAACTATCGTATCGTTTGTTTTTGGATTATCACGAGTGAATAGGAGGTAAAAGAGTGTTCCAAGGACGCTTCCATGGGGTAGTCCCGGTACTTCTTTGAATTCTGAATATTCGTTTCAAAGTTCCACACGGAAGAGTCTATACTCAAGATACGACACGAGGATTTTATATAATTGTTCAGGCAGAACTTGTCTTAATTTGTATTGAAGGCCTCTGTGCCACAAGCAAGCTTTTGATAAGTAGCTTGCGACACGTCAAGCTTTAATATGGGTTTTTGTGTGAGCGTGGTGCAGGAGACTGGAGTCTTTTGTGTGTATGGTATCGTTTGGTTGAATAGAGGGATATCAGAAAAAGAGATTTTAAAACACCAGATAAGCAGAACAGAAAGGGATATTATTCCGTGATGCCATTGTTTTCGATCCTTTTGAAGAAGGACGTGCATAAAAGAACAGCTCCTGTTCTCTACCCTGAACATGATGCCTCTTTTTTTCGGGGGTTTGAGGTCAGCTGGAATGGTCTTTCATTACCGCCTTTTGGTTAGTGTAAAGACGACAATCTGATGTCCTTTCACTGGGTGTGGATGACGGGGGGATATAAAAGCTGAATGCGGTCGCAACCTTACGACACGTCAAGAAATACTGCTGAGCGAATTGTCTTTTCTTCGAAAGCTTACGTCTTAAATTCGATGTATGAGTCGAATGTTTACTTCTAAACCCAAATTGATGATCAGGTAATAGACGTTTCTGATCTCAATCTAAACATTCAGATTCGCGCCATCATCACCAATAAAGACGACGCAAATGGTTGACAAGCCATAATTGATGGCCATGGTGGGATTGGAAATGAATTATCTACTATGAGTGATCTAGATGATCCCCTACTTAGTTGATAACAGAAAAATAGATAATACATGTAGGGAAGTGTTACATAGATAACCTCTCCACTTTTGTATGAACATTAAAAAATGGTATCCAGTCTGCCAAGGAAATTAACCATTCAATTGCCTGGTATATCTCTGTATTTCAATAGCCATTGAAGGTGAATGATAAAGTGGCCCGCCACCTCGTTAACAGATAGTCAACATTAGTAAAGTATTTTTGATATTAATGAAATAAATTCTAAGAATTTAATAGAATCTAACGAGAGTAGCTTAAAATTTGCTAAAACCGACCGCCAAAGAACTAAAAACAAACATTTTCGTCATCTGCGAGCAGTGTAGAACAACTAGCTCCAAAGGAGATGGTTAACTGACTCAATCATAAAAGCACCAACAGAAAAATTTGCAAATCGTAAATTAACAAAACTTTAAGATCTTGGTCGTTCATTTATGTATGCGAAGTTATATTTTCGGCACAATGAATCGAACCTAAACACGTGAAAGATTGTCGATGACAGATATAGGTATGAGCCGAGAATAGAACCAGGCAAGTTAGAAAAGCATAGCAAAAAACCAATCCAAGATCTTCAATCCTCAAGTATTACTACTACTCAACATAAAGAGAAAAAAAATGAAGCATAAAAATCATTCACAGTGGCAGAGCAACAGTCACAGCAAGGTGATCAAATAGCAAATATCCAATGCCTACACAAACAACGACCACCCGTGAATTATATTCGAGACGATAAAGCGGAGAAGGTTTTGTTACCATAGAATCATGTAAATGCTCATTTGGAAAAAAGATACCGAAGATAAGTAAAAATCACCGCATACCTTGCTGACCAATTCGCATATCACTGGAGGTAGAGAAGAGGTATAAACAAAACGAATCGGCACAGATTTTGCAGAATTACTACAAGTTAAGTGCATGATAGACATGAGTGTAGTATTCACTACACACACCATCCCTATCCGTCTATTTTCCGCTATTTAGTTAAATTAACTCTCACACTCTGATAGAAAATTTGCGCCTCCTACAGAGCCTTTTTACTACATCATCCAAGGTAAAATGCATTTCTAAAAATAATCATTTTCTTGGAACCTATAAACTCCCACTGGAGTTCATCAGAAGGAATAATGGCAATCAAGAATATTTTCCAACTCTTTTTCTCAAACGAAACTGTGAAAACACAACCCACTGAGGGGAGCCCGTTCACAGACTCGCCTTGCTTTATTAAAACAACGCCTCAATCAACTGTCCTTTAAAAAAAAACCACACGTCCTTCTCTCTTCTAGATCCGAAGACGAAACAAGCAATTCAATCCAAAGAAAAAACCATACCTCCTATGTCTATACATAACTCAATCTTTGGCCAGAGATTGCCTCCGATTCCTGGCCACCTTCTCTCATCTCCCTTTATCTCAAAGTGTCTATCAAAAGAGATTCAGAAGAAAACCGACGGAAAAAATGGAAACATCCCCCACAAAACTTGGTTAAAGTTAAATTGATGCCGACCGCACAAGCATCTAACGAATTCCATCCCAGTGCAAAATAAATTCCAATCTAACCTCGGCCTAGACTCATTTATATTTATAAACTGCTTCCTGTGTTCTACATTGGCAAGAGGATCATGAAATCATGACAAAGGAAACGTTTCCCATAGTTTCGGAACACAGCCCGAAAAAAAATATATATAACGGCTTTACACATAAAAAGGATTCATTATTATTTGAGATGCCAGTCTAATATCAAGCAACAAACTGAATATTAAATTGCCCTAAGGACCGCATGTCTACAAAAGCAAATAAATCGTTGTACAGAGAGAGACACCGACCGACGGCCAGTCCGCCGGCAACCCAAAGTAAACATTTATCCATCCGCCATCCACTTCGGAAACAATTTTGTGTTCATCCAAGTAAAGGATGTAAATACTTTTTCTATAAATAATATCCATCTAATCCTTTTTGTATGAGCCTCCTTGGTTCAGCATTTGCCTGCTAAGCTGAAGGCCTTCTTATACAGAATGACTCTTGACAATCACCTGATGGACAGAAGTTTGTCAAAGCTCCCTCACCCAAGGCCTGTACACATCAAAAGTAGCGGTAATTAAACTCCCAACAAATTGCTTCAAGGGCAATAAAAATGAAAGGTGGTGCTCCTTCTTACCCGGCAACCATACCCGACTCGAACACAGAAATACTAATTTCCATGCTTCGGACAATTAAATCTATTTCCTGGTCTGGAATATTTTTCATTTCGTAATGGCCCCTGCCGTTCGAATGGACTTGGGGTTGTGACGAAAATATACGCCTAGGCCTAGCACCCCGCCGCCATCGGAATGGCTCTACCTTTTCGTTGAATACAAATGAGATTGGTAGCAGACAAATGGAATAGAGCTCTCTCAGGCATGGACATTGTTTATGGCCAATCGACCATACACCCAAGAGGTGTGGTGTACAAAATGGGACGAGTTGAGGTGGCGGAGATTGGAGATTACAGAAACACGGGCGATAACTTATTGAGAGATTAGATTATGATAGGGTAGGGAGCATGTACATATTTTGATTAGTATTCTTATTCTCACGGGACGATGATTATACAGATACGATTGTATTTTCTTCCTGCGAGCAGAGCCCCGCATAAATGTTATTGGGATCGATATTACAGATATGGCGTTAGACCCACAGATAATTTGAATAAGTGGATATGCCATGATTCGTAGCTTAGACATGGCTTCGTTGAAAAAAAATAAAACGAGCAACGGAAACTTCACTAAGACATCAAGGGATGCCCCGTTCCTAATAACTAATATTAATGGGCTTCAAACTTGTTTTTCTTTTCTAAGTTCATTATTATACTGTGTCCTTTATCAGCCGCCGATGGAGCTCACCGTTTTGACCTACAAAAATATAGCCATACCTTGACTTTTTTTCTTACTTCACCTCTGAAGCCAATCAGGTATTGTAGCATTTTTGCTACAACGCTGCATCCTGATCAGCGTTTTTAAGTAAACTTTAATAAGTAGTCAGCCCCACCAACCAAAAACTCTACCCAATATTTTCAAATCATTTTATAAAGCCGACTGAAAGCGTTGGCTTAAAGCCTTAGTTTTCCGCTTGGAGTCGCCACTTTCTCCTGAAGCAGAAAATTGAAGAAGTGTTACAAAAACTTTCCAGGTACACACCGAATTTTATTGGAATTTCTTCCGCGTTACATTATTATTTAAACGTAGGTACCTTGAACTATATCCATATTAGACCCTTTTGACACCTTTTGGATGCCAATGCCTACTTATCGCAATAAAAGTAACTACCAAAATAGTTCGATGAAATCAAAAATTATAGAACTACATAGAGTGCGCATATCATGAAACGAAAATTTTCTATGTGGGTTACTGATATTGATACCCCAGTGTTCACATTGCTACCCCAGCATCAAACAACAACATAGCCGACGCATACGATCGATTAAATTTCCCCTTCGCACTTAACGCCCGCGTTTGAAACGGCAACAAAAGTTTTAGCTGTGATGCGTACTCTATGCATACTCTATGTTGAAATGTACTTTTTAGAATAAACCCTGATTATTTTTTTTAGAAACGAATATTAAGCATTTCATTGTGACATAGCGTTGGCTATATGGGAAGATGCACTACCTAGTTGTAACAACATTTTAACCTTAAGCATTCAGTTTTAGTATAAACAAACATGTCGCATGAAAAACTCTTAACTCTTCATCTTATTACAATTTTAAACCCGATCTAACAAAAGAGCTGACTGTAAAATTTCGCAATATATGAATTCGTATAAATACTTTCATTTATGTTTATAACATCTAGTGATTTCGATTATGATCACACCCAATTTTATCACCTAAATTTATGCTCATCTTAAAACCCAGTCTCGAATCCATCCATCCTTTGCAACAGCGATTTCGTCTTAACCCAAATAGTATATATAATTGTCGATTACAGTTTACCCTCGTCCAACCCAATTTAATCTTGAATGCAAACGTAGACCAACAGGATCCACGATCCACACTGTAACTTTTGGCCATACTCTGATTGTTGGCAAATGGCGGTGGGCAAAAGGCTAATGGCTCGTGCTCGGCTTGCAGCGCCGCGCCGCTTATAAATGTCAATTTACAATTGGGAATGAATTTTGCAAAAGTTCGTATTGCTCAGTTTCTGTAGAAAAAATGTTAAAATCGCGTATGTTTGTAGTTTATTTGTAAGAAATTGTTGATTATATTGTAAGTTAATTAGTGATCAATTGTTTATCAAGTTTTTTCGGTAGATTTAGATACGAAAATGATGTGTCCATTGCAAGTCCATTGAAGTGAAGTGATATTAATGAATATTCTAATGAAATTGCGATATTTTTGCAAATTAATATAATGATTAATAAATAATTAGTGTGTATTTCATTCTATTGAAATTTTTTATAATGCATTTTTTCGTGAGTTTGGTCGATTTTGATGCTTTCTTCTTGTTCTTTGTTTGACAGCTCGTACGTTCTCAACTTTTCGGTGAGTGTTTCATTTGTTGCGATGGGATAATTATTTTGAATTCTTCATATTTTCTACTGTGAAGTAATTTAGGTGTATAGAGAATGAAAAATGAACGGAAAAGCGGTAGTAATTTGTATTTTGTTATTAGTACTTGGTATGGCCACCATCTGCATCAATTTCGGCTTGAAGTATTGTCGGCATGGATTCAATAATCCTCTTGAAGTCCAGATGACCGGCAATTTCAGCCACTCCTCTTTGAGTAATTGCACCAAATCATTTCATGTTTTCAGCGACCGTTTGGCGACTTTTTTTTCAGTAAAGCCCATGCCCATACGTTTTCTATCGGCTTTTAATCGTGGCTTTGAGGAGGGGTGTCAATGACATTATTAACATTATACAGTGCCCAGGTTCTACATAAAAGCGATTTATGTTTCGGGTCGTTATGTTGGTACAACTTATAATGCCATTTTTGAGGGTCCTGGCTACAGAAAAAAATAAATTGTTTGGCACTCTCAGTTAGCTCCTTACCCAAAATGTCCGAATACATTTCCTTGTTCATTATGTTCGTGATAATTCGAAGTTCATCGACACCCTTGGATGAGATCAACCAAACAACATTACGGACAATTTGCCAAACTTTACAGTTGGGATAATATTTCTCTTCAAACTCTATTGGGACCGTCATGGTTGTAGAGCATAATTTTACTCTCATCACAAAAAATGACGTCATCCCAGTATGTTATATCTTTCGAAATGGGGCCCAGTCCGAAACACTTTTGTTTCATCACGTAAACATCTGAGAGTAAGGGCTTTTTTTGGGCTACTCTAGATGCAAATTTGTTTCGTTTTAAAATTGTGCACACTGTTTCGTGGGAGAACTCTTTGTCCAAATCGTTTTTGATCCTACACGAATTCCTATATTATAAAGAGCCTAATATAAAAATTATACGCATACCTTCTAAAGAAATGATAAAATATCATTCATCCTCAAAATAACTATCATATACACCAAATATTACAAAAGTTACTACGGAAATAAAAAATGAATTCCATCATACTTTGAGGAACATTTTAATAACAGATTTCCTGTACCTTGTCTTCCATTCTTCTCAGTTAATTATGTTCCAAATGTTTCTTTCTTTACCGCTTAAAACCCTCGTCTATTTCAAAGACACGAATTTTAATTTAAATACGACTCCACCACACGTGCCAGGTTGGGTTGGTCTCAACTCACACATTTTCTTGAAAATTTTTTTTTCTGAAAGCGAACATCCCGGAAAGTGTAACAGAATTAAAAAGTTATTTCTCCAACGCAATTTCAATTAAATTCCAGCCTAGAACTTTGTTTCACCAGAAAATGTAAACATAATTTAGGAATCGCGGAAAAAGAACGACATTAAGACAATAACAGCAAGACGAGAGCTTAACTGCTGTTAAGGACACAATTACCTGCAGGCCAATCGCTTAAGAAAGTAAAATGTATTTGCATTTAGATGAATAATATCCTCAGTGGATCGATAGACTTACCTACCTACAAGGACGAGGACGTATGCAGCTTTTATTTTCTTATTTTTCTCTTGAGAGAGAGAGGATGCATAAATATTCGCCACTATCCTGGATGGTACTTTCTTTTATTTTTGTTTTATGTTCGCAATCGTTAGCTGCTGGGTTATTCCATAAATTTGAAGTAAGACGCTAACGTTTCGGGTAGTTGTGAGGATCTTGAAACAGTATCAGATTTGTCTTTAATTTTTTATGCTCCTGGTTACATGATACATTATTATTTACTTGTACCTGTTTGCTCACCACACATAATTTAAGAAGAGGAGGAGGAGCATTTGAGTTTAGGAACAAAAAGACGCTTGAATTTTTGTTTTGTTAAACACGATTTTGCTTGTGTGAAAGTGATTTTTTTTGGCGGTCCACCTCAAGTCTTTTGTCAAAAATATCCTTTTTATTGAATTTCTTTAAAGTTTTTTTGTTTAGAAAAGTAGACATGGGTTAAAATTCATGATTGAATCAAAACCGATGGTCGTAGAAATTGCTTTTCGAGAGCAACTAATATTTTAATTACTAAATTTCATTAGTCTAGCTCAAAATTTAAGGCCCAAAATCTGGGAACATGTAGACTGACGGACTGCTCTCGATTCTGATTCGTTCCAAATACCTTCAACATGTCGTCTATCTTTATAATTTCTCAACATTATGAACTTTTTATGCGTCAAGACTTTTGTACCCCATTGGGAAAGGAGTGTATAAAAAAAGTGACGGGATATGTGTCAATTATTTATTTTCGATCAGCCGAAAGATGTAAAGAAAATGTTCGCACAGACGAAGATTATTAATGGTTTTGTCATACATTTCACAAAGATATTTAATAGCGTTTTGCTGCCGATTTCGCAATTCTTAAGCTTCATTGAATTCGATTGTTTCATGGCAGTCTTCTATACGACATCATTACGATGAACCTACTTTGGCGTTCAACATCACTAAGCTTATATCGAGTACTGAGGTGAATATGTAAACTTGACGATACCCCCATTATGCGATCGTTTTAACGACAATCGTTTATATAATTTTGCAAAAGAGCTCTGGTAATAGTAATAACCAACATTCATAACAACGGTTTTAATGGTTATCCTCTTAAATTAGAAGTGTGCAACAAGTTTGTTGATGTTTTTTGAATATTAGCCATTAGCAGAAAAAAAAAACAAATATATATCGAATGCTACGCGTACCTTGTTCTTGGTATGACTATTTTCTTACGAATTCTGATCTTTGATGAACGTCTTCTTCGCGTGTTAACCACCAGTTCCAAGGCATCAATTAAATTTTAGATCTTCAGGTTATATTATGTCTACATAATGGTGGTACATAATTAGTTTCTTTTTTAACTAATTGACTCAAACCTTTTGAACCGAAAGATCAACAGCCAATGTTTTAAAATTCTTCGTCCCGTTTTTCTAGAAAATATTTTTTGACAGAACAAAAAAACAAAAAAGGCTCTTAGAAAAAAACAATTGTTTAAGGTATACAGTTCAAGAAGGAGAACTTTACATTTAAACCTAAACATATACTCTGTCCGCCTGTCCTACGTTCATTATCAGTGAGTTAAATTGGTATGGTAAAATTTCTTACACAATGTCTAGCAGAAGAAGAGCAAAAAATGTCCGCAAACATTTTTCAGAAAAATGTATTTTGGAACTATTTTTTTTTTAAGTTTTCCAAAAACATATAGAAACATATAAAACATTCTTCACCCAAAAGCTCATTATGATCCAGGGCATATCCTTTTCTCAAAACAATTTACTTGTTTTCTTGCACGAAAGTTGCTCCCAAAATGTTATGGCTGAACGTTTGAGTTAAAATGAACATTTCCATGACATATCGTTGAAAATATCGCCCATTTTGTCTAGGGAATGTTTTAGGAATTTTTTTATGAAACAAAAAACTTTTTTGAGAAAGTTAATACTAATTCTATATAGTCCGAACATGTAGATAAATGCTAATCGGAACGAATAACTCGTTAGAATAGAGTCTCTGATTTCGAACAATTCGGAGAAATGTTTCTTCCGAACGGATACCTCGATATGGGTGAATAAGTTATTTTCTGCATTTCGCCTTTCAACTTTTACCATATTACATGTACAGATGTCTGAGTAATTCTCTTGAAATCTCAGTTGTTGGGGCATTTTAACGAAAACATAACTTCAGCAACCACAGAGGGTTTTTGATTTCTTCCAAAGCTTTTTTTTAGTTCCGTAACGGATATCTCGAAAGCAAATTGAGTTTCAATTGGAACTGACTTTCGTTTCGGAAATTGTTCCGAACGTATACCTACCTTGATAAGAGTGAATACGACTCATGCAAATAAGAGGTTATCATGAGCAAGCATATTTCGTCGTGAATGGTCTTTAAGAAAAACATATTTTTACGCTGAATATACAAAATTATTTTCAGTCCAAATTATTGAGAGATGCCTAATTAACCGTAGATGTATAACCTACATCGAATCGATGTAGTAATTTTTTTTAAATTCAATGTCAAAAATATTTTCCCCTAATAAAAATACATTGCCACTTGGTTGCCATGTGCTTCCAAATATATACAAGTCGAATTGACGTATGGTTATCTTTAATAAACTAAAACAATGGTTGTCTTTCTATGGGCAAGTTTGTTAAATTTAGTTAAACGCGTTCAGACATTTTTTTAGCTACTTTTCTTAGACATTTTAACCATACATTGTATTTCTGATAAATATCCAGTAACATGTAGATACTACATTTGATTTTAAAAAAAATGTGTAGGCCGAAGGTGTGCATGTGCACCTGTATTTTTACGTAATGTTCATGTCATAACCCATAATTCATTTTAGTAAAATGTCTTGGCGACTTAAGCTCGTTTGTTTATCGAAAATTCCACACAACAGGAAAAGGGCACATATATTGTAGCTCAGAGCTCTGCGAATCGTCAAATTACCTAACCCATCTCACCTTACATATAAATCTCAAAAAAATTGTAAGCTGACGTAATCTTATTTTCTTTTGACGGGCAACATTGTTGTAATATATGTAGCTTACACATTTGATTAAATATCATGAAATATTCGGCATGATAAGCATTTACACGTCCAAACCTGGCTTCTTTATTCATTTGTGTATCCAAAGTTTTATTTATTATACAAATAACTACACTAACGTTAATGAAGTATGCTGTTCAGAATTTTCAAATGTTCTGCGTTTTACTGAAAGTGTCCAAAATGTTTAATATGTTGTACGAGCTCAAAATTTAGGGCCCAAAAATCTATTGGACAATAAGACATGGTCAAATCGACTCGATCTCTATATTTTATGATATGAATATTTTTAGGCCCATTTCTTTTCTACTATTGGAACACTTTTACCTACTATTCATTTCGGCAGTAGCATTAAACTTCTACTCTTGCAAACAAAAACCGAAAACTTTTCAAGCGAATAATGTTTATAAACCAGTGTGAAAAAAACGAGTAGCTCCGGGGAGGTTCATGTTCATGCCAAGTAAAAAAGGAACGCGCTTTTTATAATTTCTTAATGCTCTAATGCCCGTTTGCTGATACTATCCCTAAACACTTCAGTTAAATTTAAATGCTTAAGTGATACTTCTTGCTAATCAAGCGGTTTCTGTTGAATTTAATCGTTTAGGGAGAGTATCACCTAAGGGCTTTTAATCGAGTATACACCTATGTGCTTGGTTTACAGATTTTGGAAATACGAAAGAATGCCAAGACCCTTTTCAAGTTTTGAACAGCCTTCAGTCACTCATGTTTAGCTGTCATTCATGAGATTTATTTGTGAAGCAATAGTTACATAAAAAAATATCAACTTCCTAAACTTTTTTTTTCCATCTCAGATGCTCTATTATTTTCAACAACATATAAATCAATAAAGTTCAAAAATCTAATAATTTCCGTTTTCTTTATTCTAGTACCTACACAGCTTTAGTCCACGCCATCTTTGAGACAAAAACTAACAGAATGCGTAACCATAACCCGCATCTCATTGAGCAAGATGACAACTGGCTCGTCACTTAGCTGTCAACATTTTTCCGCGAGTCGTGTCGGTATCGGTTTCGTTGAAAGTATTAGAATTTCGGGTAAATCAATAAAATTGTGTATTAAATTGTCGATTATAATGTTAAATAATGAGTGGTTATTGTTTATAACAGTGGATTTTTAGTTTGTAAATTGCATTTTTTTCGTGAGTGGAGTAATTTTCACTATTTGTTTGGATCATTTAAGTCGCAAAAAATGTAAATTTCTCTTAAATGATCAGATTTTCACCTAAAATTTCTAATATCGTTGGAAATTAATAAGTGGAATGTAGTTTAAAGTGATTTTATCTCAAAGAAAACAGTTTTAAGCGAGTGAAATTTGGTTTCGATTTGTGCCATATCGATTTTTCATAAAAAAAAAACCATACGCTCGTTTATATTAAGTCGCAGATTGTGAAACATCAAAAATGTAAAAAGGATATTTGTGGTGAGTGTTTCTATGTTTGTTATTATTATTCTATACGTCGATTTATATTTATAATTATGGTTGAATGGTTTTCAATGAGTTGCAAATGTAGTAGCCTTTATATGAAAATTGAAATAAAACAGAAAGGAGGTAGAATTGATTGTAGCTTTTATAAATTCAACATTGATTTACATTTCTAAAATTTATTTAAATAGTTTTGGATATCTATGATATAAATTAAGTATCATAATCCTGTCTTAACTAGAAGTGTACATGACCTTACTACGTGTCCTCCTTTTTATAATGTTATGTCCGTTCTCCTCAAAACTCAGAATGTTTTTCACAGACAAATACATAATTTTACACCTAAAAAAAGTTTTTTTTTGTGTTAGGTGCTAGTTAGTTGAATAGAGCTTACTTAGAAATCCTTCAGCTAAGCTTACGGCTCCAAAAAGGAAAAGGCGCCATAGAAGGGCATTATGCTAAGTCATTCTACACCTTGAAAGCATTTTTTAAGATGTTGTTTGTATGTTAGATACCATTAGTATAGTATTAGTATGTAACATTAAGAATTGTATTAGCATTGAGTTATGTATGCTGTCTTCATAGGTATGCACATAAAAGTGTGCCTTAACGTATTGTATTTTTCCGACCCATCATAAAAATTAGTTTCTCCTTTTGTCTTTTTTTTTTAACTTATTTTCAAGCTTATCTATCTCCAACGCGCCGTAAGCACCTTCTTTTAAAAATAATTGCAAGTTCATTAGATCTTCTTTTTCCTGTACACACCATAAGAGCAAGTCCTGTTCGCGTTGAACAACACCATTTTTTTTAAGTTTTCAAAGAAACATCTACCTACAACCAAAGATTATAAAGCCACTCAGATGACGCATTGAGAACAAAAAACAGAAACTTTGCTCAATACTTCATGGTACAGGTGGGCGGCTTGCACGTGCACATAATATGAAAATCGGGATAAAAATATATGGCGCACTGTGTCAGTATGACCTGCCATAGAACCATTTTTATTGTATGGAGTGCGTCATCTCTATAGCTTTATAATATTTGCTAAAACCTACCCTAAGTAGGGTTACAATCTATAAATGTTAGAAGAATGTAAGGCTATTGACCTCAACATATTCTACCAACAACACTTTGCTCGATATTTTTTCTAGTAGTCTTTGTTTATTGTCAAAACGAAAGCCATTTAATAAATAAGAAACGAGTACCCAAAAGTATTTTTTCCCCTTATATATGAACCCAAGACCTTTGGATTTCATAAAAACACATTCTTTGGTTGCCTACTATTTCTTACACAAAAAATACCCAAATTTTTAAATTTACCACATAATTCGTACAAATCTGCGACTGATATTGTGCTCAGAAAAAAACTACATTTTTGACTGGTCCAAATCTTCATTTTAAATATTTGACAAAAAAGTCAAACAACTTGGCTACTTTCCTACTTCGATTGAGAAAAGTAGTCAGTTTTTGAATCTCATTCAAACTTTAAACTTTTGACTCAAATCATAAACAAAATCATTAGTAGACATCAAATCTACGTATTTAAAAAAAAGTGAAATATCTGGTATTAACATCCCATTAAGGGCCTCAAACCTATCTTCTCCCTTCATTAGTGTACAAATTATTATTTGTTATGTTTGCTACAAAGAAGAAAATTTCCTGACCAATTTCAGAATGTTATAATTACAGTGATACTCTTGCTTTTCTGATTTCCGCAACTACGCATTAAAAGCAACGTACAAAAAGTACCCACATAGCCTTTGAAATTCGGACAGTTCCAACGGATTGAGGAAATTTACAAAACTTATCAAGGTTTATATCTTCCATTTTTTCTCATATTCAGTCATTAGTGTGTACGAAGTCATATTTGCCAAAAACATTCTAGTCGAATCCGAACAAAACTTGAAAAACTCCTCCTGACGACTGTTTCATACTTCTTCTGGGCAGCACATTTGTTTCAGATGTGTCATTTCAACAACATGTTAAGTCTATTGCCAAGGCAGGTGTGATTAAGCATAGAGCTAACCAATATTTTACACAAGCCAAGCTTCTTCTTCAGTATTAACCACATGCAAGACTTGGTTCTGAACGGTGTTTTAAAGGTGGAATTTAAATTTAACTGAATTTACTCCATTCTATCCAAAGACGAGCAATTCGATCTATAAAATATTCTCTCCTTTCTATAAACCACCAAACTTTAGATCAGCGGAGACTTGTAAGATATATGAACCTTTATTAAAGGCGAAAAATAAAATGTAATACTATAGTAATGGATAAGCTTGGCTAGGGACTCCTATGGCATAAATATACAGCCCTGGCGAGGTATTCATCGGAGCAGAAAATTCTCCGATTTTGTACAATTCGGAGGATCAAAGCTTCGAGGTATTAATGCGAAAAGCTGTTCGGAATATTTCTCCGACATTTTGAAAGGCATTCCGGCGAATTGCGTTGAAGTTGGTTTAAGTGAATTTTTCGTGCAATTTTTGACAGCTTAATTTAACTCTTTTTCCGATTACCTTCGTTACAAATTCTTCGCGGAATTTATTTACGAAGTGAAGTAGTGAAGTGATTTTTGCTCTGACGACATATACCTCGAATGGAATTTGAACTTCCGACGAAGTATATAGAACTCAAACTTAAGTTCAAATGGTAAAGTGAACCAAAAACATAATTGAAAAACACACTGGATAGTAAACAAAAGCATGCTATAAAATTGATGGGATACTGAACGATTGTGGACTCCATTGTCTCGCTTGAACAGCGTAGAAATGCCTCTGCCTAACACCCTTTCATTGTTGTTATTCCAATAAACGCTCAAATGCTTCCAAAATTCAACCTTATATTCGCTGTGCCGAAAGGTTTGTGTCCCCATTATAATTTCAAACCATTTAAACATTTAAAACCCACCCACCTTGGTATCTCCCCTTTTCTTATCATCAATTTCCTTAATGCCGGTTCTGCGTGTAAAATTTACAATGGAATTTGTATATCCTTTATGTCGTCCTGATTATAAAAAAAAATGCCTATAAAAAATTGGTATTACAAGGTGACTAAATTCAAAGACTCTCCGTCTCAAAGAATTGAAGCTGCATAAGATACCAAAATATTTTGGATCAGTTCTAGTCATAGCCCTTCTTTAAATTACGTAAACGTTTTCCAATTTTAAATTATTGATAACCTGTTTATGAGATCGAATTGCCTTTGCGGTCCTTAATTCAAGTATGAACTTCTTCGCTAAAACAAACGTCAGAGCAAAACTTTGCAACTCCATCCTTCATAGATATCTACTTAAATGACAGGAAATTCAATAGCCCCTGCAGATATAAGATTTCCTCCAGATCTATGAACCACGTGCAACGTCAAAATAGTTTATTTCAAAGCATATTACCGGAAGCTATGCAAACCCGCCCATGAAATCAGCGCGACAGTTCACCAACAGTTTCTAAGAAATGTGCCTAACCATCAACCACCCTAACGCATTATTAGTTTCTGACTTCCGAAAACACTCATCAGGATTTTCTAAATATGTCCTCTCATCCTACTCATGTACGCAATTAACTTCAAACGGTAAACACATCCACGCTATTCTAAAATTTGGATTCCTCTTAATTTGAAAATAATTAACACCCATGACATACCTTCTATCTGGAACTCTAGCACATCACCTTTAGTTGTAATCCATTGGATGCCAATTTATACTCGTGCATCATACAGCATTTCAAATTATAAATTAACCGTTTCACAAGAACCAATCCAATTACAATTCTAACAAACAGGCAGAGGTAGAAGACACCATCCTCAAATCAGTACTAGTGGTTGTAGATGCAGAACACTTTTCTTCATATTTTATTCATCATTATCAAGGACATCACTGCTCACAATAAAACACAGCTCGCAAATTGAGTAAAGCAATTATATTCACCAACAAACAGTAATCGCAACGTAAGCACAAGTGTGTTTAAAGGCCCAAAGGATACCGTCATGAAGAAAACAGTGGAAAATCATGTTGTCCTCGAATTACTGTGACCGCGCGATAATTTGTCTCATAGGGGGAGTTTAGGTTCTAAATTGTGTCACATTCACGTTTAGCACCACATTGATGGCGGGGATTAACTTTACGAAACACTGGTAACTCACGTAGGGCAATTAACAAACCAATTAACCATCTTGACCGTGCCGATATTCAGTCGAATCTAATTAGACACCGATTAAGCCGCGAATCGACCAACACCATCATCAAAATCAGACGCACACAGTTCCAACAAAAATACATACACCAAAACGAAGTAGGGTTGATTGTATGCTTGTGCTTGGTTTATCAGAAACCCATTCACCTGGTAAATTACATTTGCCGCGCGTCAAGGACGAATACTTTTCACACCTCTGCAATAGGAATCCGTTACCGCACACACAAGGATTCGTCGTCGTTTTGGCGTCACCCCCTCTAATCTGATTAATATTCCATTTGAATGGGAGATAAATCTTGTTTTTAATTCTTTTTCCTATTTTTTCTTTGTGTACGAATGTTAAAAATCGATTCGACGACAAACAAGACTCAGTACCAAAAATTTGGGGAAAAAAGCAAAGCGCGCTACGAACGATACTCCGACGAGATAGATAAACACACAACACTCCGATGCGGATGAGCTAGAACTGAAATTTCAGCGAAATTCGTTCGAATCCAGAGGATATTTTTTTCGTGGATACTGTAAAAGGATGAAAGGGTGGTTGAGTGGTTCTCATGAGGGAAATTTACAACTGCGCATGGCTGAGAGTTATGTGACGCCAAGCCAACCGGCATAAAAAGGGTTTTTTTGGAGTAGGTCATTGAGGGAAGTTTTTATGTCATGCTTCAACGTTAGCCTCATGGTATATCGAAGTGAATTTCTCTTTCCTTTGACTTGGCGGAACTTTGAGAGTAGTAGGGTATCTTCTCTTAAAGTAGTTTAGAAGCTAATAGAATCCTGACAATTGAATGGGGTTTTATTTAAATTTCTAATGTTTTTGAAATCCTGTAACTCATGGGACTCTTTGAAACGGTTGCATGTGATATTTCGAGACTTGTGTGATTTTTTTTAATTTATTCATTGCTGGTGCAGAACCTCTTTTGGTTCATTCAAAATTTGGTCGTTGGTTTTTGGTTTACTCCATTGAAATATTTAAAAAAAAAACTTAATCCGATTAAAATCTAAAAGATACGCTTAAACAAATAGAGACGTATCAAGACTTTAAATATTGCTTTTCTATAAGAACCACATATAAAAGCACAAATAATAACTAAGTTAAATAAATCCGTTCGTGAGAGCCAATTCAAGAAGTTGTTCAAACTATCTGCTACGGCCGCCACTTTGTATTGCTTTAAGGATCACTTTCGCAAACCAAATAATTCAACTATCGGGTGATAATCCCCTAGCGAATCGCTAGGTATTTGAATAAACCATGAAAACTTTTTTTTGAAATTCGCATTCTGTGCACAAATTCCGGTCAAATTTACAGTCATATCATCTTTGGTGATGGGACTAATTTTGTCACCCAATATCTATATCTAGAATAATTTGTCCCTCTTTTAAATCACGAGATTTAGCCGACTTGAGAAATCCAATTGGTCATCTATGCTTGATCTAATAATTTTTAAAGAATAAAAAAAATAAAAGAACTTCCTGCACACGTGATTTGACTCATTTAGACAATTTTTTGTAAAGATATATGAAGCATATAGAGTAACTACAGTGCGAAGGAAAAATTAGATCGTATGCGTCGGCAAGGCAATTGTTTGAAGCTGGGGTAGCAATTTGAACACTGGGGTATCAATATCAGTACCCCACATAGAAACTATTCGTTGTATGAGTTGCGCACTCTATGTAGTTCTATACTCTATGATAGAAGTAAACATTTGGCGTCTTCTTTCTGAAATAAGGCCACCTCTGCTGACAATAATATCGGGTTTTTCAACAGGGACGCTACAAAAGTTGAGAACAGGGACAGCAAACGACGCCATATTTCTTGCCGCTCTTTTGACATTTCCCTTTAGTAAGGTTTGCCATTTCATGATGGAAAGATATACGATCCAACAACGAGTCGACATTATTAAAATTAACAACTGAAATTCGGAGTCAGTGGCCTCAACGTTAAGAGCACTACGTCCAATTTATGGTCGTCATAATCGTCCTAGCAGATCAACAATTGAGAGTCTAGTGGAAAAATTTGAATCCACAGGCACAGTAAAAAATGTTTCCGTGCCAGTGAGACAAGACAAAGAAGTGCCCGTAGTATCGAGAATATTGCTGCCGCTGAGGCTTCAGTTGAAGAAAGCCCAAATGTGTCTCTCACACGTCGTTCTCAAGCGTTGGGCATATCTGCGATATCGTTGTGGCGAATTTTGCGAAAAGATCTTGGCCTACATCCTTAAAAGATTAAATTGATGCAAGAACTGTAGAACTCACCACCAGAAGCGTCGTATGTTCGCGAATTGGGCTGAGCAACAACTTGAAAATGATTCGGATTTTCATCGAAAAATCGTCTTCAGCGATGAGCGATGAGCGATGAGCATCGGCCGATTTATGGTTGAAAACCGTCGAAAATTGGGTTCAGCGTCTGGACTTCTGCAAGCGTGCCCGTGCAGGCCATGCAAAAGAAATCGAGTTCCAAACATAATGGCATCAAACGTACTTTCACAGAAATAAAGAATTTCATTGATATCCAAAACCGTTTTTGTTTTACTTAAAAAAAAACTTTTGTAGCGCTCTTATTGAAAAACCCTTTAGTGCAGAATTGGACCGGTAACATTTTCTGTAATGGCCATAATCCCGAAATTTGTTTTCAAACACTTAATGTCAGGTCCAATATAGACAAAATGTTGGACCTTGCTTTGTTGGGTATTTACAAAAAGGTCTCCATGATATAAGTGATAAGAAAATCATGCGGTTTTTCAACAATTGTGATGCTCTTTGAAATATCGAAATATCTCTTAAAATGTTCTGGGAAATTATATCGGAAAATTTTTACAAGGGGAAATTATTTCGTTGGCTCTATTAGCATGACTTGTAACATGCAATATCCCATGCGAATTTTCGAAGATTGTAGTAGAGTATGTTACTCTTAAGTTTTCAAATGACTCTTAAAATATTGGGAAATTATCTCCATTTCACTCCATAAGTCCTTAATCATGGGTCCTTTCCATATATTTTCAAAACTAAGGCAGGTCAGAACATAACTATGAATGCCAACAGTGATTGCGCTATGATAACGGACTTTTTGCTGCCTATAATCGATGCCCATGATATCGACGACATTTGTTTCCAACGAGATGATGCTTATTACCATGCATCCCGTAAAACGATGACTTTTTTACGAGACAAATTCGGTTAATTTGTTCAATGAACTTCACAACTGTCTTTATACACTAAAATACAATTACAATTTTTTGCCGCAACATTCTCGTTAGTACCCAGGGCCGAACTTCCTCACAACGATTCATGTGTGCGTGTGTTCTTCTTGCATGATGGTGGGACCTCCTGTTTTATGCCGACTCCGAACGGCGAATCTGATGATTCAGATGATTTGTCAGATCATCACTAGAGGAGGGCCAGTGAAAAATCATTTAGATGTTGCTACGGCTGGGAATCGAATCCAGAGCTTCTTTGCGGCAGTTCATCGCACTAACCATCGAACCACTGAGCCCGTCGCTTTTATACACCAAGATCAATTAAATGTCACACCAGCGAGATTCCTGTATTTTTTTTCTCCACAAATAAAGTTGGTTCTTCGAGGACAACCTATTCTCACAAATATAATTCTCACGATATAATGGGAAAAGTGTGTGTGTGTCTCGTTGGGTTGCTATACGTGATCGGAGCAAAAGATTATTGTTTCCTTTATCTACAGGTCCAATAGGTACTATCAGAAACTGAATACAGTATATCCGAGTATTTTCATTGTTGCCCAGTGTATTTGATTCATTGCATCGCCTCCGTATTTTAATAGTTCCGCTGGTAATCGATTACAACCGCCTGCCTTGTTGTTCTTAATGGTTTTAGTGCACTGATTTCATCTATACTGGGAGAACTAAGTTTTTGCGCAAATGATTTCTACAGCAGATTTTGATGACTGGACTTTATACTGAATCCGCTTAATAGTTCGAGTAAGAGCTTTTTTACTAGGTCGATTACTTTACTTTCTTAGGTCGATGAAACAGCGATTGATTTCAAACCAAAACGAACCCCTACAGTTGAATAAGAACGTTACATAAGCAAACTTTTGTGAAGCGTGTTATATTCCAGAGAAAACAAGCTCTAATTTGATCACATCCTTCATTAATATCACGATTTTTCTTAAAGTCCCATTCAATTCTCATTATCACCAAACCCGGTCGCATCCCAATTCATTTGGCTAATTCTATTCAAAACCATTCTGAATCACTTAACTGTAATTCCAAAATAATATCCCCTAACTACGTTTTGGCTATCCTTTCCATCGTGACGAATACCTTTTAATATGAACGGAGGTCCTTTATCACTTAAGAGCATCTGTAAAGGCTACCAACAGATCGTATTCCACTCACATCACGTACCACCATCCCATCAATAAAATCCTCACCATCTCCAATGACTTAAAAACACACTCTTAAGACCACTAATTGAAGAATAATGGCAATAGAACGTAACTGCACCCATGATCCCATACAAGACGTGAATATAAATTCCGACGTGTTCGTATGAGACTTCTACCATCTATCCCCAGCGTCACCAAAAAGCCACAAATTTATTGAATAACCGACAAAGATTTTGCGGCTCACTAAAACCAAGTTGGGTGAAGTTACTTCGCACTGCAGTTCGCCCATGACCTCACATAAGCGTCTTGTTGCCAGCGAACATTAAGTCTCAAGTTCATCCTCTTTCTTAACAAAACGTCTATACGAAAACTTCTGTATTAGCCGTGAACATTCAACTTATGCCCAAAAGAGGATTAACATTCGCTTCGCACTTTTATCCGCCGCATATCGAAAATGCCGAAGGCTAGGGTAAAAATCTTTTTTTTTTTAAATGATTTACTTTATTCATTTCGTAAAGTTTGCGCGTAGTCATTTGTTTTTATTTCAGAACCGATTATGAAATGGCTTTTCCAGAATTATGCGATCTAAGAACGGCTAGTCAATGGATACATTTTATTTTTCTCTCATCCTGAAATGGATACACCATCTGATGAAAGATGGACTCTTGGAGAAACTCATTTAAATATTAACGATTCCCCACCCGGGGCTATTGTCTAAAGATGAAGAAATTAGTAAAAGTGAAACTTTTATCCACAGACCGCTATCATCACTGTGGGCCATTAATTTCTTATTATTACGGATATTTTTTTGTTGATATTGCCTTAGGTAATTTTCATAAAGTCGAGAACTGTTTCTATGGTAAGGCGGACGCGATAAGGTTGAATAGAAAATTTACGACTCAACTGATAGGCACCTATACAAGTTACTGAATTTTAAACGATTATTGGATTAAACTCTTAAAAGTCAAACCCCAAAGGCAGGCGTAGGTAGTTGAACATCTGAGAAAAGTTAAAATGTTGAAAGTTTGTTTTGGGTTAGATTCTAAAATCAAGGTTTTCAATAGGATCAACTTTCAAAATTAAACAGGTTGCGTTATTTTGAGGGCTACTTTTTTTTATCTGGTCTTCCCATGCAGATACTGGCTTAAATTAAAATTAACTTCAAGGTAAGCCTAGTAATAGGCTTTTATCTTGGAAAACTTCTACATTTAAAAGAAAATATGGAAAAATTTGGGACTAACGTATATTATATGGTTTGAAACTTGTTCAAAAAATTGCTGTATTCGTCTTTCCTTAACGGTATTGTTTTGACTAGAAACAGAACTACAACATGCCTATTGGTACACCAGTTATAAAACAGGTTTCCAGTACATAAGTTAACAAGTATGTGGTACCAAATTAAAGAATTAACAAAAAAATAAAGTAAGCATCATAATGCTTCTAAAACCCAAGTCCTACAATTTTTTCACAGCAATATACTGTATACAGACGATCATTACACTGTATCTCGAATTTTGAATTTTTAAAAGAAACGTCTGGAAGCAGATAGAAGTCCTATATGGCTAATCTATATCTGTTTGCACAGATCATTCTAAAACCAATGAAGGAGTTTGCGCTGGCCTTCAACGACCTGGAATTCAGCTGCATCTTAAATCTGCCCAGAAAACATTGTCTTAATTTACCAGGTCCGTTAAAGTGTAATCTTACATCACTTCCCGCATATGCACGCATGCGCAGCTTCTTTCAAGCGAATGTTGACGTGTCAATACGTCTCCGCTTTATTGAAAAAATAATCCGATATTGTGATTTGTATCGACATTTAAGCTGCGACTAGAACTTTCGTATCTTTATAAATTGAATCAGTGGCAAGTTGGTGTCATAACAAAGCTTAGGAATTTTAATACATGATTATACAGATTATTTTTCAAACGTAATGCTTAACTTTCCACCCAAATGAAACACATTAGTTTCGAATACGTATTCGCTTCTACGCTTGTTCCAATTATGTATTTTATTTCATTAATATGTTGTAATCCTTAACCATAAGAATGGTTGTTCTTCACAATCGTGATTTGAATGACAACATTTTTTAATGATTCTTGTATGGTTACCACCAGATGATATCACAATCTTCATTGGCGGTCAGGTTGCAATAAAACTTATCTCTGATGTCGAAATAAAATCCAAGCTTGTGAAGCGCTGTCGTGAAGGCCAAGGGTTCTAGGTGTCTAGCATAATGTGAAGCTCTGCTGGGTCCACGGACACACAGGCATACAGGGCAATGAATTTGCTGATGAATTGGAGAGAAAAAGATCTGCCTCCAGCATTGATCAGGCAGACCAGTCTGTCAAACCGCCACTATGTGACCTCAATTTTTTTTAATATTTGCACGCACCCAAGGGGTTATGAATACCCTTCAAATGTTTTACCACAGTACGAGCGTTTGACAAGGGTAAGAAAGAGACTGATAGGAAAGATTTTTGATATAGTGGAGACTTAACTACATGGGTGGTGTCCGAACTAACTTCGGGGAGTTACTGTTTCTTGTGTTCGTTAAATTCAATGAAACTTCAAGATGGTGCATAATTTTTGGTTTGGCAACCGGCCTTTTTGTTTTTATTTCTTTTTGAATAAAAGTTAACTGGGTTTTGGCTGGGATTGAACGCGCAACCTTCCACTCAACAGCCGAACACGGGTGGAAAAGTAGTGAATATCGGAAAAAAACAGGTGAAACTCACTCCCCACCTGTGAAATATCCAAAAGAATGTAGCCTGAGTATGACGAAGCCACCCACAAACTACAAACTACTTCAAAAAAACAGGAAGTCTGTTTCGACACTACTAGGGATTATAAATGGGCACAACTAATTCTAAGTCACAAACTGAAAATGCATCTTATAGATTATATAGGATACCCCCAACTTTCGTTGCTACTGCCCAGGCCTCAGAACGTTAGGAAAATTCTTTTTCTATAACCTCACGGATCTATCCGAAATCCCCCTTTATAATCTTTTCAAGTGTGCAACAACATCTGGATGGTTGGAAAGGGACTAACAACAATGCACGGGATAAATGAAGGAACACACGGGCATCACAGTGGGCTTTTATTGACCTGAGCGTGACGAGAGAAAACGCACACTGCCTACATCATCATCCCACTAACCTAACCCAACTTTACCGAATGATTGATATAACCAACTTATCAAACAACATCTCAAATTCATCATGTTTTGTGTTTTAATTATGTTTTTCAATGATGGAACTCGGCCCTATCTCGTTCGCAAAACTACAAAACCGCAATTTAACCTTATCCACAACAAACCAATGGGTGTCACTTCTAAAATATATTCCAGCCTATTTGGCCAGCGCTCGACACCGACAGAATAGGTCGCTAGTTTGCATGAGACGGGATTATTACAGGTGGTCCGTAACAACTACACTCAATTTTTGTAGGTAGTTGTAGACCGGTAGATATGCCGTTTGTTTTGCCTGATCATGCCTTTTTCTGATATGTTTTTCGTTTCCCAGCTGTATTCCTGTAAACAGTAACCCAGCGGAGGTCGGGATTAGGCTGTTGGTCAAGAACTTTGAGCTTTCCCCGAAATAGCTTGATGTTTCTAGTACCAAAAACTGCTTTAATGGCCGCTTGGGTGTCAGTGAATATTGAAATCATCGTGTGGTTTCAACATTGTTGACAGCTTAAGCGATTGCTTGTATGTACCTCAGTCTAGAACGTGAAAGTTAAATGGAGGTCAAAAAATTGTAAAATAGTAGGCGATTGAATACCCTATGAAAACAAAACTTGTTGACAATAAAAGACTTATAATACGTGCTCATATTTTCGGTTTTGTAACTTCCCATCATTATAGCTATAGGATTACTTGTATGCACCCGGTAAAACAGGACCCTCTTTTGTTCCTATCAATATATCAACTCCAAAAATCTACTCTCAGTGGGTGTATTTTTACGTAACACATGTATTTTGGTTTCAATGGGAAGCGAACCCTTGTTAAAAAAAAGGACTAATATCTGTGCTATAACTTTACTCCCTCATATCTGCTCAGACCACACCAAGGCAATATTGTATGCCTAATCGTTGGGACGATGAATATCGAAACAAAAGGAGGGTATAACTCAAAGCTCTACCAAGGACTAGATTGTTATACCTGTAATGCTTGTAAAACGTTATCTACCGTCTCCCTGACATACCTACACCTACAAACACAAAAACTCATATGTGAAAAGCTGAAGGAACACTTTGATTTATTGGGAATTTATTCATAAGACATTATACCCGGATTACAGGCTCATGAATATATTAACACACACACAAATACATAAGAAGAAAAATTATAATTTCAAAATGATTATATTCGCTGTAGGTTGTATACAAGGACAATCCTGCTCTCTGTTAGCTTTGATTAGCCAGGAGCTGAGCAGGCACATATCTACATGTTGGAATGCTGACTGATGTGATGCTGAAATTCAGTTAATGTGTTTAAGAAATGCCATTGACTAGAAGACATGTTTTGGATTGATTTAGAGATGTGTGGATGTGTCTTACCTAAATGGATTTAGGGAAGTAATTTTTTCCTTATTCAATTTGACTTCTTTTTATTCTTCTTGAAATCTCAAAGTAATAAGCTTGACAAAGAAGGACTTTTCATATCAACAGTTATAATGCCCATTCGTTTAATTTTCTGACCATTTCAGCTATCCCTTTGACCTATTATCCCCTTCCATTTGAGATGGCGTTTGCTTTCCAATATAACTCTGCTATGGCTCGACTAGTTGCTCATACTATGGTCCGTCGACCCTTTAATGACTACTAAGGGAATCATAAATTTGAATATCCTTGGAGCCTTTTACTGACTTCAATAAAAATAGAATTTGTCATCGTTACTGGAAAACGGGGGCGTGGAATACAAGGCGATTTATGCGATTAAAATATCGGACCGGACATTTGTGCAATGAAAAAAGGAATGGCGGCAACAGATGGAAGGACTAAATTTTAGGGGTTCTTGGGTTATGTTTATTGTCCAAGAAATCGGTTTTGGCTTTTGTCAAATAGTAATGGAAAGTCGTATTAGAGCCACAATTCCGCGGATTCTGTAAAAATTACATCCAAGTTGTACGAAAAACAAAAATAAGAGACACTACTTGTCAAACAAGATTTCAGAAAATTTTAATCAGCCCTAGGTCGGTGTGAATTTTGGGCGAATCTTTCTCCTGAAACCAAAAATCGATAAAAGTTTTCGATCCTCGTGAGAGGGATCATAACACTCACAATTTATTGCAACAATATAGATCTGCCTGTGAGATTCATTCATGGTTCTAGTCACCCAATCCAGAAGTATGTTTTAGAATATCTGTGATTGGAAAACTAAATCCATGCTTTGTTCACATGCTTTTTAGGATATAGGTATACCAATATTTTTGTGCTAAGCTCCAGACCCTATTCAGATTGTGCCCATCAGAATTCTAAATCTTAATGTTATTTTGGTTACCTGTCTGTTAATGTAGTAGAAAAAAAAACCCTACCTTTCCGCGGGTTTTATTGACAGAAGAATTGATCGAATCGCAGCATGCATCATCCCTCCCCTTACGATGATTTCCTTCACATATGATTGATGTCCTCGTATTTCTTTTCTCTTAACAAACGAAAAACAATCTTCAGAATCAGAAAAAAATATACCTCCTGTTTTCGTATGTCGATTTCCTGAAAACCTTCCTTCCAACACACATGGTACCTTCAGCCTGATGTCCTGATTCCCATTTTCACTTGCACGGTAGTCTACTTTTTTTTGTGATTTGTTTCATTCCTCTCATTGTTTGCTTGTTGTTGTCGCTTCAAATTGGATTTTGATTTCGTTTTCGCTTGCAAAGTGTTTCTGTCCAGGATATTTCCAGGCAACAAGCATCTACATAGCAGCAGCATCAGCAAGAGCACACTCCCTGCCTGACTGAATGCACATATGTGGCATGACCGGTTTTCCTGTTTCGATTTTAATCGATTTGGTGTTTTCCTCGCTTAGATTTGCGAGTCCTCATTCTTTTTTTTTGTTCGTCTGTTGTTTTCGTCCAAAAAACAAGTACCTTCCCATACCTGGGACAAGGACTTTGGAGACCAATGAAATTCTATTTCCTTTTTGGTTAATTAACTCAACATGGACAATACTGATGCATATGTGTCTGACGGATGGGAATGTTTTGTTTTTCCCCTTTTGCGAACATGGATTCGCTTTCAAGTATTTGTCCTGTTTAGTATCTAAGAGCGAGATAAATGGAGATGTGCAGATGGGTTGATATATCCTTTATTATTCGGGTGGTATGGTGCAGGTGCTGTTTGTAGCGGTATGGTGATATCCTCCGATTTAATGAAGTGTAAAGGAATACCGTTGAACTACTCTCTTCCGTTCTTGCACAAGTTTCCAATTCCCGGTGAAACTTTTACGCCACAACTTTTCGGGTGGGTGGGCTTCCGTTTATGTGCGAGTGTGTTCCTGAACTGAAACTTTAACCACGGAAGGGAAAAACCACAACCACAGCATTTTTTTTTAAGTTATTCGCTTGGGCATTCTTGAGATTTTCATTTCTCCTACACACCATAGGGAGTTTTTTAATAGACGAAGAGGTGGCGGGGGAGTTGTTCATTTAATTTTGTTTTTTGTTTTTAGCATGGAAATTCCAAAGGACGGCTGAATTTTGTCAAATAGTGAAAGTTGTACATCATAAATCTACAACAAACAAGTTTTCGAGGTCGGTTTTGATTTGTCTTATCGTCTTTTCTATCCGCACTCAGGATAATGTTGGTCCATTGTGATGCATATTGGAAGTTAACTATCGTCATTAGGTTATTTTCTAGCAATTCACATTATACAAACCTGAAATAATTGTTGAGACCGATTTCGAATTGATCCGTAAGGTCCCACGCGTGGCTTAAAATCACATTGAAAAGTACCTGAGAATTTTTCCGCACCAGCAACTCCTAACTATGGTATCGCTGACTTCAATCGTCCTTCTGGTAACATCAGCAAGAACTGTATCAGTAACTCACTCTCACTCTATACTAGCAAATTCAACGGTATCACCGACCAGGTCTGTATCGAAAGCGCCTGATTGTAAAATCCTACCACTGGTATGACACACGGGCACACGCTATCATTAGCAGAATAGTACGTCCAGTTCTTCTAAGTGCCTGTTTGATCTGTGTGGCTTATGTGCAGGGGAGTTTGTCTCTGTGTGCGTCTTTTGGTTCAGTACGGTGTGTGAGCATGTCTCGTCTCTGGGACATTGGATCTGTGTAGCTATTTTCGGTCTTTGTCCCTATCTGCGTCTTACTCTTAAGGTTCTGTCTGGTGAACATGTGCCCTGTTCGGATCTTAGACACAATATGCATCTTTCAGTTCTGTTTGGCTTGTGATTGGGATCGTATGTCCTGTCTGGGTTTTTGTCTCAGTTTGCGTCTTTTTGTTCTATTTGGTTTGTGAGTATATTTGCCGTCTGTATCTTTTTCTATATATATATCCGTGTTTCAACACTGTTTTACTTGTTAACATAATATGTCCGGTCTGCCTCCAAGTACATCTCATTCCTGTTTGGCTTGTGAGCTATGTACTGTTTGTGACTTTATCTCGGTGTGTGACTTTTTCTTCTGTTTAGCTTGTGAGCGCTTGTTTGGACCTTGTCTCTATGTATTGGAATACGTCATCATTGCCTTGCAACCCAATCTCACATTTATAAGATTTATTTTCAATTTACGACCGAAAAGTGCTTCTACCGTCGATGATTTTCTTTTGTTTTCGGAGACATTTATGGGTGGATTCTATCTTTGATATAGTCTGACCACATCTTCATGGAAATCCCACCTGTTTTTGTGGATATTAATTATTTTCTGCCCCACCCATGATAGTTGGGGTTTAACAGACTGTTCCCTAATACTATATATTGGCAGAGCCCTGATTGTGCAGAACTTAAGTTGAACGCCGAGAACCTCAAGATACAGTAATAATATGTAAAAATATGTTAATAGTTTCGTTTGGCCTTTGGTCAGCATTAAATCGTTATTGGCTCCATTTGTGATGCACTGTTTGCAGTTGATTAGTGAATATGAATGCGGACTTGCAGCAATTTGAGAAAAGTGTTCGGATGAACTTGCGAACCAGTGCAAAACACCAAAACGAACAACAATTTACATGACGGCTGCGTTTCCGTGCAGTCATGTCAATTGTTGCGTGATCTGTGTGTGAGGTTCCACAGCCAGGGAACATTTTACTGCATAGGTACCTATGTGTTCACTTATCGTTCCAGGCTCTTCAAGGTTGCAGGCTAAACGCCCTATTGTTTGATCAGTTAGCGCATTGAGGCGTGATATCTGATTCGGGATTTTTGTGGGCTCAAAATAACTAATGAACTATTCAAAATTACTCACGAGTATCCCGCATCCTTGAAAAGTGTGTGTACATACATCAATACGAAACTGACAGTTACCGCCATTTGCAATGGCATCTTTCCATAGGATGATTCATTTTAGACCACCCTGTAACTTAGCTTATCAGGTAGGTTGTTGCACTAGAAACATAGGTAGACATGCCATATTTAAAAATACAAACATGAGTCTCCCGTTAAACTGTTTTTCCATTTCCTTTTTTATTTTCCAAACGTAAATATCCAACCAAAACCAAATTCAAACACCCCAAACGTGAAAGTCGACCTATCCCACAAATTGACGAAAATGTCCTCCACAGTGGACAGCTATTTATGGTCGATTGAAGTCTCAGTCAATTGAAAACTTTCTATTACCAATTTTCTGTTTGTTTTTCCCTTCTTTTGCACACAAAAATTCTCGTCCTTTTGCAACCGACTGTCCTCCTTAAAACAATTTAAATCTACAACATTCTGAGAATCCCATCGTTACTTGCAAAGTCAATGGACAACTCACAATTAAATACCAGAAAACATGTTCTTTGCATTAAAGCGTGTCCTTCAAAGTTGGATTATCGATTAGAGTCGAGAAAATATTTTTCAAGGAATTCGTCCAAAGATTGCGTTTTAAGATTGAAATTCTTTTGCGGGAGAAAACTTCTCTGATTGGGTTGGTTTGTTGTTAGGTGAACAAAAATAAAAAAATGAAATCAAACTTTTTCTCAATACAAACAAAAACACCAAGGAAAGGAAGGACTTTATCGTTTCAAGTTTTACGGTCAGTCAAAAACGATTTACGTTCAACACGCGCGCTTTACAACTGAAAATTCCTGCCAAGTTGCATACCAAAAGTATCCAAATTGAAATAAACGGCAAAATTTTATTGAAAAGGACCATCAGACATGCGACTATGGTTACACACAAATCGCAAAAAATTAAAAAAACAATCGCCCTTCCCTCCAATGAAGCAACAATAATATTTTCGCTGACACGAATAAAATGTGTGTGTGCGGCAATATCCTGTTCCTAGGCTTGACTGCTTTTGGCGATGCGAGAGAGTCCTACTACGTATATCCCACCAGCATAAAGCAGTTAATACGAAATGTACACACACGCATTTGAATGCAAACGAATTCACATTTATCTGCGTCCTGGTGTTGGTGTATATGTGTTCGGGGGTTGAAGTGGTCAACCACTTTACTCATTGAGAGGTCAACGCGTTATCCGTACGGGTTACACAAGTGCTCATGTTGCAATACAAGTCATCCAAAACAAATTTCCGGCGGGTCTGTTTTTGTTTATTCCCTGTTCTGGTTCAAAAGTCGTTGTGTCCTGTCGTCGCAATAGTCAAATCAATAAACAGTTGACTCAGGCAGGGGACACACAATGAAATCGAACAACTGGCGGGTGGGTTCCTTTTTTTGTTTTCGCGCGGATCACTGAACATCAGGGATACGGAATGCCCGCGATAAATTCCAGTGGAATGGGAGGTTGTCATCCTGAAACGAATTCATCTAGAAATACACCACACACGTTTGTGGAATGGGTGTAATGTCCTTTGATATTTATGATAAGTAGTTTGCGTCGTCATAACCGTTTGTGATTGCCTATTTGGCATTTCATTTCAATACGGTCGATGGTGGCCGAAGTGGAAGTACCATAGGCGGTTATTTGGAAATTTGGAACTGGTACAGTAAGCTAGAGGCTTCTCCTAGCCATGGGTGCTATAATTGAAATGCCCAGCCATGGAGAAATGATGGTATTTCTGAAACATGATTTCGTTGAAGTCGGATTGAAGCGAAATGGGTTATGATAGCCTGCGTTTGCATGCCATTGGCATCGACATTAGTATTGGTAGTTTATGGATGACCATCTCAGCGGAGGGAGAATTACCTTTCTTTTAGCTGCGATAAAAGCGTGATGTAGACATATAATTCGTTTATTGTAGAATAAGGTTTTGTTTTTGAAGGAGAGAATGCTCTTATGCACTGCCCGTGGACACAGACTCCAAGTCCTTACAAAACATTATCATTACACCCCGGGTCAGGTTTTTTATTTTATTTCTTGTTGTGCTAAGGTTGTTTTATTGTTCTTGACATTCTTAGTTACCAATTCGTATTGTTCAGATAAATATTCACAACAGACTATTTGGGTTGTCATAAATAATGTCTAACCTCCGGTTATAGTCTTGTACTTCCTGTGTCATTTCACAGACTCACAGGTTCGGCTTACATTGCTAGAAATCATGTATTAGCTTATTCGCAATATTCCACTTATTCTTATTCTGTAGCAGATTCTTTCATCGCCAGTTTACCAGCAATTTCATTGCCCTGTATGCCTCTTTGTCTGGGGACCCAGCAGAGCTTAACATTATGTTGGATCACAAGAACCTTTAGCTCCTCACAAGCTTAGATTTTATTTCGGCATCAGCCTAACTGTCAATGAAGATGTTAATATCATGTGATATCGCCAGCATTGAGGTCGCTGTGGCTGCCTCTGCTACGGCCAATACCTACGCCTGCAAGACACTGCCTTCATTGTCTCGGAAAACACCCAAGCTTCTACCCATACGTACATATTTTAACCATCAGTGTATATCCATGGTTTCGGTGTTCAGTTCTCCCTACTTGAAAAGATTTTGCCGACGGTCACTCAACCACTTATTCTTTCTTTTTAATCATGGTAGGTACCTTCCTTTTGAATTTTACTCAATGAAAATTCTTCGACAAAAATAGTTGCCCCAACACATAACAAGTTCAAGTTCAAGGACATGTACCTATTAAACTTTTTGACAAACTTGTGCTGTGCTCCTGTGCTCGACAATTAATGAGCTAAAAAAAGAGCAGAATAACTTCAATTAATTTTTCTCCAACCACCACTGTCTACTTAGATTACTTCTACATACATTCATCCATTACCACGCCTAATTATCCACCAGGAGTTGATAACAATTTTCAACCACCCTACCGGGTACCTTTCAGAATTTTAAGAACAATACAAGATACAGGAAGCGACATATATCAGTCGTGTGTTAAAAATAAAGAAGATTTCCAGCGTGGGGGGGGGGAGGCACACACACATTTATAGCAAATTAAAAACTTTTTAAAGGGACCCTTCATCAAAGTTTCTTTTTAAATTCTTTTTAACAAGCGGCGTCGACAGGGAAGCGAGGTGTTGCACCTAGCATAACTACGGCACAAAACACATCACATTAATTCATCCTCAATTACCTCGCGTCGTACACACACACACACACATACGCAGCCATATGTTATCCTTGCCATGATAGGCAAAAGGTGTACGAACATGCGATATGTTTTTGGAGGGGAATTGGCGGGCGAGAAAGCTTATCATTACAGCGAGGATATAACAAAGAATTCCACATCCTGGTTTCGTGCAGGAGTCCTCACCCGTTTCTGATGTGCAATTGCAAATTTGTGATGGGGGACTGGTGTGTGGCAATACTAAGAGGATACATATCAGATACCATGCACCAGGAAGTCGTAATTTAGCTAAAGAAATAAACTGTTTCCATTCACAAAAAGGACTAAGTACAAGCGCACCTTGTTTGAAAAACAGGAGAACATGACGACGAGGACGAAGACGAAGACGAAGACGACGATGATGATGATGAGAGGGTGGATCACACGAAATTAAGAAGTTACTCGACTGGAGTGGGATGAGTATTCTTCCAACTCAAAAGGAATGAAAGAAGCACTTAATTTACGAACTGCATATCCTCCCAAAGGCATAGAATATTTTCCCAAAAGGATCCCTCTTTGGATACACTCGACATACACCCACACACATATGCCCCCTATCAAAGCCAAAAACCGCATCTGTCTCCTCTTCAACAGAAGCTGCAAAGCCTTCAGCCTGAAATTCACACACAGGAATCCCTCGGAAAAGTCATGGCAAGAGACACCAAGCCAAGCGAGGAATAAAGGGAAGAATCACAAAAAGGATTCGCGAATAGGGGTGGATTGCAGGCACTCTTTAGAGTCCTTAGCTCTGGAAAATTGTATAAGTGTGTAGATGGCATGTAAAATAGCGTTATTGCACTGCATGTACAGTACATATATGGGAAATAGGTACATGTTCATGCAATGTATTCCAAACGCAGGTACACATAAATAAATAACAAAATCCCTTGAACGACGAAGGAGGAATCCAACACACTTCTTACCGTCTTCCAAATGCAATCTAGGAGAAGAGCTACAAATGGCTTCTGTTTTGAACATTTACAGCCATGAGTGGGTGCATCCTTTTCTACATTGCTTACGTCATACTGTGTCGTCCTTGATTTAATTTAGTGGATCTCAAGATCTGGATCTAACGTTTCAGCAGCAAACAATTCGAAGCGTTCGGTGTAGGAGAAAGGTAGATACGATGTGGGATGTTTTTGGCACGAATTATGTACTCGTAGCCATAAACCCTTTTCTTAAACAGAACAAGATTTATATCGCCCCAGAAGTTGTAAAGAAAATTGAAACAGTTCTCATTTGTATGCTTCAAGGACTGCAGACTAAGGGCCCAGTTATAGCTATCATTGACAATTTTTATTGGAAAATTTCTTTTATTTCTTGCGGCTTTTTATGAATTCCACCTTGGCGAGATGGTGTCAAAATAAACCGAACCAAAAACTTTTTCGCAAAAATACTTGAAAACTTCATCGAAAACCAAAGTTTTCCCACACATTTGCAGTTTTCAAAAACTAGTAGGTTACGCCGTTACCATCTCAAAAACACTTCGCAGACGTCATCTCGTTGAAGTTTTTTTTGGAACGAACACACCTTTTCATACGTTCTATATAGGTTCCACACGTCCCACAAAACTGATGAACTCGCTGTCAAAACAAATGTATTTTTTCATTTTATTTCAACTGTGGCTCTGGCATGTAAAACTATAATATAATGGAAATTGCAAAAAAAATAAACACAAAATGTAGAATATTTGGTGTATGGAAGACGTGGAGTACCTGGTGGAGGATTTTATGCAATTAATATAATTCCACACACAAATTTTGCAGCCATTATCACAGCTGAGCTGATTGAAATATCAAACGAAACCTGCTCAAAGTTCGGTCTGAACGCACAAGTGGTTTTCAAAAACTTTTCGTCGAAAACTCAGTTTTGGATTCGGTGTGAAAGCACTATTATGAGTTTTACATCATGATTATCTAAAAATATTTTAATTTTGAATTATAGTTTTCGCAATAAATCACTTTATGGAATTGAAATTTCACCTTCATAGCTTCTTATAATGGGAGTGGAAAATTCCGTTTTATTTTGGTGAAACGACAATATAAAATCACAAAATCAGTGAATGATCAGTGAAAATTAAAAATTGATTTTCTGCGAAAACTATAATTAAAAAAATAAATATTTTTAATTCTGAGATTTATAAGCGTTGTTTTGTAACCAACTCGCCAATGATAGGATTTCTGAAAAAGCCGCAAGAAGTAAATAAAAAAAATTCCAATGAGGCTCTTCAATGATAGTATTAACTAGACCATAGGAAAAGTAACAATAAACAAAGAAGAATGGCACAAGTTGGAATTCATAAACGTGTTGTTTGTGATGGGTGCCATCATCCTAAGGGATAGATCATTTGACTTAAAAGGCTTACCTATACAATCAGGCTTCCTCTCAAATCGACCAAGGATTTCTTCATCCACTTTCGAGATGGTCCATGCTTCAGTGCCGTAGAGCAGGACTGGGATGATCAGGGTCTTATATAGGATCTCCTTAGTAGTTCGAGTGAGGGCTTAACTACCGAATTGCCTTCTTAGCCCGAAGAAACAGCGGCTGGCAAGAGTAATTCTTTGTTTAATTTCTGAAGAGATGTTGTTTTCAGAGTTAATAGCAGAGCCGAGATAGACCAAGTTCCTTACTAGCTCAAAGTTATATCTGTCAATGGTGACGCTCTTTCCAATTCGTCGATGTGGTGTGTCCTTTCGTGTTGACAGCATGTACTTCGTCTTGCCCTCATTTACTGCTAAACCCTTTTTGTCCGCTTCCTTCTCTATACTAGCAGACGTGGCTATGACATCACGTTGGGTTCTACCAATGATGTCAATATCGTGGGCGTATGCTATTAGTTGAACCGATTTTTGGAAAATTGTGCCTCTAGTGTTGGCTCGTGAGTTTTGCACAATCCTCTCAAGAATCAAATTGAAGAAGTCACATGACAGCGCATCGCCTTGCCTAAATTCTTTTTTTGGTATCGAATGAGTCGGTGAGGTCGTTTCCCACCCTGAATGAGCCTCGAAAATTCTCCACTGTGATCCTACACAAACGGCCGAGTTTAGGCGGTATACCAAAACTAGACATGGCTCTGTATAGTCGTTTCTATAAATGCTGTCGTATTCGGCTATGAAATCAATGAATAGGTGGTGGGTATCGATTTGGATTTCTTGGTCTTCTTGTGAAAATTTGATCGGTTGTGGACTTTCCTGGCCTAAAATCACACTGATAAGGACCGATCAGGTTCTTGGTAAACGGTTTCAGGCGTTCACATATTACGGCAGATAGGATCTGGTAGGCGATGTTGAGTAGACTTATGCCTCTGTAGATGGCGCAGTTTAGAGGGTCTTCTTTTTTGTGTTTTTGTTCCTTCTGGCTGAAGAAATATGGACTGATGACATTCAATATTATAGCCAAATACGTGTTCCGGAGGCCGATTATTTGGACCTGACAAACTAATCTCACCAAATACGTCCCAGATCTGAAAGTGTAAACTTTATTCCTCACAGGACGCTGTTTTTCGTAATACGGCTGAATAATTTGTATTCAGTTCGACGGACTGCCATGTATTTCCATGGGAACAAAAATGACTTAACAATAGTAGTTCCTCCAAATACGTGATTAAGAGGCTATTATTTTGTTTGTTATTTTTTGGATAGGCAGTAGCCTTTATACAGCTTTCCGTTTTTTTTTCCTAATGCATTTGAATGAACCCACACTATTACAAACAAATCATTTGCACCATGCTGAACTAATTACTTACAACTCATCCTTGTTTCATTGTATACACCTCCCATGTATCAGTCTTCCCTTGACAACATTCAAACCGATATCATAAACTGGCAGATGGCTTTACAAAACCTTGTGTCAAAGTTGAAACATCCCGTTTGGGTAGAACAAGACCTAAACCTTTATTGAAATACTACTTAAAACATTCTCAACCAACTATTTTGTATTCAAATCAAAGTCAACAAAAGGATATTCTCTGCACTCTCATTAATAAAATACGTCGCGTCTTCCAAAATCAATCCAATTTTCCAGCGATTCTCACAGATTAAAAAAAAAAATAAGTTGAAAGATAAAACCTCAAATTCGATCCAAAGTCGAGATCCACCATCATCGTCGTATCTTTATTTAAAAATATACCCGTGAGTAATTCACATTCATTCTATCATCGAAGGAATTGCAATACTCGTCCTCCCAATATACAATGCACTCAATCAGAGAGGAACCCTTCACTGGATGTGCTGTGCTCTCCAATAAATTCTCATTAAGTGATTGTCTGTCGTCCTTTCGAAGTCAAGGAGCAATATTTTCGTTTCCTTTTCGCGAGTTTTATTCAAAAAGAATGCAACCGGATGGGAGGGCATGGGGTTAGGGGTTGCGGACTGACAAACCAAATACATTATCCACTGCGATTTGTTCTCCAACTATACGGAGATTTGAGAAGATGGAACGTTGGGCGTGAGTACAAAGTAAGTCTGCCAAATGCAGACGACAGAAACTTAATCACATACAAAATTGATAACCCCAACATTGCGTCGCACGGTGGAATGGAGGAGTGCACCACTGTTAACAAATCGAAAGGAATCTACAGTTTTAAGGGAATTTTTATTTTTCCATTTAATGGATGATGGAGTGCTTTGTTCTGTTGTACTTGGTTTCCTGTGTAAAGGGACTTTGCAATTACACACTCGCATACAGGGATTCGGTAGTTCTGTGATGAGAACTGAAAAATGTTCATAAGGGTGTCTCGAATCTATTGTGAACAGTACTGATATTGTTTTATGTCATCGGTTTATTTTGGATGTGTGTAAAAAAAAGTTTCTTAGTGGAAAGGCTGCACTCGTATTGGGAAATAAAGGTGCACTTTTAAGGATTATATGTATGTAACATGGAACTTTGCCGATGATGGCTTTTGTTTTTGCTGTAATCTTAAGTGGTTAATGCGTTGGAGAACGAAGTGGGGGTTCCTGCAGGCAAAAATCCCAAAAGTAACAACATTGGTATGAAATTTTTTTCACATTTGCCAGTTTGAATTGGCGTTAAATTGTCAGCCCATTAATGTATGGGAATAATATACAGGGTGTCCGCTGGGAAGGTATACTACTTTGTTTTGCCGCCATTTTGGTAAACATTAGTCTTGACAGTTCATATTTGGTAGTCGTGAAGTAGACACGCGGCAAATTTATTATGGAAAAATATTCGATAAACCAAAGTGTTTTAATCGTTAAAACAGTTTTTTCAAAATCAATCATCGATTACTGTGACGATGAGAAAGTTACGTGAAATTTTTGGGAGAAACAACGTGCCAACAAAACGCACTATTTATCGTGTAGTGAATTATTTCAAAAAGAGGGTGTGTAGGTGATAGGCCCAAGCATGGACCACAAGATAGTGCAAGATCGGCTGAAAACATTACTGCTGCTCAAGGAAGTGTTCAAAACAATCCATTTCGACGCCAATCCTCAATTCGACGCAGTGCTCAGGAGCTTGGTCTTCAAAGAACAACTTTGGGGACAATTTTGCACAAGGATTTGCATTTGTTTCCATTTAAGATTCAGTTGACACATCTAATAGGATGTTACAGCTAGCACATGACAACCCCGATTTTCATGAAAAAATCATAATGAGTGACGACTCACATTTTCATTTGAATGGATATATGAATAAACTGAATAGTCGGTTCTGGGCAATGGAAAACCCTCAAATTATTCATCAGTCACCTTTGCATCCATTGAAAGTTACAGTATGGTGTGCAATTTGGTCAGCAGGAATCTTTGAACCCTAGTTCTTTGAAAATGAAAACGGCGTAACGGTAACTGTGAATGGGGAGCGATATCGTGATATGATTGAAAACTTTTTAACGCTATAACTGCATGCCTTTGGCTTGATTAACATGTGGTATCAACAAGATGGTGCCACATCGCATACAGCCAGGATTTCATTGGAATTACTGCGAGACCTCTTTCCACAACAAGTTATTTCAAGAAATGGTGATGTTGATTTGCCTCCGCGGTCGCCTGAGAGAGACTGCTCCGGACTTCTTTTGTGCAAGGCTTATGCAAACAAACCGAAAATGCTTGAGCAACTCAAACAAAATATACGTGGATGAAATTTATGAAATACCGCGTGAAATTTGTGAGAATGCAATGAAAAATATGCTCAAAAGGGCTCGCATTTGTTAGAATAACAGAGGCATACATTTACCTGCTATTGTATTCCATACATAATTGTCGACATTAAATAAAACATTTATGAATATAAGATCCATTCTCTTTCATTTAAACAAAAATTATAAACAAACAAAGTAGTATACCTTCCCGACGGACACCCTGTAGAAGACATTTGTAAAGTAAATTACAAAATTCTTAATTTTATTTTGCCAACATAGGGACTGGTGTGTCCTCGGGAGAGGTGCAAAATCACCTAAAAAAATCTCCATCGAACAAAATCTTCACAAAATCTTCTAATCTTACAATTCTCTCTTGAACATCTATCATTTGGAGATTTTGTCGTACACGACACGGGTGCATTTGGTATTCCCATTGCTACATGCGAAAGTTCACGAGAGCAGCATGCTAACAGCTTGGTATAACGTGTTAAATAACCAAACATGGATTTAAGAAGATTCAACAGACTGATTTCGCTTAATAGACCGCATGTTTGCGCCACCATAGGTGTCATCACTGGACACTGTCTAATGGGTATGCCTGCAAAAAAGCTAAGCCTTCATTCAATGAATTTCTGCAGGAGCTGCATAGACGAATTATGTGCTATCGTTTTTTTTATTTCGGTTAATTGGGTTGTTGCTATCTGAGTCTGGTCTATGTATGAGTATTAATGACTTTGCTCACCGTCAATCCTCAATAATCAAAAAAATACATAAACTCGAATGCTTTTTGAAAGTCAACGATTTTGGTGCATTTTTTTTCAATTTTCAATGTTAATGTTTTTAAAGTTTTCCAACATCCCGCTGATGGCGATGATTTACCCTCTCTATCTTAATTTCCATCCAAATTTATAGCTTTTCCTAATTTTAAGATTCCCACTTTTAAAAGGTTTAAGACCAACACGATCATTCTCCGCCCGAAATCCACTTAACTTGACGCACTTTAGCACTTTCACTTCATTTATCCTCCTAATCCACGTACACACAAACAATAGTCCTCTCTGGTCCACTACAATGATTTAAAATGGAACACAGTACTTCATCATTTGCAGGCTAAAAACCAACAACAACAACAAAAAATACCCCTACTTAAGCCAAAATAAAACTAACCTCCCACACTCCGAAATAGCTAGCTCCGGATAAGCAGAGACCAATTTATGTTGATTCACGCTTAGATTTAGTGTCCCAGATTATTGCGTTCCACTACCCACATTTACACACATCCAAGACAACACAAAACCGGAACTCACAACGTATAGGACAATATAAAATAATTTAAGAGGACATTCATGAATGATATCCTTGCCCATAACTACTGTAGTAGTTTCCCTACTTTTTTGTCGCCCTTGCTCTCCCCACCACAGGACCAGTTGTGTGACTATGAATGTACAACATTTTTTTTCCTCGAAGGGATATGTATCCGCTCTGGTGGATAACCTCACAAAAACGGTCGCAAGAGCGGGAGAAAATGTGTCCTGCAATGAAATGAATTTTAATAAAACACCCACACTAGAGCAAACCTCAACGCATCAATGTTGCATTGCACAGTCCGGGTTGCATGGGTTAGGCGAGGAACTCAGAGGAACTTACAACAAAACCATGCCATGGGTAACTTCCTTCCGGAGGTAGGGAGGGGGCGAGAGACTGCCTCGTTGTTAAGTTAAGTTATGGCGTTGCTATTGCGATGACTCCTCAGGGTCTAAGCCAACGTGTCAGCAGCATTTCTGAGGCTGACGAGTACAAGTGTATGTTGTTTCGAGACGGAGAGAGAGGGAGATGCATACGCAATAATAGTAAGTTCTGGATTCGTTAGTTTCCAGGTATGGGCAGGGGCTGAAAGTTTGTGTGCTATGTTCAGGAATCTGAACTTCCTGCACAAAAATCCAGCACTCAGGTCCTAAGGAATTTCCATGTCACACATACATTTTGGTTAAGTTTTTAACTTTGTTGTAGTTGATTTTTTTTGTTTCCTGTTTTTTCGGGGAAATGATGTGAAATATTTGCATCACTGGACGAGAGGCAAATAATTCATAACCTCATTGGATTGCATAGTAGTGGGACTACTACTTTAAATAAGATCGCTCATCTATTTGTGATTGCATCGACAATGGGTCTATGTGGCAAATGTGCGTGGCATGTCTGATGCATGTCAAACATAGCAACGTGCTCGATTTATATGCTAGTGTCAGTTGCATAATTGGAACATAAACGCTTAATCCTTGCTGGATTACTGACATAATGCGCGCGTAATTTGATCAGCCCAAGAACAATATTAGATTGATTGGCATTGAATTCTTGAACAGATGTCAATTTTTTAACGGATGTAAAATGCAATGAAGTTTTCTATTTGAGCTAGGATTCCAACTACTCATGCACTGTATAACTATAAAACCGTCCAGATATGTTATAGTAAATTCCATTGAATAAGGGGGAAAACGTCCCTTCCTTATTATGTCAGTTGTCAATGTTTCCTCATATTTAACATTTAATATAATTAATTATATTTATAAAAAGTTACATTTACATATTCAATTAAATGTTGTTGTTTCTTCTTTCAGATTATCTGAAAACAATTCTTTACGTTCATATGGTGAGTTATTTTTTTTTTAATTTTTCTGTAATCCTTTGCATGCTTACAACTTATACTCTCTATAACTCCTTATGTTAACAATGTTCATCCATAAGATGGAATGAAATATTTTAAATAATTAAGGTCGTAAATTGGGTTAATAAGGTTAAAAGATCGCCCCAGCACAATAAGACCAGATTTTGACGATATACAATTAGGATCTTTGGGGTTTTCCTTATTTACTTTATTAAAAGCCTTAAACCTAAAAAATGTCGAGCTCCTTCCTTGTTGAAAACTGTCAGAGATTTGAGAAGCATAAAGTGAAACTTTTTTCTTTTGAGAATCGTATAGGTAAAATGAAAATATTAAGTTATTTCTTCCTCATGCTGCAAATGTCATTTGTATGAAGAGCAAGTCTTATTTCAGCCTTGCTTATTAGTCTGCGTCCAGGGATGAGTCCTTTATAGCTCATTTATGCGGTCTATGAAGTTATGTCAAAATCTTGCAGCATTTATGATCCACCTTTGATCAAATCTGCACCAAGTCTGTTCGGTAGCTAGCGACGTTGTACCACTACTTTATTCAAAGTTGGATCTGTTAATAGCCTGCTGCGTATAATAAGCGTATATCGCTATTGCAGTACGTACCCCTTTCGGGTAATTTTTCTTCACTATCAGATCTTTGCCACCTCTTTCGTTGCCATGATGCATCATTTGTCCACCATCGTTCCACCTGTATCACGCTTTAGTTAATTAGGAATACTCATAGGTAGACAAAAACTAACCCAGACGAAGAAAGTACCACCTCCGAATCCTTACTTTCTTTTGGGGTCATCAATTACAAATTAAATACACATTTTTGGCGCAATAGCCTCCTCAGGACCCAGGGCTTTTATCTAAACGATGGCGGGACCTTCTTGAAATAAAATGTCCTAAATAATTGATTCTACTCAGATTTAGTAACTCTACAATTAGAAAGCGAACCCATACCTTTTGAGCGGCAGTTCATTTCACCAACCATCACTTCACTAAACCGTTCTGGAGCCATCCGCATAGAAATAATCGATTCGCCTTCCACAAGACCTACACTCGTTTTCATTCCGTATATTCATTTGAATGGCTACGACTTCAATCCGATTCCTATTTTGAACTCGCTAGCTGTATGTAATTTTAAATAAAAATTTCCTGAACCCACGAACCCATGACCACATGAACACGACTAATCCTCTCGAAAATTGTTTGTCTACCAATAAATCCCTGATCCGCGCATACACCATGATTCCCCCCCGAGATAATATCAATTTGTTATTCAATAATTGTATTTGAGGCATTTTTTGTGAGCGCTCCTTTTTTTACGACGGAACGCCGTTAACGAACTGTGTCATAAATTATAATTGTTTTGCCACCTACAGCGCACATTGAGTTGCTGTTGCAATTTCCTTTTCGATACAGCGATACACCCTTCGAGCGATAGATACAAATATATACAACAGTCGGCTTGGTGGTGTGAAGTCACAGCATCAGTGCAGTGCTGCAACAGCGCCGCGCCGCATGCAGTGAATTGAACCGAAAATCCTTTGGTGCCTCCTTCGGCAATTGCGAAATTTATGTCGTGCAACATTAATTTGGCGGCATAAATTTTCCAAACTGTCTAATATTTATGTTCATACGAATGTAGTTGTTTAGTTGTTTTTTTTGTCGAAATTCAATTTGCCTTTGCTTTGAATTTGTCGGCGGGTTTTTGGTAATAAATTTCCATTTCGATTCGCAAGGATTGATCCTACATTCTTTCTGTTGGTTGGCAATTAAGTGGTTCAAAGATCCATATGGCGACTTCAATTAAGGTCTTGTCTTGTCAGCTCTCCATTACACAAACAAATAAAAAAAATTTGTTAATCATAATCAAACCAACACCACCCACTTCGTGTGGCGCATCTAAATTGAAAATTATGTTGATGCTGGGAGGATATTATTTTCCCGCAGATAAATTAAATTCACGCCTTCCTAATGATATTCCTTATAAGCACGACCGGGCACGGTGTTTTAACTAGTGGGCGCTCCTCATACGAGTCTTCTGTTTTGCAATCCAGCGACGCGCGAACGCTGATTATACATGTACACACGTAGATTAAACGCAAACAGAGCAAAAAATAAAATAAAACGCAATATCTCCATTTAGAGGAAAATGTTTCTCTTTGGAGGACACCAACAAAAAAACACACACACACACCACCACCACCACCCCTACGTGTTGATTAAGTCTTTCGTGAGTAGCTGAAATTAATGGGCACTAGCGGAGTGTTTTCCTTTTTTTTACATCCTAAAGGGGTTAGAGGTGGCGGCCTTCGCTCTTAGCATCTACTCTCAGTGTTGCACATCGTGTGTACTTAATGAAAGTTTAAAGCCGCGACGTGCGTTCAAGTGGGATACTAAATAAAGAGTTGTACAGTCGGTCCCGCAGGGATGAGTGGTTGATAAATGATTGGGAATCCTGGTAATGTGAGGGTTTCTTGTATACAATTTTCGTTGAACCCAAGTCGCCATCATTTATCTTACCGAGGTTATAAAATCCACCCAAAACGGTGCTCCAAAATTGACGGGGGTCAGTTTAAAATTCTAGGAAGCAGTTAATTACTTTAGGGGATTTAAGTGGAAAAGTAGCGATCCCTTACATGAATCTGCAAAAAGAAGTAACTTTTCCAAAGTAATAAAAATACAAATTTTTGTAGCAAAAAAGCCAAAATGTTTAATTTGTTCGAATGCGTGGCAGTATTAGGTCGAGTCTGAAAAACTGAGTTGAGATAAGCCTTTTGAGAATATTGATACAAGGTGGGCCAAACGAAGTCCTCCGATGTTGTTGGCTCTCATTTTGATCGGTTGTGGCTTTCGCAGTGTGTGCCGTTGCTCCGTCCTGTTGGAACCATATGTTCTCCTGTCCTAATTCGCCCAATTGCGGCAGAAAAAACTCGTTTAACATGGCCCTATAGCGCGCATCGTCCACTGGTGTCGTTTGACCAGCGGCGTTCTCAAAAAAAAAAATGGCCCGATGACTCCTCCAGCGTGAACAGCACACCATGTAGTAATTTTGAGCGGGTGTAATGGCCAATCGTGCATTACTCGTGGAGAAGTGATAGTTTTGCTTGTTCACGTACCCGATAAGGTGGAAAGGAGCCTCATCGCTCATTATGATTTTGGTCGAAAAATCGTCCACTTCATCCCCGAGATTGAGGATGGCTTGGGCTTAGTTTACACGCGTTTGTCGGTCGACAGGCAGCAGCTGATGCACGTACTGGACTTTGTATGGGAACATGCGCAGGTCTTTGATATAAAATCGCCTTAGGGACGACCGGCTGATGGCTAATTGCGAGGCACCGCGTCTGGTCGATGTTTCCGGCGACAGCTCTACATTCTCGGCAACATATATATAAATATCGGAGCGGCAAAGTTCCTTGCAACCTCGAAGCTATGGCTGTCTTCCACTTTGACAAAATTGTTTCTCTCTTCTTGTGGACAACGTTTATTTCATCTAAATCACTAGTATGCTTCCATTCTCGTTTCCCAATAATGCTAAAGCATCTTCGTCTGCAGCAGTGCCTTAAAGGCCACTGTGTAGGAAGATACTTACTGCTGCAGCACAAGCCATATAAATTTTTTTTTTTTTTTTTTTCAACACAACTCCTTTCTTGTTGTTCACATTTCAACCACCTTCATCAAGCTTAAAGCTAAAAAAAAAACAACGAAAACCTTTCGCCATACATAGAGGAGTAGTCCATCCGGTTGCAATTTCTCGCATGCCTCCAAGCGAGCGAAATTAATTCCACATTTTGGCCAGTGCCACATTAGCAGGCATGCCAACATAATTCATCCCCCACACTTGAACAGGAGAGATTTGTTTAATTTTTTTTTGGTTCATTCGTCCATTTAGTTCTTTTCTTGGTAGTTCTGGTATTTTACGCTTTGAGCGTTCAACATGCGAAACATATTTGCCCCTAGGAAAAAGGACGTGTGATGAAAGCAAAAAAAGGAAATGCTTGAAAAAGTACGTTCACACAGAAAATAACGGCTTGACCTCGTGCAATGATATCGCGTAAATGGTGGTCTTAATTGACCCGGTTCAAAAAGGAGACCATAGGAGACCCGGTACAATGTCACCCCAGGTTTAGTTTGTCGTGTCCATTAGTCCAGCGAGGAAGGAAGCGACAGAAATTTCGTAGCTTTTGCATGAGTACCAAAGGGTCACTGAAGGTAATCATGGATGATATTCGATAAAAAAAACGATGAGTTGATGATTACTCAGATTTATTTTAAGCATAACAAGTAAAGTTGATGGAGTTTAAGGGATATTAAGAAACATTTCATCCAAGAATGTTAAATGGAAAATTTTCTCAACATGAATCAGTTGCCTTGGTACCCCTTTTGATCTTCATATCCACGTCTTAACTCAATCAGAATTTAGTAGCTAATCTGAAGCACACTTTTATAATTATCCTGCGTGTCAAACCTACAGGCACCCAAATCCTTTGGCAACAACTTTTCCTCCCATCGAACTTTGATGCATTCAAAAGTTTTGCTTTCAGATGACGCCTTTGTGAAGCCCGCCGCTGACTCAGCACACTGTTCCGCTTTCAGGAGATTAGGCGAAACTTATCAATTTTCAAGAAAATACTCTGCAGAGCAAATAGAGCCCCAGCACGAGCGACGGGAAGAACGGAAAGAGGAGTCAAACATCTTCCGCGCTAATGAGCGCAACGGAAAACTTTTATTTCATCAAAGACGTGAGCTTTAATGCTCTTAACATATTCTTGGGACCAAGTTGCTGAAGTTGCCTTCTTATAAATGTAAGCATATAGGTGGGCTTGTATATGTACTCGTACATCTCTGAGATGGCAACAAAGAGCATATTAAATAGGAGAAGAGTGTTTAATTAAATCGAATGGATACTGTGATTTGTATAATTGGGTTTAATGATATTGAGGGCGAATAATGTGGGCGTCGTTTTTTACTTAAATTATTTTAGGATATACGCAAGATTTGGGGTGTAAATCTAACGAGCGTGTGTCTCCACAAAATTAAATAGCTTTTACCAATATTGCGAAACGTGTGTGAGCTCAGTGGGGTTAGGAGTAACCATCCTAGGCCTAAGCAATGATATATGTCCTTCTAAAACGTCCCATGCAGTTTTTTTTTGCTAGGGGCATGTCGCTGTATAGCTTGTATAATTGTTGGTTGAATCTTCGTCTTAATAGGCCGTTAACGCAAACGGGACTGATGATTTTTCGAAGAATTTTCCTATCAAATTGACCAAGGATTTCAGCGCAGTAGAGCAGGACTGGAATGATCAGGGTCTTCTATAGGATCTCCTTAGTGAGGGCTTTACTACTAAATTGCCTTCTTAGCCCGCAAGAGTAATTCTTCGATAATCTGACTAGATGTTGTTGTTAATAGCGGAGCCGAGGTATCCGCAAAGTCCCCTACCATCTCAAAGTTATATCTGTCAATGGTGACGTTCTGTTCATTTCGTCTATGTTGTGTGTCCTTTCGTATTGACACCAGATACTTAGCCTTGCCCTCATTCACTGCTAAGCCCATTTTTTCCGCTTCCTTTTCTATACTACCAGACGTGGCTATGATATCACGTTGAATCCTATCAATGATGTCAATATTGTTGACATAATGCTAGTGATTGCTTCGTATTTTTTGAGATTGTGCCTACGGTGTGGCTCGGGAGTTTTGCACAGTCCTCTCATGAATCAAATTACAGAAATCACATGACAGTGCATCGCCTTGCCTAAATCATTTTTTGGTATCGAATGTGTCGGTGAGTTCGTTTCCGACCTTGATGGAGCAGCAAGAATTCTACTTCGTCATCCTACACGGATGGATGAATATAGTTCGTCTCTAAATGCTATTATTTGCGGCTTTGAAATCGATGAATAAGGTCGTGGGTATCGATTTGAACTCATTGGGTTTCTTCCAGGATCTGCCAATATGTGAATATTTGATCAGTTGTGGACTTTTAGGCCTGAGACTACACTGATCAGGTTGTTGGTGAAAGGTTTTAAACGTTTAGGATCTCGTAGGCAATGTTGGGGAGACTCATGCCACTGTAGCTGACGCAGTTCAGAGGGTATCGTTTATAGTGGATCCACGGAGCCTGATAAGTGTTTACAAATTCTTGGTCTCTAACTCCATTATTCAAAACAAGTTCTAGTTCTTAGCCAAATCAAGAGTTTTATTTTTAAATTTGGTGTACTCATTCAAAGTGATTACTCGCCTTGCTTTCACTATCCCAAAGGCACTCTCCTTGCAACACTTAATATAGGTTAAGCACAATATACCCATCCACCTACTAATGAACTCTGCATCATTGATCCAAATGTATTTTGCATCTTAATCCTTTTTTCACAATCGACCTAATTTCTTCGACACTTAAAACCATTGTTCTCGGTTAAACATGATGTCGTTCCCATTTAATAGCAGTATGACGGTAATCTACACCAACACGAAGGTGTTGCTACAGGACTTCTCTACCTTTAAAGCAGTTGTCCTGTCTGTCAGTGGGGTGGCTCTCCCTAGAAATGTTATTTGTTTGCATATTGGTATGCCTATAAAAATTAAAGTGCTTATTATTCGAAATGGTGATGCCACATGTTTTGACTTACAAAGGTGGGCCAAAAATAGGCATCCGAAGTTGTTCGGCCTTTAGAATATCGGTTGTGGCTCGAGCAGTGTGTGTCGTTGCTCCGTCCTTTTAAAACCACATGTCCTCCAGTCCTAATTCATCCAATTGCAGGAAAAAAAATCGGTTAACATGTCCCTATAGCGCGCATCGTCCACTGTTATCGTTTGACCAGCGGCGGCGATGACTCCTCCAGCGTGAACAACGCACCATGCAGTAACTTTGAGCGGGTGTAATGGCTCCTCGTGCATTACTCGTTGGATTTTCGGTGCCAGAGAAGCGATAGTTGTGCTTGTTCACGTACCCGCTGAGGTGGAAATGAGCATCATCGCTCATAATGATGTTGGTCGAAAAATCGTCCACCTCGATTATTTCGCGTTCTTAAGGAGTGTATCGCTCCATGGCTTGTTCACTTGTATTCTACATCTGTCTAGTCCACAAACGTCAAATCATATTTGACATTGGGAAACGCTTCAATTAGTGCTCCAAGCATAATTTTGAAAAAATCCCGTTTTTTGCTGCCCTTTGAAATTTAAAAAAAACTTAATCCTATTATTATGGTCAAAAGGGTTATTTTTAAGGAACAAGTAACCCCGACTTCTGTTTGCTACGTGTTTTTTTAAACGACATTGCAACACCCTACACTGTAGAGGGGTATCAATTTCTTGAAAATATAAAAATTAAACCCTTCCTGTGTTCCTACTTCTCCCAGAAAAACCCTGACCCCATCCTATAATATTTTGTCACTCATGGAAAAAAAAAAACTCTTCTACATTATTTCCACTTCAATACCTTCCAATAAGGACAGCGCCAAAGACAATAACTCCACTTTAAGCGAACGAAAGTACAATCACTTTCCACTTTGATGACCATCATCATGATTTTCAATTTAACAATTTACACCTTTTGTCTCCCGGTGTGTATACAGCTCGTGCACGCGCTCATCCATTCGAAACTAAACGATTTTTATGAGATTCTTCCAGCTTCGCGATATACCCTTTCAGAGCCCGCTCAATCTTGCTCAGTCTTTCTCTTGTCTCGCATCGCTGCAATTACCCTTACCCAGATCGGCAGTGGATCTGGGATAGTCTCCCATGAAAGGACAAGTACAATGTCGTCCTGGGCGCTCCATTCATGATTCATAAAATTCATTTTCGTGAGATTATCCCTTTGATTTAACAGCATGACGCGGAAAGGCATTCTCTGTCCCATGTCCTTTTTTTCGTAGTAATGTGATAAGGTAGCAATAAAAAAAGAACGTTTGTCCGTTCCAGATAGAGAACCCTCTATCTGTTGGATTTTTTGGCAATCGCATACGAATGCGCTTTTGTTAAGAAATTCATTAAACCAGCCAGTGTGGGCCTTTGATTCTCGATCTTAATCAGCCTGCGCTGCGCCGCCACCGATTCAAATTCAATTGCATTTCCAGGGACACACGTACGCGTGTGGTTGTGCATCCGGAGAAGATACCTAGTTGCACCATTCGTTCTCAGGAAATGAATCAACTGACAGCCTACATGATATTGGTTTCCGAAAATGCGGTCACAAAGCGCTTCGCCAAAACGAACAGTGGGTGTGGGAATTGTCCACCTCTCTTGTAGTGTATCATCGGTTCTGTTCTTTTGTTGAATTCAATCGAAGAGGGGTTCGTTTTATCAAGGTTGGTTGGGTGGTATGTATTCCTTGCTGGGATGCCATTGTCCTCGAGATGGGGATATGGAAAATTGAGTTTGAATTTAGACCGGGGTTTTCCTCGTCGTTGTTTCGTTTTGGGGAGCACCGTTTTTTTTTTTTGGATTGTGTGGTGCACGTCGGTTGGACAATGGTTAGGACATGTCAGCCGTTAGAGGATTTTCGGGTCAGTGATTGTGACAAAATGCAATGAACTGTTCAGGTTGTGCCAATTACGTTGTGATACAGCAGTTGTCGTCTGCTCCTGGGTGCTGTGATTCAAGGAGCAAACATTTTTTTTTTGGTTTTGTAGTATCCGTGGGTATACAAAATTGCTGAGCCAAAGCGGAATCCGGGCAATTGCTGTATCATACGTTTTGTTTGAAGAGAATTTTAATTATTTTCGAGAAGGTATTTTGAATTGAATGGGATAGGAACAGATTTTAAAAGAACTTTCATCACTGAAGGTGTCGTCATCAACAAATAAACCGTTTTGATTCTAAGCTTCTTACTTCAGTTTCTCCAATTTCTTCAGTTTTGTAGCTCCTAGGTGAAATAGGTATATAAAAGGAGTGCCCCCAACAGGTTTTATAATTAATATAGACATTATAGCTGGGGGCTAAGTTAACCCTTGTCGTTATATGTCTTAAGCTTGGTAAGCAACATTTTTATCACCATCTAATTAGGCCTTATAAGACTGTACAAGCAGAGCTAAATCTTTTGTTCATGTTGGCATAAAATGTTCACCAGATTTGTTGGTGACATTCATTGACATCACAGTACTTCGACAATCACTTATTAAATTTTGTCCGCAACTGCGCGGTACATCGTCCATGAGGACGTTGCGATTTTCGATGACGCGTTCGAGCAATATCTTGAGGGGCATGCCTCAATCGATGCTGGCTTATCCACAAAGGAAAAAGTCTAACGGTCGCATTATCTTGCTGGCCAATTCACTGGTCCGACTAGTGAAATTTATTGTTCGCAGAAGCTGTATCTCAATGTGTCCATTGTTTCACGAGCTGTGTGGCAAGTAGCGCGGTCTTGTTGGAACCAAATGTTGTCGAGATCTCGGGCTTCAATTTCAGGCAAACAAAAATCCGCATTATGGCGCAATAATGAGCCCCATTTACAGTAACATTGGCGCTAGCTACATTTTTGAAGAAATACGGACCAATGATTCCACCGGCCCATAAACCACATCGCATGTTTGTTTTGAGTGAATATAATTGCAGCTCATGCAACTCCTGGGTTGTTCTTCGGCCCATTTATTTCATTTTTTCAACCGGCTTCAATTCTTGCGTCACTTGAATTTTGTATGCCTTATACGAGGTATATTCGGTCGAGTTTCATCAAATAGTGAATATTGGGTATCAATCTCTTGATGGTATGACAAATAGTGGCTTCAGAAGGTCGATAATAGGCGCCATAAGGTGGAAGAAGCGCTCAAAAAAACAGTACGTGAATTTGCGTAATATAATTGGTGATCCAAGTAGAGATACTTTTTTCAATGGCCTTTTTTGACAGATCACGTGTGAGTCGTGTCATGCTGTCATGTTATTTTTGTTTAGTATTGTTTGGCATTTCATAATGGAAAGACTTACGCGTGAACAACGTTTACAAATTCGCAACACCATCACCGGCCGGTCGATTGGCCACCAAGATCGTGTGATATCACACCGTTAAACTTTTTCCTGTGGGGATATGTAAAGTCAAAAGCTTATGCCGACAAACCCGCTTCGATTCAGGCCTTGGAGGAAAACATCACGCGTGTCATTCGCCAGTTACCAGTCGAAATGCTCGAACGAGTGATTGAAAATTGGACTCAACGGATGGACCATCTGCGACGTAGCAACGGCCAACATTTGATAGACATAATCTTCAAAAAATAAATGCCAAAGAATGTTCTTTTAAACGATAATAAACATTCTCCATTAAATTTGAATTTTCTGTGTTTTTTTCTTTATAAAAGTAGGGAACCTCGAAATGGATCACCCTTTATTTATGCGATTTGCAAACGTTCAATGAAAACTTAATAAAAAATACATGACTACATGAACGACTCACGCCTCATCTGTCAAAAAAAAAAATACTCAATGATTGATCAATGGTTATATCAAAAAGTTAACTAATACTCTCTTAAGAACTTCAAAACAATAACCACACAACAAAATTCCGGTTTTGTTGTTCACTGAAAAAATCCCCCAATACCAAATAGGTTCGTCCTTCTCTCACAAAACACGATACCAGGTCATTTACGTGCAAAACTAAATCGATTCCCACGTCAATACCACATACACCCCAGTTACCATCACTAACTAATATTTTCAGATTCACTCGAAATACCAGTTTCGCCACAAAAGCCAAATCTAAAATTCCATACGCCTACACACAATTCACTGCTTTCAATCGTTCCCTCTTGTAGCCCGCTTAGGTCCTTCTAAAATACAATTAACAAAATCCCAGCCACAACTGTAGATGGAAAATTAAATTCAATCGACCATTCGAATCAATCAAATTTAGTCATATAACCACATTACGTCACGTTCCGCTGCGCTGCATCTATACCGACAACACAACAAACAAAACCAAAAAAAAAAACAGAACTCACACACTCACACGATAAATCCTGGGCTCGTATAATTATCGACGTCCCTAGCAGTGGCAAATTAAATTTCGCCCAATAACACTTTTTACAGTTCACCGGCTCCTGGCACAAATTGCAATTAACATTCCTATTTAGCGATGGTCCGAATTTTCGGAATCCTTGATTGCATTCCCAACACAGAGGTGCTGGCCGGCAAGCAGAAACGCAGTCAGGCATTTGCTGGGGAACGCCAAATGGTTTGCGCCTTTGAATGAATGTAAACGAAAATGATTAACACCTCTGGCATCCCGCCTGCCGACACATTCGTTTGTGCGTGCATGTAGTTATGACAAATGATAGCAATTTGCATGTGCGGCATGCCGGTGAGGAAACAATTCCAATTTCAAGTTAAAATATATTCGCACAGAGATAGATATCTCGTCTCTAATAGACAATTTCCGCGGCCAGAGAAAAATGGCACCAAAGATACGTCATGGGACAAAAGAAAATTCTCACCCACGCTCACGTCGTGGTCTTAGGAATCGGACGAAGAATGCGTCGAGTTGGAAAATGGAAGATGATGATGGTGATGATCGTGATGGTGGTGTATGTGAGCATGAAGAACTCGCCCTGATGAGGTACTTTGTCATCATTCTTTTTTTTTTCAACCAAGTGGACAGACGAATGGAGTGTATCCTTGGTTTGTGTGCGGTTGGAAATGCGATAAGAGGAGGCACACACATTTTGAATGATTTATTCAATTTATTCAGATGCAAAAGAAGAGGATATTGATGTCAATTAAAATGGAGAAAGGACAAACATGGTATGAAGAGGGGCATAGTAATCTTCAACTAGCATAACGAGGGTGAGTCTTACAAATGTCCTTCTCAGTTTTCTAATAAATTCGTATATGATGAAACTCGCAATTGGAGGCGCCAAATGGAACTTTACGTTCTAAGAAATATTACCTTTATAAAAATGAATTAAGTCTCTGATCCTGTTAGATATTGTGGTGCCCCACTAGCTTAGTCAATAGTCTAAAAGTTCTTCATTTAGCTAGATGATCCCTCAGTAGCGATTCGCTTCTTCTGTTAGCCATTCGTCTTATATGGGGTATCAAACTCGCATAGATCTGCGTGAGCCTTATCAATACCCGTTGCTAATAATTTGTAACTCTTCTTCAGCTAAACGCTCTCTCGCTAGCTTACAATTCGATTCTTCCTTTAGCCATCGGTGATGAAAGTGTATAATGATACCTTAGGTAGGGTCACTATGTGATGCTCCGGGTATCTGAAAGAGATACTCACTCCACCCCGATCCTTTGCAGAAGCAAACGATTTTTTATAGATTCTGCAAATCTTTGAAGTAATCATTGCTGCTGTTTCTGTTCGCCTAACAGTGGCAAAGGATTCGTGGGATAACCTCTTCTTCAGGAAGGCTAAATTTCCTGCGTAAATGATGCGTGCTGCTTAACCACTAGAGTTCAAATAGGTTGTGTACTGTTATCACTATCACTGCAATTGAAATTGATTCTCTATTTGGGGATATAAGCTTGTTTATTTGCCCCAAAGATCTTTTTTGTGCTTACACGTACTAGTCTTGTGCCATCTGGCTACAGATGCTTTTTATATTTCGTTACAGGGAGGGAGATTTACCCTTCGTCTACTATTTCGTTTGTCACTATTTCCCATGAGACAGAATTTTTCGGCCTTATTTTGATTGCATAGCGAGATTTTACTAAATTTGATGCCAGAGCCGCTCGATGTAGATGGAGATACACGTTATACCGATCTTTTCGGAATAAACCCCAGAGCCTACTCCGCTTTTTAGTTTTGATCCATCCGTGTAGATTGTTGTTTCCAAACTGGATTCCCTGGACCCCTGCTTGGTATTTTGGTTAAGTATCTGACAACAATGTCGTGGTAAGGCATAATGTAGACCAACAGTCCTTCCTCATACGCCACTGATTTTAGTACTGTGAAGGTGTATTTTTTTTGTGAAGATATATTGGTGAATTGTTGGGCCTACTGCCCTGTAGTAAGAAACTGCTTAAAAGTAAGCCTTTTAACCATTCCATAGCATCCACCCTAACGGCTTATAAAAATACCCTTATTATCATCCAAAACAGGATGATTTTCATAACACGTCTCTCTATCTCTCAATTTCTGTGCCAACCTTGATCTAAATTAAAAGGAATACCGTTCTACCTTTTGAATGTCAGTTGAGTGCCAGACTGTCGGTTTCATATTAATCCACCTCTAAGACAGTTATAGCACAGTGATTTATGAAAACCACAACCACTTTCATGCAGCAATTTGCTCAGAAAATGGCACTCACAACACCCTGCGGGATCTCATCGGCAAGGAGCTCTTCCATTTTAAACACCGCGCGTACGTACACCGTTTTCAAGTGAAAAAAAAGTTGTTCACTTTTTTTAAATTTGATTACGAAATTGTTTAGAAGGATACCCCAACGTTTTCCTGTTTTTTTTTTTATTTATCTGACATGAGGCTTCAAGGGCATAGAAAAACCCGTCCAAGATGATGATGACTATTTTGCTTTGGGGCACTTCCATCCATGCAGGAGTACACCTACCGTTAAAACTTGGTTTCTTGCGAATCATCATAAAACCCTCTGACATTAACATAATTTTTTTTCACAATTTTATTAAGGATACCCACACAAATGGTAGACGGAGAATCCCGCCTTTGGGCTATTTGTTGAGTTTTTTTTTTTGTATGAATTCAACAACTTTTAGCTTGAAAGCAGGATTATGCATGCGGTGTGAGTGTTGAATGGGATAAACGGTGAAACTTTGGAAAGGCGATTATGACAATGAAATTTCGAAGAGATTGTAGAGCTGGCTTGCAGTGTATTAAGTAAATGGTTGGAAGTTAATTTTTAAGGGGATGGGGTAATTTTTGAATCATTGCTTGTCGAAATGCGGGTGTTGAAAATGCGGATCTCTTTTGTAAGTCTAGTGAATGATAAGGGTGGGCTAGTGGAATAACATTGCTATGACATGAAATCAGGTCTAAAGGTTCTATGATGGACATTTTATGAGAAGCAATTGTGTAGATAAAAGATGAGTGAACAGTCGGTTACCATACCAGCTATCTGAGGCAAGGCTCAGTTATTTTTGATTAAGTATGGTCTTAGACTGGATTTGGATAACTTTGTCCATGTGAATGTACAGTACAATTGATAAAGTTTGGTTTATAAATAGTCTGCATTCGACGCGTTATCTAAAAATACCAGTTAGTGGTAAATTAGCTATCCTGTCACTAAAATATTTTCTCAACTTGGTCGCTATCGTACAAAAAGGACACTTACACGCATGAATGGTTGCGAGAAAACAACTAGAGGCAGAATGATTCTTAACGATTCTGTTACGACAAACAAGTGTACTTTGTTGACGTGTAGATCTTACGATAATAAGAACGTTTTTAGGCCTAAGCAGAGTCTTATAAAAGGGGAAACTAAGTAATTTAAAGCGTTTATAGTAATTTATTCGTTGTGGAACGGGAAAACGATGATGAATTCCCAACAAGAATCGAGTCATTGTTTTTTTTTTTAATTCACTTGTTCATCATAAAGTCCGACCACTTAGCTTGACTTAGCGATAGTTGGAGCAGACATGGAATCACCTTCTTGGAGATAGCACATATTGTTCTGAATGGTTATCCATCACATTTTTATACCTTAATTGACATATTCTTTACTGGAATGGAAGGGAAGGACGTATTTTTCCCATTCACTTTCTCCAAGTTATTCAACTGTTGATATTTAGTCAACTGTTCAAACTGCTGTCTGAATACATCTACAAATCTGCGCTTGGCGACAAGCTCTCCGTTGATATTTTGTAAAGTTTAAGGTTTACCTTATGTTTAAAAAAAACTTTGACTAACATTTCAAAATGATCGTGAACCCAAGTTCTTTTTGAAAAACAAAAATTAAAACTTTTTGTCGAAAATTGAAAATTATTCCGCCTCGTACAGTGCTTAAAAGTTTTAAAAATTCTAATGATTTTCTGTTTCAAAAAACTGTATGATTCTGATCCAAACTTAAAATTATAATTTCTACCAAAAAATTTAGAAAATAATACTGGCCAACTGGAAAAATTTCAACATTTTGACCGAAAAAGACTATGCCAGTAGTTGTGAGGTAAATTTTGTGTGGTAAATCACAGTAGGTTTTTAAAAACATCTACTTTCAACGGAGATTTTTTTAAGAAACATCTAGTTTCAACTGAGAGGCATTTTAACTGCGCTGACAAGTAGCATGAGATATATAATATTTGTCTATGCTTCTTGAAAAACACAAGCATCTTTCTCTGTAAAATTAAAAACATTCAAGGATACGTATACGCCCCCCAATTTAGCTTAAGTACTTCTGCACTTTTACGAGATGACGTATACATGTGCTCTTAAACTTCGTAGTGTACTTCGACGAGTGACTTTTCAGCTGTGAGAACCTGTTAACCTATGTCACACATATTACCTAAGTGCTCAAAGATATAATAAGATGTCGATATAATCTGTTGTGGGAATAAATTAATTCCTACGGAGCGGAATTAGAAACACCACAAACCTTCCTAAATATCAAGCAAAACCCACAGTGCATTGGTGCATAACTTCAACCTGTTAAGCGGATGTGTCCTCCTGACCCTATGCTACTTGGGACATGGGCTACAGCATTCAACAAATAATTCAATTTATCCCAGTTGAACCCCATAGTAAAGAGGAATAAACCCTAAACGATAGGTGGCCTACTCACGAATGCATAAAACATTCACCCTACCTGCCCTTTCAGAGCAATATTCCAATCCTCGGTGAATTCCTTATACCACTGAATAGGGAAAATACGAACAAAAAAATGTCCTTCCCTAAACGATTAAAGGATTCTGTTTGGTTTTTTCCTATTTTTAATAGAAAGAAATATTTATTCCATTTCGATGGGATATGGAATTTTCTTCCGTTTATTCAATTCAGCACTTATTCGCCATCACCAGGGTGCACCACACCATCGACCATCGATTTGTCGAATACTCGAACATTGAAGACTTCTTTTCAATTTCGCTCAATGAAAATCTGTCCTTACAGTACACATATATGCAACTGACATATATAACATATGCGACTTAATGTTGCGGCGGGTTCTGTGATCCAAACCCGTAGTCGTGTGCATATCAAAAATTCCATTCAATGGCAGCTTCATCCAATGCAAAAGCAATCAACATTCAGAACAGTTCCTGGTGCTCTTATGATTACGTGAGCTCAGTAACAGAGTCCTTCGTTGTACACTCGTACACTATGGGTGGTCCCGAAGTGAGTAGAGTAACTTGCAGCCGCCAACGCTCCTACAATTTATATTTTAATATTTAATTTTATTTTCTTGATTTTCTTCAAGCTCTAGTCGTCCTTTTTTTCTCCTTCCTTACGGCTCAAATATCGGATGTCAATATATCGTACACAGCTTGTGGTTGAGAGGGTGTATATGCACATATCTGCGTGCTATCATCTTGATGGAGGAGCGGCTGTATCGACTCCTACTCGGGATATGGAAATGTTTGCATTTGAATCGAATGAATTATTCGATTTCGCTTACTTCGATGTGGGTTATGGTGGAGGTGTAGGTCCTCCGACATTGGTATTCCCGGTTTGTAGGTGTACACGTTTAGATGTTCTTTTAAAATGGGTGATCCAATTCTTATCCAAGATTTACAATAATTATTTCATCATTATGGAGATGAGGTTGCTCGATTTGGAACTTGTGGCTGCGGGCGAAGTGAGGTCGTATTTTCTTCTCATTAGGGGTAATGGTGTTGGCTATGAAATCAGGATGTCGATTCGGTATTGGGGTTTCGTAAAATGGGAATTTTAAGTGCGATTATATTTTGCAATTTGACAGAGGGTTAGATGGTAACTGTTTGGGGGAGTGTCTGTAGTAGTAGATGTCAATCAAATATCGATGTTGGAATGGCAATGCTTAGCTTGTGTAGCAATTGAATTATTAGCCACAAGATGAACAAATTTCATAATCAGCTTTTCCAGAATTATGTATGATCAAAGTAGTCCAAGGGTATTTTTTTAGTATTTTAGACACTTACCGCAGCTGCACTTTTAATATGTGATAAAGGCTCTCACCTTTTCTTACCTTGTTACATGCGCAAGGTCTTTCTCTGAACCTGATAGGTGACATCCCATTGTAAATGCAGCTTAGATTTATATTTTTTTTCTTAATAAATACTTAGTTTGAACCACCTCTTTAAAAAAATGTTACTCACAAGCATGACATCTGAGATAGGTAGATTCAAGTTAGCTAGTTAGATCTGCGAAAGTAAGTTGGATCCTCGAAAGAAATGTTGTTAAACAGGAGGTTTATAGTCCTCTACCTCGATCTGGACCAATTGCTCAGAAAAAGTTTATCTATTATGGAGCATCGGGGACATATGATTGGAAGTCATAGAAGACATCTGGGGAAGGTTTATCAGGACGATTACAAGATTTTCTTTAAACGCAAACTGTCTAATTACTTCTCATTTTTCATTAAACTTGTTACGTTAGATAGTCTTCTTTAGATGAAAATTTAACTTCTGCTTCATCATCTGGTAGATTTCTCTGCTCCATCTAATTGTTCTTTCTAAAGCGTTTCTGCTACACTTTTCATTTCGAAAATGCACAAATCTGCACCTTTTTGTTAGATCATTATCCATTATGGTTTCATGATAGACATTTAGGTTTTCATATTCCCACTTCACATGACCATTAAACCTTGACCCACCCCCGCTCACAACACTGCCCACCTATCATCCGTAAAAACCAATTAACTACTGGCCTACATTTCACCTTGGACGACTTGGTTACCCAAATCCAAGGATTATTTCAATTTTGGAAATTGTAGATGCACACATCTGACTTATTCTATTTTTAGTCCTTTTGTCAACCTGCATTCCAATGTCCTTCGTGTGTGTGCTCTAATTTCTAAACTAGAATAGACAGACATATTAATTTTCCTGCAAAACCACATGGGCTGCGCCCTCAATCTACACGGCATTTGTACAAGTACAGAACGACTTGGATAGCATCGGCAATGGCTAACATCGATTCGCACATGAGAACGTATCTACGCTCGTAAAAGATTCTCCATATCCCCATTGTTATTTGTACTTCGAATGCTTTCATAAATTTTACCACAACTAGATACACCGAACCCATACGGCTATATCCTCGCCAAGGTCCACCTGAGTTTTGTAATAATTATTTTGTGGGTTTTGGACTTATTCATTCGATCCTCCAAGCTTCGAGTTGTGAGTTGTAACCGAGGTTGCACGTACCCACACGTATATAATTTGTTGGCTGGTAATAACTTCCCTTTAAAGGGTTTGTGCATTACCATTTGAACACAAAACGATTGTCAAATTAAATTGCGTGACTAAAAAAACATTGAATGCTTAAATTTGGCACAGCTAACTATCACTTGAGATATCGTGGAACGTGGCAATTATTATCCTCCATCTCTCACGCAATTAAACCTCAAAACCGCATATTCCCACCTACAAGGCGCACAATTTCACTCAAACGAAACCCTCAGAACTAAGAACATGGATATGAAACGGAAAGCCAACAGGAGGATATGGATACTAGGTCAAAATGACAAAGAGAATGACAGAGAGAGAATATTGAATTCAGCAAACCAACTTTGAGGCCAAAATGTGGTTTAGATAAAACTTAAACTATACGGACAAAGTCATACAAGGCCTGCCTTTGTCAGGATGGCAGCTGTCAGTCGTGTGGTCATCGTGTTTAGCTTAAAACAAAAGGATTCCCGACTGAATGTTGTTTTTTTTAAGAAGGATTATGCGGGGGACATTGACAATAGCGGTTTGGAGGGTGACCCCATCAATCGGGAAAATTAATTCTTATGGTCAACGTAGTATCTTGTGAATGACTGATGTGGGGATTCGAAATCCTTTGATAAGTTGGTGTCTAGGTATGGGGCAAACTACGTGAATCTGCTTGATTAATTTTGGAGACATGAAAGGTGATACTTACTGATTATTTAAGGATGCCACTGTAGCTTAAGAAAATGGAAAGACAATTTCTGTGGAAAGATTCCAAATTGCATGCCCTTTTCATTTTTGCAAACACATTTTATTTTTAAGATTAATCACTTACGAATCTAAAAGTACGTGATTATAAAGGGTGATCCATTTCGAGGTTCCCTACTTTTTTAAAGAAAAAAACACAGAAAATTCAAATTTAATGGAGAATGTTTATTATCATTTGAAAGAACATTCTTTGGCATTTATTTTTTGAAGATTATGTCTATCAAATGTTGGCCGTTGCTACGTCGCAGATGGTCCATCCGTTGAGTCCAATTTTCGATCACTCGTTCGAGCACTTCGACTGGTAACTGGCGAATGACACGCGTGATGTTTTCCTCCAAGGCCTGAATCGAAGCGGGTTTGTCGGCATAAGCTTTTGACTTTACATATCCCCACAGGAAAAAGTTTAACGGTATGATATCACACGATCTTGGTGGCCAATCGACCGGCCCAAAACGTGAAATTATGTGCTCACCGAAATGTTCTCTCAATAAGTCCATTGATTGATGCGATGTGTGGGAAGTGGCGCCGTCTTGCTGAAACCAAATGTCGCCGAGATCACGAGCTTCAATTTCAGGCATCAAATAGTCGGTTATCATGGCACGATAACGGTCGCCATTGACGGTTATACTAAACAAAAATAACATGACAGCATGACACGACTCACACGTGATCTGTCAAAAAAGGCTATTGAAAAAAGTATCTCTACTTGGATCACCCTACATGCACCTCAACTTACCGATATTACCAATAGGACCGAAAATCTCAGAACCTTTCAGTAGAGTCTACAGTCCGGAATGAACCTGGGCCTCAAATAGCATGCCTCTCCAATTAGCCCGGTCCTTAGCTAACTGTTGGTTGAGTTCGGTTTCTACTTGTGCGCGCCACTTAATGCGAGGTCTTCCTCTACTGCGTCCGACGTCTGGCTGGGAATCAAAGACTCTGCGACAAGGAGTATTGGTATCCATTCGTTCTGCATGTTCTAGCCATCTTAAATGTCCAATGCGGAGTTTTTTTTTACCACGGGCATGCCGCTCTACAGCTCGTATTGTTCTTTGTTGAATCTTCGTCTCCATAGTACCATAGACCAAGTATTTTTTGTGGAGTTTTGCACAATCCTCTCAAGAATCAAATTCAAAAAGCCACATGACAGTGCATCGCCTTGCCTAAATCCTTAATTGGTATCGAATGTGTCGGTGAGGTCGTTTCCGATCCTGATGGAGCAGCGAGAATTCTCTATCGTCATCCTACACAAACGGACGTTCTTGGCGGTATACCAAAACTAGACATTGCTCTGTATAGTTCGTCTCTATGAATGCTGTCGTATGCGGCTTTAAAATCGATAAATAGGTGGTGGGTATCAATTTGGACTTCTTGGGTTTTTTCTAGAATCAGCGGAAGTGTGAAAATTTGATCGGTTGTGGACTTTCTTGGCCTAAAACCACACTGATAAGGGCCGATCAGGTTGTTGGTAAACGGTTTCAGGCGTTCGCATATTACGGCAGATAGAATCTTGTATGCGATGTTGAGGAGACTTATGCCTCTGTAGTTGGCACAGTTTACAGGGGCTCCTTTTTGGTGGATTCAGGCATATTTTTTTACTACCAGATTTGGCTTATGAGTTGGTGGATGTTTTTCACCAAGTCATCTCCACTGGCTTTAGAAAGCTCGGCGGGGCCGTCATTTCCGCAGCCTTATTAAGTTTGAGTTTTGATATTGCTATCCTCACTTCACTCAGGTCGGGTGGTTGGCAGTTTTCTCTGTCGTGGCCAATATTAAATGGTTCGTTCTGCCTGACAGCGAAATGTTGTTCTTCATCGCCGTTTAACAGTCTGCAGAAGTGGTTCTTTCATATCCTCCGCATCGACTGTATCTCAACTATGATATTTTCTTGTTCATTTCGATAAGATTCTGTTCGAGCCTAGTATCCTTGGCTTTGACGTTTTACACTTTGGTAAAACTTGACAACTTCCTGGAGTGACACCTCTCTATATCCTCGATCGCGCGCTTTTCTTTCTCTTTTCTCTTCCTTCTGAAAAGCCGGTGTTCTTCCCTTCCTCTCTGCCTTTAGAGCTCAATGGCAGCTCTCGTGTTCACCTGCAGCTTAGCCTTGTAGGCCTCGTTCTTGGCTGTGAGTATATGTCGGCGTTCCTCATCAAACCAGTGGTTTCTTGCTGGTGGTCGCGAGAAACCTAGCACATAAGTTGCGGCTGATCAAATGGCTTGCTGGCATCGTTGCCATTGTTCTTCGACATTTGATGCTGGTGGTATGGTGTTAATCGAGAGGTTAAGGGATACGCGTTGCGGTCTTGGCGGTCTCTTGCGATTGCACTCTTTCGACATAAATTTTTTTCACAGTATTTCTGGATTTTTGTGGCGTGGTGGATATCCGTATTCTTACCTTGGCTGCAACAAGGTAGTGGTCCGAGTCAATGTTAGCTCCTCGGAATGTTCGGGCATCCAAAATACTAGATGTGTGTCTCTTGTCTATTCCAATGTGATAGATCTGGTTGCCCGTTCGTTGATCTGGAGACCGCCATGTCCCCTTATGGATATTGAGGTGAGGCAATAGTGGCATTTCGTTCGGTAGCGAAGTCAAATAGCCTAAGTCCGTTATCAAACGTGTTGTCGTGTAGGCTTTGTTTTCCGACAATACTTCTCTTTCAACTTTTATGTTAAAATCTCCCAGCACGATTTTAACATCGTACTTCGGTAGCTCATAGAAGCAATTTTTAGCTATATCATCTTTTTCCTCTGTTGGGGCGAGATGCGGATAGTTTCAATGCGTTCGCTAATGCCTTGGAAACATAAGACTTCTTGCCTAAGTCTGGCATAACAAATCCGCATCCGAATGGTCGCTGTTTCTATATTTCCACGTGAAATATACTAATAAATATATCTGCCAAAGTAACATTCTAATTTACTTCTACCTAGATTGATCTATATTAGGAAGATCTTTGCAAAAATAACCTGCGACCACATAGCTCTATATCACATACCAGTTGAGTAGTTTTGAACTGCACTTCGTTTATTAAACATATTCCGATAACGGACGCGCTATTTCTATTTCCAAGAAAAGCAAACAACCTCCAAATCGGATATCGTTGTCTCCCCTCCCCATTCACCAAACGACCACAGCCTTATATTTATTTAAAATCCGTTTCATTAACCACTAAAACCGACGATAGATACCATTCACAAGATTCAATCCCTTCTGCGAACGCAATTTTCCTTTCACCATTCATAGCTAATGAGATACGCAACAACCGCATCCCTTTCACACAATCAACCATGACTCCGAGTCGAACCGCCTCTGACACCGATAAGAATCTCGTGTCACATCAAAGAGTATGGCAAAGTTAAAAGGATTACTTTAAAATTTACCCCTTCAATCTACATATTTGATCAGTAAACGATGTTGTCCCTGGTAAATGGACCGCTCTACCTTTCGCTCAATCTCTGTAAATGTCTACCTTCGTCTGTGGGGATATCACTGTATTGGTGTTGCCCTTTGAATTCCTAACACACCACGAAAGCCACATATTGAAAAATGCGATTTCCTCGTTCGTCGTTCCTGCTCAGTTCTGGTGTCGCCACAACCTTTGGTCAATAGAAATCTCAGTCACAGTGCATTTGGCATCACAGGCGAAAGGTAAATAATGGGTCTATGCTTTACATTCCTAGATTTGAATGGTTCTCTGGATGCTCTACGAGAAATCACTTAAATGCACCCCACTACGGTGTCCTTCACAATATTTTTATTCTCCCATATACCCACACTCTCGCACTCTGAAGTGTTAACACATTTAAATACATTTAGCTCTGTTGATGACTTTAATATCATTTTATCGGGGTTAGTTTTCCAATCTGTGTTTCTGTGGGAAAGGATTTGGTGTCCTTTGTGCGCTTGGTTAAAGTTTGCCTGCGGGCGACAAAGGACTTTTGTTGCAAGCGAACTGGACTTTTATTGCCCTCATTCGGTGGTGGACGATAAGTTTTCTTTGTTTTTATATCATCTCGTTGGCAGGGAGTTTTTTTTCAATTGATTATCCTTTTGTTTATAGAAAATCATGATAAGCAGATGAGGGAGTGTTGATGATGCGTCAGAGATAAGCGGACAAATGGATTGACATTTCAAGCACACAATACGTTCGATAAGGATTTTCTCTGGTTTTGATTTTTATGAAGTTATATTATGGGTTTATTCACACACATAACTTGATCATGACGTTGTGATGATACATTTATCTTGATGAAGTAAGAAATGTTGGTAGGGAATGAGATCCTTCAGAGAGGAAATTTAAATGGGGGACTGAGCTACTTGAAATCGAATATGAAGCACCAAAAGCTTGCGAACAGGCTATGCCCGCTATACTAAGGAACAGTCATGGGAGGATTTCGGCAAAAATTTTGACGCCGACTGCAGATGTTAAAATTCTTTAAAAAAAATATTTTCCCAATAACTATACATGTGTGTGTATATTTCCCTAAGGCTAATTAGCTTGTGCGTCGTCCATCACCTTAACATATATGGAGGTTCAAATGTAAAAACCGTAGACTTTATCAAAGTTTGATATTTTACATAGATGGAGTAAGTACTATTAGAGTTGCTTTATCAGGGAACCGAGGATGTGAAACCAATATAGTCCCAGTTGTAGCACTTTAGCTATCAAATAACTCAGTTGAAAAATCTGTCGGAGTGTATAAAATCAGGACATTAGGTGAAGTAAATTTCTCTTCATGAGTAGCAAGTATTTCTGCTACCACCTAGTCAAGTGGTCTTCTTGTCTAAGTGCGCCTTTTAACAAACAAACAATTTTACCCCGGCTCTCTCGTTTCATTAATGTGACCTGGGAATTCAGTTAAACTGGCGTGATAGTCCCAAAAGTGGAATCATCTGTCAAGCTGCTGGAAGCACATTGGAGAAATGTGGTCGAATCCAGATAAGGAGATGATTACTGTGGTCTTTGATGGTAGAAGTACAACTGACTTGAGACGGCTCGGGAGTATATCAAACCTGTCGTGTCCTTTTTTATATGGAAAATGAGTAAAATCAGATTCCTCGAATTAAACTCTGATGAGTATTGCAGAAGACAAATATTCTCTGCTCTGAGGTAAAAGCTGTATTTGGGTTACTGCCGTCAAAACAACAGCTTTCATGATGGACGTTTGCATTGTGTCACATATCAGTTTCGTTTAACAAATGCCCTTGGTCGCTTCAAGTAGAAAAAAATAAAACAAAGATAGAATTTTAGTCCAAAAACATCTTTGCAGACCTAACGAACTATGCACTGGAAGTTAGCAGATGGAGACCGAAAAAAAATTCTCACAGTTAGAAACCGAAACCGACCAGTCTAACTGATGCTATGATTTGCTTAGAATTTTCTAATAATCGGTGGGTCCTTATTACTTTAGGGGTTTGAGGTTCAATGGTTTTTATATTCTGGGAATTGCTTGACGTTTGCGATCACCTAGTGTGAAGTTTCGAATTCAGAGTCTACAACAGTATAGTTGATGTAAATAGACACTTTTTGTATTTGTGGTAACTTGGAGTGAATAAAAGATCCAGTGATGCAAACGATCTTTTTCCAATTCGTGAACCTTTTATTCCTACCGAAAGTAAACATGTAAGCAATTGGGTGTACCATATAGGACTGCTCGATCGATTAATAAAATGTTAATGACTTAATAAGTCAAAACACATAAGCAGCAAAAAAATTTAAAAAAATCGCTGCTGGCCTCTATCGCGCCTTTAAAATCCATAAATATTTGCTTAGAACAGCTCAAATCTAATAAATTCATCAAAAACCCAACCCCATAAATCGAACAACAACCTTCCACTGCTTTGTTATTGCATTCCCATTAGTTTCTGTGGAATTTATTCATTTTTAAGGACATAAAAATCCGTTTAATTGAAAATCGCATACAGAATTTTAATCACTTGCATTTTATACACCACGCACAAACAGTAACGCAGGATAGTGCAGCTCTATACGCCCAACAAAAGCCATCAATTCCACTGACAAATCCATAAAACTCATTTAAAGGACATCATGCTGCCAGAACATTAGTTTTAAAATGCACCACGTACTCATCCATTCATACGAATATATATCTTCATTCAATTGTCCTGCGCAATTCGAATTAATAACCGTTTTTTTTAAATTAATTCGTCCTTTTCCGACTGCATACCCCGGATGACGAAAAAACAGAAAACGAGAATGCCCAAGTACTTTTGTCCATGTGACGCTCCATAAACATTGTTCACTGGTGCATTATCCTTGATTATTTAAATGAGGTCAGGTGATAAAACGTAATGGACAAGATAATTCGCTCGGTACTCTCTGTGTAGCGAAAACATAGGTCAAACGTAACGAGATATCGTAAAGAGAACTTATGTTAGTCCTTTGCGAAAACTAAACGAAATCAACGACATGTTAAAAAAAAAAAAACGGTGGACAAGTAAGACGGAAGAAAAATCCTTCAACGATTTCTGTTTCATTAGGGATTCCTTTTCCATGCTCGCACGGTCCTCTTAATCCTTATATCTACTTTCTTTGTGTACTCGTTCGTCGCCAGATGCTATTCATGGCTCCCAAAACGACGCCTCCCGCAAAGGTAATGTTTACCATCGTCTGCTTTATTTTGCAAGCTCTTCGACATCGTTATCCTTTAATTTCGTTTACCTCCATGAGATGCGGCATCCTTAAGCCACATACTCAGATTTACTATATATAAGCCATTCGATATACGTATGGAGTGTACGGGTATAAAGATAAAAAACGAATGGCACCGGCCAAAATGAAAAGAGGTCTGATGCTGGTCTTGGGTGGTGGGTCGACGACGAAGAATAAATTCACCGGCGACAGGTGAAAGCTGCAAATTTTCGCTTTAGCTCCTCTTTACGAACAGCAGCACCGAGAGCGGGCGAGGATATAAAAGAAAACGATTCACTTTGTAACACCAAGTGGTGAAATTATCCTTTGCCAGGGAAGATTAACTGAACGATATGTGGGAGTGGGTGGCACCATCGAGGCAAGGCAAAAGCTGTGCAGCAGGGTACATGGATTAACCGATTACGAAGGGAAGTTGTGTTAAAAAAAAAAACGTTTTCTTTTTTTCAATACTTTCTTGATGTGAGATTGGTTGATCCTTGAGGCTTGTTTTTTCACTTAATCCCTAAGCGATTTTTGGATTTTCGTTCGGTGGTAGGGTCTTGAAGGTCTTGTTATATTTGATGGGGTTAAGGCGAGTATTTTATTCCTTACTATTAATCAAAAAGATCGAAATGAAGGGAGAGAATTTGAAAGTGTAAGAACTGTTAGGATTTGAAAACTGTTTTGGGTAATTAATTTTATCTATCGGTAATGTATCCTATTAATCTGTGTGTGCTGTTTTCTTCTCATATTTTCTATGATCTTTATCAACATGTTTTGATTGATTCTAAGATTTTATCTACCGTCGGATCGAAGAGCCGCTATGGTTCTTGCCGTGTCACATCTAATAGTTAAAATCATACTTGAAAATTTTATGAAACGTCTAGTGGCTCCTTTTTTGGGAGTGGATCCTACAATTGTAGCAAATTTTGATTCAAGTAAATAAAAATTATTAAAATATTTATTACTTATGAAAAATATTAAAAGAATCAAAGAATTGTAATCAGCAGCTAATTTGTCGCAAATCGCATCGTTTTGAAAATTTTTGGTGTAATTGTTGGATTGGCCCCAACTAACAACAGTAAAACAGCACACTTTGGGTTTCAGAGTTTGCAAGATGGATCCATTCTTTGCAAAGTGGAAATCAAGTTTTGATAACATTCGGATCTCAAGACATGCAAACAAACATAGAGTTACCGAAAATGACAACGAATGGAAAACAAAAAAACTCTTTCTTATTCGGTGCATTCTCAGAAACAAGGTTAACCAGTCCTATCTCTGAAAAAAATGTTAATAAATTTCACTGATAGGAAAGGAAACCCTCGCCTTTAAATCTACGTTGCAAATTTTCATTTCAAAAATGCAATCAAATGATGACTTCGGGCAGTATGTGACGGATTGCATTTAGCTTAATCGTTTCAGGTTTAGCATTGGTCCTTCACGGTTCCCCACGAAAAAAGTCCAAAGGGGCCAAATCGTAGATTGACATTGACATTGCAAAATATTGATTATGGCATGGGTTGTGTGCACAATCCGGAGATCGTGCAAAGTCATGTCTTCAATTTGAGTAAAAAAAAATCAGCTAAAATGATATTTCACCGTAGACCGAAATGTAGTTCCCAGCCTCATTTTAGAATAAAAATGGTCCAAGATGCCACCACTCCACAATCCGTACCAAACTGTTACTCTCTTTGGATGCATCGGCTTATCGACAATAACTTGCGGTTTTTTTTAACCCCAAATGCGGCAATTTTGTTTGTCAACATAACCGCCCTAATGAAAATGCATCTCTTCAAAAATTTGACTTTTTCGCCCAAAATTGTTGTCCAATACTGACTTTCTCTCAAGATTTCGCTGTCAATGTCAAAATAACCCATGATTTAAAAAGAAACCACTAGATGGCCCACAGATATTCCCCAAGCACTAACGCGGTATTTCAAAGAGAAGATGGATTTCCTGATTATTTTTATTAACTCTCAAGTATGGATGCACTATACAGAGGTTTAGATTTTTCTAAAGGGTGGTTAAATTTTAAGGGCCAATGCTAATTTTGAGTAAAACACAAGTTATTTAGGAAATTACTGTCATTTATTTTTATTATTATTTATTTATTTAGTATGAAATAAAATATCGGCCAAATGGCCACCGCGACCTCGGCGGCACGTCCGATGGTCCAAATATTCGATGACGCTGAGGCATAATTGAGGTTCTATGGCGTTAATGTGCCGATTATCTCATCCTTTAGCTTTTGAATTGTTGCTGGCTTATTGACGTACACCTTTTCTTTTAAATAACTTTAAAGAAAGAAGTCCAACGGTGTCAAATCACATGAACTTGTTGGCCAATTGACATCGCCACCACGTGAGATAACACGGCCATTGAATTTGTCGCGCAAAAGAGCCATTGTTTCGTTAGCTGTGTTGCAAGTGGCACCGTCCTGTTGAAACCAAATATCGTCCACATCCATATCTTCCAATTCGGGCCATAAAAAGTTCGTTGTCACCATTCACAGTAATTGCATGACCCGCCTCATTTTGGAAAAAAATACAGCCCGATGATGCCGCCAGCTCATAAACCGCAACAGTCACTCTTAGTGGATGCATTAATTTTTCGACAATCACTCTAGGATTATCATTCGCCCAAATGCGGCAATTCTGCTTATTTTCGAATCCACTGAGGTGAAAATGTGCTCATCCACTGTTGACATTTCTTGCCACCATTCTGACCATTGGCGACGCTTGAAATGGTCATATGGCTTTAGTTCTTGAGTCAATTACACCTTTTAAGCGTGTAAACACAAGTCTTAATGCATAATGTTCATCAACGACGAGCGCTATAGGTGCAATTGTTGGGCACGACGACGAGTTGAGTTGGACGGCTCTTCAGTCATACTATCTCGGACAGCAGCAATATTTTCTGTAGCTGTACGACCATGCTCTGGTTTCTTCGACACATTTTAAATTAAGCTTTCGATTTTTAGACATCAAATGTGTGTCCTGTAAGTAAATTATGTTTAGGATAAACGTAGAGTACATTAATCAAGCTCTAAATTGAGTTCATTTATCCTAAAAAGCTATCTCTGATCAGTCCCTTACATTTTCAAAAATGTATTTAATAGTCACCAAGCATACGTTTATATTGCAAAGTTAAGATCAAACCATAAAAAGTGTTAAGTACATTCCTTTACTCACGAGGCCAGTTCCTTAAATGCCATAAGACTACAAAAGCCCAATTCAAAGTTGATCCCGTTGAATTTTGAATTATTAAATTCCATGCCCTTTCTCATAATACATAATATGTAATCAGTTTGGACAAAAGCGCACCTACTGCAATTAACCATAATTCTTTTCGCAAAGACAAAAGCGTCCACCTTTAGCCCAGATCAAATCCTCTTAGACGTACGATGTCCACTGCCCAGTGCACCGCCAGCCGAAAAAAATAACAAACCGACCCACTTCTTCCATACCCACTGTTCCCTCATTACCTTGCTCTTGAAATTAATATCACGAGAAGAAAAATCCAATCCAATATTTCCTTAACTCGTTCTCCCTTAAAGAGGAGCCCTCCTTGTGTGCACCTCTCGCCCTACCACTTACACCATTAATGGGAGCATTTTAAATTACTTCCTGGTTGTGCTTCCCGCCAGGATACCGGTATCGTCTGGGTTCCACCTTGAAAATTATTATAACGCATAAGTTATGCTGAAAATTAAACACAAAAACGGATGGCAATGGGAATAAATGGGACTGCTGAGAGGGAAAGAAAAGACCACTGTACAGTTACAAGTTACATTGAGCAAGTACTAGAGCAAGGGTGAAGACGGTTTGCAAAATTCTGTCATCGTTTGCTGCCCCAGTGGGACGATTTTCCCTGTTATTACTTTCGTTTATGGCTGAGAATTGTAAGTAAACAAAATGCGAACACACAAAAAAATGTTTTATTTAGGGTTAGAAGGATTAAAGATGTTTAGGGCCAAAGGTTTTTCAAAACACCTGCTCCTATGAGGGTAGTTTATTGTCCTTGTTGTGGGCTAGGTAAGAATGTTGTTTTTATTTTTTCCCCAAAAGATTGATGGGATAGAGGCGAGTAGGAATGATAAATTGTGGCATTTATTTTTAGAGAACAAAATTAAAAATATGTCCAGGACCAGTGGGGAGGTCCAACTAAACGGTGCAAAGCTGTCAACAAATTTGGAGTTTAAAAGTGATTGAATGGATGTATTAGTGCGATAGATTGCTTGGCATTAGTTCAAATTTTGTTTCTCAGTGATTACTTTTTTTCTAAAAAAAAAAAGACAAGATTTTCAAGACCACCTCATGAAGATTACGTAGGTTCGCACTTCAAGTTGATTAACTCATTTCTGCTTGTCGGCTTTGGCGTCTCTGGTCGAATGTTAATGGTTTCTCCATTTTTTTTAAGTTAAACTTCTCCTAGAACCATCGAAAATTTTCGACATTGTCATTCATGGACCACAGCACGAATTTGGCCAATTTACCAAATTTTTTTTTTGGACATCACTCAAATCATAAAAAAGGACCGCTCACTATGAAATATTTGGGATGTGAGACCTTAAGATAACAATAAGCTGTCATTAAATGCGGATCCTTTTTCTTAAAATTCGAAATGCATAATCTTTACACTTCATTACAGATAATTACGCTGCCCTACCTCCTATCCTTCATATTTATCGTATAGACCCAAGGCAAACAAAGGACCCAAGATTAAAATGGTTATACCCATATCGGGACATTGTCTAACATCAATTTTACTGCCATCTGTGTATAAGTAATGATTTACATCAATCCGGACATAATAGTAAATGATGTCCTTGTCAGTAGTTTACCCACAGTGTTAATTATTTCCACAAGGATAGCGCAGTAAAAATAGTTTCTTTTTTTGTTTGCTGATTTTCTAAACGCACATCAAGTAAGAACATAAACACACCAACACGAAACAAACAGCAAGGTCGTCAGAAAGGCTGTTAAACAGAAATGATTACATGAAAATAGTTGATCCTTGAGTAATAGCTGAGCGTGAGCGTTGGTATGTGCTTGGAGTGATAAGGATATCCAACGAATGGATGAATTGCTAATGAGAAAAAGGATCCCAAAACGAATAAGGCACCTAAACCCATGACAAATGTTTGGAAAAAGGATCCCCGGAGAAGAGGACCTAAAAAAAAAGTCTAAGGGTACGTTTGCAAAATGATTGAATGGGATTTTACATTCGGACAAAATATTTCCATTAAAAGAAGAGCGCTTGATCCAGTAGATACCGCTTCGGGTATATATATATGTAAGTGCTTGTGTTTTTTATAATTAATTTTGCAAGGCCTGCGGCCCTAACAAGAAATGACAAGGACAGGCAAATATTTTCTTTTACCGCTCGTCAACGAATGACAAAACTGGAAGAGTCCATAGATGCATGCGTGTTCAATATTTTTCTTCTCCCAGGAGACTATTTTACTCTCGGTTTTCGGGATCCAAAAAAGATATCCTACCTAACCCTTTTTTCGTTTTCCTGCAATCATCTGGTTTTACGATTTTGGCAATAATTCTATGGGTGTTCTTAAAAAAGACATAAACAGCGAATCGGAGGTTGTAAACGTTTGCAAACATATTCACAAATTTCATGTCAATAACTTGAGGCATTCACTCATAATGCGCTCGTCCTGGTTTAATTTCTTCCATCGTTCCCCGGGAAGGACGTAAATAAGTTTTGAAAGCAGCTTAATAGTTCGCTTTTCCACGCTCAATAGGTGACTAATTTTATCCAGTGTATGCATTTTTTGGGAGATTTTGAAAAATATATTTTTTAAATCTGCTGATGGGGAAAAATTCTATTTTTAGGTTGAAGAGTGATTTGTGATGTTCATGAAATAACTTTTTTTTTGTGTTATCGTTTAGAAAATATAATTGTTTAGAAATTATAATTGTAGAGCTTGGAATATGTAGATTTTTGGTTATAAACATATAAAGGTTACATTTTAAGGGCCGATGTTGATTTTGAATAAAACACAAACTATTTAGGAAACTATTGTCATTTCTTTTTGTTATCATAATATTGGTATGGTTCAATTATGTATGGAACAAAATATCGGCCAAATGGCCGCTGCGACATCTGCGGCACACCTCCATCCAATGGTCCAAAATTTCGATGACGCTGAGCCATAATTGAGGTTCTATGCCGTTAAAGTCCTAAGCTATATCATTCTTTAGCTCTTGAATTGTTGCTGGCTTATCGACGCGACGTACACCTTTTCTTTCCAATAACCCCAAAAAAAGAAGTCCGATTGTACGCACATTAAATTGACCGAAAAAATCAAGAAGTGCACGATATGTATTTTGATTTGAACACCCATTTTCGTAATAAGCCTGAATGTCTTCAACGCGTTGCTCGATTGCATCCTTCTAGGTTCAAATTGAGTTAGTCTGAAATTGAGAAATGTCAACTGAAATGCAGAAAAAAACTTGACGTTTAGGTGTGGTTCCATTTAACAACGGCCCTTAAAATTTAACCACCCGTTATATGAATGATTTCAAATGATTACAAAGACGTCGCAATACTGAAAACAAAAGTAAGTCCCACTGAGGTGAATTGAGATACCCTATAGAATAGAAGATCATTAACCTGATAGAACCATGAAGAAGTAGAAGGTACATAAATCTAAAGTACCTGTTGACACTATTGTATTCTTGCCATGGCGATAAAAGCCGTAAGTTCAACAGTTTTGGTCTTCAAAAGTATCGAAAAAGGTCTAAATGATAAAGCATTTTGACAAAATTTCTGAAAAGAAAACGAACAATGGAAAATTGTGTCAATAACAATTCATAACCTGACCAAAGTTTTTGCTGTCGTGCACTTTTCCAACAATCAGTAAAAATGTGGCATTTTACTCCCACAATCTCATCTTTGAAATATTCTGGCTTGATTCCAGGACATTGTGCACGATCTCTATATGAATATTTAGCAACAGACCAATTTGGATTTAAGTCACAAACCGTGGTCTAACTATGAAACTATAAGCCCACTTTGTGAAGGTATACATTTTTGTCTGACACTTTCTTTTTGGAGGTTTGTCTAGAAAAAACATGATTTTTCACTGGCCCTCCTCTCGTAATGATATGACAAAACTTCCGAGTAGTATCAGTTGTCAAGGAAAGCTTATCTCGAATTTGTCGTTCGGAGTCGGCATAAAGCAGGAGGTCCCGCCATCGGGCAGAAGTACAAACGCACACATGAATGGTTGTGAGAAAACTCGGCCCTGGGTACTAATGAGCCTGTTGCGCCAAAAATTTGTAATTTTTTGTCTAGAAAAAACCCTTTCTAATTTCTTGGTCTATGACTTGATGAAAGTCAAATTTTGTTTTTGTTTTTGTGCTGTATGCAGCTTCTGTCATTATTATTATTGAAGATCACATCCCATATTTGTGAAAAACTTAAATAAACCAAAACTTATTTAAAGTCTCAATACGTCCAGAATAATCCAGTTTAACATTTTATCGTAAGCTGTGGTAGGACTATACATTTTTTCGCCCAAATGTTTTCTCACCCATATCTCCTTTTCTTGAGTTTTGCTTCAGCTTTTCCTGCCATCTCTTCATTGAATTTTAGTCAAAGATTCAGTGAAAGGACCTAAGATCTTCAATGGATTTTGATCGACATTTGTCTATGTTTTCTGCATTAGTATTTGATGATATTTCTGAAAATTTAGTCCCAAACTCCCCCTCTTTTCCAACTTCGATTGGAGTTGCCGCTTTGGCATAAGATAGATTTTATTATCCAAATTAATGTTCAAATGTTGTTCTAAATTGAAATGTGATACCATTGAAAACCTAGCCAACATATCACTTCTGATGTTCACAAATATTCCATGCCTTAGATCAACACTCGTCCTTAGATCGTTTCGAGATATCTGTGTCAAAAATTGTGTATGTTCTCTCTTTGAAATTTGGTCGAATTATGTTGTAAGAGTTATAAGCAAACACTCAACAATGCAAAAAATTCAAGAATTATTTGAAATGTGATTTGAAAATTTAATACAATTTTGAAAAATAAATTTGTTGTTAAAAATGATCATATAGCGAAGTTTAAGTAAAAAAATGTGTGATATCAATGTTTTTTTTTTTTTGAATGCAAACAGTTTCTGATAAGGAGATATTTTGTTCTTGTACAATATGAAGTTTTGGTCAAAGCAAGAATTTCATTGCACGATTTTAGTCGAACAATTTTATAGTTATGGTCAAACATGTAAGGTACCCTTCATGTTCCTTTGATGTTGTTGTTGTGCGTAACGCAAATGGTTCCTTATTATTTATCTTTCGTTTGACATATCATTAAAATTTATGTGATGAATAGTTCCACGGGTGAGGTTAACCATATAGGATATTTTCAAATAATTCACAACCTACCATAGTTATGTTCGCTGTAGTTGATCTCACTTGACATCACAACATATCCTGAAAAATAATCACGTCGACTGCATATCTTATTAAATTGCTCCTGCTGTATTTTAAACTAATATACGGCTCTCCATTTTTTGAGCTTTTCATATGACAGCCATTGTGGAGAAGAAAATTGTCGACAACAAAAAATTCTGTAGGCGATGATGACGACGAGAACAAGAACAAGGCAACCCTGCCATATTGCTAAAAAGTATATAACTTCAACGTCGCTTCGGGATTTATGAAGCGAATGATGTAATTTTCCTCTCAAAAGGATAAAAGCTGACTTCTTCGCGCGTACAAAGTTGTCAAGTCGACGAACGAATAGAAAATTAAATCCAAAACCAAGACATTTCTACCTGTATGGCCAGAAGCTGCAACAGCAACAGCGGCAGCGGCCAGACCAAGCCCAAGACGTTTACATCCCTCTTCATGAATAACTCAAGTGAGTTCACTTTGTAACGTCATGTAGACAAAGAGGGAAGCCACATATACACAGTGACTCGCCCTGAAATAACCCACACAGACATTTATCATTCAGCCAACCCAGGCAAAGTGAAAGAAAGTCAACCAAAGGCAAAATGCAGGTTTTGAATTGAAGGATGTTCTTGGAATGTTTCAAGGGAGATGATGAGTCCTTTTTGATGGGATTTCATTTATAACGGATATTCTTGGCTATTTGTGAAAATTGAATCAACTTGTGGCTTTTATTGCTGTTCTCGATATAAATTAGCATGCGTCATCGCTTGATAGATAAATTAGAAGCCGTAGGACCTTGAATAGGTCATTTGACAAAGTGTTTCCTCTCAGTACTGAGCTTCACGTATTTGAGCGTTGGATTACATCTTGCGCACCCACACACGAAACACTGGTTTACTTAACTCATAATACCGTTCATGACACTGGATGCTCTGTTATCCTTGCAATTGTAGTTTCCATTATCCTAGATTTTTATTTTCGAATTTTATTGCCGCACATTCCATTTCCCTTGAGTAGTTTTGCAAACGCATTTGGATTGCTTCCAACTGTTTCAATTCACTCATCATACCCGCTGACGGGTATTGTGATGACTGACTGTATTCATTGGTCGTGCATACACAGCAGGACCTCGAGTCACTTAAGTACCACCCGCCTAATACATAGAATATCATCAGAAAGACGATAGAGAAACAGTAGCACCAGCATTAGAGACCACTTTTGTCGTAAGTAGGTACCAGTAGGTAGTGATGTGGGAGTACACTACACCACCACATCCCTCCAAACTTAGACATGGACTTTCCTGCTTTTATGAACCATTTACTTCAATTATAATGCACCATCCGCTAGGCTGATGCTGCTACTTGCACTACTTAAGCATCATAAAGTTATCCTGTATGATGGCGGTTTGTATGGGAATTGTGTATTTTTGAATACACAAACACACCTATAGAATTCCATTTTCAGTGGGCAGCTGTGCGTCATGTGCAAATTGCACTTAAAGGATACATCTACAGCTTCTTTTGAAGAGGCAGAATGGGTTAGAAATCCGAGGGGAGTATGCTTTGCCTTTACCAATTTCTAATGTACGTATGAATGCATGCTGCCTTATGAAACTAAGTCGAAACATGTATTAGGTGATGTGATGGTAAATTTATAATGCACTTCTGCTTGTGTGCATAAAACAAGATTTTTGGGAACTTCAAGGGGTTCGAATATCTTTTAAAGGAGCCAATTTGAATTGTTGACATTGATAATTGATAAGGATAAGGCTTTCGTTGTGATAATTGGGCACCCTGTGGTAGCAAGTAGAAACTGTCAAATACTGGGGTCAATCAGTTTTTGAATATCAGCCCAGAATGTGTAAATTAAATTAGAATTTGTTCATCACTTAATCTGTCAGATAACATTTTTTTTTACATCGTTAGTGTTTTTTTGTTTACAGTAAACTTCACTTCAACTAGCTGATAAGATATTTAAAAAGTACGCCGGTACGTTGATGCAATAGGGAAACTGTCAGCTTAAAGCCCGATTAGCTGCTTTTTGACCATGATAGCATCGCATTTTTTGTTATAGCCCATGATTTAAGGGCCAAAATGTAGGGATTGCGTTAAAATTATTAAAATTGTTAATTGCCATTGTTTGCTTGAACACAAAAAGGCAGGCCTTTCCACTTGTGGGATATAATTCTATAGTTAAGTCATTTTTTGACCAAAAACTTGGTTGTCTTAATGTTGAGGATTTCAGATTAAATTAGTGGTTGCCATCCTAAGTAACTCTTCCTATATCCAAGTATGTATCAATCTTCTATGTGAAAACGCATACTCATGTAAAAATGGCGTTTTCAAACCTTTAAAACCTTTCCCAAACCCATCTTTAGTACCCACCATCCTTAAAACATCAATAGCGCAACATTATCCAGGTAACATCAAAGCATTAACTACTTGCCAGCAAAAGTAACGATTTTTTTTTCCGATTTTTATAACCTCTGGTGGTTTTTTTATTGGCCATCAACACACTATAATTGGCTGTCATCTCTTGCCTGCAACATTAACAAAAAAACGTTTTTTTTTTATCGTCGAACCATCAAAATTCGAACATCCGAACGATTATAGTGCGCTGGACGTGATTTCACTCAGCGTCTGTCTTTTGGAGGCCAACAACTCTGCACTTAACAGGATATGACCGAGGGACGATGGTTCGTTGTTTTCTTTGTTCAATTTTACTGCTAGATTGAATAAAAATCCTTTAATTATTTCCATCACGTTTTTTGAACGTTTTTATAGCTCAATCATCTTTTGAGCATCGCGGATGCGCCTGTAGTTCTGAAACGTTCGACGTTTTCAAAATGGGAGAACTGAATTTAACTGGTTTACGGGTGATGATGTATCCATGTAAATTATTTACTTTGGCATTCAAGAGTGCCGACGTCGATGAAGATGCGACGTGAGGTAATTGAGGTTCTTACGTTTACATGACCTCGTTAAGGGTAGGTTTATAGCAAACAAACATTTCATAGACCAAATGTTTATCATTCGACACTTTGAAAGTTAATTATGATTTGAAAAAAAAAATCATTAGAATGTCATGGGTCTGATGACAGAATCGCCGGGTGTTATTCTCTCAATAATTATGTTACACAAGTCACATGACAATGCATTACCTTGTCTAAACCCTTTTTCTAGTATATAAATTTTCTCCGAGGCTATTGCCGACCTTAATGAAACAGGGAGATATCTCTTCGTCATCCTGCACATAGGGCTCTGTTTAGTTCGACCGTGTAAATTGGGTCGTATATGCGGCTTTGAAATTGATGAACAGGTAGTAGGTATCGATTTGGAGTTTTTCAAGATCTGCAGTGTTAGTTCTGAACTTTCCTGGTCTAAAACTACATATTGTTGGTGAGCAATTTCAGGGTTTCAAATATTACATTATGGCAAATCTTGACATTGACATTGCAATCATGTACTTCGCACATGATTGCAACGAACTACAGACAAATAACAGCCTGGCGACTGAGGCCATCTGCTGGGACAGAGCGAGAACAGAGAGAGAAAGATGGACACATGGAAGGAAAGCCATACAACATAAACCTACGATGTTGAAAAGACTAATATTTATTTATTTCAGAGGGTCCTCAGCTTTTCGAAATTTGGTGTTACTTGTTGCCGAAAATGTATTATTATGTATTTTCCTAAATCATTGGTATACATTTTTTGGCTGAGATTGAACTCAAAACCTTATGTTCAACAGGCGAACACAAACCACCCACAAGCTAAAATTTGGTTATGCGGCTCTCAAGAACTGTGATTCCAGGCCCATCTTACATATCCGAAAATATCGCGCAAAAGTTCAACGCAAAAATCACTTATCCAGCTACTCCTTAAAGCTTCCCTCATAAGCCTATACATTCTTTTCACAGTCATTTTGCTATCGTTTAATATCCACAAGCCTCTACAGGCATTTAACACCGCCATTAGCATTCAAAATCATCGCTGAACACCACCACCCCAACATTACAACCTAACCCCCGTACACAATAAAAGCACACCACGCGGCCATCTGTTACCAACTTCATGTTGCCACAATTTGTGGTTAAATTGGAACCGAAAACTATCGCTATACCTACTCCAGCTGCCTGCGTGGAGGTATTACTGTTTTCATTTTTTCGCTCGTCCGCTCTCAAGTATATTTTGTGGTCAAACTTCTCGTCCACTAATGTGCACATCATTAAAGTTCAGTGGTTATCCGACATTGCCAGTTATTTTAACCTCTACACTCAAAACACCACGGCCCATTCCGATCCTGAGGTCAAATAGTAGTCAAAAAAACAACCACCCATCCCCACTGCCAGAGAGTAACCTATGATTGAGACATTAGCGCGAGTTTTCCTCTTAAATATTTCATTTCGACTGCGCGCCGGCCGGTGGTGGTTGGGGTTGCGAATTTTCTAGCCCCCAAACAACATCCACCAAACGATGAGAGTGACAACAGATGGACATTATGGCTGCGATTTTAGAGTGAAAACTTCAAAGCGATTTTTTATATTTAATGATTTTGGTGTTTGGGGTGGATGTGGGTGGGGGATTCGTCGGTGTGGTTTTCCATTTTGTAGGACAGCAACAGTAGTCGTGAATAGGAAAAGTTTATCACATTTGGACCAAAAGTCTCTCTAAGTAGATATCCTTGCGAGGGTATAATAAATCGATGCCATATTGCAAAGGATGTTCTTTTTCGTTGGATGCTGGAGCGAGGTGGATTTGTATCCATAACTTGTTCGAGTTTATTATGGATGAATATTCACTGCAATTCAGGAAAGGGTCATGCTCTATGTGTTATGTATACTAAAATATATATTTATTTTTGTATATTAAAATATGCTTATTTTTTTCAATTTCAGGTAAGGCGAATCTATTCCCGAGATGGTTGCATATTGCTATTCGTTGGATATTGGACAATGGTGAGTAGTAAGTTTCACTTGCATTTTTGAAACGAAAAGATTTTATTCTGGTTTCTGTGGGCCCTGTAATAAGTTTATATATCTCCTGTTAGAGCTAAGCTAAAGGTTTCGAATTTGAGTTAGGAGAATAATTCTCTATAAGGCTCATCGTTGAATAGAGTCCAATAAGCTTAGTTCATATGTCGAAGCCGATCTTAAAAAGTAAACAGTATTTAACACCAGCGGGGCAATAATAAGTGCGATGAACAGCTGCTTCCTGCCGTGCAGAGGGCATGTTCCCAGTCTTAGCAGTAGTTACCAAATTGTTTTTTTTTTAACTTGCTTTCAACAATGATCTGACAAATTATCTGACTAGTATCAGCTGTCAAGAAAATAACTTATACTGCTCAGCTTTTCGAATTTGGCATAGCAAAAATAGGTACAAGTAGTAGGCACTTACACATAAATTATTCTGAGAAAAGCTTTATCCTGGTTACTAACAACCTGTTGCTTCAAATTGATTGTATTTCTTATTATTAAGACATAAACTGGGTAAATACATTATGCCTATCTTAAGATACTCCATTCACCTATGCTTGAAGAGGTCTGTCATTAAACAAACAACTTTACACAGCAACAGAGATTTTGGGTCAGTCCGTATGCTGTTAGTTTGCCTACAAAAACTTTTTTTTCCGTGGGCTGGTGGAAATCTTACGAGATACAATGAACACGTGCCCAAAGTAGTGTGGGACTTTAACCCTAACTAAAACCACCACCCTTTTTGTATTTGTATTGCAACTAAGTATGCGATTTATCTAGCAATTTTTTTTATCACGAGTAATGAATGTTTGGTAACTTTCCTGTGAGAGTTCCTGCTTCTTCCGCAATTTATAGCGCGGTTTGTTATTATCGGGCCAAATCTATGGGCTTAGTTCTTTGGAGACGACGCAATAATTTAGTTTCGTCAAGAATTTGGAGGACTGTTGTGTAAACGTGTCCCAATAAACGTTTATTATGTTTGCGTGCAAATTTTTTTGTTTCATCTTTAACCGCGGGAATACCCAGATCTCTGCGTAGATCTTCATTTTTTATATACCACGGCGCATTGACGAATGATCTTAAGATTTTGTTTTCAAAACTTTGTAAAATATTTAGATTCGTTTCACTGGTACAACCCATAGTTGTATACCATATGTCCAGACCGGCTTTAGCACACGCTTGTATAATAGCAGCTTGTTAACAAGGTTAAGCTTCAAATATTTTCCGAGTTCCAGTACAGTTCTCTGTATTTATTTTTAAGTTTTTCGCATTTTAGTTTTACATCGAGTGTCATTCCGAGATATTCCCTTCATTTGCAAAAGGGACTCGAACCGTACTGACAAGTACTGGCAAATTGTTTGTCCGTTTATACGAAAAATCTACATGAATCGATTTGCTCTCGTTAAGTGCAATCCGCTAGGATTTTTTCCATTCAAAAAGCTCGTTAAGAGCATTTTGTAATTTCATATTTGTTGTGCCAACTGCTAGTATACCTGTATCGTCAGCAAACGTGACAACTAGTGTATCGTTTGTTTGTGGGATATCACGTGTAAATATGAAGTACAAAAGTGGTCCAAGGACGCTTCCTTGGGGTACTCCTGCCAATATTTCTTTGAAATCCGAATATTCGTTTCCAAGTTTCACACGGAAGAGTCTATTCTCAAGATACGACACGAGGGTTTTATATAATTTGTCAGGTAGAACTTGTCTTAGTTGCCATGGAAGACCTTTATCCCAAACTTTGTCAAAAGCTTGCGACACGTCAAGAAATACGGCTGAGCAAATTTTCTTTTCTTCGAAAGCTTTCTCAATTACATCAGTAACTCTATGAACTTGGTCCACAGTCGAATGTTTACTTCTAAAACCAAATTGATGGTCAGGTAAAAGGCGTTTCTGATTAATAATGGGGTGTAAGCGACCTCAAAATTTTTTTTAAAATATTGGAAGAAGTGAAATAGGCCTGTAAGATTTTATTTCATTCGGTGATTTTCCTGGTTTGAGAACCATAATCACTTCTGCGAATTTCCATTGTCTTGATATGTATTCTAATCCAAATGCTGCATTTACAATGTAGAGGAGTTTAGTTAATGCTTTTAAGCAGTTCTCGTGTAATCAGGTCATAACCCGGAGCTCTTTTAGGCTTTAGTTTCTGTATTTACCGTTTAAGCTCGATAGTACTTGCATATCTAAATAGATTCCTATCGGTTGTATTCCCGAATAAATTAATGTTTTCTGGACTATCAAATGGTTTAAATGTTTCCTCAAGATGCGGCAAAAACATCTGCCTACAAAACATATGTAGATTCTTTGTGTATTTTCATTGCTGTATTCGCTGCATGGATATTTTCATATCGCTTTAATTAATCATGAATTTTAGAGCTTCAGAGCCCCTTTTCCTTCAAGCAAATAATCATGAACTCAAATAAAAAGCGAAGCACTGAAATCGATTCCCTGATGTAAACCGGTTTGTAAGGAACGTTTATTATCTAAAAGAATCTACGTTAATATTTAACATGAATTGCGACCCGTAAGACGAGACACTATGATACCAAGTTCAGTTAGGTGCAAACATAACAAAATATCTACAGTATTTTCAAGGCAGCCTTTTATCCTCTTCGATCCTGTGCACATCTACTCGTTCAGTCCAAACACGTTTTCATTCCCGATCACTTCATCCTTAATACGTAGGTTCTGTATTCCTTGCCGTTTCGAACCTAAAGGGAATAACTCGAACATTCTCTTGCCTATATTCGATCGCTTAATGAAAAAGAGTCATTGTAACCCTTACTACAATCCACTGAAATTGTCCGTACTAATCTTTAAATGAACTCAGGTAAGAATTATTACATTTATTCTTCTGGTTTATGACAAAGTCTTAGTTCGCTGCTCCTGTTGGAAAATATTTCGAGAAAGAAGGCTTTCCAACAACTACTCTAGTGGTTATATGAAGCTAACAGAGAAATGAATTACCGGAAGTCACATTTTTACTACAGTTCAACCTCCACCAATTTAAGAGCAACATATGTCGTACATACTTTGTTGTTCTTATAATATTTAGTTCCAAATTTATAAAAAAAAATTGTTTTATGCATGTCCTACAAATGTACTAAAATTACAGATCTTACATGGCATTGCAAACATTTTTTTTTTGCATTCACACAGTTCAGTGCGACCTTCACCCTATCAGATACTTTAAGTAGAATAACCTCATGTTTATTTGAAGCTTTTTCATTGCACAGTCTAGTAGCCCTCGAATGTTGCCATAACGTGTCCATACTAAAAACAAATCTTCACCATTTTCAGGTGATAGTATTATTATTATTTTTACTGTTCAGGCATTCTTGAACATTCATCCGTCTTTATGGCACCCTGAAAGTGGATTTTCCTGCTCGAATTCGAAACCAATCTTAACGTCCTTTAGACACTCAAAGACGCTGACCTTCAACCGGGAACAACTTATTTGAAATTCCCTCCAATAAAAAAAATCTCCTTAAGAATTATTCAGCTTTTCGTATTAGATTCCAATTCCGAAGGACTTTTTATATACTTATCTCTCACACATGAGGATCTGTAACATGCACTCGGGTTATACTCAACAGCGAAACTGGTACATATTTATGAAAATGTTCAGGAGTGTGCATTAAAAATTATTACAGCAGCGCTCAGGAGCATTACAGGTGCCAAGGATCATTCCATTCTGGCCCAATACATTATGCATGGATAATGGTGTGCGCCGGTACCATGTGCAGGCAACACAATTCTAACAAACTACTCCAAACAAGAGATGTTGCACCAATGTGATATTTTAATATAATCGACTTTCTCGCCAGTCGTCCTTTAATGTCGTAGTCGTCGTCGTCGTCGTTGTTTGCCGGGTTGTAGTAGTTCTGTCCCAAAAGTGCACCTAAGCCGTCCTGTCAGATTTTTTTTATTAACGATTGAATTTTCGGTGTGCTTTGCCAGAGGATTCCATCGAATGGCGAGAAGGGGAGGGCTTTGTTACCTGCGTGTGTCTATTCCATCTGGGCTGGGCGATAAACTCTTAAATAAGGAACTCGAGGATGATATCCTGGCTTTTGCCGTATATGAAACCGAATAGCAAAGTGCAATTGAGAATGAGAACTACGCCAGGTGGATGCACAGGTGGTATTTATTTTGTTTATGGATTCTTTCACGGTGTTGTCGTCACATTGATATTGCTTTTGAGTTCATGGTGGTTCTTCTTCCATATGGATTTATTGGGTAGTCATGAATGGAATATTTCCAAATATATCTCTTCCTTTTTTTCATAACTGCTTCTGTCTGTTCTTCAATTGGGATTATCTCTGGACTCAGACTTTTTTGGTTGACAAGATAGACCTTGAATTTATGAACGATGAGCGATGGGAATTTGTGCGTCTGACGAGTGTCCTGAATTTTAATAAGTCTTTGACAAACTTCGTTGCGGTCGTCGTCTACCACTCGATATTAAGTCGTAAATTCTCATTGACTCGTGAGGGAATTGGGTAGATGATTCTCGGATGGATTGCACTTTTCTTTTAGAGTCATATAAAGTGGATGGGATTTTTTAAGACGAATTGATACATTGGAGGACAAGAGTTAATGAAGAACATTAATCTGCACAGCTGTACATCTAATATGAGATGATAGGGTATCTAGCGCGGATATTGCTTGCTTTCACAATGATTTCCTTCAAACTCGCCTTCACGGTAATAATCGGACCCGCATAAACCTGCAACATACCATAAAAATTAAAAATCATTATCCTTACCATTAGTATTAATCATCCATCTTCATATAACTTTAGTTCAATAAACATGAATCATAAAAAATTAAAAAAAAATCCTTGCAAAGGACATCTGAAACGCTAACAGAACCAACAAAAATTCAGTTGAACACCACACAGAACTAACCAATTGAACCAAGATAACACGGTTTAATTAACCCCATCAAGAACCTCCGCATGTACACTAGGTCAGTAGTATAGAGTAGAGTAGCTCGTCGAGTCATGGTTACACTGGCAAATACATACAACAACACAGAATCCAACTGTACATTTCCTACAGCATAATGGTTATTAATAAAAATTCCAATCACGATTTTCATTCTGTTTTCGCTGTTTTTTTTTTTCTTCCTTTATATAACCGGAACTCGGTTTTTTTGTTCTCTCTGTTTTATGATGTTCCGGTTGTTGTTCTTTTTTTCGCATTTCCTGATTTTTTTACGTTCGTTATTCTTATCCAAGATTGTATTGTATTGTTGGTGTTATCCTTTTCGGCCAGAGTTGAATTAATTCATTGAAATTAATAACAACGAAAAAACAAAAGTTGTCTTCCAACTCCAATGCGGGATAATGAGAGCAAGGCGATGCAAAATAGGGTCGGTGTTACCGGCATGATACTGTTACCGAATGGTTGTTGATTGTGCTATTAGATCAAAGGTTTTTTTGTTGAATTCCCAACATGCAAAGTTTGTTTGATAGGTTTAAATTTTATTATTTCTCATTTGCATCAGAGGTACCAGTGAACTTGTTCCATTTTTCGTATTTCTCTTGTCTAGTACTGTTGTTATACAGGTGGGCCAAAAGAAGTCATCCGATGTTGTTTGGTTATTCAGAATATCGGTTGTGGCTCGCGCAGTGTGTGCCGTTGCTCCGTCCTGTATGAACCACATGTCCTCCAGTCCTAATTCGTACAATTGCGGCAGAAAAAACTCGGCTAACATGGCTCTATATTGCGCACCGTTCACAGTTGTCGTTTAGCCAGCGGTGTTCTCGAAAAAAAAATGGCCCGATGACTCCTCCAGCGTGAACAGTGCACCATGCAGTTACTTTGAGCAGGTGTAATGGCTCCTCGTGCATTACTCGTGGATTTTCCGGGCCCTAGAAGCGATAGTTTTGCTTATTCGCGTACCGGCTGAGGTGGAGACTAGCCTCATCGCTCATTATGATTTTGGTCGAAAAATCGTCCACTTTGTTTTCGATATTGAGGATGGCTTGGGCGTAGGTTACACTAGTTTGGCGGTCGACAGGCAGCAGTTGATAAACGGACTGGATTTTATACGGGAAAACGCGCAAGTCTTTGACCAAAATTCGCCTTAGGGACGACCGGCTAATGGCTAATTGCGAGGCACGGAGTCTGTTCTATGTTTCCGGCGACAGCTTGACAGTCTCGGCAACATCGGCGATATTCCTGGCCAACGGGTGCTCTGGGGCCGGCCACTCTTGGCAACGTCTCGTGTGGTCCCACACACTTCAAGGTTGGTGGCTAAACGGCGTAGTGTTTGCGCAGTCGGTGTCGGAAGGCCGAGGAATCGGCGACGGAATTTACGCTGCGCCAACACTACAGACGAATTGTTACGCAAAAAAATAGACACAATTATTCCGCGTTCTTGGGGAGTGTATCGCTCCATGGCTTGTTCACTTGTATTCTACATCTCTCTAGTCCACAAATGTCAAAACAGATTTGAAATTGGCGGCCATTTGCAAAAATAAGAGCATCTTCCAATAGGGTGATCTCTTTTGGCCCACCTTGTATAGAGCAGTGCTGTATATAACTTAGATGTGGACCTATTAAATTATTTTTCGGTAGGTATTACAAAAAAATTGCACCCATCAATTCTGCTATTTCACCATTGGGTCGGCTTTTACGACAAGTGCTTTTTGTCAGAATGTTGCATTGACATTACAAAACCGTTTCATATACATACTGACAAATGTTCCTCATCGATGATAACTCTACGAATTCTTCACCTAGTCGCTTTTTACAAGGAGAGTTTTTTTTTAAGGTTGCTGCAGTTATATTCCAAAAAAGTTCCTTATACCTTTCGGTAAGCCTTAGCGATTATCAGTTATGTACTTTGCGTACACCACAGACTATTTTTCAAATTTAACCTGCAGTCTTCTTCAGCAGTTCTTTCAAATAAACACTTTAACAATCATCAATAACATGGTAGTTGGTTGACCTGCTCAATGTCTATTCCCGATCAAGAATTTATGTCAAAGTAAAATTACGCATAGTGGAGTTTTATTTTGAGGATTGTGACTAAGGGAGGCAGTGGTAATCCGAAGGTAGAGCGGAAAAGGCAAGACAATTCAACTCTGTGCATGGCCGTGATCAGTACTTATACAGAGTGATCACCAGATCAACACAGAAAAATTAAGCGATCCTCGAGCTCGATCATTCCTTACCGATTACCGGTGTAACAGTGATAATAATAAACCCACCATAAAATATGGTGCAGTTATCGATAATAATTAAGATCATAAAAAAACACCCGATCTTGAAACTTTAATAATTTCTCAATATACTACTGTGACCGATCATGATCCAATCATATACATCCTAAAAAAAAATTGTTTTAACATCTTCTTCTCTATAATTGATTTGCATAGCAGGTTTCTTCATCTTTTTCCAATATAGATCCTTTGTGCGGTAAAGCTTCAACACAGTTGAAGCAAATTAAGCCCCACCAAACAATGCCAAAGAACCATAAATGTCATGTTTAAGTAATTTACTTCCGAAAGGAAGTAAATGAAAGCCAACACAGAAAAGAGAGCTTCCTTTGTTATTCGATAATATGCCCTAGGTCCTTTCCTTGTTTAAAATAGAGCAACCATCTCGACGAAAGTAGAATTTAAATTAGTTTCTCCTTATCTTGGATACCAAACAAACTCCCAAAGAACTTGCAACCACTATAAATGACATAATTAGAATTAAATTGATTCCATTGCCGTCGTTTTCTTCACATTTAAAAAAAAATTGAAATGAGTCCTGTATTACCCTAGCAAAATAAGTAAACAGTTGGAAAATAAACGCAACGCCGCCGCGCAGAAAAACGAAGAAATCAACTTGTAAGATGCATATTTAAGTACACTCTTAGCTCACTTTTCAAAGAAATAAATGCACAAAAAAGGACGAAGCCTGTGATGGGAAAAAAGAATCTTCATCAGAGAACACTTTCGCGACACGACAACAGGTCGGAGAGGTTTATGTTCATCTTTAACGAAGAAAGCATTTTTTGTGCTTAAACTATCCCTCCTTTTATAGATAAACTAAGTATCCACTGTATGTGCGAGTGGAGAGCTGCTCAAGCAGCCAGACGGAGAGAAGCTGCACCCTCTCGAGGACATCAAAAGAAGTGAAAAGGTGTTTTTAATGAAAGGATAATAGCACCAGCCGCTCAATAGAAGAATAATCTGAATGGAAGTGAAAACTTTGAAGAATGACAAAGGCGATTTAAATCGTCATACAGGATTGCAAACGTTGTCACTCAAGCGAGTCCTCTTTAAATCCTTGTCAGTTTAACAAATCGAATGAATTAGTTTGAAGTGTGTGATTTCTTTTAATGAAATACTTAGATAGCACAAGTTCGAAATCTATTCAGATCCTTAATTCTAATCTTTAGCGCAAAAATTTCCTTTTAATATTGCAATTTGCATCTCACTCTAAGCTAAAGTTAAGTGGCAGGAAAAATTAATTTTCTCTACTTGCACCTTTACCACTGTTGGCTGCTGCACTTGAGTGGAGAAAATCCTTTTTTTACGCGCGCGCTCTATAATTAGTGTGAGCATGTTATGGCGAATTGTTGTATGGCATGTGTGCTCAACTCTCGAGGTAATTATGGGTGGTGGATGTGGCAAAATGGATATTAGAGAAAGTCTGTGAAAGTGTCTTCATGGTTGCCGTTTATATATTTTTTTTTTTTAAAAAGTCGCTAATTGGGAGCAAATTTGCAACAGTTTAATAAAACCAACAATTCCACATTTTCACTAGCGAGAAATGCTTTTACAACGTGAGCGTTGTGGATCGGAGCATTATCTTGTTGTAAGATCCAGTGGATTGGTCCAAAAAGCTCTCATATGGCTGGAAAATCTGTTTGCAAAAGAGCTTTATAAGACATTCCTGTCATTTTGTGAGACACAAAAACCAAATCAAAGGCACCATAGTATGAAATTGCTCCCCATACCATTACTCCTCCTTTCTTGGAATGGTTGCAATTCAAAAAGCATTCGTCGTTGCGGATATCATGAAAATAAAAATTATACCCATCAGGACCATCTAGGTTGAACTTTTTCTCATCAGAAAACACCACAGTTCTCCAATTTGAAACACTCCCAACCTGAGTATCCCATGCCATATGAAGACGCGCGAATTCCAACCGAAGTTCCTTTCTTGCAGCGTTAAGTGGTGGTTTTTTTTGTAACTTTTTGAATTTCAAGTGTGGAGCACCTAAAATAGCTCGACGAACCGTTGATTTGCTGGCACTTATCCCCGCTAATTGTCTGATTTTCATCGTGGAGTGTGCTGAATTTGAGGCAATTCTTATTATCTTTCGCTACTCGTGCGGTGTTAAGGCTGTTTTTGTCCTTCCTTTGTTATTTTTTCAATAGGTAGCAGGGTTTGATAAAAAAATTTCGAACTGCTTTATAACTTCTTCCTATTTTGCTTGCAATTTTCCGCATAGAAAAACCTTCTGAGTGGTAGGCCTCAATTTTTGACTTTTCCGCCCCCGTCAACATTTTTTTTTACCCATTTTCACTTTAAACACTCGGAAAAACTTTAATAACGTTTACTCATTTAACAAAATTTAATTTGCATTACCCAGCATTAAGAAATAACTGTATAAATTCTTGCGTCTAACCAAGTGAAACGATTTATTTGAGAATTTAATAAACTTTCCAATAAATGCATTGTTTGGTAGTTTTTGAAAAAACAAACAGAAAAACTGAAATTTATTGAGAGAAAAATGGTGCGGCTAACCATGTGAACCGCACTGTATGTGAATGGAAATATCCGATTATATGTTCTATGACTATGTAGTTATTCAATGCATGACCAAGAATATGCTGCGAACAGAAAGGATGGAAAATCAGTGTTGTCAACAATTTTGTGCCCATAAGTTCATTTGTATAAAAGGTACATTAGTTCTGATACAAATGCATTGTTTGCTTGTTCTTTTACAAATAGAGGGTTTTTTGGTATTGCTAGGTTCTTAGTATATGCTGAACTATCCGTCTATGTACTGCAAATGTCTCTTTTGTGGGTTATCTCAATGTCATACGCTTAGAGATAAGCTCGCAAAACACTACCGAATATTTGCAATAAATACAAAGATCTCCCACAACTCTTTGCTGAGCTTTATGTTCCTAATCAGAAGTTAAAGAGGAATCGTCTATAAGGCAGATCGCTCGTCTGGGCTAAAGTTCAGTGTATGTTTTGTGTCGAAATCCGAATATGAAGTCGTTATTCAAGGTCTGGTCTTACTTGTACCTTATAAAGAGGAAAGAGCTAGGATATTGTTAAATATCTTTTAGCGCTTAAAATGTACTAACTATTGCATCCGCATATTTGGGAGTTGTGCAGACTATTCCGATCTAATTTTGACTCCCCGAACTTAGTTTTCTTCTCCCTATCTCATGATCTGTTGGAGTTCTTCACATTTTTAACACATGCATATGTATATACTGACGTTTGCACTTCTTTGATGCAGTTTTTAGAGGCTTAATGTTTATATTTATTCGATTGTCCTTTCCGAGAAGCACTTCTTTACGACAAAACTTTAATCGCTCAACGGCAACTCTAAATGTGATATACATTTCGAAATTTTGTTCATGCCATTTGCATTTGGCGTGGCTTGCGTGGAGCCACTTGACGGCACACATGGCATTCGGAATGGGAAAAGTAATTTTCTACCAGAAGAGTGCTTATTTAAAACTATTAGAAGATGATTGGATTATCGTGAGTTTTTGCCAACGGAAGCTAGATAAATATAAACCTACTAATGTGCAGTTGATAATAGTCGTTGGATGGTGTATAACTGCCGATGTTATGCAGGTAATCCTCGAGGTATTTCTAAATGTGTATGGTAACTAGCAATAATGAACAGCTATCATCAGTAAGGATGTGCAAATAGACTGTCAGCTTTTTTCTATGTAGATGCAAATTAAAAGCTTTTCAAAATTATAACCAAAAACTGGTCTAAGTGCGATTGCGAACTCGCTGGCAGCCACTTTAACCTTAACGCTAGGTAGATCAGTGCCAGTGCGTTGTAAAGCTCGAATGTTGAACATTAAATACCGGGAAATTATCTCCTAGTTTGCCTATTATTGCCACTATTTTGACGATAGTTCAGTGATATTCGATAGATAAAGTTGTTTAATTTTTTGTGCCTTTCACCTCACTTGTCCTTAAGACATGTTCGGGGAATTTTGTCCGAACGCACACCCTGTAGGAAGATCATTTAGAAGAATGGTTTCGAATAACCTTCAATTTTTTTTTTCATAAAAAGGTCGTAAACGTGTAGGAAGTAAAAGAAAATATGTTGGGTATAGTGATGACTTGGATTTCGAGCTTTCGGTGACCGTAAGCGTACCTACTATCAAAGAGTAGAGTGCGCATCTCATACAACGAAAATTTTCTATGTGTGGAACTGATATTAATACCCTAGTGCTCACATTGCTACTCCAGCATCAAACAACAGCATAGCCGACTCATACGATCGATGAAATTTCACCTACGCACTTACCACCCGCCTCAGAAACGGCTACAAAATGTTTAGCTGTGAAGCGTACTCTACGTAGTTCTATGCTCTTTGCTACTTGTGTTCGTTATGATTCACAGCTTCTTTGTCAAAGGTTGATGTTACTTAGAGCCGAGACGACGAAACGGAGATGAGTTAACTCTTAATAAATAGTCATTTAGTAAGAATAAACTCACCATCGTTGTTCCGCTTACTAGGAGTTAACTCATGTTTCTAGAGTAAACTCCAGGCTAATCTTGAAACGATTATGCACTAAACTTTTGATTTTTATTTCTGTAAGCTAAAGATATATGTATTTTTTTTTTGTATTTAATGAACAACCCTCTGCACTTTTCAATAAACACTGAACGATCACTTGACTTTGATCGTCATCCTTTGGATCTCTATGACGTCCTTTGTCGAAAGGATAGAACGATCCTGGTTGATGCGTTGATGCGTTGATATATCAACGGATATATCAACGGATATATCAACCGACAAAATTCGAAAATTCGAAAGTAGCGAGCGAAAACCGACAAAGACGCGAAGGTAAAAAGAGCAGCGGTTCCCCTAAGGGTTTGAGTAACAAACTGTGTCTTTTATTAAGGCGAATAGCTATTTATACAAGTTTTTGTGGAGAATAGATTGTACAAAAAAGTATGGCTTATATGGCCTAAACAGGGCAACAGATTTAAATTTACAAATTTGGTATGATAACAACCGAGTTGTTGAATTAAATTTGATGATGAAGATGATGGTTGTGACATTGGGGTGTGTCTGCGTCAACATTCCGCACCCTTTGAAAGGTCTTCTTTTTAATACGGTATCGCTGCCAGCTTATGAATAGGCCTTCTGAACTCCCCCGTGACCTCTTTATATCGGCGACTCTGACTCGACCATCTGGCCCCTTGATTGCTCTCCTATTCTTCCAGTTAGCCATTTTTAGGAGGCAAATTGTCCTCTTCCACAGAGGTCACTAACAGCGATGTTACGACTGGCTGACGTCCATTTACAACGGCCTTGAAGTTCCTGCACGCACTCTGTTGTCACCCAAAATTTCCAAAAATGTGTATTCCCTGCATTAATTCGCCGCCATCTTTCAATGTAGCTTATTTCGGAAAACTCCACTGCTGGCTCAGGTACTGCCTTTAACGATGACCCAATAAGCAGAGATGTGCAGGCGTCAGGGCTTGAAGATCATTCGGATCTGTTGACATCGAAGTATATAATTGGTCTGGATTTTATGAGTGCTTCGATCTCTACCATTGCCGTAGATAACCCTTCAAATGTTATCTTGGCCCTTTTGCCACTTTCACGGCCGCCCCCCAAATTCCACCGAAGTGGGGTGTCCTGGGGGGTATAAAATGAAAATTTACTGTGGCATTAGAACAAAAGTTTAAAATTGATTGTTGGTTAGCTTTTTCAAACAACATATTACGCAACTCTACAAGTTTATTTTGTGTGCCAACAAAATTGGTTGCGTTATCGCAATGGATGTCTCTGGGGAGACCTCGACGACCTATCATACAGCTTCGAAGTGCACTGCCTTCGATGAAAAGCATACAAAGACCGCAATATATGTTTAGTATGGCATCTTTCCGCGTTCTTTAAAATGTGTATATATGGGACTACAAAAACCCACACCATAGCAAATAAATGGACGCCATGGAGTTAATATTTCAGCAGGCAAATCTCCCATCAGCTGCTCAAAAAGTTTAGGTCGATGTCGAACACAGTGAGGACACTTTTGAACAGTCTGGCGTGCCACATCCCGAATGCAAAATGCATTGAAATAGCATATCAAAAGTATTAACCTACTAGTTCGGCCTAACACAACGATTGTCATACCGTCGCTTCAGTGTTTTGTATAGAGCCTTGGTAAAAATACCAATCTCTTGACGCGTAACTGCTTACGAGGTGCTGCTTAACTTGAAACTGTCGACCATGTGAGGCTCTTCTGTAAAGTCAAGTTCTAGAATTAGGTGTTCAAAGTATCATTTTAACAAACTCGTAGGCCTTTCTTGTCATTCCTAGATATACTTTTCAATACTTACCAAGCGAATAAACGTTCAATTGTTTAATTGGATTACGGGGCATCAATACTGAAAGCTGCAGAGACAGCTGCATTTAGTCACTTCAAGTATCACAAATCGTAAATGAAGTAAAAATATTCAAATATCCAATCAAAACCGACCCAACCAATACTTGGTCAAGGATTAATCTTAATAAATAAGCAAAAACAAGCAAATGACCTGAATTCGATAACCTACCTTATCCAAAGGATCAGTCAGGAAATGAAAAACCACAATCCTCTTGCGCTGTTGTATTTATTTACCGGGTTTTTCATAGTTGTTGTTCAACTTGCATAACGAAATTCGATTGTGTATCTTTTCTATCGTAGTCACCGATAAAAACATTAAAACCATTTAAATTGGAAAAGTACTCACTTTGCAAATTGTATCCTCTTTCTGTTTTTTTTTTATTTTCTTTTTTACTTTTGCTTTTGATGTTTCTCATATTCTAGAGCGCGGCAGGGAGATTTTTCGATTTTTTTTGTGTTGAATTTCCTTCCCATAGTGAAATATTTTTACAATCATATTTTCATAAATACGAAGAATTTTAATTAAGTTTGCCTTTTCGTGTGAGGGACGAAAAGAGCCACATAGGTACGATTAAAAAAAACGTAGTTTGGTTAATATACACAAATAAATATGTTGCTCAAAAGAAATAAATAATAGAACGCAGACACAACGAGGTAAGAGGTGGTCATATGAATGGATGATAGTATCAAATTACTGCCTTCTTCCGGCAGCGTGCCCTACATTTGTGACTGTGACTGTGACTGGAAAGTTTCTGCTTAGAAATAGGACATTGCAAATGTAAGCAAAAGGAAAATGATGCTTTAATAATAGTTATTGTTTCCACTTCATTAATAGCGCAAATCTTCAATGACCTAGTTTATACCGATAATTTAGTCCCGGACTTAGGAACTGAAGAACGTATTTAATGGCGTTTTTCATTGGTTGTAGAATCTTTTCATTCTGAATACCAATGGAATAACAAAATCACTTCAATACAATGCTGAAAGTTCATTGGTGATCGGTCAAACATACGTGATGCGAAACAATAACAATCTGTAATGTACTAACAGGTTATTATATTTTTTTTACGTTTTAAGCCCATTTAATGAATCAAACGTTTTTTCTGACAATTTATTGAGATGAATCGCTCCGGTAAGTGTTCCCTCAAAACAGTAATCGTTGCTCGATCCTGTTAGAACCAAATGCATAAAAAATACAGATAATTGGCGCAATATGCTTCTAAATACCAAAGACCTAGCTATTTCTTTCAACCATTCATGTGTGCAACTGTACAAGTGCACGATGGGGGGACCTCCTGTTTTACGGCGAATCCAAATGGCCACTGAGATCGTCGAAACGTCCCCTAAGTCAAATTCATCAAGCCTTGGAAAATAATACTTCAACATACCTATTCACAAACCGGGATGAATACACTGTCACGTGACCTATTTGTCTTTAAAAAAACAGGAACCAACAGTTGAAGGAAATTGCCACCAAACTTGTTACAATATGCGAATGTATAAATACCTTAAGTATAGAAGAGTATAGAGTATAGAAGAGTGCGCATCTCATACAACGAATGAAAGGGCACTTACCGCCTGCGTATGAAACGGCTACAAAATTTTTAGCTGTGATGCTTACTCGATATAATTCTATACTCTTTGCTTTGATGCAACTCTTGGGGATTAGTGTCAGCTCAGTAGCTCATATTCTGTTTGTTGAACCATCCACTTACGTTTCCGAAAAGTTCTTCACAGCGTTCCTCCGAGAATTAAAGTTGCGTTCGGTGAGTGCCTGCACCATCGAAAAACTCGTACGGATGATAATAAAGGTCATCGTGAAGAATTCTCCTCATTGAGCTGTCCAATGTTTGCTCGCAAAACTCCGTGGGGATTGCTGTACCGATCTCTCACTGGCGATCTGAAGGGTCAGTAAGCCCCGATGGCGAACGCACGCCTCTCACTGCTCCAAGGCATAAAGGCGATTGATGTGGAAAGTAGATTCTGATATAAAATCCAGAAGAAAATTTCTCCTCTCAGAATTGTTAAATGAAATGTCAAGAATTACATAGTGATTGATAAAGATACTACACGTTATTTCTAAAAACCTGTACCCATGAACGCCTTGACCACATACGAAAAAGCTTCATTGTAATAAGGAATTTTTCAGTGCCCAGTTACAGCAATTAAAAACCATCATTGGAAATTTTTTTTTACTTTTTGCGATTTTGTTTATAAATTAAATCATTAGACAGTAATTTTCAAGAGGAGCTTTTAAATTTTTAAAGAATTTTATTCGAAAATATTTAACTTTTTATAATAATTCTTTCGAAATATTTTCTAAATATTTCAATAAACTAAATTTATTTTTCAATAGCAATAATTGGCATTCTTTGAAAATTTAGAGCTTTCGTTGTAACACAAACATGCTACTGACTCCGTTTCTTAAAAACCAACAAAAAGTAAGAGACATTTCTCTAAAATCACAAGAAAAAAATTGAATCACAGCTATAACTATTTACTTTTCGTGACTCTTGTAGCATAAGGGTCCTATAATTCAAAACCATATCATGTGAAATTTTCTTTTACTCATTGCAGCTTTTTTATAAATTCAATCATTAGCGAGTTAGTGTCAAAACGAAGCTTATGAATTTTAAAACAAGATTATCCAAAAATATTTTAATTTTAAATTAAAGCTCTTGCAAAAAATCACTTTTTGTTTTCAATGATCAAGATTTATTTTTCTGAAGTAATGTTTGACCGTCTTTAAATCATACGCCAGTTGTGATTAACACTTATTGACAAACTAAATCACTGCATTGGTGTACTTAAAATACTGTCACTCCCAAGTGTGCCCCATCTAAACTGACATTATATATTTTTTTGCTTATACAAACTTACTTACCAAATTTCCAAATTAAAATCCATCCAAAATTGGCCACAATGTAATAGAAAATATACCCAAAGAAAATGTAGTAGATCAGTAGCAATTTCACATCTCTGCTCATTTACCCTACGGCCTCCAATCTTTGAACACTGCTGTCACTGTCAGTTAACCGCGATTGACGTTTGTGATTATTTTATTTAAACAAGCTGACGACAATTCGTTTTTGAATATCATTTCATTTGTTTTGTTTATTCATAACAAAAAATCGGTTTAATAATTTTTAAAAATATGTCAGGTATCAATAGAAACCACCCGGTAGTGATTGAAATTAACGATTCTTCTGACGAGAATGAAAATGACGGCGAATACGCTCTCCTGAAACGCTTAAGCTTAACCAAGAATCGCACACCATCGAGAGACTACTCGTCTTCAAACTCTACAGCAACATCCGAGACTGGAGAAATAACAGGGTCAAGCAGTAGTAATACAACTGGCCAAAATGAGGAACTTCCAAAGACAACTTCGAATCGCCGAAGAAGTTTGGAAAATATAGCCATTTCTGCGAACGAAGGCGAGCCATTAGCAAAAAAGATTCAGATTCGTCGTAAGACTTTACACCCGTCTGCTAGTAGAGCAGAGAAACTAGTACCAGGAATTATACAAAATCGTAATAGCGTACACCAGTCCAGTATACCAACTAGCAATGAAGACACTCGCGCCGGAAAGATACAGAATCGCCGTAAAAGTGTATACCCTTCGACCAGCTCATCTAAGAAAGATGAATCAGTTGCAGACAAAATCCAATCCAGCAGCAAGGAGAAGCTGTCAACAGAAACTATATCGAATAGTCATAACTTCCCATTCAAAAATGTTGAGCCAATACCACAAAAGATCCAGAATCGTCGAAAGAGTCTATACCCGTCAACTAGCAAAGCCGATAATAATGAACCACTACCAGCAAAGATTCAGAACCGCAGATATAGTGTTCATCCCTCCTTAATTCAAGGAGTGCCGGCGAAAATCCACAATCGCCGCAAAAGTGTGCATCACGCTATCAGGTCTACAGAAGGTTTAACATTTGAGTCTGAAAATGATGAGGAAACTACCACTAAAACAGAGAAGAAACATCCCAAAGAAGATCTTAATCCTGCTAGTGATGATGATATTGTTGATGAGGAAATGAAGCACTTACTAAAGAAGATCGCCTATTGCAGAGTGTTCGCGAATTACCTTCTGGGCCAGTACAATATGCTAACGATTGACTTCAAGTTGTTCTCGAACCTTGAACAGCTTAAGCTGGAGTTGAAGAAACGAGTGGATACTTACACAGCAATTAAGAGGAGCCGACAGGAGTTGATCGGTGGAGACAAATGAATTTATAATAAACTTGGGTATTGACTAAACCAAAAAGAAAATGTTGTGCATTTTTTATGGGCTTCGGGTAGATTCCACAGCAGGGTAGAGAAAATTTAGTGATGGTAGCTTATGGAGAATAATTTTTGACTCCTTGGGATTGTTTCTTTGGTTACACCTTTGTGGCAAATGCAAGGACGTTTGTTTTTTTTAAATCGAATAAAAAATTCATTCATTATTCATTGATAGTGCCATTGCCGTTGTAGTATTGAATATGATAATTGCCTATCATGGTCCGTTTGCCTATCTCACAGAATTCATAGTTGGTTCTTCGTATGTACGATATTGGCGCCTTACATTCTGTTTTTACAAGATCGGTTGTCATCATCGGCTTGCTTGCTTCATCCCCTAGCTACCGAACATTATCCACGAATAACATTTCTAATCATGTTTTGGTTTTTTTGTATTATTGTTTAGCTTACCTTTTACGATTCCATATGATTAGTTTGTCCCTACCGCCGTGTAAGGACATTTTCCACCATGTCATCTAGCAAAAGGTTTCTTGATGGGAATCAACTGCTTATAGTGCGGAAAGCCTCCTGCGGAAAGCCTCCTGGCTTTCCGACTTAAAAATCAAATCACGATGTTACATATATAGGAGCCCTCTTTTAAGGACCAATCACGTCTACAATTCGCTCAGCACCGTTTGTTGCTGCGATTACAGGTCATGTCATGCGTGATGCAAACACAGTTCTGATGTTCTGTTCTAATGATTTCATTTCGACCGTCGTTGACAGTTCCATGGGTGAATATAATGGGAAGATAACTCCAAAGATGGGCTACTTAATCCGAAATGAACTTGGCCTCAACAAACATACCCTTTGAAGTAACGCGGTTCTTTGCTAACTCCCTTCAGTTGCTCACTTCAAGTTGATAGATGTCTTCTTCTTGTTGTGTGTTCCATTTAAAGCGAGGTGGATGTAGCATCTCGTTAGGTAGGACTAATGATTTGTATATCGTCGGCGTATGCTAGATGAGCTCAGGGACCAAAAATTCAACGCCAAACGTTTTGTAGATTTTTGCAAAAGAGCAGCCATCATCTTTAATTTTGTTTTGTTTAAGTCATAAATTTTGTTTTAGTTGAGTCAAGATTAGTGACTTTTCACATTAACGTTATGGCGACAATGCCAAAGATTTTTAATTTGTAAATATTGTTTTGGTGTGTTCTGCGTTTTCTTAAAGTTGAAGTTGAACAATTTTGTAGGAGTTATCCTCTTTGTTTGGATGGTCTAAAAGATATGTGTGCCTTGCTCACATGAGTAGTCTAGTCATTCTTGATTTAGTTTTACTCTAACGCCCCAACTATAGAGACACGAAAATGCTACCGAAAAATAATTCGGTAGCGTCTATACGTTAATTTGCTGAGAAATGGTGAAATAAATTAATTTTTCTGCTAAATTTGAGTTAAATTTTTGATTTGTAGGTAATAAACTTGTTTTACCATTCATAAGCTACATTTTTAGTTTAATATCTTACAAGGTTCCTATATTTGAAATACGGGACACGGCCAATATAGTTTAAATTAGCAAATCAGTACTTTTTGCGGCACTATAACTGGGGCCTTGCTTATAATCTTAAAATGGAACATGTACCTATGGCCCTGGCCCTGTTTATCGATATGAAATGTTTCAGCTCAAAAAATGTGCCCATGCAACTGGAGTGTTCATTTCTTAGAACCAATACATGAATTCTATTAATAAATTTTAGATTTTTAGATCCAATTGACATCTAATTTCTTAAAAATCTAAATTCTGGTTATGTTTTCTAACAGTGGTAGTTTTACATAACATTGTTCCTAGACTTCTAGTTCTAGTCCTACCCTTAAAATTCTTCGTTCGTTCGCAAATTTGTCATTCACCAATATAGTTCACACTCACTTGCAGCAGTAGATTCTACAAAGTTGCAGTTAAGTCGACGAGAAAGCATACTTACCTGGCGTAGGGGTTACCGTGATCATGAAGGCGGTTCCCCCGGAGTGAGGTCTGGCCATTGCACTTCGGTTGGATTGACCTCCGCGATTGTTCCTAATGCGAACAACTCGTGCGTGTAATTTTTGGTAGCCGGGAATGGCGTTCGCGCCGTCCCGACGTAAATAATTATTTAATGCCTCGTCTGAATTTGAGATTATTTTAGTGGTGAAGTTGATTAGTATTGGTTTGGCACTTGTGTTTATTAATTCATTTGTTTCTCTTTCTCATGGCAAATTTTGATGAAACAAATTTTCTAATGGAACGGGACAGCCACGGTTGGTTCCTTAAGATAACTGCGAGGGGTGAGGAAGTGGACGGTGCGATGCTCGTCGCATTGTATGTATCAAGAGTATAGATTCACAGCAAAAATGTTGCTTCCGTTTTAGTCGTGGGCGGAAATGTGCGACGGGAAAATTTCGTCGATCGTATGCGTCTGCTATGCTGTTGTAGGGTGTTTGATGGTAACAATGTGAACACTGGGGTCAGTTTACCCTACATAGAAAATGTTCGTTGTATTAAATGCGTACTCTATGTATTTCTATACTCCTTGATAGTACATAGATAGTTATATCTTATATGTAATATCAAAGATTATAAAGCCATATAGATGAGGCACTGCATACCAAAAAAATTGTTCTCTGGCGTGTCGCATTCAGGTATGCTAATGCAGTATCTCATTCGATCAGTATTCACACCCCCCGACTCAAAAGGCTCGTAAAGGATCCTTTTATCTGTTGCTCTCCTTGCAGCATGGTATATGATTGGGACGTTCGTTGAGTCCGATAAGTAGCCATATGCATCCAGAAACAGGAATGTATCCGCTTTCTAAAGCATTTCTGAAATACCCAGGATTCGGATAGAAGATTAATTCGTTTTCTCTAACATTTGACTAACGAGGTCGAGTATGACATTGTCAATTCTAGATACACCGGAAGCATCCAGAAGTCTTTTGTTTGAGACGTAGTGCCTAAACTCGGAATGTGCACTCCTATATATCTAAATGCAGGCTCTGAGACATTTGCGCTCGAACACTCGGGAGTTATTCCATATACGATGGGTTAATGTTCCACCACACTGGACTCATAGAACTATTGGGTGATCCATTTCCAGGTTCCCTACTTTTTTGAAGAAAAAACACAGAAAATTCAAATTTAATGGAGAATGTTTATTATCATTTGAAAGAACATTCTTTGGCATTTATTTTTTGAAGATTATGTCTATCAAATGTTGGCCGTTGCTACGTCGCAGATGGTCCATCCGTTGAGTCCAATTTTCGATCACTCGTTCGAGCATTTCGACTGGTAACTGGCGAATGACAAGCGTGATGTTTTCCTCCAAGGCCTGAACCGAAGCGGGTTTGTCGGCATAAGCTTTTGACTTTACATATCACACCGTTAGACTTTTTCCTTTTAAATTTGATAGCACGAATTCGTTGGATAATTTTTAATTTATTTTTCCAGCAGTTGTTGCTGTCTTGTTGCTGTGAGTTATAGCGAATGATGACGTTTATTATAACAGCTAAAATCTATAACTAGGTACCTACTAAATTTTCCTTTTTGAGATTTAAAAAAATGTACATATGTAGGGTATGTCTTAATAATTGAAATTGCGTCGAAATGAATAATTTTATAAGGATTACAAATGAATAACTTTTTATTTAAAATATACATTATACATCTGTAGACGGGCTCAGTGGCGCGATGAACTGCCGCGCAGAAAGTCTAACGCCTGGGTGTTATCCCAGTCGTAGAAACACTTGAATGATCACTAGCCTTCCTCTCGTGATGATCTTTGCTTTTCTTCATTGTGTCCGTCATTGCCTCCAAAGCGCACCTTATAGGTCTGTTGCCATTCAAATGAATTTGACTTCAAACCCTTCCCGAACGAAATTTTCGAATGTAAATATTTTTTTCAGCAGTGAGAAGTTGGGTTATTTCTTTGGATTCTGGTACAGTGTTCTTTTGTAATAGTTAAAGTTAACTTTGAAATAATTATTTATACCTAGTAATAAAATATGATTTTTCTAGCAAATAATTAGAATTTCTTTGAATTCAGAACAATGGCTTTACATCGATTTAAGTTAACTTGAAAAATCAGCTTTCAAGCGTGGTAAACAATTAAGATTTTTTTTTAATGATTCTTAATTGGAATGATCCGAATTAATAGAAATTTTAAAGACTTATGGCGTCTTAAGAAAGATTTTAATTTGCATTCAACTCGTTATCGACTCCCATTTAAATTCTTTTTGATTTCATCCAACCAACAACTTAGTAAAAAACTTTCAGAGCAGAAAATCCTGGACAACTTAAATTATTTCTTCATTGAAGTAAGTGACATGATATTCACTTACTTTTCAATAGGAATTATTTGTTATTTACATACCGTTTTTCAAATACCCATGGCATTCCAGGAGCTTTGTAACGATAGTAATTGCCTTTGAAGAGACTTCTTCTTCTGTAAATATTGCAATTCCCAAAGCTCTTAAATGGTAACTATTTTAATGATACAATACAATCAAAACAGCAAAATTGAGTAGACATTTAAAACGTATGTTTTCCTACTAAAAAATAGGTGCACGAAACAAAAAGCAGAGAAATTTCGTACATCATATTTGTAGGTATGTAATTTTCCGTGCAGCTCAGCTTCTATAACAAAACATTCTTAAGTTAAAACATGTTCGGTCCCGAAACAAGCACTATCGTGCACTGCATCTACCCAAGTCACATAAAAATAAAACAACATCTTGAGTTTTATTATTTCGTTTTATTGTTTTTTTTTAATTTTTTTTTTTTGTATTTATCTATCTCATTTTTCTTTTTCTCAATTTTTTATTTGGTTTTCATTTTTTCTTCTTTATTTCTTTTAGTAATAGTAATAATTAATCAATTAATAATTATCTTAAATTTAGTTTTCATTTAATAAAATTATTATTCTATTAGGTGAATTGTGTATTTTCATTTTCTCTTGTTTTTTTTCTGAATCTGAATGTTTGAAAATGTGTATGTGTGAGTGTGGTTTTGTGTTTATATCTTATATGTTTTAGTTGTTGTGTCTTGTTTTTTTTAATACATTTTATATAAGTATTATACATTTATTCGAATTTGTGTAGCTGTTCGTTTTTGTTGGAAATAGTTTTAATTTAAATTATGTTTACTCCTTCGTGTTGTTTGTTAACAAAATTTGTTGTTACATTTTTATTGTGTATGTTCATCGGTCTCCCTTTTGTTTATCGCTTTGCTTTTTTTGTAAAGTCTAACTAATAAACAATTTGCTTTTATGTTTTATTTTGTTCGTTCGTTAAAAAATATTTTTTTGTTTGCTTTTTTTAAATCTCTTTTTAAAAATTCGTAGTTTATTTGGGTCTTTTTGTTTCGTTCGAATTTATTTTGGTCTTCTTTGGAGTTTTTTTTTTGTTTGCTCTTTTGTCAACAAACGTCTGTTTTTTAAGACGATATAAGAGAGGGAAGGGGGGAAAAATTGTGTCACACTTAAAAAGAAAATATTTTTGTATCTCTTGCATTAAACATTTGATCAGGTTTTGAGATGTCGATGGATATTGTTTATTCTTTCTGAGTTTTAATTGTGTAATTTATTCTTTAAAACTATTTCATTTAATTTTTTATTATTAACAATTAGAATGGACAAATATGGTTTTTGGAAAAACTTTGAGATATATACTTTGAAAAATGTAGTTTTTTACAAATGGATTTTTTTTAAAACTTTAACACGATTTTTTTTATTTAGTTTGATGTTTTTTTTTAAGTTTTATGGATATTTTAAACATTTTTTTCTAATTGAGAACATGATATGAGAAATGTGAGATATTTATAATTTTTGTTTGTTAGTTTTTTGCCAAAAATGTTGTTAGTTTTTTTTATATTTTTTTTAATTCCAAAAATTCTTAAAACTATTTATTTATATTTTTTTATGGTAGCGTTTTGAATGTATTTTTTTTTTGTTTTACACAGGTATACTTTATTATGATATGAGTTTTTTTTAATTGCCGAATATATGTATTTTTTTTAATATGAGTCAAAAATGTAGAAAATAAATTGTGAATTCTGCTGATTTTGGACATCAATTAGTTTTATTTTTTTTAATTTTTATATGTTCAATTAGTTAGAACTATCATGATGTTAAAATTTCGTTTCTCAAAAAACACATGAACTATCTAACAATTTACTTTAGTTTTTGATTTTTTTTAAATGAAATGACTAAATGTTAATTAGTTTAGCGTTTTGTTTTAAGTTATGTAGTATAAATTGGTGAGAGAGTATAGAATGGTAAGTAAATGGTAAAGAGTCGATTTAAAAATGTTGGGGTTATTTACATAATGTTTTGAAAGGGAAAGCAAACAAAACTGAATGTTGGCGATTTCCATTAAGGTGGTTCAAAAGAAGATAGTTCCAAATAATTGAGTTAAGCAATCAAAAGTACTGTGTTCGGTCACATCCATAGAACAACGAAATTTAGCATGTATTAACATATTCGAGAGCTCTTTTGCAGTTTCCAATTGATCAGTAGTTAACAAAAAATAAATACAACTACATTAGGAATTTACAGTTATATTTATAATTGCTGCCTTGAGTTTACACAAACTCCTTGAGGGACATTATTGATCGATTTTATATTTGAATGAATTTAAAGAAAAATAAGCTAACCGACTAACTTACTGTGCCATCTATCGACCTCAATCGATTTAATTAAACTTAATTTTTGTATGAACTCTAGATTTATTTTATTTAACATTCGATACAATATTTTGTTAAACAAACGTTTAACATTAACCCTATTCTACCAACGAAATTTCAAATTTCTAACTTAAATATTTTTCTTTGCAGATGTGATGAGCAGCAAGCACTATGTGAAAAAAGCCTGACTACGCCTTAGCCCCGATATGTTGGGAAAATCGGTATTCTATGTATAGCTTCAATATAATCGAAGGTAAACTATGTTTTGATTTTTTTGTAATTAAGTCGTAGTTTGACTTACTGGAATTTTAGTGATATCTGATTAATACGAAAGCAAAACAAAATTCCGCAACTCAGGAAAATAACACAAATATTGGTCTCGTCATATTGCAGAAAATCTCCGCTTTTACGGAGGCTTCAGAGTGGCATTTCATTTCATTTATTTGCAATTGACGACCTAAAAATTTGACTAGTGGTAATCTTTGCACTGAGCTCCTCAGTTAAGCAGCAAACAAAAACCCAACTTTAAGTTGCCAATTGCAGTCCGCAACTCAGGGAAATAACACAAATTTTGGTCACGTCATATTGCAGAAAATCTCCGCTTTTACGGAGTCTTCAGAGGGGCATTTCATTTCATTTATTTACAATTGACGACCTAAAAATTTGACTATTGGTAATTTTTGTACTGAACAGCTCAGTTAAGCAGCAAACAAAAACCCATCCTTTAGTTGTCAATTAAATCTTATTATAAATCGACGAAAAAAATGATAATTGAATTAATTTATTTATTGTAACACCAATGCAAAGTACGTCTTTTTTCTGGATTCATTTTGCAGATCCGATTTTTGATTACGAATTACGATGCTGTAAGAAACTTTCTGGGTATGCACTAGGCCATCCTTAAAGATCATCGTTTTTAAGCAAATTTGAGTGCAAGAACCCCAATTCACCAAAACATATTTTTTTATTATTAATAGATTATATAATTCACACCAAAATTTCGATGTTTTCTTTATAGATGATTCAGCATAGCCGACAAACAGACATGTGTCATCTATATTAGCCCCAAGTACGAGTTCACAAAGTTTTATTTATTCAAAGTAGTCCATGAGCAAATATTCAATAGTTGTAATCGTCCGATAGAAGAAAACATGAGTACAATCGCCGACAAATAAAAAAAATCGAATCTCAAGCTCAACAGACCTAGCCTGCCGATATTTGCGAATAAAAATATCAGGCTCTACTACAATTTTCGTCTACTGAACCTCATTTATTGCTTAAAGCACGTAGTATATCATATATTTTTAAACTTTACTGATAAATAAAATTAAATAAACATGGGCTAAGTCTTTTTAATCACACGTAAGTATCTTGAAATTCACATTTTCTGTATAAAAATAAAATTCAGAAGAAAAATCATGAAAAACGCCGAGAAATTTTTTTTTTAACAAATCTACTACTCTAAGATTGCTCATCTCTAGTGAGCACAAATCCGATTGCACATCTCTGGCGAGCACCCAAATCATAATGGCCGCCAAAAAGTGACAGCGGAAATTGCGCGGGAACAGAAAAAAACTCACTGCGAGTGGTATGGGTATACCTGCTGCTTTCTGCTGATTTCTGTGCGCCTGGTGATTTTCGATGAAAAATCAAGTTTTCGGTGAGCGATTTTGTTCGTGTGACGTCACGCGTACAAAACAGAACTGCGACTGGATCTCGATAACACTCGGTGGATTTTGATGAAATTTGAAATGTTGATAGAGGAGGTTAAGATATAATATTGATGGAATGAAAAATGTGTTGTGCTGTGGTTGGAAGGTGCAGATTATGCAATCGATGATAATAAGCTAAAACGTTCAGATAGAAAACGTTCAGTTCAGTGTAGAAAATAAAAACGAACTAAATAAATAAAACAAAAATGTGTTTAATTCTGGTTCATATGGAGTTATTTATTATCGACAAGTTTTGCTATACATGGGTTGGGTCTTAGCTAAAGTCCAGAAATGATCTTGATGATCTTAAACAAAGCTACTAGTTATAAAGTAAGCTACGACTAACAAATGGCAATCATTTTCCAGATCACTAGGTAGGATAGTTATTTGCAATGTCAATATAGATTTCTGAGTTCTGCGATAAGAGATTTTTGACTCAGGTGATATGAGATGTTTGGGTACCAACCATTTTGACAGCTACTTGTTTGAGCTAACCCTGGAAAGCTGCCTAAAATTTACCAAAAAATGCTTCGAGTTATCCACTGATGCTCAAGGAACTGCGTTCGTGTAAGTGGAATTTAGTCAGATCTCCATTTATCGTCTAGACAGACTGTTCACACATTTAACTATCGAAATTGATTCCGGTTGGCAGTTGGATGTACTCAAAGTTCACTGATATCGTATCGGTGATTCGCCGTCCACTGTGAATTCCATAAACCTCGATGAAAGGGCAAGTCGACAATTACGTCTATGATCGTTCTTCGAATTTTTTTGATGAATGACCCTTTAAAATGCTTTAGAGAATGGCATTTTCTGTTCTGGATCTATTAAAAAAAAACGATATCACCATCTGTCGATCCACGGCGTTCAGGGGAATTCACATAAGTTCATGACATACGCCTGTATTTAGCTTCATTTGTTGATTGAGTATAGCTGAAGATCAATAAAGAGGATGAGCGGTTAGGTTTTTTTAATTCGGCATGTTGTATCTCATTTTTGCAGGAACGAGGGAAGCTGAGGTGCCAGACTTGAGAATATGAGCGCTGATACATGTTGCCAGATATTTAGGGTTAATATTTAATAATTCATCTATTTATTAGAAAAGCAGTAGTAGTAACATTTAAATGCTGATACTTCTGTCAAAGATGTTCTTTAGGCTGGTTTGCATCAACGACATTCAACAAATGCATCAACAAATCTTAATGGAAAATATTTGGAAACTATTATGTTAAGTGAAAGAAACCACATCAAGATTTATAAGGGACTCATTCATTCGTTGGTACATACCAGCATTAATGCTTTGATTCTGATTGTTTGTTTACAAATAATTGTGTTTGTGCAAGGCAGCAATTTAATGGTTTGCTTAAATAATTTCTAATTATTTAGTCTAATCCAAATAGAACAAGATTAGTCAACACTTTCCCTTTCGTGAATAAAATTAATTATTTGAGATCAAAAATGAATGAGAGTTGGATCAAGAAATGGGCTTTGAGCGATTTACTAAGTGAACAGAAAAAAAAAAAATAACAACAGACATAGTAAACTAGTTCATCTCCTTTCTAATAGTATTTTTTGTTTGATTTTGTTTTTCTTTTGTCAAAAAATGTATAAAACAGAAACTTAAAGTGGAAAGAATTGCTCTACAAACACACACAGAACACTCACTTATTTCATACAAATATTTATCTCTTAAAATATAACGTTTCAATCACACACTGGACACCAGAATAAGTCTCTTTCATCAGTACATTCGTCAAATGTGCATACTCTTTCAAAAAACACAAAAATAAGTAAAATAAATTTCCAAAGAAAAAATTGTAACATTTCACGTTTGTTTTCTCAGTTAAATTTGTCTGCTTTAGCAATGCCTTATAATCTGTGTATAGCCTGTAACATTATGCAACATCCTTTCACTGTCATGAACTTTCTCTTTTTTCCAATATCATATCCTTAAGAGTTACATTTATTTTAAATTTAATTTCCTATAAATAATACAATATCAATAATAATAATAATAACTATATTTTATATATATATATCTATATATATATATTTAATTTAGCTTCGCTCAGTATAATTAACAAGTTATTATTATTTTTGTTTGTTATCATTATCCTTTTTTTTTGTTATTTATATTTTTTTGCTATATTTGTTTCGTTCGCTCTTGGTTTACGTTATGTTGTTCTTTTTATAGTTAAATATTAAATTTAGTATTTATTTAATGGAAGACATTTTTTATACAAGTTTAAGACACAGAAACTTTTTTTCTTTTTTAAATTTGAAAAATTCTTTTATGTAGAAATGAAGAAAAGTGTTTTTTTTTATTTTTTTAAATGAAAAAAATAGATATGTTGAAAATTTTTTTTAACACTTAGTCAAGTATTTAATTTATATTTTTGGTTTCGTTTTACAAGTAATGTGTCTCAAACATAAATAGTGTTTTAGTTTTATTTTTAAATTTAACATACGTCTATAAGATTTAATACTTACATAGAATATAATACATTTATTCATTTTTTGCGGTTTTTGTATATGCATATAAAAAAGAAATAATAAATATATATATATAATAATAATATTTTTATATATATATGCAAATTTTTATTTTATTTTTGAAAATAAATTTCAACAAAAAGTATGGTAGGTTATACTTTTGTTTTGTGTTATACAAAAATTTATGGATTACACTTTGTTTTGTTTTGGAATTTATATTGCTATAATAATTTCATTTGATATTCTTTTTATTTTGTGTTGTTACTTTAAATAATATCGGTTGTTGTTTTGATATGACATTCAGTTGTTTTTAGGTAAGTCTTTTTTAATGTGTGTGTATTTTCTTTTATAAATATTTTCTGTTTTTGAAATTGAAACAATTAAATCGATTTTTTGTTTTCTTTTTAAATTTGTGCGCTTTAATTTCAAGAGAATCAAACTTAACATTTGAAAGTAACAATTTTATATCAACCGAAGTTCGGACACCTTTAAGGATTGGATGAGGTACTCACTTTTTAATGCATCTAAAGCATGAAGGACGCTCTTGCAATTTTTAATGTTTAGAGAACTTAATGACATGGGAGATTCGTTTAATTTGAAGAACTTAATGACTCAGTGAGGTCACATACACGGGAGGGACTAGCTTTGTTACCACCCTATTTTTAAATGCAAGTAATTATTTATTGACTATTTCATAGTCTTCAGAAAACGCTTTCCAATATGATGATTAATGATTTAACTTGGAGGAACTAAAGAAATAAATAAATACTTGCACTTTGTTTTACTCTAATCAAGCAACCAATGGAAGAAACTACCAAAAATATTTTTTTTGGCACAGCAGGCACGTTAGTACCTTTATTTTCTCACCTCACATCATTCATTCGCGATGTCGGGACCTCCTGTATTATGTCGACTCCGAACAGGTACTTGAGGTAAACTTTTCTTGACAATTGATTTTTCTTGAATGATTTATCAGATCAGAGGAGAGCCAGTGAAAAATCATTAAGGTGTTGCTACAGCTGAGAATCGAACCCAGACCTTCTCTGCGTCAGTTCATCGCACTTATCATAGCGTCAATAAGCCCGCCAAGAAAATACCAGAAGACATATTTCGATCGCCTTTTTTGTCTTTTTTCAACAGTGAAGAGCTGCATTTCTGCTGAACATCTGAAGACTTTTCAGGGAACTAAAGCGTATTCCAGCTTTATATTTCGCACATGATCAATTTAGATCAGGGAGGGAAATGATCACACTGTCGCATTTATATATCTGGCTTACACCCATGAAATGGTTTGAACAAATATTTAACTTATGCGACAGAAAAGTTCAAATGTACATATCGCGTGCTCCTTTTAATGCTCACTTGATAGCGCTCAAATAGCAGCCAACTATTCTGCAAAAAGTCATCAAAAGTGTTGACATTCGAATGATGATATGTTCGGAATCGTTGTGGTCATCTGATTAGGGGGTACACAGGTAGTGATCATATTCAGCCAATTGCCATCTAGGTGAGGATAGAGACACGTATAAGATCTTAGAACTGCTTTGTAAGTGAAATGTAAGTCCATGAGCTAGCACGCCTAGAGATCGTCATGCATTTACGCCACACAGTGCTCGCCCACATTCTACAACATCCACTTACGGCGCACAGTGCTCGCACAAGTTCTACAACATCAAAACGATTACTAAACAAGAGAATAAGATAATGCCGAACCCAACAGGCGTGTCAGTAAGTTTAGGTCTTTTGTAACGTTTCTAAATCATAGGAATTTATTTCCACAATTCTTGATCTGTTCGCTAAACTTATAGAGCACTTCGTCAAAATTACCGTGCGCATAATCTGAGCAGCTTCTACACATTACTATGGACCGAATCATTTCAACAAATAAACTTGTGAATTGGCCATCTCGTTCGTGTGATTTGACACCTTTGGACCACTTTTTGTGGGGGTACGTCAAATCTCCGGTCTATGCTGATAAACCAGCAACGATTGATCACGTAGAATCCAACATTGATGATATAAAAACGGGTATCTCGAAAAAGTGGTGCAAAATTGGCGTTAGTAAGGCGCAGTCGCAGAGGCCATGTGCCAGAAATTATTTTTAACATTAAATGCCATTAAATGAAATTTTGAGAGCTAATAAAGCCAACATACCTTCTTCCTGTATTAGTGTGTGCGAAGATATTATTTCTGCCACAAAGAAGAGGTGCTCTACTACTAATGTTTAATGCCAAATCCGAACGGACGATTTTAGAAGCTGCCCATTCCAGTGTTACTCTTGGATGTTTTTCAGACTTTCGCCAGAGTGGAGCAGTAAGAAAACGTAGGTGTTTTCACTTTCGGGATTAGGACCAAAGACCTCGTGGTTTGTAATCCAACGCACTTTTAATAAGCCACTGCACACATACGTAGTTTACATTTTAAAAATATTGGGCTTATTGTATGTTTTGCTTCATATCCAAATGTTGTAAGTTCTTTAATATGGGACACGATAACTCTACATTAGGTCTGTTCTAGTGCTTTGCAATAAATATTAATAAACTCCCAATTTATTGGAATGGGGGTAAATACTCTCAGAGGGAGACAATTTACGAAAAGTTTCGGAAAAACGGTAAACGAAAAATTATTTAATTAATTGGCAATATGTTTGAAAAAATGATAAAAATACATGTTAATAGACAAACGATTTGTTAGTCTGAAATACAATTGGCAGACAATTGTTTTTATCAAAAGAAAATTAAGTCGTAGGTACATTTGTTTATATGAAGAACGTTTTTCTCACTTGCGACCTTGAATAGCAATAATCGAAAATTAGAAAAAATAATATTGTATGGGAAAAGACCTACGACCGCCCTTCTACATCCAACTCACTTAAGGTGCCGAATCATTTTAGTTTGTTTTTATAAACAAATGCAAACAAAAATCAAAAACAAACAGAAAAAATACCATCTGACAAAAATGTAACATTCAAATAACATGACACAAAAAGAGTGCAAAAATGCATAAAAAAATGCTTCTAAATTTTTAATTTTAGCTTTTCAAGTTTTCATAAATAACTTTTCATTTTCCCGTTACTCTTTTCTTATTTAAAATTCTTACCAGTTTGCAAGTATAAAAAACATTTTCAAAATGTGTTTTTTTTTTCTTTGTTTTTGTGTTTTTTGTTTGTTTTCATTTTAATTAATTTTCTAAATAAATTTAGTTCTTAAAATCTAGAATTTTTCTGTGTTGTTTTTTTTATATTAAATTTAAACTTAATAGATTTTCAATAGGTAATTATTCATATATGTACATAATTGGTTTTAATACACACTTTTAACTAGTTTTTCATTAAATATTTCACTTACATATGTTCATGGGGTTGTGTCTTCTCTGTTTTTTTTTTTGTTTTCCTCGAATTTTCAGGGGTATCGAAAGAAAACTTTTATACACTTAACTTAGTTGCAAAAAGAAAACAAAAATTTAACTAATTTAATTAACATGCAGGTATTTTCATTTATAATTTAATTAAATTCATGTTTTTTGCATATTTCTTTTATAATTATATATACTAATGTAAAGAAATTAATTGTAATTATTGTCTACCAACTTAACAACTTTTATTTTTCATTTTCGTTTTCAAATCTATTTGACTAGAGAATGGTTGATCAAATTAATTTAAGTAAACAAAAATTAAATTATTTGAAATTATTGCACTAGAATTAAAAATTGCAATTTTTTTGTTTTCTTGTATTTTTTGTTGGTTGAAATTCGTAGGTACACTCTTAACTGAGATTTGCAATCTCATTTCATAATTTTTTTTTTTTGCAATCGATGAAATTATTTTTTAATAAAATAAAAGTTAAATTTAATAAATTTTAGTTAGTCTTAAATTTAACTAAGTTTATGAAAAATTAGTTTTCTTTCTGTTTTTTTTTTGCTTTAAATTTGAGTTAGACGAACACTTTAATATCACGCATGTGTTAGAATATAGGTCATCAGGAGCATGATTAAGTGGGAGAAGACTATGGACGATGGTGTGAAGAATAGTACAGCACCACGTCCACATTGTTGGATTTCGATTTCTTCTGGATGGTAGTTTATGCATTTTTTGGGTCGTCGACGTTTTTGAGTCTCTTGCGTTTGCCGACGAGTACTGCAGGCTCCTAAATGGGGAACAGAAATGGATGTAGACAGTTTTTATACGGCGTTGAGGAACTTGGGTGGGTAATGGGATGCGTCTTTTTTGGTGGAAAGTTTGATGTATGATGTGTGTAATGGAATTTTTTTAAGTTCATTTGTTTTTATAAAGGTTTTACTCCACTAAGGAGCGGGTGTTGGTGTTTTCTCCGAGATACTTAACCTTATCATATCATTTCGTCTACGTATAAACAGACAAAAATTTTGCCTGTATTTCTAAATGCGGTTTGAGTGCCTTCTGCAAATGAAGCGAAATATCTCGGAATGGCACTCGATGCAAAATTAAAATGGAATTCGCATGTGAAAAAGAAATGCGAGGAACTAAAAAATAAATAAAGAGAACTTAAACCGGATTGGAGATATGGTATATCATTCGTCAATGCGACGTGTAAGGAACGAAGATCTACGCAGAGAACGTTTGTTATGACACGTTAACACAACGGTCGGCGTCTTCAAATAACTAAACCCTTGGATTTAGCCCGATAATCACTAACCGCGCTATAAATTTGCTCTTGGGGGAAAGTTAACTGCCAAACCATAATATGTGTTGCTACGACTGGGAATCGAACCCGGACCTTCTGCGCAGCAGTTCATCGCACTAACCATCTGTGGTCGCCCGTCTGGTGGTGGTTTTAGTGAGTAAAAATCTCAAACTACTTTGGGCACGTGCTCAGCGTCTATGAAGATTTCCACCAGCCTATGGAAAAAACAAAATTATTTCGCCTTCCTGATCGTTGTTGCGTTTTTTAAACGGACATCATACCAATTAAAAAGCCTTGTCCTGGCTGAAAAGCTATGTAATATCCACGAAGTATATTAAAATCTTCAGTGACAGTCAATTCAAGGTCCAATCAAACCTCTGGGATATATCTCGTTTAAATCGAAATCAGCCCACTTTGTACATGACATGCAAAAACTACCCGGCGAATTGTTTCAAAACTAGATATCATAACTCTTAAGGCTTTTTTTAACGGCCCTTTTTTATGGCGATAAATGGTGGGCAATGAGCCGGACAAAAGAGCTTTCGTCGAATACTTTTTACCTCTAACTAAGGAAGTCGAATGGAGGTATAACCACTAGCTTCATGAGCTTTGCCAAGGTGCGGATATATTCCGAAAGAATTTCTCAATCTCGCAGATTTGTTTGTTTCACCGAATTCAGGCGTTTTTACGAAGTTCGTCGATGCGTTAAAACTCCCCAAACGTTTTTCTCAAATCTCGAACTTTAAAATTTTCTAATAAGCAATCTTACCAATAATACCACCATCCTCCAGTGGTTCAATGTCCAGCTGTTTGGATCCGCACGGACACAGTGTATCCACAACTAAGAGAATAAGATTACTATGTGGAATCTTTTGCACACTAAATGGACGTTCACACCCCGACGCATGACAATTCGTCAGTTTACCCTATATACAAAAAAGGGTTTAAACATTTTGAAGGACATTTTAAAACCAAGAAACGCACCTTTAAAGGATTGTTCTGTCCACCTTGATTCAATCGCTCCGGTTGCAGGACATACAAATCCGTCTTCAGGTCACACCTTCTAGCGTGTTGAGCATCAGGCGAAGTTCTTGGACCCGTATGTTGTTTCTGTTGTTTTGGTGGTGGCGTCACTTGCTCCTGTAAGCAAAAACAAAAATTCAATCAGTCGTCCTTTTGAGGTAGGAACATTTCAAAATTAACCACATCAGGAGTAGTGATGAATTCATCCATTTCCTCATCGATCGGGGAGTAATCATCATCAAACGGTTCATAGTCATCGGTGTATGTTGGTTCTTCGAACACCTCGTCCTTGTAGGAGTACTCATCCTGTGGCCATGCTCGAATGGGATTTGGCAACAGCGTTAACCACGCAGTACTAAACGACACAATGTAGTTCATCAGACACGAAGCAATGCGATGTGGTCGGGCGATTCCTCCAGCCGCTGTATACGGGTTGTCCGCATCGGAACAGATGCCTTGGTAGTCGTTTATTGTAACACGCTTATAGATGCGATCCTGAACCAGTGAATCCATAATGGTGCCATCGATTTGGCCAAAGAATTTACCCGTATGTTCGTTTTCCTCGGATATTATCACGAAACCATTGTTGTCAAGCACATAGCAGTCGAGGTTGTCTGAGGCGCATGTACGCTTGCATCCCGTCATTCCGGTGCACTGCAAAAATTAATAGAATTGACAAACAGTACTCAATTGATTTCGAATGTCTAACTTACCGCTGAAGTGATGTTAATAAAATGCTTAGCCAAGGATTCGTGTTGAAACTGCAAGCCAACAACTGCAGCTGGCGCCTTATGACCACGATGTTCTACAAAGACCGCATGCGTGGCTGTGACCAGCGTCATGTTCATTTTGCCCGAATAGCCGGAATCAAAAGGAACACTGTAGACAAAGCTATCCTGCTCGACAGCGTGTTGGTCAACGGCTCTCTTGTACCATGACATGTCCATTGCACGGGCGTTGTCTTCACTAAAGTGACTGTAGGGCAGAGAATAGTTTTTTGTTGAATTAAGCTGGCATTTGTGGCAGTGTCGGATATAAATGTCTTACGGTTCAGGGGAGTCTTCGGGACGTTTAATGTGATCAATCCAACGCAATAGTCCAGACCGGGTAGCCACAAATGATGTTGCAACACCGAATTTCTGAAAGCCTTGCCTGAAAAATAGGAGTGGGCAAAGGATTAGCTTACGGAAATGATTGAATGGTATCCTTGAGTAGTCAAGCAGCAGATGAGTGTACTTTTACCTTCTTCAAGCGAGCTGTATCGAGGTAATATACATTTCGAATGGACAATAAGTATTACCAATAAAGCATTCATTTAGCTTAAAACTTTCGAATTAATTGGTTTTTTTTATTTTGTGCTGGCGATTTCGAAGACGTGTTTTTTTTTTCTAAAAGGAAACAACAATGGCGCTAAGTGAATATGTTGAAGGAATATATGTGATTTTACCAAGGACCAGGATTTATTCAAGGTGTCGAGCAAGTACAGCTCTGTCAATGTCGGTAAATATATGGCATTGCAAGCAGAAAGTAAATTTAAGACTTCTTAGCTGAAGGCGTTCCGGGGAGACTACCTTTTATGTGTTGTAGGACTTAAACCCATTGGCCACAATGCGTAATAAATTCATTTAACTAGCATACATGGTTCGAATATGTGTAAGGGAGTCCGCAGCCAGCATGAATGAATTCTTCGCAGTTGGAACATATCTAATCAGAACTGCTATTGAAGCGAAGACTTGCAAGAGATCTTTCAATGTTGAGGATGTTGAAGAACCTCTTCTGCAAACTGCTAAAAGGCGATGACGAATAATTTCCTGGCAGAACAAACTAGTGGAGTTCATCAAAACTTGGCGCGTGAGTCGTGTCAAGTTGCCATGTGTTGTTAATTCAGTATTCCTTGGCATTTCATCATGGATATACTTATGCCCGAAAACGTTTGAAAATCGTTAATTGTATATTTTACAAAAATCTACGATCCATAGAGAAGGATTTTCGTCCAAAATCTACTAACTAAACCCACTATTCGCCATACCATCAAGAAATTCTGAATAGCGATCAATCGATTCGGCGCCGTTCTCAACAACTTGGCCTGTCATATAGAACAACATGGGCGATTCTTCTCAAAGATCTTGGTTTGAAGGCATACAAAATTCAGCTGACACAAGGATTGAAGCCGACTGACCTTCCGTCGCTCTCCGGAAGCCTTGGGGGTAAAGGCATACACAAATCAGCTGACGCAAGGATGGAAGTCGACTGACCTTCCGTTGCTCTCGAGACTTGCTGAAAATCGACCATTTTCCATACGTCAACAAGATAGCGAATACGTTCAAAGAGAGAGACCGCTTCGGTGAACAATTAACAATTCACCCTTCGGACTAGCGAATTTGCCAGCAAGATCATGCGATATCACACGCATATTTCACATGAAATTTTCGGAGAAATAAAATTGTTTGGTTCTAGGAATTTTAAAAGAAGAACAAAATTATGCTTTTGCACGATTTCCAAGTAAAGGGTGTTTTTTTTAAGAGGTGTATAACTTCCAATAGGGATAACTGTGAAAATAGTTGCCATACTAATGAAGTGTGTTTGAATTTTTTTCAATTTACTTTGGAAAATGACCATAGAAATCGCTTAGACACTACTTGGAAATTTTGGAGGAAATACCTTGACCTACATCCAAAAAAGATCCAACTAGTGCAAGAATTAAAGCTAGAGGATCATCAATTGCGTCGTGTATTCGCTGAATGGGCTGAGATTCAACTGGAAGTTGAACCGGATTTTGATCATCAAATCATCTTTAGCCATGAATCTCATTTCTAACTTGATGGGTGGGTAAATAAATAAGCAGAATTGTCGTTTTTTTGGAGTGAGACTCTTGAGACTCCATAACATCCCGAGAAAAACTCTGTTTAGTGCGGTCTACATAGTAGTCGTATTTTGAGAAGAACCAAAGGGCACATCATACCATACAGCGCGTTCAACCATTACTTTGTTGAGCCAAACCTTTGGAAATTGACCACCTCATTGGGATTACTTTTTGTGGGTAACTTCGAATCTCTGGTCTATGCTGATAAACCAGCAACGATTGATCAGTTAAAAATCAAAATTCGACGCACTTTTGACGAAATAAGACCGGGTATGCTCGAAAAAGTGGTGCCATGAAATTTGTGAGCCAATAAAGCCAAAATGTTGGTATTTCTATCGAATTTTTTACTTTAGTTTTATGCCTCTAAAAAACATATTTTTTATAAAACATAGGAAAATCGTTATAGGTGTTTGACCTTGGTTTTAAAAGTATGAACTTGATGGACCACTAAGAGGATGCACGATCTAATCCGCTTGGGTTCATGCCGAACCGCCACTTCTACCTACGAAATATTTGATGAAAGTGTTTTTTATTGTATCAAATTTGTAACGATAAACTGCAAAAAGTTATTGTAACCCTGGCTATTTAAAAATAATCTTACAAAATATTTAAACTTTACACAGTGAGTTGTTTCCAAAACACCAACTAATCAACAGACTTCTGTGGAGCAGAAAAATATTGTAATCCTCTAGCAATAGTACATTTTCCAAATACCCGTTTTTTAAATTTTAAATTCCGGATTTCCAAATACCCGTTTTTTTAAATTTTAAATTCCGGAAAATGTTAATATTACACAAACAACTACAGGTCCTATTACGAAATTTTTACTTCAAAACTAATGTCTGATCTATAATACGATGATAAATTGCAACCTTAAAAATACCATTACCATGAAAATATAAATGACATCCAGCAGCTATAGCTAATTTAAATTAAAATCTTTGTTCAAAAATAGTTTACCTTTTAAGAATCGCCATTAAGGTGGCAATTGGACTGTAATTTTTTTTATTTCATTTAAAAATCAAATTAACGTAAAACCAAAGTTTTATATAAAAAAGTGGTGCAGTGTGTGTTGGAAAAAAATATATTATTTCATTAGCAGGGAGAGAGAATTTTTTTTTTAATAATCAAGTGATTGCGGTGAAAAATTGAAAAAAAGGAAAATAAAAGAAATATATGTGCTGTAGTGCTATTCAAAACTGAAATTATTATTATTTTTTAAATAAAGCATAAATATGACAAAAATAAAAGAAGGAATGTGCAGAATGCGAGATTCTATCGAACTTTTAGTCTATCGACATAAACCAATGGTCGGATGCTATAGAATGAAAGTAGACATTGAAACTTTTACAACACGTAAATTGTGCTTATATCACCTCCCAGTGGTAACCGTCAGACACTGATTTTATCAAACCGAATCTGACTTTCTAAACAAGTGTTGCCCACATAAAGAAAGATAGCAATTCTACAAAAAGCCTTGTCTAAATGATTGGCGCGAGTAGCCAGCTTTTTCTTTATAGTGTTTGAGAACAGTGAGGACATTAAGGAAATAAAGGAGTAGAAAAGAGGAGATACCGATGTGCCTTGGTTTTAAGTTGCTGTAAAACGTAATGGGGAGGAAAAACGGCGTTTGTTTAAGCATTGCATATTCGTGTTGTTCGGTTTAGAAATGAATCTGTACGTCCGAAGATAGGCTTGGGGAAGAACTGGTAAGCATTTATGTCACGGCGAGTATTTCGGTTGAACTGCTGAAAGGGCAGAATGCGTCTGGCTATATATATATATATCGTTTGAGCATTTGTTGTTATAATAGCGATGACAGAGTGTAAGGCGGGAGACATTCCTACGACGTTAGTATCAATTTTATCGCACGCTTTTGAAAGAGTGTAAGGCTGCGCGTACAGTAGTGCGAGCAAAGCGATGCGATACGAGAAGCGATGCGATACGAGAAGCGAAGCGACAAGCGATTCGAGATGCGATGATAAGATGCGACGAAATTATTAAAAAAAATGCACCACACAACGCAAGCACTTAAACTACCTGTTCGGTTTTTCTTTAAACGTTAAAACAAACACTTCTCGCACAAATCGCATGAAAAAGTGGTCAGAAGAGTTTGTGTGAGAGAGGTTTGTGAGAATAATAAGAAATCGCTACACTGTGCGTGCTTGCATAAGAATACATGCGAATAGTTTTCTCACACTCAAACGCTTTTCGCATCGCATCGCTTTCTCGCACTACTGTATAACGATGTTCGAGCGAAACTATAGAGTTCGCTTTGTTGATTCTCCTATGAATTTATTTCACGCTTTTGTATCCTTTCTATTAGGTGAATAGTTTTCTCACACTCAAACGCTTTTCGCATCGCATCGCTTTCTCGCACTACTGTATAACGATGTTCGAGCGAAACTATAGAGTTCGCTTTGTTGATTCTCCTATGAATTTATTTCTTTTGTATCCTTTCTATTAGGAGCAATTGATGTTTTGGCTACACCTGACTATATGTGGGTGTTAAACTCAAGTTCGGGGAGTATGTACATTTTATATATTGAGGCCGGATCAGATGGGGTGTGATTTTTCTAACATCGGTTAAGGAAATCAAGACATTTCGTTACATCTTTAGCGATTTCAAATATTGGCCGTTAGAACGAAGGTTATTACTAACACACACACCGAGCCTGAAAAGGTTTTCGGTTTCGACGATGCAAGTGCCGTAATTGGATAATGTCTGTACACTTTGGTTGAACTTGGATAACAGAATACATCATTGCGTTTCGGAAGCATTAAATTCTACTTTATTATATTAAACCAAAGATTATAAAGCCATACAGATGACGCCATGCATACAAGAAAAATTGTTCCATGGCGGGTCGTTCTTGCACAGCCCGCCATATATTTGGATCTCGTTTCTGATGTGTGCACGTGCAAACCGCCCGCCCGTACCATTAAGCTGGTGAGCAAAAGTTTACGTTCTTTGTTCTCAATGCTCCATCTGTAAGGCTTTATAATCTTTGGTTAAACCCATTAAATAATGCTGTCGAGGTAGGAAATAAATGAACTTAACATACTTTGGCGTTTTTGTTTACCGTTCGTTGAAACCGTTCAAAACAACTTGAATTGAAAGTTTCGGGAGGTAGTTTCTAATCCACTCAACAAGACTATCATCAATGTTGTTGTCAAATCAATACATGGACCTGCATCTCCAGGTTGGGGATTTTGCTTTAGCTTAACTTCCCACTCACGGAAAAACACACTGTTAGGAAGCATCCAAGCAACAAGGTGGGAAGATGCTCTATTGGAAGATGCTCTTATATTTGCAAATGGCCGCCATTGTCAAATCTGATTTGACATTTGTGGACTAGACACATGTAGAACACAATCGGTTACGTGAATAAGCAAAACTATCGCTTCTGGGGCACCGAAAATCGACGAGTAATGCACGAGGAGCCATTGCACTCACTCAAAGTTACTACACGGCGCGCTGTTCACGCTGGAGGAGTTTCGAGAACGCCGCTAGTCAAACGGCAACAGTGGACGGTGCGCGTTAAGGGCCATGTTAACCGAGTTTTTTTTTTGCCGCAATTGACGAATTATCACTGGAGGACATATGGTTCTAACAGGACGGAGCAACGGCACACACTGCGCGAGCCACAACCGATATTCTGGAGGCCAAAAAACATCAGATGACTTCTTTTGTCCCACCTTGTATAAGTAAAAAGGACAACGCCATTTCTATGGTATGTTGAAATCTTAGAACGCTTAACAGAACAACTAGCTGAAGCACTAAGCTGTTACAAACCAGAAATACTAGGATGGGCCTGCCAAAAAGAGGATGACATCCACTAAAGACCGTGTTATAATGATCGGAACTTTTAATATGCGGATTCGAAAACATTACCAATCGCAATTTAAGAATCAGCAGCAAGGCTAAATTTGCTTTATACAATGTTCTCACGCTCCGACGGGCGAAAAGAATGACATTGTTAAGGACTCTACGAGAACCAGGGCAAAGCATATGAGCGATTACTAAACAACGAGTTTAATAATGGTCTTGGGGCTTCTTTATGTAAAGCGAGTGGTAGGTGCACAACTGTATTGGTACGCAACTTTCTCTTACACAGCGAGTCGGGCGTTAATTCAATTGCCAAGCATGGAGAATTTTATTTTCATAATTTGGCCAAAATACACAATAACATTCATTTTGCATATTCATGCTAAAATTAATGCAAATAATAGCGAAATGTGAATAAACGAACGTTTATTCCGGAATTTGAAGGATTCGGTGTCTATGTGAATAATAATGATTTTCCGATATTGGCCAAAACTGAAATTCCGTTTATTGAAAGTCGAGCTAAAACTAAACTTAAAATTGCCTAGAATTAAGACCAAAACAAACTTGAATGGGGAGGGAGACAGAAGAACCGACGGACCGGCAGACGGAATTCCAAAAACCACATGTTTGGGTTCCGCAATCATCGTTATGTTCGAATCAATCAAAATCTCGAGGTCGATTTTTTTTCACGGAAACAAAACCTTTCTCTTTGTAAAAGAAAGTTAAAAATATAGCCTACGTAACATAACGTCAGATAATGGACTTAGGCAGATATCAAAGGGACTAACAAACGATCAATCAAAATAACCACATGTCGATAGATAATAGCCCAGTATTTTGGATGTTCTAACATTCAGAGAAGTCCTGTTTTTGTGTACCAACCAAGCCGTCTATGCGGGATGACAATTCAGAGTTCTTAAAGCTGTATTAATATCGGTAACTATTCGTCCGAAACCTTTGATACTAATCTTGTATTAGTATCAAAGGTTTCGACACCTTTAAGATTTTTGTTGAGAGTGTTGTGCAAGACTCCCAAGCCAACAGCACACACTCAATTCTCTATAAATTTTTGGAATATAGCGACAGCTTTTACTTTGAGGTAGTAAGAGGTGTCACGATACCAGAATTACTTTTGCCACTCGCATTTTGGAGGAATGAACCATGCATAGTGATCTAGAAATAAAGATTCAACCAACAACTTACGAGCTATACAATGACAAATAGACACTACACCACTGTTTCTTTGTTCTTAGAAGGCAATTGAGTTATAAAGCCCTCACTCGACTACTGCATAATCCTATATACGACACGGATTATCCCAGATTGTGTTATCTGGCTAAGCAAACAAAGATCGGAAGACTGATGTTTTGTATGACTTACAGTGATACTGAATCCATGAAAAAGATTATTATCGACTATTCTATAAAGTGGTTTTTCTATTTCCTCGGTAAGGGCCTTTGTTTGGTTTATGTTTTGCTACATAAATAACCGTCAATGGCATGGCTCAAGTTTGGGGAACAAGAAAAACGAGTTGCTCTTGTACTTTCAGGAGGTAATTTTGACTTATTGTACGATATCACAATATAATCGTAAGGTGTTTCAAAAAATACAAACACTTCCAAAAACCAAAAGTTAATAGGTCTCTCTGATTCTTAAAATAATGCACAAAGTTCGATAGAAATCCCCACCCTTTTATAAATAAACAAATAAACAATAAACCCCACTTCCCTCAATCCCGAACTTACTGTTTATCCTCCTTTCCATTGGATGGGGTTGTTGAATTCCTTTCTAAGCCATCGGTTACCATGGCATCTCTTACCAAACTCTGAATCAAGGTTCGATCGCAAAAGTAAGGTTCAGCTTTGCGAGAACCTTGTCCATTCAAGTGTTGACCAAAATGGCCACTAACAGGTGTGGCACCGTGCATCGTATGATGTGGTTGTGGGGATTTGGGACGAACCTGCAAACCAAATTTGCATCTCATAACCTTGTTTCAAGAGACCGTATTTGTTAAATTAACTTACGGACATCCATTTCCAACCTGGCCTACCCGCACGTGCCAAAAAATGCAACACCTGTTCCTCGGGCGTGGCAAAGCTGGGCTCTTGCTCACGCGATGAGCTTATCTCACCGGAACTCTCACGTTCCTTTTCCAAGTCACTTACGCTGTTGTACTCGCAATACACCCAATCGGGGTTGACACGCCAATTATCACCCTTAAAGTATTCAGTCACTGGAAGTAAAGACATTTGTTTTTTTGCTTAAGGTTCATGATGGCTGCCGGAGGAAGCTTACCATTTTTACGTGAATGACGAATCTCCTGCTGGGAGACTAACTCATGGCTGCCATATTTCTCGGGTAGTACAACAGCTAAGGTGAATGGGGTGTCATCGATAGGCCCATAGAAATATCTGCAAAGAAATGTGGTCAGTAAGCTGATTTTTCACCCTCATGTAGAACAGCTTACCTCTGGGTCCGCGATGAGACTCTCTTCATACCATCAAAATGGTTCAAAATTGTGAACTCAGTCTCCCCTTCCTTTGGCATGACCATATCACTTCGCATCTAAAGAAACAGGGAAAGAGGATTACGTCAGAGACCGAACTTATGAGTGAGGTTATGGTAAACAAGATCAACTTACATCGTAAAGTAAATTCTTATTCATCTCGACTATCTCGTGCTCATTGCCCATTTCAGTTTCCGGCAGCTCCAACTCCGTAATGTCAACCGACGTGTACTTTGGCCGCAGGTGATCGATATACTGATTGACATCGCTGAGCGGCCTCAAGTCCGGGTGATACAGTACCCTTCCATTATTATCAACGATAAACGAATAACCATTCGGTCCCAACTTGTGTTGAGGTATCATCTTGCGAATCTCCTCAACGGGCACATCCGTACCGACAACACCTAATAAATTTGCCACTCTCACCGAATGGTTACGTCTATCGAAGACCGGAGTTGAAACTGTCGTCACCAGGCGTCGTTGAAATTCGCTATCACGGCCAAGTCCGCCCGACTTACCGGCCATGAAAACGGGGCTCCAATGAACCGGATGGTCGGCTTGGTACATAATCATTGGGCGGGCCATAACCAGAGCGTAGTCGATGACTTTTTCACGCGCCTCCTCTAGCGTGTTGATTTGGACGAAGAAGCCCTTATTGGAGCAGGCCATCTCGTGGAGATTACTTCTACTGCTGGAGTCTTTGCCGATTAGATAGGTAAAGATACGGACGGGCATATGAGGCCAGTTATACTGTTTGATAATATCCTTGTGGTTTTCCGAGGTGCCCTCGGTAATGAGCATGATGGCTTGGTTGCACTGACTACCTTCGCCCGATTGGTTATACTTATGGAGCAGACTAAAAGCATACTCCAGTCCAGCAGTGAAATTCGCCGTGTCTTCTAACTTTATAGCTTTAACAGCAGATTTGATCTCGAGAATGTTATCTGGGGTAGCACGCACCATTCTGTCTTTAAAGCACGGCACCGGGCTTTTGACGGTGTCGGAGAAAGTGATCAGGTTCACATAGTCATCCTCTCCCAAGGTATCGAGAATGTTGAAGGCGGTTTCCGTGGCTAGTTCAAAGGATTTCTCCGAAACACCCGATGAGGAGTCCAAAAGGATCATCTGCAAAATTAATTCTTAGTTCAAACTGTAAACTGTAACGAAATATTAAGCTTACAATATCCTTTGGCGATGAAGCGGCTTGGACAAACCAATTGTGAGCTCGAAAATCATGGATTAGCTTACTACCTCTGGATCCTTCCGGTGGCCATGCTGTACCCGGGAATCGTCGGAGAAAACCAGTTGAAGATCCAAAGTACTGCCACGACAAAGCGGGATCCCGTTCAAGATTGTTTTGGAAAAGTGGATCCAGATGGGAACTCCATTGGAGAGCGGCTTTAACATCATTTTCATCCAAATTGACACCATTCGGCACGAGAATCGAGCTGAGGCTCAAATTGACTGGCAACCGTTCGAAGCGTCGCATAAACCGGATATCCATGTGACGAGCTCCGTCGGCCAACTTGCCGTCGGAGTTGTATTCGTTTATGCGGCGGGCGTCGTAATGCTGCGTTGCTGTTGCTGATGAGCTGTGACTTTGTGATTCCAGTTCAGAGAGGGCTGCTTGCTCGGCTGAGTCCATTATGCGCTGCAAAAAAAAAAAATAAAAAGAAACAGGAAATTAGTAAGAACTTATGCGATGGATATATATGAAGTGTGATAAGTGTGGAAAGCAAACTAGGTGAACTCGCGAGCTCAATAAAAGTACAGGATTTAGGATGTCAATCAAAATGTATTATGTATCCGTGCCCGAACATGATTTTGATTGCTTTACAGAGCTCCAAAACTGAGGAATAAACACTAAGCTAAGGAGAAATATGCACAAAGACCGTCGCTAATTAGCCTAAAGGCTTAACATGGATCATGAGAAGAAGAAAGTATTATCTAGTCTGAGTTGCCTTTATATGAGGGATGCAGTTTTATTCCAGCAATAATCTAAAAATGCAAAACAATCCTATTTACGGCTCGGGAAATCACTCGTAGCTGCAAAGAACAATATTCATTTCAATGGGTTGACTGATAAGTTGATTTTGTAGCTGTGGCAATATTGACACAATTTGCATCCAAAATGAAGTTACGGTCAAGGATGAGGTCTACAGAGATAAATATATTAAATACAAAAAAATACAAAAAAAAATCTAAGCACAACAGGATGTTTTCAACAAAGGATCTAATTTTGTGTTCTAACTATTTATGTGTGCGCAAAAGACTGAGTTGGGATAAGCTTTTCATGACCTCAATTTCACTAATGAAGCCACGAATTATATAGTAGAAAAAAGAATTATCGGCTCGATGTCGATTCGTCAAGTAAATAGGATTAAGGTCAAGAGCCATCGACTTGAAATTGGTAAACATCAAGGAGGAATTTTATAATCTACTACGATGTCCTTCTGGTGTATGATTTTCAATGCAAGATGGCGATCTCTAGGTGTTTAAACCACCAAATCAAATCGACATGTGTTAAGTTTTGAGTGGCACACATCTTGAGTGAACATACATTCAGAGGCTAAAACTTATAGGGCAATGGGAACAATTGGCTGTTCAGGTGATTAACAAAAACAGCAAGCTTGGAAGAGTTGAGTTATTCAAGTCGTGTGCATCGTATAATACAATGCGCGTGCTGTACTTAAATTACATGATCGAAGGGACAATTGGCATTCAAATGACTTCCTGGGCATACCATACCAATACCCTCTCTGCCATCTCACTTGTTGGGTTATTTCTGTACAGTCATGCCCCGGCAATCGATAGCGATCTGAAAGATCCACAAACTGTCTATATCTGGCTGGGCAAACAGTGTTAGGTGTGACATAGTGTAAAGTTTTTGTCATGTTTTTAGTACCGAGGTCACTTTGACGTGATTTTAACGTCTTAGCCTTGATGTTAAAATGTTACTTATGTGTGAGACGGGATTTTCTATTTCACTGTAAAAACTTTGAGTAGTTACAACTGTCGAAATGTATGTACATATATAGAAGGTTAATCTTCGATTACGGTGCAATCACCAGATGAAAAAAAGTCGAATACATTTTCCAATCTAATAAAACGATGCTACGCCCAAGTTGTTTCTTTTCGATAGCAGTTCGGACAAGAAAGTCCTCATCAAAGTCCCAGTTTAAGTGAATCTTATATCTTACTAAGCGATCACAGCACATGAAAACTTCAAATACAAATTCTATACAAAGCATACAAAAAAAAAACAAGCCATTCAAAGTTCGAATACTGAAATCCCCACCTTAAACTAAAGGACTTGCACAAATCCACTCCACTAGAAACAAATTCGAAGTAAATTACCCAACCTGTTATCCCCTATCTTGGCAAAAGTGAACCTTTGGAGTGAGAGATACCAAGCTTGAACTTTTCTCTCGCAAAAAGGACACGTGAATGCAACAAAAATAACAAGAAACAACTTGCCCAACTCCATAAATTCACTTTTAACCTCACTTTGCACGTGTATACAGAGTTTATATTCCTGAATTGCAATCGCTATAGTCCTTTCGGCATCGCTGGTCCGTCTTACCACTTCGGTGAGTGTAACGTAGTTCGTAATCACATTACCATATCAGAAGTTAGTTATACAGCCAACCTGTTCCGCCAAAGCATATCCCCAAAGGTGTATACACATAGAAGTCCTGCCTGATGGTGGTGTTGCTGTTTTTTTTAGAAAATGCATGGAACTTCACTAAAGTTACGTATTCGCTCCGATGAACTTCAGCGTTTTTTATTTCTTGTTCCCTTTTTGCTGCATGCAGTCCGAAAATAAAAACCCATGGTCAGAGAAGAAAGTTTGCGCAAAAATAGGAAAAATAGACACTCAAAAGAAACAGAGAAAAGGCGATGCAAAGGTGGTAATATAAAACCGAAAATTGAAAGGATTCATTCACGTTGTTTAGCTTTTTTGTTGTTGTTGTTTGTGTTTTGTGGAAGCAACCAATCGATTGTCTTTTCTGAACGATTTACACTTCTTTTGTTGTAACCGTCGAGGTGTTGTGAGTAAGAGGCGTATTGTATGAGGCAATTACAGCCGAAGTTAGATCGCCTGAAAGGAGAAGCTATCAACGGACGCTTAGAAGTAGATTGTTTGGTAAATTGGTGGTTCGTGGAAAAAATACAAAAATACAAAAATACAAAATACACTCGAACTACCTCGAGTCTGGTAAAGAAGACGGGGATACAGGCGGTTAGTTGTTGCAGCGTATTGTGGATCTTTGGATTTTCAAAGTGTCACGTTTTTTTTCTGGAATTTCCAGCGTTTTGGTGTAAGCTTGATATAGGAAGAAGTTGGAACGCTGTAATATGTCTACCTACTTAAGGAAGGTGAAATAAATGTGTCGACAAGAACTTATTTTTTTACATTTGAGGCAATACTTCTCTCAAATGCAAAAAATTAAAATCTTGTCGATTAATGAAAAATTGTATTGAAATACACAGTATGTAACAATCGGTGAATTCGAAAAACTCATATTTGGTAAGATATCATAGATGAGTCTATGTTTTCAATGGTCATGGCCGACATTGAGCTAATGGGAACTATGATTCAACTAAGACAGTTCACCATTTCTGGCGAAAAATAGTTATCGTTTCACAACCATTACATTTATTTGAAACACATTGTTGTTCAACTAACTTATCAACTTGTCCAACTAGAGAAACATTTTGTATTTCATAATTCAGCTTGTTTAAGCTATAGAAAAAGTATACGTCAGGTTGAAAGTAATCTTTGCTACTTTCGACTACAGCCCCTTCTAGACTTGTCGGTATGTTATCACTTGTCACTAATCGGTATTTTGTAACTTACCGAGAGCATACAAATACTGCATTTTTTTCCTAACTTGTGGCATATGCACCGGCATACTGAGGAAAATGAATTCGCACCGACAAGTCAGAAGCGACTTAAGTCTAAACAGATCCTTCTCTCTAGACAACACCGACTTAACTTAGAGTTTTATTTTCTTATCTGGAGAGCATCCTGATTGGACGTTGCTTTCTAGTCTCAGCATTTAAGAATAATTTTGTTTTAGGCAATCGGCCTCTAGAAATCAGGACCTGTGAAAACAGGTCTAAATGAGGTTACTAAAACGACTGACAAATCTCTTAACTATAAAGAATATGTCTTGGCTAATTTTATCGTAAAAAAGATGCGTTTGAAAATTTGAACTCAGAAACCAATATCTGATTACTTGAGCGATTTGGTTTCCCACATTTCTGAAAAAAAGGGTTAAGACTAGAGATAGCGTTATTCAGAAACATGTAAATTGCGAAACGACAGAAATCGATTAAGAAAGTCTCTGACGATGATTGGCAAATACATTTTTCCAATCAAAGATATAATGGATTGCTTGTTATCAGAACTGTCTAAGTGGACAGATAACAACTAAAAAAGACTAGAAGTCATTTAGTCTACTAGAAAATATTAAGTTACCGGCGGTCGGGGAACAGGAGTTGGAGATGCACTGGGTATGAACTGGTTCTTTCGACTAACAAGACTATTGCAGTGTCTTTCGAGTTGAGATCTAAGCGGTTAAGAAAGCGGAACACGCTATTAAATCAATCAAACTAACAGCAATTAAAATAAATATCTGGTTGACCAGACAAGATCAACCTAGAGTCCGTAAGAGAATGCCTCTAGGCACCAAAGTGCTATGTCTGTAGCTAGTACTATTCCTTTGCGTTTTTGGATATTTCGGAGTTACGTAAACAGCCGATAAACTGAACATTTTTGGATCTATTACTAGCGGACGGACAAAAGTTACCAAGCTTGAACACAGTTAAAGCCTTGAAGAGGTTGAAAAAAAAACAAACAAATTTTTGGCGCAATAGGCTCGTTAGTACCCAGGGCCAAGCTTTCTCACAACCATTCATGTTTGCGAGTGTACTTCTTTCACGATGGTGGGACTTCTTGTTTTATGCCGACTCCGAACGGCGAATTTGAGATAAGCTTTTCTTGACAACTGATACATCTGATCATCATACAACATACAACTGATCATCACGAGAGATGGGCAGTGAAAAATCATTTAGGTTTTGCTACGGCTGGGAATCGAACCCAGACCTTCTGCGCGGCAGTTCATCGCACTAACCATCGCGCCACTGATCCCGCCTTGAAGAGGTTGCCACGGTCAAAATAAAGCCATTCAACACTGCTAATAGCTTTATTGACCGTGCCACTACAATAATTTCGAAGTTGCTAGGAACAGTGGTACGGAACTAGTGGACCCACCGTAACATTATAGAAAACATGGCTAAAAGGTTGGGAGTCTTCACAAATAGCTTTCGCAGAATATCTAGAGATGATCGTCTCAACTGCTTGTTAATTCCTAAACTTCATTACATAAAAGCCAACTTGAAGGCAGGCCAAGACCACCAATGATATCGATATCGGCTAAGTATCTCAAAAGACATATCACTACCTATTGAAGACAATGCACATTACGGCTGCTCCCAAGAAACTCATTAATCCCATATATTTCCCTCTTTGTTTTACATTTAAAACGAAAAGTAATCAACCTTAATTCCGAATTCCTCGAGACCACTTGGCCCATAAACTATATCACCGATTGCGACCAAAAAAATGTTACTCCAAAAATTAATTGAAAATTCCAAGCACGAGAAACCCTCTCTACCCCACTATAAGAACTTAGAAAAGAAAATGTAATTCCTAGCAAGAATATCCTTAATCGTAAACTATCTGCTTACGAGGCTTGCATCAGCAACAAAATTCCTTCATCTTGTACCAATTCCTTCGATTTTTTTTTTTAAATCCGCTGCACTGCACTTGGTGGCCTACATTTGTAAGGAAAACGTGAACAACACACAACAAAAATTCAAGAGACAACTGAACAGGAAGGATCACTAAATTGGAAGGATATTCGTAAAACTCATTATGAAAAGAAAGCACGCAGCGTGCAAAGGACCTTTTATCAATAGCGCGACCTAATTTCTGTTTTCCTGTTATATACGAGTACACATGTATAAACATCGGCCTCGTTCGTTTCGTTACACACATTTTTTTAGTTTTGCCACAGCAGGGATATACACAAACATTTATAGATGAGGCGAAAAAAAAGACTGAGCCTGTTCCTAGAGCAAAACAGTTTCAATATTCTGGTCATTTATCCCCAACAATGCGGGGAGGGGAAAACTTTTCGTCTTTTTTTTTTGCTTTTGCTCGCTGTTGCTGAAAGGAAACTTATCGTTTCGTTATATAATGACTCGATTGCAATATGAACGGCTGCATGCATGTGTGTGAGTGTGGATATGTATAGAGGTGTCCTGGCCAGAAATTAATTTCATTCGGAAAATTGTTGATGATAATCTATTTGCCAAGATGTTACGACGACGATGGATCAGAGATTGGGTCCTTCGATCCATCCGTATGTACGGGAACTATATGTGCAAGTGTTAGTGTGCACCAGATGAGATATAGGAACTTTTTTTCCCATCCACTGATTGATTTTCTTCATTTTTATTTGTCCCTAGATGGCTGTCGTCATTGACGTTGTTGTCCTATATCAGATTTGGGGGAGGTGGACGTTAAAGTAGTGTTTGGAAGTTTTCTTTCTTTCCTGGTTTTGTCCTCATTTTGAGCCGATGGAGATAGTAAGGTCACCAGGTCATCGTGAAAATGGAAATAGTGGTGAGTGTCATTAGATGTTTGCCTCTGCTGCCGCCATCACCATCATCATCATCAGTAATGTCACCCGTATTCATTACCATTATCGGTGACATCTCGTTTTTGGGGAGGATGACACACGTGTATGTCCTGTGGTCTTACTTAATGTTAGGAAGTTTCATTTTACTATTGATTTCGATTATGAAAAGGGATATAGCGTTTATAGATTTTACAACTTCGATGTGATTTTTAGTGGTTATCGGGATATTTGACAGTTTTTTTGTGTGTGCAATTTGCAAAACGTCAGCAACCCAAAACCAGAACCAAAAATCCCACTAAAACTGACTAGATTGCTGAGTCAACAGGGATTTCATTTTTCTGTTATGGAAGCGAATTGGCTGCAGCTTTTGCGAAGTCCGAAGTTCACCGTTTTGATATGCCGCCTTTCGCTGTTCCTTTGGGCCATTAAGGAAATCTTTCAATCAAGCCTTTACAGAAAGCTTGTTTAAAACAAGGGACAACATTTCGAACAATTTACTGCCATTTGCGTTGAAGACCTCTGGAGACGAAGATTTAACAACAAACCTCACATCGACATAGATTTAGTAACAACAATTCCGCATTGGAAATTTAAGATGGCTATGACATGTAGAGTGAAGTTAACCAAAACTTTGGCCCGCATAGCCATCGATTCCCAAGCAGATTACAAGAGCTTCTCGCCCTATGTGGCACGCAGGTAAAAAAATATCTTAGCAAACTTGAAGTGAACAAGTAAAATGAAGAAAACTATTGGTAACACCTTTTTAACTAGTTCTATCCACTTTTTTTTTAAATGGCTCAAGCTTTAAAAGGTAAAGGGGTCTGTGGCCTCTGCACTTGTTATGTAAAATTTACCCCTTAGAAGGAATAATTCTGAGCTTCAAGCTTCGAGTACACAGTACGCAGTTTTGACGCATCCCCTCCCCTTACCGCAAATGGCATCATCCATGTAATCCATTTCGACCAAACAGAATTGCATGACCCCCCACCTAAATAACTCACTGATTGACAGTAATTAAAATCCAATTAACGCAGATTTTTTTTAAGGACACTAACGAATTTGTTATTTTGGCTTTTATAGCCAAAAATCCTGTTGTTGCCCTCCGCCCCAATTGAAATTCGCAAATGTTCTGTCTGTCACACTCATACCGCCACCATCACCCCACCACAACTAATTTAAAACATTTCCACGGTTCATACCAGCCTATTCCAACCTTATTACTCGTACCTACCTTTGCGCTATTCACAGGACAACACCATCACCACCGCCGCCGCCGCTCCACAGCAGAAAAACACCAAAGGACCCCTACCATCCATTGTAACATTCTATATCAATTTGCGAGCGGTTTTCGGCCGTCCTGTTTGCGATTGAATTTCAATATAGAATGGAAATTATTCATTCGCGCGAGCACAAAGGATATTTTTGGGCCGAAAATCTCCTGTTATTTGGTGGTTAATTGTGTCCAATTAATGGTGGCATGGTATGCATGCGTCAATTTAAAGTACAAACAGAATTTTTAACAGGGCACAATATGGTGGGATGTGCGACCTTTGGCTTTAATTTGCAATTTCTTTGCATGGATATTGATAAAGCAGGATGCATAAGCTAACCCTGAGAATAATTAATCGCCACTAGTTTATGAGATTATCTTTTTCAAAGCCAGAGATAGATAGAGAGATAAATGCATAGAATGTCCTACATCAAGGATAATGGATAAAATGTGTGTCCGCTTAAAAGGTCAAAAGAAATCCAACACAGCACGTAACGTGATCCTTGCGTGGAGGCGAGGAAAACTTTTCTGAAATTGCACGATTTTTTCGGACACTTGAACAAAATCAATAGACACGTGGTAGCGCGAGCTATCAGACACTTTAATCTTCTATGCAGTCAGACAGGCTCTAGATCAATTGGCGTAGACATATAAATAGACAGCCGGCAGAGGTAGCTCCTATCTATAGCCTCTTCCAGCCTAATTGTTAAAACGTGTCGATGCAAATTGCACACACAGGACGTGAGAGAACTTTTGTGATTTTTTTTTATTGTTTTGCTAAAGTAAAAAGTACATTCACTTGAAAGCACACGATAGATATTTTTTCTCGTTTCCATTATATACACACACATATGAATATGTGTCCGATTCACATGAGTGCAAATTGTCTAGTTGAAAGGGTAAATGATGTTAGATATCCTTTTGGAAATTTATCTCCCTCTCTATATATATCTTTCTCTAACTCTCTCTCCCTCTCTCCCACTCCCTTCATCGATTGTATGCAATAATTCAGGCATTCGATAAGGATCGAAAGTGGGTGCAGGAAAATAGCCTGCAAAATATTTCATTACTTCGCATCATGCATCCTTTTGTATGCAGAAAACATATACATACGAACGAATATGCATGAAAAACTGCAAGAATAACTAATTAATCCCAATGTAAATCCATTGGATTAACTGTATTCACCAGACAATGGGAATTTGGAATTTCGATGCACCACCACGATTACCGCCACAGCCATTTGTAATGCAAGGTGGATAGAGAGATAGAGAGAGGAGAACTAACACACTCAGCCAGAGACAGAGCAGGGATGGCAAACTGGGGAGGGAAGAATATGTTTCAGAGCTATAGCTACATTTGAAGGGGGATTAAGGATCAACTATTTTGCTTGCTTAATTCTTGGAGAACCATGAATTAATCATAGGATTTAGGCGGTTATATTTGGGGAACACGAAAGAGAGTATTACCCGTTCCTTTCGGGGATTGGGGGTTCCAGTGCGGTTTTTGGAAATTTTATAAAACGTGCCACTGCAGGCGAATTTTTGGATTTTAATTAGCTTTAAGTCGAAGTTGTTCTTCTCGAAGCGGTAGACAATTTCAAACGAATGTATGTAAAATTCAAAGAGTCCCGCTGTAGAAACTAATTTCGTAAATTGATTTTTTTCGGATTTATTTTGGTTTATGTTTGTTTTTTTTTTTTTATTCCATTAGGTTATCATGTTGTTAAGAATCATAACAAAATATGGATTATGATCTCGAAAGTTAAAAGAATCCCTAGTATGTTCCAATTTCTAGCTTTTTTCATGACGACCATTGCATTTAAGGAGTGCAATCCAGCATCATATTTTGCTACTTAACTAAAACAAAAAAAATCGTATACATTGGGCTCAAAAAAAATAGTATAAAACATACAAAACTTCTGGTGTAACCATGAATTTATTCCGCTTCAGAAAAGGCTATTAGCCTTAACTCGTTTGGCTCACAACTGAGTCTTTCTTTTCTTCTATTTTGCCAATTGCTGCCTCTTCGGAGAATTTGCGATTTTATAAGGACATTCAATAGTCTGACCAATAGTTTTCGAAAAGAATAGTTCGTCCTTTAAAGTCGAAAACTAAACCAGGTGATGAGAACATCGAGAACATGAAAACCAAATTTATAACCCTAGAGTGTTTAAATCATCGCTTAACAGAAACATAAAAGGTATTGGTAAAAGGAAGCAGCCGTGTCAGACTCCATTCAGAATCTGGAACATTATGTATTTAATGCAGAACGTGACACATTGAACAGCCATTGTTGTTTTGAATTTCAAGATTCTCAAGTCAAATCAATTCCCAAAGAGGAACAAAACTTCAGATCCATTGCTTTACTTAAGATGGTAATTATTAGATTAATAACCAATATAAACAATGGGATAGAATTTGTCACCTAGTTTATTTAAGGCAAGTAGAGAAAATCCTCGATCTAAGTGGTACGCATATGCTTAACCTACCTCAACTTTAGGTATTTACCTACGGCCCAATCTAATTGAAAGTATGGTTGGTTAAAGTGCTCAGTGTTCAAAGCCAAATTAAACTCAATGATTTAGAAGGGAAAAAGAAAACTGGAGATCGGCGTCGAAGGCGGAACTGAACTTACTTCAAATTTACAACCTTTAGCTCAGCGAAAACTTGTAGGACATTTTTTAATGAAAGAAAATAAGAGCAGGTGCTAAGAAGACCTTTGTGAAATCCACTCCATGCTTGTGACACTTGAAACGTATACGCAACAAACTTATGCAACTCACGGACATACAGTTTAACTAACAACGATACGTGCAACGCTATGCCAAAACCCTTTTTGTTACAAAAAAAGGTTGTCACAATCCGTCTATTATAGAAAATTATCGACATAGTTTTATCAAATGTCCGGACTTTGAACACTAGATTATATATAATTATCCGAGATATCCATCTATAATTAAGTCAACCCTCTAGACTTCTAATCACAAGATGATGTATGTATCGGAGATGAAGTTCTTAAATTAAACGCTTCAACACGTATACAATAAAGAATTGGGCATGCATGCATGCATAGGTGTACCTAAAATTAATTATGGTTAACTACATAAGGCATTTTTGAAAGCACCTTCAAAAACGTGCCAAAGTATTGTTGACATTTTTTCCGTTTCTGATCAAACCTTCATGCCCATTTGTGACTGGATTTATGGCCTACATTATTTTAAAAATGTTTCTGAATTGACTTAAGAAAATTTACACTAAAAGTATGTCCTCGACGTTTTTTTTCAGAGTGAAAGAACTTCAAAAACTTTAGGCGCTGTTTATAAAAATATACAAAATACAGCTTTAACTAAAACGCCTGAACTGTTGGATTACGAGACAATAAAAGTCTGACATTTTACACCGAAGGATTTAAAATTATCCTCCATCTTTCCAATTCTGCTGAAGAGTAAATCAATAAATCCAAGCTTCTTGTCGAAAGTTCCATTCATCCTCAACCAGGATAGCTGATGGTTGTCAAATAACAAAAAAAAAAAAAAATATAATGAAACCCCATCAACATAGCGCGGCATCGTCGGTCACCCCCTAAATTTGTTCTGTTTGCTATTTCTAGCAAAACCCTTTCTCTGCCCCGTTGGCACTGAACTACTCTGTTGGCAGATTGATTATCTCAGAACCAAAAGGAGAAACACATCAAAATTTTGCTTCCTTGGTTTTATTTAATTTTTTTTTTGTTGGTATTTTGTTGCTCATCGAGCTCCTGTGACGGGCTTTACTTTTTTTTCCCACCATCACATTTTCTCTGATAGCCCCCGGCTAAAGGGTTGTATGACGATGACGATGATGTTGATGGGTGACGAGAAGGGACAACACCAAAAATCTAGGCGCTACCCTACTCCACGGAGGAGTGGGGAAAATTGAAAAGTTTCGGTTCTTGAAATTTGTTTTTGTTGTTGCTGCTGATGTTGGTCCTTCTTTCATTATAGGAAATGGGAACGCGTGCCCTTCGGCTTTTTCTCGAAATCAGTTTAGCGATGAAAACTTTCAATTTACCATGAGATTATATCGTTCTTCGAAGGTGTATTTTTTTTTCGATTTTAATGTGAAGAGATAGATTTTTCAACACCACCAGAGGGAGCTATGAAGTGATGAAGATGATGATGATGATGATGATGATGATGATGATGGTCCTGATGGTGTATATGATGATGATGATGATGATGATGATGATGATAGTATCGATGTTGAACTTTGGATAAGGATGACAGTTTGTCCGCTATTTGGACTCTTCCTGTAGTGGTATTGATTTTACGAGAACATGTCCAAAACAAATACGTTTAGAGATTGAGTAAGTCCTGAAGGAGGGGGAATGAAGGTGGTAGATGTTTCGTCCCTAATTCAAATCGATTTCTTTTTCATTTCACGAATATAGGAAGAATTAGGGTCTTCAGTTACTCTTTATTTAGTGGTAAGTCTTTTTTTTGCGACTATGCCAAAGGACTAGAAGATGACATTTAACTTTTTTGTTGACTGTCTTAAGCGAGAATTAAATGGAAAAGTTTCAGCTGAGTGAGTACCTGACGGGATGCTTGGAAAATGCTTAGAAGCAATTTATACAAACAAAGCTGTATTCAGGCTGGAATTTCTTTTTTTAAAGAATATACAACGCCATTGGTTCATGATATTTCATAAATGACGGTTTTTCAATTAAATGGCTCCGTTTTATTGTTATTTTTTTCATCGATTATATTAGCCTATAATTTTGGGAAAGAGGATGAATAATTAGGATACATACCAAATACATACAAACTAGAAGACTTTTTTGGGGAATGGAAACTGACATCAATTTATCAATTTATGAGCGTGCTCATAATTCGTAAAATCTCTTGAAATGGCCATATACCCAGATTTTTTGAGATGCATTATCGGTCTGTTTTTTTTTAGTTTGATGTAGCGGAATTTTCCACTTTGGAGGAGTAGGTATGTAAGGTTCAGTTTTATATCTGGGTGTGACTGATACAGGAAAAGAAGCTGAAAGAAGCTTTAAAAAGCCGAAGAAGATACTAATCTTCCAAAAGATGTTACATGTTGTTGCCATGATGCGTCCAGACCAATTGTCACTAATATAATATTCATGGGTTTTAAAATATGTATATCGAGAGTTTTCTTCCCACTATATAAAATATTAACGTTTTCAGGTTTTAGTTTACCCTTACTAAAGAGTACAGAATCAAACAACAGCCTCGTCGATGCAAACGATCTTAGAGATTTCCCCTTGGCACTTACAGCTCGCGACTGAAACGGCTAGCTGTGATGCGTACTATATGTAGTTCTTACTCTTTGCTCTTACTTAATTAAACAATGCTTGTCTGAGATGGAACAGCGGTATCACATGAATGGAAAACAAAAACATTTGGATCTGAAAAGGTTTTGGGACTTCTCTCACTTTGTAAACCGAATTGTGATTCAGTGGAAGTGAAAAGTGTCCCCCCTTTATTCGCAGATCGGGTGGTTTTAAACGGGTGGAATACTCAAGATACAATGCACCAAATCAAAGTGTACTGCAAATCACATGAATAACAAGTTTATGGCCGGCGTGCCACGCGGAGACGGTAGAGTTTGATTTCCATACAGAAATCCTTTGCTAGAAGTATTAGAAGAACTTGGGTTAAATAGGAAGCAAGTTACCGTATCACTGCGGCCACAGTTGGGTCTGTTGTGAGCATGCAAAACCAATATGACCCCAAACAACTTGGAGTGCGCAACTAGGGTGTTAGACTAAGACTAAGTTAACAGAAGAGGCTATTGGCATACGTCTATAGTCTCACCCCTCATTGTGGCTTTGGATTTATTTGAGTTCTAATTGAAGGCGAGCTTTTAAATCTCTATGATTAAATGAGGCAATTGTTTATGCTTTTAACGACATTTTCCATTCATGTATACCTCTTTTTTAGGTGCATATGCCCAATGCCAAGACGCATAGTTGTGTCGAAAGTATCCTTCGAATCTAAATGCAATTACTAATAGTCTCACATCGCATGCACTATGCCCATTTTTAGGGAGGAACTCATTCAGTATTTGGTAAATAAATACTTCGCCTTTTCTTTATCCAAACTGTAACTTCCTTCCCTTCAACCTACGACTCATTTTGACACAAACTTTTTGTAAAGTCAAAACAAATTCGTGCGAAAATGAAAAACATCTCCGCGCACTTAAAGAGCCCATCAAACGAAGAAAACGGAAACCCTCTTGAATTTCAATGCCACACCCTTTGTTATCATCGTCATCATCATCATCAGCTAGCTAATGTCAATGCACGAGTTTCACATGAACAGCTGTGAACTTCTGCTGCTGCTGCAACTGCTACTGCTACTATTTTCTTGCAAAAAATATTCTCAGTTCGTCAGAGAGTTCGCCTTTTTAAAGACAACAATGTAAAACGATGTTAAGCTCGTGTCGTCGTCATTTCTACGATACAACTTGAAGGAGTTACTTCATATACAACACAGAAAAATACATCCTTTTATGTCACAGACAGATAAAAGTACACGATAGATGGTGTATATATCCTTGATCCCTGTACCTACCCACTTTCGTCCCCACACCGTGGCGTAGCTAGGAAGTTAAATTTTTCGCCGTTGTCGTAGTGTCTCCGCATTCAAAACCATTAGAGAAGCGCAACAAGAGGGTGTGGGTTCCTAGCAAATGTCTTTATATAGAGCAAAAAAAAAAAAATTAAAAAACATCCCGTGACACCACAGCGCTCATATGAACGAGTAAGGATATCCAGACACTGACGAGACATCGGACGACGGCCGTAGAAAACAATATACACAGCCAAAGGACGACGAACAAATTACACTTTGATGGTATGATGATCTGTTTGCTGTTTCTTCCGGTGGCACTGCGCCACACCCACCACTCCTGTCTCCGTTTTAAATGCGAACAGAGTAAAAAAAATATGGAAAAATAGGGACAACAGTTGAGGGTACAAAAAGGACAAAAAAAAAAACGCAGCAGAAATAAACGAAGTCCCGTCACCAACGGCTGAGTGCATTCTGCTGTAGAGCGTTCTGTCATCCAGTTGATGATGATGATGACGATGATGGTGATGGTGATGATGGTGATGGGGATGGTGATGATGCTGATGGTGGTGACTATGGCGATGGGGGATAGGGTGATCCAAAGAAAATAACACCCCAAACCTCAGCCAACTTTATGATTGCACTCTGCGAACAGCAATCGGAAAGAACTTCCCTTTGCCGAAGACATCTCATGTTTCGAAAGCACTTTCCTCTCGCATTTGACAAGCGATGCTACAGTCATTGGGTGGCGGTTACAGTGGCGCTCGGGTGGCGAGGTGAACCCGATGAGGACATGTTCCTTTGTGTTACATTTAGCAGTGCAATCAAGGGTTTGTTACTTTGTCTTATGTATACCACCCTCTCGCCCCATTCTCTTAGCGAAAATTGACTGATTTGTGCAGCAGAAAAAAAAATGTCGATTTGTTTGCCATTCACAGAGGAGGATGAGAAAAAGGACCTTTGTGTACATATTTCACAACCAAGTAACGACAAACAGCGATGCGTAATTACCTGAGATTCATGTGCAATGGTGCATTTCCTATGTGCGAGTGTAATGTGGAAGGGATCTCTGTGGTGAGCAGATAGAATGTGGAAGCACACAGCAATGGAGTAGGATTTTTGTTGAACTCAAAGACACTGGGGTGGGTGGGCTATGTTGGAAAATGTTGACTGAAAATTTTATTTAATGAGCTTATGAAATGAGTTTCGCTCTTTGCTTTTGTGGGGATAACAGAAATGGGTTTTATATTTATAAATGATAGGAAAATTTAAATATTTTCCCGGGAAATCGTCAAAGGTTAGGAGAGAATTTACTTTAGAGTCCACATTGGGCGCCAATTATGTAGAAAATTAAATGAAGCACATTTATGTGGTGTTTATCAGTTAAAAACGTTTTAATTCTGAGATGCTTATAGACTGGAGGTTTGAGTTCCGATGCAATAAAAGATCAGTTGAGTGATTCAACAGTCACGACTTTTAAAATTTTCAAGGAACTGAATACAGAGAGAAGAAGCGACAATTTTTCTAGTCAAGTACATGCTGTTTGAAAACAACGATACACAACAACGGCGTCTTGAGACAAAACGTGACAATACATCGCGATGGACAGTTTCTAGTCAATAAGTTTGGGAAACTAGGCTCTGATATAAATTTCGAGCTGAACATCGTTATTTCAGCCTTAGAAGACAACTAAATATATAGCAACCTTCTTCATGGTGCAGAAGTAAGGGCCTTAGCAAAATTAGGGGACAACAATTCTCATTTTGTATTGGAAATAAAAAAGCAAAAAGAACAGACGTTTTATGTTCACCCTGAGATACTCCTATTAAATCAAAATATTTTCTATTTGTAAGCGTCTTTTTTGAACCTTAAATAATATTTTTGCCAAAAGTTTCAAACAAGAACTAAGTTAACAAAATATAACAACGAGATAAGGACCACCTGCGCTACCCTCAGACACTCCATCTGTTGTATTTTACTTGAAAAAAATGGTACATTTGCATTTTTATTCAAATTAGAGGATTGCATTTAATTGCTCCACTGTAAGGCCTTAAAAATTATTTCTTCCGGAATTTCTCCGTATAAAACATAACCATGGTCATCCGCTTAAAATATGGCTCAAAACATTCCGTTCAAAATATACATAACAAAACCCCCAAAAGTGGTAATAAAACATGGCAAACACATGCTATAAAGTCCATAACAAACACACGCACACTCACAACCATTAAGCATTCATCTTTAAATGTTGGCAATAAAGACCTTTCTTCTTGGGCAATATTTTTTTTGTTCTCTCTCCTCTCTATTTACATCCTAATAGCCAAATAGAACATTTGCACACAAAGGAGGAATACAACAACAAAAAAGTCCTTGTCAGGCTAAACTCTACTTTTACTATCCATTATCCTTTCGCAACAATATGACGCAATTGAAAGGAGTCAAGCAACACCTCGAAGGAAAGAAAAAAACAGCCTTTAACAATATCCCCAAGCCATTTAATGGTATCGCACAAATTATTTATGTGTGCGTGCATGTATAAGGAACAAAATCACTTAACGTTTAATATCGCATCGAACAGGACACATCACATCACAGTCTCAATCAAATTCACCCATCAAATCACAAGTCAACAACACATTTCTCCTTTCACATTTTGTGTCCCGTAAAAGAAGTAACGCTGAGAAGGCGACCATTTTTTTTCGTTTGCCTATTCGGTAAGAGATTTCTACATTTTTATGAGAGATTTCCTATTCGAGTTAAGTGCTTCCAACAGGACGACAATGGGAATGTGCACGACAAGAGTTTGAGTGGACATCATCGCCACCCCCATTGATGTTTGTTAGCTTTATCGACTCAAAAACTGATCCTACTAAGAGATGGGGGTAGTCAAATTGTGGGCGTTGACAGCCCATGGAATAATACTGAAATGTCGAAGTATGATGATGATGATGACTTTGGACAACGATGCATTACGGACAATGGCATCGAAAGGAGTGCATCATCCTATCTTCAGTTGAAAAAAAAACCTCAACCATAGGGAGTGCAGGATGAAAATCTGGAAATTTCACTAGTAACTGAAGTGATGTCCTGTCGTGTCCTTGTGTGCGCTGTAGTTTTGGATGTCCTTCACTGCTTTTACTATGTCACTGACAAGTGCAAAATTCTCAAGAGATCAATGGGAGGAAGAAACTCGCTGCAAGTTTAAATTGACTTTGGGGTGGCGCAAGGTTTTGAAACTTTCATCACTCTATTTCTCTTTCTCTGCTTGCGCCTCTCTATTGCTACTCTGGCTGTAATGCTTAGATGTGATTGTGATGGAGAGGACAGCAGGGGGTTAAGTGGTGGACAGGACAATTAAAGTTTACTTCCGTGCCGGAATGGAGCAGATGACACTCATCAAATGCGGGACGAATTTTGTTTAATAGAGGATAACTCCTCTCAAAGGTATTTTGATAAAGACGGAAACGGAAGCAACGTCGTTTCCTATAAGTTGGGGGGTTAAATTCAGTTTTCAAGGCATAAAACTATGGAAGACATTAAATGAAGATAGAGGTAGCAATAATCAAAAAGTTAACTGGTATACCCTAGAGGGGGACTTGTGGATCTGTTCTTTTTTACTTTTGCAACAAACTCTCTAATGGATCTATTCAAAATGAATTGCTTACATTTGAAAGTACTTCCAGAAAGCTTTGCCGCAATTATTCACAAACAATACAAACGTTTGACAATATTAACTTTCCAAATCCGCTGGCATCATCTCAAAGAAAAAACAACTCCTAACTTGACAGTCATACTTCTTACACATGAATGAGCGTACAAAACGTACTTGAAGCGGCAAATTTGCATTGTTACACTTCTGCAAAAGTTTTCCCGTAACCTGCCATTGCATTCGGTTGCATCCAGACTCTAAAGTAGCTTATTATAAATTCGGGAACCACTTCTTACCAAACCACCAACTACAAAGCCTCTCTTTAATTCCGCCCCCAATTTTACTGCATCGAAACATAAAGGCAAAACCGTCCAATAAACTCCGGAAAGTCTCAAAAATGAGGACAAAAAACCCCAACACAGAGAACAAACCAAACCGCATCAAGGATACGGTGAGACGAGAAAAAAACGAGTTAGAGCGAGAGGACACGTGATGTAAAGTTTCGAGAGTAAGACATAAACTTTCCTTCCTTTCAAAGTGGAGCGTTTTTTTCGAAATCCTGTTTGTTCTGTTTGTTTGCTTTTTTGTTACCTGTGACCACCAAATCGCATTTACTTCATTCAAACACAGCTACATACAAACACCAACGAAGAAAAAAAGTCACAAACCTGAAAGACACATGGAGAAAAAAGAGAAACCGTTTTTTTTTTATTGTGTCCAAAGACTCAGTTTTAAGGACAAATTTTGCCGCGGAGTGTCAGTGGGTGGAAAAGTACTACACTCCAGTTAACTGAAGTTGGCAAAGAGGAGGAGTAGGAGATCTCCTTCTCTTGGAAAATAATTTCCTTCGTCCTTTTGTGTTTTTTTTTTCAATTCTGGTAAAGTTTTCAAGTAGTTGTTTTTGTTTTTAGGGATTTTCTTCTTCGGCATAGGGAGAGTATTGCTTTTTCAATTCAATTTGTAACCAAGCCACTCTGGTAGTGCTTGCTGTGTAAGAGAAACTTTTCAATTGTCAAAGACACCGAAAACACTCCTCGGGAATACTGTTTTGCCAGTGTATGTGTTTGCGATATGAATTTATACGAAGGATTTAACTTGCCTGGAATATGGATACTCGCAGCAACATACAAACATATGCACTTATCGTGTGACGCCTCATCAGAGGCTACGTCAAAGGCTGGGAAACATGCAACGAGACAAAAAAAAATGGAAAGAAAGTCCCTACCAGGATGCAATGTGTAGGGAATCGGAGTAAATCCGCTTGAGGCTTAATTTTCCTGTCATACAGGGCCTAACGAGGAAATTGAGTTTTACTTTTTTGTTTGATGGTTTTTTTTTTTCCTATTTCGAGGTTAGTTTGGTTTTACCAGACTGTAGGTAGGCTGAAGAAGGTACTTTTGCCGCAGCTACAGGTATATGAAAGCTGGCTTTTCTTTGGAATCAAGAAAATAAAGTTTGACAAGCAGGTAGTGTCATGCATTGAAATGTTTACTTGATTGGGATTTGGTATGGAATGGCTTGCTGGTGTGTTGGATTTGCATAATTTTGGAGGAATGACATGTAGCGTCATTTATGGAGTGATTGAAGAAAGAAAATATTTCTTTTTGTTTTGTTTTTGTTTTCAAATTTATACGCGGTGCTTTCTACATCATTAGTTAACAAAAACAAAAGGCTGAGTTAACAAAAAGCATCCGAAGTAGCAGGACCTATTTTTTTTTTTAAATTTGAGCGTGCTCCTGCAGTGGTTTTACACGGTAGTGGCATTTTGAAAGAAAGGGGATGAAATATTGAACATCTAAGGGTCACGTAATCGCTGTTTTCGGTTCGATTAAATTTACATAACATTTTTCGAAATTATATCCCTACAGTTCTAAGATTTTTATTTCCGGCTGTCATTGGATTTTGGTAACAGATGAGCTCCATCTTGTTGTTTCAGATGTTTGATGACAAACTCAAGTAATACTCTCAAAGTTGAAGCCACTCTGGTAGTGCTTGCTGTGTAAGAGAAACTTTTCAAGACACCTAAAACACTCCTCGGGAAAGTTTTCACTATTTTAGGTTATGCAGATCGGATAACCAACCTCTTAATCTTGTCGCCATATGGTTCCAAGCAATTCAAGCCCATTAATAGATTAAGGTTTTCAGGCTTATGATCTCCAGTCACTGGGGTTTGGTTGAAGCTTATAAAGTTGAATGGAATAGATGCCCAGTTGTTTGCTACTTTGGCTTCCACAAGGTACTTTTATCTTTGCGATCGCTAAACGTGATTTTCAAGAAAACCATCAAAGTCGAAATTTCAGCTTTTGTGGAGTTGTGAGAAATGAAAAACACAGCTTCCGTATAATTAATCCTATACACAACTTGTATTCCTATTTTTTGTAATGGGGCGCTATATTCTTCAAATGCCAAATACCAGTCCCGATACTATCAGCAAGACGTCACTGCTGTGATGAGTTTTTTTTAAACAAAAAGTAGCCTGGATCTAACTCGACGATGAATGTAGACTGAAGGAAAAGGGTCTGAGGGAAAAGCTCTATAGAATATTGGGGAAAGGGAACAGGACCTTTTTGAAAAATGAGAAACAGAAGAGCAATACTAAAGGACTATAGGAAAGTTCAATCAAGAGGATAAACGTCAAAATAGGGGACGAAAACGTGCAGGAGAGTCAAATTCGACTCTAAAAAAAAGGTAGACAAACTTAAACTTAAGCTACCGCAGTAAACATAGACGAGAAGTTTCCATTTCACCGAATTTCTACTTTTTCGTTTGTAAAAAGCAGATGGTCATCAAAGTTTTTGATCAGCTTAAGATGACGATGTAGAATGATCGGAGATCTATAAATCACGATCGGCAACGACTTCAACGATAATGATATAGAATCGAGGTAAATTCCAGGAATGAGAATTCTTAATGTTATACTTGAGAGGTTTACGAATGTGTATCCCAACGTTATCGATATTATGCAGGTGACCATGGCTCAAAGGAATGCGTAGTTGACTGCTAAGCCAATCGCTGCGGGTTCAAGCCCCAGCTTTGGCAGCATTTGTTTTCTACGAAAATTGCCATCTTATCTGAGGCCACCTGTGCGATAATATGAGACCATATAAATCTATGTCTCCTCCTCTGTGCAACGAAGGTTTATGTTATATGTCTTTCCTTTGATGTGTCTATCTTTATCTCTATGTTGTATTAATGTCTTGATCTGTCCCATCCGATGGCCTCAGTCGCCAGTGCTGTAACGTGTCTGTACTTCATTGCATTCATGTGCGAAGTACTGTGATGTCAATGTCAATCGATATCATTTTCCGAATCAGTAAAATGTTACCGCAGCGGCTTACGAGTTCACGATATGGAACAACTCTGTCAGTAAATACCTATAATTTTGGGGTGCAGTGATGCAGTGTACCTTTTCCAAGGCTTTTAGAATACAAAAATGAAGAATAACTCTTTTGAATCGCTGCTGATTCGAGCTTAGAAGATAATTGAGAGGTAAAGCCCCAATACTCCCGCTGCAAACTACATTGGGCTAACCTGACCTAAGCGTTTATGTCCAGGACTTCGCGAAGGATTTTTTCTTTTCCTTCTTTTTTGTGCTTTGATATGTGATTAGACACTGTAATGAACATAGTTTTTCAAATGACAGTTTTTGAGTTAGAGCGATATATGAAAGACGAACATCATCCACTCATTAAACTAACCTAAGACCACAAAGTAAACGACAAAGGAGATATTTTAAAACACCCAATCATTTAATACGGCACTGAAAGTTGCTTTTGAGAAAAAATTTTAATGACGAGCTTTATAAGATGGTCACCAACCTCGTCACACAGTCATCGAGTCCAACAGAGTAAAGAGATAAACTTATGTGGCTCGCGCAAGGACAAACAATTCTAAATCAACTTGGATGACGCAACATGAGGCGGAGGTTAATCTCAGACTAAAGCGCCACGTAAGTAATTATATGGGTCATCTCAACTATGACTATGTCCACATTTTAACGCACAGATGATTTTCAATCTTACAAGACTTGTGAACCTAATTCAACATCTTTCTAGCAATCCGATGCTTCCGTTTATTCCAAACTGTACCGCTACTTTACTACTGAATAGTAAGGACACCAACCAAGAATAGGTAGTCTACTAGGTAAAGTTCAAACTCAACTAGTATATGTCATATCTCCCCACAGTTTCAGGTTACCTTATGCAATTCTAAAACAAAGATTAAACTCCCAAAGTCCCTAACAGGGGGTTCAATTTTCTGTGTCAAAACCAAAAGTCCATTTAAATTCCCTTCCAATACACTATCGCTATTAATCCATCAACATTTTTCGTCTGCACTCACACCCACAACCACACACAGTTATGCATTCTACTATCTCGCCCATGTACTATAAAGTTATTCTGCTGGCATATGGTTCCGCATTATACATGGACGTCCAAAATGCGAAAGGATATTATCCCTCCTGCCTGGAGAAATTCATGATTAATTACTGGCGTAACCCATTGTCTATCTAAATGGTTTCGAGAAACAATAACTATCGTCTAAAATTTATGAATTTATTTATCAGTCGCACCACTACCATCACACCACACAAATTTGCGGAATCACTATCCTTTACGGTCCATTAAACGGTGGTCATCATCTTCAACTTGAAACGGATACAACACGAAAAACCGCAAAAAGGAGGTTCTTGCTGGAAAATTAACAAAACTTCATCCACAAAAGGATATTCATTTGTATCACCTCAAGGGGCCAAATAACACTGACCAGAGAGCAATCCTTTGTAGGTGGGATTAGAAAAGGATTATGTGGACCACATAGTCTTTGATCCGAATCGCAAACAGTATTCTCGATTTCACTTGAATGCGTTGCGTTGCGGACTGAAAGATAGTTCCAGTCCAGTAGTCTGGTTTTAGATGTAAATCTATGTTTTCATCTTCTACATGTGTTCGAGTATACAGCGGAGGAAAACAAAAGGACAACGCAAAAAAAGAATACGAAGGGAAAAAGTTTCTTAAGACTTGGAAAATTACAAAACATCTCACATCCTTGTAATCAGAAAGAGAACCACTGTACAACATCAGTGAGAAGATAGGAGGGAAAAAAATATATACACCCAAGCGTAAAACGAAGAAGAGATCCTTGTGCGGATAAAAATAAAGGACATCTCTAGCTCCATACCCTGTGATAAGTTGGTTGTTGCCCCCAACTCGTTTTTTTTTTATTAGAGCAGAAAAAAGGACTACGACGTGTCAGAAGAGAAAAAAAATACACACACACAGCGCGAAAAAAAAGGACATTGTTTGTTACCGCATCTCTCCACCTTCAACAGCAGTGTACGTACTCCTCGGCGCTCGATGGACAACAACTGCTGTTGGGACACAAAACAACAAAAGGAATAGAACACGCTCAAAACAATTTTACTTATGTACGCCTGTGTTATCCTTGTCGCGCGAGATGCAGTCGGTAGCAGGAGGTGGAATCTGTCGAGTTATTTACAACAATACCACCGTAAGCCAACCACCCCAAACCATGGGAGAACAGTCTTTTCTGACTGGCGAAAGACACGATGACTTAAGGACATTGTCCATTGCATTTATATGATCTACTTAAAGGACATTGCATTAGGCGAGGAATGAGGTGGCTTGACCATAGGCGTGCAGTCTAAAGTGCAAGGATATACGGTTGTTATGGTTTGTTTTTGGGATTTGTGAGGCGACGGTTTTGTTTTTTTGTAAGCCATTGTTGTGCCGTGTCCTTTTTACAGCTTATTGTTGGAAATCAATTATGGGGGAGTTGGTTGCGCCCAGCAGGGATATCGGAACTGTGATTTATTGAGGTAATAACTCAAAGATGGTATTGAATTTTTATTTACAGAGTGACAAAGAGAGAAGGTTCTTGATCGACGTTGCGGACTGGAGGGGTAAATAACGGTTTTGATTTATACGTGCACTTCGATTGATGGCGGAGAAGGATATTTGGAAGAGATAAAATTTGTTTAAATTGTTTTTTTTTTTTTTAAGACGCGATGGTTTATAGACGGTTAGGTAAAATTAGAATCAAGAGATGGCGCTACTTTCGATGTGTATTTTTCTGATCGACAGATCAAAGGGTTGAAACTATTTTTGTTAGGAACATTTTGTGGTAGGTGAATAGGGATTCACCTTCCGAGAAGGGGCATATGTACTTCCGCAAATAATTTTTTTTTTCATTTCAATAATTTGAAGCTGGGATGCGAAGGATCACATCAGTACTTGCTATAAGTTATAGATTATCTAATAGGTGGCAACTCGTTTTCCAAGCATTTGGTTCGAATTTTCAATAATCTGTCATTCCGATCGTATCTTGGTTTTTCAAACAATCATAAAAGAGCTTAATATATGTTGTACTACGAAATGGAACAGCGTAAGAACGGATTTTGTTTAATTCTATTAGCAGAACTACTAATGTCGTTCCAGTTTTAAGTTCCATAGACCGTTTTTCGTTTCTAAACGTTTCAAAACAGGAAATCTATTATTACAATCTGAAGCTTTCATAAAGAGAGTTAAATCACTCATCTGAGCATTTAAAGGCCTGCAAAGAAGAGTTACCAAATGCTTGACTCGATTTGGGATATTAGAACCACCTTGCGCAAGGGATCGCGAAAGCTTTGTATCTTAGGTAGGAGAAAATATCAAATTGGCTACCGAAATGGACCAGGATATCCGCTAGCTGTGACTGACAATGTAACATACACATGGTACAACCATATTTTAAATATATTGCGCCTCAAACAAGAAACAAGAAGGATTTTTCAACAGTATCATAAAGGACTCCTAAGTTGCTCCAATCTACCTTAATGTCGTTCATGTTAGTAAGGTGGTAAAGAACTGAAAAATAAAATAAATATGGAAAGTGGTAGTATGACTAATTTAGGACTGGTATTTATTCGGACAACGACACGGACACCTCGTCAGAAATAAAACGAAGAATTTCGTCACCAATAGATCGGGTTAGACTACGTAGATAAGCTAAAGCTTTATTTAAATGTAGTCCTTTGTTTTAACCAGTGTGTAGCTGGAGTTAAAGTGATAAATCTTAAATACGTAAGAAATGTGCTGTTCACAAGGACTACGCTTCAAGCGTCTTACACCCACACCACAATCATAACGATATCCTCCAAGCATAATATTATCGATTTAAGCAAATTAAAGTTTCAATCTTACATAAAGTTTATATAGCCAAGATTAAATCACCAATAGCTAAACAAAATAAAAGCATCCCTTTTCCATAAATAATAATTCTTCTTAGAACCAAGGGTTCACTATTAAACTTTACAATAATAAATGGCCACTACGTGAGTTTAAGAAAACGGCTATCGACAGCAAGGGACATATTGCATAGAGGAAGCTCAACAGACACCCGCTTAAAAGAGAGATAGAAAAAAAAGGAACCTTCCTTCAAGGTCTACTTCCTGTTCCTACCTGACGTTGATTTCTCATAAGTTGCGTAAAATACGAACAAAAAACACAACAACAAAAAATAAAAGAAGAACCAGGGACACACAAACATGAAATGAAAACCGGTGGAGAAAAGCTGATTCAAAATTGATAGCCAAATTGCTTTGGGAGACAATTTCCTATTTTGTTTGCCACAAGAGTTCTTCATCCCTTGCACTTGCCTTTTTTTAGGCGGTCTCCGTGCGGTGGGGTAGGGCCGACTGCCTCCAACTGTAAATCTTTATTCTATTTCACCACCCATTCAGGTTATAAATGAGGTCAACTATTGGGCTCTAGCTTACCCCAGCTAGTGGCTTACCCATGCTTGGGAGCAACTTTCATGAGATCATCCGGATGCCAATGGCATATCAAATATTTTTCTTCCTTCTTCAACCTTCTTCTTGACGTAGTATTGACGTTTAGTAGTCCTCCTTCTATGATGGTTGCTTTTGTTGGCGCGTTTTTTTTTTTTTGTAGAAAAGCTTTGATGATTAAAAAGATAATCAAAAGGATGTCGTGTGTCCCTTTTTTCTTAATGCTTTGTTTTTGGTTCTGCCATTTTTTTAAGAGAGTTTGCTGTTTTGGTTTTCTAAATTATAGTTCGCAAAGGACTCGTTTTGAATACGAAATTTTGTGGGATTTTCGTAAGCAGTTTGTGAGTGTCATGTTGGCATTAGGTGAGTTAAACGATTGCTGGTTTGAGGTACGGAATATCAATCAGAATATAGATGACATTTTGAATAACAGCATGGCACCCATTGACTATAACTTGACTGCCCTCTTAATTCAGTTTTTATGAAGCTTTAGCAATTTTATTGAACCTCATTAGAGGTTACTTTCATATGTGACTTTTATATGTTTCGGTATTTGTAGAAAACGCAATCAGAAATGGATTTTTTTTTCTTTGAAAAATGCTAATACTAGTTTCATAGGTGTCGTCACTATCGATGACTTTTTTTATATTGAACAATTTGGAAAACCTTGCCTCATTTTAATTCTGAAAATGACATGTTGTCCGAATTTAGGAAAAGAAATACTCATGCAACTCTTAATCGATAACTCTGACAATCCCAGTCCTACATTAAGATGCTGACTGTATCAATAGTGGATAAAGAAATCCTTGGTTGTTCCGAACAAAAACTTTTTCCGAAAATCGCCGGTTCTTTTTAGTTGGCTATGAAGAGTAAGATCCAATCGTGAATTTTACAAGCATTACCCTAGACAACAAGATGGCTAGATGATTAGGACAAGAAAGGGTCTAGTAAAAGCTATTTTGAACAACTTTAATATGAATCTTTAGAAAATGTCTGTTCTGTTTCATTTGGTTGGAATGGCAAACATTACTTCACAAAAATAAATTTGGATCATTGAAAAACAAAAAGTAATTTTCTAAGAAAACTTGAATTAAATATTTTTGGTTCTCAAATTCATAGGCTTTGTTTTAACACCAACACGCCAATGATTTGCTATATATACATATATATATATTAAAAATGAGGCTTTTGAATGATATAGAGTCTTCAGTTCCCAGTGAGACAGAAGTAGAAACCGACCTAAACTTACTTGGAGTACGAATCTGGATGCAATTAACTATTGACCAGGCAAATTGTAGAAGCATTATGGAAGAAAACTAATATTACCCGGACTAAAGGACTGACGAGGTTGTCTGATTGAAAACAACCATTTAGTTTGGAAGCAGGTGAAAATGTAAACTAAAGGTGGCAAAACGGCAGGATGTTTCAAATATTCTTGAAATCCTGGGCTCACTTCTAGCAAATACGCTAAAAAAGTCTAGATAACCCAAAGTAATTGCAACGCAGCACCATTACATGTGTGTTTACTGTCTAGAACTACAAAGTACAGAACATCCTCAAGTACATCCTCTATTCTGTATATTCCTGTCGGTTTTCAATTCAAAAATATTGTTATTATGGCGGCCTGATTGGTCAGATAAGCAATCTGCTTGGCTAATAACGAAACATCATCAAAACGAACCTTCTTTGGTCCTAACCTTGCTTTGTAAAATCTTCCGGCAAAACGCTCGTAAGCACCCAATGCATAGCTTTCTTCCTACAACCATTGAAGTATGCACAATGGCTGGACCAATAGTTTTGAGGCGAATTCGAATGCCTGCGTTGAGATAGCATTTTAGGATAATTAATACTGCTCCGATGATTTCAGATCATCACAAGAGGAGGGGCGGAACTAATTTTTTTTTTAGTATTGCTTCGACTGTGAATCGAACCCATTCTTTACAACAATTAAGTGCAATAATCAACGGACCAATGGTGCCTTTATTAAACAAATCCAACCTATATTTTTAAGGTATCTCGAACAACTGACATTCAAGACATACTCGTTCTGAGAATTGTCCTTTCCACCATAAATGGCGCTGAAAACCCCAAGCAAATGTCGACGTGTATCTAAACATGGATTATACTGTAAAAAAAATACCCTGCTGAAATTAAAAGAAGTCTTCCTACCCCATAATGAATTTCATACTGTTGCAAAAAAAAATTTAATAAAAAAAAATCTACACAAATCGAAATGCGATTCCTATTCTGACACTTTAATTTATTTACCTCCAAAAGAATAAAAAGAAAACCTTCCACCCAACAGCTAAGAGGCATCCACGCTCCTTGCAGCAACTATTACCGATGTGCCAAGTAATTTATCAATCCCACCAGTCAATGAGGCATGACCAGAAGAACCAATACAAAAAGAAACCCTCTCGTCCTTCAATTCAATCAGTGAGAAAGCATTTTATTCGCACACTAGCCTTTTCCTTTACACGCGCGCGAATTATTAAAAGAACAGAACATCTATCGCTTGCAGACAGAAAGGATAATTTCGATATCCGTTCAATTTACTTTGTCTCCCTCTCCTTCCGCGAGCCATTCTCCATCTGTCTACTTGCTTCTTTGTGATTTCTTTTTGCGCGCACAAAACAAGAGAAATGAATAAATTGGAATCTCAATTAATCGATGCGGGTAAACGGGGTCTTGGAAACATAACCCCCGCAGGCCAAGCTCAGCACACCCATCTACGTATTTGCATTTAAGGATCAATTTAGGGAAAAGGTTTTTTTTTTCCATTCTTATTCTAACTACTCACCATCACAGCGTTCTTCTTGAAATCCATAAAATTCTTCACCTCGGCGGCGAGTTCACGCAAAAGGATAATTCCATCCTTACGCTTCACTTCGATATCGTTGTCCTTGTATCGCTGTAAGGAAAAAAAAAGAAGAACATTACAACTTTAGGTTATAAAACTTTACGTTGATTAATTTTTCAGTTGGGATGGGTTTTTTTTTTGTTTGTAAATTATTCTCTGTCATAAATTCCACAGGAGAGATAGCGATGGGTCATGATCCTTAAACTGATTTAAATTGATGCCCAAGAAATTAATGCAAATTAAAATTTCAAATAAATATGAGAGAGAGAGAGAGAGAGGTGGGGTGGGGTTGTGTTAGTGGGCGAGTATACATTGTTTTGGCGATGATAAAAGTTGATGGGGGAGGTGGTAATTTCAAATGCGACGAGTAAGCTTAATTACTGTGAGAGAGTGGAGTTGTTGCTGCTGTGGGATGTGCCATTTCATAAATATTCATCAGTTTTTCTAAAAGGGATTAGACAAATAAATTGCGCAATAGTTTCCATATAAACCATGGGATTGCGCTGTGCTGAATGTCCAAAGATAGAAGGGATGATAAAGTGAGTTAAACTTTTGAAATAAATGATGGCGATCAGGGTTTGAGAGAAGATGGTGGACTTTTAAAATTGAATGTTGCTCACGTGTAGGATTTAGTTGGATTGCTTTGTGTGAATTTTATCGGCAACATAATTATTTGGACTACAAAACCACAGCCGCTTTGAATTTTTCCACATTCTAGGAAAAACAAATTTCATTCTGCATATCTATGAAACTTCACCTTTTATTGGTTTCTCCTATTTTGTAAAATTCGGTTTTGAAATAGAGGCGTAATCGGAATCGCTTATGAACATCGAATTATTATATAAACGACACCAAAAGTCGTTCTAAAGATGACATTTCGTAGTAAAAAAATTGGGATAGTTTTTTTGATTAATTGAACCCGTTTTGTTTGAGCACGCGTCATAGATTGACACCGTCAAAGAGAAGACTGGAGACTGTAGTAGCATTTTTGGTCATACTACTATAACAACCAATTACCAGCAGATTTTGTTTCGCCGATTCCGTTATGCTAATCTTGATGTTGGTGAAAATCTTCCATAGACACTTTGACGGCCACCGATGCCTGCTCACAGTAGTGTGAGATTTTTACTCCCTTAAAACAAAACCCTTTTTCTTTTTGTATTGCAAATAAGTATGCGACTTGTCTAGAATTTTTTTAATGTAAAAGAAAACCACGTTCTGGAAGGCCAATTGCGAAAAAGGCAATAAAATCATGGAAATCGTCACACTTTCTGGCGTAAGTACAGTTTCGATTGCCAAGTACCTAAGGATTGCAAAAAAAAAAGAAGCCTGATTTATGGATGTCACACAAGTTAACGCAAAATTTCCACCTGCAAATCGCTGCTGAATTGCAGCAAAATCGAACCATTTCAGAAGCGGTAGTAGCTGGTGATGACAACCTCAAGCGAAAAGGGTCTTGGTCGAATCGTTGAAACTGTAGCCAAGCCATGATTGACGGCCAGGAAAGTTTTGCTGTGAGTTTAGTGGGGTTAGCAGCGAATCATATACTATAAGCTGCTCCCCTACAGCAAAACTCTTAATTCGGGCTGTCACAAATGAACCATTTGAAGAAAGCAATCGCCCAGGAGCGTTCGTCCGAAGATAGGCTTGAGGGTAAATTGATTTGCATTCATAGCGTAACGAGTATTGCGGTTGAATTGTTGAATGGAAGAAATGCAGCTGGTTATTTCATTTGAACATTGGTTGTTAAAATAGCGATAAAACGATGTAAGGCAGGAGATATTTCGACGGTGTTCAAGCGAAACTAAAGAGTTCGATATTCTAATGTCTCCTATAAGTTTTTTCGCACGCGTTTGAATCCTATCTAGGAGGTGCAATTTTGTTTTTGGTGCACCCGACCAGATGAGAGCGTTAAACTCAAGTTGTTGGAAAGTTCTTATGCATTAACCTTATATACCTGTCCATGAAGAACGAGTTTACTAGTAAGAGATTCGCCTCGAGGGAGGGTTGTGAAATAGATGGCGTTGGTCAAAATGCATTGCACACATATAGGTATCATTCGACTAAAGGAAAAGGATAAATCTGCAGGCATATTCTTTGTGAATGTGAAGCTCTAAACAATAAATGGTAGCACATTTTTAAATATTTTATTGTAACCTAATGGCTAAAAAGGCAACCCTTCAACAAGCCGAAACACCAACTACAGTTAGAATAAAAAGTGGTAGTTTTTCAAGATTTCTAAACAAAGTAGTACTCGAATGGAGTACATCTAGATTGAGTCAATAGTAACATTTTTAGCCAAAGCCAACCACTCAAAACCGAGCGGTAGGTAAATGAAATTACCACATCTAATAATTAAAAAAACAACAGTATTCAAGGAGTTACCACACGAAATAAAAAAGTACACACCAAGAGACATCAAGTATACATTATCACCCACTTCTACATCTACACTACATAATTGGTAAAACCAAATGCAAACGAAGTTAATAAAATTGTTGGTTGCGCCCATCCAAGCAATGAATGAATCTCCCTACAAGGGCCAGAAAATGTGATTCTCCAAGGCCAGCAGCTGAATACCAGGGGGGTAACAACAATGACGATAACGTCCTATCAGAATTATCTCTCACAATGCAACGGCATGGTGAACAAACACAAATCCGATTTTTACCGGTGATGCTCGCCAAAAATAAAAAAATGAGTGGAAAAGAAACAAACCGCTCCGGATAGAGGGTTGGCGGAGATATTAACCCCAATTTCATGGTCATAAGCCCCACCCCAAACACACAGGACGCACTCGTACAGAAATACAAACAAAAATTGACATTGTCATGTCAGCGTGAAAGTCGGCGACGCGGCTTGATCGTAGCCTCGCCGTAGTGTTGTTGGTGCTGGTTGATGATGGCAGCAAATGGGTGGCCTTCCCGAAATATATGATGGCAAGTTGAAGGACAAAAGGAGCCACGATTATTTCGGCCACCAAAACTTATAAATTTGCATATTTTCCTCTTAAAATGTGAAGATGAAAAAAAAAGGAAATGGAACATTTTTTCTTCATTCGTTTTTTTTTTGCGCGCGCTCTAGACTGTTCTTTGTGTGTTTGCTTTTTGCTCTCCCTCTGCATCATCAATTTTCGACGTTGTATAACGTTTTGTTTAAATGTTTTATGGGTTTTTTGTCTACAATAACTTTGCCTCTTTGGAGGTTTGCACAAAAAAGAAAAAAGTACAACGACATAAATGGCGTCTGGGGATGTCTGGCCAATGGGATCCTTTTTGGGCATGCTTGGGGAAAAATAAAATTGGTTTATACCAGCTATCGTGGTATCATAAAATGGACTAATTTTTGGGTGACTTTTTACACACAGAAGGGCAGTTCGTTTGGTATTCAACTAAATGAGGACGCAAGGATAAGAATATGGGCAAATGGTGACAGATAAAGAATTCACGGGTGATTGTGAATTGTTAGGAGGAATTACATCAAATTTAATTTTTGTGGATAAGGACAAAAGCAAATGTGGCTAAATGGAGTTGCAGTTTCTGTGTTGAAGCAAGTAGGGATTTGAATTGTACTAGTACAACTAGTAACAAGAAAACCAACTCCTACACACATCATGGCTCAGGGCGTCCAAAAGCAACTTCCGCAAAAAATGCTACTTAAATGTCTTCGGAATTGTCACCAAACAGCGGCTGATCTTTCTCATAGACTTCGAACCGTCAGAATGCAGCTGTGAAGGTTAAAATGTAAAAGTAACAAATTGGGAAAAGTGACATAAGAGCAACCGGCGAATCCTGCAAAATCATTTGCAACATTTAACGTTTAGATATTCCGTCCTACCGAGGTATACGTCAATGCGGACAATTTTCCGCAACTCATACTTCGTGGGAGGTTCAAATTTCATTCGAGGTATGTGTCTAAAATGTTTCTGAAAAGTGTTTACCCTTATTATTCTTTTGCTTCGTAATACGTAGTGTCTGTGTACCAAATCTCATAACTTTAGCTCAAAATGTAAGGCCCAAAATTCGGTGACATACACACGGTCGGACAGACAGACATAGCTAGATCGATTCAGCCTGATTATTGCCTAAAGAATTTTGATTTTTATAGAAAAAGGCCCCAAAAAGTGGGGGTGGGTTAAAATGATCTATGGACGAAATGTTTAACTATCATAACGAATGATTTTCATTAACAATTCCTGCGAATATGCTAAAATTTTACCAAGAAACGTTTTTTTTTTTAAACTCGTTGACGATAGTGTAGGCGACTTGCTAAGTACGAAGAGTCATAGAGTATAGAACTACATAGAGTGCGCATCTTGTACAACGAAAATTTTCTATGTGGGGTATTGTTATTGACACCCCAGTGTTCACATTGCTACCCCAGCATCAAACAACAGCATAACCGACGCATACGATTGATGAAATTTCCCATTCGCACTTTCCGAAGGCGTCTGAAACGGCTACCATATTCTTAGCTGTGATGCGTACTCTATGTAGTTCTATTCTCTTTGGTAGAACTAAGCGAATCATCCTAGACGTGAGACATAGGACCGAATTGCAAGAATAAGAGTTACAGCAGAGAAACTTAGTTTCCAACTAAAAGTGGCACTAGCGATGGACATTTATTTTTATTGATGCCTACACACACAAACTAGCAGGAAACAAAGATTCATTAACCATAACATAAAATGTATCCAGCAGGAGAAGTTTGATGTTTTGTATTTTTTTTCAATTACAGAAATTTTTTCAATACAAAAAAATAAAAAAAAAAACTTTTCGCGCTCAAACATTTTATATTTTATCACAGCAGCCTTGACATTTGTCAATGGTAGTAGATGGTAGATGCTAGATGGTGGCATGAAGGTGAATTGGAGCTAGATGGTGGATGGTAGATGGGTGATGGTAGATGGGTGATGGTCGATGGTCGAAGGTAGATGGCAGATGGTCGATGCTTGATGGTAGATGGATGATGGTAGATTATAGATGGTAGATGGTCGATCGTAGATGGTAGATGGGTGATGGTCGATGGTCGATGGTAGATGGTGGATGGTAAATGGTAAATGGTAAATGGTAAATGGTAAATGGTAAATGGTAGATGGTAGATGGTAGATGGTAGATGGTAGATGGTCGATGGTCGATGGCAATGGTAGATGGGTGATGGTAGGTCGTCGATGGTCGATGGCAGATGGTCGATGGTCGATGGGTGATGGTAGATCGGTGATGATAGATGGTAGATGATCGATGGTAGATGGGTGATGGTAGATGGTAGATGGTTAATGGTAGATGGTTCATGGTAGATGAGTGATGTTAGACGGGTAATGGTAGATGATCGATGGTAGATGAGTGATGGTAGATGAGTGATGGTAGATGGTTAATGGTCGATGGGTGATGGGTGATGGTAGATGGTGTATGGTTGATGGTCGATGGAAGATGGTAAATTTTCGATGGTAGATGGTCGATGGAAGATGGTTAATGGTAGGTGGTCGATGGTAGATGGCAGATGGTAGATGTTAGATGGCAGATGGCCGATGGTCGATGGTTAATGGTAGATGGTAGATGGCAATGATAGATGGGTGATGGTAAATGGTCGATGGTAGATTGTCGATGGTAGGTGGTCGATGGTAGATGGTAGATTGTAGATGATAGATGGTAGATGGTAGTTGGTAGTTGGTAGTTGGTAGATGGTAGATGGTAGATGGTAGACGATAGATGGTAGATGGTAGATGGTAGATGGTAGATGGTAGATGGTAGATGGTAGATGGTAGATGGTAGATGGTAGATGGTAGATGGTAGATGGTAGATGGTAGATGGTAGATGGTAGATGGTAGATGGTAGATGGTAGATGGTAGATGGTAGATGGTAGACGGGTGATGGTAGACGGGTGATGGCAGATGGTAGATGGGTGATGGTAGATGGTAGATGGTAGATGGTAGATGGTAGATGGTAGATGGTAGATGGTAGATGGTAGAAGGTAGATGGTAGATGGTAGATGGTAGATGGTAGATGGTAGATGGTAGATGGTAGATGGTAGATGGTAGATGGTAGATGGTAGATGGTAGATGGTAGATGGTAGATGGTAGATGGTAGATGGTAGATGGTAGATGGTAGATGGTAGATGGTAGATGGTAGATGGTCGACGGTCGATGGTTGATGGTTGATGGTCGATGGTTAATGGTCGATAGTTGATGGTCGATGGTCTATGGTCGATGGCAATGGTCGATGGTTGATGGTTGATGGCAATGGTAGATGGGTGATGGTTGATGGTAGATGGGTGATGGTACATGGTAGATGGTCGATGGCTAATGGTCGATGGTTGATGGTCGATGGTTAATGGTCGATGGCAATGGTAGATGGGTGATGGTAAATGGTAGATGGTCGATGGTTGATGGTCGATGGTTGATGGTCGATGGCAATGGTAGATGGTAGATGGTCTATGGTCGATGGTCGATGGCAATGGTCGATGGCAATGGTCGATGGCAGATGGTCGATGGTAGATGGTCGATGGCAATGGTAGATGGGTCATGGTAAATGGTCGATGGTTGATGGTAGATGGGTGATGGTAAATGGTAGATGGTCGATGGTAGATGGGTCATGGTAAATGGTCGATGGTTTATGGTAGATGGGTGATGGTAAATGGTAGATGGTCGATGGTTGATGGTCGATGGCAATGGTAGATGGTCTATGGTCGATGGTCGATGGCAATGGTCGATGGCAATGGTCGATGGCAGATGGTCGATGGTAGATGGTCGATGGCAATGGTAGATGGGTCATGGTAAATGGTCGATGGTTGATGGTAGATGGGTGATGGTAAATGGTAGATGGTTGATGGTCGATGGCAATGGTAGATGGTAGATGGTCTATGGTCGATGGTCGATGGCAATGGTCGATGGCAATGGTCGATGGCAATGGTCGATGGCAATGGTCGATGGCAATGGTCGATGGCAGATGGTCGATGGTTGATGGTCGATGGCAATGGTAGGTGGGTTATGGTAAATGGTAGATGGTCGATGGCAATGGTAGATGTGTGATGGTAAATGGTCGATGGTAGATGGTTATTGGTCGATGGTCAATGGCAATGGTCGATGGTTGATGGTCAATGGCAATGGTAGATGGGTGACGGTAAATGGTCGATGGTAGATGGTTGATGGTCGATGGCAATGGTCGATGGTCTATGGTCGATGGCAATGGTTGATGGTAGATGGTCGATGGTAGATGGTCGATGGCAATGGTAGATGGGTCATGGTAAATGGTCGATGGTTGATGGTAGATGGGTGATGGTAAATGGTAGATGGTCGATGGTTGATGGTCGATGGCAATGGTAGATGGTAGATGGTCTATGGTCGATGGCAATGGTCGATGGCAATGGTCGATGGCAATGGTCGATGGCAATGGTCGATGGCAATGGTCGATGGCAGATGGTCGATGGTTGATGGTCGATGGCAATGGTAGGTGGGTTATGGTAAATGGTAGATGGTCGATGGCAATGGTAGATGTGTGATGGTAAATGGTCGATGGTAGATGGTTATTGGTCGATGGTCAATGGCAATGGTCGATGGTTGATGGTCGATGGCAATGGTAGATGGGTGATGGTAAATGGTAGATGGTTAATGGTCGATGGTAGTTGGTAGATGGTAGATGGTAGATGGTAGATGGTAGATGGTAGATGGTAGATGGTAGATGGTAGATGGTAGATGGTAGATGGTAAATGGTAGGTGGTAGATGGTTGATGGTCGATGGCAATGGTAGATGAGTGATGGTAGGTGGTCGATGGCAGATGGTCTATGGTAGATGGTCGATGGTAGATGGTAGATGGTAAATATTCGATGGTCGATGGCAGATGGTCGATGGCAGATGGTCGATGGTAGATGGTAGATGGTAGATGGTAGATGGTAGATGGTAGATGGTAGATGGTAGATGGTAGATGATAGATGGTACATGGTAGATGGTAGATGGTAGATGGTAGATGGTAGATGGTAGATGGTAGATGGTAGATGGTAGATGGTAGATGGTAGATGGTAGATGGTAGATGGTAGATGGTAGATGGTAGATGGTAGATGGTAGATGGTAGATGGTAGATGGTAGATGGTAGATGGTAGATGGTAGATGGTAGATGGTAGATGGTAGATGGGTGATGGTAGATGGGCGATGGTAGATGGTATTTGGTAGATAGTCAATGAGTGATGGTAGATGTTAGATGAGTGATGGTAGATGGTTAATGGTCGATGGGTGATGGTCGATGGTTAATGGTCGATGGCAATGGTAGATGAGTGATGGTAGGTGGTCGATGGCAGATGGTCAATGGTAGATGGTAGATGGTAGATGGTAGATGGTAGATGGTAGATGGTCGATGGTAGATGGTAGATGGTAAATGGTAGGTGGTAGATGGTTGATGGTCGATGGCAATGGTAGATGAGTGATGGTAGGTGGTCGATGGCAGATGGTCTATGGTAGATGGTCGATGGTAGATGGTAGATGGTAAATATTCGATGGTCGATGGCAGATGGTCGATGGTAGATGGTAGATGGTAGATGGTAGATGGTAGATGGTAGATGGTAGATGGTAGATGATAGATGGTAGATGGTAGATGGTAGATGGTAGATGGTAGATGGTAGATGGTAGATGGTAGATGGTAGATGGTAGATGGTAGATGGTAGATGGTAGATGGTAGATGGTAGATGGTAGATGGTAGATGGTAGATGGTAGATGGTAGATGGTAGATGGTAGATGGTAGATGGTAGATGGTAGATGGTAGATGGTAGATGGTAGATGGTAAATGGTAGGTGGTAGATGGTTGATGGTCGATGGCAATGGTAGATGAGTGATGGTAGGTGGTCGATGGCAGATGGTCTATGGTAGATGGTCGATGGTAGATGGTAGATGGTAAATATTCGATGGTCGATGGCAGATGGTCGATGGCAGATGGTCGATGGTAGATGGTAGATGGTAGATGGTAGATGGTAGATGGTAGATGATAGATGGTACATGGTAGATGGTAGATGGTAGATGGTAGATGGTAGATGGTAGATGGTAGATGGTAGATGGTAGATGGTAGATGGTAGATGGTAGATGGTAGATGGTAGATGGTAGATGGTAGATGGTAGATGGTAGATGGTAGATGGTAGATGGTAGATGGTAGATGGTAGATGGGTGATGGTAGATGGGCGATGGTAGATGGTATTTGGTAGATAGTCAATGAGTGATGGTAGATGTTAGATGAGTGATGGTAGATGGTTAATGGTCGATGGGTGATGGTCGATGGTTAATGGTCGATGGCAATGGTAGATGAGTGATGGTAGGTGGTCGATGGCAGATGGTCAATGGTAGATGGTAGATGGTAGATGGTAGATGGTCGATGGTTAATGGTCGATGGCAGATGGCAGATGGTAGATGGTAGATGGTAGATGGTAGATGGTAGATGGTAGATGGTAGATGGTAGATGGTAGATGGTAGATGGTAGATGGTAGATGGTAGATGGTAGATGGTAGATGGTAGATGGTTAATGGTCGATGGCAGATGGTAGATGGTAGATGGTAGATGGTAGATGGTAGATGGTAGATGGTAGATGGTAGATGGTAGATGGTAGATGGTAGATGGTAGATGGTAGATGGTAGATGGTAGATGGTAGATGGTAGATGGTAGATGGTAGATGGTAGATGGTAGATGGTAGATGGTAGATGGTAGATGGTTGATTTTTGATGGTTGATTTTTGATGGTTGATTTTTGATGGTCGATGGCAATGGTAGATGGGTGATGGGAAATGGTAGATTGTAGATGGTCGATGGTTAATGGTCGATAGTTGATGGTCTATGGTCGATGGTCGATGGTAGATGGTAAATATTCGATGGTAGGTGGTCGATGGCAGATGGTCGATGGCAGATGGTCTATGGTAGATGGTCGATGGTAGATGGTAGATGGTAGATGGTAGATGGTAGATGGTAGATGGTAGATGGTAGATGGTAGATGGTAGATGGTAGATGGTAGATGGTAGAATATGGGTAGATGGTAGAATATGGGTAGATGGTAGATGGTAGATGGTAGATGGTAGATGGTAGATGGTAGATGGTAGATGGTAGATGGTAGATGGTAGATGGTAAATGGTAGATGGTCGATGGTTAATGGTCGATGGTTGATGGTCGATGGCAATGGTAGATGGTCTATGGTCGATGGTCGATGGATGCCAATGGTCGATGGTTGATGGTCGATGGCAATGGTAGATGGGTTATGGTAAATGGTCGATGGTTGATGGTTGATGGGTGATGGTAGATGGTAGATGGTTAATGGTCGATGGTTAATGGTCGATGGTCGATGGCAATGGTCGATGGTTGATGGTCGATGGTAGATGGTAGATGGTAGATGGTAGATGGTAGATGGTAGATGGTAGATGGTAGATGGTAGATGGTAGATGGTAGATGGTAGATGGTAGATGGTAGATGGTAGATGGTAGATGGTAGATGGTAGATGGTAGATGGTAGATGGTAGATGGTGGATGGTAGATGGGTGATGGTAGATGATAGATGATAGATGGTAGATGGTAGTTAATAGACGGTAGATGGTAGATGGTAGATGGTAGATGGTAGATGGTAGATGGTAGATGGTAGATGGTAGATGGTAGATGGTAGAATATGGGTAGATGGTAGATGGTAGAATATGGGTAGATGGTAGATGGTAGATGGTAGATGGTAGATGGTAGATGGTAGATGGTAGATGGTAGATGGTTGATGGTCGATGGCAATGGTAGATGAGTGATGGTAGGTGGTCGATGGCAGATGGTCAATGGTAGATGGTAGATGGTAGATGGTAGATGGTCGATGGTAGATGGTAGATGGTAGATGGTAGATGGTAGATGGTAGATGGTAGATGGTAGATGGTAGATGGTAGATGGTAGATGGTAGATGGTAGATGGTAGATGGTAGATGGTAAATATTCGATGGTAGGTGGTCGATGGCGGATGGTCGATGGTAGATGGGTGATGGTAGATGGTAGATGGTTGATGGTCAATGGCAATGGTAGATACGTGATGGTAGGTGGTCGATGGCAGATGGTCTATGGTAGAT